>CM057452.1:1204602500-1207102500 GCA_016271365.2 Neoceratodus forsteri
TACTTGACCTGACAAGAAAAGGGATCCTGCTGGATCTAGTACTCACCAAACATGAGAAGATATAACATTATTTATTTATTATTTATTTTAAAGGTTTTACCAGGAAACACATACTGAGGTGATAACAGCTTGTTTCCAGATATGCCCACAGGATAATATAATAAGGTGAAAGATTATTAGTATATCAAGATATGCATCAATAATAGTCAAAGTCAAGTAACTGAGTGCAACACAAAGGTGCAAAGTATGATACATTACAGATCTGCAAACCGATATTTAGCATAGACTAAAACCATACAAGTTGCTTAAGGTGGATAAAGCTGTGCTTGGACAGGTGCAGTGAACCATGGGAAGATGCAAAGAGCATATCACAGCTGGAACAAGTCATGGGGCGGTGGGGGTGAAGCGTGACTGCGAATGTCTGTGATCAGGGACAGTTGTAGGAGGGAGCTGTAAAGTCATGAAGAAAAGACTTAAGGGAGTAGGGGGAAGAGGCAGATGGATGGGAAAGAGAGAACCAGAGTTTATGGAAATAATATGAGAAGGCAGTTTGGCAAACAGTATATTTCCGGGAGGGGATGAAAGGGAATGGGAAACAATGCTACAGACTGGGTAGGAGAGGAGAGAAGGAGGCACTCTGGGCAGGGCACTTGGCATCAAGAGAGGGAAGGTAGAGGGAGAAGTAAAGAGAACAGTGATGGGTATGAGTGGGACAGTCCAAAGCAGAATGACAGAAGGAGTAAAAGATGGGCCCAGTCTGGCAGGGGTGGACCTGGGAGTTGCGAGGGAGATTATGTCATCATAGTCAAAGATAGAGAGGGTCATCTCCAAGACATACCCTCAGCTGGCAGGAGGTGAGATACTAGCCTTGTTCCTGTACAGGGCACCAAGCTTGGGGTGGAGCTTGAGGTAGATAGCATCAATCTGCATTGAGAAATCAAGATGGCAATCCAGCCAGACCTCAAGGTACTTAAAAGAGAAGGCATCTTCTGTAAGATCACCTTCAAGGGTGTGGAATTAGGGGAGAGGGGTGATCCTAGAAAGTCTCTGCCATGGCCAAAGGTCATGGGGACTATTTTCTTGACACTGAGGGGTGATTGTTTTGACCAGAACTAGCACTGAATATTTTCTAAGTCCAGCTGTAGCAGGATAGCAGCCAGAAGCAAAAAAATCACTGTATCATCTGCATTCATGGGAATGGATACAGAGGAGCAGGAAGTAAAGAAGCCATTCAGGAATATGGAAAAGAGAATGGGGACTAGGACAGACTCTTGTGCAAAACCTGAGCAACTGGGGAGTGGTGGGGATTGGTTGCCTCCCATACAGACAGCTTGAGACCTTCCCTAAAGATAGGAGTGGAATTAACTAAGGAGCCAGAGAGGCATGCCATGCCATTATAAACTTGTCCAGGAAGAGGGGCTGGTCAACAATGTTGAAGGCTTTGGCTAAGTCAACAAAAGTAAGTGGAGGTGATCTGAAAGTAGGCCATACCTGAATTGATGGAGTCAGTGAGCCAGAGGAGGGAGGTACATGTGGAGTTGGCCTTCCTGAAGTCAGACTGGAAAGCAGTGAAGAAGGAGGGGGGAGAATAGTTGTGAGAGAACAAGATGCTCCTATAGCTTAGACAGAGTGGTGACAAGAGAAATAAGTCAGTAGTTACCAGGATGGGAAAGATTTGCCCCTTTAGGGAAGGAGATGGCAGTTGCTTGTTTTCAGGCATCAGGGATAGTGGCTGAGGAGAAGAAGAGATTGAGGAGCTGGGTAAAAGGGAAGGTGATAGCAGAAGTAAAGAGATGAAGAAGCTTGGGGTTGAGACCATCAGGGCTTACATCCTTGTGGGGGTCAAGAGTAAGAAGGGCCTTTAAGGACACAGAGGGAGTGATAGGGGTGAATGTGAAGGAATGCATGGGAGAAGGCAGGGGGGAAGTTGAGATTGTGGAGTAGAGTAGGGATAGAGCACAGGTGGTAAAGTAGGAGTTGAATGAAAAGGTAACGGCAGCAGGAACTGAAATGAGAGAGTTGCAAAGCCTGAGGATGGGAGGAACTTGGTCAGAGGGGAGAAGAGGGAGTAGATAACCTTCCAGAACTTGGAGGAGTGAATAAATTCTTCTGGAGTGTGGATAAAAAATACTCGGACTTCACAATCCTGGTGGTTTTGGTACAGGCATTGTGAATGTTATGGTAGCTGGATGGTGGTTAGGGAGCCAGTGATCTTGTAGGACCACTAAACTAGTTCTCTGCCTTGAAGGCAAGCGAACAACTCTGCTGAGATTGAGGGGAGGCTGGAGCTTATAAGAGGACATAGTTGTCCCAGACAGCCATGAATTTGGACTGGAAGGCAGAACTGAAATTGGTGGCTGCAAGATGGGGGACCAGTTGGTGGCCAACAGATCAGCATGGATGGAGGACAAGTCCAGCAACCTGAAGGACCAGAGAAGGATGAATATGTGGTAGTCCAGGAATTACTAGGATCCAGGAACCACAAGAAAGTGAGGATGAAAGTTCAAATGGGGACCACCAAAGTGGTAAATACAAAAACAAAGTCTGGCCAGAGCCGATAGGGCTGTAAAGCATTACCAAGTGACGAGAGTTACAGATGTGCATAGAAATTATTCAACACCCAGGTATAACCTGGTCATATGTTGGAGGTGGTGCACCCGATTTTCAACATAGCCTTTTTTGGACTCCTCCTCATGAACAGTACCAGTGTTATTTTGTTCAATTGTTCCAAAAGGTGATTGCGCAGACCAAAAGCACTGTTCTGCACTACAGGTGCGAAAACACAGTTCAGACAGGTTGTGAAAAATGACAGCTGTACAGTTGTGAAGGAGGTGTACAAAAAATGGCTACGTTAAAAATGTGAAGTGAAGATATTAAAAATTAGCGATTTTAGGAGCATGCGTAGAAACTGCGCAGTGCACGCTCATAACATAGTCAATTTTTGGAATTGTTTCACCAAATTTTCAACATGGCCTTTATTGGACCCCTCCTCATGAACAGTGGCAGTGTCATTTTGTTTAATTTTCCCAAAAGGTGATTGCGCAAAGCAAAGACACTATTCTGCGCCACAGGTACAAAAACATGTTTCATGTTTCATGGAAAATGACAGCTGTACTGTTGTGAAGGAGGTGTGCAAAAATGGCAATGTTAAAAATGTGGTGTGAAAATATGAAAAATTAGCGGCAGTGTTAGGAGCATGTGTAGAAACTGCGCAATGCACACTCGTAACACAGTCAGTTTTTAAAATTTTTTTCAACAAATTTGCAACATGGGCATTTTGGGACCCCACTTCATGAACAGTGGCACTATCATTTCGTGAATCAGTCCCAAAAGATGATTCCACGCAGTGACCACAAAATCACCTTTCAGGACTGAGTAACAAAATGGCAGTGACAGTGTTCATGATGAGGGGTCCTAAGAAGCCCATGTTAAAAATCTGGGGCAAAAATTTCAAAAAATGGCTGAGATATCAGCATAAGTTGAAAACCCCATTGAATGGCTGTACAGCATGCTTACCTTTAAATCTTCCATTCGCAGTTGGGCTTTGCAGAGTGCAGACGTGTCCTGGTCCAGAGAAGATGTCAACGCCAACCTCCAGAGGTAAGTATGGGGTAAGGGTGTGTGTGGGGAGGTGGGTGCACAGTAGGAGGGTGGGAAGGGGGGAGTGAGACCACAGTGATGATGAGGGACCATTTTTACTTTTACAGGGAAACAAAAGCAACAGAGAGGGACCATTTTCAATTTTACAGCATACAAACAATGGAACATGGAAACAACACATTTCGGCACACTGGGGTGGCCTCCCAGTGTGCCACATGAATGCCGACAGGGGGATTGGGCACCCCATGTAGGGCATAATGTAGGCAGGGGGCAACAGGAAACAAAACATTTTAGCACACTGGGGTGGGCTCCCAGTGTGCCACACAAATGCCAACATGGGGATTGGGTACCTCATGTCGGGCATAACGTTGCCAGGGGGCACTGGACACAACAATACCGATGAGGGACCATTTTCTAATTGTAACCACTAGAGAGATTTGTTTTCTTACTTCTTCTGACTCCCATCATACAAGAAGAATTCTTTTCCCAAGTTGTGGCTCCCCACACCACTTAGAGTCTGCGACTCTTAGAGAGATTTTCCAATTTGTGACCCACGTCTGGGTACCTACCTCATCACTGGCCAGGTGCATGAGGCCAGTAGCAATCACAGCAGAAATCCGTAGAGGTGGACCTGGTTACTAAAGATGGGGGCTTTGCCCACCTCCAGCTCCCATAGCCCATACCCGGCCATTTCTCTAGAGAAACTAAAACTTCAAAATGTAGATTAAACGGTGGATGGACTGTAGCACCCCCTCTACAACATTACTTGAATTCATACAGACTTTAGATTTTGACACTACTCCATTTGTTTGTCCTAGTACAATAGGCCTCCCAAATAGTAGTCCAAATCCCATATTTCTTCACATTTTCCAAACTGAAGAAACATACTGTTTGCCCTCTCAAATTAGAGCAAAACACTCACCCTTTCGTTGCAGGTGCCCCACAGGCAAAATACAACTTCTTCCACTTGTAAGACCAAAATGAAACTGTAAAAAAGGCAGCTTTCTTCCTTTAGCATACATTAGGGGATTGCCCCTGGAATCCACAGAGGGATACTTTACTTTCTCCTCCCCCCGGAGGGAGGGGGCACTGAGACCTGAACAGCGGTCTCCACCACTTGAAACTGGACACTGACCTTCTCACTTCAAAACAAAACAGGAGACTTCCTTCTCCCAAGGAGGTAAAGAGAAAACTCCCTTCCTGCTTGACAGTAAACAGGAGACTGACTTTGAAAACTCCCAGTGTTCTATCTCACTCCCTCTGCTGCAGTTTCCAATGTGGCTTATGCAGCTGCAACAGTTCTATGGTGATGTCATCTCTCAGTCTCAGCTGAGACTGAGACTGAGAACAGAGTGAGACAGTGTGAAACCCATTTAACTGGAGTTTCACAAGCTGCCTTCCCTGCCTACCACTAGGTCTTACTGGGATTCTAGTAACCCCGGGTAACAAGGGGGTTACACTCACCCTTGACCAGGAAAATGACTGTCCCCAGTCATTATGCACCCGGCCTTAGGCCATCCCACCCTATGTGCTACCTTCAGAGGGGGGTGATCAGGCCCCCTCCTACCATGTGCAAGCACAGGCAGGCAACACTAAGGGCCTAGAGGCCTGTAGCTGACATATCAGCCTCTACACTATCCACTTACTATGGACACCTAGTGGATCTGGTAGAACTAGCCAGAGTATAGCCCTGATAGATCAGCATTGCAGTCCCTACTGCAGGTCAGGGCCACAGCCTGTCCATCCCCCCTAACCCTCTAGGGAAAACCTATCTGCCTCTAACATAACATCCCAAACAAAAACAAAACCTGGGGACCTCCCTGACCTTGGGCAACCTGCAACCACACTATTAAAATATCAATTACTGCCTCCTCCCTACCCCCACAACCACACCTGTGGAAGGAAAAGGGTTAATACAGTAACAACCATAACAATAACAGCACAGTACTTTAGATTTCTACACAATAAAGCACTGACGAGGAACTCTGATGAGCCCTCCCCTCCTCTTCTTGTCTTCTCTTCTGTCTTCCTAGGAACACCTGTAAGAAAAAGACAAAACAAAACACACTCCTAATCTGCATACACAGTCTACCTAAACAACCCCTACCATACAAAAACACTGAACAATCCCAAAAAGATTTTTTTAGAAAAACAGTATTTACATTAGAATACAATAATGACATTATTTACAATACACATTTGGGGGGATGGAGTGCCCTAAAAGTCCCAACTAGTGACCACAAGGCCCGAAGGCTAGTCCAATATAGAGTCTCTCCTGGGCCAGAGCCCTGTGAAGCACAGTTCTAAAAGGCCAAAGTCCCGAAGGGGAGAGTCTTTGTGGGCAGTCCACACATTTTTGAAGTCTGTAGTGTAGGGTGTGTACTGCAATGTCATAAAGATAGAAAAGGTTTCGGACTTACCAGCCATTTGTAGTACAAGAATCTGCATGAACCTGGTCCGCGTCCGAAGACTGTCCCTGGCAGCATTTCTTCTGATACAGCTGGGTGGACATCTTCCAGGAACCACAGGAGGGCACATCTGGAAACAGCTGGGCTGATGTCATCTCTGGAGAAGGAACCTTAGAACAGGAACAAAAGGAAAAACAGCTGGTCCAACGTCATCCGATTACCAGGCGATGAACAGGAAACAGCTGGGATGGTGTCCTCTCTGGATCTGAAGTCATCTGGCGGGCCAGTAGATGGTTGCTGAACAGGACAGTACACTGTAGACTGATGAATGTGGAGCACCTGAGTCCTTGGTTATTCATATTGGCGGATCAATAAGGGCACTTCACAGTCTGGTGTGGCAGTATTGACTACCACTGCTCGGCTCTCCATTTTGTAGGAACGGGCTTAATTGCTGGGAGGTCCTTACACTGAGGCCAATAGTACCGGGGGTCAGGGACTTGAATTATTACCCCGTCTAGGCGCACATAATTCACACAGTGGGAGATTTCACGTCCCTCTCCATCCACTATTCTCACTCTGTCCATAAACAGTGTCCTGCCTCTCTTCCACTGCATATACTTTTCGTGGAACAGTCTATTCTTTACATGTTGGTTGGCCCCAGGATGCACATTTTTCATTGCCTCATCCCAGATCCAGGATTTCCTGCAGTCCTCAATCTCCTCCCAGACTCTCCGAGGAAAGGTAGGAAAGGTCATATTATAGATCTCATTTGCCTTTCTACGAACCAATCTCTCCTCTTTACTTGCTTTGGTCATTCTGTGACCACTGGCCTGGCTTGGGGGTGGCCAGTCCTGGTTCTGCCAGCTTCGCATTCTCAAAGAAATTAAAAATGGATCCCTGACTTCTTCCTCTTGTAAAGCCAGGGCAGTGGCATCACCACCTTCTTCAACACATTCCTCCGAGGCAAGATCTTGAGGCTGTGTACCCGTTCCTTTTTCACAAGGCCACATAGGTTCCCCCTCATCTTCCTCTTCACTGAGGATCTGAGCCCAGGAGTGAGCAGTCGTTCTCACCCCCGAGACTATCCATTCATCACTAGGCACGGAGGTCGACACCTCCCATTCAAAGGCCTCCCGCATCTCATCTTCATCTAAGAGACTCAGGCTAGGCCCCCCACCCAGGGGTCTTTTGATGCTTTATCTGAACTTTCTTTCTGAGATCCAGCATCCAAAACTTCAACTTCAGGTTCACTCTCTAACTCTGCACCCTCTAGCTTTGTGCCACACTCCCCCAAGGGACCTTCCTTCACAAGCTCTGCCTGGTGCTGTGTGCTGCCAACTGCAGATTCCTGAATTTTTGTCCATGTGGGAGCCAAATGAATTGGAGGCACTTTATACAAGCCATATTTTTGAAGGCATCCAGCACAGTGAGGAATCATGAAGACAACCCTTCCAGCACTCAAGCATATTTGGCATACACGCACTGGATAATTAGGAATTACCACATCAGGAGGCAGTTGCCCTCCATAGCACCACTTTTCAATATCTCTCAGTCTATTTACTGCTGCTGTTACTGCAACCCGGGCATGATCTGAGTAGCGAGCTGGTCCTGAGGCCATAACTGCAGAAAAATAAATAAAAGTTCACTATAACTGAAAGTCCCACTTTAATGAACACACTCTGTAGTTTTAAAATGGCTCCTCTGCTGCTGTGTTTACTTTACTACCGCACTCTGTAATGGTGGTGGCAGCACTCCTGTGCATCATCATTTAGAATCTGGGTCAAGCCACTGCGCACCCGATTTACACCAGCTACTGATAACTTTTACTCAAACTGCACAACTTGCTCTGTTCTGACTTCACACACATTTACAGGATTTTCCTTGGACTTTTCACAAGCTGGTAACATTCATTTTATTTACAGTCCCTTAAAAACTTCAGGTTTCAGCTCAGGATTGCCTACTTCTACTAGTGTTGCATTTTGCTACAACCCACAGTCTCTCTCTGGCTGCAAACTTTAAACTGAGGCTATTTTACTTCCATGCAGACATTCAATGGCTTTACAGACTTGCACTTGCTGGCAGAACTTCACACAGTCGTTACTTGCAAAGCGACTACACTGCTGCACACACATTTTATATGGCATTACTGAAAATCACTGATTGAGCAGTTTTTGAATTGTTTACTCACTGTTATTGTAGCAACTTGCTGCGATGGGGTAAAACGGCCTGCAGCCAATTTTTGAAGGCCTTGGAACACAAACGGGCGGGCAGTCTCAGCGATCGTTGGTTTAACCACCAAATTCATTATTTCCACGATCGATTTGTGGGTTGAGCCCGATTTTAAACTCAAAAGTCACTTTTTGACTGTTTACGGCGCTTTGAATACTTTGCGACGCTCCTCCACTGCCAGTACACGCACTACTCTCTGTCTCCCTCTCGAATGCTGAGGCAGTCTCAGAAGAGCTGGCTGAGGGCCGGGACTAATGGCAATCTGACCAACCACACAACGCCATGCAAATGAGCTTCTTCTTCCTCGTGAGGGCTCCTCTCCTCACGGCGATCGTCGAGCAGGCACATTTAAACTGTAGAATGCATTTTATTTTTTTTCAACTGACTCCACGGCAGGAGCCCATTTCAACCATGTAACATTGCCATTAACTCTGCAGTATCTCCATTTACACAGAAAGCATTTCCAACGTCCAGGGCATAATTACTCTGTTGCTACCCCTAGTTTTCCACACTTTCCTTCACAGAATTCATTTTTAAAAGCATTTCAAACGTCCAGAGCATAATTTCACTGTTGCTACCCCTAGTTTTCTACACTTCCTTCACAGAATTCATTTTAAAAGCATTTTAAACATCCAGGGCACAAT
Source organism: Neoceratodus forsteri (assembly GCA_016271365.2). Taxonomy (NCBI): domain Eukaryota; kingdom Metazoa; phylum Chordata; order Ceratodontiformes; family Ceratodontidae; genus Neoceratodus; species Neoceratodus forsteri. Next base: position 1,204,611,382 of record CM057452.1, read on the forward strand.
TTCTCTGTTGCTACCCCTAGTTTTCCACACTTTTCTTCACAGAATTCATTTTAAAAGCTGACAAAAACGCTGTAAACAATTCTGATGCAGGACAAGGGCACACTCTTTGGCTTTACAGCTCCTTGATAAACAGTTGGCATTTTTTAAACAGCAGCACAAGATTCACAGCACACAGCAACACACTAGGGAAATTGCTTCAGCTTTTTGGGCTACCCACTGCCAGATAACCAAAACGCTAGCCCCCTTGCCCAAGCACCTTCCTTCCCGAACAAATCCAAAGCGATGCCTCCAGTTTTGTGGCCCCTCACCCCTGCCCTTTTACTAAAATGACAGGTGGCATGCTGCTGGCGCTGGCAGCACTACCTGGTGGGGACCTGGGTTCGGGGAGGATGAGGTTACCTGGCACAAGGGAACCTAGGTTTGGCTACTCTGCACAGGGCACCCAAGTAAATCCGAACACAGGAAGCAATAACTGTAATGTCCAGAACCAGGACTGGGATTTTTCAGTGTGGCTTTTATTCATAACTAGCTGAACACAACAAAGCATAGATGGACCCCCAAAGGCCACGCTTACTGATAATGCAGATTAGAGACTACAAGGCGGTCCACTTAAAGAATGAACCCATTTCTACTGTTTTCGGGCTCTGGACCCACCAGGCACACAGCCCGGACTTGCATGTGCTTTGGATACACAGCTGAGACTGAGAACAGAGTGAGACAGTGTGAAACCCATTTAACTGTAGTTTCACAAGCTGCCTTCCCTGCCTACCACTAGGTCTTACTGGGATTCTAGTAACCCCGGGTAACAAGGGGGTTACATAATTTTTAGACAAACAAACAATTTCTCACACGGGGTAGGCTCCCTGTCTCGCGAAAGCATGACTTGGGAAGGGGGCACAAAATCCAGAATGGCATTGTGCCATTTGCAACATGCCAGAACCACAGCACTGTGCATGTGCACGACTCTGCATGGCTGTTATTCCATATGACGATTGTGGCAAAGGGCTTTCAGCTCCGTTGGGCTTTTGGAAGGATCTTCCAAAAGTCCAATTGAAGAGGTTGTGAGATCAGCCATTTTCAGAGCTAGAAAGCTCTCACAAAATGGCTGTAGGCTCCGCCCACAGCCCTAAAAAGGATGGGATTTCAGGAAGGCAGATTTTGAAATGACAAGGGGCCTGTTAAGAGAAAGCAGGAAGGGAATAGGGCAGGTAAAAGGGGTATAAGAAAAATGGGATGCAGTTAAAAAAGGAATGCTGGAGGCAGCAGCAAGCTGCATTGATAGGGTAACAAAGGGCAAAAGGTCAACCGGCCCAATGTGGTTCACAACAGAAATAACATGGTAGTAAGAGCCAAGAGGAGAGTGTTCATGAAATATGGCATGGGCAAAGGGAAAGGATAGGTAGGAGAACCTAGAGGCAGCAAGTGTAGATAGTAGAAAGGTCAAGAAGGCAAAGGGAGAGACAGAACTGGCAATAGGGTGAAGCACGATGAAAAAATATTCTTAAGATATATTTGGGAAAAATGAAAGGTTAAATGGGGGCATAGTGAGGCTCACGAGTGAGTAAGGCTGGGAGGAGGGGGACAAAGATAAGGCAGAGATACTGAACAAATATTTTTTTCTCAGTATTTACAAAGGAAAAGGAGGGTCAGCTGACAGAGTATAGTGTGAGGTGGGAAGGTGAGGGGGTACACACACAAGCATCATAATGGCAGAAAGGGTGATGGAAATGTTAAAGGGCTGAAAGTAGATACATCTATGACACCTGAAGGCTTACACCCTTGGTTGCTCAAAGAGGCTGTGGAAGTAATAGTGCCTCCACTTGTAGACATATTCAAGTGTTTGCATCATACAATCGGGTCTTTACTGAGCTTTTATGCCTTTGCCCTAACTTGAGACCTGAAAGTATTATTCTTGACTATGAACAGGCAACAACTAAAGCATTCAGACATGCCCATCAGCACATATTCGTGGATGTTTTTTTTATATGTGTCTAGCATTCTGGAGGAAAATACAAGAAAATCAACAAATCTGTGCAAGCTGCATTTCAGACTAAAACTTTGCTTTACATTTGAAATTTCTGACAGCACTAGCATACGTTCCAGTGTATGAAGTTATACACTTTTGATGAGCTTATTACAACAGAGTTCTACCAAAGTAACAGAGAATTACTAACCCCAGTGACTGGGCCACCCGTTGGCAAGAGGTGGATGCAGATGACCAATGTTTGAGATAAATATGTGGAACTGTTATGATGTGGTGGAGCATTGAATACCACGCACAACAAACTTGGTTGAAGCTTGGCAGTGCAAGTTCAATCACTTTGTTGGAGCCCATCACCCTTCCATTTGGAAGTTCCTATGGTGCCTTAGAGAGGAACAATACTTCAGCACTGTGCTGATGGAGAAAGCTCATTGCAGGCACAGCAAGTGCAGAAACAAAATAAAAATATAAGGACACTGCCAAGTTCATTGCTATTATTGTTTCTGAATTCAGCGTGCGTCCAAACACAGAATATCTCAGTGAACTCGCTTATAATTTCTAACTTCAGGCCTGAAAACTTCTGAACATTGCTCAAAATAAAAATTTTAACAAGAGCACTTGAGTTAACACTGAATTGACACTGGGGAGATTTATATGGTGTAGATCTGATTAATTTGTAACTTTTAAATGCACTTTGTTAATAAAATTATTAGCTTCCAGATAACAGTACTTCTTTTGGACTGCAAACAGGGTGGGTATAGGGCACTAACACCTTGAACATCATTTCTAGGGGAAGTATTAGGTAGTAGGATACAATATGCACAACACCAATAGAAGTCCCCAACCCTGATGAGAGCACATCGCCGGACACTGGGCACATGATTTCATTTGCAGAATCCAATGTAAGTAATAATATATCATTAAAAAATACTGTTGTGGCTCACGCTGTAATGCTGTGATGCCATATTTGTAAGCGTTAATATGTATGCACTAAAAAGACATGCGCTATTATGGATGCATGATATTGACATCAAACCAACAGTTACTGAACAGCAAATAGGTACATAATGTGTTTCTATAAGGGACACCACATTTCACTTCAGGAACACCCTAGGATTTATTATGACTTTGTCACAGTGTCAATTCCCAATATCATGGGAGGTCCTGGATGGTATTAAAATTTAGGCCATCAACCTAAAAGTAAAATAAATACATCCTTCCCTGTTGATTAGACTGTAGGTGTCTTTCCCATCCCCTCAGTCCAATTGAAGCTCTTTTTTAATGCCAACAGCCAAGGAAATGGCCCACCCTCAGAGATGGCAGGGGACCAGCACCCTCACTTCACAGATGACTGGAGACAGGTCTACATCACTTAAATGCCTAGAGCCTTGGATTGAACATAGCTACTCAGGTTTTTTCTATGAAAGAGCTTTGTTTCTGTATTTGATCAATAGCTGCTCTGGTCAAGGGGAAAAGGTATAACTGGAGACAGAGTCTATGTGATGTGAGCACAGAATCTCCGCCAATGAGATTAATGATGAATGTGATCTAACTTGGCCAGTCATTGACCTCAGTAGCAATGACAAGCTCTAAAACATTCATTCTTTTCTTAAAGAGAACTGTGTTTAACCTGTATGTCATTTTGTTCTGTAGAAAGTGATTTCCAAATACTGGCTCCCATTCTGCCACAATTCAAGCTTCAGTGACCTTCCAATAAACTCAGTGGGCATTTCTGATCCACACACTGATAGTAGTAAGTTTCATTTTAGAACTGTATGATGTAATTTATGTCCCTTTCAGCAGCAGAGAGAGCTGAGCAAGGGCATAAACCACATGCCACCACAGCAGTAACGTATGAAGAAAGCACCATGAAGGTTTGCACACAGGTCCGGCCTCCAACCCAGACAGAAAAAAATTCCTAAGAGACTGACTTTGTCCAGCTGCATTAAAGAGCAGACAAACATGCAGTCCATCAAGTCATCACAAGGGAGAGGGTAGTAAGCTTCCTGGAGGTAAATGGACTGCAGGACAAAAGGCTGCAAAGGTTCAAAAGGGGGAGGCTGTGTCAGACAAACCTGATTAACTTCTTCAATATGATGGCAAAGGCAGTGTACAGTACAAGGAGCAGGTAGTGAAACATAGAAACATAGACTTTGATGGCAGATAAGGACCGCATGGCCCACCTAGTCTGCCCATTTCCCAACCTATTGGGTAAGCTACAGATCCTAGTTAACCAACAGCCTACTTCTTCCAACCCCCACAAGAATTGCCTTATGTCTGTCCCATGCATTCTTGAATTCCCACACTGTTTTTGACCCCACAACCTCAGGAAGGCCATTCCATGAGTCCACCACCCTCTCTGTGACAAAATACTTCCTCACATTGCCCCTGAGCTGTCCTCCTTCTATCTTCAAATTGCGTCCCCTTGTTCTTGCACATCTCTTTTTCTGAAAGATGCTACCCTCTTGGACTTTGTTGATTCACTTGAGGTACTTAAAAGTTTCTATCATGTTCCTCCTCTCCCTCGTTTCCTCAAGGGTATACATATTAAGCTCCTTTAGCCTCTCTTTGTATGGCTTCTGTTGCACACCCTGCACCATTTTAGTTGCCGTCCTCTGGACTGCCTCCATCCTGTCTATGTCCTTGCGGAGATGGGATCTCCAGAACTGCACACAATACTCCAGATGGGGTCTCACCAACTGTCTGTACAGAGGAATAACAACTTCCTGTTTTCTACTGGTGATGCCTCTCCCTGTACATCCTAGTAACCCACCAGCTATCCCTACTGCCTTCTCACATTGCTTGCTTGCTTTTAGGTCATCTGATATGACTACCCCCAGGTCCCTTTCCATTTTTGTTGTTACTACCTCCCCCCTATATTGTGTACTCTTCCCCTGGATTTTTGTTTCCCAGGTGTATTACTTTGCACTTCTTTGCATTGAATCTAAGCTGCCATACTTTTGACTATTCCTCCAAACTTGCCAAGTCCCTTCTCATCCTTGCCACCCCTCCATGTGTATCAACCCTGTTTCAGATCGTTGTGTCATCTGCAAAGAGGCATACCTTTTCTTCCAATCCATCTGCAATGTCACTTATAAAGACATTAAAAAGGACCGGACCCAACACTGAGCCCTGTGGTACCCCACTAGTAACCTCCCTTTCTCTGGAGTGGACTTCATTTACTATTACCCTCTGTGTCCTGTTGTCCAGCCAATGTTTTACCCAGGCTACCACCCTGGGGCCCACTCCCAGGCTGGCTAATTTGTTTATTAATCTTTTGTGTTGGACTGTGCCAAATGCCTTGCTAAAATCTAGGTAGACCATGTCCACAGCCCCCCCCCCGGTCTACTGCTTTGGTAACCCAGTCAAAGAAATCTACTAGATTCTTCTGACATGACCTTTCTGCTGTGAATCCATGCTGCATGGGTCCTGTGCCCTGCTGGTCTCTAGGTACTCAACAATTCTTTCTTTCAGAAGTGATTCCATCATTTTTCCTAACACTGAGGTCAAGCTAACAGGTTTGTAGTTTCCTGCCTCTGCTTTGCTCCCACTTTTGTGAAGGGGAATCACATCAGCCCTCCTCCAGTCCTTAGGTACAACACCATCCCCCCATGATTTGTTAAAAAGGATAGTCAGTGGTGTCACTAGCTCTCCCCTTAGTTATTTTAGAATTCTGGGGTGAATCCCAGGCCCCATTGCTTTGTCCACCTTCAGTTAGTTCTTTCAGAACCCTTTCTTCTATGAAAGGACTGGTATCGACCCCCCTATCCAGAGTGCTTTTATTGATTGGATTAGGTACCTCCCCCTCCTCTTCTTTTGTGAATACTGAGCAGAAGTATTCAATCAGTATCCCTGCTTTTTCACTGTCCCTGTCTGCCCAACCACCCTCCCCATTATTAAGCCTCACTATCCCTCCCTTGATCTTTCTTTGCTCCCTAATGTACCTAGAAAAGGTTTTATCCCCCTTTTTAACCGAGTTTGCTATTTTTTCTTTGGTTTGGGCCTTTGCAATTCTGACTGCCTTCCCCACTTCCTTCTGTTTTAACTGTTACAGTTCTCTGTCCTGCTCCTTTTGTGTTTCCTTATACTTCCTGAATGCAATCTTTTTCTTCCTAACCTCCCCCACCACCTCTTTTGAGAACCACGGTGTTTTTTTTTCTTTTATTTTGATTTGTTTATTTGCTTCACACAAAGGCTTGTTATCTCTGTGATGGCAGTTTTGATGTTTCTCCATTGTTCCTCCACCCCTCCTTCATGCCTGTTTGCTAGTCCTTTTCTGAGGCACTCTCTCATTTTGACAAAGTCAGCCCTCCTAAAGTCCAGTGCCCTCACTTTTGAATGGCTTGACTCTGCAGCTGTGTTTATCGTGAACCACAAAGTTTGGTAGTCACTTGTTCCAAGATGGCTACCCACTTCTAGATCTGAGATCCTCTCTCCATCCCCTTTCGAGAGTACCAGGTCTAAGATTGCTCCCTCCTGAGTGGGTTCCAACACTAGTTTACTGAGGCATGCCCCCTGTAGGGCATCGAGAATGACCCTACTCTTGAATATGGCTGCAACAAAGGTGCTCCAGTTAGCATCTGGCATATTCAGGTCCTCCATCAACAATATCTCCCTTTTCTCTGCCATCTTGAGGATGCCTTCCATCATTTCTTTGTCCAATTCCTCCTCCTGGGGCAGGAGTCTGTATAAAACCCCTGTGCAGATTTTGGTGCCATTTCCTGCCTCCAGGGTGACCCACAGTATCTCCTTTCCTCCCTGTTCACCCTTTAGTTCTGTTGCTTTGATCCTTTCCCTTATGTAGAGAGCTACTACTCCTCCTCTTCCTCTTCTTCTACCCTCCCTGTCCATCCTGCAAATTGTGTACCCTGGCATGCTGACATCCCAGTCATGGTTCTCTGTGTACCACGTTTCTGTGACTGCCACAATATCCAGGCATCCCTCTTCCATCAAGGCCACCAGTTCAGGGAGCTTGTTACCTAGACTATGGGCATTGGTATTCATTACTTTCATTTTTGTGATGGCCTTACCCCTTTTTTCCCCATCCCTGTCCTTACTGCCTTTTTCTCCATTTACCCCCACCCTTCTCCTTATCAACTTCTCTATCCTGGTGTTTACCTCACTAACTACCCTGATTTTTTGTGTGGGGGAGGCTAAGATTTCCCTGCTCCTTTTCAGTCCCCCCTGACTAGTTTAAATGCTTGCCAATAAAGCATTTAAACCTATCACCTAGGATCCTGGTTCCCCTCCTGAACAGATGCAGACCATCGCACCAGTATAGGCCTGCATCCCTCCAGGTGGAGCCCCATTCCCCAATGAAGCCTAAACCCTGATCTCTGCACCAGTTTTTCAACCATTGATTGTATCCCATGGTGCGGAGCACCCTAACCTCACCCATGCCATAGACAGGCAGCACCTCTGAAAAGGTTACCATGCGTGCTACTTGTCTAAGGCCCCTCCCCAACCCCACAAACTCCTCCCACACTGCTCTGATCCCTTTCCCAGACAAATCATTTGTCCCTAGGTGGACAATGACATCCAGCTCCTTCCCCCGTGCAGCTGCTGCTGCGATCCTGAGGATTCTCTTCCTGTCCCTCCAAGCCATAGCACCAGGCAGACACCTTACCTCCATCTCCCCCTTCCCCCAGTTCTACCCTCCTAACAATGAAGTCCCCCAACAGGAGTTGTTTCCTTCCCCTGTGGGGTCCCATGCCACCCTACTGTAGGTCTCCTTTGTTAAGGTTCCCAGCATCCTCCTTGGTCTCCACTATGGGTGCCTCCACAGAGGAACGATACTCTGCCAGAATGGCTTATGAATTGTGGAGAGGTACAACTGGAGGGATGCATCTCTTTTTCACCACCTTAACCCTCCCTGATCCCACTGTGGTCCAACTGCTCCTCTTTCGTGGCAACCTCTGAGGCAGCGGCAGCAGCTCTGGTGATCCCTGGGTGGGAGAGGAGGCCCCTCGAATCCTAGTCAACTGAGCCTGGAGATGAGCAACCTCCCTCAGCCCAGAGAGGTGCCTGCAGATGGGAAAACACTGCATCCTCCAGAACATCTCCCAGAAGACTGCCGCTCCACAGCCACTGCACTGCACCACTCCCATCATGTCTTATTTGTGGCCCCTCAACTGTTGTTTTGTATGCTTACTAGAGATGGGTGAAGTGGCCCCAATTTGCTCCATGAAGTGGAATGCAGAGTGAAAGTGGATTCGCGGAGTGCTCTGCAACGTGGAGCAGAGTACTTCGCATTATAATGGGTAACGTGAAGTCCATTGAAAACAATGACTTCGCATTAATCCACCTTCCCAAACTACTACTCCACCAATTCTTAAGGTGAAGTACATTGAATGCAATGTACTTCGCCTCATTTCACATTGTTTTTAAGCTCCAAAGGCGAATCACAACATTATTTTTTTTACTGGTTACTTGGATGTATTGTAACTTTTGTAAGCCTGTTTTGTACTATCTCTCCATGCTTCACCACCCCACCATTGTACTCATTAGTGAGTGTTTTCAAGTCAGGAAGTTTTGTGCCACACCTCATCGGGGCCCAGGGAAATACAGCTGTAGGCATTTGCATTTCTTCATCATCACGGTTACAAATGCAGCAGTCACAACTCAGGATTTTAGATCATGTCACGAATCACAACATTATTTTTTTTTACTGGTTACTTGGATGTATTGTAACTTTTGTAAGTCTGTTTTGTAGTATCTCTCAGTGCTTCACCACCCCACCATTGTACTGATTATTCAGTGTTCAAGTCAGGGAGTTTTGTGCCACACCTCGTCGGGCCCCGGGGAAGTACAGCTGCAGGCATTCGTGTTTCATTATCATCACGGTTACAAATGCAGCAGTCACAAATCACGATTTACGATCACGTCACGAATACATTATTTTTTTTACTGGTTACTTGGATGTATTGTAACTTTTGTAAGCCTGTTTTGTAGTATCTCTCCAGGCTTCACCATTGCACCATTGTACTCATTAATAAGTGTTTTTAAGTCAGGGAGTTGGACAGTGTCTGTAGTACATACACAGACTGGAAAGAAGACTGACTAAACACATGCAGTTTAGCACACAGTATTCTTGCACTGCTCAGAATACAAAGTTTCACGCATATGGAAGACAACAAAAAAAAGGGCATTATTACACACAAGGGTCGGGAATGGTGGAGGAATACATTTTATAACACAGCAAGGAAGGTGTGGGGGGCAGATCATGGTGTGAGGAAAAAAAACTAATGTGGGATCCCATGGTGACCCAGTAGCAGTTCCAGCATGGACATAATTTGCAACTGATGTTCCTCTATGTGATCCAACTGCTGCTCAACAGCACTCACCCTCTTGTTGTTCTCCTCGACAGCACTCCAGAGAACTGCTAAGTCAGCCTGTGTTACACACAGTTCTCTGGGGTCCACACGTTCTACAGACTGACCTGCTGGTGGTGGTGGTGGTGGTTTGGGTGCTGGTGGAGCAGCAGGTGCTGCTCTTGCCCTCCTCTTCTTAGGGCCACCACCATGCACAGCTACACCCTCTGCCATAGATTGGCTAGCTGGTTTAGGTATGGCCTGTTCTGTGACAGCCTGCCACTCCAACTGGTGGTGATTGAGCATATGGGTCAGGGTGCACTGGCCCCCAGTCTCCAGGTGAGTCCCTTGGGGGCCACGGTGCACCTCCTACTCACATTGGTGGCACCTGACCACACTGCTGTCCACCCCAACACAGTCTAAAAATTGCCAAACAATGGAGGTGTGGGGAGGACCAGGCACAGGCAGGGGAAGGCCAGATGAACTGGCAGCTGGCTGGTCATGGTGCTCAGCAGGGCTGGGATCCATACCTGGGCCCAGGGGAACATATACATCCTACTCCAGAGGACCTGGTGCTGGAGCTGGTACTGGATGTGGTGGTGGTAGTGGTGGTGGTTCAACTGTCTCAGAGTCAGGAGGCGGTGCTGGTCTTGCTTCTGGGGAGGACACTCAGAATTTTCAATTGGTCCAACAGGAACTGATGGCCATGCTCACAACACATCCACATGGTACAACACCTATCAGTACCATGCTCTCCCAGAGCTGCCCCCGCCCCAGAAATTCCCTCAGACCCTCACCCTGGTCCATCTTTCCTACTGCACTCTCTCAGTCTGAGCAATGACTACTCACACTGTCACACAACACACACATAGTCACACAGACAAACAACTAACTACTCATAAAGGTAAGAAAAATAAATTTGCAGAAAGAACACATCAAGTAAAAAAAGAGTACAGAAAAGATAAAAAAAGTAGCTTAGTTATAAAAAAGCTGTTGGGTCTATAAATCAAAGTTTAAATCTCCTCCTCACTCTGATCTCCAAGTCTCCTCAGCAATGACAAAACAACGCACTCCCTTCTCTGTCTCCATCTGCACAGGAGAAAGTGAAAGTGTCTGCTTATATGACTCACTTCCTTTCTTTTCCTGCCTGGCTATCGCTAAAGAGCAGGGCAAAGTCTATTGAAAACAACAACTTTGCCTCAATCCACATTGTCATTCTGCCATAACACAAAGTGCTAATGACAAGGCGGAGTGAGCACTTTGCATTGGAGTGGCAACACGAAGTGCCCACTTCGCAGACACGTAGCCGGCGGAATTTAAATTCACTGCATTTCTAGTGTGAACCTGCTATCCACTGCACCTACATGAATTTTTTATACTGCTTTGTGGTATCTTTACTGGTAGTGGATTGTTACTGCCATGCACTAATCCACAACTGGCAAATATGTTCCTTTCAGATTTAGATTTGTGACTTGTGGGCACTGGTTAGGTGGTGTTGTGCCTTTTCGTATGCATCCCTTGAGTGTGCAGTGCAGTCTTAATCTGTCTGTGTGTTTGCATGGCACCATTAATTCTGGGAGACTACATTTCTTGATATGCTCTCATTTCACTTTGTCAGCACTGGGGAATTTTCTGGACACAAGACAGAAGCATTTTGGGGATGCACATTAATTTTGGTGACTCTGTGTGTGAGTGTGACCTGACCACTGTGCACATGACTGAGTGTGCCATTAATTCTGGGAGACTTTGCATTTCTTGTTACACTCTCATTTCACATCATTAGCACTGGGGAGTTTTCTGGACACAAGACAGTAGCCCTTTGGAGACGCACATTCATTCTGGTGAAAGTGTGGGTGGGATGCTGCCAATATTGTTGTCACTCTGCCTTACTTCGTGTGTAAGGCAAAATGACAATGCAAAGTAATAATAACAAGGCGAAGTGAGCCTTTCCTATGGGCCACTCTGTGTAGCGATGTGCCAATGCGAAGTGGCCACTTTGCATTCACTTCACCGGCACAGTTTAAATTTGCTGCATCTCTAATGCTTACTTTTTCCTCTCTCTGTTTATTTATTTACCTTTTTTTATGTTATATATGCATTTTTTTTCTCCCTACTTTCCTACTGCCACGGTGCCCTTAAAAGTCCTGCTCTCCTGTTCTGGGACAGGGAGTTCCTATATTCCTCTGTAGTTTCCTTGTTACTAGCTCAGATTCAGACCTCCAGCAGCTGGGGGGGATGCAGAGCTACTCTTTTCCTTCTAGGAGGGTGAGTCTTTTGTGCCTCGGTGATCACCCCCTTCCTGCTCCCAAACAGGAAGTTCCTGTTGTCAGTCAAATCCTGTCCCTATAAAAGTAGATCTGGCTAACTGTGTGTGTGTGGGGGTTGGAGGGGAGGGAGGGCAATATAGTCCCAGTAGATATGTAAGATTCTAACAGCACCTCCTTCCTCTTGCTGTTCTCTGCCAAAAGCTATCTAGGGCAGATTTAAATGCCTAAGCCACTCCTCCTAATTCGCAGTTCCCTTCTTTACCAAGCTAACTGCACAGATAACAATTCACTTCACTCAACTCAAACAAACACACTCTTTTTTGTTGTTGTTGTTCTTACTCTAAATTGAATGTCCTAGTAGTAGAGTTATAGTTTTTTAGTCCCAGTAGAGTAGTAAAGATCTAATAGCACCTTCTTCCTCTTGCTGTTCTCTGCCAAAAGCTATCTAAGGCAGATTTAAATGCAAACACATGTCTTTCTGTTGCCTAATCCACTCCCTCTAATTGAGTTTCCTTCTTCACCTAGCTAACTGCACAGATAACAATTCACTTCACCCAACTCAGACAAACACTCTAACTCTTTTTTGTTACTCTAAATGGACGGTCCCAGTAGAAGAGTTATAGTTCTTTAGTCCCAGTAGAGTAGTAAAGTTCTAACATCACCTCCTTCCTCTTGCTGTTCTCTGCCAAAAGCTATCTAGGGCAGATTCAAATGCAAACACCTGGCTTCCTGTTGCCTAAGCTACTCCCCCCTAATTCACAATTTCCTTCTTCACCTAGCTAACTGCACAGATAACAGTTCACTTCACCCAACTCAGACAAACTCTTTTGTTTAGTTGTTTTTTCCCTAAATTGAATATCCCAGTAGTAGAGTTATAGTTCTTTAGTCCCAGTAGAATAGTAAAGTTCTAACAGCACCTCCTTCCTCTTACTGTTCTCTGCCAAAAGCTATCTAGGGCAGATTTAAATTCAAACACCTGACTTCCTTTTGCCTAATCCACTCCCCATAATTCACAGTTTACTTCTTCACCTAGCTAATTGCGCAAATAACAGTTCACTTCCCCCCCAACTCAGACAAATGCACTATTTTGTTGTTGTTATTTTTACCCTAAATTGAAGGTCCCGGTAGTAGAGTTTTAGTTCTTTAGTCCCAGTAGAGTAGTAAAGTTGTAACAATACCTCCTTCCTCTTGCTGTTCTCAGCTGGATAAACTATACCTTGATATCAGTAAGACCTTTGACTCTGTCCCACATGGATGATTGATAAAGAAGATGCATGACCTTGGGGTGGTGGACAAAGTCACTACATGGGTGGAAAATGTGTTAAGTATCAGAACCTAGAACTAAGAGGTAATAATTTCAGACAGTCTGATGTCAACTGATCAATTCAATAGGGTGATAGGAAAGCCAAATAGGATGCTGAAATGCACAGAAAGAGAGAGATTGAAAGCAGGAGAAGAGACATGCTGCCTCCTACCACTGTATAAGTCACTGGTTTATCCTCACCTGGAATACTGTGTGAAGATTTGGAGACCAGGGGCTGGATATTCAAACTGCTCTATTTTGTGGCGCAAGCCCTTGCGCTGCACAAAATAGTTAAAAGCAGAATTGTGTCCAGGGTGATATTCAAGAAGGGTTGCGCCTTGAGCAACTCCTTTGAATATCACCCCTGGCCACAGCCACTGTGCGGCGAGTGGAACTTGTGCCACCGCAAGTGGTCAGAGTGGAGCATTCAACTTGCGGTGGTGCAAGTACCATTATGCCATGTGCAAAATCCCCATATTCAAAGGGTGACATGCAAATGGGGCCATAATTCATGCAAGGTGCAGGGGGGGCCATTTGCATCTGATTATGGCCCCATTTGCATGCCATTAGCATGCAGGTGTGCCGATCCTGAGGACTTGCGCCTGGCACCCTGCCAGGCAGCAGCCATCGGGGACCGATGCCCTGCAGCCCAATTCAAGGGCGAAACAGTGTGGCCAATCCCACCACCATCACCACTGGGCCCGATCGCTGGCATAGTTTAACTTCCAACAGCCCAATCGGGCAGCAATGTGGCCCTCAATGTATCCCTGGTGGTCCAGTGGACCGAAAAGCTCGATCATGGGCAGTGATTGTCTAATAAACCCCTTCCGAATTCATCCCTGGTGGTCCAGTGGACCTAAAAGCCCAATCGCAGGTGGTAGTCGCTTAAGAAACCCCCAAACATAGTCCTGGTGGCTAGGTGTCCCCCCACCCACCAAGCCCCACCACCTCGGCTTCCGCGCGGGAGGCAGCATCCCACCCGCCTGCCACCCCACCACCTGCCGATTGATGAGCTGGTAGGGCTGTACGCCTATTGGTGCAGAGCAAGAGCCAAAGGGCATGCAGCCCATACCGTGAATGGGGTATTTAAAATGATGAATGATTAGAGCTAACGCATCCTCTGATGAAGCCCCTGATTTGCTGGGGTAAAACATTGAGAAGATAGACGATTTGGTGCCCGGCACTTAGCTTACCTATGTTTGCTGCTTTTATGTTATGTTATCGACTATGAAATAAAAAGAACAAATCTACTACATTGTTTATTTCTGCTCTTTGAGGCAAGGGGGTGAGTGCACTCTAGTACTGCTTTGGGAATGATCCTATTGAAGAGTGGCACCTCCATTCCAGTACTCACCTTTACTTCTGACTGCATAATCCGGGGATAGCAGGAAAGGACTGATGTAGACAGGTTGGCAGATCTAATCATGTGCACTCTGGAGATGAGAAGAGAGAGAGAGAGGGCAATACTAAAACATACAGATACCTCCATGTGGTACACCAAGTAGATAACACAGAACTGTGCATTTTGAGTGGGAGCACAAGTACACGGGGAGACACTATTAAACTGGTGGGGGGGGATTTAAGGAAGGTACAATAGAATATTTTTTCATGTAAGGGGTTGTGGAGGGTTACAATGTGCAGAAAAAAGTGGTGGTCTGTGTAAAATCAGTGAGGAGATTAGCGTATGGGTGGGTCATATACATGGGCTTAATAAAGAAATTAGCAAGCGGGGAGGACTGGAGCAACAAAGGCTCTTACTTTAGGTATGGATGCCTTTTTCTGCTAATGAATTCTGTTTCTATATCTCTATGTAAACAATTTAGACAACTCTAGTCATAAACAGAGGATGATATCAGATGTAAGCAAGCAGCCAGAACAGAGAAATCTAATGCAGAGTGAGCTTGTTGTCATGTTAATGCCTTAGTCATAAACACAATGGGGAAGCTAGGTACCTGTTTAGCAGAAATAAGTCTAAAACTTATGTTTTTGTAGTATTTCACTTGTGATACCAAGGGCTTTTTAAACAATCATATTTTCCATTACACGGTGTGTCAGCAGATAATAGCCATGCCAACAGTTAAGTGTATGAGCAGCAGATTAGTAAGGCATATGCTGACAAGGAAATTCTTTGATGGAAAGCATTATAAAGCATATAACCAGAAAGCTTCCATCCTTTCTTTGGCAGGGCAGTCATAATCAATCCCTATTTAGCAAGCCATACAAATGCATTAAGGCCTAATTGTCTTTTGTTTCTTTTTGGCATGGGGTTGGTTATTGTTCAACTCTGAATCATCTCTAGCATCTGATTGGTGACGGTCACTATGCTTAATTGCTTATAATGTACAGTATATTCTCTCTTCTCTGGAATATTTTGGAAGGAGGAGTTACACGTGAGACCTCTCCTGGCAGAAGCACGGTGCAGACATCCAAAGAGAAAAATGCACTACAAAGAGTCCAAACAACTAATAAACCTGGGCCCTATATTGCAGTCAGAGACCCTTTATAAGTAGGAATGACAGACGAAGATTGTGCTTTGTTGGAGTCATCCTCTGCACAAGGAACATGAGTAGTTTCTGGTAGCGACAGAAGGCTAGGTATGGCAGAAATGCAGGATTTGTTTATTTTATCACTCTGTTCCCACCTCCCACCCCAAGTCATTTTGGAACTGCTGGACCTCCATCAGCAATGGAAGCACCAAGTAAGTCCAGCAGATTAGATAATGCTAAAGTGAACCACATGTGAAAAATTAGAGCTGTGTAGTGCACGAGTGAGGCTGGGGGCAAGGCCAGTTCCTTGGTAGCCCTCCCAACTGGAAGAAAGGTGCAGCCATCATAACATACTATTCTGATGCCCGAATAGACTTGGGATCCAATGTGTCCACCCCTTCTACTGCACAACAGTAAACATTCTTTTATTTATTTAAATGCTGGTAATCAGGAAAGGCACCATGAGCCAAGGCTTGTTTCTAGGTGCCAATTTAAGTATGGCTGCTCCTCCAGGTTAATTAACTAGGATTTTGCTGCAACTTATGCTGTGTGTCCCTCAATGCAGTCTCCTCCAGAACTCTGTCTACTCTTGCTTTGAAAGCATGGACAATACTAGCTTCCAAAACCCCACTTAAAAAAGGCATGCAGCATGTTGACTACCTTCTGTGTGCAGTAATGCTTTCTCGTATTTATCCTTATCCTACCTACACCCCTAATTGTAACCATTATCAGGAAGGTTGACAGGCGAATCCCCTTCAAAAAAAACAGGGGCAAGAAAATGACAAAAATAAATAAAAATGCCAAAGATGACTAAGGTTTGCCATGAATACAGCAAAAGAGTAGGTGTTTTTTAAAATACTCTGATACCACAGTGCAAAAATAATTCCCACCAGTTTTTTGTCTTTCTGTGAAGCTGAGAAAAATCATTACAAAAGTTGTTTTTTGCAGTTGCAGAATACTGCAACATTAACCAGAAGTAAATCTTTAGGTATGAGGTGTGAAAATAGTGAAATGGTTTCACAGGAGTTGACTGCACCCATACTGTCAGATCATCCATTCTATTGTCATCTATAAAATGTGTTAGAAAACTGTTACATGCCTGCTGGTGCCCAAAATAAATTTGTTCATGTCAGCACAGCCCACACTTTCTAAAATTTTTTTCACTTTCTAGGTTAAAAGAGTGGGTTGGCTCCTTTTTTTTTTTTTACATATTTTTTTAGGTGTAATATTCATTTTATAAGTTCAATAACACACTCCATGGTTTCTGGTCTGTGTTGACTCCATTTTAACCATATAGACAGCCAGCAATCATAGATTACCTTAGTTATTGATCTAGGTAGCTGTCACATTGAGGGGTTTTCCATTCTAATAACTGAGGATTTTTGGATGCAGTTAGCAGCTTAAATCACTTTGCGTCAGTTAACAGTAGAACATTGTATAGAGCATTGTTAGACTGCTTGAATTAAGAAGGAATTAGGTCTGTGCCATGTATTATAGCATCCCATGGAGATTTTTTTTTTTGCCAATGAAAGCATTCTAATTGCTGCTCTTAAAACAATGTTTAGAGCACATAACTCTTCTGTTAGCTAAACACCTAGCCGCATTCTGCCTTTTCAAAACTAGGTGCCACTCTATGCTAGTCAGGCATGACCCCGAGCACTGCGGTGCTTGAGTGTGCATCACCCAGCATGTGACATCATCACCCACACTGGCATGGGTACACGTGAGGTTGCCTCACAGTATAAATAGCCAGTCTGCTCCTGCCTTCATTGCCTTTGAGAGAAAGATGCCTACAGGCAAAGATTGGGATACAGAGAAGGTCTGGTAAGAGTTTTTACCTTGCAGAGTTGTTTTAGCTAGTGATACATTTTAATGATCAAAGAGAACTACAGTAAGTGCTACTGTATGTTTGTTTTTGACTATAGGCTTAAAACCCAAACAGTCTGAAACACAATCATTGCTAGGAAAGTAGGAATTTTAATTATGTGTTTAGTGTCCACTACCACTGAGCAAGTACTTTGAACACATATATAAAGAAAATATGGAATGTGTTATGTACTGAGTGAATTCACTGGGAAGGACTTATGCATTGATGTGGTGGAACAGTATAGTTTATAAAACAGAAGGAAGTTTTGAAGGATAATTTAAATCATGAACGTGAGTGATGAGTGATAAGTTTAGTTGATATGTTTAGGTGATTTGAATTTTTTTTATGTATTTTACAAAATTAATGCATTTAATGAGATACTCCATGAAAATGCCATATAAGGTGAATCATTAAGTACGTTCTTTTATTTACACAAAAACAAATTCTGCATTCTATTAAATATGTCAAACATTATCGATACCTACATATTTTGGTTGCCTTCCTACAGCCATTATTTCAGCAGTAGCCCTATCAGCAAAAAAGTGAGCAAACTGATAGTACTGTATCTGTGCAATTGGAAATAACACCAGTTTGTGTATATATTAAAATTAAATAAATTATACTGGGAGATATAGAAATATAGAATATGTACTGTAGGATACAGCTATTCCTATACCCAGTGGTTACTATGACATCAAGGACCTCCATAGTGAAGCTCGAGAGGTCCCTTTAAGATCATGGTGACCACATGGTGTAAGAATAGCGTGGTTGTGTTATGCCGGCTATCATACACTTTTCTATATAGCGTATGGTGAAATCAGCAAAAATCTCTCACTATTTGTGCTCCACAAAACTATTCTTGTTTTCAGCTGCCAACGCTTCACAGCCAACCACCCACCAAACAGTTCACTTGTGTGACCATTCAACCGCCACTATCCCTGTCAACAGCACCGATGGGAATGCTTGTATTCTGACATCCATACTAATGCAGAACGGAAAGTTGTTCTGCATTAGTGTGGATATTGCTCCTGCAGCAGAAAGACCTTTTACAGTCTATGATGGGTTTCCATAAGCAACATCATTTCACCATACACTATGAATGTAATATTTATTTTTAGACACTTGTAGAACACCCTGAAGAAAAGGTTCTCAATTCCCCAAAATGTTGTTGGTGGTGTATAGTTTAGTTGAAAATAAACATGTGTGTTATCAACATGATAATAAATTCAGTCTTAACTTTAAAATAGTGGAGGCCATGACTCTGGCCGGGTACTTGGTGATACACCGCCCAAGATTGGACCGAAGGGGAGGGGGGGGTTGCAGTCTGTTTCAAGACTGAATTGGGCCTCACGAATGTAGTAGTAGGTGAGGCTGAGTCCTTTGAGTGCACGGTTGTAGCAGGTGTAGGTGTTCGAATCGTTCTCATCTACAGTCCACCCGGAGATGGGAAAGGCTTCTTACAGGAAGTAGCAGACTTCCTCGTCGACATGTTGTTTGAGTCACCCAAATTGATGGTTCTGGGTGACTTCAACGCCTGGGTTGACAATGAACTCTCACAATTTGGTAATTACTTCCTCCAATTAATGTCTTCTTTGGGCCTTACACAGATAGTTGCTACTGCTACGCATAAATCTGGACACTCTTTGGGCTTAGTCTTCCTTCTAGGGATTGATGCATCCGATGTGGGGGTGGAACCAGTTGCCTGGTCTGACCACTACACTGTGAGGTTCAATTTTTGCAACCCCTCTTAGAAGGTCTTCCCCTGTGGAGATGGTCAGGTACCACCCATTACGGAATATTACTTCACAAGGCCTTGTGGCGGTCCTTGACCTATCATCCCCTGTGTTGGTGAGCAGTAATCCATAGATGCTGGTGTCGGCCTATAATGAGGCTGTTACTGCTGCCCTGGATCTTATTGCTCCTGTTCGTGAGTGCCCCTTATCCCTTCACCCCAGGTCCCCTTAGTTTGATGGGACGCTGAGGGAGATGCAGAGACTGGAGCGAAGGTTAGAGCGTTGTTGGCGCAAGTCCGCCCTTGAAGCCGACCGCCTTAGATTGATGGAACATTATTCTATGTATCAATCTGCAATCACCCATAAGAAGGCAGAATTCCTGTCCAGGGAGATTTCAGTCGCTCAGAATTGACCGGCTCAGCTGTTTCAAACTGTAGCCAGACTGTGCAACCCCGTCTGTCTGCAACTTCGAAAAGTCTTTTCGCAATTAGAGTGTGAGGAGTTCGCTCATTACTTTGCAACTAAAGTGGCTGACATCAGGGTGGACTTGTGTCCGGCAACCTCTAAGGGTGATGTTGTAGAACAATGTGAGTTCACAGTACCTCAGTTCTCTTGGAGTTCCTTTTGTCGACCTGAGTTCATGGCTATTATGAGGATCATCCATAGTGTGCATCCCACAAGCTGTGGTTTGGACCCTGGACTGACTTCCCTAATTTTGGGTTGTTCTGAAATCATCGGTCCATCCTGGTGCAAATAGTCTGGAGCCCTTGAGTCAGGTGAGTTTCCTAACTCTCTGAAAGAGACGGTGGTGACACCTCTGTTGAAGAAAGCTACCTTGGACCAAGACTGTTTCTCAAACTACAGACTTATCTCTAACCTTCCCTTTATTTGTAAGGTTATTGAGAAGGTAGTGGCAGCCCAATTGGAGGACCATTTAACCATCCATAATATCTACAAATCCTTCCAGTCTGGTTTCCGTAAAAAGGCACAGCACCAAGACTGCGCTGGTTCGGGTGCTTAATGATCTTCTGAGGGTGAGGGATCAGAAGAGACATTCCATTTTGCTTCGCCTTGATCTCTCATCAGCTTTTGACACTGTGGATCACCTGGTGCTGATAGCACGCCTGAGGCAAATTTGTGGAATGTCGGGAACTGTTTTACAGTGGTTCACCTCATTCCTCACTGGGCGATCACAAAGAGTTGTGTCGGGAATTTTTAACTCCGGCCCAACCTCTTTGTTGTGTGGAGTGCCTCAGGGTTCCGTGCTGTCACCCATGTTATTTGCAGTGTATATGCTGCCTCGAGACATTATAAGACGGTATGGGCTGAGGTTTTACTGCTATGCAGATGATACCCAGCTATACCCGTCTTTCACACCCGACCAGGATGGAGCTCTTGCGGTGTTTAACAACTGTCTGGATGAAATCCAAGGTTGGATGGATTCTAGTTGGTCAAAGTTGAACTCAGAGAAGACAGAGGTTTTGGTTGTGGACCCAGGTGGTCAGATAGAGAGGTCGCATGATGGCACGTCTTCTGGAACTTTTCTTGCTGTCATGTCACTTCCGACCTCTGAATGGGTGCGTAGCCTTGGGATTGTCCTAGACAACAGGCTGACCCTACAATCTCAAGTGTTGGCTGTTGTCAGGACTTCCTTTTACCATCTTAGGAATATTGCCAGGGTTAGGCACCTTGTTCCATCTGACTCTTTGCCAACATTGGTCCACGCCTTTGTGTCCTCGCGCTTGGACTACTGCAACGCCCTTTACTTTGGGCTTTCTGGGGTTGAAATCTGTCGCCTACAGCTGGTGCAGAATGCTGCAGCCCAGGTTTTGACTGAGACAAGTAGATCCTGTCATATTACCCCAGTGCTGCGCGAACTGCACTGGCTCCCTATACGGTGGTGGATCACCTTTAAAGTCATTTTATTGACTTTCAAAGCCCTTCACGATCAGGGTCCAATCTATCTGAAAGAACTTCTAGTGCCTTACTGCCCTGGTCGATTGCTCCACTGGGGTTGTTAGAGATTCCAAGAGTGAGTTTAAAATCTTCAGGCAGCAGAGCATTTTCTCATGCTGTACCCACTCTCTGGAACTCTCTACCACACCGGTTACGGGAATGCACCTACGTGGAGGTATTTAAGAAGGACCTGAAAACTTACTTATGGCAAATGGCCTTCCTGGATAATTAAGTTAATTTTATTGTGCTTGTATTTTATATTATAACTTATTATTTGAGTTTAATATCTGATGTTATTATGGCATGATTTTATTTATATGTTAGTAGATTTGTATTTGAAATTATGGTTTTAAAATGTTCAGTGCCTTGATATATTGAGAACCGCTTTATAAATAAAATTATTATTTTATTATTAAAAAAGTTGGTAAGTGAGCCAATTTTTGCAGTCGGAGTGTTGTGCTAGAATGACCCACAATTCAAGTGGTTGAAAGCACTTTGCAAAGATTTATGATTCACAACTAACTGTAGTGTTGATCATTCCAGCACAACACATGCCCTCTCATGTATTATTGCTTGCATGAACGTCTGACAATAGCAACAAAATAGCTGGTGTGAACAAATATAAAATTAAGCTGCAAGCATTAAAAGATAAAGTTGCACAATTTTATTTATTTTACAGAATTCTGAAAATGATGACACAGGTTGTTTTAAAAATTGGCAGACAACTTGCAGCATGTGTGGGGAAATATGTATATAATTTTTTTTTTTTTTTTTATGATAGTATGTCCTTTGTTTTATTGAAGCAGGAACATCATGATATCCTGTGTGATGTATTTATTCATGTTCATTTATTTATTTTGGTCTCCAATTTGTCTGTAGTACCAGTGGTTTCCTTGTTCAGTCTGCTTCCATCTCACACAGCCCCACCCCCAGCCACAAACAGCCTCCCTTTACCTTGCTGAGCCTGCTCCTGTCTGAGATGGTCCCACCCCCACCCCAAACTACCTCTGTTTTCCTTGTTTGCCTGTTTCTGTCCAAGACAACCCCACCTCCATCCAAAACAGCCTGCTATTTTCATTGTTTCACCTGGTCACATTCCATACAGCACCACCCCAAACCGCCTTTGTTTTCCTTGTTCAGCCTGCTCCTGTCCAAGGCAGGCCCATCATAAACGGCCTTCTTTTTTTCTTGTTCATCCTGCTCCAGTCCCATATAGCCCCACACCAAACAGTCTCTATTTTCCTTATGCAGCCTGCTTCCATTTCAGACAGCACCACCCCATCCCCCAAACAGCCTTTGTTTTCTTTGTTGAGCCTGCTCCTGTCCCAGCCACCCAACCACACCCAGATTGACTTCTCT
This sequence comes from Neoceratodus forsteri, assembly GCA_016271365.2. Classification (NCBI taxonomy): domain Eukaryota; kingdom Metazoa; phylum Chordata; order Ceratodontiformes; family Ceratodontidae; genus Neoceratodus; species Neoceratodus forsteri. The sequence continues at coordinate 1,204,633,644 of CM057452.1, forward strand.
CTCCCATCCCCACAGCCATTCTTCTATACTCAGTACCAGGTCTGGTTTCCTTGCTCAGCAGTGCTGCTGCCCCAGACAGCACCTCTCCCCACATCGCTTGACATGATTAACTGGATTCCCTCCCCCTCCACCACCACATACACACACACAGTCATTCTACAGTGTGCAGGAATTATTATAATTGCAGACAATAATATAGTAGATTAAAATACTGTAGATGCACATTTATTAAATGTCCCACACCACACACAGGAAAACAACACTCACCAGCCCTGTCACACAAGGACATCACATTCAATGGATAATTATTTAGAATCTTCCAGTTAATTTTTATTCAGGTGCAAACAAAGCTGTACAGAAGTCAAGACACATTCAAGTTTCAGCCATAGAAAGAAGCCAGCATGCTGTCACTGATCTAATGTTTCATGCCTAATCACACTTTGCCAGTGATTTATTAACAGTCAACTTCTTTATTTTCTTTAAGCAGTTACTATATACTGTATAGAAACATAGAAACATAGACATTGTTGGCAGATAAGGACCTCTTGGCCCACTTAGGTTGCCCTATATTTCCTACCTACTGTGTCACCGCAGACGCTATTCGATCTCAGGTACCTCACCCCTTGCCTTACTTCTAAGGTCCTCTTGTGTCAATCCCATGCATGCTTAGATCGTGTTACCATTTTAGCACCTACCACCTCTGCTTGGAGGCTGTTCCAGGCATCCACCACCCTCTCCATGAAGAAATACTTCCTCACATCTCTTCTGAGGCCCCCCCCCTTCATAGCTTGACCCCTTGTACGAGAGCATCTTTTTTTATGGAAAATCCTATTGTACCTTCCTGTACCATATTAATATCTATGAGATATTAATACCTGTGAGGTATTTGAATGTTTCCATCATATCCCCCTTGTTCCTCCTTTCTTCTAGACAGTAGATATTTAGTTCCTTGAGTCTTTCCTCATAGGTTTTTTGATGCAGACACTGTCCCATTTTGGTAGCTCTCCTTTGCACCACCTTCACTCTATCTATGTCCTTCTGGAGGTGGGGACTCCAGAACTGGACACAGCACTCTAGGTGGGGTTCATAACAGTGATCTATACAGAGGTAATACTACCTCCCTCTTTCTGCTGGTGATGCTCCTCCCTATGTACCTGAGAATCCTTCTAGCCCTCTTCACTGCCTTATCACACTGCTTGGCTACATGCAGGTCATCAGAAAAGATTACCCCTAGGTCCCTTTCCTGTTTTGTGGTTGTGAATATCTCCCAAATCAGTTGATATTTTGTCCCTGGGTTCCTTTGCCCCAAGTGCATGATTTTGCATTTTTTTGCATTGAATCCCAGCTGCCATTCCCTTGACCATTCTTCCTGCTTTTTCAGATCATCCCTCATTCTTTCCACCCCCCCTGGTGTGTCCACTCTGTTGCATATTTTTGTGCCATCCATGAACAGGCATACTTTCCCTTCCAGCCCTTCTAGAATGTCAATAAGAAAGACATTGAAGAGGACAATGCCTTGTACTGACCCTCTGGCACCCCACTGGTCACCTTGCCTTTCTCCAGAGGGGACCCCATTTACCACAATCCTCTGACCCCTATTGCTTAGCCACTTCTCAACCATTTTACTACTTTTAGACCACTCCTAGGTTGCCTGGTTTGCTCACCAGTCTTCTATGTGGAACAGTGTCGAAGACCTCACTGAAATCCAGGTAGGCCACATCTACCGCTCCTCCCTGATCCACTTCCCTGGTCACCCAGTCAAAGACTCAATCAGGTTTGTCTGGCAAGAACTCGCCCCTATGAAACCATGTTGCCTTGGATCCTGTAATCACCTGGTTACAAGGAATTCCTCAATCCTTTCCTTCAGTAGTGATTCCATTACATTACCCACTACTGAGGTCAGGTTAATGGGTGTGTAATTTCCTGCCACCTCCCTCTTTCAGCTTCTGTATAGTGGGACCACATCTGCCCTCCTCCAGTCCCCCAGAACCTACAGTACCCTGTTTCTAGTGAGAAGATGAACAGAGCTGTCAGAGGTGCCGCCAGCACCTCATTGAACTCTTTCAGTATCCTAGGCTGCACCCTGTCAGGTCCAATTGCCTTGTCTACTTTTAATTGTGCTAGCTCCTTGAGGACTCTCCTCTGTAAAAGTACTAGTGCCCACCTCCCTTCCTTTAATGCCCTTGTCCTTTTTCTTTCACCCATCACCTACCCCATCCTCCATAAATACTGAACAAAAGTGTTTGTTCAATATGTCTCCTTTTTTGGTCCTCTTCCTCACAAACCCCTCCTTCCACTTTTAGTCTTACTATCCCTCCTTTGGTCTTTCTTTTCATGCTTATATATTTAAAGAATGTTTTATCCCTTTTTTTACTGACTGAGCAATATTCTCCACCATTTGGGCTTTTGCACTCCTAACTGCTTTCTCCTCTCTTTGTTTCTCCTGATTACACTCCCTATCCTCTTCCTTCTGTGTCCTCTTGAACCTTTTAAATGCTAGTTTTTTTGCTCTTACTTTCTCCACTACTTCTCTAGAGCACTATAGTGGCCTCTTTTTTCACTTGCCCTTGTTAACCTGCCTGACACTGATATTTGTTGCCTTTTCAATGCCCCCTTTTTATTTTTGCCCATTGCTCCTCGACTCCTCTCAGTTTCCTTATCCCTGCTGGGGTGTCTCTGAGGCATTCTCCCATTTTCTTAAAATTGGCCTTCCTGAAGTCCAGGACCCTTGTCTTAGTGTGACTTGATTCTGGCCCCATTCTTACATTGAGCCACACCATATGGTGATGACTGGTCCTGAGGTGGCCACCTACTGTGACATCAGCAACACTATTCCTGTTTGTCAGTACCTGGTCCAGTATTGCCCCCACCCATGAGTGGGTTCTTTAACTAGTTGCCTGAGTACTACCTCTTGCAGGGAGTCCAGGATGTCCCTACTTCTGACTGTTGCTGCAGCTGATAGGCTACAATCATCATCCGGTAGATTGCAGTTCCCCACTAGTAACACCTCCACTGTGCTGGAGGTCTGTAGATCACTACTGTGTGAATAATGGCCCTCCTTCCTGTCTCCAGGGTGACCCAAAGTACATCAGCTCCTCCCTGCTCTCCCTGTATTCCCATAGCTTTTATGTTGTCCCTGACATGAAAAGTCACTCCTCCCCCTTTTTACCTATCCTGTCTTTTCTGAACAAAGCATTGTATTGTTTAATTTACAGTACCGTCACATAAAATAAACTTTTATTACTTTTTTATTCAAACATCCCATTTCAAAAAATACATGCACAAATTGAAGGGGTATACATTTTGAAATTTACACAACACATAAGTCTTGCCCAAAAGCTCCCTAATTACATGTACTCAAAAAAATCAATTTTTAATAACCCATTCTGTAGCCAGGTAGTCAATTATTTGAATCCCAATCCCTCCAGTAAGCATAAAACTAATGTATTTCAATTCAAATCCATTATGTCATTTTTTTCATACTGTATATGTGATCCCATATCTTTTCAAATACTAGCACTTTTCTGAAAGTAGACAGACATTCTTGTTTTCTTATGTTCCCACATAATATTGCATTTCCATTCTTTCAATATTGGCCATTTCACGGCCATAGTGACTAATGTAATAATTTCATCAAATTATCTGTTATAGAACAAATATCCTTACACATCAGGGTTGTGTAAGAAAAGGGAATATCCAGATTTGTTATTTGTTGCAATTCATTGTAGACTTCTTTCCACCATTTATTTATTTATTTATATATACACATGGCCATAACATACAGCATGAATTATCTATTTCTCCACAGCCACTCTAGCACAGCTATGAATAAATTTATTTTGTGTATGTGATATGGAGTCATATTGTATATTCCATAGTTATTATTTTGAGCTGGAAGGACTCTTCTTTTGCTTTGGGATGTAATTTATTTGCCACTATCCTTCTACTATGCTATACATTATTCTCAAGTTGTGATAATCTTTTCTTTTCCCGTGCTTGTTTGATGTTAATAAAGGGATTCCTTTCTCCCTTCCCTGCTCTAGACAAGTTCAGATAAGAAAAACATAAAGGTTTTGCTTCCATTACTAATAAATAATAATTTGATTCTTGCAATTATTTTCTTCATATTATTTATTCTTGTTAAAGGACATCATTATATTATTTATCTTGTTTTTTAACTCTACACATTCAATGAAATTAAAATGAAAAGTCTTGTATTGTGTTTATGCCATTATTGTTTATTAAATCTCCTAAAAGTAATTTCCCATTTTACTTAATTTCCTTATGAAACTTGGTGTTACCAGATGCATTATACATAGCTGCAATCACACAACATTTGGTGGCAACCGACATGGTGACAATAGAAAACAATTACATACAGCAGGTTGGTACATCATATGGAGGGTAGTGTCCAAACTGTGTATTGTCCAAGCAATAATGTCCAACATTGTTAAAAGATGAGCTCTCACAACAGGACACTGGACCAAAAAAATAAAAATAACCTCCCAGATAGGTCACTGAGAAAATCTATTCAGCTACTCCCATAGATTAATGGTCCAGAAGGGTATTACCTTTAAACTGATTAAAACACAACTGTTAAAGATGCTACTACAAAGAGAGGAATGCACCCTGCCTTCGCTCCTCCACAGCTCCTCAAAACTATTGTTAATACAATGTAACTATGAGCACATAGCAATCAAAATATCCTAGAGGTGTCTAGAACATAACTGCAGTCAACACAAACATAACGACCTGTTAAACAATTATAGCTGCACATCTGCTGAACTAATAAAAGGAACTCAAAAGGTTTAGTCACATTGGTAAAGGCAGATAAACGCATGTGTATTTTTGTGCATACTATGGCCAATACACCATTATAAGAGCAAATGATCATAGTCTGAAGTTTAAGAAAACATTGACAAATATGGTACTCTATACGGGTTATACTTTCTTTTACCAAACAGGAATTTTTTATAGATTTCTTGAATGGGTATGCTGAATGGTATAAAGAAATGCAGTTACATCTCCCTATAGGAAGGAATATAAAAAAGTCAACCCTTCGTATCAGAAAGCTCCTCAGCAGTAGATTTAAAATCTTGTTTAATTTTGTCAAATTTTTTTACTAGCATCCCCTGGATCATTGAATAGGTAGTGTTTACCTGCATAGGATATCTTAAGATGTGCAGGCATCTGTAAAGAGTGTGAGACACCCAAGGCACGGAGTTCAGCTTGAACCCTGTCAAAAGCTCGTCAGCACTTCCGTGTAGAGAAGCTGAGATCTGGATAACAATGTGCCACCTTATTCCCATCCAAAAACAGCGGAGCAGAATCCGAGAGTGCAGCAGGATTTTATCTCACTGGTGAGCCCCCCCGTGACCACCAACAAAGTTCAAGGTAGAGAGGTATAATTCGCCTTTCTCCTTGGGCTGATCTGGTAGACCTGCAATATTGAAACATCCGACATGTCTTCAAACCAGAGTTTCAGTAGTTGATGCATATATGGTATAGGATTCGATGCTTCTATGCCTAAGAAATGCATATTTGCTGAACAAGCTGCATTTTCCAGTGATTCAAGTCGAAAGTGAAGTCATCTGTCTGTTTTCTTTTAACATACCATTTACTGCAGTGAAAATTTTATTGGCATTTTCAGATATAGCTCTGTTTTCAGAAATTAATTGCTCTACTTTTGTTTCTACCATGATTATTCGGGTGTTGAAAGTGTCAGCTGTATCTGATAAATCCTTCACTGCCACTATTACAGTGTCACAGATAGCCTGAAGGGAGAGACCAGGCTCCAAGGTGTCAATTACGCTTTGTCCGGCCATCGCCTGTGATCCAGTCATCATCAGCTGTTTTCCCTTCCCGGTCTCAGAAGGCTGTTGGTTTTTTGTTCTCCCATTGTATTAAAGATGATATTTTTATATCTGCCTGTAGCATTCAAAGAGCTGCTTCAGTTGGAATAGGTTCAAACTTTTAAAATGTGACTTATTTTGATTACTGAGCAATTTTAGAGTGATTTGGAGGAGCTCCTCATAGAGTGACTGTCTCAGTCAGTTGCTAGCCATACACAGACCAGTTCAACAGTGACATTTAAATATAGAGAATAATTTTTAAAAACAGTGTTTGTTTGAGTGTTCCAAAAATGTGTTGCATTTGTGATAAAGGAGGATGCAAGTAAACATTAGATTCTTTCAGAAGAGATGCAAGAAGTCAAATAAGCTGTGCTTATATTTAATGGGAAATGAGATTTCAAAGAATTGGATGCCAATTTACAAAAAAGCAGGCAAAATGTGAAACAGAGGTAATTCAATGTAAAACCAATAAATGAGAGAGAATTGTGACAAGGGACAAGTATTGAGGTGCACTGAGAATGGATTTGGGGTGATCACATTAACTTACCAGACCTATCTTTTATCTCCAGAAAGCTCTCCAGTGTCGTATCATATTCAGGTATGGTTTCTTTTTTCTGGCATTATTAATATAAAATGTGAATGCAATATTCTGTTGCAACTTGTACTTTTTGCAGCCATCATATGAATTGTTAAGCAACCGCTTTTGATATTGACTGTTGTGATTAATTACTGTTTTTAATATTGTACTTACTTTGCTAAAGAACACTAATTTATTAGCTTATGATTATTTATGAGAATCATGCTTAAAATGATGATGTGCTCCCCCACAAGTCATTCTGTTTAAAATGAGTATGTGTTCTCCCACAAGCCGTGGCCCCTGAGGAAGACTCATTAGAGTCAAAGTACCAGGGCTAATGACGAAGTGGCTTAACCTGCACAACATACAACTTGAAAACTTGTGATTGTATGAATCCACTTTAATTAAGGAGATTTTGTATCAACTCACATGGTTTCGGCTGAACTTTGTTTGCTCCCTGCGTAGTGCTACAGACCTTTTGTTGTTACTTAAAAACAAAACACCTGATAATGTGGCAGCAGCACACAAGGAAGGCATAGCTTGCTTTAAGGTGTGTTGTTGGTTGTAGTGGAGGGGCAGAGGAGGAAGAAAGATTGGGTAAGGTTGAGGATACAGGTGTTAGCACTGCCAAGAGCAACACCTCTTCTTTTCATTTAACAACAATCACTTTTTGGTGTTGTTTGTAGCCTGGGCTGGCCACCCCTTACCTATGTGCACCAGTCCAGCACCACATGTGTCATGGTTCCTACCTTGGATTCTTGCATTATGTGTCTAAGTGACTGCACTGCCCCGTAATCCCAAAATGGGAACCATTTTTGCCACAACTCACTCTAGCTTTCCAAAGCTGATATATGGCAATGCTCTCGTCTTTGAAGTCTGCTATAAAAAGTTCCAGATTAGTGACGTTCAGGATGCTGCTGCCACTTCTAACTTCCTTAATGGAATCCAATTAAATAATGTCACAAGGAGTCTTATCATCCAGAGTGCAACTGATTTTATCATAGAAACAGAGTAGATTAGTAGTACATAATCTACCAGACAAGAAACCATGCTGATCAGGGTCTATATTTTTAATGTAAGATTCAGTGCTGTCCTTGATTATGCTTTCTAGGATTTTTCCAGGTACTGAAGTTAAACTAATAGGTCTGTAATTGCACATGCTTTGTCTGTCTCCTTTTTTGCGTATCAGAACCACTTCTGCTGTTTTCCAGTCCTTTGGAATTTATTTGTATTTATTTATTTAGGAGTTTCACCAGGAAGGCATACTCAGCAGCACTGTTCGTTTCCAGATGCATCCGGGGGAGAATAAACAGTTTACATATTTAACCTGTATTTAGAGAAACTTGGAATATATGAAGTAAGGGATAGAAAATAAGGCTGGACATGATTTGTAAACATTATTTGGAGCCCTGTGGTTTGTGGTATACAGAACACTGTCACTCACCTTCAGCCAAGCTGAAAAATGGTTCCTCGACCATCGTCTAGTTCTAAATCTCAAGAAGACAAAATTTATGCTTTTTGCCCACCGCCAGAATGCTCCAGAAATGCTCCCCTTCTCATCCTCCTCAGCACCCTACACCTCCTTGAACAGGTGTCTGCATACAAATATCTGGGCATCAACTTCGACTCGTCTCTCTCTTTCCACTCTCATCTTAATTCCCTGTCCACTGCTGTAAACACCCGGATTGGACTCCTCTACCGCCACAAAGACTACCTCCCTCAGAATGCCCTCCGGCTGACTGTCATCTCCTCCATCCTGTCATTGGTCGACTATGTGCTCCCTATCTATGTGGCTGCTGACCTCACTGCCCTCACCAAAGTCCAGACCTCAATCAACAAGGCTTGCAGACTCCTGACCGGTGCCCCCAGCAGAATGCACACATTCCCGCTCTACTCCTCCTCAAACTTACTCACCTTTGATGAGCACCTGCGCTACCACACCTGTATACTGGCAAAAAATCACTACTTGGGCTCTCCTCGCCGGGGGTTGCTGCATCTCTAAAACTGGCCTCCCACTCGGTCGCCACTCAAAGTGCAACCAAAGCCACCTTCCAGGTCCTGAGAGCTAGGACCTCTCCTGCCCAAAGATCATTCCACCACAGAGCCCTCTCTTGGTACAACTCCCTCCCCACTCATATCACAAACATCCCCAAAATTGGCCCCTTCAAAATCGCCCTCCGAAACCACCTCACTGACACTCAGAGCTATAAAAGCCTGTGACTGACCCATACCTAGAGCTCCACCTAGCCCAATTTACAGACAGCGTCCTTCCAGATTGCCTTCTCCCACAGCAACCACCCCTTCTCCACCAGGTATCGCTCCCTAGAACCCCTAGCGGTACCTTTTTATTTATATACTAGACTAATTGTAACTAATTGAGGCCTTTGTACACCTTTGTATTACTGGAACTGCTTTGTGTGTTTTTTTATTGTGCCAGCAGTCACGGCAGAACACGGCACAGTCTGTCATGTCCTAGATGGCCACAGCACTGTACTGCACATGTGCTAGCAGTCATGCATGCGCAGAAGAATATGGCACCCATCTTGGTCACGGCAGAATGGCTGTGTTCTGCCATGACCGTCGACACTTATATATTTACATATACCTATTTTTTATATATTATAGAAATTCCCCCCACCTGACCCTCTCTCTCAGCACCCCCCCACCCAAATATAGAAATGACACTGGGAGGGCCCAATCCCCAAGTGTCATGATCAGGGATTGTTGGAATTTTTTTCTGGATGTGCCCAGTCCGCCACTGTCACAATTGGGGATCATCAGTCTTTTTTTTAAATTTGTTTATTTTTGTTTTTCACCAGTGGGAAAAAAAAGTCCATCAATTTCGTCTCCCACACAACTGTGACACGGGGTGTGCCCAGTCCCCCAGTGTCAGGATTGGGAATCATCAATGTCTTCTTTTTTCCCCTGTAAAACAAAAAAAACATCCATCAATATCTTTTGCGGCTCTTCCTTATCCCCATCTGACCCTCCCACTAAGCATTCACTACCCCGCACCCCCACCCAAGCCCTTACTTACTTACCCAACAGGGGTGCAATGCCATAATCCTCTTTGAACCACAGACAAGTCTTCACTCTTTAAAGCCGGACTGCAAACTAAAGATACAGGTATGCCGTTCATTGTATTTCAATGGGGTTTTAAACTTGGTACTGTAACTTGGGCATTTTTACATATTTTGGCCCACATTTTCAACATGCCTTCTTTGGGACCCCACCTCATGAACAGTGTCACTGTCATCAGGCAGATCTGTCCCAAAAGGTGATTTCAAAGTCCCTGTGTGAAATCATCTTTCAGGCAGGAGTTGAAAATGTTCTCTGCCCTTGTTCATGAGATGGGGTCATAAGAAGGCTATGTTGAAAATCTGGTGTACAAATATTGAAAAACAAGAATGTTATGAGCCTACATTGAATTTTGCGAACACAGGGTCATAACTATGGTACTTTTCAATATTTTTACCACAAATTTACATCATAGCCATATCTTTACAGCACCTCATGACTGTGATAGTTGTCATTTTTCAAATCCTGTCCAAAATGTTTTGTTATATCCCGAAAGGTGAATTTGCAGTCCTAGCATGAAATTACCTTTTGGGCATGAGTTGAACATTTTCTCTGCCCTTGTTCGTGAGGTGGGGTCATAAGAAGGTTATGTTGAAGGTTTGGTGCAAAAATATTAAAAAACAATCAAGTTATGAGCCCACATAGAATTCTGCAAACATTTTGCTCATAACATTGGTAATTTTCAATATTTTTCCTCCAGATTTACAACACAACTATATCTTTACAGCACCTTGTGAATGTGACAGCTGTCATTTTTCAAAGCCTGGCCAATACTCTTTTTTTACATCCTGAAAGGTGATTTTGTAGTCCCTGCACGAAATCCCCTTTCAGCCAGGAGTTGAACATTTTCTCTGCTCTTCTTAATGAGGTAGGGTCATAAGAAGGCTGTTTTGGAAATATGGTGTAAAAACATTAAAAAACTAAAACGTTATGAGCCTACATTGATTTATGTGAATGCAGACTCATAAGTTCGGTAATGTTCAATATTTTAACCCAAAATTTTCCTCATAGCCATTTCTTTACAGCACCTCAAGAATGTGACAGCTGTCATTTTTCAGCTCCTGCCCAAAATGTGTTTTTACATCCCAAAAACTGATTTCACAGTCCCTGTGCAAACACACTTTTGAGCCAGGAGTTGGACATTTTGTCTGCCATCTTCATGAGGCAGGGTCATAAGAAGGCTATGTTGAAGGAGTCACGTGATGAACAGCGCCGGGTAACATCTTCCTCAGAGAGCTCCAGCCACCTACCCTCTTATTTCCCATTTAAACTCCTGCTTTTTCAAGAAATTAGTGTGTGGACTGCTAAAGAACTCACCTCAGAGTTTACTCCACCGTTACGGAGACTCCGATGGACGTTGTAATGAAAAAAGTGGTGCCGAGATACACACCGTCTACAACCCTGGCGAAGGCTCCAAAAAAACAGAGGGACTCAGCTCTGCAACATACGCCTAATCCCATGGCGGTCGACTCAGACCAGGAACCTCTCACACTAGCCAAATTCCTGCAGGAGTTCAAACCTTTCAAGGCAGAAATGAAGCTGATGGCAGGGGAGACAAAGGGGATTTCCTCGGCCCTAGAAGATCTTACTCAGAGAACTTCTGACAGTAAAGCCAGGATACATTCTTTGGAGTGCAGACAGGATAAAGTTGATCCTGAGCTGGTGGCCGTACATCAGCGCTTGACAAAAATGGAGAGCAAAGTCGAGGATCTTGAAGGGTGAAGCAGCCGTAATAATGTAGTGCTAATTGGCTTGCCAGAGAAGGAGGAAGGCTTGTATTCAGTTTTATTTGCCCAAAAGTTCATGGAAAAGACTGCTGGCCCCTCACCCTTTGGGTCTCATTACATAATTGAAAGGTCCCACAGAGCACTTCGTCAGATGCCACCACAGGGAGCACCACCACTGGGAGTGTAGCCAGCTACCCCTACCCTGCCCAGAGGGTAAACCAAGGCTCCATGGGGGCAGGCTGGGTCAGGAAGGGGACCCAGGATTGTTCAGTGGCTCATATATATATATATATATATATATGTATATGACTTGTTACTGAAGACATGAGAATGAAGATGGCATGTGGCTGTGATCTACAGCAGTGATTTCATCTAGAGATGCTGGCCTGGTTCTACAAATTGGCTAGCTTCCATATTGTGAAGGAAATAGGCAGGTGTGCCTGGTGCCTCCTAGCCGGAGGACTGGCCCAGAGAATCGGTCACATAAACAATTAAAAAAAAGAATTTATGACTTGTTACCTAAGAACTGAAAATGATGATGTCATTATGACTGTGACCTACAGCAATGGTTTCATCTAGAGATGCTAGCCTTTTTCTGCGAGCTGGCTACCTTTCATGTTGTGAAGAAACTAGGTAGGTGCTAGTACTGCGCAGCAGCTGGAATTTTAGAAGCAAAATTCCACTTCAGAAATGCTTTTCCGAATGTTTTGATAAATTCCACAAAATTCCAACAGTCTTTTAATTAAAGAGGGACTATGGTCACAAATTACTGGCATTAATAAATTCAGAATACGGATCAACATGGCCCCAATCACCATCATGCCAAAACTGAGATCCCTAAATTACTTTGTTTAAAAGTTACAAATCATTTTACAATCCTAAATTCTCTGCCTGTTCAAAACAGCCAGTTTCAGTGAAGAGATGCTGATGATGTCATTTCCTGAACTCACAGCCTAGCCCTCCCTGTCAGAAAGCTTACAGGACCTGCTTTTCCAAAGTTTAAAAACTATGTGCAAATTGTTTTCTCCAGTAAAACAGGCAGCATGTAAACATTGCTTTAAAACCTATGTGTTGCAAGTTTTGTAACAAAGTTGACAAATTCATATTTTTGTTTTTGGTGTTTTTTTGCAGTGGTCCTTTTTTGCTGGGTTGCTGGATATTAAGTCACAGCACACTAATGTGAGATTTGCAGACTGGATATCTCTGATGTGGTGAAAGGCTGTGATCATTCACACCTATCATTCAATTGAGGTGATTTCTTAAGATGGCACTTTCAATCCATTATTCCATTGCTCTGTAAATGGGGGTGGGAAAGGTAGTGCTGTTTTGATAACATACTAAGAGTTTATGTGCAGTAGCCAGCTCAATGCATAATCACTCAATCAATCAGTCAATATGTCCTTCATCATCAAGGTATGAATGAATGGGGTACTCAGTTGAGCAGAGCTCATTTTTTGTTTACTAATTGACAGGCTGTTACTTGAGCTATATTCAGGCTCATCTGTGTTGTACTCCACATTACACTAATTGTTGTTTTACCAGGGCTAACACTTCCACCCCGGTAGGAATTAACACCTATAAGGCCCCTATTAAAACTTATTGTAAAGCAGATACTGACAAACAACAATGCAGTTATCGACATTGCAACACTTGTGGCAATACAACTTCCAAACAGGCACTGCAGAGCAATACTTCACATGGTATCTGCAGCCTGGAGGCATGCTGATTCAGCATCCTGCAACTCTGGAGAAATGAACCACACCAAAAAGGCATTAAAATACAAATTTGTCAACTTTGTTACAAAACCTGAAACACATAGATTTTATAGCAATGTTTTTAGAATGGTGCTGCCTGTTTTACTTGTGAAAACCATTGCAGAATGATCTTTTAACTTTGAAGAAACAGGTCCTATAAGCTTGTTGACAGGGAGGGCTAGACTGTGAGTTCAGGAGATGACATCATCAGCACCTCTTCACTGAAACTGGCTTTTTTGAACAGGCAGAGAAATCAGGGTTACAAAATAGCCCATAACTTTAAAATGAAGTCACACAGAAACCGAATGTTTGGTATGAGATTTATTGGGGGTATGCTTATTCTAATTCTGCAATGTAGTACTTTGGCCGGAGTCCCTCTTTAAAACCAAAGGTTATTTTCTTCACCATTTGTGTAAACTGCAGATTAGTTTTCTTCAGTTTGCAGAAACCTATAGTTTACATAAACCATGGAACAATAATCTGGGCCTTATGGAAACTGTAATTATTAATCTCTTAATCCACAGTTTAAATGAAAAGGTGAACGTTGTTTTTTTTTCAGTTTTGTTATTGTGCTTCCAGAGGGATTCCACAGAATTAAGCAGAAGTTCTAAAATTTCACAGAATCCCATCTGAAGCGGAATTTGAAAATTCTGCACAGTGCTAGTAGGTGTGAAGCACATCCATACTGCTGCTTGCTCTAACTTAGAGTCCTACTACCTCAGTGCATTATAGGTGATCCCATCTCACCTTTCATAACTGTATACAGGTTGGTCCATCCTTGGCTCAAACCTTTCTCTCCAGGTCAATTCCAGTATGATTTTGTTTCCCTTCTGATCTGGTCTGGTTTGGTGAGCCTCCCAACTGCAACTGCCTCAGTTGTGCCTCCACACTTTCTTATATAGCTTCAGATAATTATGTGTAACACTGCTTTGGGTTTGTCAGAAAGTAATCTGGTCACTTTGGCCACCAATCCTGCTTAACCTGTCTGTCTGCCACTTCATCTGAGGAACAAACACCTGCATCAGAATATTCCTCATTGGAATGTTGCTGCAGAATGCTGAATTTTAATCCATCGTACTGGATCTTCTCCCATTCTTGTCCTCCAAAAACATTTAAATTTACATTCAACCATTAAAATACATTTCCCAGTTTGGATGGAAAATTCATAGTCTCAACTGTCTCTTCTATTTTGCTGCCAGTAATTCGACAATGGTTATTAAGAATCCTCAGTCACTTCCCAAAATAAAATAAAACTGCTCTGTAGCTTCTCCTAATCAAACTGGCAGTACTTTATTTCTTTCAAACACCCTATCACTGCCCTTAAAATGTGTGTAACTCTATAAACTATTGTTTTTATGTCTATGATGATTCCTTTTCCCACTGGATTAGGACAGGAGCTTGCACATTCTTTCTACTCCCTAGAGTGTCTACCCTATTGCAAATTTTAGTGTCACTTGCAAAGGGGAACTCCTTCCCTTACATTTCATCTGCAATGCCACATACATTAAAGAGGATCGGTCCCAGTACTATGTGCTGTGGCACCAGCTGGTCACCCATCCTTTCCCAGAGTGAACTCCATTTACCACCACCCCCTGTCAGCTATTAATTAACCGATTTCTTACCCAGTTTCTACCTCAGGACCGCCTCTGAGGGGTGACTCCCACTGACCCCACCAATAGTTACCCAGCTAGTGTCACCAATAGTACCTTCACTTCTGCTTTAACCACTATTGCTGTGATCCATCCATATGAACTGCCACTGTGTCCTCGACCACAACTGCCACTGTGACCCAAGTACAGCCACAGATGATGAATGTCACAGTCACTACAGTTGTAACTATTGCCACTGTGACCAACCTGACTGTAACACTTACAGTATCTGAAACATGATTCTGCCATAAATATCCAATATCTTACCTTCCCCTTTAGATTATAAAAAGGGTAGGCAAGCAATCAGAAGTGATTTTGTGAAAAGTAAAGGAACGGTGGAGAAAGGAGTCCAGCCTCCAGCTGTGACAGAAGATGGGAGCCTGATGGGTGTTGGCAGGGTCCTTTTTTCCAGGTGGCACTGTTCTCTGTTGAGGTTTCTGGAGTAACCAAAGCAAGCACCAGGAGAATGAGTCCCCTAGGAGGTCCTGGATGACCCCAACAGGTCAAAAACAGATAACATCACTAGGAGTAGTGAATGACTGTTCCTCAGTGGTGATTGCTGTGGATTCTTTCAAATCCACTCTCATCAGAAGCAATCAAAAGACAGATGAGCTTGAAAGACAGCACAGTTCACAAAGGGCACTGCTATAAGTAAGCCTTGCATTGAAGATGTCCTGTTAGAGAATTATGAAAGGCCTATGTAGTACTGTGTTTCCAGCAAGCAGGCAGTTGAATGAATGGGTCAGGATGAAGATGTCTGGCAAGAGTTTAGGTAGGTAAGTACCCGGGTGTAGACCAGGATCAGGAGCCCGTTTCTTTGGGCCATTAGGGTTATCAGTACACGGCTGGAGGGTGTCAGCTGAGGATGGACCACTATCAGCTATTAGTAGTGCTGTTATAATACTGTAAGAATAAAAAAAAAAGCAAAGTGTTGCATCACTGTGTGGTCTCAAAAAAAATGCTAATATTAAATGCATGCTGAAAATAGAAAATAAAGTTAAGGTTTTGACTATTGGTCTTCTTCAGGACTTATCTGAAAGACAAAAAAAGCAAAGTTAGTGGAAAGGTAAGGGGAAGTCAGGGATATATATATATTTACATATATATATATATGTGTGTGTGTGTGTGTGAGGAAAGTAAATAGGGGTGGGCCAAGGAGAAAAAGAGATAATAGAGAAGGTAAGAATTGAGGCTGGACAACAAAAATGTGATGATGGGTATGAAAAGGCAGGTAGGAGTGAATAAATTGAGTAGTGGGGACTAATACTATTATAATACTGACATGCTTTTAAATTACTGTTGTCCTACATGGGTGCTCTTAGACAAGTGTAGGCATGAAACTGTTCAGGGACAGTGCATGCCCTACCTAGAAATATGCCATTTACAGATAGTCTTGGTAGTGCCAGGGCTCCAGGGACTCCATAGTGAAGTGAGGGGCAATTGTACTGTAGAATTTTGAATGTATTTTGACTAGATCAACTGAAACTGTTAAACATGTACAGTATGCCCTTTCAAGCCATGGTGAACCTGGCAATGGTAACTTTGATAGTGATTCAGGGAAGTTAGGCACTGGGAATAGTGGGGATGGAAATAGGAGCCCAAAATGAAGATATAGAGTACAGTGTGATGCAGGTAGTACTGTCCTGTTTGAGAAAAGTGAATGAGATAGTTGCAAAGGGATTGCCCTTAGTGCTGTGTAACATCAGACAGTTAATACTGTAAATGTATCCAGCTTGATCCTATCTCCCAGTATGGACACAAAATTTGTGTGTGGTTTCTTGCTTATTGTTGCCTAATTGTATTGGTTATGGTGCTCTACTCCAGTGTCCCAGGCCCAGAGCTAAGGGAATGAATAATAAAGAGATGTGTTTTGTTACCAAGTATAACCACTTGGCCTTCAAAGTAGCAGGCATAATTTTCAAATGGTGGAATGTTTTCAAGGTGTCCATTACCTACAGTAGGAAAAGTTTTGAAGGACAAGACAATGGTTGTTTATAGGAGGGGCAAAAGTCTGGATGATTTGTTGATACACAGTATGAATATGGAGGAATAAGAACCAAAAAACCACATGTGGAAGCCACACCTGTGGAAGATGTAAAGTCTGCCACTATTACATGTGAGGTACAATGTTCCCCACCCCTCAGGTGAACCTACTATATGGATACATCAACTTATCATGTGTAGCATCTCATTTGTGGTGTATACTGTCCAGTGTAGTTGTAATATGCTCAATATAGGGAAAACAATCAGGGCATTCAAACTTGGCTTTATGGTCAATGCCCTTTGGGGTAACCCTTGACTCAATGCTTTTGCACTGAGGTTCATTGTCTTTTAGCTTGCTTTCGTATTTTTCTTTTTGGGCTCACCATAACCCAAACCTGTAAGACCAAGTTAGGGCAGCTGGTTAATTTCCCTTGGGGTGTTATATGGACAAGGCACACTGATGAGTCCTGGGTAGCACAAAACACTTATGTGTGTCTTCCGTTTGCACTCTTTGCAGATCGTGTGAGAGGCCCTTTGGCACCATGCGTTCCTGCTTAAAGCTGAACCAGCTTACAATTTCATGATGACTTGCATATTTAGCCCATGATGCTTTGTATTATTGGAGTATGTGTGAATTTGAATTTATTTGAGTATATATGTCTTTAAGATCTTCTGCTATTTAAGCGGACCATGTTGCTGTTATTGCCCCTTCCCTGAAGAAGAATCCACTCAGATTCAAAGTGCTAGGGTTTTTTTGCTCTGTTCTAATAAAGTCACTCTGCATTGTATTTAGATAATGATTGTTTTCTTGTATACGGTGGTCTACTTTATTTGCAATTTGTGGACATGGGAGATGCCTGCACCTCCCTTTTCCTAGGGGTGATTATAACATTACTTTGGATGCCCTCGTTGATTGCAGCGCAGGCAAAACAGACCCCTATGTGAAAACTCCAACAGTCCTCTGGTACACGATAGGAATGCTATCCTTGTTGGATAACTGGCACTTTAAACACCCATCAGACCTAGACTTCTCATGATTTTCAGCTACTCACAACTCCTCCAGCAGAATTGACTTCTGGCTGACCTCCCCTCCAGCAATGCAGGTGGAAGTCTCTTCCATGATAGCTCCTCTGCACCCATCCGATCATGCTCTGTTTGAACTAAGCATGATGTGGGATCCTCCCCCACCTCAATTTTCTTCCTGGCAGCTTAACCCCCTCATAATCCAGGAGACTCATTTAGTAAGTGGCTCAAGGAGGAAGCGGTCTCCATTTTCCAAGTGAAGTATACTGGAGATATGAGAAAAGCTGTTGTCTGGGTAACCTTTAAGGTTACCATGCAAAGCTATATTGTGAGAAATGCTGTGGCATGCAGGAAAAGGAGAGAGGGGGAGCAGAAGCATTTTGAAGCACAGTTAGCAATGAGGGAGAAGGTATACAAGGAAAACCCTCTCACACAGTTGACGTTGGGCTGCTCAGAGAAATTAGGCAACTCCATATGCAGTTGAACATGCTGGCTACCAAGACGGTGAAGCCTCTCATCCTCTGACTGAAGCACAAATATTGGGATGTAGGTGATAAGGCAGGCAAACTTCTTTTCTATAGGCTACAGAAGCTGCAAGACAATGCTGGAGCACTATGGGTTCAGTCAGACCTCATGAAAGGGGTGATGAAATAATGTTATCAGAATCTTTGTACTGTACCTCTAATGGCTGGTGGACAAAGGCAAATTTGACAGTTTCTTCTCCAACCTCCCATTCCCTATGCTAACTGAGATCCAGTGAGAGACTTTGGAAGCCCCCATATTGGTGGAGGAGGTGCAAGGAGTCATTGCTTCCCTCTCTCGTCATAGATCTGCAGGAAGAGATGGGTTACCTGTAGACTTCTACCAGCTTATTCCTGAAGTTATAGCACCAGTGTTATGTGATGTTCTCATGGAAGCCCACCAAGCCTTACACCTCTCTGTGACCATGAGGGAAGGTGCAATTACAGTTCTCCCCAAGAAAGAGAAAACCCCCTCTTCTTCAGCAAGTGAGTTACAGACTGATTTTTGTTAATAAATGCTGATGCCAAAGTATTGGTGAAAGTTCTGGCCTCCAGACTTGACTCCCTGCTCCTGTCCCTCATTTACCCTTCACAGGTGGATTTTGTGAAAAGGAATCTGAGCTCTGACCACCATAGAACCCTCCTTTCTCTTGTGTCAGCAGCCAAAAAGTCCCCCACTCCTACCACAGCAGTGGCTATCAACTTAGAGAAGACATTTCAATCAGTGGAGTGGGGTATCTGCACTCTGTCTCGAACAGGTTTGACTTTGGCCCTCCTTCTAAGGGATGGGTGCAGACCCTTTACACCCCAACCAGTGCCAGAACTCTAACTTAATCTTTTCTTCCCCCTTCCCCCTTCAAAGAGGCACTGTTAAGGGTGCCCACTATCTCTCCTGCTATTTGTGTTAGCACCTGAGCCCTTGACGGCTGCCATAAGATCTAAACCTGGTCTGGACACATTGTAGTAGGACATGTGGATGATTGTATGGTTATGCTCAGGGATGCTTCTTGGACTGTTTCTGTGCTTCTCCACTTGTTGACTATATTCCATAGCATCTTGGGGCTGAAAACCAATACCAGCAAGACTGAAATGTGTCCATTACATCCCTCTTGCACTCCACCTTTGGTGACTACCCATGGCCTGCAGTAGTCCTCAGGGGTATTAAATACTTGGGGATTCGAGTTCACATAGAATTCCTCCAAATCTGGCAGGCATGATCTCTGGCAACCTTTCCACACTGCTCAAACATCTTCAGGATGAGTGTGACAGATGGCAACATCTACACCTGTCCCCAGCAGGGAAGTTTCTGCCCTCAAAATGATCATGAGCCTCAAAATACTGCACTGCCAGGCACATCTAGTGACTTATATTTCAAATGCATGATTTAATAAGATGGACAAGATGGTTAATGACTTTCTCTGGGAAGGGAAAACCTCATACTACAGCATGGTTAAGCTCACGGCGCACTGGAGCAAAAGTGGCTGGGGTCTGCCTTGGTTTCAAGCCTACTATGTGGCATTTTGAGGCACACAAACAATGCAGTTTTAGTCTCCCATTTTGTCTTCCTCACCACAGTGGGTGGAGGTTGAGAGGGGACAGCTCTGTGGAGCATAACCTTCAATCCTTTTATACCCACCATCTTAGAATCTTTTGAAGGTTAGCCCCATGCTGCACTCCTCGGTTCTGTCATAGAAGAAACTGGAGTCCTGGTTATGTATATGCCCAATCCCACAGAACCTCACTCCCCTTTGGTGCAACCCACTGGTCTGCATAAGGAAACACATGGTACATTGGTCAGCATGGGAAAAGAGGAGTATTGACACCCTGCAGGATCTTCTGCAGCCTGCTAGCAAGCACCTGGACACATTTGAAAATCTAAGGAACCATTACAAGCTGCACAATACTGACTTCTGGAGATATCTCCAGATCCACAGTGCCCTATCTACTCTTTAAGGCCAATTGCCCATGCATACCACACTGGTCTCACCTTCCATAATCAACTCTTGGATAGCTTTACATAGTGGATAAGCAGGGAGGATTTACAAAACTTTTCTGAAATCCTTTCCTGATCTCTCGAATAGGGCCAGACACAGATGGGAACAGGCTTTGAACCTCTGAATAACTAAGAGACAATGGTGCCAGCAATGGGCACTGACCCATAAAGCTAGTTGAGGTAACAGGGGATTACTTAGTCAAAACAAGATAATGCATTACTAGTATCACACGCCCACCCAACTCATACGACTTGGTATGTTGTCCCATGACACAGACTGTAGGTGCCACCAGACAAGGACCAATCTGCCTTATAGCCTTTGGTTATGTAGCACAATACAACCCTTCTGGCAACAGGTTCATGTCTGCTATACCACTGTCCCTGGTTTGCCTTACCCACTGATGCCCTCCCTGTACCTATTAGGGTTGTATTCTAGCCTCCCCAGATTACAACACCTTAACTGTACTGGACTAAAGGAGTGGGTTTGGAGGTCAAGAGGCTGATCCTGCAACAGTGGAGGATGGTAGATATTCCTACCTGCCCTCAGTGGTTTTCAGCAGTTAGGGGTCTAGCAAGCATGTCTGAACTTTCCTGTTTTGCAAAGAAGACTACAGCTGCCTACCATGTCATCTGGTCACCCTTTCTGCTCTCTACCTATTCTGTAATGGATACTACTGCCCAGCAGGTGGGCAGCTGACCACCTAATCAAGAGGGCAGGTTCAGTGGCTCTACCCTTCCAGTCCCACCTCAGATGCCCTGACTTCTCTGTCCCTTCCTCCTACTATCATACTACCCCCCGCCCCATCTTCACTTCCAGGAATAATGATATGTTACCTGACAGTTCTAGTCCTATTCACTGGTTGTCATAACCATACTGCATTGCCAACTTCATTGCCTCTGATAGTCATCAATTTGTACCTATTAATGACATTTCTGTTATATCAGTTTGGAACTGCACTGACTGCGTATGTCATTGCTAGAGTTATTGTTATCGTATGCAGTCTTTCAAAATAATAAAAATAATTGACTGCAAAGGGGTTCTTTACTATATGTGCATAGTTGATGGTGTTTCTTTTTTCATAGAAGATATTCTATACTGTGGCTAAGGGGAAGCTGTTCAACCCTGTCCCTGCCTCCCCCAATTGATGAGTACCTCCCCCAGAACACACCTGGTTACTTTTGTTTACCACAGCTTTCCACCCATGGTGGGGCTGGAGAGTGAGGAACTCCCTCCTCGAGTACACAGATCTAGTGTGGCCATGGTCCCAGGTGGTAGCACTGATCAGTGACAGACTGGGAGGGCATTATAAGGCCCCTGCCATAATTTTTTTCCCTTTTTCTCCTTGCCCTGCTAAATGCCCTTTTGCATGAATGTGGAGGCACACACCCATCATGCTACTGCAGCACCTCCCTTTTTGCCACCCAAGCTGCACCACCACCAGGCCTTCATCTGATGACAGTCTAATGACAAGCCAGCAGGCTTCCCCACCCTGGGAGAGGAGAGCAATCCATCAGGCGCTCAATTCTCTTCTGCCCCTGCACAGCAGATCCCCAATGAACCAAACTTGTTCCCACATCAGTGGTGGGGAAATTAATGGAGACCCTGCTGAACGAGAGACTCATGAAGCAGATGGAGGTTAATTGGCGGCAAGATCACTGTCAGCATGATTTCACAGGGGAGGGGGGTCATGTTAAACAAATTTCATGGATTTCCTTAACTGGTTTACTAGAGAGATAGATCAAGGGAGAGCAGTGGATGTGGCCTGTCTGGATTTTAGTAAGACTTTCGGCATTGTACCAGACAGGAGGCTAGTTAAGAAACTAAGCAGCCTGTGGGTTGGGGAGAAAGTGCTAAGCTGGAAATCTAACTGGTTGAAGGATAGGAGGCAAAGGTTAGTGGTAAATGACAGACACTTGAGGGATGGCAGAGTGACTAATGGAGTGCTACGGGGTTCTGTGCTGGGACCTGTCCTCTTCAATGTCTTTATAAGTGACATTGCCAAGGGGCTGGGGGGAAGGGGTGTCTTTTTGTGGATGACATAAAAATGGAAAAAGGGTAGGCACTCAGAAACGGGTGGATAGAATGAAAAAGGATCTGGGGAAACTAGAAGAGTGGTCTACAGTATGGCAACTGAGTTTCAATGCAAAACTGTACAAGGTTATGTACCTGAGGTGAGGAAACTATGGAGCTGTGTGTAAAATGGGGAGAAACGTATTTACAGTCACCAAGTAAGTTAGAGACCTTGGAGTCTTATATCTGATGACCTCAAGGTAGCTGGTCAGTATGTTAAGGCAGTGGGAAAGGCTAGTAGGATGCTGGGGTGCCTTGGGTGGGGGAATTCTAGCAGAAGGATGGAGGTGATGCTGCTGTTCTATTGCTCATTAGTGAGGTCCTATCTGGAATACTGTGTTCAGTTCTGGAGGCTGTATCACCACAAAGACAGTGAGATGGTAGAGGTGATACAGAGCAGAGCAACCAAAAGGATGCGAGGGTTGCACGAAAAGTCTTATGAGGAAAGGCTGCAGGAACTCAACGTGTACTCCCTGGAGGAGAGTGGAGCAAGAGAGGGAGACATGACTGAAACCTACAAGTTAGGGATGTTTGAAAAAAAAAAACTTTCTCCAGTAGAACTAGATGAGCAGACAAGATGGATCATACAATCCCCTTCTGCCGACAAATTCTTATGTTTGTATGGTCTTAATTGAAGCAAAAGTCAGACTTTTGCAGAAATTCTGCCTCCCCTGCATCACTGCCCATGTCCGATATAGTATTCAGTTAATTCCTTGATGCCTAGCGGTCCCTCTCCATACCCGATCACCCACCCCATATTTAATGAATGAGCACTCATTCATTGACAGCTCAGTGGGCTGCCAGCCATGGTGGAGAGAGGAGGGCTGAGCTAGTCACCCACTCAGGTTTAGGATGGGGAGCGGGGTGGTGGGACATTGCCTGCAGGGGTGGGGGGTTAGGTACACTAGACCATCAGAGAAGAAATGTTTAATTCACAGAATTGTGGATAGGGAGGGAGTAAAGGAAGGTCACTAGGCCACCAGAGAGAAATGTTTTGTTGTTGATTTTCTTTCTCACTATACAGTGGGGGATCGGGATGGGGGGTGTTAACTGGAAGGGCATTATTTGGCTAAAACTATACTGTAATACAAAGTTAGGCTTACTAGTATTTATTTATTTATTTTTTTGTTGGTCATTTTTTCCTCTCCCCTGGCCCCCAGTCTGTCTTACCTCTTATCGTGTCCTGGCATCCCCTGAGGTCTTCCGGCCACCATCCCCAGGGACCCCTGGCTCCCATTCAGGTCCTGCAGCTAGTACTCCCATGGCTTGCCCCCATGTTGGGGTGGTGGACAGCCTCCCATGCCCTCTGTAGGGACCAGATTCAGTGTTTGCCACGTACCCTCGGAGCCGTGCGTTCCCCAACGGAGACAGCCATCATGCCACTGCGACCGGTGCCTTTTCCAATTTTCCAGTTCCCCCATGATGTGTGTGGCATACAATGATGCCAAGGGACAGGCACGCACACACTACCACAAGCACGCCTTTCTAGAGTGAGCCCCAGCACATCTCCCGACTGCCTTGTGTTACTCCATTGCCCCCAGCCATTGCTAGACGCCACCAGTGCACTGGTGGCAGCACCCTTCCTCCCCGTGGAAAGAGAGCAGTCCAGCGGATGCTCAATCCTTCACCTTCCCCACCGACAACCCAGGCTCGTTCCTTAACCCGGGTCGCCAGCGTAGCACGAGGTGTGGCATCCAGCACCTCAACCCTCAGCACCACCGGGCCAGCCGGCTTACTAGTATTTAGTACTTCAAATTGACTAATTGACTGAGTGGGCCCTGAATTTTGATGAACATCCCCACACATTAACAATCACAGTAGTAAAATAATTTTACCATAGTGCCAAAATATTGTTCCTTACAAACGTTGTACTCCTTCATAACCACTTCGAGCTGTCTTATTTTCAATTTTCTCCAAAACAATTATACTAAATAGAAGTTACATAAGCTGGAAAAAATGCTCCATTTAATAAGGGAGGTTGAGAGAATTTGAGAACATAATTATAATTATAGTGAGCTATAAACTCATGTGGCTCGGTGAGGATGTTCACCAAAAACATTTATTTAAGTGTACAGCAACTCGTTGTAACATATGTAGCATCATACTATATCACCAGCATAAAAGCACACTGTTAATAAAAGTGTAAAACCTAACCTAAAGGAAAGTCCAGTATGCACACACAATCATTACCAGCTATGCTATTACTTACATTATAAATGCATAAATAATAGTCTCAACAGTAAAATACCACTTACTGCCTAAGTAAATGAAGTTTCTTAAAAATACAGTAAAAACAACCTAGCCTTCCCTCACACTCCCTCATCAGTCTCCCTCCTGCGGGAGCCGCTCATGCAAACTGCCACTTCATCATGGAATGCAAGTACAGTGGCCCAATTCTTAAGCCATCAGGTCCACATCTGACATCATGGGAGTACCTGATTACCGAGGCAACCACCAGGCAGACTCCAAAGAGAAAGAGCAACTGGACAAAAGTGCAGGCAGGCAGACAGTACAATTCCCATGTTGAGACTTGTAATATAGAAACACAGAAATATATAATTTGATGGCAGAAGAGGACTACATGACCCACACTGTCGATGGTTTCTTCCTAATCTGTCTCCAGAGTCCCTAATTGGTCTCTGTTGACCCTCCCTCCTCCCCCCATCTTCTAATATATCTATGTTTATAGCATGCATGCTTGACGCCCACCACTGTTTACCACTTCCACTGGCAGTCTGTTCCAGGAGTCTCCCAAACTTTCAGTGAAAAATTATGTCCTTACATCATTCTTAAATAACAACTTTATAGCTGTTTACTGCAAGAAAGCTATAGAAGCCTTACCTGACCCCTTTTCAAATGGAGCCAGTATTTTGATTTTTAACTATTCCTATTTGGGAAGAAAAGGGATCTATTTTGGCTCCCTGGTGATGCGACGCACCGATCCCTTTCACTTCCTGATACCCGCGGAAAGCCTGATCCACCTCCAATCCGCCCCCAAGCTATCACATTTGCTGATGTGACTATACAAGACAACATGGGGGAGCACTACATAGAAATGAATGGGGCTGTTTTTCAGTCTTTTTTGCTATTTTAGATGGCCATCATGGACAAATCAAGGGCACGCTCAGCTAACAAGGTCCTTGTTGGCTGGGAGTTCCTGATTGTCCATGATAACCATCATACTAAAGACTTTGAAAACCAGCCCTATTCAAGTCTATGTAGCGCTCTCCTACTGTCTGCATAGTGACATCAGCAAACGTGATAGTGCAGGGTCAGATCTGTGACAGATCAGGCTTTCAGCGGGTACCTGAAAGTGGAAGGTATCAGTGCAGCACAGCTCCACAGAGCCAAAATACAATCCCTTCACAAACAGGGACAGTTAAAAATCAAAATACAGGAAAATTTCAAAAGGGGCCAGACAAGGCTTCTATAGCTTTCTTGTGAGCAAATTTGTGAAATATGGGGACAGTTACTCTTTAAACTCCCTCCCCCAACAGCATCATCACATGAATCTTGGACTTGGTACTCTTACTCATTTGAAAAAGACTCCACTTCTGTACCCTGTTTACCCCTGTGAGGTACTTGTAGGTCTTTATCATGTCACTTCTCATGCTGCTCTCTTCCAGGTGTACATGTTGAGATCCCTCAGTTTCTTCTCATAGGGCTTCTTGTGTAACCCCTGGACTATTTTAGTTGTCCTCCTCTAAACTGCCTCTACTCTATGTCCTTTCTGAGGTGCCACCTCCAAAACTGTGCACAGTCCTCCAGGTGGGGTTTCATCAGCAAGCGATACAGTGCCAACACCATCGCCTTTCTCCTGCTGGAGATATCCCTTCCTATGTAACTCAGCATCCCACTAGCTCTATCCACTGATTTATCACACTGCTCTGCCACTGTGAGGCCATCAGAGTTGATAACCCCTAGGTCCCTTTCCTGTTTAGTGACTGTCAGTATCTCCCCATATCCTCTATTCATTTCCTGAGTTCCTATGTCCTAGTGCATGATTTTGCACTTTTTGGCATTGAACCCCAAATGCCATGCTCTTGACCACTCTTCAGGTTTCCCAAGATCCCTGTGCTTTCTCTCCACTTCCTCCTGACTGCCACCCCATTGCAGATTTTGGTGTCTTTTGCGAAAATGCATACCGTTCCTCCCAGGTGTCCTGCAATGTAACTTATGAAGACATTCTAAAGGACCGGTCCCAGTACTGAGCCCTGTTGCACCCCACGGGTCGATCTCCTATCATAAGAGTTAATGCTATTAACCACCATCCTCTGTTTCATATCCATTAACCAGCTTCTAACCTGATTCATCACTTTTTAACCCATCCTTATGCTGCTCATTTTCTTTAACAGTCTCTTGTGCTGCACAGTGTTGAAAGCCTTGTTAAAGGCCCAATAGTCCAGGTCCACTGCCCTCGCCTGATCTATTTCCCTGGTCACCCAGTCAAAGAAGTAAATCAGATTCACCTAACATAACCTCCCCCCTGTGAATACAGTAGATGCTGTCTGCAGCAGCCCATTGGATTCAAGATACTTTCCCAGTCTTTCTTTCAGTAGGGTTTCCAACCACTGAAGTAAAACTGACCAGCCTAAGGTTGCTAGTCTCCAACCTGCTGTCACTCTTATGTAGATGGACTGCATCAGCTCTTCGTCAGTCCTCCAGAACCACACCTGTTTTCAGTGAGCTATTGAACAAGATTCTCAGTGGCTCAGCTAGCACCTTCCTAAGTTTCTTCAGTACCCTTGGGTGTATCCTGTCTGGTCCTATAGCCTTGTCCACCTTCAGCAATGCAAGTCCTTTCAGGACTCTTTCTTCTGAAAATGGACTTGTCTTCACCTCCTTCCCATTTCTAGTAGTACCTGGTGGTATTCCCTTCCCTGTTCCACTGTGAAGAATGAGCAGAAATACCTGCTTAGGATGTCACCTTTTTCTTGATCTTCTTCTGTGCAGTCTCCTCCTGACACCCACACATTTCTTCAGATGAGGCACATCTGAGAAGCTTCCTCTGTCTGAGCTATGGGTTTTATGTACATTGTTTTTGAAATATTATATGCATTGAATGGTGATGGTGGCACTAATGTGATTCTTGATGCTTGCAATATTGAAAACGTTGTTCTGTCATTTGGCGCAACGCAATGTTATTGCAAGTGTTATTTTTGATTTTAGATATTTAATGAGTCAACTGATAATGCATTAATTGAAGAATGGTGAAGCTACTACACTTATATATAACAGATTTTACCCTATATGCTATTTTATATCTCTACTTTAATTTTTACTTACATGGTGATTAATACTATGTTTTTCAGGTTTACTTTTTGTAACAGTCATGGAAATAAAATCCTCTTGAGAAAGCTCAATAGTATGCGTGAAACATGAGGGTACACTAAATAAATCACACAGAAGTGAATGTTCAGCAGTAAACTGCATTTTCTTTCTGAAAGAGAAATTAAAGCCATCCCAATCCATTTATTTCTTGAGATATACAATCACCACCAGGGGAAGTAAAAGACTCCATATAAGTACCATTTCCATAAAGCTTCACTTTTACACTGCTTGAGTTTCCCAAGATCCCTGTGCTTCCCACCCCATCCTGACTGTCCAACATATTTCAGATTTTAGTCTCATCTGTGAAAAAGTATACCTTTCCTCCTAGTTCTTCTGCAATGTCACTTAAGAAGACATTGAAAAGGACCAGCCCCAGTACTGAGCTCTGTTGTCTCCACTGGTCACTTTTCCATCATTAGAGTTTGTGCCATTATACACCACCCACTGTCTTATATCCATTAACCAGCTTCTACCCTAATTCACCACTTTGTATTCCACCCCCAAGGTTGCTCATTTTCTTTATTAGCCTCTTGCATGGCACAGTGTTGAATGTCTAATTAAAGTCCAGATAGGCCAAGTTCACTGCCATCTCCTGATCCATTTCCTTTGTCACTGATTCAATGTAGTCTATCAGACTAGCTTGGCATGACATCCACCTGTGGATCCATACTGTCTGTAGTCTTGCAGCACATTGGATTCAGGATGCTCTCCCAGTCTTTCTTTTAGTAAGGTTTCCATTAATTTCCCAACCACTGAAGTAACACTTACCAGCCTGTGGTTGCTAGCCTTCAAAATGCTGCCACACTAATTTAGAGTGTGCATCAGCTCTTCTTCAGTCCTCCAGAATCACACCCTATTTCCAATGAGCTGTTGAACAAGACTGCCAGTGGTGCAGCTAGCACCTGCCTGAGTTCCTTCAGTACCCTTGGGTGTATCTTGTCTGGTCCCATAGCCTTGTCTACCTTCAGAGCTGCAAGTACCTTCAGGACTCATTCTTCTGAAAATTTACTTGTGTCCACCTTCCTCACATTCCTACTAGTCCCTGATGGTTTGCCCTCCCCCTCCACTGTGAAGACTGAGCTGAAGTACCTGTTCAGGATGTCAGCTTTTTCTTGCTCTTCTTCTGTGCAGTCTCACACTTACACCCAGACATTTCTTCAGATGAGGCAGATCTGAGAATCTTTAAGGATTAGGAAGGGTATGTCCATTTCCTAAACAGCCATAACAAAAGAAATGCTGGTCCAAAAAAGGTCCCTCCCCCTAGTAAACCAAGCAATCAGCCACATCAGTGCCCTTGCTCACAGTGTTGAGGCTGGCAAATGTGAAACAACAGCATGTGCTGTTTGTGGCTATGTTTACTCCATCAAGAAATCCAGTAACCAAATTTAAAATGACCAAAGAACACATTCCTCTGGTCCAGAATTAACTGATACTGGAAGCCAAAATGTTGTAACATTCTCCCATATGCTGACATGATGGCTGCTTTAGCATAAGCAGGCTCTGCAATACAAGTCTATGGAGGTGTACCTTGGAGAGTCATAAGCCACTATGATTGGTTAGAGATAAATGCCATGGTGATGGTTCTTACCCGCTTTGAGAGATGTGCCCATGATTGTAGTGCTGTACCTGCACCTCTTGGTTAAATCATTCAGGCATTTCACATCTACAGTAACTATATACAAACATGTGGCCATCTGGCTGAGCAGTATGAGAGATTTCTATTTGGGTGTAGATTTGTTTGATTGACTTA
This sequence comes from Neoceratodus forsteri, assembly GCA_016271365.2. Lineage (NCBI taxonomy): Eukaryota > Metazoa > Chordata > Ceratodontiformes > Ceratodontidae > Neoceratodus > Neoceratodus forsteri. The sequence goes on from CM057452.1 coordinate 1,204,662,953, forward strand.
CACAGGGATTTGCATACTCTACCTACTGTATCTTATTATGCCTAGGGATTGAGCCTTTAGAGTTTGTTAGTGGCTTGAAGAGATAAGATGTCCAAAAGACAAACACATTCCAGAAGAGGTCACAGATTAACTGCATAAAATGAAGCTATAGGGATTGTTAAAACTGGGAACATCAAACATGTTTTTGTAACTATGTTAGATCTCTTTATTATGTGCAAGATCTTTCACCTAGTCATGGATAGCCACAGGGTAACTCAATTTTGGCAACTGTTATGTCAGGATTAATTACTAGCATTTAGACTAGTGGTACGGTATCTACAAGAAACTCATGTTTGGATAATATCTGTTAGGTTTTCTGCCACTGGAGGGTATTGGAAAATGCTCATTACTGGCAGTACTGGCCAGCATAAGTAGGAACTGCTTGGCTCATCTTGACTTAAGAGCAATGCATGAGGACACAGCTGTGTATCCTGTCTTCCACAATCTGTTCAACCACTATTTTGCAGATGTTCTTTGGTCTTTTACAGTTGATACACTAAGTTACTGGACTTAGAAGATGCATCCTCCCCCTCACTTGGCATAACTCACTGTATATTAAATCCGGTACTTCTCTATTAGTTTATCTTTGAGGATGTTTAGTATAGCTAGGGATGTTGAGAGCCTCATTGTGATAAACTAGACCCTGAAGATTTCCAGCAGCTGGTATTCATCAAGTTAAATTTACCCTTGCTCTGGCACAAACTGTTTTGCCACAGAAAGTTTATAGGTTGTGTTTTCTCTCTATGTGTTGTACTGCCATTTAGTTCCGGATAAACCATGCCTTTAATAGCTTATAAGACATTGGTTATGTCAACAATCCTTGGACAAAATGTTTCTGTTTCTGTTATACCATGATATTTCAGGCTGCTTGCACTTGAGCAGCCTTGCAATGGCTAGTAAGCTTTTATATGGTATTTAATTATACACTCACAAAGAACATTTTATCAGTACCAGTTATTCTTCTCTTGTATGTTCTCCTGTATGACTCCTGCCATTAAGCATGCCACCTGTCTCCACTCTCCAGTGTTCATTCTCCTGTAAGAAACCTTCTGCCACTAGATGTCACCAAATACTTTCTGTTCATTTTTTCAAAGAAATCTGCCAATAGATGTGTCTCCAGTCTCCTAGTATTTGTTGTCTTGTAGGAAGCCTGTTAATAGGCATGTTACTTGTCTCCAGGTGTTCATACTACTGCATGAAGCATGTCACTAGGCATGATGTCAGTCTCCATGTGTTCATTCACCTGCAAGAAGCTAAACAGCACTTTGCAAGTCTGAATATTCACTAAGCATATAGCCAGTCTCTGAGTATTCAGTCTCCCAAAAAGAAGCCTGTCATTGTACATGTTACTAGTCTTTATGTGTTCATTCTCCTGTTTTATCTTTCAGGATGGATAGATGCCAATCCCTAGTAATGGTGATGATAATTCCAATGACAGTGTGAATGAAATAGCTTCTAATGCTGCTTCTGATGGTGAATGAGGTACTACTGATTAATAAAGTCCAGATGTAAGATAATGGATATAGTTGTGATATTGCTTCAGAAGAGGACCAGAAATGTTCAGTTGTTGAGGATGACTTTATTAATATTGAGTCCAGCCTCCATTGATGTGATAGATGATAAGTTTTGTGGTGCTTCCACTGTCCTTTTGATGCCCTGATGAGATCTGGTTGAAGATAATCATTTTGCATCCAACCAGCAAGGATAAGAAATTGAACTGAAGGCATGGGGGATATTTGAGGTGGTGTCTACTAGTGGGGAATGTGGATTTATGTGTTAATCAGCTTCATAACATTTGTCATTGCAATGATGTATCACGTGGATGAGAGATTCTGCATATGTGTTGTTGTGGACTATATAAGGAAAATGGATCCATAGGTGGATACTATGTTGAGAAATAATTGTAACTGATGTGATATAAAATAAGTTTGTATGACACTGACACACAGTCAGACCCATGAAACAGTATTAAGTCTAAAGGTATGAATCAAGAACAGGTGGCAGATATGCAAATCTAGATGATGACGGTCTTCATGTTACATACTGTGTCTTACAGTACCAGCATAGACAAACAGTAGGATCAATAGGTTTTTTTTTACCTAAGGATTGGGGTGTGTGAAAGAGGAAGGTGTTATGTGTGTCTGTCAGTTCCTTAACTTTGCTTTCTGCTTCTTTCTCTGCTGTAGCAGGTATGTTTGGTAAGTATGGACCTTGGTCTTTTAGATTAGCTCTCTTATTGATGATTTTATTTTGGTTTTAAGTATTTCCTTCTAGCATGGAAAAGCACCATCTCTGTTTAAATACTTTAAGTTGCACCTTAAGAGCATTCATTTAGAATAGGGTTGTGGAGAAGCTGCCTTTTAGAATCAAATAGTGAGGAAGATGGGGTAAGATTAACTTTTTTATTTAAAGTAGTAGGTCAATTAAGTGTGCACTGCTAGATTCTGCGGCTCAGTAGCTTATTTATTTTCTGAGCCAGTTGTGATATTTTGCTTTAATTATGGATTATTATCATGCGACCCAAGAGCAAGTAACAGACTCAGGGTAGATAAATTCTTAAGTCTAGATGGCATTCATCCCACAATACTGGTTGAGCTAGCAGAGGAACTAGCAGGCCCCCTGGATGGATCTGTTCAATAGTTTGCTGAAATCATGGGTTATAGCTTTGGACTGAAGAACAGCCTATGTGGTGCCACTCCATAAAAATGGACCTAGGATGACCCAGGCAACTACAGACTGGTCAGACCTCAATCATGAGTAAGCTCATGGGATCATGGGGGGGGGCGGAATATAGCCATTAGTTTTAAATCTGCTGTGGGACTAACACTATATCCCATGGGAACTTTCAGGTCTTTTTAATATGTGGCAGTCAGATGCATACCAGCTGTCAGATGCAAAATCATCCTTGTATACCAACCTTCAAGATATGGTAGTGATTTTATGCAGAAGCTGGTGGATTTCATGGTTGAACTGATGTTAAATGCTTCCACACTTTTGATGCTGGGAGACTCTAATACCAGGGTGCATGATGAAACTTCACCCCTTGGTCAGCAGATCCTCCAGCAGACCCTCCAGTTGGTGACTTCACTGGGTCTAACACAAGCTGTTGCTTCTTGTTATGCATCAACATGGTCTTAATTTGGACCTGATCTTCTCATTGGGTCTTGACATTAGTACTGTTAGGGTTGATCTGGTATTTTGGTTAAGTCATCATGCAGTTTCACTCCTTTATGGGGTCCCCTGTTTAACTACCACCAACCCCACCCCCATGGAGGGGATCCAGTACCATCCTAAGAATAATTGGGAGCCTTATAAACTCCTGGAGGTACTGCATGTCTTGGGCATGATGCTTGCTTGTGCTCAGGGAGCTGAGAATGCAGTGAAACACTATACTATGATTCTTGAGGCTGTCATAGACTCCATAGTATCTCATTGCTTCCATCCCTTAACGTCCCATTGTAGCTCACTATGGTATTGTGATGAGCTATGTCAGTTGAAAACTAAGGGATGGAAGTTGGGACAATCATGGTGAAGGTCCTGGTCTCTGGAAGACAGACTAATGCTGAGGATTCAATATGGTAAGTATCAGCAGGCAGTCACCCTGAAAAAGGCAGTGTTCCAATCAAGAATGATAGCTGCAGGGAAAAATCAGCAAGCCTACTATAACTCTTCTGCACCATTTATAGGTTGATTAATCCCTCCTGTCTGTGATCTACTCAAGCTTTTTCCACAGAAAAGTGAGAGGGGTTTGTCATATTCCTGTCTGACATGTGTCCTCCTTTCAATTGGGTATTTCCTCAAGCAGTCTGTGATCACTGGTGGTAGTCAGCCTATGAGGGAAATAGATGATCTATCTACCAACCTATGCTGAGTTCCAGATGGTTGTTGAAGAGGAGGTGTTCTGGGTGATGTTGGGTCTTTTCCCAACCGGCTGTTTGCTGGACCATGGGCCTATCGGGCTGCTGTTCTGCTGTCAGGAATCACTGAACTCAGTAATTACTCAGATTGTCATGTGTTCCTTGATGGAGAGAGTTTTTCCTGATGACATTGAAAAGGGTGGTGGTTAGACCCCTCCTGGAAAAGTCCATCCTTGGACCCTGACACTCTAGTGAATTACAGACTGGTGTCGAACCTTACCTTTCTAGGGAAGATTATCGAGAAGGTTGTGGAAATGCAGGTTGAGGTTCACTGAGAAAGTAATGAAATGTATGAGCCTCTCCAATCAGGATTTTGGTGGTCCCATCACAGCACAGAGACTGCATTCATCAGGGTGACACATGATCTCCTCGTGGTGAGGGATCAAGGACTATGTTCTGTCTTGGACTTTTGGATCTTTCATTGGCATATGGCTGACCATGTGGTGCTACTACATTGCCTGAGAAATTATGTGCATCACGATGAGGGATCGAGGACTATGTTCTATCTTGGTCTTTTGGATCTCTCATTGGCATATAGCTAACCATGTGGTACTACTAGATCGCCTGATGAATTATATGCATCTCTTCAGAACTTTTTTTGTGCTGATTTGAGTTCTAAATAATGGGGAGAACCCAGTAGGTGGAACCAGGCAATTTCAACTCTGAAGCATCTGCACTCTCCTGTGGTGTTCCACAAGGCTCAATCCTTGCCTCCAAGTTGCTTTCTATGTATTTATTGTCTTTGGGTGAGAACATTAGATGGCATGGTGTTGTGTTTCACTGTTGCATAGATGTTATACAAGCAATAACACATGATGAGGTGCGGGTTGTGTCCTGATAAGAGCACGCCCAGCTGTGTTACAAGACACGAGGTATGTGCACTGAGTGCCTTATGCATCTGGGCATGCTCTTATCAGGATATAACCCACACCTCAGAGTGGGTTATTGTGCTTATAAAATGGGCCCTCGGGTAAAGAAATTAATTAAAAAAATGCTCATAGAAACTGTATATAAAAAAAGACAAAAAAAATATGATTAGTAGAAAAACAGAAAAAAGTAGTCCTTGTCATTGTGTTTCAATGGGTTTACATATAGCGCTTCGACAGCTCTAGCACCAACATCCCCTACCGTGACAGCTACAATGCCTACTGTCGGCATTGTAGCCACAGGGATGTCAGCACTCACAATCAGGGGGCTCCAGCCCCCACACCTTCTGGTCTCTAGGATTCTAACTCCAAGTCGGAGTTGAACCGGGGGGGGGACAATCACCCAGTGAGGCAGTCCCGATCAGCACACAGACCACCACAGCGATGGGTGGATTTTACCTGATTCCTGTCGCTGTGGTGGTCTTTGCCATCGGGCAGTCGCTGTGGTGATGGTACACAGTTTCAATGGAGATGTTTCACTAAAAGTCAGAAGAGGAACCTGGTGTCTGTCTCTCTGTTCCCCAGCCAGCCACAGATACAAGCAGTAAAAAGGTGTTTTTTCTTACCATTTATGTTTTGTTTATTTTAGCTACTCACTTTTACTTGAAGCATCGACAAAGGATCGTATCCCTATGAGGTTTTAGTTAGAGCAATGAGGAACAAGGCTGTCTCATAGTGGCCCTTCTCCATTTCCAGTCTGTGTCTCTGTTCCCCAGCCAACCACAGATATAAATGGTCAAAATGTGTTTTTCTTTCTTTTATCACTTATGTTTTGTTTACTTTAGCTACTCCCTTTTACTTGAAGCATCGGCAAGGAAGCATGTCACTATGCAGTTTCAGTTAGTGCAATGAGGTACGAGGCTGTCTCTTAGTGGCCCTTCTCCCTTTCCAAAGCAGTAGGCTTTTTTCCTGTGGAGTTTCTATTTTGGGCAGGGGTTTGTCTTCAAAATAGCTGCTTCCGTTGGGAGTGAGCATGTCCATCAGCGGCCACTGTACGCAGTCATTTCCTGCTTTATGGTTTTCAAACTGCAGCAGTCATGGTGACAAAATAAAGGAGTTTTACTTTGTGGCTTATTGAAATGTGCTCTGTTTTTTATTTCTGTATTGTTCAGCCTGGGATTTAGGATACAAAATGGGAAGAGGAGGAGGGAAGGGGAGCGGGCAGAGATGGGGTCCAGGGGACCGAGATGGAGTCCAGAGATGCGAGGATATGGTGGGACTGACAAATCCAAATGTGAGGAGCAAAGTGCCAGTGAGTGAAACAAAATTTCACATTTATGTCTTCTGCAGGAAGGGGAACCTTGCGTACTCTGAGTGGCATTTGTCTGTCTGTGAGTGTTTCTTATGTGGCATTATGAAATGGGAAAAAAAAATCTTTACGTAGCTGTGCCATCACTCTCCCAGTTCTCTCAGATGCTAGGTGAGGAGCTATAGTGGGAGAACGGTGGCACAGATTGATTTCTCTCTGTGCTGCATTCAGATTGCCACAAGTAGTGTGCATTGAAACATAATCTGCTGATAAGGACATAGCTGGAAAGGACATCTAGCCAATCAGCATTCAAGATTTATTTTGCCCATTTTATAATCATCTATACCTGTTCTGTACTCCTGACAGAGTACAAGCTACCTCTGGGTCAGGATTGTGCCTTGGGTAGATCAATGATTGGATCACTTCCACTTGGCAATGTGTAAACCCAGCAAAGACAGAGGTTATTTTTTTTTATTCAAAAAGCTCTATTTGTTTTCAGTACATTAATACACAAAAATAAAATAAAAATAATTACATGGTATGTTTAGTATGCACGCCTATTTTAGTCGCAGTATCTAGATTCAAACATTTCTACACAGGCATATCATAATATCACAAGCACATGTTCATGTTCTTATAATTGAATATGAACTTAACATAGGTGTATGCTGCGACATTGCTTAGGTATCACTTTAACCTTTGGGTAGACAAAAATAATGAGGTCATAAAAAAAAAAAAAACACTCCCCTCAACAACCTCCCCCCCCCTCATAAAAATTCCCTAAACTTCCTATCCCCCACATACTCTCCTCTCTCCATTTGAAAGCATTAGGCACAAAACTTTTTCCCTACTACAGTTTATAGCTTTTCTCAAAGACAAACCAGGATGCAAGGCAAAAATCAGCAACCATTAAGTTATCAACTTTCAGGCTTCCATACCGCCAATAATGCATCCAAAGTGCCTCATTTATCTAGATAGCTTTGCAACCGGTTGCCCATACTAGCAATATGCTTTTCCAGCTGCAAAGCCAGCAAAATTTCTCTATGCCATTCTAATGTTGTAGGCAGGGCATACAGGGTCCAGTGATTCATAAATATAAGTTTGGCCACTGCAGAAATAAGGGCCATATAGTATTTCTTGTATTTCAATGTTCTTTTTGGAAAAGAATTAAGTAAACAAACTTCTGGGGAGAACAACAAGCCTAAAGCTAGCATAGGATTTAAAGAGTTTTGTATGGCTCTCCAAAATAATTGAACTTTGGGACATGCCCATAACATATGATCAGGGATCCTGGTTTTCCATTTTTACCGGTAACACCGCTAACAATCACAGAATCCTGCTTGGTTTGCGGGTTTTGAATTCTTGTACTGGTGCCTCACGGAAATTGCATATCACTGCACAGAATCTCTAAGATTTCAGCATCTTTTTGCATTTTTTTTATTTTCTCTTTCTATGTCCCCTTTTTACAGCATCAATCTCCACTTTTCAGAAATCCCTAGGCTGGCTATCCCTTAGCTTCACCCCCAGCTAATGCTCAGGAGGTCCTGCCCCTATCCAGCCTGGATTGTACCCCCCCCCAGGTGGGAAGGGAGGGGACCCCAGATCACTGCTCCACACTCCCTTAGTGTGTGTCGGGCAGCTCAGAAGGTCCCTCATGGAGCCTGGTTATGAAGTCTGGGGCACCTGGATCCCTTCTGCCAGTGGCCAATGTGGGGTGATTGTTCCTGGTTTTCTGGCCTTTGTCCCTGAGGGCACCAGCGCTACAGGAGATCCAAGGAGGCAGGTCACATAGAAACATGCCACTGCTCCAGATCCTGGCTAGCGTCCTCCCCTCTTGATCATTCTGCAGCACCATTGCATCACCACCCGTGGTCACACATGTGGTGGTAAAGCAGCAGGACCTGCAGCCCACCTTCCCTGGAGGAGGAGGAGGGCAGTCCCCCAGGTACTCAATCCTACTCCCCTGGCCAGACCTCCAGCAACTCGAGTTTGCTTCTGACCCTGGGTTGCTGGCATTGCAAGCAATAGTGCTACTGCAGCACCAGCGGGCCGGCCAGATTTCAGCATCTTAAAGTGAATGCTGCTGTGCTTTGCATTCTTTCTGCTTTGCTGCATATAGAGTCAGTAAGGAAATCACCCGCACTGCTTTGTTGTAATCAGCCATTCAGTTTAACCACCCATGCCTAGTGGTTGGAGTAACAAACAGTGAATGAACTGGATACATCCAGCAAACCTGGGTTTGATTCCCATATCCTGCACTTGCATACTGTGTGACTCCAAGCAAGTCACTTAACCTCCCCAGTGCTTCTAGGTCACTCCTGAAAACAGACAGTTCTGCCTAATGGGCCTTACCTGCTTTACAAAGAATATAAAATAAATACCAGCATATGTTTACTACATGATAGAATAGTTGTCAGGGTACCATGTAATTTACCTGAGTTTTACTTGGGCTGCAATGATTTTGTATAGTAAAGATAAATGTTCAGATGCATTTTATGTGTTTTATAAGCTTGTTTTTAGATTTTAGTCAGGTTTTTATTGTATTCTTTGCATATAAGCATCTAGGTTGTAAATTGTTAAACGCAGGATCACTGTTACCAACTAGTGTATTCAAGTTTATAATCAGTAGGGCCATCCAAAATCCTCAGTTGTTTGAATGAAAACTAGTCTGAATGAAAGTATGTTCACAAAGAAGAAACTGCCTTACTACTTATGAAAAGACTTCACAGTTAGTACCCCATTTTGGTGAACTGGTTAATTTGCACCTTTTCTCCCACATGCTGTTTCTGTCTCTGTGACAACAAAAAGTTTTCTGATAGACTGCTTCAACAAAAAGCAAATGTTAAGTATTTAAGTGTACTTATGTTTGGCCAGTGGATTTTGAAAGCACAGTCAATGATGTACAGAAGGTAAGACCCAGGGGCTGTATGATGCTGGTGGGAAGAGTGGTGCTCAATTCACATCTGAACAAAGACATGAACACTTAGGGACACCCTTTTCATGGACACCAAGAAAAAAAAAGCATCCACAATGTCTGGGGGATGCATAAATCCATTTGAACGTCCTCCACTAATCACTTATGGATTTTTTAGGTGAAGACACTGTATTTCAAAGAAGCAAATTCAAGAAGTTTTTTTTGCTCCTCCTACCCCCAGGCCATCCACTCCTTCAGGCCTGCCAAAGCCCCTTACCACCACTGCTGAGTCCCAACCACCATCCACTGCCCCTTACTGCTGTGCTACCAGGCAACCCAAAGTAACCCTTCCTTGAGTGGGCCCCTACCCCTGTGGGAAGCTACCAGGGGAGGAGAATTGCCCTAAAGAGCTTCCTGTGTATCCTGGGCATGGCAGGGGTCAGAACAGACACATGTCTGGGGCTTCCCAGCTTATGGAGGGACCAACAGCTGTCCTTCGATTGGTCAGCAGGTGTTTTCCCATTTTCTTGGGAGTGTGACAGGCCACATGATGTCAAGGCACAAGCCGACGTCCATCACGCCCCTCCTGCAGTGAGGGCTGATATCATGCCTCTGGCCTCCACCAGGGCCAGCAAATGCTGAGCTATGAACCCACCCTCCCTCCCAGGAGAAGGTGAGTGGTCACTGGACACTCAAACCTTCACCCACCAGCTGGCCCTCCAACACCCAAGTCTGTTCCTCAACCTGGTCAGAGGTATCACAGGCAGAAATCCAATTCAAGCAGTTAAATTATAGATAGGAAAAAAAAAGTAGTCCACCTTAGCGTGATGGTTCGATTAATTCACATCTGAGCTCTACAAGCAAAGAGGCCAAGTCATTTGTAACTTGTGCATGTTGGGTGTGGGTGTTGAAGAAAGGGGATCATAGTGCTGTCACTACTGCCATCACCCCAGAGGGATGTGGACTGGATTGTTGCTACTGCCATTACACCAAAGGGTTGGGGGCTGTAGTGCTTCTGCCATCACCACTGATGGATGGGGAATGTAGTACTGCTGTCATCACACCTAAGGGATAGGGGCCCCAGTGCTGCTACTTCTGTCACACCTAAGCAATGGTGAACGTAGTACTGCTGCCATCACACCTAAGGGATGGGGGCCACAGTGCTGCTGTTTCTGTCACACCTGAGGAAGGGAGGTCATAGTGCTGTTGCTGCTGCCATCACACCAGAGGGAGGGAGGGAGGTTGTAGTGCTGTTGCTGCTGCCATCACACCAGAGGGATGGGAGCCATAGTGCTACCATCGCACCTGAGGGATGGGTCATAATGCTGCTTCCATTACACCTTAGGGATGGGGACTGTAGTGCTGCTGCTGTCATCACATCTTGCACCTAAAATAACTTTAAATTGGTAAAAGGATGGAAGGATGTGCAATAGTGAGGTCAAAACTGCTAAAATGCACGTTAGCAGAGTTAAAAATTGTTAAAGTACACAAAATTAAACACCGGTAAAACCGGATTTAGGCTTAACAGACACCGGTGACAATACCGTTTTTTACAATGTACAAAATGGAATATGCCCTTTCTCAATCCCTGTAAACCAGTGTCCCTGCATATGATAGAGGTCTCCATTCCTACTGAGGCACCTGAGACAGCAGGGGGATGGTGTCTTGCCAATTTTATAAAGCTTCTGGGGAGTATAATATAGGTCATTCATCACATTAAATTGTATAAGCCGCAAGTGGTCTTGCTTAATGAACCTATATAGGTTTTCCCAGTTTTGTTGCCAGAAGTCAGGTACGGGCGAAAGAGACAGAGTCTTAGCCCAGTACTGGCATATGCCTACTGGGAGTCGTACATCAAGGATCTGCAGTTATTTATATACTGTGGCTATTGGATGTAGGTGGGTAGCTATACTCAATAAGGAGGATAAGGCAGTCCTAGGAGGTTCAAGGGATCGACCTGTATTCATGAAAGAAGAAACTGCATGCATGATTTGCCAGTATTTAAAAGGGTAACCACTTAATTCAGGGAAATTCTGTATGAATTGAGTGTATGAGAGCATATTGCCATTGGACATAAAATATTTAAGCCTAAAAGCCTTTAGTGCGGGCCAAAACTTTATTGGGATAGGTTTCTGTTGGATTTTAAAATGAGGGTTATTTAGGAGTGGTTGTTCTCCATCCACTTGCCAGTTTATTTTCAGGTGATTCTGCAGCTGACCTAGGGTCCTCAGTGACCACCCTATTGGGGATTTCTTGAGATTTTTGGGGATATATTTCAAAGAGGAATATAGTAGAGATGGTAGTGAACACAAAGTGGTTGATATAAGAGTCTTTTCAATATTTAACCATGCCGGAGTATAAGACCTTGAGTCTCCTTCATGTGGGCTGAACGTCCAGGACGCTGGTTTTGTAATATGGATTGCTCCATAATAATTGAAAAGAGTTGGTAAGGAAAGCCCTCCATGGTTTTTTGATGCTGTCAACTTATGGCATGCCCATCTCACCGTTTTACCTTTCCAGATGAATTTGTTAAGTAAATTCCTTAAATTCATGAACCATGCTTTAGGAAGATGGGGCCTAACATATTAAGAGGGTAGAGAATTCTAGGGAGAATATTCATCTTAGTGATATTAATCCTTCCCCATAGTGAAATGTGCAGGGTATTCCATTTTTCCAGGTCAACTTTAATTATTTTTGTTAACTTAGTAAGGTTTTCTTTAATAATGGAGGAGTATGATTTAAAGATTTTAATACCCAGATAAGTTATACTTTTGTTTTCCCAATGTAGTCCGTATTGTTCTATATCGCTTTTGAGTACCTTCTGGTTTAGGGGGAAAATAGTAGATTTAGCCAGATTGAGTTTGTAATAGGAGATCCTGGAGAAGGACTCAATTTCTTGTAAGAGGATAGGAACACTTGTACTTGGGTTCATTACATGCACTAAGAGATCATCTGCATAGGCAGACAAAAGGTGTTGCCTACTTCCTACAAGAATACCTTGCAAACCCTGGGTTACAAGTAGTTTTCTAATGAAGTAGAATCTAAGGATCGAAGTAGAAATTAAAAAGGAGTGGGGAAAGGGAGCAGCCCTGCCTAGTTCCACGCCTCAATGGGAATGGCTCTGAAAGGTGACCATTGCACCAGACCCGGGCTGTAGGAGATGAATATAACAATCTGACCCAACTAATAAATGTTTGTGGAATGCCATACCCGGAAAGCGCAGTGAACAAAAAGTGCCAGGAGACCCCGTCAAAAGCCTTTTCTGCATCTAAGGCTATCAGGGCCCTGGGTACAGCTGACTCACTAGCTAGGGGGATAAGGTGTAATTGATGCATATGGTCGCTTGAGGATCTCCCTGGCATAAAACCAACTTGTTCATTACTAATTAATGTGCCCATTAAGGGTCCCAAGCGATTAGCTAATATTTTTGCTAATATTTTAACATTGGTGTTAAGAAGCAAAATAGGGTGGCAATTTTCAACATAATGTGGATCTCGACCTGGCTTAGGGATAATGGTGATCAGGGCTTCAAGATATGTCTGTCCCGAAAGACCCAATTCAAACCATAAATTGAAAACTCTGGGTAACAAGGGAGAGAGTTCTGCACTGTATAGTTTATACAAATTGGTTGGGAGGGCATCCGGGCCAGGTGACTTATCTGTAGTAAGCTGCTTAATTGCTTGGGTTACCTCCCACTCCATAATAGGGGAGCCCATGGATAATTTTTTATCCTCGGGTAGCATTGGGAGCATTAGTTGGTTGAAATATGCTTGTAATTGTTCATTTAGGTATCTTCATTTACACAGTGGTATAAATCTCTATAATATTTTGCAAAACTGGAAACAATCTCTCTCGGGTCTGTAACAAGTGGGCCTTCTTTGCTTGAGTACAACCCAGGTACAAAACGAGCTGATTCCATTTGCTTAATTCGGAAAGCTAATAACTTGCCAGCACGTTCTCCCGATTCTAGGTATTTCATTTGGATGCGTTTTAAGGAAAGCTCTGCCTTTTGGTACATCAAGTCCGAGAATTGGGCATGTAGCATATGGAGCTTAGTCCATTCAGAGTCTGAGGAGTGCCTATTAATGTTAGATTCTAATGTTTTTATTTTTTGAAGCAGGGACTCAATCTGTATGTTATATTTTTTCATTTTGACTGATGCTAAACGTATGCACTCCCCACGCAAGGCACACTTCAGGGCAGACCAGATTATGTCAATTTTGGAGACAGTTCCTAAGTTATTGTTCAAAAAGGAAGTAATAAAATTTTTAAGATGGGCCTGTATATAGGGGGTCTGAAGCATCTGCGTATTCAGTCTCCATATAGAGTATCTTTTAATTCCAGGCCCTAATACACACACTATTAAGACTGGGGAGTGGTCTGACACTACTCGCGGGTGAATCAAGGCTTCCATTATTCTAGGCATAATGTGGGAGCTGGCTAAAATGTAATCTATGCATGAGCAAGTACGATGGGGATGAGAAAAAAAAGTATATTGTTGTTCACTGGGGTTCAATATCCTCCATACATCAAGGATACCCAGCCCACTCATTAAATCTTGTAGGGCTCTCTGGGCCAGAGAGAGAGAGATCGGATTTCCTAGGGCCTGATCTATCTAATGATAGTTGGGGAGTAATATTCCAGTTTCCTACCAGAACTATAGTTCTAGAAGGAGTAGTGGAAACAGTTCCCATTAGGTTGGTGAAAAAGGCTGGGGAATCTATGTTCGGTCCATAAATAGACCAAATCATTATTTGGTGTATACCCAGTATACCATGTAGTATTATATATCGCCCTTGACTGTCCCATACCTCCTTTTCTAATCTAAAAGGAATGTTTTTATGGAAAAGAATAGTGACTCCACCTCTACATGTGGAGATACCCGCCCCATAAGTCTGCCCTACCCATCCTTTACACCATAATGAGGTGTCTTCTCGCTTAAGATGTGTTTCTTGTAAGCAAACAATATTTGCTCTAAGGGATTGCAAGTGGTTTAATATTACTTGCCATTTGGTTCTTTCCCTAGCACCTTTTATATTCCAACTGAAAACTGTATAAGGGCCTGCCGTTATTTGACAATAATATTAGGTCTCCAAATACGATAGGGCATATCTGAATTCTGATGAGAGTGCCTGATGCTTTTATCAATGGTTAATAAAGGTAAGTAAGGAGGAGATATCCCATCCCAATAATTTCCCATCCCTCTAACCATACTACCCCATGTAAACCCAAGAGTTACCCCCAGTTCCATTAACTGAACTGCCATCAGTTATGTCAGGTGATGTAAACAAACAAACAAGCCCAGAAGCCATTACCTCCCCCAAAAGCCCCTTCCCCAGCTCGCTAATTTTATCTGGCAATTTTGGTAGTTTAAACGTTTGGCTGATTGCCTTTAAGAATGGCAAAAGAGATTTACAGGTTTTTTAAAAGGTAAATCTTTCCAAATCAAAGAAAAAAAAAGGAAAATTACTCCTTCAGATTTGCCAGATAACAGTAGGGTTTTGCTATGTCAGTATAAGTAGTAGAAAGACAACACAGTAAATAAAACATTGGCAGTCTCAATATTAAGTCTCACTGTGACTATTACACTACTATACAGTTAAGCTGGTTTTCAAACTTTTAAACTCATGTGAACCTAATTATACAGACAGACTCAAGAGTCGTAGCTAGTGGTTTTTCATTTATAACAAGCGGGTCTCTGAGAGCTTTAATATGGGGCTCGTAGATCGCAGGGGTATCCTCATGTTCTTGCTCAGTCTTATATCAGAATCGGGGATCAACACTGTCTCTAAATTAACAGGAGGATCCTCAAAAATTGCGACTTAAAATTCACTGATCTTGAGGTTAATTTTGCATCCTTGAGCAGAGGGGCTCATTTGAAGAAGTTTTTTTATTGGGAATAGGCGTGATCCATCACTAGGTCAGGCAGAGTGTTCAAGGACGCATTACCATTGAAAATTGCATTCGAATTAAATTCCCAGTGTAAAGAAAAAGATCTATGTTTTGAATGAGTATCAGGCAGCCAGAGACTGTCAACTTATACAAAAAGATGTGGCTTTAGTAGCATTGGCACAAAAAAGCTGCCGCTACAAATAGAATCACAGTGTAGTAGCTCTCTTTAGCACAGTTTCATTTGAAAATATCTGGGAGCGCTGTTTTCAGTTCACTCAATGCCTGCTCCTGGGAATCAAAGGTTTGCCATTGATCACTGAGCTTTACCTGCAGGATCGCCAGGTATTTAACTCTAAAGGGCTTACCCACCGCTATAAGCTTTGTTACAAGTGGGTGTAGCTCTTGTCTTTTAATACAGACCGACTGTGACAGATCTTGGGTCACCCTGACTTTTTTTCCTTCCCAGAGAACTTCTTGTAATGCTTTTACTTTTGAAACAATATGCTGCTTATCCTGAAAGTTAAGCAGTTTGAAGATTATAGGCCTGGGCACCGAGCCAGGGGGTGGAGGTGGTCGAAGTGCCCTATGCGCTCTCTCCACGACGTAGGTAGGGCCATTAGGAGAGGGCTCTGCGATTGTCTCACAAAACCTTTGAACAAAAAGTATAGGATTTACACCTTCTTCCTTTTCAGGGATGTCCATTATTACTAGGTTGTTCCTACGGCTCCTGCCCTCTAGATCTATTAATTTATCTTCAAGCTTTTTAATTCTTCGATTAGTGAGAGTGTGATCTATAGCAGCCTTGTCAAGCTTTTTCTCCGCGGAAGCAAGGCGAGCTTCCGAATCTGCCATCCGAGTAGTTAGCGAGTCGGTAGCCGTTTTGATCTGGTGGAGTGCTTCCATTATGCTGTCTACTGATTCCTGCATAGGCTTCATGATTTCCAGAAATCTGTATTCTGTTAGTGGCAGGGTACTCGCAGGTATTTTCAGCGTCTGAGCTTTAGGCCACTTGGGGGCCTTGTCTTTCTCAGGAGATGGTGGCGGCGAATGCCGCGGCGGTGCTTTTCGCATGAAAACTTCCATAATTAATGTTTTTTACTGTGGTATGGAGTTTCACTGCAGTAGTTTAACTTGGACCTTTTGTATCAACTTCTGAAAGGATGTCCAGCCGGTAGATTTTAGTGAGCAAGGTACGGAGCTAATGGGGTTTGCTACTGCACTCCTAGGCTGCCATCACGTGACCCCCAAAGACAGAGGTTATAATTGTCAAACCAGGTTTGCATGAGTCAGTGATGATGAGTGGATTGGTGATACTTCCTTTATTGGGCACCCAGCCACTCACAGCTGTGGATGTGGTGAAGAACCTGAGGGTTGTTTTGGACTAAAAGCAGATGCTGGAACAGTAGGTGTGAGTGGTAGTCTAATCTGACTTTTTCCATCTGCTTATCATTGTTCAAATCTATGTAGACATCTTTTTTTACATTTTTGTATTAGATTATAGCTTTTTTAATCTGTTTGGACATTGTATAATATGTTTGAGAAACTATATGAAATGTTATCTTTCATGTAACCAACTCTAACCCACCTTTTGGTGAGTTGCAATCATGTTTTAAATTAACTAAAAATACAAATACAAACTGCATTTTGTGCTTGCGGATCTGCTGATGATAGCCCTCACCTTTGTAACTTCAAGGCTAGACTATTCCAATGCTCTGTACTTAGGCTTGTTTGGAGGTTTGATGTGATGCCTGTATCAGGTCCAGAATGCTGTGGTGCAGCTGAGTACAGGAACTTCTCAGAGGGACCATATCATGCTGGTCCTGCATGATCTGCACTGACTGCCTGAGCAGCGGGTCATCACCTTTAAGATACGTTTGATGGCATTCAAGGTCCTACATGGTTTTGATCCTCACTACTTGAAAGATCTCTTAATTGTGTACTGCCCAACTTGGCCACCTTCTCTCCTCCATTGTGGGCTTGCTTGCTGTCCTAATCTCCATTTGAAACAGTCTAGAAACAAAGCTTTTGGCATGGAAGTGCCACTGCTGTGGAACAGGTTACCTGGGAGCATCCACCCAGCCTGATTGTGCTGTCCTTTAAAACTTTGCTAAAAACCCACTTGTTCTCACTAGCAGTCCAAATAGCTTTAGTTGAATCTGAATTGAATGTAGAATTGCTTTATTTATTTATTTAATTTTGGTAACCGGTTAGGCCCACTGAGACAATACAGTCCCTTTTTCAGGGTGACCCGGAAAAGAACAATACAACATATAAATACATTATACAGGTGAGCAGGACAAACAACAACAAGTAGTTTACGTATATACAGGTGCAAGGAGACATTAGTGTTAAACATTGGTACAGCATAATAAAAGAACATTTGGATAAATACATAACAATATATTCTGAGTTGGAAACATTATCAGGACATGTCCACATGGACAATGGGAAATAAAATAGCTGGGCTAGACTATATAGCGGCACGAAATTAATGAAAACAGGTGCAGAGAGGGGGGATGAGGACGTATCAGGATAAATTATGATTGAATTGTGTGAGGGTGGTAGAGGAAAGAATTTCTTGTGGGAGGGAGTTCTGGGCAGACGTTGCTGTAAAGGCGAAAGGACCACCTGCCTACATTCAACCAGAAATTGGGTACAACCACTAGGGGGAAAGTCACATTTCATAAAGTACATTGTCTATGCCTACAGTTGATGAGATCACTCAGGCAGGGTGGGGTATAGTGATTCACCAACTTAAACATGAGGCACATGGTGGTGAACAGGAATTTGTTCTCTAGGGTTGCCCAGCCTAGGGATGATAGGACTTTACAGTGATGAAGCCGGGTGATGAAACTTAGTGCAACACACCCAGTCCTCAAGCAAAGTTGGTTAATGCATGAGAAAATGGAGGCCCATGAATGGAGTAGCAGTGGGTCACCATATGCATGCAGAGGGAGCAGAGTGGACATTGCAATTTTTAGACATGAGGCCCTAGTAACGCGGTATAGTAGAGCAAGCCGCAGACTGACTGCTTTCAACAATACATTGACATGCTTCTTGAAAGTGAGTGAGGGGTCCAAGGTGACCCCCAGGTATTTAACTCATTGCCTCCACAGGAGCTCTCTGAAGTTGTACCATTTGTCTCCTGTATACTGTTAATAGTAAATCCTGTGCCTTTCTAAGCAAAATCAAGCTATAGTCAGCATGTCACAAACAAATCCTAGTTGCTCGAGAACCGTAAGTGCTAGACACAAAGTATGAGAGGCAAAGTTATTCAGCACAAAATTTCCTTTCCAGTGGTAGTATGCAAAGAATAATATGTAATTTCAGTTTTTTTCTATGCTGGTTGAAACAGCAAAAACATTTTTTTTCACTAAAACAGGCAACATAAGCCATACACACCATACCTTAAACAAATACGAGTAACTCCAAAAGCAACATGATATACTCAGAATATCAGTGGCAAAAATGTTAAGCTCAAAATTACCATTCCAACGGTGCTATGCAGTCAAATATATATTATATTCTGTTATATTATATATTAAAATATATAAGTGACTTCTCCAGATGTTGCCAGGGTACACAGGAAGTCAGCAGCTGACTTCTGCAGGCATCCTCATGACACACCAGTGTATTTTACTGATGCCTACAGGCGTCAGCTAGGAGAGTATTTGTTAAATGAGGTTACATGTTCTAGGGTGTTACCATCCTGTGATCTGACCAAAAGGAGATGCTGAAATGCTCCAGAGTTATGGAACAGCATGATCTTGATCTTCTTTGTGTTGAGGACCAGATGGTTTTCAAGGAACCATTCCTCAAGGGCATGGAAATCAGATTCCAGATTCTGGTTTATCCAGCCCAAATCAGAGGATGATTGGTAGACAATGGCATCATCAGCATAGAGATGAACTTTGGCACCTCCACAGTTAAGTGGTAGGTCATTAATGAAGAGCAAAAATAATAGAGGCCCCAGGATGGAGCCTTGAGGAACAGCATGCTGAATCTGTTTGAGATCTGAGAGGGCCCCTGGCCACTTTATGCTCTGAAAGCGGTGTGATAGGTAGTTATGGAGCCATGCAAGGGTACTAACATCAAGGCCCAGGGAGTGAAGTTTGCATAGTACAAGACTGTGATCAGCCAAGTCAAAGGCCTTTGTTAGGTGGATGAAGACTGCACCCGTTGCTTGACCTTGATCCAAAGTGGCAGATATGTCCTGTCGTAACTTTTATCAGCACTATCAGGGTGCTGTGGTTCATTCTGATCTGACGCTGGTACATGGAGAGTAGGTGGTGTGATTCAAGGTAGTCCTGAAGTTGATTATAGAGAATGCGCTCTTGTATTTTTGCCAGTGGGCAGAGAATGGAGTTGGTCTGTAGTTTTCTACTAACACAGTTGGACCACCTTTGTGGATTGGGATGACCATTGCTATCTTCCATTTCTCAGGTACCATGCCTGATAGAAAGTATCTGTTTATTAAGTTCCTCACTGGTATGGCAATGCACTTAGCACCAAATTTTAGGAACTTAGGTTCAAGGCTATCATAACCAGGAGAACTTTTGGGTTTTAAGTTGGAAATCAACCTGCATTCCTCCTTTCTGGTTGCTAGTTTTAGATGAAAAGCAGATCTTTGTCCCAGGTCAACTGGTGTGTGTGGGGGGGGGGTCAGTAGTGCTGCAAAGTGAGAGGTATATTTGTCAAACTCAATGAAGAATTAATTGAGACCATCAGCAATTGAAGGGGGATCAAAAAACCCTACCTTTGGCTTTGAGGGAGCTAGGATTTACAGTAATTTTAAGTTTCGTAAGTGAGTTATTTTGCTTCCAAATGTCCTTTGGGTTACTGGGGTTTTCAGTCTGTAGCATTTTGAAGTAGTTTCACTTAGCCTTGGAAAGGGAGTTTTTGCAGACATTCCTGAGCTACAAAGAAACATAGAAACATAGAAGTTGATGGCAGATAAGGACCTCAAGGCCCATCCAGTCTGCCCATTTTTTTCTTCCTTATGAATGTGCCATACACCTTTACTGTGTCAATGGCCTATCTATTCAAACTCATCTTTATTGCTTCCTTATGCCTATTCCATGCTTGTTGGAAGCCCTGCACTGTATTCATATCCATCACTTCCTGAGGTAGGCTGTTCTATGCATCCACCACCCTTTCTGTGAAAAATAACTTCTTCACATTACCCCTTAATTGGCCTCCCTCTAATCTCATGCTGTGTCTTCTTGTCCTACTATTTTTCTTTTATTAAAACATGTTAGACTCTTTCACCTTGTTAATGCCCTTAAGATGTTTGGATTTTTAGATCATATCATCTCTCTCCCTCCTTTGCTTTAGGGTATACATATTGAGCTCCGTTAATCTGTCCTCATATGTTTTCTGATGCAGTCCCTGCACCATTTTGGTTGCCCTTCTCTGTACTGCCTCCATTTTGATAATGCCCTTGTGCAGGTCTGGCCTCCAGTTCTGCATGCAGTAATCCAGATGGGACCTAACCAGTGTCTTGTAAAGAGGGATTATTACCTCCCTCTTACGACTTGTGATACCCCTACTAATACACCCCAACAACCCTTTAGCCTTACCCACTGCTTTAGTGGTCTGATTGGATGATTTCAGGTCATCTGTGATGATGATGCCTAAGTTTCTTTCTTCCCTTGTGATTGCCAGCAACTCATCTCCCAACCTATCGGTAGCTTCAGGGTTTCTCTTCCCTATGTGCATGATCTTGCACTTCTTTGTGCTAAACCCCAGTTGCCACTCTTCTGACCATTTTGCCAACTTATCCACATCTCTTCTCATTCTGCGCACCCCATCTGGATCATCTACTCTGTTGCAGATCTTGGTGTCATCTGCAAAAAAAAAAACCTTACCCTCCAGTCCATCTGCTATGTCACTGATGAAGATATTAATGAGGACTTGCCCCAGGACTGATGCCTAAGGTACCCCACTTGTGACTTGCATCTCTTCTGACTGTATACTATTTCCCACCGCTCTGTTTTCTGCCCACCAACCAGTTTGCCACCCAGTTGACCAACCTCTGACCCATACCAAGCCTACCCAGCTTATTAATCAAACTTCTATGTGGAACAGTATCGATAGCTTTGCTGAAGTTAAGGTAGGTGACATCAACAGCATCCCCTTGGTCCACCACTCTGGTTACCCAGTCAAAGAAATCTATGAGATTAGTTTGACAGGACCTTTCTGTTGTAAACCCATGCTGTCTTGGATCCTGTGCTCCTATGGATTCCAGGTGTTGCACTATCCTTTCCTTAAAGTGTGCCTCCATAATCTTGCTCACTACTGAGGTAAGACTGACTGGTCTGTAGTTCCCTGCCTCCTCCCTGCTACCACTCTTGTAGAGTGGGATCAGATGAACCCTTCTCCAGACCTCTGGGACCTCTCCTGTGCTCAGAGACTCACTAAACAGGTCTGCTAATGGCTCTGCTAGTTCCACCCTTAGCTCCTTTAGTACCCTGGGATGTATGCCATCAGGTCCTATTGCCTTGTTCACCCTGAGCTTAGCGAGCTTTTGTAGGACCCTCTCTTTTGTGTAGGGCATTTGCACACCTCCTTCCCCCCATGTCCATGGTGCTGAGCTGTGGATCCTGCCCTACCTTCTCCTCAGTAAATACTGAGCAGAAGTATCTATTTAGGATAGATGCTTTTCTTTGGTCCTCCTCCACACACACACCCTTTCCCCCTTTGATCTTAGCAATTTCCCCTCTGGACTTTCTCCTTTCATTAATGTATTTATAGAAAGTCTTGTGCCCTTCTTTTACTGTTTGTGCTAGTGTTTCCTCAGTTTGGGCATTTGCCTGCCTTACTGCCTTCCCTGCTTTCCTTAGGGATGCTTGATATGCCCCCCCATCTTCATCCTGCTACACTCCCTTGTATTTCCTGAATGACAACTTTTTGGCTCTGATCTTTTCTGCTGCTGTTTTTGAGAACTAAAGTGGTTTCCTCCTTCTTTTGCTCTTGTTTTTCTCCCTAGCACAATGGGATGTTGCGTCAAGTATTGCATCCTTAATGCTTGCCCATTTTGCCTGTACCCCCTCACCTGTATTTCTTCTTGCCAGGGCTAGTTTAACTCTGTTGGCCATCTTATCAAAGTCAGCTCCTTTGAAGTCCCATATTTTTGCCTTGGAATGAGATGATTTCGTTATAATGGCCAAATTGAACTACACCATGTAATGGTCACTGGCCCTCAGGTGACCTTCTACCTGGAGATTTGTGATCCTTTCCCTATTAATTAGTACTAGGTCCAGGATAGCTGTCTATAAGCAGTCCAATCCTTGTGGAGAAGATTTCCTTTGTAGGCATGCTGTGCCGAGTCACGGGAGGTCATGTGTTACCTAAGTTCTGAGGATGACAATGAGCCTTAAGGTGCTTTATTCTCTGTTTCCTCAATAGGGAATGAAGATTAAGTATGGCAGAAAAGACTGAGATGAAGAAGTCTAGAGTCTGGTTAATATCCAGAAGGAGATTAATAGGTCAGCAGTCTGCACTGGTTAAAGCCTCATGGAAAGCATGTACATTGAAGTGTGACATATCCCTAGCAAGTATTATTTTAGGGGGAGGGTTGTGGAAGTTGTTGTGTCAAATACAGTATGTCAGTGAGTGGTCACTGATACTAGAGAATGCTAGGTGACCTGACCTTGTGGGCACAGTTGGTGATTATCCAATTGATCAGGGAATGGTTGCTTGATCTAGTATTAATCCTTGTGGGGTCAGGGATGAGCTGGGTAAGGTTGGACTTGGCCAGGACTAAGTGAATCTTATTCATGGTTAGGTTTAAACAGTCTATGTTAAAGTCACCACAAATTGCAAAGTAATGTTGTGTGAGATCAGCTAGAGAGGGGATGAGGTAGGGGAGGGCAGTGAGTGCATCTTTAGCAGGGAGATAGATGTAACCTATTATGAGTTTCTTTAAATTCCCTAGAGTTACAGTAAGGAACAGGGATTCTCCCACAGGGAGGTCAGAGGATAGTGTAGGTATTTCTGTAGCCTCTATGTCTGATTTAACATAAAGGACACCACCCACCTTCTTATCTACCTGGTCCTTCCTGAAGCAGGCTACCCTTACAGTGCAACCTCATGCTGGCTAATGGATGGTTTGAGCCAGGTCTCAGATATCCCTAGAATATATGGGTTATGTTGCAGAACCCATGCCTCAAGCTTAGCGAGTTTAGGGTGCAGACTTCTGATGTTCATGTGGGCAATTTTCAGGCCTTTACCATTTAGTCTTTGTGCATATGTAGCTGGAGGGTCTATAGAACCACAGGGGGTCCAGGATTAGGCTCAACATCACCTGCACACAAGAGTAGAAAGAGGCAATGTAGCAAGGTAAAAGCATATAAGTGGTCATTCATTTTGGAAAAACCTCCTAGTGTCCGGGGTAGGCAGAGGTTGCAGAGGAGCCAGTGCCCTAGGCAGACTGCAGTTTTTTGGGGTAGGCAGAGGATGATGAGGCACCACAGACGTAGACCCTTATTATGATGAATTAGTGCAGTGGAGTCACTGCCTAAGAAGGGATGATTGAACAAGTGAGCGATGAGGTAATCTGGGAGGACACAGGAAAGTATAAACAGGATAAAAAAAATTCTCATTTCATGATTAGTTGTTATTTGTATTGATTGTACTTGAACCCCAGGGAAAGGGCACTCTATAAATGAAATTTACCTTGCCTAGGTCACAACAGTGTATAAAGAAAAGGATAATATAAGGAGAACAAAATGTAATGGTCCTATGGATGATGTGATAAGGAATTTCTGTGAATGACACTGGCATGCAGTCGAGCCTGGAAAACAGAACCAAATCTAAACTTGCACACTTTGTGAACTTGAGAATGAGTCATAAACATGAGGCCTAATGCCAAGCCAGATCCAGAAGATGACTATCTCTGAGTACCACATGTTGAACTACAAGCAAAGGTAAATAGTGGAATCAGCAGGATGAGTTTTTTTACTTGCACGGGTGAAGCCATTGAGGAAGAGTTTATATGGGTCTGCCAGCTTGTTAACTTTGTTTTCTGACCTCTCTGTCATTGCAGAAACAGTACATATCACGTGCATGGTTATTCTTGATACTGTATACTGTAAGTCTGGCATGGATCAGTATGACAGATGATGAGGAGCATATTATATAAAGAGTTACTGTTAATTGGTAATGTGATAAGGAACTAATGTGGAGGACACTGGCATGCACTCAGACATGTTAAACTGAGGGCCGCTTTGGTTGCCCAGTGACAGCATATCATACTGCTATGCAGGTGACCCAAGTTCAGGAGCAAGCTCAAGTCACCATGCCAGGGTCAGCTATGATGCCACAACTTCTGATCCACAGTGCACTGCAGGGTGACAGCAAGTGCAACTCTGTAGTCCACTGTGGTTGGGAAGGTTGGTGCTGCATAACCAGTGCCACAGTAACATCTGTGGTGGGCCAGTGGAGCTTTCTCCCTTTACAGTGACTTTGTTGTATACATCTGAGCCTGGATGCTGTTGCATCCCAAGGAGGAGGAAGGTGTGGAGAAAACCTGGGGAAAAAAATTCATGGCACCACCTCTATGATGACCTGGGTTTTCTGGATCCCCTAGGTGCTAGCACCAGCCAACAATGGATCCACAATCACTTAGTGAGCTGCCTTGGGGGAAGTATGGCTCTCCCTTTCCACCACGAGTGGAACAGCTGAGGGGACACCAGCTGAGGGGTGGAGACCCTGAGTGAGTCAAGGACCAATGGGCCTGATCAGGGTACATCCATGGGATCCGGATAGATATGTAGCATGGCTGAGGAGAAAATACAAACAGAAAAAATATAAAGACCTGTTAAACAGAACCAAATCCAAACATGCACACCATGTGATCTGAGAACAAGCAACATATATGAGGCCCCAATCACCCAACCAGATACAGATATTGATGATCTTCAAGTGAGATGATGAATATGACTGGCGTTGTTAAACTGCAGAATCCATTGGTTGGGTTTTCTACGTTGAAGGAAGTGGAGGCTACAAATTGAGAAGATGTTATGTGTGCCCACCAGCTTAACTTTGTTTTTTTTCTCTCTCTGTCAATGCAGGTATGTAGAATGTGGTTGATGGATCTTGGTGATGCATGATTCAGGCCCAGATCAGCATTATAGATAAACTGGCAGATGAATGAGTGGGAATGACTGATGATATAATAATTAAGCAATGTGGATGATACTGGAAGATAGTCAGACCAGTAAAACTAAACCAAATCTAAACATACACATCTCGTGAAGCAAGAAATAGTGTCTTTTGTTTCTTCTCCCTTGACACAGGAATCACAAGGGAAACAGTTGATATTGCTGGGTAGTTCTGGCCTGGATCAAGAAGAAGGAGGAAGATGATGTGGATAATATATGGGGGAGTAAAGACATATGGTAGTGAAAATGTATGATAAGAAATCCATAACCCTCAGGCATGGTGATCAGCTTACTAGTGACCCCTCTGATGTTGCCAACTTGTTTAACAATTTCTTCAGGGATCTGGATAAATATAAACCTTCCCACAACTTTCCCACCAAGAATCCACTGAATCACCCACCCACATACCCCCACTACTTGCCTTGGTGCCGCATCTAATTTCTACTTTTGGGCTTTTTCACCCACTGACACTATCAACCTCATCCGCTGTAATAACCCTCGTCCCTGTACAGGAGCAGATGGGATTGATTACAAAATCCTTAAACTCACCATTGCCCCTCTAGCGGTTCCACTCTCCAACATTTTAACCTCTTCCTTTGTACTGGTTCTTTTCCCTGCATCTGGAAAATGGCCATTGTCAAACCCGTTCAAATCTGGCTAATACCCAAGGTTGGTAACTATAGGCCAATCTCTCTCCTTGCCTCCTCTCCAAAATCCTGGAAAAAGTATGCTGAGTATATATAGTTAAAAAAATAATTTAAAGAAATTAGATGGCAACTTCTACAAAAAATCCACACAACTTTATGTCTGGATGCCATCTAAATGAATGAGAGCAAGAGAACACTGAAAAAATAGTATTTCAATACATTCTCACTCTCAGTTTGTTCAGACAGTGGCAGTCCTTGGTGGTGTGAGAAGAGTTTGTGCCAGTTGCCATCTGATCTCTTTTAATTCTCTTTAGTCATTTAACTATATTTATTCAGTGAACCAGTGTTGGAAAGGGAGATGGGCTGCTATGTACCTGGAAGATGTGATGTGCTTCATTTTACCTCAGGTGAGGGGAGTGGAGAGATGAGGTACAACGTGGGTTGGGGAAAAGGATGCTTATACGATGTAACGTGGGGAGGAGGGTGGAGTTGGGGGCAACAATGGTTGGGGAAGAGTGTTGATTTCTTCTGTCCTAGGGATGAAAAGGTCAGGGAATGCTTGGTGCTCTGACGGTTGTGGAAGAATGGTTGACTACTTTTGCATCTTGGGAAGATGAGTATATGAGATTTGGGCCAGAATACGCATAGGTCCTGGTTTGGGCCTAATGTTTACTTCTGGAGCAAATTAGTGCTTGGAGCAAACCAGAGGTACATTGGAACATACTAGGGAACTGTGTGAGAGCTAAAGGCATGTTTCAATATACCAATCAGGCACTATCCCAAATGCAACTGCAAACCTCTGCCCACTACTGGCCAAAGGAGGTATATTCTTATTTTTTATTTATTTATAAATTTGTTACCCAGGTAGCGACACTGGGCAAAAGCCCTTTTTCAGGTCTGACCTGGACAAAAAACATACAATATAAGACAAAATCCAATGAATACAATAAATAAATAAACAACAATTCATCTGTAATCATCAGACATTACAAGTAGAAGTTGTTAATGTTAATAAATATTGTTTAAATCTAAATTTAAACCCTGTGTACGAGCTGATGATTCTCAAAAAAGAGGCAATTCATTCCAAAGGTTAGGGGCCTGACATTCAAATGAGCTAAAACCATACTTGTTTTTAGCAGAGTTGGCTACCAGGACTATACCCTGATTTGATATTAGGTCGACTTGAACTTCATGAACTATCACTAAATCAGTCAAAGGAGAAAAATCTTTAGCATATGATGGAAAATGTTACTTAAGGCATATACATATTTTGGTTGAGGTGATAACCAGCCCAGAGATGAATACAAACAGCAGTGATGGGTCAATAGGGTGCAATGGATATTGTGATCACAGTCTGGCTGTTAGGGCCCACTAATGGCAATCACTCTTTTAGAACAATCTGCCATATTCGTACCATAACATGCAAACAATCCCACTGCACTAGCAAGGTACTGTGGGGTCATTTACATCTCATTAGGGCCTCATTACAGGCCCAGATCACACATGAACTAAGACCCCCCCCCCTTGGTATCACTCAGGTATGCCAACTATGTAGCAGAGTAAGAGTGGTGTTCAATGCTCCCCCACCCTCGAGCACCCCTGCTGATATATATTAATTGTTACCTAGTGTTCAGTGGTCATCCCCAAACACCACTGTTGATACTTATTAATTTTTCTATGGTGTTCAGTGGCCCTACCACCCTGAATACCCCTGCCAAAATGTATTAATCTTTTCCTGGTGTCCAGTGGTTCCCTCTGCTCCAAATCACCCCTACTGAAATTTATTACTTTGTCCATGGTGTCCTGTACTCCCCCATGCCCCCAGGTTCAAATCCTCCCACTCAATCTGCCCACACTGTTCCTGGCACACAACACATCTCAGACTTCCCACTTACCCACCCACCCACCGTTCCACCAGCACATACCCCTCAGTGACCAGCACAGACCCTCTGCTCACCTCGATGACTGGCCACCAGCTGACAGTTTGCAATCATGTGACTACTGTAATTAGGTATGAGTACAGTAGGCACATGATCATGAACTGTCAGTCAACAGTCAACTGTGGAGGTGAGCAGATAATCTGTGTGGGTCACTGATGGGGCAGTGGGGACAGGGTAGGAATGTCTGGGGAGTCAGACCTATAGGGAGGGCACAGTGGGGATAGGGCAGGTGGGTTAGGGTTGGGGAATTCAAACTTTGGGGTACAGAGGACCACTGGACACCAGGCACAGATTAATAAATGTTGGCAGGGGTGTACAGGGGTGGGACCACTTGAGATCAGGGAATAAATAATAGATATTTGCAGGGATCTTAGGGTGGCAGGGAAACCACTGGACATCAGGAAAAAATGTATTCATTATTAGCAGCAGGGTTCAGTGGCTGGGGGACCACTGGACACTAAGGAAAAATTAATAAATATTGGCAAGGGTGTTTGGTGTGGAGGGACCACCGAACACCAAGGAACATTGTACTAATGATCAATAGGGTGTTCAGGGGTTGGGGTCCACAGGTAAGGGGTGCAGTTCATAAGACCTAGTTTGGGAGGGCAGTAATTAGCACAGCACTGAGGGCTACTTGCCACTTCTCTGAGCCTACCAATATGTCAGTGAACCTGTATGCAAGATGCTTTGCACTGACATACTACAGTACAAGTCACATTAAACTGTTCCTCTAATGAGTTGCTTTAGCATTTCTGACTGAGTTGTTTAAGTGTTGCTGGATACAGCACAATGCCCTGCACAAACCATTCCTTAAGAGTTAAAATGCAGTTTTGCATTGTATTGTGACCTGTCTACATATATGTTTCAAGTGAGTTGCAAAAACATTTTACAAACATTGCTCTTGAGTTGGTTAAGCATTGAAAAACAATGCAATATGAGTTGCCAATGCATTGCCAACTGTAAAAAAACAATGCTAAACCAACTCATTGGTGGGACAGTTTTAATGTGACTTGTACTATATTTTAGGGCCAGTTGCATATGGGTTAGGGACTCCCTTACCATGCCATCTAACATGGCATTTTGAAGTCCTTCTCTGCATTGGGGCTGAAAAGTGGTGTTAGCAACTTGTTAATCTGTTTTACGATCACTAAAGGGGTTTGAATATCCCAAGGTTGGCATTACATGGGCAGGGGGAAGGAAATATTTAATTCCATCTTGAGGGAGAATGTGAAGAGGCTTGGATTTGTTCATTGTCATGGAAACCTACATGTTGCAAGGGGTTTCACTCTGCAAAGCATACACTTCGTAGAGTCTTTTTGTGTAAATGCCCACTCTGATTCACAAAACACTTTGCAAAACATCAATTAAATGCAGAAAATGTGTGAATTTACTGCAATGTGAAGTGTGGCCACTTTGCATATATCTTCTTTTGATGACCCACATGGTATGTGTCTTGTACTCCCTTAAGCTGAATGATATTTAGCATGCTAGAATCATCAAATCAACTTTTCTAAGCCAAGTTCACTAGCACTAGGGGTGGCATGTTATGCTGCCAAGTGGGAAATCCAGCTATACACTACAGATCTGACTCCGTATCTTGAGCTAAGAAATCCTATGGACTCTGTAGAGATAAAACTCTCAAGTTTGGAGTTGCAGAGAGGAGTGTTCCCACCACACTAAAATAGTTGTGCAGTTGAAAGGAGTGGTGTAAGACATTGTCCCTCCCCTCACATGAATGGCATGGCATTTGCATGACAACATGGGAGCATGCAGAATTCCAGGTTACAGAGCTGACCACTGGGAAATGGCCACTTGCACTCTTAGGCCCTCTGCTTCTTGAGTCACATAGCAGTTTCTCCACTGGGGCTATGAGTTTGCCACAGGAACAACAAGATGTAGTGGTGAATCAAAGGAAGAAGAAAAAGATATATAAATATTATAGGAGCATGGTCACACACCTATAGTTAGGGTTCAGTCTTCACTTCTATGCTAAACTCAAAATTCGCAGTTAAATAACTTTACAACTTTTTAATCAATTTGCATGAAATTCTGCATGTGCCATCAGGGATCAAAGATATATTGATGTGGCAAGTTTCATTCTGGTCAGATCTGCAGGTGTGGAGATGTGTATTACCACAAAATGTGAAAATTACAGTTTTTGGTCAAATTTTTTGTCACGCCATTGTGCAAAAAGGGTGTGGAATTTTGGTCTGAAATTTTTAGGGTACAAAGGTCTTGGGTCATAGATGTTCCTTTTGAAGATTTGGTAAAAAACATGTTAATCCATTCCAAAGTTATTCAATTTCAGATGTTCCCATTATTTCCTATGGGAACAGTTAAGTGTGCCACTCGAAAAGGATTCCTTATTGCAAATGTGGAATCCTTTTTCACAAACGCAGAATCCTTTGCTGCAAATGTGGAATCTTTTTCAGGTCTGCCAACATCTTGTTTTCAGTTAGTGATGAGAACAAAATTAAACAACTTTAAAAATACAAGGGTTTAATAGACAACAACAGTTGTCTTTATCTAATTGGGACCTGTACAGTCCGAGTTTGGGGTTAGTGTTTTGATAAGTTACTTAGAAATTTGTGGGTTTTTTTACATGCGGAAATCCTTTTTTGCAAACTGCAGGAAAAAATACGTGAAACAGGATCCTTTTTCACAATTTGTGAAAAAGGATTTTCTTTTCAAAAAAATTGTAAAAAAAACTACCACAGAAAAGGATTATTTTTCAATATTTGTTAAAAAAGGAATTTTAAGACAGCTGTTTGTCATTCAACAGTTCACAAATGGTTGTTGATTTTGGTCTGATATTTCTGAGGTACAAAGTGCCTGCCCCACAGATACGCCTTTTGCTGATTTGGTGAAAATATATTCCTATGCTGTGGAGTTCTGTGGGTCTAAATTTTGCTTCATTTCCCATAGAATAACATTGTAAAGTAAGATTTAGAGAGTCATTTTTTGATCACTATGCTGTGAAGAAACGGTTTGCAATTTCGGTCTGAAATATTCAGGGTACAAAGGACTTCTGCCACGAATGTGCCTTTTGCAGATTTTGTGAAAATATATTAATTTGGTGTCCAGTTACACAGGTTTCAAATTTTGCTGTGTTTTTTTTATAGGATAACATTGCAATGTGAAGTGTTTTTGGGTGCTGGACACTATGGGATAGGAGTACAGGGCCAAAAGGGTCCTGCTCTCCCACAGGAAAATAAGTATACCACTACACTATTTAAAAAATTATATATCGATCGGAGCACAGGACTGTAAATATGTATACCATTATGGACTGATGGGAGGAAAAATACGGATCAAAATTACAATTTCTCTAAAATTATGGATGGATGGGAGTTCAGGGCCCTCTTGACCCTGCACTCCTACAAATAAAACTAAGATTATACTTTCTCAAAAAGTAAGGAAATTTGTTGAAAAAACTTTGTTAATGCATCAGTTAGGGTTCCAGTAACAAAAGTATTAAATACTGAAATGTCAGCTGGCCTGGTGGTGCTGAGGGTTGAGGCACTGTATGCCACACCTTGTGCCACGCTGGTGACCTGGGTTTGGAAATGAGCCCAGGGCATCACATTCGGCAGAGGGGGTTAGGATCGATTATCTTAGGACTGCTCTCCTATTCCTGGGGAGGGTTGAGGGACTCCACCACTCTGTAGCGGCCCCTGGTGATGATCAGGGGCACTACCTAGGGCTGGTGCACTTAAGGGTGGAGCGCAGCAGATGTCAGGACATAGTGCCTTGATGTCATTGCCGGTCTGCACTCCAAGGGGCCAAAAATAATGGAGGAAAATGCTGGGTGCAAGCGAGCAGCCTGATAGCCAAGCTCGTACTGCCTGGAGGTTCTGTCATGGAATCGCACTGGAGGAGTACGGTCTTGGCCCAGCATGGGAAGGCATTGGGGGGCCTCTCAGTGGGTCAGAGAATAGCTGTACCCACCCCTCATCATGTGAGTAAGCCTGCTGTGCTCCAGGCAGGTCAAGCCGGTGGCTGGATGCCCTTGCTGATCTCACCCCAACAGGGTGGATAAACAATGACATGATAAAAGCTCCTAAGCTCTGTTTTCCCAAACAACTTTTTTGACCCAAACCCCACCTCTATCCCCCCCCGCCTTGGATCTCCCTCCTTTCTACCTGCACACTATATCCCCCAATGTAGCCAGGCTGCACCTGCTAAAAGCCCTTGGTAGCAACAACCCCAGCTGTGACCCCTAAACTCTAGGATCCTCTGCCTGGTCTTGGATGTCATCCTAGTCTCCCTTACAGACCTACTAAACCAGTCTCTGTGCTTCAGTCAGTTTTCCAGTGCTTGGAAAGTAGCCAAAATCACCCCTATACATAAGAGCGGAGATCGGTCTGCATCTAACAACTACTAGCCGATCTTTGTCCTCCCCCTGCTCTCTAAAGCCTTAGCAAAAATAATGCCTATTCAACTCTCTGAGTACCTGGACAAATATGACATAATGTGCCCAGTACAACATGGTTTATGCCCAGGACACAGTACCACTACTGCTCTCCTGGAGTTCTCTCAATATCTGCACTTTGCTCTTGGCTCTGGCAACCTTGCCGGCACAGTGTTGATAGACCTCGCAAAGGCTTTTGACACTGTTTGTCACCCACTCCAGCTCGACTCTCTCCACCAACTCGGCTTTTCCACTGGTCCCCATGCCTGGTTCTCCAGCTACCTCTCTGCTAGATCCCAGCATGTGAAGATAAACATCCACCTGTCCAATACCCATCCTGTTCATTCCGGGGTACCCCAGGGCTCCATTCTGGGCTCTGTACTTTTCAACCTCTAACTCAACACTCTTCCCAGCTCCTGCACAGGAAAAAATGCTCCTCTATGTTGACAATGTGGTTCTCTTTGCATCCCTCCCCAATCCCTCTTCTCTCCAGGTATTCCTCCAGCACACCTACGACCAAGCTGAAAAGTGGTTCCTTGACCACTGACTTGTCATTAACCTAAAGAAGACTAAGTCAATGCTCTTCTCCCATCACCAAAACAAGGCCAAGTTCACCCCCTCTTCATTCATCCCAGAACTCTGCACCCGCTGGCGCAAGTGATAGCTTACAAATATCTAGGCATCACTTTCAACTCAACTCTCACCTTCTACACCCACATCAATGCCCTATCCTCCACCATAAATTCTCAAATAGGCCTACTATACCGTCATAGAGATTGCCTCCCCCAAGTTGCCCTCTGGCTGGCCATCACCTCTTCTGTCCTGTCGCTGGTGGACTATGGCTTGCCCATTTATGCTGCGGCAGACAATACCACCTTGCCTAAAATAAAACTCTCAATCAATAAGGCCTGCAGGCTCCTGACCAGAGCCCCTAGCTGCACTCACACTTGCCTGCTCTACTTCACTGCCAACCTGCTCACCTTTGAGAAGAGTCTGCACTACCAGACCTGCCTGTTAGCCAAAAAATCTCTTCTAGGGCTCTCCCCCCAGGGGTCTCTGCTTCCCTACGGTATGCATCCTTGTCTGCTGCCACCCATAGCTCTGTCAAGGCCACCTTTCTGGTGCCCAGAACCAAGACCTTGCTAGCCCAGAGGTCCTTCCATTACCAAGCGCCTGCTTGGTTCAACTCATTCCCACCCTGCATCAGACATTGCCAAAATTGGTCCCTTCAAAATCTCCTTCTGGAACCATCTCTTTGACGCTCATTTCTGTAGATGCACCTAATTAAGCCCACTGTGGGATCCTCCTGTCAGGCCTCCCAGACTTGACAATGTCCTCCAGACAGCCTATCCTCTCCCCCTCCCTCCCACTCACTCCCCATCCCTACCTCCACCCTCTCAAGGTATTATTTAGGTATGACCAGGGCTGTACCTCCAATGTAACCCTTGGGTACCTTGTATTTGACTGTAACCTATTATAAGTAACACTATTATGTAACTCACAGTATGTGTACTCTATGTTTAATGTTCTGCTCCTGTACTGTTCTCACTGTTGTAACCGCACTATGTAACTCCGTCTAGCCCCCCTGTGATGAGGTTCCTTTGTACTTGAGTCCATGACTCAAAGGTTGTAAATCTGACTTTTCTAATAAATAAATAAATAAATAATAATAAAAATACTGAAATGTCTGCTGACATCGAGGTGCCCAGTATACCGTCATCACAGTGACAACTTTACAGCAACATGGTTGATGCAGACAACATTGCCATGTCACTGTATAGTCTGCCTGTGACACCTGCACCCTTTCCCAAATTTCTGCACCCCATCCCTGAATCTGCTCCATCTCAGAGATGATAATCATATTTGGGGGTGTGCAGGGGGCACAGCCCCTCACATGGGGTGTGTGGGGGCACAGCTTTCCACAAAGCAACAACATTAAGCTCATCAGCACCATGCCAACCACAATTGTGGTCAAAGTAGTGGTGTCAAGGAAACATCATGTCAACAAGAAATAGTCAATGCAGTGTCACAGAGCTGGGGTGCCCAATCCTGATGTCAGCAGCAAACGCCACTCCCCACCCACCAGTGTGGGACACTGCAGAGCACACTTTCCAGTGTTCTCAGTGTGTTCCCCCAAGCGGTATGTCCTCTCGCCCTACAGTTTGCCAACAGCAGGGTGCCCAATCCCTATGTCAGCAGTACCCCCTCCCTCTGACAGTGTAGAATACTGGGGAACCCACCCCCAGTGTCTTGAAATACTATTTTATATATATTTTTTCAATGCTTTTGCCAATTTTGGGGTGCCCAGTCCCTGTCTTGGAAGTCACTACAACCCCACCCCCTGACAGTGTGGGACACTGGGTTGCCCACTCCCAGTGTCCCCAGTTTTGGCCTCCCCCAGTACCACGGGACACTAGGGAGCCCACCTCCAGTGGCCAAAATATTTTTCCAATATGTTCATGTTAAAAAAGAAAACAGTCCCCAATGTCTTTTTTTAATAAGACTGAAAAAAGAGAAAACCATCCCTCATCGCCCCCCACCCCCCACCCCTCCCCATCCCAACCTCCCACAAGGCAACCCACCACCCCACCCTCTTCTTGCCTATACTTACCAGTGAAGACCAACAGCTGGGCTCTTCTATTGACCAGGACATGTCTGCATTCTTCAGAGCTGAACCGTATTTATACTCATGGACCTGCTGGATTGGGGGGCCTCCACACACAGTCAGGTCCAGGTCTTCAATCCCTTCTCCTAATCCCATTCTACTAAAGGACTTTTTTTTTTGCATTTAGCATCAGATCACTGGAATCCAGGAAGGCCTGCAGACCATCAAATGCTGTCTGCAAGCCTTGCTGGGATGGCAGTCTTGTTTCTATCAGCAATGTATATCATCATATCATCAGCATATAGATGGTAATTTACTGATGAGCTGCAAAATTGAACCCCATTAACATAAATGTTAAATAATAAAGGCCCCAAAATTGAGCCCCGGGAGACTCCCAATCCAACAGGGCAGAAACCCGAGACCCATGGTCCCAAGGACACCAATTGAGATCTACCCTTTAAGTAAGAAGGCAGCCACTTTTGTTCCAATCCCCAATGTTTGCTGTCCTGGACAGGAGGATGTCATGGTTTAAAGAGTCGAAAGTTTTAGAAAAATCAACAAATAATGCTCCCACGAACATCTTCCTGTCCAGGGCACCCTGAATATCTCCCACCACTTTCACCAAGGCCATGCTTATTCCATGACAAGTATGAAAGACTGATTGTATCCTGCTCAAAAAATGGTGTGAATTAAGATGCTCCTTTATTTGTATTGCAATCAATTTCTCAAAAATTTTTGAGAGCTGAGGCAGCAGCGAAATAGGGTGATAATTGCCCAATTCTACTTTATCACTCCCTTTAAAAGAGTGTGTGTGTATATATATATATATATATATATATATATATATATATATAAAAACTTTGTTAATGCATCAGTTAGGGTTCATATTAAAGCAACAAAAGAATAGAAATGTGGTATTAGGGTTTCCAATCCTAACTCAGCACCCCCCACTCACACACACAGCACATACACACATGCAAGCAGAGGAAGGGTCAAGGCAACACAGCCAATCAGAGACACCAATCATCAGGTAAGAGAAAGAACATACAACTCTCTGAGCAAAGCACAAGAGACATCCATCATCATGGTCCAACAACTGTATGAGTTTTGTTGTCATGCCAGTGCCTTGTTGATACACCCACATGCTGGGAAACCATGGAGGACAGCCCACTGCATGCACTGTACCCCAAACTGCTCCCTAGAGATGTATAGAAATGTATTTTTGTTAATACATATACAGATGCATAGAAAAATTATGTCTGGGTGACAGAGTATAATCTTGCTATGCCATGCAACTGTAAGTTCCTATAAACACTCTGTTTCCAGTCTTACATAATATTAATTTTCTACAAAAGTGTCACATAATCTGTACCCTGTGGTCACATCCTTACATAACGTGTATGTAGTTTGAAATGACATATTGCACTGGACGCTCTGCTCACACAGATATACAATTTTTGTAGGCTATGGTAATGCAGGGTCCATAAGACCCTGCACTCCAAGACAAACAAGATTGCATGTCGAGTAAGTGCTGGTTCTGCACAATGTGCTTCTCACTCAAACCTTTTTCTATGTAGTGTGAATTAATGTTGTGCTGGACTGTGCACTGCCACTTATAGCACATTTTTGTTTTGCGTATGGAGGAATAGGTTTTTACACTCCTTGTGCTCACTCCCATTCATAATTTTTGAATATTGTGCAACTGCAGTATCTTCCAAACCCTACAGTCACACAAAAAACATAATCTTTATGTACTGTTGGACTGCAGGGTCCTCTAAACCATGTTGCCCCCTGGAATCAAAACTTTGCCATGTTGTTGTAGTACAGGGCAGTTTCTACACTGCACTCACCCCATACATTTTATTTTTGCTGTAAAAGCATAGGTTGGTCTAAAGGCTGTACTCTCAGGAAGATACACTTTTTCTATGCAATGGAAGCACAGGTTCCTACATACCATGCACTCACACAGAATCATACTTTTACCATACTGTGCAAATGCACGGTACAGTGAAAAGGGTATTCCCATACAAACTTAATTTTTCAATAATGTGTAGTTGTGCAAGGTCCTCCAGAACCTGCATTGCCATGCAAATATCACCATTACATAATGTTGAGTACAGGGTCCTGTGGATCCTGCAGTACCATGCATACATAATCTTTGCATGCATCTGTATACCTGTTAAACAACATACATTTTCTATACATCTCTAGGGTGCGGTGCTGTCCACCCATGGTTGTCTATCATGTGGGTGTTTTCCCAAAACACCTGCACTCACACCGATACATTTTTTTTCAGCATTGGTTTCTCCAAAGCCTGTGCTCTCAGTCAGACATATTTATTTCTATACTGTGGAAGTGCAGGTTCACATGGACCCTTTACTCACACAGAAACATACTTCTACCATACTACACTACTGCAGGGTCTTGCATACCATGACTCCCACAGAAACCAAATTTTTCTATAATGTAGTAGTACTAGGTCATCTGGTCCCTGTGCTGCCTTGTGAATATCACCATTGGATGATGTGGAACCACAGGGGCCTTTGAACCCTGCACTCCCACCCATACATAATATTTCTATGCATCTGTATACATCTTAACAAAAATTCAATTTAATCAATTTTTTATTTAACCAGGCAATACTTCATTGAGCAAGCTCATTTACAAGATGATAGGAGATGGAAGAACATAGTCAAATGATAATACAGCAGTGGCAATTGAGACTCACAGTCATACAATTATACATATAGTAGAG
Organism: Neoceratodus forsteri; assembly: GCA_016271365.2. Classification (NCBI taxonomy): domain Eukaryota; kingdom Metazoa; phylum Chordata; order Ceratodontiformes; family Ceratodontidae; genus Neoceratodus; species Neoceratodus forsteri. The sequence goes on from CM057452.1 coordinate 1,204,700,411, forward strand.
AATACAAGATGGGATAATATGCAATAATGGTACAATAGAAATGCACTGTCTAAAACATAACAAAAGGATAAAAGGTGTGCCCATAAAAACTAATCTCAAAGAGAAATAAAAAGAAATGTATACAATTTGATGTAACAAAGCTGCAGCTGGATAGAATAACATATATAGAGTACAAAAGTGCCCCTGAAAATATAAAGAAAGGTAAAGGATATACCCAATGTGTATAGGATTTCCACATTGTAACATGGACTATACTGGGGGGTGGAGTGGTAAGTGCGAGGGATAGGTCACAGGCTGGGTCTTGTGGTTACCAGCTGTGGCATATGAGTAGTTAGTAGTGACAGGTGCAGGTTTCCTTCATGGCAAGACTGAGCAAGAACTTAAATATGGATAACCCCAGTACATGGCTAAGCTTAAGGGTCTTCTGAAGAGAGTTCCATAGAGATGGTAGAGCAAAACCAATACCTGAATCACAGTGGTGAGTTCTTAACTTTAGGGACATTAATCAATACAAGAGAGTAATACTTTAAACAATAAGGCCCCAGGGTATGCAGGAAGAGCTTTGTAATGTACAGGGGGAGTTTGTTTGTCATTGTTCTATAAGACCAAAGTGTAGAGTTCCTCATCCTCCTAACAGTGAGGGAGGACTAGCCTATCATGTCATATAGCGAGCAGTGATGAGTGTTAAAAGGAGCATTAGTGACAAATCTCAGTACCCAGTGGTACAAGGTGTCAAGCTTTGAAAGAGCTGTTTTTGGGCAGTGGACATAAAGGATATCAGCATAATCTATTCATGGAAGAAAGGTAGTTTGTACTAGTTTTACTTTTGCCTCGTAACTGAGGAGGTGCCAGATGTGGTAGAAAACACCTAGCCACTGCCGCAGTTTTCTGGCCAGCTCAACAATGTGATATAAGAAGCTAAGCTTACTGTCAATCCAAAAACCTAAGTATTTGAACCTATTCACTAATTCTAGTGGTTCTCCTAGAAGGGTCTGGATCCTAAGTGATGGAAAGTTAGGTGTTGATGAATGGGTTTGGGGGGATATGAACATAGCTTTTATCTTCTTCGCATTAAGGAGCAGCTTTAGCTGTATAAGGTTCAGTTGCAGTGTATCAAAGTCATGCTGTAGCTCAGCATGGGCAAGCTCCTGGGTAGAACTGGCCGTGTACAGTACCGTATCATATGCAAACAGACTTACATGTCCTGAGCTGATATTAGAGTCTATACTATTTATATAAATTGCAAAGAGAAGGGTCCCAGGATAGACCCTTGTGGCACACCTCTTGGAAGGATTTTGAGTGGTGAAAGACCCCCCTGTGCCTTAACTTGCTGCATTCTATCATTAAGGTAACAGTTGAACCACTTCAGTGTGGTATCATTGAGCCCAAGGTTGCATAATGCAACAGAAGCAGGCCATAGTAGATGGTATCAAAGGCTTTGGTTAAGTCTAGAAAGAATGCACATATGTGTTTCTTCAGGTCAAGTGCATTTTGCTAGTCATTGGTCTCTTTGGCTAAAGCAAATACCATGTTATGCTTTGCTCTGAAACCCGATACATTTCTATACATCTCTAGGGAGCGGTCTGGGGTGCAGTGCATGCAGTGGGCTGTTCCCATGGTTGTTCAGCATGTGGGTGTACCCCCAATACACTGGCAGGTCTGCAGAACTCATACAGCTGGAGGATCATGATAATGGATGTCTCTTGTGCTTTGTTCAGAGAGTTGTATGTTCCTTCTCTTACCTGATGATGGTCATCTCTGACTGGTTGTGTTGCCTTGACCCTTCCTCTGCTTTCATATGTGTATGTGTTGTATGGCATGGGGGGATGTGGAGTTAGGGTTGGAGGCCCTAACACTGTATTTCCATACTTTTGTTACTTTAATATGAATCCTAACTGATGCATTAACAAAGCTTTTTTGCAGTGAATTTCCTTTCTTTTTGAGATGGTCTAATCAACATTATTTATATCTTGGAGTGCAGGCCCCAAAGGTACCTGTGCATGGAACTGGCCATGAGTTACATATGTTATACCTGTTGCATCAGTACTGTGTGTAATAACATAACTCTTAGGACCTTTGCTGCAATTTCTGCATGATATAATTTATACTTTGCATATATCATAACATAGACATTTATACACTGTGCTGTGATACAACCATATCAACACTGCTCCAATTACCTGTAGAATGTGATTAATATTTGCTTGTGGCATTAAACTTTACCATAAATAAATGTGTTTTTCATGTATAAAGATTTAATACATACTGGCTTATAGAGCAGAACTTGTCATATCATACTATATGTGGTACAATCACTACAGAATTACACTTGCAATTTACAGTGAGGTCTCAACCATTACTCTGAACCTCAGACATCATGACATATGTATCAGTTAATCTATTTGTAAAAACAGTTGACCATTTATTTGTATATATACAGATACAGTAACTGTCAATCTTTGTGTAATGTAGCATAAGTGTATTTCAGTACTATGTCAGTTTGTAGTTTATGTCTGTATTAGGAAGTAATGTGTTATGTGAAACCATAACTGGGAAGTACAGTTAAATGTTGATCACTACTCATTACCTATGACATCATAGAAATTCTACATATCCACAACATTTCAATGCAACTTTAAACTGCAACATCATGTTAAAGTAAGACACAAGACACAGGTATTGTAAGTATGCTTAAGAAACATTTATTTGAAAAAATGTCAGTTCAAATTGTGCCAAATTATGAGTGGATGAAAAAACGAAATGCCTGTGAAAGAAAAAAAAAAGAATGAATCAGTCTACACTGGAGCCACATATTTGACGTCATTTTGCTGCTACAAATAAACATTTTGAGTACTGCATTTGGAAAATTCCATACTTGATTCCATAATGAAGGCAATCCTATGAAAGAGCAAGACAATAACTTGAGCTATATATAAGGTAAGCACCTCATTTTACAAAAGCATGTTTATACTTATTTAAAAAGAGAATCCGTAACATTAATCACATATTTCAAACACTTTTTTTTTACCTTCTGCACCTTCACTGATGCAGAGGTGGAAGCATTATTTAGAACAATGAAGGGTAATAGGGACCTGACCTAGATGAGCTCTGATAGTTCCAAAACCATTAAATTTAAAGTTGAAAATCTAAAGTCAAAAGATAGACTGAAATGGCCTGACTCTTAGTAAAGTGTCTAGAATTTTAAAGAATACCTAGAGGCCTCAGAGTAGCCATAGAACACAACTTAGGGATCTATGATGCAGTGCTAACACAAGCATTTGTCAATGCCGAATGTTTGCTTGCTGGCATTGGCATTGGTAGTGTAGAAGTTACAGAGCTGCATAATAGGAATGGCAGCAAAGTATTGAACTGAAGCCAACCCCACCACCACCCTGCAGTGAGTAACAGGCATTGGGGTGTGCCTTTGGGTCATCAGGCATAATGACTATGCAATTTCACCACACCCTACCCTGCAGACACTGACAAATGTCACGGTGTGCCTTGGGGTCTTTGGCCCTTATGTGCATCCTGTTCCATCAGGAAATACAGTGAGATGGGTGTGGTATAGGAGAATGGGGTGAAGTTTGGGGCCGAAGAGTCCAAGGCACACCTTGATGCTTCTCACTGGCTGAAGGGTGTGGGTGTGGGTGGAATGGTATGAACATTACAGGCAAGAATCCCAAGTCACACCCCTGATGCCTGTCATTCTCTACAGGGTGGAGCGTTATGGTTGGAAACCCTAATGCCTCATTGGTATTTTCACTCCAAATTTTCATCATGGTTTTTTTGTGACCCCCACCTCATGAACAGTGGCATTATCAGTTTGTTAGCCGAAAACTGCTTTTGCACAGCGACTATGGCATTTGGCACCATAGGTGCAAAAACACATTCCGAACTGGATGTGAAAAATGACAGAGGTATTGTTCATGGGGAGGTGTAAAAAGTGGCAATGTTGAAAATCTGTTGTGAAAATATTAAAAAAACTGGTGAAGTCACGAGCGTGCGTAGAAACTGTGCAATGCACACCCGTAATGTAACTAGTTTGGGGATTTTTTTTACAGCAGATTGTTAACACAGGCATTTTGGGACCTCCAATCATGAACAGTGTCAGTGTGATTTTCTTTATCTGTCCCGAACAATGATTTCCCACAGCGACCACACATTTCTGCGCTGAAAGTGTGAAAACCCATTTCAGCCATGTTGTGGAAAATGACAGCTGTACTGTTCATAAGAAGGTGTGGAAAAATGCCATTGGTAAATATCTGGACTAAGGTGTCAGCGTGGCTCAGTTGGTAGCACATCCGTCTCTGGGCCAGAAGGTCGTGGGTTCTCGTCCCATACCGGGATTGGACTTGCACCTAAAAATCGCTGGCATCTGAGTGCAGTATTGGGGGGTGCTGTACTGCTGGGGTGTGCCATCCTTCGGATGAGACGTTAAACCGAGGTCCCTTCTACCCATCCTGGTGTTGTCCTGGTGGGTGTCCAGGTGGAAGTAAAAGAACCCAGGGCACTCTTCGCAAAGAATAGGGAACATTCCCGGTGTCCTGGCCAACATTCCCCTTCCCATAAAACTGGTTCATGCAATTATCCAGGCTGTGTGTGGGTGATGATGTGCGATATGGCCGCCACCACACATTCAGTCACTTCACTACCAGTCTAGCATTGCTTGTAAAGCGCTTTGGATGTATGAAAAGCACTATATAAATACTGATTCTTCTTCTTCTTCTGGACTGAAAATATTACAAAATTCACGAACTTATGAGGGTGCGTGGAAACTGCGCAATGCTCACTTGTAACACAGTCATTTTATGGAGTTTTGTCACCAAATTTTCAACATACCCATTTTAAGACCTCTGCTCATGACCAGTGTCACTGTGGTTTCTTAATCTGTCCCAAACATTGTTTTCTCACACCGACTGTACCATTGTGCGCTACATGTGCGGAAACACATTTTGGGCGAGAAGTGAAAAATGGTAGCTGTACTGCTCATAAGGAAGTGAGGTAAAATGGCACTGTTGAAAATCTGGTGTGCAAATATTAAAAATTCACAACCAATAGCGGTGTAGGAACTGCAACAATGTGCGCCTCCTAAACAGTAAATTTTTGGGGAATTTTTCACCAGATTTTCAACATAGCCATTTTAACACCTCTGCTCACGACCAGTGTCACTGTGATTTTCTTAATGTATCCTATACATTGATTTCACACACCGACTGTGCCATTGTGTGCTACATGGGTGGAAACATGTTGTGGGCGAGATGTGAAAAATGACAGCTGTACTGCTCATAAGGAGGTGTGGTAAAATGGCAATGTTGAAAATCTAGAGTGAAAATATTGAAAATTCACGAACTTACGAGTGTACATAGGAACTGCGCAACACACGCTCATAAAACAGTCATTTATAGGAATTTTTCCACCACATTTTCAAAATAGGCTTTTTGAGAGCCCACCTTATGAACACTGGCAGTGTTGTTTCATTAATCTGTCCCGAAAGGTGATTTTGCGCAGTGACTGTGAAATCACCCTTTGGGCCTGATTAACCACATAACAGTGAAAGCATTCATGAGAAGGGGTCCCAAAAACCCCATGTTGAAAATTTGGTGCAAAAATTCCCAAAAATGCCTGAGATATGCAGCAAAGTTGAAAAAACCCTATCTATTACATTATACAGTTTACCGGCATTTCCTCAGTTCGTGGTCAGCTTTGAAGAGTGCAGATGTGTTCCCAGTCCACCGAAGATCATCACGCTGGACTCTGGAGGTAAATATGGGGTGAGGGGGATGTGGGGAGGGCAGGGTGCACAGTGGGTGGGCGCGGGTGGGTTGGGAGAACGCAGAGGGAATGTTTTCCTTTTTACAGGTTTTTTTAAGGAAGACAGTGGGGGACATTTGCCACACTGGGGTGGGCTCCCAGCGTGGCAGCTAGAAGGCTGTTGGGGGGGCTGGAGCTGATGGGGGATTGGGCTCCCCCATCGGCCATACGGACTCGTGCCACACTGGGGTGGGCTCCCAGCGTAAGAGCTGTAAGGCTGTTTGGGGGTGCTGGAGCCAATGGGGGATTGGGCACCCCTGTCAGCCATACAGACGTGTGCCACACTGGGGTGGGCTCCCAGCGTGGCACCTGGAAAGCTTTTTTTTGGGGGGGTGGTGTGGAGCTGATGGGGCACTGGGCACCCCCATCGGCTATACAGTATGTGCGTGAGGGGGGAGCGAGTGAGCACGCAATATGCGTGCATGCGTGTTGAGGGGGGAGCTCTACTCACTGAAGCGAAGCTCTCCCTTTCAAATGTATGCCACTGCATTTTCAACTGCTGTCATAGACAGCTGGAGCAGTGATTGGAGCACTGCGACCACGCCTGCAAACACACTGACTGAATTGGAAGAGGCTGACACACCTCTGGAAAACTCGGATGATGGCACTATGTTTCTTGCACATGCATGCAAGCAAACATAAAAAAAATGGGATGGAATTAGTACTAACTGCAGTGCTGATTTTACGTATGCCCTAATCAAAGCCATCATTGAAGAAAGAGGGAAACTAGTGGAAGAGGTTGAGCGAGGAACAGGCTTTAAAAACACAACTAAAACTTGAAGAATTTAATGAATGGCTTGAAGGCATGGAAATCAGATTGTGAGAGCATGAGAACTCTATAAAAGAAACAAAAATGTGCAAGTTTCAAAGACGTACCAATGATTACAGAAATAATCGGGTCTACACATACAAGAAGTACAATAAAAGAACTACAGCACAAACAAAGAACTCCAGGTCTGATAGCTTGAACAGTTACACAACCCACACACAAAGACTAGAACAGCAACAGCAGCCTTTTTAAGACAGATGAACACAACAAATGAGATTAGAAATACCAAAGATAGTGTCAACAGAGAAACCAGATCCAGGGTTAGGAACATCAGAAAGGTACGACTTGCACAACATGGAATTAGTAGAAAAAGAAACAGACAGTCAAGGTGGAGGTGTAAGAGGCAGGGGTCAAAGAAGGGGAGGAAGAGCAGGAAGGGGAAAACTGTAGTCTTTAATCTGAGTCACAGGACATTAACAGAGACAGAGCACATCATATTGACACTAGGTCTGTCCTTTTCCCTTTTTTTTATTTTTTTCTTTATTCTGCCTGTGTCCACTGGTTTATCTGCCCGGTCATGGACCCCTGGACCCCCACCTCCATATTGGCCACCACTCTGGTACCCCTGGCTTTCCCCCTCATGGTGGGGTTGCAGCACCAGGCCCTTAGCACTGCAAACATGGGACTAGAGTCTGGAGCCAGCCTGGAGGCTTATCAGGGCCAGGAGTGGGCATCATTAATGGTGGATGCAAGAAAAGATGTTTGCTGTATCCCCAGGAGCAGGGATGTGCAATGATGTTCAGCGTCCACCCCACCCCTCTAAGCATTTGGACGCCAAAGTTACTGAGTACTCCTAGCCTCCGCTTGGAGTCCTTGTGCAGCAGACATTCTCCCCAACCCTTCCCCCAGAGAAGGAGAGCAGCCCTAGGAGCACTCAGTCCTTCTCCCCCCCAGCTCTCCAGCTCCCCTGGTCTGTTCCTGAACCTAGGTCACTGGCGTTGCAAGCGGAAATCCAACCGCTGCACTGGCAGGCCAGCTCTCCTTTTCCCTTTCTAAAAAAGTAGACAGTTTTCAAGTCCAAATAGACATGCACAGATTCTTTAGGAATCAAAGATTGCAAGTGCAGTTCACCAACACTGAGCGAACAGACAAAGAAAAGCGAGAATTGAAAATTGCATTTGAATAAAATCAACATACTGAACATGTCACAAGTAGGTAACAATCATGCATTGGAAACATTTATTCAAACAGTTCAAAAGCAGATTAGGGACCACTGCACACCTTTGAAGCACCAGTCATTGTGTGCCTGTCATTGGTGCACCAAACGCACAAGTCATCCCCCCAATGAGGTCCCCCTCCCGGAGTTAGAATCCTAAGTAAGAGGGGTAGGGGGGCACTGCACCCCACATCAACCATGATCGACCACTTGTGGGATTGGTGCCCTAATGACAGGGTGCATAACAGCCAATGAATTCCAAGAGTGGAACCATTAGGGACACATTAAAAGCAGGAACCAGGAAAGTTAAGACAAATTTATCAAAAAAAGAAAAAGAAGCAATACAGAATTTTGAAAAAGGTGAGACAATCATGATAAAGCCAGTGGGTAAAGGGGGACCAATAGTGATTCAAGATGTAAAACAGTACAGAGAAATGTGGATGGCATTACTTAATGTGGAAGGAAACTATGTTGAAATAGACACAGACACCTTGATAAGAATCTGAACAGAAATTGAGGAATTTCTGGATAAGATGACATCTATAGGATGGTTAAAAGAATGGGAAAGATAAATTTTACTACAATTCTGCAGAACACCATTTTTTTATGCACTCCCAAAAGTGCATAAAAATGCCACCCCTCTGGGCCTACCAATAGTGTCAGGTATTGGTTCAATTTTATTACCATTCTTGAAATATATAAACCATTACTTACAGCAATTAGTAGAGGGTATACCAACATACATCAAGGATACTACTCAAATGTTACACATAATCAAAAATTTGAATTCAGAAGGTATTGCAGGCTGCATTTTGGTCACAATAGACATTAAGGTGTTGTATACCTCAGTTCCACATGCTGAGGGAATAGAAGCTTTGGGACACATTTTAGAAACAAGACCATCAGGAACATGACCTGAAACTATGCTGCTAGAAAACATGGCCAAAATGGTGTTAACAAATAACTATTTTAAGTTTGAAAACCAATACTATGGGCAGACCAAGGGCACGGCCATGGGGAGCACTATGGCACTTCACTATGCAAATGCATAAATGTACCAGCTTGAAAAACACATACTAACATAATGAGAAGAAGGAAATGCATATGTCAGAAACATAGTATTCTGGTGACGCTTCACTGATGACATTTTTCTGATATGGAAAGGCAATAAAGAACAACTCAGAAATTTTCAAGATTTTCTTAAAGCAAGAAACCCACACCTAAATTTTACATTTAACAGTAACCAATAAACTATAGACTTTTTGGACATCACCATATTCAAACACATGACAACACTTGAAACTAAACTTTATAGAAAACTAACTGAAATACTACACTACATGCACAGAGTTTTCGTCCAGAAAAATTAGTGAAAAGCATACCATACTCACAGCTTCTGAGAGTGAAAATAAACTGTAGCAGGGAAGAAGACTACAAAAAAGATCAAACAACTATTATAGAAAGATTCTCAGAGAGAAAGTATAGCAAAGCAACATTATTGGACATATAGAAAAAGGTATCAGACCTATCAAGAGAACACGCCATAGCACCAAAATCAAAAGAAGGTGTTGAAGTCAGAAGGGTCACATTCAATACATGACATTCAGAGTACATGCAACAACTAAGGAGAATAATCCTTAGTATCTGGAAAATTGTGAATGACAACCCAAGCACATCAGACGTATTTCAAGCAAAGCCTTTTGTCACATCAAAAAAGGCACCCACAATCAAAGATAAACTGGTGCATGCACAACATTTGAAGAAAACAGCACAAGGGTCACCTCTTTTATTAGGACCACTAAAAGATGGAATGTACCCATGTGGTAGCTGTGTGGCTTGTGTCCACACATGTAAAAAAACATACTTTAAGCACTCCCACATAGAAAAAGGATATAGCATTAGGTCACACATAACCTACAATACAGAAGGAGTGGTATACATACTAAAATGTCCTTGTGACTGTTTGTATGTAGGCAAAACCACTAGAGAACTAAAAATGAGGATATCTGAGCACAAGAGTCAAATTCATAATAATGATGAGAAATCGCCAATGGCGAGACATTATAAGAAAAGTGGACACTCAGCGATTCACATAAGATTTTGGGGGCTAGAACAAGTCCTGATACCAGAAAGAGGTGGAGACTATAATAAATAGAATCAAGTATGGGTGGTGTGTAAAGAGAAGTTTACATACACCTGAGGGGTTAGATGCTACATAAACCCCGAGAGCGAAGCTTGAGGAATTTATGTAAAGCATATAACCCTGAGGGTGTGTGTAAACTCTGAGTTTAAAAAAACACCACACCATATTTTATTTTATGTAATTGCTGGGTTTTTCTTTTTGGCCACAGCAATTATATAAAATAAAAAAGAGATTTCTGAGTCTTATGTGACTGTGGTCCACTTTGGTTCGAGTGCACGGTCTGCAGTCATTTTTATTTATTTAAAAGTTTTACTTTTTTCTGTCTGCAGGTGACAGTTTAGTTCTTCATTTGTTGCTTTTTTTGTGGTCACTTACTGCTGAGTCCAAGTGGTGGTCCCATTTCCTTTGGAAAGACCAGGCAGTCGGCAGTCAGGGAGGAAGAGCTGTGGTCGGCAAATGCGCAGACTGAGGAAAAAATGTGTGCGTGTTTGCCATTATAAACACTCCTTTATTATGGCAAATAATGCCATAGTTTTCCTACGATAAAAAGGAAGACCCATTAATTATAAAATGTTTGAAAAATGAGAAATGTGATGGTTTCACAAGACAGGTGCCCTGGATGAGAAATGGAGTCTAAATGAGGAAGCCAATTGGAAGGCCTGTTGTCACGTTGATAAGTAAATAAATTATGCCTCACAGAATAGAACAATAGAAATTAAAATTCTAAATGGGGATTGGACCCAGAACTGATCTAAAATTCCTTAAAATCACCCCCTACTGTCCAAAGCTGATTCAGAAAAGCAAAACAAAAACTTAGACAAATAACCAAAGTAGCTGTGAAACAAAAATTGTTGAAAACAAAAATGCCATAATGATTCATGTCAAAAAGCCAAAAGCCATGGTACACACAAACTGAAATGAGTACATGGAATCCCCTAGTTATTAAGATCCACACCTATTTGGGAGAGATGGGGGGGGGATTGGAAGAGGAAAGAAAACAAAAGGAAAGGGAGCATGAGTTGAAACAATCATAGAAAAACAAAGGAAACAAGTCTGGAAAGACATACGAAAAGGATCTCCAGAGATAGATCTTATGCAAACTAAACTTCAGCCAAACACAGTACCCATTGCAAAACCATGGTTTCCTAGGCAACTGTGTCACCATAATGATGCATGGCATCCCCAGGTGGTTGTCACATGACTTAGTCATGGGTACAAAACGAGCTAAAATTAGGCCCTGAGCTCACTAATAGTTTACACTGCAGAGAGAGTGATTGCAATCACATCAAAGAATTGTGCATAGAAAACTTTTCCAGAAAACAAAGTTATAACATTATGTCTAACTTAAAATGAGATTAAGAAACAATACTGAGAAGCAAATTAAGAAGCAAAAATGAAATGACACATTTTCAAAATTTTAAAGAGAAGCAGGAAGTAAACTGTAAAAATGGGAATAATTGATTCCAGAGTTAAAACTGTGATTTAAGGAGTAGAATGAAAGAAAACTCAGGCATAGAAAGTGCATTGAGCTAGCAAAAACCTATGTAACAAATGCCTTTTTGAGTCAATAGAAAAAGCCATTGTATAAGCCACAAACACAAAGGCAAAGACTAGTAAAAGTGTTAGAAAAAGTAAGAGAACCAATATTTTATACACTGATAATACTGTAGGGAGATTTTTTTATACATAAAAGAACAGTGTAAACGAATAGAAACACATTTTTTATAGAAAGAATAGAGAACTCTGAGAACAGAGTACTACATTGGAAAGGTTCTGGTCACACCATCGGAGGAAGTAAAGGATCTGGGGGTGATCATTACCAGTGACTTGAAACACTCTGCTCAATGTAAAAAGGCAGTTGCAAAGGCAAATAGGATGCTGGGATGCATTGCAAGGGGTTTCAGCAGTAGAAACAGTGAGGTTATTCTTCCACTATACAGGTCTTTGGTAAGACTACATTTAGAATACAGAGCAAGATATTGTCATCCACACCTGAAGAAGGACATGAAATTGCTAGAGAGAGTTCAGAGGAGAGCTACTAGAATGATAGAGGGACAGCAGGATAGATCACATGAGGAGAGGTTGAGGAACCTGGGGATACACACCCTGGAAGAGAGGAGGCAGAGGGGGGATATGATAGAGACATTTAAATACTTGAAAGGAACAAACAGGGTAGAAAATGAGGGCCTATTCAACAAAAGGGCCAACATCACCACTAGAGGGCACAACCTAAAACTTGTGAGGGAAAGGTTCAAGAGGTACATGAGGAAGTGCTTCTTTACTGACAGAGTAGTGACATCATGGAACAAGCTGCCAATGGAGGTGGTGTAGACAGTCAGTGGGTGCCTTCAAAAGGGCATGGGATAAGCACAAAGGCATGTCATGTGTCAGTGCCAGGGAAAGAACAAATATCGGGGGGGGGGGGTATCATAGGTGTAAACTTAAGGCTGAACTCAGACACTATTAACTTGACCAGACATGATAGACTGAGAGGTCTCCTTCTACTAGTTATTTTCCTATGTCCTTAAGAATATACTCAAATCACTCTTCCTCAAGCAGTAATGATGAAAACAGCATAACAACTTTTGCAATGCATGTAACTACACAATGCAAACGAAAACATGAAAGAAATGTTTATAGATGATGAAATGTATGTACATAAGATACAAAAAGAATGTTCACAAAATGAAAGAAAGCTGCATGAAGTATACAGCAAATTAATTTAACTATGAGAAACATTGAAAACAGTAAAGCGAATTTTGCCAGTCTAGCTTGATTAAACATAAAAAATGAAAGACAACAGAGAATAGTGTTTGATAAATTTGGAGGCTTGTATGTCTAGGCCCAAGATATGAGGTTAAACAGGATTTAAAAAAAAACAATATGAATGAATACATTCTTTTGCAAACAGATCCTAGAATGAAAATAATGGAAGCAACAGTAACACAGCAGATGGCATAAGAACAGCATCACAAGATATATATATATTTGTGGAACATAAAAATGAATCTTAAAATGTAGCAACTGAATGAATATACAGTTTAGTAAAATACATGACGAATGATAGAGGCAATGAATATAAGCTAAGTGGTGAGGACTTGAGCTTCAGAATTGGTTAAAGAAATTAGCTGTTTCTTACAGAAAACACATTAAGAAATGGTGAGTGAGGAATCAACATCTTGTGTATAAACAATGAAAATATGTATTTAAAACATATGGTTCAATTCCTGAAAGAGATACAAATGTAGTCATGAGTATGTCTAGAATGTCAAGCAGAAAAACAACTGTATAAAGAAATATGAAAAAATGAAATATTAAAAATATTTATTTTTCAACAGTCCCCCAAAAGAAGCCTATTGAACAGGCAAAACATTGGGCTATAACAAAATAACTGTGAAGAAATAAAAAACATTTATAAAGAAAATTGTATATGAAAGATATTTTTCTCTTAAAGAATGACCTACACCAATAACCTGAGCAACTTTCTGAGTCAAACATTGGGTCAGCTCCGCCACTGAACTGAACTCTAAGAAATTTGTGATTTCCCTTTGGACACTACATAACCTTTTACTTGATTTTGGCAAAAGTAAGACACAAGACACAAGACACAGGTACTGTAAGTATGCTTAAAAAACATTTATTTGAAAAAATGCCAATTCAAATTGTGACAAATTAGGAAATGTTCCTGGAGTGGGTGAAAAACCGAATGCCTGAGAAAGAAGAAAAAAGAATAAACCAGCCTACACCAGAGCCACATATCTGGTACTATTTTGTTGTTACGAATAAGTATTTCGAACACAGCATTTGGAAAATTTCACACTCGATCCTTTAGTGAAGGCAATCCTATGAAAGAGAAGGAACATAACCTGAGCTGCATACAAGGTAAGCATCTAATTTTACAAAAGCATGCTTATGCTTATTTAAAAGGGAATCAGTAACATTAAACGCTTATTTCAAACACATAAATAAATCAGTTGCTAATGATTACCACAACATGCATAGTGAATAAACGCAGCTGGAATTATATCATGCACATGTGTCAGACAACAAGAAAGTCATGTAGGTTATAAACTATATACAAAATACTATTAATTAAATGTTAGTAATGATATGCATTCAAAAATGCAGACTTTCAGAACAACTACAGTATATTAATACTAAACAATACGTTATGAGAAATGCTGTGAAAACAACATTACAGTAGTAACACTTCATGCTTACAATAAAACTGTGGCTTTACAAATACGCCATAATTACAGGGCGGAATATTCAGAAGGGTTGCACATGGCGCAACACAGTTGCACCATGCGCAACCCACTGTTCACCCCGGTGCGATATTCAAAAGGGGAATGTGCCTGGCACAAATCCCAGTGCACTGGAGCACATCAGTAATGTATGCAGCGAAAGTGGGGGCGTGCCCATTCATACTCCATGCATCCCGATATTCAGCCTGGGATGTGCTGAGCCCATGCATGCGCAATCCCTACTTGCACTGCACACAGGTGAGCCAAAAAAAAAAATGAGCAGCAGCTGGCCACCCACAGGTGAGCTGCCATATTGCAGGGTGCAACACGGCAGCTGCCACCTGTGGGTGGCCACCCAATCTCCAGCGGCACCTTCATGGTGGCACCCCCCCATGCCCGAGTGTAGGCATATGTTATATATCAAAGTCCAATATCCCTGGTGGTCCAGTGGACTGCTCGCAGCCCGATCGCAGGCATCAGTAATAAATCATGACACACCAATCCAACCCTGGTGGTCCAGTGGTACCCCCCTCCTCACCCACCCACTGAGCCCCACCACCCCGCTCCCCCGGTCAGTGGTGGGTGGCAGCTCCCCACCCACTTGCCACCCCGCTGCCCGTTGACTGACTCTGTACAGTATGGCTGTACGCCCATTGGACCACAGCGTGAGCCAATGGGAATGCAGCCCTTTCCATACTACACAATCCAGAAATGTGAATGGATCCATTCACATATCTGGACAGTGTAATACAGTACTGACTGCATGCCCATTGGCTCACGCTGTGGACCAATGGGCGTACCGCCCTACCATACAGAGTCAGTAGGCAGGCAGTATGGTGGCAAGTGGGTGGGGAGCTGCCACCCCCTGCTGTCTGGGGGGAGCAGGGCAGTGGGGCTCAGTGGGTGGGTGGGGAAGGTGGTACCGCCTGGACCACCAGGGTTGGATTGGTGTGTCATAAAATATTACTGACTCCCACAATCAGGCTGTGAGTGGTCCACTGGACCACCAGGGATATAGGACTGTAATATTTCAAAATATGCCCACTATCGGGCTGCTAGCGGTCCACTGGACCACCAGGGATATGGGAGGGTGTATTTTAATGTACTTCTGCCAGCGATCAGGCTGCGAGCAGTCCACTGGACCACCAGGGATACGGAATGTTTACATTTTATTCATATGCCTGTGATCGGGCGTTGGAGCCTGTTGCTGCTTGTGCAGGGGGCGTTGGTCCCCAACAGCTGCAGCCTGGCAAGGTGCCAGGTGCAAGTAGCCGGGGATCAGAACACCTGCATGCATATGGGGCCATAATGACATGCAAATGGCCACATTTGTGCCTTGCATACATTATGGCCCCATTTGCATGTGCACTTTTGAATATCGCGGTGGTTGCACCTGTCGCAACAGCACTTGCGCTAGCGGATCCCCCTGCTCCACTCTGGCCACTCGTGCTGGTGCAGTGCCACTGTGCCATGCACACTGCGGGGAACCAAGGAGCAATATTCAACGATGCTTTGCCATGAGGCTGCTCCATTGAATATTACCCTGTCCATGCCCCTGTGCATCCAAGTTGCATGGCGCCCAGGCTTGTGCAATAGCCTGGTGCAGTCTGAATATCCCACCCATGGTATACAAAACTATTATGCACTGCTGTGTACCTTTAGTTCAACCCTCATCATAGCATTATAAGCAGAGAATGTATCACAATATACACATACAAATTTAATCATTGTCACTTTTACATGCTTACAAGTGTACATTTAATAGCCTATGTTTGTACAAACACAACAATATATACAGTGGTAGCAGTAGTATATAAGAGGCATGGATAAACATAGTATAGTAGTGTTGCGACCGTGAAGATATGTAATCAGTAAATCTGTCACCTATTACAAACAACACAGAGCTACCTTTGAGTTGTGTAGGTGTGTTGCATAATCACAGACACTGTAGTGTACTACTAATCAGAACACTAACATAGTAATTCTGCAAAGGAACATACTGTATGTAGTATCTAAATAGCAACATTTGTAAAGGTATGAGCTATTACAAGAACTTGTACTATTATGTTTGTCAGAGTAAGAAACTGTCTTAATGAACTATCTATGACAAAGTATGCCACAGTACCTCCATTACTGATGCTTCTTAATAGTGTTCATTTGCAATACACGAACATAGAATCATAGAAGCTTGATGGTAGAAAAGGACCACAGCAGCCAATCTAGTCTGCCCCATTTCCCCCTACACCTTCCCCCCATCAGCCCTGCCATCTCCTCACTACTCAGCTGCATATGCCTGTCCAATGCCCTGTTGAATCCATCCACTGATTCAGTCCCCACCATTTCATCTGGTAGTCTGTTCCAGGGCTCCACCACCCTCTCTGTGAAAAATTTACCCTCTCACATTACCTCTGTATCTTTAACCCTGCAGTCTGAGGCTATGCCTTCTAGTTCTGGCCCCATCCTTCTTCTTAAGTAAACCCCCTTCCCCTACTTTGTTGAGCCCCTTCACACATTTAATAGTTGCAATCATGTCTCCTCTTTCCCTCCTTGTCTCCAGCATGTCCAAATACAGCTCCTTACACCTCTGCTCGAATATCTTCCCTGCATAACTTGCACCATCTTGGTTGCCCTTCTCTGAACCCTCTCCATCCCCTCTATATATATGCAGAGGGGGGATGGTATCCTGCCTCATGTACTCACCCCCCCCCCGAGTCCACCTTATTGAAAATACTTGTATCATCAGCAAATAGGCACACCCTCCCCTCAAACCCTCCACAATATCACTGATGTACACATTAAAAAGAAGTGGACCCAAAACTGACCTCTGTGGCACTCCACTCTTCACCTTCATCATCCTGGAGTACACCCTGTTTAGCACCACCCTCTGGGTTCTTCCCACTAGCCAGGCCTCCACCCACCTTGTTATTTGTACACAACACGTTGAAGTAAATAATGGCAAGCCATATTTGTACAGACACCATGCAACTGCTAAGCAAAGAGATTGTCAGTCTACCACATCATGTATCCATACCTGAAAATGCTGACATATAGACATTCTACAGCTCATTAAATGTGATATAACAAGTGATTACACACGCACAGTCTGTGCTGTTTTATAGGCCCAATTCAACCATGCATATTGCATTAATCACTAACACACCTGTACAAGATTGTAAAATTATCAAACGTGAAAGTAACCAACATTTTGTATCTCAATGTTACTGAGGTAGCAAAGACATGACACACATCATGTGCACAGGCTGTGTCTCATTGCACTTGTCAACCAGTGTGGCAGACAAAAACTTCACTTATACTGTGACTACTCTTCTGCTCAATGAAGGTCATCATAATTCCTCAAAACCAAGACATATGCATCCATAAGGTTCTAAAGTAAACTCTGTTTAAAGGTACTTATGGAGTCATTGCATTCCACTCAGCCCATACTGTACCTGAGCCACGTGACATAATGGCCAGAATGCACAGATGATCCATGGTGAAAAATGACAGCATGAGTATCAACATTTGTTTCACCAAACAATACTCTACCTGCTGTAAAGTTAGTAATAGGTGTCTCAACTCTTAAGTTCGTGAGAGTCAATCTGTGTAAGACAAGGACAAGGTACTGAGAAGAGGTTCTAAGTCTTAGAGACTGAGTACACACACCTCTACATCTACTGCACTGTCAGCCACATTGTGCATTTCTAAACAGCCCTCTAAACTTAACATTTCATGCATGGGGAACATACAAGGAAATCCAGAGCATGTCATCTGTGACTTCTTTGTGTAAATGACCACATGACAGGCAAGTATACTTACTCACATAAGTGACAGTAAAGTACTGTCACATAGCAATCTGCTCATTATCCAGAGTGTTTATGATGGCCATCATAAACTCAGTGACATCTTGCCGGATGTTATCCACAAAACTTCTATGTGCAGCATACCCACCAAGAAAAAAGTCATAGTGCTGTGAGAGACTGAGCATTATTATGTTTTCCAGTATCATTCACAACTTGTTTCAATGACTTCTACAAGGCAGTGTCATGTAAACTGTGATACTTCGAACAAAGTGAGGCACATGGAGAAATGCCTGAATTGCAGAGCTTACATACCAGTTAACTCTAGTACTGTTATCTAACTGTGCCACAACAGTCAGCCGAAGTGACTTGAATAGTGGAGGTGAGTTTGTGTGATCGGGTGATGTAGAATCGTTCTAAGAAGTAAGAAGAAAATTCCTCTCTGGTTACTCTTTTCCTCTTTGTTACACCACAAACATCCACTGTAGAATTGTGCTGCACTACATTAATGGGTAGCAGAATGACAGGGCATATCTAGCTGGTACAGAGTTTGCAACTGATTGTACTCTACAATACATCATTTGTCAGCTTGAATTATTTAGAGCACAATGCTGATGATATACAGTCCAGCCAGAGTGCAAACACATGACAGTACAACATAGCTCATGCCATCTTTGAAGATGCCATTGCCAGTATGCCGTCAGTACAGTGACAATTTTACCACAATGGACACTACAGCGACAACAGTGACAGGTCACTGTAGTGGCAGCAGGGACCCTGGCACTGCTTTTTGGGAGTCTTGACCTCCTCCCCGAATCAACTCTGGCTTGGAGTTGATTACTTTAGTTATGGGGAGGTGTAGGGGGCAGAACCCCCCACAAAGGGTAGTTCAGGTGACAAAGTCCTCCAAAGAAAACACAGTCTGAAGTGACAGGCTTTATGTCGACTGCAAATGAGGTTGGCATAAAGCTGTCGCTGTAATGTCAGTTGACAAAGAATTTGTTGACCAGCTGTCATGGATCCTGACATTGCCTATATCAACCATTTTTTTAATCCAAACTTAAGCCTTTTGACTTGTGTATAGAAACAGCATATGCAACACACAGGGGAAACTGTTTCCTAGTTGCATACTATATATCCTTTACTACTTGTAATTTCACAGTAGTTCTGTCAATGGGTTGAGGGTGTTCAGTATTGTCGAACTTTACAAGTGCCTCTACGAATGCTTCTGGACAATGTACTGAAATTCAAGGATACAGCCCATTGCACCATTAACCAATCCATGATCCACATCAAGGCTTCTATGTAGCATGATGTGTGCATTCTTACAGTCTGTAAGAACAGACTCTAGACCAACTGTGCAGGACACATCAGACTTCAGCTCATTCAGATGTTCACTAAGTTTAACTACCATCTGTTGACTTACGCAAATGCCATCCACAGTGCCGACTGCATACAGTGTGAGGATTTCTTGACCCTCTCTCTGCAACATAATGTTATTGAATTCAGCATATTTCTTAAGTCATGGCATGAGAGACACTATTCGTGTACTGTCTGAGTACACTTTGTTGAAGAGGTCACATGCAGTAATCATAGCCATGCTATCAGAACGGATCCTATGTGTGTTCTATAAAGAAGCATTAGGAGATGATAAGTTCCCAGTGCCAGCCTCATCTAACAGTGCCTTATATGCACCATCACCACTCTGTTGCATGTTTTGAAACAACTCAATATAGGAGAACAACTCCCAGAGGTAGATGCCTTCAATGTACCCTGTTGTCTTTTTTGCTTGTTGCACATACAATGCTGAAAAGACATGATATCCATTTATGGACCAAGTTGTAGAAGGTTTCCAAGCGCCACAATACTCTTCTCACTAATGGCAACACCTTCATCACTTCCATGACTCTCTTGAAGATGAAGGTGTATGCAAACAAGCATCACATTTGAGACCGTGCTGATCTCATCAATGACCAAAAGTTTCATTTTGCTAAACGTGGAACAAAGTTCAGATGCCACTGGAAAAGATAACTTATGACACTCTCCACTTTTTCTGTGCTCAACTGGCAGCAAGAGCCAGTACAGAGTAGCCCTTCCAATGTTGCATGTAGCCAGTCCAGTAGGATCACTAAGAGAAAGATATATTGTTGCTCTGTTTTGTTTCCTTATCTCAGTACTAATGGCCTCAATTAAGAAACTCTTGCCTGTCCGTTCAGAACCACTTACAAACATGAGTAAAGGTTTATTGTTTCCACAGTTACACTGTTTGCTTTGATGTAGCATGCCATGTCTCACTGGTTTAGTTACAGCAGCATAAACCAGAAGTTGTTGTTGGCTCAAATGCTCTTTCAATTGTCACGGATCTATTGCACCATGGCAAACATGCTGCACTGCACTTTCCAATTCTGCTGTGAGTACTTCTGAGTCATTCATATGAAGAGGAGCTCCAAGAGTACCCTCTCCTTCAGGATTAATGTTCTCCTGTGAATTCACAGGAGTATCTTCCTCTAGCTACTGCCTAGCCTACTCAAACAGCTCCTTTTCTAACTCCAGTCTAAATATTTGCATCTGACTGTTCCATTTTGAAGGTCTCATATGCCAGGTATAACTGTTGTTCGTATGTATCACAGTCCCCTTTCAGCATGATCTCATCCCTCCATGGCTTGAACAAAAATGGAAGAGCAAAGTAATAATGCTCTGTGCTCTGAGCAGTGGAGAGACTTAACTTACAGTGGTCAATCAGCCCAGGTTTACGTCTCTTGACAAGACAACCTTCTAAACCTTTGACTTTGTAGATGTTTCTTGTACCATCAGGTGCAACATCAGTTTTGTAGTCATACCATTTAGCCACCTCAAGGAGCAATATATTTTCCATGGCACAGTATTGCTTGGGGTAGCATGTATCAATCAGGTTATTCTTCAAGATATTCTTGGTAGAATGAAGTCTGAATGCCAGATCCTCAGTCTCCTGATGAGGTTTAAGACACGCTTGCATATCACTTTGTAATTCACATTAAGATACTGTATAGCATCAGATTTTCCAAACAAGTGTGTCCCAAACAAGCAATCACTGGCTTCATACACATCATATTCCCTGTGAGACACTATCTTCAAACCCAGTGACCACATCCATGATGTGATTGATCTGCTGGAACTTGCAAATTCCTCCCAAAGATCCTGCAAGCTTGTCTGCTTATGTTTCATGATGTACGAAGTCACATAATGAACAAGAGCCAATCAGTTGTCAGCAACAAACTGAACAACTTTATTTGCTTGCCACATTAGGAGAAGGATAAGGTTGTAATCACTGATGTACACCTCATTCACCTTTCTGGGTAACTCATACAGTCTCTTAGTGGACTTTGCTTTGAGATGATTATGCATTGCTGAGAATAGGTCCTTCATGCATCCTTGCTCACAAACACATCTAGGGAAGCCAAAGTGACATCTGGTGTACCACTGAGCACAATGCTTTACTGGTCAATGGCAATACTTGCTACAGAGATGCTGTTAGAACATTTGCACCAGCTTCCACAATGTAGTACTTTCATACTTGTCAGGTATCTGACAAGTAATGTACTGTTTGATGAAGTTCAGAACTTCAGCTGCTTCATTCTCTCCAATGTGTGGAGCATCCTTAATCCACAGGAGCATATGGATATGAGAAGCACCATGTTCCTGGTACTCTACCTTCCAGAAATGGTGCTAAACAAGCCCAAGAGGTGGATTGACTGTTGACAAAATAAATTTCAAGATGTCATGGAAACGCTTATGGAAATGTCTAGAGACAGACACTGGGTCAAGTGAGCACATCTCACCAAGAGCCATAGATGAAATGCCATCAATCTCAAAATTGGTTCACTTCAGTAGATCAATCAACTCATAGAAACATAGAAACATAAAATTTGATGGCAGATAAGGACCGCTTGGCCCACCTAGTCTGCCCATTTCCCTACCTAATAGATAAGCTGCAGATCCTAGTTAGCCAACAGCCTACTTCTTCCTACCCCCACCCCCTGGAACTGCCTTATGACTGTCCCATGCATTCTTGAATCCCACCACTGTTTTTGACGCCACAACCTTCTCAGGAAGGCTGTTCCAAGCATCCACAACCCTCTCCATGAAAAAATACTTCCTCACATTACCTCTAAGCCATCCCCCATCTATCTTCAAATTGTGCCCCCTTGTTCTTACACACCTCTTTTTCTGAAAGATGCTACCCTCTTGGACTTTGTTGATTCCCTTGAGGTACTTGAATGTTTCTATCATGTCCACCCTCTCCCTCCTTTCCTTGAGGCTATACATATTAAGATCCTTAAGACTCTGTTCATATGTCTTCTGGGGCAGACCCTGCACCATTTTAGTTGCCCTTCTCTGGTTTGCCTCCATCCTGTCTATGTCTTTGTGGAGATTGGGTCTCCAGAACTGCATGCAGTATACCAGATGGGGTCTCACCAGCTGTCTATACAGAAGGATAACAACTTCTTGTTTTCTACTAGTGATGCCTCATGCTATGCATCCTAGTATCCCCCAGCCCTCCTTACTGCCCTCTCACATTGCTTGCCCACCTTTAAGTCATCTGATATGACTACCCGAAGGTCATTTTCCATTTTTGTTGTTGTTAGTATCTCACCCCCCATTGTGTACTCTTCCCCTGGCTTTTGTTTCCCAGGTGCATTACATTGCACTTCTTAGCATTGAATCTAAGCTGCCATACATTTGACCATTCCTCCAACCCTGCCAAGAACCTTCTCATCCTTTCCACCCCACCTTGCGTATCAACTCTGTTGCAGATCTTTGTGTCATTTGCAAAGAGACATACTTTTTCTTCCAGTCCCTCTGCAATGCTGCTTATAAAGACATTAAAGAGGACCTGTCCTAGTTCTGAACCCTACGGTACCCCACAAGTAACCCCCCTTTCTTCAGAGTGAACTCTGTTTACTATTACCCTCTGTGTCCTGTTCTCCAGCCAATTCTTTGCACAGGCTACCATCTTGGGACTCACCCCCAGGCTGGCTAACTTGTATATTAATCTTTTGTGTGGGACTATGTCAAATGCCTTGCTAAAGTCTAGGTAGGCCATGTCCACAGCTCCTCCCTGATCTACTACTTTGGTTACCCAGTCAAATAAATCTATTAGATTCATCTGATATGACCTTCTCACTGTGAATCCATGCTGTCTTGGGTCCTGTGCCCCTCTGGCCTCTAGGTAATCAACAATTCTTTCCTTCAGAAGTGATTCCATAATTTTCCCAATCACTGAGGTAAAATTAACAGGTCTGTAGTTTCCTGCTTCTGCCCTGCTCCCACTTTTGTGAAGTGGGATAACATCTTCCCTCCTCCAGTCCTCAGGTACTACCCCATCCTCCCATGATTTGTTAAAGAGGGTAGTCAGTGGTGTCACTAGTTCTACCCTTAGTTCTTTTAGAATTCTGGGATGAATCCCATCAGACCCCATTGCTTTGTCCACCTTCAGTTTTAAGAGTTATTTCAGAACCCTTTCTTCTGTGAATGGGCTGTTATCAACCCCCGTATCCAGAGTGATTCTACTGTTTGGTTTAGGTACCTCCCCCTCTTCGTTTGTGAATTCTGAGCAAACCTATTTGTTTGGTATCTCTGCCTTTTCACAGTCACCCTCTTCCAACCCCCTCCCCTTTATTAAGCCTCACCGTCCCTTCCTTGGTCTTCCTTCACTCCTTGATGTATCTATAAAAGTATTTTTTCCCTCTTCTTAACTGAATTGTCTGTCTTTTCCTCGGTTTGGGCCTTTGCAGTTCTGACTGCCTTCCCTGCTTCCTTTTGCTTTAACTAATACAATTTTCTGTCCTGCTCCTTCTGTGATTCCTTGTACTTATTGAATGCTTTCTTTTTCTCCCTAACCTTCCCTGCCACCTCCTTTGAGAACCGTAGTGGTTTCTTACATCATTTTGTTTTGTTTATTTGCTTTACATAAAGGCTTGTTGCCGCTGTGATTGCAGTTTTGATTATTCCCCATTGTTCTTTCACCCCTCCTTCCTGCCCATTTGCTAGTGCATTCCTTAGGCACTCACCCATTTTGGTAAAGTCAGCCCTCCTGAAGTCCAGTACCTTTGCCCTTTTATGGCTTGACTCTACTGCTGTGTTTATCATGAACCACACTGTTCAATGGTCACTTGTTCCCAGATGGCTACCCACTTCTAAATCTATGATCCTCTTGCCATCTCCATTTGAGAGTACCAGGTCTAAGAGTGCTCCCTCTCGAGTGCGTTCCAATACTATTTATTTATTTATTTATTGTATAAATTGGATTTAGAACCTTTGAGCCAGAGGCTTGTTTACAAAGGTACCTCATCATAGAGAGAACATACAGAGTGAACATATGTTTAGAATACAATCATACAGTAACAGTTTTACATAGTTGCTTGAACATAATGAGTAATTAAAGAAAACATTTCAGACATGACAGGTTGGTACCAGCAGGTACTGGCAGAGGAGAGGGAACCAGTGGGGGAGAGGGGGGAGGGATGAGGGGTAATTTGTCCCAGAGGGCTATGTCAATAGTGATACAGAGCAGTGGATCATCTCTTAGAGATACTGTAGGTGCAGCAGCAGGCATTGAACAATTGGTTCTGTAGGGAAGTTTTAAAGGGGGAAATTTTGGTGGCATTGGAAATGGCTGCAAGGAGTGAGTTGAACCAGGATGAGGCATTGTAGCTGAACGACCTCTGTGCCTGGGTGGTCCTAGTTCTGGGTACCAGTAGTGTGACCTTGTCAGTGGTTCGAGTATTGACTCTGGAAGGTTTGAGTTGGATGGAGGCAGAGACCCCAGGGGTCTAGAGCCCAATTAGAATTTTCTTAGTTAATAGGCAAGTTTGATAGTGGAGGCATTCATTGAGGCTAAGGAGTTTTGCCATGTCATAGAGCTGATATGTGTGGGTGAGCCATGGGGCACTGGCCACTAGTCTGCAAGCCTTGTTTGCCTAGTTGCCTAGTTGTCTAAGGCATGCCCCCTGTAAAGCATCTAGAATGACTCCACTCTTATAAGTAGCTGCTGAAAATGCACTCCAGTTAACATCTGGCATATTCAGATCCCCCATCTGCAATATCTCCCCTTTTTCTGCCATTCTAAGGATACTTTCTTTCATTTCCTTGTCCATTTCCTCCCCTTGAGATGGGAGTCTGTATACAACTGCTGTGTGGATTGTTGTGCCATTGCCATCTCCAAATTGACCCACAGTGCTTCTTCTCCTTCCTGTTTACCCTTTTGTTCTGTTGCTTTGATTCCTTCCCTTATGTAGAGAGCTACTCCTCCTCCTCCTTTACCCTCCCTGTCCCTCCTGTAGATAGTGTATCCTGGTATGTTTATGTCCCAGTCATGGTTCTGTGTGTACCATGTTTCTGTGACTGCCATGATATCCAGATGTTCCTTCTCCATCAGGGCCACTAATTCATTAAGCTTGTTACCCAGACTATGGGCACTGATACTCATTGCTCTCCATTTTTTTGATGGCTTTACCTCTTGTAGCACAATCCCTGTCCTCATTGACTTTGCTTTCTCCATTTACCCCTGTTCTGCTCCCTTCTGACATTTCTTCCTTGGTCTCTACTTCATTTAGTACCCTGTTTTGTAGGGGGAGGCTGGGAATTCCCTGCTGCTTATCAGTGTTTCCCCCCTTGATGAGTTTAAAAGCTTGCCAATGAAGCATTTAAACTGATCACCCAGAAGATTTGTTCCCTTCCTGGACAGATGCAGATCATCCTGCCAGTATAGGGTGGTATCCTTCCAGGTGGAATCCCAGTCTCCAATGAAGCCAAACCCCTGTGCTCTGCACCATTTTTTCAACCATTTATTGAATCGCATGGTGCGAAGTACCCTCACCTCACCCTTGCATAGACAGGTAGCACCTCTGAGAAGGATGCTGTGTGTACTACTTGCCTTAGACCCCTCCCCAACTCCATAAACTACTCCTGCTCTGGTCTAATCTCATGTTGAGCCAAGTCATTCATCTCTAGGTGGACAATGACATCCAGCTCAGTCTCCTGTGCAGCTGTACTCATGATCTTGAGGATGTGCTTCCTGTCCCTCCAAGCCATGTCACCAGGCAGGCACCATACTTCAGTTTTACCTGCTCTTCCAGATCTATCCCCCTAATAATTGAGTCCACCACCAGGAGCTGCTTCCTTTCCCTGTGGTGTCCTCTGCCTCCTTCGTGTGGGGCTCCCTTGTGACAAAAAGAAAATGGTGCCGGGGTGGGTGGAGTGAGGGGAATGGGGGGTTGGGCCCAAACGGTGCCCTCTTGAAACAATTAGCTAAAAGCTCTGACCCACCACTACAATGAGCGCTGACCTTCCTGTCAGCAAGACAACCTACACAACAATTTAACAGAGAAAATACTCTGTTAAACAAACAGAGAAAATAACAAACAGCTGAGTCACACAGGTAAACCTCCCCAGCCCTAATACAGCCTGGTGAGTTGTGCTCTGAAAGCAATCAGCCTCAAAACAAGTCAGCTGTGCACAAGGAAAGACACAGTAAACAACATCTCCATCTTTCTGGGTTAAACTCCCAATCTCCAAAGCAGTATTGCAAGCCCTTTCACTGAAAAGAACAATAGCAATTGTAAAATGTAAAGTAAGGCACACTTCCCTCTGCTGTGAGCAAGACTGTCTTTTCTGCTGAATCTAAGTTCAGTATTTCACCTTTCCAGCTTTCTCTTAGGGGTTGCCTTCACCTGAAGAATATTAGCTTTTCTGATGAATCTGCTACAAACCAAAGAATAACAATTGTAAAATGTAAAGTAAGGTACACCTCCCTCTGCTGTTAGCAAGACTGTCTTTCTTGCTGATTCTAAGTTCAGTATTTCAGCTTTCAGTTAGAGGTAGCTTCCACCTGAAGAATATTAGCTTTTCTGATGAATCTGCTGTAAATCACTTGCTTATAGTAATCTGATCAGGTCTGGAAGACTCTTCCAAAAGCTGTTGGCTGATAAGTAGCTGTGATGTAAGCACTCTCGGACACAGCCTGGTCTGGCCTTTGAGGGCACACAGAGAGAAACAAAAAACAGTTTCCACCCCCTGGGGCGCTGTCTGGATCAAATACACAGCACTCTAACCTGCACTCACTATTTATTTATTTAGTTTTTGTTGACCGGGTAAGTGCACTAGACAAATCCTGCCTATTTTCAGGCATGACCTGGGGGAGGGGGATACAGATGAATGCCAACTGACCTTGAACCAGATGAAGCTGTTGGTGGTATTTTTCATTAATGGAGGAAATTTTGCCATTACACTGGGGAAATTCCCCTGCTCTTTTTGAGAAGTGCCAAGGGATCTTTAACATCCACCTGAACTACCACCAGAAAAGGCAGGTGGGACCTCGCTTTAACATCTCATCTGAAAGATGGCACCTCAGTAATGCAGCACCCCCCTCTTGCTGTACTACAGTGTCAGTATTGGGATATTAACCCAAGTGCCTGGTGTGAGGATAGAGCCCACAGCCTACTGATCTCCCTGCCTCAGAGGTGAGTGTGCTACCTGCTGAGCCACTGACACTGCTACACTACAGGACTTATGTCAAATCCTTAGCCCAGTGAATAACTCACAGTATCACAAATATTGCAATGCAAAAGTCACCAAACAACAATTCCAAACATGTCAGCTGTGCACAAGGAAAGACGCAGTAAACAGTATTTCAATCCCTTTGGGTTTAAACTCCCAATCTCCAAAGCAGTATTGCAAGCCCCTTCACTGAAAAGAACAACAACAATTGTAAAATGTAAAGTAAGGTACATCTTCCTGTGCTGTGAGCAAGACTGTCTTTCCTGCTGAGTCTAAGTTCAGTATTTCACC
This sequence comes from Neoceratodus forsteri, assembly GCA_016271365.2. Lineage (NCBI taxonomy): Eukaryota > Metazoa > Chordata > Ceratodontiformes > Ceratodontidae > Neoceratodus > Neoceratodus forsteri. The sequence goes on from CM057452.1 coordinate 1,204,728,219, forward strand.
TTTCCAGCTTTCATCCCAGCTGTATTTAGCGCAGATCAGAGCCACAAACCATGTGGCTGTGCCATACTCTCTTAGCATACACATGACCTCAGGGTGACCCTACACTGATAAACTTCATCACAACAACAATGACAAAGTGGCAGACCACCCTGCAATTAAATCATGAAAAAGGTCAAATCACCATCCCAAATATAAGTATCCAATGAGGGATATTTCAAAGTGACTCTTTGTCACCACTTCTGTTTTGCCTTGCCCTCAATCCCTTGAGTAACTTAATCAATAACCTAGGCTATGGATACAGCTTGAACCCCAGAAACAAAAATAATCAACAGCTAACATCTCACCTTCTATTTGTAGATGACCTAAAACTTTACAGTTCATCTGACAAACATTTGAAAGAACAACTACAAATTGTTAAGACCTTTTCTGATGACATACGGATGACGTTTGGCCTAGACAAATGTGCTAAAGCAACATTTGTAGCAGGAAAGTTAACTCGTAAAGAAAACGTGAATCTGGTGGAGGTTTGTGACATAAAAGAACTTGAGCAAGAGGGAGTATATAAATACCTGGGAATAGATGAAGGAGCAACAGCACAACATGAACAAATGAGAGTAAAAGTAAGCAAGGAATATTTTAGAAGGTTAAAGCTAATTTTGAAAACTGCTTTGACAACATGAAATAAAGTGCAAGCTATAAATCAGCTCGCCCTTCCAGTGATATCATACAGCTTTGGTGTGATAGACTGGCCACAGAAAGTGTTGAACCAGCTAGATATAAAAATAAGAAAAATGTTTCATGCTCACCAATTAATATACAAAAATCAGTGCATGCCAAGATTATACATCCCGAGGGCAGAGGGAGGCATGGGCCTCATTGAGATTGATTACACATATAGATCCACAATAGTGGGGCTACATACATACTTACTGACATCCTTGGACCCAAATATAGCCAAGGTCTTGCATCATGAAGAAAATAAGCCTAAAATGACTTCACTCATCAAATTAGGAGAAGCCTTCAGAAGGGTAGCAGAGATTGATGTCAATCCAAAAGTAGATAAGGAATTGTCAGCAACAGAAAATGCAAAGAATCAGAAAAGGAGTATAAGGATAAAGACCAACAGAAAAGAAAAACAATTGGAAAGTCCATAATTATAGTGGAAAATATAGGAGCTACTGGAGCAACCACAGGTCGATCAAGCCCTGACCCATGAGTGGTTATAAAGAGGTGAATTGAGGCCACGAGATGAGAGACTAATAATGGCAGCCCAAGATAGTGGGCTCGCTACAAGATAGTTCACAAAATCCATAGAAAAACAGGAGAAACAGACAAGTGCAGGTTCTGTAGTACAGAATTAGAAACAGTTAGCATTTCTGTGGCTGAATGTGAAGTACCTGGCAGAAGGCCTGTATACTGAAAGACACAACAATGTAGCAAGATTGATCCACTGGAAACTCTGCAAACACTATAGCATACAGGTAGCAGAGAGACACTGGAAACATGAACCACAAAGAATCACAGAGAATGAAGAAGTAATGATTACATGGGATCACCCAAAACCAACAGCCAAGAAAGTGGAAGCAAGAAAACCTGATATTGTAATACAAGAAAAGAGAACAAAGGTAGCATTACTGATTGAAATAGCCACCCCAGTGACTACAGTGTGCTGCGTACAGAGAGACACAAAATCATGAAATATCAAGATATGCAGTCAGAAACTAAACTGATGTGGAATAAGGACACACAGATTGCTCCAGTAGTGCTTGGAGCAATGGGACTAATCAAAAGAACTTTCAGGCACATTTAAATATGCTACCAAAACTTGTGACACCTTATGAACTTCAAAAGGAAGCTATTTTGGGGACGTTGCGTGTGCTGAGAAGAGCGCTCTCAGCAAACATCAAAGATTAATACAGTACTAATTTCTTGAGTTTTGAATATGCCCTGGCTAAAGAATGGGGTCCATTCTTGCCACGGTATTAGAAATCCCTAAACATTTGGAGACACTAACCCCAGGACTTATGTCAAATCCTTAGCCCAGTGAATAACTCACAGTATCACAAATATTGCAATGCAAAAGTCACCAAACAACAATTCCAAACATGTCAGCTGTGCACAAGGAAAGACGCAGTAAACAGTATTTCAATCCCTCTGGGTTTAAACTCCCAATCTCCAAAGCAGTATTGCAAGCCCCTTCACTGAAAAGAACAACAGCAATTGTAAAATGTAAAGTAAGGTACATCTTCCTGTGCTGTGAGCAAGACTGTCTTTCCTGCTGAGTCTAAGTTCAGTATTTCACCTTTCCAGCTTTCATCCCAGCTGTATTCAGCGCAGCTCAGAGCCACAAACTATGTGGCTGTGCCATACTCTCTTAGCATACACATGACCTCAGGGTGTCTCCGATACCAGTATTCCTTAGTACCACACATGCTAAGGAGAACAGAGCTCAAGTTCACCTCCAGTGTCTCATCCTTCTCATTCAATCTTTGAAGAAACTCTATAGATGCTGTTCCATCTAGTGGAGTGATCAGCCCAAAAGAATATGCTATGGATGCTCAGAGTATACTAATCTCACTCTCCTACAGCAGGCGGAACAAATACCGAATGTTCCTTTGGAACTTGCCATCCATATTCAACACTCTAGATGTCTGGTACACAGCACCAGGTACCTGCGCCCAAATGATCTCCTGTCCTTCATGGGAACAAATCAGGAAAACATTGTGCTTCTAATGTGCTCTATCAGATGCTGACAGGATGATCTTCCACCTGTTTCATCTGATAGACATCATTATTGTCTCCTACTGAATCTCTGCCATGTAGAGGGTGAATTGTGTACTGCTCATATACATTTTCATTCATGGTAACATCAACCTTCTCAAACACTGGCTTTCACATGTCCATTACTCCAAACTGAGCACCCATGTTGCTCAGGTCATCAATGTCAAGGTCTTCATAGAAAGGATTATTGCTCTTAAAACACCTTAGAGCAGTTCTTGCCTTCTTAACATTGACAACATCCTGCCAGACAGCCTTAAACTTTGTAGGGACCCTATTAACAAGAATAACCAAACTTTTCTCATGAAAGATTGACTCCACATTCTCTTGCAGAGGTAGTGGAAGATACAGACTGTAACAGAGCCCTTCAGAGACTTGACAAGCCCTTTCTGGCATGTCCTTGTAATGAGATGCAGATTAGTCTGGAACAGTTTCATACTTTGTATGATAATCCATTCAAAAGATGTTCAGTGTAGCAATCTCAACATTTGTCACATCAACCTCCACGTTATTCAAAACAGACCTTGCAGGTAATGTATTATGTTTCACTTTTGTAAAACAGTACTGACTCATGGCAAACTTTGGGTCCCAGTCAAAGTTATGCTTTAACAGTAGAAATGCGAACAATTGACCCTACATCTCATTGAACTGCTATATGTTCTCAAGATCAGCTGTGGCAGTATGTTGACCATAAAACAGTCTGTGACATGAGACAAACAGAGTCAAAGTTTCTCTCTTTGACAGCTCAGATTTGGTGATTGCCTTGCCAAAGGTGTGAATAATATCAATCTCCCTAAGAGAGACACTGCACAAATCAGTCATTGTACTTTCCCCTAAGAGTGCAGTGGAAGCATTTCTGCCATGTTGCACTTGTTTAATGAGGACCATAGTACCTGCCATGTTACCTTCATTTAACAACTCTTCAAGCTGCATATTCCTTGAGACAGTTTGCCTCACTCAGTAGAGTCTGTGTACAAAGTTACACATTGCTGTGTTGTGTACAGCAACTATACCTATGTGGTGGAAAACACTGTTACACTCACCACTGTCCAAGCATGCCAAGGAATGTTCCACCAGTTCTGAATATGGATAAATGTCACAGTGGCCAATCTTCTGGAACAACTTGTATCTTTGTGTCCTTTTGGTAACAACAAAGAGATTAAGCCAGCCCGGTGGCACTATGGGTTGAGGTGCTGGATGCCACACCTCATGCCACACTGGCCACCCAGGTTCAGGAATGAGCCAGGGCTGCTGGGGGTCAGTGGGGGGGAAGAGCTTGAGTGTCCGCTGACTGCTTTCTCTTCCAAGGGGATGGGTACAGGGTGCACTCAGTCTTGCAGTGACCTCTGGCGGTGGCTAGAGGTTCACACCAGTGTAGTAGTGCAGCACAATTCCTGGGGGGTGGAGCCATGGAATTACATTGCCTTGCAGGCTGGGCTCTGCAGGGTTGGGACAAAGAGGAAGAAAAGCCTTCTACACCATCAGTGAGATGACGGTGGCCCCAGGGGACTCTGCCCACATTCCAAACTACTGGCCCAAAACACCCAGGATCCTCCTCCATCCCTGATCAGATGACAGGCAGGTAGGCTCTTCACACTTAAGGAGGACACCACTGTGGGAGGGTGGAATCAGCCCCGGAGATGGTACCAGGGGGGTCAAGCCTGCCTGGGAGTCAATCGGGAGGAGATCAAAGGAAGATGTGAGGGTTCAGGCTGGAAGTAGGGCGGACTCTGAGATTGTACTCCTGAATGATGCCTGAAGGTGTAGTCAAATAAATAAAGTTAAAAAAACAAAACAAAGAGATTAACACATTGTGCAATGTCATCCAATGATGCTTGTCTGACATTGCAAGTGCCATCACAAGGCCATGACAGACAGCTGTGACTTTGTTTCCCACCTGTTGAATCACTGTCATCTCCTGTGTCATCTGCACTGTCATCCTGACAAAGACTTAATACATTGCACACGTCTTTTCTGTGTGAATGATGGAATTCCTCCCAGAAAAATGCCTCAGAATGCTGTATGTGTAGCCATTCCCCATTGAAGATGGAGCAAAATGTGTCACTATTCAGATTTGCAACTTCTTGTAATTTTATCTTGACAGAGTAAAAAACTTTTTAGAACTGTTCATTATGATGCACAATTTGTCTCCACAAATGTGCATGGACAGTTACTGCCATGTTAACAAAAGTGCGAACTTTCAGATGTAGCTTCATTAAGGCAAGTTTACTCTTTAACCTCTTCCCAGCATGTCTTATGACAGCAGAAATAATCCAATCAACTTTAGCTTTAGAAACAATGTTTCAGAAATACCTCACTTTGCTGAGACGGCTGCTGACAACAGACGCATGTTTCTGTTTTCTTCTCTGGTTCTTATAACCTGAGCCTTCAATAGCTTTTCTGTGCTGCTTACCTTTTTTCAAGTGATCAGCAACTATGTGCTTCTCACTGACAGATATGCAGCTAAGCGAAAGAGAGATTGTATCACTATCTGATAACCTTTTCTTGTGCACAGAACAAACAGTACTTCCATGATTTGTTGTCTTCTCCAAAGTGCAGTTAGAACTCTTCAGCAGCACTGCACTGCCATATACCTGTCCTGTCTACAAAGGCTATGACATCTGTGTTTGGTCGGCTTATTTTGAAAGCAGTAGTAGAGTCACAGTACACATTCTAGGCTGTATCATACACCTAAAATAAAAGGAAAAAAAAATAATTAACTGTTAAGTAATATACAGTTTTTGTACATATTGCAAAAATTATATACCCATAACATTAGTTTTCTAACTGTCAAGCACATTAACAGTAGCATTTTTCATTTAGTAGCATGCCTTCCTCCAGAATAACCATTTATCTCTCTAGTACTACATTGAACACAACCATATTTTGTTGTGACATCAGCAACTGGACAATATCAGATCTCCCCATTCCAAACCACACCATTTATTCCCATTATAGTGCAAATAAATAACTGTAAATCTGAGTTAAATAAACATTTGGATGAGCCACTCCATTCATTCCTATGGAAGTTACCAAAAAGAAGTCTGGTCTTTTGTGTAATACAACCCTTCATGCAATCAACTCCATGTTTTTCTATGGGAGTTTCTATAAACATTTCTGTTGATTCATGGAACCGCAGGGATGTTTTCATGAGGTTATAAAAGGAATAAAATGTAGTTGCTGGTATAAAGGGTGGTGTTTTGTGATAGAACATGGCTGTTTCAGAAAGTCTTCATAAGAATGTAAGCAGTTGCTAGGTAAACGGCGTTGTTTCACAGAAAGAGCATGGTTGTTTCATGAAACTGCCATGGTAACAAATGTAGCTGATGGCATAAAGTGTGTTCTTTTCCAAAACTAGATGGTACTTTTGCAGAACAGCACCTTTAATTACAGCAGCTCATTTGATTATTATGTAAATTTCACAGGACAGCTGTATTCTTTTATGAAACACCATCCATTGTTCATAAAACTTCATTCATTCCTATGTGTGTTTCACAAAGCAACTCTGTTTTTTCGTGAAACATCAGAGGTGTTTCATGAAACTCCTTTAGCAATGAATGGAGTTTTTGTGATAAAACACTAGTGTTCCACAAAACACCACCCTTTATTCCATCAACTCTATTCATTCCTATGGTAGTCTCTTGAATCAACCATGTTATTTCGTGAAACAACATCCTTTATGCCACCAACTCCATTCATTCCTATGGGAGTTTTGTGAAACACCATTTAATTTCATGAAACACCATCCTTTCTTCAAGAAACTCCATTCATTCCTATGGTTGTTCAATGAAACAACTCTGCTATTTTTTAAAACATAAGAGCTATTTCATGAAACTCCAATAGGAATGAATGCAGTTCTTGGAATAACGAGTGGTGTTTTGCAAAACACCATGACTTATTCCCTCAGCTCTATTCATTCCTATAGTAGTTTCATGAAACAACTATGTACTTTCATGAAAATCATCTTTTGCCCAAGATACTCCATTTAATCCTTCAGGTGTTTCGCAAAACAACTCTGTTATTTCATGAAGCAGCAGAAGTGTTTCATGAAAACTCTCATGTATCCCTATCAACTCCATGTGCTCCTATGGGAGTTTCATGAAAGAACAGTGTTATTTCATGAAGCAACAACCTTTATGCCATCTAATCCATTCCTATGGGGGTTTCACAAAATAACCATATTCTTTCGTGACACACCAACCTTTGTTCAAGAAACTCCATTCACTCCTATGGGTGTTTTTGCAAAACAACTCTGTTGCTTCACAAAATAACTGTGTTGTTTCATGAAATAACCTTTGCTCTAGGTATCCCACAATGCATTGCAATACAGAAGTGATTCAGAACAACAACAGGAGTGCGATTGTACAGTAAATAGTGTTGGTTATGGCAGGATCAACCAGATATCAATCATGGCAGGATCAACCACATATACTGGATAACATATATATATATATATATATATATATATATATATATATATATATATATGTGTATATATATATATGTAATAGATATACCACTCTGAGGTGTGCGGTTGCACTCTGATATACGCACGCCTTGGTGTGCGTCAACCGCCCAAGGCGTGCATATATCAGAGCACGACCGCACACCTCAGAGTAGTATATCTATCTTATAAAAATGTCAAAATTGTTTTTGGGGGGGTAAAAGTGCAGACGTGCAGTCGCGCTCTGATATACGCATGGTCATGTGATGGTGTTTGTCCAATGCTATGGATCGTATGGATTTTTTTTCTTACCCATTTTATAAATATATATATATATATATATATATATATATATATATATCACATAATGTTAAGTCAATTTATTTTCAAAAGAAACTCCCACTGAAAAGCATACAAGATAATCAATGATAGACAGGTGTCTTCTACCATTGGCCACACACACAGAGCAACAACATATTTAGACCCAGTAAAATGCTTTTTTTCCTTTCACAACAAATTGTTTATCATACATTCTTAAAAGTATCCTACATGTACAAAACAAATTAACATCTAAACAAAAAATGTTTCTCAAAAAGAAATCCTGTTAAAACACTTTGTATATTTTATAAAGAGGGTTGTGTCAAAACAGGAGGCACCTAAAGGCAACCAATCACAGTGCAAGTTAAGTGAAGAAGAAGCAGAAACACTGCCATCTTAGAGAAACCCTGCTCTTTGTTATGAACTACTCCTGTATGTACTGCTTTTTTAAAAGCTCTTTTATTCTACTATAACTTCAGCCTGTTCATGTCCCAATATATATAATATGATAAATGTTTTTAGCTGTATCACACACTATAGCTATGAATAATTTGCCATACTGTTAAAAAGAAATATAAATATTTAAAGATAAAAACATATGCACATCTTACCTTCACAAATATCATCTCAAAGATGAGAGAGTTAAGACTGCACATGTGCACACAAAAGAAGATGTTAACTAATCAGGAAGCAGAAGAGTGTTGCGTGTGTTCAAATCAACCAACAAGGTATCACCAAACTCCCTCCCAAAGAATTAGCTGTGTTTATATATGCCAACCAAACAAAATTACAGGCTGTACATTGTGAACTGTTGTTCTTAATTGGCACAGACATAACAGTCTCAGCCAATAAACATTTTTTAAAATGCTGTTGCTACCTAACTCAGCAAAGTACCCCTCCCACAACTAGAAGCAGACACTGTCTTACTCATTTCTCACAGGCTGCTGAGAGAGACAGACTCACTTTTGAGATAGCTGCCAATTGAACTTTCTATTAAAAGGTATAGGATGGCAGAACACTCCAGGGTCAATGTGTGGATGCTTGGCAGTTTCTTGATCCCCAGGTCTAGTCAGTTTGCTCAAGCAAGTCATTTTGGGAATGATTTGCACCTTCCAAACTGCAGCGTGCACTGGTTCAGCAAGGGTGGCATGAGATGGAAACAGCTAATGCATACCATGTGCTGCCTCCTGAGCACCCACCCTGTGCCAGACATTCTGCTGATCCATCTCAGAGGTAATGATTAGGGCCACAAAAGATGGGTTGATTTACTAAGTAAGGCTAAATCAGATTTGGCTTAAATAGTCAGAATGTTACCTGCCTGTAAGATTCTGTTTTCAGACATTACAGAGTGTAAGATCTGGCAAGTTGATCAACACATGTATGTGCTTGACAGATGAAGGAAAAAGGTGAACATTCACATCTCTGGAGTCCCTCATGATCTGGGCATGCACACCATACAACACCACAAAATTAAGCATAATAAAAAATTGATTATACCTAAAAGATGGTGCTCATTTCTCAGACGCTGGCAATTGTTTCTTCCTGGGGGACCACCAGCATAGCATCCTAGCAGTGCTCCGATGTGCAGTGTCTCATACCATCAGACAAAGCCCACTGTAAACAATGGCTCTTTTCAGAGCCAACTATAACATGGTAAACAAAATAGATGAACCACACACACACACATACACACACACACACACACACACACACACACACACACACCTCACTTTGTTTTTTGTTATATATACAATGTAATTGACTGAACAACGTCTCTTTTACTGGAATAAGCAGCTGCATGAACCTGTAAGAGACATACTAATTACGTGTTGTAATACGCAGAAAACAACAACCAGGAAATTACTAACATGAAATATAGACAATGAGTGAGTGCATCACAACTCAAATTGCTGTGTGTGGTGGGGGGGGGTGAGGTATGCAAGGAGTGTGGGGGATGAGTGGACCAAGTGTTACAAAAACCACAAGCATGTTGCCATTGCAATATTAGTGTTCATACAATGGGAAATTACTAATAATACTTATATAAACAGCATCACAGTTGTTGTCTGTACTCAGAAATAACAGTTGTTATTATATGTTGCAAAACAATCTTTTGTTTCTTTTTCCCAAAAGAATCATGACCAAGATCTGGACTGCAGAAGAGGTGCCTCTGCTGGTGGAGGTGGTCTCCAAGTTTGGAGACCCTAATCTACTCATGCGGGGGAGAAACAAAAAGATGAAAGAGACCTGGAAACAAATACACTCTTCCTAAGGAAGGAAAGGGGCCTGTATAACAAGACAAGTCAATATAAGGTGAAGTGGAAGCAATTTCATCAGTGTTTCTATAAACTTAATGCAATGGAATCTGTCCTGCAGATTTACAACTCCTGGTTCCCTCTGGCCCATGAGATGTGTTTGAAGGCAGGTAAGCCACAGTTAGGTGACAGTGTTGTGCAACATAAGTAGAACTGCAAATAAATAAAAAATATATATGACAAATAATATATGGAAGGGAGGTCGAAGGGGGAATGTATGTGGACCTAAACACATCAATCATGTGACTAGTCAAAAATCTTTCTTTGTGTGGGAAAATAAACACCTCAAAGTTAGTATATAGTTATATAGTTAATATATAATTCAGTATGTAAGGGCATTTCCAGAGACATTCTCTGATCATGGAACTGTTTAAAGTATTCAATCAACAAAAGAAAATATTTATTGTGGTGTCCGTAGACAGTAGAAAAGTACTGTCTTAGTAATGTTGTTATAATTAACACATTAAGTACTATTTCTTACGAAGATACTTCAATTATTGTATTTTCAAAAGTTGCCATATAAGAATAATTTATACAATTTCAACATACTTAATTGACTTATCTATCACATTCACAGAGCCAGCATGCTTGGGTGCCTCACAACTCAACAGACCAGAGCTGGAGCCAGAGGCTACAGCAGGGGAGGAGGATGAAAAACACGAGCCTGGTAATGATGATGACAATGTCATAATCATTGACCTACCAGTATGAAAAATATTTACAAAGAAACATATCGACCATTTGAGAAATAAAGAACAAAGAAAAGTATTGAAAACACCAAAACGCAGCTCTATATGTAAGATTAAGCCATGAAAGGATGGATCTACTATGGAATTAATCCATGGTTGCGAGGGGTTAGGCATGAGGCCGAATGCTGAATGCCTTTAATGACCATACCATGGATTAATTCCAGAGTAGACCCATCCTTTTGAGTGTCTTAATCCTCTTGTGATATGGCAAATATTTCTTTGGTAATCTGTTTTTACTAAATTAAAACACAGAGACTGGTTTTGCTTTGCAATTCTTTATGGTGTGCTGTTTTGTCATCCGTTACAGAAATGATTATATGAATTATTTTCATGCTGCACACATAAAACTACTCAAGTAATATGCATGCTGCAAGTATGATTTAAATGTTAAATAGGATATGATTGCATGCATATGGAATGCATGCAGCAAGCATGTGTGGAAACCATGATTTTTATGTTAAATTGGAAAAGACTGCATGCATGTGGCATGCATGGAAAAAGCAAGTGGTCAGTGTTAACTGCACAAGTAAAAGTTAAGTGACTTGCTCAGGATCACACCATACACAAGTGGAGGTTGATGAGATTCAAACTCAAGTCTTCATACCTCCAAGTCTCCTAGCTTATAGTTCAGTGCCTTTAACCACTAAGCCATACTGTCTGCACACATATGGCTTGCTTATACTTCAATACATACTGAAACTGAATACATCTGCATGCATGCGGCATGCTTGTAGCCACTGTAATGCTTTTCAGTTTTCTTGTCTCCTTCATCTCATCTTCACAGTTGAACTGTAGTACACATACCAATGGAAACACATGTGGGTTTTCCCCATCCCCAATACACAAACTTACTCATAAAACCACTTAATTACTTCTGTCTGGCCTGTACTCCTACTATTTTTACTCCATAGTTTTGAATGATTCCATGCAAACAGACTTTGAGATGTAAACACAAAAGTAGCAAAAACTCAACACAAATGCCCACATGGCCAGTTCCCCCCCCCCCACCATACACACACACTGATACAGACAACCCACTAAGAATAGATATAAGTAAAAACTCTCTTTTTTGAGTACTAGGGAGCCGGATGCAGGAGCCTTTAAGAGATGATGTCCGTGGATCAGAGTGCTGGGGTGTACCTCCTTGAAATTAATGGAGTTATTTTCTATTACTATTTTCTATGTTATGATGGTGAGTTGGAGAATAATGAAGGCCACTGTTCTAATAACAAGACCCAATTGTTAGTCGAGCGGTGGCCTACATTAATCTCCAACTCTCCATCAATAATGTATAAAATAGCAATAAAAAAAACCCCCATTTATTTCAATGGTGCACACCCCTGCAGTTTCCTTTGCCCTATGTCATGATGTGCCTGAATGAGGGGATGTGGTGATCAGCTTCACTGAGGGGGGGTGCATAAGCCTGACTATAATAGGGCTCTAACTAAACATGGCATTTAGTCCTTTTTCTCTATGGGTTCCCAAGAGGCACTGCCATTTGCTTTCAGTCTGTAAAAACCTATTTTCTCTGCCCCCCCCCCCCAGGATTGGCATATATTTTCTGCAGACCATGAAATTTAAAGGAATGTCCACTACAGTTAGATATTATGTGAGCCGCTAAAGCATTATTCACATCACCAGTTGAAATACTTCTCAAATGTTCTGATATACAGACTTTAAAATTCCTTTTAGTTTTACCAACATAGAAACATTGACATTTACATACTGCCACATAAACAACAAATGAAGAAACACAATTTATAAAGTCCTGGTTTATAAATCTCCTACCAGTTACTGGATGTTGGAAAATTGCAGATGGTTGTAAATGTGTACAAAAACTGCAAGTCCCACATGGAAAAGCCCACCTGACAAATTCTGAACAGTAACATCACAATTGCCTCAGAAACAGCTCCTAGTAACACAGTTTGCAAGATTCTTTCCTCTTTTATACACCATCGGGGGGAGGGGCTCAGTTGTTACAATTGAAGTTTTGGTTCCAGGTTCAGAATATCCCAATGTTTCTTCAAAATGTTGTTAATCAAAAAATGTTTTGCCGTATATTCTGTAACAAAATTAAGTGTACATGTATGATCAGTAGTCTTATCCTTATCCTTAAAAACACCATCAATAACTAATTTCTATTCATTTTATCCACTGTCATTTTAGTTTTCCTTAAACCAGTCTTATTATAACCCTTTATTCAAATTTATTCATGAGACCCTGTATGTCTTTTTCATACTGGTTTGGATAAGAGGTATTTCTTTTGAGTCTCATCATTTGCCCTTTCAGGATATTCTGGGGTATATGTCTAGGATGACAACTATCATATTTTAGGAAAGAATTTCTAGCTGTTTCCTTAATGAACGCCTTAGTGTCCAAACTCCCTTCTTCATTCTTAAAAATACACAAATCTAGAAATTCAATCTGATGTGTCCTCACTTGTTTAGTAAAAGACACATTTTAATTAGTATTTTCTAGATAGGCTACAGATTGTTCGAAAAGTGGTAATGAACCTCTCCAGACGATCAAAATATCGTCTATAAAATGAATATAAAACAACAAATGTGCAAAAGTTCCCCTTGTTATAATTTTAAATTCTGCACACACTGTATTACCTGTGTCATATCTTTAACATGCACATGCCAAGGAGGGACCAATTTCTTAATGTATTGATCTACAAATTGGGACTGAGATTCAGTGACCGACCGTATAGATGCCACAATTGGTCTTAATGGAGGCTCATTCAAGTGTTTGTGTATCTTAGGTAGTCCATAGAAAGTGGGACGTATAGGGAAGTCTACAACAAGGAAATCATCAATTTGTTTTGTAAAGACACCATTACAAAAAAATTCATATAACTGTATGTCAGTATTCCTTTTACATTCTAATGTGATATCTTTAGACAGCCTTAGATAAACTTCAGTGTCATCAAGTTGATTTAATAATGCTTGCTGGTACTTAACTTTGTCCATAAATACTATAGCATTCCCCTTAGCAGCATTTTTAATAACAATAGTGTCATTATTCTGTAGATCTCGAATTGCTTCTCTTTTTTGTGTACTGCAATTGTGAAATCTCAAAGGGGGATCTTCCCTTAATAGCTTTAGAATGTCTTGTTCACAAGCGTTATGGAAAACCTTCACCACACTGTTCCTAGGGGGTTAGTGGCTGTTTCAAGATTACCTTCATTTTGATCTTTATTTTGATTAGTATGAAAAAAATGCACGTAAATCCAACTTCCTAACAAAAAGATGTAAATCCAGCATAATTTGAAACTCATTGAAATGGGTCATAGGGACAAAATTCAGGCATTTTTGTAATACTTTCTCTTCTATAGGAGACAAATATGCTCAGAGATGTTTACAACAAGTGATTCAGAGGTAGTTTTTAATTCCATTGACTGGCTCTTCTGTTCTGCAGAGTTCAATGTCATCTCTGGTTCCGCCTGCCTCAGTAAATATTTTCCACTCCCCTTTTCCCTAGTACCTCTCCGCATCCCACGTTTTGAAACTGGACAATCCGCAGACTACTTCATAAAGTCCCTTGTGCTTCTGGTACCTCCAGTAAATTCGGATATTGTTTCCTGTTGCCTTGCATCTGTTTGGTTTGATTCAAAACCTGTACTAGTTGGGCCATGGGGAAGGGGGTAAAACTAGTCATAATCTGAAGAGCTTATTGATTCAAAGGCAGCATATCCATCATTCTCTGATCCACTTTTAAAAAAAAGGAATCATTTTCTACTCTTCCACTTTGAACTGTAATATTTTGACCACAAGTCAAATTTTCTGGTTCTAAATCTGACCCAGAACCACTGGTATATGTATCCATATTGTTAGCCAGTCCCGTTCTTTTTAAAATGGATCTTACTCTCTGATTATTTTTCCTTTTGCTTCAATCAAAAATACGGCCTTCCAAGTAATCTAATCTGTCCCTTTAAAAGTCATGCTTTTGAATAATAAATGTTAATCTTTCACTGTAATACAAATACTCGGGGTCCTCTTTAAATAACTGTACCTGAGTTTCTTTTTCCAAAATCAGTTTTTTAACTTCTTTTTATTGTTCTTCACCGTCAACCAGAATTATTTTAATAAGTCCTGCACTGTAGTCAAGACAATGCATTTGCCAGTTAGTTAAAAATGGGAGACGGTCTAAGCCAAATGCCGATTGTTTGTTAAATCTAAGACCACGCGGTGCTCTGTTAACCTCTAGGTACGCTGTCATTGTTACCTTTTACCAATAAAGTCTTTGAGCTTTCAGCGCTAATTTTTCCTACTGAAAAACTACCTCTTTAGTGGTAACAGGAGATACATGTATTTCTCTATTATACGGTGTATCTATATTTAAAGGAACTGTTCTTTTCCCTCTCAACTGACCCCCCCAGATGGTATATAAAAAAGGAAAGAATCTTGCAGACTGTGTTACTAGGAGCAATTTCCAAAGCAATTGTGATGTTACTATTCAAAACTTGCCAGGTGGGACTTTTCCATGTGGGACTTGCAGTTTTTGTACACATTTACAACCATCTGCAATTTTCCAACATCCGGTAACTGGTAGGAGATTTATAAACCAGGACTTTATAAATTGTGTTTCGTCATTTGTTGTTAATGTGGCAGTATGTAAATGTCAATGTTTCTATGTTGGTAAAACTAAAAGGAATTGTAAAGTTCGTATATTAGAACATTTGAAAAGTATTTCAAATGGTGATGTGAATAATGCTTTAGCGGCTCACATAATATCTAACTGTAGTGGACATTCCTTTAAATTTCATGGTCTGCAGAAAATATATGCCAATCCTAGGGAGGGAGACAGAGAAAATGGGTTGTTACAAACTGAAAGCAAATGGCAGTGCCTCTTGGGAACCCATAGAGAAAAAGGACTAAATCCTATGTTTAATTTAGTTCCCTTTTTAAAAGAAAAGGGATAGAGTTGTATCTAGCTAGTATATTTACTTAAGTTATAAGGGAAACCTAGGTATTCCAGTAGTGGTCTTCTCTGTATGCATTTTGATATGTGGGGGGTACCTGTATTTATTTATACATCATTGTTATTACATTTTTTATATCTTTATATTCATATTTGATATGCAGTTATGGTGGTCTGCCTTTTACAGTATTTGTATATGTGTGAGATGTTGGCATATTCAATTGCTCCTCTTTTTTCCTAGATTTTGGTATAAAGACTCTTAGCACTTTAAATAAGTGTGTCCCTTTAATTAGGGACTACTTAAAGGATTAATTGGAGTAGATGGTATGCATTGACTAAGCGTCGTTAGTGACATGAAACATACATCTGCGAGTGCACGAGAGGTGCTGCTGTTATGTATTTGTATCTGAATTTTTTACACTTGCTTTACTGGGTAGCCCTGCTTTTGGGGTTGTGCTATTTGTGCTTTTTGTAGTGCAACCAGTTGTGGGACAAGTGGCCACCTTTTTTGTTCTTCAATCTGAGTCCATTTTGGTGCCCTGGCACTGCTGTGGTGCACATTGCTGGATCGCAGTAAGTTAAACCAAAATGGTGCCATGTTGTGCAAGTGCCCAAATGTGCTGGGGATGTGTGCCTTGCCTGGAGATGCGCTGCCAATGGCAATTGTGCATCCCCGGAAATGCGTGATATGGGCATGGCCACACTGGCATGTGGTGCAGGGCACCCTGAGGGGCAAAGGGTGGACCTAGGATCAGGGGTCAGCACACACATCATGCACAACTGTGCTATTGGGACCTCCATGCAAGGTGCACAATAGGGGCATATGGACACCATCGGCTACTGGCCAATAGCACCCATGTGCCATATACCCCATGGTGCCAGAGTGCCGTTAGCCCTATGGTGCCTGGGAACCATAGGATTCACAGTGCCTGAGCACCAAACATGCAATTGTGGCTGAGTGCTGCATCATGTATTGCACAGTGTGCATATG
Organism: Neoceratodus forsteri; assembly: GCA_016271365.2. Classification (NCBI taxonomy): domain Eukaryota; kingdom Metazoa; phylum Chordata; order Ceratodontiformes; family Ceratodontidae; genus Neoceratodus; species Neoceratodus forsteri. The sequence goes on from CM057452.1 coordinate 1,204,744,737, forward strand.
CTGTGCCATAGGCATAGATGCCAGAAGTGCATGCATGCATACTGCCAGGCCTATTGCGCACATCACAATGCTGCACCACGACTTGAGCATGTACAAGTCCATTGCGCAAGGTGCAATAGCACAATATTCATCCTACATATGCAGCTTAGCTTATCAGCCTATCCACGGTGCATTGGGGTCATTTGCATCTCATTACATTTGCGCATCCCCTCATTTGCATGTGATGCGCTATAAAGGCACCACAGGAAAGCGGAGGACTTGGACCAATATTGCATCCTTCACAGGTAAGCCATGAAGCTGAGGGGGTGATGGGACAGTGGATTGGGTGGGTGGTGTGGGTGATAGAAGTCACTGACTACATATCATTTCCCACAGGATGCAGCATGACCAATCGCAAGGAAGGTGAGCATCATGGGCCTGCATGGAAGCATAGTCCCATCTTTACAAAGTCTGAGACAGATGCCCTGTTCAAGATGTACCTCAATCAGGAGCCTCTGCTGAGTGGATCGATTGGCACCCCACAGGCCAAGAACGCATCATGGGAGGGTGTGGCAAGGGCTGTGAATCAGCAGAGCAGCCATCAGTGGTCTGTGCAGGAGTGCAAGAAGAAGATCAGCACAGACTGGTGCCGGATAAAGGAGAAGGTGGCAGCCATCTGACATGCATGTGCAGCCATGGGCAGTGGACAGCCCGAAGTGCCACAGATGATGCTGCAGGAGGAGATGGTGGTCGCCAACATGTGGTGTAGTGCCATCGAGGGGGTGCCTAGGGTGGGTTCCAGATAGGTGGCAGCCCATCACTGCATGGTAGGTACAGCAGCGTCTGGGGCAGGGGGGCAGGGAGCTGGCTGGTGTGACTGCTGCATTAATGTGACTGTATTCCCTTTCAGCTCCAGAGTGCCTGCATGCAGTGGCAGGGGCAGGGGTGTCCACCATGGGGGTGAGCCTAGACATGAAGGACTATCCATCCACCTCCACTGGTGTCTGGGGACCAGATCAGATGCAGCCCAACACCGCTGTCTAGCTAGATGCCTGTGGCATGGTTGCGGATTAGGCCCTGCCTGTGTTCCAGCATGACGCCAGCCATGGAGTACAGTATGCCAAGATACAGGTTGGGGCAGGGTCTGACACTGATGATGATGAGACCATCGTCCTGGTTAGTGGTGTTGCCATCAAGGGGAAGGCACCCATACCACTCACCCACCTTGGCAGCACAGACTGTGCCCTGGTGGCAGTTGTCCGGCCGGTGGCCAACACCCCCCGGTGTCACCGTGGGTGTCAGAGGTGTGGCGCTGGTTGATGGTGGTGGCGGTGGTGGTGGAGCAGCTGAACAGGTGCTGCTCAGTGCACAGCAGCTGGTGGGGCAGCAGCGGCAGTTGGATGGGATGTTGGGGGGCCGGGTGCAGTGCCCACCGATGGTGCACTGGTGAATGTGCTGCCCCAAGAGGGCCCCTCTGTGCAGCACCCACCTGCATGGGGGACTGAGCAGTGGGGTCAAATGCCACCCATGGGTCGGCACATCACCCAGCCACCCCTGGGTGCAGACCCCTTGCCCGAGCACACCCGTCTGCTGCGGGCCTCCATGGAGCAACAGGTGCTGGTCATGGCAGGGGTGCATGCACTCTGTGCTGAGATGCACCAGCCTACAGAGCAACATGACAGGGACTTTGCACAGCTCCTGGCTGACAACAGTCATATGTGGGTGGACATGACCGTAACCCTGGATCAGCTTACCACTGCGGTCACAGCCGGCCTAGATCCAGTGTCCACCATGGTGCATGGCCATCCATCACAGATCCCGCGGAGTGCATTCTCCATTCCTTGGTCACAGCGTTGAGCGACCCACTCGGTGTCGGTGCCAGGATCTGCTGTGGGAATTCCAGGCACACCTGAGGTGGGCATGTTCTGGAGCCTGCGGACCCCTGGGAAGACTCGGTCATGTTCCCACAGTAACACCCCTGGGGAACTGTCACAGACACCCCATGTGGCTGTCGCACAGCCTGGTTCTGATGGGCAGTCTCGGTGGGGCCATCCACATGTCCGTGGTGGTCCTGAACCGCCCACCTCCCTGTCCGCTGTCTGGTGCTTCCCTGTGTGCATATTGGTGTGACGTGTGAGTGTGCATTCCATGGACGTGGCATCTGTGGTTGTCGCTACACACAGGCCATGTGCACACCCACCAGGCTTCTGGCCATTGTGCTGTGTGCATGATGATGCCAGCACAGCTCCAGCTGCTACTGTGCACCAGTGCTCAGCATCTGGTACACGCCTGGTGCCATCCTCTGGGTGCGTGCCTGCAGGTGCCTGTGTGCATGTGTGTGTGTGTCTGTGGGGGCGTGTGGGTGGGGTGTGCTGTGCTGTGTGTTTCCGTGGTGTCCTGACCCTGATGCATCCATGCTCCCCTCCAGCTGCTCCTGTCACACGGCTTGCCCAACCATTCCTGTGCGCTGTGCCATAATCACTATTCCGTGCATGGGGACATGTTCACCTACCTGCGTGCACCATAATGCTCCTCTGCAATTGTTCCCGGTGCCACTGGGCCATACTGTGCAGCTGAGGTTCTCTTTGCCTGGGGGGCTGCTCACTGCCACATGGCCAAGTGGTCTCATCGTGCCCACTGCTGTTTCCCTCTTCGACCTTGACAGCTATCCCACAGTCAGTGGCTATGTTGTGTAGTATACAGCAAGCTAGGAATAGGCCTCAGGCCTTTGAGGGGCTGCACTGTAGGGCACTGCCAGACCTGTTCAGGCAATGGAACTGTGCCTTCAGCAGCCCAAACACACACTCGATGATGCTCCATGTGCTGGCGTGTCCCTCATTGTATCGCTCCTGTGCTGGGATTGATGTGCGCCGGTATGGAGTGAGCAGCCAGGGCCAGAGTGGGTAGCATCTGTCACCTGCATGGAAAGATATATGGTTAGGATGGTGGACTGTGTTGCTGCACCCCCATCCTTCCTGCCTGCACTCTGCGGCACCCCTACCCTGGCAGCCCCCACACCTTGCCCTGTTGTGCCAGAGTGCCTGTATTCACAGCATACTCACCGACTAGGTGGCCAGTGGGGATGTTCCCACTCTAAAACTTGTGGCACAGTGCTGAACTGTGCCAGATGAAGGCATTGTGTGCTCCCCCAGGGTGTGTGGCACTGGCATTGATTATGCATCCCCTGGCATCACACACCACCTGGCAGTTGACACTTGGGTAGCCCTTTCTATTGATGTAGGCTACCCCCACCAAGTCAGGTGGTGTGCAGATGCTGACATGGGTGCAGTTGATGGCCCCTAGCATGCCAAGCATACGTGCTACCCTGTGGAACTCCTGCATGTTCACTGTATGCTCTGCCTGTGTGCTAGGGAAGTGGATGCATTCCGCAGCATGTGGCTGCAGTGCATTGAGGAATTGTGTGGGGAGCTGTGACACGGCTGACTGGGTTATGCCTGTGGTGTCCCCTGTTGGCCTCTGGAAAGTACCCATGGTGAGCAGGCACATGATAGTTGTGACTTTTGTCTCCACAGTCAGGGCATGGCTTTGTCTACTGAATGTCTGCATTTCATCACTACACAGCTCACAGAGCTGCCTCAGAATTGCCCAGTTCAGGTGGTACCAGCCCACAATCTCTGTATCACTGTATTGTTCGAAGGTGGTGCTGGCATGGTACCACCTGTTCCAGGCATACCTCCAACAGGCCCTTCCACGGCTGTGCCACTCTTCCTCCTGCCTCCTCACATCCCTCATTGCTACCTCCATCTGTAAGATGGCACTGGCCATGGCCTCAGCTGTCCTGTCCCCCCTGGGCAGCAGGCACCTCAGATCTCTCTGACTGTGTGCTGCTGTATGTGCGGTTGTGCTGGGCACACACCTGTGTCTTTTGTTCCCAACTGGCAGTCTGTGGCCTGTGGCCTCCACCTCCCACCTGCCTGGGCACCTGTGCTGCCCCTTCTGTGCCAGGTGTCATGGGCACACACTCTGGCTGTTGCCTTTCTGACTGTCTTACACACACACACACACACACACGACCATTCTCTCACTCCATCTCACTCCCTCACTGCCTCTGTCCCTGTCTTGCACCCCTCCCGCTGTTCAGCCTGGCCACTGTGTCTCTCTCACTCCTGCTCCCCTCTGGTGCAAGCATCCTTTCCCCTGCTTGCTCCCTCTTTTTATAGGCTGAAGTGTCCTCCATGCATTTCCCATTTGCTCCATGCTTGTGCCATTTGTCAGGTGTTGAATATTGCACTGTGCTGGATATTAATGGCTATGCCCCCTGCACTTGCACATGCATGCATTACCATTGCACATTGGCACATGGTAACTTGTGCTGCACAGTTGCTGTGGCTGAATATTGCTCTCCGATGCATTTTTGTTGTTGTGCTGGTACAACCCTGTTGTGCATTGTGCAACTGCTTTGAATATCCCTCCCAGTGTGTGTAGCACTAACTGCCATTTGATGCCAGGCTCTGGATCCATGAGCTACACATTTACTCACCTTGGGGCCCTTTGTAATATCTGAGGGCTATTTTTCACCATCACATCAGTCAGTACAGTATATATTTAACTCATTCAGGCCTAGATATGCTTGTAGGTGGCAACTGAAAGCATAGCCACTCAGGCCAATAACAACTCTAGACGTACTCAGCTGACTTTCACTCAGGCCTGGATATGTCTGAGGAAGTCAGCAGTTTTTGCCTAAATATTAAACAAACTGAATTGCTTAGACTTGATTGCATAGCACCGTTAGAAAGGTAATTTTGTGCTGAACAACTTTGCAGCTGATACTTTCTGTCTATAATCTATTCTTCATGAGTTATTTGCATTTGTTTATGGTATGGTGTGCATAGCAGACATTTATCTCTCAAGCCTCACCTAAATACCTTGGATAAATCCGAAAAAAACAAACAGCTGTTTGGTATTTCAGCTAGTATAAAAATAAAACCTGATTACAATTGATTGCATAGTACTCTTAGAAAGGTAATTTTGTGTTGAACAACATTGGCCCTGGTATTTAGTGTCTATCACATATACTTTATGAATGATTTTAATTTGTTTATGGTATGATGTGCATGGCTGACATTTGTCTCTAAGGCCTCACCTAAATACCTTGAAAAAATCTGGAAAAAAAAACACAGTTGTTTGGTATTTCAACTAGTATAAAATAGAAACCAAACTGATTACAATTGATTGCATAGCACCACTGGAAAGGTAATTTTGTTCTGAACAACTTTGACACTAACACTTTGTGTGTAGCACTTGCAGTTTAAGAGGTATTCACATTTGTTTGTGGCATGCTGATTATGGCTTGATTTTGCTTAGAAAGGCCCAGAATGTAGTACTAAGAATATACAGGACACAAGTGGTGGAAGTCTCAAAGACCTCTTGTGGTGTGAATGAGTTAAAGTGAGGTGAGGTCCAAATTGACAAAGATGGCACTCAGCCTCGGTGGCTTGCACTATTTGCCTATAACTCAATGCGTCGAGACCTCTCCTCCTTCTGTGGTTCCACCACTCCCTTACTCAAGGGGGTCAGCTGTTCCATTACCCCTGGCTACTGCACCTACCTGTCTTGCCCCCTGCACCCAGAGCTTCAACTTCCCTCTTCACAATAGGACCCCTCTTGGGTTGCAGCCCAAGCTTCAGGGAAACATTTTCAAAGGAGGAGAAGTACTGTACAATGAGAAAGGAGGCAGGGGGAGAGAACATGGAGCTACTCGGCCTATCCCCCGAAATGAAGGGGATGGATAGAGAGGGAAGGGACAGAAGTTTGCACTGGTTGGAGCTAGAAAGGAAGAAGAGAGGGGCTCATCCTGGAGAGAAAGAGGCAAACAGCATGAAGGAGGGGGAAGTGTTGGGAGGGAGGAGAGGAGAAAGGAAAGGGGCTGTAGGGGAGGGAGAGAGAGAGAGACCAGTGCATGTACTTACCGTGGCTTTACTGCAACAGAAGAAATTGGAGACAGGTTATTAGTCCTCAAGCAAACAGTTCATAGGTCTTGTTACCAAAGTCCATTTCCCAGCTGTCATGTCTGGGTAGTGGGCAAGAGATCATTCAAGTACCTTCCTTCCTGGCCATCAAGGGGCTTCAGTTCAGTGGGGTGCTCCAAGGTCCAGCTGTATCTGCTGGGCTCTGATCAATGTCTGTACCCTGCAGCATGACTTGGCTGACTGCATTGGCCCAGGATTCAATTATTTATTTTTATAGAGCCCATTCATCGATGTCAGATTGCAAAATATTGTTGGAGGCTGTTGGCTGGGACCTCTCAGGGCTCAGGATCAGATCTTGTCCCTGTCTCTTCAGTGCCGGCTCACCAGTGGATTCTGATCCCGTCATAGATGAGGCTCTGCTGCACTGTCTGGTCAGCTTGTCCAGTGGCTTTTGAGCCCCTGCCTGAGACCTTTTCCTCTGCTGCTTTCTCTTCAATTTGGAGGTACTCCATTCCATGCTCCCCCCATGTCCACCACTGCTAGGGCCTCATATCTGTTTAGTGTGGTGTGGTAATCTTGGCCGTGTCTCTTTGGGGGTATGGCAGCATTGGTGTTTGGGGTGTCATTTTGTTCTGAGGGTTTCTGGTTGAGTTTCAGGATGGCCACTGCCTCTTGATGTACTCCATCACCTCTTCAGGGGTCTAAAAGGTGTTGTAGACCCCATTTCTTAGAATTTGCGATTTGGCAGGGTAAATGAGGTGATACTGGACCTGGGCAACCCTCAAGATCTTCCTCTCCTCCATGTAAGCCTTCCATTTCTGGGCTAGCTCATTTGAATAGTCATTAAATATATATATATATATATATATGCAGTGTCCCATATCAGCTGCCCCATTTCTCTGGCCTGGCTCAGGATTTATTATTTTTCTGGGAACCTCAGCATCTTCCCAAGGATAGGCCTAGGTCTGCCACCTTCTTTGGACAGTAGTGCCAGTGTGTGGTGTGCCCGCTCTACCGCTAGGGCCAGTTGCCACTCATACTGTAGAAGCCAGGGTAGCACGGCATGCAAAAACATGGCAGCATCTCTTCATTCTGCTCCCTCCAGGAAGCCCACAAACCAGAGGTTGTTCCTCCAGCTACATTTCTCCACATCTTCAGCTCAGGAGCAGAGGAGGTGTACCATATACTCCAACTCTTGTCATTTGGTCTCACATCCTTTTCATCGATGTATGAGAAGTAGGCCTCAGCATCTAGGGTATGGTGGTTGAGTGCCTGGACCTTTTCCTCTAAAGCAATTATTAATACCTTGTAAGTCTTGATTTCAGTAATGACCTGCTGCCTCACTGTTTTAAGTTCCTTGAATTCTGCTGAGTTATCAGCGCTAGTGCCAGTCTGTCTTTTTGGTGCGGCCACTGCCATTGTGCTTCACCACGTGGCAGTCTGAGATGCAGCAAAAAACTATTCGTCATCTTTTTAAGCTTTCCCGTCCAGCTATCCTCCTCACACTTTCAGGTTTGTTAGTATTACAGCTCCTTAAACAAAAAAGCTCAAGTGATATTTAAAAGATACAATGGATTTTTTTTTCTGGTAAATAAAGCAATGGGTAGGACAGAGCTGTCGTTTAAGCTACCATTCCTTTCTGGCTCGTGCATGCACCCCCATCATACAAGGATTTTAGTGTCACATTCAGTTCTAACTTACAGAAATTGCGAGTGCCATTTCACAGTGCTGCTTCTCACCTCCTGTTCTGTGGCATACTATCCTGCTTTCATTCTCTGCCTGTGCCATTGCATACTGCACACCAAGCTGCTTGCTGATTCTCTTAGGGAGGGAGTGTGCTCTGGACCAATGTATGCCACTCATTCATAGAACCACTGTGACTCCAGCATCATGTCTTTTCTCCACTGTGACTGTTGCTGACACACTCGATTCCTCTCTCGGCACGCTGCTGTGGTACTGTGGTGTTTTCTCTCTCTCTCTCGCTCTCTCTCTCTCTCTCTCTCTACCTTTCTCTCTTTCCTCTCTCTCTCTCTCTCTCTCTCTCAATGGAATAGGTTCAAATATCCAGCCACAACTCCCTAAATCATCCACCCTGCAACATCCCAAAGTCAACCACAAAACCCCCACAGCCCTCCACCCTATACCACTCCATGCAACCCAATTAACCTGCACTGCATTACTGCATAACTCATATCTATTTACTAGACATGTAGTCAGTGAATAATCAGCAATGGACATGTCACAAAGTGCAATACATAGACAACTCAAGTAAAAGAAATATGACTATAGTTCTTTGATATATTGCAAAGAAGTTATAGGAAAAAGTCAAAGATACATTCTTTGGTGCAAATGGTAGCAATACCATATCTTATCCTTTCTGTTTCTTTTACAGATACTTGCAGAGCTGCACCATCACACATGCAACATATCCCAAATATGATCTTGCAAGGCTTCACCAACACCTATGCAGAACTAAAAAAAACAGGAACAGGTAATAGAATTAATGAAAGTCCAACAGCAAATGGACAGAGACACACAATGTCATACTGAGGATATATCAAGCAGAATGACGCAGATGTGCAGCCAGTTGTTGGATGCCTCAGTACTGGCCATCCAGCTCCTCCACCATCAGGTGGTAGAAGAACTACTTCTCCTCCTCCAATGGGGCAGGCTCCTGAGGCTGCTTCCACTTCATCTCAGTCCTCAGGAAGTTGGTTATAATGGTCCTCCCATCAACCCACCAAGCAGAGGCACCTTTCTATGGAATAAAGACTTTTTTTTACATTATCTTTACTTATAATTTGAAAGTGTATTACAGAAAATACTCAGTATTACTTATCAGAAATACAGGTTTTGTTTTATATATTTAAAGGAAAGCTATCCTTAACTGAGGCTTATCAACCCCCAAAAACCTTACCCCCCGATTATGTTTTGAGCATCACTAACACTTTTTTAAATGTATTGTAACTTACTTCATTTAATAGTAGTAATGTATGTGAATACACAACATGGCGAATGGTGCTCAGTTCCATTCCAAGTAAAATTGTGATGCTGCACTACTCAATTAAATATACTAGTATTGAACTGAGCGGTATGGTGCTGCACCATCACTTAGAATGTAATCTAAAAGCATCCATCATGTTGCAGACTCATGGACTTTACAACTATAAAAGTAAGTGCAAAAGCTTTTTAAAAAGTGTTTTTTGATGTTAAAAGCCTAATGGGGAGGGGGGAGGTAAGTCTGTTCATTACAGGAAGCATCACTAAAGGACTAGTTTCCTTTAACTTAAAACCAAAAAATGAAGACTAATCTGTATATTTATTTTATTGTTAACAAAATGTTTTTAAAGCAATCAATATTTTTCTTACAGTTGATTCTTTCAATATGAAACATTATGATGAGAAAGATTCAACATTATTTACAATAAAAAACCTTTTTGTTTTGCATATTTAAAGGAAAAAAGTCATTCACTGATGCTACCATTCAGCAAATCCTTACCCCCACCCCCCCAATCAGGCTTTAAGCATCAGAAACATTGTCTTTTCAAGCAATTTTGATAACTTAATTTTATAGTTGCAAACTTCATCAGTCCACAACATCGCAGACACTACGCGGTTCCATTTTCCATTTCAGGTAAAATTGTGCCACCACACCACATGCTTCAATGCACTTGTATTCAGGTGAGCACTGCAGCACTGCACTTCGACTTCCAGTGGTACAACACAGCATCTGTTATGTTGCTGAGTCATGGAGTTTACAACTATAAAATTAAGTAAATGCAAACTTTTTTTAAAAAAGTGTTTTTTGATACTAAAAGCCTAATTGGGGGTGGGGTAAATCTTTTGGGATGGGAAGCATCACTGAAAGACTACTTTCCTTTAACATCAAAAGAACAAAAATGAAGAATAATCTGCATTTTTCTTATTGCTAGCAATTTTATTTTAAAGGAACGTTGTCATCTTTAAAATCTCCCCACCCCTCCAAAGCAGTACCCCAAATTAGCCATTTTGCAATGCAAACACCTTTGTTTCAGTATTGCAAACACCTTTGTTCCAGAGTTTTAACTAACTTTATTTTATTGTGTAAAATTCCGGGCTTCGATAATATGATGGATGCTGTGCAGTTTCATTTCAAGAGAAATTGCAGTGCTGCACCACTCACTTCAATAGAAATGCATTAAAGTGAGTGGTGCAGTGACACAATTTCTCTTGAAATGGAAACATGCAGTGCCCACGATGTTATGAAAGACCAGATTTTTCTGCAATAAAATAAAGCAAGTTAAAACACCAAAACAAAGGTGTTTGCATCGCAAAAAGGCTAATCAGGGGGGTATGACATAGGGAGGAGGGGAGATTCTAAAATTGGAATCTCTCCATTAAAACCAACCAACAGTTTCTTACTATAATTACTTTCAATATGAATGTTTATGATGAAAAAGACTAACATAATATATTAATATGTCCCCCAGACTACTCGTTGCTGGATAAGAGTGGTTTTATGTGCATTCTGCTCATGAAAAAAGAATGAAGCAAAGCTGAACTGTTGTGGATTGAGTAAAACACAAGTTAAACCACTCTAATCTAGCAACAACAGGTGAGGGGGGACATATTAGTTTATTATAGGTCCTGTAAAAGAGAAATGGAACACCTGTTGTCCTGTCAAGAAGCAAGTATTAGCAATATTTTTTACAGTCTCAGTGTCTGAATTACTGCACTTACAGCTGAGTGAGTGAAAGTGTTCCTTGACCATGGCTGCTGGGGGTGTGCTTTTTCCTTTTTTATTTGCATCTTTATTGCAGCCAATCATAAAGAGGTAGATATCGTGCATGTGGTTTAAAGGGGATCACCCTGCCTGCCTTGCGTCACTGTCTTTTTGTTATGTTTATTGTAGCTGATCCTAAAGAGGTACAAATTTGTACCTTTTGTTGTGTGTGACTGAATAAGAATCAAAGTTCACAACTTATAGGAGCATGCTGCATAAGGACAAATGCCACAGAGTGGGTGACTCTTTTATATTTACGACGGTGAGTCATACTTTGAATACATTTCAACATGAACAGCAACAGTTCTAAGGGGTACGGCCATTTAGTCCCCGGGCAAAACTTTGTGGCATTGTAGTAGTGGAGTAATGGTCACCAGGACAATTTGTCATTACCGCTGTCATCGTGCAGACAAAGTGTAGTGGTAGCACTTGTCGCTGAAGGGCAGGATAGATTTGTGGCAATTGAAGGGAAGGAAAATTATTTAATTTAATCTGAGAAGGAAAAGATTCAGAAAGGGAAGGATGTGCTTATGTGATTTATGTGGTTCCATTCTTTATTTAATCTGTGAACACTATGAATATCTGACTTATGTGGCAATTCTTAAAATATCAGCATCAGTTAAAACAGTTCATTCTTTATTTAATCTGGGAACTCTGTGGCTATTGAAGTTAAATAGGCAGACTTTAGGGAAGGATTCCGAAAATAACAGCATTAATTAAAAACGGTTCCTTTCTTTATTTAATCTGTGAACACTATGCATATCTGATTTACGTGGCAATTCTGAAAACATCAGCATTAGTTAAAACAGTTCCATTCTTTATTTATTTAATATGGGAACTCTGTGCAATTGAAGGGAATGCTGTCCCCTAGGGTGTGCATGCGAACCCTGCATGTCTGGTGCTCACATCACCAGATTATTTTACCTTCTGACCCATCCTTTTCTTTAATATACAAAATATTGTCTAACCAGAGCTTCTTCTTCTTACCTTTCTGCATGGTAACAAAATCCATGTCAGCAAAGGCAACAATCGATGCTCTCTAATTTTACACCCTGACCTTAAGTAAGTAGAGTTTTATCACCTGCTAATCAATTAATTTATGTCGATGTCATCCATAGTGCAACATTCTCTGTTACTAATGCCGCGGTTACATGACCGCAACTACTGTGCCAGCGACTACTGTGATCGGCAATATTTTCTCTGCTACATTTTCACCGCGCTGAATGAAACCTTGACTATTAGTCCGTAAACCCAATTCTAATGGTGCAACCAATATTTTTTTTTCATAATTATAGTATTACCCTCCTGAACACCACAACTTGATGGCAGTATTAGGTTTCTGCTGTCATGTGACTTTGACCCTGTTACTTACATTTTTTATTGTATTTCATTTCTGTTGTGCTGTGGGTGCTAGCAGCTTAGATGTCAGCTGCAGTTTATGATAGCAGTTACGCTTTGAAAGTGAGGGGGGACAGAAGAATGTGTTTATCAAACTTTGATTTCTGGGTGTTCAGAAAGATTTTACATAGTTCATACATTGTTATTCACTGTATAAGAGTGTTTAACGAGCTATGTAAAGAAAGAAACTGATTGCTTAACCTGTGAAACAGAACCTATAATATTTACAAAGAACAGTTTCTGTTTTATCTATTTAAAGGTAAGCAGTGATTACTGATGCTCCCTGTCCCCAAAGACTTGCCCCCATCAAGCTCTGAGCATCAAAAACATTGTCTTGTTATGCATTTTTATTTACAAATGTTATAGTTGTAAGCTCCAGGAATCTGCAACCTGGTGGACAGTGTGCAGTTCCATTGCAAGTGAAATTGTGGTGCCACACCACATGCTTCAATACACTTGTATTGGTGTAAGCGGTACAGTGCTGCACTTCCACTTCCAATGGAACCACACGTCATCCATGATGCTGTTGATTCACATAGTTTCCAACTATAAAAGTAAGTAAGTAGAAGCACTTTTCAAAAAAAACCAAAACATTTAGATGCTAAAAGTCTAACGGGCCAGTAAAGATTTTGGGGATGGGCAGTATCACTGCAGGACTCTTTTCCCTTAACTTAAAAAACAAAAATAATAATCTGTTTATTTTTTGTATTGCAAACAAAATGTGTTTTACAACAATCACCATTTTTTTTTTTACAAAAAGTAGCATTTTTTTCGCTGCATTTTTTTGGGTTCTATGTTTTGTATCATAAATGTAATTATTCAATAAAACATATATTTGTATATTTGCAAAACAACACATTGATATGTGTCATGTAATTTAACAACTTGCAATAGTTTCAGTCCTAGTAAACATGGTACAATTTAGCCAATAAACAACATCTGACTGCTACTATGGGGGGGGGGATGGGGGCATACAATCTGTTTACAAAAAGAGGTCTTGAACAACCCTACACTACCACACAGAAATGACTGATAATCACAATGAACCCTTCATTCCCATAGTCCATAGTAAGCAGTAGAGGCACAGGACCCTGCAGGCCCTATGATCCTATCCATGCATAGTGTTATTCTACCTCATTTACATGTGGGAGGAGTGGGAGCATCACTCCATAATGAGCAGTAGGAGCACAGTACCTTCCAGGTCCAGTGCTCCAATTCCTACATATTGTGATTGTCCCTCATATCTGTGAGAGAACACTCATATCAGTCCCTAGTGAACCTTGGGGGCTATCAGCCCTAACACTCACCCCATTCCATAAGTGAATAAGCTGAAATGGCTAGATTTTAGTAGAGTTCAATATTTAAGGAGGGGCCCTGCACTCGCATTGATCTATAAGTGCAGAGAGATTGTAATTGACTCTTGTTTCCCTGTGGGAACACAGGGCCCACTAGGCCCCACACTGCCATCAGTTCATAATGGTATTCATATGTTCATGTGTGAACACAGAGCCCTCTGGACCATGTGCTCCCATGCATGCACATTGTAATTAACCTCATTTATATGAGGGAGAGCAGGGCTCACTCCAATCAGTCCTTAGTGAGTGGTGGGAGCACAGGGCCTATCCATGTCTATTGTAATTGTGCATCATTTCTGTGTGGAAGTGCTGAGCCCTCCAGGCCCTGCACTCCCATTAGTCCACAGTGAGTAGTAGAAGCACAGGACCCTCTACATCCTGTGCTGTTATCCATGCCTATTGTAATGTCCCTCATTTTCATGTAGAAGTGCAGGGCACTCCAGGTCCTGTGATCCCAGCAGTCAATACTAAGTAGCGAAAGCACAGGACCCTCTGAGCCCTCTGCTGCCTTCCATGACAATTGTGATTGTTCCTTGTTTCCATGTGGGAGTGCAGTGCCCTCAGGCCCCTGTGCTCCCATCAGTCCATAGTGAGTAGTGGCACCACAGGGCACTCGAGGCCCTGGGCTCCCATCCATGCCTATTGTAATTCTCCCTCATTTTCATGTGGGAGCCCAGTGCCCTCCAGTCCATACTGAGTGGTTGGAGCACAAGGCCCTCCGGGCCCTGTGCTCCCATCCATGCCTATTATAATTGTCCCTCATTTCTGTGTGGCTGCACAGTGCCCTCTGAGCCCTGTGTTCCCATCATGCCATACTGAGTAGTGGAAGCACAGGACCATCTGCACCTTGTACTCCTATCCATGACTATTGTAAGTGTCCCTCATTTCCATGTGGGAGCACACTCCCATCAGGCTATACTGAGTAAAGGAAGCACAGAACCCTCTTAGACCTGTGCTCCTATCCATGACTATTGTAACTGTCCCTTATTTCCATGTGGGAGTGCAATGCCTTCTCGGTTCTGCACTCCCATCAGTCCAAAGTGAGTGGTGGGAGCACAAAGCCCTCTGAGCCCTGCACTCCTATCTATGCATATTGTAATTATCCATCATTTCCATGATGGAGCACAGTGCCCTCCGGGCCCTGTGGTCCAATCAGTTCATACTGAGCTGTGGGAGCAGAGGGCCTGGTAGGAACACAGGGTCTTATAGGTCCTCTGCTCCCATCCATGCCTAATGTAATTGTCTTCCATTTCTATGTGGGAGTGTAATGCCCTCCAGGCCCTGTACTTCCATCAGTCCATAATTAGTGGTGGAAGCACAGGGTCCTCCAAAGCAGTACTGCACACACATTGAGAATCCATGCCACAGTATCTGTCACCTTAGCCACTTCCATTACAATTCACTAACAGTTTCATACAAAGCTTGGAAATATGCAAAACAGTTTAGTACTCCTAAAGGTGTCCGAAGCTGTAAGTAGCAGCGAGTCCTTATTTTGAAGCGTTTTTGAGATACAGGGTATAGCTGCCTAAAGGCACCCTGGCCATTACAATAGTATCCTGTGGGATTTTCTGAAACTTTAATGTCTTATTACTATGTGGTGCAGTAATATTTTTGCACCAAACCACCAAAAGGAACATCTCTGGGGCAAGCCCATTGTACCCAAAAAGTTCAACCAAAAATTCCACTTTTTTTTTGTTATGAAGTGACAAAAAACAGCTATACAAGAAACAGTTATTTTGAAAATTTGTGAAACAAGTAAACATGTTCCAAGCTTGTGTTTTGCAATTTGTAGAATAAACAAAACACTTGGGGCCTGATTCTAGAAAGGTGGCACAAGTCACTGCCAAACGCAACTTGCACCTCTTGCAACTGCGACAATGACCCTGCACCCTATTCTAGAAGGGGCAGGGTCTCTGCAGCTAAGTTCTGTGACTTGCAACATGTGGCCAGGTACACCAAACTGCAGGCACATCTGGTGAGCATGTTGCAAGCCTCAACACAGATCGTAAGTGTCCTCCTATGCCCAGCTATCCTCAGTAGATTCCCCACAGGGCTGCCCCCATCAACTTCCCCCCCAGGTGTACATGTAGTGCCCACAGGGTGCTGCCACTCCCTGCCCCAAAACCTATGGTAACTGCCCCCCAGGGCTGCCCACACCAACTTCCCCGCACCCCTGTGTAATGTGTCCCAGGGCTTCCCACCCCCAGTTCTCCAAAGTGTGCAAACAGAGCCCCACAGGACTGCCCACACCCCTAGCACCCTGAATCCCCCATTATAAAGTGCCCTTGGCACTGTCATTCCCCAACCCATGTCCCGAACCCCGAGTCACTGGCCTCAAATGTGGCAAATAACCTGACATGCCCTGGTAGTCTAGTAGTCTAACCCCACCCAGCCATGCCAGCCCACCCAGCACTCCCCACCCATCCCAGCCAGTGACTGGCACAGCCCACCTCTCACCTCCATGGCCAGATGCTGACGGGTTATGTGGTGCTGCTGGAAACGTTCTCAGATATTAATTTCTGGTGTGTCTTCCAGTAGCACTACTATAACTCCAGTCGGCTGAAAAGCACTGGCTATGGAGGTGAGCTGTGCAATCACCAGCTGAGGATGGGTGGAAACTGGTGGGCTGCACATGGCTGAGGCTACTGAACTACCAGGACTATCAGTTATTTCTCATTGTGTGTGTTTCGGGTCAGGCATGGTGAGATGACAGCACCGCCCTGTGAGGTGTTTACAATGGGGATTTGAAATACTGGGGTATGGAACCTGCGGGGCTCTGTTTACTGGGGGCTGAGGGGTGTGGTATCCTGGGGCATTCTTTACATATGCATGGGGGCAGTTGGTGGGGGAAGCCCTGCAGGGCAATTCCTGTACAGTGGGGCATGTACAGTATGGGGATCAGGCAGGATCATGCATAATGCCCTGTGGGGCAACAACAGGGGTGGTCTGGTCATGGGGGAACATGGACCAGGTTCTAAAGGAACCTCAGAGGACAGATGTAAGTTACACCAGCTAAATGCAGGTGTAACTTACGTTGCCGGTTCTCCTCTGGGGGTTCTTGTAAAATCCCAACACTGAGGACTTTGTTGCTGCCCTTCTGGAATGGGGCACAACTGCTGCCATAAACCCCCTAGTGTCATGTCACAGGGGGTTTATGGTTCAACTGCCAGCATAACAGTTGTTCAGCGCAAGTTGCCTGTGACATGTTGCAGGCCACTTTGTAGAATAGCGCAAGTCACAACTGCTGGCGTAAGTTGCTTCTTACGCCATTCTACTTGGTGCAAGTGCTTTTATGCCAGGTGCAGCCTTTCTAGAGTCGGGTCCTTAGTTCTCAAATTGTAACTAATGTCATGATTTGTGAACAAACTTTACTGCGATTTGTGACACAATAATTACATGGATAAAATAAAGGCATTTCTGAGCAATATTGTAAAAAAGTTATCCCAGAATCTGATTCCTCAGGCCACAATTAGGTAAACACAGCTGTCAGTGTTTCCTAACTGCAAGTATTTTTTGAAATATTTCAATATGTTTGACTTGCTAACTGAAAACAAGATGATGGAAGCTCAGCAAATCCTTCCATATTTGCGGCAAATAAACCTGCATCCTCGGCAAAAAAAACTGTTTTATTGAGGCTGCCACGTAACTTTTCCCATAAGAAATATTGGAACATAATAACTTTTTGAAAGTATTACATTTTTTTTTCCAAACCTTCAAAAGGCACATCTGTGATGCAAGGCTGACATACCCTAAAAATTTCAGACCAAATGCCCAAGTCATTTCTGAGCAATGGCATGACAAAGGATTTGCATAAAAATGGTAATTTTCACATTTTTGATATGCCACATTTCTGCAGCCACACATCTGATCAGTACAAAACTTGTCACATGAAGAGATCTTTGTTCCCCGATGATGCATGCAAGATTTCATAGGAATCAGTTGAATGGAAACAAAGTTTTTAAAGTGAACATTTTGGGTTTAACATAGAAGTGATCATTGAACCCTAACTATAGTGGTGGAACCCCACCACTATAATATATAGATAAAGATATATCTATATATCTATCTATCTATATATATACATATATATACATATATATATATATATATATATATATATATATGACACTTTTCATTTTGTTTATAATTCAGACACCTTAATTTTAACAGAGTTATGCTACATTTCGAATATGATTGATCTGTTATTTGGTTCATGCATATTGTTATTTATTAAAAAAATGGCTGAAACAGAGTGCTATGATTGACTGACCAAGTTCTAAAACTGTTACTTTAATGGCTAAGAAAGAGCACATACAATAGAAAAAAATAGAGTGTTAACTATAATTTTTTTTAAACAAAGATATTTTAGTTTAATAATTGCAGGAAGGCACTTCAAGAGTCAGGTTGCCTTTTGAAATTTCATGCTAGTTTAACCCCCCTCCCCAAGAGTGGAGCTTACTTTTTTGAGCCACTGGAAGCTTGAGGTGGATTCACCTATGACCCCTGTGTCCTCTGGTTTGAACTAGTGTTGGAGGCCAGGAGCTGAGAAGCTGCTGTTTGCATTGTTGCTCTCTGGTTGTATGCCACCGATGAAAAGGGTCTTTCTGCACCAGAAGACAAAAATGAGGGATCGCTGACATCATCATTATCAACCAGACTGCGATCTTGGCTGGGCTTAGTGGTTTAAAAAGTTCAAGAATGCAGTAAGCAGCAAAGAAACTGGTGAGTAACTTACAGTAGGTATTATACTGGATGTAAACAAATGGATGGTGCTGTCTTGTTGATCTCTGTCTCCAGCAATCAACCAACCAGAATGCAATGGGTCCTTGTAAAAACTCAGGCACTTTGGAGGAACAGCAACAGCATGCTTGGTACCCTTTTCCTGCCACTTAGGGGGCAAGATTTTGAGTGACCAGCCTGACAGGCAGTGAGAGGCTGAGATACATAAGAACATATTATGAAGCCAGCAGATAAAGGCCTAAAGGCCTATAAAGTCTGTCTGAGTGTGCAGCTCTTAGTGCTGTACGCTGATGCTGCCCTACCACTCCCCAAAAACTGATCCCACTGGAGTGTGCTAAGCTAAAACCTTCTTCCAACATAGGAGGAGTTCATGTAGTCCTTTCAGTTAGTCCTTCCAGAACAGTTGGAGAGGAGAGGCATTAAGAAGGAGAGTTGAGGGTCTAGCTGGTGGTAGCTGAATCCGGCTGCTGGAAGCTCCATCCAAGTGAAGAGAAAGTGTTGTGAATCCCGAAAAGCTGTTAAAAGACTGAATCTGCTGAAGCCATTTGCAGACCTGCTGAAATTAGATGTGAGAACAAACCAATCTGCCCTGTGTGAGGTGCCAGTGGAGGAGATGACCAGGAGCCTGCCCCCAGGTACTAGTTCCCATGATTGAGTAAATGCCCACCAGAGGGAAGTGGGATAGCTACTTGGTTTCTGCCCTTTTGAACTTACCATGCTGTCACATGCTGTTGATCAAGAAAAAGGAAGCTGCAGTGCAGTGACCATGCCAAGCCTGGGCCTACATCCACCATCTGGCTGCTGCTGCTGCCCTGTTATCTGTTTCCGAATTGTCTGAGGCCACTTCAGAATTGAGAAAGGATATGTGAGCACTGGTCTGCCAGCCAGAAACCACTGCTGTGGAATTCCATTGTTTAGATTACAATTTTGTGTTGGATTTCCCTGTTTGATTACAATTAGTTTGAAACAACGAGCTAGCCAAAAGTCTGTTGGGTGGCATAAAAGCAAACAGGACACCAAAGCATGATCCCAGGCATCACATCATCAGGCTGTTACAGTGTAAAATCTATCTGGTACCCAGTAGTTAGAAGTACAGTTAAAAGTGCAATTGCTGAAAGCATATTGAATCCATGGGGATCTGCTACTGAGGTTAGTGTGAGACCCTATAGTACAGTAGGCCCAATCTGGAATTAGTATGTGGGTGTGGGGTGGCCTACTACACCATCTCTGCAGAGAGGCTTTGACACCAGGAAGCACTTTTATTGGGGTGAAGCAGTAACATTATGGGGAGTGATAGTCTTGTTGGCAGTGCCCAAAATCATTGCTAATTAGTTTTGCATAATCCCTGTTACTGTACTTCACAGGACCTGAGTTAAAGGAGATATAAAGTCCTGTTGTTAGTTTCTGAAAATATTGTGTGTGAACATATTATTAGCAATCTACTCTAATTATCTATTTATTTTTTATTTATTTAGTTAAACATCAGTTTAGAAACCTTTGAGCCAGAGGCTCATTTACAAAGGTACCTTGTCACAAAGAGGACATCAGAACAGTAGTACAAGGGACACAGTACTTACAAACAAAAAAGTTACAGTTCAATTACAATTTTGTTACAATAGAGTACAATCTCCAACGAGCAAAAGATAACAACAGGTGCAAAACTGATGGTCGGGGGAGAGCTGGTGGGGGTAGAAGGGAGGGAGATAGGGGAGGAGGAATAAGTAGGGAAAGGAAGGGGGGAGCTGCTCAGCGAGCATTGTCAAACAGAATATATATATATATATATTTTTTTTTTTTACACTAGGCTAGCGGCAGTTGCATTTGTGAGAGCTAAGCAGGAAGTTTCTGAGCCTGGGCTTAAAGCAAGCTAAGGTTAGAGTTTGAGACACTGGCAGGGAGGACTTATACCAGTGGGCGCGGTGGGGAATGCCCTCTGACCTTGTGAGGTCTGGCTCTCAGAATAACTAGGGTAGCTCTTGAGCGAGCTGCTGCGTGATCACGGTCGGTGTATACGGCGAATGGAGTTGGATAGGCCTATGGGGGATAGGCCATGCAGGGCTTTAAAGGTGAGCTGGCATGTCTGATACATGAGTCGCTCTTCCAGGTTGAGTAGGGTAGCCAGGGTGTACAGCTCACATGTGTGAGTGAGTCTAGGAGCACCAGTGATAAGTCTGCAGGCCTTATTTACTGTGAGACGAACCTTGTTGAGGGCAGTCTGATCTGCTGAGCCATAGACCGGAAGGCCATAGTCAATGAGAGACATGACAGAGGAGGTGACAGCCAGGCGGAGGGCATCAGGAGGGAGGCATTTCTTGTGCCGGTAAAGAATGCCTAGCCATGAGTTGGCGACAGAATTTAGGGCAGATATATGTCCATGGAATGAAAGTGCAGGGTCAAAGGTTATACCAAGATATTTATAGGATTGCACCTGGTCAATGACGAGATTGGGTGTGGAGTGGACAGCTAAGGGAAACTTGCTGTACTTATTTTGGGGTGGGAGAAGAGCATCGTTTTGTTTTCTTAGGTTGATAACAAAGTCGGTGCTCAGTGAACCAGGTAGCTGCAGAGTCAAAGACTAGTTGGAGGGAGTTCTGTAGCAGCATGGGGTCATTGTGGGAGGCAACGAGAACAGCATCATCAGCATAGAGAAGCATCTTACCCGTACAACTGCTGGGTAGGGAGTTAAGAAAGAGTGAGAATAGTAGGGGTCCAAGAATTGAGCCCTGCGGCACCCCAGAGTGAATGGGGCATGTTTCAGAGAGAGTACCGTTGACTTTCACACATTGGGAGCGGGCGGAGAGATAGCTGGTGCACCAGGAAACAGGTCCTGAGGCAAAGCCTGTTAGGTCGAGGGTGGAGAGCAAAAGAGGATGCGAAACAGTATAGAATGCTTTAGACAGGTCAATGAATATAGCACCAGCCAGGGCACCAGAGTCCAAGGAAGCATGGAGGAAGTTGGAAAATTCCAGGAGTGCTGTATTGGTACTATGACCTGCTCTGAACCCGTGTTGTTCAGGGCAGAGAACATTGTACTTACAGAGGTAGTCAGAGACTTGGAACGTCACAATTTTCTCTACGCCTTAGGGGAGGAGAGGATTGAGATGGGTCGTAGTTACCGGAAGAGTCCTGTCACCACCTTTATGGACAGGGGTAACTGTGGCAATCTTCCAGACAGAGGGAATTTTCCGAGACAGAGTGATTTGTTGAAAATGCATGTAATAGGTGAGAGGACCTGATCCAAGACCTGGCGTAAAAAGGCAGGGATCAAGTGAGTCATTACCGATGGTGTTAGCTTTTAGGGCTTTTTAGCAAGTAAGGCCTAACTTCTTGCATGGTGACACGGCAGGTGGAAAGAGGCGGTCAATGGGTGGTGGTACAGATGGAGGAGGTGGACTGAAAAGTTCCCAGGAAGTACTGAGCTAAGGTCGGTAAAGGAGTTATTGAGGTGGGAGGCAATGAGGGCAGGGTCAGAGGAGACGGTACCATTGATGTTGAGAAGAGAAGGAGAGGGGGACTGGGAGTGACCATTCAGTTGCTTGATGTTGTCCCAGAAGCACCTGGGGTTCCCCCAGGAGGAGGTAAGAGAGACTTGGTAGTATTCCGCCTTTGCTTTGCAGATGGCCCAGGTGCACTGGTTACAGGCAGCAGCATAGGACTGCCTGTCAGCTGAACGGCCAGTAGCAACAGCAAGGTGCCAAAGACTGTCACGTTGCTTAACTTGCCACAGAAGGGCAGGGGTGATCCAAGGGGCATGTTTCACTTTGGACCTCCTAGCAGTTATGGGAGCAAAGATATCACAGGCAAAGTTGAAAGTGCTTACAAAGCCCAGGGCCAAGTCAATGTTGGTTGCCCTCGTTAGAGGACCAATCAGTGTGGGCAGGAAGTGCTTAAGGCCTATGAGTCCCCAGGCCTAAGCCACCTTCGAGAGGTGGTTTTGACCGGGGATGAGAGCTGAGGGGTTTCCCAGTTGAAAAGCACAGGGGAGTGGTCACTGAGGCAGTCAGGGAGGATTTGGATGTTGTGGATGCGAATTGGCCTGTTGGTGAGGACCACATCCAGGAGGGTGCTTGTCCCACCCCTAGGGTTTTTTCTAGTAGGCTGTGAGACCAGTTGAGTTAGGTCAATTGAATCGAAAGCCTCACGGTCGGAGGAAGATGAGGGGCAGAGCCAGTTTATATTCAAGTCGCCCACCAAGATTTGGTCCGACGAGTTGGGTAGGGAGGTGAGGTAGTCAATTAGTGGGCCCAGGGCCTGGGATTGGTTCTTGGGGGGTATGTAGGCTACGGTTAGGAATAATGGGCCTCTAGCTGGGTCCGGGACAGCTTTAGAGTAAGTGCCTGGGCCTTATGGTCGAGGTCAGGCGGGGGAGGTAGCCCAGAGAGAATCCTTCAAATAGAAGACACAGCCCCCACCTCTCCTGCCGACACGGTCCAACCGGTGGAGAGTGTAGCCGGGGAGAGAGACATGAGAGTTAGGAGTGGAGGGAGACAGCCAGGTTTCAACAAGGGCAACAACATCAGGTTTATGAAGAGTCACCCAGCAGTGCAGAGAGTCCAGTTTTTTCAGGAGGCTACAGATGTTCATAGAAGCAATGCACAGACCAGGAGATTTCAGGGGGAGGACCAGTGCTGCCAGGCCCGGGATTGGGGTGGACATTGCCTGACAGGAGCAGGAGGAGGAGGGCTGATCTGGGGAGTGCACAATGGTGGGATAGCTTTCGACGATTGGAGAGAGGGTGATGAGGGAGTGATGAGGGGGTGATGACCAAGTGAAAACAACTACTAGAGAGCAGTAAAATGTGACAAGTGAGGTACTGGGAGCAAATTGTTCAAACTTAATTAGGCTCCCTCTAGTGGCAAAACAATATAAGGAGCTAATGGAGAAGTTGGGTGTTAAAAAAAAAAATAGAAATAGTTTCAAAATCAGGCACAAAAGTAACAGTTCAGCTCTGTTTGAGCCTGGGCAGCAACTCGAGGTGCTACTCTGGCCGGGATTCATGCGCTGAGCAGGGGAGCTTGTGGCCATTTCAGAAAAGACACCAGATGGCCAACGATGGTGGCAGCAGCCTGGATCAAGGTAGAAATTACCTGGTGTGTCTCGGGTTCGAGGCTTCTTTGGGCAGGGAGGGCTTCAGAGCAGGCCCTCACGACCTCCGGTCTCCTCAGGGAGGGGTGGTCTCTGGTGTGTCTCGGGTTTGAGGCTTCTTTGGGCAGGGAGGGCTTCAGAGCAGGCCCTCGCGACCTCCGGTCTCCTCAGGGAGGGGTGGTCTCTGGTGTGTCTCGGGTTCGAGGCTTCTTTGGGCAGGGAGGGCTTCAGAGCAGGCCCTCGCGACCTCCGGTCTCCTCAGGGGAGGAGGTGGTCTCTGGTGTGTCTCGGGTTCGAGGCTTCTTTGGGCAGGGAGGGCTTCAGAGCAGGCCCTCGCGACCTCCGGTCTCCTCAGGGAGGGGGTGGTCTCTGGTGTGTCTCGGGTTCGAGGCTTCTTTGGGCAGGGAGGGCTTCAGAGCAGGCCCTCGCGACCTCCGCGATTAGCACACATGTTTTTGAATTTTAATTTAAATTGTGGGTTTTTGTACTGGCATGTCTCAGGGTAGTGTCCAAGAGTTATTGGAGAGGTGAGTTGGTACTGTATTCCAGAGTTAAATGTTCTACTTTTTATGAAGCCCATCATTTCCTCCTCTGGGTAGAGGCACTGTGCTATTCCCTTTGTTCTCCTTCTGAACCAACCCTGCATGTGAGGACTTAACAAGCCCATAAGACATTAATGAGCCCTGGCCCTTTAACCTCCTTGGGCCTTCATGGGTGCAAGGCAGAGGTAGTAACTGAGAAGTAATATTTGAAACATCTGCATGGTGACCCAGTTATACAAGGATAAAATGCCCCTGGCTTTTCAACATGGTAGGTAGCAGTATAGCCCAGATGTGAAAAATTTGGGGAAGTAAATACAGTCAAGGCTATAATGGAGGAGACAAAGAAAGCTGTATTGCAAAATTTGGCTGAAATAGAGAAACTTGCTCTGAAGATGGTGTAAGTGGATGCAAACTGTGCGTGTCTGGTCAAGGAAAACTTTAACATTAATAGAAAGTTGGAAAACTTTGAGAATCTGTTGCAGTTTAGAAATGTGCATATCCTAGGGGTTCCAGACCAATTAGATGCCAATTTGGAGACCACTAGAGTTCTGGTAAAGGATATCCTTACAAAAACTTTCAGTTTACCTGAGGAGAACCCTCCTTTAATTTCAAAAGCTTTTCGAGTGGCTAAGCATGATAGAAATACCCCTGTTACTTCAACCACTTCACCAATGTTAAAATCTACAATTTTTGCTACCTTTGGATTTAATTCTGACTGAGATTATATATTTAAATTAGCCAGGCTTAGAGGGACTCTAGAGTATAATGGCCTAAGGTATTATATATACCCTAATTTTTGCTACACTACACAACAGCGCAGAAGAAGACTTTTGGCATATCGCCAGGAGATACTGGAAACAGGTGCACAGTTTTCTCTGTTAACCCCAGCGAAAGTGAAAATTATCAAGGATGGTAAGAAGTATATATTCTTTGATATGGATCAACTTACATCATATCTTTGCTTGCAGTATTCCTCTCAGGAGACAGCGAAGTCCCCTACTTCATCAGAGCATGAGATTTTGGATAATTTGGAAAATATGGACTTGTGATGGGACTCATCGACTTTTTGAAAGTTTTGCTCTGTTCTGACAGTGTAATTCAGTGTAAATTAGTTTAAATATTATTTTATCCTTATGATTGTTATGTCTGGGGCTGTCTTGCTGGATATTTTGATGATCTTACTGATGTAATAAAGTAGGGTGGCAGCTGGGAATGCACTAGATATTTTGGGAAATACAATAAGGAAAGTTAAAATATATAGCTACATCGCTTTGGGATTTAGTAATGTATTTTTAGTTTAATAAACTGTATTTTATCTTGCCCCCCCTCCCCTTTGGATTGAATTGGTCTAGATTGAGCTTTATGTTTAACAAATATGCACTATTTATATTGCATATATTGTTTCTTGCAATGGATAAGAATGCTACATGTCATATTATTATAACATAATTTATGAAAATAATAAAAATTGTTACATGATGAAAAAAATTATAGCCCAAATGTTAGAGTAAGGAGCTTTGAACAAATTTGGTACATCCAGCAGACCTGGGCTGGATTCCCACAACCGTAACTTTTATCATGTGTGGTCCCCAGTGCTCCCAGGTCTTTCCTGTAAATGGGCCTTGTGCCTAGTGAGCTTTACCTAGTTATCAAAAAAAAAATTCCTCATGGCCCTAGGGTTAGATTAATTGATAGTCACCCTTCTCCTGGTCTCACTTTTGACCTCCAAACTGGCTTTCTTCAATAGAAGATTGCTGCTGCACACCATGCTAGCTGAGGAGTAGCTGCACTGGCAGGTGTAGTGAAGGTTTTTTCTCAGTTTTTAGCAGGTATGCTACCGATGTGCTAAATTAGAAAATTTTTTTCTGCAAAATATTTCACAAAATTCATGCATTTTGTGAAATATTTCGAAACACCTAATGCAAAATTCCACAATAAAAGTATGTAACATTTCACCCCAATCGTGAATTTCACTGTGAAATGAAAAGTTACCCATGAAACATGAAATTACACTGAAAAATGGCAAAATGTGGGCAAAAGTGGGCAAAATTCAGGTGAAATGTTGTGAAATTGCACATTTTGCATCAAAAAGTCACATTTTGGGGTGAAAGACTGCAAGTTTGCACCCACAAAAAAATTATGCAGAATGGAGGAATTCTGAAAAATGTTTCACATAGTTCAACTGCAGGTTTCATGGCAATTTCACCAGCAAAATTTAATTTTGCAACATCTCTAGTTGCCTTAAACTGTTGATCACTACTCTCTCCAGTCTTTCTTGTGCAACCATCTTGGTTCAGATCTTTTTGCTGTTTTGTATTTCTTTTCTTGTCCCCCCCAGATGGTCAAGGTGCAGAGTCGGAGCGGTGGAAGAGCTGCCAGCAGCTGGGCAAGAGGCAAGCTTCCCTGTGGAGGGTCGTAGTGAACAGCAAGAGCCCTGAGAAAAACTTCCTGCTGAGGAATACCTTTGAAGAACTGCAGCATTTACTAGAGCTGTGGAAAAGCCGGCGGTTGTGTGTGAGTTAAGCTTCCCTGAAGAGGGTTGTAGAGACTGTAACAGCTCTGAGAAAAATAAGCAACCACCCTCAGAGGGCTACTGGAAGATTACCAGAAAACCACAGCAACATTGGCTGTTCTTAGCATTTTTGGCAGACCATAGAGTCCGGGGTCAAAACAAAAGAATAGGGGTGCCTGCAGTTTTTACTGCATGCTCCCTTTAGATTTCTATCTTAGAGTCTGGAGCTTCTAGGTGTCTCTTGGACCTTTCTGGACATAAGCTAATGGCTATATAAGACTCTGCCAGAAAATGTGGGAGTATTGCTGTTATTGCCACCATTACTATTTTTATTTTCAATTTACCCTTATATGCTGCCTTTCTTGTTTTTTTTTCTGCCGTTCTATAGGTTGAAAGAGGCTTGAGTTTAGTTTTAATTTTTTTTTCTTTCAATCTGAATCTAACGTGTTAGGTAGCATTTCAAGTAAATACACTACACTTTACTGAGGTTGGGGTTTACCTTTAATTTTCCCACATTTCCCCTGAAGATTTTCTGTAGTTTCCCTCTTTTTTCCTCTAAATTTTCCCTGTAAGTTCTCTTAAGCTACCATCACATATTTCGGGGTTCTGATTTTAGTCCATTATTGGTCTGCACTGAGCATATGACTAGTGAATACGTGCAAATATGTGTAAAAGCAGTCCATTACTTTTTGAATTTAAATGTGCATGTGTGGGTGCCCTGCTTACCAGAATGCCATTTTGCCTGCAGCTTGCTTTACCGCTGCTGGTAATCAGACATGGGAATTTTAATTGCTTTCTTTTCCCTCGGTACTGACATGGCCATGAACAAAATATCACCATTAAATCAAAATGATGAGGACAAGAGGGATTTTGCTCAATGCAAACCTGAGGTAACATTCATATTTGATCTTAAGTATTTATTTTTGATATCTGATTTTGTAATTTAACATCACATTAAACAATAGAATAATAGAATCAAAGCTCTTACAATTGAACCTGGTTTGTTCTAGGGACATCACAATATTTGCTATCTGCCAAAAGCAAAATTAGCTAGACATCAAGAAATAAGTTACAGATTCTCTCCTGCTTCTCTTATTTTTGTGCTTGATAAGGGAGTAAAGAGAGTAAGGAAGCAAGGTACTTCCAACTAAGGACAAGGGCACAAGTAAGTACAAGCACCTGAACATATTTTTTTTTTACTTGAATCAATTTAAAAGTCACTGAACATTTAAAAGTCAAATATTACAGCTGAGCATTTATAGCGAGATTTTTCCCAGAATTAGCAAACTCCTATATTTGTAGTTAAAGAAATAAGACGGTGATCTTACAATCACTTCTTGACGCTAAGATTTGGTTACAGTGGTTAACTATAGCAAATAATAATAACAGCAAAAGTAAAAAATTACCAGTACTAAATTAGTTTCACTGATAGGTAATTGAGTGCTTTTCATGTTTTTCTTTTCTTATCATTTATTTTGTCTTTTTTTCTTCCTTTCCTTGCTACATTGTCTTTACTACCTGATCTTTTTTTGGAAAGGAAGATAAAGAATAGTTTTTTTCCTTTCCATGAGTATTATATTTGTCCTGCATATGGAGTCTGTTGTGATCTGTTACATTGGTCCCTTACTATACATCTAGGGCTATGTGCAAATACAATCTTCATAAGAAAATTTTACTTCCTAAGAAGATGTCCCTGAAGACCTTTAAGGACACTTGAAGGACCTGATTTGTTCAGGTTATGTACAAAGAGCTTCCTTGGACTATTCTAGAAGTTATTTTTATCCTTTTTCTAGTCACTTGCTTTTAAGCTAAATGCATACTAGAAGTAGGAAAATGGTGTCTGTAGAAGGGAAGACATCAAATGGGAGTGTCTCTGATGAGACATTACATATTATGTCAACCCCTATGAAAACAAAAGTGAACAAAAAACACTTTTTCATATGCTGAAGTAGTGAAAATGGATACTAATAATAAATCAGTTGTTGAGAAATCTAGAAAACCTAGAAATTATAGCTCTGAAAATCAAGAGGCACAGGATAAGCAAGAAGATGGGGAGGAAGTCAATACATTTCCCTAGGGAACAGTGCCAAAAAAAGAAAAAAAAAGAAAGGAGTCAAATGCAAGAATCAAGGCTTAGATAGTGAGGTAAAAAAATATCCCTCAAAAATATAACCAAATTATTCCCTCTAACTTACATAAGTCTAGCGAACAGAAGAATGTGGGTTGTCACATGACCACTTTACCAATGGCAGATAGTAATCTTACTCTCTCCCAGAATGTACAGGAAACTAAGATAGAGGTATTTAGTCCCCTTGAAATGTTGTCATGCCTCTCTGAATTAATGAATCAGGAACAGGTTCAGGAGAGTCATAATCTGTCTATCTTGGCCAGATCCCCTAGTGTAGTATTTCCCAGACTGGATAAAGAGGTGGAAGAAATTGATCTTGAGGATGATTTTCTGGCCCAATGTCCAGATACCCTTTCTAAATATATGGTTAAGGCATTGGCATATCCAGTGATGGTCAATGTTGTCTTGCTAGAAGCTCTAAAGGAATTAAGAAATAATATGGAAGGTTTTATTAATTCCAGTTATTCCAAAATTCAGAAATTTGACCGTAAAATGGAAAATATCTGAAAACCAGAAGCCTCCCCAAAAAGGATTGGAAAAAAGAAAGGGCCTCAGAATCAAAAGAAAAAAAAAGAGAGGGAGGAAAAGGAAAAAATAAACACAATGCCAATTAACAGATTTGAAAAGCTTAGTTCCACCTAAAGTTTCATGTAATGGGGAAGGCTCCAGAGCAACCCCAAAGGAACAACAGAATGGTGGAATACCCACGGACAAGTTAAAGCAACCTGAGAAACTTAGTAAAACTGAGGCAAGGATGGATGAAAAAGAAGAGAAAATATCCTAGAAAGAAGTTAATGCCAACAGACCTTACACAGAACAGGTCAAAGGTAGGAAGACGTGGGCACTCACAGGAAGTGAAGTGTGCCTAAGAATTGATGGAATTTTTGTGAAAGATTATAAAATGGAGGAATCCCTTATGGATTTAACTGAATATCTAATATCAGCTGAGCTGGGCATTTCACAGGCAAAAGGAAAAATCATGATGATGTTTAGGGACACTGAAAGTGATCCTAAACCTGTGTATGCCCTAGTCACTGATACAAACTTAGCCAAAGAAATCTGGGCCAAATATTCCAGGTTAAATCATCTGGGGCTTGAATTATGGTCACCGGTCAAATGGAAAATAATCACTTTACAGGTGACACATGGGGGAAACTCTAGTCTATTATTAGACCAAGGTAATTTAGCACGTACTCTCTCAGCACTAAAATGAGAATTTAATATACAAGAATCATCTAGGAAGAGAGAAGATTACTACATATTCTCATTGTTTAGGGTTGATCATCTGCTAGTAGAAAATTAAGACATTTTAACTACACATATTAATTAACTGATTGCTTCTAATCTAAATTAGAATCCAAAAAGTAGTATATTAGTTATGCAGAGAGAGCTTTCCAGGAGGGACAAGGAAACCAGATGAATTTTCTTTGTGCATCTGCTGATATTTACTTCCATCTGAAGAGTAATGGAGGATTTTTTTTTTCAATTCAAAGTTTATTGATACATTTTCCACAATAACAGGCAGTTACAATGAGAATGAGGTGAAAATACAGTTACATTATAGAGAGGTAACTGCCCAACCCACCCATCCCTCCCTTACTGCAGTAACAAAACCTTGTGTCCCTAAGGGCTAAGCTCTTTACCTAAGAGCCTGCAGGGCCTTTTAAACTGAGACATGATCAAGACTGAGACAATAAAATTAGAGAGTGAAGGGGATCCCATATTTTGGTATATACTGCCAATCTATTATGAAGATTGGCAATCGCTTTTTCTGTATGCAGATTGGACAGAATTTAATTTACCCATTCTTGAAAGGTTGAGGTGGACTTGTCCTTCCAATGACGTAAAATAAGCTTCTTAACAGATAAGGCAATCATGGAAATATGAAACTTTCTTACTTTAACTCTAATAGAAGACAGGTCACCTAAAAGGCAAATATCAGGAGTAAAATAATCTTGAAGGCCCAGTAAAGGGTCCAGGGAAATCTTAATTGAGTCCCATAAAAGGGAAACTTTGGGGCAGGACCAGAACATATGAAGAAGAGTTCCTTCTTCCTGCAAACACTTAATGCATATATTAGAGTTCAAAAGACCCCATTTCTGTAATTTAACTGGAGAGTAATACATGTTATGTAATATATGATATTGCATGAGACGCAATCTGTCTTGAGAAACATATTTATGACAGAATCTCCACAGGGATTGCCAATCCAGATGGTACTGAGGAAGGATAGAGTTCCAGAATCTTGAGGGTCCAAAAGAACCCCCATATCTCTTGTAAAACAAAACCTGATATAATTTAGATATAACACCTGAAGCTCCAATAAGTGAAGAAACCTCAGGTATCAGGGCTGTGACAGTCTGGGAAGGGGGGGGTATTACCAAAAACTATTGTAAGTAAGTGCCTTAACTGTATAACTTTGAAGTGAGAGGGAGTCAGAATACTGAAATTTCCTAATAATATCTCCTACTGACAACCATTGCCCCTCTTCATCCATGAGACAGAGTAGTTTCCCATACACCAATTGGGACAACCATTGACAGGGAATCTGCTTCTTATTAATAATGAAAGATGGGGAATTCCAGATAGACTGGGCCAAGTCCAACTGGGGAGTATAGTGCAAAAATGAACATAATTGTGCATATACCTTTAAAGAGGTAATTACTGTAGGGCATTCCTCAACTGTATGCACCTGGGAGATTTTAAGATAGAATAAGGTAAGGGGGTCCAGATTCTTAGACTTAATTACATACAATTCAATCCCAAGCCAAACCGGCTGCTCTTTTTCTGGGCCAGGAGATATCCATCTCAGACACTTTGCTAATTGACTGACTCAATAATATATAGCCAGATGGGGAATCCGTAAACCCAGCTCAAGTTTTGGAGCTGCCAATTTGTAATAGGCCAATCAAGGATACTTATTGGCCCAAATAAATCTAGTGAATATGCGATGTAACTTTTTAAACCAGAGTAGTGGGATAAAAGTATTGAGAAGAGATAAAGGGTAAAAAATTCTAGGAAATACATTCATCTTAATTATATTAATCCGGCCCCATAATGAAATGGGAAGTTTGGACCATCTATTAAGGTTGTGAATTATCAACTGTGAGAGGGATTCCAGATTTTCCCTAAAGCATGTTAGGGGGTTACGGGATAGTTTAATGCCCAAGTATTTGAATGACCTGGGAGTCCAGCATAGACCTAAGGGACTAATGTCATTTTTAAATACCTTATGGTTTAATGGGAAGAATGAGGATTTGCTAGCATTCAGTTTGTAGTTGGACAAGACACTAAATCTCACTATTTCACTCAACAAGGCCGGTACAGAAGATACTGGATGAGATAAATGTATCAGCAAGTCATCCGCATATGCAGTGACTTTAATTTCGTGGCACCCAACCCAAATGCTTTGTATAGAGACATTATTGAGGATATTTTGGATGAGAGGTTCCAGATATAAATTAAATAACAGAGGAGATAAGGGACAACCCTGTCTAGTCCCTGAGTGGAGTGGAAAAGGTTTGGAGAAGGCACCATTCCCAGAGATCCTTGCTGTAGGGGTTTTATATACTGTAGCAATCCAGAATATAAATACAGAGGAGAATTGAAAAGCTTCCAGAACTCGAAACAAAAAGGTTCCAGTTCACTTGATCAAATGCCTTCTTGGCATCCAGGGAAACCAGCCCTGCATGGAACTCAGCATCCCTGGTAGCCGAGAAAACATGAGATAGGGTACGCAAGTGATCAGATGATGAGTGCCTTTTCATAAATCCTACTTGGTTTGTATCTATTAGCTCAGGGAGAACTACAGTTAACCTACTGGCTAGTATCTTTGAGAGAATTTTAATATCTTGATTTAGAAGGGAAATAGGTCTGTAGCTCTGAACAAGTTCAGGGTCTTTATCTGGTTTAGGGAGAAGAACAATCAAGGCCTCAAAAAGGTGAGGATCTGACTCTGCCCCAGTTAAAATATATTGAAATAAACAATAAAGTACTGGTAGTAAAAGATGCCCTAAAAACGTTGTAAAACAGGGAGGAGAATCCGTCAGGGCCTGGGACTTTGTCTGCAGGTAATCCACTAATAACCTCAGCAATTTACTCCTGTGATATAGGGGTGACCAAAAAACCTTTGTGTTGCTCTGAGAGGGAGGACAGATGGAAATCCCTCAGATAACTCTCCGTACTCCCAGGACAGGGAGGATACTCCGTGTCACTGTACAATCTTGCATAATATAGGGCAAATTCTTGTACTATTTTGGTAGGATATATTTTCAGAGACCCGTCTGCCCCTGCCCTGATTGGAGGGATAAATCTCACAGATTCTTGTTGCTTGATACGCAATGCCAGTAGGCACCCCACCTTCTCTCCCTGATCCATGTAACTAGCCTTTGTACGAATAATAGCTAGTTCTGCTTTTTCCTGAAGTAACTCTAAGTATCTATCTTCCAACACTAGGAGTTTCCTTTTATCTTCATCTGGGGCATTAGCCGAAAAATTTATTTCAAGTGACCTAATTTGGGACAGTAATGATAATAATTCCTTCTTCTGAGCCCTTTTCCTACTCACCGCCATACTAATAAGGATCCTTCTCATGAAAGCCTTGAAGGCCCCCAACAAAATATCCAGCTATGCACTATCTAAAGGGTTGGATAAAAAAAAGAACTCAATTTGCTCCCTTATGAGCTTGCAATATTTAACATCTTTAAGAAGTTGTTCATTAAGTTTCCATCTGGTTTCCCTGTTAGGTAAATTAAGGAATACCAATTTTCACAACACCAGTGAATGGTCAGAGACAGGGCCAGGTTGAATCAAGGAAGCCTTAACCCCAGGTAGGCGAGCCTGAGAAATAAATATGTAATCAATGCGGGACTGCAAGCCGTGAGCCATTGACCTGAAAGTAAACTCCCTAGAATCAGGGTGCAAGACATGCCAGACATCGCAGAGCCCACACTGGTCCACTAGGTCCTTAAATTCCCTCTGCCCCAGAGAGACCACTCCCGGTCCACTACCTGACCTGTCAAGATTAGAATCTACAACTTGATTAAAGTCACCCCCCAAAATAATCCTGATGGGAAGCATTGGAAGAATAATGGATATGAGTCTCATAAAAAACTCTGGATCATCTATATGAGGGCTATATATACTACCAAGTAAAAGTGGAACTGACCAGAGAGTACCTTTAACTAGGATAAACCTTCCCTCAGGGTCTTTAATGACCTGTGTAGAGACAAAGGGAATACCCCCTGTTAATAATAAGCATGACCCCACAACTATTAGTGGATCCCTGAGCATCATAAACCTGGCCCACCTGTTGCCTCCTTAACTGTGAAGCTTCAGTTTCTAATAAATGGGATTCCTATAGGAAAGTTATCTGAGAGTGTAATGAGCTTAAGTGTTTGAGAACCTGATATTGTTTGGGGTTTTTTTCCTGATCCCCTTAACATTCCAAGTTGCAAAAGTCACTTCTTTGGCCATCTGATAATAGCTGTTAGACTTAATATGCTCAGCCCAGCACTTGGGATACATAACACATGCAACCCTACTCCCAAAGTTACTGCAGTAAAGCTCTTCCTCCTCCCTAACCCCCCCCCCCCAGTAATGGAGGCAAATTTGATAAAGCGGGCATCCTAAAAGTTGATATGTACAACCTACCTATAAAAGAAATAGAGGAAACAGATGCTAGACAATGACTGGTACTGGGAAAGAATAACTTATTGGAGAACTCTAGGGACACAGAAGCTACTGAGTTTAATGAACATGGCTCTAATTTTCCATCTTGGAATATTATGGGGCTGTCTAGTAAGATGGTAGATCAGGAATGCCTCTCATTTTTAATCTCTCATGATGTGATTTTTTTTACAAGAAACTTGAGCTTTCAAGGGTAATAAATGTAAATGGGTATCAAGTGATGTCATTCTCTGCTGTTAAGATGAAAAAGTTTGATAAACCAAATGAGGAACTGGCAATATATGTTAAAATCTGGTCTGCCATTACTGTTACAGAAGTAGTCAAAAATACACAGAATTATATAATAACAGTAATATCTTGGGAACAACATTTCTTTATTCTTATTAATGTCTATTTCTCCCTGAAAAATGATTTACAAAACTCAAATATAATATGGGAATCCCTCAATGCTGATACTGACTTCTTTAAAAAATACCCACAAGGTATATTTTTGATTGCATGGGATTGCAATGTCTGAGTCTCTCTGTTTGATAACCTTCCTCTACTTGAAACACAAACAATGTTTAAAGAGTGTAACTTAAGACAAAGCAAGGATAAAGGGGAGAATGAACAAGGGCAATAATTTAAGAAATTTATTGAAGAAAATATTTTAATGATTTTAAATGGCAGAATTAATCAGCATAAAGATGGGGGAATCACCTTTCTCTCTTTTGACCAGAGCACAATAGATTATCTTCTTATTAATCCAGAGAGCTATGGGATGTTTGATTTACTTAAAATAAAAATGAGAACAGAAAGTGACCATGCCTCCTTGAGCTTATATATTAAACTAGATAAAGACATTGAGGCACTTACTGAAGATGTTAGAAATCCCTTAGCACAGTTAAGTTCTGAAGAAAAACATCATTTAAAGTATGGTCAAATTAAAAGAAGAGAGTTGAGATATATTGTATAATTGTCAAGGCAACCCTCTTCTGAGTGAGAAGACTTGCCCTGACAGTGCTCAAATATTTTAACTAAAATTGGAGCAAAATAAATCAGGAAATAAAAAAATATAATTTACTCTCCTAGCAGTGGTAACCCTCACACTGAAATACAATCTTTGTTTGATTCTGAATGCAGAAAAGACAAAAAAAGACTCTCAAGAAGCTAATAAGATGGACCAAAAGACATCCCTCAAAGAAAAATCATAATAGGTTAAATAAAGCTATAAAGCACTATAAGTTCCTCCAAGTCAAAAAATTCATATTTAAATTAAAAAAAAAATAATGGGATGAAATGTGCCAAATCATTCTGGGGAAATATATTAAATCCTTTTGCAAAATGGTTGCTAAAGGGACTAATCAATGTTAAGCCTCTTTGGCTATTTATGTCCCAAAGAAATCTTGGGTTAAACACTTTAAAGACATATTTTTTTTTAAAACACCATCTATTGAAATAGGAACTAATAGGTCAGAGAACACTGAAAGAAAACAAGCACCCCCTATTGTCTCCTCAGCAGAAGAGATGGAGTTGGCCATATTGAAACTAAAAAATAATAAGGCCCCTGGCCCTGATTTCATTCCCCCTAAGGTCTATAAGGAACATAAAGACTTCTGGATACCTACTGTCTTTTGACTACTTTTTTAACTTATGTTTTTCCAAAAATTAAATTTCTGTTTCCTGGACCCAAAATATTACTGTCCAAATTCATAAAAAAGGGTATGTGTATGACTCCAATAATTTTCTGCCTGTAAGTCTTTCAGACATAAGTTCAAAAATGTTTTCCAGGTCATTATTAAATAAATTAATTCAGTGGTCTGATTCCACCAAACAGATTTCCTTATTTCAATCAGGTTTTAGGGAAGGCTTTTCAGCAATGGACAATATTTTTCGTCTGGCCCATTTGATTGAAAAATATGTTCATCTTAGAAAGTCAAAACTATTCGCATCATACATATATTTTCCTTCAGCCTTTGATTCTATTAACAGAGAAAAAATATGGAATATATTATCTCTTAGGGGCATAAATTATTTCTTATTAACACTTATTAGTATGCTTTATAAAGGTACATCCACAGCAATTGGATTTGATAATAAAGGTACATTACCTCATTTTTTGATACTAGCAGGGGGGTAAAACAGGGATGCCTTTTGGCCCCAACCCTATTTAACATTTATATTAATAACTTATTAGAATACTGTGATAATGACTTGTTGGATTCCCCCAAAATTTACAAATTACCAATACATTCAATGGCATATGCTGACAATTTGATTATGTTTGCACTCACTAAGGATGGATTGCAAAAAAAAAAAAAAAAATGATGAGATGTATCAGAAATGTAATTATCTTGAATTGCGAGTAAATATTTAAAAAAAACGAAAGTAGCAATCTTTGGAAATAATCTCAAAAATTATAACAAACTCAAATTTATCATTGGATCTGAAAAAAATTGAGGTTGTGGGGGAACATTGCTGCTTGGGAGTAAAATTGTCATCATCATCTAACTGGTCTCTGCATATTAGAGAACAAACCATGAAAGCAAAATTAGCAACTAAAGCTCTCTTGAAATTTAATTACCAGTATGGAGAGAATTCAATTATTCTGGCCTTGAAAGTAGGGGAAGCAATATTATGTAAAAGCAGTAGTAGTAGTAGTAGTAGTAGTAAAAAAGTTTATTTCTGATATCAGAAACAGGATAAAACCCAATTTAGCAACAGCTAATTTACAATGGGGTCCTACTGTACAAAAATATCAGTTTCATTCTAAAAATACTATACATACATACATACAACAAAATACATGAATGGACAGAAAAAATAAAGTACAACGATTAACCATATAGGCAAATCTCTTAAGTACAACAACTTTTTTGAGACATTGCCTCCTTTATAAGCCAAGATCTTAATACATTCCAAGACATTTTGTTGGTACATAACCTCAGATAACCTGGTAATGAGTTCCACAATTTTGGGCTCTTGTATACATAGCAGTGTTGGCCCCTCGCTGTTCTCATAAATGGTACCCTAAATTTTATTTCCCCTGCAATTCGCTACCCTTCCTTAACATACCAGTCCTCTAGGAACTCCGTTAGATATCCTGGTGCTTTTTTAAAATAACAGCAATGAATCAAACACTGCACATGCATATTTCACCGTTCTATCAAGGATATCCAATTTAAGTTCCTGTAGAGAGTACAATGGTATATATTCCAGGGTGCGTCCAAGACAAAGCGCGCATATCTGTTGTAAATAACATCAAGCTTTCCTAAAATGCCTCTAGCAGCCCCATTGTATACAACATCACCATAGTCAATATGAGGAATTATCATCAAATTTACTATCTTTAACCTAGCATCAAATGGAAGGCAATCTCTATGTTTGTACAATACCCCCAACTTCTTATTCAGTTTTTGCATCAAGTTATCAATATGGAAGTTCCAATTACAATGGGAGTCCAACCAGACTCCCAAGTATTTGTAACAGTCCACAAGGGCCAGACTGCACCCATCCAATGTTTTTATATCTATATCCATAGATACTTTTTTATTTGAAAACAACCTTACCTGTGACTTTAGAGGATTTAGGACCAATCCTTGTTCTCAAAAATATGTTTGTAATATATTAAAATGTTTTTGTAATTTTTCTTGTATATGCCCCACAGATTTTACTTCAAGATACAATATTGTATCATCTGCATACAAATGATGCCAGACATCATTCATCAGATGTCCGACACCATTTATATATATGTTAAATAGAATGGGTCCCAACACTGACCCCTGTGGTATACCAGATTTAATATTTAAGTAACTGGATACAAAATTACTGCCCAATCTAACCCTTTGTTGTCTGCCATCCAGGTAGCCATGGAACCAATCCAGGGACCCCTGGCTGAGGCCAACAGATCTTAATCTTTCCTTTAACACCAGATGGCCCAAGGTGTCGAAAGCCTTCGACAAATCAATAAATATGGCCCCAACCAGGAGGCCCCTATCCATGGCCACCTGGATGTCCGACACAACTTTAACAAGTGCAGTAGCAGTACTATGTTGCACCCTAAAGCCTGATTGATATTTATTATACTTTTTGTTTCCTTCAAGGTAACCATTTAATTGAGAGACCACAATTTTTTCAAACACTTTAGAAGTGACTGACAGCAGTGATTTTGGTCTATAATTCCGCATGTCAATATTTCTGACCTCCCTTAAACATTGGTATCACTTCTGCCTGTTTCTAGGCTAATGGGTAGGTACCAGTATTTAATGAGAAATTAAAGAGGTCAGCCAATATTGGGGCTATCACTGGAGTAGCAATTTTAAACAAAAAAATATGGAATCACATCTGGACCATGGGCCTTATTTATATTCAGTTTCAGTAATTTCTGAAAAAGTTGATGTGGGGCAATATTTTGAAAGCAAAACAATGGTCTATTTTCAACCCTCTTTTCTTGTTTTTTTTCTTGCTGTGTTGTACCAAGAAAAGAACATGTATCAATCTGGGAAAGCCCTATATCAACAAATATTTTATTTGGTATAGCAGCTGCCCCATCTGAAAGTTACAATGGACCATTATCTACCACAAAAACATTAGGTAGCTCTGAGATCTCATTTCCTTGTAACTTTTTATCCATATTCCAAAAATCTCTAGGTTTTTTAAACTGTTCAATTCCCAAACCAGTTAAATAAAAATCTGATTTTGCTTTCCTTATTTGTGTAATATACGAATTGCGTGCAGCTCAATATTTTTCCTAAAGCACTCTCTCATTTTTTTTATATCTCCTACTCCTATATACAGCTGAAGTATGAGGTCATGTAAATAATGAGAATTTAGAAAAAAACACTATCTTATCTCAGTAAAGCATTGCTTAAAGACCCTAGTGCTATATCTAATGCGATGACCTCAGCAAAATTGGGAAGAATACCTATTACATTTTTTAAGGATCTTACATTAGTATCTTATTGTCTTAAAATAATAAATAATAAAAATAACAACCCTAAGAAATGTTTAACAGAAAAGATAAAATGGCCGGAAGAAGGGCTTAGCTTGTCATGGCTTGATTCTTTGAGGAAAAACTTAAATAAAATTAACATGGAACAGCTTTGGAATGGCTATAAGAAAGATATCATGATCTCATAGAAACATAGAAACATAGAAGTTGACGGCAGATAAGGACTGCAAGGCCCATCCAGTCTGCCCATTTCTTTTTCTACCTTATAAATGTGCCATTGGCCTTTGTCAGTGACCTATCTATTCATAGTCATTTGTATTGCTCCCTTATGCCTATCCCATGCATGTTTGAAGCCCTGCACTGTATTCATAGCCACCACTTCTTGTGGTAAGCCATTCCATGCATCTACCACCCTTTCTGTGAAAAGAATTTCCTCACATTCCCTCTTAATCGGCCTCCTCTAATCTCAAGCTGTGTCCTCTTGTCCTGCTATTTTCTTATATTTAAACATGTTAGACTCTTTCACCTTGTTTATGCCCTTAAGGTGTTTGAATGCCTCGATCATATCACCTCTCTCCCTCCTTTGCTCAAGGGTATACATATTGAGCTCCGTTAATCTGTCCTCATATGTCTTCTGATGCAGTCCCTGCACCATTTTGGTTGCCCTTCTCTGGACTGCCTCAATTTGGTTAATGTCCTTTTGAAGGTGTGGCCTCCAATACTGCACGCAGTACTCCAGATGGGGCCTAACCAATGTCTTGTACAGATGGATTATTACCTCCCTCTTACGACTTGTGATACCCTACTAATACACCCTAACACCCCTAGCCTTACCTACTGCTTTAGAGGTCTGCTTGGATGATTTCAGGTCATCAGTGATGATGATGCCCAAGTTTCTTTCTTCCTTTGTGACTGCTAGCAACTCCCCTCCCAGCCTATAAGTGGCTTC
This sequence comes from Neoceratodus forsteri, assembly GCA_016271365.2. Lineage (NCBI taxonomy): Eukaryota > Metazoa > Chordata > Ceratodontiformes > Ceratodontidae > Neoceratodus > Neoceratodus forsteri. The sequence continues at coordinate 1,204,784,738 of CM057452.1, forward strand.
AGGGTTTCTCTTCCCTATGTGCATGATTTTGCACTTCTTTGCATTAAATCCCAGTTGCCACTCTTCTGACCATTCTGCTAGTTTATCCAGATCTCTTCCCATTCTGCCCACCCCATCTGGATCATCTACTCTGTTGCAGATCTTGGTGTCATCTGCAAACAGACAAGCCTTACCCTCTAGTCCATCTGCAGGTCACTAATGATGTTGAATAGGACTGGCCCCAGGACTGATCCCTGAGGTACCCCACTTGTGACTTGCATCTCTTCTGACTGTATACCATTTACCACCACTCTCTGTTTTCTGCCAGTCAACCAGTTTGCCACCCAGTTGACCAACTTCTGACCCACCCCGAGCCTACCTAGCTTATTTATCAATCTTCTATGTGGAACAGTGTCAAAAGCTTTGCTGAAGTCAAGGTAGGCGACATCAACTGCTCCCCTTGGTCCACCACTCTGGTTACCCAGTCAAAGAAATCTATGAGATTAGTTTGACAGGACCTTCCTTTTGTAAACCCATGCTGTCTTGGATCCTGTGCCCCTATGGATTCCAGGTGTTGCACTATCCTTTCCTTAAGGAGTGCCTCCATAATCTTGCCCACTACTGAGGTAAGACTGACCGGTCTGTAGTTCTCCGCCTCCTCCCTGCTACCACTCTTGTGGAGTGGGATCACATGAGCCCTTCTCCAGTCTTCTGGGACCTCTCCTGTGCTCAGAGACTCACTAAACAATTCTGCTAATGGCTCTGCTAGTTCCTCCTTTAGCTCCTTAAGTACCCTGGGATGTATGCCATCAGGTCCCATTGCCTTATCCACCCTGAGCTTAGCAAGCTCTTGTAGGACCCTTTCTTTTGTGAAGGAGTAGTGCTCACCTCCCTCCCCTGTGTCCATGATGCTGAGCTGTGGGCCCTGCCCTACCTTCTCTTCAGTAAATACTGAGCAAAAGTATCTATTTAGGATAGATGCCTTTACAGGTCCTCCTCCTCACTTGCTCCTTTTCTCCATTAAGCTTAGCAATACCCCTCTGGACTTTCTCCTTTCACTAATGTATCTATAGAAAGTCTTGTCACCTTCTTTTACTGTTCGTGCTAGTGTTTCCTCAGTTTGGGACTTTACCTGCCTTACTGCCTTCCCTGCTTCCCTTAGGGCAGTTTGGTATGCCTCCCTATCTTCATCCTGTGTGTTCCCTTATATTTCCTGAAGGCCAGCCTTTTGGCTCTGACCTTTTCTGCTACTGTATTTGAGAACCAAAGTGGTTTTCTTCTTCTTTTGCACTTCCTTTTCTGTCTAACACAATGGGATGTTGCTTCAAGTATTGCATCCTTAATGCTTGCCCACTTTGCCTGTACCCAGTCACCTGTGTCTCTTTTTGCCAGGGCTAGCTTAACTCTGTTGGCCATCTTATCAAAGTCAGCTCCTCTGAAGTCCCATATTTTTGCCTTGGAATGGGATGATTTAGATGTAGTAGCCAAATTGAACCATACCATGTGATGGTCACTGGCCCCAGGTGACCTTCTACCTGAGATCTGTGATCCCTTCTTTGTTAGTCAGTACTAGATCTAGGATAGCCCTGTCTCTTGTGGGTTGCTGTACCAGTTGTTTGAGGCCCTCCCCTGCAGGGAATCCACTATGAGTCTAGTTCTGGCAGATGTTCCTGCTGGTATTGACCAATCTGTATCTGGCATGTTGAAGTCTCCCATTATCAGAACCTCCCTTTAGCTGTCATGTTTTGTATATCTTCTAACAGTAATGTGTCTATGTCCTCCCTGGTCTGGGGCCTGTAGACAACCCCAGTTCTTATGGCTGTCCCATTTCCTGTTTCAGGGTGACCCACAGTTCTTCTGGCTCTTTATGTGTATTCTGAATTTCTGTAGCTTTGATATTTTCATTAACATACAGGGCCACTCCTCCCCTTTTTGCACCTCGGTCTCTTCTGAACAATACATAGCCAGGTACTGAAGTCTCCAAGTGTGGTTACTGGTAAACCACGTCTCACTAATTGCTACTATGTCCAGTTTAGCCTCTGACATTATTGCCTGCAGGTCTGGGATCTTATTTCCCAGGCTGTGAGCATTTGTGTACATGATTTTCCATTGGCCAGATTTTGGTGTGTTAGCTGTTGGGTGAAGTTTGGCATTACCCCTGTGCATCGTATGGGGAGACAAACCTTTTTTCTTACCTGGTGATGCAAATGAACGGCAAACACGCTGAATTCCTGTTTGACCACTAGCTGAGGGGGGAAGGGTGTTCTTCCCATTCGACGTATGGGGTGCTGCACCCTCTCCCATTTGCTAGTTTAAATATTCTGCAAAGACGTCAAACTTCTGCCCCAATGCACTGACTCCTCTTTAGTCACATGCAGTCCATCAAATTTAAAGAACTTTCGCTCCCAGAACTGTTGCCAGTTCCCACAAATCTGTGTCCTTTTCCTGGCACCAGTCCTTGAGCCACGTGTTTAGCTCCCCTATCTCCCCTTCTCTGACCTTCCATCCATCTGCTCCCTTCTCCCAGACTGGCAGGATCTCAGAGAAGGAGATGCCGGATGAAATAGATCATAGTTTGTCACCCAGCCTAGTCAGGTGTTCCTTGGTCTCCACAACTGACCGGCTGGCGAGATCATTAGTCCCTATGTGTACTAGGACATCAATGTTTTCTCCTGCTTTGTGAACAATTTTAGCAATGCGGTCAGTGTCTCTCCATGCTGATGTACCTGGAGACATCTGACCATCACCACTGGCTGGAGATGGGTATCAACTCCGAATCATGGAGTCTCCTATGATCAGAAGTTTTTGGATTTCTTTGTGCTTGTTTAGTTTTGGTTCCTGATTTGGGTGAGTATTGTTGTGCTAGCTCCTGTGCCACAGTGTCCTGCTCTGCAGTGTCTTCTGCCTCTTTATTTGATTTCAGAGATAGAGGCAGATACCTGTTTGTAGTGTTTATATGGTTTTGGAGGTAATGTGTTGGAGAGCAGAGAGTGATGGGGCAGCTTGATTTGCTCCTCCTAACCACCTGCCAACCTCCTGGACCAACTACCCTCTGCGGTCGAGGTTTTTCTGTTGGATGCTGGGAAATGGCAGGTGGTTCTTATAATGTATTTCCTCTTCAATATGAAATTTGAGGCGTGCAATCTCTGCCCATGCTGCCTGGAGCTGAGACCTAAGATCTCCAAAGGCCCAGCATGTAGGACAGTGTCCTAAATCCTGTAAGACTATCCTTCTGAAAATTGTTCCACAGTACCTGCAGTTAATGAAATCCATTCCAAATAAGTTGCTGTGTTTGTAACCTAGTCAGAGTAATTTAGAAGGAAAAAAGGAAAAATGCAAGTAATGGTTTAATTGTGCTTTGTTTAACTTGTTATAACAAGTTAAATTACTAGTGCCCTGTAAATGAGATCACCTTGTGGAGGCCCCACTGCTCCGCCCTTCCTGCTCTGCCACAGGAAATGTCACAACTGTGGTACCCTATAAAAGGAGTGTAGCGTGGGGTGGTTGGGATGGGGTGGGTGGCTGGACCCTTCCTTGCTAAAAAGAAGAACCACGGACGAAAGAACAAGGAGGTAAGAGTAAAACAATCAGTCAACAACAAATGCAGTAACCCTGAAAGCTTATCCTAATGTTAGATAAAACTGTAAAACCTGTAAAGCACCACCTGTAATAATTTCAGAGAAGATATACCCTGTAAGAAACACTTTGCTCCAGAGAAAATAAAGCAGTAACAGAAGATATACCTTGCAAAAGACAATTTGAATCAGAAGATTACAGCAGTAATCTGTTAGCACACACCTGTAGGCACACCTTGTAATAATGCAGAAGAAGGTATACCAGCAACAACAATTTGAATCAGAGAAAAAAATAAAGCAATGAAATGTTAGCAACAAACAGTAGCAATCCCTGTGAGTAAAAATATAAAAACACCACCACACAGTAAATCTGTTTAGCCAAACTAAGTCTTAATCCTTCTCCCTTGCTCTGGTAAGTTTCTCTACTCTGCCTTTCAAGCAGTCTTAGAAGGAAAGAGCTCAGGTGAAGCTAGGTGCCTTGGCCAGCAAACCAACTCTATCTCTTTACATTACAGAGCAAGGATCAAAAAGAAACTGATTCATTTAAAAAAAAATGCTGATTTGGAAATAACCAGAAACCAACTGTATGCTCTGTGGTTTAAGGAGAACAAAATGTATCATTTATTAGAGAACTGTTTAACTCTCCCTCTCACACCAGAATATAGGAAAGTGATAACAAGGGTCAGATTTGAACTTATTAACTTAAAACATACTTATTATAATAAAAGATTAAATTCTGGTAGTGATAAACTAAATTCTGTAAAAAAACTCTGCCCTTGTAAAAGGGGGTTTCCAGAAACATTGAAACATATAATCATGACTTATCCCTTGTATGCAAAGATAAGAGACCAATTTTTATTAGATTTTCTAAAAACGAATGCAAATTCAAATTATGGTCTGGTTTTTATCCTGCTCCACTCTCAATTTAAAGAAGATATTGAAACAATGTTTAAATTTCTTGTATCTGTTATTAATTCAATTCAATTCAATTTTATTTATAAAATGCCTTTCAAGACCAAGGCGCTGTACAAAATACTAAAAATAATAAAATCCAAACATTAGACTTAAAAAGAAAAGATCCAAGATAATAAACAATCAAATTTCAAAAGCTCAGCGATACATGGCACTTAATGTGGCTGTAAATTAAATATAAACTGAAGGTTATCTCTCCAACTGCACATATGAAAAAAATTAATGTACCCTGCATGTTTTTAATTATGTCTCCTGTCTGTATTATGTTCTTCTTTTTTCTTTACTGTTTAATTTTTAATTGTTGATTTTATAGAAATAATTGTGATACTTTTATTGAAATAACTTTGATATTTGTACTATCTTGGTTGATCAAATAAATTGAAACTGAAACTGGTCACATTTTAATTCTTAGACGAGCATTAGGGTTGGCTCCAAGGGGTTGGGGGCTTCATCTACCCCTCTGTTGATATATACAGTATCTACTAATGCAGCTTGAGAAAAGCATCATCATCTAGATGCACGAATTTGCAAGTAAAGGAGTCCTACTTTGCTGAGAAATAGTAACAACAGAGTGACGCCCCTCAGTGAGGGTTTCTGTGATTGTAATACATGAACTCCAACATTACTCTTTGCTCCATCAAAGGTCAGTTGTTCTTTATCTGAATAGTACGTGCTGTTGCCTTTGGAACATAGTCACAGGTTTAATTCTCAGCAAAGGCTTAAGGTGTGTCCACAGAATGGAGAAAACAGATATATTCCCACTAATATGTTCCTTCATTATTCAGTGGCCTGTGCCTGCTCTCTTGTTCTGGATGCAGAAGGTATTTTTTTTTTCTGCACCACGTTGAGATTAATAACCTCCCCTCTGGTGAATATTAATATTTTAAAATGAATATTTCTGGCATTTGGTAAACAATTCAGATGCCATAAAATAGCGTAATTATGCTCACAGGCACTAGTGAAAACAAAGTTTAAAAATGGTTGCAGACATTATCACCAGCTTTACTGTGTGATTCCATGGAGAACTATCCATACAGGTGATGCAAGTATTAGTTCTTGAGGTTATAAAGGCATGGATCAAGGACTGCATCAGTTTACCATACTTTGGAAAAATTTAAGCCTAATGACATTGCTGAGATAGCAGTAGACACATTTACAAAGTACATAAATATGGTCAGAGAGAGAAAACTGAGGGTCAAGAAGCTCACTCAAACTACAATCAGAGCTTTTTAATTTAAACTGCACACTGTCAAGTCTGTTTGAGAGGAAAGATGTGCTGTTAGAACTTTACTGCTGTACTGGGACTATACTGCCCTCTCTTCCTCTCCCCCCCCACCCTTAGCCAGTTCTACTTTATAGGTGCAGGATTTGACTGACAACAGGAACTTCCTGTTTGGGAGCAGGAAGGGAGTGGTCACAGAAGCACAAAAGACTCTCCATCCTAGAAGGAAAAGAGTAGCTCTCCATCCCCCAACAGCTGCTGGAGGTCTGACTCTGAGCAAGTAAGGAGTAGACTACTGAGGAATATAGGAACTTCCTGTCCCAGAACAGGAAGAGCAGGAGCTTTAAGGGTGCAGAGGCAGTAGAAAACTAGGGAGAAAAAATACATATAACATAAAAAAGTAAATGAAATAAACAGAGAGATAGAAAAGAGTAAACATAGAAAACAACAGTTGAGGGGCCATAAAAAAAGACATGATGAGAGTGGTGCAGTGCAGTGGGTGTGGAGCAGCAGTCTTCCAGGAGATGTTCTGGAGAATGCAGTGTTTTCCTATCTGCAGTCTCCTGTTTGGGCTGAGGGAGGAGGTTGCTCATCTCCAGGCTGAGTTGGCCATGATTTGGGGGACCTCCTCTCTCACTCAGGGACCACCAGGGCTGCTTCTGCTGCCTCAGAGATTGCCAAGAAAGAGAAGTGGTTGGATCACAGTAGGCTCAGGGAGGGTTAGTGTGGTGGAACAGAATCACATCCCTCCAGTTGTACCTCTCCACAATTTGTACACTGTTCTGGCAGAGTGTGGTTCCTCTATGGAGGCACCCACAGTGGAGACCAAGGAGGATGCTGATGCTGAGAACCTCCACAAAGGAGACCCACAGGAGGGTGGCATGGAACCCCACAGGGGAAGGAAACAACTCCTGTTGAGGGACTCCATTGTTACAAGGATAGAACTGGGGGAGGGGGAGGAGGTAAGGTGCCTACCCATGGCTTGGAGGGACAGGGAGTGAATCTTCAGGATCATGGAAGCAGCTGCATAGGGAAGGGGGCTGTATGACATTATACACCTAGGGACAAATGATCTGGCTGGGAAAGGGATCAGAGCAGTGCAGGAGGAGTTTATGGCATTGGGAAGGGGCCTTAGACAAGTAGCATGCATGGTGACCTTCTCGGAGCTGCTGTCTGTCTATATCATGGGTGAGGCTAGGGTGCTCTGCACACTGGGATTCAATCAATGGCTGAACAACGAGTGCAGAGATCAGGGTGTTGGCTTCATTTGGGACTGGGGGTCCTCCAGGAGGGATGCAGGCCTATGCTAGTGCAATGGTATGCATCTGTCCAGGAACCAGGATCCTAGGTGATAGGTTTAAATGCTTCATTGGAAAACATTTAAACTAGCCAATGGGGGAGGCATTGAAAAAGAGCAGGAAAATCCTAGCCCCCCCCCAAAAAAATCAGGGCAGTTAGTGAGATAAACACCAGGATAGAGAAGTTGAAAAGGAGAAGGACAGGGGTAAATAGAGAAAAAGGCAAAGGCTGTAAAGACAGGGATGGGGCAGAAAGGGTAAGGCCATCAAAAAATGGAGGGTAATGAGAATCAATGCCTGTAGTCTAGGTAACAAGCTCCCTGAACTGGTGGCCTTGATGGAAGAGGGACACCTGGATATTGTGGCAGTCACAGAAACATGGTACACAGAGAACAATGACTGGAATGTCAACATACCAGGGTACACAATCTATAGGAGAGACAAGGAGGGTAGAAGGGGGGCAGGAGCAGCTCTCTATATAAGGGAAGGGATCAAAACAACAGAACTAAAGGGCAAACAGGGAGGAGAGGAGGCACTGTGGGTCACCCTGGAGACTGGATATGGCACCATAATCCACACGGGGGTTGTATATAGACATCCATCTCAGGGGGAGGAAAGGGACAAGGAAATGATAGAAGGCATCCTTAGGATGGCAGAGAAAAGGGAGATACTTGTTGATGGGGCACCTGAATATGCCAGATGTTAACTGGAGCACCTTTTCTGCAGCCACATCCAAGAGAAGAGTCATTCTCAATGCCCTACAGGGGCATGCCTCCATCACCTAGTATTGGAACCCACCTGGCAGGGAGCAGTCTTAGACCTGGTTCTCTCAAATGGGGATGGAGAGAGGATCTCAGATCTAGAAGTGGGTAGCCATCTAAGAACAAGTGACCCACCAAACAGTGTGATTCATGATAAACACAGTCACAGAGTCAAGCCATACAAAACTGAGGGTACTAGATTTTAGGAGAGCTGACTTTGTGAAAATGGGAGAGTGCCTCAGAAAAGCACTAGTAAACAGGCAAGAAGTAGGGGTGGAGGAACAATGGGAAAACATCAAAACCACCATCACAGAGGCAACACACCTTTGTGTGAAGCAAATAAACAAATCAAAACAAAGGAAAAAAACACTATGGTTCTCAAAAGAGGTGTCGGGGAAGATTAGAGAGAAAAAGATATCATTCAGAATGTATAAAAAAACACAAAAGGAGCAGTACAGAGAATTGTATCCGTTAAAGCAGAAGGAAGTGGGGAAGGCAGTCAGAATAGCAAAGGTCCAAACTGAGGAAAAGATAGCCAACTAGGTTAATAAGGGGGATAAAACCTTTTATAGGTACATTAGGGAACAAAAAGACCAAGAGAAGGATAGTGAGGCTTAATAAAGGGAGGTGGGTGGGCAGAGAGGGACAATGAAAACCAGGGATACTGAGCAAGTACTTCTGCTCAGTATTCACAAAATAAGAGGAGGAGGAATTACCTAATCCAATCAATATAATCACTGTGGATAGGGGGATCAATAGTAGTCCTTTCACAGAAGAAAGGGTTCTGAAAGAACTCCTAAAACTGAAGGTGGACTAAGCAATGGGAACTGATGGAATTCACCCCAGAATTATAAAAGAATGAAGGGGAGAGCTAGTGACACCACTGACTACCCTTTTTAACAAATCATGGGAGGATAGTGTAGTTCCTAAGGACTGGAGGAAGGAGATTGTGATTTCCCTTTACAAAAGTGGAAGCAAGCAGAGGCAGAAAACTACAGACCTTTTAGCTTGACCTCAGTGGAAGAGAAAATGATGGAATCACTTCCCAAAGAAGGAATTGTTGAGTACCTAGAGGCCACTGGGGCACAGGACCCAAGGCAGCGTGGATTCACAGTGGGAAGTTCATGTCAGATGAATCTGATCGATTTCTTTGAATGGGTGACCAAAGTAGTAAACTAGGGAGGGACTGTGGACATAGTCTACCTAGATTTTAGAAAGGCATTTGACACAGTCCCACACAAAAGATTAATAAGCAAATTAACTGGCCAGGAAGTGGGTCCCAGGGTGGTAGCCTGGGTAAATCATTGGCTGGACAACAGGACACAGAGGGTAATAGTAAATGGAGTCCACTCCAAAGACAGGGGGGTTACTAGTGGTGTACCACAGTGTTCAGTAATGGGTCCAATCTTTTTTAATGTCTTTATAAGTGACGTTGCAGAGCGACAGAAAGGAAAAGTATGCCTCTTTGCAGATGACACAAAGATCTCCAACAGGGTTGATAAACAAGGGAGGGTGGAAAGGATGAGAAGGGACTTGGCAAGGTTGGAGGAATGGTCAAAAGTATGGCAGTTTAGATTCAATGTGAAGAAATGCAAAGTAGTGCACCTAGGAAGCAAAACCTCAGGGGAAGAGTTCACAATGGGGGGGGGGGTTAGTAGTAACAACAAGAAAAATGGAAAGGGACCTGGGGGTAGTCATATCAGATGACCTAGAGGTAAACAAGCAATGTGAGAAGGCAGTAGGGATGGCTGGGGGATACTGGGATGTATAGGGAGAGGCCTCACCAATAGAAAACTGGAAGTTTTTATCCCTCTGTACAGACAATTGGCGAGACCCCATCTGGAGTACTGCATGCAGTTCTGGAGACCCCATCTCTGCAAGGACATAGACAGGATGGAGGTAGTCCAGAGGAGGGCAACTAAAATGGTGCAGGGTCTGCAACAGAAGCCATACAAAGAGAGAGTAAAGGAGCTTACTATGTATACCCCTGAGGAAAGGGGGGGGGGACATGATAGAAACTTTTAAGTACCTCAAAGGAATCAACAAAATCCAAGAGGGTACCGTCTTTCAGAAAAAGAGATGTACATGAACAAGGGGACACAATTTGAAGATAGAGAGGGGGACAGCTCAGTGGTACTGTCAGGAAGTCTTTTTTCACAGAGGGGTGGTGAATGCATGGAACAGCCTTTCTGGGAAGATTGTGGGGTCAAAAATAGTGGAGAAATTCTAGAATGCATGGGACAGATAAGGCAGTTCTTATGGGAGTAGGAAGTAGGCTGTTGGTTAACTAGGATCTGCAGCTTATCCTGTATATAGAGAAATGGGCAGACTAGGTGGAACAAGCAGTCCTTATCTGCCATCAAAGTCTATGTTTCTATGTTTTTTAACTAGCAGGTTGGGTGTACCAAATGTGACAAATGTATAACATCAGCTTTAGCATAATGCTGTTGAAAACAAAATCCTGTACATCTTGATTATAATGTGAAGGATACAGTTTTCATTAGCACAAAGATAACCTCAGGCAGAGATGAATTAGGGGGAGAATGCAATTGTGAATCATTGGCACACAAAAGAAAATGATACTTATGCTTTCAAATAACATTGCCAAGAGGCTACATGAAGTTGTTTGATAATATGGGCCCCAGGATTAAGTCCTAAAATACCATGGGGACAGTAGAAGGGTTGCTTGCTCTAAATGTGTTGTAGCTCACATAATGTTATCTCAGGGAAAGATAAGAGCCAAGCCAAGCAAAAGATATCTCAGAGGCCAATTATGTCAGCTAGATGGTTCAAGAGAATATTATGATAGGTTGTGTCAGATGCTGTTGTTATATCAAACAGAATCAGAACAGATAATTTACAGGAATTACTCCCTACATCTCAAAATATCACTATTGGCTTTCAGCAAAACTATATTCATGCTATGATTTTCCTCCAAACCTGATTGATAAGTATCAAAAAATCTAATTCCAAATGGTTCATCGATTGAGTGGACACCACGTTTTTCAGGAATTTGGAAAACAAAATGGAGATTAGAAAAGCAGTACTAGCTGAATAATTTTATTTGAACTGCATGTCTACTGTAAATTCAGATAGGAGTGAGGCTGTGTGTTACTAAACCATTTGTAAAGTGCTTTAAATTGCAAACTTGATTCATAAGTCTAAAAGCATGTACAGTAAGTCCACTTTTTTCAGGAGTTTGGACAAAAAACTGTAGATTAGAAATGCAGCACTAGCTGAACAATTTGATTTAAACAGCATTTCTACTGTAAACTGAAATCAGAGTGGGGCTGTGTGTTGCTACACCATTTGTAAAGTGCTTTTAAGTACTTTTAATACCTGTGTACTGTCTGTCTGTCTAAAAACAAAACAAAAAGAAAATATTAAACAAAACAAAAAACAATACTGTGTCCAGTCTGTAGGGTGTGTGCACCTTGCTGCTTTGGTGGTGCTCTGTGGGACTGTGGTAGGATAGTCCAGCCCTGTCTATCTGTATTGAGCACCCTGCTGCCTTCGTGGTGCATTATGGGTTAGTGTTGGGATAGAAAATTCCTCCACAATTAATAGCTATATGAAAGCTTGTTATATAAGTGCACAGGGTTCTGCACAGCCAATTTAGGCTGATATTGAGCTCAAATCCACCATTTGGTGGCTAACAGGGCACTAATTGTAAAATGTTAAGCTTCTCCTGAAATCACTAGACTATAAAGTACCATCCCACAACACTTCTGGTTTTCCAGTACTTAAATCCGCCATCTCATGAGTGTAATTGAGTGCATGGTGGGGGCAATAAGTGGGCAGGGGCAAGTGCATCTGCCATAATCAGTTACGAAAGTCAAAAAGGAGGACAGGAGATTTTGACTCTTAACTCAGTAATTTGACCCACAGACCTGCACAATGGATCACTCTGGTGAGATTCTTAAACTGCTTCACAAGGTGGGGTCCATAATTAAATGACTGTCCTGTGAAATGTATATGAAGAAAAGTCAAAAGGGGGGCACTAATGTATTTACTGAGGAACTAACAAATGAGCCAAAAAAACACCCAAAGAATTAGAAATAGCAAATGCCTCAGAGAAAAATAAACATTGGACATTTTGTACCTGCATTGTATATGCTGCTATCCATTGTGTGTATTTTTCCTTTGTATGATCAACCCCAGGTTCTCCTCCAAAATGAGCTTGCTCAATGGTGCCAGCCTGGTTAAATAAAGATATTGATTGATTGATTGAAAACTGATAAATGAAAATTACATTTTAACAGTGACCAAAAATAACTCCGACTGGAATGAAAATAGAAAAAGATCCCAGGAAGAGAGTTGGGGAATCTGAAGGGGATACTTCTGGAAAAAAAATAGAAATAAAAGAGGTAGGAATGATCTGGATGAGTCAGATCAAACTGAATGGTATCGGACACCCTATAACAAAAATAAAAAATAGGCTAGAATAGCAGAAGTGAGTAATGGGGAACTTGGACTGCAAAACAGGTTCACTGCTTCATCAGATAATGGTCCTTCACCAATTAATATACCAACAAAAAAAACTTTACTTGACAATACAACAAGGAAAGTCTTTCTAATTGGAAATTCCATTATTGGAATTTGTGATACCATAGTATGCAGTAAGGATAAATTAAATAGAACCATTACCTGCCTCCCTGGTGATAAAACAGAGAACATCATGAACTGCTTATGTAAACTCTTAGTTAACTGTGTAGCCAAGCCCACTGCAGCTGTTCACATTGGTACGAACAACATAGATTGAGACCACAAAAAAGATATATGTGAAGATATTATTGAAATTGGCTGAGTCATCCTAAGCAGGGAAGGGACATCCATGATATCTGGAATTCTTTTGATATTTAGGGGAAATCTGGGGAAAAAGAAAATAATGGAACAGATTAATATAAGATTAAAAACTGGTGGCTAAGGGATGGCCCAACATTAATAAACACTTGGGGAACCTTTAATGGAAATGGTCATCTCTACACTAGAGGTGGTCTTCACGTAAACCAGTTGGGAGACAATAAAGTTGGAAAGTTAACTAACAGTAATCTTCCACAGGAACATTTAAATTGATGTGGAAAGGAGAGGGGGAACATACCTAATCATGTCAACTATCAAAGGAGCATAGCGGAAAAATCCCTAACACTATCAAATGATTCTTGTGTAATGGCAGGAGACTCAATAATGACTGGGAGAAACTAGAAGGAAAAAAAACAAAACCACTGAACCAAACGTCAATACAGGCTTTACAACAAACCTGGTAGACCTTAAAAGATCCTTTGGGGAATGAGCTCAGTGGATACCAACTAATGAGGCTAAATCTTAGGGATAAAAGGTAGGAGGCATTGCAATGAATGTCTCTGAGAAAATATCTGTCATAAATATGTTAGACAGACTAAAAATGGAGCAATCCACCATTAAAGCAATATGGCTCAAACTGGTAAACAATATTAGCAAAAGTAAAATCATAGGGGTATGTTACTTTCACCCGAAAGTTAACATCAAGATCACTGATGCCATAAACAGTGAACAAGAAAAGGCCTGTGATTTGGGAGACGCACTATTTCTGGGTGCCTTGAATTATGGTGCTATTTCTGGACAATAACCTCAGCCATAGTCGGGATTTTATTAAGTTATGCAACAAACTACATTTAATACAGCATGTCAGCTCACCAAAAAGAGGTGACAACATACAAGACATTGCACTAAGGTCTGAAAATATTAACATCACAAACTGCTCAGTTGAAATACCCCTAGCTGGAAGTGATCACAATAGTATCACTTTCCACATCACTGAACCCTACATAAAATTTGTGAGGTGCTGAGAAATCTATTTATACAAAACTGCTAAAGCCACAGCAAGTTATGAAGAACTGAATCATCTCAACTGGAATACACATCTAAAGGATATGTCAATTGAAGAAATCTGGTCTGACAATAAAGGTACCATTCAATCAGCAAGTGAGAGGTACATTAAGAACATGAAAGACACAATAGTCAAGGCATCAAACCTAGATGGTCAAAGAAAGTAAAAAAATAAATAAAGACGAAGCAAAAAATGTGCAACCTACACAAAAGAAATAAAACTGACAACATGTGGGCACACTATAAAACAGTATTAGAGAAATGCAAAAACAAAGTTAAGAAAACCAAGCATAATTTGGAAATAAAAATGGCAACTAGCTCCTCTAAGAATAATATGAATGACTTTTACAATTACAGTAATTCACTGAACAATTGTAATAATAAACTAGGGTCAATCACTGAGAATGATAGACTGATAGTAAATCCCCCCTGAGATAGCCAACATCTTTAGTTCGATGTTTGGGAATAGTGAAAGCACTCGTAACATTAACTTTGGCCTTTCTCTATTCTCACCTTTAGTAGAGGAGCTGAGCAGCATTTTAGAAACATAGAATTTGATGATAAATAAGGAATGACTAGCCTATTTTCTTGATGAGACCCTCCCTCCCTTACCTCACCAAAATATTAAACTGCTTCCTGCACCTAGATCAATTTCCTACACTCTGGAAAAGGGGAATTATCATGCCTATCCTAAAAAAGGGTGATCCTACTGACCCGGGTAACTATAGGCTCATCACTATCCTCCCCTACCCTCTAAAGCCCTCGAAAGAATTGTATCAGACCAGCTCACCGAGTACCTGGCCAAACACACTCTGCTTTTCCCTGAACAACACGGGTTCAGAGCAGGTCACAGCACTACCACTGCCCTTCTCAAATTTACCTCTTACATACACGAAGTGCTAGAACAAGGGTCAATAGCAGGAGCAATCTTTGTTAACCTGACTAAAGCATTTGACAACATCAGTCATGCAGTACTAATCCACTCTCCCCCCTCCCTCTATCTCACCCCTGAAGCAATCACCTGATTCAAAAACTATCTCACTGACCGGACACAAGAAGTCAAAATCAACTCCACTCTATCTGCAAAGAAACCAGTTCTTGCGGGTGTCCCTCAAGGGTCAATTTTAGGCCCTCTACTTTTTACCCTCTTTCTGAACTCCCTCCCAAAGGCCTGCAGTGGTAAGCTATTGCTCTCTGCAGATGACACCATAGTTTACTGGAAAAAAACACCACTCCTCACTCGCTTCAACATACCCTTCGAGGCTGTTTTAGAGAACTAGAGTCCTGGTTCACCAATCATCGCTTAATACTTAATTACAGTAAAACCAAATCCATGATCTTTGCTCATCACCAAAACCCCTACAGTAATGCCCAGCTAAGAATCTCAAACTCTCAGGGCATCCATATCGAACAGGTCCCATACTTCAAATATTTAGGTATCACACTAGACACATCCCTCACATACCACATACACGTTAACCACCTCTCATTCTCAGCAAACACCCAGCTTGGGATTCTCTACAGACACAGGCACTGCCCCCCCCAGGCCCTACAACTGGCAGTAACCAGCTCCGTCCTGTCACTGGTCGACTACAGGATAATAATCTACGGTATGGCTGACCTCACAACCCTTAACCGCATCAATATAGCCCTCAACAAAGCCTGCCAACTAGTCACAAGTAGTGATAGATTAACCCATACGTATGAACTCTGTAAGCGAGAGGACTGGCTGACCTTTGAAGGGAGACTAAAATACCACACTTGCCTCCAAGCCAAAAAAATTCTAATGAAGCTTGCACCCACTGGCCTTCACTCCCTCATCCTACCAAACCCTCACAGGAGCTCCCCTAGACACCAGACAAGCACCCACCTCTTAGTCCCACACTGTAGGACAGCACTAGGGCAAAGGTCTTTCTGCTATTGAGCTCCCCTCTGGCTTAATAATCTCCCCTCTTCCATCTCCCTGGCCTCTAGTCTTAGCCTATTTAAAAATGGTATTTAAAGACATCTGTTTGACTCGGAGTCATGTGGTTGTTATGAACAGTCCTTCCTATCAGGTACGTGATAGTAAAATAGTGGCTCACATGACAAAAAATAGGCCTACAAGCCTGACGGGACTTAAAACCACAAGCTCTAGGCCTCTATAGGCCTACAGAATCAGAAATTTGCCTCACCTCAACAACCCAGGGTCCTTCAACAACCCTAGAGATACTAACCAAGCATTGTAAAATTATCCGGTAAGATGTAACCATGTAAATCTTGTCTTAATGTGATGTTCTGCTTAGTGAGGTATGTTCAAAAATTGTCTTAAGTATTAAGTCCATTTGTATTGACATGGAGCCTTTGCAAAAGAGTCTTCGTCTCAAAAGATTGTAATTCCAAAACTTCAATAAAATAAAATAAAAAAAATTATTGACTCACAGTGCCATCACCTCGATAGCATCTATTCCTAGCATCAATTCATTGATTCCACCTGATGAGTATTCTCTCTCCTCTCCTTGCATAGATGATACTATTAAAATTATTAAGCAAACTGGTACGGGCTCCCATCCATCATTCTCTGTGGTACTTATATGGCATTAAATGGGAACATTTTTACTACTTCACTGTTTGTCTGACCTTTGGTTGCAAAAGCAGCCCAAAATTATTCAATATGCTTTCTGAGACACTTTGTTGGCTAGTGCTCAACATTTGTCAAAGTCCGGCTGTCATCCTTCTCCTAGATGATTTCTGTCTACTCAGTCTACCCAATTCATCTCCAGCTTCTGGCATCACTGCTCTCGTCTATCTCTTCTGGGAGACAACATTGGGATCTTCAACATCTATTGAATTTTTAGCTATCAAGCTGGATACAATACACATGGAAGCCAGATTAGCTCCTGATAAACAGCTCAGGATTCAAGCAATAATGGAATCTTTTTCCATTCATTAATCCTGTACCAAATGTGAACTGCTTTCATTTCTGGGATATCCCAATTTTGCAATGTCAATTATTCCGCAAGGCTGCTCATTCGTTTCCTGCCTGCTATCAGTGGCCTCTTCAGTCACTAAACTTCACCATCACATATCTGTTACTGCTCTGTCAAATCTGATTTATCCATGTGGTCCCACTTCATAGCCCATTGCTTAGGATGCTCCATGGTCTACAAAGAACCATCTACCAATCTCCATCCCAAGATATGCACCAATGTATCTCCTAATCATGTTTTTGCTGTCATCTTCAAATATTCCTGGTTTGCAGCTCCTTGGCCTTGGAGACTTTTCCAAAACATCTCTTTTATTTGAAATTTACCCTATCGTAGCTGCTGCATTCGTATGCAGCATCTTTGCTGACCATCTTGATTTTCTCTGATGATAAACTCACTGTGGATATCACAAATAAAGGCAGATCTTTATCCCATTCCATCATGTTGTTTATGTGAAGGCTGACTTTTATCATTATACCACAATATCACCATGAAATGCTTTCATATCCCTGGCTATGCAATGAAGCTGCTGATAATCTGTCTCAATTTCAATTCCAGGAATTCCATTGCATCTATCCTGCAACAGACTCAGCCATGACCTCTCCTCTTCCATTCACT
Organism: Neoceratodus forsteri; assembly: GCA_016271365.2. Taxonomy (NCBI): domain Eukaryota; kingdom Metazoa; phylum Chordata; order Ceratodontiformes; family Ceratodontidae; genus Neoceratodus; species Neoceratodus forsteri. The sequence goes on from CM057452.1 coordinate 1,204,801,997, forward strand.
GACCACATCATGACTTAGTATTCTATTGTCAACAAGCTGAAGCCATTATGTGGTCAGCCCTAGTTCCTACTACTCTAGCGATGTATCCCACCACCTGGAAAAAATTTCCTAATTTTATGCCTTATAATCAAGTCATCCAAGTTCTTCATCCATCAATCATATCCTGGCATATATAACTTTCTACCACCAGACTTGAAGTTATCATTTGGGAGCATTAAACAATAACTGTCCAGAATTAGATTTTTTTCTAAATCATTTAAATCCATGTACTGTATGTCTTCAGTCCTTTCCCACACTTTAGTCAAACTCCTCCTACTCAGACACCATAGATCCCAGACCAAATTGCGTAATAATTTTAATACCATCATCTATGCAAGGAGAGGAGAGAGAATACTCATCAGGTGGAATCAATGAATTGATACTAGGAATAGACTTTAATTGAGGTGCTGGTACTGTGAGTCAATAATTTATTTTATTTTATTGACGTTTCGGAATTACAATCTTTTAAGAAGACTCTTTTGCAAAGGCTCCATGTCAATACAAATGGACACAATACTTAAGACAATTTTTGAACATACCTCACTAAGCAGAACATCACATTAAGACAGGTTTTACATGGTTACATCATACCGGATAATTTTAAAATACTTGGTTAGTATCTCTAGGGTTGTTGAAGGAACCAGGGTTGTCAAGGTGAGGTGAGGCAAGTTTCTGATTCCGTAGGCCTATAGAGGCTTAGAGCTTGTGGTTTTAAGTCCCGTCGGGCTTGTAGGCCTATTTTAGGGTCGTGTGAGCTGCTATTTTACTATCACGTACCTAATAGGGAGGACTGTTTATAACTACCACATGACTCCAAGTCAAATAGATGTTTTTTAATGCCATTTTTAAATAGGCTAAGACTAGGGGCCAGAGAAATGGAAGAGGGGAGGTTATTAAGCCAGAGGGGAGCCCAATGGCAGAAATACCTTTGCCGTAGTGCTGTCCTACAGTGTGGGAGGACTAAGGAGGGGGGGTGCTTGCCTGGTGTCTAGGGGAGCTCCTGTGAGGGTTTGGTAGGATGAGGGAGTGAAGACCAGTGGGTGCAAGCTTCATTAGAATTTTTTTGGCTTGGAGACAAGTGTGGTATTTTAGTCTCCCTTCAAAGGTCAGCCAGTCCTCTCACTTACAGACTTCATATGTATGGGTTAATCTATCACTACTTGTGACTAGTCAGCAGGCTTTGCTGAGGGCTATATTGATGCAGTTAAGGGTTGTGAGGTCTGCTGTTCCATAGATTATTATCCTGTAGTCAACCAGTGATAGGACTGAGCTGGTTACTGTCAGTCGTAGGGCCTGGGGGAGAGGCAGTGTCTGTGTCTGTAGAGAATCCCAAGCTGGGTATTTGCCGAGGAGGAGAGGTGGTGAATGTGTATGTGGTATGTGAGGGATGTGTCTAGTGTGATGCCTAGATATTTGAAGTATGGGACCTGTTCAATATGGATGCCCTGACAGTTAGAGATACTTAGCTGGTCATTACTGTAGGGGTTTTGGTGGTGAGCAAAGATCATGGATTTGGTTTTGCTGTAATTAAGTATTAAGCGATGATCAGTGAACCAGGACTCTAGTTCTCTAAAGCAGCCTCTCAGGGTATGTTGAAGCGAGTGAGGAGTGGTGTTTTTCCAGTAAACTACAGTGTCATCTGCATAGAGCAATAGCTTACCACTGCAGGCCTTTGGGAGGGAGTTCAGAAAGAGGGTGAAAAGTAGAGGGCCTAAAATTGACCCTTGAGGGACACCCGTAAGAACTGGTTTCTTTGCAGATAGGGTGGTGTTGATTTTGACTTCTTGTGTCCGGTGGGTGAGATAGTTTTTGAACCAGGTGATTGCGTCAGGGGTGAGATGGGGGGTTGGATTAGTACTGCATGACTGATGGTGTCAAATGCTTTGGTCAGGTCAACAAAGATGCTCCTGCTATTGACCCCTGTTCTAGCACTTCGTGTATGTAAGAGGTAAATTCGAGAAGGGCAGTGGTAGTGCTGTGACCTTCTCTGAACCCATGTTGTTCATGGCAAGGCAGAGTGTGTTTGGCCAGGTACATGGTGAGCTGGTCTGATACAACTCTTTCGAGGGCTTTGGGGGGGAGGATAGTGATGGGCCTATAGTTACCCGGGTCAGTAGGATCACCCTTTTTTAGGATAGGCATGATAATTCCCCTTTTCCAGAGTGTAGGGAATTGACCCAGGTGCAGGGAGCAGTTCAATATTTTGGTGAGATAAGGAAGGGTCTCATCAAGAGTTAGACGGAGGATTTTTAGGTCTAGGGATTCACTACTGTACCTCGAGTTGCGCAAGGCTTTGGATAGGTAGTGTTTAGCCTTGTTACACAAGATGATTCTCAGCCAGAAGGGAGGGAAGGTGGTTGTAGGGGAGGTGTTAGAGGGGCCACTGGGGATAGGGTCAAAGAAGTTTGTTGGTAGGATGTTACTGAGATTGGAGAAGGAGTTGTTCAGGACATTGGATATGGTGGTAGGGTTTTGGGAAAGGGCTCCTTGGTCAAGTATTTGTGATGGGGTTGGGGAGATGGTTTTCCCACAGAGTTCCTTGACATTGTTCCAGAAGCTGATCCCGGAGCCCCATGAGGAGGTGAGAGCTTGTTTATAGTAGTTTGTCTAAGCTAGCCGAATAGCCCAGGTGCACTTGTTTCTCGCCTCTCTATAGAGTTGCCTGTCATGGGGAAGCTGGGAGTTCAGTGCCTTATGCCAGCGGTTGTCTCTGTGGTGCATCTGTTCTAATAGGGTCTGCGAGATCCATGGGGTGTCCCTGTTTTTTATAACCTGTTTTGAGAACGGGGCAAATATGTCACAGGCTGTGTTAAAAATTTTAATAAAGGAGGTAAGGGCAGCATCAACGGACTAGGCAGTGTGCACAGGTGCCCAGTCACAGGAGGAGAGAGAGTTTTAGATGAGTTAAGGTACCTTTTTTGAGGTGTCTTTGGATGGAGATTCTAGGTTGGCTGGGTGTGATTTTATTCGATCAATAGCACAAAAGGGGAGAATGGTCACTTAGCACATCATGGAGCACTTTAATATTGGAGAGGTGATTGGGAAGGTTTATAAAGATGGGGTCAATGAGGGCGGACGTTCCTGACCTGGGATCTTGCCTGGTGGGAGACTGAAAAACCCGGGTCAGGTCATAGGCATGGGCTGCATCTATGAATGGGGCTGATGTATTGGATAACCAATTCACATTAAATTCACCCATAATAAGCAGTTCACTCCTGGGGAGGGGAGTTGAGTGATGCCGGCCAGGACAGAGTCAAAGGTTTGTTTCTGGTTGGTGGGGGTGTAGACTGCCTTAATGTATAGCATTTTACCAGGAGTGCAAAGGGTGGCTTTGATTGTAATGGCTTGGGCCCCATGAGCCGGTGAGGGCAGGGGCACTAGTAGAGGCTGTAGATTAGTTCTGGCTTATATGGCACAACCACCATCCCTCTTGTCTGATCTATCAGTTCTGAAGATGTCATAGTCATTTAGAGTGACAGAGGCATCTGGGATATTCTTGGAGAGCCAGGTTTCAGATGAGGCCAGGATGTCAGGGGAGTGTTGTGTGATCCACCCTTGAAGCTGCATGAGGTTCCTAGGTAGACTGCATATGTTTAGGGAGACCAGTAGTAGGCCACCATGTCTGCATCCCATGGGAACACTGGTCAAAGTAGGTCCAGGATTGGGGGGTATGTTACCTGAGATAAGAAGGAGGAGAGCAGCTTTCTGGATCAATTTGGAAAGGGTTATATGGAGGCGTGAATAGGTGGTAAATTTGGGGACCCTGACCCATATTGGGATGGTTAGGACTAGTTGGGCTAATAGGGCTTGGGTTAGGAGAGGATTGGTGCTATTTAGTGGGTGAATGTCTGTGGGGAGGTAGGTTGCACCGATAAGGACCCGCTCAAGGTGCAGTTTAGGCTAGAGGAAATTTTCTAGTGGCCACACCAACAGGACTGATCTAGAAGGTGGGAAATGGTAAATACAGAAAATGAACAATGAGGAATCCTTTTTGAAGTTCTCTTTGCAGTAATTGCTGTACAATTTCAGGTTCTTTTAAGGCAGGTTGCAAGTTATGACATTCAAAATTGTCAGAGGGAAGCACAGCAATGCTGGTGTGAAATCTTTCAGAAAAGGCAGACAGAAGATGTGCTATGAATGGGTGAAAAGGAGAAGGTAGTGCTTGGGCTAAAGCCCATAGGTTGACAGGAGTGGAAGGGTGCAGTAATCATCATTGTTTTAACCAAGGCACTTTTGGGCAAATGAATTGAGCATAAGCTTCACAACAGAAACTGCAAATATGGAGAAACTGGCAACTAGAACTTATGCATCCCTTATCATTGAAGTTATTGCAAATCCAGTTGTCTCATACATACTTAATTTCTGTGCCTGTCTGAGTTGAGTTTAATGTCGGCATTAGGACTAGAGATCATGTGGGTCAACTACATTGATGGAAAGGAAGCTGGGGCTGAACTAGTTGGTGAATTCCTCATAGCTGTCATGAATGAGGAGACATCAGAAACTATCAGAGGGCAGAGAGAGAGGCAAAGTGGGAAAAGGAGATGCATAGAGGAAACGAATATGCCTGCTGGCCAGTGATGTGACAGCAGAATAGCTCATTGTCCAGGACAGCCCAGTTCAGTCTGGTATTAAAATGAGCCAATGCAGTGTCAGCTTTTGTGAAAGAGACCAATGATAGTCATAAAAGTGAGTTCCTCTGTGGCGAATGCTTAGGTCAATGATGAGATAAAGATATGAATCCAATTCTTCTCATCTAGAAGGAAAAGTGGAGCAGATGATGTCACGGTATAAGCTGAAAGCAAGGATAAATTAAGGTATGGTCTCTTTCTTTAGAAGTCTGGGATCTTTTGACTTCAGGACAATGGAGATGTCTGCACAGGATACTATTCTGTTTTCTATGGCATCATGGGATGAGATAAGGAAAGATATCAGGATTACATCATTCCCATCTAAAATATCTTTGCAGAGATAACTCGGGATAAGGTGAATGGGAGATAGTAATGGTGGAGAAGTCGCTGAAGGAGTGGTGCCTGAATATTATCATTGTTGAAGACTAGATGTAGACAGAGTGCTCATAGGAAGAGCAGAAATACAGTAGATGAAGCAGCATCCTCATGAATAGGAGATGTGGTTGTAGGAGTAGTGGAAGTCATTGAGCTTGAAGCTGGAATGGAGAAGGAAGGTGAGCTTCGAGAAAAAAGATACAGAGTTGTAGCTCTGATACTGAATTAGCCATCTGAGCCACAAAGTCTCTGATTTTGGATAAAGCAGAAGCGGGTTCAAAATTGGGCTGACTAGGAGTAGGATTCTTAATGGGATGAAACTTAGCTGCTATGAATTAACAGAAGAGCTCCTGTTACTGAACAGAAACTGAATGGGAAATACCCAGTTTTTGCAATTCAGAAATCAGGCACAAAGCAGTCCTGTCTTTAATGGAAAATTCTGAATTTGAAGGTCTTTTGTGAGGTGCTAGTGAATCTGAAGAAATCTGAGTGAGCCCTAAAGGGCCTTCTTCAGCATTTGTAAAGCAAGTGCAAGATGGGGTGGATGCCATGGTACTATAATGGGGTTGCATTTGCTGATAAGTAATGGCTTGATGATCAAAGACTCAGACTCCTGTCTCTGGATGATGAATCAAACCCTACCTACTCTAGTCGTCCTCTCCAAGGTATGAGGTAGGGAGATGTAATCTGTTCAGGCTGCTAGTGAGGGCTGCTGGAAAAAGAGATGTAAAGTGTTAAGAAAGGCAGAAAGAGGGCATCTGAAAAGTGTAGGGAATAAAAGGGAGAGTAGGACGATGAATACTTAGTAGTTGGAAGGAATTAGAGTGGGAGATATAGCCAAATGTGTGTTTTTAAATGTGGATTATAGAGAAGGGAAACTAGAAAACAGAAAAATGGTGTTGCAGCTTTAAGTCGGGTGGTAATATCACCACGCATCACAGACCAGGAAGAATGGCATATCGTAGAGGGAATGAAGGAGCAGAATCTCTTCAAACCTACGGAAGCCATGATATGTCTAGTGGTGAAGGGGGAATGGAACATAGGCAGGTGGGAGAGGAATGAGTGGATGAACACAGGTAAAGGGGGGTGGCAAGACATTGGATCAGAGAGAGGGGAGCAGAATCAGAAACAGGGGAGTGGTGAGATGCTGGCAAGCAGAGAACAAGGAGCAAGGAGCAAAAGCAGAAGCAGCACAGTCACAAGGACCATGCAGAACTCAGCTTTGAAGACATGTCAAGCACTGAGTAAGGGGAGAGACTGGTTTAAAAGTAGATGGCAGCAGGAGTTATGCCCTCACATTGAACATCAGACAAAGTCCTTTCATAAATATTTTTGCTCAGTCTCCTAAAAATCTATCCTTTTGACTGAAAGGCTTCCAACTACATAATTCCCAAAACCTGACATTAAAGAAAAGGACATTGTGAACAAGATAAAAGAAAAACATAGTGCAGCTGGACCAGATGGGACCTCCACTACAATACTAAAAATACAATACTCAAGCCTTGCACGGCCACAAGGAATTCTTTTCACATCTTCCCATAACAATGGGGATGTACCTAAGGACTGGCAGGTGGCTACTGTGGTACCAATTCACATAAAAGGGTAGCAAGACTGAATGCAAAAATGACAGACCAATTAGTCTGACTTTTGCACCTGGTAAATTGCTGGAATCCATACTAAAGGATAACATAATAGAATAGAATATCTGAATGAAACAGCACAAGTTGACATAGAGCACCATGGATTTACAACCAGGATGTCATGTGTTACCAACTTACTATGTTTTTATGAAAAAATATCTGATGCCCTTGACATGGGTATACCAGTTGTTTACATATATCTAGACTTTGCCAAAGCTTTTAACACTGTCCCAGATTGGGCCATTATTGAGAAAATTACTAAACTGAAAATAAATCATTACATAATAAATATTAGCCAACTGGCTTAACAACAGATCCTAAAATTTATGCTTTGAATGTTACTGTTCTAAAACAGGCAAAGTAAGCAGTAGGTTGCCCCAGGGCTCAGTACTGTGGCCAGTATTATCCCAAATTGTTATGTCAGATGGGTATATAGCATAACAACTGGTCTAACAAATGTGCAGATGATTCTAAATTAGCAGGTAGAGTCCATACATCTAAGGATATTGAATCCATCCAGGTTGATTTGGACATCTATAGATGGGGAAATACATGGGAAATGTAGTTTAATGTCAATAAATACAGTGTGCTTTACCTTGGCAAACAGAACACCATGCACTACTATAAATGTGGGGAAACTATTACTGAGGAACTGGAAAGTGAGCATGATATAGGTGTGATCATTAACAACAAAGTTAACTGATTATTGTACAGCCCTCACTGAAAAAACAAATAGGGTCCTATGGTCCATAAAACACTACTTCACAAGTAGAAGGGCAGAGGTCATCCTTTCACTGTACAGGGCATACTGTATGTGAGACCTACAGTATTATAGACTTGAGAAGCCGGGCATGGTGCCCTCTAGTCATGAAAGAGATCAACAGAGTGGAAAGTCTGCAGCACCATGTTACAAAATGATTCACAGTATAAGGAAGGATACCAATCCAAATTCCCTCAGACATCTTAACTTAATGTCCTTAGAGACAAGATGTAAAAGAGTGGACCTTCTCATGTGTTATGACATTATGCAAGATGAATATTTGATTTATTAATTGAATTTACAATTCAAAAATGGTAATGTAGATACTAGGGGACAAGGGGACATGCTTTACAACTTAAAAGACAAAGAACCTCTGTGTCTAAGCACTGAGGCAATGGTTACCCCAAAGGGCATTGGCCGGGAAACCAAGTTTCAAAGAAATACAAAATCACACGTGCCCCTGTAATGCAAAGCATCATGGGCTGCATATGCAAATCACCACAGAATATCATGCTGGTTCAACTTTAAGCAGAAATGTATGGTGCCAAAAGGCCTCTCACACAGTTTGCAAAGGGTCCTACCAGAACTCATCATTATGCGTCCTCTGTTTGACACCCCCAGTGGAATGAACCAGCTACCCTAAGAGGGTCTATCTGGGTTATGTTGTGGTGAACCCAATTAAAATAAAAAAACAAGTTAAAAGACAAAGAACCTCAGTGTGTAAGCACTGAGGCAATGGTTACCCCAAAGGGCATTGGCCAGGAAGCCAAGTTTCAAAGAAATACAAAATCACACATGCTCCTGTAATGCAAAGCATCATGGGCTGCATATGCAAATCATCACAGAATATTATGCTGGTTCAACTTTAAGCAGAAATGTATGGTGCCAAAAGGTCTCTCACACAGTTTGCAAAGAGTGCCAACAGAAGACATAGACACGTGTTTTGTCCTACCAGGACTCTTCAGTATGCCTCATCTGTTTGACACCCCAGTGGAATGAACCAGCTACCCTGGATGGTCTATCGGGTTATGTGTGGCACCCTTTGCAAACTGTGTGAATATCCCCAACGTCTGCCAGGCAGTTGACAAATATTTTTAAGTTGACTCAGATTTCGTTATTATCCTGCTATTTTGCTGGTCCTCCACAAATGCCTTATGCCCTATTGCAGCCAGTTTTGAATACACTGCAGCCGACATTGTGATTGCTCATTTTTTCCTTTACTCCAACTGTCAAATCTGTATGTGTGAACCAGAAATGAACAAACAAGCAATCACCCCAGCTACCAGGGCAACAAGACTGCAAGGGCATTCCAAGTTGTTACACCATCTGGTACAACAATCATCTGACACCTCTTTGCGGATCCTCCATCCTGGGTGCAATGCCTCAAATTTCCACACTCCTTGGTGCATCCTTAGACTTTGTGACAAAATTTAAATAGTTGGGAGTCTGGATTGACCAAAAACTTTACTTTTCAGACCATATTGAAGAGCTCTCAACTAAACTTAAACATATACTTGGAATTTTCTATAGGCTTAAGCACCTCCTTACAGTGGGTGCCAAAAAAAAAGTTAGTCCAATCCACCTTTTTATCTCTATTGGGCTACGCAGACTTCCTGTACAGTCAAGGCCCAACCCATGCTCTTGCCAAGCTTGACAATCTTTATCATAGCACCTTAAGATTCACCCCTAGCCTGCTGTGCGCTACATACAATTGGATCCTCTACTCTCTGGTAGGCTGGCCTTCACTTACCATCAGGAGGCAAAGGAATGCTGTCTTCCGGACCTTCAGCGCGATTACTAACAAGATTCCACATTACATAACAGAGTGTCTACCCCACTATGAAGCTGGAAGTTACTCACTAAGAAATCACTGCTATATTTCCCTGTTAATTCCTAAAGTAAAAACTCACTTTGGCCATTCCTCCATAAGCTATGTACTCCCTCAACTTTGGAACAAGCTGCAAAAATTAATGAAGCTGGGGATCCCTACTACCCTGGCCAAGTTCAAAATGCTGTATGAGCGCAGTCTCAATGAGTCTTGCAATTGCTACCTCGATGGAATCTTCCTGCTCTGTAAATTTACCTGTCTGACTGGCTTACCCTATCAAACTCTTGCACTTCTGCGTTCTTACTGCATAGCTTTTTAATATCATGCTATGTTCTGTCTGATTGCCCTATCCCCTTCATCTCCTGCTCTTCCTTATTCTCCTTAATGCTGTTCTGCAAATTTACCAGTCTGCCTTCCATATTAAGATTTTGCCAATCTGTGTTCTTATTGTATATCTAGTAAATATCATGCTTTGTTCTTTTTTTTTGTTTACTCATATCAGTGTACTTAGCATATGCTTGCCCTCTATTGCTGTATTTAATTATGCAATTATTTCTCTGTTATTCAGCCTGCTGTCATAGAACCTGTATTACCTATGAATTATTCAATGTGAACTTGCCCTGGTCCACCTTGGAAATGAACTTGCTCAATGGTGTTCTGCCTGGTTAAATAAAGATTGATTGATTGATTGATTGACATCACATTGATAGTACAACAGCACTGGGATTGAATCAAATTCCATTCATAATACACCGCTCCCATACACTATATGTCATTGTTAGTATGTAATATATTATGGCATAACTTTTTATCACTTTTTAATTATATGTATTGTATCATAAATATTTGTTTTGTATGTTTTGTCATCTGTTTGGCTATACAATCTGTATATTTACTTCAGTAAATTTGACCTTTACTTTCACTTTGCCTAGAGTTGCTCTATTGTGCAAGTGAATAACTTATGCTATTTGCATTTTTTTATGCTTTGTTTTTTTCAAGATGTAAAACAAGTACTACACTCATTTAGCATGCCCTGGCTTTTATATGAACCTTATTATTCTCACCCTTCTATCATTGCCTGCCTACCCATTCTGTTCTGTGGTACAGTATGCTGGAGTTCCCCTTCTGAGGTGCCTTGGACATTGCCAGACTTGGCATTCTACTCACTCTTCATGCTAGTAAATGAATGCTATTGTTGATTAACACTGCATACTTCTTCCTGTGTACTGTTCATCACTGATGACAAATACCTGCAATTACCAGCAACAGTGTACTTGACTAGTGATTGACAAATAGACAATGTCACAGAAAAAGACCCTTGGTCCCTCCAGTATGCCATTATTCTTCTATATGACCTGTGAATTCCTTCCTGAGGTTCTTGCTCCCTTTGTGTTAGAGAGGGCCCCATATTGTAAATTTCTGTTGCTATTGTATAAAACTGTCTACCATAAGTATGCTGCTGCAGCTAAGTCTCTGTCTAAATTGTTTGACGAAGATCCTTTGTAAATGAGCTTTTAGCTCAAAGGTGTTGATTCCAATCTCTCAATAAAAGTAAAAAAAAAAATAAAAAAATAAAAAAATATGTAGCCAGCAGTGCCTGTACTGCGCTGGTGCTAGCATCAGGACACTGCTACTGATATATTCAGATAAACTACCCCAGTGCTAACACCTTTCGAATATTGGGCTTGAGCGCAGTGTACATGCACAGTGGAAATGCATAGTGCTGGCATAGAGTGAGTAGTGTTAGCACTGAGAAATGCACTTGCGCAGAAATACAGTAAATATTGCACTGAGTGTAGTGCTCACCACAGGAGGCATCAGTAAGTGTGAGGAAGGCACAAGTGAAAGACAAAACACAGCAGCATAGTTATCCAAATAAACATTACTTTATGAAAAGGGTAACAGGCCATAAAAAATTACAACAATGACACAACAGGAATATAATAATAATAAAAATGACAACAATAAAAAAATTAAAACGAAAACAAGAGCAACTGCCAGGACAAAGTGGGGAAACAAAGGAAAATGGGCAATCACCCACATAAGGGGGAACAAAAGAATATGGGTAACCACCTGTATAAAGGGGCAGGAAACAAAAGAACTTGGGCAACCACCCATATTGGGAGGAGAAAACAAGAGAACAAAGGCAATCACCCACATAAAGCGTTGGGGGGGGGGACAAGAGAACATGGACAATCACCCATATAAATGGGGTGGACAAGACCACATGGGCAACTGCTTGTATAAAGGGGGTGGAAATAAGAGAACATGGGCAACCACCCATATAAAGAGGAGCAGCAAACAAGAGAACATTGGCAACCATCCATATAAAGAGGGAGCAGAAAACATGGGCAACCACCCATGTGGGGGTGCCAAAAGAATTATGGCAGCCACCCATATAAAAAGAGGGAGAAAACAAAAGAACGTGGGCATTAGCCCATAAAAATGGAAACAAAAGAAAATGGGCACCTGCTCATGAACTGTATAAAAAAGGGAACATACCCACCCATCCATCAATAATAATAAAATACAAGCATTTGTCAATGCCTAATGTTGTCTTGCTGGCATTGGCATTGGCTGTGCAGGAGTTAGAGATGCATAATAGGAATGGCAGTGAAGTATTGAATTGACACCAACCCCAACCCCACCCCCACCCTGCAGAGACTGACAGGCATTGGGGTGTGCCTTTGGGTTGTCAGCTATAACGCTCATGGCATTTTACCTCACCCTACCCTGTAGACACTGACTAGTGTCGTGGTGTGCGTTGTGGTATTTGGGCCTTATACTTACCCCATTCCATAAGGAAATATGCTGAGACGGGTGCAGTATAGGAGAATGAGGTGAATTTTAGGGCCGAACAGTGCAAGGCACACCTTGATGCCTGTCACTGGCTGCAGGGTGGGGGTGGGGTTGGAATGGCATGTGCATTACAGACAATGATCCCAAGTCATACCCCTGACGCCTGTCAGTCTCTTGGTGAAGTCATGAGCATACATAGAAACTGCGCAACACACGTCCGTAACTCATTGTTTGGGCGATTTTTGCAGCCACATTTTCAACATAGGCATTCTGGGACCTCCCCTCATGAACAGTGGTGCAGCGATTTTGTTAATCTGTCCCAAAAGTTGATTTCCCACAGCGACCATGCCATTGTGTGCCACAGGTGTGGAAACACATTTTGGGCAGGCTGTGAAAAATGACAGCTATACTGGTCATATGGAGGTGTGAAAAATTGCCAGTGTTGAAAATCTGGCATGAAATATTGCAAATTTGCAAAGTTACAAGGGTGCGTGGAAACTGCGCAACACACACTTGTAACACATTTTATGGATGTTTATCACCACATTTTCAACATAGGCATTTTAGGACCTCTGTTCATGTACAGTGACCATCATTTTCTCAGATTGTCCCGAAAACTGATTTCACACAGTGACTGTGCTATTCTGAGCCGGCCATGTGAAAACACATTTCGGACAGGACATGTAAAATGACAGCTGTACTGTTCATAATGAGGTGTGGGAAAATGCCAATTTTGAAAATCTGAAGTGAAAATATTACAAATTCACGAAGTTATGAAAGTGCATGGAAACTGTGCAACGCACGCTTGTAAAACAGCCATTTTTGGATTTTTTTCACCAAATTTGCAACAAAGGCTTTTTGAGAGCCCCCCTCATGAACAGTCGCACTGTCATTTTGTTACTCCATCCCGAAAGGTGATTCTGTGCAGTGACTTTGAAATTACCTTTCAGGATCGAATAATGCCATGACAATGGCTGAATTCATGAGGAGGGGTCCCAATAACCCCATGTTGAAAATTTGGTGCCAAAATTCCAAAAAATGCCCGTGATATGCACCAAAGTTGAAAAAACCCTATTAATGCCATTATACAGCTTACCGGCATTTCTTCAGTTCGCTGTTGGCTTTGAAGAGTGCAGACGTGTTCCCGGTCCATCAAGAGCGCCGCACCATGCTCCAGAGGTAAGTATGGGGTGAGGGGGTGAAGAGGTAGGGTGTGCAAAGGGTGGAGGTTGGGGAGGGCCTCGGAGTCGATTTAAGGACCGTTTTCTGCTTTGCAGGTTTAAAAAAAATAAATAAATCACCGGACAGTTTTTATTTTACAGGGGCATTTGACACCCTGGGGTGGGCTCCCAGCATGCCACCTGAGTGTTTTTTTGGGGGGGTTCTGAAGCTGAAGGGGTATTGAGCACCCCTGTTGGCACGCAACAAATGGGGAGACATTATGCCGATGAGGAGTGGACTCCCCCATTGGCAAATTAAACGGGAAAGGGGGACATGATGCCGAGGGGACTGGGCCCCCGCACACACTTGAAATGGGGGATGCATTGCGTTGAGGGGAGTGGGCTTCCATCGGCAACTAACGTAGGTTGGGGCATGCTAACAGGGGGATTGGGCACCCCTGAAGTTGGCTTTCCACAAGATGACAGTTAGCACCGCCATGTTAACTGAAGGGTTTCACCAGGAAAGGCATGTAGGGAGGGCATGTTTTGGTGCTGCTGCATGATGAGTTTGGCTCTAATTGCAGCGGATGTTCTCTTAGATGTGCTCACAACATTATGTATTCCTGGTGTGGCACCTGCATGCTGGCTTATTGGGGAATGAGGGGCGCACCTATTGATGCATGCCCTGTATTCGCCCAACAGTGACTGCGCCTCCAAATCTGCTACTAATGTAATATGTTGGCTGGCATGCAAGTGCGAGACAACATAAAAACAGGGCACACACATGTTAAACAAAACAGAATAAAGGGCACCCACCAATTCCATAAAAAAAGACAACCACCTGTTATGAAAACACAAATTAAATGTTTAAATTAGAAGTCTAAGGCCCTATCAAGGGGCAGCAGGCTGTGGTGGTGGTTGCTGAAGCTCCATTGTGATCACCGCTGGCAGGTCACCTAACCACTGGACCAGCACTTATTGTAGGTGGACCTATCAGCACAGACTGTCATCCTGGACAACCCAAAAACATGTATCCTGCTACCATTCTGAGGCACCCCAGGACACAATGGAATGAACTTAGCCAGCTATGTAGACAGGACGAGGTGCATAGAAGTGGCATAACACATATTACAGATGTACAACCAAACTGTGACTTGAGCCACCATGCCACACATAGGAGGAGGGAGTGAAACAGCCAGAATGGAATGTATGTAGCGTATCATAGGCAGCACTGTGGGGGTATTAACAACAACAAAAATGAAAAGCGACCTGGGGGCAGTCATATCAGATGACCTAAAGGTAAGCAAGCATTGTGAGAAGGTAGTAAGGATGGCTAGGGGGTACTGGGATGCATAAGGAGAGGAATCACCAATAGAAAACAGGAAGTTGTTATCCCCCTGTACAGACAGTTGGTGAGATCCCATCTGGAGTACTGCATAAAGTTCTGGAGACCCCATCTCCACAAGGACATAGACAGGATAGAGGCAGTCCAGAGTAGGGGAATCTAATATGGTGCAGGGTCTGCACCAGAAGTCATATGAAGAGAGACTAAAAGAGCTTTATATGTATACCCTCGAAGAAAAGAGAGAGGGGGGGACATGATAGAAACTTTAAAGTACCTCAAGGGAATCAACAAAATCCAAGAGGGTAGCATCTTTCAGAAAAAGAGATGTGCAGGAACAAGGGGGCACAATGTAAATATAAAGGAGGAAACAGTTCAGGGGCAACGTGAGGAAGTATTTTTTCACAGAGAGGGTGGTGGGCGCATGGAACTGTCCTCCTGAGGAGGTAGTGGACTCAAAAATAGTGGGAGAATTCAAGAATGCATGGGACAGACATAAGGCACTTCTAGTGGGGGGTAGGAGGAGTAGGCTGTTGCTTAACTAGGATCTGCAGCCTACGCATTAGGTAGGGAAATGGGCAGACTAGGTGGGCCAAGCAGTCCTTATCTGCCATCAAATTCTATGTTTCTAAAGACCCAGTTGTGTCCAAATGTATACATGGCCCTGCCTGTGTCTCATGGAATAATCATACTTTGGACATCAATTTGTTGGTTAGACACTACTGACTATGCGTCACAATGCTGATCACATATGGTAAGGTACATGCAGTGTCCACAAATGCCCCCTGTCATTGACCTCATGACACGTAGGCCCAGCTCCATTGCAATTCAGTATCACCCAATACATATGGCAGTGGAGATGACACAGATGCAGAACAGGCTGCCACAGGTGCTGTTTGATGCACACATCATGTCACAGTTGTGTACTTGTACTACAGTGGCCCATGCCTACCCATGTCAGACCCAATTAACAATGACAGGTATACCTCCTGGGGCTGTGAGCATTACTTCAAGTGCCCTGGTGTAAAAGGCCAGCAGCACAGGGGACATGCCACCTCACGGTGTAATGCATGCCAAAACACAGTACACACACACACAGGGCAGCATGTCTGCTGCAAAGACATGCACAACAGTAGACAGCACAGAGTCTGACACACCACAGTGTCAGTGGTGAGGTAATGCCCCAAGGGCTGGGTGAGTGTCCCCAATGACAACTGCATGGGTGCTGTCCCCACAAGCATGTGTGCAGCCTGCCAAGACATGCATGGACATCACCTTTCCACAACAGATCATGCAGTATAGTGTGGACATGCAACCCAGAATGTAAAACACACAATGCAGAGTACTTATGTGAATGCATGTCCACAGATTACCCCTCTGCAGGCTGGACACATTGGGCCCCATCCTGGCTGGTCCTGGTGGCCCTTTCCATCTCCCTGGTACCTATGGAGGAGGGCAAAGAAGCTATAATCAATAGCATGCAACGGAGCACATGGCACACTATCATAAACCCTAAACATTACATATGCCTGTGTACCAACACTGTGCACCAGCAGCCACATATGCATGGTGGGGATGGACAAGATCATTCAGGGCCATATCTTACTGTTGTGCGTGTGGCAGGGCGCTGGTGAAGCAGGAAAGCTGCATCCCACTGTTACAGCTATGGCCTTCTTTAGCACTATATGCAAACCCTGTAGTGCCTATATACGGCCGTCCTCACAACCCCTGTCCAACATACCCATACATGTCAGCTACAGGTCATGCATACCTCATAGTATGCATAGAATGTAGCTCTAGATCTCATACAACAGAGGCACAAGAAGCATACCTATGCCACAGAAGGGGAGAACAATGTACTGTAGGTTTAGCCCAACACAGTGGCTAGGCTAATAGTGGCACACCCTGTGGTATATAATAGTACTCTATGCAGTACATCTTATGTGTGCTAGCACTCATGCTTCAGAACATGGGCGGTGTACAGAGAACAGTCAGTGGCCTCTGCAAAGTACCGTTGAGTACACTTGCCTCCATAGCTAGATGTAGACCACATGTCACATGATATAGTAATCCACCCTGACATTGTAACCATGTCATTGTGTCACCACACACCATTGCTGCCATGGCAGGTGCATGGGTCAGGGATCCAAAGCAGGTCCTGTAATGTACAGGGAACTGGGGACATCTACTGGGACAGTGATCCCATACACCTGCATTGGTAAGATCAGGCTATACAGTGAAGCATGCCCCATAGGACAAAGGGGATACAACAGAAACACAAAGGTACAGTGCACATTCCTTCAGGGATAGTAATCCAGTAGTATATCAGCATACTGACATTACTACATACAGGACACACCCCAAGCAATGCATAGAGCTATGTATACTCACCTGGACCTGGCACAATGCCACTCTCCACAATTATCCTCAGCTACTGCAGGTGACATAGGTAACTCTGGTTCATATCATTATAATGGTACCTGCATTGGTCCCTGGTGCTGTGACTCTTCAGGCCATGGTAGATGCCCCCCCCCCCATAGATACCCACACTTCATGCTTGTGCCTGTGAGCCTTAGCCCACTCAACCAGTAGCTGGTCCTCTCTGGCTACCACCAGGTCAACAATGTTGGCCAGCTCTGTTGCAGACCACCTGGTGTCCCTCGGCATGACTGCCTGCCTCCTTGTCAGTGATTGTTGCAGTGTCTTTAGTCTCAGCCCTCACAACAACCTAATGACAGCACCCTAGCTCTATGGATATGGACTTCTGTTTGTGCAACATATTTCACTGTTAGCAAAGCATTAACATACTGATTAATGCAGCACTATGCATGTTTCTGGTTGGGTGGCTGACCAAAAGCGGCAGGTACGGAGTGGCATATGCACATGGTGCACATGCGCAAGCCACTGCTGCATGTGTGCAATGCCATAGTGTGACATCATGACAGCACTGCACCATGATGTTGCTCCCGATGTGTGATGTCATGTCTGTGCTGCATATGTACGTGGTACTAGCGCAATGTTAATGCTGGCACTTGAGCAAATCCAATAGCAGTTAGGGAAAATGTGCAATATTTTAACATTGTATGGAAATGAGCTAATGTCACAGTCAAAGGGCAAATTCAACATTTTCATGTCATTACTAAAAAATATTCATTCATTTCCATGCTAATTTCACATAGAGCAAACAAAAAGGAGCACAGGTCACCACACAGATTCCACAGATGAACTGCTGGTGGCTACGGGTACATATATTATGGAATGGCCTATATTAAGGACATGAGTGATCATAGCACTGTGCTTATGCTGTATCTGGACTAAACTATTGCTTTTTGTGCACATGGCCAAGGGCTGTGTTAGACAGGCAGTTTGCTGTGTGTTGAGACTGACCATGTAGAAACATGTACATGACTCAGCCAGGAGGCAGTGAGGCCTGCATGACACCATAGCTTTGCTCTATGGTCTGCTGTATATACACAGTGCTCAGTGCTGTTCTTTCTCCCCCTTTCCATCATGTACTATGAAGGACTCAGAATGCCGACAAAAACAGACATTTGATGAGGAAGAGGTTATGGCCCTGGACAAGGCCTATGTATCACAAGAGGGCCTCATACCTAGGAACAGGGGGTCCAAGACCGAAATCAAGGCAGCTTGGGAGGAGATCATGGAGGCAGCGAATGTGGTTACTGGGAGACTATGCATGGTACAAGATGTCCATAAGAGGCTGACAGACATAAAGAAAGGCACTCTGGGATTTCAAGGTCACAGGTGGTGGCCAAAGAGCAGCTGTCCACATAGCCCCTGCACAGGAGGTGACAGCCTTAACACAGACAGCTGTGGAGATGACCAGTGTGCCAAGAGGGTTGTGATAGCCAGGTCAGACCATCTCATCCATGTGGGTCACCATATTTGCCCCATCACACTGGGCTTGTATGGGTGGGTGTATGGATGTGTTTCTGTGTGTGTGTGTGTGTACCAATTGTGTTAGGGCATGCAGGGGGAAGGTACTGGTAGTCTTAGATAGAAGGGCACAATGTGGAGGCACGAGATGTAATGCACAGGTCTGTGGTGTGCATACCCATCTAACCACAGGCATAGTCATGCATTATGCATGGTCCACTGGAGAACACACACGTGAGTCATTATTGCTGCATGCCATGTCTCTAATAGTATACCTGTTTGCAGGGTTTTACAGGCCCACCAGGAAGCTGTGATCAGTCCATGGTATATTTATGGGAAACATACAGAGCTAGTGTATCATATTTACATCCAATATTCACATGCATGTGTCTCCCTGATCCCTCCCTAACTGATATCCTGTGTTGTCTGCAGTATTGATTTTGTTGTCAGGCACCCAGTACCCAAGGCAGCTCATGATTGTTTGATGTGTTACACAATGGGTGTATGCTGTGTGCTGATATCCAGGTATTCAGGTGGGATTGCCATCTGTAGGGTAATCACTACAGTGCCACATGTGTGCCGCCAGCTGTGTGATCACTGGTGACATGGTGTGTGGTGTATATGGCATCTGGGGTGTATGGGCACTGCACTGAAAAGGTGGCATGGGTGTCGGCACACATTACACTGGATGTACATACTGCCATTGTCAGCACATAGGTATATAGGGGAAGGGGAAATTGTTTAACCAGGAAAGGCACACTAAGCCAAAGCTTGTTTCCAGGTGCAACCTGGGAGCACAAGGAAGTTAAGCGACTTGCTCAGGGTCACATAGTATGCAAGTGTGGCTAATGGGATTCAAACTCCAGTCTCCAGGTTGGTAGATCTGTGCCCTTAACCACTATGCTATACTGCTTCCAGATAGGGAAAAGGAAAACACATCTGTCTACTCTATATTTTGTTTTTTTACCAGGAGAGACACTACGCTGAAGCTTGTTTACAGGTGTGACCAGGGAGCACAAGGAAGTTAAGTAACTTGCTCAGGATCACACAGTATGCAAGTGGGGTCTGTGGGATTCAAACCCAGGTCTCCAGGTTTGCAGCTCAGAGCCTTAAATCACTGCACTATACTGCCTCCGCTATACATCACTCTACAATATCTCTCCCTTCTGTTCTCTCAATAGCACACTCCATCATCATGGACACTGTCCATGAAGATGGCCCAGGACCATCACAGTGGCAATAGTCCCTACTGCCAACCCATGGTAAGCCCAATCAGATTCTAAGGAGTAGGTGGAGGACAATGACAAAGACATCTGTGGAGAAGTGGAGAAGAGAGGGGTACAGCTTAGACCAGGAGGGGTTGCCTGCTCCTGCTGGCCTCCCCAACTGATGGAGCCCCCCCACACCCCTCTCTGGCATAGCCATCATTGTGCTGCCACCACCCATTGCCCTTGGTACATCTACCACTGTGCCACTCCAGAACCCCACCACTGGCAAAGCCAATGCCTTGCCACCAGAACAATCCCACCAGCCCAGCCACTGCTGTACCACCGAGGACTCTGCCACTGGCATGGCCATCACCCTCCCCCTTGGCCAGTCCCACTGGTCCAGCCACCACTATGCCTCCCTGGCCACCACAACAGTGCACAGTGCTGACCATATTGAAAACATGGGCACACAATTATCCAGGGTGCAGCCTGACCTTGTCCCCCGGGACAGTCCACGGGGGCAGGAGGTGGCCAACAGGCAGCTGCTTTTGTCAGCCATGGGGGCACAGGAGGGCATGCAGGCCAAAGTGTCATACCTACATTGCACACTAAAGGAAAACAAGCAGTGTGCAGAGGCCCATCATGTGAAGCACATGGGGGCCTTAAAGGGACTGCAGCAGTTAACAGATGATGGATTAAATGCACTGAGTGGCACTGTGCTGGATGCTGCAGTCATGGACTCAAGCACTGTGAGGGTGGCTGAAGCCCTGGCAGTTCAAGTGGGGTACTGTCATGCCACAGTGGATGCCTTGTTGTACTGCCCCACCCCTGCAGTGCAGGCATCTGAACACCCAGGACTCCTTGCACCCCAGGTCATAACTTGTTCCTTGGGGGACTCAGTACCCCATGAGGCCAAGAATTTGGGTGGCTAATACTGTTGCCATGCTCATCCCCCACTGTGTCGATGATGACCGCCCCCTCTACCCTCCTGGATGCAGCACCTGCACAGACTCCATCTCCATGGAGGTGGTATGGGACACACCTAGGATGCATGCTATCATCCCCAGCCCTATCCCACATGGCCCACCTCATGCCCCCCACATTACCCATAGGATGACAAATCACTTTTGTTTCTCCTCCCATTACAACCTCCCCCATACAGATGGCATATTATTTTATTTCACCCCTCTTTTCACCCTTCCCTGAATGGCCTAGTATTTTTGTTCAGACCCCTTTATACCCCCAATGCTGGGATGGCATATTATTTTGCTTCAGCTCCATTTATAATCCCCCTTGCCAGGATGGCATATTATTTTATTTCAGCACCCTTTACACCCACTGCCTGGATGGGTAACATATTTGTTCATCCCCTTTATACCCCCTACCAGGATGGCATATTATTTTGTTTCTGCCCCTTTTACACCTCCTTGCTGGGATGGCAAACTATATTGTTCAGCCCCCTTCCCCCTGTCTGAATGACTTGTTATTTGTGTTTTTTCCCTGAACTTCATCATTATTATTTCCAAAATACATTTTTTTAAAGCATTACAGCCTCCTGTATGGTCTGTACTAACTGTATGGGTCTGAAGAGGTCTGTGATAAGGTGGGTTCTATACTCCTGTGACCTACTAACCATCATAGTGTCATGCCTCTCAAGCTGCTCCTACATTTCCTGGTCCGCTGTCTCTGCATCTGCTGCATTGTTCCTCTCTGGGACGGAGCAAGCATATCCTACGGTTGAGTGCCATGTGGTATTGTATGCAACAGGCAAGGACTATGGCCCAGGCCTTCTGAGGGGTGCATGCTAGGGCACCACTAGAATGGTCAAGGCACCCGAATCATATCTTGAGCATGCCGAAGACCTGCGCTCAGTGATGTGGCAAGTAGCGATGTGGGCCACATTGTACCTTTCCTCTGGAATGGATGCAGGTTATTAGACAGGTGTTTCCTCTAACTTCGCTAACATGTTCCTTGATCATATTTAATCAGTTGCTCACTTTATTAGATATGTTGTAAGTTAAATATATGGCCAGTGAAGTAGCTGTGAAGTGGCTAACTTCAAACTTCACCAAGTTCCTGGTTGTGTGCCAAACTTTGTGAGGCAGAAAATTCACAGGCACTTATAAAAATGAAAAAAAAAAAAAAACTCTTCCACCACCATTTGTAGCATCTAGTATTCACCCTTTTTCTCCATAGTGCAAAGGTTAGGAAACCCCATTCCCAACACAGTCATAGCTCATGCAGCTCCCACCCTACTCCCATCAAGGTACAAAAGAAATTATCTCAATCTCTCCAATCCTCATAGTATGTGAGCATCAACCCTCCTGCCCCAGATAAAAAGTATAATCAACCTTTTACCCAAAATCTTTGTAGCAACCAATCTCATTCTCCTGGCCTGCTCCCCCCCTCCCACCAAAGTACAACATATTCAGCCTTTTGCCTGACCCTCGCAGCACCAAATCTTCCCCTACTCCACCAAAGTACAAGTAGCATTCATCCATTCCCCCCACTCTGGGTTGGCAATGTGGCCTAGAGGTTAGAGCACTGATTGTGAATGAGCTTGGCACATCCATCAGACCTGGGTTTTATTCCCCAAACTTTGCTTTCATACTGTGAGTCACTTAACCTCCCCAGTGCTCCATGGTCACTCCTGTGAATGGGCTTTGTGCAAAGTGGGCCTTAGACAATTACCGAAGAATAACACGTGCACTCTGTCAACCATCCTCCATCTCCAAAGATAACATTGAACACTCTTGTCCTCCCAACACATGTAGCATCCTATCACCCCTTCCCTCCACCAGTATACGAGTATATATAGTTAAAAGAAAAATAATTTAAATAGACAGCAACTTCTACAAAACATCCACACACCTTTATGGCTGGATGCCATCTGAATGAATGAGAGCAAGAGCACACTGAAAGAAGAGTATTTCAGTGCACGCTCACTCTCAGTTCCTTCAGACAGTGGCAGTCCATGGTGTTGTGAGAAGGGTTTGTGCCAGTTGCCATTTGATCTCTTTTAATTCTTTTTAGTCCTTTAACTATATTTACTCAGTGAACCAGTGTTGGAAAGGGAGATGGGCTGGTATGTACCTGGAAGATGTGGTGTGCTTCATTTTACCTTGAGTGAGTGAGTGGAGGGATATGTACAACATGGGTTGAGGAAGAGGATACTAACATTGTAACATGGGGAGGAAGGTGGAGATGGGGGAAACAATGGTTGGGGAAGGGGGTTGATTTTTTCTGTCCTAGTGAGGAGAAAGTTAGGAAACTTTTGGTGCTCCGACGGTTGTGGAGATTTGGGCCAGAATATTAATAGGTCCTGGTTTGGGCCTAATGTTTATTTGATGAGAAAATTAGTGGTTGACAGCTGGCCCACCACCACAGCGGTTGGATTTCCGCTTGTGACGCCAGCAACCCGGGTTCAGGAACGGACCCGGGTCATCAGAGGGCCGGCTGGGGGCAGAAGGATTGAGCATACTCTAAACTGCTCTCCTTCTCCAGGGGGAGGGTGGTGCACGTTCGGTGCAGAAGCGGCACCTGGCAGAGGTTGGGTCTGTTGCATTGCACTGACACCAGTTTCTATCTGGGGTGGGTAGGGTGCTGGCCATCACTGCATGTCCCTTCCTCAGCTTAAGGGGAGAAAATCCTGCTCCGGCCATCTCCTGGAAGCCCTGCCCTGGCTTCAATTAGCCCCCTAGCTGGGCTCTCCTGACCAGTGACAGTTTTGCAGCACTGGTAAGCCCAACAGTCCAGCGACCTCACCCTCTGGGGGGCAAGCCAGAGGTGACTGGGAGAGCTCCGGCGATCTAGGAGGTAGAAGCGTGAAGGGGTGCCGTGACCAGGGCAGATGATATGATGGTCTGGAGCAGCCAAAAAGCATAGTAATTAAAAATAAATAAATAAATAAATAAATGCTTGGAGCAAACCAAAGGTACACTGGAACATGCTGGGGAACTGTGTGAGAGCTAAAGACCAAGCACTATCTCAAATGCAGCTGCAAACCCCTGCCCCCTACTGGCCAAAGGAGGTATGCTACCAATAGGATGCAGTGGATATAGTGATCACAATCTGGCTGTTAGGGCCCACTAGTGGCAATCACTCTTTTGGAGCAATCTACTATATTCGTACCAAAACATGGAAACAATCTCATCACATTAGCAAGGTGCTATGGGGTCATTTGCATCTCATTAGGTCCTCATTACAGACCCAGATTACACACAAACTGAGACCCACCCCAGCACCACTCAAGTCCGCCAACCACAGTATGCCTGGTGTTCAGTGGTTCCTCCACCCCTGAACACCCCTGCTGGTATATATTAATTGTTCTCTATTGTGCAGTGGTCCTCCCTAAACATCACTGCTAATACTTATTATTTTTTATCTGGTGTCCAGCGGTACCTTCACCCCTGAACACTCCTGTAGACATTTATTAATCTTTTCCTGGTGTCCAGTGGTTCCCTCTGCCCCCAATCACTCCTAATGACATTTATTCCTCTGTCTGTGGTGCCCAGTAGTCCCCTCGCCCCAGGTTAAAATCCCCCCACTCAGCCTGCACACCTTGTTCTGGCACACCCCCCATGTCAGACTTCCCCCTTACCTACCCACTCTGTCCCCAGCACATACCCCTCAGTGACCAGCACAGACCCTCTGCTCACCTCCACAATCAGCCATCAACTGACAGTTTGCAATCGTGCATCTATTGTAATTAGATATGAGTACAGTAGGAACAAGATCATGAACTGTCAGTCAACAGTTGGTTGAGAAGGTAAGCAGATAGTCTGTGCAAGTCACTGAGTGGGCACTAGGGATAGGAGGGCATGTCGAGGGAGTCAGACCAATTGGGAAGGCACAGTGGGGATAGGGCAGATGGGTAATGGTGGGGGATTCAAACTGGGGGACCACTGGACACCAGAGACAGATTAATAAATATTTGCATGGGCGTTCACGGGTGGGAAGACCACTGGTCACCAGGAATAAGTAAAAACATTTGCAGGTGTGTTCAGGTGGCAGGGGAACTTCTGGACATCAAAGAAAATGTAATCGTTATCGGCAGGATTGTTCAGTGGCAAGGGGAACCACTGGACACCAAGGAAAAAAGTAACAAATATTGGCAGTGATGTTTGGGGTGGAGGGACCAGAGACTACCAAGGAACATTGTACTGATGATCAATCAGATGTTCATGGTTGGGGGGGGGGCTGCAGTTATGGGACGCAGTTTATAAGATTTAGATTAGGAAGGCAGTAATTAGCACAGCTCTGATAACTACTTGCCACCTCTCTGAACCTACCAATATGCCATTGCACCTGTATACAAGATGCTTTGCACTGGCATATTTTAGGGCCACTCACAAACAGGTTAGCTACACAGTAACAATGCCATCCAATATGGCATTTTGCTGTCTTTCCCTGCACTGGGGCTGAAAAGTGGAGTTAGCAACTTGTTAACCTGTTTTGTGATCAATAAAGGGGTTTGAATATCTCAGGCTTAGCATTACATGGGCAGAGGGAAGGAAGTACTTAATTTGGTCTTGACGGAAAATGTGGAGAAGGGTGAATTTTTTTCATTTTCATGAAAACCTACATGTTGCAAAAGGTTTCTCTTCAGAAAGCATGTGCTTTGTGGAGTCTTTTTGAACAAGTGACCACTTTGATTCACAAAACACTTTGCAAAACTTCAATTAAATGTAGAAAATGTGTGAATTTACTGCAAAGTGAAGTGTGTTAACATCGTATATATCTTCAAGGAGGCAGTATAGCACAGTGGTCTAAGGCTCTGAGCTGCAAATCTGGTGACATCCAGCAGACCAGACCTGGGTTTGAATCCCACAGCGTCCACTTGCATACTGTGTGACCCTGAGCAAGTCACTTAACTTCCTTGTGCTCCCAGGTCGCACCTGGAAACAAGCTCCGGCTTAGTGTGCCTTTCCTGGTTAAACAATTTCCCCCTTTCCCTTTCCTTTTGATGACCCACATGGCTCCATTTCAGTGTGTCATGTACTCTGTGATGTGAAGTACATGTACATGTACATGTGAAGCTACCTCTGGTTGGAAGCTGCAACACTGGACTTAGGATTTGCAAGAAAGCGAGTTGTGCTCACAACAGAGAGAGGTGAACCTTACAATTTACAATTGTCTTTGGTTTGAAGCAGATTCCTTAGGAAAGTTAGTATTCTTCAGGTGGAGGATACTGCTAACTGAAAGGTGAAATAAGGAACTTAGAATTATCAGAAAAGGCAGTCTTTCAACCAACAGAGGGAGGTGGACCTTGCTTTACTTTTGTTACAATTGTTACGATTTTCAGTGCAGGAAGAGTTTAAATCCACAGGTACTGAATACTGTTTACTGTGTCTGTCCTTGTGCACAGCTGACTTGATTGGAGTTAGTGAATCACTGTTTGCATTGCAATATTTGTAATACTGTGAGTTATTCACTGGGCTAAGAATTTGTCATAAGTTCTGAATTGAGAGCAGGTTGCAGGCAGTGTATTGGACCCAGACAGTGCCTAGGGTTGGAAACTGTTTTTTCTTTTGTTTATCTCTGTGTGCCTAAAAGGCAAGGCTAGACTGTGTCAGGAAGTGCTTACATCACAGCTACTTATCAGCCAATAGCTTTGGAAGAATCTTATAGATCTGACAACAGTACTAATTTTAGCAGGCTCATCAGATACCTAATATTCTTCAGGTGAAGCTACCTCTGGCTGGAAGCTACCACTGGCTGGAAGCTACAACACTGGATTTAGGATTTGCAAGAAAGTGAGTTGTGCTCACAACGGAGGGTGGTGAACCTTAAAATTTACAATTGTCTTTGCTTTGAAGCAGATTCCTTAGGAAAGTTAATATTCTTCAGGTGGAGGATACTTCTAACTGAAGGGTGAAATAAGGAACTTAGAATGATCAGAAAAGGCAGTCTTTCAATCAATAGAGGGAGGTGGATCTTGCTTTACTTTTGTTACAATTGTTAAAATGTTCAGTGCAGGCAGAGTTTAAACCCACAGGGACTGAATACTGCTTACTGTGTCTGTCCTTGTGCACAGCTGACTTGATTGGAGTTAATGACTGACTGTTTGCATTGCAATATTTGTCATCCTGTGAGTTATTCACTGGGCTAAGAATTTGTCATAAGTCCTGAATTGAGAGCAGGTTACAGGCTTTGTATTGGACCCAGACAGTGCCTAGGGGGAGGAAACTGTTTTTTCTTTTGTTTATCTCTGTGTGCCTTAAAATGCCAGGCCAGACTGTGTCAGGAAGTGCTTACATCACAGTTACTTATCAGCCAATAGCTTTGGAAGAATCTTACATACCTGATAACAGTACTAATTTTAGCAGGCTCATCAGATAACCTAATATTCTTCAGGTGAAGCTACCTCTGACTGGAAGCTGCAACACTGGACTTAGGATTTGCAAGAAAGCGAGTTGTGCTCACAACGAGGTAGGTGAACCTTACAATTTACAATTGTCTTTGGTTTGAAGCAGATTCCTTAGGAAAGTTAATATTCTTCAGGTGAAGGATACTTCTAACCGAAGGGTGAAAGAAGGAATTCAGAATTATCAGAAAAGGCAGTCTTTCAATCAACAGAGGGAGGTGGACATTGCTATACTTTTGTTACAATTGTTAAGATTTTCAGTGCAGGAAGAGTTTAAACCCACAGAGACTGAATACTGTTTACTGTGTCTGCCGTTGTGCACAGCTGACGTGTTTTTGGGCTGACTGCTTTCAGGGCACAAGTCACCAGGCTCTTTTGGGGCTGGGGAGGTTTACCTGTGTCTGACTTGGATGTTTGGATTTTTCTCTGTTTGATTAGCATGGTATTTTCTCTATCAAATTGTCATGTAGGGCATCTTGCTGACAGGAAGGAACTTATCTCTGTGGTAGGTCAAAGCTTTTAACTGATTGTTTCATGAGGGCACAGTTTAGGCCCAAACCCTTCCCACCCTCACCCCACCCACCCCTGGAAATAGTTCCTCTATACCTGGGGTTCTGACATCATTACCTCAAGAGGGCGAGGTATATCACTGTCATATCCTCTCTAGCACATTGCACTGACAATATAGCATACATATTATACATATATATATATATATATATATATATTTTCTATATAACAAACCAATCACACACACACACAAAAATAAATTAAACAAGGTAGACAGACATGTGGGGAGTAGTGCAATGTAGTGGCTGTGGGGCAGCAGTCTTCTGGGAGTCTTTCTGGAGGCTGAGATGCTGCCCTGTTTTCAAACAACTCTCTGCACTGAGGGAGGAAGTTGCCCATCTTCAGGCTGCACTGGACAGTAGTAAGAGAACCTCCCCCTTCCAGGGAGCACCAGAGCCACCACCACTACCTCAGAGGTTGCGAAGAAAGCACAGCAGTTGGACCACAGTGGGATCAGGGAGGGTAAGGGTGGTGGAACAGAGGCACACCCAGTCAGTTGTTCCACTCCACAATCCATACACCATTCTGGGGGGAGCATAGTTCCCCTATGGATGCACCCGCAGAGGAGACTAAGGAGGTTGCAGACAACTGTCACAAGGGAGGCCCTCAGGAAGGAGGCAGAGGGCCCCACAGGGAAAGGAAGCAGCTCCTGGTGGGGGACTCAATTATTAGGGAGATAGAACTGGGGGGAGCAGGGAAAACTGAAGTAAGGTGCCTGCCTGGTGCCATGGCTTGGAGGGACAGGAAGCAGATCCCTAGGATCACGAGAACAATTGCACGGGAGTCTGAGCTGGACATCATTGCCCACCTAGGGACAAATGACTTGGCTCATCATGAGATTAGAGCAGTGCAGAAGGACTTTGTAGAGTTGGGGAGGGGCCGAAGACAAGTAACACACACAGTATCTTTCTCAGAGGTGCTGCCTGTCAGTGGCATGGGTGAGGTGAGGGTACTTTGCACCATGCAGTTTAACGTATGGTTGAAAAAATGGTGTGGAGCACAGGGGTTTGGCTTCATTGGGGACTGGGGTTCCACCTGGAGGGATACCAGCCTGTACTGGCAGGATGTTCTGCCTCTGTCCAGGAAGGGTACAAGTCTTTTGGGCAATTGGTTTAAATGCTTCATTGACAAGTTTTTAAACTAGTCAAGGGGGGAGGCACTGATAAGCAGCAGAAAATCCCAGCCTCCCCCTACAAAACAGGGTACTCTAAATGAGAAAAAGACCAAGGTAGAAAGGTCAGTGGGGGATGTTGCTACAGAAGGTAAAGCCATCAAAAAATGGAGAGCAATGAGTACCAATGCCCGTAGTCTGGGTAACAAGCCTCCTGAATTAGTGGCCTTGATGGAGGAGGAACATCTGGATATCGTGGCAGTCACAGAAACATGATACACATAGAACCATGACTGGGACATAAACATACCAGGATACACTATCTACAGGAGGGACAGGGAGCGTAAAAGAGGAGGAGTAACTCTCTACATAAGGGAAAAAATCAAAGCAACAGAACAAAAGGGTAAGCAGGGAGGAGAAGAGGCACTGTGGGTCAATTTGGAGGCAGGCAATGACACCACAATCCGCACAGGGGTTGTATACAGACCCCTTCTCAGGGGGAGGAAATGGATAAGGAAATCATAGAAAGTATACTTAGAATGGCAGATAAAGGGGAGATATTGCTGATGAGTGATCTGAATATGCCAGATGTTAACTGGAGTGCAGTTGCAGCAACCACGTCTAAGAGTGGGGTTATTCTAGATGCACTACAGGGGCCATGCCTTAGACAACTAGTATTGGAACCCACTCGAGAGGGAGCAATCTTAGACCTGGTTCTCTCAAATGGAGATGGAGGGAGGATCTCAGATGTAGAAGTGGGTAGCCATCTGGGAAGTAGCGACCATCGAACAGTATGGTTCACAAAAAACACAGCAACAGAGTCAAGCTATACAAAGGCAAAAGTACTGGACTTTAGGAGGGATGACTTTGCCAGAATGGGTGAGTGCCTAAGGAATGCACTAGCAAATTGGCAGGAAGGAGAGGGTGGAAGAACAATGGTGAATAATAAAAACTGCCATCGCAGAGGCAACAAGCCTTTGTGTGAAGCAAATAAAACAAAACGATGTAAGAAACCACTATGTTTCTCAAAGGAGGTGGCAGTGAAGGTTCAAGAGAAAAAGAAAGCATTCAGAAAGTACAAGGAATCACAGAAGAAGCTGTACAGAGAATTGTATCAGTTAAAGCAAAAGGAAGCTAGGAAGGCAGTCAGAACAGCAAAGGCCCGAACCGAGGAAAAGATAGCCAACTCAAGTTAAGAAGGGGGATAAAACCTTTTTTAGGTACATTAGGGAGTGAAGGAAGACCAAGGAGGGACAGTGAGGCTTAATAAAGGGAGGGGGCAGAGAGGACGGTGAAAAGGCAGAGATACTAAACAAATATTTTTGTCAGTATTTACAAATGAAGAGGGGGAGGTACCTAAAACAAACAATAGAAACACTCTGGATACAGAAGTTGATACCAGCCCATTTACAGAGGAAAGAGTTCTGAAAGAAATCTTAAAACTGAAGGTGGACAAAGCAATGATGCCTGATGGAATTCATCCCAGAATTCTAAAAGAACTAAGGGTAGAACTAGTGACACCACTGACTACCCTCTTTAACAAATCATGGGAGGATGGGGTGGTACCAGAGGACTGGAAGAGTGAAGATGTGATTCCCCTTCACAAAAGTGGGAGCAAGGCAGAAGCAGGAAACTACAGACCTGTTAGTTTAACCTCAGTGATAAGGAAAATGATGGAATCACTCAAGGAAGAGAATTGTCAGTACCTAGAGGCCAGAGAGGCACAGGACCCAAGGCAGCATGGATTCACAGTGGAAGGTCATGCCAGATGAATCTAATAGATTTCTTTGACTGGGTGGCCAAAGTAGTAGATCAGGGAGGGGCTGTGGACATGGCCTACCTAGACTTTAGACAGGCATTTGACTCAGTCCCACACAAAAGATTAATATACAAGTTAGCCAGCCTGGAGTGGGTCCCAAGATGATAGCCTGGGTAAGAATTGGCTGGAGAATAGGACACAGAGGGTAATAGTAAATGGGGTCCACTCTGAAGAAAGGGGGTTGCTAGTGGGTACCGCAGGATTCAGTATTAGGACCAGTCCTCTTCAATGTCTTTATAAGTGACATTGCAGAGGGACTGGAAGGAAAAGTATGTCTGTTTGCAGATGACACAAAGATCTGCAACAGAGTTGATGCACAAGGTGGGATGGAAAGGATGAGAATGGACTTGGCAAGGTTAGAGGAATGGTCAAATGTATGGCAGCTTAGATTCAATGCTCAGAAGTGGAAGGTAATACACCTGGGAAACAAAAACCCAGGGGAAGAGTACACAATGGGGGTGAGATACTAACAACAACAAAAATGGAAAGGGACCTGGGGGTAGTCATATCAGATGACTTAAAGGTGGGCAAGCAATGTGAGAGGGCAGTAAGGAGGGCTGGGGAATACTGGGATGCATAGAGAGGCATCACCAGTAGAAAACAAGAAGTTGTTATCCCTTAGTACAGACAGCTGATGAGACCCCATCTGGAGTACTGTGTGCAGTTCTGGAGACCCAATCTCCGCAAGGACATAGACAAGATGGAAGCTGTCCAGAGAGAGAATAAAATGGTGCAGGGTCTGCACCAGAAGACATATAGAAGAGAGACTAAAGAGCTTAATATGTATAGCCTCGAGGAAAGGAGGGAGAGGTGGGACATGATAGAAACTTTCAAGTACCTCAAGGGAATCAACGAAGTCCAAGAGGGTAGCATCTTTCAAAAAAAGAGGTGTGCAAGAACAAGGGAGCACAATTTGAAGATAGAAGGGGGCGACTCAGAGGTAATGTAAGGAAGTATTTTTTCACAGAGAGGGTTGTGGATGTATGGAACGGCCTTCTGAAGGAGGTTGTGGAGTCAAAAACAGTGGTTGAATTCAAGCATGCATGGGACAGTCATAAGGCAATTCTAGGGGGTGGGGGTAGAAAGAAGTAGGCTGCTGGTTAACTAGGATCTGCAGCTTATCCATTAGGTAGGGAAATGGACAGACTGGGTGGGCCAAGCGGTCCTTATCTGCCATCCAATTCTATGTTTCTATGTTTCTACTCCCTTGAGCAGAATGATCTTTAGCGTGCTTGAATCAGTCAAAGCAAGTTTTCGAAGCCAAGTTCATTTGCACCAGGTGTGGCATCTTATGCTGCCATGTGGGAAATCCAGGTTTGCACTACAGATCTGACTCCATATCTTGAGCTGAGGAAGCATGTAGACTCTATACAGGTAACACTCTCAAGTCCAGGGTTGCAGGGAGGAGTGTTCCCACTACACTGCAATAGTTGTGCAGTTGAAAGGAGTGGTGTAAGATGTTGTCCCTCCCCTCACATGAATGGCATGGCACTAGCATGACAACATGGTGGAGTGCAGAAAACCAGGTTACAGCACTGGCCATTGGGGAATGGCCACTTGCACTCTTAGGCCCTTTGCTTCTTACAGTTTTTCCACTGGGGTAAGAGTTTGCTAGATGAACAACCAGGTGGGGTGGCTAATTGAAGGAAGAAGAAAAGGATATATATTATAGGGGTACAGTCAAGCCCCTATAGTTAGGGTTCAGTCTTTACTTCTGTATTAAACTCAAAATGCTGCACTTTAATAAATTTGCAACTGTTCAAGCGAGTCATGTGAAGTTTGGATGTGTCATCAGAGGCCAAAGATCTCTTGATGTGGCAAGTTTCCTTCAGGTCGGATGTGTGGATGTGGAGATACAGATTGTCAAAAGATTTGAAAATTAAGTTTTTGGTTAAATTCGTTGTCATGCCACTGTGCAAAAATGATGCTCAATTTTGGTCTGAAAATGTTAGGGTACAAAGGTCTTTGGTCACATATGTGCCTTTTAAAGATTTAGTGAAAAAATGTTAAACCATTCCAGAGTTATAAAATTGCAACAAAAACAACAAAGTCAGAGAACACCCTGACTCCCTCCAGAGGTAACTATAACAATAAACATACTTTTTCAGCCTTGATTGGCAATTTACTAATTTGATTTCAAAACGAGAGGGTGTCTCTTGGTATTCAGGTCAGGGCACTGCTGTGAAGTCACCCAGCTACCAACATTGAGCTAGACCAATCATCAACTGGGCCCCTACTCTAAACTGCATCTGCCTCAAATGGCTTACCTTTATAGAGTGCATCAGGCTAAAATTGGCTTAACTAAGGTGTGAGAAGTATGACTTTCTCATTTAACTAGCTCCCCACCAGTTACCTGCACATTGGCTGTGGGCCACACCTTAATTAAGCCAATTTTAGGCTGATGCACCCTACAAAGGTAAGCCATTTGAGGCAGATGGTTCATTTTGTTTTTTGTTACATTTACCTTTGGGGTGGGGCTCAGGGTGTGCTCCAACTTTGTTGTTTTTGTTGATGTATGCCATATACAGTAGCAACCCTCATTTATAATCCCATTTATAGTTTGTGAATGAGCAAGGGTGAGCAGTTAACACTGGATAAAGTTATTATATTTCAAAGTTTCTCATGATTTCCTATGGGATCAGTTAGATATGCAGCTCAAAAAATGATTATTTTTCTCAAATGTGAAATCCTTGTTTGCAAATGTGGAATCCTTTGCCACAAATGCAGAATCTTTTCTGTGCTATCGTCATCTTGTTTTCTGTTAGCGATGACAACAACATTAAATAACTTAAAAAATACATGGGTTTACTAGACAACAATGGTTGTCTTTATCTAATTAAGACTTACACAATCTCATTCTGGGGTTAGTTTTTGATAATTTACTTAATAATTTGTTTTTTTACGTGCAAAAATCCTTTTTTAACAAACTGCGGAACAAAATACAATATGAAACAGGATTTTTTTTCACAATTTGCAAAAAAATATTTTCTTTTTCTGCAAATCATGAAAAAGGAATTGTGAAACAGGATCCTTTTTAACAATTTGCGAAAAAGATTTTCTTTTCCTGCAAATTGTGAAAAAAACAACTGCAGAGAAGGAATTTTAAGACAGGTGTTTCTTTGTAACTTCACAGTTCGCAAATGGTTGTTGAATTTGGTCTGACATTTTTAGGGTACAAATAGCTTGCCCTACAGATATGCCTTTTCCTGTTTTTTTGAAAATATATTACTTTGCTGTGAAGTTCTTCGGGTTTATATTTTGCTTCATTTCTAATAAGATAACATTGTAATGTGAGATTTACAGAATCATTTCTTTGTCACTATGTTGTGAAGAAATGGTTTGCAATGCGCCTTTTGTGGGTTTGATGAAAATGTATTCATTTGGTGTCCAGTTACACTGGTTTCAAATTTTTTTGTGTTTTCCATAGAATAACATTGCAATGTGAAGTGTTTTGGGGTGCTGGACACTACGGGATGGGATTGCAGACCCAAGAGGGCCCTGCGCTCCCACGGGCAAATAAGGATACTACTGCACTATCTCAAAAATTATGCATGGATGGGCACTCAGAGCCCTAAATATGGGTAACATTATGGAATGATAGTGAGCACAAATCAGGATACAATTACAATCTCTCTAAAATTATGGATGGATAGGGCTCTGCACTCCAATAAGCAAATAAGGCTACAATTATACTTTCTCAAAAAGGAAGGAAATTTGTTGCAAAAGTTTTCATTAATGCTTCAGTTAGAGTTCCAGCAACAAAAGTTGGGAAATGTGGTGTTAGGGTTTCCAGTCCTAGCACCCCAACCCCACCCTGCATGCACCAGCAGATGTTGGGGGTGTTCCTTTGGGTCATCAGGCCTAACGCTCACTATATTCTCCTATACTGTACCTATCTCAGCTTGTTTACTCATGGAATGTGATGAACATTAGGGCTGACAACTGCAAGGCACACTCCCAACATCTGTTGCTGCATGCAGTGTGGGGGTTGGGTGTTAGGGTTAGAAATCTAATACCTCATTTCCCAACTTTTGTCACTGGAACACTAACCGATGCATTAATGAAGTTTTTTGCAATGAATACATATACTTTTCATTTTGTTAATAACTTAGACACCTTCATTTTAATAGAATCAATCAACTTTTTGATAATGATTCATTTCTATTTGGTTCGTGCCTGTTGTTAATTATTAAAAAATAGCTGGAAATAGAGTGTCGTTATTGGCTTACTGAGTCCTACAACTGTTACTTTAATGGCAAAGAAACATCACAAACAATAGAAAAAAGAAAGTGTTATATATACAATTTTTAAATGAAAATAGTTTAATAACTGCAGAAAGGCATTTCAAGAGTCAGGTTACCTTTGGAAATCTCATGGTAGTCTAACACCCGGCCCCCCATGTTGGTGTTTACTTTTTTGAGCCACCAGAGGGTTGAGGTGGGTTTGCCAATGACCCCTGTGCCCTCTGGGTTGAGCTGGTGCTGCAGTCCAGGAGCTGAGCAGCTGCTGTTTGCATTGTTGTTCTCTGGTTGTATGCCACTGATGAAATGGGCCCCCCTTCACCAGAAGGCAAACCTAACGGAATCACTGACTTAATTGTTATAAACTAGACTGCTATCTCAGCTGAACTTAGTGGTTTAAAAAGTTCAAATATGCAGTAAACAGCAAAGAAACTGATGAGTAACAGCAGATATTGTACCGAATGTAAACAAATGGATGGTGCAGTCTTGTTGATCTCTGTCTCCTGAAATCAACACACCAGAATGCAATGGGTCCTGGTAAATGCTCAGGCTCTTTGGAGTAAAAGCAACAGCATGCTTGGTACCCTTTTCCAGCCACTTTGGGGGTAAGATTTTGAGTGACCAGCCTGACAGACAGTGAGAGGCTGAGAAACAGGAGTGTGCTGAGCTGAACCCTTCAGCAACATAGAAGTTCATGCAGTCCTTCCAGTGACTCCTTCCAGAGCACTTGGAGAAGAGAGGCACTAAGCAGGAGAGCTGAGGGTCTAGCCATGCCTCAGAGCTAGAGATCCTGGTGGGTGCTGAATCTGGCTGCTGGAAGCTCCATCCAAGTCAAGAGAAAGTGCTGTGAATCCTGAAAAGCTGTGGAAAGACTACATCTGTTGAAGTCATTTGCAGACCTGCTGAAATTAGAGATGAAAACAATCCAATCTACCCTGTGTGAGGTGCCAGTGGAGGAGATCATCAGGATTCAGACTCTGAGTACCTGTTCCCATAATCGAATAAGTGCCCACCAGGGTGAGGTGGGGTAGCTACTTGGTCTTGGCCTTTTTGAACTTACTGCTGTCACACACTGCTGATCAAAAGAAAGGGAGCTACAGGACAGCGACCATGCCAAGTCTGGGCCTGCATCCACCATCTGGCTGCTGCTGCCCTATTATCTGTTCCGAATTGTCTGAGGCTGCTTCCAAATTGATATATAGGACATGGGAGTACTGGTCTGCCAGCTAAAAAACACTGCTCTGAAATTCCTTTGTTTGGATTGCAATTTTCTGTTGGATTTTCCTGTTGGATTACAATCATTTTTGATAAAATGAACTAGCCAAAAGTCTGTTGGGCGGTGTAAAAGCAAGCAGGACACCAAAGCATGATCCCAGGCATCACATCATCAGGCTGTTACAGTGTAAAATCTATCTGGGTACCAAGTAGTTTGAAGTACAGTTAAAAGTGTAATTGCTGAAAGCATATTGATGTAGTGGGTATCTGTTACTGAGGGTAGTATGAGGTCTTATAGTTCAGTAAGCCCAGTCTGGAATCTATATGTGGGTGTGGGGTGGCCTACTACACCATCTCTGCAGAGAGACATTGACACCAGCAAACACTTTTATTGGGGTGAAGCACTAACATTATGGGGAGTGATAGTCTTGTTTTCAGTGTCTGAAATCATTGCTAATCAGTTTTACCTAACCCTGTTACTTCACAGGACATGTGTTAAAGGAAATATAAAGTCCTGTTGTTAGTTTCTGAAAATATTGTGTGTGAGCATATTATTAGCAGTCTACTCTAATTGGCACACATGTTTTTGAAATTGAATTTAAAGTGTGGGTCTTTGTACTAGTGTGTCTCAAGGTAGTGTCCGAGAGTTATTGAGGAGGTGGGTTGGTAATGCATTCTGGGGGTGCAGTATTCTACTTGTTATCAGGCCCATTATTTCCTCCTCTGGTTAGAGGCACTGTGCTATTCCCTTTGTTCTCCTTCTGAAACCGACCCCCCATGTGAGGACTTTAACAAGCATATAGGACATTAACAAGCCCAGGCCCTTCAACATTGGCCTCTATGGGTGCAAGGCAGGGGTAGTAACTGAGAAGTAATATTTGAAACATTTGCATGGTGACCCAGTTTCACTAGGGCATAATGCCATTGACATTTCATCATGGGGAATGGCAGTATAGTCTAGAAGTCAGAGTAAGGAGCTGTGAACAGGTTTTTTTACATCTGGCAGACCTAGATTTGACTCCCACAACCTCAACTTACATACTGTGGGGTCTCCAGTGCTCCTAGGTCATTCCTGTAAATAGACCTTGTGCCCAGTGGGCTTTACCCAGTTACCAGAAAAAGAAAAATCCTCATGGAGTCTAGGATTAGATTAATGAATAGTAACCTATCCCCTGGTCCCACTTTAATTCTTAGATGGGCATCAAGGTTGGATCCAAGGGGTGGGCACTTAATCCACCCCTCCTGCCTGTTGATATACAGTATATCTAATACTGCAGTCTGAGAAAAACAGAATCTTCTAGATTTATGAAGTTGCAAGTAAACGACACCTACTGTGCTGAGAAATAGCAACAGCAGAGTGACCCCCCCCAGTGGGGGTTCCTGCGATTGTAATACATAAAGTCAAACATGTACTCTTAGCTCTGACAAAATGCAGTTGTTCTTTTTATGAATGGTATGTGCTGTTGCCTTTGGGACATAGAGTCACAGGCTTGATTGGCAGCGAAGGCTTAAGGTGTGTCCACAAAATGGAGGAAACAGATATATTCCCCCTAATATGTTCCTTCATTATTCAGTAGCCTGTGTCTGCTCTCTGGTTCTGAATGCAGAAGGACTCTTTTTTTCTGCACCCCCTTGAGATCCACAGCCTCCCATCTAGTGAGTATTAGTATTTTAAAATGAGTTCTTAAGGCATTTGGTAAACAATTCAGATGCCATAAAACAGGGTAACTACGGTCTCAGGTACTAGTGAGAATAAAGTTCAGAAATGGTTGCAGGCATTATCATCAGCTTTACTGTACAATTCCACGGAGAACTATTCACACAGGTATTGCAAGTATCAGTTCTAGAGGTTATAAAGGCATGGATCAGGGACTGTGTTAATTGATGTTATGCAGAAAAAATGTAAGCATAACGATATTGCTGAGATAGCAGTAGACACATTTACAAAGTACATAGATATGGTCAGAAAGAGAAATCTGAGTGTCAAGAAGCTCACTCAAACTACAATCAGAGCTTTTTAATTTAAACTGCACACAGTCAAGTCTATTTGAGATCAATTTAGTCTTAACTAACATGTTGATTGCACCTAAAGTGACAAATGTATAACATCAGCTTTAGCATAATGCTGTTGGAAACAAAATCCTATGCATTTTGATCATAATGTGATGGATACAGTAAATTAGCACAAAAATAACCTCAGGAACAGGTGAATCAGGGGTAAAATGCAATTGTAAATCACTGGCACAGAAATGAAAATGATACTTATGCTTTCATATAACATTGCCAAGAGGCAACATGCAGATGTTTGATAATATGGGCCCCAGGATTAAGTCCTGAAGGACCATGGGGACAGTAGACGGACTGCTTGATCTAAATGTGTTGAAGGTCACATACAGTAATGTTATCTTGGGGCAAGATAAGAGTCAAGCCAAGCAAAAAATATGTCAAGAGACCAATTATGTCAGCTAGATTGCTCAACAGAATATTATGATAGGTTGTGTCAGATGCTTTTGTTATATCAAACAGTATCAGAACAGATACTTTACAGAAATCACTCCCTACATCTCAAAACATCACTAATGACTTTCAGCAAAACTACATTCATGCTATGATTTTCCTCCAAACCTGATTGAAAAATCTCAAAGCGTGTAAGTCTAAATTGTTCATAGACTGAGTGGACAGCACTTTTTTCAGGAGTTTGGACAAAAACAATGGAGAATAGAATTGAAGCACTACAGTAGCTGGATAGTTTTATCTGAACTACATTTCTACTGTAAATTAAGATAGGAGTGGGACTAAGTGTTCCTAAGCCATTTGTAAAGTGCTTTTAAATGCTTTTAATGCCTGTGTGTTGTCTGTCTACAAACAAACAAAGAGAAAAATATTAAACAAAACAAAAAAAAAAAACAGTACTGTGTTCTGTCTGTTGGGTTGTGAGCACATTGTTGCTTTGGTGGTGGACTGTGGGACTGTTGTGGGATAGTCCAGTCCTGTCTATCTGTACTGAGCACCTCACTGCCTTGGTGTTGCATTATGGGATTGTGGTGGGATAATAAAGTCCTCCACAATTAATAGCCAAACGAAAGCCCGTTATATAAGTGCATAGAGTTATGCACAGCCAATTTGGGCTGCTATTGGGCTCAAGTCTACCATTGGGTGGCTTATAGGGCACACATTTTAAAATGTTGAGCTTCTCATGTGATCACTATATCAGAAGTCCCACCTCTTGGCACTTCCACTTTTCCAGTACTTAAACTCGCCACCTTGTTGGCATCATTGAGTGCATGGTAGAGGCGATGAGTGGACAGGGGCAAGTGCATCTGCCATCATCAGCCATGAAAGTCAGGAAGGAGGACAAGAGATTTTGACTCCCTACTCAGTAATTTGACCCACAGGCCTGCACAATGGATCAATCTAGTGAGAGTGTTAAACTGCTTCACAAGGAGGGGTCAATAATTAAATGGCTGTCCTGTGAAATGTATATGGAAAAAAGTGAGAAGGGGTACCCTACTGTATTTTTATGTATTAAGTGGATTGAAACTGAGGAACTAACAAATAAGCCAAACACACTCAAATTAGAAACAGCAAATGCTTTGGAAAAAAATAAACACTGAATATTTTGCGAAAATTCTGCTAAACAAAAATTACATTTAAACAGTGACAACAAACAACTCTAACTAGAATGAAAATAAAAAAAATATCCCAGGAAGATGGAGGGAAACTGACAAGGATACCTCTGGACAAAATAGAAATAAAAGAGGCACGAATGATCTGGATGAGTCAGATCAAAATCAATTGTATCAGATATGCTATAATGAAAATAAAAAAGGGCAGAAGAGCAGAAGTGGGTACTGGGGACCCTACACAGCAAAATAGCTTCATTGTTTTATCACATAATGGTTGTGCACCAATCAATATACCAACAGAAAACCCCTTACCTGACAATATAGGAAGAAAAGTCTTTCTACTTGGGGATTCTATAATTAGAAAATGTTCAAACTGAGATTCATATTGAGGACTGTACAAAGAAAATAGGCATAAGCCCATATATGCCTTGATAGATTCTAGTCCCTAAAGTAAAGTAATGTAGCTCTTGATGCAATGTATCTATGCAGTCTAGATTTAAATTCATTTTTTGTCTTACCTATTATTATATTCTCTGGTAGGGAATTGCAGGGGTTCGCAATCCTGGAACTAAAAAAAATTTTCTTTGGTTATGTTTGAAAGTGTTACCTTTTATCTGAAGTGGGTGACCCCTAGTGTTTTTATGTTGGCGCACTTGCGCAGCCAACATCTTGGGACAGTGCAGCTTTGGAGGTGCAGTTGTTGTTGGGTGAATGCAGGGCATGCACCAGTAGGTGCGTCCCACATTCCCCAATCAGCCTGCATGCTGGCACCACACCATGCACACATAATGTGGCAAGCACATCTTAAAAAAGGTCTGCTGCAATCTGAGCAAAGCTTGTCAGATGCAGCGGTCCTTGATTTGCTGTGCTCGCCACCATTATGTACATGGCAACACACTGGCTGCCGAACTGCCGACTTCAGGGGTGCCCAATCCCCCTGTCGGCTGCCCCTGCCCCCTGTGAATGTACCAACAGGGGAGCCCACTCCCTGTCAGCATAAAGCATCTCTCCCATTTGTGATATGCTGAGGAGGGTGCCCAATCCCCGTCAGCTCTTACCCCACCCCCCTTTCCTTGTGTGCTGATGGGGGAGCCCACTCCTCATCAGCAGAAATAACCCCCCCAGTTGTTTAATGCCAAGGTGGGTGCCCAATCCCCTCAGCTCTGTGGCTCCCCACCCTGCTTTGTGTGTCGATGGGGTACCCAATCCTGCGTCAGCATAAACTACCCCCATGTTGTTTGCCGGCAGTGCCCAATCCCCATCGACTACAGACACCCCCTCAAACACTTAGGTGGCATGCTGGGAGCCCACCCCAGCATGCCAAATCCCCTGCAAAAAAAAAAAATGTCCCCCGATGTTTTTTTTTTCTTTTTGAACCTGTAAAAGGAAAACGGTCCCTCATAGTCTCCTTGCCCACCTCCCTCCACCCACACCCACCCACTGCGCACCCTGCCTCCCCGCACCCCCCTCACCCCATACTTACCTCCGGAGTCTGGCGTGACAATCTTCGGTGGACCGGGAACACGTCTGCACTCTTCAAAGCCGACCGTGAACTGAGGAAATGGCGGTAAGCTGTATAATGGAATAAATAGGGCTTTTTCAACTTTGCTGCATATCTCAGGCATTTTGTGAATTTTGGCCCCAAATTTTTAACATGGGGTTTTTGGGACCCCTTCTCATGAATTCTTGCACTGTCATGGCATTATTCGGTCCCAAAAGGTGATTTTGCAGTCACTGTGTGGAATCACCCTTTGGGACCCCATAACAAAATGACAGTGCCACTGTTCATGAGGGGTGCTCTCAAAAACCCTATGTTGCTAATTTGGTGGGAAAAATCCAAAACATGACTGTTTTTCGAGCTTGCGTATCAACTGCGCAATGCACGCTCGTAAGTTAGCGAATTCACAATATTTTCACGCCAGATTCTCAACATCGGCATTTTACTACACCTTCTTGTGAACCATACAGCTGCCATTTTTCACATCCTTGCCAAAATGGCACTGTGCAAAATCAGTGTTCGGGACACATTACGAAAATGACAGTGACGCTGTTCAGAGGTCTTAAAATGCCTGTGTTGAAAATTTGGTGACAGTACTCCATAAAATGACTGTGTTATGAGCATGCATTGCACAGTTTGCACGCACGCTTGTACCTTCACAAACTTCTAATATTTTCACTCCAGATTTTCAACAGTGCCATTGTTCTGCACCTCCTAATGAACAGTACATCTGTCACTTTTCACATCCTGACCAAAATCTGTTTTTGCAGTTCTGGTGCAGAATAGTGTGGTCACTGTGGAAAGGCCATGTTTGAGACACATGATGAAAATGACAGTGACACTGTTCATTAGCAGATGCCCTAAAATGCCAATGTTGAAAATTTGGGAACAAAGTCAATAAAATGAGTGTTTTCTGAGCGTGTGTTGCAGAGTTTGCACACACGCTCATGACTTTGTGAATTTGTAATAGTTTCACTCCAGCTATTCGTCATTGGCAATTTTCCATACCTCCTTATGAACACTACAGCTGCCTGAAATTTGTTTTCACACGTCCGGCACAGAATTGCATGGCTGCTGTGTGAAATCAGTTTTTGGGATAGTTTGAGGAAATGACAGTGACACTATTCATGAGCAGAGGTCCTAAAATGCCTATGCTGAAAATTTGGTGCCAAAACTCCATACAATGACTGTGCTGCAAGCGTGCATTGCGTAGTTTCCACGCACTCTTGTAACTTCGTCAATCTGCAATATTTTCATACCATATTTTCACCACTGGCATTTGTGCACATCTCCTTATCAACAGTCCAGCTGCCATTTTTCACAGCCTGCCCAAAATGTGTTTCCGCAGCTGTGGTGCACAACGGCATGCTGTCTGTGCAAAATCACCTTTTGAGACACATTCACAAAATCACAGCGCTATGCATCTCTAGCTCTGCCACTCCCACTGCCAATGCCAGCGCAACAACATTTGGCATTGACAAATGCTTGTTATTATCTGGTTTAAAGGTAATATTTAAATCACATAGTAAGGCAGAATCCTTCATTACATCGTACATAAACAATAAATTGTATCGCATCCTTCATGTTTTCAAGGACATAAGATCCAGGTGGGACAACCTCTCTGTACATTCTAAGTCTTTCATTCCCTTAATACTTTTAGTGTACTTTCTCTGTATTCTTTCCATTTAGTCCCTTTCTGTTCTTCTATATGGAAATCATATTTGTGAGACATATTCCAGTTACAATATATTGTAAGTGCTTATTAACCACCATAATCAGCAGTCACACAGCTTTGTTATGTACTGTTTAGAATTTTAAAAGTTGTTAACCACACTTTGGGACTTCCAAACAGTGGCATAAAAAAAAATGCACCAGAGTTCCATAATTCTCACACATAGAATGCAAACAGTGTTTTTTTTGACTATACACTATAAAAGTTGACGGCTGGGGATCGGGTGACAACCATGCTGAAATCACCTCTCGTGGTCGCTAGGGCTGCACTCTTGAGGTTTACCATGTTGCCCTAACAACCACTCAAGGTGATTACAGTGTGGTTATCACCCGATCCCCAGCCATTATCCTCCATGTGATACCATAGTATGCAGTAAGGATAAATTAAATAAAACAATTACCTGCCTCCCTGGTGTTAAAACAGAAAACATCATAAACTGCTTACCTAAACTCTTAGTTAAATATGTAGGCAAGCCCACTGTAGCTTTTCACATTGGTACAAACAACATAGATTGAGACCATGAAAAAGATGTGTGAAGATTTTAATGAAACTGAAAGAGACAAGGGGAGGGACAGCCATAATATCTGGAATTCTTTTGATATTTTGGGAAATCTGGAAAAAAATAAAACAATAGCACAGATCTATATAAGAGTACAAACTGTTGCCAAAGGGATGGCCTGCCATTCATAAACACTTGGGGCATCTTTAATGGAAAAGATCATCTCAACACTAGAGGTGGTCTTCACTTAAACCAGTTGGGAGACAATATAGTTGGAAAGTTAATTAACAGCAATCTTCCACATGAATATTAAAAGTGATATGGAAGGAGATCACGTGATGGCAGCCTAGGAAGAACAGCCTTGCCTGCAACCTCTCGTCCCAACCTACACGTTGTGTTAAACTAACGGAGTGTTTCAAACTTTTCTGCAGAGCGACTGGTAGGGGAAAGTGTCGTGCAACCTCCGGAGTCCCTACTTTTTGTGAGCATGGA
This sequence comes from Neoceratodus forsteri, assembly GCA_016271365.2. Classification (NCBI taxonomy): domain Eukaryota; kingdom Metazoa; phylum Chordata; order Ceratodontiformes; family Ceratodontidae; genus Neoceratodus; species Neoceratodus forsteri. The sequence continues at coordinate 1,204,845,842 of CM057452.1, forward strand.
GGCTTTCATCAAAAATAAAGTGGCGAAACATACTCCACCACCATCGCCAGGAAAAGACCAGGCAGCAAAGCGCCTGCGTCAGGGGCCTGACAAATCCAGCTCGGGGCCGGCTGCGCTGACTGAGGAAAGGTTCTTAGAAATATTTGCCCCCATGCAGGCATCAGTGGATGAGATTCATGCGGAGATACAATTGTTCAGAACGGCTATGGAATCCATTGAAACAAGGGTAGGAGATAACGAAGTCAAAATTAAATCACTGGAGTCTAAAGTTGAGAAACAAGATGTGGAGAGAACTGTCCTCAACAAGAAAATTAAAAAGATTGAAGAGAAGCTTGAGGATCTCGAGGGCAGGAGCAGAAGAAATAACATTGTTATTTTAAACATCCCTGAAAAAGAAGAAGGCCCTAATACCATCATGTTTGTACAGAAACTTTTTGAGAAGGTTGCGGGTCAGTCCCCGAGTGGGAGCTACACTATTGAGAGGGCGCATAGATCACTTCGCCCACTACCTGCACCCGATGCCCCTCCATGCCCGATAATTTGTAAACTGTTATGTTTTCAAGACAAGCAACATATTTTAAGTAAGGTGAAAGCACTACAGGACGTTTGTTGGGAAGGAAGGAAAATCAGGATCTCTCATGACCTCCCTTACTCTGTTCGGATGAAAAGACAGAGCTTGCATCCCACCGTCTCGAAGTTGGTTGCCTCGGGGGTACCATTCAGGGTGCAATACCCAGCTCAACTACTGGTGAAGATCAAGGATCAATGGCAGACTTTTGAATCCGTGGAAGTAGCCGGAAGAAATCAAAAGAGCTCTACCAGATCTTTTCAAATGATAGATAAGAGAGTAGCGGTCATTCCTTGGAGTAGCTACTGAAAACGTAATAGATTTAAGGGAAGAATACAGGAGGTGCGGCCTTCCCTTGGTCCTTCTTTGGCTACCTGTCAGTTGGGCAACAATATCAGAGGATGGGCATTGCTTAATGGCAGAATCTGGCACGAATTTGACTTTGGACTTTTTGTTTGTTCCCCTCCCTCCCTCCTTCTTTCTTACCCTTTCTCTGCCTAGCACTTCGGTCACTTGGGACAAGGGACATTCCTGAGTACTGCTGATCATTTTATATGAGGAAATGTTCCACCACGAGGATTTTTTTTTATTTTCCCTCCCTAGATGGGTGAACTGGACGAATAATGCGCATCGTTTTAATATAGAGGACAGTACACGTCTCCTCAGCAATGTGAATTTCCTCAAATATATTAATTAGAATCTAGATTGTTCATAATGGCATAGTTATTGATTATCCGAAAATAAGGAAATTTTTTGAACTGATGTGCCATCTCGTAGTGGCGTTGAATTTAATGGTTCAGTTATTACGTTATTGACTGTGCTCAAGTTGACTAGCGATCTTGTGATGATGCATTTAATATAAAGCAGTTTAGTGAAACTATTTCATTTGAATATAGATAGATCTGATTTAAGAGTGGTAGTGGCCATTTTCCCACTTAAGGGGGATATCTATTAGAATATACATGTGAATTTCATTATAATTGATCAATGGGGGATAACTCTAAGATGAGATTATATTTTGGGGTAGGATACCCAATTAATCAAGAAACCCCCTTTTTTTTTTTTTTTTTCCTCCTTGGATCTCTTCCCACCAGGGTCTTTTTACTTTGCTAGATGCTCCATCAGTGTCAGCTTTAAGGAAAACAAAGGACGTGTAGGGGGGAGAGGGAGCGGACGGACGCCTGGGTTGGTATGACCGTCCACAAGACAGTGCGAGATGATTGTGCAGTCTTTGGGACTGGGGGTTTATTGTAACAATGGGAGGGTGGGGAGGATGGAAATTGCAGCACTCACACTCCTATATAACATATCAAGGGACGTTTCTAGGGGCCTATCTTTTAATGAAAGAAGGTATAACACTGGATCTTATTTCAATACTCTGGAAGATATGATGGTGTATATAATTTGTTTAGTTGGAATGTTAAGGGGGCAAGAGACAGGTGTAAAAGACAGATTATACTGAAACATTTACTTACCCTTAAAGCCGAGATTGCATGTTTACAAGAAACACACCTCTTGAGAGAGGATATTCAGCTGTTTCTTAAGCAGTGGGTTGGTCAAGTGTATGGAGCCGGTTCATCTCATAACAAAGGTGGAGTGGCTATACTATTTCATAGGAAAGTTACCTTTCATTTAGAAAAGGAAATATGGTATACACAGGGTAGGTATATTTTCCTTGTTGGTATGTTAGCCTCAGTTAAAGTCGTGATTGGGTTGATATATGGTCCCAATCTAGAATCTCCACAATTTTTCATGCATTTGCTTGAAGTTTTGACTGGATTTACGTCCTATGTTTTTTTATTTGGGGGAGACTGGAATATAACCGTCCAGCTCGATTTGGATCGATCTGATAATAGGCGTGTTGGCTTCTCTCCAGCACAACGTGCGTTAAGGGAAGTAATGGATAACTTAGGCTTGATTGATATCTGGAGGCTTATGAATGGGAACATGAGGCAATATACCTTTTTTTCCAATCCACATAGGACGTTCTCCAGAATTGACTATTTTCTGATAAGTCTAGATATACTTCCAGCAGTTCTGGAAGCTGGAATTGAAGCTAGAGTCATCTCTGATCACTCCCCAGTATATGTTAAATGGATACCCACGAATCGAATGAACAGTGATTTTAGATGGAGGTTTAATAACCAGTTATTGCAAACATCACATACTCGGGACCAAATAAATACATTCTTGTCACAATTTTGGGATAGCAACTTGGGTTCGGTTACAAATATAGACATAGTGTGGGCCACACTCAAATGTGGACTTAGAGGTGAATGCATTTGTATATCCACTATCAGGACCAGGAAGTTCAAGGCACAGTTGGAAGGCATCACTAGTGCTATAAAGAGGTTAGAGAATAACATAACAATGCACTCTGGTGAACCTGAGTGGGCTGAATTATACAGGCTACAAGCCAAATACGCGGCATTGATGATGCAGAAGGTGGAGTTAGCATTACATAGAACTAAAATTAAGTACCTAGAATCAGGGGAGAGGGCAGGCAAACTATTGGCACTTAGGCTGCAGCAAATAGACTCAAATCGAGCTGTGCCAGCATTAAAAAGGGAAGATGGGGAAGATGTGATAAAAGACCCGAGGGACATTGTGGTTGCCTTTAGAGATTACTTTCAGCGTATTTACTCAATTGAGGTCAACAATAAGTCCTCGACTACTAGAATTAATGAATTCTTAAGTTCAGTTTCCCTACCTAAGGTACCACAGGTGGAGGTTAGACATCTGGGAGCACCGATCCAAGAGATGGAGGTAAGGACCGCGGTTTCGCAGTTAGCGAGTGACAAATCCCCTGGACCTGACGGCCTAACCACTAACTTTTTCAAAATCTACATAGACACAATCACCCCAATCATAACTAGGGTGTATAATTTCTGGTTTGAGCAAGGCATGTCAGATTCTACCTTCTTAGAGGCACTTATTACCCTTATCCCCAAACCTGATCGAGACCCATTGTTGATGGGCAGTTATTGCCCAATTTCCTTACTAAATGTTGATGTCAAGATCTTAGCTAAAATACTAGCAAATAGATTGAATCCATTTATGGAGAGTATGGTTAGCATAGAACAGGTGGGTTTTATGAGTGGAAAGTTATCGAGTGACCACTTACGGAAAGTCCAGCACCTGATCATGCATGCACAGGAGGTGTGCCACCCTACAGTCTTGTTGGCGCTAGACGCTGAAAAGGCATTCAATCGAGTGTCGTGGGACTTTCTTTTTGCAGTGTTAGATAGGTTTGGACTACCCGCAGAATTCTTAACATGGGTCCGTATTTTATATAGTGCACCCACAGCTCGGGTGTGGTGTAATGGTACGCTATCTTCTCCATTCCCTTTAAATTGTGGCACCAGGCAGGGGTGTCCACTTTCACCACTCCTGTTCAACCTCTATCTTGAACCCCTGATTCGTAGATTACAGACATCACAAGTGATTAAAGGGTTAGAGCTAGGGAATAGATGATACCTGATATCGGCATATGCCGATGACCTCTTGCTACATATAGAAGAGCCCGACATCTGTATACCAGAGATATTAAGAGAAATCACGAGTTTCTCCGAAGTCTCTAACTACAAAATTAATCCATCTAAGACCAAGCTTTTTCCGTTGAACAATAGATGCCATCCCACCATTGCGAGGGAGTACGGCCTGACCTGGGAATCTAAAGGTTAACATATCTAGGGTCAAGATCACAAGGAATAAGATCTATGGTTAGTGAAAACTGATAAGCTCCTAAAAGTGGTTAAGCAGGACCTAGGTAGATGGAATCTGTTGCCCTTTCTTTATGGGCCAGGATAGAAACAATAAAATGAATATACTACCGAGGTTGTTACCCACTGAATATGTTAGGATGCTTTCTCCTAAGTCTTGGTTTGAATGTTTAAGGAGATAATTAGCTCTTATCTGTGGAAAGGTAAGAAGGTTAGGAGGACATACCAGAAGCTCACAGGCCCAAGAGAAAGAGGAGGTCTCTCTTTACCTTCTTTTTATAAATACTATTTAGCATCGCACATAAGCAAGATAGCACATTGGGCTGAACCAAATACAAACAATTCTATGCGTCAGTATATACCGCCCTGGATTATCATTGAAAGAGATTTAGTTAATAGACATAATTTAGAACTCTGTTCGATAGCGTATACCACCTTCAACCTCTTACCTAGAGAATTAAGAAATACGCCATAGGTTGGTCCGTAAGGCTTTGCAACAGACCCAAAACTCTTACGGTAAACTGGCAATTTTTAGAGCAAGGACTGGTACAAAATCTCCACTTTTTGGTACAACAGGCTCCACTATCACTTAGGTTTTGGGGAATATTAGGAGGTCTTAAACTAGGAGACTTGGCTCCAGAGGGTAAGTTGTTGTCCTATCAACAAGCTCAAGACAAGTTCCCTGAAATAAGAGGCCAATATTTTAAATTTAGACAAGTCTCTGAATCAATAAGAGCCCATCTGTGTAAAAATGATGCACTATATATGGGTAGCGGTATTGAGTTAACGGACCTAATCAAAGTAACTAGCCAGCCACTCTATCTCGGAATATATAAGCTCTTGCAACAACTTGATGATAGTTTACCAAGTGGGGTAGGTTACTATTGGACAGGTAGATTAGGAATAGCAGAAAATGGGGAGGTTTGGAGAAATATATGGTTGAATACATATAGAAATCTTAGACAAGACAAATATAGGCTACAACAATATTATGTTGTACAACATGTACTACTCTCCCTGAAATTATGCAGAATGGGTAAATCAACTCACTCTGCATGTACTAGATGTGGAATAGAAGGTAGTGATGTGTACCATATATTGTGGGAGTGCGTTAAGATTCAACCTTTTGGGAGACAATTCGTCATCTTGCCATAAGATTTGGGGATAAATGGTCTCTTTTCACCTGAAACTTGTCTACTGAGTGCTTTCAGTAAAGATATGTCCAAACAACAGAAGAAATACATTGCATTAATCTCTGCAGCCTCGAAGGCGGTCATTTTGAGGCACTGGACAGACGACTCGGTACCTTCTGTTAGTGAATGGTATAAAGAAATCACATTAGCATTACAGGTGGAGTCTCATATTGCCAGGATGCACAATAAGGTAGAGGGTTTCTACCTGCTGTGGGGACCTCTGGATGCAGCCCTGGCAGTTTGGAGCTCCCATGGTCACCCAGGAGTTGTGTCCCCATCATGAACCTTGGGTAGGATCTCCCCTATGAAAGGCGTGTGAGTGCTGCTTCGGTTGAGGGGTTGGGGTTAGGGTTAGAATATTGGTGTAAATAACTGTCTTTTTTTTTTTTTAGTACCAATAGCAAGGGGTTGGTCTTGTAATAGATACGATGATTCTCAATGTTTACCTTGATGTCTCAATTGTACCAGCCCTGCTTATTGTGTATGGTATATGTATTGTACATGACTATAAAATAAAGTGAATTTAAAAAAAAAAAAGTGATATGGAAGGGAGAGGGGAACATGAATAAGCATGACAACCGTCAAAGGAGCATAGCCAAAAAATCCCTAACACTATCAAATGTTTCATGTGTAATGCCAGGAGCCTCAATAACAAATTGGAAGAACCGGAAGAAAAATGCCTACTGAGCCAAACATTGATACAGGCTTTATAACTGAAACCTGGTGGTCCTCAGAAGATGCTTAGGGGAATGAGCTCAATGGATACCAACTAATTAGGCTTGATCATAGGAACAAAAGGGGGGAGGCATAGCACTATGTGTCTCTGAGCCCACCACTGAAACAATATAGTTCAAACTGGTAAACAGTATTAGGACAAGTAAAATCATAGGGCTACGTTATTATCTCCCGAATGCAAACATCCAGATTGCTGAAGCCATAAACAGTGAACTAGAAATGGCCTGTGGTTTAAGGAAAGTACTATTTCTGGGTGACTTAAATTAAAGTGATATCTGTGAACAATAAATAGTACTACTCACAGCCAAAGTAGGGACTTTATTAAATTATGCAACAAACCAGACTTAGCACAGCATGTCAGCTCACCAACAAGAGGTGACAATATACTTGACATTGTGCTAAGCTCTGAAAATATTAACATCACAAACTGCTCAGCTGCTCAGCTGAAATGCCTCTAGCTGGAAGTGATCACAATAACATCACATTCCACATTGCTGAACCTCACATAAAACATGTGAGATGCAGAGAAATCTATTTATACAAAACATCTCAAGCCACAGCATTTATGAAGAACTAAATACTATTTAATGGGATATAAATCTAAAGGAAAAATCAGTTGAAGAAATCTGGTCTGACATTAAAGAGCCATTCTATCGTTACGTGAGAGGCACATTAAGAACATCAAAAATACGACAGTCAAGGCATCAAACCTAGATGGTTAAATAAAGAAAGTAAACAATGAATAAAGAGAAAGAAAAAAATGTGCAACCTATAAAAAAGAAATAAAACTGCCAATATGTGGGCACACTATAAAACAGTATTAAAAAATGCAAAAACAAAGTTAAATCCAAGTGTAATTTGGAACTAAGAAAGTGGCAACTAACTCATCCGAGAATAATATGAAGGATTTTTACATTTACATTAACTCACAAAAGAATTCTAATAATAAACTGTAGGGTCAATCACTGTGAACGATAGACTGACAATAAACCCCTTTGAGCTAGCCAACATCTTTAGTTCAATGTTTGAGAATAGTGTAAGTGCTTGAGTGAACTTTAACTATGGCCATTCTCTATTCCCATCCTCTATAGAGTAGCTAGGTGGCATTATAGAAACATGGAAACATAGAATTTGAAGACAGAAAAGGATTTTCTGGACCACCTAGTCTGCCCAATTTCCCTGCCTGTTTCATATATCACAGATCCTAAGTGATCATGGCTTACCCCCTCTTTCTAATCGCTAGGGTTCCCTTAAGTCTATCCCATATATTTTATAATTCCCCTACAATTTTTGCAGCCACAACCTCTGCAGGGAGGCTGTTCCATGCAGCCACATCCTTTCCTTAAAAAATACTTCCTCATGTTACCCCTGAATCTACCCCTGTCTATTCTCATATTGTGGCCCCTTGTTCTAGAAAATTTTCTTTTCTGAAAGATGTTACCCTCTTGAACCTTATTTATACCCTTGAGTTATTTGAAAGTCTCTATCATATGCTCCCTTTCTCCTCTCTTCCAGGGAATACATATTGAGGTCCTCTAGTCTCCCCTCACAAGACCTTTGGTACAGTCTGTACACCAATTTTGTTGCCCTTCTCTGAATAACTTCTACACTGTCTATGTCCTTCTGGAGATTTAGCCTCCAGAACAGGACACAGTACTCAAGGTGAGGTCTCGCCAATGTTCTGTACAGTGGCATCACCACCTCCTTCCTTCTGCTGGAAATACCTCTCCCTGTGCACCCCAGCATTCCACTGGCTCTCCTCACAGCCTTCTCACATTATTTGACAACCATGAGGTCATCAGATATGATCACTCCCAGGTCACTTTCTTGTCTGGTGGCCGCCAGTACCTCCCTTTCCATCATGTAGTCCTCCCCTGCATTTCTGTGCACCAAGAGCATGATCTTGCACTTCTTTGCATTGAAACTTAGTTGCTACATCCTGGACCATTCTTCAGGCTTGCTTAGGTCCCTTCTCATTTTCTTCAGCCCTCCTGGAGTGTCAGCTGTGTTGCTGATCTTTGTTATCTGCAAAGAGACATACCTTCCCTTCCAGCCCATCTGCAGTGTCACTTATGAAGGCATAATAGAGGACTGGTTCCAGCACTGATCTCTGTGGGACCCAACTGGTCACCACCCTTTCTTCGGAATGAACTCCATTTACCACTGCCTCTGTGTCCTATTGCTCAGTCATTTTCTGACACAGTTTACCTCCCTGTGACCCACTCCCAGGCTACACAGCTTCTTTACAAGCCTCCCATGTGGAACAGTGTCAAAGGCCTTGCTGAAATCTAGGTAGGCAATGTCCACCACCCTTCCCTGATCAAGCTCTCTAGACATCCAGTCAAAGAAAGTTTGACAAGAACTTCCCACTGTGAATACATGGTGCCTCAGATCATGTGCTCCACTGGATTCAAGCTATATCACAAACCATTCTTTTAGTAGCAATTCCATTATTTTCCCCACCACCAAGGTCAGTCTGACTGACCTGTAATTGCCAGCCTCCTCCCTGCTCTCACTTTTGTGGAGAGGGACAACATTTTCCCTCCTCTAATCCTTTGGTACCATACCTGTTTCAAGAGATCTGTTGAACAGGGCTGTCAGTGGTGCTGCTAGCGCCTCCCTGAGTTCTCTTAATACTCTAGGATGTATACCATCTGGCCCCATTGCCTTGTCCACTTTCAGATTATGGAAATAGAAGACCCATCAAAAGAGTGAGAAGAGTGTCAGAAGAGGAGGAAGGTAGGATGGAGAATGTTTGAGACAGCATGGAGTGAAGGGAGACACTGGCTTAAATGTAGATGGTGGCAGGAGCTATTCCCCCAGTCAATATTTGGGAACAGTGTAAGTGCTTGTGTAAACTTTAACTTTGACCTTTCTCTATTCCCACCCTCAGCAGAGGAGCTGGGCAGCATTACAGAATATAAAAGGCCCAAAAAGAAGAGATACCTCCTCTGACTTATGGAGATTATGAACAGTGACATGAAAGAGAGGAAACAACCTCTCAAGGAGGAAATCTGTGAAGAACCATGGCTACTGAACTGCCTTCCTCTGGGCATACTAAGAGGAGATATTCCTAAAAGCTTCTCTGAGTTCAGATTTGGGATTGGGGATGTAGGTCTCGAAGCATGAAGAGGTCCACCTTCTGAGTCTCTTGATGATATGAGCAGGAGGTACAGGGTCAATAACATGCATGAAATAGAGCATGGCATTAACCACACTGTGTAGAGTGTGCTTGTGATTACAAAACAGGGGTATAACAGTGGTAGTGAATTACCACTACCCCTGTCACTGTACACTGTAACCATGTAGAGATCAGGTTACCATGTGCTGGGTGCCTGGTCAAGCCACTTCCATGGTGGATTAGCTAGGGCACCAGCACATGGCAGAATCAGGAGACCTGGGACTGTGGTTCAATTCCTCCCAGGTATCCCCCATTACTACTTTTATGGCTCTTTTTGGTTTTTTGAAAAAAATAACAAAGTTCCCTCCTCCTGAGTCTCTCCCCATCCCCTACATCCACCCCCCCCAAAGTTTGTTATATAAATTCAGGGGAAGTGAGGGGTGAAGCCCCCCCATATTGGGGGTGCAGGGGAGATGCCCCCCACAGAAAACAAACATTGTAGAGAATTGTGTGCCCTGTTAGTGTAGATCGGTGTTTTACCCTGCCTTATTTCAGTGCATGCTGTTTTGCATGCAGCATCTATTGCTGCACTGTTATTGTTTTAGGTGACATGATCCCATGCCTGAGCAGGGATACTATTCTAAGATGCAGACGATGCAGCTCTGATCTAAAAAGAGTGACCTGTGAAGGCAAAAGGATTAAGCCTGAGTCTTTGTAATAAGATTCTTACTTGTTCCATGAAACATTTGTTTGATAGTGGCATGAGGTTATCTATAGATAGGAGATTTTTTGAAGAAATGGGACAAACATGATAGTGCATGAGTTGATCCAATATGGCTACTAGACACAAATTTCCATATTTCACCATTTTGAAGCTGCCGCCATTTAGAAGCCATACCCGAATTAAAGCTGCAACCAAGAAATAGTTTATTAATAGAAGCCGCCCCTGATTTGTAGCCATGACTTCTAAAGGGGGCAGCAAGCAAAATGGGCAGTAATAATCATCTGTGCTTTCCTTCCCTCTCTGATGCCTACCCAAACTGCCACAGAACAGCTAAGGCAGATATACTTTCTCACACACTCTCACACTTTCTCTTGTAGTGTCTGCAGGGCTTTAGAAGTAGTAAAAGAAGTAGTGCTACCAGTATTAAAATGTGGACCTGCACTCTCCTCTCAGACAAAGAATTCACTGTTGACTTGCTCCCTGGTGTTTTTCATAAGGTCCATATTTTGCTTTCACTTTGCCCCTCAACCTGCACAGTATATGAACGCTGTTGTTGGGTAAAGCAGATTTTTTTATTACAACAGACCTCTCACAGTCAAAGAATTCCTTGCCCATTGTGGGAAGTTATGGAAGGGAGCACAGTATGAGGATGGCATTTGGCATGTCAGTAATTAAAGCAACCCCCATTTAGTAGCTGCCCCTCGTTTAGAAGCCATGGCTAAAAACAACAAAATTTAATAGAAGCCACAGCTCCAAAACAGTGAAATACAGTATTCTGAGTGGGATAATATGAGACTCGAACCCCTTGATGCAGTCTATCAGTTTTTGAGGTTGGGAGGAAGAGGACATAATGGTCTGCTTGCTTTATTAAATTGGCAACTGTAAGAAACTTAGCTGAAGATGCTGAAAAAGTAGTACATTTTCCAGGGTGCAGGAAGCTATAGAATGCTAAGCAAGTAGCTGATGAAATCATGATGTCTGAGGTAGAGTCAAAGGGACTGGTGCACAGTAAATCCAACAGTTTGAGAAATATAGATCCTTTGATAGGAAATCATTTCGGATCATTTGATCCAGATGCTCTATGGAGTCTGAGTAGGAGGTGTTTGATTAAAGTGTGGGATAGGACTGAAGACATAGCTGGATTTGAATGCTATATAAAAAATTGAATTCCAGATAGGTATTGTTTATGCTTCCAAATGATAACTTCAAGGCTTCTGGCAGAATGTTATAATTGCCAGGATATGATCAATGGAGAAAGAACTTGGATGACTTGATGAATGAGGAAAATCTTCCAGGTGGTGGTATAAGTTGCTAGAGTAGTAAGAGCTAGAGCTGATCACATAATGACTACAGCTTGTTGATGATAAAATGCTAAGTTATGATGAGGTTGGTGAATGGAAGAGGAAAGGTCGTGGTTGAATCTGCTGAAGAACAGATGCAATGGAATTCCTGGAAATAACACTGAGACAGATAACTAGCAGCTTAATTCATATAGCCAGGGATATGAAAACATTTCATGGTGATATTGTGGTCTAATGATAACCAAGTCAGCCTCCACATGAACAGCATGATGGAACAGGATGAAGACCTGCCTTTTATTTGTGATATCCAGAGTTGGCTGATTATCAGTGAAAATGAAAATGATCTGCAAAGACAAAGGATTGCCCAGTGCAAATGCAGCAGCTATGATAGGGTAAATTTTTAACAGAGAAGAAGTTTTGGAAAACTCTCGAAGAGTGTATATGTCAGGAGAACAGGGAGCAGCAAACCAGAAATGCTAAAAAATGACTGCAAAACCAAGATTAGGAAATGCATCAGTGCATATCCTGGGATGGAAGTTAGGAGATGGTTCTTTGTAGGATATGGAGCAGCCATTGCTATGGGCTAGAAGGTGGGACCACATGGCTAAATCAGATTTGACTGCAGCAGTAACGGATATGTGATGGTGAAGTTCATAGACCGAAGAGGCCAATGATAGAAGGTAGGAAATGAATGAATGGCCTTGTGGAATGATTCACATTGCAAAATTGAGGTAATCCAGAAATGAAAGCAGTTTACCTTTGGTACTAGAGGAATGAATGGAGAAAGATTCCACTAGTGTTTAAATCCTAAACTGTTTATTAGGATGTACTCTGGCTTCCATGTGTATTGTATCAAGCTTGATACCTAAAAATATAATAGACGTTGAAGGTCCCAATGTTTTCTTTTCAGACAAAGGCACAGCTAACTCCTGGAAGAGATGGATGAGAGCAATGATGCCAGCAGTTGGAGGTGAATAAGGTAGATCAATTAGTAAGAAATCATCACGGAGATGGATGACAGCTGGACATTGACAAATGTAGATCAATAGCCAACAAAGTGTCTCAGAAAACATGTTGAAAAATTTTTGGCTGCTTTTGCTACCAAAGGTCAGACAAATGGTGAAGTAGTAATGATTTTCCCATTTTATGCCATATAAGTGTCACAGAGAAGGGTGGATGGGCAGCAATTTAAAAGCATCTCAAATGTCTGCTTTTGAGAGCCAGAAGGTGGGGCAAATCATTTAATAACTTTAATAGCATCATCTATGCAAGCACAAGAGAAAGAATACTCATGAGATGGAATCAGTGAATTGATGTTAGGAATAGACTTTGATCGAGGTGCTGATAAGTTAATGATTTTTCTCTTTTTACCATAAATGTTCTAGTGGCTACACCATCAAGACTAGTCTGGTAGGTGGGAAATGGTGGGTGCAGAAAAGGACCAACGAGGAATCCTTTTTGAAGTTTTCTTTGCAATAATTGCCACCTGACTTTGGGTTCTTTTAAGCAGACTGCAAGTTATAGCATTTGAAGTTGTTAGAGGGCAGCACAGTAATGCTGGTGTTAAATCTTTCAGAAAAGACAAACTATGGAGAACTGGTAAACAAAACCAAAGCATCCATTATCATCAAAGTTATTGAAAATAGGATTGCCTCTTGCATACTTAATTTGCCTTCCATGCCTATCTAAGTTGGGGCGAATGTAGGCATTAGGATTAGTGATCTTGCGGGTCAACCACGAAGAGGAAAAAGGAAGCTGGGGCCAGACCAGTTGGTAAATTCCTCATAGCTGCCATGAAAGATGAGGAGACATCAGAAAATGTCAGAGGACAGAGAGCTGTGAAGTGGGAAAAGGAGCCACATAGCTGAAAGGAATATGTTTGCTGGCCAGCGAAGTGACAGCAATAAACCCCATTGTCCAGGACAGCCCAATTCAGACTGGTATTAAAATGAGCCAATACAATGGCAGCTTTTGCAGAAAATGACCAATGATAGCCATAAAAGTGGGTTCCTCCGTACCAAATGCCTAGGTCGATGATGAGATAAAGATATAAATCCAGTTCTTCTCATCTAGAAGGAAAAGCTGAGCAAATGATGTTATGGTAAAAGCAGAAAGCAAGGATGAATTCAGGTATGGGCAATTTCTTTAGGAGTCTGGGATCTTTTAGCTTCAAGGCAATGGAGACATTTCCACAGGATACTATTTTATTTTCTATGGGATCGTGGGATGTGATAAGGAGAGATAGAAGGCTAGAGGGAGGGAGGCTTAGGGGTAATGCTAGGAAGTATTTTTTCACAGAGCGGGTGCTGGATCCATGGAACAGCCTACCAGTGGAGGTGGTGGAAGCAAAAACAGTACAGGGATTCAAAAGTGCATGGGATAAGCATAAAGCCATCCTGCTGTACAGCAGAGTGGGGGAAAGGCAGTCTAGATAAGAGTAGGGATTGCTAAACCAAGTAGAGAAATGGGCAGACTAGGTGGGCCAAGTGGTTCTTATCTGCCATCAAAGTCTATGTTTCTATGTTTCAGAGGTGACTTGGGATAATGTCAATGGGAGATATGAATGTTGGAGAAGTGGTGGGAGGAGAGGTACCTGAATCTTCTGGTTTAAGATTAAATACAGACAGATTGCTCATAAGAAATGCAGAACTAGATGAAGCAGCATACTCATGGATACTATAAGTGGTCACAGGAATAGTGGGAGTGATTCAGCTGGAAGCTGGAATGGGCTACGAGGGAAGATGAGCTTCAAGAGAAGAGATGCAGGATTGTAGTTCTGATGCTGAGGTAACCATATGAGCCATGAAGTCTCTGATTTTGGAAAAAGTAGAAGTTAGCTGGAAAACAGACTGGCTAGGAGTAGGATTCCTAGCGGGCTGAGATTTAGCTGATATGAATTAATTGAATAGCTTCTGTTTCCAAGCAGAAGCTGAATGGGAAGTACCCAATTTTTGCAATTCATAAATCAGGCATGGAACAGTCCAGTCTTTTACGGAAAATTTTGAATTTAAAGATCTTTTGCAAGGTGCTAGTGAATCTGAAGACATCCAAGGGCACCCTGAAGGGCCTTCTTTGATGTCTGAAAAGGAAGTGCTAGATGGGGTGGATGCCATGGTACTGTAACCGTGTTGCTTTGGCTAATAATGAATGGCTTGATGATCAAAGACTCAGACTCTGATCTCTGGCAGATCAATTGAACCCTACCTACTCTCATCAGCCTCTCAAAGGTATGAGGTAGGAAGCTGTAAAGTAGTCTGGTCAGGCTGCAGGTGAGGGGCTGCTAGAAATGGAAGGGAGCTGTAAAGTATATAGAAAGGCCAAAAGACGGGGGCGGAAAAGTGTATGGAATAGGAGACAGAGCAGGAAAATTAATACTTACTTTGGTAGTTGGGAGATGTTAGAGTGGGAGATACAGCCAAATATGCATTTTTAAATGAGGATATAGAGGAGAGAAACTAGAGAACAGAAAAATGGTGTTGCAGCTTTAAGGTGGGTGGTGACATCACCATGCATCATGGACTCAGAAGAATGGTGGCTCAGAGAGGGAAAGGGGGAGCAGAGGAGACCTACTAAAGTCACAAGGCAGCTAGAGGAGAAGAGGGGGAAGAGGACACAGTTATGTTGGAGAGGAAGGAGGGGGAGAACTCAGGCAAGGGGGTGGTGAGATACTGGAACAGAGGGAGGGGAGCAGGGAGCAGAAGCAGAAACATGTAAGTAGTGAGATGCTTGAAAGCAGAGAACGAGGTGCAGGGAGCAAAAGCATAAGCAGTACAGCCACATGGACCATGCATAGTTCAACGCTTGAGGCATGCCAAGCATGGAGTGAGAGGAGAGGCTGGTTTAACTGTAGATGGTGGCAGGAGTTATTCTTCAACATCGAACATTGGACAAAGTCCTCCCATGAATATTTTTACAGAGCCTCCTCAAAAATCTCTCTATGTGACTGAAAGATTTCTAACTACGAAATTCCAAAAACCTGAAATTAAGGAAGATGATATTGTGAACAAGATTTAAAATAAATAAAAAAAAAACAGTGCATCTGGACCAGATGGGATCTCCACCATGATACTGAAAATACCATACCCAAGCACTGCATGGCCACAAGGAATTATTTTCACATCTTCCTTTAACAATGAAGATGTACCTAAGGACTGGCAGATGCCTACTGTGGTACAAATTCACAAAAAGGGTAACAAGACTGAACACAAAAATGACAGACCAATTAGTCTGACTTCTGTGCCTGGTAAACTGCTGGAATCCATACTAAAGGATAGCATAACAGAATATCTGAATGAAACAGTACAACCAGGTGGTCATCTATCACCAACTGCCTATGTTGCTACAAAAAAATATCTGATGCCCTTGACAAGGGTATACCAGTTTATTGCATATATCTAGACTGACAACGCTTTTGATTCTGTCCCGCAATGGACCATTACTGAGAAAATGGCTAAATTTAAAATAAATCATTACATAATAAAATGGGTAACCAATTGGCTTAACAAATCCCCAAATGTCTGCGGTGAAGGTTACTATTCTAAAACAGACAAAATGAGCAGTGAGATGCCCCAGGGCTCAGCACTTGGGCCTGTATTATCTCAAATATTTATGTCAGACATGTGTCTATATATTAACTACTGGTTTAATAAATATGCAGCTTATTCTAAATTAGCAAGTAGAGTCCATATATCTCAGGATATTGAATCTATCAAGGCTGATTTGGACAACATCTATAGATGGGCAGAGACACGGGAAATGCAGTGTATTATCAATAAATGCAGAGTGTTAGACCTTGGCAATCTGAAAACAATGCACTAATATAAACTTTGGGAAAATATTATTAAAGACCTGGAAAGTGAGCATGTCGTAGATGTGATCATTAACAGCAAACTTAACTCAACTGATCATTGTATAGCCTTCACTGCAAAAACAGATTGGATCCTACGGTCCATTAAACACCGCTTCACAAGTAGAATGACAGAGATCATTCTTCCACTGTACAGGGCATATGTAAGACCTACTTTAGACTACAGTACACAACTCTTAAATACTGTAAGTAGAAGAATTCATATTTTCAAAACTTGCATGGGAGGAACTTTCATGGTTTTAAGAAGTTCTCCCATGCAAGTAAACTTTGATGTTGACTGGATAAATCATAGTTGGGGATTTATAATGGTACTGTAAATGTCTAGGGTTGGGCAGATACACTACAAGCCATTTTGTATAGTCAAGAGTTTGGCACAATTCATGTAAAAGTGTATGCATGACTATTTTTTATTCATCACATCTACACCTTTTTATTACAGATCCTTTATAATTCAATTCATGTGAGAGTATCCTTTTAGCAGTAGGCATCACTGGGAGGGTGAGAGAGATTTTCATGTTGCTTGCACGCATGTGCAAGAAACATAATGCCATCATCCGAGTTTTTTGGAGGTGTGGCACCCGTCTTCCAATTCAGTCAGTGTGTTTGCAGGTGTGGCCCCAGTTCCCCAATCACTGCTGCAGCTGTCTATGACAGCAGTTAAAAATGCAGTGGTCGTACAGTTGAAAGGGAGAGCTCCACTTCAGTGAGCAGACTCCTCCCACACACACACACACACACACACACACACACACACACGCACACATGCACGCACGATACTGCATGCTCATGTGCCTCCCCACCCCCATGCACACACTGTACAGCCGATGGGGGTGCCCAATCCCCCATCGGCTCCATACCCCCAAAGCTTCCAGGTGCCATGCAGAAAGCCCACCCCAGCCTGACAAATTTGTTATGACCGACGGGTGCCTAATCCCCGTTGGCTCCAAGCCCCCCCCAAAGCATCCAGGTGCCACACTGGGAACCCCCTCCAGAATGGCAAAAAATAGAAATGAGAATTCACCAATAGCTATACATTTCAATAAAGAAGCACACATGGGAGCATCTTTAAGATTCTGGGGATTAGAAGTGGTCAGACCTCCTAGTAGAGGTGGAAATTATAGAGAATTATTGAACAAAATGGAAATGAAATGGATTTTTCTATTAAAAACATTAGATCCTAATATAGGTTTGAATACAGAAACCAATTGGCAGGCATGTTTTTAAGAATTTAAGATGATAGAAAATATTGTATATTGGAGTGCATCAATCGGCTGGTAAAATAGGTGACTCAGAAATAAATTAAGAAATATGAAAAGATCATTTAAGGGTGTAATAAAGAATAGTTGATATAATAGCAACCCCTCACCATAGTCTGCCAATCTAGAAGACCTAATTGGAGAATATAAATAAAGCTTTTAAAAAAATCTTTAGTGTAAGGCAAACTGGGAACTAATCCTCTAGAAACATAATGAGGCCATATTAATTACATAAATAGATAGATTTCAATTTTTAAGCATCCAAATATAAATTTAATGGGTAAACAGACATGTCTCGCTGGTATCCGGCAGGGAACTTTGAGTTTGTTTTACGATTCTCTCATTAAACAGAAGAGAATGTACAGTTGCTTAGCAACCATTTCGGAGTACCGAAGGCATACGAAGGGATACAACACTTCGGTGGTAAAAACAAATGGAAAGCATAATTTATTTAGAACTAATGACAGTGCTAGAATATCATGTTAACAATTAATATTTCACAATAATAGGTTGTGGACTGACATAGAAAAATAGGTCAAAAGCATAAATGAGAAGGGGAATAAAAATGTTCTCTGTTGGGAAAACAGCGCGACATGTCTGTTCTTTGAAGGTTATTTACTTGGATCTTATATAATATGGAATGATGTATGAATAATTAGCCCTTCTAGCTACTTTATAAAACGATGGTGAAGTGCATTTGTTTCTCATTACGCACAACAGGGGATATATGGGCCTGTTCGCTGTAACGATTCTCTCCCTCATAAGGAGAGAATGTATGGTTGCTTAGCAACAACTTCGGGAATTTCCAAGGATACACGAAGTGATACGTCACTTTAGCGGGAACAACGAACAGGCTCAAGAGGATACCGCACCTCTTAGAGTGAGAGACGGTTTGGATTCAACAAGCAGGACGCCAAGTAAAAAGTTTAGTCATCCAGAAAAGGATTCATTTCTTGTGGGGAATAAAGAATCACACGGTAAACCTAATTCATAAAATACGATTTAAGAAAATGCAAACTTTAAAGATTTTAAAATAAACATTAATGAATGTTATTTTGATAATATGTAGACGCTGCATAAGAGGCACGGACAGACATGGAAAGTGATACTGTTGTTGAATGCGATAGACAAAATTAAAGGCAGTTTCTGGCTTATTGAGGTAAGGGAACAGTAAGTGAAAATATCAATTAGTTTTAGTAAACAATGTGGACATTTACAAAATTTAATTAAACATAAAGTGATAATCAAGTAGATAGTAAATTTAAAACATAGAAGAAGAGGTGGGGATAAAAAGTTATGGGGAAAACAGGCTGGTGCAGATATAAATGTTTTTTTCTGTTGAGCATTTGGTGAGAGACATTATGCGCTAATGATGGTTGTTTGATATGTTATAGGAGCTGATGAGCATAGCCATATAGAAATTGTTGAGCTTTTAAAAGGAACTTCAAACAACCAAAGTTGGAATGGTAATTGATACATTACATTCTGCAAAAACAATATGTTTATTTGTTATATACATGAATTTAAAGATGTAAAAACTAAAGATGTTATTTCTGTTTTAAACAGATGGAAATTGTTATTTGAAATATGCCCCGTGAACAAGCTCTGAGGAGCGAAATGTAGGGGTGAATAAAAGAAAAGAAAAAGAAGCGAAAACTGTATTGGAAGTGATTTATTTTGTTACATAAAGGGTTTACCCCCAACATATTAAGATATTGATACAAAATGTGTTATGGCCGACAGGGGTGCCCAATCCCCCGTCGGCTCAACGCCCCCCATCAAAGCATCCAGGTGCCACACAGGGAGCCCACTCCAGCATGGCAAAATGTGTTATGGCTGATAGGGTGCCCAACCCTCGTCGGCTCCAGCCCCAAACAGTTTTCCAGCTGCCACACTGGGAGCCCACCCCAGCTGGCAAATGTCCTCGTTGTCTTATTAAAAACTGTAAATGCAAAACTGTCCCTCGAGCGCTTCTCCCTCGCCCCTTCCCACAACCCGCACCCACCCACTGGCACCCTGCCTCCCACACCCCACCCTATACTTCACTCCTCCTCGACACAACGAACATCTTCAGTGGACCGAACACATCTGCACTCTTCAAAGCCGACTATGAACTGAGGAAATGCCGGTAAGCTGTATAATGGGATAGATAGGGTTTTCAACTTTGCTGCATAACTCAGGCATTTTTTTGGTTTTACACCAAATTTTCAACATGGGGTTTTTGGGACCCCTCCTCATGAATTCTATCACTGTCATGGCATTAATTGGGCCTGAAGGGTGATTTCATGGTCACTGTGCGAAATCACCTTTCAGGCCTGATTTATGAAATGACAGTGTCAGTGTTCATAAGGTGGGCGTCAAAAAGCCTATGTTGCAAATTTGGTGATAAAATTCTTAAAAAATGACTGTTTTACAAGTGTGCATTGCGTAGTTCAAAATGTGTTTCTGCGCATGTAGCGCACAATGGTGCAGTCGGTGTGCAAAATCAATATATGGGACACATTAAGAAAATCACAGTGACACTGTTCATGAGTAGAGGTCTTAAAATGGCTATGTTGAAAATTTGGTGAATAAATTCCTAAAAATGACTGTTTTATGAGCATGCATTGCGCAGTTCCTACGCACACTCGTAAGTTTGCTAATTTTTAATATTTTCACTCCAAATTTTCAGCATTGCCATTTTACTACACCTTGTTATGAGCAGTACAGCTGACATTTTTCACATGTCATCCAAAATGTGTTTGCATGCATGAAGCACACAATGGCGCAGTCAGTGTGCAAACTCAACCAGATTTGTCTGACATGATGTCCCCACTGTGAATCCATGTTGTCTATGGTCATGGGCTCCAATGGCTTCTAGATGCCCCACTATCCTTTCTTTAAGCAATGTCTCCATGATCTTCCCCACTACTGAGGTGAGGCTGAACGGCCTATTGTTCCCTGCCTCATCCCTGCTGCTGGACTTGTGTAGAGGGACCACATGTGCCCTCCCCCAATTCACTCATGTTGAATGACTCAGTGAACATGGCTGCCAGAGGTACTGCTATCTCCCTTCACAGTTCTCGTAATATCCTTGGGTGTATGCCATGTGGTTCCATTGCTTTGTCCTCCTTCAATTTAATGAGCTCCTGCAGGACTCTTTTGCCTTTGAATGGACTATTGTCCACCTCTTCACCCCCTGGCAACTGCTGTACTGCTGTGCCCCTTGCCCCTCCCACTCTTCTGTAAATACTGAACAGAACGACACAGTGGATGTCTTGAAAGGAAGGCGTGGAACTATCACTTCCAAATACCTAAACAGCACATACAAGCAAGCAACATTTGGCATTGACAAATGCTTTTTATGAAATGTGCCTTACATGCAAATATTTTCAGAACATTCTAAAAAAATTGAGATTTCAGTTATTTTCATCTAATTCAAAAAGGGTTTGTCCAAATAGTGCCAAATTTGACAATATGACATTATTATGTTCCATACAGACATATACTATGTTTCAGAACTCTGTCTAAAAGGTGACTGAATGATAAGTCTCCAAACATTCACAAATTTTAAAATTACATTTTGCAATTATATAAGCTGCAGAATTGTAAACCACTATAACTTTAAAACTAGAGAACAAAGTATCAGCAATTTTGTTAGGTTCATTAAATCTATGTATTAGGCTTTGCTGTCACCCCAATGGCCCAGTAGCAGAGCATTGTGCTGCCATGCTGATGACCCCCAGTTCGGAAGTGAGCCCTGGGAAGTCACATCAGGTGGCAGGCCATGGCAGAGATAGCTGCTGCTCAGCAGTTCCTCTCAGTCAGGGTGGGATGGTGGCAGGTTCCACCAACTCAATGACCCCTGCAGTTGGGCCAAGGAGCTTGTGCCTGCTGCAGGTGAAGTTATGGTTGTGCAATGCTGACAGAGGCACAGTTCTCACAGGGGTAGAGGGGAGGGAAAATGTTGGAGAAAAAACAGTAGCCAACTAATTGATGGCTGGGTTCAGCCTGATCAGAGTATATCCCTATGAACAGTGTATATGCCTGAAATGTGAGCTGCCAGCCAGGAGAAAAAACAATATGGAAAAAAGAGACTGTGGTGGTCAACTCTCTAATCTTTGCTGAAATGCTGGCCAGGTTATAAGCAGTCAAAGATTCCAACATAACATCACTAGGCAAAGTTTAATTTCATGAGCTTTTGTGAAACCTTGGAATATTTTCAAACATTTGTTAAAGCAATGTCTATACATGTTGCCCAGTAATACACCTGAGTTGCCATTGTAGAGGAAGGTAAAGGCTGAGTAAAGTGGCAATAAGGTAGCATTCATAGGGGGCTCCATAGTAAAAGTATAGTAGTGCCAAGTGTCAGGTCACTATCTTGAGTAATGAACCATGAGGAATAGTCATGGACATCACTGTGCACTTGCCTGAATTCTTGTAATATGCCAGATAACTACTCGCGGTCACTGATATAATGACTTGTAAAAGCACATGCACATAGAACATGGTTTCTGTACATTGTCACCTGCTGACTCTTTAACAACCCTATAGATAACTCTGAATATTTTTACTATTTGAAAACAGTGGCAGCAAGTGATGCCAAGCCTCAGTCCTTACAACTAGCTGTGACGTAGGCCATTGTGACAGAAGTATGCGGATATCTTTAGTCAGGATGGAGCATGATGCTGGGTGTTAGTGCTGCAGGAGTGCTGTAGGGGTATTGCAGGGCCATGATGCTAGTGTCAAATCATTAGTGTGTACCTGCAATAGTAGTGGATCTAAAAACATCCAAATATTTTGAAGATTTGCTCATAATTTAGCAATAATTAAATTGTGATAATTTGAACTCATGTAACTTACAATTTATGGAACCAATTGCCTCTCTATTTAGCAGTTCCTATAACTCTTTCATGCATGCATGTACAATTTCAATTATCTTGTTCCAAAGGTGGCTGAGTTGTAAGCATAAACATATTTTCAGACATTTTCACATGGATTGTAAATTGCTAGAGTTTGAGCCCATGTAACATCACTGCCCCTCATCCAAATGTCATGAAACTTGACATCCTTTTCGGGACTCACACTAGCAACACGCATGCCTAATTTGAGTTTTCTAGCTAATATACTGATCGAGTAATGACCAAATAAAGAATTTCAGAAAATTCCACAAAGTTCATGAAATCTCACAAAATTTCAAGAAAATTCCATGAAAGCAGAATTTGCTATTTTCACCCCCAGCCCTAACTCTGTGCCTGCATGGCATGCAATTCAGTGCTGTGCTGCTGGATAGCTCTTTCTGTGATGTGTAAGTCTTACCTGCCCTTCTATCCATGCTATGGTGTGGTGTGAATTGTTACTGGATGCCTTCTCCTATGTTGTGTCAACTTGATCTGTATTTCTGACTGCACTGTGGTGTACTGTGCTGCTGGAGGCCTCCTCCTGCCACCCTATGCTATGAGGGGCCAACCTATCTACCTTTCTGACTACACAGCTACGTGTTGTACTGCTGGATGCTTCCTCCTGGGCTTTGTTCTGCTGACCGTGTCTACCTTTCTAAATATTCTGTTGTACTTGGAGGTATTCTTAGAGTAAAGGACAGCAGAAAGGAAGAGCACACTGAGACTGTCCATCACTTCTCAGTAGTGGTAACCTCTTAAGTGTGGTGGCTGTGGTGTGCTATGCTGCTGATGCTTCGTCCTGCTGTGCCTTGCTAACTTTGCTTTTGCTGCCATGCTGTGGTGGGCCATGATGATGGATATCTCCTTTTTTTTATTTAAAAGTTGCAAAAATACAGGAGAGATTCCACGAGAAGCAAGTCTCATTTATAGAATGTCCCAAGTCATAATAATAACAAATTACAATGAATCAATAGATATAAATCTAATAATAAACATACACAAATCAGTTAGTAAAAACAGTTGCATAAAGATAGTTTCTGCAACAGCAATTTTTAAAGCCATATTTAAAAGTGTCAGAAGTAGAGACATTTCTAAGTTGAGTGATAATCTGTTCCAAGAAAAGGGGGCTCCATATAAGAAACATTGGGTACCATAACATGTATGGAATTTGGGCAAGGAAAAAGCACACTGTGGCTCATCTCTGAAACTGTATTTGTGAGCAGCAACAATTAATTTTTTTGAGAAATAAGTGGCCAGTTTATAAATGACAGCCTGTGAAAATTATGCCTGAAGAAGGAGGTACTCAGTTTAGCTGATGTAGTAAATAGCAATGATGCTCATCCCCTTTTGATGTTAAAATAAAACAAAGTAACTGAAAATAGACAGCGTTGGAGATGGGAATCAAGGGCGTAGCGATAAATAGTTCTGCCAGCCTTGTTTGCCCTTCATGGCTTATAGCTTCTTACCACTTCGCTCCCAGCTGTAACAGCCTAGTAAGACTGTTACACCAAGTAGAATAGGAACAGATAGTTACTTTTAGTGTACATTATCTAACAAAAAGTTAGTCAATGATGCAGGTTCAAGACCCAGAGTAGGTAGGAGCTGCCAGCTAGATACTGGGTGTTCCTGCAGTAATATAAAAAGCAGATTTAGAATCTAGAATTATAATAAATAAGTAGATTAGCTACAGGAATCAGCATGAGCATATATTAATTGAAATAGCGGGATGCAGTGCAGGGGAGGTTGGAAAGGACTCCTGGCCCTGGCCTTCCTCACATACATGCAGTTTTGTTCATTTGATTTATGACTGGCAAAGTTTTTATATGAAATATGTTTATATTTAAAAAATGGTAATTGTAACCACTGATTTGCCAGTGGGCTAGTAAACGACCACCCTGGCTACTGTCACAAGCTCTGGTAGTCTAGTGATTCATTTGGTCTGCCTGGGTTGCCTGTTGATTTTATTTTTTTTTTTTTGTATTTGTAATATTGCTCCTTAAGTAAAGAAAGCTGCTCTGTTGAAATAAATAAGTAAAATGCAGAGTGTCAGCTGTGGGCGCTCAGCGCACCCAACAGAATGAGGAGGGGAGTGTGAGTGACCAAGTGTTGGTCCCACAGCACAGTACAAGGCACTCGAGTAAGGAATGCTTAGGTCTGCTTATGGGTGGCCGCTCCTCTGCTGTGATGCCAGTTGGAAGTAAGGCTTCAGCTTACAAGTCAATCATGCTCTACGAAGCTCCGAGATGGAGACGCATCATGAATGCCTCTTAATGCAGGATCAGCCAAATATTTTCCCATTTCTGTAGATGTGATGGTGATAAGTGCCAGGGAAAACTGGTTGTAGGGACTAGCTCACAAATAAAAATATAAATAAGGGGCACAGTCTGACAGGGATTCAGGGTAGTCCCACCCAAGCTAATAGCAAGCATTTTAGAAAGCTCACAGAGGAGCCATTTTGTATGTAAAGGGGTGTGACTGATGCACAGGAAAACACGGCTTCACACTTATAAAATACATGTATGTAACCCTGGCACCATTATACCAAGAGCTACTACCCCTGCCTTGTAGGTCTGAACAAGATTGAGGAGCCTGGGTTCCTATGATTTACTTTAAACTGGTACATATCCAAGATAACATATTGTGCAGTGCCTCCACCCAGAATATACCTTTTAGTGGGCTAGCTTAGTACCTGGTACAGCCCTCTGGAATGCTGTATGCACCCACATTACCAATAAGCCACGCCAAGCATGACCCACCAACATTTTCCCCACATTAAGGTATTTTTAGAATTATTGACTCTCTATAATAATATGCACACGAGACAGGATTATGCAAAACCATCAAACAATAATTCATTTACATGGGATGGGCTAGGAAGGGTAAATTGGAACATAGGTTAAGATATTTACAACATGTACATTAGTTTGATTTTAGTGATTGGTGTGGATTGGTTAGATTGCATAAATCACATAATCATCAGCATTTTTCCCGCTGATCATAATTTATAGTGGCACTCACCAACTTCTGACTGTAGTCAGCTCCCTGACTATCGAGCTAGCTGAATAAATCAGTTTACACATTTACCTATAATGCCCACACTGGTACCATTCCCCAAGTGCATAAGACCCCACAATCTTACACATTAACCTGGGTACCAAGTAACTAACAGTTCTTAAAGGTGCAGGCCTGTCATCTGGAGCAGCTGCACGTTGGCCGGCTAGTTGGGGCCCTTAAAGAAAGCAAGCAGATTAACATTTGCAATACACTTGTAAAACTTAAAGCAATTGTATCATAGGTTTTGTAGGTTATATACAGAGCTAGTTAGACAATTTTCCATAATGCTGGCCAAAACTAACTACCAAGTACCCAATTTGTACATTTTGTCCAGGTTTCTCTTAAAGCTATCTATTGAAGAACTATCTACTACCTCCTTGGAAAGTGCATTCCATCTAGCCACCACTCGTTGACTAAACCACTTTTTTCTTTTCCATGTTTTACAGTTTTCCCCTTTAAGCTGCTAAGCATAAGCTCTTGTGATATAAGTTTGTTCTTTAAATACCAAACCTAAACTTTCTTGCAGATCCACATCATTTAAAGGCCTGTATAACAAACATGGGTTCCCTCTTCATCTTCTGTAATCCAGTGGAAAATGATCTAATTCCTTTAATCTATTACTGTAATCTTTATTTGCCATACCCATTATGGAGCGTGTAGCTCTTTTTTGCACCCTTTCAATTTTTTGAATTTCCTTTTGATGGTATGGAGTCCATAGCTGTATGCCATACTCCACAATGAGCCTCACTAGTGAGCTATACAGGGGGACCAACACCTCCCTGCTTTGACTTGCTATATGTCGCAAGATGCAATTTAATACCCCATTAGCTTTTGTGCATATAACATTACAGTGTTCTTTAAACTAAGATCTTCTGTAATCATAATGCCCAAGTTTTTTTCCTTTACTACCTTTTCTACAGCTATGTTTCCCAGTTTATCAACCTGAACTCTATTCTTAGCCCCAGGTGCATTACTATACATTTCTTGGGGTTTAGGGGGAGCTCATATTTGTTACACCAGTTGTATATATCATCTGAAGTTTTCTGTAGAGCTTCGTGATCTTCCTTATTTGTAATTTCCAATCCCAGTCTACAATCATCAGCAAATTTAATAATCCAAACCTCCTGTCCATAACTTGTACTGATGTGACATAGATGTTAAACAGACAGGGTTCCAAAATCGAACCCTGTGGTACCCCATGGTCAGATGGCCCAGTCTAAGTAAACCCTTTAACTATGTACATGTCCCCTTTAGATTTGAGGCAGAGCATGGACCCTGTATATTCATGGATCAGGGGCAGGATTCACAAAATTGCCACAGTTGAGGGAAAAAGGTCTGCAGCACTGTGGATATGCAGTTGCATGATGTTCTTAAAGAAAACCTGCGCAAGTGAGAAATTCCACAAAAAGCTCCACAGGTGTGGAAATTCAGCAACTGTGGAAATTGCAAAAGTGCTGAAAATCCTCAACTGTGGATCCACAGCTGTGGGAATGGCTTAGGAGGTACAACAACAGTGACCCTAATTAGCTGGATTAGTAGACCTACACAGTTCTTCCATAGCATGTAGCTGCAAGCACCCATAGAGACCAGCAACCAGTCCCTCAACTGGGACCACTGCAGCACCACAGGTACCAGCAATACCATGGCACCACAGTGGCTGTCTGTTACTGCTGGTCATCCCTCCCTGGAGTGTTCCTGTTGCCTACAGGAGTAGCGCTCACTGCAAACTGTTCAGGCTCTACTGCCTGTGGGGCTCCTTCATGGGCTGCATTGGGAATGGTGGTTGTTGTTTGTTGCCATTCCATGGCGATGTTGCTACTGTTGCTGTAACTACAGCCACTGATATACCCACTGGGATGCTATTACTTGTGCCTGACCTCCAGTATATTTGTAGTCCAATTGTTGGAGCACTACTGCAGCTTGCTGAGGGAGTGTTACACCTAACTCCAATGTGTGTAACATTTTTTCCACAACTGTGGAAAAATCTGGCTGAGAATAGCCTTTGAGGGGATGAGCCATACTCATCAATTATCTTTTTTCCTCAGGAACTTCCACAACTGCACTTTTTCCACAGTCCGTAGTGTATTTTTTCCACAGCTGTGGAAGTTTTGTGAATAGCACTCATAGCACTTTCCCCTTTTTTTTCCATAGCTACGGAGGTTTTTGGGGACTTAGGAAAGGTTTTGCAACTTCAGAAAGCTTTGTGAATTCCACCCCAGAAGTCATCATCAGGTAGTCAGAATCAGGTTGTAGAGGAAGGTTTAGGGCGATTACAGCAGGTGGAGCTCTGACTTTGAAGACAAGGAGGCTGGCAAAGGGCTACAGCCAGGATGCCCAAACTGACTGCAAGCTGGTGTAGCATTTGCTGATGGAAACAACACTCTTGGCTTCTTTTGGCAGTGCCTCTTTCTGAGCTGGAATCACTCTCTGGTTAGACCAGGCTGGGACCGGGCCAACACATTTCCAACCTCACATCTAGGCTGTACCCCTCAGGGGAGATGCATATGGCAGTGCCCTAGGTGGCACACTACCAGGCTGCGTCCCAGGCCTAATCATGTGGTCGCATAGCATTTAACACATTTATCAGATTCAGCACATTTACATTTTTTCTCTCACAATACTTCATCCAGGGGCCTGTGTGGTCACCCTGGTACTTTTACTTGGCATATACAGGCTTTCACAAAAATGGGTGCTTTGCTCCCTAAGTCTAGGGTGACCCAAATGCTTACAGTCCTTACAAAACAACTAGGAGCTTAGATGCATCTCTTGTACAACACCAGGCAGTTTCAAACTTGGCTTTTTACCACCTGAGACACTTATACTAGACTGAACTTGAGGCATGGCTCACTGACATTTGGAAACAACTTGACCTTGACTGAACTTGAAGCACGGCTCACTACTTTTTAATAAACTTTACTTGTTGGCAAGAACACAGAGTGTGCTGCACTCATAGGAACAAACCCAGAGGACAAAAGATTGAAAGATATTCAGAAATTTTAATCCAGGTGAATGAACACTGAAAACAGCCCCCGCACTTCAACCAATCAAAGTCTTTCTCATGGGGCATGTTTACTTGTTGGTAAAACTGGAACTGTAGACCCTTTCAGACTCGGACACATTACTTGGAAGCAACTGATTTCAGAAGCTCTCTAGGCTCACAGCACATTACTTGGCAGTAAAACAGTTCTTGGTAGCTCTCTCAAGTTCACAATTATACAAACACAGTCCCCCATGGCTTTTGCTGATGTCTGTAGCTCCAAACTGGACATATAGACAGTCATTGGCCCACCAGGCACTGTCTGAAGAAATTCTGCGTGGTCAGGGTACTCCCCATCCATTCCTGTGGCATTTTATCTAGTCACTAATGGCATTTCACAGAAAGGACCATTCACAATCACTCAGTTAGTAAGCATCCACCCTCTCCTAGGTGCTGATCGGATGCAGTGTGCAGACAAACAGTCATAATCTAATCTTGGTGGGCTTAGCTGCCCCATACAGATTTTCTTAAGCTTGTACAGTCACAACTTTACATTACATTCTACGCTCCTCTGCCCTTCAAAACTTCTCACACTTGTCCTTGTTAGAATCAGTTTACTCACACAGATTACATGCAGAAATGGCTGTCTTTCTTTGGAGATTTCAGGCTTTTGTCAGCACTCTCACTGCGGAGGCAGAACAGGTATGCAGCTCTCTCACAAATGAAGATTCAAGATGTCTACATTATCACAAAATGTGAAAGGGTGCTGGGCAGCCCTGGAGGACAATTTCTGGCAACCCCAAGGCTAATGACTTCTGTTGCCTGTAGCCACTTTGTCTGTCTGGCAGAAAAAAATGCTTCCCCATGTAGGGGCTTGCACTGGATCACTAGGCCCTTTCTGGAGCAAAGGACCTGAGCCTCCACCCCTGTGGGGGGCTCCTGCTCAAACACACTGTTAAGCCTGTCAAAACACAGTCTGTTATGAGTCCTTTTGAGGCTCCCAATTGACTGAAGCTACTTGTTGCTCCCATTAATTGGCTGATTCTGCTCATCAGTCCAGAAAATGAATATTAATTAACCTCACTCGATGCACAATAGGCTCCTTGTTTTGGTGCCTGAATTTAGGTCCCTGCTGTTTCCCCATAAGCACTTTGCAATGTACAGTACCATAAATCTCTGGTAACAGTCCCACAAGTCCTGTCCGAAATCTTGGCTTTCTGAATGGCTGCTGCTGCACGAAAATGGCTGCTAAGCTTACAGTTCCTTTGCAGATTCTCACAGTCCCAAATATAAAGTACTGGTGCAGCCAGAATATTTACTTTATTTGTGCACTTGCCCCACAGTTCAATAGCCCTTTGTGTGCCCTCTTAAGTGCTGCCCAGTTTGAACATTTTACTTCAGTCCAAAGCCTGTCACTGCTTCTGATATTTAATGCCCCCTGGCAGCAGACAGGCATGTATCTGAGTCCCAGTGCTGAACTCTGGAGCAGCCAGAAACACGTATTTATTTTCACCTGTCCCCTCTTAGTAAGTATCCCCTTTAGTGGCTTTGTGGCTACTGCACATATTTTACATTTATCTACAACTTTGTTCTGTAGCAGCTGCCAAAACATACAGCCCCAGAGAACAAGGCAGACCTGCTCATGAATATTAATGAGGGCTCATTATTATGTATGAGCCCTCACAATCTACCCCCCTGTTTAAACTTATTTGTAAGCCTCTCTGCAGCTTCTCCACCACCTTGTTCAGATCATAGGTCCCCATTTAGGTGATGATGGGCACCAGGACCACTACACTACATCCCATTCCACCACAAAACTAGCAATTGGGAGATCAAAGCACTTTGTAGTGCATGTGCGATCGTCGGCAGCTCCAGCAAATGACAATGACTTGCAATCAAGTCTGTAAGCCTGAAATGGGCTAAAACATATACCTGGGCTGTTCAGGGGCTTGTGATCACCAGAGGAACTGGAGCTGTGACAATGAAGACATGGGGAAAATGGGGGAACACCAGCAGGCATTGGTAGGTGCTCCAATGACAGGAGCAAGACAGGTGAACGGGCCATGAGGTAAGCCCCCATTGGGGTTGGGGGTTACATGTGAATACATTAAAATAAGTAAACTGAAGCCAGGTAAGGGCTAAGTGGAGTCCTGGGCAGGTAACAGAAGTACACAACATTTGTATAATCAAACACAAGAAAAAAACGGAACAGTTTGAAGCATGGCTCTGTTGGGGAAAGGTGCATTCAATTACAAAACATTGCTGCACATAGCTACATTTCAGTATCATGCTGCCAAGTCATTTTAATTCAGAATTGTAGAAACCTGGCAGATAGATAGTTTTAAGTGTCCTGCATGACAGAAAGACAGTTTTAGGTGGTAGAAAAGTGACATAAATGAGCCGCTAACCTTGATAGAGAGAGTGAGTCCTGAAAGAAGCAAATCCATGCAGGCAGTTACACTGGAGGTTGAGCTAAGTATGGACAAAAGGAATATTTAATTTATGTGTGAAAAAAATGTTGTAGTCAGTGTAATTAAAGGGGAAATAACTGTTTTTAAAAGGAATGTGTGTAGAAAAGTGCTTAAAAATGATTATTCCTTCAGTTTAATAATAAAAGATTGTTAGTCTTAGCGATGCAGCTTTCCAAAGGCTTATTTTGTAAAGAAAAAAATCAGCACACCACTTAGGATGACAGCTTTCTAGCCATTATAGTGAAAACTTGCTTAAACTTAAAGAAAGTGCTTATTTTGTGTGACAAAGAAATGCATTTTAAAATGAGTCTCAAAGTATAAAACAAAGGGGGAGCGTTAGAATGTTGAGAGGGAAAGTTGAACTTCAAAACTGAGTATTCCAATGTGGCTTATGCTTCTGCAGAAAGGATTTTGATTGGTGCTGAGCCTCTGGACAGGTCAGTGTCCACTCAGTGACCACAAATTAGAATATGCAAATGGATTTTGGTTATAAAAGAAGCTGCACAGCCAGAGTGTAGGGAGTCTTTGCAGGGAGAGAGACTAAGAAGGAAGGTGCCAAAGCCAGCGGGTGTCCTGTCTGAAAAGGCCTGATGCAGTGATAGAGCCTGATAGTGACAACCTTTATTTAAATGCAGTACAGGATTAGGGGATCACCTGAATCCCAGTGTAGGGTCAGCTAGGCAGTAAGTGAGAACAGTGTAAGAATAGAAAGCCTGTTGCTTCAAGGGCCTGATGATCCTGTATGTCAAGTTTTTCTCACAGAAGAAAAAAAAGCTGCAATTTGAAGGAATCCTTTCTTCTCCTGATGACACCAAGAAACTATCGATTCAAGAGGGCCCTCCTGCGACAACAAGCTACAGCAACTTCAACAACAAAATTTCTTCAGTAAACCCAAACGAATATGGTATTGTAAATATCTTATTGATACAGTTTGGGGACTATTTTAAAAGTCAAAGTGACACTGATTTACAGAGAATTTACCTGAATCCTTCTAAATTTAGTGAGTCTTTTGCCAACTGAAGGACTAAACCTGAAGTGCAGAAGGGGGATAATGTCACAACTTTTAATGTACCAGTATTCAATGTCCCAGATATTCAAACTGCACCCAAAAAGTGTGCAACAGCAGGAGCAAGCGCAAGTCCATTGTGCCCATGCGCAAGAAGTGCGATATTCAAAAACTGCGAAGGCCAAGATGCGTCTACAGCCAACAACTGAATATCGCACCAGGTGCACCATAGTGCAACAAGGAATGTTCAGCTGAGCAGTCCAGATGCACCATAGCACAACCAGGGATGCCTCCCAGCAGTAGGGCAGCAATGCAACAGCACAACCAGGGATGCAGGGGCCCACCACCCATGCCACAGATAGGCAGAGGAACATACAGCAGAACAGATATCGTCCCCCCACACCCCATGCACTGCACAACTGGAGGAGGGATGGAATAACCACTGGCCCATGAAGACCAGAAACCAACCCACAGCCGGGCCATGGTGCCTCATCAAACCCCCGGCAAGATGTGACCAGCACACAAGGAGGTCCGATCACCCTGTACCACACCATCCCACCAATGCAGAGCACACCCTGCACCATGACTCCCAGACACCCTGCACAGGAGTAGCGTCCACCAGTGCAGGATACCCCATGCATGCCACCACCCCCACTGTGACAATGCAACCCTGTGCACCACAGAACCATGCAAGACAGCCCCACCACGAGCACCCATCAGCGGGTGGCAGTACACAGCAATGCAATGACTGCATACACAGTTCCACCACACATATCCCCCCCGAGGTACAGCTGAGAGACCGACTATGCGTTGGCACACAAGGTACCCCTCACATGACAGGGCATGCCCCGGACCCAACCACCAGTGGTACAGCACCCTGCATACCCTCCCAAGGACACACCCTGATCCAGCACTGGCCACAACAGCCAGTGCAGACACCCACAGTGGTGCATGGAAGCATGTACCACAAAGGATGCAACACAGTACATGGACAAACACCCACACATACCCAAGGGCACACCAACACAAGGACACTGTAGCGGGGCAACCAAGCCCCCAGTGTGTGGCCATGGAAACCGTGTACACATGGCCAGCACTCCTCTATGGCACAGGAGTGCCAGCCACCCTGCACAGGCACCATGGAGCTGTACACCACCAGCATTTGCCCGGAGCACAAGTGACAGACAGTGGTGCACATCCCCTGCAACACACACAAGCAACAGCATGGAGGTGGAACAACAACAGCAGAGGCCACAGTGTCACCCAAGGCAGACATGCACCACACCAGTGACAGGAGGCAACCCAGCATTGTGCCAGGTACAGTGGCTGTCCAACATGGACAGCCACCACTGACATGCCAGTGTACTGTGCAGGTCACAGACATGCAAGGGTGTCAGCTACACAGGCCATGGATGTTCTGACAGGTGCACCATGGACACAGAGCATGCACCATGGACCACTGCACACAGTCATCCAGTGCACAGGGAACAACAGACACACCACAGACAGTGACTGATAGCCAATCCCACACCATACTCACTTCCCCATGGACACACACAGTCGCACATGACTGCACCACCCCTGACGCCATGCACACCACTGCAGCTGAGCACCTGTAGCCCACAGCAAATCAGAGACCACCACAGTAGGCATATCAAAGGAAATGTATTTAAAAACAGCAAACAAAACTATATACAAGTATTTACAAAGGTTTGGGGGGAGGGCCACAAACAAGGTGGGGGTGGGTAAGGGGCAGGGGTGAACAAACAGTAGAGGGAAGGAGGGGTGTGAGGGTATGTCCGGGGGGGTAGGAGAAATCAGGGGCATTGCTAAGCTCAGCAGAAGCCCCACTGCCCGCTCCGTCTTCTCCTCCCACCATGACGCCGTCTGACACCGAGCCTGTCGATGCATTCCAGTATCTCCAGTGACACCCTGGCAATCTGGAGGATCTCCCAAAGTGCCACCCTGATGTCATGCAGCTGCTGTCCACCTAGGACAAGGGAGCAGAGTCAATAGGTGTGAATGCACAGCCCCATGCAGCCCACCCACTGTGCATGGTATACTGCCATGGGACATGCCTCTGTGATGGTGTGTGACCACCCACAGTGATCACATCCACAAGACCTGCCCACCCAGGTGCACACAGCTATGCGGACTGCTGCACACTCCCACCGGCCAAGTCCTGCACAGCACCACCGTGGCTGTTCAGTGACATGGCTATGTGGTGCGAAGGCAGTGGCACAGCCATGTACCCGGTGCATGCTCGGACCACCACTGATGCACTCCCAGACATGCAGTGTCACTGGACAGTGCTGACTGTAACAAGTTGCATGCATGGCAGTGGTGTCAATGGATGGTGGCCATGCCCCGCTGCCCGCCCTATTACACAGCATGCAATAGTAATCATGGATGTAAGGCACTCACCATCACCAGGCTGGTCCCTGCTCCTCTGCGGACCTTCGCCCCTCCCAGACTGATGGTCCTCCTGCTGGCACCTCCTCTCCCCTCACCAGCCTGTGCTCGTCTGGGCCTAAGGTGCAAACATGGAGAGAGGAACATCAGTACAATCCTGTAACAAAGTCCCCCGCCCCCATGTGTGTGCAGTCCCACACAGCCAGACCCACCCACCCCACACCCTGATAACACCACCATGGCCAACACCGGAAGGCCCCCCCATGTGCCAGACACAAGCAACCGTGATACCCATATGAAAGATAAAAGTGTATGGATGTTGCACCTACCTGGCCGTGGCACTGTGCCCCTCCTGGCACATGCCCGCAGGCAGGCAAGCAGATCTGGGTCCCTCTGCCTCAGGTACCCATAGCTGTGGCGGCACTGCTCCACCATCCACCCCATACTGGTGGCCTCCTCCAAGGCGTCAGCCACCTCCTGCCACATCTGACTCCTGGCCCTGTCCGGGGTGCCTCACTAAATAGTGGGCCAACATGTGGCTCCATAATGGCAACTAAGTTTGCCAGCTCCACCTGGCTCCACTGTACAGCTCTCCTCCGCACCATCTCTACTGCTCAGTTAAGTCAAAATGGTGCTCTGCAGTGCAGTTCTGACACAAGCAGATGCTGCGTGGTACAACTCTGCCATTCCCTATTGCGCTATCACCGAACAGCGCGATAGTGGTGAACGCATGCCTGACGCATGGCACCTAGAGGGAAAAGGTCAGGCACAGGGTCAAGGGTCTCTGGCACATGGACAGCCACAGCATGATTGGAACCCAATGCATCTAGCATGATTGGATGCCTGTGTGCCACCTCCTGTAGCTGCCTACTGCGCTGTTACACCAGTGTGCTATGACGCCCCAGTGCCACAGCACCATATAAGTGAACAGCGCTGTAGCACCACTGGCACAATGGTGGCTGTGCCCTGCATTGCCTCCCGTGCACAGCACATCAGCAGTGCAGCAGGTGCCTGCATCATCAACCTGGGCATGCGCAGTTCGGTGTGTACTGCGCATGTCACAGAACTGTGCCCTTGGCTCAGCACGTTCAACACAATTGCACAAAGTGCAACAGTGTGATATTCAGCCATCATATGCAAATCAGCTAATCAGCCATTCAATGGCGCAGTCACTGCATTTGCATCCACTTAAAGATGCGCCTCACCTCATTTGCATGGGTTGCGCTATAAAAGTGCGACATTGGGCTGCATTGGCCATAGTCGGTTACTGCAATCTATTGGTGAGTTGCATGCTGTTTGGGAGTGTGGACTGTGGATTTTGGGACATGCATGGGACTGCACAGTCACAGGTAACACCTGTCATTCTCACAGGCTGAATCATGACCAAGCGAGTTGTGGAGGAAGAGGAACAGAGTTGTAGGAGGAGGAGGAGGCCAAATTTAATGAAGGCCGAGATGTATGACCTGTTACAGGCCTACCTAGACCAGGAGCCACTTCTCAGCGGACGCCAGGGAACACCACGGCCTGTGCTCCTGCATGGGAGGAGATGGAACATGCTGTAAACCTGCATGGCAGACACCAGCACTCCATGCAGGAGTGCAAGAAGAAGATGGGCACAGACAGGAGGAGGATTAAGGAGAAGGTGGCTGCCATCAGGGCAGCACAGTCAGTGACAAGTGGGGGACAGCCGGAGGTGCTACACCTGACCCCACAGAAGGAGAGGGTTGCTGGCAGCATGCAGCATTGTGCCATTGAGGGTGTTCTAGGTGATGGATTCCAGATGGGTGGTAGCCCGTCACTGCATGGTAGGTCATGGTCTGTCTATTGGGGGGGACAGGGTAGGTCACATGCAGTAACGTGACTTTGTTTTCCCTTACAGCTCCTGAGCGTCTGCATGGGTCAGTGGTGGTGGGCTTCTCCACTGAGGCCAGTCAGATGGAGATGGAGGAGGGCCCATCCACCTCCACTGGAATACGTGGCTCAGTGAGACAGTAGGCCCCCCTGGATGTCCAGACTGATGTTGTTGGAGCAGGTGAGGAGGAGGCCCTGTCCGTGTCCCAGCATGGCAGCATCCATGGATGCCAGCATGCTGGGACTCAGGGTGGTGCTGGGTCCATCACCAATGATGATGTCACTAACGTCATGGGCAGTGACACGTGTGTGCCACAGGATGGCCACACAGCAGGTAACATCGTGGCCATGGCTGTGGGTGGTGCCACCGTGGAGGCCTGCCTGTCATCACAGTCCCAGCCTGTGCCTGTCAGCACCGGTGGGGCAGCGCTGGTGTGTGTACAGGACAGTGGGACTGTTGCGGCCACTGTGGTGGACCATTGAGCCCTGAGGAGCGGCAGCCGGAGGGGCAGCATCAGCAGTGGGCCAATGGGCTTGGGGGTACAGTGTCAGGGGGTGGCGTCAGTGCACCACCTGTGGACATGCCTAGGCCTGGCCCTGATGTGCAGTGCCCACCCTTAAGGGGTGATGAGCATCAGGGCCGTGAACACCCTGAAGGACAGCATGCCAATCAGGCAGATGACCTCTTGGATGAGCACACCCGCATACCGAAAGCATCAGTCAATCAGCAGATGCGGCTTGTGATGGCGGTGGATGCACTGAGTGTGGCTCTGAAGCGGGCAGAGGAGCGTTGCAGCAGAGAAACCACTCTGCTCCTGGCAGGGATGGACCGGATGCGGGAGGATGTGACCACTGCCATTGACAGGCTGACACATACAATCACAGCTGCCATGGCCACAGGGGGCACACAGTTATTGGCCCATGGGTCACAGACACCGCACAGTGCAATGTCCACCCCCTATTCCCGGCGTCGTGCGACACCATCCTTGTCGACACTGGGTTCAGCTGTGGGCATCCCAAACACGCCTGGCTCAGCCATGTTCAGTGTGCTGCGGACCCCTGCATGAGCACGGTTGCTTTCACACCGTGGAACCCTTGGGGGACCATTGGTGCCACCCCATGAGGCTAGTGGTCAGCCTGTCACTGCTGGTGGGTCTCAGCGGGGCCACCCATGCATCCGTGGCAGCTGGGGCACTGGGGAGCGTGACTGACCTGTCTCTACCGGCCCTACACGCACACACACAGTCCATCTGCACACCCTCCTGGCTGCTGTCCGCAGTTGCGTGTGCATGATGGTGCCTGCATTGTGCTGTACGCCAATGTGCAATGGTGCCCAGCATCTGACACATGCACAATGACAGGAAGTGGGCGTGGTGGTCTGTGGATATGTGCGTGGGTAGGGGTGGCATTCTGGGTTGGCGTGCCTCCTACCCTTTGTGCATGTCTAGTGAGTTGTGTGTGTGTGTGTGTGTGTGTGTGTGTGTCTGTCCAAGTGCCATGTTAGACCTCACCCATCCCTGGTGGTGTGTGTGGTTCCATGCCCGGCCACTTCCCTTGATGGCACAGACCTCTGGTGTGTGTCCATGCATGTTTGTGGGTTGTGCCTTTGCCACTGGTGGTTGCACATGGCCCCATGACTTACCTGGGTTGGCTGAAATGCTCCTCCGTGATGGTGTCCCAGTGCAGCTGTGCCGGCCGGAGCAGTCGGGGTTCCCATTGCCCAAGGGGAGGCTGCCCATCACCATTGTCACTGGCATCCTCATTGTCCCCATCGCTGTCCCCCTCTTCAACCTGTACGGCTATCCCACATTTGTTGGTCATGTTGTGCAGGATGCAACAGGCCAGGAATAGCCCGCAGGCCTTTGAGGGGCTGTACTGTAGGGCACCACTGTAGGTGTCCAGGCAACGGAAATGTGCCTTCAGCATACTGAACACCCACTCGATGACATTACGTGTGGTGGCATGTGCCTCAGTGTAGCATTGCTCCGATGGGGTCACGAGCCACCCGTATGGTATGAGCAGCCAGGGACGGAGTGGGTATCCACTGTCACCTGTGTGTAGAGGGTGGAGGCTAGTTTGGTGATCAGCGTCACCCTGCCTCGGGCCATGTAGGCCACTACCCATGTCACCTCTGACCATGCCCCTCCCAAGCCCTATGTTTGTCCGTGTGGTTTGCATACTCACCCGCTAAGTGGCCAGTGGGGATGTCCCCACTCTCGAATCTGTGGCACAGTGCTGACTGGTGCCAGATGAAGGCATCGTGTGCTCCCCCAGGGTGAATGGCACAGACATTGATTATGCACCCCCTGGCACTGCACACCACCTGGCATTTGATGCTAGCATAGCCCTTGTGATTAATGTATGCGTCCCCCTCGGGGTCAGGTGGTGTGCGGATCACCACATGGGTGCAGTCTGTTGCCCCTAGCATGCCAGGCATACGTGCTGCCCTGTGGAACTCCTGTATGTTTGCTGTGTGCTCCGCCGATGTGCTGGGAAAATGGATGTACTCCACAGCATGTGGCAGCAGTGCACTGAGGAATTGGGTTAGGTGGCATGTCGCGGCCGACTGGGTTATGCCTGTGGTGTCCCCTGTTGGTCTCTGGAAGGTACCCATGGTGAGCAAGCACATGCAAGCTGTCACTTTAGACTCCACTGACAGAGCATGGCTCTGTCGTGTAGGTGCCTGCATCACATCACTGCACAGCTCACACAGCAGCCTCAGAATTGCCTGATTCAGGCAGTACCAGCCCATGATCTCAGTATCACTGTACAGCTCGATGCTGGTGCGGGCTCAGTACTGCCTGTTGGGGGCATACCGCCGATGGACCCTTCCACGGCTGCGCCCCCCCTGCTGCCTGCCTTCTCACCCCCCTCATTACTGCCTCTATCTGGATGGTGGCACTGGCCATGTCCCTGGCTTGTGTTCACCCCCCTGGCACCTGTTTCTGTGTTCCCCCCACTGTCCTGGCTGCTACTTCCCCTGTACTGGGAATACCTAACTGTGCTGGCCTCAGTGCTGTGTGGCATTTCCCCCTTCTGCACTAGGGCTGTGGCTCCCCACACCTTCCCTGATCCTGTGGGTTCCAGGTGCCCTTTCTCTGTCCTGCCCTGTGTGTGTGTGTGTGTGTGTGTGTTGCCTGTGTGGCTGGCTATAGTTCAGCAACATGTGCCTTCCCTGTAGCATTCTTGCACCTCTCCCTTGTTCCTTTTTATTTTTTCATTTTTACTCATTTCCCGCTATCACGCAACTTCCGCTTGCTCCCCTATTGCGCATGGCGCATGTCGTTGAATATCGCACTGTGCCATTTATGCATGGTTCCTCCCCCTTCAGTTGCACATACATCAATTATCATTGCTCTATTGCTCAGCATGATTTGGGGGGCGCAACTGCCTCCCGCTGAATATCGCAGAATGGCACATTTTTGGACTTAAGCTGGCGCAACCATATTGCGCATGGCGCAACCCTTTTGAATATCTGGGCCAATATGTTTTGTGCCACTGTCACTCCTGAATGTTTTGATTTACAGTAATTCAGGTGTAGAAATGTCTAACGATTTTTAAAGAGCAGCTGATGCCTTCAGTAGAACTTTGGCAAAACATAATATTTAGATATAGTTCAGCTTGTATTTTACATTAGTTCTGTATTCCTCCTCCTCATTATTTATCACTGAGGCCATTTTGCATGAAGACAGGATCTATGATCCTGAAGAGTTAATCTATTCCTGTTGCTTTCTCTCTACCTGAGGTCCTATTGCACTGCCTGTGACATCACTCTCACTGACATCAGAGTGTGCTGTCACAACAGAGGATTATGACTTGAAATAGGAGAGGCAGATGAACTCCAAGGGATGAAGATCATGTATTCATGTAAATTTCCTCAGTAATAAATAATGGGGAGGAGGAATCTGTAGAATATATATGGAATGCAAGCTGAATTTTACCTAAGTGTTATGTTTTTCAAAGTTTCCTTTGCGGTGTCAGCAGCTCTTTAAATGTTTTAGATTATAGTGATATGTATAGTAACTGTATTATTGGATACCAGAAAGGGTATCTGGCAGAAGAGGTCAGTGGGCTGACTGAGGTGAGATAAAGCCTAGTAGTCACTGTACACCCTTAAGGCAAGTGACATTAGGGTCTGAGGTAAGACCTAGTGCTGGGTGAACAGCATAGTTGGATATCAGGGAGGGCATCTGGCAGAAGGAGTCAGTGGACTGATTGCTTGGAGTTATGGTCAGTATTCAATGCATTCCTTAAATATAAAGTGTCAATAAACTCAGGGATCAAGGCTGGGGGGCACTTATCCTGGAATCTGTGCATTACCTGGAGAACTGCTGGGTGGTGAGTGCCTGCAGTATCCAGGGGAGAAATACAGGGAGGTTAGTGGGGTGGTGTTGCCCTACTGAGACAAAGTAAAAGTGTGAATGTTCTGCTAATTTATGTGTTTCTATTGTTAGAAATATCACTTTCTCTCAGTGCAGTTTAACCCCTGCAAGGTATACATATTTTTAAATCAAGGATGGAAATGAGAAAGGAAAAGTGTGGCCTACTGGGATTCGAACCTCAGATCTCTGGTATGCCGTTCCAGCGCTCTAACCATTAAGCTACAGGCTCACTGATCAAAGCGTCTGAGGAATTTCCTTACAGCCACACACATTCCTTTCTCTAGTGTTGCGCAATTATGCAACTAGGAACCAATGTTAGAAATATCACTTTCTCTCAGTGCAGTTTAACCCCTGCAAGGTATACATATTTTTAAATCAAGGATGGAAATGAGAAAGGAAAAGTGTGGCCTACTGGGATTCGAACTAGAGAAAGGAATGTGTGTGTGGCCTTGAGATCACCACTGGCAGGTCATCCAGCCACTGGACCAGCAGTCATTGCTTGTGAACCTATCAGCACAGAATATCATCCTCGGCCACCCAAAGGCTTGTACCCTGCAGCCATTCTGAGGCACCCTAGGACACAGTGGAGGAAATACACTGAATTCAGCCAGCTGTTTACACAGGATGAGGTGCATAGAAGTGGCATAACACTTATAACAGATGTACAACCAGATCACACATAAGCCACCATGATACACATAGGCAGAGGGAGTGAAATAGCCACAGTGGAATGTGTGTGGCATACAAAAGGCAGCACTGTGGACCCAAACAGCAGAGGACTCCATATACAGTCAGTGTCAGTGACTCAGCAGGTTGCACACTTGCCTTTGAGGTCAGGAGCTCAGATGGCTGTGGGTTCTATCCCCACACCAGGCAATTGGGTTAATATCCCAGTACTGACACTGCAGTGCAGCATGAGGGTGCTGCTGCACTCCTGAGATGCCATCTTTCAGATGAGACGTTAAACCAAGGTCCCATTTGCCTGTTCAGGTGGATGTTAAAGATCCCACGGCACTTCTTGAAAAGAGTAGGGGAATTTTTTGTTATAACATCAAAACAAACATTCAAAATTAGCGTTATCATCACACAAAATAATACATAAATCATAGAAAAATAGTGTAAATCACACCAAATTATATAAATCATAAATAAAATTAAGTATTTATTTCCTCCAACTTTGTCTTATGTTTTATCTAATAAATCTGTAATAACCCAACGAAATTCTATTTATATACATATTCACACATCCCCTGCCCCCTCTAAGAGTGGGGGAGATATTTCTTATATTTACGTAAATCCAATTATTTCATAACAGTGTTAAGTCATTCCAAAGTAATTTTCTTATCATAAAAAGGGAAGGAAAAGGGGAAAGAGAAAAGAGCAAAACTAAAATGCATAATTACTTCTGTCATATCTTTTCTTATGTTCTAACAATTTTACCATATAGTTCTCATGGTAACATAGAATACCTAGCCTCCTCTCACTTGTGAAATCAAATAAATAAACTGCTATGAAAAATGTATACACAAGTGCTTAATTCCTGCAGAACAAGTATAACAGTTCCCTCCACCTGAACTGGAGCCAACTTTTCCGTTTATCCTGTGTCCAGCCAGTTCAGTAATTTTCACCTTTTATTATAAATTAGGGTTAATAGATGCATCTTATCCCTATGTCTAAGCTGGAAGATTGCAGTTTTAATCGTCTTGAACAATTGCTCTTGTGGTATAAAGGATTGTTGCAGTGATCACCTGCAGCGAGCTTGCCAGATATGGTATTTGACACATCCCAATATCCAATGTAAAGTGTTCATATCACACCTATGCCAGTGATGTGGCAATATTCCTAGCGATAATATCTCTGATGTCACTCCTATTAACAGTAAAGTACCCCAATATCTGTTCTATAATTCCCAGAAGTGCTTAATGTATGGACAAACAAAAAATAAATGATTCATTGATTCTATTTCAGCTCGGCAGATATAGCCCTAGGACATGCTCTTTCTTCAATCCATTTATGTGATAAATTACCTTTTACATTCAGTTTACCGTGGACTCCTAACATGGACCATGTAACATCCCATATGAAGGTGGGCATATGTGAGTGTGTTAACATTGCTGTTATATATGCATGGCCTTGAGGAGATTTATTAATATAATGTGGAAACAGAAACAAGTATGTTTGATGAATATACTGGTAGAATTATTTTCTTGTGGAGTGAGTGATCATGATTTTTGTAATTTTCCACAATTTTAATTTATCAAAGCACTCATAAAAGTACATAGGGAGTCCTTGAATATGCTTTTGTCTGGCAATTGGGATATCCGACCTCCAATCGTCCAGCCACTGTGAAATGGCATCCAGTACCCATGGAAACTAAATACAGGAAATGTTACAAAGTGACGGTCTTATATTGATATAAACAAAAACTGAAAAGAAGAAGGAAATTGGGCTAACCATCTGTAATTCCCCTTGTTCCTTTAAGAGGTATAGAAGTATCCTTTTATCGAATTTAACCTGTTACCCCAAACAGCCCCGAAGTAAAGGCTCAATAATGACATTTCCAAGTGTTTGGGAAGTGGATAGATTGCTGCCAAATGTAAAAAGCATGCTATCAAAAAGGTTTTGATCTTATAGACCCTTTTCAATTTTGACATTCCCCCACTTATTCCATATGTTCACACATAGCTTTGCCTCTTTGATTAGCATGTTCCAATTAAATTCTGCTATGTTTTCTATGCCAAAATATACCCCTAGGATCTGCACCTCTTTTTGTACCACTGGTATACCCATGATATTGGTATATGTGCATGTCCCCCCTCCGAGAAAACTACACTTACTTTTGTGACAATTAATCCTTGCTCCTGTACTTTCCATAAAAGCTATCATCACTGCATCCATAGCTTTGCTGGACTGAAGATCTGCCAGAAAAATACAAATGTTTTCAGCATATGCAATTGTTTTTAGTTCTGACTTGTCACTATGAAGGGAAATGCCTCTAATTCCCACCTCATTATTAATTTTTACCAGTAGTGGTTCCAACATCAGTATGTACAGAAGAGGGCTAAGGGAACATCCCTGCTTCACCTCCCGTATATG
The DNA here is from genome assembly GCA_016271365.2 of Neoceratodus forsteri. NCBI lineage: Eukaryota > Metazoa > Chordata > Ceratodontiformes > Ceratodontidae > Neoceratodus > Neoceratodus forsteri. The sequence continues at coordinate 1,204,889,458 of CM057452.1, forward strand.
TTTACGAAACTTCCCCAACCCAACCATTTACATATGGTGCCACTTCTGTAGTGTTATAATAGTGTTGTATCCACTTAATAAATATATCCAGGAACCCAAATTTCATTAAACATTTCCATATATACTGATGGGAGACCCTATCAAAGGCTTTTAACTGGTCCAGACTCTGTAAGAAACCTTGTACCTCCCCTGAACAACTACTCTCCATCACCAACCTGATTAAAATGAAAGCATCTGTAATCTTTCTCCCTTGGACTGAAAAAAAATGAGAAGAACTAACTATAGAGTTCAGTACCTTTGACAACCTATTACATAATATTTTTGACAAGACTTTACTGTCTGAGTTAAGCAATGTAATGGGCCTCCAATTTTGGAGGTCCTCTTTAGGTCCTTTTTTCTGCAAAAATGTCATCAGCCCTTGATTAAAACTAGTTGGAACTAAACCAGTATCTAAACTGTTGTTAAATGTGCAGTAATTCCACACTCAGTGTGTCATGAATTAAGGGATATAACTCATTTGTGATGCCATCATACCCAGGAGTTTTGTTTCTTGGTAGTGCCTTTATTACTATTTCTATTTCCTGTGCCGTTATTGAGCTACCAAGAAAGGGCCTTAAATATTCAATGATAAGTGGAAGATCACAAGATAGCAACCACTCATCTAACTTGTCATCCGGAATTTTAGGAGCTGCTCTAAAAAGTTGTTGCAGATATTTATCCAATTCTTATATTATCTCTTTTTGAGTTACCACCAACTCCCCTGATGATGTTTCTATTTGTTTTATTTCTTTTTTTTTAGCATTGTAGTGCACAGCTCTCAAAGGGGTTGCTAGCCCCTTGTGTCCCTGAAATCCCAAACCTTTGTTCAGTTTCCAGAGTTTTACATCTATCATATTTTGTCTGTAATAGTTTGTCTTTTAGCTCTTTTATAACCACCATAGCCACAAATCCACCTTTATTTAACTTAGAATACATTTGTTGTAGTTCTAGTCATAAGGTTTGGCATGTCATTTGTTTTTCTTGACCTAAAATCCTTCCAATGTGTTGAACACATTGTTTTATGTCTAATTTTGTGTCTTCCCACCGTTGTTGTGAAGAATCATAAAAAAAGTGGACCAATTTCCTTGCTAACATTAAGGAAATAAAACCCTCCTTAACTTCAGGGATTTCAACTAGAGAGAGAGAGAGAGAGAGAGGTTAAGTTTCCAGTATCCAGGCCCCTTTGATGTTGCAGGAAAGTCTGACAGAGTAATCTGCAACATCACAAGGTCTGAAGTGGCCTTATGTATAATTTTTTGAGATTTATTATGCAGATTTGGGGAGATAAATCAGTAATTGATTTGTGACTTAAGGGTTCCTGAAAAATATGTGTAGGCTGCTTTAGTCCCTGAGTCCTCAAACACATCTTGCAAGCCATTTAGTCTCAATAAATCATTTAAATAATTTGTGTCACAATATAATGTTGTGCCTGTTGCCCCTCTATCCTGCACTGATCTGTTAATATTCAAATCTTCACCAAACAAAACATTTTTTCTCGTAAATAAGTGTGGTTGCACTTTCGTCAGTAAAGCAATTCACTCAGCTTTTACCTGTGGCCCATATACATTAATTAACCTAAAATCCGAATTTTGAATTGTAACATCTAATAAAAGGGCCCTACTTGGATCAATGTCCACTACATTTGTTACTACAATATCCAAAATTAGAAAACAAATCCCAACTCCAGAACATAAAACCTCTCCCTCACCCCTTGACCAATAACAGGCCCCTCGTAACCATGCATTTGAGGCTTTTTCAAAATCACCAGACGAATACAATCTGGTGTCCTGGAAAACAATAACATCAATCTCTGAACCTGTAAAGAAATCAAATGTAGCCAACCATTTTCTTTCCAACCTAATGCTATTCACATTAAATGTTGCTATATGTAGTTCACAGGTCATAAAGAAACATTACATTCACATAATTATGTGGGCAACTGTTTTTCCTAGCACGTTTCCTTATGCCCAGTCTACTGCCTGGTTTCTTTTTGAAATTTGTTGCACTGGGAGGCTTAAGGTCTTGGTCCACATCAAAGGCCGGATCCCTTTGTGAGGAGGATCTTGATGCAGTATCAGAGTCCAGGTCCTCCATACCCTCTTCTACCGGGAGAACTTCAAATTTATTAGTAGTAAGAATACTCTGATGGGGTTTCTCTATCACTCCCCTGTCCCTTGGGGGGGGGTCACCTGGAATGCTATGTCCACTGCGTGTAATATCTGGGGAAGGGGGGTGGTGGTGCCATAATTCCTTCCTCATGAGTATGTTCTACAGGTTGAGAGTTACTCGCTCCATGCTGCAAGTCTTCCCATACTGCCACTTCTACCAATGGCAATTGTCTGATAGGGAAGTCAAACCCTGTTGCCTCTTGTACTACAATCTGACCAGCTGGACAATCAACTGTAGTTGCTGCTTGAGGCCTTCTAGGCGGTCTGTGTTCAGCAGGGCCTTTCCTGATCTGGCAGTATTTATATAAAAGTCCTGCATAGCAAAATTTGCATCATCAGTGTTATGTGAAGCATTCAGCAAAAGTGTGGCCTAGTTCTTCACAGAAATTACAGTTTGGGGTGTTTTCACAATCCATACCAGCATGCGCCAGTTCCCCTCAATGAAAACACTGTATCTTGTCACAAGTCGTGCTTTTGTGTCTTAGGGAGCTACACTTGTGACACCGTCTTGGCTGGCCTGAATAAAATATGAAACCCATGTCCCTTCCCCCCAAAAATACAATTTGGTAGATGCTGAAAGTCATTCTCTACTTGGAACAATTTCACTTTGGGACACCACCCCCCATTCCAAAACCCTTCAGAGTCCAAAATAGGGTCTGTGGCTCCCTGAATATCATACTTTTTCTCCAACCACTGTAAAATGTCGGTAATGTTTACCACCTCATTATGAAACAGGACAGTAATTATTCTGAAAGATTGTTTTGTGTGGGGTATCACTTGGAAGTTGTTCCATAAAGGGTTAGTCTTCAAAACTGGGTATTTTGTCCAAAACCTTTCCAGCACTGGCGGAGTTCTGAAGCTGATATCAAATATATGCTCCCCGGGGCATGGGTTAAGCCATAAACCTCATTAGGGGGAAAAAAACCTAGATTTGCTTTAAGAGAATGCAACCTACAAAAAAACAATCAGGCAGTTCTTCCATGCCCCCATATGTCGTAATCTAATGGCATTTTATATTTTTTTGCCATTTCAACTGGTTTGTGAAATAGTTCAGTATAAGATTTTGGGGGTTCATTAGTGTTACTTTTAGAACCCAAATTAGTTAATATTCTTGTACTCCCTTCCTCCCCTATGGGTTGTGCATCAAGGCCACCAGCTGGGCCTGCTTGTGACTGTATCTGAGAATCAGGTCCGACCATATCAGGGGTCAGAAGGGGGAAATAAGAAGGGGTACCTGCAGCTGAAGGGGCTGTCCCTGACTCTTGATGCTCCACTTCTGAATCCTCTTTCTCTGGCTCCATCTGTTTTTTAATATTCCCATTATTTGAAGTCTGCGTACGTGATGAGGATATAGGAGCATCTCCAGCTCCATTCTCGTAGTCCTCATCTACAGCCCAGGTACCATCATCCAAGAGCTTCCATCCGTCCTGTGTTAAGGCCTTGTCTGCTGACCATCCATCATCCCCTGGCATCTATCTCCACTGTTCAGATGTTTTCTTCCGTTTCCCTGTGGTCCCTCTCACAGTTTTGGTCTTTAATTCATTCTATTTGTAGCCACAAAGACCTTGGCTACAGATGTCTTTGGTGAAGATGATAGCCCCTGTAGTCACTTCCACTTTTTTCCTCTTGCACTGCTCCATAGCCCTCTCATAATTTTTGTGGGCTAATTGAATTTTTGTGTTGCTTTCATGCATGTGCACGAAACACATTGCGTCACCTTCCTTCCTTCTCAAGAGGGTTGTGGAGGTGTGGCAGTATTGTGCCGAATGGCAGCAGTCCATTCTGGGGCTGGACTCTGCTGTGTCAAGTAGAGGAACATGCTGTCGATGGTGGCAGTTAATGAGCATGCCACTATGGTCAAAGAATCTTGGCCGCTGCAATCACTACGCAATCAGCTGTTTTTGCTTCGGGGTGTCCCTGACTGCAGCAGCCCATTACAAGCTGCATTGTGTGGTGTCCCAATAGCGATGGCTTCTCCATCGGCCTCTCATAGTCCTTACAAAGCCGATGGAAAGCCACCACCCACCGCTCAGTTTACCTTCCTGGTGAAACATTTCAATAAATAAAATACAAGCCAACGGACTGTGCCCAATCCCCCTGTCGGCATGATGCCCTCCCCAATTAATTTGCAGACGGGGTAGCCCAATCCCTGTTAGCATGATGCACCCCCCCCATTTGTTGTGTGCTGAGGGGGTGCCCAATCCCCCTCAGCTCATGCATCCCTCCAGCACACTGTATGGCTGATGGGGTGCCCAATCCCTATTGGCTCCACTTCCTCTTCCTCATCAAACATCCAGGTGGCATGCTGGGAGCCCTTCCCCTGTTTGTTAATAATGCCACATTGTTTTTTTCCTGTAAAAATAAAGAAAATGGTCCCGCACTGTCTGTGGTGACCCTCACCCAATCCACACCCACCCTCTGCACACCCCACCTCCCCATATCCCCCTCACCCCATACTAATCTCCGGAACCCGTCGCAACAATCTTTGGTGGACCGGGAACACATCACTCTTCCAAGCCAACCATGAACTGAAGAAATGCCAGTAAGCTGTATAATGGCATAAATAGGTTTTTTTCAACTTAGGTGGATATCTCGGCCATTTTTGGGAATTATTTCACCAAATTTTCAACATGGGGTTCTTGGGACCCCACCTCATGAGCTCAGTTACTGTCATTTTGTTAATCGGTCTGGAGATGAGATTTTGTGTTCACTGCGTGGAACCACCTTTCGGGACTGACTAATGAAACAACAGTGTCACAGTTCATGAGATAGGCCGCAAAAACCCTATGTTGAAAATTTGGTGAAAAAATTCCCAAAAATGACTGTTTTACGAGCGTGCATTGCGCAGTTCCCGCTCATGCTCGTAACTTTTGAAATTTTTAATATTTCACTTCAGTTTTCAACATTACCATTTCCCTCCTTCTTGAACAGTACAGCTGTCATTTTTCACATCTCACCCGAAATGTGTTTTCGCACGTGTAGCACACAATGGCATGGTGCGAAATCAATGTTTGGGACAGATTAAGAAAATCACAGTGACACTGTTCATGAGCAGAGGTCTTAAAATTGCTATGTTGAAAATTTGGTAACAAAAGTCTGTAAAATGACTGTGTTATGAGTATGTATTGGGCAGTTTCCATGCACCCTCGTAACTTCACGAATTTGTAATATTTTCACTTCAGATTTTCAACATTGCCATTTTTCCACACCTCCTTATGAACAGCATAGCTGTCATTTTTCACACCCTGGCCGAAATGTGTTTTCATACTTCTGGCGCAGAATAGCGCAGTTGCTGTGGGAAATCAGTGTTTAGGACAAATTGAGAAAATCACAGTGACACTGTTCATGAGCAGAGTCCCAAAATGCCTATGTTGAAAATTTGGTGTAAAAATCCCAAAATAATTAAGATTAGTGTGTTGCGCAGTTTCTACTCATGTATTGACTTCACCAGTTTTTATATTTTTACTCCAGATTTTCAACATTACCATTTTTTTACACCTCCTCATGAACAGTATAGCTGTCTTTTTTCACATCCTGTTCGAAATATGTTTTCACACCTGTGGCGCCAAATGGCACAGTCACTGCGCAAAATCACCTTCCGGCTAATGAACTGATAGTGTCACTGTTCATGAGGTGGGATCACAAAAAGCCCATGTTGAAAACTTGGAGTAAAAATACCAAGAAATGCCCTGGGTGTTAGGGTTTCTGACCATAACACCCTACCCTGTAGGGACTTACGGGTGTCAGGGGTGTGATTTAGGATTGTCGACAGTAATGCTCATGCCATTCCACGCCCACCCCTCATCCTGCAACCAGTGACAAGCATCAAAGTGCACCTTGGACTCTTTGGCCACAGAGTTCATCCCATTCTCCTATACTGCTCCCATGTCAGAGTATTTCCTTATGGAATGAGGTGAATGTAAAGCCTGAACACCCCAAGGCACATCTTGACACTTGAAAGTGTCTGCAGGGTACGGTGAGGTGAAATGTTGTGACTGTTATGGGTGATGACCCAAAGGCACACTCCAATGCCTGTCCATCTCTGCAGGGTGGGGGTGGAGTTGGCATCAGTTCAATACTTCACTACCATTCCTATACTGCATCTGTCTAACTCCTGCACTTCCACTGCTAATGCCAGCAAGCAATCATTCGGCATTGACAAATGCTTGTGTTCATTTGCAAGGCAAGCAAACATACTGGTATCAGTCTGAACTGTGAGGTGGCTTCGGGGGAGGGGCTTCCCCTCCTCCACCTATCAAAGCTTCAGAATACTGAATCTACTCCCTAATTACATCCACTGTCTGCCTTTCTCTTCCTTTTTACGTTGCTTGCGCTTGCTCAAGAAATGTTTTGCTACAGAGAACAGCATTGCAGAGGTGTGTCACTAACTAGCCCAATGCAGGTCAAGCTGCATTGGGCTCATCCTTGACAGACCAATTATCATGCAAGCTAAATATGACAATGGTTTACAGTTTATGGGCAAAAACTTTGTGTACTTGAAACAAATGAAGCTCTCCAATGAGAGAACACTTTTTCCATTTCACATACATAAAGCCGTTCCCATCCACTCCATTGCTCCATTTTCCTTGCTGTCTCTCCTTCCTCCCCTGCACACACCTTTGTCTCATGTGTTCTCCATACCTTATTTCTCCCTTGTGGTCCATCTGACCCTCCTGTCTCCTCATGTTTTGCATAATCGAGCCAGGCTTCAGTGACCATGCTAATGTGACTGGCTAAGTTGTGCTGCTATCAGCCTCACAAATTATAGGAAGAACCAGAGTAGCTTTAGCTTAAATGATGCACCACAAAGCTGCCAGTGCTCCATGGGATAAGCATTGTTTTAAGAGCTGAAACCTGATATGTTCCGAGAGGCAGAGTGGATGGCCGACTAAGACTGTGCATGCATTTTGTGAATAGCCAGATACTCCGGTAGCGCTCCAAATATTCCTGCTGCTCTAAGAATATACTTTTTTTCTTAAAATGAATCCATACAATTCTTCTTTTGAATAAATTTGATTGACTGTGTGGCAGCACCTGACAGTGCCATAATGCAGACCTCCATGCAACCAGAGCACAATTAACAACTTCTGTGTACACACTCAGCCACCCCACAGACCACAGGGCACCGAGCTCACGGTGAAATCAATACCGTCCTGCATGATTTGTAGCTTCTGAGGCCCCAGTCCATGCTGTGTGCAGTCAGATTGCATTTTCAGACTGCAGTCCAGCACCACAGACAGATTATGTCCCCAAGTTGGTGAAGTGCAATGGGGACAAGCCAGGTGAAGTGATCCCACTGTGCAGTCTGACGCACAGAGAGAGCAACCAGGACAGAGACAATGTCAGGCAATGGTATGGCAATCTTGTGTCTGTGTGACAAGTTCTGGTTAGGGGACACAGAAACACCACACAGTGCAAGACAGCGAGATGCACATGACAGCAAGTGAGCTTGGAGACAGAGCGTCTGTGTGTGTTCCTCCTGCCACTACCCTGTCCACTTTGCAGATAATCAGCAGTCCAAATGGGCAAGGAAGTAGCTGGGAGTGACAGCGGCCATGCGGTCTGGTGTGTAAGACAGAGAGACACAGACAGTGGGAGATAGTAGGTATCAAAGTTGCGGCAATATGCTGTGTCTCTCTCTCTCTGTCTGTCTGTCTATGTCTCTGTCCGCAGAAACGGTGGAAGCAATGATCAGCAGTATAGAGCCCTCTGACAGGCTGTAATACTGGAGAGCAGAGGAGATAGCAAATGTCACAGTGTCCACCCAGAGTTTCCTTGCCTGCCACCCCCCCAACTGTAGCTGCCCCATTGCCCATTTCCCATTCTCAGTGACCAGACAATAGAGAGAGTGAGCGACAGCATCATAACTTTTCTGCACCTGTACCATGGCTGAAATGTCCTGTGAGACAGCAAGAGAGAAAACATTGGGATGTTGTTGTCTGTGGCCTCCCCTTGCTCCCCGGTACAGAACAGTGCTGCAGTTTGTGTGCAGGAGCAACCTGTATATTTGCTGAACGTCTCTCTCTCTCTCTCTCTCTCTCTCTCAGTGTCTTTTTCTTTGGGAACTTCTGTGCTGCTTTCCCACCTCCTATACAACAAGCTCTCTGTGTCCCATTCTGCCAACCCCTCCCTTCCCAGTGAGAGAGAGAGTGAGAGAGCGCAACTGTGTCCCCACCATTCAAGAATGGAGCTTGGTGCTTAGAAGCGAGACAGGAAGTAACACTGAGAGAGAGTGAGAAAGACAGAGACAGAGACACTGGGGGAGCAGCACTGAAGAGACAATGTGTGCTGTGTCCTCTCTCTGTGTGTCTGTGGATAGTAATGTGGTAGGGAGGACATAGTGGAGAACAGCACATGCAAGCAGCATATGCTTGTGTGTCTCTCTGTCTGTGTGTAATTAATAAGAGAAAGAGACACAGACTTAGAAACATAGAAATTGTTGGCAGATAAGAACTGACTAGCCCATCTAGTCAGCCAGTAAGCCCTTGTACTGGATTACTGCTTCTGACCCACTCGATGCTGTACCTCTGTGGTTCACCTATGCCTGTCCCAAGCATGCTTGAATCCATCCACAGTGCTCGCTCCCACCACCTCCTGAGGCAGACCATTCCATATGTCCACCACCCTCTCTGTGAAGAAGAACTTCCTCACATTCCCTCTTACCTCCCACCTTCCAATTTCATGTCATGCCCCCTCGTTCTTGTGCTCCTCCTGTGTTGAAAAATGTCTCCCTCTGCACCTTGGTTATACCCTTGAGGAACTTGAATGTTTCTATAATATCCCCTCTTTCCCTCCTCTCTTCCAGTGATTACATATTGAGGTCCCTTAATTTCTCCTCATAAGTCTTATGTTGCGAGCTCTGTACCATCTTATTCACCTTTCTCTGGAGCATCTTCAGCCTGTTAATATCCTTACGAAGGTGTGACCTCCAGAACTGCACACAGTACTCCATGGGAGGCCTGGCCATGGTTTTATATAATGGCATCACTACCTCCCTCCTTACGCTGGTGATACCCCTGCCTATGCACCACAGCATATCACTGGCCCTCCCAGCTGCCTTAGCACTTTAACATTTTCAGGACATCTGAAATAAGAACCCCAGGTCCCTTTCCTTCTTTGTGACTGTCAGCAACTCGCCCCTTCCCCCCATCCTGTAGCTTTCCCCCAGGTTTCTGTGTCCCTGGTGCATAATTTTGTACTTTTTTGAATTAAACTTCAGTTGCCAGTCTTCAAACCATTTTTCAGGTTTCCCCAGGGCCCTCCTGATTTTCTCCACCCCCTCTGGGGTATCCACTGTGTTACAGATCTTGGTGTCATCTGCAAACAGGCAGACCATTCCCTTCAGCCCTTCTGCAATGTCACTAATGAAGACATTGAACAGGACTGACCCCAGGACCAATCCCTGCGGCACCCAACCAGTCACCCCCTCTCCCCAGACTGTACCCCATTTACCACCACTCTTTGCCTCTTTTCTGTTACCCAGTTTCTAACCCAGTTTACCACCCTTTCCCCCATGCCCAGCCTACCCAGCTAGTTTATCAGCCTTCTATATGTGACAGTGTCAAAGGCTTTGCTGAAATCATGGTAAGCGTTGTCCACTGCCCCACCCTGATTTAGTTCCTTTGTCACCCAGTCAAAGAAATCAACCAGATTTGTCTGACATGACCTCCACACTGTGAATCCATGTTGCATATGGTCCTGGGCTCCGATGGCTTTTAGATGCCCCACTATCCTTTCTTTAAGCAACGTCTCCATGATCTTCCCCACTACTGAGGTGAGGCTGACTGGCCTATACTTCCCTGCCTCCTCCCTGCTGCTGGATTTGTGTAGAGGGACCACATGTGCCCTCCTCCAATTCTCTGGTACCACCTCTGTTATAAATCACTCAGTGAACATGGCTGTCAGAGGTACTGCTATCTCCCTTCACAGTTCTCTTAATATCCTTGGGTGTATGCCATCTAGTCCCATCGCTTTGTCCACCTTCAATTTAGTCAGCCTGTGAATGGACTACTGTCCACCTCTTCACCCCCTTGGTACATGCTGTACTATTGTGGCTCTTGCCCCTCCCCCTCTTCTGTGAATACTGAACAGAAAGACACATTGGATGTCTTGGTGGAGGACACATGAGAGTTCTTAGGCATGGTACTATCACTTCCAAATAGTTAACAGCACATGTAAGCAAGCAACATTCAGCTTTGTCAAATGCTTGTTTTTTCCAATGTTTCTTTCAAAATTCTCACTCAATCCGCATCTTCATCCACCGAATCCATTTCCAAGAGGTTTCCAGGTAATTCTAATGGCCGCTGCCGGCTATCGGCGCTTGACACTCCCGCCGAGGAGACCTTGTCGCAATCACCTTTCTCCAGCTCCAGTTCCAAAGCTACTGACCAAGCACACCTTCGAGACAATGCCCCTTACAGACAACAGATGGGGATGTTTTCATTCAAGACCAAAAACAAACATAATAGACAATCTATTTACAACACTTCTTTTAAATAAAACAAGTTTACTTTTTCACTCCTCTTTTTTTTCCCTTTTTCTTTTAACATATTTTTTTCACATACTTTCTTTTCCTTACATTCATACCCTCCTTAAATTTCCCTACTAAGTTCATTTTATAGCTTTCTTTTTTCCTACAGTTTTAAATATTTATATCTTACTCCATGAATACTTAATTAATCATTTTAACCTACACATTCAAAATTCCTCCGTAACTGTCTCCTTCTGTCTTCTCCATATTTACTGCTTTCATCCAGAAATAGCATATCTGTTTCACTTTGTATTTTAAACAATAGATCTTCCATTGTCATTTCCTTGTTCTGAATACACCTTTGACACCTAACTTGCCATATGGACCATTTAATTATGGCAAACACTACATACACTGTAATCTTTAAAAAAAAAAAAAAACATTCATCTGGTAATTGTCCATAAACCAATGTTTCATATGTCATATTTTTAAATGCTTCCATTCCCCACATATTTGCTAACAATTTCTAAAATGGTTTTATAAAAAAGACATTCAAACAACAAATGTTCTACTGTTTCTTCTTTCTCCACACATTGCATTTCTGGACAGGTTCTTTCCTCAGTCTTTTTATGTTTTAAATTTCCCTTTACATTTATTTTTCCATGACTAAACATCCATTGTCCAGTAATCTTCCTTTATTTTCTTCGCGGTATTCTATTTTCTAACATTGCTTCTATCAACATATTTATATTTACTTCTGGTCTTACCTTAAATACTGGCACCTCATAGTATTTTCTTTCTATAATTTTACTATATAACACCTTCCTTTTTTTATCCGCATTTCATCCATAGATACTTACCATTGAGTCAAATATTTCCTACATTCATTCATGTAACACATTTCCCTTTTCCCCCAACTACACATAAAGATTCTTTCCCACTTTTCTATCAAGAAACACCATGGGCCAGATATTCAAAGGGGTTGCTCCAGCGCAACCCCGCACTGCACCCTGGCGGGATATTGAAAAGGCTGCCCGGTGCAGAGCAACTCCCAGTTCACCGGGGCGCAATGTAATGGTATGCAGCACAGATGCAGGGGGCATGCCCATGCATATGCGGCACATCCCGATATTCAGCCCGGGGATGTATGGCACATATGCTGGTGCAACCCTGCATTGCATCACATAGAGGGGATCAAAGTTGAGCCTTTGCAGAGTTGGAGCAACTTCCGGCTACCCAAAGGTGGCCTGCAGTACTGCAGGGTGCAACACAGCAGCCCAGCCTTGGGTCACCACCCACCCACCCAGAACACCATCCACAAGCACTCACTGAACCCGCCCCCCTATATCCACGATCGCATGGTATACATATAAAACAAACCCTATTACTCTAGTGCCCGCCCAAGTTCCCGAAATATATTTTACATGACCATCCATGGCGGTCTACTGGTCTCCCCTCCCACCCAGTTACCTGATACATGTTACGATATCTGCCCTGGTGGTCTAGTGAAACTCCCCTGCCCACTGACGTGATCACGGTTAATGCGAATACAACAGTCCCTAGCAGTCTAGTGGACCTCCCTCCCACCCGAGTCCCCAATCATGGTAAATAGCACACACCGACATCCCTGGTGATCATGTGGCACCCCCACCCACACAGGACCCCATGCCACCCCAAGCCCCCTCCATCATCGGCAGGCAGCCTGCTGCGCACCCAGCTGCTCACTGAATGACAGGTACAGTATGGGCTGTAAGCCCATTGGTCCCTAATGTGGACCAATGGGCTTACCAGGTATTACTGTACTAGACAGTATCAAATATGTGAATGAATCAGTGTACCCCATCCCACCCAGCCGTGGCAGCCACCCAGCACCCTCACCATCCCCAGCTGGCAACTGGCACAGCCCTCCTCTCACCACCACCACAGCATCTTCTCAGTGTGCGCTGATACTGGACTCAGTCAGCGGCGCTGGCCATGATGGTGTGAGGAGGGCTGTGCAGTTCACAACTGGGGATGAAGAAAGTGTTGAGACGGCTAACGTAGCTGAGTAGTGAGGCACCACTGGACTACCAGGGAATGGGTGTACTATATGTTATGGTGATCGTGGCCCGCTAGACTACCAGGGATATGGGACCTATTTATTTTTTATTGTACAGCAGGGGGCGTTAGACTACCAGGGATGCAGGACCTATTTATTTATTATTGTTACAGTACAGGGGGGCCGCTAGACTACCAGGGATACAGGACCTATTTATTTATTATTATACAGTACGGGGGCACTAGACCACCAGGGCTACCTGGTATCTGCTGCATTTACTGCTGGCAATTTGGGGTTGAGGCATAAGTGGGGGTTGACTGTACCATCCTGCTTTTGCAGCTTGCGACATGCTTGCCAGGTATGCCTGTAGTTGGGTGTACCTGGCATGTCGCAAGTCTGGACACTCTTGATTACCCTGCCCTACTAGAATGAGGTGCAGGGCAAATGTCGCAGGTGCGGGTGGCGCAAGTTGCTGTTTGTGGCAACTTGCACCACCCTTCCAGAATCCGGCCTAAAAAGTCTATCCTAGATGATAGTTCACCTCTGAAAAAAGTATGCTCCATATTTTCCCATTAATTTTATACACATCTTCCATCCTTGCCCTATTCAAAACATTGTTTGGAAAAAGGGAGTCACAAAAAACATTTTTGATTTTCTTCCCCAGTCTTGTTTTGAAATCCCGTAGTTAAAATCAGCCCCCCATGATAATTTTGGCCATATGCAAATAAGGCTGTATTAATCCCATAAATGAAATTCTTTCTCCTTTCATTTGTGGATTATACAATTTTATAATTCTTACTTCTTTCCCTTTTACTACTGTATCTATCATTAAAGTCCTCCCTGTGGCTATATCTATTATTTTTGAATTTGTACATCATTTGTACCAAAGACAATACCCAGACCAGGACACTTATCTGCCGCTATTGACCATACAGAAGGGTCCATCTCCAATCTTTCTGGGTTTTTGTCAATTCCTCTAATGTATATAATTAGGTATCTTGTAGTAGCACTATATCCCCTTTCAAACCTCCCAGTATTTCAAAAGTAACTAGTCTCCTACTTCTTTTTCTTAAACTATTTATGTTGCACGTAATACAATGCAATTATGCCATAGGTCAAAATTTCTACTCCCCCTATCCAGTTTTATATTTTTTCCTTTTTTTGATGCTTGGGTGTCAATTGAGTCACATTCTGACATTTCTGACATTTCTCCCTCCTCTTCATCCTTTTCCCACCACTCTGACAATGATTCACTGCACTCATCTTCCTCTCCCACACCTCCTTCTTTGTTTTGTAGTATTTTGAATTTGTATTTTAGAGACACAAGATCTTTTTCCTGCACAACCACTTTTGGTTTCCCTGCACCCGTCAGTCCTTTAGTTCTAGAAGACCTTGTCACCATAGTGAATTCTTCTTGCTTTTTTTTTCCCCTTTTCAGGGCTGTCCTCCTCCTACTGTTCTTTATTTACTTTCACTATAGTCCCACTTTGTTCTGCTTGCACTATTTCTGGGTTTGATGTAGTGGACTTTGAATCAATTTCTACCCTTTCTACTTTTTCCTTTTCTGGGCTTCGGCTACTAAATTCTCTTGTCTTATTTTCTCTTTGTTTGCTAGTGCAAGATACAATTCCTGCTCCCCTTGTTCTCCTGGATCTGGGCTGTTGTGGGTTGCCCAAGGACGGTTGCTGAAAGAATGTCCAGACTCTTCGCATAAACTACATCTCCAGAGTGGCCTAATTGTCCACATAAGCCACATTTTATTCTTTCACAGGCATTACTTAAGTGCCTTCTGTCCCCACAACAGTAACATGCCCTTGGCTGGCCCGTGTAGAAGACAATTCCTATGTCTCTTCCTAAAAAAAAAACAGTTCGGGAGGTGTACAAAATCTCCATCTTGTTGTTTCAACACCACCTTAAACCTTCATCCTCCAGTCCACAAGTTTTCCTCATCTAGTATTGGTTCAGATGGCCCTTTTAAATCGCATTTCTGTTACAACCAGACGGAAATAACGGTAACATTCATCCCTCCATTTCTAAATAGCACCGTTACTATTTTAAAGGCAGGTTTAGTCAATGGTATCGCTGTAAAATTTTTCCAAAGTGAGGTATTTTTCAGTTGGTAATATAGTTTCCAGAACCTTTCAAGGCCCTAAGGGTGCTTAAAACTAACATCGTACATAACATCCCCTGGTACCTGTATCAAAGCATAAATTTCATAATCGTAGCATCTCATGCTGTTCTTAATCAACTGCCTTCCCATGAATAATCTATCTGGGGCATCAGCTGCTAGCCCCTTAAACTGTAAACACACTGCGTTTCTCCTCTTAGCAGGCTTGTTTAGTCTATTAATACCACCTGGAAATAGTTTTTCTCTTATATTTTCTCCCCATACATTCTTTTGTCTGGTTTTCTCCTGGTCACTCAGTTCTTTTTCAGCCTGTGTGTTTTTTTCTTCTACTTCAACAGAAGTTTCAACCATGTTTGGGGCCTCCCCTGATGTTCTATCTTCCTCTGCTTTTTTCCCTCCTATGGTTTCATTTTCTGTCTGTTATATACTGTCTTGCTCTCTGTCTCTTCGTCCTTTTTTTCTATGTGTTGCTCATTATTTTTTGATTGTGTTTCCCTGTTCGGATCCCACCCCTTCCCATCTGTTTTTTTTCCAGCCCTCACCTATGAGGGCCTGTGATATCCATTCTGGTGTATCAGGAAATTCAGTTGTTTCATCACTTGTTTCATTATTTGGTTTTTCAGCCTTTCTTTCATTTATGTGTTTTTCTTTTGTGGCTTTTTTCCTAGGAACATTTTGTTTACTATATTTTCCTGCTTTATTTTTTACACTTTGGTTTTCTTCTTTTACCCTTCTTAAACTGAGCCATTTCTAACTCCCGGTGGTTTTACTTTTCAGGATCTGTTTAGTTTCTATGCCAGAAGGCTCTTCATCAGTTTCATCTGACAGGCCCGATACTGCCACATCATCCTGCTGCTTTGGATTTTGACAGGCCACCGACCTTCTGTCATCCGGCTTTGTAGGCCTGTTTTTACTACTGCTGCTTCCTTTTCCCACATTCTTATCTTTACTTTGGGACAATTTTGCAGAATTAATATTTTTAAATGTACCTCCTTCCTCCGTCTCCATGGAAGAAGCTGCTGTTTTTACATTCATATTCTCTGATTGCTACGGTTCTTCTCCATCTTCAGGATCAATTCGTTTTCTTAAATGCACATCTTGTTCCTCCATTTCCTCCATTCTCTCAGCCTCTTGCTTCATAAAGGCCAAGGAGGAGACCAGCTCCTTAGCCTCGAGCTCCTTACTCTCACAAGTCCACATCACTGCCACATCAGCACTTCCTCCTCTTCTACTGTCCGGCTCCAAACTGAGCTCCTCCACTTTGCTCGCAGGAAGTCAAGCCCCCTGCTGGCAGAGTAGGGGAATTTCCCTGGTGTCCTGGCCAAATTTCCCCCATTCACTAAAATACCTCCAACAGCTTAATCTGGTTCAATTTCAGTTGGTTACCATCTGTATCCCCCCCCCCCCATCGCCCCTGAAAAAGGGACTTCTAGTCTCAGTGGGCCTACTGGGTCAACAAAATTCAATAAGTAAATAAATAAATACAATGAGTGTGCAGCGCAGCATGGCCAAGCCATACAAGGGACAAATGACTCTGGCAGGCATGCAAGATGTGGAAATACAGAACAAGGAACAACAGCACCAAGCCAGAGCGTAACAGGCCATGCAATGGCCCAAGGGACTTAGAGCTACAACCAGCACCCTGTACACCAGCCATCCAACACACAGACCAACACAGGTGTCCAAGACAGCAGACTTCCATGAGTCATCCTGGTTAGCTGCAGGGGCAGGCCGAGGTACACACATGTTTTGCACAGCAAACCAATATACAGATGTCACCATCATGCAGCATTGTGTGCAGCAGCTGAGGTAACTCATGAGTGCACTGGTGCTGTACACAGGTTGGTGCCTTACACACTGTACCTTGTCAGCACAACATGGGTGTGAGATGCAGAGCTGTATGGAGGCACCCCCATCTGGTTCCACCCTAAGCATATAATTTCCACTCATAAAGATCCAGTGCAGGACAGTTGCCCTGCAAAGACCCAGTTGTGTCCAAATGTATGCATGGCCCTGCCTGTGTACCATGGAATAATCATACTCTGGACATCACTGTGTTGGTTAGACACTACAGACTATGCATCACAATGCTGATCACATATGGTAAGGGACATGCAGTGTCCAACAATGCCCCCCAGTCATTGACCCCATGACACATAGGCCCAGCTCTGATGCAATGCAGTGGTGATACACCCAAAGCATATGGCACTGGATCTGGCACAGATGCAGGGCAGACTGCCATGGGTGCTGTATGATGCACACAGCATGTCACAGTGGTGTACTAGTTATATAGTGGCCATGCCTACCCATGCCAGGCAGATATACACATCAGACCCAATTGACAATGACAGGTAGATTATCTGGGGCTGTGAGCATTACTGCAAATGCCCTGGTGTGACAGGTCAGCGGCACAGGGGACATGCCACCTCATGGTGTAATGCATGCCAAGCACAGTACACACACACACACACACACACACACACACACACACACACACAGCAGCAGCATTTCTGCTGCAAAGATGTGCATATCAGTAGACAGCACAGAATCTGACACACCACAGTGTCAGTGGTGGGATAATTCCCCAAGGGCCAAGTGAGTGTCCCGAATCACAACTGCATGGGTGCTGTCCCCACCTAATGGGTCAATACCGTGCATGTAAGACAGTGTGGTATTAACTGTGCTGCATAGTGAGCACCTGTGATTACAGCGACAAGGGTAGAACAGTGGTAGGGGAATACCGCTACCCCTGTCGCTGCATAAAGATCAGGAGGCTGGACAAGTTGCCATGTGCTGGGTGCCTGGTTGAGCCATTCCCATGGAGGAGTGGCTAGGGCACCAGCACACGGCACAGTTGGGAGACCTGAGACTGTGGTTCGGTTCCCCCAGGTCTCCACTGCTACATGTTTTTGCCACATTTAAAAAAAAAATAACCCCCTCCTGAGTTTCTCCCCATCCCTGAGATCCCCTCTGAAGTTAGTTACTTAAGTTCTGGGGTGTGTGGGGGTGTGTGGGGCAAAGCACCCTACAAAAACACATGAAGACCCATTGTGATAGATGGGCGTGGTGTGAGGCACAGGTCAGTGTTTTGCTTGACTCCATTTTTGTCCAGCGCTGTTTTACTGTGGCATTTTTAGCCATGCTCTTGTGCTGTGCACAGTTATGACCCTGTGCCCTGCCCTCACAAGCATGTGTGCAGCCTACCAAGACACACATGGACATCCCCTTCCCACAGCAGATCATGCAGTTTAGTGAGGATATACAACCCAGACTGCAAAACACACAATGCAGGGTACTTATGTTCACAGATCATACCTCCACAAGCTGCCCACACTGGTCCCCATCCTGGCTGGTCCTGGTAGCAGCTCTCCATCTCCCTGGCCCTGGCCTAGCCATGCTGGACCCTGGTGCCTGTGGAGGAGGGTAAAGGAACTGTGATCAATAGCATGCAGCAGAACACATGGCACACAATCATGAACCCTAAACACCATGCACACCTGTATACCAGTACTATGCACCAGCAGCCATATATGTGTGGTGGGGATAGACAATATCATGTAGGGCCACATCTTACTGTTGTGCAAAGCATGGCAGCCCACTCAGACAGGTGTGCCATGGCCCTGGCAAAGCAGGAAAGATACATCCCACTGTTGCAGCTATGGCGTACTGTAGCACTTTGTAATCACACCCTGTAGTGCCTGTATACAGCCATCCTCACAATCCCTGTCCAACATACCCATACATGTCAGCTACAGGCTATGCATATCTCATAGTATGCAGCAGGATGTGTGTAGCTGCAGGTCTCATAAAATGGAGGCACAGGAAGCATACCTGTGCAACAGTAAGGGAGGACATTGTACTATAGGTTTATCCCAACACAATGGCTAGGTCAAGAGTGGCACACCCTGTGCTATATAACACCATGCATATGCATGCCAACACCTATGCTACAAAACATGGACAGTATACAGAGAACAATCAGTGGCCTCTGCAAAGTACCACTGAGTACACCTGCCTCCATAGCTACATTAGACCACATGTCACATGACATAGTCATCAATCCTGACACTGCAACCATGTCATTTTGTTACCTCACACTGTTGCTGCCATGGCAGGTGCACGGCTTAGCGATCTAAAGCAAGTTCTGTAATGTACAGGGAACTGGGGACACCTACTGGGACAGTGATCCCATACACCTGCATTGGTAAGATCAGGCTCTACAGTGAAGCATGCCCCATAGGACAGAGGGGATACAACAGGGACTCAAATGTACAGTGCACTTTCCTTCAGGGATAGTAACCCAGTAGTATATCAGCATGTAGACATTACTACACACAGGACACACCCCAAGCTATGCATAGAGCTATATGTACTCACTTGGACTTGGCACAGTGCCAGTCTTCACTATCACTCTCAGCTGCTGCAGGTGGCATATGTAACTTTTGATCACATCGTTATAATGGTAACTGGATTGGTCCCTGGTGCATGTGACCCCCCTGCACCATATTAGGTGCCTCCCCACAGAGGCACACATCTCACACTTGTGCCTGTCAGCCTCAGCCCCCTCACCTAGTAGCTGGTCTTCCCTGGCCACCACCAGGTCAATCATGTTGGCCAGCTCTGTTGCAGACCACCTGGTGTCCCTCTGCATGACTACCTGCCTCCTTGTCAGTCACTGTTGCAGTGTTCTTAGTCTCAGCCCTCACGCTAAGCTAATGACAAGTCCCCAGCTGTATGGGTATGGACTTCTATTTGCGTAACACATTTCACCATTAGCATAGCACTAACATTGATTAACACAGCACTATGCATGTTTCTGGTTGGGTGGCTGACCACAAGCGGCAGTCAAGGAGTGGCATGTGCACATGGTGTGCATGTACAGGCCACCGCTGCATGTATGCAATGCCATAGTGTGACATCATGACAGCACTGTACCATGCGGTCACTTTCAATGTGTGATTCCATGTCTGCGCTGCATATGTACGTAGTAGTAGCACATTATCAGTGCTGGCGCTAGAGCAAATACAATAGCAGTTGGGGGAAACCTGCCATATTCTAACATTGTATGGAAAAGAGCTAATTTCACAGTCAGAGGTAAAATTCAGAATTTTCATGTCATTACTGAAAAATATTAATTCATTTGCATGCTCATTACGAATGGAGCAAACAAAAGGAGCACAGGACACCACACAGATTCCACAGAGGAACTGCTGGTCGCTAGAGATAAGTATATTGTGGAACGGCCTACATTAGGGATATGGAATATCAGCACTGTGCTTATGCTGTATCTGGACTAGACTATTGCTTTATTGCACATGGCCAAGAATGTGTTGGGCAGGCAGTTTGTCGTGTGTTGAGACTGGCCATGCAGAAGCACGTATGTGTCCCAGCCAGGGGCAATGAGGCCTGCACACCACTGTATCTTTGCTCTGTGGTTAGCTGTGTGTATGCAGTACTCAGTGCTGTTCTTTCTCCCCCTTTCCAACAGGGATAATGGAGAACTCAGAATGCTGACAAAAACAGAAATGTGATCAGGAAGAGGTTATGGTCCTGGCTCAGGCCCATGTAGCCCATGAGGGGGTACGAGATTGAAGTCAAGGCAGCTTGGGAGGAGATCACAGAGGCAGAACATGGTCGAGGGGAGAGTCTGTATGGTACAAGATCTGCATAAGAGGCTGACGGACATGAGGAGGTGTGCAAAAAAGGTCCTGTTGAAGGCATTATGGGATTTCAAGGTCATAGACAGTTGCCAAAGAGCAGCTGACCCCATAGACCCTGCAGAGAGGTGATAGCCTCAACATAGACAGCTGTGGAGAGGACCAGTGTGCCAGGAGGTGGCTGTGATAGCCAGGTAAGACTAGTACTGACATGTGAGTGACCGCATCTGTCTCATCACACTGGGCGTGTGTGTGTGTGTGTGTGAACACCAGTGCTGTTGAAGTGTGCACGGGGAAGGTTCTGCTAGTCCCAGACGGACAGGCACAGTGTGGAGGCATGGAATGTAATGCACAGATCTGTGGTATGTGTACCCATCTAACCATAGGCATAGTCATGCATTATGGTCTGGGTGATCCATAGGAGAACACACACTTGAGTCATTATTGCTGCATGCAGGCTTCTCTAAACTGTCTGCACTGGAGATTGCTTTAAACAAGATCTGCTGATACATATTATCAGTACCTAACTCTGTTCCATTGGACATATTAAGAGCAGAATTAGGACAATTTTCAATTTCAATATTAGCTAAAGAAACCTGTATGATTTTGTTTTTTAATCTTTTTTATCTGAGGACAGATTTCCCAGGTAATGTTTGGAAGAGGAGATCGATTATGCCATGACGAGGTTTTATATGCCCCTCCATTAAGGCAAGGTAAGGCAAATTTTATTTAAGAGAAGAAGAAGAAGAATCAGCATTTATATAGTGCTTTTCATATATCCAAAGCGCTTTACAAGCAATGCTAGACTGGTAGTGAAGTGACTGAATGTGTGGTGGCGGCCATATCGCACATCATCACCCACACATAGCCTGGATAATTGCATGAACCGGTTTATGGGAAGGGGAATGTTGGCCAGGACACCGGGAATGTTCCCTACTCTTTGCGAAGAGTGCCCTGGGTTCTTGTACTTCCACCTGGACACCCACCAGGATGGGTAGAAGGGACCTCGGTTTAATGTCTCATCCGAAGGATGGCACACCCCAGCAGTACAGCACCCGCCAATACTGCACTCAGATGCCAGTGATTTTTAGTTGCAAGTCCAATCCCAGTGTGGGACAAGAACCCACAACCTTCTGATCCAGAGGCGGATGTGCTACCAACTGAGCCACGCTGACACCTCTATTTTATTGTTGATATGCTGTGTGTTGTGATTGATATATAAGCAGTGTCAGTGGCTCAGTAGGTAGCACACTCGCCTCTGTGTCAGTACTAGTCTTACCTGGCTATCACAGCCACCTCCTGGCACACTGGTCCTCTCCACAGAGGCACAGAACATTTTAAAAATAAATACTATGCATTATAAAATAAAATACATAACAATATATTTATTTCATTTTTTTGACCAGGTAAGTGCACTAGACAAATCCTGCCTATTTATAGGCACAACCCGGGGGAGGGGGATACAGATAAATGCCAGATGACCTTGAACCAGATTAAGCTGTTGATGGTATTTTTAGTGAATGAGGGAAATTTGGCCAGGGCACTGGGGAAATTCCCCTACTCTTTTCGATAAGTGCCATGGGATCTTTGACTTCCACCTGAACTACCACCAATCCAGGCAGATGGACCTCTGTTTAACATCTCATCCGAAAGACGGCACCTCAGAAGTGCAGCACCCCTCTCATGCTGCACTACAGTGTCAGTACTGGGATATTAACCCAAGTGCCAGATGTGAGAATTGAACCCATAGCCCTCTGATCTCCCAGCCTCAGAGGCGAGTGTGCTACCTACTGAGCCACTGACACTGCTTATATATCAAACACAACACACAGCATATCAACAATAAAACAAAATTTATATAAACATTAACCTAAACAGCAACAACAAATGCCTAAAAAGCCAAGATTCTAAAAGATAAGCAAGTACTATAAAGCACAGTCTGGGAAGGCCTGATTGAACAAGAAGGCCTTGAGGCAGGCTTTGAATACCTCCACAGAAGGGGCCTCCTTAACAACTGGAGTAAGGGAATTCCACAGGACAGGAGCGGCGATACTAAATGCTCTGTCACCAGCAGTTTTTAACCTCGTCCTGGGAATCGCAAGAGGGCCCAAAGAGGAGGAGCGGAGGGAGCGGACTGAGACAGCAGGACTAAGAAGGTCCTTCAGGTACAGGTTACCAGGCCCAGACCATGTAGGACCTTAAAGGTAAGTAAACCCACCTTAAAGAGGACCCTCCACCTAACTGGCAGCCAGTGCAGTTGACGCAGCACAGGAGTAATATGGCAATACTTGGGCTGTCCTATTAACAGCCTCACTGCCACATTCTGCACCAGCTGCAGTCAGCACAGGGTACCTCAAGAGACCCCGAGAAACAGTGCATTACAGCAGTCCAGTCTGGACATCATGAAGGCATGTACCAAGGTGGGGAGGTCCTGCAGTGGAACTAGGAGCTTTATCCTGGTGATATTCCTCAGATGTTAAAAACTAGTATGGACCGTGGAAGACACCTGAAACTCAAGTGCCAATCCACTGTCAAGAATAATGCCCAGATCCTAGAGGAGGCCTTCAATGGTACCGAGCCAAGAAAAAGCCCTGTAACAGCACCAGAGGCCAACCTATCATGCCCTCTGTTCAGCTCCACCACCAGTACCTCTGCCTTATCGGGGTTCAGTCGCAACCATCTGGAGGCCATCCAGTCATTGATTTCAATGAGGCAACTATTAAGCACTTCCACTGCGTGAGATGTTCCAGGGGCAAAGGAAAAATACAGCTGTGTATCATCGACAAAATAATGAAAATCCAGACTGTACTTCCTAATGAGCTCTCCCGGGGCAGCATATACACGGCAAACGACATCGACGACAAGACCGAACCCTGGGGAACCCCGCATGACAGGTGGCTAGGGGAGGAGGAGGAGACATTCCCCATCACTACCCTCTGCCTCCTGTTAGATAGAAAAGACTCAGACCAGCAGATAACAGTGCCAGCAAGTCTGCAGAATTCCCTTAGGCAGTCAAATAACACTCAATGGTCCACCATGTCAAATGCTGAAGAGAGATTGAGTTGAACAAGAATTGTCCCTTCCCCTTGATCTCTAGCCCTAAGGAGATCATTATGCACTCGAACCAGCACAGTTTCTGTGCTATGCCTCACATGAAACCCAGACTGGAGCGACTCGTATAGATCATTAAGGAACTTTACCTGCCACTTGGCCTGGTTAATTTGTTGTATGAAGTAAATTAAAGACCTAAACCTGACATTATCACCCAAATAAAAACAAGGGTCCAAGACAATGCAATTACCCAATACTTTCTGTGTATATCTACCTTAAAGCTGTATAGTTTGTACAGACAGATTAAATCAAGCCATTTACTGTTCTTGAATATTATCTGATTTGCTTATCATACCCTCATGAACGGAGGATTATTACAAGATTTAGGATGAAGTTTTATAAAGTCAACTGCATCCATTATAGACAAAAAAGATCTGGATGTTTAACAGCATTTTGTAGATGCAGGACTGAAGTGGCAGACGATCTTAAACATATTGCTTTACTTTGCCCAGTTTACCACAAGAAAAGACGTTATTGGCAAGGACCAGTTTTGGCTAATTATAACTTATCAGCAGAACAGACTGTTAGTGAACTATATACAGTAACTCACATGACCCGGCTGTTTTAACACAATTGTCTGCCTTTTTAAAGTATCTGAGACTGTAACTGTCTATATTTTGTTCTGTTATACTAATTGGTAGTATGTGAGGAAAATTCCTTTTTTGTCAAGTCTGGCTTTTTTTTCCTAACAATATGTTGGAATTTGAGATTACTGGTCTAATACTTTGATGGGGGTGTAGATAACCAGATCTGAACCTGGATAAGTTTAGTAAATCCCATTTACTCTTGATTCCGGACTTCTAAAAGATCAAAACTCACTGACTACCAAATAATAGAAATATTATATCAATCTGTTTTAATGTAGATCTTTCTAAACAGAAAATGGATATTATTATGCTACTACCTTGAGAAATGATTTGTGGACACGTGCTCATATCTGACGAATATGTCTGCAGTCTGAGTTTGTACCCTATTTGGTCAGAAACTAATTCAATGAAATAACTTCTTAGATCTGTGCAATCTGGTTAGCTATTAGACTTTCTGGTACCAAAATTGTGCTTTTTTATTCAAATGATCAATGAACAGTATTGCTGATCTGGTAATGTATGCAAATAGACAATGAGTAATTATGAAATATCATCTATTAAGATATGACAGAACCATTAAATATGTCAAACTCCCTGGTAACATTTACATGAACAGTGCTTTTTAGGTTATACTTATTATTATAAATCTTATTTATAGTTGTATATGAAATGTATACTCTTCATGTCGATTTTATCTTTTGTATGTAGACTTTGTGTGAACCAATAACATTATTGAATTGCTACTTGCCATGTCTATAATGGTGTACTTGTTTGCAGGGTTTGACTGGCCCACCCGGAAGCTGTGCTCAGTCCATGATATAATTATGGGGAACATACAGAGCTAGTGTATCATATTTACATGTAATTTTCACATGTATGTATCTCCCTGATCCCTCCCTAATTGATACTCCATGTTGTCTACTGTATTGACTTTGTTGTCAAGCACCCAGTACCCTAGGCAGCCCATGACTGTTGGATGTGTTTTACAATGGGTGTAGGTCATGTGCTGATATCCTGGTATTCTGGTGGGGTGGCCATCTGTGAGGTAATCCACTACAGTGCCACAAGTGTGCCAGTGGCTGTGTGATCACTAGTGATGTGGTATGTACAGCATTCGCGGTATATGGGCACTGCACTGAAAACATGGCATGGGTGTCAGTGCACATTACACTGGAGTTGCATACTGCCATTGTCAGCACACAGGTATGTACATCACTCTACAATATCTCGACCTTCTGTTCTCTCAGCAGCACACTCTGTCATCATGGACACTGTCCCTGAAGATCGCCCAGGATCATGACAGTGGCAATTGCCCCCACTGGCAATCTATGACACGGAGCCCAGTGAGATTCCAAGGAGGAGGAGGACAATGACAAAGACAATACATTTGTGGAGGAGTGGAGGAGAGACGGGTCCAGCTTGGACCAGTAGGAGTTGCTTGCTTGTGCAGACCCACACAACTGATGGGACCCAGCCATCCCCCTCCCTGGCATGGCCATCATCATGCCACCTCTACCCATTGCCCTTGGTACATCCACTGCTGTGCCACCCCAGGACCCCACCACTGGCACAACCAGTGTCTTGCCCCTTGGAAAATCCCATCGACCCAGCTACTGCTGTGCCACTGAGGACCCCACCACTGTCACAACCACCACCCTCCACCATGGCCAGTCTCACTGGGCCAGCCACCACTGTGCCTCCCCGGCCACCACAACAGCGCAAAGTGCTGACTATGGTGCAAACCTAGGCACACAATGGTCCAGATCAAAGCCTGAACTTGTCCCTGGGACAGTCCATGGGGACAGTAGGAGGTGGCCAACAGGCAACTGCTCCTGTCAGCCGTGGCGGCACGGGATGGCATGCAGGCCGAACTGGCATGCATACATTGTATGCTAAAGAACAATAAGCAGTGTGCAAATGCCCATCATGTGAAGCACATGGAGGCCTTAATAGGACTGCAGCAGTCAATAGATGATGGCTTAAGTGCAGTGACTGCTGCTTTGCTGGAGTCTGTAGCTATGGTCTCAGGCACTGTGAGGGCTGACAAAAGCCCCAGCAGTTCAAGTGGGGGTAATGTAATCCTACAGAGAATGCCTTGTTGTACTGCCCCCTCCCCGCACATTGCAGGCATCCAAAAACCCAGCAGACCCAGGACAGCCAGGACACCTTGCATCCTTGGCCATAGCTTGTTCTTCGGGGGATTCAGTACCCCATGAAGCCAAGGGCATTGGTGGCTAACACCGTCGCCATGCTTGTTCCCCATTGTGTGAATGATGACCACCCTCTCTACCCTCCTGGATACAGTGATTGCGCAGCATCTGTCTCCACAGAGGTGGTATGGGACACACCTAGGGTGCATGTTTTCCTCCCCAGCCCTATTCCACATGGCCCACCTCATGCACCCCACACTTTACCTATCCCACCACCAGGATGAAAAGTCATTTTGTTTCTCCCCCCTTTACAACTCCCTCCAAAAAAATAGCATATTATTTTATTTCAACCATCTTTTCACTCCCTGCCTGAATAGCCTAATATTTTTGTTCAGACCCCTTTATACCCCCATGCTGGGATGGCATATTATTTTGCTTCAGCCCCATTTATAATCCCCCCTGCCAGAATGGCATATTATTTTATTTCAGCACCCTTTACACCCACTGCCTGGATGGGTAATATATTTGTTCTTCCCCTTTATACCCCTTACTAGGATGGCATATTATTTTGTTTCAGCCCTCCCTGCTGGGATGGCAAACTATATTGTTCAGCCCACTCCCTCTGCCTGGATGACTTGTTACTTGTGTTTTTTTTCCCTGAACTTCATCATTATTATTTCCAAAATACATTTTTTGAATGCATTACAGTCTCCTGTGTGGTCTGTACTAACTGTCTGGGTCCGAAGAGGTCAGTGATAAGGCGGGTTCTATACTCCTTTGACCTCCTGACCATCATGGTGTCATGCCTATCAAGCTGCTCAAGCATTCCCAGGTCTGCTGTCTCCACATCCACTGCAGTGTTCTCCTTGGGGGGGGGGAAGCAAGCATATCCCATGGTTGAGTGCCATGTGGTTCTCTATGCAACAAGCAAGGAATATGGCCCAGGCCTTCTGAAGGGTGTATTGTAGGGCACCACTGGAATGGTCAAGGTGCCTGAACCACATCTTGAGCATGGCAAAGACCTGCTCAATGATGTTGCATGTAGAGATGTGTGCCACATTGTACCTGTCCTCTGGAATGGATGCAGGTTGTAAGACAGGTGTTAGGAGCTAAGGATGCAGAGGATATGCACTATGCAGCTGCTGTAGGCACCTTTAATTTTGAACATAACTCAATCAATCAATTTTTTATTTATAAAAATGCGCAATTCACAAATGACCAAAGCGCTTGTACATATCTAATAAAAAAACCTTAGAATCATCACATCTAAAGCATATTAAATTACATATCAGCAAGCTAAAACTAATCAAGACTCAAGTAAAGCAAGTTTGAATAAGTGGATCTTAAGTGCAGATTTAAAACTCTCCACGGTCAGGCACTCTCTTACCCGATGAGATAGAGGGTTTCACAGGGTTGGGGCCACAAATGCAAATGCCCGAACACCCAAGGTCTTCAAATGAACCCTGGAAACCTCCAGCAATCCCTCATTGGCAAAACAGACTGGGCAGAGGGGGTGGTAGAGGCGAAGAAGATCTTGCAGATAACGCAGTCCCTGTTGGTGTAGGGCCTTATAGGTCAGTAAACCAACCTTGAAGGTGATCCACCACTGAACAGACAGCCAGTGCAGGCCTCGGAGCACAGGCATGACATGGCATGATCTAGATAAACCAGTCAGCAGCCTGGCAGCCTCATTCTTCACCAGCTGCAAGTGGTGGCTATCAACCACTGGTAGCCCTAGGTACAGGGCATTGCAGTAGTCAAGGTGGGAGGTCACAAAGGCGTGGCCCAGTTTCGTAACATCATCAGGTGGGACATGGTGTTTAATCTGGGCAATATTCCTCAGATGGTAAAGTGAGGTCTTGATGATGGATGGACGACACCTGAGATTTAAGCGTCAGCCCATCGCAAAACATAAGGCCCAGATTTTGCACCCAGTCAGAGGTAACCAACTGGCTGCCTCCAAGCCAAAGCCCAGAAGGCTGACCAGCTAAGAGCCCCTCTACCTGATGACCAGGGTCCACAACCAACACCTCAGTCTTGGAAGGGTTTAACCTCAGCCCATTGGCACACATCCAGTCTTGGATCTCGGAGAAGCAGTTGTTAAAAATCGAGACAGTTCCACCCTGTTCGGGCACAAAGGACATGTATAGCTAAGTATCATCTGCATAACAGTGAAAACTTAGCCCACACTGCCTTATAATGTCTCCCAATGATAGCGTATACTGTACACCACAAACAACATGGGTGACAAAACAGAGCCCTACGGCACCCCACAAGGCAGACGAGGAATAAATTCCCAACACCACTCTCTGAGTCCTGCCCATGAGAATAGAATGAAACCACCTGAGGACTTTTCCCAACAGTCCACAGATCAGCTGCAGACACTCCAATAACACTCCATGGTCCACGATGTCAAATGCTGCAGAGAGATCAAGGAGAACCAAGATGGAATGCTCTTCTGATCTCTCACTATCAGGAGATCATTAAGTACCAGACCAGTGCCGTCTCAGTACTATGCCTCTTCCTAAATCCAGACTGGAGACTGGAGAGGATCATAGGCATCATGGATGGTAAGATGATCCTCCAGTTGCAGCTCGGCCACCTTCTCAATAACCTTACCCACAGAGGGAAGGTTAGAGACAGGTCTGTAGCTGGGAAGACAGTCGGGGTCAAGAGAGGATTTCTTAAGGAGAGGTGTCACCACCGCCTTCTTCAGGGTGTCCAGAAACATACCTTTCTCCAACAAACATCAGACTGTCTCAGCCAGGACTGGACCAATAACCTCAACACACCCCACAAGGAAGCAAGTTTTGCCCGGGTACAAACTACAGTAGGTCGGGCGCATACCCTGGATGATCTTCATGATATCCATGACCGCCAACTGGTCAAAGTCAGAGCAGACAAACTGGGTGCTTGCAACTTCCAACTGACCACCACCATGCCCATTAGAAAGTGCTGTACAGATCTCAGACCTGATGCTGTCAACCTTATCTGTAAAGAATTGAGCAAACTCATCACACTTACTCTGTGAAAAGGCTCCCTGAGACTGCAGACAGGCTGGATTGCACAGTCTGTCAACAGTTTGGAAGAGCTGAGCCTGTCGATTCCACACAGCGGTGATCTCCTTAGACAGAAACTCTGCCTTCTTATAGGAGATGGACGATTGATAGCCCATATAATGGGCCATCAATCCACGTCTGTCAGCTTCAAGGCCTGATTTCCACTAGTGCCATTCCAAACATCGCCCCACTTGAATCAACTCCCTCAAGGTCCCATCCAGAGATGCAGCAAAATTTTATTTTGCTGGCGAAATTATGTTGAAATCGGGAATTTCACCTCACATAACATTTCACGACATTAAGCTCTTAAGGAAAAATTTCACTGTCAATTTTACCAGTAAATTTCGCTTTTAATGGCAAATTTTGCCTTGTGGTAGTATCAGGCGAAATTAGGGAAAAAAAGGCTTGTCACATGACTTACTCTCTGCAGCAGAGTGCAGGTCATATGGGTGACTGTACTTCGGCAGGAAGCCATCGAATCTGCTTCCTTTTCCTAGAGCTTGCAGGCAGAGTAGTGGAGTGTGTGTGTGTGAGACTGCAATCAGCTGAGGAGAACCTTTAAATTGTTGTAGTTTGTGTCTGTTTTCTTTCCCAATTTCTTTACTTTAAAAAAAGGTAATCTTTCTGTTGTAGGGCATTTTCTGTTGTGTTATATTTTTCTATCTTTAGTGTGTGTGTGTGTGTGTGTGTGTGCTTGACTCTCTCTCTCTCTCTCTCCCTTTTTCATTTATTTAGTTTTCTATTAAGAAAACTTTTTTTTTCCTACAATGGATGGGAGGAAAGATAGAACAAGGGGTACTGGGCAGAACAAGGCAGGAGCAGCAGCAGCTGGCGGATCTAATGTTCACCTTAACAGGTGTACATTTCTGTCCACAAGACAAGCCTCCGCAGCTGAAGAGTGTGCCCCCCACTCCCCCCAGCAGCAGGAGCCTGTTGCCCACCCAGCAGCAGCAGCAGGTTCCCCCAACCCCTCAGCAGTAGAAGCACCTTGCCCCCCTCAGCAGCAGCATGTGTTCCCTGTCCCCCAGCAGCAGGAGCAGGTTGCCCCTCCCCAGCAGCAGGAATATGTGCCCCTTGCCTCCCCCAGCAAGGGCAGAAGGATGTAATTGATGACCCCGCTGGGACATCAGCTGGCACTCCCCCTTCCCCACTGAGTCTCAACAGTGTGGTCATTTTTTACCACCAAGG
This sequence comes from Neoceratodus forsteri, assembly GCA_016271365.2. Classification (NCBI taxonomy): domain Eukaryota; kingdom Metazoa; phylum Chordata; order Ceratodontiformes; family Ceratodontidae; genus Neoceratodus; species Neoceratodus forsteri. The sequence goes on from CM057452.1 coordinate 1,204,920,053, forward strand.
ATGGAGATGACACTATTGTCATCTGTAGCCTTCGTGGTGGCAATGTAAGGAGGGGAAAACAAGTGTACCACTTTGGGACCGGTGGACAAAGGAGCCATCTGAAGCACCACCACGCTGCAGAGTGGCTTACAAAACAACAAGATGCTGCAGCAGGAGATAGTGATGAGCAAGGGAAAGGGGGCAATCAGCAGGAAGAAGGCAGTTGGCGGCCTTGGGGGTGCTGTAGGTCCAGCAGGAGGATGCAGCCACAGAACTCTGATGCAGCAGGACCATCCAGCATCAGTGATGCACCCCACACCTGCCAGCGCCACCATGCTGCTGATTCTTCAGTGCAGTCTGCAGCAGTCCCCCTCAGGTCAGGTCAGCATGGGAGACCTGGAGACCATGTGCCTTGAGGTGGCGGTGGTGCACAGTGATGTGCATGGTGTCCGGCAGGAGTTGGACTAGTTCCGCCAGGAGGTCAGGGGTGACCTCCAAAAATAATGGAGGACAAAAAGAAGGTGCTGAACCTCCTGTCAGAGCTGTGTCATGGGGGTGGTGGTGGTGATGGCACTGGTAGTAGTGGAAGTGTATAATGGCCCATGGTCCATGGTCTGCAGAGGTGCCATGTCACTTTTGATGACCCATATCTTTTTCTTCTCCTTTCTAACTCTTGACTCACTCTTTGTCATCTGCACCCCTTAAAAATAAGAAAACAAAAAAGTGAAAAAAAAATATTTTTTGTCCTCTTCTTTTTCTTCTATTTCCTCTTGTTTTTTTTTTCTTGTCTAGTGGTATGTGTAATTTCTTATATAATGTTTATGATCCCTCCCTTTTTCCTATCATATGAATACCCTTGCCCTGACCCTGCATGACCCCACTGTTGTAGTACTGTTACTGTGCCCATAAACTCTGTACCTTGTTTCTTGTTTTATGTTACTCGTTCTTCATATGTTTCCTCTTCCTATCCACAAATGACAAGTATTGTAATTTGTTCCTATGAACACATTTTTTTTCCAAAGCTATGTGATTTTGAGGCAGTTGTTTTGGCTGTGTGTAGCATCAGTCTGAATATGTACACAACAGTCATAGAAACAGAAGCACTTTTATTGTGAAGTTAAACATAAATATGTTTTTTGTGCTTAACAACAACACGTGTCCCTGCCCTGGTCTTGCCACCAACAAATGTATACTTTGTATCCTTCCCTCCCTCCCTTCCAGTCATCATGATGATGTTTTATACCACCCTCCCCACACCACCTGGTCTTAATGTGATCAGTCATGATGTTACATGGTGCCCCTCATCCACCCGGATCAAAACATGGTGTTTGATTCACTGTTTACAAAGGATTTTAGAGTAAATCTTGTTGCTGCAAGTACAGAACAGGCCCTAGAGTCCAGAAATGTTTCATAAAAATGTTTACATTAAATTGAGACAGAAATCAGGTCTCAGTCATAATGTTATATGGTGCCCCCCACCGAGCAGACCTCAAAATGGTATTTGGTCCAGTTTACAAAGGATTTTAGGCTGAATCTTGTTGTTGCAAGTGCTGAACAGGCTGTACAAGTCCAGAAATGTTACATGAAAAATGTTAGATAAAATTCAGACAGAAATCTGGTCTCAGTCATGATGTTATATGGCACCCCCCAAAACATGCTATTTGGTCCACTATTTACAGAGGCTTTTAGGCCGAATCTTGTTGCTGCGAATGCAGAACAGGCGGTACATGTCCAGAAATGTTACAGGAAAAATGGTACATAAAATTCAGACAGAAATCTAGTCTGAGTCATGATGTTATATAGCACCCTGCCACCACCCGGACTTGAAATGCTACTTTGTCCTCTGTTTACAAAGGATTTCAGGCCGAATCTTGTTGCTGCTGGCTGCTATGGTGTGCAGAACAGGCCTTATTCAGTAAGTTTGGAACAACCTCATGGCAAAATTGTGGGAGAAGGGAGATACAATTATTGTGGGAATTATGAAATAGCTAAAAGGGGCGCCATGCTGAGAAAATTAATTCCTCCTGCAAAATGGTGCTGCTTCTTGCACTTGCTTCATCCTGCTGCTGGTTTCTCAGTTGATTGAGAATAAATGTTGAATTATCATTTCTCAATGCTGCAGTCCTGGTTGGCTGTGTTGACTCTGTGGTTGTAACTTTTACGGTGTGGAGGGGAATGAGATTTTGGGGGTGCTGCTGTGGCTTGCTGCCTGCTGCTCTGACTAGGTGCCAACTTGCCATCAGATTGAAGTAATGTTTTGGTTGGTTGATGGTCTGGATCATCATCACAGAGTCCATACTGCTGCTGCTGCTCACCTAAGTATCTGTCTGTATTTGTTTTATATGTTCTACAGAAGGGTGTTGGTGGGTTGGTATTGTGACTTCTTGAGTTCTAATATGTTTGTACTGCTTTTGTATTATTTTTTAGTGTGCTGAGGATTACATGATCATCATTGCCAGGCCAGGATGGATTTGGATCTGGGATGTTGAAATGCACCACATTTCCCAGCACAGGTGGTAAGTATTTATTTTTCATTATTGGGGTAGGTTACTGCAGCCTGGATGTCTGAGTTTGATAGTAATTGCATTCGTTTTGCTTTTGTCAACATTCAGGAATTCATACGATGTACTTCCCACTCCTGCTGCTGCTCAAGAAAGACGTGGCTGATCCATTAACCTGTGCAATTGTACTAGTTTCACAGACAGTCCCTAAGGAAAGTACTTCTTCATTTTTTATGGTCTTCAGTGGGAAGGGATGTTTTGGGGGTGGGGAGTCGATGGGGGCCAGAGGTTGGGGGGGATGTTTAACAAACAATCCTCAAAATGTGTTCTTCTTTTTATCTTATTTCCAGGTATGCAGCACTGTTCGGGGAAGGGGAATATGGAATCCGGATGCCTGCTGCTGAGCTTCATGTGCCCCACCCCACATGTTCCTTCTGAGTCTGGGGGCAATTTCAGCAGTTTAATTACATTCATGGGGTATGGTAAGTATATATATGTTTTCTCTGCTTCTAGTTTGCTTGCTAACACTAGGTATTATGCAGATGGCTGAGTGTCTGTCATGTTTTCTGTCATTGTTTCTGCTTAGGTCATTTTCCTCTGGTGACTTTTCATCTCATGTTTTTGTAATGATGACTAACATCCAGGCTCTGCGGGAGCTGGTGTGTGGAAGACAGAGTGGGTTGCTTGAACTGCGATGTAGGCCACTGGTTTCATTAACGAATAAACAGCACATCCAGAGAGGAAGTATATGTGGAAATCGATGGTGGAGATGGTGTTCAGTAATTAGGAGGAGGGGGCTAATGTCTTGTTTAATCATTTGAGGTGGCAGAGCTGCAGTACTTATTAAAATTTAGAAGCCAAACTGCAGGCAGCAAACACCTCCCCCCATAGGGACCATCACAGTTTCTGCACTAATTATAATTAGCCTTTTTGGAGGAAATGGATGTTTCTAATCCTTTTTTATAATGATCACTTTTTAATTAATGAGTCACACCTTTAAAGATGGCCGCCATTCACCACTTTGCAAAATCTCTTCCACAGGTGTTAATGGTTAAATAAGCATGTTACATTCATACTCTACTTGTACTAGGAGGGTTCTTCAACATGTCATGGATAGTAAGCAGCAGAAAATATTTATTTTTCACATGAAGTGCATGGGCGTGTTGGGTGGGCCAGCAGGAGAAGAGGGCCAGAGTGGCATGTGCCAGGCTCCAGCATGAGCACTTTTAAAGACACAAAGACAACATATCTTTCTTTAAGATGCCGTTACCCTCACTGTTTGGACTCCTGAACATACGCTTCTGCCTGAGATTGGCCCACTGTGTCTCTGCCTTCTCGGGGCTTCAGCGCCCATAGCTCTGCTTTGTTAACTGCTGAAATTTTGCTTACCTACCTGCCTAAGTTAAACTGTTTGCCCTTTTGCTTAAATTTTTGCTTAGCCCTCCAGCTTACTGTGTAAAGAACTTGTGCCTGCTTTTTGTTTGAATCTGTTCCCTCTCTAATCTCTCCTACCGAAAATATGTTTGTCTAATTGCTTAAGTTAGACTGTTTTGCCTTTTTGCTTAAATTCTTGCTTAGCCCACCAGTTAACTGTGTAAAGAACTTGTGCCTGGACTTTACTTGAATCTGTGCCCCCCTAATTTTCTCCTGCTGCTATTAAGTACCCCTGTTCTAAGTCTGTGCATTTTCCTTCATCCTAAATCTCCCTGTCTCCTGCTTTTCTCTCCATGGCACTGGCGCAAGCTAATTTGCATTCCTTGTACCTGGCCGCCCACTCCTCCCCACCCCCACTCCTCTGCTTCTCATCCTCTGTCTGACTCTTTAATTATTTTTTTTTTGCCATCTTCTGCTGTCCTCCCGCCCTCCAATTTAGTCCCACATCATGCTCCTTTGTTCACTCCACTTGTAGCTAACCCAGCTTTAATTTCTCCCTCCACAGTTCTAGTCCCAGAACGGACTTCCGCAGCCGCCAACCGGAGTGGCTGTGGTTCCAGCAGCCTGCCGTCCTTTCCACCTTCTAAGGTTGCTTTCCTCCTCAAGGCTGCCTGATAAGACTCTGGCCTGCCTGGGATAGCAGTGAGTAGCTCTGATTGGATGACGCTCGCCGCTACTCTCGCTGTTTGGAATCCTGAACATACGTTTCTGCCTATGATTGGCCAGCTGTGTCTTTGCCTTCTTGGGACTTCTGCACCCATAGCTCTGCTTTGTTAACAGCTGAAATTTTGCACCCTCCCCTACCTTCCACCTTAATTAAATAGACTGCTTGCCCCTCCCTCTTCTTAAGGCTCCTCCCTGCTGGCGTCTCCATTCATCACTTCACTAAGCCTTTTCACCTCTCTGCCCACTCTCTAGCTCTCTTTCTCTCCTTGTTCGCCCCCTTTTTTCCTCTCCCCTCATTGACCTACGCTATCCCATAGCTTTTTCTTTGGAGACTCCACCTTACCTCCTCCACGCCCTGTCCTCTAGCAGTTACTGATACTCCATACCCTAGGCTTTCTTTCTCTTTTCCCACCCGTTCCTATTGGTGTGCTTCGCACAACCTCCCTTGGCAAGTGCATAAATGACTCTGCTCAGTAAGCATCTTCAACTGTTCATTTTTTCTTCCTTGCCTCCCCTTCTACCTTCCTGTTGCCTGTTACCCCTCCCTCCACTAAACTTCAAACTGGACCATATTTACTGCCGTACCAGCACTCTACTTGCTAAGCCTTGCACACTTCATGTAACCCCTGCTGACAATGGGTGGCCTCCCCAGTGTATTCATGATAGGAGGTCACGGACACACTCATCTTCTAGTCTGCCACTGGCACACCTGGCATCTCTCTGGGACCCTCACCAGCAACCCTGCTTACATTCCTGCAAGAAGAGGAAATGTAAACTCACCCTTATGAAATTACAATTGTGCTCCTTGAAGCTCCTGCTGATCCTGCTACTACTGTCTGGTAATGTTCACCTGAATTCTGGCCCTAAAATCTTTAGTGCAGCCAATCAAGTGCCCCACACTGGGACTGTCTCCCTTGCTATCCTTAATATCTGCAGCCTGCTCTCAAAGCTTGATGCCCAGCAAATCTTCATAAACCAACACAAACCTGACATTCTCAAAGTTGTCGAAACCTGGTTAATGCCCAAAGTCCCTGATTTTACTATTGCACTGCCAGGCTACAATGTCTTCAGGCTGGATCGGAAGTCCAAAAGAGGTGGGGGCTGTGCTATATACCTCAAAGACTCCCTCCTGGGACACCCAATAACTAACCCTCTCACTGGGTCCTCCACGCAGCTCCTCCCCATCAGAATCTCACTAGGGGTCCACAACAAAGTCCTCACAGTTGCTGCTATATACATCCCCCCAAAAGACTGAGTAAATGGTCTTAATACTGTTCTAGACTTCATTTGAAACCAACCTCCTGGCTCTGAGTCAATCCTGCTAGGGGACTTTAATATTAACTGGCTGACCCCTGAGTCAGCAGGCCTCAAGGATGCCATCTCCGGAGCAAACCTTGCCCAACTGGTTGACTCCATGGCCAGGCACAACTACAAAACAGGCACTAGCACACTCCTTAATTGGGTTTTGACTAGCCATCCAAATCACATCTCCAACATCTCTGTCCTCCTGGACTCACTTAGTGATCACTCCCCTGTTATTTGTGAATGGTCAAATAAATTCCACAAGCCCCCCCCAAGAATAATCTCCAGCAGACTCCTTCAATGTGGCCAACTGCCTCACCTCAAATCCCACCTCAGACAGCAAGACTGGTCTCCTATTTACACAGCGTCAGATGTCAACATGCCCCAGGACTACTTCATCAGCACCTTCAATGCCGCCTGTGACTCCCATGCCCCCTTCAAAAAACATAAAGTCAAAGGCCTTTGCAACCCTTGGCTCACTTCAGAACTAATTGCCCAATTAAAATCAAGAAACACCCTCTGGTAGCGGGCTCGGGCCACCGGCATGCAAAACAACCTTCAAAACTACAGACGTGCCTGTAATGCCTGCACTAAATAAATATGCCTCAATAAAAACACCTACTATAAGGAAGCTCTCACCAATACTTGGGGAAATGGGAGAGCTTTCTGGAACAATATCAAGGAAGTTACTGGGAAGCAGCCCAAAACTTTCCCCACTGTGCTTGTCATTGATGGAACAAACACTCTTGACTCTAGTGCTATTGCCAATATGTTCAACTCTGCTTTCACTGACCTCAGCAGTGTCCTTCCTCCCAGCTTTTTCGATGATGATGTCACCTCAGCTCAGACTACCAGCTCTCTTCCCTCCTCTACTTACCGACCCTTCTACTTTAAAACCATCAGGATTCATGAAGCCCACAAATATATTGTGAAAGCAATTGGCAAATCCAGAAGTAGTGAGACTCTCTGGACCTGAAACTACTGTCTCTCACTCTTGACGAAGTATTAGAACCATTAACAAAGATCTTCAATCTCTCCTTCTGCCTTAGCCAGTTCCCTGAAGTTTGGAAATCCGCAACAGTCACTCTTGTCCACAAAAGTGGAGATAAGGCCCTCCATGGGAACTATTGACCCATCTCCATCTTACCCTCACTCTCCAAGGCTATTGAATACATAGTAGCTGACCATCCTACTGACTATCTGGACAAACACAGTATCCTGTGTTCTCAACAACATAGTTTCAGAAAAGGGTACATCACTACCTCTGTCCTCCTCAAATTCACTGAGGCAATACACAGTTCCATGGACAATGGTCACCTTGCTAGTTCAATCTTTATTGACTAACCAAGGCTTTTGATACCATCCACCATGGTCTTCTCCTTGAGCAGCTTCTGAAAACCAGACTCTCTCCTGTCTCCACGGCCTTGTTTAAAAGCTATCTGGGAAACCACTCTCAAAGAGTCAAAATTGCTGATGTCCTTTCTGATGCAAGGCCTGTCCTATCAGGAGTCCCACAGGGATCCATACTGGGTCTCCTTCTTTTCAGTCTTTTCCTGAACAGCCTTCCACAATCCTGCCCTGAACAAATCATCCTCTCCGCTGATGACGCCATTATCCATGCCAGTCATAAGGATCTCCAACCCTTGCAGAACAATCTCCAAAAAGGCTTCGCCTCAGTTGAAAATTGGTTCAGGAAACACAAACTGGTCCTAAACTATAAAAAAAACAAGTCCATGCTTTTCATCAGCTCCCACAACAAGCACAAGCTACAACCTTTTACTATTACAAATTGCCTTAGAGCCGCACTTGAACATGTTCATTCTTTCAAATACCTTGGGATCTCTCTTGATTGTAACCTTTCCTATGGTGCTCACATCGATAATGTTGCCAAAGCTGCTAATACCCACCTTGGGCTCCTCTACAGGCATAGGCAACACCTCACCCTAGATTCATTAGGGTCACAGTTCAGAGCTCTGTTGTCTCCATAATTGACTATGGCCTGATCCTATATGGTTCTGCCTCAGTAACCACTCTCAGACATATACACACGTTGCTCAACAAAGCCTGCAGACTTATCACTGGACCCCATTGCCTCACTCACATGTGTGACCTTTTTGCACAAACTGGCTGGCTACAACTCTCTAACTGCTTAAAGTGCCAAACCTGCATTATGGCAAATAAAATTACCAGGGGCCTTGCACCCCCTGGAGTCCGAGCTCTCCTTTGCCTAGAAGCAATCCTCAACCCACCAGAGGCTCTGAAACAAAACTTCTACAGGTCCCTCACTGCCATACCTCTCAGGGTCCCCAGTTGGTTGAATAGTCTCGACAGAGACATCTCCTCTGTGCCAAAGATTGGTCCTTTCAAATCCAAGCTCCGCCTACACCTATCTGCCTCTAGCACATGCGACTGTCTTCCTTAAACAGCCTTCACCTATACTTAATGCTGCTAACAACTCCTCCTACATAGCACTTACTCTATCTTCCCTCTTCCTCCAACCCCCCCTCCCTCCCCCCTTTTTTTGGTTCAGCCCTAGCACTTCTCTCTGTGTTGCGACAATGCCTCTGGCTGCTCTTACCCATTTCTCTCCTCCCAAGTTTTGTTCTCTCTCTCCCACTGTTAGTGACCCTTGTGCTAGTTTAACTCAAATGTCCTCATCGTATTCCTGTAGCCTTTTGTTAACCTGTTATTCTGAGTTTGTTACTGAATGTTTTTGCTTGTTATTGTATTGTACCTCAGCTGATGTGGAACCTTTGTAAAAGAGCCTTGGCTCAAAGGTACTTGTAATCCTACAATCAAATAAATAAAAAAAAATAAAATAAATAAAGATGGGATTAGTTGAAATGAAAAGTAAAATGTGTATTTTGATATTTTTGGCAGAGAAACATTATAACTGTATAATCATGCAAAATGTTTATGGGTCATGGTAATTTGACTGCTGCTGCTTTATATAGGGTGGGGACTAAACAAAAGTTTAGAGCAAGGGTAATCAAATGACACTCAATAACATTGACTGCAACAGATAACACAGCCATGAAAAAATCCAATGATAGATAGATCACAATAATTTATAACAGTATACTCAGCTGACATTGGTTGGGTGCCGGGGGCTTCGAGTAACTTCAGCCTTGTTCCACTTCCACATCCTCCAAGAAGCAGCCCTTGGTGTCTTCAAGACTGGAGTTTTCACCAGGTGGAAATTCTGTCAGCATTGCTGCTTCATCCACCTCGCTGCTGGTGGATGCCGTAGTAGAAGGATTGTCATCATCCTCATCACTGAGGCATAGTTCATGTGGCAACACCATTGACATCACTGTCATGCAGAATGTGCCTTTTGTTCATGTTGATGTATGATAATATGGACATATTCTTGGGTGACAAATTTGTCCTACGGTCATGCACAATGTTCCCAGATGAACTAAACACCCATTCCACAATGACACTGGATGGTGGGCAGCTCAGGTATTTCACAGCAACTGATGTTAATGCTGGTCAGTCAGTCACTTTGATGCTCCAGTACTGCATTGGCTCATCAGTAATGTCAAGGTGCTTTGTGTCACCCATTTAGGCCTCCACCATTCGTTCTGCTGCCCTGAGTTTCAGCTGCTTCATCTGTCTCCTCCTCCTTTATTTCCATATCATCCACTCCCACCTGATAGCGAACATCCCAAATGGCTTGCTTGCCATTTTGTGCTGTACCTTGCCCAGTTTCTCAGATTGGGCTGCTTGTGAGCTGCTGGTAGTGGTAGCAACAGTGCATGGCTAATGTGTCATTTTTATCTGTGCAGCAGATAACTGTCTAATGAGACTCTCTGTCAACATTTGCACTCGCTGACAACCTCCTTCAATTATAGAAGGCAGGCCACGTTTGTAGCGTAGATCAAGCATGGTAGCAATTGCAAATTTGTCCGACTGTACAATGCCAGATATATGGGTAGTCGTGTCCAGCACATGAAGCATGTGATCCATTAGATCACAACAGCTATGATCCCCACTTGCCTCCATCTGGTGTCAGACATTAACCAGCATCTGCCTATGCACGCATATGAGGGGTATGGATTGACTTATACAAGTAGTGTCCCTACTCATTGCCTGTGTAGCATACTCGAATGGATGGAGAATACATATTAGCCCATCCATTTGGTGCCACTGCTCTGTTGTTAGAGCGATGAACACTCCAGCACTATCACGGGTGGTGTGCACCACCAGGTATTGTGAAACAGCCTTATACTGTTCATACAGCCGATCAATCATGTACAGCATGTAGTTCCACCCGGTCACAACATCAAGTTTCATATAGTGTTGAAGCAGATGGTTATTGGGCAGTAGCTCATGAAGATGGTCACGGGCCTTTGCAGAATGGGTGAAGTGTACACAGATGCAATGGGTGACAGTCACAGTTTCCTTAATGTCTGCATGGTTTAGAAAGTGCCGCACAACAAGATTAAGGCAGTGTGCCAGGCAGGGCACCATGAAAAAACCACCATCGCTAATGCACATTGGAGCCATTATCACTTACGATGAATCCTGCTGTAAGTGACTGTGTGTGTAGCCACTCATCAGTCTCATCCAGCAGAACATTAAGCATTTTTGTACCCGTGTGAGAACCACTAACACTTTGCATACTCAGGGTTGCATGGTGCCAAATGTCAGGGTGCTGCTACCCCCACAATTTGGCTTCAGGCAGGTTTTTCCAGGCCCAGAATTAACTACCACCCCTGGTACCTGTGCCTATTGTGTCATTATGCATAGATACAAGCTTGCTGCTGTTTGTCCACTGGTCCACATATCCATGCAAAGATGGATATATTCTTATGCACTATGCTTCATTTCATGTCTTATGGAATCAGCAACTGTACTGTACAGATCTGGCATGGCACGCTTAGAGAAATAGGTTCACGATGGAACCTGCTTTTTGGGAGAGGCATGGGCCATCAACCTGTGGAATCCAGCATTCTCCACGAATGAGAATGACAACAGATCGATGGCCAGCATTTCAACAGTGGCAGCATTTAACTCACATGCAGTAGCAGGATTGGGGGAGTACTTTGTGTGCTGCTGAAGGATGTTCTTCAGAGTGGGCTGCATCTCTGGGGCTGTTTGGCCAGAATGCTCTACTTGCTGCACCAATGTTGCTCTTTTAGGGATAACAGTTGACTCTCTGGACAGTGCAGATGCAGACCGCATGAAACCAGTTATTTTGGTTAATTTTGGATGTGGTGATGTACTTTTCTGAGTCAAGGGACTGGGAGTGGCACCTCCACTGCTATGCCCACTAATCAAAAGGCCAAAGGATTGCTCCCCCTCCTCCAGTAACCCACTCTGCCCTCCCTCCTCCTGCTTTGTTGAACTGCTATATCAGTTACATTTAACTTGCCAAGGGAGATCCCACCAACAGCTCTGGCATCCTTCTGGTGTTGCTGCCATTGCAGCGGGTGCTTGTTTCTCAGATGGGCATGTAGACCATGGGTACCAATGTGGCTTCCTTTTTTTCCCAGACTAACATGTGCTTGACACAGTTGACATATCGCTATGGTCTCATAAGCCAGATCAAACACATAAAAGTCCCAAACTAGGGACTTTTGACCTCTGGACTTGACATGCTGCTGGTGGGACTGGGAGAGCTGAGAAACAGGTGCGGAGGTTTTTAATTTTTTGGCTGCTTTCATCATTTCCATAAGACTACTTTTGGGAGGGAAGCTGACTGAACTTCTTAGGGGATTGCTGATAGGCTTGGTGGCAGCCTGACCATGGGCAGTGCATGTAAATGGCCTTGGCCTACGTCACCCTTCACCTTTTTAAACTCAGGCTTCCATGAGGGATCATCCCAGTTGTCGCTATCAGCACCAATGCCGATGATGTCCTTGTCATCCTCCTCCCTAACACTCTCTTCTTGCATGGAACCTTTTTCTTTCTCTACACCCATCTCCTCAGAGCCAGAGGTCTGACTACCCATATCTCCCGGATTGTCACACTCTATCTGAAAACTATCACCACCACCAACTCCAGCAGAAACAGGCCCTGGGACAGTCACACTGACAGACTTATCACCCTCCTCCTGGACCACTGTTTCTGTGCTGGCATCAGTGTATCCCTTCTTCTCACTATCATCATCCCCCACCAGCATGGCTGCAACAGTTGTGGTCTTAGAAAACTGAGACAGAGTTATGCCAGTACTTCGAACAACTCCTTTTCTGGTACCTGCTGTACCACAGAAGATACTGATGCAGACATATGTGTACTTTCACTACATTGGGGAACCGGAACTGAAGCTGTACTCTTCTCAACAGACTTCTTAGCTGCCTCATCCCTCTTGGCACATTTGCCTCTGTTCTGGATTGTCTCTTGACAGGCATTTTTATATGCTGCTGCTTCAAAGTTTTGTCTTTCTCTGGGAGTATATCAAGAAAGGATGTATTACTAACTGTGTGAATAATACCTCACACCTGCAGGCAGTAATGGATTTCTTCCAATTCTAAACACAATCAGGACAGGTAGCAGCACTCAGTACAACTAATACAGTATATGGCAGCTTATTCTAGTAAAAACAAGAAGGTAATTTTTTTCTTTCCCCATACAGGAATTAAAGCAATACAGGGGAAAAAGAGCACAGGTAACCTACTTTAAATACAGATCACCTGTGTCTGGACAACTTAAGTACTGTAATGTGTTAGTACTTACTACTACAATTGTTTTTTGAATATAAGGGTAGAGACAACCATACAACATCAACAAACGAAGGTGCCTACAACAATATGGATGGGATCAGCAATCTCTTGACTATATTAATATGTCATTTTTATATATTGCACTGGTCAGGTACTAAACAATGCTGTAACAGGGAAAGGGTAACCAAAGTCAAATAAAAGAGGAACATCACAATGAAGAGGCAAGCTCCAGCAATAAAATACAGGGGAGCAAGTCACCAAAGCGGTGAAACTGTATATGGACAAGTTAAGGTGATGAACTAAAAGTACTTAAGTTTCCATACAAAAAATATAGAACTGTTCCTTTCCACAGTTTAAGAGACACACACAACTTAACAACAAACAGAACTGACCACAAACAAACAAAAATAAAATAAAGGCTCAGCACTGTGTGTTCAATTCAAAACTTTAGAATTCACAACTAAAAGCAGAACAATGGTATGCAACAGGTTAACAGGAACAGAAGCTCTCAGACAGGAGTAAATTTTCAGAGACAGAAAAAAAATACTTGTCAAGATATAAGAAAATTAATACAAATAAGAAGAACACCAACAAAAATATAAAGGCTTAAAATAAATAACAGTAAATCACTCACAATTTATGAGAAATCTATTTGTAAAAGGCTAGAAATAGCCTGCACTGGTTTTACACACCTACCATACCCTGCTCAACTCCTTCACAGCCACAGACAGAACTAAAGACTAATTAAACTAAATAGTATGCAAAAATCCACAAAATTAGAAAATGTTCCCTAGCAGCACTCGGAACAAAATGTATATCTGGGAACAATTAGCTCTCAAAAACAAGTTTTAAGGAGGTTTTAAAAGGATTTATTGGCTGTGATGCACCACAACAGACTACTCTACAACTCAACAGGCAATAGACTGTGCTGTAAACAACCTGCACATGATATTTGACCTATTTACTGACAGTGCATTGCAAATTTCACCTTTGGAGCATAATTTCACTGGTGAATTCAAAATTAACACCAGTGGCATTTATGCCACAAGGAAAAATTTAAGCATGGGTGGGTGAAATTGGTCAGTCAAAGCATTTTTACATGAAATTTCAGTTACACATACTCAAAATACCAGGCGAAATTACGTTTCACTTTGGCAAAAACTTTCATGTAATTGTGAAATTAAGCAAAATATTTTGCCTGGTGAAATTTTTTTAATTTCACACAACACTAGTCCCATCAAACCAAGGGGACTGAGGGTGAAGAGCGAGGGGTCAAATATGAACAGGAGCTATGCAATCCAGGGCTATGGTCACTGCCTTATTATAAGCCAGTAACAGATCTCCTGGTTCCAAACTTATACTCTGTATGCCCGATAGGTCCAGCACCACTGCAAGACCATCTGTGGTCAAACCCCTTAAAGGGCAGTACCAGACTGTCTCCATAGGGGAAGGTCTATAGGGAGAGCCTGGAAACTGAACCTTATAGTATGGTGATCAGACCATCCAACTGGCTTCACCACCAAGTCGGAGATCTCCATCCCCAGTAAGAAGAAGTAGACTGTTGATTAACTAGGATCTGTAGCTTATCCAATGGGTATGGAAATGGGCAGATTGGATGGGCCAAGCAGTCCTTATCTGCCCTCAAAGTCTATGTTTCGATGTTTTATGAAAACCAGATCCAATGAATGACAATGACTGTGGGTCATAGAGGTAATTACTTGTGTAAAGCCCAATGAGATCATTAGTTGGAGGACATCCTGATCAAATTGGGGGAGTTCACCATCAACTTAGGCACTGAAGTCCCCCAGAACAATCCATCTGGGGGACTCCAACACCATGTCAACGGCAATGGACGTGACTTCCTGCAGGAATTGCTTCTTGCCCCCAGGTGGACAGTAGACAAGAAGAAACCTACAGCCCACACCTGCACCCATGACACACTACCCCACTGGCACATCTACTAGACCCAGTTCCAATCTAAAACAAATGGCTACACCCCCATCCCTATGAACTACCATTGAGCAATGTATCATCAAGAACCTGGCCAGAATGGCTGACTCCAAAACTGGACCAGCATTATCATCCAGCCAGGTCTTGGTGATGCAGGCCAGGTTAGCTGTCCCAACAAGATCAGCAATCACTGCTGTCTTATTTTTGATAGACCTGGCATTGCATAACACCACCCAAGTAGGATGGGATACCAAGACAGGCCACACTACCTGCCCATCCAATGAGGAGCCCTCTTCTGAACCCATTTCACCCCAGGCAGTCCTCTGGCCCCCACAACCCCAATTCACTCACCCCGCTCCATATTCCCCCATACCCAGAGGCCTCTGCCTCCTCCCAACTATCCCCAAGGCATGACACTGCCTAAAAACCTTGGTGGACAGTGAGGAACAGTTGAAAGGGTGGAGGTCCTAGAGCCGAGAGGGAGAGCAGTGCCTGATGGCATGAGACTTCTGTCAACACATAACTAGTTATCCCCACAAGCAACAGTCAATCACAACAATTTGCACACAAACAATATACTAAATAAGACAAACAATTTCCCCTCAATCCCCCTGAAACAAAATCCAATCACATACAAAGGAATATCTAACAAAACATAAAATAAAACTTGAAATGCTGATGCTAGATCAGCAGTAGCAGCAGTTCACTTTTGATTAAAGTTCACTGTCTCAGCAAAGGGCAAAGCACGCCAGAGCATAAAAACTAGATTTAGGCAAGAATGGAGCTCTCACCCCCACCTTCTGTCTAATAGAAAATAATCCCAGAACTGCAGTATTCCCACTACCACAGTTAAAGTTATAGGGCCCTATGCACAATTCCAACACACCACATACACCAGGTGCATTGGCATTGCTACGACTGAATGCCATGGAGCGGGGTCCCACGTTCCCCACTCAGCATTCACAGAGGGTGCGCATAGCAATTATGCACTCAATTCCCTGGCTGTGCTGACAGCAATGCGCAGGGAGTGGGCGGGGTGTGTGTCAGGGGCATGGCCACACTCCACGCCATTCACAAAGGTGCGGAGTGCTGGGCACAGGGGGGGTGGCACACCTTATGCTGGGAAACACTGAGCCATAAGGGATATGCACCCCCCCAGGATGATGATGCCAGCTGTGTCACCAATGTGGGGGCACTGCAGACCCCCTCACATGCCACCCCAGCCCATGGGATAATGAGGAGGGCTGAGGGTGGCCAACAGGCACCCAGCTGCCCTCAGCTGGCAGTGCATGTCATGCACTCTGATGATATCCATGCCTCATGGGTGCAAGGGATCTGTTAGCAGACTGGGTCAAGGCATCTCATTGGATGTGTGCCTTGTCTGCGGAATTGTCCTCCATGCATCTGTGCATGGGGGGGCATGGATAGGCACCCCAAGGGTGTATGCAGTAGTGAATACCATGCACCTTGCACCTGTCCAGGGCTGCAGAGCTTTGCGGGCAGGATATGCACCTCTGGTGCATGATTCCTGCCTGATCATGTATAGGGCCCATTGTAAATAGTTGAAGTAAAGTCATTGAGGCTCTCCCACAGCCTCCCAGTTAGAATGTATTTTAGTCTGAGACCTGCCCGAACCACAACACGTCAGATAGTAGAACCAACAGTGTCTTCCAGCAGCAACGAAATCCAATGATGGACACCACTCCACTTCAGCCACTGGCCAAAGGTGTGCAGCCCCAAGGGCAGATAGTCCAGGCTGATCAGCCCCCCAGAATTAGGGCCCCCCCAGAAGCATCTGTCCATCAATGCACACTTCTGGGCAACCCCAAAGGCAGTCAGGGCCACGCCACCCTCCAGTGAGCATTCCCCTGGTACTTCTTCATGGGGCAATCCTACCCGAATCTCTACCCCAGCACAGTAACTGAAGCAACAGTCCCAACAGATATCTCACAGAGGACCTTCCTGCTGACCAGTTCACAGATGCACCACCCCAGGAAGCAAGCACTCCCACCTAAGCAAACCCCGGGACTCCCAGACTAGGGCCTCAGAGAGCGATAGTCCTTCAACAAAAGCACCCAGGCAGCCCCAAGGTATGCAGGGCAGTTACACCCTCCAGCAAGTGTCCCCTGCAACCTCCCCACAGGAAAGCCCAAGCAGGGCAGCAACCCCCCAGGTGAGCAACAGAGGCTGCTACAGATGTCCACACCAGCTCTGAAGATCTCACTTGAAAGTCTTCCACAGTCCACCATGATAGAATGGACTCACCATCTTTTGTCCCCCTCACTCCTCAGACACTCACCAAAGTCCTCATTTCACAGCTGGCAGAACTCCTCCAATGGCACCAGGACACCAGAAGCAGTCATGTCCACACAAAGGAGAAAGTTTAATGGGCAGGTCAAAATACAGGTAATCACCAGTTAGATAAGGTGACTACAAAAATTCACGCACCAAACAAAAGAACCACTAGCGACTAGGGTACACTAGCAGGTATGCATCCAGAAAGTTCTGCACAAAATGGTATACTTCACTTCATGCTACTTTACATGCACACAATAAACTCTGGCATCTACTTCTTAACTATCTATCCCCGAAAAACACACAAGACTCGCTAGTCTATAGTATCTTACTTCCCTTCCCTAACTAAACTTAACTAAAGTAAATAACTAAATAAAAACCTCAACAATAAAACAATAAAAATGTTAAAAAACAATAAAAATAATGATCTCTAAACTGCTGTTTCAGGCTGACCCACAGTGGTCACCATCAACTGTGCATAGTGACTCTTTCATTTACACAAGCATCCAACCTGCAACAACTCATATACTGTGGTATCTAGTAACATTTCAGGTAGCTCCAATGGGACATTTTGGAAGATTAATCTGTCTCACCAGTCAGTGTGAAAGATATTTTGGAACTGATGGGGGTGGAAGTGATATTGTTGGGATTGCACATTATTTATTGAATTGCCCAGCCATTACCCTTTCCTTCCCCCAATCCTGGTTTCAACTTTCCCTAATAAACCATATCCCTGGTTTACATTTTACATCAGTGTATTATTACTTACTTCTGTGTACTATTGCAGATGATGTCATGCTTTATAGATCCTCCCGAGACACTGTCTAACTAAACAACCTTCTTGGTCAAGACCATGGTCTACATGAGAATTGGTTTCTTACTAATAATTTAGTTCTAAATAGTAAAAAGACCAAAACCATGCCTTTTGGTCCTAAAAGCCTGGGCTAAACCCAGTCACATTTATTGTCCCCAGCTCTTTTCAATGGCTCAGAAACTAAAGAGATCAAGTGTATCAAATATCTAGGTGTATACTTAGACTGAGACTGCTCCTTTAAGGACCACATTAAACATCTAACCAAGAAACTCAACCAAAATTTAGGTCTCTTATACCGCCTGAATCCTTTCCTCACTCATGAATCCAAACTCAAGGTTTCCACTGGTACTCTCCTTCCCACCTTGCTATATGGGGCCCCTTTACTACATTCTGTAAGAAGCTCTGAAATGCAAAGGCTAAAAACCCTGTATCACAGAGTAGGGTGCTTCACCGCAGGGGCTCCACCACAGAAGCACCACTGCAAGGCACTATTATCTCTAAGGTGGCCTTCTCTCGAGGGCAGATTATCAACCCTCACTGTGCCTTGTTTTTAAGCTCCAGCAAAATGGTGCCCCTCCCAGCCTAATTAACACGTTAGCTCCCAAAAAGAATGGGAGAACACTAAGATCCTCTGACCGCCAGCTTCTTCAAGTCCCCAGTGTAAGGACTTCCCTAGGACTCTGGTCCTATACTGCCTTCATCGCTCCCATCTGGAAAGATCTCCCTATCAGTCTCCAGGAATGTACCTCCCTAGGAGGCTTCAGGAAGGGTCTTAAGACCCACCTGTTGAAACTGAGCCTCTGCACCTGTTACCGCTGAGAGTCAGCTGACTCCCTACTGCCAATTTAACCTCATTGGGACATCAATCTGACTGTGACTGTCTTGTGTATAATAGTACTTCTTCTCCTGTTGATGTTGATTGTAATTAACCTGCCACTGTATCCTTGACTGGGTCAGTATGTCTAGATTGACTGTTAATTGTGAAATGACATGTATGTATTTTTTTATGTTTATAGATGTATTTAATTAATTCTGGGTTGCCCCTGAAAAAGGGACTGTTTTGGTCTCAGTGAGCCTACCTAGTCACCAAAATTTCAATAAATAAAATAAAATTATTGCTTCATTTATTTCATTGTGTGGTGTGACTGTGTAGGGTTGCTCAGTATATTATTTGCTGTGGGGTAACATCTTCAGTTCTAGTAGGTATTTGAAGGGGCTTCACCAAGTGTATAGTAGGCACCTAATTATTAAATAATATCTCCCACTTATAACATCCAACTTCAAGCACCCTCCCTCTCAAGGGTTATAAGGTCAATGCCTCATCCCAATCATCAGAGGCTGGAGTCATACTCCCTGTGGGACTAAAGTGAGGATGACTTAAGCTGGATTTCAATGCAAACAATGCCTCATTGCCTATGGTTTCCTGTAGCGTGGGCCATTATAATACAAGATAGCCCTATCATCTGGAGAAAACATTTTTTATTATTTCACCAGGAGAGAGACCGGGCCATATGTCTAATTTTTAGCTATGCCTGGGATTGAAAACAACACAATACAGTTAATACACAGACAAAATGTAAACATGCTAGATGTCCAATACACTGTTGAGCTCTGTTGTTGTATTATTTGCATTCACCAAATTGTGCATACCTACAGTTTGAAGTCTAGTATGAATGCTATGCAGTGGCAGAATCATCATCATCAGATAGCACTAGCACACTTGTCACTTCAATGTACAATATGAAATGCAGTTGCTTTGCAAGTAATGAGACATTATAGAAAATTGTAGACCTGCCTGCCTTTTATTGATATTGTTTGTATTAAAATGCAAATTTTTCTGTGACAGTTTCAACATATGACAGTTACTATTTATCTAAATAATAAAGAAAATACACTTAAAATAAATTTACCATCATATACAGGAATGATTCCTAGGTATTCCCTGACCTGTCAGTTTTCATCACTGACTTGAGAAATGCCTGGGTCGGAGTCATAAGGAACATCTGCCTCATCAAATTTAATGTTGTCTTTAATGTCAGAAATGTCAGATCCTCAGGCAACTGCAATAGTTTTGTAGAACACAACATGACACTATAGAAAGAAATGGCATACAGAGCAGCCCTGTGACACTCAAGGGAAATGGGTTGAACATTTGAAATGTTTCTTAGGCATGCTAACTGTCCTGTCAAATACTTATTACATAACATATAATTTGTATGTATTTATGTATTTTTAAGAAGCGCTCACATCAGTACTGCACCATGACATACAGCAAAACAGTGAGGGTTTCTTCTGTTAGTTATGAGGTGCTGACAACCATGTATCAAAGGTCTTGTACTCAGGACATTTAAGTTGACTCAACAGCTATGGTATAGGAGGACTTTAATTGAATGCAACATCAGGTGGCACAAAAATGACCTAGTCCTACACAACTAAAAGACTAAAGTCATGCTATTTTTTAAGCACAGTAAGTAACGGACCCCTGAAACCTAACAGTGCAATCAATAATTGACAAACCTCATGAAAATATCATAGAATTCAAATAGCTCAGTGGGTGACTGGATCACTGTATCTTAGCTGAAACTCATGTGTAGCATACTCTGACTCCATTATAGCCCCGCAACCCAATCAAGGCTTTATATACTCTAAAGAATAAACATGCCCTTCAAGATTATGTGTCAGAAGACAGTTCTCTTGTAAAAGAATAGCCACTGCCACAGCAAGGATGTCACATATTCTAAGCAATACATGTTCTACCCTCCTTATTGTAATGTTGTAAGTGGAATGGATATAATTCATAAAATGGGTAACGAATCATTGCTATGGAAGTGTTGTTTCATAAAATAAGCCTTGCAGAAAGAATCATACATGACTGTGACTGTTGTATCTATCAGTGTGACCTAAACAATAACCTTGTCATATTATTATTACCAGGCAAATGCTGTCATCATTGGGCCACCATTGTCTACAAATGCATCAAGGGCATGCACTCTAACAACTACAGCAGCTGTTTACTAAACAGGACAGTATACTTCGGTATCAGTTCAAGTAAGGGTACCTTCTTCACATATATAGACTCAATTGAATATTATGCAAAAAGAGTTCCTCATATACATCCCCATCCACCTAGAATTCCCTATGTGAGGAAATAAAAATGCTTAATGTCTTTCAGGTCTGGCCTGTTTTGTTTTGTTGAATTTTGTTGACCCGGTAAGCCCACTGGGCCTAGAAGTCCCTTTTTCAGGGGCGACAGATACAGATGGTAAGCAACTGAAATATAACCAGATTAAGCTGTTGGTGATATTTTTAGTGAATGAGGGAAATTTGGCCAGGACACCGGGGAAATTCCCCTACTCTTTTCGATAAGTGCCATGGGATCTTTAACATCCACCTGAACTACCAGCAATCCAGGCAGTTGTGAACTCGGTTTAACGTCTCATCCGAAAGACGGCACCTCAGAAGTGCAGCACCCCTCTCATGCTGCACTACAGTGTCGGTACTGAGATATTAACCCAAGTGTTAGATGTGGGAACTGAACCCACAGCCCTCTGATCTCCCAGCCTCAGAGGCAAGTGTGCTACCTACTGAGCCACTGACACTGATTGTATACAACATGCTCAATAAAACATGCAACTTACAAAATTAACTCCCTATTGTGCTATTAATCTACTAATGCTGTATGGTACATCCCACTGCATTATTTTTGAAAATGCTTGTGTTATCAATTACGTATTTATTGCATCTTTTTATTTTATATTTGTGTGTTTTTTTTTTCATTTAGGTAACATAAATGTGTTGTTTATTTGTCTGTGGCCTTACTATGGTTAAAAGTGCCCCTTGGTACATGTTGTTTGTAACACAAAGTAAAACAATTAGTAGTAATTAGTTAAAAAAGTTATATAAATATGTGCAACATATTTATTATCATTAAATTATTATAATGCATTGATTTATGTTTATTGTTTTATGAAAAGGTGCCTTGAACCCCAGGGAATGGATGCTTAAGAAATACACTGTACTACTATTGCCACTACTACTGCATGGAGTGGCACATTGTTGCAGAAATTCCTGTTCAGACATAATTGTTCATAATGTAAACTTGGGGCTGCACCTAAAGTAGGTTATCATTTTGTGGACCACAAATAAGAAAGAAAGAACATAAATACAGTATAACTAATTAAGGAAAACACCCAGAGCCTATCTTGTTTTTGTTTTTTGCTTTACCAGGAGAGACACACTAAACTGAAAGTTTGTTTACAGGCATAACATGGGAGCACAAGGAAGCTAAGTGACTTGCTGGGAGCTGTGGAATTCAAACCCAGGTCTCCAGGTTTGCAGCTCAGAGCCTTTAACCACTGTGCTATACTGCCTACAGTCCTGTGACCCTTACACGTAGCTCTACTGCACTACATAGACCCCTTTTACTGTACACTATGTTGCAATAATCTCATTTAAAGTGAATATAATGATGTTATAGATTTTGTGTTTAATTCTTGGCTTACGGTATATACTGCACCAAATTAACATTTTGTCTGCTGTTAAGTGGATAGGCATGCAGTGATGACACTGCAATGATCCTGTAAATGGGTTGGGGGGATGTATACTGTTGATAAATAATGGATCTAAATGCTGTGCATGTACAGTCTAAATCAACAAAAATCGCTTTCAACACAGGAACTGTGACAGAAAAAAGTCTGTTAGCTGTCTACCTTTCCACATAAGTAGTCAGTCCTAGAAGATGCTTACTTTCTGGGTCTTATCTGACTCATTGTTCTAATTTTTTTGATACACTCCAAGCCTTTTCTAAATGGAAGTGGCCTCATTCTTCCTCAGGTGGTTGATGAAAACAAACACTGCTGCTGGATAATTGGATATGCTTATCCCTATACAAAACATGTAACTGACAACCATTAACTTCCATTCGGGGCTTTCTGCACCCCAACCAATAAGATTTTTAGTTAGTATGTTCATCGCCACTAGTGGTAGCGCCTTGCCCAAGCTCCATGACTCCACCGTAAACATTCAAAAACATCATCCACCCCACCAAGCTCAGTTATCAGCTGGTGACCTAAGTGGGTCACCCAGGATCACAGACTGATTAGGTAATCTACAGAAAAGAGTGTTCACATCTTTAACCCTTCTGGGGCTCAGGTACAGTACTGTATGTTCACATGAGTATTCCCCCCTTAAAGTAGCCTAGCAGACCACCAACTGTTGCTATGCAGGGAGGCAGATGGTAAAATCCATATATTGTGCAATGCATTAGGGGAAGCACATGGATTTTACCTTCCCCTTTTCCTGCATACTGGTATTTGTTTGCCCGGAGGACTGCTGAGATGGCTATGTAGGTGGTTACTCATTTTGACTGGCATGAACACTGCAGGACTTGTACATGGGGACACTCTCAATGATGTCTTAACTAGCTAGTCAGTGGCCTCAGAATGGCCTACTCAGGTGTGTGGGTGGTGACTTAACTGGTTTAGTGGGTCTGGCTGGGATTTGGGTTTGTTTGTTTTATTACGCGGGTATGGGCCTGTAGCTGATGCTGCCAGGGTAGGGTGAAATAAAAAATCTTAGCAGTTGGGACATGGGGGAGTGAGGAGATTTGGAGCTCCTGGATCCCTGCAGCATTTATTGAAGATTGTGAGCAGTTGGTGGACATGTGTCCACAGATGTTCTGGCCAGTAAGGTGAGAGACTGTGAAATTCCTGAAGAAGCTGTTCTCAGCCAGTTGTATATTTTGGTCTTCCATTGTCAGAGTCAGGACAATTGTTCTGCATGTACACATAAGCAGTGTCAGGTGGAGGTTATGTCTTGGATGACTTCCAATTGGCTAGCCCTTAATCCTAGCAAGACTGACCTTTTGCTAATGAGACCAGAAAGCATGTATCTGCCCAAAAGGTTTGCCTCAGACCACTGTTGTTATTTTGGGTGCAGCTGGATGCTATAGGTGTTGCTCAGAATCTGGGAGCATTTCCTAATAACAGATTTCCAGGTGTTAATGATCATAAGTAGCTGTTCTTTTCTTTCTAAGAATAGCTACAGATTACACCATTCCTTGATCCTGTACATCTGAAACTACTTGTACAGACGCTCATCTCATTATGACTTGGTTACTGTATTGTGCTTTTTATGGGCCTATCTTGTAGCTGGGTTCAGCACTTGCAGCTTATCTAGAATGTTGTAGCCTGGCTTTTGTTGTCCACTTGGCAAACAAAGCATATGACTCTGATACTGAGTAAACTGCCAATAAGGTAAAGAACTGACCACAGGGTTCTTATTATGACAAGCAAGGCACTAAACAGATTATTATTACTAGTAATAGCAGTAGATTTTATTTATTTGAGGCACCCTTCCCTGAAGGCTCAGGGCACCCATACAACATATAAAACACATAGCATACTGTAATATAATGAAACAGCTAATTTCTAACAGATATAAATGTATTTATTTATTGAAATGTTTCACCAGGAAAATCACACTGAGCAACAAGATACTCGTCTCCTGGTGCAACCTGGGGGTTGGGGGTACAGAAGGATGACTGGTACAGAGAATGTGAACATGAATTTCATGGTTACGCTATGTCAGCATTACAGAAATGAATGAGGTGGTTACATACATTAGGGTGCTTAACCTAAAGGTATACAAGAAATTGGATTAGACAGAGCAAGATATAACAGTCTTAATAAACAGGGGGACGCAAACAGTTGACAGGGGAAAAAACTAGCTAAAACTAAATCAACAGTAATAACTACAACTTAAAACAAACTAGAACAAAAACTAACAGAACTAATAAAAGCTAATAATAACTAATAGCTAATAACTAATAAACTAAAAACTAGTAAGTGCAACTAGGGCGTAAGTGCTGGTGTTGAAATGCATAATGTATATGTATATAATAAAATCTAATACTATTATATACCTTATATTCTGAAACAATACCACTGCTTATCTTTCTTTTTAATCCCTGAAGGCTTTTTGGAATAAAAATAATTTCAATTTTATTTTAAATATTTCTGTGGAGGGCACCTCCCTCAGGTGTCCAGGCAATCAATTTCAGAGGTTCAGCATGGCCACCTTGAAAGCCTGATCCCTCAAAGATTTCAATCGCACCATGGGGACCTCCAGGAGGCCCTACCCCACTGACCGGAGAGAGCATCTCAGGATGAAGGTATGCAGAGGCTGTCCCAGGTAACCTGGATCCAGCCCATGCAGGGCCTTATAGGTCAGCAGAGCTATTTTAAAGGAGATGTGCCAGTGTACAAGCAGCCAGTGCAGTTCACACAGCACTGGTGAAAAATGACATGATTTCAGAAGACCCATCAATAGTCATGCCACAGCATTCTGCAGCAGCTGCAGGTGCTGCAGAGTACCCCCTTGACTCCGAGGTAGAGCTCATCACAGTAGTCAAGCCTTGAGGTAACAAATGCATTTACCAGTGTAGCCAGATTGTTAGGCAGGACAAGGGATCTCATTCAGATGATATTTCAGACAGTAAAATCCGTTCCAGACAACTGCTGACATCTGAGCATCCAGTGTCAGCACATCATCCAGAAGGAAGCCCACATTTTTCACCTTGGTGGAGATCTCCAGTTTGGATGTGCCAATATCAAGCCTTAAATCTTCCCCAGAGGTCATCACTCCACCCCCCCTCCACCGACCCGGCACAACCACCAACACTTCAGTCTTCATTGGGTAGAGTCCCAGCCAATTTGATGATGTCCAAGATCGGATCTCGGACAAGCACTTATTCAGCACGTCAACCACATCTGTTCTTCATTATCTGAAAGATGGGTAGATCGGGGTGTCATCAGCATAGCAATGAAGCCCAAGCCCAAGCTGCCTTATGACATCACCCAGGAGCAGCATATGCACTGCAAATAACATGGGAGAGAAGACAGAACCTTGGGGCACTCCACAGATTAGGTGCTATTTACCTCAATGATCTCTGTTGGCTCCCACCACTCCAATAGGATCCTTCATTCAGCAGAACAGGGGTTACTGAGTTTTTTTGGGAGGTCTAAACCTCACTTTCAGATTCTTGACGATATTGAGAATGCAAGTAATCACAGACACATTGTATTAGAGTAATAAACAAGTTTATTACTACAAAAGGGATAAGTCACAGTTGCCCTAAGCAGTTCTTACCAATACGAACTGGGAGCCAGTGCTATGCATTCCCTACACCTCGAGGTTTCTTTGTGTCTCTTGGGGTCTCTCAGGTCTCCGAGGTATAAGGCTTGTGCATTACATTATATATCTATGATAATTACTATGGTTACCAAAAGATAGAATCATTTCTAGTTACAGAGATGAGCCCTATTGGCTAAATTAGAGGTGGCTCCACATCCAAGATAACATCATACAATTCTGTAAAGTCATCAGTTTGAGAACAAAAGAGTTCTTATACAGAGTCTTACATAACTCAGTGTAGTGGTACAAATCACCAAAAGGTGGTAATGCCGTCTTACACATTATAATTACTCCAAGGACACAGGTGTCTTGGCATCTTACAAGTAAGAAACACACAGAAAATACATAGCAAAATATATGTATTAGCAAGCAAAGTGTATTACAACAATATGCATTCATATCCTGACATTTACTCTTGTACGATAGATGCCCTTAGCCCTTAATGTTAGTATAACATATACCAAAATGCTAGCTGTCTACAGTGTACCTCTGAGGGTACCAATTAGGATGCAGGGACCTCGTGTAACATTCCCCCCTTGTTGCCTCCAAGGGCAACATAGACAGATGTCTAGGGAAAGAACAGGAGCAGTGGTCATTTACAAACCCGACGCGCGAGCCTTGTAAAGGAACTCGAGCTGCTCATGGTGTTGGCGCAGTGTGCGCCGTAGGCAGCAGAGCATGGTGATCAAAATGAAAATTAAAAATGCTTGTATAATAACAAAACCTTTAAAAGTAATCTCTAACCAGGTGTTAGCTAAAGCGTTATTCATATCGCCATCATTAATCAAGGTGAGAACAGCTTCATTGGCTTTGGTCATATTATTGCTGATGTGGATGAGGTGTGTGTCTTTCCTGTCTAAAAGTGATTTCAATGTAAGTGTGAGTAGGTCTATGTGAACATTAAAGTATGGTAAGTATTCTGACAGTGTGAGTAGATAATCGGGGTTACCATCAATAATGTCTGCATCCAGAAGGGAGACAGGGGTTATAACAGTATGTCCAATCACAGTCTTCTGGTGGGGGACAAAACAAAAATTGGGGTAATCAATAGCACATGTAACAGATCCATATGTGTAAGATTTGTGATTCGTGACCATGCAGTACTCGCCATTGGAATTATACTGTGAGCGCACAGTAGGCAGTCTCCACTTTTGCAACTGGACAGGGCAGGTGTAGGTTGTCTTCGAAATCCATGTTGACAGGCGATGAACCTCCTCACAATAGAATTGTTAGAGCTTACCCGGTGCCAGAGTCGAGTCAAAGGAGTCAGTGCCATTCGTGGTGATGTCATCATCCATAGTGAAAGTCCAATGAATGCTGTCTGGAGAGTAACCATAAACAGGTTGAATAACATCAAATACATCACATTGGCACAAGTAAATATATTGCTTTTTCGCACAGCAGTCCGTGTGCGGAGCCACCCAGGCATCCAGGAAAGAATGGTAAACCAGGAGAGGTGGTAGATCGAGGCGTTCTCTGTAGATGTCTTCATCCAAATGCCCAATGGAGTGTACCAGTGCAAGTCTGTTGAACAAAGCTGTAGTGAGATCAAAGCGTGGTAAGGAGACAGTGTAAGAAACAAACATGGTATCTGTTATGGAACACTTCTTAGCAGCAAAACAAGAACCAGTATTAGGGTGTCTGGTCACAAACCCCAAATTCCTAGCTGTAGAAAGAGGAATGGTTAAAGTCTGTTGCATACACATGGAAACACAGCTAGTGGTTTTACATCTTGGATAATACCATTTGGAGATGTGTCTATCATGTATAATGTCAGGTATTCTTCCAGATTCTACATCACGGAAGAGGTTATTGATGGTAGTGATGATGTAGGAGCCATAAGCAGAGCAGAGTATCTCTCTAGCAATGTATTGTTTATCTGCTTCTTTGTTGTTCTGTTGTATGAGTGCATTAATCTTATCTTTAGAATCAGTGAATGCCTTAGCAATGTCGTGCGTGTTGTATACAGTGTATCTTTCTTCCTGACTAAGGACATCCACACCATGCAATAATGGGGGTAGTATGTTGTTGGCCAAGCCAGTGGAGAATTTGGCAGAATGACTTTTGATAGCAGCAATGTCTGCTTTGTTCCAGATAGACATAGCCGTACCAAAAAGGCCTGGACAGTACCTGTCACACCTGTGACATCAGAACTGTCAACTTCACGTGTTTTACATTTATGAGCTAGATTATCAGGAGAGGGCTTCCTCCTGAAGTTGCCTCTATGTTCAGTAGAGTGGACCCTGGCAATAGGGTCTTCCATACGAATCTGAAATGCAGCTAAACTATCAGGCAGTAATGTACTATAAAATGCTGATGTATTAGTATTGTGACACATACCAAACTCTTTTATATTCCAGTAAGTAAGATTAAACAAAACAGGTATATGCATAAACTGTAAGTTATTAATCAAAGAACCTGGAAGGGCAGTGGCTGTTAGACCACTACAGGGACCAGGGGTATGCTTTGGACATTCCAGAAGCTGTTTGTCAGTGGGCGGTAACACAGAGAGGTACATGGCTGCAGAAGCCATGTGGTGTATAGCACAGAATTTCCAAGCAGAATCTTTGGACAAGGAATTACAGTATGAAGGTTCAATTAAGGCAATTATGTTGTACAAACCAGAATGTCTTAATGCAGTTTGTAACAAGGACAACAAACCATTTGGGGATAATTTAGCATTGGGCCAACCTTGGCAAGTTCCTTTGGAGAGTTTGGCCACAGGGAGAATTTGTCCTTGTGATGTGGTTTGCCACTCAGTTTGAAGGGTAGATTTATCAGGATCAACAACCGAGGCAGTTAGGTAAGCATCGGAACCTTCCTGGACAGTGATCATACTATCTGGTATATTGATGGATACTCCCTCTGGAGGAGGTGCTGGAGGATCGAGGTGTCGTAGGAGGTCTGGTACCGTGCCTTGGATGCAGGGGATAACTCCTGAGAGGAGGAGATAATGGAACAAGATAGCCATCTTGTCAATGTATCTGAAAAGGAAGATCAAAGATTAGTATGTTAGTACTATTCCACCCAATGGGGTGAGGCAAAGTAAATTAAGCTCCTTTATACAGTTTCAGCTGGTTTGCATGTAACCATTTTCAGTCAACTTGTTGTGGAGGAGTCTAACTTGATAGACTGCCGGACTGAGCTTGTTGACAATAGGGTATGGGCCTTCCCACTTGTTGGCGAAGGAGTGGATGGGATGTGCAAATCGAAGTACCATTACCTGATCTCCAACTTGCCAATCCACTTCTTGTGTGTGTTTGTCAAACTGTATTTTGGATTGTTGCTAGGCCTTTCCCATGCAGTTGGCAGCATACAAGTGTGTGTGTTTGAGGTCTTTCCTAAGTTTTTCCACATATTGGTCCACAGATACATGGACTGCAGTGGGAGTGTGCAGGTCAAACAACAGGTGTTCAGATAATCTCATCTGTCTACCAGTCATCACCTCAAAGGGTGTGAGCTGGGTGGTGGCTGAGGGTGACCCCCTAATTGCCATAAGGACTAATGGCAATAGGGAATCCCAGGTTTTGGGATTGTCCTCAATGAATCTGGAAAGCATTTGCTTAATCCGTCTGTTGGCTCTCTCTACTTGACCTGAGGATTGAGGGTAGTAAGGTATGTGGAACTTCTGTTGAACTCCAAGGAGTTCAAGGGATTCTTTCATCAACTCACCTGTAAAACTGGTTCCTTTGTCAGAGTCTACCTTGAGAGGTTGACCCCACCTGGAGAAAATCTGTTCCACCAGGATTTTGGCAGTAGTTTTCGCTGTACATGTCTTAGTGGGGAAAGTTTCTACCCACTTAGAGAAGAGGTCAGTTACCACAACAGCATATTTATTATTTCTGCTGGTGTTGGTCAGAGGGCCAATGAAATCAATTTGAATGGCATGCCAAGGGCCAGAATGTCTTTGTGGTAAGAGTTTGGCATTTCATTTGGTAGGGATGGGGTTGTTTTGCGCACAAACAAGACAGTCGTCTATGTATTGTTTAACATCTTTGGTGATAGCAGGCAACCAGGCAGTGGTCTTGAGTCGTTGGAGGGTATTTTCTGCTCCCTGGTGTCCACCAGTAGGGGTGTCATGCACTCGGTGCAAAAATTCAGATCTTAAATGTCCGGGAACCACCCACAACTTAGTGGTGGAGTCACCTGGTTGGAACCAGATGAGCTTGTCATCTGGTGACAAGCGTAACTTACCTTCATGCCTCCGATAGGGGTTGTGTGTGGGAAGTTTCTCTTCAGTACCTTTGTCAAGGAACCTGAACACCTTATTGAGTTCAGTGTCAAGCTGCTGGGCTGTGGAGAGGTCCAAGGGGGAAAAAGGTTCAACTTTCTTCCAGAGTGCTGCAATGTGTACAGCTGCATTAGCATCTGGATGGTCCATCATCCAGACATCCCCCCTCAGGCCCCTTCCTTAGCAAGGGTGTCTGCTGTGTCATTGAAGGCACGATAGGGGTCATGGAGAGAGTGGGCTTTAACTTTGTATATGTAGAGTTTGTGTGTAAATTTTTGTGCCAGTGAATGTATGTATATTACCAATTCCTTGTACTTCACTGGGCTGCCATCAGAGGAGAGGAAGGAGTTCTTCTGCCAGAAGGGAAGAAATTCTGTAAGAGAGCAACAAACCCAGTTAGAGTCTGTAAAGATGATGATATCCTTGGTTCCATGCTGGATGAACTCGAGGGCACAGGCCACCGCTGCCATCCCTGCATATTGTGATGATGCTACACTACAGTGCTTAGATATTTTGACAGTGTTCCCATGAGGGTAGATCACTAGAATGCCCATCCCTGCAATTTGTTCTCTCTGATAGTAGGAGGCTGAACCATCAGTAAAGACACGGCACAAAGAAGTGTTATCAAGTATTTGTGGCATGGCAGGAAGGAAAGGACCTGGATCGGGAAGATCAGGTGACTGTAGTGTACAGTCATGGGGTTCTCCCTGGAAAAGGAGGCCATGAGCTAACATAGATGGAACTTTAGTCGGTTGTACCTGTATGTCTCTGTCCTGGAGAAGAAGTGACCAGTGAGTCAGTCTGGTGTTAGAGACTGACCCATCCTTCACTCTTATCTGAGAGCAGAAAGGTGGCTTGGGTGTGGTTGGTGTTAATGATCAGAGGTGAGTACCCAATGATATACAGGAAGTGCTGGACAGCCCAGTAGGTGACCAGAAGGTTCCTTTCACAAAGGCCATACTTCTGTTCCACTGGGGTCAAGAGCTGTGAGGCATATGCAATGGGTCTCAAGGTGCCATGCACCTTCTGAGCCAGCACTGCTGACATATCAATGTCAGAGGTGGCACATTCCCAGATGGAATGGTAGTGCGGGATTGGGGTTGACCAGAGCTGGGGCAGAGGCCAAGGCCTGCTTCAGTGACATCACAGCATGGGTGTGTATAGGGCCCCAAGTCCATAGTACATCCTTCTTGAGTAATTCATACAGAGGAGCAGCTTTCTGAGCAAAATCACAAATAAAATCTCTCGAATAGTTCACCATACCTAGAAACCTTCGAAGAGCTGCCACACTGGTAGGTAATGGCAAGTCTTGCAATCCCTGTACCTTCTTCCAGGTAGAGCTTCGACCTTGGTAAGTTATTTTTAGACCCAGAAAGAGTACTTCTTTCTGACACAACTGTGCTTTTGCTGGGTTACATTTCAAGCCTGCTTTCTGAATGAGACTCAGTAGTTCGTCCAAGAGATCCAAATGTTGTTCCTGTGTGGCTGTTGCCAACAACAGGTCATCCACATATTGTAAGAGACATTGGGGAGTAGAGAAACTCTCGAGGGTGTCCATCATGTGGAGATGGAACAGGGATGGACTGTTATGGAATCCTTGTGGCAAGCAGGTCCATGTGTACTGTCTTCCTTCAAAGGTGAAGGCAAACTTATATTGACTCTTAAGGGCCAATGGCAATGACCAAAAACCATTGGAGATGTCCAGGGCACTGAACCATTTCAAGTCAGGGGTCAGAAGTTGTAGCACATCTGGTGCTGATGCCACAGTTGGGGAACAACTGCGGGCGACCTGATTCAGTTTCCTGTAGTCAATAGTAAGTCTCCAGGTACCTGTGGGTTTCTTTACGGGCCATACTGGGGAGTTGGCAGTGGAAACACAGGTTCTGATTACTCCTTGCTTGAGGAGTGACTTGATTGTTTCTCTGAGGGAAGGCAAGGCCTCAGTTGGAAAAGGGTATTGCCTTTGCCTCTCATGTGCTGGGCCTGGCACTTCAATGACGGTGTGCATTCTACCACAGTCATGCTTGTTGACAGCAAACGCTTCCAAATGTCATTGCAAAATAGGTAGGAGCTTCATGAAAAGTTCATGATTCTTGAACAAATCTATGACATCATACTCTTTGTCATTGGCAGATATCGTTGCCACAACGTGTGAATCAGGAATCAAGATGGTATGATATTGACCCTGAATCTGTATCAGTAGCATGTTAGCTAGGTTCACCACACAGCCGTGCAGTGCAAGGAAGTCAATCCCTATAATACTAGGATGATCATGCAGTACCATTAGTTGGAAGTGTGTGAGGCCTTTAGATGGCCTAGCTCTACTGGTAAGGGTAGAGAATGCTATGCAGGTAGCCTAGTACCATCGACTCCTGACATGTTGGTCCTCTGCCCGGTGGATCAAGGGGATGTGTTCTGGTGTTCATCATGTAGCACAGATACAGCTGCACCTGTATCTAACAAAACTACTAGTAGGCGGCCCCTGACCTCGGCCTCGGTGCAGGGCCTTCCATTTGTATCCGAGACTAGCTTGTTTACAATCTGGACTGGGGCCTGTAATTGTCAATCCGTACTGCCAGAAGCATGCAGAGGTTGGGTCTGGCTCACGTGAATCACTTCACCATGTTGCACTGATGCTATATAGGGAGGAGTTTCTGGGTTCAAACCCGAATAGGCCTGAGGGCCTGTGCCGCCGGTGTCCCCATGGCCAGTTGGGGCCTGGGTCACCGGTTGAACTGCCGTAAGGGCCTATGCGGGAACAGCATCTGCCACAGAGTGTACTTGTCCCAGGAGCTCTCGAAATTTCCGATACTCTTCAGCTATCTCCCTATATGAAGGACCCGTTCTCTGTTGTTGTGGTTTACCTCTACCCTTATGCTTCCTGTTCTTATGCCAATTCCGGTTCCCACCCCACTGTTGTTGTTGTTGTTGTTGATGGGCCTGTTGGGGGTGTTGATTATCAGCTGGAGGGGCTTTCTGATGTTGGGC
The DNA here is from genome assembly GCA_016271365.2 of Neoceratodus forsteri. Lineage (NCBI taxonomy): Eukaryota > Metazoa > Chordata > Ceratodontiformes > Ceratodontidae > Neoceratodus > Neoceratodus forsteri. The sequence continues at coordinate 1,204,953,074 of CM057452.1, forward strand.
CTGTTGGCGTTGGGCCTGCCCTTCCACTGTGTAGTGCGTCGTGGCCTCCGGAGTTGACTCCACGGCAGCTACCTTTTTGGAACCGGAGCCCAGATCACTGATATAGAGTTGATACACTCTCTCGGTTTTCTGAAGGATGTCGGCAAACCTATCCGTATTGGGGTAGGTGGTTGGCTCTACCTTTTCTCTTACTGCTGGAATCATGTTCCTAAGGAACAGGGTCTTATATTCGATAAGATCTACATCTGCAGCTTCTTGTGCCAGGTGTTTTCCTGCTCGGTAGGCCATCCAGAGTCTCTGGTAGTAAGTCACTGGACTTTCTTTTGCACTCTGGTTCATAGGGTATGCATGCATCACTCCTACTACACCTGGGCTGTGAGCAGAAATGAGCTCAGCTGCAACCTTGCCAAAGGTAACGTTCTCATCCTGGAGAACAGCATTGGGGAGTTTGGCCCACAAACCAGGATCGATGTTCTGGCGTAGTATTTGGACCTGATATTCTGCAGCAAGGCTAAGCATCTCACATTTAGAATGCACCTTCTCCAAGTGACAGCTGAGGTTGTCGGATGGATTCATCCGACCGATGCTGTCAGCAATTTGCTGAACAGAGTAGGCCATTTGTAGGGGATTAGTGGGTCGATCAGGCAAAGGTAGATTGTCTCGAGTGCCGTCCAGGGCAGCCCGAGCTGCAGCTTCAGCTGCAGTGTGGACAATCCCTTCCTGAGTGCCAGCCTCTTGCAGAAGCTGCCTAATCTGGGTTTTAATAGCCCGTTTACTCCTCTCAGGAAGAGGTACATTGCCTATTGCAGTTTCAATCATGGTTTCTATCTCCTGCCTGTCTTCCACATTAATAATGGCTACCAGAGGTGCCATCGGGACCAGGCTTGGGCTGCTCCCCCATCATGGGGGCCACCATGTTGGCATCTCCATGATGAGCATCCGCAACGTGTCCTTGACGTGTGGCATGGGGAGTTTGGGTGGGGACCCATGCGCTGTGGATGGCTGGGTGTGGTTTCTGGGCCATGGTAGGGGCATGACTGGGTGTTGTAATGTGAAATGTCATCATCAGATAACTCCCCTTCTGATGACGAATGAAAGGCAGGGGCTACACCTCCCATTGCCTTAACATGTCCAGCCAGAACCTCTCGCTGATGGCGCAGTGTCGTCATCTTAGTTCTACATACATCGTGACTCACACTTGTAACATCCATATCAACCTCATCTTGCTTTTGCTTTTGCAATATTCTATACACGGCGCTCAATTCGCAATTGTCCCTGTAAGCCACTTCTAAATCAATACGTACCTGGTTTATCTCGTCCTGTAGCTCACCCATTTCGTCACTCAACTGAGCATTCGCAGCACTCAGCAAATCATTCATTTGCACTGCCTGACGCTTATCCTATCTCAAACTTTCACACTCCTGCTTCAACATACATATTTCCTGTTCTCCAACTTGCGCTGAATGATGCAATAGTGAATCCTTTTCATTTCTCAGAGTTTGGAGTTCAGACTCCAAGTTCTGCTGCAGTCTAATACATTCTGTTTCCTGCAAACCCATCTGTTGCTTAAGAGATGAAATCTGCAGATCAAGGGTTCGAAACCTCGCTTCGGAGGCTTCCAAAGCAGCATAGAGAGCTGCGACCATCAACCCTTTAGCATGACGCTTATTGGTTGATTGTCTCGTCTCTGTGTACTGGGTTGAAATCCCCAGTATAAGGTTTTCGGATTCACTTGTGTCCCGCGCAAAGTCAGCCCATCCTCCATGGGAGGCAAGGAAGTTCGAGACATCGAGTCTCAGTTCTGCGCAGATATCTGATACTGTGGCCATTGTGTGGGAGAGAATGAAAATTCAAACTGTGAAAAAGGCACCGTACTATGTATCGATCCACAGCACGAGCACTTTATACACAGCCGGGCTACTGTATTAGTTGTAGACTTGCAATTCAAAACTGCTATGGAGTGGGTCGAGACGGCATCAACCACACCTGAAAAGTCAGCCAGACTTTGCAATTTACTACAAACTGGTTTTAAAATGGGAGAGATGATACAGGAATGTACACCTACTGTCCCCCTAGGAAAGGAAAAAGTTTCAGCAACAAGTGAAAACTTGCAAACACCAAATATCACCTACATGCGTTCGCCAATTTGTTTGGAGGGCTAAACCTCACTTTCAGAAACTTGACGATATTGGGAATGCAAGTAATCATAGACACGTTGCATTAGAGTAATAAACAAGTTTATTACTACAAAAGGGATAAATCACAGTTGCCCTAAGCAGTTCTTACCAGTACGAACTGGGAGTCAGTGCTTTGCGTTCCCTACACCTCGAGGTTTCTTTGTGTCTCTTGGGGTCACTCAGGTCTCTGAGATATAAGGCTTGTGCATTACATTATATATCTATGATAATTACTATGGTTACCAAAAGATAGAAACATTTCTAGTTACAGAAATGAGCCCTATTGGCTAAATAAGAGGTGGCTCCACAGTCCAAGATAACATTATACAATTCTGTAAAGTCATCAGTTTGAGAACAAAAGAGTTCTTATACAGAGTCTTACATAACTCAGTGTAGTGGTACAAATCACCAAAAGGTGGCAGTGCTGTCTTACATATTATAATTACTCCAAGGACACAGGTGTCTTGGCATCTTACAAGAAAGAAACACACAGAAAATACATAGCAAAATATATGTATTAGCAAGCAAAGTGTATTACAACAATATACATTCATATCCTGACATCTACTCTTGTACGGTAAATGCCCTTAGCCCTTAATGTTAGTATAACATATACCTAACTGCTAGCTGTCTATGGTGTACCTCTGAGGGTACCAATTAGGGTGCAGGGACCTCGTGTAACAGTTTTCTATGTTTCCTTTGACATTGGCCGGGGAAAGGGCTCTTAGACTGACCACCCTTGTTCTGTGGAACTCCCTCCCAGCCTGCATCAGGGAATGCAGCACATTAAGTGACTTTAAAAAAGAGGTACTGAAGTGTTTTCTCAGCACTGACTCCCGTGCCCACTTTATCTGATAAGCAGATTTTGTTTTGTTTCTTATAACCTTTCTATGTATTTATTGTATTTAATGAATATATATATTTTATACAATTTTCTTGATGTAAGGAACACTGACTTTTAGGAAGAGTTCCTAACAAATGTCAATACCTTCCTACCTACCTGTGTACTGTGCCTACTTACCTACTAGGGTTGCTTGGATTTTGGGTGTTAAAATTGGAATCATCGGATTCTACTCTAATGTTAGGATTTCAGATTTTCAGAATTTGAGGTTGACAATCCAAAATCCTAAACATACTGGGCTCAATTTTCAAAGGCCCACATTTGCCACAAACCCTGGGTGCACCAAAAATATGGCACATAGGGCTTGCGACAATCACCCAGCTAGTGATTGGGATTTTGGATCCCATGTGCCAATTGCTGCAAGTTAGACCAACTTTTTCTGGTCTAATTTGCAGCTATCCTGGGGCCTGTTTTATGGGCCTTGTGCCAAAGTGTTGGCCCAAGCTGCCGTAAATCGGGTAGTGTCACAACTGTGTCTGACCTACCAAAATCACGTGCAGTTGTGGCAGAGGTGATTGGTGCAGCTGTGCCAAAGACAGGGTTTGACACAGGGCTTGATGCAAGTCCCACATCACCTTTTGAAAATTGAACCCACTGTGTCAGATGCAGATTTAGGAATTCAATTCCTATTCTGCATCTGACTACTAATAAACCTCCCCTATCCGGTACACAGACCACACAAGTAGTACTGTGTCCAGACAAAATAATGACCACCCACTTCAATCACCTTTGTTTCACCCTCCCTTGACTTAAGTGACTACAGCTGCACTGGATAGTGGGTAAGACTGTTCCATCCAGATTCCAGGGTATCCAATTTCTTCAATTCAATTTATGTTCCCCTCCAAAAATCTTCCAGTACTTACACTTCCTCCTCAGTTGGCAGCAAAGCAACCATTGCAACATCCCTGACCACCCAGCAGAGACCATGCAAACACAGGCTGCAGCAGAGTTGTTCAGTTTGCCCCTACCATCTCTTATCATCCTAGTCCCTGTAACGAGCCCAGTCCCTTTACATAGCCACTGCAGCCCAGTCCCTTAGAAGAAATAGTCCCCTTTCCTTCAGTGTTTAATTTTCTCCCGAGTCCCTTAGCAAGAAACAGAATGCTGGCCATCACTTTCCCTGTGGGATCTCGGAAAACTGAGGTGGCCTACCAGAATGAAAGCATGGAGAAGCAGGAGTAGATGCCTTACTCAGAACAGTGTCTAGCATAGTCACTTACCCAGGGTTTTGTTAATGCTTGCCACCTCAGTATTCCTAGGTTACACAGGGAAAGTGATAGCCAGGCTGAATTGGGGTGTTGTTTTACTCTTTTGCTGCATATGTCACCGAAGGGAGCATTCAGTTGCATGTACAGGGACAGTCAGGAGGGAGTTGGAATCAATAAGAAAGGGGACCATACTGGCTTAGGGCCCAGATTCTGCAGTGACTATGTAGATGGACTGAGCTAGTAGTGCGGGCACATTGAGCAACTCTACTGTGGCCTGTGTTTGTGTGGTCACTGTCAAGTGGTTGGAGGGGGCTGCACTAGTTGCTGTGCTGCCAGCTAGGGAGGGCTGTTAAGCACCACAACAAAGTATTTTTGGAGGGGATCTTGGATTTAATTCAAGAAATTGTATACCCTGGAATCTGGTCACAAGTCACAACAGTCCACCTCCAGCCTGATCCACGGGACCATTTCCTAATACACCTATGCCTCCTGTATCCACTCCAGCCACAGTCACATAAAGTAAGAGGTTGGGGGAACAAGGGTGGATGAGGGGGTCTATGTTTTTTACACTAGGCTTCTTCTAGTGTGTAACTGGGTGGGGGAGTTTTTTTCATTTATTTTATTTTATTTGCTACCCTGGTTGGCACACTGAGACAAAGACCCTTTTTGAGGTGCAGCCTGGAGCTACAAAAAGCAGCTAATGAAAAATGGAATGCATAACACAATTTACAAACAATATAGATTCCACTTGCAATATGCAAATACAAATATGGGCCCTTATGCATTAAGGAGAGGATAGCCTATGTACCTAAGATCTGTGGCACATGGGCAACCATAAGATGGAATGCCGCAAAGTGGAGGTCCATGGCACCTCCGCATTCACAGAAGTGGTGCATGCCCCTTGTGCACTCAGTGTCCTTGGTCAATTGTGCAGATAAAATGCAGTCAGTCCAAAGACATGTCTGGAGGGCATGCCACACTCTGTGCCATTCACAAAGGTGCAGATTGCCAGGCAGTGGGGTGCATGATACAGCATTGGAAACCCTGTAGTATCTTTTGCATGCCTCCCTGTGTGCTCACCTAATAACACCCACAGGCTGCGATGGGACAGGGCATCCCCCCACAATACTACCCATCCCACTGTACTGACAGGGATGGCTGGGGGCATCCATTCATGCACTTGCCCATCATTTAAAAAAATGGTGGACCTGTGCATACCAAGAGCCTCTGCTCACATGGAGTAGAGGATTTACTTTGTGACCCAGCATGGGCATCCTATTGGATGCCTACATGAGTCCCTTGATCTGTCCCCCTCCACACAGCAGCACTCTGGGGACTGGGCCACAGTCAGGTGGCCAGGGGATGCATACAGTTGTGCATACCTTGCACCCTGCACCTGTCCACAGATACAGAGCTATGTGGGGAAGGTACGACGGAATTGTGCATACCCAGCTTCAATAGTGCATAGTCCCCATGTAGAATAAAACATACTTTTCAATGTGGACATTATAAACAATTGCTTGACACATTTATGGTGGCCCAAAACATCACAGTGTTATGAGATTATAAAAAAAAAATAGAAGCGGTGGGCTGGGTCAAACTAGAAAAGTCTATGCTCCAGGGTTAAGACCACCAAAAAATCTTGTTTGATGGTCTCTCTGATGCTTTGAAGTCAATTCCAATCCCTAGTATCTCAATCAAATCCTGGAACAGTGTCTTAGAGGCACTGGACTGGATCCATACATGTCTCCTCACTGTCCCATATGGGAAAGGAAACTAATCCAATATGAAGGGAAATCTGTTAACTGGGACTCCTGGAAGAAAAAAAGGAATATTCTGCCTGGGAGATAAAGTGGACTCTAGCAATGGGACCATTGCTCCTTTCTCCGTTCTAAGAAAAAAAAAATCTCTCTTTTCAGGCATGAATTTCATAAATATTTACAATTAAGGGACACTCTAAGAGTTAGTTTCAACCAAGATCTGTTATTCCCTCCAGCAAACAATAAAGATAAGCTCCTAACATCTACACACAGCTAAAACATTATATACAGCCTAGTGATAGCTTCCTTCACTAATCCTGTGGAGAAACTTATTGGTAAGTGGGAAACTGAGTAAATGGTGAACATTTCACTACAAGAATAGGATTAATGTCAGGCCAGTACTCTTAAAGCCTGTAAAGAAATGAAAGGTGGGCTTATCCAACACAAGATAAGTCATAGATGCTCTACTCCCCACACAAGCTTGCTTAACTGGGAATTGTTAATGATGACAAATGCTGGAGATGCTGGTTATGTCAGGGTACCCATAATGCATATTCTGTGGTCATGCTCTAAAACATCACAATTCTGGGAGGAACTATGGTTGGCTTGCTGTACAATTATAACCTGCAACATTGATTGTTCTTCTAAATTGATGATAATGGGAATATTTCCTGATTCAACTTATTTAACTACTAACAAAAATCTTTGGTTGCACATTGCTCTAATAATAGCGAAGAACATTAATTTGAGGTATTGGAAGCAACAATTTTCTCCGTCCTTTAATGAATTGTTAATGACACGATAAGATCAAATTCTGAATGCCTTGATCATATTAGTCACAGCAGAACTGACAAATTGTATCTGTTATGTAACCCTTTTATGAACTCTTAAGTTCTGTAAGATTCCCAATCATATAGCTTAGCATTTTTCATTCTTAGTAGTGCACTCAATTCTACATTTTTATTTATTTATTCATTGCAGTTTAGGATTAGTACCTTTGAGCCTAGGCTCATTTACAAAGGTTCCAAGTCAGCAAATACGTGACACAACAAGACATAACAATACATACAGGTGAGCACACATTAACAGCAACATTTCATATGCATTAACAGCAAGTACAGTAGTTACCAGATCAGCAAATAGGTATACAAAGTTACCATGGGGAATTACCAACAACAAGAACACTACAGGAGTGTGGTACAATGCTTTTGGTAAGTGCAGAGTGCAGTCAAAGGACAGAGGGTGCCAGGCTGCTGAGGGGTAGTATGAAAGAAGCAGCCAGACTTGACTTTGTCCAGGGAGAGGTAGGGGGAGCAGTGCTAGAAGTGGAAAGAAAGAGGTAGAGCAGTGAGGGAAAGGGAGAGGAAGGGGTACCTTTGAGTCAGAGCGAGAGGAAGGGGAGTGGGGGGAGAGATTGGGGAAGTGAGGGGGTGAGGGAGGATGCGAAGGAGGTGGGGTGAGAAGATGACTAGGATTAGGCAGGGGCAGGGCTAGAAACAGAGAAAGCAACATTAGTTAGGTAGAGCAATCGCAAACATTCTTGTTTGCTAGGTGTGTATGGAGTCTGAATTTGAACTGGCTGAGCTTGTTACATTCGGTTAGGGTGGGTGGTAGGTCATTGAACCACTTGGGTCCATGGTAGGAAAGGGATCTCTAGGCAAGAGCAGTGCACTTAGAGGGTACCTGAAGCTCTCCCTCAGTTGCACTTCTAGTGTTGGTAGTGGGTTGAGCAGTTTCAAAGAGGATAGGGGTTGATGCAGGCGTGAGCCCCAACACTGATTTTTTTGCCTGCAAGCAAGCCTGGTATTGTACCCTGAGATGGAAGGAGAGCCAACCAGTCTCACTGTAAAGGGCACATGTATACATCAGATGTGGGCCCACAGGACCAGATGACAAGCCTTATTGACAAGGGTTTTGACCCTCCTTAGTGAGGTGTCATAGCCAGCCCCATAGATCACTAGTCTATAGTACACAGCAGATAGGACTGAGCAACAAGTGACAAGTTTTAAGACGTCCAGTGTCGTAGATGGTCGGTGGTGATAGAGAACACCCAGTTTAATATTTGCGGATTTGATGAGTTGCTCAACGTGAGCAGAGAAGGTGAGGGTATCATCCATGTGACCACCTAAATATTTAAATGTGTCTACTTTTTCAAGTGTGTCACCTTTTTGGTTCAGTATATTCAGGGGGGTGCACCTCTTCTTGTACTGTGGTGTAGAGAAGAGCATGCTTTTAGTCTTTTTATAGTTGAGCAATAGTTTGTTTTGAAAGAACCACGATTACATGTCATTTTAAAATTCTATTATAAGGAAAATGTTTTAGTCATGTATACTGTTTATTAGAACCAATCCACTCACATTCACAATGTAAATTACTCAGAAGTGTTGAATTATTAACAGATTATATTATTGTTATTCTTTGTATGATATATATTTTCTGTTTCATTTTTAATTTGCAATAAAATAGTAATTATAAATAAAATTACAAACAATTGCATTGAGAGTTAGTCAGACAGGAACTGGATGGCTCTGTGGATTGGTAGAGGGTTAAGAAGCCTTTGATCTCTAGGTATGGGTTCAAATCCACCACAGGTCGGTAGTGCTCCACAGCCATTATCAGCTGAGGTTTGTTCAGTGTCCTATGTGAAACAAGTTGTGGTGGTCTCAGTCTAGTTCCCAGTGGGCAGGTGTCCACATAAAAAAAAAAACATCAGCACAATTGGCACTAATAGGCACCCTTGCTGGCAGTTTGACATGAGAGGCCAAGGACTGAATGGGCATGGAGTCTGAACTACCCTCTCACCTACGTGGTGTTCCCTCCATGGCATGATTGAGGCATATTGGTGGGGCAATGTAGGAAATCTTGTACTGTGATCTCATGTGCTGTCCCTGTCTTGGGATAAATGGAGGACTTCAGGTTCCAGTGCTGTCAATCCAGCACCTTTCACGAGCATTAAAATAATTCACACACAGAATAACAAACAAAAAATAAAAATAAATGGAAGCACCCTCTAGGAGTTTACTAGTTAATTTTGGTTGCTAGGTGAAGTTAGGGATAAAGAGAGAGCTAGTGCCGGTAGGTCTGGATGCTGCCTGTAGGTGGGGCCCATCTCCAGAGGGTATAAATAGGGGAGTAATTAGATTCTGGGAGATTCAGAGAGAGTTCAGGGGAAAAAAGAGTCAGGTTGTTCAGTGTGCAAGTTTGGCTGGAGGGCCGAGGTAGGGCCAGGGTGAGCTGCTTACAACCCATCCCTCCTTCCTTGAAGACCCACATATGGAGAAGTGTGGCAGTTTGGGCCAGTAGAGAATGAGATAAGAGGGGAAGCATTGAAGCACAAGTTTGGGCCTGTTGGTGCAGTGGGAAATCTGAGACTGCAGAGCAAGCAGTAGGTGGCCTGCCAAGTGATCTCTGGCACCTTGGTAGGGTAAGCACCAATGGGTACCCTGTATCTGAAGTAGTCTTGCACATGGGTGAGTGCAGCCTTTCGGTCAATGTGTGTCCTGTGAGCAGGCTTGCTCTGGCAGTTTGGCAATGGGGTGCAGTTTAGTGGTTGCAGTCTGGACTGTTGTTGGCATAGTGGTGGCAGCACTACCCCCTTTTCCCCTGGCCAGTGGCTGCTACAGTGTTGGGACACTCAGGTTGGGAAGCCTGTGAGGGTAGGGAAAGGCCTATGTGGGGAATGGTTGGTTGGGACCCTGGCTGGGTGGGAGACCATCTGTGTGCTCTGTGTGGCACAAGCAGGGATCCATGTGATAATGGTGAATGCCTAAAAGTGATCACCGTTATTGCTTATTCAGAGTGCTGAACACATTTTCAGCACTCTGGCAACCCCAGCACACCAGAACAATGGTACCAGGACAGATTTTTACTGCTTTCTGTGGGGTGGTGCCCTCCCAAACCCCCCCTCAAGGGGGGCTTAACCCCCCGCACCCCCTACTTAAGGATTCTCAACTCAAGGGGGAGATGCATGTTGGGGGAGGGGTGAAAGCAGTAAAAATAAAAGGTTTGGGCTGGGCACAATAAAAAATCACACCAGCGCACAGACCTGAACCCAGTACCTCAGCCACCCCAGCCACTAGCCAATCCCTGATGCCACAACGCAGCTCGACCAGCAACCGCAGCACCACCCACTACAGTCTCTCCACCCCACCAGCCCACGCTCACCATACTCGCTCCCACCCCCCTGAGCGCGTACGTATAGCAACATCCTGTTGCCTAGTTCAACCACCCCCTCATCTGGTCGCCCTACCTTTCCGTCGCTGTGAGTGGATTGAGCCAGGAAAGAGTCACCGTAATGGATGGCACCCTTTCTCATGTGCCCACTTCACGGGGTACCCACAAGCAGCAGTCCCCTAGGTGAAGGCAATCCAGAAATTGGAATTGCTAGATGAGCAGAAAGTGCCTCTGGGTCTCTGTAGGTCCAGAAGTGTGATACTCTGCATGAGGTTTTAGTCCCTATAGGTCCTGGAGTGGTCAGCACTCTTTAGGGGAGAACAGAAGATGCATGGCATCAGTGATTAGATGTCCAGAAGGTCTTCAGTGGTTCAAGTTTTGCTAAGAACACCAATTAGACTGTGTAAGATCTTGAAGTACAGAAAAAGCTCCATGTATTGTAAGACACCCCCCCCCCGGTGCAGAAGGCTTAAGGGAAGGCCAAGTTGGAAATGTAATTGGGGCAGTTGAAACATCTCATGCTGTCATAGTCCCCAGTGTATGCCCAGTGTTGAGAATCAGAAAATGAAAAGTAAGCAAGTGCCTGAGTAAAGTTTAGAGTGAAATGAAAGGGATATGAAATGGAAGTGCTGCTGGGTACAAACAACCTATAAGTGTGGCCTTGATTCGGTCCAACATATCATATTGCTGCTGTCAGGAATGTAGCTGTTTCGGCTTGAGGGAAGTTCTGCATACAATAAATCAATCTGTTGGAAAAAGAGATTGTTGCAGAAAGAGTGTCAGGTTTTGGCCTGTGAAGTCTGTCCATTGTGTATGTAACCCCCACTCTCCATGGAGTGATTCATTAACTTTCTTGTTCATTAAATCTGTTTCTGCATGTTCGATTTTCGAGTGGACATTGAACTTAATCAGACTGAACTGTGCAATTGTGTGTGTGCTAATGAACATTTCCCCTACAGCTCACTTTTAAAACTAAAAATCACTCCTGCTCCTCAACTAGTGAAGCCAACTCACTGCCATCAGAAGAACCAGGTAATGATCATAGTTTTATTTTTCCTTGGACTGAGCTTTCTGGCTTGTACGATGTTCCTCTCCCATCTTTACCACCTGGATACCCCTAGACAGTGGGGTGAGGGGGGACTTACAAACATGGGAGCTTGTGCAGGATCAAAGAACTGTTAGGGGAGCAAGTTTGTGCCTGGACTGATTTTTGGGAACTGAATGGGAGTTTACATATGGTGGAGGCACCATTTTGAACTCATACACATGCCTCATAGCAGCACCATTTTCAACATAAACTGTTTAGCATCCACTTAATGTATACAGAACTTAGAGATCCACTGTTGATTGTTGGAGGTAGCTGAGCTGGGACTGGGGGTCACATTGCATAGAATAGGGGGTGCTACCTTTGCTGATCCTGATCTGTATTGCACCACAAATGTATCAGTGAAAGGAAATGCCCAAGTGCTTTGGAATTTTAGGAAACCGTTGAGGTTCTGTTTAAAGAACCTTCATAAACCCCACCATGGCTGAGGATTCAGGAGATGGAAGTTGGATGGTTCTTGTGCCAGCATCTTTACTGTCATGGCTATAGGACTTGGCCCAAAAGGGAGGAACGCAGGAGAAGTATGTGATCTGCCATCATTCCCATAGTGTGGTGAAAGTTTTGCCTATCTACTTGGACTCTTCAGGTGGTGGCACCATTTTCCCAGCTTGCCCTGCTATTGAATGCCAACCTGCTTGGAGTTTGGCTACTACCTCCTCTTTGATGAATGTTGTCTCGTCTAGTTTGGAGAACTGGGAGCAGGTGGTTACTACCACCTGTGGAGTAGTTCATGGGGAGAGGGGTGCTAGGCATCTGCCCAGTCCTTATCCGCCGCCGGCACCTGACCCTTCTCATGGCAGAGGCCACGGGGTGGCAGATAGGACTTTACTTTCAGAGTCTCCCACATTAGGCCCACACCCCTCAGCAGCAGGCACTGTAAAGAAATATCTAGAGGACCCTCCTCTATTGCTGCAGAGGCCCAGTTGTCCAACACCCTGATGTGGAGGTGAAAAAAATTATTTCGGAAGGAGACTCCAGTGTGGGAAAAGATCAGGAGCATACTTACTCCCTCCACCTGGTGAGCAGTATAAGTCATATACCTTTGATTATCAGTTTTGGGAACAGGATATCCCTAAGCCATACCATTTCCCCAGCAAAAAGTTTCCCGACAATATGCCCTGGCTGTGTCTGTTCTGCATTCAGTGTAGGAAGGACGTGGACACTCTTCATCCCACTGACCCCTATTATTTGAGGTACACCTCTGGGAGTTGGCTGTTAAAGGGTACTGCACCCAGAAGCAGAATGTGCAGTATCCCAGACTGGTCTCAGGTGGAGTGCTGGGTTTATTGGTGAATCAGAAAGGAATACCCTGGTGAGGTTGCCCCACATGTGAACAAGAGGAATTGGGATGTGATTGAGGAAAAAAGAGAGGACTGGGTGCATCACAGCACACTGAATGAAGTTAAGTCAAAGAGCCATGGAAGTGCTTTGGAGGCAAGAGGACATGAACAAGAAGCCATCAGGAGACTCAAGCAAATGTATCTTTCAATGGTATAGACTGGAGAGACTCTCTTTAAAACCTTTTCAATGGTCCAGGATGTGGAAGGCCAAAGAACCAAATATTATGTTACCTGTGAAGATGCCTTCAGTGATGAGTGCACCAAACCAGATCCCAAGTTGTACTTCACATAGAATGCCTAGCCTTGGTGTTGTAATGTCCTGGGGGAAGAAACCAGAGACTGTTTAAAATTAGCCCCTTGATGCTGGTTAGTGGGACTGCTAAACTTTGGACCACTTTGTGAAGGCTGGGTGAGATGAACCCTTTATAGTTACTGGTTATGTGTTTTAAAATGTTTTTAGGGGGTTGACTCTTCAGCTGCCTTAACAATGACAATTTTTGATAATACGTGACAATAATTTTTGTTTAAAAAAAAATAATAACAGTAAAAATCAGGATGAAATGTTTATCATTCAAAAGTTAGAGATATACCTGATTGGTGTGCCTGAAGTTTGCTTGTTGGTAGTGTGAATCAGAGAGTAAATGGAAGTGAGAATTGTGATAGGGTTGAATAAGGCCCTGCCTCATTTGTTATGCAGAAAGAGTTTAAATATAAGGGTCTGTTCTGTCCTCTCCTTTTCTGTCTGTTCTCTGTCTGGTTGTGCAACTACATTTTCTTGTGAGATCTAGGAACTGATCACTCTGACAGTTTTGCAATTGTCCACCTCTAGCTATCTCTCTGCCTTCCCTTGCTATTTCTGTCTTTTCAACCCCCTTGCATATCTGTGGGTACAGAACTATATGTGAATCTTTATGTGGAAATGTCACTGATCCTGGGATCCCTTTGTTTAAAACTGTATATAGCTATACTGCTGAAATGATTGCAAAAAGCTATTTGGAACTCAAGGTGTTAACCTGAGATGCAGTTTGTAAACTCCCTGCAAAACTGTGAACAAGAGGTCAGTTCTGGATTGCTATGTTCTGTTTGTTGCATCTGCAAGGAAACTGACAAGAACATTCTGTGAGAGGCAGGACATCTCTTAATGAGGTTCCCAGGCAAAGACTTATAAAAAGGCAGCAATGCTTTTGTTAGAGAGACAAGGAGAGTGAGAGACATAGAGATTGAAACTTGGATTTAAGAGATACTCTCAGAAGAAGGACTTAGTTTTCTCTGTTTGTATAGCCTTTGTACATAGTTATACAGAATAATTTTAATTTTTTATTTTGCTGTTATTGAGAAAAACAGAACACTATTTACGAATTTTGAAACTGCTCCTGTTTTTTTATGCCTCCTGACCTGTGCCTTGATGACAAGAATGAGCATGAGTAGGTTGTATTACTGTTTTTAGTTAGTGAAATGTTTAATCCTGTTCAATTTTATTGTACAGAGCTACTATACTGCAATCTGCCAATGATGCTTAAGCTGTTATGGTCAAAAGTTTAAGAAAAATATTTGGGGAAAAACTATAAAATCTAGGTGCCCATTCCTGGCAGCAGCACTCTTCTATTAATTTTGGGAAATAGTGAGTGTAGAAAATTGTGTAGTGATGGGGGGGAGATGCATCTGCTGCAGTACCTGGCCTGTGACTTTGGGAATCAGTGGGTGGTTGCCAGTTCACCCCAGTAAGATATAGTACTGCTGTTAGACTGTTAAGTATAAGGGTTCCCTTAGGTTGTCAACAGAATTAGAACGTATAAGAATTTTGGACTGATATATCAGTCCACGGCCCTTCAAAGGTTAAATTGCATGAATTTCCACCATTTCGATGGTGTAGCCAGCTTAGTGCCCTGACTATTGGGGGAAGGGAGAGTGGCCATCCTCTGGGGTGCTGATGGTGAAGCCTGGTGAGGCATTCACCAGGGGGTGTATGTTTTCATTGGGGGGAAGTGTAAGCACCCTCTTGGAGTTTGCTAGTTAATTTTGGTTGCTAGTTGTAGATAGGGATAGAGAGAAAGCTGGTGCAGATAGGTCTGGATGCTGGGTCTGCTTGATGTTTGCAGGTGGGTCTGATCTTCAGAGGGTGTAAACAGGGGAGAGATTAGATTCTGGGAGATTTGGAGAGAGCCCAGGGTAAAGAAGAGTTGGGGGTTAGGCCCACAAGTTGGGCTGGAGGGCCACTGTGGGTCTGGGGTGGGCTGCATTCCACACTAGTCCTCCTCCCTTGAAGAACAACATATGTAGAAATGCAGTGAGTCAGGCCAGTAAAGAATGACAGCAGATGGTTGGGGGAGCATTGGAGCACAAGTCTGGACCTGTCAGTGCAGTGTGGAGCTGGAGCCTCAGAAGCAAGCAGTAGGAGGCCTGCCAAGTGGTCTCTGGCACCTTGGTAGGGTAAGCACCGATGTGGGCCCTGTATTTAAAGTAGTCTCACCCATAAGTAAGTGCAGCCTTTTGGGTCAGTGTGTGTCCTATGAGTGGGCCTGGCAGTTTGGGCCTGGGGTGCAGTTCAGAGGTGGCAGCCTGGACTGTTGTGGGTGTAGTGGTAACAGCAGTATCCACTTTTCCCCTGGCCAGTGGCCATTATAGTGTTGGGACCCTTACATTGGACAGCCTGTGGAGGCAGGGAAAGCTCCATGTGGGGAATGGTTGGTTGGGACCCCGGCGGAATGCCAGACCATCTGGGTGCTCCATGTGGAATAAGCAGCAGTCCCTTGGGTGAAGGCAATCCAGAAACTGGAATCACTGCATGAATGGAAAGTGCCTCTGGGTCTCTGTAGGTCCAAGAGTGTTACACTCTGCAAGGGGTAGTTTACTCCCTGTATGTCTGGGAGTGGTCAGCAATCTGCAATGGAGAACAGAAGGTACAAGGCATTAGTGACTGGATGTCCAGAAGGCCTTCGGTGGTTCAGTTCTTGCTAAGAACACCAATTTGACTGTGTAAGACCTTGAAGTAAAGAAAAAGCTCCATGTATTAAAAGACCCCACCCCCGTGGAGAAGGTTTATGGTAAGGCTAAGTTGGAAATGGGATTGGGAGAGTAGAAACATCTCATGCTACTGTCATAGTCCCCAGTGTATTCCCAGGGTTGAGAATCAGAGAATGAAAAATAAGCAAGTGCCTGAGTAAAATTAAGAGTGAAATGAAGGAGATGTGAAATGGAAGTGCTGCTAGGTGCAAACAATCTATAAATGTGGCCTTGGTTCGGTCCCCCATATTGCTACTGTCAGGAATGTAGCCTTTTCAGCTCAAAAGAAGTTCTGCATACAGTAAATCAGTCTGTTGGAAAAAGAGATTGTTGCAGAAAGAGTGTCAGGTTTTGGCCTGTGAAGTGTCCCCACCGTGTAAATACCCCCCACACTCCATGGAGCAGTTCCTTAACTTTCTTGTTCATTAAATCTGTTTTTGCATCTTCGATTCTGGAGTGGACATTGAACTTAATCAAATTAAACTGCAATTGTGTGTCTGCTATTGGACATTTCCCCTGTGGCTCACCTTTGAAACTAAGAATCACTTTTGCTCCTCAACTAGTTAAGCCAACTCACTGCCATCAGAAGAACCAGGTAATGAACATATTTTTATTTTTCTTGGACTGTGTTTGCTGGCATGTACAGTGCCCTCCTCCCATCTTTACCACCTGGATACCCCTGGGTAGCTGGAGGGGGGCTTACACAAAACAAAGCAAAACATTGCATCCAGAGTTAGTAAGCAAATCTTGCTTTTGTTGAACTTTAAAAATTGCATGAGTAGTAACATCTTGAACTATGGTGTGACTAGGGAGTGGATGTGGGATCAGAAAGTCTGATTCAGATTTTCAGCTTGATTCCAATGCCTTAATTGGCATCAGAATGGACCCACAGTCAGAGTCAGAATTCTGGAGAATCCACCTGATGCAAATGGAATGGATCCCACCAAATTTGAGCATCCTTACTACCTATCTATCAGCAGATGGGTTGGAGTGGATGTGGTGTGTTTTTTAATATTGGGAGGATGATTAGTAAATGTACTGCAGGGCATACTTTATTGATGCCCAAGTGTTCTGAAGCTCTGAGTTAGCTTGTCTTTTGTCCTCCCCAATATCCTGCAATATATAAGTGATATTAACACCACAACCACTTGTTCATTTTTGTTTCACGGTGCACTAATCCTATGTTTTTGCTCCAGACAGACTTTATGTCTGGTATGTGGCCAAGTCCAAACTTATATCACTAGGTCACCTACTGTAGACCTTGGAAATAATTCTGATACTGCTTATACCTATAGTTGCATAGGGAATAGTGCTTGGCTATATTGAGAAATTTCCATCATGGAACAGAAAGATTACTGTCATGGTGGCTTTGGGATGTAAACTCTTAAATCCCTCAACCTCCCACACCTTCCAGGAAAGTGAGTCTGTATATGGAAGTGGGTGAGTAACTTAATTCTTTTTTTAAGCATCAGGCTGGCAGGAACCAGGACTACCTTGTGAGCAGCACTGGTGATATCATAGACTATAGTGTGCTAAGGGTTGGTGTCAGGAGTCAACTTGATCTTCATTTTAAGCATCCCAGCCAGTAAGAGCTGAAACCAGTTGGGAGGACATATGTTTAGTAGAAAGAGAGTAGTGGATGTGGGAAGCTGAGGAATGAGGGTGGGATTACATTCTAAGGGAAAATCAAAGTAGTTGGAATGAACATGTACTGTTTATGTTCTATTGATGTGTGTGCCACTTTACAAAAGAATGCACATTTACAATCTACTGATGAGTGAGTCTGCTTCAGGGGTATGCTGAAGTTGGAGAGAGTTCCAGATAAATCTTAAAGCTAACAGCCTGCAGGAAAGATTTATATTCTCCCCTGCTTGGACTCCTTAAAATATATTACTTTTGCATTTACTAGCAGACCTTGCTTGTACTCAGGAGCACTGTTTATTCTTGGAGTGTCTTAGGGGTGATAAATATAAAATATTGTATGTCACAGAATTTCTTGTATGTTTTCAGAGGGGCCTTATATTATTTTTTAAAACTGGCAGTGCTGCTGGAAGAAACTGAACATAAAATGACAGACTTTGTTTCATCATTTTGCATGAACCAGGTTATGTTCCTGTGAAGAAAAGCAAAGTTAGTGAACAGCTGAATACCAAAAACTTTCTTCATACAGTGAGTGAGTGACTGGTAGTGTGTGTGTGTGTGTGTGTACATGTATATTCATTGCAAAAAACATTGTTAATGCATTAATTAGGGTTGAAGTGACAAAAGTGGAGAAATGAGGCATTAGGGTTGACACCCTAACACCGCCCCCAAACCCTACCACCCCACCCCATCCAACCCGCCACAGACCAACAGGTGACGGGGTGTGCCTTGTGGTCATCAGTCCTCTCACCCCATTCCATGTGTAATGAACCTCACATGATACAGTATAGAGAATGGGGTGAGACTTAGGCTCGATGACCCCAAATCACACCTCATCACCTGTTGGTCTGTGGTGGGTGTGGATGGGGTGGGGTGGTAGGGTTTGGGGAGTGCTAGAGTGTCAACCGTAATGCCTCATTTCCCCACTTTTGTTGCTTCAACCCTAAATAATGCATTAAGTAAGTTTTTTTGCAATGAATTTCCTTACTTTTTGAGAAAATGTAATGAAACTAGTAACTGGTATGTGTTGGTGACAGCACCAGCCCACTGGGCCCTGCGCTCCCTTCAAGCTGCCCATTTTTGCATAATGATATGTGTGTGTGGGAGCACAGGCCCTCTAGGTCCTACTCTCCCATTTACACATAAATACAGAGCCATGCAGAAGTCCTATAGGGCTGAAAAGGAGCCATTGTAACACTAATTTGCCAATACAGAAAGATGAAAGATGTCGGCAGAAGGGGACCTTTCAGTCCATCTAGTCTGCCCAATACCTCAGTAACTGTAACAGCTATGAAAACAATTCCACTGTAGTTGTATTCATGACTTCAAAACCTCCATGCATGCTCACCCAAAGGTGAACTAAGCTGCCCAAAGTGAAGAATTTGTATCTCAATTTGTTTCCAAGATATGGGCACCAAAAGGTGCTGTGGGCACCACAATGTTATCCTATGGGGAATATCTCAACTTCATAAAGGCATAGCTATGAAACTGATAACAATGTTTGCACCTAAATAGCATAATTCACATTTGTGGCACACACCCTTTTTACCCTGCAAATTGCAAGCCCAAAGACCAATCCATTTATTGGCAGTACACTGGGAAAGTTTTAAAATTCCTAGTTCATGAGGTGTCAAAATCCCCATTCATGAGGTCAGTCCCCATTCATGATCTGTTAAAATCCCCGTTCTTGAGAATTTCTTGTTTGTTAGATTTTTGCCATCTGGTCCTAATCTCACAAACAATGATTTTGTCAGCTCACAAAAGGGGATTGACTCACAAAAAGGGATTTTTGACAGCTCGCGAAAGGGGATTTTGACAACTGGTGAAAAAGGATTTGAAAAAACAATCCTCTTTTGTGAGCTGTCAAAATCGTCTTTCGTCATGTGATCCTTTTTCATGAGGTGACAAAATACCTGCTCATGAGCCAATCCTTGTTTGCGAGATGGGCCATCTGGTCTGGAAATTGTGATCAAGGATTTATCAGCTTGGAGGATTCTGACACCTGAGCGAAGGGATTTGATAGCTTGTAAGGGATTCAAAAACCAATAATTTTTTCACAAACTGTCAAATCCTTCACAAGCCGATCCCATTTTGCAAGCTAACAAAATCCCTGTTAGCAAGCCAATCTTTGTTTGCGAGATAGGGCCATCTGATCTGCAAACCACTATCAAGGATTTTGGCAGCTCACAAACAAGGATCGGCTTGTGATCAAGGATTTTGCCACCTCGTAAACAAGGATCGGAAGGGAGTGACGAACAAAGATTTTTGAAATAAAAGACACCCATTTTTTTAAGAGAAATGAAACACACCAAAACCATGGGTCTGTAGAGGGTGTCACCCTGAACAAAACCCATGCTTCAATTACCACACATCCATGGGGCAAGTTATAACATTTTGATTGTGTGGGGAAAATGGAAAACAAGATGGCAGCTCATGAAAAGGGATTTTTTCTCATGAAGATGGGATTTAAAAATCCCTTTTTGCAATCCCTTTTAGTGTGCACAAATCCTTCTTCACCACTGTGAAACTTTCCAAAAAACTGAACTGAATAGCTTTGTAATGGATTAATATTTTTTCACCAAACCAATGTTGGCTTGTTCTGTGGGGCAATCTCTTTCTACTCTGAAAATTTCAGAGTGAAATTTCAAATAGTGTGGAGAGGAGGGAGCAGCAAGTGAGAAATTTAGTGTTTTGGTGACCACTAGTGGTCAAACTGTATAACCTGTGACCGCGCCCTATAATATATATATAACAACCTGTAATCTAGCTTACTCCAGTTCAGTATTCCACATTATACCAAGCTCTTAACCTGTACATTTCTTTTATGGTACTGTTTTTTGTATATTTAGTATTCTTGGGTACGATGGCCCTGCGCTAGCCTGCTCATATCTGTTATTATGTATACTGCCGTGTTGGCAACAATCGCAACCCTGTTGTTTCTTTTTGTAGTTTGTACCTTATCCCAGGTTCACCTTGAAAATGAGTTCTGCTCAACGGTGCCCACTTGGTTAAATAAAGATTTGGATTGATTGTTTGATAACAGGCATTTGTCAATGCTGAATGTTGTCTTACTGGAATTGGCATTGGTAGTGCAGGAGTTAGAGAAATGCATAATAGGAATGACAGTGAAGTATTGAGCTGAAGCCAACCTCACCCCACACTGCAGAGACTGACAGGTATTGAGGTGTGCTTTGGGTCATCGTCGTCCATAATGCTCATGCCATTTCACCTCACCCTACTCTGCAGACTCCAACAAGTGTCACGTTGTGTCTTGGGATTGTCAGGCCTTATGCTCACCCCATTCCATAAGGAAATACATTGAGATGGGTGCAGTATAGGAGAATGGGGTGAACTTTGGGGCTGAAGAGTTCAAGGCACACCTTGATGCCTGTCACTGGCTACAGGGTGGGGTTGGGGATGGGATGGCATGAACATTACACCCAACAATACAAAGTCACACCCCTGATGCCTGTCAGTCTCTGCAGGGTGGGACGTTATGGTTAGAAACCCTAACACCCCAGGCGTTTGTTGGTATTTGCGCTCCAAAATTTTCAACATGGACTTTTGTGACTCTACCTCATGAAAGCATTTGAGATCTCTGCTGATGAACAGTGACACTGTGATTTTGTTAATCTGTCCCGAACATTTATTTCCCACAGCAACCATGCCATTCTGCGCCAGATATGTGAAAACACATTTTGGGCAGGATGTGAAAAATGACAGCTGTACTGTTCATAAGGAGGTGTGAAGAAATGGCAATGTTGAAAATCTGGAGTGAAAATATTAACAAGTCATGCAGTTATGAGCGTGCATGGAATCTGCGCAATGCATGCTCATAACACAGACATTTTTGTGGAATTTTTTCACCAAAGTTTCAACATAGGCATTTTGGGACCGCCACTCATGAACAGTGTCACTGTGATTTTTTTAATCTGTCCCGAATGTTGATTTCCCACAGTGACTGTGCCGTTGTGCATTAGATGTGTGAAAAAACATTTCAGGCAGGATGTGAAAAATGACAGCTGTACTGTTCATAAGGGGGTGTAAAAAATGGCAATATTGAAAATCTGGAGTGAAAATATTAACAATTCTTGAAGTTACAAGCATGCGTGGAGACTGTGCAACAGTAACACAGTCATTTCTTTTTAATTTTGTCACCAAATTTGCAACATAGGCTTTTTGGGAGCCCACCTAATGAAGAGCGACATTGTCGTTTCATTAATCGGTCCCGAAAGGTGATTCCATGCAGTGGCTGCTAAATCGTCTTTCAGGACTGAATAATGAAATGACAGTGACTAAGTTCATGAGATGCGGTCCCAAGAACCCCATGTTGAAAATTTAGTGAAAAAATTCCCAAAAATGGCCAAGGTATGCATCAAAGTTGGGTTGGGCTCCAAGTGTGCCACCTGTGTTTTTTGGAGAGGGGGGCTGAAGCTGATAGGGACTGGGCCCCCCCATCAGCAAAGAAAGCATATCTGTGTTTGGGGGAGCATGATGCTGAGGGGGATTGGGCACCCCTCTCAGCAGACAAAACAAGGGGGACATTATGCTGACGAGGATTGGGCTCTCTCGTCAGCAAACAAATTGGGGAGGAGGCATGCTGACAGGGGGATTGGGCACCCCCAACGTTGGCTTTGTAGGGACTCTGAAAGGTGTATGGCAGGAGCCATCACTATGTTTATTGAAATGTTTCACCAGGTGCATGCACTGGAGGTGTGTCAGATCTACCGCTGCAATGATAAGCCTGTCTCTCATTACAGCGGTGAATTTCTTTCAAGTTGGTGGCACACTTCTGAACTGCTGTCATAGACAGCGTGCTCATTCATTGCTGCCACTGAGACCAGCCCAAAAAAGCAGTGGCACCATTGGCTGCAACACAGCCACACCTCCACAACCTGCTACGCCAGCAAGCTGTCACAAACTGTTGTTTGTACTTCACGCACAACACAACATGAAAAAGATGATTTACACATTTTGAGACACTATATCTCCATGCCCTCACAGGCACGTGAAATGAAACTTACAACTTCATGAGATGTCTGCTTCCTGAAGGGGCATGGCAAATTCCATGAATATCATCTGAACCAAATTTTATGTAAATTGCAGGAACAGCTGTGAAGTTATTAATGCACAAAGTGGAACAATCAAAACAAGAATCTGACAAACCATGGATATGTACACATTTTGGGACTGTATAGCTCAGGATGTGCACTCCCACTCAGACTGAAACTTGGCGGATCTAGAGACCATCAGTCTATGAGGACACATGCCAAACTTCATGTAAACTGCTGGAACCACTGCAAAGTTATTAATGCACAAAATGAAACAGTCAAAGCAAGAATTTGACAAAACTTGCAGATGTACACATTTTGGGATTGTAGATCTCCAGATATGCATGCCTATCTAATTGAAACTTGACAGGTGACACAACCAATTATCTGTGAGGGTACATGCCAAATTTACTATGAATTGCAGTAACCACTACAAAGTTATAATGTGCAAAGTGAAGCAACAGAAGCAAGAATTTGACAAAACATGCAGATGTACACAATTTGGGACTGCATGTCTCTAGATGTGCATGCTCTATCTAATTAAAACTTAGCAGGGGTGAAAAGACCAATTGTCTGTGAGGGCACAGCCAAACTTAATGTCAATTGCAGAAACAGCTGTGATGTTATTAATGCACAAAGTGAAACAATCAAAGCAAGAATTTGACCAAACAACCGGATGTACACATTTTGGGACTGCATATCTTCAGATGTGCACATCCTATCTAACTTAAACCTGACATGTCATGAAACCACTAGTCTGTGAAGGCACTACCAAATTTCATGTAAATTGCAAGTACAGCTGTGAAGTTATTAATGCACAAAGTGAAGAAAATCTTCATTCATGAACTGTCAAAATCGCCATTTGTGAGCTGTCAAAATCTGTGTTCATGAGCTAAATCCTCTTTCGCAAAACATACATATATCCAAAAGACTGAAATAAGCATGCTCAGAACCTGAAATTTCAAAACTGAATAACCTTGGAATGGATTAATATTTTTTTCACCAAACCACCACTGTACTGTTCCTTGGGGCACTCTTTTTTTTACCCAGACAATTTCAAACCAACATTCCAAATGGTGTGGCTGCAGTGCGATGGGCAAAAATTAGCAAAAAATGGCAAAAAAAAGTGTAACACACACCTTTTTCACAATGCACTGCAAGAAAAGCACACATCCGATTGAACCGAAACTTGGCACATCAGGAGACCTCCCCCTCAGGACAACACATGCCAAATATCATGCAGATCTGTTAAATGGTTGCAAATTATTAAGATGCAAAATTTGGGGTTTAACATTAAACTGCCTACTCAACCCTAGTTATAGAGGCTCAACTGCCCTATGATACACATATATATATATATATATATATATATATATATATATATATATAGATATATATATAAATATATATCTATATATATATAGAGAGAAGTATATATTGCAAAAACTTCATTTCATGAATCAGTTAAGTTAAGTGACAAAACTGGAAATTAGATATTAGGGTTCAACCCCCCCACCACCATTATCCCATCCTCCACAGACCGACAGATGTTGGGTGTGCCATGGGGTCCAACTCTCAACCCATTTTATGTGTAAACAGGTTGACATGCTACAATAAAAAGAATGGGGAGAGAGTTAGGCCTCATGACCTCATGGCAGACCCAAGCATCTGTTGGTTTGTGGAGGATGGGGTTGGGAATGTTAGGGGCTCAATCCTAACATCTCATTTCCTCACTTTTGTCACTTTAACCCTAACTGATGCATTAAATGAAGTTTTTTGCAAAGAATTCCCTTACTTTTTGAAAAAGTGTAATATAATTAGTAAATAGCAGCTGCCCATTTCTGCATAATGATATGCGTCTGTGGTAGCGTGGGCCGTCTGGGCCCTGCACTCCCACTTACACATAGCTACAGAGCCATATAGCAGCCCTATAGGGCAAGGAACCCTTGTAACACTAATTTGCCAATATCTCAGGAACTGTAGCATCTAGGAAAAAAATTCAAGTGTTGTTGTAATCATGACAGCAAGATGTTAATGATAGAAAGCTGAACCAAATCTGTATCTTGCATCATTTATGAGATATGGGTGCTGAAAAGTGCTATGGGTGCCACAATGTTATCCTATGGGAAAAATATCAGGTTCATGATGGCATATCTATGGAACCACTTAACATTCCAACACCTAAACAGCATAATTCATATCTCTATGGCACCCCCTTAATACTGCGCAAATTTCAAGTCAAAAGACCAAACCGTCAATTTACAGTGCAGTGGGAACGTTTTTAAAAGTTTAAAAATTCCTAGTTCATGAGGTAGCAAAACCCCTGACTGTCCCCATTTGCGAGCTGTCAAAGTCGCCATCTGCAAGAAATCCTTGACTGTCAGATTTTGGCAATCTGGTCCCTAAGTCATAGTCAAGGATTTTGTTACCTTGTGAAAGAGGATCGGGTGGTGGACTAGAATTTTGACAGCTCACAGACTGCGATTTTGTCAGCTCATGAAAGAGGAATCATAAAACCAATCCCCTTTCCTGAGCTGACAAAATCCCAGTCCGCAAGACAATCCTGTTTCGTGAAGCAGTAAAATCCTTGACCGTCAGTCAATCCTCATCTGGTCCCTAAATGACAGGCAAGGATTTTGCTGACTCGAGAAAGAGGACCAGCTCTCAGACTGAGATTTTGTCAGCTTGTGAAAGGGGATCAGAAGCGAGTCACGGACAAATAATTTTTTAATTTGAAACAGCTGTTTTTTGGACAAAACAAAGCAAACCAAAGGTATGGGTTTGTAGAGGATGTCACCCTGAACAAAACCTGAGACTTATTACAACAAGAAGTCACCCGTGGAGGAAGCTACCACATTTCTGTTTGGAGGAAAAAATGAAAACAAGATGGTGGCTTGCGGACAAGGAATTTTTGCTGACAGACAAGGATTTTTTAAATCCTCATTTGTGAGCTGACAAAATCCTTGACCGTGAACCCAATCCTCTTTCGCAAAACATACATATAAATCTTAGCGTGAACTGAGCATGCTCATATGCCAAAAACGTAAAATTAAATAACTTTGGAATGGATTAATATTTTTTAACCAAGCCAATGCTGGACTGTTCTTGGACCCAAACTCTTTCTACATTCCAAATTTCAGACCAAAAAACCACATTGAGTGGTCACAGTGTGATGGGCAAAAACATGTCAAAAGTGGTGAAAATGCATTTCTCAGTGGTAAATCAAGAGATCTACCATATGACACTGTGCATTCCATATTTTGTGCAAATCCGTTGAACAGTTGCAAAGTTAATGTGCACAAATTGGGGTTTAACATTAAAGTGCCTACTCAACCTTAACTATGTATTGCAAGGAACTTCGTTAATGCATAAGTTAGGGTTCATATTAAAAGGACAAAAGTATGGAAATGTGGTGTTTGGGTTCTCAAACCCTAACACCATCCCACCCCACCCAAACCTACCACCCCCACCCAACCCTCCACACATCAACAGGAGTTGGGGTGTGCCTTGGGGTCATCTACCCTAATGCTCACCGAATTCAACATGTAAGGAAGCTGAGTTGGTATGGCATAGGACAGTGGGGTAAGCATTGGGGTTAATAACCACAAGGCACTCCCCAATTCCTGTTGGTGTGTGGAGGATGGGGGATGGGTGGGTGGTATGGTTGGGTAGTGATGGGGTGGGGTGTTATGGTTGGAAACCCTATCACCACATTTCCATACTTTTGTCCCTTTAATATGAACCCTAACTGATCCATTAACAAAGCTTTTTACAAAGAATTTCCTTATTTTTTTAGATAGTATAATCATATCCTTATTTGTCTGTGGGAGCAAAGGGCCATCTCTTCATAGATGTGCATATGTATGTAGGTGTGGAAGCACAGGGCCCAAAGGACCCTGTGCTTCCATGTATAAAACAACAGCGACTAAATTGTGACCATAGTCATCTTATTGCCCCACCTCATGTGCCCCATTACAGAGATGTTGTCAATTCCATGCCAAAAACTAATTTGGTGCAACTATGTCATTCCACGGCACAGGTGCGAAAACACATTTTGGGCAGGATTTGAAAACTGATACCTTACATGAGGTGGGGGTAATAAAAAGGCTATGTTGAAATTCTGGAGTTAAAATATATAACATTTCTGAAGTTACAAGTGGGCTTAGTGGAATTGCAATGAATGGGCATAACTCTGGCATTTTTTCATATTTTGCCGCAAATTTTCAACATAGTCTTGTTATGATCCCACCTCATAAACCCCATAGGCGAACATGTCTAAATCAGTGGCAAAACGTCATTCTGTGCCACAGGTGTAAAAACACGTTTCAGGCATCATGTGAAAAATGACAGCTGTACTGTTCATGAGGCGGTGTGAAAAAAAAATGACTATGTTGAAAATTAAGTGAAAATATTTAAAATGACCAAAGTTACATATGTCTGTAGAAAATATTCAACAGCCATGTGTAACACAGCCATTTTTAAGTATTTTTTCACCAACTTTTCAACATGTGCTGTTTGGGACCCTACCTCATGAACACTGGCACTGTTATGTCATTACTCAGTCCTGAAAGGTGATTTCATGCAGCATCCCTGAAATCACCTTATGGGTCTGATTAACAAAACAGTAGTGACAGTGTTCATCAGGTGGGGTCCCACAAAAGAAACATGTTGAAAATTGGGTGAAAAAATACCTAAAAATTACCATAATATCACCATAAGTTCAAAACTCCATTATATGACATTATACAGCACTTACTTTGATTCTTCAGTTTGCAGTTTGGCTTTGAAGAGTGCAGATGTGTCCCAGTCCACAGAAGATGACAGCCGATAATCACTGGTGGTAAGTATAGGGTAAGGGGAGATGTGGGGTGGTGGGTGCTCAGAGAGAGGGTCAGAATGGGGAAGGGGAATGGGGGAGATGATGAAGGATCATTTTCTTTTTTTCAGGATTAAAAAAAAAGTTGTTGGGGGACTGTTTTCTTTTGTGACAGGTACAAGTTTTAAAATATTTTGGGACGGTGGGAGTGGGCTCCCCAGTGTCCCACAGTGATGGGAGTAGGACATATCTGTGGACATTCAGAGTGGGATCACTAGCATCCCATGGGGGGGTCTTCCAGTGCCGGCACGGAGATTGGGCACCCCACTGTTGGCAAACCATTAAAATGCATGTTTTGGGACACTGGGAGTGGGCTCCCCAGTGTCCCACACTGTAGGGGGTTTGAGATACCTCAGGACACTGGAAGTGGGCTCCTCATATGTTCCACACTGTGGGGGGAACATCTTGGGACACTGGGAGTGGGCTCCAATGTGTCCCACAATTGCAGGGGGGCTTCTACCACTGACATGGGTATTGGGCACCCTGATGTTGGCAAAACATATCTGTAATGTAAACCTGATTCAGCCCTCTTGGAGGCAGTTAAAGGATAAAAAATTAATTTATTTAGATATACACCAACAGGTGTTTACCTAAACGGGGGTCGAGGAATCAGATTCTGGCATTAGTTTAGCCAAAAAATGGCCAGGAAATAATTTTTTTTTCAGTGGCCAGTGCAGTTTTTTTAAAGTAGTGTTGCAAACTGCAGCATTTTTCATAAAATAGTGCCACAGTTTGTGGCAGAACCCCTTCAGTTTAATGCAATAGTGCCACAATTTGTGGCATTTTGTTAAAAGTAGTGCAACAGTTTATGGCAGTAGTGTGGCAAATTTGTGACACTATCAGCGGCCGATGGAAAAAAACATATTTCCAGCAACTATTTCTAAAAAGTAATGCCAGAATCATGTTCCTCAGTCCACGATTAGGTAAACACAACTGTTGGTGTTTTTCAAGGGACAGTATTTTTGAATTACAGCATTTTTTACATGTTGTTAACTGAAGACAAGATGGTGGAAGCACAACACTACTTTCCCATTTGGGAAAGGAATTGTTGCTTTTGCAAAAGCAGAAACTGCTTTTGCATGGCACATCTAATGTTTCCCAAGTTTAATAACTTTTGAATGGATCAATATTTTTTCACCAAACCTTCAAAAGACACATCAGCGAACCAGACCCCATGTACCTTACCAATTTCAGACCAAACTCTCAAGCTGTTTCTGAGAAATGGCATGACAAAGTATTTGCACCTTAAATGGTAATTTTCACATTTTTTGATATTCTGCATCTTTGCAGTAGCACATACAACCATACCAAAACTTATTACATCAAGAGATCTATGGTACCTGACGTGGCATGCAAAATCTTGTGTGCATCGGTCATACAGTTGCAAAGTTATTAAAGTGCAATATTTAGGGTTTAACATAGAAGTGACCATGGAATCCTAACTACACTGGCACTACCATGCCAGTATAATATATATTTATTACAGGGGCATGACAGTGCCCATATATTACAGTTCAACAGTCACTTCTATGTTAAACCCAAACTTTTTGCACTTTAATAACTTTACAACTGTTTGACTGATTCACATGAAATTGTGCATGCTGCATTGGGGACCAAAGATCTGTTGATGTGGCAAGTTTGATTCTGGTCAGATGTGCAGTTGCAGAGATGCAGAATGTAAAAAAAATTGAAAATCACCATTTTTATGCAAATCCTTTGTCATGATGTTTCTCAGGAATGACTTGGGGGTTTGGTCCGAAACTTTAGGGTATGTTAGGCAGTATTGTATCAGGATACTGAAGCTGAGGATCCCAATATTCACAGGCCCAGCTTCAGTATCCCAAAATGATGGGTGCCCGACATTTCTGCCCAAAAGCGAAATTGCATTACGTTGGGCGAAATTGTATTTTGCCTGGTGAAATGCTAGGTTACACCCACATAACATGGTTCCACCTGGTGTAACCTTTTGAGGGTGGTGCAGCGAGGTGCTGGTCGAGCTGCTTCATGGTGTAGAGCACTAATGTTCCTTTAACTTGGCTAGCAGGCTTTCAGGGACAGGGTTCTGTTCCAGGTAGGGGAACATTTTGCAAATAAAATTTTTGCACCCCCCAACTTTACTACCAACTCTGAGGTCTGATTCCCCTTGGAGGTGGTTATTTTAGTTAGGGGTGTGCAGGGGTGAACCCCCCCCCCCGCATAACACAAGTCACCATTGGGATTTTGAAAACTGGTCTCCCAACCTCAATATAGTGTAGGTCAGGAGACTGAAATTCAGGATAAAAGATTATATCCTGTCAGGTTTGGGTCACAGATGTGCCTTTTGAAGGGTTTGGTGAAAAAATATTAATCTGTTCAAAAGTTGTTAAAGTTTAAAGTTTCCCATTATTTCCTATGGGAAAAAAAGTTGTGTCAAGTGAAAGTACATTTTGCTGCTGCTAATGTTGAATGTAGTGTCATGATTCCACCATCTTATTTTTCATTAGTGAAATGGAAAAACATAAAAAATACTGCCCCTTGGTAAACACCAACACTTGAGTTTACCAATTCGGGATCCGAAGAATCAGATTCCATGATTAATTTTGCCCCAAAGTTCCCAGAAATATGTTTATTTTAATTGGCCCATTTTTGCTTTCACAAATTGTGGCACTGTTGCTGCAATTTGAGGACAGTACTTTTGTGATACTACCGAAAATTGTGACACTGTTTCTCGAAACACTGGGGGTTATGCTGCAAATTGTGGCACTGTTCAAAACCATGGCATAGCCACAATTTGTGACACAACTTTTAAAAAGACATCTGTTTCTTTGTCACTTCCTTGCAAACAAACGGTTTGCACTTATGGGCTGCAATTTACAGGGTACAAAGGGCTTGCCCTACAGATGTGCCTTTTGATGGTTTGGTGTGAAAATGTTCATGTGTTCCATACTTATAAGATTTTGAAGTTTAGTGATTTCCCATAGGATAATATTGTAATGGTCGGGAGACCTTTCGGCAGTTATACCTTGAAAACGCTTTGAGATGCTGCATACACTGGGAAATTCCATGCAAAAGAACGGTGTTAATGCACCATTATGGTTCTAGCATCAAAAGATGGGAAATGAGATCTTAGGGTTCCCAACCCTAAGACCCCACCCCACCCACAGCTTCCAACCCTAAGACCCGGCCCCCAACCTGCATGAAGGAACAGGTGTGAGTGGTGTGCCTAGGGGGTTTCAAGCCATAATGCTCACCACATTCTGTTATTCTGTACCATCTTAGCTTATGTACTCTTGGAATGGAGTGAGCATTAGTGTCTGCATCCCCAAGGCACACCCCTCATACCTGTTCCTGCATGCAGAGTGGGGGTGGGGTCTTAGGGTTGAAAGCTGAGGGTGTGGGTGGGTTGTTAGGGTTGGGAACCCTAAGATCTCATTTCCCAGGATTTGAGACTAGTACCCTAATGGTGCATTAATGCAGTCTTTTTCTGCATAGAATGTCCCTACTTTTTGAGAAAGTATAATTATAAGGAGCCCTAATGGTGCAATAACAAAGTTTTCTGCAGAGAATATTGAGCGGAGTTAGGGTTAGAAACTCTAACACCACATTTCCCTACTTTTGTGGCATTGAGTTAACCTAACCTAAATTTAAAATTGATGGTTAGCCAATTTACCAGTATGCCTTGGCACAATGACATTCTTTGAAGTTGTTTCTAATGGCTGTATATGTGCATAAAAAATTGAGAATTGTAATATTTTGTAACTTATAAGCATCTAGCATGTAAGGACTTTTTATTTCCAACTAGTGCAAATAGATATGCATAGGAATTGAACAATGGGTTGTTGGGATTCAAGCCCAGAGCGGCTGGCTTTTTATACTAGGTTAAAAACTAACTGAGCCACTAGCAATATAGCACACAGAATTAATGATTTAACAGCATTTCATTTAGCTAATTTAAATACAATCTATGTCAGAGGCAGAGGGCTCGATTCTCAAAAGATTTAGAGTGCCACAAGCCTTGGTTGCATTGAACACATGGCACCTGGGGCTTGCAGCATTCCCCAGCCAGCAATCGGGATTCTCAATCCTGTGCACCACTTGCCCCAAGTTAGACCAATTTTTCTGGTCTAACTTTACTGACCTTTTTACAGGGTCTGGGCCAAATATTTGGCACAAGCTGCCGTAAAAGGGGTAAAGTGTTGCAAATGAGTGCAACCTTTTAGAACTGAGTACAAGGTGCGCCAATGTGTCCAGTGCAGCACAAGGTTTGATGCAGGGCATGTCCAAGCCCTGAATCAACCTTTGAGAATCAAGCCCAGAAACTATGACATTGGTTAGATATGTTTGAAGATGCTTATTGGTTAAACATCTATACTCTTGAAGTGAACACTTATTAAACACTATGAATAGAGCTTCAGTATGATGCATGGTGGTGGTGGGATGTGTAAACTGTTTTACATTTGAATAATGTGTTCTATGTTAGTTATGAGGTTATGTATGAAATGTTCAATATGAAATAGTCAAAGTATTTTGCATGGTTATTCAAGCAGTTAAAAACACTATTTTTAGAAATGTTTTTATTTTATTTAGGAGTATTTCAAGATACATTATAAAATTGAATTATACTTCTCTCTTAGAGCAAGTGGGAGGTATGTAGTGTTAAATGAGCTGTTTCTTCTAATGTTTACGGTAATATCAGTAATTAACAAGCATTTGTCAATGCCGAATGTTTGCTTGCTGGTATTAGCATTGGAAATGCAGGAGGTAGACAGATGCAGAATAGAATGGCAGCGAAGTATTGAACTTCATGCCAACCCCACTTCTATCCTGTAGAGATGGACAGGTATTGGGGTAAGTGTTTGGACATCGCCCATGACGTTCATGCTATGTCACCTCACCCTATGCCGCAAACACTGGCATGTATGGAGGTGTGTCTTGGCGTGTTTGGCTTTACAGTCACCCCATTCCATAAGGACATATGCTGAAATGGGTGTAGCATAGGAGAATGGGGTGAACTGTGGGGCCAAAGAGTCCAAGGTACACCTTGATGCCAGTCACTGGGTGAGGGTGGGATGGCATGAGCAGTACAGTCAGCAATCCAAAGGCACACCCCGATGCCTGTCAGTCAGTACAGGGTGGGATGTTATGGTTAGAAACCCTAATGCCCTGGGCTTTTGTTAGTATTTGTACTATAAATTTTCAACATGACCTTTTTGTGACCCCACCTCATGAAAGCATTTAGGACCTCTTCTCATGAAGAGTGGCAGTGTGATTTTGTCAATGTGTCCCAAACTTTGACTTCCAACAGTAACCGTGCCATTCTGCACCACATATATGAAAACACAGATTGGGCAGGATATGAAGAATGACAGCTGTACCATCCATAGGGAGGTGTGAAGAGATGGCAATGTTGAAAATCTGTAGTGGGAATAGTAGAAATGCTCACACTTCCTGGCATATGTGGAAATTACGCAACACATGCATGTAACATAGTCATTTTGTGGACTTTCATAACCAGATTTTCAATGTAGGTATTTTAGGACCTCTGCTCATAAACAGTGTCACTGTGATTTTCTTAATGTGTCCTGAACACTGATTTCCCAAAGCGAGCACGCTATTCTGTGCCGGAAATAAAAAAACACATTTCGGCCAGGTTGTGAAAAATGACAGCTGTAGTGTTCATAATGGGGTGTGGAAAAATTCCAATGCTGAAAATCTGGATTGAAAATATAACACATTTGTGAAGTTATGAGCATGCATGTGAACTGCGCAATGCATGCTCATGACACACTCATTGAATGGACTTTCATCACCAAATTTTCAACTTAGGCATTTTAGGACCTCTGCTCATGAACAGTGTCACTGTGATTTTCTTAATGTGTCCTGAACACTGATTTCCCACAGCGATCACGCTATTCTGCGCCAGAACTGCGAAAACACATTTCAGCTAGGATGTGAAAAATGACAGCTGTACTGCTGATAAGAAGGTACAGAAAAATGGAAATGTTGAAAATCTGGAGTGGAAATATTGCAAATTGGTGAAGTTATGAGCGTGCTTAGAAACTGCACAACGCATGCTGGTAAAACAGTCATTTTTTTGATTTTTCCCACCAAATTTGCAACATAAACTTTTTCAGACCCACCTCATGGACACTGGCACTGTCATTTTGTTACTCAGTCCTGAAAGGTGATTCCATGCAGTGGCTGCGAAATCACCTTTCAGGAATAGTTAATGCCATGACAGTGGCTGAATTCATGAGGAGGGGTCCCAATAACTCCATGTTGAAAATTTCCAAAAATGCCCGAGATATGCACCAAAGTTGAAAAAACCCTATTTATGCCATTATACAGCTTAACGGCATTTCCTCAGTTCGCAGTCAGCTTTGAAGAGTGCAGACGTGTTCCTGGTCCACCAAAGATCATTGCGATGGGCTCCAGAGGTAAGTATGGGGTGAGGGGAGATGGGGTGCACTGAGGGTGGGTGCAGGTTGTTGGAGGGCCATCAGACTCAATGAGGGACCGTTTTCTGTTTTGCAGGTAAAAAAAAACATTGTGGGAAGGTTTTTCTTTTACAGGGTCATTTGGCACGCGGGGGTAGGCTACCAGCATGCCACCCAAGTGATTTTTTTTGGGGGGAGCTGTAGCCCATGGGGGATTGGGCACCCCTGTCAGCACATGGGGGGCAAGAGCCAAGGGGGATTGGGCACTTCCTCAGCACAAATTGAACATTTGGGGGACCATTATGCCAACAGGTGGCGGGCTCTCCCATCTGAAAATTACAGGCGATGGAAGCTGATGAGATTGATTCCCCGTCAGCAAAACAATTTTCTTGGGAGCACATGATGCTGAGGGGATTGGGCATCCCTCATATTATATATTATTGTTTAGAACATGGTAGCGGTTTGCCGCCGTTCACAAACAATATTACAATAGGCAACGTTCTGCCCAGCAATGACGGGTCACTCCCTCATTGCAGCAGAATGGCTGATGCTGCAATGATGAGGCAGCCCCTGATTGCTGTGGTGAAAATGTTTCAACTTGGTGGCACTTTTGGAGACCAGTGTGATCAGCACAATGTGCCTCCATTGGTCCACCAGTGCCAAGTCCCCAAACATAGTGCCTCATTTGGCTGCTACAGTGCCACGCCTCCACAACCCGCTTCTCTCCTAAGCTGCAACATAATGTTTCTTGTGCATGCGCACAAGCAAACATAAAAAAAGTACATTATATAAATTCTCAGCATGTGTTTTAATAAATTTGTCCTGTAAGCCCAAATTCCCTGAAGAAGCCTTAAAGGCAAAATGTTGGTAAAGGGCCCAGGAATTAAATCTAAGACAAATAAAAGAACATCATATTCAAGAATCTTTGGCTGTATGACAAACAAATTCCTTTGTTTCTTGGAATTTGTACCACATATTATCCCCAACCTACTTCATTGCCAAGCTTAAAAATATTTGTGGAGTTCCAGTCAGAGTTGGACTTTGTTTTAACATTGAACATACTACTCAAACCTAACTATAGGGCTGCTACTGCTCCCCTGTAAGATATATATTAGAGGGGCAAGGTAGCACCTCTATAGTTAGGGTTGAGTGGAGTGCTCAGTGTTAAACCTAATTTTTGCACCTTAATAACGTTGGCGCCATTCAATGGAATAGCCTAAAAATGTGCATACGCAGTCAGGGTGCAGTATTTTTTGTGGTGTCTAAGATATGGAATGCTGATTTTTGGAAAAAATGAAGATTTATTTCCCCTATAATTAATACAGGTTTTTTTTTTTTGCTGTCACAGCTTAGACGGTACATATTTTTTTCATGAAATGTTCAGGGTAAAAGCAGCCTTTGCCAAAGTAGTGCCTTATTTATTTATTTATTTATTTTAAAGAGATTTACCAGGAAAGACATTCTGAGCCATGAAGCTCATTTCCAGATGCATCCTGGGGAAGGGGGTAATGGAGTAATACAAACATATGGGATCACAGTGAAACAATAATACACTATGGGTCCGATATTCAAAATTGTACCTGGCAATGACGCAAATGGGTGCTCATCGCAACTGAGTTGCGCTGGAGCAACAAAGGGATATATTCAAAAGAGATGTGCCATGGCGAACTCAGCAAACACAATGCGCCGGCACATCCCCCAGACAGGTCTGAATACCTGGAATGAGAAATGCACCAGTGCACCAGAGATACGCCATGTGCAAATTACTGATATTCAGACACCAATATGCAAATGGAGCCATAAAGCGTGCAAGACACAAATGGGGCCATTTGCATATCATTATGGCCCCATTTGCATGAGTTGTGCAGGGCTAGCCAGTGAAATGCATCTGGTGCCATGCACACCATGTGGTGCTAGCAGTGGAGGTCGAGAGGTCCCACCCATCCCATAGCTCCCATATCCACCGTAGTGTTTTAAATCCAATATCCCTGGTAGCCCAATGGTACCCCCTCACATCCCGTAGCTTTGACTGCCCATACTGTTGCAGAAATAAGTAGTTTAGTGGTACCCCCTTCCCCTACTGTAGCACTGAGCACCATATTTCCAATGTTAAATCCTCCCTGGTAGTCTAGTGGTACCCCCCTCCTGTACCTATGATCACCATGCTAATAATGAAAATAAAGTCCATGGTGGTCCAGTGGTTCCCCCTTCCCCATTCCAACCTTCCGATCACCAAAAATGATTGTCATTATTATCCCTGGTAGTCCAGTGGTTCCCACTCCCCGCCTGAATTGTCGATCACCATCAAATTATTAAAATACATCTCCCTGGTGGTCTAGTGGTACCCTATACCCCACCACCGACACAGGACCTCCAGCTCCCCCCCAGTCATTGGTGGGCAGCATACCCACCTGCATACCACTGCGGCTGCCTGCCGAATGACAGCTTAAAGTCGTAGCTGCAAATTCATTGGTCCACACAACACCAATGGGCTTGCAGTGCATATTGTAATATTTCACAACTTTGTGAATGAATGACTTCATTCACAAAGTTGTGAATTATTTACAGTATGCACTGCAAGCCCATTGCGCTATTATTGTAAGCTGTCATTCGCTGGCAGCCATGCGGTATGTGGGTGAGTATGCTGCCCATCAATGACTGGGGGCGAGCTGGGTGGGTGGGGGGTCCTGTGTGGGTGGCAGGGTGGGGGGGTACCACTGGACAACTAGGGAAATGTATTTTAATACTTTGATGGTGATCAGGCATTCTGGCAGGGAGGGGAGTACCACTGGACTACCAGGGATAAAAATGACAATCATTTGTAGTGATCGGAGGGTCGGGATGAGGAGAGGGAAACCACCGGACCACCAGGGATATTTATTTCATTAATTTGACAGTGATTGGTGGTACGGGAGGACATGGGGTTAACGCTACACTACCAGGGAGGATTTAACATTGGAAATGCAGTGATCGGTGCTATAGGAGGGGAGAGGGTACCACTAGACTATCAGGGACTATTGTGTGTGCATGTGCATGGTGTTTGGGAGGGTTGCCACCCATGAACAGTGGCTGCAGTGTTGTGCACTGCACTTCAGCTGCCCACCTGTGGGTGGCTAGCACTTGAGCCAGTTTTTACGGGCTGAACTGTGAGCCAAGGAATGTGGTACATCTCTGGGTTGTGCCAGCAGATGCACTGCACATCCCAGGCTCAATATCAAGATGTGTCACATATGCATGGGCATGCCCCCTGGAGATGTGCTGCATACATTATCTTTGCACCCCAGTGCATCGGGAATTGTGCTGCACAATTCACACTTTTGTATATTGCCCCAAGGCACAGTTCTGGGGTTGTGCTGGTGCAACTAAGTTGTGCCAGGTGCACCCCCTTTGAATATCTAGGCCTATATGTACAATAATATACATTAACAAAAAGACAAGTGATAATAATGGAGATTTATAACAAACAGAAGAGAGAGGTTACTAGGCACTCACAAGACTGGAATGTCCAAAATATTGGACAAAGTAGTCAGGTGAACAAGAAAGGAGAGGGAATGAGAGTGGTTGGGCAAAGGGTAAAGTAGGGGAGAAGTAGAGAAAGGAGAGGAGGCAGAATAGGCTTACAAAGTTAGGGGATAATGGAAGGGAATGGAGTGTTGAGAATAGGATAAGGCGAGGGGTAGAAGGGTATTAAAGGGGAGAGAGTGAGAAGAAGGGTGGGAGTGGGAGTGAGGAAGTGAGGGAAGAGGAGGAGAAGAAGGGTGGGTGTGAGAGGAGAGGGATGAAGGGGGATGAAGGGGGTTGGGATAGGGTGGTGAAAAGTGTAGAGGTTGGGGGGAAGGGAAGGAAGTGTAGGGCACAGGGCTAAAGGCATTTACAAGAGGCCTCAGTATGGCTTTGGAGTAGAGAGGATAGAGAGCATTTGGAGGGTGCAGAGTGAATTGAAAGTAGGAGGGAGTTCCAGAGACACAGAAGGCTGATGAAGAAGTACAATTGGCCAGCCAGAGTTTTATGACAGGGGACCACAAGGGAACAATAACTTGTGTTATGGAGGGAGGTATATCAGAGAGAAGAGAACTGAGGTAAGGAGTGAGTGAAGCCAACCAGAATTTAGAAATAAAGGATGCACAGTGGGAGAGGCAGCGGTCATTCAAGGATGGGAGGGAGAGATTAGTGAACAGAGAACAATGGTGAGTGCGGGGAGGGAGGGACAGACCAAGTTACAATGGCAAAAGGAGTGAAAGAGGGTATCCAGTCTGGTTAAGATGGATTTTGGTGCATCACCATAGACTATATCACCATAATCAAATATGGGCAGTATCATCTTAGTGATGATGTCACGGCAGGCAAATAAAGGTATACGTCTTTTGTTCCTAAAAAGGGCACCACGCTTAGAGTGGAGTCTTTTGTACATAGCATCAATGTGCTGAGAAAAATCAAGGTGGGAGTCAAGCCAGAGACAAAGGTATTTAAATGAGGGTACATCGTAATTTTTTCCCCATCAAGGGTGAGGAAGGACCAGATTGAAGAGACTCTAGAAAGCCTCTGCCCAGTGCCGAAACACATGTAAACCATTTTCTTAGCATTACTTGGTATGAAAGAACAGAAGAAGGCCAGAGCCCATTGAGACTGTTCCCCACTCTATGTGGGACATTATTTATCTATTATCCCTCAACCAAATATCTAATTTATTTTTAAAGACAGTGGCACTAGTTGCCTCTACCAATTCTTGTGGCAAGGTGTTCCATACAATGGATGCTCTTATTGGAAAAAAGTTTCCCTTTTTGCTGGTTTTATAAGTTTTTACTTCAAGCTGTTTATTATGCAGTCTCGGAACATGTCTCCTTTAGAAGAGTGTTAGACCACATTTTCCATTAGATCTGGTGAATTTATTAAATTAAAACCATAAGCATATCACCTCTTAATCTTCTAGTTTGAGAGAAGAGACCAGTAGTTTTAATCTGTTCTGATAATCCAAGTTTGCTAATCTTGGAATCATTCTAGTTACTCTCCTTTGAACCTGTTCAAGAATTGCTATGTCTTTTTTTTGGTTTGGATTCCAGAAAGGGGAGCCATAGTCTAGATATGGTCTGATGTATGCCCTATACAATGGAATAAGGCATTGTTCAGTGCGATTAACAAAAGTGCGTTTTATTTGTCTCAAAAGTCTGTTGGTCATGCAAGCAGTTCTAACACAGTGATCATTTGATGTAAGTTTATTATTAACATATATCCCTAAATCTTTTTCACAATTTGATGAGTGAAGTGGTAGTCCGTTTATATAATATATCGTTTTTGGATTATTTACACCGAAATGCACTGCTAAACATTTGTCTTGATTAAACTGCATATGATTTATATTTGCCCAAAGTGTTAATTTTTCCAAATCCTTCTTTAATGCAGAAATATTTTCTTAATTATTAACCTTGCCCCCCCATTTAGTATTGTCTGCAAATTTAACCATGAAGTTATTTGGCCCTGTTTGTAAATCACTTATAAAGAGATTAAACAATGTTGGCCCCAAGACCGACCCCTGTGGTACATCACTTTTCACACTACCCGAATCAAACAAGATATCATTAATTCTGACTCTCTCAGAATGATTTGTCAACCAGTTTAATGTCCAGTTGACAATATCAGGTGACAAAGCTAGATTGTGCATTTTAGTAATGAGTTTTTCATGTGAGACTTTATCGAAAGCTCTACTAAAGTCCAAAAGAATTACATCAGTAGGGATACCCACATCTAGTAGAGTACTTATATTATTGTAAAAAGATATCAGATTAGTGGTGCAGGAATACTTGGGGGTAAACCCATGCTGATTTGAATCATAAATTCCTAATTTTTTACAATCTTGATCTATTAGAGACTTCATTACTCATTCCATTAATTTACCAGCCACTGAGGTAAGGCTAATTGGATGATAATTTTTCACAGAATCTCTATTGCCTTTTTTAAATATGGGAGTAACTATTGCTGAATGCCAATCATTTGGTACATTGCTTTCTTGTAAGGATTTGTTGAAGATAATTGACAAAGGTATAGAAATATTTATAGAGGTTTCGATCAGAAACCATGGATGAATGCCGTCTGGGCCTGGACTAGTATTTTTTTTTTTAGTTTTTTGATAGCCTGTATAATGTCAGTTGGGTAGAACTAATGATAATCTACCTGGTGAACTTTAAATGTACTAATAGGTGATGTTTGAGAGAAGACAAAACAAAAGTACTTATTAAAGAGATTCGAGGTTTCTATATCAGATAGAGAAGAGCCATTGGTTATAATGGGACCAATGGTCCTTGATACACCTTTTTTACTATTTATATAGGAGAAAAGATATTTGCGACAGTCTTTTTTGTGAGCTAGTTTAAATTCTAGCTTATTTTTTTGCCAATTTAATAGAATTTTTTAAGTTTTTCACAGATAGTCTGTATTTATGTAATAGAGTAGTTTTAATGGAACAGAACTATTCTTAAGTTTCCTAAAAAGTTTAATTTTTATTTTAATCTGATTTTTAACTGTCTTGTTGACCCAAGGGGGAATTTTTCCTTTATTATTAAAGTTCCTTGCCGGCCCGCCGGCTCAGCGGTTGGATTCCCTCTCGCGACACCAGTGACCCGGGTTTGGGAACGGACCCGGTCACTGGAGGGCCAGCCGGGGAAGGGAAGGATCGAGCATCCTGCGACAGCTCTCCTTCTCTGGGGGGAGGGCAGGGGACAGGTCCAGTACCTGCTTGCTCCTAGCAGAGGCTGGGAGCATGGCAGGCTGTATGGCCCAGTTACCTGGGGGAGGAGCGGGCATCGGCATATGCCTTAACATCACCACGCTGCCCTCACACAGAAAACCTGAAAATTGCTCACTGGCCACCTAGATGATGGCTCCCCACTCTCTTGAACACCTCCAGTGCCTGTCCAGGGCCTCCTGCTCCTCAGCAGCATCCCCTGGGCCCTAATGTAGTGTGTGCTGGGGGTCTTCCCTTCCACCCCGGTGCCCTTTCCCCTTGGAGAAGGGGGACCCACCCGGTGATAGGGGTACACCGGGATATCCCAGGGGATCGGCTGCAATATGAGGACCTGAGGAGGGCTGGATAAAGGCCAGTGGGGTCGAGGAGCTTGTGGAGCCCAAACGAGTGGGGGCCAGTGTGGCATGGGAGAGGCGGTAAAAACATAGCATGCAAAAAAAAAAAAAATTCCTCTTAGATGGAATAAAGGTATTTTCCAAATAACGTGCAATGTTTTTAAAAAAGTCCCAAGCTTGTTGTTAATGGACAACTTATTGGCTCTAAGTCAAAATCAAGTTGAAGTCTGGATGTTAACTCTGAAGGAGATGAGCCTGAGGAAAACTAGACCATATCATTTACATACATGTGGATGGATGCAGAAGAGCAGGCTGAGGAGAGGTCATTGAGGAATATGAAGAAAAGTATATGGCCAAGGACAGAACCGAGGGGACTCCAGTGTGTATGGGTGGGGGAGAGTTCTACAATTCTCACAGATAGAGATCTTCCTACAAGGTAGGAGTTGAACCATTTGGTTGCTTAGTTGGATAGTCCAGCTGATTTTAGTTTGTCCAGGAGAAGAGGGTGGGAAACAAGATCAAAAGCTTTCGCTAGATCGACAAAGATGGCGGCAGTGAGGAGGCCTTGCTCCATGCCAGTATGGATAGAGTCTGTGTGTCTGAGAAGAGAGGAAGTGGTGCAGTGATGTCTGCGAAAGCCAGACTGAAAGGGGGTGAAGAAGGAGGAGTCTAGGAAGAGGGAGAGTTGAGATGGAGCTATGTGTTCTTGGTGTTTTTTTTTTTAGTTAAGCCTTTTATTGTATATTCCAAAGTAACAATGACATTACAGGGTATATGCATCTTATTAACATGTCAGGTATTAACACCTTGCTTCATCATTCTAATTAGTAACTGTTACATAACATGCCTAGAGCATTTCTAAGCACAGTGACAGATGTTCAACAACTGAGAGGGGTATAAGGTTGGAATTACCACCATCTGGAGCCCCGCATTGGTCTGAAGAAGTGAGTGTATAGTCAAGACAGTTTGCACCCTGCAACAGAAAAGCATCCACAAAGAAACACAGTACTACTTAACACTATAACTATTTACATACAGGGAATGGTTTTCGATATTGTTATACTATATCCTTCATGTCAATGCTGCCTTTCCATGTTACCTGTCGGGAAGGTTTGAGGCCTATTTGCTCTCCCTTTTTCAGACTCTCAACCTATCCCAGTTTGGGGGGTATTATAACTTTGACATGCTAACCAGCAAGCTTCATATGCAGGGAGGGTACCATTTACCAAGTGCGAGAGGCAGTCTACTGATACAGTTTGTACTAAGGAGGATATCACCTCCTGGATCGTGGGGACTGTGGGGATCCTCCATCTGCACAGGATAAGATGCTTGGCCTGCATGGCTAGCAAGGCTTGCCATCTATGGTCCTGGCCTGAGAGATGTGGTGCTGTTGACTTCATACCTAGGATCAGTAGCTGGGCTAGTGCAGGGATATGCTTTTGGAGCACTTGTGTACCAAATTGTAGCACTTGGTCCCATAGTTGCTGTATTTCGGGTCAAGACCACAGGATATGAAAAATATCTCCTGCC
The DNA here is from genome assembly GCA_016271365.2 of Neoceratodus forsteri. Classification (NCBI taxonomy): domain Eukaryota; kingdom Metazoa; phylum Chordata; order Ceratodontiformes; family Ceratodontidae; genus Neoceratodus; species Neoceratodus forsteri. The sequence continues at coordinate 1,204,995,329 of CM057452.1, forward strand.
TGTGACTAGCATCTCCAGCATAGATTTGAAGGCACTATCCTGACAGCATGCAACACAGCAGTTGTCCAATGCCACAAATGGAGTATTTTATTTTAAATCAATTTGCTTTTACTGTCTTTAAACATCTTTTGTGCATAGTGCCAGCAATTGGACCATTGTTGCTCTGTTATGGGTTGCTGGAGGGCCTTCTCCCATTTGCCTATAGCTAACTCTGACTGACTGGGTATGGAGTCTCTAATTACCGAGTATATTTTGCTGGCCAAATGTTTGGGGATGGCTATCCAGGAGAGTATTGGGGTGGGGGTAGTATGTCTGGGCCTTTTGTTAAGATATGTCTGAATTTCATTGCATATCTGCAGGTATCTCCAGAAATCCCCCACCAGCAGATTCCATCAGGTTTGTAGGTTTTGGAATGTGTCCATTGTCATAAATTCCTGAACCAGAAGGTCTTGAATTGTTTTGATTCCTTTACATATCCACCATGGCCATATAATGGACTGTCTGCCTATTTATAGCTCCTCATTTCCCCAGATTGGGGTACGCTTGACCGGTGTTAGGCCCATTCCTATTTTCTGTTGTATTTTAGTCCATGTCTGAGCTGATGGACCAATTGTGGAATGATCCTTGAGGGTTGGGGGAATGGTATTATAGACTAGAAGGGCTAAAGATTGCTTTTGGCTCACAGCCTGCTCTATCACCACTCATTTTGGAGATCCTTCTCCTAGGGGACAAAGCCATTGGATGGTTTGGGTACCTTGGAAGGCCCAGCTGTAGCTCTCCATCCAGTCACCCACTTTCCAGTGGGCCCGCAGCTTATTTTGGCTATAGTGGGGGGGTGCCATCCCATAGGAAGTTACCTATTGCCTTATCTATTTTTTCCCCCAAGCAGGTGGGAAAATGGTTGGTAGGTGGGAGAGGAAGTAGAACATTTATGGGGCTATCACCATATTGACAGCCACAATCTTCCCCACCACAGTTTTTTCCAGTGGTTCATATCTGTGCTGATGTCCCCCAATAGGGTTTGCATGCTGAGGTCCCACAGTTAGAAAGCTCAGCATTAAATTTTATACCTAGGTAGGTGACACCCTCTCCTGCCTATCTCAGCCCTTTATCTCCTATTTCCTCTAGCTTACACTGGGCATTTAGCAGGAGTACCTCGTTCTTAGTCTGATTCATCCGTAATCCTGAGTAGGCAGCAAATTTATGCAGGGTTGTTATCAGTGGGTTCATGGCTACCTTAAGGTCCAAAACTGTGACTAGAAGGCCATCCACATACATGAGCATGGTGTACTGCTCGGTACCTACTGTGATTCCTTGAATTTGTGTGTTCTGTCTAAGGGAGGCTGCTTGTAGTTCCACAGCCAGGACAAATAGGAAGGGGGACAGCGGGCAGCCTGGCCTGGTTCTCCTCTCCAAAGTAAAGGGTGCAGACAGTGTAGAGTTTTTCAGCAGTCTAGCTGTCAGGAGGGTGTAGAAGGCCTGGACCCAAGCTCTAAACCGCTGTCCTTCCCCTGCATGCCACAGCACCATTGGGAGATAGTCCTATTCCAGGGAATCAAATGCCTTTTCAAAGTTTATCACCACTGCTGCTGCAGCCGAGGGGAGACTTTTGGCAGCATGTTTTAAATTAACTAGTGTTCTAATATGATCAGCACTGTATCTGCCCTGGATGAATCCCTTCTGTGCTGTATGGATCAGATGGGGCAGGAGAAGGTTAAGCCTATATTCTAGTGCTTTGGTATATATCTTTCCATCTACATTGAGTAACAAAATGGGTCTATAGCTGCTGGGCATGGTGGGATCTTTCCCTTTCTTTAGTAAGACCGTCTTGACTGCCTCTCGCATGGTCGTGTTGAATTTGCCCCCTTCCTCTACCTCCATGTATACCTGCTGCAACATCAGTATGACGGTCGAGGCTAGCAGTTGCCAGAATTCTACCAGGAATCAGTCACCCCCAGGAGCCTTGCCTGGTCTCAGGGACATAAGGGCCTTTTGAATTTCTTCTAAAGTAAGGGGGGCATCCAGGGCCTCTGCCTGCTGTTGTATAAGGATGGGGAGGTGGACACTTTGTAGGAACCCTTGGGTTTTTTGGGGAGTCTGCTTGCCTAGAGGAGGTGTACAGCTTCTCATAATAATCTTTCATGGCTGCATTCACTAAATCTGGAGCTGTTTGTACTACCCCCTCACTTTCTCTGAGTCCTGCAATGTGCCATGCCATTTGCTGCCATCTAAGTCTGTATATGAGGACCTTCCCTCCTTTTTCCTCTCCCTCCCAGTACTTATGCTGGAGTCTCAGGATAGCTACCTCAGCTTTACGGGATATTTCGAGCCTCAATCTGGAGACTTCACAACCTAGGGGGGTTTGGGGCTGGGGATGCTTCTTGCCTTTAAATCTGGATTCAGCTTCTTTCAGAGGCACAGGCTTAATGAGAGGCCCATGTCTGGAACTCCGCTTCCCTGAGTAGTGTGAGATCCAAGCACCAAGAGGGTGATGTTGGAGCTGGGTGGCCCCACAGTAGTGTCACTTGAACAGGGGCATGATCTGAGATTATTATAGGCAGGATTCCCGAGTTCATTGCCACTTGGAGTGATTTGTGGGGAGGTTAGCCACAGGTCTGTCCGACTAAACAAGCCATGTACAATCGAGTAGAATGCATGTCCCTGGGATGGAGTACTCTTCAGATATCGGAGAGCCCTAGTGCCCTTATAAGGCCTTGCACTACTCTGCGGTGTGAGTCTGATGTGCCTGAGCTTTTGTCCATTGTGTTGTCTAGCACTAAATTGAAATCTCCTCCCAGGATAATTGGACCCCCCCCCCACCATAGGATAACTCATTCAGAGTTTTGGCAGCAGCAGGAAAAAAAATCTGGATCATCATCATTTGGGGCGTAGATATTCTGCAGGAGAATGTGGCCCTGTAGAGTATTGAACAGCACATAACCCTTCTTCCCTGTGGGTCCACCTTAATAGTGATGGGGACCCATTTGAGTTGCTTGTGGAGTAGGATCACCACTCCTCTCTTCTTTGTGGGGGCTGAGGAGTGGAATACCAGGCCCACCCAGTCCCTTTTTAATAGCTCGTGGTCTTCTTTGGATAATTTAGTTTCTTGTAGAAAGGCCAACTGGGTGTGGGATTTTTTTTCGGTATGTCAGTACTTTTTTCCTCTTTATCAGTGTGTTCAACCCTTTTGTATTCCAGATATGGCAGATCAGGTCATTCATTATCAAGGAGAGTGATCCAAATGGGGAATGAGGATACAGTATATGCTGCCACCTGTATATGCAGTTTGAATAGTTACATAAAGGATTGAACACCACCAGTGAGAGGCTGGCCCACCTGTATTATTTTCTAGGGAGAAGGACTGTGGGGTATGCTGGGGTCTTACTTCCTCCCTGTAGTGGCTGCCATCCTGTCCCGTAACCCATTCCTGACCTGTAACATTGGCCTTTCCAAGAGACCAGGATGGGGAATACCACTGGGGGGGGCCCTTCATACACCACTACAGTACATTTGCACTTGTTCCCCCTGATCCTCCATGTAGCCACATCCTTACCCCTTTCTAAACATCAGTCGTCATACAACACTGACTTCCACTTCCAATTGTACATAACTTCACTATAAACAAAACTTAAACTACACATTCCCCTAGAACTATGTACACCTCTGTGCCATTTAGGAGGCATATGGTGTAGGTGGCATTATGCTCCATGCAGGCCACACCTTATGTTCCTTGGGGGCATCTGCCCCTCTTTTAGTGGCATAATCCTAGCTACAAAATGGGGGTAGCCTTCCCAATTATACCTCATGGTCAGCGGCACTATTAGCCCAGGCAGTGAGTGTGTCCAGGTCTAACCTGCCTATAACCAGTATATATGGCCTTTGGCTTTATGTCCGAGGGTATGGCCCATGCCCTGAGTGAGTGTTAAGGCTTAGTCCTTGGGGAAGGGGAATGGTGTCCCTTTTATGTCCCGTTTTAAACCAGGGATGGGTAGTGCAATTACAAGGGGGCCAGTTTGAGGCATTGTGGCAGCATAATAGGCCTTTTGAGCCCAGGAATTTGATTACCTCTTGCATGTCTTCCATGGCCCTCACACACACCTCTGAACATGGGGAATCCTCTACTCCCTCCCACCAGACTGCACATCATACTCACAAGCCCAGGGGTAGCAGTGCCCCTCTGGTGCTCAGTGTTTTAACCAAAAAAAAAAAAAAAAAAAGAAGCACAGAATATATGGGAGCTGCAGGCCTTAAGTGACCTTCCAGATGCAGCTTGTATGGGTACCTATGTTCTCTTTGTTGCCCTTGCAGGCATGTTTAACCCCTTAACTTACATACATACGCTTTTTCCCATTCCAGATTTCTGGCCTTGGGGAAGACAGTTGGGGGCTTAATCCTGGTTCTCTGCTCAGGAAAATGGGAGGGGGGACCTCAAGGCAGCAGGGATGCAGACTTAGTGCTCAAAACTGGGAGGGGTGCGGATAACATCTGGGTGAGCACCTCTTCCCACCATGTTAAGGGCTTGATGCATCATGAGGGCCTCCATATCCTATACCCCCTCCCGGAACCTTCCCCCTCAACAGAAAATGTAAGGAAAGCTGAACTTATCTGAGCACTCAAATCTCAGTATCTGGAGCTGGTTCCATGGTGTAAAGAGTTTGGATGTCAGTCTCAAAGTCCATTTCTTCTGCCCTGCCAGCTTCCCCGTGTGTCCCGTCTTGCTTCAGCTGTCACTCCCTGCCCACAGCTTCCTTTTCCAGCTCATGTTGTAGACCTGTGTGCAAGTCTTTAAGTCCTTTATGGGGCACACACTGCGAGGTCGGGGATGCTTGCGGACTTGTCTGCTCTGTCGGGGTTTGTGGCCTTATTAACAAGAAGTGGTTTGGTGCAGTATATTGGTCCCAGATTCCATTATCCTTGTTTCTCCCTGTGCCCGAACAGGGTGTTTGGATCTCTGTCTCTCCTGCGGGTGAGTTCTGGAGTCATGCAGAGTCCAGAGGTGTCTCTTCCGATTTTGGCATGGCAGGGCCCAGTTCACTTCTTCCACCACAGCCTCCCACTTCCCCTTCTCCTCACTGCATTGTTTGCCCTTGGGGCTGTTGGGGTTAGGTCTGTGGTTCATTTGCTAGGCTCATGGACCTCTGCCTCTCATATCTCGTGGCCAGGTCCTCCAAAGGAAGTCCTCCAAGGCCTCAGGGGTATCAGAGGACAATTGAGTTCCATTATGCTGGACCCTCATGGTGGCAGGATACCTGAGGGAGTAAGTCAGGCCTAATTTTTGCATGGTGTGGCACAAGTCCATATACTCCCTGTGCCTCGCCGAGAGGTCCTTAGAAAAATCTTTGTATACTTGAATGGGGTGCCCCTGCCAGTTTGGATAATCCAGCTCTCGGGACCAAGTCAGAATCAATTGCCTTTTATTGCAGCTTAATAGCTTTATCAAGATAGGACATGGTCTTTCACCCCTTTTTGGCACAGGGGCCAGTGTACAGTGTGCCCTCTTAATATCTAGCCGGACATCACCCGTTAGTTTTAACACCAATGAGAGGAAGTGCTGCAGAAATCCAATTGTGTCTTTTAATTCAGGTCCTTTGGGGAATCCTAGCAGCCAGAGGTTGTTCCTCTGGCAGTGGTTTTCCAGGTCATCTACTCTGAGGAGCAGCCCTTGTATGCATCTGGCCTGCTCCCTCGCATTGCTTTGTAATTCTTGTATGGTCACCTCATAAGAGGCTACTTTCCTTTCTGTGGTTGAAAGTTGACCTTCTAGTTGCTGCAAGAACTGGGTGGTTTGGTGAGATGTCACCATGATTTCGGCCATTTAAATGATTAATTTATTAAACACGTCCTCCACTGCCACCTGGTCACTCAGGTTACTTGCAGCTGCAGCTGTGCTTCAGCAGATGTAGAAGGAACAGGTGCTGCTTTGTCGCACTGCAAGGAACAGAGCCAAGATTGCAGGTACTGATCTTACCTTTGTTACTTAAGGACTTTAGATTCGACAAGTTGTGGATTGGAATGTGCCTCTAGCTATGGATATATTTACTTATTTAGCTGAAGGGATTGGATCTCATGCACTTAAACTGCCATCTTGTTCGTGGCAAATCTATGCCCTCCCTCCCTTGTTCTTGGAGTTTATATAAGCTTGGAAGGAGGGAACCTTCCGAAGGCTTAGTGAAAAAATATTAAATGGTTCAGAGTTATAAGGATTTAAAGGTTGTTTTTTTGGATAACCCTCTGGTACAAATGGTAAAAACATCAATTGTGAGGGCTTATTTTTAATGATTTACTTGTTATGAGAAATGATTTCCTTGTTGTGAGAAAAAAATACCAATCATGATGACTGCCATCTTGTATTTTTAACTACAAAACACTGAAAACACATAAAAATTATGTATTTAAAAAAAATAGATTTCGGTGTTGGTGTTTTTTTTTAAATATGCCTGGAAATATTATTTCTGGGCACCCAAAAATCCTAGGTGGCCAGCTCAGTGAGAGGAGTCATTCACCCGTCTTCTCAGTATGAAAACAACGGGTCTTTCTTGAATTGTGGAGCTGCAGCTGGAATCGTGTTGCTGGCTTCAGATGGAACAGTGAGCTGGTGATCCCATTACCTGTCTCACATCTATCAATCTATCTATCTATCTGTATGTTTGTCTGTCTGTCTGTCTGTCTATCTATCTATCCTTTTAACAATTCAAATGTTTTACTCCCTGCCCCTCCCAGTTCAGCCAACCTTCGTGTTTCCCCTGATATGTAATGAAAAGCAGACCAGAATGCTCACCCCCAGTACTGCTTGTCAACTCTCTCCCCTCCAGGTTGCCCGATGACCCCCCAATCAATAGGTGACAACACCAGGGTACCTACCCCTAGTTCCACCATGGAGGAAAAAGCCAACACTGGAGTGCCCAGTCCCCCAGTGTCTGATCAAGTAGTAAAGCTTGAAAAAGGAAAAAAGCCCCTTGTAGTCTTCTTTGTTCTTTTTTTCAAATCACCTGTAAATACGAAAATGGTCCATCAGCAATCTGACCCCCAGGCCCCACTCATCCCACCCCAACCCCTATTCAGCACTCACCCCTCCACCCCCCACACACCTTCACTCATCTAAACATGCCCCATGGCATAGATCCACTCTCCAGGCAAAAAGCTGTCTTGCTGCTGGAACCGGCGATTACGATATGAGAAAATAAGGTAATTCTGGTTTAATTGATTTCAGTGAGGTTTTAACGTTTACTCATAACTTTGTCAATTCTTAATATTTTACACCACATTTTAAACATGGCCTTTTTGGGACCTCATCTCATGAGCAAGGGTAGTGGCATTTTTCAAATCTGTCTTGAAATGTGATTTCACAGTCACTGCATGAAAATAGGTTTCAGGCAGGATTTGAAAATTTTCACCTACCAGGTTCATAAGGTGGGGTCATAAGAAGGCTATGTTGAAAATTTGGTGGACACATTTGATAAAATTATCACATTAAGAGTGAACATTAAATTATTTCAACATTCACTCATAACGTCGCTAATTTTCTATACTTTGACTCCAAACTTTCAACATAGTGATTTTTTTCACACCACCTGATAAATATGACAGGTGCCATTTTTTTGAATCATGGATGAGATGCGTTTTTGAAAATGTGGTGCAAAATCACATTTTGGCCAACATACTATAAATGCCACATGTCATGTCCATAAGCGGAGTCATAAAATGACTATCTTGAAAATTTGGGGTCAAAAATTAAAAAAAAAAAAAAATTATTATAAAGAAACGTTATGTGTAGTACCATCTTTTACATCAGCAAGTAGTGCTTTGTAATCCTGTACCATGAGTAGAGTTTGAGGGAGAGCTCAGTGAGTCAGCTGGATGGGGTGAGGCTGGGGAAATGGCGTTGTTATTCAACACCACCCCCCAGCCAGGGAAGGAATGGTGCAGGGTTGCCTGCATGGTCCCAGGTACCATAAAGTGAAGGCAACTCCTTTTGGCATAGGGCCCTGCACCTCTGCACCCATGGGTAGCAGGGGCCCTGTGCATTGTGATACAGATGGACTCTTTGCCTTGTGTGTCTATATCTTCAACTGACCCAACAGCCCCATTAATTATTTACTTTGCTGTACAGAATACTGTATTCATGCTCACTAATAGCGCATGTACTTGCTGGCCAAGGAAGTGAAAGAAGGGATGTGCCAATCACCATACTGGGCTTGGCTGGATGTGGCTTTACACCCAGGTGGGGGGGGTGGCCTAGTGGTATGTGAGCAGGGTGAATGGTTGGGGGGGACACTGGACCACCACTGATTACTTTTACATTTGTTAAAGGGTGATTATGGGGGTGAGGGATGCTACTGGACACCAGGGACTGATATGTTTCAATCAAACTGGTATTAGGGGAGAGGAAAGTGTCATTAGACACCAGGGCTAACTATAATAATATGGACCACATGTTCAGAGAGGGGGTGGGGGACCACTAGATACCAGGGCTAACTATAATAATACAGATCTGGTGTTCAGGGGTAGTAGTAGTAGAAATAAAATTTATCTATACAGTATATCACCATTAGGACAATTTATGCCCTATTTGCAAGGTGTACCTGTGCAGTAGACATATAAATACAAGTTTCCACATATAACAATGAAGCTAACATTACATATTCAAATTATTCAGTCAATAATTCTAATACACAAACATTTGACAAATATGTTTAATAAATTGTTACAACAAGTAATCAACAGGGACTACCCTAGACTACTACAAACCACAGGTAGCATTTAAATACTATTGCACTATCAATTACACATACATGTAAAGCCAAAATACTGTCTAGCTTTTATTTTGAAACTAAGTTTGGAAAGATCGAAGTTTCTTAAATCTGGGGGCAATGCATTCCAAGTACTGGCTACACTAAATTCAAAGGTCATTTTACCAAAATTATTAGTGATCCTAGGCTGTATCAAGTTCCTAGACTTATTTTTCCTTAAACTTAAACAATGTTTAGGTCTTTGCATTGTCACTACTAAGTATTGAGGTGGTTTGTTTGTAAGCATGCTCCAGACAAGATTTGTCCAAATATTCCTAGGTTTTAACTCACGTGATTGCCAGCCCAGCTTTTTGTACATTATACGATGGTGAGTATTATAACTACACCTCAAAACAAATCTTGCCAGTCTATTATAGAGATGATCCAGTTTTTCCAACTGCTGTTGACTTAAATGTCTATAAATACGATTTCCATAATCAATTATTAGCAGGATTAACTGAGTAGCTATCATGAGATGTACAGTTTTAGTTGTACTTGTTGAAAACCTTCTTGCCGCCCCTATACGGCTATTTACTCTTTTTACTAAATCTGAAATATGTCAATCAAAACTTAAATACTGATCAAAATAAACTCCCAGGTATTTGTAAATAGCAGTTTGAGTCAAACATTTCCCTTCTGTAGTCATTATGTGCAGGCACAGATCCTTTAATCTGGAATGCTTAGATCCAAATAATATTGTTTGCATTTTTTTTATTATTAATGATCAATCCCAGAGAAGTGTAGCACTCCTACACTGCTAAAAAGTCCTGCTGCAATTTAATTTCCATCACTTCGATGGGGTGAGGGGTGCCACTAAATACCAGAGAAATTTACAATAATACGGAACGGGTGTTCAAGGGGGAAGGGTGCACAAGACACCAGGGATAGCTATAATAATATGGAACACGTGTTCAGGAGCTGGTGGCACCACTGAACACCAGGGAGTCCATTATTTACACTCAGGATGAGTGGTAATGGGTTGTTGTGCACCATGCAAATGAGCTTATAATGGGCATGCAAATGGCCCTTTAGCGCCTTGCATGCTCAACTGACTCATTTGCATGTTGTGTCTGGATATGGCCTGCAGGAATCCTGACACTATCAATTTCAGGTAGTGCTATTCCCTGTTGACTATATACTGCCCAGGTCCATGTCTCCATGTCGAGACAGTGCAGTTTCACTTACAGTTGCACTGACATGGTCCGATATTCAGTCAGATAGAGCTGTCCCACTGTCCAACTGAAGGTAGCAGCCACCAGGTTGGGTGCTAGTGCAAACACGACCTGACACTATGATCAAAACAGGTGGAATTCTTAAAATCCCATCTGAAAGGCGATTTCGCTATGTGACTGTGGAAACAAGTTTCATAGGGGATTTGAGGAAGGAGATCTGCCATGTTTAGTAGGTGGGGTAACACAAGGGATATGTTGAACATTAGAGACCAAAATCTGCAAAATATAAAGTTATGAGTAAATGTCGGAACAATTTATTTCCTCATAATTTAGTTGTTTTTTCACATTTGTACCCCAAATTTTCAGCATAATCTTTTTATGACCACTTTTTCTGAGCATGATAGCTGTCATTTATAAAACAATGTCTGAAACATCCCAGCCCAGTGGAGCTGAGGGTTGAGGCACTGGATGCCACACCTCACGTCACGCCGATGACCCAAGTTCAAGAGTGAACTCGGGAGTCGGGGTTGGCAGGGAAGGGAGACAGATTAAGCACCCATTGGGCTGCTCTCCTTTCTGAGTGGGAGGGCATGAGTTGTCCGTGCACTATGCAGGGGGGAGGGGGGATCTCCGGCTCACTCCACAAGAAATACCTCTCCATCCCTGGATAGGTGTCGGCCCTGCCAGAGCCACTGCCAAATGCCCAATGCTGGTTCCCCGCCACTGCCCCCGCGGTCTCCCCAGGTTGTAGATCCCCAGACCCAGGGAACCGTAACAAACATGAAGACAACTGGGGAACACAGTTGGCGGTAGAGCAGGCTGGTGACTGCAGTGGCCTGAGACAGTTCCAGGCTGGAGGGTTACAAATAGAATAAAAAAAAAAAAAAACAATGTCTGAAACGTCATTTTGTGCTACAAGAGTTAAAACACATTTTGGGTAGGATTTGAGAAATTACAGCTGCAACATTCATGAGGTAGTGTGAACAAATGGCTATGTTGAAACATTGAGGTCAAAATATTGAAAATTACCACAGTTACAAGCGTGCATTGAAAAAATGCAGTGTAGACTCATAACTTTGATGTTTTCTCATATATTTACCCCACATTTTTAACATAACCTTCTTATGACACCACATAGCCTTCTTATGAGCTCACCTCATGAACAAGGGCAGAAAACATTTTCAAATCCTGCCCAAAAAGTAATTTTATGCCACAAGTGTGAAAACATATTTTGGCCAGGATCTGAAAAATGACAGCTATCACATTCATGCGGTGCCTTTAAAAATTTGGGGTCAAAATATTGAAAATTACCAAAGTTACAAACCTGCATTCATAAATTTCAATGTTGGCTCATAACTTTGTTGTTTGTTAATATTTTTACACCAGATATTCAACATAACCTTGTTATGACCCTACCTCGTAGACTGGGGCAGAGAAAATTTTCAACTCCTGCCCAAAAGGTGATTTTATGCAGCGACCACAACATCAGCTTTTGGGACGCAAAAACACATTTGGCCAGGATTTGAAAAATGACAGTTATCACATTCATGAGGTGTTGTGAAGAAATGTATATGCTGAAAATATGGGGTCAAAATATTGAAAATTACCAAAGTTATGAGTCTGTATTTACAAATTTCAATGTAGGCTCATAATGTTTTAGTTTTTGAATATTTTTATGACAAATTTTCAACATAGCTTTCCTATGATCCTACCTCATGAACAAGGGCAGATATAATTTTCAAGGCCTGCCAAAAAGGTGATTTTGCACAGTAACAACAAAATCACCTTTCTGGATAGATTTGCCTAATTTCACTGCCATTGTTCATGAGGTGGTCCCCCAAAAAAGGCATGTTGAAAATCTGGGGCAAAAATAATTAAGAAAATGGGCAAGTTATGACACTAAGTTCAAAACCCCATTGAAATATATTGAACCACATACCTGATTTCCTCAGGATGCAGTTCGGCTCTAAAGAGTGGAGACATGTCTGCGGTCCAGAGAAGATTGTAATGTTGGACCCCAGGTGGCAAAGTAAGGGCTTGGAGGGGTGGAGGGGTGGGTGTTGAGTGGGAGGGTCAGGTGGGGGACAGTAATGGCAGCAACAGACATCACTGGATAGTTTTCTTTTTTACAGGGTCTAAAAAAAACACTGTGGGACGGGTTTTCTTTATTTCGGGCGGCGACACTGGGGGATTGGACAGCCTGATGTCAGTGTTATGTTTGTGGAGAGGGGTGTGAGGTGGTGGGTGCTGAGTGGGAGGGTCAGGTGGGTGGACAGTAAAGGCAGTGGCAGAAACAGATATCGATGGATGTTTTCCTTTTTTGCAGGGTATATATTTAGAATATATTTTAGGGGCGCAGTCACATCCCTGAAATTAGGATTGTACCAATACTTCTTAGCTAAATCTAAAATTTCACAAATTTATCATTGGCATATTTTGACAAAATAGCCCAATGCTTGGCATGCATGGTCATGCTGCCAGTGTCTCAAAACTTGAAAAGTTTTGTGACAGAATCTTGTATGGTTTTTGAGAGATGAAGCTGTAAAAAAACAGAAAAAAACAATACTTTTTTCTTATACTTAACATGGGATTATTTGCCGTCATCTACAGCCCAGATGGAATGACATTGTTTCCTGAAATTTTCAAGCATGATGTGGTCTGTGCCGAGGTTCTGCCTTTGGTTGGTTTGGTGTAATGATATCTCACCGTGTTTGAATTATAATGGTTTTTGTGATAGCCACTAGACAGGCAGGTACTGTAAATGAAAACCTTTTGAACTGTTAATTGTTAAGGATTTAATGTTTGTGCTCTGAGAAATACTGTTTGTGTTGTCTGCCATCTTGTTTTTTTGTCCATTCTAAAAATGGATTTCTAAGGAAATATTACTTGGTAAGGAATGAACAAGACCCGTATTTAGGTCTCAGTCACATACTTAGTTCCATTTTTGTATTATAATTTGCACATTTTCAGGGCAAGTATGTCTTTTTAGGGTGAGAATCATATCACCTGTCACTCGCATAGGTAAGGATAATTCAACTGGAAAATAACCATTCGCAGTTCTTTACCATTCGAACATTACTGTTTGAATTGAAAAGACTGCAAACACTAAAGATCCATGATGGTTCAAACTGTCATAGCTCCCTGGTGTTTAGTGGCACCCCCAAGCTGACAGTTTCTGTTCCCTGAATAAAATAATATATCCCTGGTGTATAATGGCACCCCCCACCTGCCGATCGCTGTCCCCATGATAACATAAATATTTTTCTGGTGTCTAGTGGCAACCTTCACCCACCAACCATCATCCTCATAATATAACAGTATTTCCTTGGTGTCTACTGGCACCCCCCACCCACCGATTGCCATTCCCATAATTACTGGTTATTTCCCTGGTGTCTAATGGCACTCCCCACCCTCTTATTGCCTTTCCTGTAGTTATTGTTTATTTCCCTGGTGTTGAGTGGTACCCCTACCCACTCTCCAGTTGCCACCCCCATTGTTACTGTTTTTTTCCTTGTATCTAGTGGCAACTCTGACCCTCTGATTGCCATCCCTGTAGTTATGGTTTATTTCCCTGCTGTCTAGTGGCACCCCAACCCTCTGATTGCCATCCCCATAGTTAGTGGTTATTTTCCTGGTGTCTAGTAGCACCCCTCACCTGCTGATCACCATTCCTGTAATGACATAATATGTTGCTGGTGTCTAGTGGCACCTCCCACCCCTGATTGCTGTCCATGGCTGAAATAAAGAAATGGTCCCTCAATGTTTTTTTTTTCAAACCTGCAAAAAAGAAACCAGTCCCGCACCAATCAGAACCCCCAACCCCCACCTTCCACTCAGCACCCACCACCCCACACCCCCCAGTATACCCTCACACACTCTCACTCACCTGAACAGGTCCAGGTTCAAGATCCACTTTTCAATCAAAGATACATCTTGCTGCTGGAACAGCTGATTCCATAATGACAAACTAAAATAAATGTGGTTCAATGTATTTCAATGGGGTTTTCTACTTTGTTACATAGCTTGAACATTTTTCCATATTTTTACACCAGATTTTCAACGTGGGCTTTTAGGGACCCCACCTCATGAACAATGCCACTGGAATCAGGTAAATCCTGCCAAGAAGGTGATTTCACTCTTGCTTACTGAAATCACATTCTGGGCAGGATTTGAAAATGTTCATCATCCTCGTTCGTGAGGTGGGCTCATAACAATGCTATGTTAAAAATTTGGGGTCAGCACATGTTGAAATGGCAAAGTAATGAGCATCCATTGAAATTTTGCTACATACACTCATAACTTTGGATATTTTAAATATTCTGACCCCATATTTTCAATGTAGCCTTCTTATTACTCCACCTCTTGAATGTCACAGTTGTTATTTTCCAAATCCTGGCCAAAATGTGTGGAATTATGTTGCAGTTATGCAGAATTATGTTTTGGTGGTGATTTGAAAAATTTCAGCACTGGGTACATAAGGTGTGGTGATAAGAATGTTACACTGACTATGTGGTTGCTGTTTGCTACAAATTGAAGCGCAGGGCCCAGAGGGCCCTGCACCTCCATGGCAACATACATATATGTATCTATGGAGGGATGGGAGCTCAGGGTCTGGAAGGCCCTGCGCTTCCACAGGCAAACCTTATGTACCCGGTGCTTTATAGTGATCACTCATGTGACTCCACAGCCTATCAGCCCACTCTCCCATTTGCAGCTTATCAGCTGCAACCTCTAGTGGCCGCTATCCCTCTGCTCCAGCCTACTCTACTTATTGCCACTATGTCACCTTTTCTAACCCTGTTATTTCTCTCACTTGCCCCACTAGTCTCCCTTCCCCTAGCTGTCCTCCTGAAATGGCAACCATCCCCACTCATGTCCCCCTGCATTATCCCCCAGCCCAACTATGCAAACACCCACCAACAGCAATCCCACACCAAACTGCACATCTGGGCCATCAGCACTACCATTCTGCCCCCCCTTTTTTCACCCAGTCCATACAGGTCTCTGCCTCCCAGCCCTTTGTAGTCCTCCGCCCTCCTCCACAGGTCCGACCCCAGCCCCCAATCCCAAATACCTCTGGCATAAATCCAAACAGTATATCATACTGCTACTCCTCCTGGCCAGGGATATTGAAGCCAGCCCTGGACCTACCCCTCGAAACTCTTCCACCCCATTTTCTGTCCCAAAAGGCCTCATGCTCCTGTACCTCAACTACTGCAGTTTACTAAACAAAATAACCATGCTACAACCCATTGCCCTATCTCTTCACCCTGATATCCTGATCATATCTGAAACCTGTCAAAAGCCTCACCACACTGATGCTGAGGTATCCATCCCTGGCTACTCAATCATCAGACATGATTGACAAGGGAAAAAGAGAGGTGGAGGAACAGCCATGTACATCTTCTCTAGGCTGCAGTTTACCATGGTGCAAATTCCTTCCCTTCCAGCTCACATTGACTCTCTCCTAATCAAACTCTCACTCCTGCTTACCACCCCAGAGTACATTGCAGCTACCTACTGCCCCCATGGCACCCCCCTGCCTGACATCCTAGCCCACCTGGACACACTAAAGACCTTAACTTCAGGAGGTGAGCTTCACACCCTCAGCGATTTTAACTACAACTGGCTAGCCAAAGACAATGCCTACCTCAAGACCAAGTTCAAAGCTCTAAACCTCACCCAACTAATTGTGGACCCCACCTGGCTAAACCACAAAATGCAAAATCACTCACTCCTGGACTGGGTCTTATCCTCCCACCCCCACAGGATCCTAAGTGCAGACCTGCTCCCAGACTCCTTAAGTGACCACCACATGATCTACATGATCAGGAAAGTGCACAGGCCCACTGCCCCCCCAAGATACTGAGCACAAGGTCATATAATTCCCTGGACCTAGTATCACTCTTGCAAGACCTAGGACATGTATACTGGGCCTTCATCCCAGCGGCTCCATCTATTGACTCTGTATTCGCAACCTTCAAGGCCAAATTCCTAA
Source organism: Neoceratodus forsteri (assembly GCA_016271365.2). Lineage (NCBI taxonomy): Eukaryota > Metazoa > Chordata > Ceratodontiformes > Ceratodontidae > Neoceratodus > Neoceratodus forsteri. Next base: position 1,205,011,288 of record CM057452.1, read on the forward strand.
AAGTGTGGGACTCCCATGTCCCCCTGCACACAAAAAGGGTCAGAGGTGCCCACCTTCCCTGGATCACCACTGATATCATCAGCCAATGCCACTCCAGGGACCATGCATGGAAAGCCCACAAGAAACTGGGTACCCAAGCATCTCTCCAATGCTACCGAGCCCGCCGCAACTCCTGCACCAAATTCATTCACCAGGTTAAAAAGAACTGCTTCCTATCAGCCTTCAGCACAAACCTTAACCACCCGACAAACTTTTGGAAATCATTCAAATCCCTCTTCTCCCCCCCAACCCAGTCACCATCACCGACACTATCACTACAGGGCACTACCACCACTGACCCCTGTGAGGTAGCTGCCACTTTCAACACCTATTTCTCCAGCTGCGCGGACTCTGCTCCTATCATCCCTCCAGCACCCACCCACTCCGTGCTCCCCTCTCCACCAAGAGCACTCCTACTGACCATCCAGCTTCTCCTTTCACCCTGTATCTCCGGCAGAAGTACTCAAATCCCTACAGTCCCTGAACCCTAACAAAGGTAAATTCCCCATGGCCCTGGACGCCAAGATGCTATACTTGTCCGCTCCCACCATAGCCGCCCCACTAGCCGATCTTTTCAACCTCTCCTTCTCACTAGGCAAATTAACAACCAAATGGAAGCAGCTAACATCATACCCATCCCTAAATGGGGTGACCCCTCCTCACTGGGTAACTATCGCCCCATCTCCTTCCTCCTGATTCTGGCCAAACTACAGGAACGTCTTGTCCTTGCCCAACTCTCTCCCTATCTAGACGCATCCTCCTTCTTCACCCCATACCAACTCAGACTCAACTATCACCTCCCTGCTAAGAATCACTGATGGCATACTCACTGGCATGGACAATGGTCACATCACCTCTGCCATCTTTATCGACTTGGCCAAGGCTTTTGACACCGTCTCCCATGCTCTGCTCTGCTCCTTTCTAAACTAAAAGATGATGGCCTCTCCAAGCTGGCTTCCAACTGGTTTCATGACTACTTGATAGGTAGGCACCAGTCTGTAAAAATCACCTCCCACATCTCCAGCCCCCTACCAGTTACTGCAGGTGTCCCCCAAGGGTCAGTCTTGGGCCCACTGCTCTTCTCCATATTTTTAAATGTCCTCCCATCAGCCTGTCTTTACTCATCCATCCATATGTATGTGGATGACACAGTGCTGTATGCCACGGGCCCTTCCACAAGCGATGTGGCTAATCTACTACAGCAGGATTTCAACACCATCCAGCACTGGTTCTGCTCAAACCAGCTATTCCTAAACCCTAAGAAAACTATGTCGCTAACCTTCAGATCACAGCAAAGACTCCTGCCAAGCATCTTGCCCCCTTTCCAAACACTGGACGGGACCCTCCTGGAAGCATGCACCACTTTTAGACACTTAGGCATCTGGCTCGACCAGCACCTAGATTTCTCCACTCATATTGAATCCATCCATAAGAAACTACTCCCTAAACTCAGCACCCTATATCGGTACAAAGGCTGCCTCTCCTCTCCAGCCTGGAAAGCTATTGTTCAAAAGATGATCCTCCCAATACTCGACTATGGCGACATAGTCTATGGTTCTGCTCCCTCCTCCTCCTCCTCCTTAGCCAGCCTTGACACACTTTTTCACTCCTTCTGTCGCTTCATCCTTGATTGCCCGCAAACAACCCACCACTGTGCCTTGTACAGCTCCCTAGTCCTGCCGTCCCTCCAAGACTGCAGATTAACCCACTGTGCTAGGACCACAGCCAAATTCTGGTCCCAGTCCCTTCCCCCCTACCTGTCCTCTGTCCTCTCCCCACAACCTCCCCCTGCTTACTCCCTCAGAAGCATGAACCCCAGGCTCCTCCACATCCCCGTCATGCGTACAACCAAAGAACAAGCAGCTTTTAAATTCCGTATCCCCCAGCTCTGGAACACCTTGCCAGCCGATATTAGACACTCATCTAACCCCCACCACCTCAATCTCCTACTCAGCACACACTTGTCCTCCAGCTGCTCATGCTTTTAGCTAGTTCCCACTATGTGCATGTATATTGTGTTCTCAGATGGTATTCTGTGTAATTTTATCCATTTGTATTTCCCCCTCCTCTGTTTTCTTTTGTTTCTACCTGCCGATTGTCTGTTATGGCAGGTGGCCCCCTCTCTGTGATGTACAATTACTGTGCCCTGTGATGTACTATTTTATTGGGACTTGACCCCCAGATCGCATCTGGAATTGAGCAGCCCTGCTCAGTATGCCTTCCTGGTTAAACTCAAAAATAAGTAAATAAGGATGCAAAAAACAATTTCAAAAAGTAAGGGCATTCTTTGCAAAAAATTGTGTTAATGCATTAGTTAGGATTTATAATAAAGTGACAAAAGTAGGGAAATGTGATGTTACGGTGGCCAACCCTAACACCCCTGCCCCACCCCTGAAGCTAATGAGGGGGGAATCTTCCTTGGGTGGTCAACCCTAACACTCACCCCATTGCAGTAAGAAAAAAGCTGAGATGTGATTGAGACAGGTGTGTATGTTTCTTGAGTGCAAGAAATGGTATGAATGTTAGAGTTGACAACCCCAAGGAAGAGTCTCCCCCTCCCAATAACTTGAGGGCTGGAACAGGGGTGTTAGGGTTGGAAACCCTAACATCACATTTCCTTACTTTAGTCACTTTACCCTGAACCCTAACTGATGCTTTAACACAGATTTTTTGCAAAGAATACTGTATATATCTATTGTATCTGGCTGAGAAAAATATGATCAGAACAAAGTTAGAAAATGATTATAGTAAAATGATAGAATGGTTAAAAGTAAATAGATTAGTTCTGAATAAAAAAAGACAGAAGGTATGCTTTTCTGCACACCTGCATAGTTAAGGAGGAGAGGGATGACTTTAAAATAATAGACAATGAAGGATTTTTCCTTGATATGGTCACCAAGTTTCGTTATTTGAGTGTGACACTAGATAATCATCTTTCTTTTGCTCCTTATTCGAATAATGTAACTAAACAGATACATAGTAGAATTGGTGCCTTATATACAGTAAGGGATCTTTTAACAGATGACACTAGGAAAACTGTAGCAGTAGCATGACTATTGCCTGCATTAGATTATGGAGGGTTGATTTTTTTTGGGGGGGGGTCAGAAAAGGTAAAACAGCAGGGACATCTTCTCTATAAATCAATTTGTAGATTTGCATTGAGGGCTAGAAATAGGGAACATCATTGTAACTTATACAATAGGTTGGGTTAGCTACCCCAGGAGCAAAGAGATACCATACAGAAGCTGTGCTTTGTGCATAGATCACTTTATAGTGTTGTATACACCCCATACATATTTTCTTTTACCCAAAGAACAAATCCTAGGCAGCTAAGATCTAGCTCCTCTGTTTTGTTGGAAATTCCTCTTTGTAAAACATCAAAGAATCAAAAATCTTTTAAATACTGTGCTACAGATAGTTGGAATAAACTGCCTGATGACTTAAGAAATGTAGCAAGTTTAACTTCTTTTAAAGTATCTTTAAAAAGACACTTATACTTAGGGTTGGGATGTAAGTGTACCTAAGGATTCATCTTAGGTATTGCACTTATATAATATAATCTGTTTTAGGATTATATCTCAGGAATGAGATAATGTGTATATTCACATTGTTATGTGCTGTTTTATTATGTTTATCTGATTGTGATGTAGTCTTGTTCTGTACCCGGGTCAAGCCTGTAAAACGGCTAAGTGGCTCAGTGCTTTTTAACCCGGTTAACAAAGTTTGAAAAAAATAAATAAATAAAAATATCTATCTGTCTGTCTGTCTGTCTGTCTATCTATCTATCTATCTATCTATCTATCTATCTATCTATCTCTATCTATCTATCTAAGAGGGATGGTTTCTTTATTTCAGGTCGTGACACTGGGATTGGGCAACCCCAGTTTCAGTATTATGTTCGTGAGGTGAGGTGGGGTGGTAGGTGTTGAGAGGGAGTGTCCGGTTAGGGGGGTAGTTAACAGACATCAGTGGGCAGTTTTCTTTGTTACAGGGTGTAATTCCTCAGCAGGCTGATCATGACAGATCAGCTGTGCTTGCCGGGCATCGTAGATCAAAGGAAAGAGTCGACCTATAATTGGGTCAGCTCTTTCTTTTAAAATACACAAATACTGTCATGATCAGCCTGAATAATGATTGGTGTGACACTGATGAGCCCCTTGCAAACCACTCTGTATTGGACTGACAGTGTCACACCCCTCAAAAGCCACTCACCTAATAAAATGTTTGCAGCATGTGCATGCACGGTGAACATAAAAATGGTAAGCTGAGAATTATCATAGTGCTGACCCTTGGGATTTCTGCATCTGATGATACATTGTTTCATCAGTGAGTCTGCTCCACCCAGTCCACAAGAAGGGAAACTCTCTCACCTGGACAAATAATAGCTGCAGCATAGTTCAAAATGATCCTGGTGTGTGGAGCACCAAGGTATCCAGTAACTAATGAGTTAAGTGTAAGCTAGGGAACAGAAAAAGTGCAACAGCCTTTGTTTCTGTTTTGCTTCCTCCTCTGTGCCTTTACGCTGCTCCAAAACACCTTTATACAGTTCTTTATGTTATTTAAACCCTTTACACTGACTGGATTTTTGAAAATGTTGCATGAATTGTACAAGCGAAATTACAAAAAACACCCCAAAAACCCAAACACACACAAAAAACACAAGATACCATCTTTCAAATGGCATCAAAGAGAAAATGTTATGTAAATGTTATTTTAAGGGGGACTTTTAGTTTAACCTGTTTTCCAACACCAGGGATGGGCTCCTGTTGTCAGAATAGGGAAGGGGTGTGTTGCAACAAGTAAGTAGATGTTTCCATCAGTCTGAGAAGGAAGAAGCCCTTCCTGGACAAACTAGATGCCACATATACTCTGTTTTGAAAGAAACTTTTGCATTGCCAAAAGCAGGCCCACACTAGCCCACTGGACCACTAGGGCTATATTATATTTAAAATAGGGTACTAAAAGTTAAACTAAACGTCACCCTTTACTTGCTTCTTTATTCCTTTACCTGTGTCTCTTTTTTTGCTATCTCCCTATTTCTTTCTTTCTTAGTTTTTAGTTATCTATTTCTACCTTTTACAGCTGCATGGGCAGAGCCCTGTAGGCGTTTTGGGATTACTAGGTAGAAAGAGAGAGAGAGAGAGAGAGAGAGAGACTGATAGCGATGACTATATCCTTTCCATGAGTGCTTTGGAGTGGACATTACTCAAAACTCTTTGCCGTTCTCTAGATTTGTTGCAGTGGTCTCTTTGGGTCTGCCTTCTCCTTCACCAGCACACACACACACACACACACACACACACACACACACACACACACACACACACTGTGGCACCTCTTCTTCAACTGCTTGTTTGAACAGGCAGTGACTTTATGGTTACAAAATAACTTGCAACTTTTAAACAAAGTAACTTAAGGATCTCATTTTTGGCATAAGACTGAGTGGGGATATGTTCATCTAAATTCTGAATTTACAGATGCTGGAAATTTGGACTGGACTCCCTCTTTAAGAGGTTTTGTAGAATTCCTGCACTAATTAAAGAAAGCAGACTTCTGTGTTCATTTGAGCTGAGTAATAGCTCATAAATATGACACTTAGTTAGCCTTTCTGAGCAAGGAATCTCCTAAAAAGATTTACACTGCTTTTTTAACCCCTTAAAACATTATCTGATTAGCACTGTCTCAGACATAGTTTACTATAGCAGAAGACATTTGTTTCTTTACAGTAGTCCCCAAGACATTTAAAGAACTGTTATCTTTTGTTACTAACAGACACACAAAAAAGTTACTATAAAAAACAGAAAACTGTTATTGTTACCCTTGTATTTAGGGAATTATGATGTGTTGTGTGGCAGGAGAAAGGAAAGGGGTGGTAGTGGGTGTTGTAATGAAGGGGAACCAAAAGTGTTTCTGCTTGTGGGACTGTAACATCGGAAACTGGCCTTGATCTGAAGACATAAGCTGAGTGTAGGTACAGCACTTAAGTGGTGCTACAAGCTTCCATTTAGATGATGTTACTGTGTTTCAGAATGGATCAGTAATTGGAAACAAGCATTTGTTTATGAATGATGAATATTTGTCATGTACTAGTTGTTAGTGTTGTTATTTTATTCACCCAGGATCCTACAAGGGTGTAGTAGAAGACCCAGAACATTGGATCAAATCCTACTACACACTGCATCTACTGATAATGAGTTAGTGTGCCACATTAATGGTTAGAATACTGGTGTAGAGACTGAAATACTGCAGGTTCGAGCCCTACTAGAAGCAAACATGTACTGTGTGAACAAGCCACTGAAGTTCTCTGTGCTGCAGGCTACTCAGCTGTAGAAAGGGGTATGAGCAGGACCCACTGGAAATGAGATGATGCTTCTCAGCTGGGCTATTCTGGCTAAATAAATTGTAATGCAGGACTAAATGGAAAATGAGATGCTGTGTCTCAGCTGGGATATCCTGGGTAAATGAACTGTAATGCAAGAATCCACAGGAAATGAGATGCTGCATCTCAGCTGGGCACTCCTGGGTAAATAAATTGTAATGCAGGATCCCACTGTAAATAAGATGCTGCATCTCATCTAAGCTACCCTGTGTAAATAAATTGCAGTGCATAACCCCACCAGAAATGAGATGCTGCATCTCAGCTGGGCTATCCTGGGTAAATAAATTGAAATGCAGGACCCCACCAGAAATAAGATACTACATCTCAGCTGGGCTATCCTGGGTAAACAAACTGTAATGCAGGACCCCACGGTAAACAAGGTGTTGCAACTCAGCAGGGCTATCCTGGGTAAATAAATTTTAATGTAGGACCCCACTGGAAATGAAATGCTGCATCTCAGTTGGGATATCCTGGGTAAATAAATTGTAATGCAAGACCCCAGGGGAAACAAAATGCTGCATCGCATCTTGGTCTTGCCTGGGTAAATAAATTGTAATGCAGGACTCCACAGGAAATGAGATGCTGCATCTCAGCAGGGCTGTCCTGAGCAAATAAATTGTAACTAAGGACCTCAATAGATGTGAGCTTCTGCATTTCAGCTTGGCTATCCAGTGTAAGTAAATTGTAATTAAGGACCCCACAGGAACTGAGATGTTGCATTTCAGCTGGGCTATTCTGGGTATATAAATTGTAATATTGGACACCACTGGAAATGAGATGTTGAATCTCAGTAGGGCTATCCTGGGTAAATAAATTGTAATGCAGGACCCCACTGCAAAACGAGATGTTGCAACTCAGCAGGGCTGTCCTGGGTAAATAAACTGCAATGCAGGACCCCACTGGAAATGAGGCACTGCATCTCAACTGGGTAATCCTGGGTAAATAAATTATAATGCAAGACCCCACTGGAAAAGAGGTGTTGCATCTCAGCTGGGCTATCCTGGGTAAATAAATTGTAATGCAAAACCCCACTGGAAATGAGATGTTGCATCTCAGCTGAGCTATCCTGGGTAAATAAATTGCAGTGCAAGACCCCACTGGAAAAGAGGTGTTGCATCTCAGCTGTGCTATCCTGGGTAAATATTTTATTTATTTATTTATTTATTTACGTATGTATGTATGTATGTTTTTGGTAATCAGATAGGCAAACTGATCCACAGGACAATTTTTAGTTGTGATCCGGACCACGCAGTGGTAGACAAAACAGAGACAGACAATAGGTACTAGTTGCAGACAATAGTTGCAAGTTACAATACTGTGGGTGTATATAATACATTGAGTACAATGGAATTCAAAACAGTGATGCATAAACATCATATTTAAGAGAGAAAAGAACAAGTTCATAACAAATTCAACAATGCATCTATGATTACAGATAAGCTCAGGTCAGTTTCATGTATAGCGAGTCAAGACATCCTTTAGCCAGTCAAAGGTGCACAGAACAGTGTGTAATGGATATTTCATTACAGCAATCAGTGTTTTAACAAAGAAGACTGATAAGTGACAAAAGTTTATTTGATAGTAGGTATACAGGGAGTAAGGCATGTTGCACAGTTTTGCCTCATGGCAGATTTCTGGTGGGGGTTCTAGGGAGCATGACAGGTAGCCTGAGACTTGAGTCAATCTCTTAGCTTCAGTTTGAAGGACTGATGAGAGGGTAAGGTTCTGATGGCTGGTGATAGACTGTTCCAGAGAGAGGGGGCAGAGACAGAGAAGGCCTAACTCCCCATGACAGTAGATACACGGTGGACTATCAGTGGGGGAATGGAAGAGACCCTGGGAGAGTGAGTTACCACCCTAGCAGTGAGAATCTGGGAGTACAGGGACTTCTGAGAGTTCCTGAGAGAGGTGTCAACTAGACAGCCCATAGCATATTCATAACGGCCATGCAGTGAGAGTCAGCCTAAGGACCGATATAGAGAGCAGTGATGAGTGGAGGAAGGGGACCTGAAGGGCAAAGTGACAGATAGAGTTTTATGTGATACTTAGATGAGAGAGAAGTGAGGCAGGTGTGGAGGAGAAAACAGGAGAGCAATAGTCAAGAAGGGGCAATAGATTTCCTTGGGCAATTGCAAGGCAAGCCTCAGGGGTCAGGAGGTGGTTTACATGGTAGGCTGCCCCCAGCTTCTGGTGGACCCTCTTTATAATGTTAGCAATGTGGTCATTGAAGGTAAGGTCAGTGGCGGAGCCAGGTTTGGAAGCATTTGGGAGCCGGGGGGTGCCATTCAGTCAATCATGGGCTCCACAATGGGCACTAAACAGTGAATAAAGATGGTGGTGGGGCACCACTACTCACACTGGGGCAGCCAGGAGGGGCGACCACCCCCCTGCCCCCACTCTGGCTCTGCCACTGGATAAGGGGGGGGGATCAAGAGTCACACTTAGGTATTGAAGGAGGATACAATGTCAAGAGGGGGACTTGCTGGGGTTTGCTATGTGTAATGCCGTGCCTGTTTTGGCAGCTTAAGCAAGGTAAGGCTTGGATCCAAATAGCATGGCCTTCATTTTTTTCTCATTTATCAAAAGGTTTTTGGAGAGAAACCATTTTTGAGCTGTACCATAGTTAGTGGTGAGGGTGGAGGATATAGATTCAAGGGACATGGCGCTATGGTTGGTGATGAAGTCATCAGCATAGAGGAGTGCTTTACAGTTTATGCTCTTCATGGAAAGGTCATTTATGAACCATGAGAATAGTAGAGGCCCAAATGTGGAGCCCCGGGGTACACAGGTGTGGCTAGGTAAAGCAGCAGAGGTAGCTTTGCCTGTCAGAACAGACTGGGATCTATTTATGAGGTAGCTGCTGAACCAAATGGTGGCATCTGGGGAGCAACCAAGGTTAAGCAGGGTGGAAATGAGAAGGTGGTGGCCAACAAGGTCAAAGACTTTTTATAGGTCCACAAACACTGCACCCGTGGTCATGCCCATGTTCATGTTTCTAAGGACGTAGTTAGAGAAAAGGGCCAAGGCAGAGGAGGTGCTGTGCTGTTTGTGGAAGCCGTGTTGTAGTGGGTTCAGGAGGTTGTAATTTTCAAGCTAGTCAGATAGTTGGTGGTGAATGATTTTTTCTAATAGTTTGCTTAGATGTGGGAGACGGGAGATGGGATGGTAGTTTTCAGGGGCAGTGGCATCACCGGATTTGAAAATAGGCACCACATGTGCATGTTTCCATGAGTCAGGCATGGTAGATGATGAGAGGGCAAGATTAAATATGTGGGTCAGTGGCCTAACCAGGGCTGGGGAGAGGATCTGAAAAAGGTGCAACGCAGGCCATCACTGCCTGGGCTGCCACTGGCGGGTAGCATTTTAAGGAGTTTGCTGGTGACCCTGTGGTCAATAGCTCTTAAGTAGAAGACAGGGCTAGTTATATGAGGATGGCATGGCTGTTTTTTCTGGGCAGAGTGAGGGTTTGAAGGGAATTTGCTGGTGTAGGAGGTAAGGTCAGTGAACATTCTATTGAAGGTATCAGCAATCTCACCTGGGTCAGTGGTGGGACCAGAAGGGGAGGTCATTTCAGTTATTTGTTAATTTGATTTGGTGTTTAGGAGGGTGTTAATTGAGGCCCAGAAACTGTGAGGGTTTCTAAGAGACTCATTTTGCAGATTGGTGTAATATTTCCGTTTAAGTGATTTCACCGCCTGCTTGCAGGAGCTTTGAAGTTGCCTGTAAGCATTCCATGATCGAGGGAAGGGGGATGCCTTGAAAGCTTTCCATGTTTTTTCCCTTACTTTCATTTGGGCTAGAACCTCACATGATAACCAACTGGTGTTGCCACCTCTAACCCTCCTGGTGGTGATTGGGTAATATTTGTCCTGGAGGGACCAAAGAGTTTCCGGTGAAAGCATCACTGCCATAGAGACATCCTCGAGCTGGTAAAGTGAGGACCGGTTTATGGCCCAGGCATCCCTTAGCACTAAGTCTGAGTTGGGGGCTTTGAATTTCCTAAAAGATAGCAATTTGTGGGGAGGTCGTACTAATTTTGTGGTTAAAGCAATACACGTAGGGGTGTGGTCACTGACTGAGTCAGCCATAGTGCCTGGTTGGAGGACTAGGTTCACATAGTTAGTAGCATTCCAGTCAATGGTGGAGTAGGTGGGGGAGCAGGGGTTGTATCTGGAGGGAGAGGAGATGACTTGCTCAAAGTAATGCGATTTTAACATGTGCTCATATTTCGGTGCTGGGAATTTAGTCCAGTGGAGGTTAAAATCCCCGATTATGATGGTGTCCCGAGAATAAGGGGCAGATGCAAGGTCATCCAGGAAGTTAGATAGTCCCTGTGTCCCTCCAGAGGGAGGATTATGGCAACAGCATATGTACCATTTTTTCGATGCACCCAGAACAATTTCAGCAACAAGCCACTCACTGATTGCAGATGGGGAGGAGTAGGCAATAGTGGTGGCATGAATATGGTCTTGCATGTATAGTGCAATGCCACCTCCCCTCTTTCTGCTGGGCCTATCAAACCACAGACATGAGTAGCTGGGGAGTTGGTAGGAGGCATCACTGTAGTAGGGCTTAAGTCATGTTTTGGATAGACCTAGGACATGTGGTTTATAGAGGCACACCCAGGCTTTGAGTTCAGAGAACTTAGCTTAAGGCAGCATATATTCAGGTGTGCAATCCTGAGGCTGCAGCGTCCTGTCCAGACAACATTGATATGGTCAATATGTACGTTTGAGGGTCCAGGGTTTGTTTCCACATCACCTGTTAGGAGGAGAAGTAGAGGGAGGTGATCAGTAGGGGGGTGCCGGGGGGGGGGGATGCATATTGAGGGAGTAGAGAAACAAACCAAGAAGTTGAGTATTGTGGTTAGTCAGAAGGGCCAGTAAGACAGAGCCCATGGGGTAGGGCTGGTGTGCTTTGGCTTTGTGTTGGGGTCACTGAGTAAAGGTGTTTCGGAGAAGGGTTGTAAGTGAGCTTGGTCAGCAGCAAGGATGCTGGCACAAAAGTCGGTCACAAGTAACAGGCCAGTCATGGAGCATAAGGTAATGTAGAGCACAGGGGAGAGCATTTTTGTTATTAGAAGAAATTATATCATCAGGGGGGAGAAGACTTCCTTAAAGATCAGTGAGACGGCAACATCCAATAAATGTGCAGTGTAGTGTTGGGGCTGGAAAACAGAAACACATGGCTAATATGAAAAATACAGTGATAAGTGTTAGGCCCTGAAAACTGTGTCCTGTTTCTTTAAGGGGAAATTAGACAAGAAAAAAAAGTGAGATTGGAGAAGTGAGAGGATTTCTGGGGGCGGCTCCCCTTGGGGAGGGAGAATATTTAATAAAGGCTGGGGTGAGGGACAGTGGGTGGGCCGAAAAATGCCAGTAGAAAAATGCTCTGTAGTCAGAGCAGAAGTTTTAAAAAATACGGGATTTGGCGCCCAAGAAGCTGAATCAGAGCGGTATGCTCCTGTAAGCTGAGAAGCCTTGGGGGAACAAGAAGTCCATGGTGGGCCGCTATTCAATTCTTGCGGCTTTGGAGTCGAAGGAGAGCAGCTGTACCTGCAAGTTTGATGAGCGGGGTGGATGGTCCAAAAGCGGCTGGCTTGCCTTCTGAGCCGGGGCCATGACACAGTGGTGCACCCTGTGGATCAGGGGTACCTCGCTCTGCAAGTTTCAGGAGTGGGGTGGATAGTCCAAAAGCAGCTGGCTCACCTTCCGAGCTGGGGCCGTGACAGTGGTGTGTCCTGTGGAGTGGGGGTGCCTCGCTCTGTAAGTTTTGGGAGTGGGCTGGATGATCCAAAAGCCCAAATAAATTGTAATGCAGGACCACTTTGTAAATACTATGCTTCTCAGCTGGTCTAGCTTGGGTAAATAAACTGTAATGGAGGACCACACTGGAAATTAGATGATGCATCTCATCTGGGCTATGTAGGGTAAATAAGTTGTAATGCAGAACCCCGCAGAAACTGAGATGCTACCCCTCAGTTGGGCTATCCTGGGTAAATTACTTGTAATGCAGGGCCACAGGGGAAATGAGATGTTGCATCTCAGTTAGGCTATCCTGGGTAAATAAATTGTAATGCAGGACCCCACTGTAAACAAGGTGCTTCAACTCAGCAGGGCTATCCTGGGTAAATAAATTTTAATGCAGGGCAACAGGTGAAATGAGAAGTTGCATCTCAGCTGGGCCATCCTGGGTAAATAATGTGTAATGCTGGACCCCAGGAGAAACGAGATGCTGCATCTTAGATGGTCTGTCCTGGGTTAATAAATTGAAGTGCAGGACCCCACAGGAAACAAGGTGTTGCATCTCAGTTGGGCTATTATGATTAAATAAATTGTAATGCAGGAAACCAAAGGAAACGACATGCTGCATCTCATCTGGCCTTTTCTTGGTACATAAATGGTAATGCAGTGCCCCACTGGAAATGAGATGTTGTATCTCAGCTGGGCTAATCTGGGTAAATAAATTGTAATGGAGGACCCCACTGGAAACAAAATGCTGCATGTAAGTTGGGTTATCCTGGGTAATAAATTGCAATGCAGGACCAAACAGAAAATGAGATGCTGCGTCTCAGCTGGGATAGCCTGGGTAAATGAACTATAATGTGAGAACCCATGGGAAACAAGATGCTGCATCTCAGCTGGACAATCCTGGGTAAATAATCTGTAATGCAGGACCCCACTGGAAACAAAATGATGCATCTCAGCTGGCCTATCATGTGTAAATAAATTGTAATGCAGGACCCCAATGGAAATGAGATGCTGCTTCTCAGCTGGGCTATCGTGGGTAAATATATTGTAATGCAGGATCCCTCTGGAAACAAAATGGTGCATCTCAGCTGTGCTATCCTGGGAAAATAGATTGTAATGCAGGACCCCACTGGAAATGAGATTCTGCATCTTAGCTGAGCTATCCTGGGTAAATAAATTGTAATGCAAGACCCCACCGTAAAACAAGGTGTTGCAACTCTGCAGGGCTATCCTGGTTAAATAACTTTTGTTTTGTTAATCCTTTATACCTGTGGCTCCCGATCTGCCTTACACGTCCTGGCATCCTATTCATCCGGCCACCATCCGGTCCACTTCAGCCCCATGTAGAACCCATGCTGCCAATTACCCCCACGGCTTACCCCTCATGGCAGGGCAGAGGAGAGTCCCCCTGACTCTCCATCCAAGACCAGATCCAGCATCCTCAGCAGTGCCCCAGAAGTTGGGCATCCCGTAGACAGCCATCAAGCCTCCACAATCATTTGCCATTTTATCCATTTCTGGTGGCTTGCATGAGTGGGGCATGCAATGACGCCAAGGGGGGGAGTGTGCACACTTCCACACATGCTCCTTCCCAGTGCCGTGCCCAACTCACTTCCAAGCACAGGCGCAAGCCTTAGCCCCCAGCCTCTGCTAGGGTCCACCAGTCACGCCATGGAAATCCCCTTCCTGGAGAAGGAGAGCAGTCACTGGATGCTCAATCCTCTCCGCCTCTGTTGAACCCCTCATGCATCCAAGTCCGCTCGAATCCCTAGGTCGCCAAGCGTGAGAGAGGAGTGGTGTTCAACTCTCAACCTCAGCACCACCGGGCCAGCTAGGGTAAATAAATTTTAATGCAGGACCACAGGGGAAATGAGATGCTGCATCTCAGTTAGGCTATTCTGGGTAAATAAACTCTAATGCAGGACCCACTGGAAATGAGGTGCTGCATCTCACTTGAGCTATCTTGGGTAAATAAATTGTAATGCAGAATCCCTCTGAAACAAAAAATGGTGCATCTCAGCGGGGCTATCCTGGGTAAATAAATTGTAATGCAGGACCCCACTATAAACAAGGTGTTGCAACTTTGCAGGGCTATCCTGGGTAAATAAACTTTAATGCAGGACCACAGGGGAAATGGGATGCTGTATCTCAGCTGGGCTATCTGGGTAAATACATTGTAATGCTGGACCCCATGGGAAACGAGGTGTTGCATCTCAGCTTAGCTATCATGATTAAATCAATTGTCATGCAGGACCCCACAGGAAATGAGATGTTCCAGCTTAGCTGGGCTATCCTGGGTAAATAAATTGTAATGCAGGACCCCACTGGCAGTGAGGTGTTGCATCTCAGCTGGCCTTTCCTGGCTAAATAAATTGTAATGCAGGACCCCACTGGAAATGAGGCATTGCATCTCAGGTGGCCTTTCCTGGGTAAATAACTTGTAATGCAGGATCCCACTGGTAAATCAATTGTATTGCAAGGCCCCAGTGGAAACAAGATGCTGCATCTCAGCTGGGCTATCCTGGCTAAATAAATTGTAATGCAGGACCACACTGGAGATGAAATGTTACTTCTCAGCTGGGCTATCTTGGATAAATAAATTGTAGTGCAGGATCTATCTGGAAACGAGATGATGCATCTCAGCTGGGCTATCCTGGGTAAATAAATTGTAATTCAGGACTCCACTGGAAATGAGATGCTTCATCTCAGCTGGGATATCCTAGGTAAATCAGTTGTAATGCAGGCCCCAAGGGAAATGAGATGTGCATCTATGCTGGGCTATCCTTTGTAAATAAACTGTAATGCAGGCCCCACTGGAAACAAGATGATGCATCTCAGCTGGGCTATCCTGGGTAAATAAGCTGAAATGCAGAACCCCACTGGAAATGAGATGATGCAGCTCAGCTGGGCTATCATGTGTAAATGGGTCTGGCAGCATAGCCTAGTGGTTAGATTAATGAGCTATGAATGGGCTTGGTATATCCAGCAGGCAGACATGGGTTTGTTTCCCACAACCTCCAATTGCATTCTGTGTGACTCAGAGCAAGTCATTTAACCTCCCCAGTGCTCCCGGGTCACCCCTGAAAACAGGCACCTTACCTGGTTATCATAAAATAAATAAACTCTAATTCATCACCCCACAGGAAACAAGATGATGCATTTCAGCTGGGCTATCCTGTGTAAATAATTTGTAATGGAGGACCCACTGATAAATTTTATTTCAAGGCCCCAGTGAAAATGAGATGCTGCAGCTCAGCTGGGCTATCCTGGGTAAATAAACTGTAATACAGACCCCACTGAAAACGAGACCCTGCATCTCAGCTGGGTAACCTGCGTAAATAATTGTGTAAATGTATTAGTCTGTGTGTGTGTGTGTGTGTGCGTATTGTGTATCACAACAATTTGAAAGTGCAGTTTGGTGGCTCAGTGGTTAGTACAAAAATTGATAGGTTACCCATTTCTCACTGCCCACAATACCATAATTTTGTAACCATATTGGCTCTTGCTATGCTTGTTTTACTTACTTTTACCTTAAACTGTCTCTTTTCTCTGAAATACTTTTCACTTATGTTATATGCTCATCCTGTACCTCTTGTATCTTTCCACTTCTCTGTCTCTACTCTCATTATTATTTTTCCCATACTAATCCATTTCCCTGTATATTTCTACAGTTTTGACAAGAGGCTGATCTCCTAACTATCAGATAAGTATTGTTGTATGTTTATCCTACCATATCTGTCCTACTTTCCCCATAAACAACTATACGTCCATGGTGTCACCCTCACTATTCTTGTTTTACAAGTACGACTGGTTGTTACCCCAAGACCACATCCCAGGCTCTCCAAGGCACAGGTAAGAGATCCCTACTTATTAAATATGCTAAGTGGGTAAGCTGTAACAGTGCAGCCATTCCTGTTACATGGCATCTGAATTATTTATTTATTTTTTAGATGGCAACACTGGGAGCTGATCCCCAGTGTCTCCTTTAACTTTGTTTAAATGCTAACAGTGGGAGCCCATCTCTGGTGTATTTACTTATTTTTTTTTAAGTTATATGACTAGAGGCCATCACTTTCACTTTTTTTTGTCTACTGACAATACTGAAAGCCCATCTCTGTTGTTGGATTTTATTTTTTTTAATGCTGGCATCTGAAGCCCAACCTAAGTGTTGACTTTTACTTGTGTTAAATGACCGACTGATAGTGGTCCTCATCAACTCCTGGTTTGCACAGTGCTAACATGGTTGGTGCTTTGCTGACCCTCAGAATATGCAGGCTTATGCACATTTCTGAACTCCATCTCTCACTAAATTCTAATGACCCCATCATGGCACTGTGCACCCTGTTATCTCTCTGCTCAGAAGTCAGGAATATTACAAAACTATGTATGGAGTTTGTGAAGGTTACTATGTTTCTTGCATTGCCCATTAGGCCATTTGTAAGTGACCCCTGTCCTTTCCCCACATGGTTGCAATGTGTTGTTGCAATTATGTAAGGAAACAATGTTACCCTCACTGGGTATGGTCCAGTGTGGTGCAAACTAGTGACTGGCACTAAATACCAAATGTGACCACATAGCAACAGTCCCTAGCAAATGTATACAGTAGTAAGTACAGTATTTCATGAATGTCAAAAGTTCATGAATATACTGTACTGTAGTCCAATGCCTTTTTTTGTTTTGAGCTGTGTAGTTTCCCCCATATAACCAGGGAACATTGTAGCCCTTCCTTGATTTGGATTTTGAATACAGTTTGTACTGTACTAAGAAAGTTGGTAATTTTTGAAAACATTTCACAAAATTCAGAAAGAGCAAGATTCACATTGAATTTTTAATCTTTTTTTCACAAACAGTTCAATTAAAACAAGCATTTGTCAATGCCGAATGTTTGCTTGCTGGCATTGGCATTGGTAGTGTAGGAGTTAGAGAGATGCATAATTGGAATGGCAGTGAAGTATTGAACTGAAGACAAGCCCACCACCACCCTGCAGAGACTGACAGGCATTGGGGTGTGCCTTTGGGTCATCAGGCATAATGGCCAAGCCATTTCACCACACCCTACCCTGCAGACACCGACAAGTGTCACGGTGTGCCTTGGGGTCTTTGGCCCTTATGCTCACCCCATTCCAAAAGCAAATACAGTGAGATGGGTGCAGTATAGGAGAATGGGGTGAACTTTGGGGCCGAAGAATCCCAAGGCACACCTCGATGCCTGTCACTGGCTGCAGGGTGTGGGTGGGGGTGGAATGGCATGAGCATTACAGGTGGCAATCCCAAGTCACATCCCTGATGCCTGTCAGTCTCTACAGGGTGGGGCGTTATGGTTGGAAACCCTAATGCCCCAGGTGTTCATTGGTATTTTCACTCCAAATGTTCAACATGGGTTTTTTGTGACCCCTACCTCATGAACAGTGGCAATATCAGTTCGTTAGCCGAAATCTGATTTTGCACAGCGACTACGCCATTTGGCACCACAGGTGCAAAAACACATTTTAAACATGATGTGAAAAATGACAGCTGTACTGTTCATTGGGAGGTGTAAAAAATGGCAATGTTGAAAATCTTGAGGGAAAATATAAAAAACTGAAGTCACGAGTATGTGTAGAAACTGCACAATGCACATCCGTAATGTAATTAGTTTGGGGACTTTTTACAGAAGATTGTAAGCACAGGCATTTTGGGACCTCCACTCATGAACAGTCTCACTGTGAGTTTCTTAATGTGTCCCAAACTCTGATTTCCCACAGCGATCACACATTTCTGCGCAGGAAGTGCAAAAACACATTTTGGCCAGGGTGTGAAAAATGACAGCTGTACTGTTCATAAGGAGGTGGGGAAAAATGCCAGTGTTGAAAATCTGGACTGAAAATAGTACAAATTTTTGAACTTACGAGGGTGCCTGGAAACTGCGCAATGTACGCTAGTAACACAGTCATTTTATGGACTTCTGTCACCAAATTTTCAACATAGCCATTTTAAGATCTCTGCTCATGAACAGCATCACTGTGATTTTCTTAATCCATCTCTCTATTTTGTGGAGTTCCTCAGGGTTCTATATTGTCCCCCATGTTGTTTGCGGTGTACATGCTTCCCCTCGGAGATATTGTGAGGTGGTATGGGCTAAGGTTTCATTGTTATGCGGATGATACCCAGCTATACCTGTCCTTTGCACCCAACCAGGAGGGAGCTATCTCAGTATTTAACAGCTGCCTAATGAAATCCAGGACTGGATGAGGTCCAGCTGGCTGAAGTTGAATTCTGGAAAGACAGAGGTGTTGGTATTGGATCTGGATCACCGGGTAGGGGGACCTGGGGCCGGCACCCCATCTGGATTGTTTTTTGGGGATGTCAAGCTACAGGTCTCTGAACGGGTGCGAGACCTGGGGGTGATATTAGATGCGGGGCTGACTCTTCAGTCCCAGGTGTCAGCAATGGTTAAGTCATCTTTCTACCATCTAAGAAACATCGCTAGGATCAAGCACCTTGTTCCGTCCGGTGATCTGCCAACTCTGATCCATGTCTTTGTGACCTTGTGCCTAGACTACTGCAATTCACTTTACTTTGGGCTTCCTGGGGCTGATATCCGCCGCTTGCAGCTGGTGCAGAATTCCGCAGCTCAGGTGTTGATGGGTACCCCTAGATCTTCCCATATTACACCGGTGCAGCGGGACCTGCACTGGCTGCCAGTTCAGTGGCAGATCACTTTCAAAGTCAGATTACTGACTTTTAAAGCCTTGCATGATCTGGGCCCCGATTACCTGAAATAACTGATTCCTTATCAACCTGTGAGATCGCTCCGCTCAGCCGACGAGGGGTTGCTAGAGATTCCAAGGGTGATGTTAAAATCTACTGGGTCCCATGCTTTTATGTTTGCGGCCCCTTCCCTTTGGAATTCTCTATCCCATCGGACCAGGGAGTGCACGACCGTGGGGAGTTTTAAACAGGCTTTGAAATCCTTCCTGTGGGAAAAGGCTAATGGTATTACTGTCCATTTATTTGTTTTTGTCTGTTTTTATAATATTGATTTCTATATTTCTGTATATTTGTATTTCTGCAGTTTTATCTTATTTATCTTATTGGAATGCACCTTGATATTTGAAAGGCGCAAAATAAATACAAATATTATTATTATTATTATTATTATTATCCCAAACATTGATTTCGCACACCAACTGTGCCATTGTGCATTACATGCATGAAAACACCTTTTGGGCATGATGTAAAAAATGGCAGCTATACTGCTCATAAGGAGGTATGGCAAAATAGCAATGTTGAAAATCTGGAGTGAAAATGTTAAAGATTTGTGAAGTTACAAGTATGTGTAGAAACTGCGTAACACACGCTCATAAAACAGTCATTTTTGGGAATTTTTTCACCAAATTTTCAACATAGGGTTTTGGGGGGACTACATCACGAACTGTGACACTGTTGTTTCGTTACTCAGTCCTGAAATGTGATTCCACACAGTGACCATGAAATCACCTTTAAGGACCAAATAACAAAATGACAGTGACTGAGTTCATGAGGTGGGGCCCCAAGAACTCCATGTTGAAAATTTGGTGAAAACAATTCCCCAAAATGGCTAAGATATGCAAAAAAGTTGAAAAAAAAACCCATTTATGCCAATGTGCAGCTTACCGGCATTTGAAGAGTGCAGACGTGTTCCCAGTCCACCGAAGATCATTGCACCAGGCTTCGGAGGTAAGTATGGGGTCGGGGTGTGTGTGTGTGAGGAAGCAGGTGCACAGAAGGTGGGCGTAGGTTGGGGGAGGGGGACAAGACAGTCAATGAGGGACCTTTTTTTTTTTTTTTACATTTTTTTTTATTATTTAGGAAGATAACATGGGACTTTTGCCACGCTGGGGTGGGCTCCCAGCATGGCAGCTGGAAATTTATTTGGGGGGGCAGTGGAGCCGATGGGGGACTGGGCACCCCCATTGGCCATACCGACTTTTGACATGCTGGGGTGGACTCCCAGTGTGGCACCTAGAAGTCTGTGTTTTTTTTTGGGGGGGGGTAGTGTGGAGCCGATAGGGGATTAGACACCCCCGTCGGTCATGAGGACTTTTGCCATGCTGGGGTGGGCTCCCAGCTTGGCATCTAGAAGTCTGTTTGGTGGGGGCAGTGGAGCCAACGGGGGACTGGGCAACCCTGTTGGTCATACAGTGTGCGGGTTGTGGACAGGAGCTCATTAGCATGCTGGGTTGGGCTCCCAGTGTGCTACGTAGTGTTCGAGGAGGTGGACGACAAACTGTCTATGACAATTCAGATTCAGTGCTGACATATACGTATAGGCAATTTGCATACTGCCATTGGCAGTATGCAAATTGCCTACACGTTACCACCGCTGATTGTAGTGGTGTTTTCTTCAGAACTGTATGTCACTACATCTGAACGGCTGTCATAGACAGCTCGGACATTCATTGGCGCGGTGCAGCCATGCCTGCAAAAGGGGGGCAGGGCGTAGGGAGTGGGTGAGGCACACCTACGAAAACTCGTATGGTGGTACTATGTTTCTTGCACATGGGTGCAAGCAAACATAAAAAAATTATGCAGAGAAGCTGAAGCAAAAGCCTTGCATTTAGCTGTGTCTAGACTCTGTAGCTTACAATATAATCTTAGATTGCTCCCACTAGGTCAGAGTTTGGAAGGACGCCTGATTCTTTACCAAACTGCACTTTCTGTGACGGTATCTGAATGCTTTTGTATACAAACTTACATAGATACCAGATGTACTGTATGCAGTGAATTCTTTGAATGTGCTATTACATCTGTCAGTAAACCAGACCAAGCTATCAGTTTGCTAATTGATCTCTACAGAAAGCTAGCACTGAGAGTGAAGGGATTGCAGACATCCCAGAGCAATACAGTAGAAAGTGGAAATGCAAATGTCAATGCCAGCACCTTGCTGATTAACTCAAAGCAACACAAAACAATTTTAAATATAGAAACATAGAAACATAGACTTTGACGGCAGATAAGGACCGCTAGGCCCATCTAGTCTGCCCATTTCCCTACCTACAGGATAGGCCGCAGATCCTAGTTAACCAACAGCCTACATCTTCCTGCCCCCCACAAGAATTGCCTTATGTCTGTCCCATGCATTCTTGAATTCTCCCACAGTTTTAGACCCCACAACTTCCTCAGGAAGGCTGTTTCCTGCATCCACCTCCCTCTCTGTGAAATAATATTTCCTCACATTGCCCCTGAACCGCCCTCCTTCTATCTTTAAATTGTGTCCCCTTGTTCTTGCAAGTCTCTTTTTCTGAAAGATGCTACTCTCTTGGACTTTGTTGATTCCCTTGAGGTACTTGAAAGTTTCTATCATGTCCCCCCTCTACCTTCTTTCCTCAAGGGTATACATATTAAGCTCCTTTAGTCTCTCCTCATGCGGCTTCTCTTGCAGACCCTGCACCATTTTAGTTGCCCTCCTCTGGACTGCCACTATCCTGTCTATGTCCTTGCGGAGATGGGGTCTCCAGAACTGGACACAGTATTCCAGATGGGGTCTCACCAACTGTCTGTACAGAGGGATAACAACTTCCTGTTTTCTGCTGCTGATGCCTCTCCCTATACATCCCAGTATACCCCCGGCCCTCCCTACTGCCTTCTCACATTGCTTGCTAACCTTAAGGTCATCTGATATGATTACCTCCAGGTCCCTTTCCTGTTTTTGTTTACCTCCCCACCCATTGTGTATTCTTTCCTGGATTCTTGTTTCCCAGGTGCATTATTTTGCACTTTTTGCATTGAATCCTAGCTGCCATACGTCTGACCATTCCTCCAACCTTGCCAAGTCCCTTTTTGTCCTTTGCACGCCTCCTTGTGTATCAACCCTGTTGCAGATCTTTGTGTCATCCGCAAAAAGGCATACTTTTCCTTCCAGTCCCTCTGCAATGTCACTGATGAAGACATTAAAAAGGACTGGACCCAATACTGAACCCTGCAGCACCCCACTAGTAACCGCCCTTTCTTCAGAGTGGACTCCATTTACAATTACCTTCTGTGTCCTGTTGTCCAGCCAATGTTTTACCAGGCTACCACCCTGGGACCCTCTCAGGCTGGTTAATTTGACTAATAATCTTTTGTGTGGGACTGTGTCAAATGCCTTGCTAAAGTCTAGGTAGGCCATGTCCACAGCCCCTCCCTGGTCTACTACTTTGGTCACCCAGTCAAAGAAATCTATTAGATTCGTCTGACATGACCTTCCCACTGTGAAACCATGCTGCCTTGGATCCTGTGCTCCACTGACCTCTAGGTACTCAACTGTTCTTTCCTTCAGAAGTGACTCCATCACTTTCCCTACCACAGAGGTCAGACTGACAGGTCTGTAGTTTCCTGCCTCTGTCTTGGTCCCACTTTTGTGAGAGGGAATCCATCCGCCTTCCTCCAGTCCTCGGGTACCACACCATCCTCCCATGATTTATTAAAAGAGTAGCCAGTGGTTTCACTAGTTCCTTCCTTAATTTTTTTAGAATTTGGGGTGAATTCCATCAGGACCCATTGCTTTGTCCACCTTCAGTTTTAGGAGTTCTTGCAGAACCCTTTCTTCTGTGAAAGGACTGGGATCGACCCCCCTATCAAGAGTGCTTCTGTTAATTGGATTAGGCACTTCCCCCTCCTCTTTTGTGAATACTGAGCAGAAATATTCATTTAGTATTCCTGCTTTTTCACTGTCCCCCTCTGCCCACCCACCGTTCATTCTATTCAGCCTCACTATCCCTCCCTTTGTCTTTTCTATTCGCTGATGTACCTATAAAAGGTTTTATCCCCTTCTTAACTGAGTTGGCTATCATTTCCTCAGTTTGGGCCTTTGCTATTCTGACTTCCCTCCCTGCTTCTTTCTGCCTTAACTGGTACAGCTCTCTGTCCTGCTCCTTCTGTGTTTCCTTATACTTCCGGAATGCTATCTTTTTCTTCCTGACTTTCACAGCCACCTCTCTTGAGAACCATAGTGGCTTTTTCTTTCATTTTGATTTGTTTATTTGCTTCACACAATACACAAAATATGGTTGGCATGCAACACAGCTGACTACAGCACCACTACAGTATTTCTGAAAGGTTTATTTTGACAAGTTATCAGACTGCGATTATCAGTTTTAATGTAACTTCCTTCCGACTGTCTTATTGTGTTAGCTACACAACTTACTAGTTGTACAGTATGGAAAACAGTAATAACACTTCATGTGGGAAAGCTTATACATTCTTTTTTGTGACTGCTGTATGCCATGTTTTTAGTATAAATTTGACCGTGCTATATTTATGTGTGTGTGTATGTATGTATGTATATATATATATATATATATATATATATATATATAGTTAATGGGTTAATCCACTCTAACAACTGCATTTGTATGAATGGCCATGGGTAGCACCACATCTACAATTTACTAAGATAACCATAATATACGAATGGCAAGCTTTGAAACCCTTAGTTTCAACCAGTAGTTCTACTGTTTAAATGGAAGCTACTGATGCTATTTTTTGGGGGGGGTTTCATAATTAAAAATAAATTTCCTCACACAATGTGTTTTCTTCACTTGAAACCACAATGCGCATGCAACAGTAGAGATTACATAACAACTATACCATTAAATCTTGGTAGGTCCAAGGTACAAAAGACTAACTGTGATGAGCTCTGGAATTCTACCATGATTCACCGAGGAGAACGCAAGGTAAAATGGTGCTGACAGGAGAAAAGGTGACAAAGAAAATGTAGAAGGAAATGTTTAGGAGTAAAAGCTAGTGCTGTGCAAAATGTACTATTCTGCTGGCAGAATTCCATTGGAATGGTAATTCCACTTCCAACAAAGCTTGCCAGAATTTTGCATCAATGTCCACAAAATGCCTTCACATGAACAGTGACATGTCTCAGCAAACATTTTGTTAATAAGCTCCATTTTGGTTTTTAAATTGCAGAATTAAATTGCAGAATGGTTTTCTGCTTGAAAGGGTGTTGTTCAATACACAGAACAGGTCGCAAATGTACCTAGAGATTTGGGGCCCATTGCTGAACTCTAAGCATTGCAGGATACCACTCTCCAGCTCTTGACCAGCACCCCTCAATTAACAGTGTCTATTGCTCAAGGACTGGAGTGAGATGACCATGGCTAGGTGGGACTGAGCTGATTTACACTTCTTAGTCCTGATGGTACAGTATGTCACATGTGGAATTTATTAATCTACACAACCAAATGTATAAATGTATCAAATGTTGTTTCTTGTTTCAGTTTATAGTCTGTAATCCATGGGTTATACGTGGCCAGGAGATAAAATTCGGTAAGAACAGAGGCAAGTGATGTTATCCAAATTTTGCTACAACCTTAAGGTTCATAGCTCTTATGTATGTTCACTTGTAAAACTTAATAACATTTTAATTGCAAAAATGAATGATTTTCTGCAAATCAGGTTCCATAATACTGTATTAATGTGCAGGAAGAACTATCTATGGTTAGTAAAGCGTTGTCTGTATAATCTATGGGATATGTTTGTAAACTGCCATTTAGTGTGTCAGTTTGGCACATGTGCTACCAGTTTGCTTTCAATATTAAGAGTGTGAGGAGAGACAGACAGACAGACAGACATAAGAACAATGAGAAGTGAGAACAAGAGACAAATTGATAAGGAGAAATGTATAGCTCAGCTAAAAACGTTTGAGAATGTAGTATTAGTGATAAGGCTCATGAAACAGTTCCTAAGACCAGGAAGGGTTTGATCTTTTGTTTTATTCTTTGGTAACCAGGTAAGGTCTGCTGCACAGAAGGTCCACTACAGGGGTGACCAGGAGCACTGGGGGGGGGGTTAAGATACATGCTTAGACTCACAAAGTATGCAAGTGGTGGTTGAGGCTGTGGGAATCAAACCCAGGTCTGCTGGATGTAACAAGCTTGTTCACAGCTCATTACTACAACCTCTAGCCTACACTTCTAGCCCAGGGACCTGCTGGTGACTGAAGTCACCAAACATACTGACAGTCTGTTCAGGAACTGTAGGCTTCACTTTCTTGAAAGAGAGGAAAAAACAACTAAATCAACAGTATCCTCATGGCAGGTGTACAGAAATGGTACTACACCATCTGTCAGATATGGCATATGTCACTAAGCACCATGTTTGAAGTCCCATGGCAGTGTGATGATGATCCAAAGTCATAGATGCTATTGTGGTGTTGTTGTTGAGTGTTAGCAAACTTTGTTATTGCTATAATATTAAAAGTGACACATTTAAATTTTTTTTTCAGTGAAACTTTTTACCCGCCACCTAGATCTTGGGCCTAAAACAATACTCCATGGAGGCTCCTCCATATCCCCTTCCCATTAACACAACCAGTTTGTTTGTTGGGGGTTCACAGTACAGAACCCAAAAGTGCCTATGGCTATCATCTTAACTGTAGTGGGTATTTCTTCAATTTTTTCTCCCATCTGTCACCCCAAGTCACCTGGCCACAGGTGACCCAGCATAGAAACAAAATATAATGTGTAGGGTAGATTGCTCCCCAGCCCTCCAGAGGAATAGCTGTGGTACCAGAACCCAGCAACACCCCTCCCTGCTGGTAACACTGCAGTGTGGTAGCCCATCCCAGAATCCCCTAGACTATTTGATCAGCAAGCATAAAAGTCTTCTCCAAACCCAGTACACTAATATGCATCAAGATGCAAGGAAGCTGAACCACTGGACAGCCTCCATATATTGTATTTTGAAATGTTGCTGCTTAGTGTTTATGTGTGATTAGAAAACGGCTGGTAATTAACAGTAGAGATACATTATTTTCATCACTCTACATATGCTGCAATTCTGAGTAACATTCTGGTAACACAACACTTTTCCCATGATTACATGATAGGCTGTGGCATTTTGTGAACAAATGATTTTCCAACACAAATCAGGACAGCTGGCATGTCTACTATGCTCTGAAAACTTTTTGTATAAAATATTAGTTATGAAATTGCTGGCCCCACTGTGGATCATGTGACTGCTGAATTATATATATATATATATACTATATATTGTTTTATGGTGGGCTACAAAAGCTTGACCAAGTGTGAGAAATTCCTTTTGACTGGATTTTTAAAGCAGTGTCAGGGAGTTGTGGCACCCTTGATGTTTGCAACAATAAGTCAGGCCACTTAAAAAGTGGCCTAGCTTACATGTGCAGTGTCACAACTTGTGACAATTTAGAAGCTACTAGCATGACACAGATGATGCATACATCAGGTTTTAGACGCAAGCTACTGTAAATAAGTGTGAGAGTGTTGTAAATATGTCACTTTCAGATAAAATTCACCATGGACATTTGCACAAATTTATAGTGCCACAGTAATGGCAAAAATCCAGCTGCAGGTCATGCAGCAAAATAGATGAAAATCGAATCTGTTATCTTTGTACTGTACTATCCTTTTTGTAACTAATGAGAAAAAATTAGCCCTGCTGAATAATCTTGTTGATTTTACTCTTTAATATAATTGTTTTGCTGATGTTCACCAATCAGGTGATGCAAGTGGCAATGACAGTAAACAACACCACAAGAGGAGCGCACACTCAGTGAGGTAAAAAAAATACAAGTCAACGACAGTGAAAACAGTTTTATAAAAGTAATACCAGTGTCTAAAGTGTGTGCAAAGTGCATAGATTACAATTTAAACATCTTAAGAGTAAATAGTCAGAGAAGCATACAACACCCTAGCACTTCAGTGATCACTTCCACTTTGTGATGAGGCCAAATAGTGACAGGGGATAAGCAGAAGGAGCAACAATATCCACTGGCCAGTCTGATGGTAATGGGGATACAGTGCTAGCAGCTCCTGTGACTAAAGTTGTGGAGGGGAAAGAGTACCATCCCCATCCTTCAGGCAGTGGTATGAGACTTTTCTTAAAGAGCAGCTGACACCTTCAGGAGAACATTAACAAAACATAACATTTAGACAGAGTTCAGCTTGTATTTCACATTAGTTTTGTATTCTTCCACTCTATTATATATTACTGATGTAATCTGCATAAAAACAGGATCTTTTCTTCTGAAGAGTTCATCTATTCCTGTTTCTTTCTCCCTACCCGGGGTCATAATGCCCTGTTTGTGACATCACAGTTACTCCCATGGAAACAGATTGTGATGTCACAACAGAGCATTATGACTTGAAGTAGAGAGTAAGCTACAGAGGTAGACAAACTCTAAGGGGAATCTAAGGGATAAAAATCATGTAGTCATGCAAATTTACTCAGTAATAAATGACAAAGAAAATTAATATATAGAATACATATGGAATGCAAGCTGAATTGTATCTAATTATTATGATTTTCAAAGTTTTATATTTTGGCGTCAATCACTCTTTAAATCATACACAACAATTCCCATTGAACTGTCATGCCAATGAGTTGCTTTGACGTTTCTTAATTGGTCACTTACCTGTACATATGTGTTGCTGGATCCAGGACAAGCCTTGCAAAAACTATTGTCTAAGATTTGCAAGTCTGTTTTGCATTGGAGTTTGACAGAACTGCAGATACATTTCTAAGCTCAATTTCAAGCTAAATTAGTTTTTAAAAAGAAAACAATGTGTTTTCAATGCAGTGCCCACTTTATAAAACAAGTCCAAACTCACTCATTGGGGTGACAGTTTAATTGGAATTATAATGCATATTATGTGAATAATGTAATCATGATGGTAAAAGGCTATACACATATTATAAACTTTTATGCACCTCTCATCTCAACTTGACTAGAAGGAGCTATGGTGGCCCCATATATAGAAATAACTGAAGCCAAGTATACCAAAAGATATAATTTCAGTAAGGTATAGCATGGTTTTCTCTTTGTCTACAGAGATCAAGACTGTGTGTGGGGGGATTTGAGCTGATGTTCAGCCAGCAGAATGAAAAGAATTAGAAAGGCCTTTGAGGTTTGAATGCAAGAAGAGGACTGGAGACAAACAGGAGTAGAAGGACCAGCCACATTGGTTGTTCCCACCCAAGCCACCATCTCATCCCATTTGAGAATTCGTAAACACTCTTTTGGTGGGATGCACAAAGCTGTGCTCTTCCCTTTTCATATCAAGAGAAGCGAAAGGCAAAGTGAGATGAGAGCAGTGGAGAAATATATACAAGACTTTGAAAACTTTGGCAGTGTGTGGAGGCCTGGCAGTGTCATGGTGCAGCAGCAATCAGCCAGCAAGCACATGGGATGCCGCATTTTTAAATATCAGGATATCACAGCATGAACAGTAAGATAAGAGAGAGATATGATGAATACGAAAACAACATTCTGCGTCATACTCTTCTGATAGTCAGTACACAACTCTTTCCATAGTCAACACCTCTTCTCATAGTCAGTACAGATCTCTTCCCATGTTCTGTATGGATCTCTTCCCGCATTCATTTTGAGAGTTTGAAGGGAGAAAGCAGGGTGGGAGCCACAAGACAGTGAGATTTAAAAAGTGAGTTTTTGGGTAAATTGTTTATGTGAGATGATCTAAAAGGGGAGAAAAAGAAAGTGTGTAGCTGTACCTTGTATGGCATAGTAGACCTGTCTAATGATGACCAGTGTCACAAAAAAGACTAATTACATGTTTAATCAACACCCTCCTCCTCAGCCCCATCCTTGTCCTTCTTAATTGACCTGGGTGACCAATGGGCCATCTAGCTTTACATCCATTTATACAGGCACTCTGGCTCTTGCTCCTCCTGCACTGCATCATCAAACTCTACCTAGGTCAGACTCCACCTCTTCCTCTTCTGATTCTTCAGATGGCTCTGCCTGACTAGCAATATAGTCCAATCCAGCAATATACTCCTGCTGTGACTTTTCCTCCACCACTAACCCCTTCTGTGAATCCTCTTCCTCAACTACCATCTTTGTGTGATTTCTGTGGAAGGAATTGCTTAGTTTACAAATTGGAGATGTTTCCAGAGCCTCACACAGGTCTAAAAAAGTTGAAGTCACCAGGGTCAGTCACCCATGGATAGATAATGTAAAAGAACATATAGACACTGATACCAACATCAACAACTTCGTAAAGTACATTCAAAAATAATATATCCAATTTCTTCAGATTTTTAAACTTTACCATCATAGACAAAGGCCCCCAAAATGCTCTCACACACAGCAAGCTTTTTCAAGGGATGTGGTCTTAATAATTAGAAATATAGAATGCAGTTCAGTATTCATTTCAAGCAATTCAGGTAAGTATATTTTAGCAAACTTAAATTCATAATTACTGTAGTTGTAAAAATATTATGGTAAAATTCTGTCAAATTTAAATGAGGGTGGGAGGCATGGGTACAAAAACAGCTTGATAGCATTGGTGCTTGTCATAATGCCGGTTTGAAACCTCCTGTGACATACTGAGGAGCACAGCTCCATGAGGTTATTTGACTCTGCTTCCTTGGTAAGTTTAATAATTTTATTGATATTATTTATAAAATGTATAATAAAGTGAGTTTAATTTGGTGAAATATACTTACCCTAATTGTTTAAAATGTATACTGAACTGCATGTTATATATTTCAAATTTTTAGGACCATATCCATTACAAAAGTTTGCTATTGGTGAGCAAAATGTTGCTCGCCTATGTCTGTGTTGTAGTGAAGTTTTTTAAATCTGAAGAAATTAAATAAATTAAGTTCTGAATGAACTGCATGAAGCAGTTGCTGTGGGTGTCAATTTCTACACCTTCTTTTACAATTATTGAGTTTACCCAGAAATAAAGTATCCCTGATATATTTTTTTAATTTATGCATTATATGCTTTCTTTTTCCATGTTTTAACCCCCCTAGCCCCAGGACCTCAGGCCAACTATGTGCAGGCAAGGTGTGGCGGCACCGTACATGCTGAGATAACAAGTGACATAACCTTCCCCCCACCTGGCCTTGTGCCACTTCTCCCGGTGGCCTGGCACTGCCGCCAAGCCTCCACTCAGTAGCATCCAAGAGTCAAGGAGAAGTCGTCTCTCTCGCCCCAGAAGAGGAGAGCTGCTGGATGGCCACTCATCCAAACTCCCTCCCTCCCAGCTGTCCCTGGGCAGCCTGAGCTTACTCCTGAACTCAAGTTGCTAGCATGATGTGATGTGATTAGCTAACTGACAAGCCAACTAACAACCATTTTCCAGACTGATTTATTTTGCAGTGAGAGAACCTGGCTGCCCCCATCAATTGCTGCTGCCTGCCTGGTAAAGGCATGAGTAAAAAATGAGACCGAGATGGACATCACCCTGCAGAACAGTACTGCAGAATCTTGGCATACATCTACCATGTGGATACTCTGAGCAGTATGCTTCTAGGCCCCTGCCTCAGCACCACCTATAGACTTTTACTCCATCTTCTTTGACTGTGGATGCTCCCTAGTACCTGAGTATTAGTTGGGGGAGACTTAGCTGGAAGCTGGCCAAGATTACCAGAGTTTTCTCTCTGAGTGAGTAGAATGTATGATATGTTTGGAGAGAAAAGCATGGTGTTTTCCTCAATGACAACTGACCATGCTGGGAAAAGTCACAATGCATATTCCCAGCTGATATTTATTTTGTATTTATTTATTTAAAATTTGGTGACTGGGAAAAGCACACTGAACCGAGGCTCATTTCCAGGTACAACCTGGGGACAGGGTAACGGCACAAACACAGGGTTACAAAAAAGTACATAAATGCAGATATAAAATGCAGAAATAATAATGAAAACAAGTATAACAAAAATAATACATTATTAAGTTTGTCTGCAGGTCAAATAATTCAAGGCAGAGTGAGAAACGGAAGCATGTGTCAAGAGCGGAGAACAGGGTAGCAGTTTAGAAATGAGAGGATGGCAGGGGTGAGTACAGGGGCTTTAGTACATGAGATTAGCTGAGGACCACAGGAACTGTAGCTGAGGCTAGGCGAGGGGTTGCTTAGGTGCAGGACTGGTAGAGGAGAGGTGGCTGAGGGAGAGAGAGAGATAATTCCAGGGGGAAGGTGGTTCAACAGGAGGAGAGCTAGTGTAAGCTGGAGAACAATGTACAAAGGAGAGAGGGAAAGCAGAAGTTTAAAGAAAAAGGGTAGGGGTGGCTAAGCTATGAGGGAAGAGAGGTAGTGCACAAGGAATGGCTGGAAGAGTGGGACAGAATAAGCAGTCCCAGAGAAGTGAGATGAGCCGAAAGACCTGAATAGATAACAATAGGAAAACCAAAACATTATGGTGGTGCAGACAGGGGACACTGGGAGTAAGGTTGGAAGGGGAGGTGTCTGAGAAGCCTTTTGAAAGTAAGGAGGAAGGAGGACAGTCAAAGGTCATAGAAACATAGACTTTGATGGCAGATAAGGACTGCTTGGCCCACCTAGTCTGCCCATTTCCCTACCTAGAGGATAAGCTGCAGATCCTATTTAACCAACAGCCTATTTGTTCCTACCCCCAACAAAAATTGCCTTATGTCTGGCCCATGCATTCTTGAATTCTCCCACAGTTTTAGACCCCACAACCTCCTCAGGAAGGCTATTCCATGCATGCACCACCGTCTCTGTGAAAAAATACTTCCTCACATTGCCCCTGAGCCAACCCCCTTCTATCTTAAAATTGTGTCCCCTTGTTCTTGCACATCTCTTTTTCTGAAAGATACTACCCTCTTGGACTTTGTTGATTCCACTGAGGTACTTAAACGTTTCTTTCATGTCTCCCTTCTCCCTCCTTTCCTCAAGGATATACATATTAAGCTCCTTTAGTCTCTCCTTGTATGGCTTCTCTTGCAGACCATTTTAGTTGCCCTCCTCTGTACTGCCTGCATCCTGTCTATGTTCTTGTGGAGATGGGGTTTCCAGAACTGGATGCAGTACTCCAGATGGGGTTTCACCAGCTGTCTGTACAGGGGACAACTTCCTGTTTTCTGCTGGTGATGCCTTTCCCTAGACATCCCAGTATCCCCCCAGCCCTCCCTACTGCCTTCTTGCATTGCTTGCCAACCTTAAGGTCATCTGATATGATTACCCCCAAGGTCAGGGGGTAAATTGTTCCAGAGAGAAAGGAAATGGAAGGAGAAAGCAGATTGACCAGAAACAGAGTGGGGTTGGGGAAGAGAGAAAGTTCAAGGGTCTCTGTGATGAATGGAGTAGTTTGAGTTGGCCGCCTAGAAGAGACAGGAGGAGAGGGAGAGGTAAGAGGGGAGAGAACCGACCAGAATTTGGCAGTAAAAGATGCACAGTGGGTCAGCCTCCCTGTAGGACAGCAGAGTGAGTGATAGGGCAGAGTAAAGAAGGCAGTGGTGAGAAAGAGGAGGGGAAGCAGTGGCAAAGTGGAAGAAAGAGTTTTACAGACTATCAAGCTTGCCTATGAAGGCTTGAGAAGCCATGCCATACACCACATCGGCATAGTCAAAAGTGGGTAGTATCATTTTGGTGACAAGCCCACAATGCTTGAGGAAGGGGAGGCAGTTTTTGTGCTGGTAGAGGGCATCTAGTTTAGGGTGAAGTTTGGCTCAGATGGCATCAACATGTGTTGAGAAGTCCAAGTGGGAATCTAGCTAGACCCCTAAGTATTTGAAAGCCAAAACATTTTCAAGGCAATAACTATCCAGGGTAGAGAAGGTTGGAGGGTACTGAAGGGTGGCTAGTTTCTGTCTAGAGCCAAAAGTCATGGCCACTGTTTTTTTTTTTACATTAAGTTTGAGCTTGTTTTCTACAAACCAGGACTGGACTCTATTGAATTTATCCTGGAGGGGGGCCTGCACACTGCTTACAGAGGGCCCAGAGAGAAAAAGGATGTATCATCACGTACATGTGAATTTTGGCAGATTTGCAGACTGAGGAGAGGTTATTTATAAATAGGGAAAAAAAGGATAGGGCCAAGTATGGAGCCATTTGGGATGCCAGAGAGGATAGGTAGAGGTGGAGATGAAACACTGCCTAATTGAACCGACTGCACTCCTTCATGAAGAGAGGCATGGAACCATTTTACCACAGGGACAGCTAGATCAACAGAACTGACAGTTTGTAATAAGAGGGAGTGGGAGATAGAGTCAGAACTTTCGCCAAATCAATGAAGACAGTGGCTGCAATCTGACTCTTATCCTTTGCAGAGAGGAAAGAATCTGTGTCATGCAGAAGAGAAGATATGGTTGAGTGATGCTTATGGAAGCCAGACTGCTCTGGAGCGAGAGTGTTGGAACAGGCCAGGTAGTCAGAGATCCTAGAGTGGATGAGAGATTCTTGTAGTTTAGCAAGGGAGGGAGGAGAGAGATAGGCCTATAATTGCCAGGGGTCCAGGAGTCACCCCCTTTGTGGAGGGGAAGGACTTTAGCTGATTTCCAAGCTTATAGGAACAGAGGAAGTGGAGAGAGAAATGTTTAGGATGAGTGTGAGTAGGGCAGAAATTATAGATGCAGAAATGTGGAGATGCTTGGGGTAGAGACTGTCATGGCTGGATTTTGAAGGGTTTAAGGCAAGGAGGGCAGAGTAGGCCTCAAGTGGAGTAAATGGAGGGAATTGATAAGGGGGGGGAGGTTACAAGGCAAGACCGAAGAGGCCATTGGGGAGAGGAAGGACAGGGGGTTCAGAATCGGGGAGAGTGCAAGAGACAAAAAGCTTGTTGGAAATATTGGCAACTGAAGCAGGGTCAGAGAAAGGGGACACATCAACAAGTAGGACTGGGGAGGAAAGCTGGGCAGGAGGTTCAAGGAGGTAGTGGAGAACCTTTCAGAATGAAGCAGGAGAATGATTATCTTGCTGCAGGTGACTCTTGAAGTAATTAGCCTTGGAGAGAAGTATGGCCTTAGTGCAATTATTCCTGAGGGTTTTATATGCTTGGTAATCAGTCTTGAGAAGAGTGGTTTTATAGTGGCACCAGGCTTTATCCCTAGCCCTGCTCTTGGCCAGTAGGTCGGCAGTGATCCAAGGGTGGTGGAGTCTTTTCACTCTGACTCTTCTTAGGGGAGCATGGTGATTCCAAATGTGCAAGAAGTGGTTGGAAAAAAGAGATAGAGCAGAGTCAACATTACAAGCAGAGTAGATGGGGAGCCAGTCAGCCATATATAGGTCATGCTATAAGGCTGAGATATCTAGATTGCATAGGGAATGGGACCAAATGTACTTGGGGGTGGCACAGGGGGAGTGGATCTTCCTAATACATTAAGTGATGCAATGATCACTGAAGACATCAGGTAGTATAACTGATGTAGTGATACAGTAGGTGTGAGAAGATCAAATCCAGTCAAGCGGTATGTGGTTTTGAAAGCTGGGGTTTGGGTCAGTGGGATCTCAAATAAGTTGAGTAAGGTTTAGAGCTTCTATTTTCAGGATAGTGGATACAATCAGTTAAGGTTGAAATCCCCAAGTAGCAGCAACTCCCTATTTAATGTGAGAGAAGAGATTGAGTAGATGATGGAGACTAGAGTATCAGTGGATGTTTTGGGTGGGGCAATATTGAGAGGAGCAAAGGATGGGAGGGATAGTTGAGATAATATTATTTTGTGGGAGGAGGTTTTGGCCTCCTTGAAGATGATAGAGCAGTAGATAGATTGTCTAATGTAAAGGGCGACACTGCCACCTTCCTTCCCTCTGTCTTGTTGATGTGAACTGAATTCAGGAATGCAGATGGCAGAATTTGATATTTTAACCAATAGCCAGGTTTCAGTTATGCACAGGATGTGTGGAGGGTATTGGGAAGCCCATACTTTAAGCAGGTCAATTTTAGGGAAGATGCTGTGAGCATTTAGGTGAAAGATCTTGAGTCCCTTGGGCAGGGAGAAGTTTGCACTGGAGACTATGGGGGTAGAGGCCAGTTTGGGGGATTTGGGCAGTGGGCCAGGACTGTGATGGAGAGTAGAAGTAGAATTAGAAAGAGGTGGAAATGAGGAGGGTTCCTAGACCTTCTGTGGGTGTGGGAGGAAGTTGTGGGGAAAGGGGAAGTGAGGCAATACAAAGCTTCCAGGTTAAGAAGGTGGATGTAGCAAGCCAGAGTGAATGAGAGGGGGGAGGGGGTTGAGGAAGGAGGTAGTGAGGGAAGAGGCAAAGGTGAGAGGAAAGAGTGGGGAGTAAGATAGTAGGGGGGAAGGGAAGAAAGATTAGAAGGGCATTTAGGGGAGGAGTGAACAAGGGGAGAGTCATGGAAAGAGATCAGGGAGAGGGAGAATAATACCAGGTAGTTGGTTAAAGACATGACAGGGAGAGAGGCAGAGATAGGCATGAATATTTATGCAGAGAAACCAGGAGGAGTTTGGCCAGAAATAGGCAGTTTTTTTTAATAGAGAGCCCCGGAGGAGTTTGACCAGAGCAGTAATTAATAATGAAAATAAAATCAAGAGGACAGGAGGAGTTGGGCTAAGACAGTAAGGGATTGCAATCCAGGACTAACAGAAAAGTAGCCCCAGAAGAGTAGAAGAGGGGAACGTTCTGGCACAGTGTCTAAACCAACGTCACAAGACAAAAAGAGGAGGTTTGGTACTATAATATTGTGATGCTGTGCACTTGGTAAGAAGGACCAGAACTTGGGAACTTAATTGGCTGCTTGGGGAAAAGGGATGAGGTCTTGCTTGAGCCAAGTCCATTTAAAAAGTGTTGGGCCGGGGGGAAATTTTGAGCTAGGAAAGAAGCTGAGGATCTGTGCTGCAGATCAAGCACAGAGAGAAGCAGATCAGTGTAAAAGTCAGGGCGTTGGATCAGTCAATCAGGTTGATACGAAAGATGAAAAATAGCACCTCCATGACCTGCTGCCTGCAGGCATAATTAATGAGTCCTAGAGTCCTTATGCCATGAGTGGAGCCATTTCAATGTGTATAAACTATGAAACCCATAACAAAAGAATGCTCCCATATCAGTATACCATTTCAGGAGTGGAGGATGTCCTTTACTGTCTCATGGTGAGCAAGTGGTTCTCTATTGTGGACCTAAGGAGTGGGTATTATCAGATTCCCATGGCCAAGGAGGTCAAAGAAAATACAGCCTTTACTTAACTTCTTCAGTTTTAGAGACTATCCCAAGTCACATCCATGACCCAGCCATGTTTATTTGACTGTTTGAGAAGACATCTGGGCATAGGATACTACTACAGCCATTGGTTTATGTGTAGGAATTTAGTGTCTTTGGATAAACGTTGGAGGAACATGAAGTCTGGCTCATAAAGGTCATATACTGACTTGAGGTGTGTGGCCTGAAAGTTTCCAACAACAAGTGCAAATTTTGTCAGACCTCAGTAAAATGCATGGGGTACATCATTACAGAGGATGGAGCTAAGATCGATGCTGTCAAGGTAAAGACCCATTACAGTCATCCTTAACCCACCCCACCCCCAGTGTGAAGGCACTGCAATCCTTCTTGGGTTTTCGTAGGTATTACACGCATTTTGTGAAGGACTTTTCTACTGTGGCCAGAACCCTGTTCAGTGTGACACATTGATACCTGCCTAAAAACAAAATTAAACCCTCTAGAATGGACAAGACATAGAAAGACTACAATCATATGAATGACCCTTTTGATACCTTATGGGACCAGAATAGCAAAACCTCCTTCAAACAGATTATTCAGCACCTATGTATTGCTTACCTTCATGCACCTGTAGATTCTACTAAGCCCTACACAATTTACACCAATGCTAGCTTGAATGGATTGGGTGCAGAACTGTATCAGGAGTCCCCAAATGATTAAGATATGTAGCCTTTGCTAATCGCAGCCTGATGAATTTGAAAAATAACTACCTGGTTTATAAACTTGATTTCCTTACTCTGAGGTTGGCAGAGGTGAGCTAGTTTCATGAGTACCTATACAGAGCTTGCTTTATTGTATGACCTGAAAAGAATCTCCTACCTATGTTCTAACAACTGCTAAACTGGATGTTGTGGGGCATAATTGGTTGGCAGACTTGTTGACCTATAATGTCAACTGAGAACACCACCCAGGGATGAACAGCATCAATGTACAGCAGATAACTTGTCTAGACACCTTTACCCTGGACAGTAATCTGAGGATCCATGGGCAAGTGGATCTGAGGCATGCTGGGTTCATGGTCATGTACCAGCAGGTTAGGTGTGACAGGGTGATTCCTGTCAATCCCAACCAAGCCAGTGACATGCTGACAGCTTCGTCAGTTGCAACAGCTAAGGCCTATTGCAACTTTAAATGATTTACCTCACCTTATTACCACAGATAAACTACAGATCTGAGGACAGCTCAGCGGGATAATCATATTGGAATAATCATAACATGAGGAGATTGGTTATTTCCCTGGAGAATGAATAGAATGGAATTAAGCATGACATACTCGCAATGACGTCCCCTTCCTGCTCAGTCAATGAGGCAAATTGACTTTGATAGAAAGACTTCAGTACAGACATACTGTATGCTGAACCCCACATTTTTCACAAAAGGCACAAATTCAAGAAAGGTGCTCTGTACTGTATTTGGTCACAAGGACATTGGATACCTAGGCTATAAAAACTTTGTGTAACCCCCTGTTACCTGGGGTTACTAGAATACCACAAAGACCTAGTGGTAGGCAGGGAAGGCAGCTTGTGAAACTCCAGTTAAATGGATTTCACACTGTCTCACTCTGTTCTCAGTCTCAGCTGAGACTGAGGGATGACATCATAATAGAACTTTTGCAGCTGCATAAGCCATATTGGAATGTTCCAGTTGGAGGTTAGAGTAGAACGCTGGGGAATTTGAAGCCAGTCTGCGTGCAGTCTGAGTAAGAGACTGTAGTGCAGCAGAGTGTGTGCAGGCTCTCAGAGCTTAAGCTCTGTTTTAGAGCTACTTTTGGGTAAGGTGCGTGTTTCCACCTGAAGAGGAACACAGGAACTGGTAATTGAAGTGGTGGAGACCGCTTTCAATGGTTCAGTAGCCCCATCCCTGAGGGGATGGGGGAAGGTGTTTTCCTGTTTTCCAGGGGCAACCCTCCTGGGTCTGGCTAAGGGAAATAAGCTGCCTGTTCAAGTTGTGCTGAGGCACCAGAAGCTCTGAGAGGAAGATTCCTTGTGGAGAAAATGCCTGTGGGGCACCTGCAACCAAAGGGTGAGTTCGCTCTGAAAAAGGGCCAAGTGTTTTTCACCTGAACAGAAGGAAACTAAAGGGACTGTTATTGTGGGGTCAGGAAAAGACAGCCAAGAACAGTTGCAAAGTGGGGATTGGACTGCTTAATCTGTGGGAGGTCTAGAGTAATGGACAATGCCACTTAATTCAAGTATGTTCAAGTCCAGCACAAAGAGTTGAAGGAAATTGGAGATTGGACTGCTTAACCAGTGAGGGGTCTAGAGTAATGGACAATGCCACTTAAAAGTATATTCAAGTCCAGCACAAGTGGGAAGCAAGACAAGTAGATGGAATGTGAAATACATTTAGCAAGAATCTACATTGCAAAGCTTTACAGGATGAGGTGTTTACTGTCCAGAGAAATGGCCAGGTATGAATTGTGGGAGCGAGAGGTGGGAGAGCTCCCATCAGTAGTAACCAAATTCACCTCTACGGATTTGTTCTGAGACATCTTTTGCTTTCTCTCAGGTAGTTGGCCAGTGCCTGAGGAAAGTACCCAGATGTGGGATTGAAAGAAAGATTCCCTGATGGAGCCGTGGTGCTCTTAAGTGGTTTAGGGAGCCACCCGAAAATGTTTCCATGAAGTATGGAAGGTGTCCAAGTGGCTGGCAAGAGAGCCGAGCCAGGGAAAACCCAGAACAGTGTACAAGTTCGGGCTGTGTAACCCAAAGCAGCGTGCAAGCCCAGGCTGTGTGCCCAGTGGGTTCAGACCCTGAGGGATAAAGTGTTGAGGAGGTGTTCTGGTCTCTTTTAATCTGCATTACCAGGAGTGTAGCCCCCGTGGGGGTCTATCTATGCTTTGTTTATTCTGTTTGGGTGTGAATAAAAAGACACACTTTAGAATCCCACTTCTCGTATTGGACTTTACAGTTATTGCTTCCTGTGTTCGGAGTTACTTGGGTGCCCCTGTGCAGAGTAGCCAAACCTAGCCTTTGTGCTGAGTGACCTATTCCTCCCCGAACCCAGCCCACCTGGTATTGCTGTCAGAAACAAATGGTAGACCAGGTAGGGGTTACAAAAATGGAGGCACCGCTGAGGATTTGGGTGTGGAACTTAAAGAGGAATGCAAGAAAGGTGCTCGGGCAGAGGGCTAGCATTTTGGCTATCTGACAGTGGGTAGCCCAAAAATCTGAAGCAAGGTTAACTAATGTGCCACTGTGTGCTGTGTTGTCCATGTGCTGCTGTTAAAATGCCAACTGTTTATCAAGGAGCAGTAAAGCCTGAGAGTGTATGCCCTTGTCCTGCATCAAAATTACAGCATTTTGCCAGCTTTTAAAACTGTTGTGATGAAGAAAAGTGTGGAAAACTAGGGGTAGCAAAAGGAAAATTGTGCCCTGGACTTTGGAAATGCTTTCTTGTGAACTGAGAGACTTGTGTTAATGGCCATGAAAAATGGTTGAAATGGGCTCCTGCCATGGAGTCAGTAGAGAAAAAAAAAAAAGTGTAGTTTTGCAGTTTAAATTTGCATGCTCGACGATCGCCATGAAAAGAAGAGCATTTGAGAGGAAAGAGGCTCATTTGCATGGCGTTGAGTGATTGGTGAGACTGCAATCAGTCCGGCCCCCAAGCCAGCTCTACAATGACTGCCCAGCATTCGAGAGGGAGTGTGAGTGGAGTGTGCATACTGGCTTACAGGAGGATCATCATGGTGACTGAAAGCACTGTAAAAAGTGTAAAAAATGTATTTTTCTGTGTAAATTTGGACTCAACCCGCATCTCGATCGACTGGAATGTGAGTGTGGTGTTCAGATGGATGATCGTCGGGACAGACAACCCGCTTCTTTTCAGAGGCCTCCAAGACTGGCTGCAGGCCGTTTTCTATCACAGCAAACAGCTACTGATAACAGTGAGTACCAACAAAACAAAAAATTGCTCAAACTAAGTGATTTTGCCAAAAGCCAGCTGAATCTGTGTATAGCAGTGTAATCGCTTTGCAAACAAGGACTGTGTTAAGTTTTACCAGCAAAAGCAAGCCTTTTAAGTCATCGACTGTGAGCATAATTATAGGTTCACCATCAGTATAAGTTTCAAAGCCATGAGAGAGAGAGACTGTAAGTTGTATCAAGATATGCAGCAAGAGTTACAGGCAATCCTGTGCTTGAAATACTGAGGCTTTAAGGGACTGTGAGCTAGAGCAATGTCTTCAGCAAAGTGAAAAGTCTGTGGTAAATCATATAAATGTGCTAGGAAAAAGAACAGTGCAAGTTTGTGCAGTTTGAGCAAAGTTATCAGTAGAGTGTGTAAATCGGATGCGCAGTGGCTTGACCCAATTTCAGAATGTCGATGCGTAGGAGTGCTGCCGCTGCCATTACAGGGTGGGGTAGTAATGTAAACCCAGCAGCAGAGAAGCCATTTTGAAAGAGAAAGAAAGTGTTCAGTGAACTGGGACTTGAAATAACAGTGAGCGTTTGTTTGTTTTTCTCTGCAGTCATGGCCTCAGGACCAGCCCACTACCTGGATCATGCCCGGGCTGTGGTAGCAGTAGAAATAAACAAGTTAAGGGACATTGAGAGATGTTACTATGCAGGACGACTGCCTCCTCATGTGCCAATTCCTGGATATCCAGTGCAAGTATGTTTGATGTATTTAAATGCTGGAAGGGATGTCTTCATGGTACCTCACTGTTCTGGGTGCTTAGAGAAATATGGTTTATTTAAAGCACCCAAGATTCGTTTGGCTCCCACCTGGACAAAAGTTCAAGAATTTGCAGTTGGCAGCACACAGCACCAGACAGTCTGTTGGAGAAGGCCCTTAAGGGGAGTGTGGCACAAAGCTAGAGGGTGCAGATTTACAGACAGAACAATGTGCTGATGTTTCATATTCTGAATCGCAGAGAGGCATCTCAGGAAGAGCATCAGTAGACCCATGGAGAGTGGGGCCTAGCCCAAGTCTCATAGGAGAAGATGAGATGAGAGATGCCTTTGAATGGGAGGTTTCGACCTTCGCGCCCAGCGATGAGTGGATAGTCTCAGGAGTGAGGACAACTGC
Source organism: Neoceratodus forsteri (assembly GCA_016271365.2). Taxonomy (NCBI): domain Eukaryota; kingdom Metazoa; phylum Chordata; order Ceratodontiformes; family Ceratodontidae; genus Neoceratodus; species Neoceratodus forsteri. The sequence goes on from CM057452.1 coordinate 1,205,052,411, forward strand.
TCACTCCCGGGCACAGATTCTCAGTGAGGAAGAAAAAGAGGGGGAACCTATGTGGCCTTGTGGAAAAGGAACTAGTACACAGCCTCAAGCTCTTGCCTCAGAGGAATGCATGGAAGAGAGTGGTGATGCCACTGCCCTGGCTGTGCAAGAAGAAACAGCAAGAGATCCATTTGTTGTCTCGTTGAGAATGCGTAGCTGGCAGAACCAGGACTGGCCACCCCCAAGCCAGGCCAGAGGTCTCAGGTTGACTAAAGCTAGTAAAGAGGAGAGACTGTTTCGTAGGAAGGGAATGAAATCTATGGGATGCTCTTTCCTACCTTTCCTCGGAGAGTCTGGGAGGAGATTGAGAACAACAGGAATCCCTGGATTTGGGCAGAAGCAATGAAATGTGTGCATCCTGGTGCAAACAAGCATGTCAGGAACAGAATGTTTCATGAAAAATACAGCCAGTGGAAAAGAGGCAGGACACTGTTAATGGACACTGTTCGAATAGTGGATGGAGAAGGACGTGAAACCATTCACAGTGTGAATTATGTGCACCCAGATGGGGTAATAATTCCAGCACCTGACCCATTGTGCTATTGGTCACAATGCAAAGACCTCCCTGTGAATGTGCCCATGCCTACCAAATGGACAGCAGAGCAGTGGTAGCCAGTGCTGCCACTCCAGCCATTGCAGTACCTTTGTTGTTCCACCAGTATGAATGTCCAGGACTCAGGTGCCCCACATTCATCATTTCTACAGTGTACTGACTTTCCAGAATACATAGACTGGCCCACCAGATGAGTTCAGATCCAGAGAGGATACCAGCCCAGCTGTTCCTTATTCATCACCTGGTAATCGGATGACTTCAGACCAGCTGTTTTCCTTTTTGTTCCTGTTCCAAGGTTCCATCTCCAGAGATGACATCAACCCAGCAGTTTCCAGATTTGCCCTCCTGTTATTCCCGGAAGATGCCCTCCCAGCTGTATTGGAAGAATGCTGCCAGGGAGAGTCTTCAGCTGAGGGCCGGGTTGGTGCCATTGTCATTCTACAAGGGACTGGTAAGTCCAGACTTTTCTATTTTTATGACATTGCAGTACACACCCTACACTAGCAGACTCCAGATGTTTAAACTGTCCTCAAAGACTCTCCCCTTCAGGACTTTGGCCTGCTAGTACTGTGCTTCACCTGACTCCGGCCCAGGAGAGACTCTTTAATGTACTTGCCTTCGGGTACTGTGGTCACTAGATGGGACTTTTAGGGCACTCCATCCCCCAAATGGTGTATTGTACATAATGTCATTGTTCTCTACTGTTTTCTAATGTTTATACTGTTTTTCTTCTTTTCTAAAAAAAAATCTTTCTGGGATTCTCCAGTGTTTTGATGGTAGTGGTTTAGATAGACTATGTATGCATATTAGGAGTGTGTTTTGTCTTTCTTTTTTCTTGCAGGTGTTCCTGAAGAAGACAGAAGATAAGACAAGAAGAAGAGGAGGGACTCATCTGAGTTCCTCAGTAGTACTTTAGAATGTAGTGTTTAAAGTACTGTTGTTGTTGTTACTGTGTAACTTTTTTCCTTCCACAGTTAAGTTTGTGGGGGAATGTGGGAGTAATGCATATGGTATGGTATTAGCTCCTGGTGTGTGGTTGCATGGTGTCCAGGGTCGGGGAGGTCCCCTGTTTGTTTTGTTTTGGGATTTACATTAGAGGCAGACAGATTTTCCCTAGAGGGCTAGGGGGGATAGACAGGCTGTGGTCCTGAACGGCCATAGGGACTGCAGGGCTGATCTACTAGGGCTATGCTCTGGACAGTTCTTCCACAGCCACGGGGTACCCACAGTCAGCGGGTAGAGTAGAGGCTGATGCATCAGCCAATGGCCTATGGGCCCTTAGTGTTGCCTGCCTGTGCCTAGTACATGGTAGGAGGGGGCCTGGTCACCCCTCTCTGTAGGTAGCACATAGGGTAGGATGGCCTTGGTCGGGTAACTAATGACTGTGAATAGTCATTTTCCTGGCCCAGGGTCAGTGTAACCCCCCTGTTATCTGGGGTTGCTAGAATCCCAGTAAGACCTAGTGGTAGGCAGGGAAGGCAGCTTGTGAAACTCCAGTTAAATGGATTTCACACTGTCTCACTCTTTTCTCAGTGTCGGCTGAGACTAAGGGATGACATCATAATAGAACTTTCGCAGCTGCATAAGCCACACTGGAATGTTGCAGTTGGAGGTTAGAGTAGAACGTTGGGGAATTTGAAGCCAGTCTGTGTGCAGTCTGAGTAAGAGACTGTAGTGCAGCAGAGTGTGTGCAGGCTCTCACAGCTTAAGCTCTGTTTTAGAGCTACTTTTGTGTAAGGTGTGTGTTTCCACCTGAAGAGGAACACAGGAACTGGTAAATGAAGTGATGGAGACCGCTTTCAATGGTTCAGTAGCCCCATCCCTGAGGGGATGGGGGGAAGGTGTTTGCCTGTTTTCCAGGGCCAACCCTCCTGGGTCCGGCTAAGGGAAATAAGCTGCCTGTTCAAGTTGTGCTGAGGCACCAGAAACTCTGAGAGGAAGATTCCTTGTGGAGGAAATGCCTGTGAGGCACCTGCAACCAAAGGGTGAGTTCGCTCTGAAAAAGGGCCAAGTGTTTTTCACCTGTACAGAAGGAAACTAAAGGGACTGTTACTGTGGGGTCAGGAAAAGACAGTCAAGTACAGTTGCAAAGTGGGGATTGGACTGCTTAATCTGTGAGAGATCTAGAGTAATGGACAATGCCACTTAATTCAAGTATGTTCAATTCCAGAACAAAGAGTTGAAGGAAATTGGAGACTGGACTGCTTAACCAGTGGGGGATCTAGAGTAATGGACAATGCCACTTAAAAGTATGTTCAAGTCCAGCACAAGTGGGAAGCAAGACAAGTAGATGGAATGTGAAATACATTTAGCAAGAATCTACATTGTAGAGCTTTACAGGAGGAGGTGTTTACTGTACAAAGAAATGGCCAGGTATGAATTGTGGGAGCGAGAGGTGGGAGACCCCCCATCAGTAGTAACCAAATTCACCTCTACGGATTTGCTCTGAGGCACCTTTTGCTTTCTTTCAGGTAGTTGGCCAGTGCCTGAGGAAAGTACCCACATGTGGGATTGAAAGGAAGATTCCCTGATGGAGCTGTGGTGCTCTTAGGTGGTTTAGGGACCACCAGAAAATGTTTCCATGAAGTATGGAAGGTGTCCAAGTGGCTGGCAAGTGAGTCGAGCCAGAGAAAAACCCAGAACAGTGTACATGATTGGGCTGTGTAACCCAAAGCAGCATGCAAGTCTGGGCTGTGTGCCCAGTGGGTTCACAGCCTGAGGGCTAAAGTGTTGAGAAGGTGTTCTGGTTTCTTTTAATCTGCATTACCAGGACTGTAGCCCCATGGGAGGTCCATCTATGCTTTGTTTATTCTGTTTGGATGCGAATAAAAAGACACACTTTAGAATCCCACTCCTGGTATTGGATATTACAGTCATTGCTTCCTGTGTTCAGAGTTACTTGGGTACCCCTGTGCAGAGTAGCCAAACCTAGCCTTTGTTCCGAGTGAACTACTCCTCCCCAAACCCAGCCCACCTGGTACTGCTGTCAGAAACAAATGGTAGACCGGGTAGGGGTTACATTTATACTTCATGCAAACTCAGTTTTGTAGACAAAATCTTGAAAATTACAGACCAGTGGGCCTAACTTCTATTATATACATTACTAGGTAAGTTATTATAAACATTTTAAAAGAACATATAGTAGAATTTCTGGAAGCACATGGGCTGAAGGACAAAAGGCAATATGAGTTTGAGAGAGGAATGTCATGTCAAATGAATCTAAATGAGTTCTCCCATTTGGTGACACAATTGTTGGACAGAGGCCAGGTGGTGGATATCGTTTACCTGGATTTCAATATGACCTTTAGTCTTTTGAGTCTTCTCTGTACAAGAGGTTCATAAAGAAGGTGGAGATCTGGGGTTATGGCTAAAGCTAACCAGTTGGATAGGGAACTGGTTGAAAGTAGAACAGAGATAGTGGTTCTATAGTGGTAAATTTTCAGTAGAAAAGGAGATTAGAAATGTAGTCCCACCTGGGTTTGACATAGTATCCACCTTTTCCAAACTGTACTGTACATTAATGAATTAGTAGAATGAGGACAGGGCAAAGTGTGTCTCTTGTTGGATGACAAACTATGTGGGAGGATAGACAGTGCATAGGATTTAACAAATATGAAAGGGGATGTAGGGAGGCTGGGAAAATTATTACACATATGGCAACTGAAATGTTATGTCAGGAAATGCAAAGCTATGCCCATTCATAACAGATATCTTAAAATGTGATAAAAGATCAATGGTGTAAGCATTGAGCAATCAAGGGAGGAGATGGATTTGATGATAAACATCAGTGACAATATAAAGGTCACCTCTTAATACAACACAATATACATTAAAGGTAATAGAATAATGGAGTGGATTGTGTGGAGCTTTACTAGCTGCCAGAGGGAAGGAGGTGATTCTGACACATTACAGATCACTGGTAAAGCCATACCTCAAGTATTTTGTTTAGTGCTGGAGCCCGCACCTAAAACAGGGCAGGGATAACCTGTAGACAGTCCAGATTCAGGAGCAATAGGGGGAACCATATAGTCACATCAGGAAAAATTGGAAAACAATAAGTATGTACTTACTGGAGGTTAGAAAGAAGCAGTGGAACATGACAGTAGCATTTAAGTTTCTGTAGCGGTTTTATGAGGTAGGCTACTCTGAATGTTTCCAAGTGAATGGGAATTCCATAATGTTTAAGTTCCAACCAAACAACAACTTTAAGGTAAGATAACTTAGTAAATGCTTACTATACTTGTTAAGGATGATATTTTAGTGTTTGCAATGGAGGGTTATAATGAGACACACAGTGTGCTTTTTAAATTATTAATTTGATATATTTAAATAAAAACAAAATGTTTGCACAGGATTCCTTCATTTTTTTTAAATCCAGTGTGCTGCATGAATATTTGAACATCTGTATGACAGTTTTAAAAATTGACATGCTTCATAGTGGATTTCAGACTCTAAACGCTGCATGTAGTTTTCAAAAATCTTTAATTTTTTTTATTTATGTATCACAGATTCAGAGAGTACCTTTGAGTCACAGACTCATTTACAAAGGTTCCACGTCACATAGGTTACATACAGACAGACATAACAGTAACAGACAACCTTGACGCTTCCCATCTTTGCATCTCTGCATCTGCCATCTCCCTCCCAATTACACATCTACTGAACTGCTCCTTCTCTCTAGGTGAGGTCCCCCTGCCATGGAAAACCACAAATGTAATCCCGCTCCACAAGGGTAGGGATGCATGCATACCTGACAACTACCACCCCATATCCCTTCTTCCTTCCCTGGCTAAATGTCAGGAAAGCCTAGTCCTCTCTTGACTCACAGAATTCTTCAACTCTGCAAACTTTCTCTCACCTTTCCAATCTGGGTTTTATTCTAATCACTCAACTGTCACATCTCTCTCTGTTGTGTCACTAACTTTATCCTTTCTGGCATGAACAAAGGACACCTTACTGCTGCCATTTTCATTGACCTTGCCAAGATCTTTGACTCTGTGTCTCAACCTCTCTTGCTAAACAAACTTACAGTAGTAGCCACAGACATTGGCAGCTATTTCTTGAAATTTCTGTGATATTTCTAGAGAACTCTCTTGCTTTCTGTATTTCCACAGTAGGGGCAGCACAGAGAAACTCTTTAGAAATTTCACAAAATATCTGGAAATAGATGGCAATATCTATGGCTACTACTGTAGCTCTGTTGGTCTCTCCATGCAAGCAGCCACCTGGTTCCAATCTTATCTCTCCTGCCACTCTCAACAAGTCCATGTCGGAGGCACCCCCGCCATATCCATGTTGGAGTCCCCCAAAGCTCAGTCCTTGGTCCAGTATTATTTTCTATATTTCTTAATGATCTCCCATCAGCATGCTCTATCTCAAATTTACAAATGTATGCTGACGACACTATCCTGTATGTCTCATGCCCTTCTGCAAGTGAAATTGAAGCTCAGCTCCAAGCTGATTTTCACTCGGTCCTGCAGTGGGTTCTAGTTAACCACCTCAAAGTCAATGTGAGAAAAACAGTTTCAATGACCTTCAGTTTCTCTCATAAACTATCCAACCTCTTATCCATGCCCCATTCTCTACATTGGACAATGCCCAGCTTGAAGATGTCCCCTACTATAAATACTTGAGTGTCTTGCTTGATGGCCACCTGGACTACTTCAAATACATGGAGCACATCCACTCAAAGCTCTGCCCAAGGCTAGGTGCTCTTTATTGCAACAAAGATGCCCTTCCTTTGAATGCCCACCACACTGTCTTCACAGAAATGATTCTAGCCACATTCAACTACACCAACATTGTCTACAATACAGCCCCTGCATCTTATCTTGCTAGGCTAGACTCCCTATACAATATCTTCTGTTGCTTTACTTTAAAGATCCCTCCCCACACCCACCACTGCATTCTCTACTCCTCCCTTTCCCTCTTCTCTCTTCACTGTCATTGCATGCTGCACCCATCTCTCTTCATCTACAAATTTTGGTCAGGTTCTCTCCCCAACTACTTCTTCACTCTCCTCTCCCCTGTGGCGGAGCTCTCCAGTCCCCTCTGGTCTAAGGATTCCTGCACTTTTTCCCTTCCTTGCCCTGCGTCATGTGCCAGCTCTGCAGCTTTTGTCTTCAGAGTCCCTACACTCTGGAATTCTCTTCCACCCAACATTCATATCACCTCCTTCACACCTGCCCTCTAAAGAGCTGTCACTGCACACCCTCCTCTCACCAGCACCTGCTCATGCTAATCCTCATCAACAGCTCTCATCTTTCCCTCCTCCAAGCACTCACATTCTTTCCCATTGGCTAATTAGCATGTTGTATATGCTCCCAATTACAGTGTATGCCACTGTAATTTACTTATTATCTGCTGTTAATAGTGTATATACCTGCAATCTATTATTGTATATATATGTCATTTGAACAACACTTGTAAAATAGTGTTTGTTTGAATTGTATTGCTCCCTTCTCCCCATCCCCTAGGTCACACCTGGAAATGAGCCTTGGCTCAGGGTGCCTCTCCCGGTCACCAACTTTAAATAAATAAATAAATAAATACCTGTAAATCAACAGTAGTCACTGGATGAAGAGTATAAACAATGCATCATGTAGTTTATAAGAATAAATTTTCAAGTAATTGTGATGGATTCATTCCCTCAAGGTACACTGAATTGTTATAGGATACAAAATTTCAACAAATCCCATCTTGCAAGGGGGATTTTAAAGTCTCATTTCATGGGTTTTGGATACGTTTATTTCTATTCTCCAAGAGTTTTGAGGGAAGTAATTTGAATCTAGTTAGTGTAAATACTTGCCTAATACAGTATCAGAGTGTATGGGTAAGAGCAGGTATTCTTCAACACCATGAGAAATAAATACAAGCAACTAAAATAACTACTGCATGCAATCTGCACTAAAATTAAAGTCAATTTACATTGAATAGGTATTCATGTATGAAAAGAAAATATGGAGGGGGTGACAGAAACACAAATATTTAAATGGATTCTCCCCAACTGGACTTACATGGTGGACACTGCCAATAGATTTGCCTCACTATCAGAAGAAGAAAACTGATTGAAGAAACTAGAGAGGTCCATAAAAAAGCAAAAATCTATAGCAAAATTTCATTATGACTCTGAAGAAAACTTTTTTAGTTTAATATCCTAGAATGTTTCAGGACTAAGCGATAAGGTGGATGACCCAAAATGTATGGGATTTATTAAGAAATATCAATGTATTTGTTTCTAAGAAACATGGTTGAGAGGGGAGATTGATATTAGCGGTTATAAAACATTTTACAAATTGGCTAAAACACCTAAAAAATACTGAAGATAGGTGGACTTTTTATCAGATGGAAATTTAAGGCTGGTATAGAAAGCCAATAATTACAGGTGGAAAGTGATAATATCCTGGCAGTAAAAATCACAGAAAAAAAAACCCCAGAGAAATGCTGATTCTTAATATTTACTTCCCCAAACATTAAATCAAAGGATCTCTCTGACAATCTAAAACCTATGGAAACCCTCATAAATAATCTCTTAGATTCAAATCCAGAAATAAAGTTATTAATAACTGAAGATTTCAACATGAGAATGGGCCAACAACTAGAAATGGATGAGAATGCTATGGACTTTCTAACAGGGGAAGGAAACAACTCTTGGTGGGGGACTCAGTTGTTATGGGGGTAGAACTGGGGGAGTGACGGGAGAGGGAGGTAAAGTGCCTAACTGGTGCCATGGCATGAAGGGACAGGAAGAAAATCCTCAGGATCGTGGGAGCAGCTGCACAGGAGAGGGAGTTGGATGTCATTGCCCACCTAAGAACAAGTGACCTAGCTGTGAATGGGATGAGAGCTGTGTAGGAGGAGTTTGTGGAGTTGGGGAGGGGCCTTAGACAAGTAGCATGCATGGTAACCTTCTCAGAGGTGCTGCCTGTCTATAGCATGGGTGAGGCTAGGGTAGTCCACACCCTGGGATTCAATGAATGGTTGAAAAACTGGTGCAGAGCACAGGGATTTGGCTTCATTGAGGACTGGGGGTCCACTTGGAGGGATGCAGGCCTATACTGGAGTAATGGTCTGCATCTGTTCAGGAGAGAAACCAGGGTTCTAGGTGATAGGTTTAAATGCTTCATTTGCAGGCTTTTAAACTAGCTAAGGGGGAAGGCACTGAAAAGGAGCAGGGAATTCCCAACCTCCCCCAACAAAACAGGGTAGTTAACAAGGTTAACACCCAGGTATAGAGATCAATAGGGGGCAGGGCAGGGGCAAATGGAGAAAAAGGCAAAGGCAGTAAGTACAGGGACAGGGCTAAAAGTGGTAAGCCCATCAAAAAATGGAGAGCTATGAGTATCGATGCCCATAGTCTGGGTAACAAGCTGCCTGAACTAGTGGCCTTGATGGAAGAGGGGTGTCTGGATATCGTGGAAGCCACAGAAGCCTGGTACACAGGGAACCATGACTGGGATGTCAACATACCAGGGTACACAATCTACAGGAGGTACAGGGAGGGTAAAAGAGAAGGAGGAGTAGCTCTCTAAATAAGGGAAGGAATCAAAGCAACAGAACTAAAAGGTAAACAGGAGGAGAGGAGGCACTGTGGGTCACCTTGGAGACAGGAAATGGCATCACAATCTGCCCAGGGATTATACACAGATCCCCATCTCAGGGGAAAGACATGGACAAGGAAATGATAGGAGGCATCCTTATAATGGCAGATAAAGGGGATATATTGTTGATGGGGGACCTGAATATGCCAGATGTTAACTGGGGCATATTTGCTGGAGCCACATCCAAGAGCAGGGTCATTCTTGATGCCCTACAGGGTGCATGCCTCAGGCAGCTAGTGTTGGAACCCACTCAGGAGGGAGCAATCTTAGACCTGGAACTCTCAAATGGGGACAGTGAGAGGATCTGAGATTTAGAAGTGGGTAGCCATCTGGGAACAAGTGACCACCAGACAGTGTCGTTCAGAATAAACATAGCAATAGAGTCAAGCCATACAAAAGCAAGGGTACAGGACTTTCGGAAGGTTGACTTTGGCAGAATGGGAGTGTGCCTAAGGAATGCACTAGCAAAAGGGCAGGAAGGAGTAGTGGAGTAACAATAGGACAAAATCAAAACTGTCATCACAGAGGCAAAAAGCATTTGCGTGAGGCAAATAAACAAAACAAAGGAAAAAAAAACACTATGGTTCTCAAACAGGTGATGGGAAAGGTTAGGGAGAAAAAGATAGCATTTAGAAAGTCTAAGGAATCACAGAAGAAGCAGGAAAGAAAACTCTATCAGTTAAAGCAGAAGGAAGTGGGGAAGGCAGTTAGAATAGCAAAAGCCCAAACTGAGGAAAACATAGCCAACTCAGTTAAGAAGGGGGATAAAACCTTTTATTGGTACATTAGTGAGTGAAGAAAGACCAAGGGAGGGACAGTGAGACTTAATAAAGGGGACGGGGTGGGCAGAGGGTGGCAGTGAAAAGGCAGAGATACCAAATGAATACTTTTGTTCAGTATTCACAAAAGAAGAGGAGGGGGATGTACCTAAACCAAACAACAGAAGCACTCTGGATAGGGGATCAATATCAGTCCATTCACAGAAGAAAGGGTCCTGTAAGAACTCCTAAAACTCAAGGTGGACTAGCCAATGGGGCCTGACAGGATTCACCCCAGAATTCTGAAAGAACTAAGGGGAGAACTAGTGACACCACTGACTTCCCTTTTTAACAAATCATGGGAAGATGGTGTGGTACCTAAGGACTGGAGGAAGGTGGATGTGATTCCCATTCACAAAAGTGGGAGCAAGGCAGAGGCAGAAAACTACAGACCTGTTAGTTTGACCTCAGTGGTAGGGAAAATGATGTAATCACTTCTAAAAGAAAGAATTGTTGAGTACCTAGAGGCCAGTGGGGCACAGGACCCAAGGCAGCATGGATTCACAGCAAGAAGGTCATGTCAGGTGAATCTAATAGATTTCTTTGACTGGGAAACCAAAGTAGTAGACCAGGGAGGAGCTGTGGACATGGCCTACCTAGACTTTAGCAAGACATTTGACACAGTCCCACATAAAAGATTAATAAATAAGTTAGCCAACCTGGGTGTGGGTCCCAGGGTGGTAGCCCTGGTAAAAAATTGGCTGGACAGCAGGACGCAGATGGTAATAGTAAATGGAGTCCACGTTGAAGAAAAGGGGGTTACTAGTGAGGTACTGCAGGGTTCAGAATTGGGGCCAGTCTGCATTAATGTCTTTATAAGTGACATTGCAGAGGGACTGGAATGAAAAGTATGCCTCTTTGCAGATGACACAAAGATCTGCAACAGGGTTGATACACAAAGGGGGTGAAAAGGATGAGAAGGGACTTGGCAAGGTTGGAGGAATGGTCAGAAGTATGGCAACTTAGATTCAATGCAAAGAAGTGCAAATTAATGCACCTAGGAAACAAAAGCCCAGTGGAAGAGTACACAATGGAGGGGAGGTACTAACAACAAAAAAAATGGAAAGGGACCTGGGCATAGTCATATCAGATGACCTAAAGGTAGGTAGGTAGGCAATGTGAGAAGGCAGTTAGGAGGGTTGGGGGGATACTGGGACTCATAGCGAGAGGCATCACCATTAGAAAACTGGAAGTTGTCATCCCTTTGTACAGACAGTTGGTGAGACCCCATCTGGAGTACTGCATGCAGTTCTGGAGACCTCATCTCCACAAGACATAGACAGAATGGAAGCAGTCCAGAGGAGGGCAACTAAAATGGTGCCGGGTGTGCACCAGAAACCATATGAAGAGAGACTAAATTTAGTACCTAACCCCATTGTTACAGACCTATCAGTCTACATGATTGCTCCCAGAAGGTATTTACAAAAATGATGAATACAAGACTCTTAGAATGGATTAAAGTAAATACAATTATAGGTAATGCATATGCTGGTTTCATGCCAAAACATTCTACAATCGATCAGTGTTTCATATCTACTCATTTAATGTATAAGTACAAGAAAATCAAGAACCAAAAGTTGTACAGTGTCTTCATAGACCTGAAATCTGCATTTGATAAGAAAACAGGGTCTTATTCCAGAAAACACTACAAAAAATAGGAGTGGACCAAAACATAATAAAATTAATCCAATTGTTGTATCAAGACAATACAACACAAATTAGATATAACTCTATGGAGGAGGGGGACTGAAGAATTTTACACTAATAGAGGTGTTAAATAAGGGTGCTCATTTTCCCCAATCTTATTTAATCTCTTTATCAATAAAGTTCTGAACAAAATGTATGATGAAGATTTCCACATGCCAAACACTGGCGGATACCCCTGCCCATATCTAGCCTATGCAGACGATATCGTCTTAATATCAACTAGTCACCTAGAGATTAAAAGAATGCTTCAAAAAATCAGTATTGAATGTAAAAATGCAGATCTACAAATAAATTATGAGAAATCTAAAGTAATGGTATACAATGGTAATAATAACAAGCATTTGTCAATGCCGAATGTTGCTTGCTTGTATGTGCTGTTTAGATATTTGGAAGTGATAGTTCCATGCCTTCCTCCAAAGGCATCCACTGTGTCTTTCCATTCAGTATTCACAGAAGAGTGGGAGGGGCAAGGGCCACAGCAGTACAGCAGTTGCCAAGGGGGTGAAGAAGTGGACAATAGTCCATTCAAAGGCAAAAGAGTCCTGCAGGAGCTCACTAAACTGAAGGTGGACAAAGCGATGGAACCAGGTGGCATACGCCCAAGGATATTAAGAGAACTGTGAAGGGAGATAGCAGTACCTCTGGCAGCCATGTTCACCGAGTCATTCAACATGAGTGAATTGGAAGAGGGCACATGTGGTCCCTCTACACAAATGCAGCAGCAGGGAGGAGGCAGAGAACAATAGGCCATTCAGCCTCACCTCAGTAGTGAGGAAGATCATGGAGGCATTGCTTAAAGAAAGGATAGTGGGGCATCTAGAAGCCATTGAGAGCCCAGGACCATAGACAACATGGAGTCACAGTGGGGACATCATGTCAGACAAATCTGGTTGATTTCTTTGACTGCGTGACAAAGGAAGCGAATCAGGGTGGGGCAGTGGACAAAGCTTACCTTGATTTCAGTAAAGCCTTTGACACCATCCCACATAGGAGGCTGATAAACTAGCTGGGTAGGCTGGGCATGGGGGAAAGGGTGGTAAACTGGGTTAGAAACTGGCTAACAGACAGGAGGCAGAGAGTAGTGGTAAATGGGGTGCAGTCTAGGGAGAGGGGGTGACCAGTGGGGTGCTGCAGGGTCTTCATTAGTAACATTGAAGAACGGCTGAAGGGAATTTTTTCACCAAATTTTCAACATAGCCATTTTAAGACCTCTGCTCATGAACAGTGTCACTGTGATTTTCTTAATCTGCCCCAAACATTGATTGTGCACACTGACTGCGCCATTGTGCGCTACATGCACAGAAACACATTTTGGGTGACATGTGAAAAATGACAGCTGTAGTGCTCATAAGGAGGTGTGGTAAAATGGCAATGTTGAAAATCTGGAGTGCAAATATTAAAAATTTGCGAACTTACCAGCATGGGTAGGAACTGCGCAATGCACTCTTGTAAAACAGTCATTTTAAGGAATTTTTTCACCAAATTTTCAACACAGCCACTTTAACACCTCTGCTCATGAACAGTGTCACTGTGATTTTCTTTATGTGTCCCATACATTGATTTCACACACCGAGTGCGCCATTGTGCGCTACATGGGCGGAAACATGTTTTGGGCGAGATGTGAAAAATGACAGCTGCACTGCTCATAAGGAGGTGTGGTAAAAATGGCAATGTTGAAAATATGGAAGAAAATATTGAAAATTTGCGAACTTCTGGCGTACATAGGAACTGCATAGCACACTCATAAAACAGTCATTTTTAGGAATTTTTCACCAAATTTTCAACATAGCCATTTTAAGACCTCTGCTCATGAACAGTGTCACTGTGATTTTCTTAATATGTCTCCTACATTGATTTCCACACCGGCTGCATTGTTGCTTCATAGTGGAAGCTCTACGTTTTAGGTGAGATGTGAAAATGACAGCTATACTGCTCAAAAGGAGGTGTGGTAAAATGGTAATATTGAAAATCTAGAGTGAAAATATTGAAAATTCGTGAACTTACGAGCATGCATAGGAACTGCTAGCACACTCGTAAAACAGTCATTTTTAGGAATGTTTCACCAAATTTTCAACATAGACTTTTGAGAGCCACCTTATGAACACTGGCAGTGTCATTTCATTAATTGGTCCTGAAAGGTGATTTCATGCAGTGACCATGAAATCACCCTTCGGGCCTGATTAACGCCATGACAGTGCAAGAATTCATGAGGCGGGGTCCTAAACACCCCATGTTGAAAATTTGGGCCCAAAATTCCCTAAACTGCCTGAGATATGCAACAAAGTTGAAAAAACCCTATTCATTACATTATACAGCTTACCAGCATTTCCTATCAGTCAGTCGGCTTTGAAGAGTGAAGAGCGTGTTCCCAGTCCACCGAGATCGTCGCGCCGAGGTCCGGAGGTAAGTATGGGGTGAGGGGAGGCAGGGGTGCGAGGGTGGGTGCAGGTTGTGGGGGGCAGGGAGACTATGAGGGACCTTTTTTTGTTTACAGGTTTATTTTTTTTTTTATTAAGATGACACAGGATGTTTGACACGCTGGGGTGGGCTCCCAGCATGGCAGCTGGAAAGGCTGTTTGGGGGGGCTGGAGCCGGTGGGGGATTGGGCACCCCCATCGGCTATAACAGTTTTTGCCACACTGGGGTAGGCTCCCAGCATGGCACCAGAACAGCTTTTGGGGGGGTGGAGCCAACAGGGGATTGGGCACCCCCATCAGCATTACAATGTGTGCGTGGAGGGGGTGGGGATGGAGCGCATCAGCACGCAGAATGCATGCTTGCATGTGTGTATGTGTGGGGGGGGAGCTCTGCTCACTGAAGCGGAGCTCTCCCTTTCAACTGTACGACCACTGCATTTTCAACTGCTGTCATAGACAGCTGCAGCAGTGATTGGGGAACTGGGGTCACACCTGCAAACACACTGACTGAATTGGAAGACAGGTGCCACACCTCCGAAAACTCGGAGGATGGCACTATGTTTCTTGCACATGCATGCAAGCAACATAAAAATTACAGTTACTTCATTGATAATAAGCAATTAGAGGTAGTAAAAAGCTTCTGTTATATGGAAAGGGAAAGGGGACATTTTTTAAACAGGAAAAGCACACTAAGCTGAAGCTTCTTTTCTGGTGTGACCTGGGAGCACAAGGAAGTTAAGTGACTTGCTTAAGGTTACGCAATATGCAGGTGGTTGCTGTGGGATTCAAAGCCAGGTTTCCAGGTTTGCAGCTCAGTGCCCTAAGCCACTGTGCTATGCTGCCTCCTCAGTATGGGCATATTAATTTCAGATAACCTCACATGGAATAAACATATAGAAAAATATAGAAACAAAAGTCAAAATGGTTCCCCCAGCTATGACAAGATTTATGCATACATATGGGGGAGACTCAATAAAAGGTTGCCTCAAAGTAATAAATGCTAAAATAAAAGCACAAGTTATTACTGTATATGGAGCCAAAGTCTGTGGAATGCATAAGCAAGGAAATATTTAAAGATTCCTAAATATATTCTATAAAAAAGATAGGATTGCCCCAAGGAACGCTGTTGCCCTTAGTTAGGGTTGAACTGGGCCGGCAACCAATAGCAAGCCTTATACAAGAGAGACTGGTAAAATATTGATTAAAAGCATATATGATGAATAAAGACTCCCCAGGCAATGTATTGAAGAAACAATAAATTATCTGCCTTTGAAATAGTTTCCTAGCATTTCAGTGGTAAAAAATCTCATAATGCCATATGGACCCCAACACAGTCTGGTTAACATCTTTCACAGACCTCCTCTGGAAATGCATATTGAGATAAAAGAAAGAATCCAAGACATTCTGAAGCAAAAAGATACAGAGCAATGCCCCAACTACAAAATAGGTGCTTGGTTAACAAGAAACAAAAAAACACTTTGGCTTTGAGTCATATCTAAATATAATAGCTAACCCACAAAGTAGGAAACTGTTTATCAGATATAGATTCGAATACCATGAGAGGAATTGCCTGGAAAAAATATACAAAATAAAGGAAACTAATGGTATATGCAAATGTGGGCTGGGCCCAGATGATCTAACACATTTAGTAGTACTACGTCCACTGTATTCCAGTCATAGGAAAAAATAGCTAGGCAACATTTTGACTCAGATACAGTTGGAACCCACAAATAAAACAACACATTTGCTTGAAACATATAAAAAGAATTGCTTGGACAAGTAATTTCCTTACTACAAGTGATCAATAGAAGAAAATTACATGAAAATGAAGTGCACTATTCAAGAAAATAGAATCATTGGTTGAAACGTGCAATATAAGTGGATGATGCAATACTTACATACTTTATTCATATTCATCGTTTTAGTGTTTGTACTGTGTATATAAATGTAATATTCTAGGAAAGTTTTAACATTTTATAGGACTTATTTATTATACAGCACATGTACTGTTGTGAATGTTTACTATGTGTATGATATTGTAATGACAAACAATTGTCGAACAATAAAGATTAATGAAAGAAAGTCATACATAAACAAAATAATAACATTTTGCCTCATGTCATGTGTTGTACAGCACCTACAGTGCTCTATTCAAAGAAAATCTGGATTCTTGCACTGGAACCAAAGGGCCCTTCACATCTTGCTTCTCATAGGGCCCAAAGGACCCTACACAGTATAAGTTAGAAGTCACAGCCTGCATCTTGCAGGGCTTCAAGGGACTAATACAAAGCAAGGTACCACTCTTCTTTCTCAAAAGCTAAGCAAATTCATTAAAATAAGTTACAGTACTGCTGACTAGAATTGCTACTGCATAAAATAAAGTTTGAAAATGTCCTAATAGGTCGTAAATGAAAAATCCACAAATGTTGGAAATGTGCTGTTAGGGTTGTCAAGCCTAACTACCCCCCTCCCCCTTTCCTCTTGTTACCTAAAGCCATGCTACAGATATGGGGCCATGCATTAATGGTCTGTCACCTCCAGTGTTGGGTCCAGAAATAAAAACAGGGTCCTGTGGCAATAATGAATGGGGACCAAGTAAAAGAGCATGGACTGTCAGAAATCAGGCAGAAAATATACAGCAGGTATCTATTATACAATGGTGCCAGCCAGGATGCAGTGCAGTAATGCTGCAGTATATCACAAAATAAAACATTATACTGCAAGGAACAATGTATTTCAATGGCAATTGAATCCTTTTGCCATGCAGTATTTTTGTGACATGTTGCTTATTGCAAGTTACTGCATTGCATTGTGACAGGCTGTGCTGCATTCTATTGAACATGACAACTCTTGATCATGACAGAGATAATTTTGTTATGTTGGAACTATATTATGTTAGATTGGTTCTGTGACATATAAATGTCAAAGAAGTGTCCTGCTGCTGCAAGAACTTTGGTAATCCTGGATTCCCCACTAGGTACTTCTTACAGGGCCATCATATTACAACATTTTAAATAGTAAACCTAATACCCACCCTTCCCCCATCACCTACCCTTATGACCAAAGGCCAAGCTACAGGTCTGGAGTCGTGCACATAGGTCTGGTGTTTCAAATGCATCCTGCACACTCTAGATCTGGAAGCAGAATACTTTTGGGCACAGGTACAGTGCAGTGTATAGGTTTATGTATGTTTTAACCTACAATTGAGCATGGTTGTATCAGGCATTAATCCACATCACAGGTGGTTGTGAGGCATTAGACCAAAAGCAGAGTGTCCTTACAACCACCCAGAGTAGAAACATAGAAACATAGAAGTTGACGGCAGATAAGGACCGCAGGGCCCATCCAGTCTGCCCATTTCTTTTTCTATCTTATAAATGTGCCATCGGCCTTTGCTCTGTCAGTGGCCTATCTATTCATACTCATTTGTATTGCTCCCTTATGCCTTTCCCATGCCTGTTTGAAGCCCTGCACTGTATTCATAGCCACCACTTCTTGAGGTAGGCCATTCCATGCATCCACCACCCTTTCTGTGAAAAATAATTTTCTCACATTCCCCTTAATCAGCCCCTCTAATCTCATGCTGTGTCCTCTTGTCCTGCTCTTTTCCTATATTTAAACATGTTAGACTCTTTCACCTTGTTAATGTCCTTAAGGTGTTTGAATGCCTCGATCATATCACCTCTCTCCTCCTTTGCTCAAGGGTATACATATTGAGCTCTGTTAATCTGTCCTCATATGTCTTCAGATGCAGTCCCTGCACCATTTTGGTTGCCCTCTCTGGACTGCCTCAATTTGGTTAATGTCTCTTGTGAAGGTGTGGCCTCAATACTGCGCAGTACTCCAGATGAGGCCTAACCAGTGTCTTGTAAAGAGGATTATTACCTCCCTCTTACAACTTGTAGATACCCCTACTAATACACTAACACCCCCTAGCCTTACCTACTGCTTTAGAGGTCTGCTTGATGATTTCAGGTCATCTGTGATGATGATGCCCAAGTGTCTTTCTTCCTTTGTGACTGCTAGCAACTCCTCCCAGCCTATAGGTGGCTTCAGGTTTCTCTTCCCTATGTGCATGATCTTGCACTTCTTTGCATAAAATCCCAGTTGCCACTCTTCTGACCATTTTGCTAGTTTATCAGATCTCTTCTCATTCTGCCCACCCCATCTGGATCATCTACTCTGTTGCAGATCTTGGTGTCATCTGCAAACAGACAAGCCTTACCCTCTAGTCCATCTGCAAGGTCACTAATGAAGATGTTGAAGAGGACTGGCCCCAGGACTGATCCCAGAGGTACCCCACTTGTGACTTGCATCTCTTCTGACTGTATACCATTTACCACCACTCTCTGTTTTCTGTCCGTCAACCAGTTTGCCACCCAATTGACCAACTTCTGACCCACCCGAGCCTACCCAGCTTATTTATCAATCTTCTATGTGGAACAGTGTCAAAAGCTTTGCTGAAGTCAAGGTAGGTGACATTAACTGCTCCCCCTTGGTCCACCACTCTGGTTACCCAGTCAAAGAAATCTGTGAGATTAGTTTGACAGAACCTTCCTTTTGTAAACTCATGCTGTCTTGGATCCTGTGCCCCTATGGATTCCAGGTGTTCACTATCCTTTCCTTAAGGAGTGCCTCCATAATCTTGTCCACTACTGAGGTAAGACTGACTGGTCTGTAGTTCCCTGCCTCCTCCTTGCTACCACTCTTGTGGGCGGGATCACATGAGCCCTTCTCCAGTCTTCTGGGACCTCTCCTGTCTCAGAGACTCACTAAACAGTTCTGCTAATGGCTCTGCTAGTTCCGCCTTTAGCTCCTTAAGTACCCTGGGATGTATGCCATCAGGTCCCATTGCCTTATCCACCCTGAGCTTAGCAAGCTCTTGAAGGACCCTTTCTTTTGTGAAGGGAGTAGTACACACCTCCCTCCCCCCTGTGTCCATGATGCTGAGCTGTGGGCCCTGCCCTACCTCCTCTTCAGTAAATACTGAGCAAAAGTATCTATTTAGGATAGATACTTTTACATGGTCCTCCTCCTCACATGCTCCCTTTTCTCCATTAAGCTTAGCAATACCGCCTCTGGACTTTCTCCTTTCACTAATGTATCTATAGAAAGTCTTGTCACCTTCTTTTACTGTTCGTGCTAGTGTTTCCTCAGTTTGGGACTTTGTCTGCCTTACTGCCTTCCCTGCTTCCCTTAGGGCAGTTTGGTATGCCTCTCTATCTTCATCCCGCTGTGTTCCTTATATTTACTGAAGGCCAGCCTTTTGGCTCTGACCTTTTCTGCTACTGTGTTGAGAACCAAAGTGGTTTCCTTCTTCTTTTGCACTTCCTTTTCTGTCTAACACAGCGGGATGTTGCCAAGTATTGCATCATAATTTCCCCACTTTGCCTGTACCCCCTCCTGTGTTTCTTTTTGCCAGGGCTAGCTTAACTCCTTTGGCCATCTTATCAAAGTCAGCCTCTCTGAAGTCCCATATTTTTGCCTTGGAATGGGATGATTTAGATGTAGTAGCAAATTGAACCATACCATGTGATGGTCACTGGCCCCCAGGTGACCTTCTACCTGGAGATCTGTGATCCCTTCCCTGTTAGTCAGTACTAGATCTAGGATAGCCCTGTCTCTTGTGGGTTGTTGTACCAGTTGTTTGAGGCCCTCCCCCTGCAGGGAATCCACTATGTGTCTAGTTCTGACAGATGTTCCTGCTGGTATTGACCAATCTGTATCCGGCATGTTGAAGTCTTAGCATAAGTGGCATGATCATTATGGGCTTGTCCTTCAATCGTGTATACTACCTATGAACCTATGAACCTATTATCAGAACCTCCCATTTAGCTGTCATGTTTTGTATATCTTTTAACAGTAATGTATCTATGTCCTCCCCCTGGTCTGGGGGCCTGTAGACAACCCCAATTCTTATGGCTGTCCCATTTCCTGCATTAATGCCTGATACACCCATGACCTGACATAGGTTTATGCACTTATAAAATGGATAAATGTTAAAAGACTAAATGAAAATCCCCAGCAGGTTAAATTCATCCATGATGGCTATATCTCCTAATTCAAAGTTATCCACTACTTTTCTTAATAATTCATTGTTCATCACATTTAAGTGGTCTATAACATACCAATTGAGAGATTTTTCTCCATGGTTCCAGTCAGCTTTATTAACATGCTTTCTGTTATCCTGTTTATCCACAATTATCTTATAGCACTCTATGATGGCTTTTATGTATAGTGCCACTCCCCCACTTCTTCTATTGCCTTTATCCTTACTGAACAGTTGGCACCCAGTTATATGTTTATTCCAGTTGATATTCTTCAACCATGTCTCTGTTATCTCTGCCACATTGATATCCTCTGCATTCTTTTTATGCTCTAATTCTGTTTCTTTAATTAAGGTAAAGTTGTGGATGTTAGCCACCAGCACCTTATACTCAGACTTTCTTTTAAAGGAGGTAGGGGGATTCTTTCAAATAAGATATAAGGAGCACCATTTATTCATAAATGCACACATTTAGGTAGAGCAGAGGAGGAACTGAAGGAGGAGGGGAACTTGATAATTAAGGAACCACATATGCTACTGCCATTTTGGAGAAATCAATGGACAAAAATCAGCTCCTTTCCTAACTTTATTTTTAAGCATAGAGTTAAATCATTACAAAACATACTAAGTGGTGATGAATATATTCTGATTCAGATACATGTCAATAACTTTGATCAAAATAGTGTGCAATTTTGTTTTCGTTAATCTGCATATTCTATGGTTTCCCCTTTTGGGTAAGCATTTATTAACTTAGTCTTGCCTAATCCGTTGACTATTTTTATTTCTATCCAGCTTGCCTGAACCGCTGCTTATTTAATGTTCTTTACCCAGGTTTTGCTCTGATATAACGATAATCCTAATTACTATTCACATGCCTTATGTTTCCTGAGTATTAGCTGCTTAGCCAGTGTCTGTTTTAATTAATCATTTTTGGTTAATCTGGTGAATATTTATTCTTTTCCAGCTACCTGAACCACTGCTTATCTATTTGTATTTGCCTAGGTTTGTTCTCACATCAGGGTAATCCTTGTAAGTAGTCATCTGCCTTAAGCTTCCTGGTTATTTTACTACCTGTCCAGTGCATTTTTAATTGTTCAGTTTTTTTACCAGTTTACCAGCTAATCATGCTCCAGCTCTCCTCTGCATTTTCATGTTCCCTCCCCTTCCTTCAGCCCTCTTCCCTTACACTTCCTCTTCTTTTTCATTCCCTTTTTCCTACCCCCTCCTCCCTTTCACAACCCGTCATACCTCCCACCACCACTTCTTCCCTATCCATTCTAGGCTTCTTTCCTACTCCTCGTCCCTTAACCTGGAGTTCCTCCACCTCTCTCTCTTGCCACTTCCCCACTCCTCCTTCCCCCATTGTTCTCCTTGCCTAGGGGTCTAAAGTCCTACCCCATTCTCCTCCTCCTTACTCTGCTTTTCGTCCTTGCTGGGAATGTGGAACTCAATCCTGATCCCCTGCTCTCCTTCCCCTCCTCCATCCCTAGAGGCCTTAGTATCTTCCACCTGAATTCTAGGAGCCTCCTCCCCAAACTTGATGCTCTCACTGTATGGTTCTCTCAACACTTTCTATACCTCCTCTGTGTCACGGAATCCTTGCTCTGCTCCAGGATTCCTCATTCTATCCTGGACATTCTGGACTATTACCTCTTTAGGCAGGATAGGGGTAAACAGTGGGGTGGTGTTTCCTTTATGTCAACCAGAGTCTTTCTTGCATCATCACTCTCAGTTAGGTTATACCCTCCTCCCATGAGTTCCTGGTAGCTTAACTTTCCTTGCACTCTTCATTAACCATTTTGGTTGGTGTTTTTTATGCTTCATCAAGACTCTTCCCCTCTTCTCCTCACACTCCTCCACTGGTGAACTAATTTTTTGGGGTGACTTCAAAATTAATTGACTTTCTCAGGCCTCCAGATTGACTCCCCACAGAACTGAGTACCTTAACCTCTTGCAACTCATCACTGAACCCACCCCACTCCGTCCCCCTCATCTAACCACACCATCCTGGACTGGGTTCTCTCCTATCACCCCACTGCATGGCTACAGCAGGCATTCTGCTGAACACCTTCAATGACCATTGTATGACATTCAGGTCAGAACATTCTGGATCCCTCCCTCATCCCCTAAGTACATCTGGTTAAGATCCCAGTGGTCACAGAACATAGAGGATCTACTGATTGACCTGGCTGCTACTGGTTGGTCCCCCATGCTCATTGCCCCAGACATTGATATGGCACTATCCTTCTTCCACTCAATATTTACTTCTGTCTGGGATAAGAATGCCCTCATCAGGAAATCTAAGGTAAAATCATCTTACTATCCCTAGATCACCTGTGATCTCATTGACTTGTGCAAGACTTGTGAACAAGCCTGGGCCAAATACAAGTTATCCCACTCCCTACAGGACCTCCTCTCCTACAGGCACTAGGAACTCTTGTCAAAGGTCAGCCATACTGCCAAGCCACTCTTTTGCAAGGCCAACCTTCAGAATAACATTAACTCCCTTGCTCAGTTATAGAAGGTGATTCATTCCCTTTTTGACCCCCTCTGGCCCAGTCCACTCCCCCAATCCTCTTAGTAAATGACTCACCAGTATATGACCCTCCAATGGTTGCCATTCACTTCAATGAGTTTTTCAGCACTTATGTTCTCCCCTCCACCCCACCTCCTGGTTCCTCCCCTCTTACCCTCCATCTCTCCTACCCCACTTTCCCCTTGGTTTTGATGTTTCACCTGTCACCCCACAGCAGACCCTTCTCACCCTGTCCTCATTCAACCCTTTCAAATCAAGCTGCCATCAAGTTTGGATCCTGAACTTCTCTATCTGTCTGCTTCAGCCACCACCTCCGCCCCACCTCACTTTCTAAATCATTACTTTACCCTCTACACTGTCTGGCAGTCTTGGAAGTTTGCCAAGGTTCTCCCCCCTCCACAAATCTGGTGATCCCTCCATTGCTGGTAACTTCCCCTATCTCTGTCCTCCCTTCTCTTGGTGAGCAGCAACAGAAACTGGTCTACTCATGGCTTGCTGACTTCCTCCACTCCTCCAGCTTCTTCTCCCCCTTCCAGTCTGGGTTGAAGAAGGATCATTTCACCATCATCTACCTACTTAGAGTCACTGATTCCGTCTCTCAGGTATGGATCAGGTGCATACAACTGTAGCCATTTTCATCGATCTGGTAGAAGCTGTTGATTCAGAGTCATACTTTTTCCTCCTCAACAAGCTGTGCGCTGCTGGCCTTACAGCATCTGCTGTTGACTGGTTCTATTTCTGTCTCACCTAAGTACTTCTGGTCAAGATCCCTGTGGTCACAGAACATAGAGGATCTACTGAGCTACCTGGCTGCTACTGGTTGGTCCCACATGCTCATTACCCCACACGTTGACACGGCACTATCCTTCTTCCACTCAACATTTACTTCTCTCTGGGATAAGAATGCCCTCATCAGGAAATCCAAGGTAAAATCATCTCACTATCCCTGGATCACCTGTGATCTCATTGTCTTATGAAAGACTTGTGATCAAGCCTGGGCCAAATACAAATTATCCCACTCCCTACAGGACCTCCTCTCCTACAGGCACTTAGGAACTTTTGCCAAAGGCCAGTCATACTGCCAAGTCCAGCCTCTTCCCTACTACCACTTTTGTGAAGTGAGACTACATCAGCCTTCATCCAGTCCTCCAGAACCACACCTGTCTCCAGTGAGTGGTTGAACAAGACTGTCAGAGGTGCAGCCAGTACCTCCCTGTGCTCCCTTGATATCCTTGGATGTACCCCATCCGGCCCCATTGTCTTGTTCACCTTTAGGTTTGCGAGTTACTTTAGGACTCTTTCCTCGGAAAATGGACCAGTGTCCACCACCCTTCCATTGATGCTTCTATTATTATTCTGTGGCCCCTTGCCATCCCCTTCCTCTTTGAACACTGAGTAAAAGTATTTGTTCAGGATGTCTTCTTTTTCCTGGTCCTCCTCCATCCAATCTCCCCCTTCCCATCTTAACCTTACAGTTTCTCCCTGGTCTTCCTCATTTTACTTACATACCTGAAATATGTCTTGTCCCTTTCATTGCTGCTTGGGCAATTCTCTCCTCTGTTTGCACCTTTGCAATCCTTACTGCTTTCCCTGCCTCCCTCTGTTTCTCCTGATATACCTCCCTATCCTCCACCCTCTCTGTCTTCTTATTTATTTTACAGTTTAGGCATTACATACCACACATAGTTGAAAAGTCAGGTCTACAGATTACAGAATGCAACTAAATATTGTGATACTGGCAGCATCTAGACTACATGCAGGAAAATTATGACAGCATTTAGCATTCTAGTTTTCTATAAATTCATCCCTAAAGATCCCAGGCATTCATGACATGATAAATCTAGTACACCTTCTTGATGTGAGACTAGGTTTGCTGGCCAAGGCACCTAGCTTCACCTGAGCTCTTTTCTTCTAGGTTGCTTAAAAGGACAGAGCAAAGAACCTTACCAGAGTAACAATATGGATTAAGGCTTCTTTTGGCTAGGCAGGTTTACTGTGTGTTGTTATTTATATTTTGTACTCACAAGGGAGTATTACTGTTTGTTGCTAACATTTTATTTCTTTATTTTTCTCGGATTCAAATTGTTGTTGCTGGATATACATTCTGCTGCATTATTACAGAGTGTGCCTACAGGTGTGTGCCTACAGGTTACTGCTGATCAAATTGTCTTTTACAAGGTATATCTTCTGTTACTGCTTTATTTTCATCTGTAGCAAAGTGTTTCTTACAGGGTATATCTTCTGTGAAATTATTATAGGCAGTGCTTTACAGGTTTCACAGTTTTATCTGTCATTAGGATAAGCTTTTCAGGGCTACTGCATTTGTTGCTGGCTGATTGTTTCTGCTCTTGCTTCCTTTTTTCTTTCATCTGTAGTTCTTTTTCAGCAAAGGAGGGGCCCAACCACTCACTCCCATCCCCAACCACCCCACACTACACTATTTTTATAGGGTAGCACAGTTGTGACATTTCCTGTAGCAAAGCAGGAAGGGGCGGTTCAGAGGTGTACCCATACAGTGATCTCATTTACAGGGACATTAGTCATTTAACTTGTTATAACAAGTTATACAAAAACAAACAAAACACAAAATCAAACTTTTTCTTTCATTTTCTTCCTTCTAATTTGCCCTGGCAAAAAGAAATACAGGTGAGGGGGTACAGACAAAGTGGACAAGCATTAAAGATGAAATACTTGAAGCAACATCCCATTGTGTTAGTGAGAAAAGGAAGTGCAAAAGAAGGAAACCACTTTGATTCTCAAACACAGTGGCAGAAAAGGTCAGAGCCAAAAGGTTGGCCTTCAGGAAATATAAGGGAACACAGCAGGAAGAAGATAGGGAGGCATACCAAACTTCCCTAAGGGAAGCAGGGAAGGCAGGAAGGCAGTAAGGCAGGCAAAGGCCCAAACTTAGGAAACACTAGCACGAACAGTAAAAGGTGACAAGACTTTCTTTAGATACATTAGTGAAAGGAGAAAGTCCAGAGAGGGTATTGCTAAGATCAAAGGGGATAAGGGGGCATGTGAGGAGGAGGACCATGTAAAAGCATCTATTCCAAATAGATACTTCTGATCAGTATTCACTGAAGAGAAGGTAGGGCAGGGCCCACATCTCTGCATCATGGACATGAGGGGAGGGAGGGAGGTGTGCACCAGTCCCTTCACAAAAGAAAGGGTCCTACAAGAGCTCGATAAGCTCAAAGTGGATAAGGAAATGGGACCTGATGGCATACATCCCAGGGTACTAAAGGAGTTAATGGTGGAACTAGCAGAGCCATTATCAGAACTGTTTAGTGAGTCTCTGAGCACAGAAGAGGTCCCAGAATACTGAAAAAGGGCTCATGTGATCCCGCTTCACAAGACTGGTAGCAGGGAGGAGGCTGGGAACTACAGATCAGTCTGTCTTACCTCAGTAGTGGGCAAGATTATGGATACACTCATTAAGGAAAGGATAGTGCAACACCTGGAATCCATAGGAGCACAGGATCCAAGACAGCATGGGTTTACAAAAGGAAGGTCATGTCAAACTAATCTCATAGTTTTCTTTGACTGGGTTACCAGAGTGGTGGACCAAGGGGGAGCAGTTGATATTGCCTAATTTGACTTCAGCAAAGCTTTTGATACTGTTCCACATAGAAGATTGATTAACAAGCTGAGTAGGCTCGGGGTGTGTCAGACGTTGGTCAACTGGGTGGCAAACTGATTGACGGGCAGAAAACAGGGAGTGGTGGTAAACGGTATACAGTCAGAAGAGATGCAAGTCACAAGTGGAGTACCTCAGGGGTCAGTCCTAGGGCCAGTCCTCTTCAATTTCTTCATCAGTGACATTGCAGATGGACTGGAGGGTAAGGTTTGTCTGTTTGCAGATGACACCAAGATCTGCAACAGATCCAGATGGGGTGGGCAGAATAAGAAGAGATCTGGATAAACTAGCAAAATGGTCAGAAGAGTGGAAATTGGGGTTTAATGCAAAGAAGTGCAAGATCATGCACATAGGGAAGAGAAACCCTGAAGCCACCTATAAGCTGGGCGGGGAGTTGCTGGTAGTCACAAGGGAAAAAAGAGGCTTAGGCATCATCATCATCGATGACCTGAAATCATCCAAGCAGACCTCTAAAGCAGTAGGTAAGGCTAGAGGGATGTTGAGGTGTATTAGTAGGGGTATCACAAGTTGGAAGAGGGCGGTAATAATCTCTCTTTACAATACACTGGTTAGGCCCCATCTGGAGTACTGCTTGAAGTTCTGGAGGCCACACCTTCACAAGGACATTAACCAAATTGAGGCAGTCCAGAGAAGGGAAACCAATATGGTGCAGGGACTGCATCAGAAAACACATGAGGACAGAATAACTGAACTCAATATGTATACCCTAGAGCAAAGGAGGAAGAGAGGTGATATGATTGAAATATTCAAACACCTTAAGGGCATTAATAAGGTGAAAGAATCTAACATGTTTCAATATAAGAAAAATAGCAGGACAAGAGGACACAGCATGAGATTAAAGGGAGGCCGATTAAGGGGTAATGTGAGGAAGTTCTTTTTAACACTGAAAAATAGAAACATAGAATTTGAAGGCAGATAAGGATATTACCAGTGTCATCTACCATAGTGGGTGGACTGATTGTATATTGCCCCACCTCCTTCATGAAGAGGCCCAGAAGCATTTCCCCTGGGTCTAGGTCAAACAGAAACATAGAAATTGACAGTATATAAGGACCACTTGGCCCACCCAGTCTGCTCATTTCCCTACCTGATGGATAAGCTGCAGATTCTAGTTAATCAACAGCCTACTTCCTCCTTCCCCCCCACTAGAATTGCCTTATGCTTGTCCCATGCATTTTTGAATTCTTCCACTGTTCCTGACTCCACAACCTCCTCAGGAAGGCTGTTCCATGCATCCACAACTCTCTCTGTGAAAAAATACTTTCTAACATTACCTCTGAGCCGACCACCCTCTATCTTCAAATTGTGCCCTCATGTTCTTGCACATCTCTTCTTCTGAAAGATACTACCCTCTTGTACCTTGTTAATTCCTTTAAGATACTTGAAAGTTTCTATCATGTTCCCACTCTCCCTCCTTTCCTCAAGGGTATACATATTAAGCTGCTTTAGTCTCTCCTCGTATGTCTTCTGGGGCAGACCTTGCACCATTTTGGTTGCCCTCCTCTGAACAGCCTCCACTCTGTCTATGTCTTTGCGAGATGGGGTCTCCAGAATTGCATGCAGTACTACAGTTGGGGTCCAGATTTTTGCAGATTGTTTGCATTTTTTTTTACTCACAGCCTGGTGAGTACTTTAAAGTTTATCTGGTTGATCCTGCCATCACTCCAGCCAGCATTTTGGACTGAAATGCTCAAGTGGCACACCCACAATCTCCCACGGCTATACATAGAAACATAGAATTTGATGGCAGATGAGGACTGCTTGGCCCACCTAGTCTGCCCGTTTTCCCTACCGGTTTCATATACCGCAAATCTTAAATAATCTGTGGCTTACCCTCTCTTTTCTATCATAAGAGTTCCTTTATGTCTGTCCCATGCATTTTTGAATTCCCCTACTGTTTTTGCCCCTACAACCTCTGTTGGGAGGCTGTTCCATGGATCCACCACCTTTTATGTGAAAAAATGCTTTCTAACATAACCCCCAAGTCTACCCCCCTTTTTTTTTTTTTTAATACTTGCCCAGTTTCCACGGTTTTCGGAGGGGCTTTGTACCCCCTCTTACTCCATCCGCCTGGGCATCCACATGGCATCCCCAACCTCATTTCATCTACGTGGGGAGCCAGGGGTGTATGCATTTTTTCCCCTGGTTTTCTCCCAATTTAGCCCCCTGAGTGCGCTGATGTGAAGTACGCAAGTCCTACTCAACAATGTGCTGACGCATGACGTCGCAAGCATCTGCAGCATCCTCTCATCCCCGGCTCCTCAAAAGAACCACCCGTGCCTCTGAAAGCCCGTGCTTCCACCAGCCCCAGGAGTGTTGGATGCTCAAGGCATCCCTGGTAACCCTACCCCAGGAGGAGGAGGAGGAGGAGAGCATCCATTGGGATGCTCAATCCTCCATCTCTCTATGACCCCCAGCAGCCTGAGTCTGTTCCCAAACCTGGGTCATCGGCATGGCTCGAGGTGTGGCATCCAGCACCTCAATGCTCAGCGAGTCTACCCCCTTCTATCTTCATATCATATACTGAAAATGATGTATGAGCTGAGGAGCAGCCGTGGGAGCATGCTTACAGATCCTATCTACTCTGAATGATTTATAGCTCTGGTTGCAATTTACATGTCTCGGTGCTATACCGACATCAGTAAGGGTACTCAGCTGCTCTGGATGTCCACAAAATGCCACTGTAGCTGTGCCAGTGGTACTGCCCATGGCGCGAGCAACCCAGGTTCGGGAATCCTAGTGTTATCACCATTTTAGAAAACCAAATCAGGATATTTCATACTAAGAAATGTTCTTATTTTTGCAGGACAATATGTAACCTCAAGCAATACAAGAGATAATTTTTTTTCTTTATTTATTTATTCATTCATAACTAGGATTACAACACCTTTGAACCAGGGGCTCTTTTACACAGGTTCCACGTCAAGGAAATTACAGACAGATACAAAACATAGACAAGAAGGCTGGCCTGGAGGTGCAGAGGGTTGAAGCACTGGACACCACACCTTGCACTGCACCAGCGACCTGGGTTCAGGAATGAGCCCTGGATGTTGAGGGTCATCAGGGGAGGGAGAGGATTGAGCATCTGGAGGACAGCTCTCCTCTCCTCTCCTCTCCTAGGAGAGAGGGGAGTCCATGCTTGGCATTTGACTAACCTCTGGCAGAAGCCAGAGTCACAGCAAGTACCAGCATCCGGCAAGGGGGATGGGAGGGGTGGCATCAGTGGTGAAGCCATAATGCCAGGGCACACCTCTCCCTCAAGGAAAAATGGAAAACGCTCTCTAGGCTCCGGGGAGATGGAGCACCAAGGAGTTACCCCTCATGGCCTTGCACTGTCCTCCCTTCCAGGTCCTGACGAAATCTGGATTGTTGGGGTGTAGCTGCCCCACCTCATCCCCGCCTGGGGGGAAAAAATGCTGCTCCATGGGGCGAGCGAGAAGGATGAAGGTAGGTGGCAAAGGTGGGGGCAGTCTCCATTGGTGCTCCCTAAGATGCGGAGCTTGGGGAGAGGGGGGCAGATAAACAGAATAAAAAATAAAACATAGACAAGATAAAAGAGCAAATATAACATTGCAAAATAAATAACAGAGTGGAAAAATTGGTGGACAAATTAATACTGTGGTGATTACAATTGGTGAAACATGCGAACACATACAAATTACAATAAGAGCAGCTATAGAGAGACAAACAATGGAAGATACATGAGAAACAATATTGCAGTCCAAAATACAGCGGACTTTGTCAGATTAATAAAAATGTGGGGGGGTAGAAACATCAAAGTTAGTACATGGGAGGGCAATGGGAGGGGGTGAAAGTAAGGGGAGGTGAGAGAGGACAACAGGAGGGAAGGGGGACCATCTGGGTCAAAAACATCTCTTGGAGGAGATACGTGGAGTGGACAAGGGCCAATGGGGGCGGCTGAAACTGGTACTAAAGGGCACAGTCACACTTACTGAGAGTTACAAGATGACTCTGTAATTTGGACTTGAAAGCACCTAACTTGGGTTCTGCGAGGACTTCAAGGGGTAGGTCATTCAACCAAGTTGGAGCTCTGTAGCTGAAGGTACGCTGTGCTTGTGAAGTACAGCAGCGAGCAATGAGCAAAGCCGGTGTAGATGAGCTTTGTGTGCTGCATTGGTTTGCGGTAGAGAGGAGCAGGGACTGGGTAGTTGGAGGAGTATTTTTTTAGCAAACAGACATGTTTGATATTTTATTCTACCTTGAAGGTGAAGCCATTCGGACTTTCACAGAAAGGGTGGTGGATGCATGAAACGGCCTACCTCAGGAAGTGGTGGATATGAATACAGTGCAGGGCTTCAAACAGGCATGGGATAGGCATAAGGGAGCAATACAGATGAGTATGAATAGATAGGTCATTGACAGACCAAAGGCCTATAGCACATTCATAAGGTAGAAAAAGAAATGGGCAGACTGGATAGGCCTTGCAGTCCTATTCTGTCATCAATTTCTATGTTTCTATGTAATGTATTCTCTAAGGGAGACCACATCGCCTGAAACTTGGTCATCTAACCTGGGACGTTCTGCACTCTCTCAAGTGCCATGCGTTTCAAGAGACTGTTGCCCCGTTGGGCAACTATGAGAGCCTTATCACTTATCTAATGTTGAGCTAGCACATGTTTCTCTATTACCAGTGTCATCTACCATAGTGGGTGGATTGATTGTATATTGCCCCACCTTCTTCATGAAGAGGCCCAGAAGCATTTCCCCTGGGTCTAGGTCAAACAGAAACATAGAAATTGACAGTATGTAAGGACCACTTGGCCCATCTAGTCTGCCCATTTTCCCTACCTACTTACTTGATCTCCAGTTTTTACCCTCTCGTTCTTATTGCTAGGTTCCCATGTGCCTATCTCATGCATTCTTGAAGTCCCCTACCATTTTGGCCCCCACCACCTCTGTTGAGAGGCTGTTCCATGCATCCACCACCCTTTCTGTGAAAAAATACTTCCTCATGTTACCCCTGAGTCTACCCCCCTCCAATCTCATATCATGACCACTTGTTCTTGAACATCTCTTTTTCTGAATGATGCTACCCTCTTGTACCTTATTTATGCCCTGGAGATAATCTCTATCATATCCCCTCTCTCTCTCCTCTCTTCCAGGGTATACATATTGAGGTCCTCTAGTCTCTCCTTATATGACTTTTGGTGCAGACCCTGCACCATTTTGGTTGCCCTTCTCTGAACTACCTCTACTCTATGTCCTTTCAGACATCCAGCCTCCAGAACTAGATACAGTACTCCAGATGGGGTCCCACCAATCATTTGTACAGTGGTATCACCACCTCCATTTCTCTGTGGGTGATTCCTCTCCCTATGCACCCCAGCATCCCGCTGGCACTCCCCACAGCCTTTTCATAATATTTGGTCACCTTTAGGTAATCAGATATAATAACCCCCAAGTTCTTTTCCTGTTTGGTGGTTGTCAATACCTCCCCCTCATCATGTACTCCTCCCCTGGGTTTCTGTTCCCCAAAGGCATAATTTTACACTTCTTTGCATTGAATCTTAGCTGCCACACTCTTGACCACTACTCAAGCCTGCTTAGGTCCCTCCTTATTTTTTTCCACAACCCCCCCCGAATGTCAACCTTGTTGCAGATCTTAGTGTCATCTGCAAAAAAGCATACCTTCCCTTCTAGCCCATCTGCAATGTCGCTTATAAAGACATTAAAGAGGACTGGCCCCAGTACTGATCCTTGTGGCACCCCGCTAGTTACCCTCCTCTCCACAAAATTAACTCAGTTTACCACCACCCTCTGCGTTCTATCCCTTAACCAATTTCTGACCCAATTTACCACCTTGGGACCAACTCCCAGGCTGTCCAGCTTGTTTACAAGCCTCCTATGTGGAAGGGTGTCAAGGGCCTTGCTGAAATCCAAGTAGGTCATCTTCACTGCCCCTCCCAGACCTAATTCCCTGGTCACCCAGTCAAAGAACTCTATCAGATTTGTTTGACATGACTTTCCTACTGTGAATCCATGCTGCCTAAGATCCTGTGATCCACTGGATTAAAGATATACCACAATCCTTTCCTTTAGCAGTGATTCCATTCATTTCCCCACCACTGAGGGCAAGCTGACTGGCCTGTAATTGCTAGCCTCCTCCTTGCTCCCACTTTTGTGGAGAGGGACAATATCTGCCATCCTCCAGTCCTCTGGAACTACTCCCATTTCCAGCAATTTGTTGTACAGGGCAGTCAGTGATGCTGTGAGTGCCTCTCTAAGCTCCTTTAATATTATTGGATATATCCAATCTGGCCTTATTGCCTTATCCACTCTCAGTTTTGCAAGTTCCTTTAGGACTGTCTCCTCTGTAAATGGACTGGTGTCCACCTCCCTTCCATCAATGCTCCTGTTGCTTAACTGAGATCCCACACCTTCCCCTTCTTATGAACATACAAACATGTGAAAAAAGCCAGCAGATACAGGTCAAAAGGGTCTATCTCGGCTGCTCAATCTTTCAGCTCATGGTTTACACCAGTGCTGCCACTCCCTCCCCTTGTCACCACTATCACCTTTCTTCTCCTTTAATGAGCTCCACCATTGGGTCCAGTCACCTAAAATGGTTATTATGCCCTTTACGCTACCCTAACCCCTTTTAAAACTCTCCACCAATCTCTGTGAGACCAGCTCCTCTGGGGGTATGTTCCATGTTGCCACCACTCTTTCTGTAAAGTAGTGCATTCTCAGTTCTCTCTTGAATCTTCCTCCCTCCAGCTTCATACTATGGCCCCTAGTGATCCCCCTCTTCTCAACTGAAACATACCCCTAGTGCTAACCCTATTTTTGCCCTTCAGGTACTTGATGGTCTCAATCATATTTCCCCTGTCCCTTCTATCCTCCAGGGAGTACACATTCAGCTCCTTCAGGCTCTGCTTATAGTGCTTACCCACATCACCCTTATTAGTTTGGTCACCCTTCTCTGGACCCACTCCATGAGCTTGATTTCCCTTTTTAAGTAGGGGTGCCAGAACTGTACACAGTGTTCTTGGTGTGGGCTCACCACTGATCTGTACAGCAGCAGGATCACCTCTTCAGTCTTTGAGATGATTCCTCTGGCAATATACCCTAGCATTTTGTTGGTTTTGGCCACTGCCAAACTGCACTGCTCTGAGTGTTTCATATTCCCATTCTTGCGGGGGAGGTTGCCCATTTGGGATTTGTATAGTAGAATTAAAGCCTATTTTCTAAGTTTTGGTGTGGCGCTGGTTTGTGTCTCACTACGTGCAAAACCGTTCGGGTTCCGTTTTCATATTTGGCTGCTATTCTTACTGTGGTGCCTGCTCAATTGGGTAATTATATATTTAGTTTAAAGCATATTGTCTAAGCTTTGGTGTGGGCTCCCCTGATCATGCATTAGGTGCAAAACCGCTCGGGTTTTTCCTTTTTAGTTTCAGTCTTTATTCTTACTGGGGAGCCTGCCCATTTAGGGTTTACATATTTAAATTAAAGGGTAT
Source organism: Neoceratodus forsteri (assembly GCA_016271365.2). NCBI lineage: Eukaryota > Metazoa > Chordata > Ceratodontiformes > Ceratodontidae > Neoceratodus > Neoceratodus forsteri. The sequence continues at coordinate 1,205,086,266 of CM057452.1, forward strand.
TATTGAGCTGGCCATGTGGGCTTGTGGAGGCAGTGTATGTCTCTGGTATGGAAGGACCTGGGTTTGATCCTGGTTTGGTGCACTACTGTTTCTAAGCGTTTGGGGGTGCTGGCTTCTGTTGTTCAGCTAGCGAACATGGTGAGACCATTGGGCCTGGCTACAGGGTGGATGAGAAGGGGGTGAACTAGGTTTGTTTAAAAAAAATAGGTAGGGGAGTCGGAAGAGTATAATGGGGCAGTTCCCCGATTTGCAAGGACAGGGGTTTAATGGAGAAAGATGGGCCTAACCTTAAAAAGGCTGTTCACAACAATGGTCTAACATGGGATTTTTTCAGTTGTCTTTACAGTTTTTTCACTAGAAGAAAGGAGACATGGGTCCAAAGAAGAACAGGCCTTCGAAAGAGGATGCCTACAAGGCTATTATGGAGCTGGCTGATAAAGCCAACAGGATGTGGCAGATCATGGAGGGGGAGGAACCAGGGCGACCTGGGGAAAAGCAGAAAGTGGGGAAGGGGCAGAGGGAAATGGCCAGCTGGGAGGCCACACAGCCCAACTAGGGGGCAGCCACTGATGGTGATACCTTCTAGGGCGGATGGTTCAGTACCTTTGCAGCCCATTGACCAGGCACCGTTAGTACCTCCCCAAGACCATGTAGTGGTTCCCGTGATGGATCCCAGGCTGGATCCCCTGAGCACAATGGTTCCTCCACAGCCACTAGTATTACACCCTACCATCCAGCCACAAGGGAGCATCCCAGGGCATCAAGAAGACAGCAGACCACAAGAAAAGGACAGGATCACAGGTAACGTGCAAGATTCGTTGGGGGAAAGCATAAAGGAATATATAAGCCAAATTATTGCAGCACTTGTGACAGGGGATTTGGGGCAGATGGAGTCAGTGCTAGAAGAAATTAGGTCAGAAAAAGAGGTGCTGAAGGAAGGGGATAAAAGGATGAAGAATGAGGGAAAAGGAACAAGGGAAATAGGAACCCCAGGAATGAGAGTAGGGGAACTTGTCCTGTTGGCCACAAAAGAAAAAATATGAAAGGGGGAGTATGTGGATATATTTGCCTTAGTGAGCCGAGAAGTGGCAACAAAGTATGACAAAACAGAGAATATATGAAAGAGTGAAATGGCAGCAGCCGTAGTTCTGTTGGGGAAGAAAAAGGAGGATAAATTTGCAAAAGGTAAGACCTGGGAGGGATGGTTTGTGGACTTTGCCACTTAATCGTCGATAGTCCTGGAGAAGAAGCCGGAGTTGGGCGTCCCACTCATCATGTACTCCTTGATAATAAGGCAGGCAAATGCAAAGGAAGGGGTGGAGTGAATATACCACGATAAATTCTTTCGACAAAGAATGGTGACGTATGGTGATATTAGATGGGACACGAACCAATTAGATTTGTGGATGGATTACGTAACTGATCAGTCCACACCAGAAGGGGAGATGGGTAAGAAGGGGACGATACTGCAGAGATGTTGTTGGGGTTATAATAGGGCCTTCTGTTCCTGGCCACAATGCCACTTTCGGCACACATACTCAAAATGTGGGAGATCACACCCAGAGAGCAGATGCAGGATGACATGGGCCCAGGAAGCCCAAGGGTCAGAGGGACATGGAACAGTTTTTGGGAAGGGCAAGGGCATAGGGGACAGGCGTGGAATAAGGGGGGGAGAGGCAGAGGGCATACAGGTAGGGGGCAGAACTATTGAACGGCAAGGCCAGCTGGGGGAGGGAGGGAAGAGGGCCGGGGATCAATTTGATGATGCAAGAACTCCCAACAGGTTAGAAGCATGGGAGGATTGGTTGGGAAGGTAGCCGAATAGGAAGGTGGCAGAGACAATCAAAAAAGGTTTTCAGACTGGTTTTTCATTGCAGTGTGGGGGCCTGAGGCAAGCGAGAGAGGTGAACAATCTGGGTTTAGTAAGAAGGAAAGAAGAAATCTTCAAAGAGAAAATAGATAAGGAAAAGGCAGCTGGTAGGATGGAAGACCCATTTGACACCCCCCCACTGCAGAATATGAGAATTTCCCCATTGGGTCTGGTCCCCAAAAAACAGCAGGGGAAATACAGGGTGGTTCACCACCAGTCATTTCCTGGAGGGGACTCAGTGAATGATTTAATCAGTGAGGAGCATAGCAAGGTGACATATGCCGCACTGGAAGAAGCAGTCTGGCTCATCAGAGCAACGGCAGATGTATGGATGGCAAAAATGGATATAGAATCTGCTTTCAGACTGCTTCTGGTCAGAAGAGAGGATTGGGACCTTTTGGGTTTTAAAATAGAGGAGCAATACTATTTTGACAAAGCTATGCCTATGGGATGTTCCATAGCATGTGCTACATTTGAAGCATTCAGCACCTGCTTACGGTGGATATTTCAGGAAAAAATGGGTTACAAGGCGATCATGCACTATTTGGATGATTTCCTTCTAATAGGCAACAGGAAGGAGGAGACAGAAAAAATGTTGTCCAGTTTCCTGGGTCTGTGCAAAAAATTAGGGGTTCCTCTGGCACCAGAGAAAACAGAAGGTCCTAGTAAGGTTTTAGAATTTTTGGGTATTGAAATAGACACCCAAAGGGAGGTCTTTAGGCTGCCAGACAAAAAAGTGTCTTAGTTGAAGGAGCTGATCCAAGTACACACAAGTAGAAGGAGAGTGCAGCTAAAGCAGGTGCAGCAGGTTTTGGGACACCTGAACTTTGTGTGCAGGGCAATTGGCCCAGGGAGGGCTTTCACAAAATGGCTAGCAAGGGCTACAGTGGGAATAACTGGACCATATCACTGGGTAGACATGACAAAAGGAATTAAAGAAGATTTTAGGGTATGGGAGGAGTTTCTTAGTAGCTATAATTGGTGCTCCTTTTGGCAAGAGGACTGGGTTTATAATACAGATCTTGACCTCTATAAAGATGCAGCGGGGGGCCTAGGCATGGGGGTCAATTTGAGGGGCAGATGGTTCACAGAACTGTGGCTGGCAGAATGGGCAAGGGTTGGGAAAATAAAAGACATAACATTGTTGTAGATCATGCCTATTTGGGCCTGCATCCTGGTGTGGGGGGAGGAGCTGCGGAATCAGAGGGTGACATTCTGGTGCGACAACAAGGCAGTGGTAGATGTTTTAAACAACAGGGAAGCCAAGTCAGAGATGGTCATGCAGGTCCTCTGACAGATGGTGCTGAGGGTCTTGAAATTGAATATGTCATTCAGAGCCAAACACATAGAAGGGGTTCATGGTTCCATGTGATAATAGCTACTGCAAAACAGAGACCATCAAAATAGCAACTGCCACTGCCAATAATAGCTATTACAACTTTTTCCTTCAACTGTTGTTTTTTGCATGATTACGTGATATAAATGCAGTGGTCAGCGCTCCCCGCACCCCCCATCTTAAAGATTCTAACACCACGCCGCTCATTGATTTCGGAGAGAATTACATATTCGGAATTATATTATATTATGAGTCTCTATTTTGACAGTCACTATTTTGCAGTCGCTATTTTGACAGTCGCTATTTTGCAGTAGCTATTATAACGGGATACCGGATACACAATACCCTGGCTGACAGCCTTTCCCGTCTGCAGCTGGATCATTTCCGGATGCTGGCACCAATAGCAGAGGAGCAAAAAACGCCTATACCAATGAACATCTGGGACATTGGCAAGAGGGAGCAGAACTGCTGTTTTGCAGCTCATGGGCACCAAGCACTCTGAGGGCCCATAAGGGGGCCTGGTGGGTGTTTCAGTCATTCAGGGCAACACACCACATGGATGTAAGTAGGCCACTTACAGAGGAACAGTTAGGGAAGTAGAGCAATGGGAGAAAGGAACAGCCCACACAACAATGGGCATCTATCTAGCGGGGATTAGTTTTATCTGCAGCCTGAAGGGATGGAAGGACCCAATGAGGTCAATGTTAATTAGAATAACAATGCAAGGATGGAGGAAGTTAAAACAAAGATCTATGATAATAGATGACCAATAGGGGAACAGTGGCTTGTGAGGCTAAGAGGGATATTGCCGGCATTTTGCAGATTGAAAGATGAAGCCCGGCTATTCCATATGATCTATCTGGTAATGTTTGCTGGGGCCTTGAGAGTGAGTGAGGAATGGATCATAGCAGGAAGGATGAAGAAGGGGAGTTGGAATGGGAGGACATAAGCTGGGGGATAAATGAGATACAAATCATAATCAAGAAATCGAAAATGGATCAGGGTGGACAGGATTGTACGGTAACCCTGAAGGCTCAGGAAGATGGCACAGTATGCCCAGTGAAGTCTTTGTGGGCTTACGCCGCAGAGTGTGGGGATAGGACAGGGAGGTTATTTGTGCATGGAGGTGGAAAAAAGATCACAAGTTATCAGGTCACGGCCATGCTCAAAAAGGTCATGCAATTCCTGGGGAGGACCCATGCAATTACTCGTCTCACTCTCTGTGAATAGGGGCTGCTTCACAGTGGGCAGCAGCAGGTGAAACAGTGACTAATATGTTGGTGAAAGGGTGCTGGCGGTCTGTCAGTTACAAGAGATGCATTCGTTAGCACTGCAGTATGGATATTAACGTATCACCTGTCTTTTCTTTTGCAGACATGGAGCCACAAAGGGGAAGGGAGGGGGCATAGAGATGGGGATATAGAAAAGAGTAATGAACAGAGATAAGACTTTATTCTACTTAAATCCTATAGGAAGAGGGAGGATAACAGAAATATGGGTCTGTGGCCACTCCTATATTTACTGGGTGGAAAAGAGAGCTGAGAAAAAGTCTGGGGGAAGACAGCTTTACCAAGATGTGAGAAAATGTAGGTTGGTGTGGCATGGCATCAGAGGAATGAGATGGGCGCAACTGCTTCCTACCCTAAAAGAGATGAAGGAGCAGCGGCCAGTTCCAGACTTAATTACTATACATCTAGGGGGCAGCGACATTGGGGGGAAGCCATGGGTTGACACATATATGCAGCTTAAGAGAGACTTGGAGAAAATACAGCAGTGGTGGCCAGGGGTATGCCTTGCATGGTTGGATATGATCCCAAAAAGGGTATGGAGGTACGAACACAGTCATAGAGCCATAGACAGGGCTAGAAGAAAAATGAATAGGAGGGTAGGAACACTGATAAGAAAAATTGGGGGGGCATGTAATACTGCAGGGGATGGAAGAGTGGGTAGAGGATTTCTACAGGTCAGATGGAGTGCACCTGTTAGATCTAGCCTATAGACATGTTTAATACAGAAACCATGGGCTTTATAAAAGCATGGAGGTGGCAAGCAGAAAAAAAAAGGGGGGTGAGAGAGAGAGAAGCAGTTTAGGACCCTAAAAGGGTGGAGGAAAAAACAGCCGAAGGTGAGGGGGAAGCCAGTCATCCAACACAAGCTGGAGACTGGCTAATGGGAGAAAAGGGGGAAAGGAGGTGAGGGGGGGAAATAAAAAGGAATAGGATGAGAAGAATAAGAAGCCAAGGAGAAAAGCGTCTCGTTCTCACCGCTACTCAACAGAAAAGAAAAAAGAAGGCACCCAGGTTTTCACCTGGGGGAGCGAGAAGAGGAAGAAAGAGGGATGATCAGAGATTGATATATGGATGCAATAAAAATGCATTTGTGAAAGAGACAAGGAGAAATGATGATGAGATGAAAAATTAGAATTGTAATATTTAATAAATTAATTGCCAATCTGAGCACAACAACATACAATGGTCTCTGTCTTTTGTAGAGGAAAAGGGGGGAATCTGGGACAATGGAGTTTGCCCTTTAAGTGGCAGACCAAGTTGTCCTGGTGCACCCCTTCCCTTTACCTAAGATGCTGTGCTCGGAGAGGGGAGAGGGGAAGGGAAGGAGAGGGACAGGGAGAAAACAATAGGCAGACAACAGGAAGGGGAGGGGCTAAAAGGGTCAGCACAAGAGTGGCTCAGCCACTTTTGTCAAGTTTTGATCCCTCCCACCCACCCCTTAATCTATAGAGCTTGAAGGGAAGACAGTCAAAGGGACTGTATGTCTAGTCTGTCAAAGGTGGATGACAGATGGGTCCGGTTGGATGGATAATGGACTGCCAAAGGTGGATGGCAGAGATGAGGGGGGAAAAAATGGGGGGAAGGAGGGAAGGGGGGAAATAAAAAGTAATAGGATGAAATGAAGAAGAAGCCGAAGGAGAAAAAGTGGTCTCAGTTCTCACCGTTACCTAACAGAAAAAGAGAAGAAGAAGGCACTCAGGTTTTCACCTGGGGGAGCGAGAAGAGGAAGAACGAGGGATGATCAGAGATTGATATATGGATGCAATAAAAATGCATTTGTGAAAGAGACAAGGAGAAATGATGATGAGATGAAAAATTTGAACTGTAATATTTAATAAATTAATTGCCAGTCTGAGCACAACAACATACAATGGTCTTTGTCTTTTGTGGGGGAAAAGGAGGGAATCTGGGACAATATGCCTGACATGTGTAGAATGCCAAATAAATCATCTTGGTACATTACCCAGCTTCTTCTTCTTTATTTTTTTTGTCACATCCCCTTCTTCTTGTTTTAAACCCTTTTTTCTTTCCCCTTCTCCACCCTCCTCTCTCATTGCATTTTTTACCTATCTTAGCCTTTCTGAAAGCTTTTAAATAATGCTGTATTTTATTATTGCACCTCCACTTTGTAATTTTTTTGCATGTATCTTCTGAAAAGAGTATTCACTGTTTTTAACCATTGAATTAAAAGAAAAAAGTTGTTATATATGAGTGCATCACATGGTGTCATAGATCACATGCTCGTTTTGCACCTATATATGAGCTTGTTGGTTTGCTGTTCCCCAGCCTTTGATAAAGGGCAAAAGTCCAAAACATGTCAGGTGGGGTTGTGTGTTCAGCGATTTTAATTTTTATTAAATAATGGAGTCTTAACTCTAATCATTGCAGCGTCCTTCTTATGGGTTTGTGTGTGCTTGGAACTCTACACTTTACTTTCTAAGTTGCTCCTTAAGCACCACACTCCTTGTGCGCACTCTGTTTTTTGGTTTCTCACAGTACAGTGTTACCCACATGTTGTGGGTGAGTGAAAATTGACAACAGCAAGATAAACTGATATATAAGACTGAGTAATTGCATATACATCCTTCTACCTGGGTAAAATCCCAAAGGTATACTTTTTGGAATATTTTATGAAGAGACCTTTTTCAACACCACAAAATGCATGCCACAGATAGGTCTGTGGAAGGGGCTCCCAACTTAGTATTTACTGAAATAGGGGATACACAACAAGAAAATCCCTTGGCCTATATGGAGCAACATTTGACAATGGCAGCTGCAACAAACCCTTTTCTAGAAGACGATACTGAAAACCAGACAGAACAACCAGAAGTATCATCTCTAACCACAGTTGTTTAAGAATTTAGAAAAACTCACACATCAGCTCTGAAGACTCTATTGGAATAATACTAACCTGGCAGCCTCTGTGGAAATAAAGATGGTATCCGGAGGACTACATTTAATAAAAATCCAGCTTGTGGTACAGAAAGTGTGACTTTTCTTAAGGAATAGGAGACCGTCCTCATTGAAGTGATCTTGAAGTTGATCAAATTGATAATAAAATACAGGAAGAAAAATGAACTTAAGCTCAAAGAAGATTTCAATCTTCAAGAACAAGAGGTATTAAAATTTAAGGACCACATGAACTTTGAAAAAATGAATAAGAAACTTAGAGAATCAATTGTGAAACTCGACCAGGATCTAAAAGCATTAAAAACAACAACATTCACAAGACACAAGGGAGACTGGGAAAGAGGAAACATCTTTAATAGGACTAAACCAAAAATCTGGAAAAGAATCCTTAAAAATAAAAAGAATGTCTCATTTGAATATGAAACCAAGGCAAGAGCTTCAGAGGAGGAGGAGAAGGAGAACATAAGAAGCTACCCTTTTCAAAGGGAGGGACAGAATTGAGACCCACAACCACAGAGATACCAACAAAAAGTACAGGATTGTTAGTATCAACCCCCCCCCAAAGAAGTCCGCATCTACAGGAACACACAAGAGACTTCCAAGAAGGAAGAAGAAGAAGAGGAACACGTGATGTGGAAAGTGGACATCAGGAAGATTGTTCTTACAGAGACTACCAATAGCAAGCTTACAACTGGGGGAGATTCCGCAAGAGACAGCAGAGTGGGTGCAGCCACTGGAGAAGTTAAGAACAAAACAGTTAATTTATGCAAGCACAATCTTACTGATGCAGAGACAGAATTGCTGAAAAAATGTTTACTCTTCTCCACAACAAGAATGGTGGACTGTGTAGAGACATTGATAGATGTTGAACTGAGTTTTCGCAAACTAAATCTTAAAGCTTTTTTTAATAAAAAATGCCCTAATGAAACAGATATGGCACCTCACCATTGTACTTTCAATAATCCTTCTGTTCTCTGTGCCCCTCCTTGTACAGTGGTGTCCATCTTTAAGGAGCTCATCATGAATGATTTGGAGCAGTTTTTTTTAAACACCCCATTTCAGTTTTTTCCACAATATAAGTAAAATGGAGAAAGAAGCTATCTCCTCTCTACAGAGAGATAATGACCTTGTGATCAAAGCCGCTGATGGGGATTGCAGTAGTTCTACTAGATAAAGAAATGTACACTGCAGAAATTCAGAGACAATTGGGGAATAAGAATTTTACCTGCAATTAAGGGATGATCCTACCTCTGATTTTAAACACAGTGTGGATGAATATGTTAAGAACGCATATGAAATGGGGGTGATTGATACAAAAATGAAGGTATATTTAACTACCCCTTTTCCTGTAAGAGCAACTTTTTAGTGTTGCTGAAAATCTCAAAACACTGTCTAATCCTCTGGGCTGCTCTATTGTCAGTAGCATTGGTTCCCTCATGGAACCCCTCTCTAGATATTGTGACACTTTCCAGAAACCACTCATTACTAATTCAGTTTCAATTCAATTCACTTTATTTATAAAACAGGCACTATTCCAAATGATCATAGCACCTATACAATTAAAACAGTGAAACAGTAAAAACAATCACTGCCAAATAACATTACTATATAAAATAATCAAAAGTAAGTTCAAATAAATGTGACTTCAAAGCAGCTTTAAAGCTCTCCACAGTCAGGCACTCTTGTACCCGACGAGGTAGAGAGTTCCACAGGGTGGGGGCCTTGAACATAAAAGCACGGACACCCAATGTCTTTAACCGAACCCTGGGATTCTCTAGCAATCCCTCATTGGCAGAGCGGAGTGGTCAGAGGAGGCAGTAAGGAAACAGAAGCTCTTGCAGGTAGCCCGGTCCCTGTCCGTGTTGGTCCTTATAGGTCAGCAAACTGACCTTGAAGGTGATCCGCCACTGAACTGGCAGCCAGTGCAGTTCACACAGCAGAGGAGTAATATGATTGGATCAAGATAACCCAGTCAACAACCTGGCCACAACATTCTGCACCAGCTGCAGGCAGCAGATATCAAGCCCCAGAAGCCCTAGATAAAAGGAGTTACAGTAGTCAAGGCGGGAGGTCACAAAGGCGTGGATCAATGTTGGAAGGTCATCGGATGGAACAAGGTGCTTAATCCAGGTGATATTCTTCCGATGGTAAAAAGATGTTTTGACAACAGCTGACACCTGCAAATGAAGCTTCAGCTTGTTGTCAAATATTACACCCAGATTTTGTGCCTGTTCGGAGGTCAGAAGCTGGCTACCCCCTAGCCAAATCCCAGAGGCAATGCCTGCTGCCAATCCCCCAGTCTGACAGTCTGGATACACAACCAACACCTTAGTCTAGTCCGGAATCAACTTCATCCAGCTGTCATTTGTCCAGTCATGAATTTCAATGCGGCAGTTGTTAAACACCGAGACCGTACTATCCTGCTTGGGAACAAAGGACAGGTACAGCTGGGTATCATCTACATAACAGTGAAAACCCATCCAGTACCTCCTTACAATGTCTCCCAACAGCAGCATGTACACCACGAACAACAAGGGGGGCAGCACAGAGCCTTGCGGGACCCTACATGGCAGCAAGAATGAGTCAGAAGAAAAAATCCCTGACACCACCCTCTGAGATCTGCCAGAGAGGAAAGATTGAAACCATCTGAGGAGCGTCCCTGGAAGGCCACAGATGAACTACAGGCACTCCAGCAGCACCCCATGGTCCACGGTGTCAAACGCTGTGTAAAGATCAAGAAGAACCAAGATGGAAAGGTTCGTCCGATCTCTCACTATTAGGAGATAATTGAGAACCTGAAAAAGAGCAGTCTCAGTGATATGCCTCTTCTGAAATCCAGACTGGAAAGGATCATAGATTTCATGGATGGTAAAATGATTCTCCAGTTGCAACGCGATCACCTTCTCAATAGCCTTCCCCACAAAAGGGAGGTTAGAGACTGGTCTGTAGTTAGCAGGACAGTCAGGCTCAAGAGAGGATTTTTTTACAGAGTGGTGTCACCACCGCCTCCTTCAGGGAGTTTGGAAACTCACCTGATTCTAACGAAGACCAGATTATCTCTGCAAGGACCGGGGCGATGACATCAAGACATCCCATTAAGAGGCGAGTTGGACCTGGGTCCAAACTACAGCAAGTCAGCCGCATATTCTGGACAATTTGCATGATCACCATGATCTCTAGCCAGTCTAAGTCATTCCAGCAAATCCAAGGAGGAGCAACCTAACACTAACCGCTGCTACGCCCCCCCCATAGAGTGAGCCAATCGAATCTCGGACCTGATGTCGGCCACCTTATCAGCAAATAAGAGAGCAAACTCATCACACTTTTCCTGTGAAAATGCTCTTTGAACTCATAGACAGGCTGGATTGCACATTCTGTCCACCGTTCAAAATAGCTGAACTGGTTGATTCTTCACCCCACTTGCTGCATCTCCCTCAAAGTCCCATCAGACCATGGGGACCGAGGGCAGAGGGTGAGAGGGTGAACATGGACATGAGCAATAGCATTCAGAGCCCTGTCACAGTCTTATTATAGGCCATAAACAGGTTTTCTGGGCATATGCTTGCAGTCGGTAATCCCGATAGGTCCAGTACCACCAGTAGACCATCTGGATCACACCCCTCCAAAGGTGGTATCGGGCCATCTCCACAGGGGCAGGTCCCCTATATGGGGGAGCATGGAAGTTGAACCTTATAGTGTGATGATCTAACCACCCGATGGGTTCCACCACCAACTCGAAGGCTTCCATCCCCAGCAGGAAGACCAGGTCCAATGAGTGACCAGACTCATGAGTTGCAGAGGCAACCGCCTGTGTGAAGCCCAATGAAAACATCAGTTGGAGGAAGATCTGATCAAACTGCAAGAGTTTGTCATTGACAGTGGTGCTGAAGTCATCCAGAATCATCAACCTGGGAGACTCCAATGCCATGATGAGAATGAAGTCTGCGACCTCCTGCAGGAACTGCTTCTCTCCTCCTTGTGGATGGTAGACAAGAAGAATCCTGCACCCCACACCTGCGACCACCGTACACTCAAAGCATCTGATCTCCCCAACTGGCACAGCTACAAGGCCCAATCCAGATCTAAAACAAATTGCTACACCCCCGCCCCCTGCTATCCAACCTTGGATAGTGTAACACCGAGAATCCTGCTTTAATCGCTAATTCCAAAATGGGACCAGCATTATCATCCAGCCAGATCTCGGTGATGCAAGCCAGGTCTGATGACCCAACAAGATCAGCTATTATAGCTGTCTTGTTCTTAATGGACCGGGCATTGTACAACACTGTTCAGGTCAGATGAGACACCAAGGCCAAACGGACCACCTGCCCGCTAACTGAGGAGCCCTTGGGTATGGGTACCAGACAAGGCAAACCTCAGTCTGGGACTCATTTTACCCCAGGGCATCTCCTGGTCCTTACTACCCCAATCTGGCCACCCCACTCTTCTCCTCCACCAGGTCCATGGTCCCCACACCTTCTCTAAGCTTCCATCATTCATAAAGGACACTAAAGAAGTATTAAATCTGATCCGTAGCATCAAACTGGAAGAAAACATGACACTTTTAACCATGAACATTGAATCATTAAACACAAATGTATCCCATGAAGAGGCTTTTGATGCTATAACCTTTTTCCTTAACAGCAGGGACAGTATGAAGAATGCTCCACCAACGGTTCCATTTAAATAAAATGTTTTTATGTTCAACAGAGAATTATACCTGCAAATTAAGGGTATAGCCATGGGGACCACTTGCGGTTCCTAGGTGGCTAATTTATATGTTGGATTTTGGGAACAACAGATTATCTACAATGAAATGGTTAATAATTTTAAGGAGAATTTGGTTGTATGGAAGAGATACATTGACGATGTGCTAGTTATATGGAAAGGCACATTGGAGAGATTTAAGGGATTTGTATCCTTCCTTCTCAATACAAATTCTAACCTCAGATTTACTTATCAGAGCAGTGCCACTGAGATAGCATACTTAGACGTACTAATCAGAAGAAACCTGGAAGTGGAGATGGAGAGTGATATTTTTAGAAAACCAACTGATGGCAATATTTTACTGTTAACCAGTAGCTGCCATCCCCCCATGCGGCCCAGAACATTCCCTATGGGCAATTCATCAGAATGAGACGCAACTGCTCCACGGAATCGGGTTTTCAGGCAGGTGCCCAAGAACTGACAGAAAAGTTATTTGAGAGAAGCTACAGTAGAACAAAAACTGAACAGGCCAGATGCAAGGCAGAAACTAGAAACAGATTGAGTCTTTTAGAGGAAGGGGTAAAAGAACCAGAAATAGAGGCTAGATTTAATTTTGTGACTAGTTTTTTTGCTCAGGCCAAGAAACTTGAAATCATTCTGCAATGCCACTGGTGTGTACTTGTAGCAAAACTGGCCTGCAAAATCTCAGGGAAAATTCAGGATGTGCTATAAAAAAGCACCAATCCTGAAGGACATGTTAGATCATAATCATATTACAGTCAAACATACAGGAACATGGTTAAGAAAATACCAGGGATGTTTTAAATGTAAGAGGTGACTCATGTGCAGAAACATTAAACAAACCAAACGTTTCACAACTAGTAATGTTTTGGAGAGTTTTGAGATCAGACAATGTATCACTTGTGATACAGAAGGGGTGATTTACTTGGCAGCGTGCACTTTTCAGAAATATCATGTTGGCAAAACCAAATGCAAGTTCAAGGATAGGGTGGGAGAACATCTGAAGGCTATAAAAAGACTGGATGTTACATATGCTACTGCCCAACATATACTAGAAACAAAAGATGAACCTCACCACCATTTTGAATTTATAGCTATCAACAAGGCTAACAGGAACCCTTGGGGAAGAGATTTTGACAGCCTGATGCTAGTGAGAGAAAACTTTTGGATTCTCAAGCTAAAGAGTACTATTTATCCAGGTTTGAATTCTCAGCTAGGCGTTCATCCATATCTGAAACAGAAACAATGCAGTAAATAGATGGTATTATTTAACATCTACTGTTAGTCCTCCCCCCACCCCACCCCTGTTTTCTCCCTAAGTACTCTTGCTGAAGTTTTGTTTAAATTGATGAACACTATTGTCACTATGTAAATTAAATGAAGTTACTAATTGTGAATTCTTGTTAATTGAAATGATTTATATGATCAAGATATATTTATATGTCTATAAGGCTTTTTTAAATAAATATTCTTTTTCTTCTTTTCTATTCCCAATTTTTGTTTAGTGTGCCTATCTTGGCACATTACCAAGTTTCTTCTTCTTTATTATTTTGTTCACCTCCCCTTCTTCTTGTTTTAAACTCTTTCTTCTTCTCCCCAACATTGTATTTCTTGCCCATCTTGGCCTTTCTGAAAGCTTTTAAATAATGTTGTATTTTATTATTGCACCTGCTCTTTGTGATGTTTTTTTTTTTGCATATATCCTATGAAAGGAATATTCACTGTTTTTAACCATTGAAATAAAAGAAAAACGTTTTTATATATGAGAGCATCACATGGTGTCATAGATCACATGCTTATTTTGCACCTTTATATGAGCTTGTTGGTTTGCTGTTCCCCAGCCTTTGATAAAGGACGAAAGTCCAACACATGTCAAGTGGGGCTGTGTATTCGGTGTTTTTCATTTTTATTAAATAATGGAGTCTTATCTTTAATCATTGCGGCATCCTTCTAATGGGTTTGCGTGTGCTTGGACATCTGCATTTTACTTTCTAAGTTGTTCCTTAAGCACCACACTCCTTGTGCGCACTCTGTTTGTTGGATCCAAACTTGTTTTGTGTTACAAACATGAAGGGTCATTTGACATTGTAAAAAGGAGACAGGATTAAGTGCCCTTCTTTCCAGCCCACCACCATATGATATTAACTGTCTTCCTTACTCTGTTTCTAGCCTGATCCCGCTTTACAAATCCTGTCTGATCAGGATGGATCATGTCTAGTAGGATTGTTTCCAGCCTCCCCACTAGCACTTTAGCTATGATCTTATGATCTGTGTTTAAAAGGGAGATTGGGTAGTAAAGGTTACATGGAAGGGAGGTCTCTGTCTGGTTTTGGTAGTACAGTTATCATGTCCTCATAAAGAGATGGGGGCAGGGTACCACTAGCAAGGGCTTCTGAGACCACATTGCAAAAGGATTCTTGGAACAGGTCCCAGAATGGTATTATTTACTCAGAGTCCATCCAGCCTGGGCCATCCTACTGGATAAGGTAAATATTGCCTTTTTAAGTTCTGCAGTCCCCATCTAGTTGTTCTTCCTGGGTGGGCATAAGTGATAACAGGGTTAAATTGTCTACAAAAGCATTTTCAGACAGGAGTACAATGCCTGGTAAAGGTGTTGAAATGTTTGTCCAATAGCCTTCTGTTCAATTATTCTAGGCCCCTCTGGTGTATAAATTTAATAGATGACTTTGCTGGCTTCCCTTTCTTTTAGTCACCCAGCCAGCAGACGTCCTCTCTTGTTTTTCTCAAAATAGGCCTGGACTGACTAAGAAGGATATCTCTCTATTTTTTAGAATTTAGTAGGTTCTGTTTCTCCTGGGGCTGGGTTTTGCATGTGTGATTGTTCTAGATGATGAACTTACTTCTTCTGGTCTTGTACTACCCTAATTCCACTTTTTTCTTATAGAATGAATATGAAATAATCACCCCCTCACAAAGCCTTTCAGTGCCTCTGACAGCGTGCCATGAGAAGTGTTCTCTCAGAATGGTTGTGGGCTAAAAATAACTGCAGTTCTTTAATCGTGCATTTTCCAAAGCCCTTCTCTATTAGAATTCTGTGACCCAACTTCAAGGAGGTAGATAGAGGCTGAACAACCTTCCCTTGGAACAAGAAAGTCAGTGGGGCATAGTCTTAGTATGGTACAGGTCCTTACTCTGATTCAAGAACACTGCCTAACAGCAGGAAAAACACTAGCACCAAGCTTGATCCTTGAGTAGACATTGTGGGCTTGAGAGCAGAATGAATATTCTTATTCTTTAGGGTGTGAGTCTCCATATTTCCCTAACTTGGGATTCTGCAGCTAGTTTTAGTAATGCCTCTGAGTTATAGGAAGGTGAATGGTTTGGATAATTCAGTCAAGGATAGGCATGCTAAAATCCCCACAAATCATTAACAGAGCTGGAAAAGCTGCGAGGGTCACAGAGAGATGAAAGAAAACATCTGGCTAGTCAAAGTCTGGGCTCTAAACTGACACAAGCATCAGAGTTTCTATACCCATCTAAATCTCCAACACAAGGATGTGTTCTTGAGGATCTGCCTGCTTGCACTTCACATGGACAGTTAAACCTGGGTGGAACCAAACTGCAATCCCACAAGCCTTAGACGTGAAGCAGGTTGAGTCTAGATTGCCTCCTTAACAGATCCAGAGTCTAGCCACCTCCTCATCAGTCTCATGTGTATTCTGCACAAAAAGGATGTCACCTCTAACCTTCCTCATATATGTCCACATCCATTTCCACTTGACAGCTATCTTTAGGCCATTAATGTTCCTTGTAGCAAATCTTAAATCTGCCTCAATGTTGTAAGGTAGTGTCTATGATCACTGTATTGGCCAGTATACCATTATATTAAACAAATAGATAACTATGCAGTCTCTTGACAGTGCACATGAAATAACCAGCTATCAGAGGGCTCCAGGAACTCAGCTCAGCATCCAGCTCCCAAGCCCTCCATCCTAGCTTCAGGCACCATTCTCGGCCATGGAGCTGACCTCAGAGGGCTCCAGGAACACAGCTCGGCAGCCAGTGCTCAAACCTTCCCTCACAGCTTCAGGTACTACTGGCATCTCCTGAACAGTCAGAGGACAGCAACTGATTGTATTTCATTGCAGCATTACAGCCTGTATTTGCACTGTTTGGGGACTAGACGCTAGCTACCTTAAGGACATTCTTGAGTTGTAGTATTTATTAGCAGTGTACTGTGGAGCTTTAAGATACAGTATTGTGCTTAAGATTGTGTGTTGGTTTCTTACCTGGTGCTTTTCAGTTCCCTTTCTGCTTTCTTCTCCCTTTGGTCGCCATTACGGGGCCCCCCTCCCCCTCTCTGGGGTTTCCCGCCTGCCTTCCTCCCAGCCATTGTTTACTGGGCTGATGTGTCCTCCTTGCTTCACCCTTACTGATCATTCTCGCCCCCCTCTCTTCCTCTAAGCACCATTCTCTGCCACGAAGCCAACCTCAGAGGGCTCCAGGAACACAGCTTGTCATCCGGGGCTCAAACCCTCCCTCCCAGCTTCTGGTACTACTGGCATCTCCTGGACAGTCGGATGACCTGCTAGCCCCACTGTCGCTGTGTGGCTGCCACACCCACCCCCTTCCTGTCCGCGGTGGGCATTTCCTTTTATGGGTACTGGCAGTCACGTGACCAGTCATATCTCAATCACCTCACTTCTCTCTTAGCAGATTATTCTGCCTACCCCTTTAGGAGCTACTATGACCTCTTCTGCAACCCCCTCTCATATCTAAATAGAAAGTGCTATACCTTGTATCTAGTCCACACAATCCTCCACCCCTCCCCCTCTAACTGCCAACTGCACTATTTAGTGCCTATTTCCCATCCCACTGGGCTTTCCCCTCGGTGAGACTTGAACCCTTGCCTGTAAATTCTGCCTGCACAGGAGCTTGAAACTCCTTCCATTAGGCCATCCAGCCTTTTAACTTACCAACCAGTCAAAAGTCACTTTATGCTGACCACTCCCATCCTACTTTTAGCTCTCCCCCCGGCTGCTCATCCTCTTCAGGTGTGACCCGCTGACACCCCTCACTTGGTGCAACCCATTATTGTTTACTCCATCACCAATTTGCCATCCTAAGCTGACTAATCTCGTAAAGGGACAGTACACCAAATCTTCAGCTTACATCGCTAGTGTAGGCTACACCATGCTGACTGTTTTAGCAACATTACTTGTCATTTGCCACTACCTGTCCTTGTAGCTTGGCCACATGGAACCCCTACCCACCCCCTACATTCCCTTTCCTCTTTAGCTGCTTCTCTCGGGAGACATAGAATCAAATCCTTGGCCCTCAGGCCCAACTCCTAGCCCTCTATATAAAGGAGGTATTGGCTTTTACCATATAATTATCGGAAGTCTCCTGCCTAAACTAGACCACATAAAGGCTTGGATTACACTAAAGTTTCCCAATATCCTATGCATATCAGAAACCTGGCTCTCCTCAAGGACTGACAACTCCTTGTTAGCAATCTCTGGCTATTGTCTCAACCATCAGGATAGGAGTAAGCATAGAGGTGGAGTTGCGATGTATATATGCGAATCCCTCCCTTACTCAATTGTCTTCCAGGAGGCCTTTGTTGCTTGCCACAAGCTGCTACTTATAAAACTAACCCTCCCATCTACTTTGCTCATCATTATTGGGGTATGCTACTTTTCCCCAAAGCCAAACCCTCGTCCATCGTTTCCCACGTGACCACCCTCACATCCCTTGCCAATTCTAATGAGCTTCTTCTCATGGGTGACTTTCATCTAAATTGGCTTGCACCTTACTCTAAAGGTGTTACTCAGGAGATTGAGTGCCTCAATCTTAGCCAACTTATTACCGAAAGGATCAAGCTAAACACCCACTCAAGTAACCACTCCCTCATTGACTGGGTTTTATCCTCACACCGTCTCAAATATCCAGTTGCAGGGACCCTCACAGATATAATTAGTGACCACTGAGTCACTTACTGTGTCAGAAATTCTTACCCCCTCACATGCTCCCTCCCTAAGTATTTGTTGCTCCACCCCCTAAAAATTCCTCAACACCAAAGTTCTACTGTCAGACCTTTACTTGGCTGACTGGTCTGTGGTCTTCACTGCTCCAAAAGTTGATTCTGTCCTTGCAACTTTCTCCAACATCTTCTTGATCATATGGGATTTCCATGCCCCCCTCAAAAGGGTACGCCTCCATTGCAGACACCTCCCCTGCATGTCTCCCAATTTGATCAACCTATTAAAAGGGATCAAGCGTGGAACACTTATAAGGCAACTTTCATTGCTACAGACCTACAGAAGTACAGAACCCTTAGGAATGCTTGCACTAAGGCTGTGTACACAGCTAAAGCCAAATTGTTCATAACCCATACTGACAGTAATCTCTCCACCGCTGCTGAATTCTAGAAAACCCTCCACTCCCTACTGGGCTCACCCCCCCACCCCCTTCCTCCTCCCCCTTAGTCTTGGATGCTAAAGACCCCATCTCAGCAGCTGCCTCCCTAAACCTCTATTTCACTACCTGTGTTCTACCAGATGGTCCTCCACCACCTTCTCTTTCCCCCTTCGGTAGTCACTTCACCAATACCTTCTCCTCTTCTGGCTACTCCTTTCCCCCCATCACTCTTACTAAGGTTATCCATGCTCTCAAAGCCCTGAACCAATCCAAACAAAGTCTGGATGAACTTAACCCCAATCTCCTCAAAATCCTGTCCCTGCAATTGCTCCTCTGCTCACCCACATCTTCAACCTCTCACCCACCACAGGCTCAATCCCTGGGGCATGGAAACTTCTAAAGGTTATCCCCCTTCATAGAGGTGGTAACCCTTCCCAGCCGGGTAACTACAGGCCAATATCTTTACTTCCTTCCCTCACCAAAGTTCAGGAGACCCTTATCTCAAGAAGACTAGCATCCTTCCTGGAATCCAACAATGTACTTAGTTCCTACCAATCTGGCTTCTGGTGCCATCACTCCACCTCATCCTCGCTACTCTGGCTTACAAACCACATCCACACTGCTATGAACAATGGTCAACTGACTCTGGCTATCTTTGTAGATCTAGCCAAAGCCTTCGACTTGGTCTCCCACCATCTCCTCCACAACCAACTTGTTTTCATTGGCCTCTCCTCTTCATCCACCGAATGATTCAAAGCTTATCTCACCAACAAAATTCAGTATGTGCAGCTGGGTGACACCACTCTGCCCCCTCCCCATCCTTGCTGGGGTTCCCCAGGATTCAATCCTTGGCCCCCTATTATTCTCCATCTTTGTAAATAATCTACTCTCCTCCTGCTCCACTTCACATACAGATATGTAAGCTGACGATACGGTCATCTTTGCTTCTAGCCCTTCCCTCTCTAGTGTTCAGGCTTCTCTTCAGTCAGATTTTGATAATGCACAGAGATGGTCAGATCAAAAAAATACTCAAGTGCAATACTAAGAAAATAATTTCTATGGTCTTTGTCACTACATAGAAACTCACTAGGCTCTCCTCCCCCCTTCTTCAACTCCCTTGATGGCACAAAACTAGAAACAGTTGACTCCTTCAAGAACCAAGGACCAAGCTCGATCCTGAGCTGGATTTCTCCAGCCACATGATGCCATTCATGCCAAACTCTGGGCTACAACTTGGCAACTTATACAAACATAAGGACTGTATCTCACTCTCCACTCAGAAAGAGCTTGTTTCAAAGCTAATTTTGTCCTCCTTTGTCTATGCGGATGCAGTGTATAGTTCCATTCCCCTTCAGTCTCTCTAAAAACTAGACCTCTTTTATAATGCTTTCTGCCACTTTGCAGCAGATCTTATCTACCAAGCACACCACTGTTTCGTATACTCGGCTCTCAATCTCACTTCACTAGCCTGTTGCCACTTTGCCCAATGCGCAATCTTCATTGTTAAGTACAGGTTTGGTACGCTCCCCTCTTACCTCTCCAATCTCCTGGTTCCTTCCACCAACCTGGGTTATGCCCTTCGCACCTGCAATCCTCACTCCTTCACCCTCCCACAACCTCATTCTCAATCAGGCACGCTATCCTTTGTCTTCAGGCTCCCCTCCCTCTGAAATAATCTCCCCCAAGCAGTCTGCACCCTGCCTAAGATGGCTTCTTTCAAAAAGCACCTAAAGCCACTTCCTTCCCCCTGCTCTTGCTTCTCTCCTCATTCCCCTTGACTCAGTCCTCTCCTCCTTCCCCCCATTTCTGCTCTCTCTCCTGTCCACCTAATATCTCACTTGTGACTTCTTGCACTTCACTCCTTTTCTGCTGTCTAACTAGAAGACATATTTTCTAATTGAATGTTCAATTTCTATTTATTTATTATTCTTTGTTAACCGAGTAAGACACACTAGGCATGGGTGCCTTTTTCAGGTGCAACCCGGGAGCACTGGGTAGGTCAAGTGGCTTACTCTGACTCACACAGTATGCAAGTGAAGGTTGTGAAAATCAAACCCAGGTCTGTCTGCTGTCTGTACCAAGCTCATTCACAGCTCATTACTCTAACCTCTAGGCTATACTGCCAGTCCTATTTGTACATATTGTGTTTAATTATTGCAACTGTCTTAAACAATATTCAGTTGAAGTGTTCTGTATCTATTGATCTTCTTTGAGACAATCTCTTGCAGCAGGTCATAAAACATGGGATTACAGCTGCAGGCATAATTTCCTCCAGATGACTTGTCAGCAGTTGACCCTGGGACCTCCCCCCAGCACTACCACGTGGTGTCTACCTGGCAGGTAAAAAAGGGGGAGGTCCCACCTACTCCTCAGTTGCTTTCAAATGCAACCTGCATGCAACAAGTTCTCCTTCGGAGCTCTGCTTTCCTGTCATCGATGAATAATTCTACTTACCAAAATTAACTAAAAAGTTCATATACTAATGTCTTCGGATCCCTTATTCAGAAGGTGTTCCTGTGGCTACAAAATCACTAAGGAAGCCCTCCACAAAGTTTGTGTTTGTTGCCTTGGTCCAGAACATGACCCCAGGAGTGTGTGTTCTGCAACAGGTTTAACAAGGCCACAAAACATACATCAAAGGCTTCAGCAGCCCCATGAGTTCCTCATGGAGCAAAAGGTTGCCCTCCTTGATCAGCAGCAATGCCCCACAACCAGAGAATCCTCGACATCCTCCTCAGAGTCTCACCGCTCTACAAGGGACCCTTCCATGCTGATGGCACAGGGTTCTGGTAAGAAACATTCATCAAAGACTAAACATGTTTCAACCACTACCTTGTCATTGACGGAGGCTGCACACAAAGTAAGTATAGAGAAGGTTGCCACTGTTACATCGTCCTCTAAGCCATCAATAATTGTGGGCTCCTCTCTTCCCTCATCGATGGCTCCTCCATTGACAGTGGGTCCTGGGGTTATTCTGCAGCTTACTAAGTTGCATCCCCCTTCAGTGCTATCTAGCTCTCATCCATCGATGATACTATCGTCATCGACATTGCCTTACAGACATCGATGATCCTGTCGCTGTTGATGATTCCTTGCAGTCCATTGACTATTCTGTCATTGACAGCAGGGGCTTCAGACTAGGGGTGGGTAAAAGTTGTGAATTCCGCTTTTGCGGAACTTCCGCGAAATTTCCGAAATTTCTCGGAAATTGCAGAACTTTCACCATTGGTGAAACTGGGATTTTCTAAGGATTTTTGTTGAGTTCTGCGACTTTTTTTGTGAACTGTGGAAAAATTCATATAAACTGTGGAATTGATTATATCCACAGTTTAATGAACTGTCAGTGAATGAATGCGTGCTTGTACAACCATGCGGTCATTCACTGACAATTCAGTGGGCCACTGGTAGTGGAGGCGAGAGGAGTGCTGCGCTGTTGACCCGCTCAAGGAGAGGGTGGGAAGGGGAGTGGGGTGGCGGCAGATGAACTGTCAGGGTAGTGGTTGGGGGGGGGTCTAATAGACACCAGGGAATTTGGATTATTTTTGTATAAGGGATCAGGGATGGGGAGATCCACTAGAGACACCAGGGAATACTGGGAATAGAGGGGGATGACTTGGTGGACTTCTGGCTGTTTATTTGTGGATTAAGGAATCCAGGATGGGGAGAGTGGTCTGCTAGACATCAAGGAAACAATATGTTTTGGGGGCCATAATTGGTAGGTGGGGCAGCCACTAGAAAGCAGGAGGGTCCATGGAAGGGATTGAGGGTATTTACTGGGACCCTTGATCAGTGGGGGGTGGATTAATAAATTAAACTGCATTTAAAAAAAGCCTCAGATATGACCACTGGCAGTGATCCTTTCAGTGGATTGTTTTTCCGCAGTTTAATAAATTAACCCGCAGTTTGTATATATTTTTTCTGCAGTTTTAAGGTGGAATTTCCACAAAAATTCCGAAAATGATTTCTGAACTTTTGCAGAAGGGAAATTCGCACTTTCGCAGAAATTTCACTGGCAGATTTTTTTTTTCGCACATCCCTACTTCAGACCCATCAACGATCCCATGATTGATGACCGGCCTTGCCTCATAGGGCTTCATGCTGGTGCCCTCATTGATGATCCTGGCGTCATATACAAACCCTTCATTGACAGCTACATGTCTGGTTCCACTGCCTAATCCTATTGCATCAGTGGTCGTAATTTGCTCTGTACAGTCTGCCCCAGCTACTTTCACTGGGTAGATTGCCATGATTCATGTCCAGGCTGTAGTGAATACTATCCTGGACTTGACTCAGACCCCTCATCCCACTAAAGAGGGTCCAGCTGCAGTCTCAGCTCCCTCTCAGCCTCCTTTGGCCCAGCGGATGGCCAGCTCTTCCCCTGTCTCCCCAGGTGTATACGTTCAGGAAATAGACATGGAAGACCCTTTCATGTAGGACTGGGATCTGGCTGACCTGGAGGACAAGGATGACATGGACTGGGAGGATTCCCCTCAGTCTTCCTCTGGCACCTCCTCTATTCAGGGGGAACCTACCCCAGAGCTCCCTTGTTCTCTGCCAGGTGACCCAATGTTTTCGGACATTATGATCTGCCTCTAGAAAACATTTGGAATCCAGGGTACTGAGCAGGATGCTTCTAGAATAAACTGGCTCAGTGCTTGGGTGTGCCAGAATGTCTCACTCTGTTCATCTCCTCTTTGGTGAAAGCCTTTGAAGAGGCTATCTTGGCTACTTGGAAGCAACCTTTCAAGAGTCCCTCCAATCTGCGTAAGGCTAATAGGATTTATCAGGTTCCTGTGGATCACCCCTACTTCATGTCTCCATCTCAGGCAGACTCAGTCATGATCAATGATGCACATGATAGGTCCTGTAGACCTCAACACATGAGTGCTCAGCCTCAGATAAGGAATCCAAAAAAGTGGATTTCATGAGAAAAAGGGGGTTTGCCTAGGCCACCTTGTCTCTACTTATACTTAATTACATGGGACCCCTCCTGAAATATCAGCAGGAAATCCTAAAGGCCTCCCAGGCAACAGTTCAGTGCCTCTTGGTGGGTTCTGTCTAGGAAGAGCTGATGGTAAAAACGTCTACTGTGGCAGCTGTTTGGTGCCACCTGCTAAGGGCCACTTATTATGCAGTTGACACTATGGCTTGTACATTCTCTGCAGGACTGTATCTGAGATGACACGTCTGGCTTAGGGTGTCAGGATTTTCACAGGACATACAGAAATCTATCCTGAATGCTCCTTTTAAAGGGGTTCAGCTGTTCAGGCCACAAACCCAAGACATATTGAAAGACTTACAAGACTCAGGTTGTTCCCTTCAATTGGTATGGATCCTGTACCATCCAAAAGACAAAATGGCCTTCGGGGCTCCTTGAGGGGCTGCCCCTACAGGGGAGGTCCCACGAATCAGAGGCAACCTGTAAATAAGAGAAAACCTCAATACAATTGCCAGGTCCTAGAAATGCTCAGGAATCCTGTTACATCCCTGCTGCCCCCCAGCAGGGCCAGCCTTCCACCTGAGGGTCTTTCTCCAGTCACAGGTCTAGATACCCTACCCACAGCCATTGGGGACAGGTTTTCCCTGCACCTGCAAGGGTGGCGAGCTATCTCCTCTGACCAGTTGCCCCTGCATTTGATCACAACAGTGCACACACTGGAGTTCACTGAGATACAGTACCTCTTCCTTTGCCACCCAGGGTTTCTCACTATCCCCCAGACCAGGCATTGATCTTATGGACTGAGACAGATGCTTTGCTCTCAAAAAAGGCCATTGAACTGGTTCCCCTTCCTCAGAAGGGTGTGGGATTTTACTCCCACTTTTCCTGGTTCCCAAATGGATGGGGGATTTATGCCCCATTTTAGACCTGAGGTGTCTCAACCTCTACATCACTTACCGAAAGTTCTGAATGGTGTCTCTGCTGACACTTCTCCCTTTGCAGAACACTGGAGATTGGCTCTGCTCTCTGGATATGAAGGCTACATACCTCCATATCATGATGCACTCAGCCCACAGATGGTTTCTCGGTTTCATGTTTCAGGTCACGATTACCAGTTCAAAGCCCTCCCTTTCGGCCTTTTCTCAGCGCCAAAGGTATTTACAAAATGCCTGGTGGTGGTCACAGCAGTCCTCTACAGGGACAGTCTCTATGTCTTTCCCTAACTCGACGACTGGCTCCTGAAAGTGTCCTCCAGCCAACAGCAGTTACTCATGCTTTCTCGGACCCTGCAGTTGTTCGCCTGGGTTGGGATAGTGGTAAACTATCTGAAATCCAAAATGGACCCTACACAACGCCTCCAATATATCAGAGCCATGTTAGACAACTCTGTGGGGAAGGTGTATATACCCATAGCTTGGGCAGACACCCTGATTACTTTGGCATGCAGATTAGAGTCCAGCAGATTAGTCTCGGCAAGAGACTACTTCCACCTCCTGGGTCATTTGGCGGCCACGATATCGACAGTCCCCAATGCCAGGTTAAATATAAGGGTCCTTCAGTGGTCTCTTAGAGTACAATCAGACCACAAGGAGGACAATTTTGATGCCATGGTCATGATGTCTTCCCAGGCTCTTCGAGCTCTATGATGGTGGCAGTCAAGAGACAACTTGATGCGAGGCATGCCATCCCGTTCTCCTGTCCCAATTCTCATTCTGACTACAGACACCTACTTGACAGGGTGGGGTGCTCATCTCCTGCACGTCAGGTCTAAAGTATCTTGGACTCCAGTGGCGGCCTGCCTCCACATCAATGTCTTGGAGATGAGGGAAGTTCTCTATGCCTTACAGGCATTCAAGACTCAACTCCCCCCAGGTTGCCTTCAAGTGCAATCAGACAATTCTACAGTGATTCACTACCTAAACAAACAAGGCAGCACCCATTCCTACTCTCTCTGCAGAGAATCAGTGAAGGTGTGGTATTGTGCGATCCAGAGAAATATTCATCTTCTGGCAGTACACATCCCAGGGGTGTCCAACACCCTGGAGGATGCCCTGTGCAGATCCACAGCCCAGGCCCAAGAGTAGGAAATCTTATCCAATGTTTAAAACAAAGTCTTCCACCTGTGGGGCCGACCGAAGTCGGACTTATTTGCCACTCTGCAAAATGCAAAACTACCCCTTTACTTCTCCCTCATGCAATGTCCTTGAACTGCATGGTGGGGTGCATTCTCTCTTTCCTGGACAGGAAGATTTCTGTATGCCTTGCTGCACTTTTCCCTCATTCAGAGAGTACTACTCAAACTGGTTCAGGACAGGGCACTTATGATTCTCATAGCGTCATTCTGGCCAAGACAGATTTGGTTCCCTCTACTTCTACAGCTCTCGGAACTGGATCCCATACCTCCGCCAATTTGCTGGGCTTTACTGTCCCAGGCACAAGGCTCCCTACTACACTCAGACTTCACTCCCTCCACCTGCATGCCTGTCTCCTGAAGATGTAGTCCTCTTGCGCTTCCGGGTGTCCCCAAAGGTGACGGAAGTTCTCCAGGCTGCTAGAAAACCATCTACTTGGTCTTTCTATTCCATGAACTGGAAATGCTTTTCTATTTGGGTATCTACACTGGACTTATGAGTGTTCCCCTCAGCGCATCTTAGATTATTTGCTCTCCTTGTCAGAGGGTGAACTGAAATATTCCTCTGTGAAGGTCCACCTTTCGGCGATTGCCGCATTTCATTTACCTGTGGGCAACTTTCCATTGTCCCAGTTACCTTTGATTTGAACTTTTTTAAAAGGTATTCTACACCTGCATCCCCCTATGTGGGCTCCAGTCCCTGTGTGGGATTTGAATTTTGTGCTTGAACAATTGTCTACAAGTCCATTTGAGCCTGCTGAATCCAGCAACCTCTGTTATCTTTCTTAGAAAACTATGTTTTTAGTTGCAATTACGTCCGGCAGATGTATCTCGGAGTTGCGCGCACCAATGTGCAAACCTCCATACCTGAAATTTCATAATGACTGGGTGTCTTTATGCACAAACCTGTCATTTTTTCCAAAAGTTGTTTCTGAATTTCATTTAAATCAGACCATTCAATTACCAGTGTACTTTGCAGAGCCTACAAATCCAGGGGAAGCCCTGCTTCATACTCTCAATGTTCATAGAATATTGAGCATTTACCTTCTTTGCACCTCACAGTTGAGAAAAACTGAGTAACTTTTGGTTTCTTTTGCACCCCTGGAAACCAGGGTATTCATGTTTCCAAGCAGTGCTTGTCCACATGGTTGGCTAACTGCATTATGTTTATCTGTGCAAAACACAAAAACCTCTCACAGGAGTTGTAAAACCCCACTCTACCAAAGGCATGACTGACTCTATGGCATGTTTCTGGGGCATTTCTGCCTTGGATAATTGCGAAGCCGCCACATGGTCTACTGTACATACCTTCACCAAGCATTACAGTCTAGACATCGCTTCTAAGAAGCGAACCGTTTTTGGACGGACCGTCCTACAAGGTCTCCTGTCCTAAGTCCTAATGATTCGCTTCCTCCTCCCTCTGGGTATAATAACTGCTTGGGAATCTTTCCATGTGTTATGACCTGCTGCAAGAGACTGCCTCAAAGAAGATAGTATGGTTGTGTAAGAACTTACCATAACAGTAGATTTTCAAGAGTATCTCTTGCAACAGGTCATGCAGCCCTGCCCTACAACCCCCTTGCTGCTGCTTCAGAAGGGTTCCTTGCTCCTGTCTTTTATGACTCCATGAGCTGCTGCATTGATTTATTTGCTTGGTTCCCATTGGAGACCTAGGATATGTTTTCACATGTGTTCGCCAGGATGGAAAAGAACTGAGGAGTAGCTGGGACCTCCCCCTTTTATACCTGCCTGGTAGACACCACGTGGTAGTGCTGGGGGGAAGGTTCCAGGGTCAATTTATGAGAAGTCATCCAGAGAAAATGACACCTGCGGCTGTAATCCCATGTGTTATGACCTGTTGCAAGAGATACTCTCGAAGAACTACTTTTACTGTAAGTTCTTATGCAACCGTACTTTATGCAATCAGCTCTGTATTTTTATATCTCCACTTCCCCCTCCCCGGGTCACACCTGGAAATGAGACTTTGCTCAGTGTACCTTTCCCAGTTATCAAAAGTATAGATAAATAAATAAATAAATAAATCTGTATGAATTGTGCTTTTTGTGAAACACCTCTGTCCCTGTGCTTTCCCCTCCCCTTATCATTCGCCAACAACTTTTAATACAACCCCAACAATAAAACATTACCCCAACATCCCCCCTTCACAAGTGATAACAAAAAATCTTACTCCTGTTAAACTCCTCCCTCCATGTGGCATTGACTAGCAGCACACCTGAGGCTCCAATGGGTGCCATTTGGCATTTATGATGTTCACCCCTCCAATTTTCCCGACATGACACACCCCAGGGAATACAGCAGCAGGTAATACTTTCCCCAACTCCAGTCCCCATATCTTAAGTAAGCCATTATCCCAGATCCCAAATAGGCCCACATTCCCCATTCTGACTGGTGGATTGAATGCACCCCAATCCACCCAGTAATAAAAGAAACACCATATTTAAACTAGATAAAGGTGCCACCCTAAGTAAGAAAAAAAATCATGCAATCTTTCAACATGAAGGAGCTGTCTGACATCCGACAGAACCCTTGGCAGACCTGTTCAATGCATCTCTTGATTCAAGGAGTGTATCTCAGGACTGGAGGATGGTGCTCATGGTACCCCTCCATAAGAGCAGCCCCAAGGATGAGCCAGGGAACTACAGACTGGTAAACCTACATCCATCATGGGAAAGCTTTGTAGTTCCCTGGCTCATCTTCATAGCAGACATCTCAATAGGCATCAAGAGCAAGATCAGTCTGTTTGCAGATGACACCAAGATAGGAGCAGAGGTGGATGACTTAGAAGGGTGACAGGAATTGTAAGATGATCTGGCAAAATTGCAGGCCTGGTCAGACACTTGGCAGCTGGGGTTTAATGCCAAGATATACATGGTGCTACATTTCAGTGCAAAAAACCCAAGAAGGAGCTAAAAAAAAAAAACACACACACATGCAACCTTGTCCTGGTGTCTAGTGGACACCCCACCCTGTCTGGTAGCAGTATGCCCAATCCCGCACCCCCCCATTAAGTACCCACTCCAGGCGCCACTGGCACAGCCCTCCACTCACCTCCCATCCTGCAGCCCGACTGAACTCTTTTACCAAAAGAGCTGGAATGAGCACGCCACTTTCAATGAATGACTGCATGAGTGGAGGGCTGTGCTGGTGGCCCATGGAAGGGGTACTTGATGTGGGAATGTGGGGGGGGGGATACTGCTACCAGACAGGATGGGGGGTCATTAGACACCAGGGCAAGGTTGTGTGTTTTTTTTTTTTAATGACGTGTTGAATTGGGCTGCAAGCCCGCACTTTGGATAACGGGATGGGGTGAATCTCTGGGAGTTGGGGGATCATTTGACATTACTTTATTTACGTTAATTTGGCGTGATCGCATAGGGTCAAGAACCACTAGACACCAGGAAATTATTTAATTTGAAACTATGTGAATGGAGGGAAGGGGGCTTAATGTCAGGAAGGGGGGATTCTTTCTATTTGTGCCAGAAATTGGCTGGGGGGGGGACCACCAGACACCAGGGATGTGGATGGGAAAGCACATATTTTTGTAGTACCCACATGAAATTCCACATTTTGCATGGACAAAATTAGGGAAAGGGGAAAGGGAACATTGTTTAACCAGAACTAGCACACTAAGCGGAAGCTTGTTTCCAGATGTGACCTGGGAGCACAAGGAAGTTAAATGACTTGCTCAGGATTACACAGTATGCACCTAGGTGGCTGGGGGATTCAAACCCAGGTCTTCAGATCTGAAGCTCAGAGCCTTAACCCACTGCGCTATACTGCCTCCTTGCACAAATTTTGCGAAATTTTGCTGCATCTCTAGTGGTACAGGGCTTTTTTAACTTCATTAAATTCCTGCCTTTGCTGCTGTATTCATCTGCTATAGTCAGGAAAAAAATAAACAGGCCCGTTGTTGCATTTGATTAGGCCTTCTTTGTGGGCTGCCTGCAAGATGTGAACTCTGTCCGGAAATGTGATTAGAAAGTGCTGTGAGTGCATTTCCTGGTGAGTGGTATGCTTGTTCAATCTCCAGGGTTGAAGACAGATCTAAGGCCAGAGCCTCTGGGATCCATTTTGACAGAAAGACAAGGTAATCCTTGCCTTCTGCTCCTCTGGGAGCCCCGCCAGGCAAACATTGTTGCAATGCTCCAAGTTTTCATGATCATCCACCACCTTTCCAATATTGTAATAAACTGGTGAGCTGTATAATGTTCGTTAATGGCCTCAATTAAGTTCTTCCATCTCTGCTGCCACACAGGACTGTAGTTTGTCCAAGCATTTGGCAAGCTCATCTACCATGCCTCCAATGTGCTGATAGTGCCCTGTTAGTTTCCTGAATATGGGCATATTGAGACTTATTGTTTTCAAATTAGCATTAACATCATTCTAGAGCTTGTGCGGCATGGCTGTCAGTTGTTTAATTGAAGGGTCCTTGTCACACATACAGTAGGGTCTTTCAGAGGGCTGAATTTCTGGGCCACACCTGCTTTGCTCTTTCCTTTGCCTGTTGCATTGGTAGGCCCATCACTGTTGGTGCCTTCTTTTGTTGATTTCAGTAGCAAATGCATTTGCTTCCACACTGATTTTGACACATCAGACATAGGGAGGTGCTGTAGTTTCTGCACTGTTTTACAAAAATGTTAATGGAAAACCTTGCAATGGTGTTAGATTTAAGTGGATTTTGATGCGAGCTGTGCTCCTATCCATCCGCCTTGCCCAGTGTCTTGGCTCTGCCCCCTGAAACACAACACACTTCCAAACACAGCTTTGAGGTCTGAGAAGCACAGTATAACTGCACAAATATCTGTTCTGTAAAATGCTTTTGTTTAAAATCATTTCGCTTAAATGTAATTTCTTATCATGCCTTAGGGTCTCTAAACACAAACTCTCAAAACATAGCTGTACTAAATCCAAATTTTTTATCTGTTTAAGGCTTATTTTCTGCAAAACAGAATGGAAACTCATCCTACTCCTGTCTCTAACAAGGTAGACCTACTATGTTAATGTGGCTATGGCGGGTAATGGTTTTCTTTGTTTCTTTGGCTCCCTGAGGCAGATATACAAATTTAAATGTTGCTTCTGGTGTGAGACCACTTTAAAATAATTTCCACACTGTATAGCAGCGTTTAAAATTTTTTCTTTATTTTCCTCTACGTTTCACTTCTCCCACGGAGCTTGTTCATGGGGTATATTTGTTTTTCTTTTATGTTGATACATAATTGTTTCATATTTATTAATTTTACATTCATTAATATATTTCTCGGTGTACCAGAGTTTTTTCTATATTTATTTTGTAGTATATCAAACCAGTTTTGTGAAATCTTCTGAACCTTATACGTTACATCTTTTGTAAGGTTCTACACTTCTTAATTGTTTCCTTGTTACTCTGTAATACATGGGCCCAATTCTAAAATAGTTACACCTGGCATAACTGCACTTGCGCCAAAAAGAATGTCTCAAGTAGCAGGTTATGCCAGCAGTTGCGATGTGCGGCATTCTACAAAGCGGCCTGCGACATGCCACAGGCCACTTGCGCCAAATTGTAGATACACCCACAGTTACGCCTTAAACCCCCTGTGACATGGCGCTAGGGGGTTTATGGCAGCAGTTGCGCCCTATTCCAGTAGGCCAGCAACAAAGTCCCCAATGTCAGAATTCTACAAGAACCCCTGGAGGAGAACCGTCCACATAAGTTACACCAGCATTTAGCTGGTATAACTGTGTGTACGCCCTTCGGGGGTTCTGTAGACCCACCAGCAGCCCAGCATACAATCCATGTACCTTCCCCCATGCCCAGAATACCCCTGTAGGTGCCCCGCAGGGCATCTCGCATCATGGCCCCCCAATCCCTAGTACAGTTCATGCCCCACAGGGCAGCACACAACCCCTGCCCCATAACCCCGGAAAGGTAAAAGCCCCATAGGGCTGCCCACACCCACATGCCCCCAAACCCCCACTGCTCAAAGGCCCCACAGGGCAGCACTCCAATCCCCACCTGTGCCCAGACCTGAGACACTGCCACGATCAGTAATACGCACAACCATAATACTCTAGTGGCCCCCCCCACCCAGCTGTGCCACTCCACCCAGACACCCCCTACCCATCCCCAGCCAGCTACTAGCAGCCACCTCTCACCCCCCATGGCCAGCCACCGACTGAGTTCAGTAGAGCGCTCACTGTGTAGATGCGTTCAGAAATGAATGAGTATTCATTCATTTCTGAGCCGAAGTCTATACAGTGAGCGCCCCACTAGACCTGCAGCTGGCAGCTGGCCATAGAGGTGACAGGTGGCTGTGCCAGTCGCCAAGCTGGGATGGGTGATGGGGTGCTGGTGGAGTGGCACTGCTCTGAGAATCACTGAACTACCAGTACATTTATCCAAAAGTATTGCACACACATCAGACTGCATGTACTGTGCATACTGTACAGTATGCCAGTAGCATGGGGATCAGGATAGGTGTTGGGGGACCCTTGGTGGCACGACAGTGGGTGGGGAGCCTCTAGCCCTGCGGGGCTCCACTGGGGATTGGGTATGGTGGGGCACTTGCACCGTGCAGTATTGCAGTTGCGGCTTGAGACATCCTCGCCAGGTACGCCCTCTGTTCGGCATGCCTGGCTGTATGTTGCAAGTCACAGGACTTAGATGTGGGGACCCTGCCCCTTCTAGAATAAGGCGCAGGGTCCATGACTCAATGTCATTTGGCACAAGTCACCTTTGGCGGCGACTTGTGCAAAGCTTCTAGAATTTGGCCCCATAAATACAATGCTTTTTTAAGGCTAAGTGTTATGCCATTTTTTTTTGTGTCTGCTGCTTCTAAGAAGATTGACCCCCTTACTGACTGAGCCTGCAGCCTACCTGTAAAATTCTTCAGGCTATTAACTTTTTGTTTGTTAGAATCTTAGTTCTTTCTGTGGAGACACAATGTAAATAGTTTTTTTTTTAGGTTCTTTATTTTATTTCATCCAATGCTTTAAATTGTTTAAGAATGTTTTACTGTGCCTCTAGCCATTTATATGTTTATAAGATGGCTTACCTTGTCGTTTTTATGCCTGAGGCATTCCAGATAAAATGTGTCCTTCCTGCTAATATGGCCATTTGCCTGTGATGCAGTTAGACTGTGCTCCTGGCTCTTGTCCTCTTGAACCTGTTTTGGAAATCCTGCGGGATGATGACTTGTGATGTCATCACCAAGCACCAGGTTGTCTAGCAACCCTATGCTTCCCCTCCCTCAGGTGGAGGGGGCTGGAGCTTCAAAAACAGGCTCTATGCCCCAGCATTTCACTTATTTATGCAGCTTCTTAATCATGTTTGTCATTTTTTCATTTTTCACATTAGTATATACCATAAGAACATCTCTATTTACTGATAATGCATTCCTTATTTGCTGAAGGGGTCAGCAGGGCATCCTGGTGGAATTACATTTAATCTATCTTATTTCTTTAGCCAATTCCTGTTAGTTAATCACATCTATTAGCTTAGTCTGCTATATTTGCCATGCTTCTTATGTTTCTATGTATATTTTCTGTATACCATTTTATATATTTTTTTGTGCTTATCGTTATTGCTCCCTTGCAAGGGAGGTTACTAAGATCAATGACGTATTTTCCTGTGCATTTTTCTCCTTTTTCCAACTTTTCCAAATTCCTTATTTTCTTGCTTAGTGGCTATGTATGGTTGCTACTATATATATATATATATATATATATATATATATATATATAGGCATATATACAGTATTCGAGAGATTCATACCTACTGCACATTGACACCCTGTAACTTTTTGCTGAATTTTTAAAAGTTTCATGTCACACCCCTAATTTGCAGTGCCATATTAGGAGAGACATTACACATAACATGTCTCAGTTTGGTTTCACTGTCTTCTTTCAGTTTTATCACAAACATCTATTTACCCTTTCAAATAGGGCTCCATTTTGTGACATTGCTGCCAGTCCCAATTTAATTATTTAAATACAGCCCTTTATCGTGCCCTAGAAACCCAACTGTTGTTAATGTGTTATCTAATTACTTCATTTTAGCCTCCCCCATGAACTCCTTGTACAGAATAAAAGTGTTTTCCTTTTATTAAATCATTTTATACTGCTGTAACGTTCATAA
This sequence comes from Neoceratodus forsteri, assembly GCA_016271365.2. Taxonomy (NCBI): domain Eukaryota; kingdom Metazoa; phylum Chordata; order Ceratodontiformes; family Ceratodontidae; genus Neoceratodus; species Neoceratodus forsteri. The sequence continues at coordinate 1,205,119,984 of CM057452.1, forward strand.
CATGTGGTGTCCATCTAGTACCTCATTCTAACCAGACTGTGCCTTTAATTTTCATGGTCTGTGGTCCAAAAGTATTATTGTGGTTGTTGACCTTCTTTTTGTTAATGGCATGCTGCCAAAACTTTGCAGTTTGTTTGAATTAATTTATTTGGAAAATTCCCTTTTCCCGTGGCATGGTATTCTCGTGTCCTATTGTGACCCACGTTGCTATTGGTTCCTCCACTGGCCCAGAATGCATGCTGACACTTTCAGTCATCACCCCATGGCACTTTAAAGCATGGAGCTGGTGGTTCTGCAATCTTTTTACTGCTGCCTGCATTGTGGACAAGACATATTGTCCTCCTGAAGTTTGACGTTATGCATGTTACAGGCACTACAGTGGGTTATTCCCTGTGTATTTCTGCTGCTCTTTTGTTCCCCAGTATGTTGCACATCTGCAGATTGTGAAGGTACAAATCTGATTTTTGGGAAACACAGAGACGTGTAGTCAGACCTTGCCTCATGGTCCTGAGATGCTGGGCTTGGGATTGAAGGGTGGGGGTAGGGACAGGAGAGTTGATTATAAAGTATTTTAAAGTTGATCCACTGCAGCTTTCCTAGATTAAATGGTTATACATGTACCATTATTCTATAAACCAGGTCTCTACAGGGGATTTTGTGTGGCCTGGTCCCTGCAGGGGCTTGTTATGTGTGAGCCTATTCTCTGTGGGGGCTCCTTTAATGTCACTGCTGCTAAATCATTTGTTCTGTCCTGGGTAAAAAAAAAATGCAGTTTTGGGGAGTACATCAATTGGACCTGGTCAATTCTGGGGCTCATTTTGTATGAGGCATCATAACACCATAACTACTGTTTGGGAGAGTTATGTACTCATAAATAAAATAAATACAGTGTTAGGGTATTAAATGAATTAGACCTGGTCTCCATAGGTGCTCATTTTGTTTAGACCAGGGTCCGGATAATCAGACTGCCCAGGCCAGTCATTCACATATTTGGGACTGTCTAGTACAGTATGCCCTGCAAGCCCATACTGTACTTGTCATTTGGCGGGCAGCCGGGCAGTATGCAGGTGGGTTGCAGCCGCTCACCAATGATGGAGGGGGAGCAGGATGGGCAAGGGGGTCTGTGTGGGGAGTGGGGGGTGCCACTGGATCACCAGGGGATTGTATTATGGGGTTTTACTGTGATCACGGCAACGGGCAGGGGGTTACCACTGGACTACCAGGGACTATTACTACGGTGAATAACTGGCAATTGGGGACACAGGAGGGTGGGGGGTTCCACTAGACTATCAGGGAGTTGAATATGTCATCTACCAGTGATCGGGGACACGGGAGGAAGGGGGGGGTTCCGCTAGACTACCAGGGAGTTGAATATCTGTCATCTACCAGTGATCGGGGACACGGGAGGGAGGGGGATTCTGCCAGACTACCAGGGAGTTAAATATCTGTCATCTATCAGTGATTGGGGACATGGGAAGGGGGTCCACTAAACCACCAGGGTGTGTTGTCATTTGCATTTACTGTGGAATCGGGAGGGAGGGGGTACCACTAGACTGCCAGAGGGATGTGGGTGCTTGTGGATAGTGTGCTGGGTGGGCAGGAGCCACCCACATCTGGCAGCTGCTGTGTTTCACCCTGCAAAACAGCTGCCCACCTATGGGTGGCAACCCACCTGTGGGTGGCCGGGATTTGTTCCCACATTTCAGGGACTCAACTTTGAGGCCCCCATGTGGTGCATTGCAGGGTTGTGCCAGCATATGCGCTGCACATTCCGACTAAATATCGTGATGTGCCGCATATGCATGGCCATGCCCCACCATCTGCGCTGCATCGATTACATTGTGCCCAAGCGCGTGGGATTTGTGCTGCGCCAGGCAGCTTTTTCCATATCCCACCAGGCATGGGGTTGTGCATGGCACAACTCTGTTGTGCCATGCACAACCCCTTTGAATATCAGGGCCTGGTCTCTTTAGGAGGTTATGTTGTGTGGGAGACATCAGAAAACCATAACTACTTTTAAACTGCCAGCTTAGCTGCTGAACTTAAAAAGGAATCCTGGTTAATATATTTATTTTCTTTGTGCAGTCCTCTATGGTCCTGCGGGGAGTGGGTTCTTATAATACAGTACATTGTTTTTTTTCTGTCCTATATACAGTGCCATTTATGATACTAAACTGACATGAAACTGAAATAGGACATGTTACAAAAGTACACCTAAAATGTTGCTCATGAGTAAAGTCTGGTGGTGGTATTGGGAGCATGGACTTAAACATAAACATGCTTACAAGGGGCATAAAAAGAAAGGCCATAGGAGCATAATGGCACAAAGATTAAAAGGAGTTTAATGAAGAAAAAAGAACAAAAACAAAACAAAATAAAAATTACATTGTATACCATGACTCTGAGTTTCAGTGTGTGTTAATGTCCACTAGGGAATGTAAAATGTGGGAAGTTAAAGTAATTGTTTGGTGTGATCTGTGGCCTAGGATGGCATATGTGGGAGTAAACGTGACATAAAGAAATGTTCTCTTACTAGGAGAGATGCATGCGGTGCTGTCACCCAGTCTCTCTTTGTTGCAGTAATGTTACATAATGTTCATTGTTTTGTGTACTTTTAGGCTTGTTTGGCTGCTGTAGTGTATTTCAGTAATTGTTTGGGCCATGTGTTGCATGGTAGGCCCAACATGGCTTCTGTGGTAGTACAAGTGATATAAAATACTGTTTTTTTTTCACACTGGGGAGTTTGCTGGCAGTGACTGCTGAAGTGGCACAGCTGGTTTTAGTATTTTTGCATCACTTGTGTCTTTTTGTGCACTTTTGATCCTTTTGCTGTTGCAGTGAATCCTAGTAATTGTTTGGTGTGCCATGTGCTGTATGTTACGCTGAGGGCCTACCATGGCATATCAAACAACTACTGAGATTCAGTGCAACAACAAAATGAGCCTAAACGTGCACAAACACAAACAATGGTTGTACAATTACTGTAACTGATGGTGACTGGGTTGCAATCACCACCAACATCAAACCTTTTCATTGTTTTTGTGCACTTTTAGGCTCATTTGGCTGCTGTTGTAGTGTAATTCAGTAATTGGGCCATGTGCTGCATGGTATATCTAAAATGGCTTCCATGGCAGTACAAGTGAAGTAAAATATTGTTTTTTCCTTATTGGGATGATTACTGGCAGTGACTGCCAATGTGTCACCCTTGGTTCTAGTTATTTTGCATTCAGGTTTTGGTGTGTACTTTTAGGCTCATTTTGCTGTTGCAGTGAATCACAGTAATTTTTTGGAGTGCCATGTACTGCATGATAGGCTAAGGGCGTAACATGGCATACCAAACAATTACTGACATTCACTACAATAGCTGAAGAAGCCTAAAAGTGCACCACCTCCCAAAACGCACTGGTTGCCATATGCATCTGCAGGAGGACCATGCTGTGGAAAACATGAGTAAGGGTTCCACAGAGGGGACCATTCAACAACAGGGAGCAGTTGTCTCTTCACTTGTGGCTGTGATTTAGGGGATGGCACCATTAGCAACAGGGATAATTGTGTGTTTCTGCACCATACAAGGGGACTGTGCAAAATGGCCTTGCACAGTGCGCACACTGTGATTACAGGGCATCACCAATTTTCAGGTCCCTGACCCTTCATTTGCATTCTGCCAACATCATAAAATCTCCTGAGCACAAACCTTGTTTGTCCACAATAACAGGGCTTTGGAATATAGACATCAGTGCAAAACTGTGTTTGTGCACAAAAAGTAGACTTTGCACACGGGCAAACTTTTGAAGTTCTGGCCCCTGAAGTCAGTTTTTCCTTTCAGTTTTATTTCTTAAAATACATTTTAAGATTTAAGCAACCTTCTCATGGGCATAGTTCTATTAGTAACCATGCCCATAGTAAGCACACCACATCCATGCTCTCCCTATACCAGTCACTCCTGCAAAAAAATCCATACATTGTTATCCTCTCACCCCAAACCGAGACTGCAGAGACTAACATTGCTCTGGCATGCCCTCTTCCTCCTTCTCCTCCTATCAGGTGACGTGCACCCCAACCCAGGGCCATCTGGACCTGGTCCCACATTGGAGACAAGACCTGGGAGCCTTCTTCTGGCCTCCTTCAACATCCGCAGTCTCCTGAGGAATTTTACTCCCCTCCAAGGCTGGATCTCACAACACACTCTGGACTTTATAGCACTATCTGAGACCTGGCTATACAAAAACATCCCTGATGGATCTGTCGCCTTAAGTGCCTTCACCATTTTCCGGGCTGACAGCTTGAGCAAGCGTGTAGGTAGATGTGCCATCTATATAAGAAACTCACTACATGCCACCCCGGTCTCCCTACCTAGCTCTACACCTGGTGCCCAAGTCCTAACCATCAAACTAAGACTAGGCATTACTGGTAAGACTCTATATATCATGGCTGTCTACATCTCTCCAGACAACCAAAAACTTGCCTTTGAATCATTTGTGTCCAGCACCACTCAACATACCTCCAAGAGTGAAATCATTATTCTAGGAGATTTCAATGTCAATTGGCTAACCACTGTGTCCACCCTCTACAAAGAATCCATTCTAGCTGATGACCTCACCCAAGTGGTCCGTACGCCAACCAGAGTAGACCCTAAATATGGGACCTCCTGTCTTATTGACCTCATCTTCACAAACCACCCAAACAACCTCACTAAGGTCAAAGTGCTCCCAGACTCACTAAGTGACCACTCCCAGTTATCTGTTGGTGGTCAAATAAACAGACCCCTATCATGCCTAAAGTTCATGCCCATAGGCGCCTCAAAAAAGGATTCCTCTCCCATCTCAAATCTTACCTTGTTTCCTGTGACTGAACCCCTACCCACATTGCTCCATCTGCTGATACTACCCTCTCCTATTTTATTTCTACCTTTAACTCAGCCTGTGACATCTTCACCCCCATCACCAAGCACGTTGCTAAACAAAGGGACACACCCTGGATCTCCCAATCATTGCTGGACCAAATGTACCACAGAGATGACCTCTGGCACAGGGCACTGGATTCACAACTCCCCCATGACAGACAGCTATACAGAGAGGCCAGGAACAAATGTACCTGGGCAATATGGCATGCTAAAGCTAATTACTATAGGCAAACCCTGACCTCCTCCTGGGGCTCCAGGAAAAAATTCTGGGACAATATAAAATAACTCTGCAGGAAAACTGTATCCCCTACCCCAGACCAGCTACTAATTGATGGGGTCATCTCCCAGGACCCTGCAGCTATCTCCAATGCCCTCAATCTGGCCTTCTCAGACCTCAGTGACATCCTCCCCCATAACTTCTTCAGCCAGTTTCCAAGTCCCACTATTAACAATCTGGCAACCCCTGAACACCCCTCTTTCCAGCTCCGGGTCCTCACTTGCAGTGAAGCAAAACGCTATCTTACCAAATTCTTGATGAATGCCCACCATAGCAATGACTCGCTGGATCTCAAACTCCTCCGGCTCACCCTGGATGTGACCCTGCTCCAGCTCACCAAAATAATTAACCTCTCCTTATGTCTCAACCAATTTCCCATGCCCTGGAAAAAAGCAGTTATAAACTCTATTCTGAAGAATGGTGACCGCACCTCCTCTAGCAATTATCGGCCCATTTCGATCCTGCGCCCGCTCTCCACGGCACTCGAAAAAATTATATCCGACCAACTTACAGAGTACCTCATCAAACATAACTTACTCAGCCATGAACAACACGGCTTCCAGAGGGGCCACAGTACTACCACTGCCCTCATTGAATACACATCATACATACACGAGGCACTAGAACAGGGCTCCCTTGTTGGTGCAATCTATGTTGATGTAACAAAAGTGTTCGATACTGTCAACCACTCGCTGCTTCTCCACTCCCTTAGTGCCCTGAACTTCTCCCCGGATGCCACCTCCTGGTTCAAAGACTATCTATCAGGCCGTACTCAACAGGTTAAAATAGATACCACACTCTCCTCCAGACCAGTCCTTGCTGGGGTCCCAAAAGGATCCATTCTTGGTCCACTTCTCTTCACCCTCTTCCCTAAACTCCCTTCACCAATCCTGCAATGGTAAACTGCTGCTCTATGCTGATGATGCTGTGGTTTTCTGGAAACAGCCCCATCCTAACTCCCTCCAAAATGCCCTGCAGGCCTTCTTTGGGAAACTTGAAGCCTGGTTCTCTGAGCATCGCCTATTGCTCAAATACCACAAGACAAAGTCTATGATCTTCACTTACCGTCAGAGTCCTCTCTGTAACACCCCACTAACAATCATGAACTCACTAGACACTAAACTTGAACAGGTCTCCTCCTTCAAGTACCTTGGTATCAACCTTGACACTTCACTCACCTACCACACACACATCCAACAAGTCTTATCCTCCATTAACACCAGGCTAGGGATCCTATTCTGACATAAACACTGCCTACCCCCGGCCCTCCGTCTAGCAGTTTCCTCCTTAGTCCTTTCCTTGGTGGATTACGGCATAGTGATTTATGGGACTGCAGACCAAACAGCCTTACATCACATTAACTTAGCTCTCAATAAAGCATGCCGCTTGATCACTGGATGTGAATGTTTTACTCACACTTGTGAGCTGTACAATCTTGCGAACTGGCTAAACTTTGAAGGCAGGCTCAAGTATCACACTTGCCTTCTTGCAAAAAAGATTCTCCAGGAGCAAGCTTCTCAAGGCCTTCACCATCTCATCAAAATAGTCCCTAACAGAAGAGCCCCCAGGCTTTCCCCCAATACCACCCTCCTGGTCCCTCACTGTAGGACCGCCCTCTGACAACGGTCCTTCCGGTATCAGGCTCCCCTGTGGTTAAGCAACCTTCCACCTTCTATGTCCATGGCACCCAGCATTGGCCGATTTAAATCCGGCCTCAAGACCCTCCTCCTTGCCTCCACAGCCTGTGGCTGCACATAATATCCTATCTTCCTACTTTTCATCTCTATAGGTTGCATTCCCCAATCCCTAGGAGGAATATTTTCTTAACTTGTTATTTTACTCACTAGGATACACACTGGAAAGGGGAGCCATATCTGTATCTTGATTAACTCCCTCATTACTCCTCTCACACTGTGTATATATTTTGACTCAAGGTCCACTTAAGACCCCCTGAAACTGAAACCTAACATGCAATATCTATGACATGGGGTCTACTGCCAGTGACTTCTACAACTGTAACCTGCCAATTGTATGTATTCCCTGTACTGTACTACCTATATAAGTATCCTGTTATTATATGTATATGTGTCTATCTGATGTGGAGCCTTTGCAAAGGAGTCGTTGACTCAAAGAATTGTAATTCCGATTTCTCTCTTAAATAAATAAAAATAAAAAATAAAAGTAAGCAGTAACCCACTCCAAGGTATGCAATTATTTGGGATTAATCAATATACTGGGTGCATTGTAAGGCACAAGGCTGCTGGCTGAGTGTCCTCACAGCACCCAGGGTGTTGATTAATCCCCAATAACCACACACCCCGGAGTGAGTTATTGTACTTATAACATATGGTGCACTACAAAACAAGGAGAAAGCAACAGTAATGTTTTTTCCTGTGTGAAAGACAAAAAACTATTTTATCCCACTGCCTAGAAAAATAGTCCCCAACAAAACTGCTGTCATACACATATAAATGTCGGAAAGAATGTGTTGCTATACTTTCTCTGACATTTGTTATGCATGATATACTTTCTGAGACAGTAGCTCTGAAGTGCAAGACATGGAGCTGCCTCTTGTCATGGTACAGACAAGGAGTCAGTACCCACTGGGATAGCTGCTCTATCTCTCTGTCTGTGGTTACATTAAGGTATGGCAAGCAAGTAAGCATTTTCCCCAGCAGTGCAGTCACAGTCTAGCAGTCTGTACTCTACCAGTTAAGAAATGGCAACTAATGGGACTCAGAGCCTGTAGGTCTTGCTGACATTCTGTCTCTCTGTCCACTGGCATAAAGTTCACTTTCACAGCGTGACATTGTTGGGGGGAGGGGTCCTCACTCCCTTCACACTGTCCCATTTGAGTTTATACCACAACCATGGAACTAACCTATAAATCTTGCTATGCCACAGAACAATGACAGCGGGGACCACACACATCTCTGGGGACAAGCTGATCGCATTGATGCTCTGAGTTCACTGGCACAGAGACAGCAAGAGTCATGGGTCGTGCCTGAAAATAGTCACCTGTTGGCTAGTGCACCTACCTGGTTAACAAAAACTAAATAAAATAAAATAAAAATAAAGAGAGACAAATTCACTAAGTCAAGTTTCATATAATGCTGTCCCTAGCTCCCACTGTCTCCCCTTGCTGCACATCTCTCCCTCTCTATCACAACAGCACAGAGTTAAGACACAGACTGTCAGCAGTGGTACCGGGGGACTGCTTGCAATTTGCTGCTCACTTTCATAGATGATTTCTGCTGCTCCAGCATTACAATGGGGGACTCTCACTATCTCTATCACTGTCACCATGTAAAGTGATACCGACAATTGCAGAGCGGTGGACACACATGCTGTAAATGTCTTTTTGTCCATGAGGAGTGGATGTTGCTGTATGGTACTTTTGTGTTGTACTGCACATGGGATTCAGAGAAAAACAAGCTACAGGCTGAACCCATCTGGCACACTGAGCACTTGTCCCATAAGTCTGGTGTCTGTGTGATCATGGACAGATTAATGCATGGACAAATACTGTTTGCTGTCTGATTCCTTGTACCACACACAGACAGGCACTCCGGAAGTTATTCTTAATCTCTTTCCGTGATCTAAGGAGAGACACTCTGAGGTCAACCATCATGGCACAGGATATGTCCACAGAGAACAGATGTACTAATGTTGAATGAAATGTTATGGTGCTTCTCTCTTTGTCACTCAGGAAGTCCTACACAAGACAAGAAAATGCCATATGCCACACTTCTGATCACTCACTCGGGTTGTTTTAATGGCTGCCGGGCTGGCACCAGTTTTCTGCACTGTGCTCATCACAGAGAGATGGAGACAGACAAAAAATGTGGTTTTGCTGCAATGATCCCAAGAGCATGTCAATGGGTAAGAAGCAAGACTGCACACATTTTGAACACTGCAGCCAATGTTGCTGCACTGCCTGGGACTACATGACAGGACTTGGCTCTCGCTCACTAAGTGGGGATAGTAATGGCTGCTCCACAGACTGCAATTTTGCCACAATAACATGAAAAGGAATTCAGCCTGATCTCTGAGAGGGATGGATCACCACTAGCTGTGCACATATTGTGGATTAATCAATGGTCACCTAATGGCTCTTTACCAGTGAGGTACCCATCTTTCTCTACCCCATGTTATAAGTCACTAATACTCTTCCAGTGTTTTACCTTCAGTCTTGAATATCACAAGCAGCAAGGGCATGTATTACTCCCGCACACTCCCATTCACCTCACTTCTAGGATTGGTTTCCCTCTCTCTTATTGTGGGCTTAGAACCAGCTGGTATATGTAATTGACAGACCAGGTGAGTTTCAATGAATACTACACTGTACTACACTGTGTAACCTAAAACATGTGTGAATATCTTAAGCCAATATAATGCTGTGAATACAGAACAATTTTCAAAATGTTAAAAAAATGTTATACCAAATATCCATAGTATGAAAATAATTTTTTGGTTGAACATTAGCAATAACTTTTGATATGACTTAGTGAGACACTTGGTATGATACTAATACTACTGTTGTTCTGGTGTCCATGTTACTCATGTGACATCTTGTGTCATGTCTGTGTTACTCACGTGACATCCTGTGGAGTCTGCGTTACTCACATGACATTGTGTGGAAAAAAATGATTGTAAATCAAGTATAATTCACTTTCTGAAAATTCAGTGATTTTCGTTTTTTCATATGAAGGTAACATAGTTGTGCAAAAAAATGGGCTAGAAAATCAAAGAAATGAATGTGACAGCTAAACTTGAACATGTTCAAATCTGGGCATACTGCGATCAGAAAACATATTGTGATATAACTGCCAACAAGTTAAGTTTATGACAAAAAAATGAAAAGTTAAATATTATGCTACCTAAATAGATATCATAGACATAGTAATATCAAAAAATATATGTTAGATAATATGGCAAACCTGCTGTCAAGGACACAAAGTTACTCACATTACATTGGCCTTCTGGGAACTTTAAATCCCATTTTTTAGGACATCTGAACTTTGAACTATCTTTGTACTGGGGATTACAATACTACCACATGTACCCAATGTACACATGAAATGGTTATGACAAGTGGCCCAAACAAATTTTGAGACTTAAATGTCATACTTTGTATCTCGAGTAGTAAATCAGTACCTATATATATATATATATATATATATATATATATATATATATATAATGTATATGTATGTGTATATGTATATACAGTTTTGTTGTTCCCTTAAGCAGGAGGACAAAAAGGGTCACTAACACTTTTTTTGTTTATTGAGTCATTTCAGAATCTTATTGTTGAATGTAGCTTTTCAGTCAAATTAGTAATGTGTTTTTTAGATTCTTGAAATTTTAATGCTGGGGCTGTGATACTTCTTAAGTAGGGAGGTCACAGAGGTCAGCATGTAAAAATCGATATTGTCACAGTTAAATTACATGTTTATGTTGTTAATACTGTTTTTTGCAGTTATTTTGTTTCTACAAGGGTGTTCTTCCTTATAAAGGAGCTCATCCTCATTGTTTCAATAATCTTCTACACAAAGGATAGTGTTTGCAACCAAACGCAATCATAAATTGACAGAAATAAGAAAAGTGGTTAATAAATACTTGCACCTAGTGAAAACAGGTAATGAAAATATACCAACATTACAAAATAGAAAAAAAAGAAATATATTAATGAATATTAAACAAATAAATATGAAATAATTATGTATCAACAGAAAAGAAAAACAAAAATACCCCATGAACAAGCTCTGTGGGAGGAGTGAAATGTAGGGGAAAATAAAGAAAAACATTTTGAACACTACTATACAAAATTATTTTAAAGGGCCCCTCACACCAGAAGTAACATTGAAAAAAGGTAGAACTACTACTGGGCAAAAACTGCAAATTCTGATTTTGTGAAAATTTTGTGAACTCTCACATATTTTGTGAGATTTTCAGAAATTCCAAATTCACAAAATCTGAGTCCTCTGATTTTTTTCACAAATATTTTGCCCCATTTTACAAAATTTTCTGGCTGAACTGCAGAATGATATACATGAACCACAGAATAAGAGTTCTGCAGAATTTGAATCTGTAATTTAATACTGCACATTGATTTGCAATACATTCAACCATTCCACAGCTCTATAGATAATAGAGTAGTCTGTTATGCTGAATTCCAGTGGGTAGCACGTGAGATGGGCACCTGATTAATGGCGCTGTCTGAAACAGCGGCGCGATTTGGGTGAAAGCCCGAAAGGCGAGGGGGCAGGGAAGGTGACTGGATCTGATGGGGTGGGCGACTCTAGCGACAGCATGCCGCTACGTGTACATGCCCGCGGGAGTGTGTGGAGCGAGTATGGTAAGCTGGCCTGGGAGGAGGAGGAGGAGGGGAGGTAGGGGGCGGCACTGCGGTCAGCTGCCAAGCTGTGCCATGGCATTGGGGGTTGACCTCTGCTTGCAGTGCTGGGGTTCCGGGTTCGGGTCTGGGTCCAGGCGCTACTGTGCTTTTCTTGCGCTCATCCCAAAATCTTATTTTTTTTACTTTTGCACCGCACCTGACATGTACCCCCGCCCCGGAGTTGAGAATCCTTAAGTAGGGAGGTGCAGGGGGCAAAGCCCCTCGCGTGGGTGTGTGTGGGTGCAGGCCCCTCACAGAAAGCAAGTATTTTTAGTTTCCAGCACCGTTTTTCCATGCGCCGGGGTTGTCAAGGTGCCGAAATTGTTTTCACCACTCTGACGTCGCTCTTCTGTGGGTTGCCCTTTCACGGTCGCCCACATCACATAAAACCATTCCAGTGTACATCATTTTGCAATACATACCTTTTATTCATAGTTTTAGGTTTGAATTTAAGGAAAGATGTCAAAGTGCATTCTGAAAATTTGCAGAAACGAAATTCTGACTTTCAAGGTGATTTCAAGGTAATTTCGCTGTCAGAATTGTCTTTTGGCACAGCACTAAGTTGGACTGCATACTGCCACATGGTTGCATCCCTGTATTGTATTTTATCAATATAATTATGTGATCAATTTTCTACATAACATATGATCTACCTAGTCATTCACCCTTCATGAAATAGAGCTGACTTCATTAGTGAAGAAACACCTTGCATCATTTCACAAAGTGCACTATTCCTCAAGATTGATGCAGTGGGGTGGCTCTGCAAGGGTTTTGCATAGGAAAAAATTCATTATTTTACCACATCTTTACCAGAAGGATCATGTACCTGAGGTGATTGTCACAACACCAGAATTACAGTAAACACAATACCCTGCTTATGAGATTAAATATAATTGCTGATAACCTTTTGATCACTTTGATACGTTTCATTCTTTGAAGCTAAGGGTTGTAAGACCCCATTTTTAGAAGGTCAGCACAGCGTTAAAATTTTAGTGATGTGCTAACTCGTCTAAGTGTGATCAGACTCCAGGACCAGCCCCTGGTGCATGACGTAAAGCAGACAGCATGTACTTGCGAATAAGCCTACTGCACTTCTGCAAATGAGGGGCTCTTTTTGCATATAGGGCATAGTGGTATATTCCTAGGGTTTGAATGCCTTAAACAGATGCTGTTGCAGTGCAGTGTAAGGAATTCAGCACCCTCCTCTTATCAAAGACCACAGCACTACATGAATCCCCCTCCAACCGACTGCCAGGTATTGGGCTGACAGCCTGAGCTGTCAGTTCCTGGTAGTATCTCCTGCTGCCCCACACCAAATTGCATGTTGCAAGTGTTCATTAATAAACAAACCATATTTCCCTGGTAGTCTAGTGTCCTCCCCCGATCCCTGGATTCCCTGTTTGTGATGTAAAATGATACAAACCCATATAACCATGATGATCTAGTGTCCCCTCACACCTGATTGCAAGTCTTAGCTGTAAATAATGAAGCACCCTTATTTCTCTAGTAGTCTGGTGGACCCCCCACTTCTGGTCCCCAGTCTGAACTATAAATTATGAATTACCAAAATTTCCCTGGCAATCCAGTAGACCTCTACCCTTATCTGATTACCACAAAGCCCCATTCTGGCCCACCCACTCAGCACCCTTCATTCTGACGTCCTGTTGGCACCCAGCTCAGCCCTTTGAAATAGTACTAATAGTTGTTGCCTCCAGAGATAGCAAGTGGCCTTGTTCCATGGCACGCCATCTCGGCCATCCATGGTCTTAGTAACAGGGAGTGAGTAGGCATGTACTGTATGTTTCTATGGTACACATGTGTGCACTTGCTCCTTGTCACTCAGACAGTGGCCAGCTGAGAATGTGAGCAGAGAGACTGTGCTTATTACTGTCTTTGCATTATTCAAACTGAGTGAGATGAGCGCCAATGGTGGGTGGAGTGAAGAATGGTTAGTGGGTGGGCCTTAGATTAGGTGTTTTACATGAAAGCAGTTACAGCAGCAAAATGCTAGGAATTCACTTGTTTCTTCTCAAATAGGGTGTTCTCCAGCAGGGCTGGAATTACTTCAACTGGGCCTCAGAAGTCCAGCAGTGGGGGTCTGTGGGTCAGGGGTGCAATCTGTGGTCTTGGCAAGTGTTTCAGTCAGTGATGATTGAGGAGGTCTGTGGGGTGATTTTGGAGCTGAGGCCAACTTTTTGCAACCTGGATCCAGGCCCGCCGTGACTACTAGTGAGTTGTGTCGAGCATCTGGGCCTGGTGCTCACTGAAATTGTCCTGTGTCCCTTATCAGAGGGGTCATTTCCAGTAGCGCTTAAATGTGCACTGGTAAAACCTCTTCTAAAAAAGCCATCATTGGACCCAGACATCTTGGCAAATTACCGCAAGTCTCTCACCTATTCTTTCTGGGAAAGGTAATTGAGAAGGTTGTTGCACTTCAGCTTGAGGCATACTTTGCAGCCTTTGACATTTTCGAGCCTTTTCAGTCTGGATTTAAAGTTAGGCATAGCATAGAGATGGCACTAGTCAGGGTGCACAATAACCTGCTCAGGGTAAGGGATAAAGGAGAATGGTCAGTTCTCATTCTCCTGGAACTCTCATCAGCAGTTGAATCTGTGGCTTATGGGTTGCTTTTGGATCAACTCAGGGAGAATGCAGGACTCACCGACAAGGTCAACAGCTGGTTCGAATTCTATCTCCAGGATAAAATCCAGAGGGTAGAGTTAGGAATATTTTCCCTGCACCTGTTGGTTCCATCCTGTGGCATAGCCCAGGGCTTGGTTCTGTCTCCCATGCTGTTTGCAGTCTACCTGCTACCCTGGGTAAGGATTTTAGATGTCATTGGCTTGGGTTTCATTGCTATGCAGATGACACCCAGCTCTACATGTCTTTTGCTCCCAGGACACCAGGTACTGTTGACATGCTTAATGAGTGCCTGGCCGAGATCCAAGACTGGATGCCATCGAGCTGGCTGAGACTTAAGGTTGAGAAAACTGAAGTCCTAGTAATCGAGCTGGGCCATGGGTGTGTAACATAGCTGCTTGGAGAGAGAGAGAGACCAGGCTTTGGGTTGGTCCTTCTGGGCTTTAAGCTGCTCCTAAGGTGAAGAATCTGGGAGTCATACTGGACAAGGGACTAACAATGGAGGCTCAAGTGTCAGCTGTATTCCAGAATGGGTCTTTCCATTTGTGGAATATCCACCAGAGTAGATCCCTTTTATATCATGGTGACCTGGCCACACTGGTACATGAGTTTGTGACCTCCAGGTAGACTACTGTAATGCTGTTTACCATGGAGTTAACAGGGGTACACTGTTGTGCCTTCAGCAGCCTCAGAATGCAGCTGCCCAGTTACTTACAGGCCTAGCTAGATCATGTCATATTTTATCAGTGTTGCAGAATCTGCACTGGTTGTGGGTGAAATGGCGTATCTCATTTAAAATGGGTTTGTTAACCTACAGAGCCCTTCACAGGCAGGGCCTGGACTACCTGTCTGAGCTCCTGCATCCACACATACTCGCTTGCCTGCTCCGCTCCACCAGAGAGGGCCTTGTGGTGATTTCAGGGGTTAGATTGAAGACTTCTGGGGACTTGTCATTTGAGGAAGTGGGTCTAGCCCTTTGGAAATCTCTACCCAGAGGCTTGAGGAAGGTCTTCTCAGTGGAGACCTTTAAGAGGGGCTTGCAAACATATCTATTTTAAAAATTATTTGGGGTACATTATTAACCTTTTACCTGCTCACATCCTGAATTGTCAACTTGTTCTTTTGTTTATTTCCATGTAAGTTATGTACACATATTTATTTATTAGCTATTTAACCTTGGGGTTTTAAAGTAGTTGGTTTAATTGTATTTATGGTTTTAAGTAGTACTGTCAAATTGTAATGGCACCCTGGGCTTCCAGGGAAGGGCACCATAAACAAATAAAGAAGTCTACTACTACTACTACTACTTAAGATGATCGGGCAGGGGTGGAGATTCCATTAGACCACCAGGGAAATAAGTGTATTTCATTATTTATTGTTCGAACTGGTGATCGGAGTTGTGTAGACACAGCAATATCAGGGAAATAAGGGTAGTTCATTATTTACAGCTCAGACTGATGAGCAGTAGTACTATAACATTTTATTTTTTAAAACAGAATATATATTCTCAGGCCAAGCCCTATTTTCAGTTGCATTCCTGTATCAAGTCACACAGTTACATACAAACACAAACAATACATAAAAGCATTTTAAAACATATAGACATGTTTCAATTCATTTTTTAACTTTTCTTTGAAACTGATTAGTAGTTGTACAACATCTTGTGGCTCCTCCCAGTTTGTTCCAGTGGCCCACAGCATAGCAGCTAATGCCCATTTCTCCATAACAAGAAAAGGTCATTGGTACCTTTAACCTTCTAACATTTGAGTTCCTCAAAAGGGGGTGGGGGGATCCTAGACTAGCAGGGAAATAAGGGAATTTTATTATTTGTAGCTTAGACTGGTGATCAGGGGGAGGCAGGGATACTATACCACCTAGGTAATATGGGTTTGTATCATTTCACATCTGAAAAAGAGTGGGGGGGCACAAGACTACCATGGAATACTGGGTTTTCTTCTGTACTGGCAACTTTGGCATGGCGATCAGGGGGCAGTGACCAGGGCTTCTAACAATAACTTCACATATTGGGGCATGCTGGCAATGTGCAGAGATACTAATGGGTACATGATGGCATGTACTGTAAATTTCCCCATGGAACCTTGCATGCCATATGTACTTATTAGCATACCAACCACTAAATATGTCTCACGGGAGCAAAGATGCTATCCCATTTGGGGTTCAGTAGCTCTATTTGCTCATGTGAATCACTTTCTTGCAGAGGGCTGTGTTAGTGCCTAGCAAAGTCACTGTGCTCCCACAGGCCCCTATTCAAACAGGCCATGTGCATTGGTAAGGGCATGCTGCCTCTCTGGTTAGCTCCAAGGGTTGGCTGTGTGCTATCTCATGGGCATCACTAATGGATTTGCATTGCAACTGGCCAGCATACAAAATGGTGCCCATGGTCCTTTTGAACTTATTAACTGTAAGAGATGTGTTATTAAATAATGTTAGTGTTTAATCTACTTATACTGTAATTGTATTGCATTTACTGTAATATGTAGGAACTGGGGGGGGGGGGTATACAACAGAAAGTGGGAGATCATAGGAAGGAAAGTTCCAGGATGATATCATAGCTTTAAAGTCAGTCTACCCATGGTAGGGATGGTGTTGTTACCCACATGTATTCTCTGTTCATGTTATAACACTGGAACTAACAGAAAATATATAACTGTACATTTTACTGTATTTTTTTCCTTTTCTAAGAATTATGTAAGTAGAGGCTGTTGGGATCACCATTACAGATATATCTTTGGTAATGTATGAAGACAGCATTTTTAAAATTTAGGATTATTTAAGATTACTGTATTACAAAGCATCTTTTTATTGTATAAATTATAATGTTCTGCTTAATACTGTGATGTGTGTTGTGGAACATAAATCTTTATGCAGTAGCAGTCTGCAGGTGAGTTCAGTAAAAATGGGTCAGTTAATTGAAATCAATCTATGAAATTTTTTAATAGAACACAGTCTCACCAGTCACTTCACAGTGCAGCAAAGGAGATAGGTAGCACTAGACTGTCTAGTAAATTTCACTAACTTAAAATTAAAATTACTACAGCAGTGTTGGCTGGTTGGGGCACTGGTAAAACTGGAGAATGAACATGGTGGTCCTTGCTACATACTACATATACCAAACTCCAGGCATTTCTACTTTAATGCAAGACTTTAATACAAGAAATTATCCTGTAATTAGATGGCCAGTTGTTGATGTTTTGACCTCTGTAGTGTGCCCTGCTGTTTGTATCAGTTAATTAAAATGATGAAGCTGAGGAAAATCAAGGATTTAAACCCCCCTGATACAATATTTCATGCATGCTGAACTGCTAACATTGTTAGTTCTGCCATAAGGTGTGGAGGGAAGAAATAAATGAACCAGAGCAGCGATTAATAAGATGTCTTATCAACAAACTAGGCCAGCAATTACTGTAGAAACTAGCAACACAGTCACTAAACTGAGAGAGACCTGACACTGTGACAGTAAGATACAGTAACATCCGTGTTTGGTAGCAACATAACAAACAAGACATTCTGTGTTCTTTTTTTTTATTTTCACCGGAAAACACATGAGGATATAATTGCTACAGTGTTACCTTCTGATCCTAATTTAGTAGATCAATTTTATTTCTGTACCAAACTCTAATATTTCTTACATGTGAGAAATGGGCAGTGTGCATTGTGAATGAAATGATAAAATTACCATCTGACAGCATGAATGGACCACCTCCTCTCTGCTACGTAGAATACACTGGTATTCATCAGAGCAGTAAAATCATCCAGTAAATTGGGGCAATGGCAGAAATCATGACAGTGGCCTCCTACTTCACTCTAGCGGTTTAAAATGAAACACTGTAGGTCAAGCTGATCCTTTGTGTGTAAAAAGTACAGTATTGCCAAGGTGTCAGTCATTGGTGTGGGACAGGTTAGCACTACGATACCCAAGGGATGAGCAGTAGCAAGTATACAAGGAGAGTCTTGATGGTTGGGGACTCAGTAGTTAGGGGTGTGGAGAGGGTGGAGGAAGGGGCATTGCAATGGAGGGGAATGGTCTGGTACCTTCCTGGTGCACCAACAATCTGGAATGTAGATGGACTAGGGAGGATGGAAGAGAGAAAACAGTGGGAGCTGGAGTTGATGGATCTCCTGAGTACCAACAATCTGGAGAAGCAGTCTGTAGAGATGGTAAAGCGGAACTTTCAAAGACTAGGGGAGAGATTAGATGTACACTTGACCTCCCTGACCTTTTCTGAGGTCCTCACTGTATGGGGCAAGGAGGGGAAGAAGGATAGAATTAGGAGGAATGAAATAGAGAAGTTTAATGTGTGGCTCAAGGGATGATGTCAAGAGAAGTGGTACTACTTTATTTGGGACTGGGCAGACCTCTAGGACAGGAGGCTTTTAAAGAGAAAAGGTGCCAGTTTGCTTGGGCAGATGTTTCATGTCTATATCAAAAGTTTAAACTGACTGCAGAGTAGACAGGGGCTAGGGGAACCATGGCAACAGGAGAGAACAAGCATTTGTCAATGCCGAATGTTGTTGTGTTGGCAGTGGCTTTAGTAGTGCAGTGTGAAAACACATTTTTGGTGGGATATGAAAAATGACAGCTGCACTGTTCTTGAGGAGGTGTAAAAAAATGGCAGTGGTAAAAATGTGGCATGTAAGAATTGCAAATATGTGAAGTTACAAGGGTGCGTGGGAAATGCGCAATGTACACTTGTAACACAGGCACTTTATGGAGTTTCAGCACCAAATCTTCAACATAGGCATTTTAGCACCTCTGTTCATGTACAGTGTCACTGTCATTTCCTCAAGCTGTCTCAAAAAATGATTTTGCGCAGCGACCGTCTATTCTTCACCGGACATGTGAAAACACATTTTGGGCAGGATATGTAAAATGACAGCTATACTGTTCATCAAGAAGTGTGGAAAAATGCAAATGGTGAAAATCCAGAGTGAAAATATTACAAATGCACAACGCCATTGATCAGGCGGCAAACTGCGCAACGACGCCGTAACACAGTCATTTTATAGAGTATCGTCACCAAACTTTCCACATAGGCATTGTAGGACCTCTGCTCATGAACAGTGTCACTGTCATTTTTGTAATCTGGCCTGAACACTGATTTCCCACAGTGATCATGGTATTGTGCGCCAGAAGTGTGGAAACACATTTTGTCCAGGATGTGAAAATGACAGCTGTACTGTTCACAGAGAGGTGTACAAAAATGACAATGTTGAAAATCTGGCATGAAAATATTGCAAATTTGTGATTCTGAGCTTGCGTGCTTAACCGCACAAACTGCTCATAAAACAGCCATTTTTGGATTTTTCCATCAAATTTGCAACATAGGCTTTTTGAGAGCCTACCTCATAAACACTGCCACTGTCCTTGCGTTAATCAGTCCCAAAAGGTGATTCCACACAGTGACTGTAAAATCACCTTTTGGGACTGATTAACATCAAAACTGTGACAGAATTCATGAGAAGGGGTCCCAAAAACCCCATGTTGAAAATTTGGTGCAAAAATTCCCAAAAATGCCCAAGATATAGAGCAAAGTTGAAAACCCCCTATTTATTCCATTATACAGCTTACCGGCATTTCCTCGGTTCGCGGTCGGCTTTGAAGAGTGCAGACGTGTTCCCGGTCCACCGAAGATCATCGTGCCAGACTCTGGAGGCAAGTATGGGGTGAGGGGGGGTGTGGGGAGGCAGGATGCGCAGTGGGTGGGTGAGGGTGGTGGGCAGGGAGACTACGAGGGACTGTTTTCAGTTTACAGGTACCAAAAAAAAAAACCATCATGGGCGGTTTTCTTTTTACAGGTGGTTTCTTTTGCTTGGGGGGCAGTAGCTGACGGGGAACTGGGAACCCCCATCAGCACAGAAGAAGGGGGGGACATCATGCAGATGAGAAGTGGGCTCCCCCGTCAGCACATTACATCAGGAAGGGGGGGTGGATGCCGATGAGGATTGGGCACCTCCGTCAGCAAACAACAAGGTGGGAGCACAATCTGCCTATGAGAAGTGGGCTCCCCCATCGGCACATACTTCATGGGGCAGGGCAGGGCAAGTCGACCGGGGACAAGGAACCCCCCAAGGAGTCAGTGCTGTAGGCAGTGTAAGCAGCCACTGTGCTGCCATGCTACTAGCTAAGGAGCACATAGGAAGGGTCCACTACGGTGACGAGCTTTGCTTGGATTGCAGCAACCTTTCCTAAGATGTGCTTGCCAGCTTAGTATGCATGGTGTGGCATCAGCATGCAGGCTGATTGGGGAATGAGGGACGCACCTACTGGTGCGTGCCCTGCATTCGCCCAACAGCGACCGTGCTCCCAAATCCCCACTGCCACAAGATGTTGGCTGCGCAAGCATGCCAACATAAAAAGGGGATCGTAGCTAGTACTCCCCACATCTTGGTGCTAGTAACAGCTCAGCTGGTATAAAAAGGGATGCGGTACAATCTGGGCCATGTAAGGGGACATTGGGAAGAATGCTAAATGTGCAAAAACCAAGAAAAACAAGAGGCTAAGAGAGCATGGAAAACATAAGGGTCATAGACAGGGGAATAGCAAAGTGGGGTCAGGGGTCAGATGGCAGGGAGTATGCCTTAATGCCAGGAGCCTGAGTCATAAAATCAATGAGCTACACTTGCTGATGGCTGACACTAAGGTAGTATTTGTAGTCAGCATAGAAACATAGGCTACAAAAAATAATGACTGGGACCTGATGGTTCCTGGGTACTCATTATTCAGGAGAGATAGAAGAAAAGGTATAGGGGGAAGAATAGCCCTCTATGTAAGAAATGACATTAAGGTGGAGGATGGATGGGTGTATCGGTGGTAAAAATGATCAAAGTCACTGTGGGTGTAGCTCAGCAGCCATGTGCAAGAACTTTCACTTAGGGGTGGTCTATAGGCCTTCAGGGCAAGGAGAAAAGAGTAACAGAGAGCTTATGGAAGAACTTGAAAGTGAGGTTGCAAAGGTGGAAGTAGTGGTATTAGGTGATTGGAACATGCCAGACATCAATTGTAATGCTCTGATGGTCAGGAGCACCTAAAATCAGGCCTTGCTGGATGCACGCCAGGACTGTCTCCTGGTACAGTTCATTTAAGCAATAAACCATGACAGGGTGTGGGTTATGTTGGGATTTACCCATGCCTGGTATAGTTCGGTCATGAGACTGCAGGCTGAGTAGCCAAACCATCTGGGCATGGGTAAATCCCAACATAATCCACACCCTGGAGTGGTTTATTGCAATTATACAATGTCTCCCTTCATTTTTTGTATAAAGAAAATAAAGGAAACACTTTTTTTTTCGCATTTTTAGTGATTTGTATTTAACTTGTTCTTACGCCAGAAAAAATAGTCTAGATGCTTCCACCCCCCCAACTCAGAGTCATGTTGGTTACATGCATGTTAATTTACTTTTTTAAAATAAAAGAGTTAAGAGAGAGGTATAAAGGAGATGTATGTTGGCAGAAAAGAGTGACTGGGACTGGAGAATGAGGTGTGAAAAGCAGAGAGAGACAGGGAGAGAGGAGCATCAGTATTAGTGTCAGCGGCATTTAGTACAGTGATCACTGCCACTGAATTGTGAGGTGGCTTTTCTTCAGTTTTTTGATAGGGAGTGTAGGGGTCTGAGTAGTGCCGTTGGGGATTCTTACTGTCACAGTTCCAGTTTTTTGAAGTTAACGATGAAGGCAAGTGGTTGCTGGAAGCTGGGAGGAAGGTAGGGAGAGTGGCAGTTTGCCAGTGCATCTGTGAGAGGCATAGTAAAGTGAGTTTATATTCATTGCAACAGGGCAGCCAGTGACTGAAATGGGGGACACAGGCAAGAGACAAAGTGTGCAGCAGTGAGTAGTCACTGACCCTTGCGGTGATAACCTAAAGTAAGTTTTATATTCATGGGAATGGGGCAGCCGATAACCAAAATAGGGGAGAGAGGTGAGGCAATCGAGAGAGAGAGAGAGAGAGAGAGAGAGAGAGAGAGAGAGAGATAAGGAGAAAGTGTGTAGCAGCAAGCAGTCACTGACTGTTGCGCTGATAATATAAAGTGAATTTTTTTCATGGGAATGAGGCAGCAGGGGGACGGAGGTTAGAGAGGTACTTGACTCTAATTTTACAAAAAGCCTGTGATTCTTCAATTGGCTGAGGGCTAGTGTGGTGTATAACTTCTGTACTTTTTTTTAGAGACCTCCAATGAGAGCTTTCATTCGTGGTTTAGCAAGCAAGAAACATGGCACTCTAATATTTTGATTTTAGAGGTCAGATTGATTTTTTAAAGATGTGACTGATTGGCACCTTTGCCATGGGTAATGCCAGAATTTATTATGGCTGAAAAATGCCAGTCAGCCAATCAGGTTGTCAGATGTTTGGAGCCCATTTTAAAATAAGGAACCCACCAGGCAGACTACTATTCTCAATGTGGTGCTTGCCAACTCAGAGGTGGTAGGTGCGGTGAGAGTATGGCAACCACTAGGGAACAGTGACCATAACTCCATTTGTTTCAAACTGGCCACATGAATTAGAAAACCCTAATAAAGAACTGAAATCCCTGATTTTAGAAGGGCAGACATCAGCAGGCTAAGGAAACCGGTTAGAGAAAAGTTATTCAAGGTAGAACATTTCCATGAGGTGGAACACAATTGGGGGTAACAAATGGGGCCACAATCAAGGCATCTAAGTTATGTTTGAAAATGGTAACCAAAAGGAATAAGTTCAAGAGACCATTATGGTTCTCTGCAAAAGTCAAGGAAGCAGTGGGGGGCTAAGAAAAAGGCCTCTACAAATACAGAGCGAAGCAGGGGGAGGAAGAATGGGAAGAATATTTGCTAAGAAGTAAGGAGGCAAAGAAGGTGGTTAGGGGGGAAAAAAGCAGACACAGAGCTATGTAATGCAGAAGGGGCTAAGCGTGGAGAAAAACATTTTTTCCAATATTTTAGGGGGAAAAAAAGAAAAGGGGGGAATCATTTGGCTGTCAGTGGGGGTAGGGTAATAGAAGAGGATGGGCAAAGGTGGTCCCTTGTCTAAGAGTGGCATCAAAGCATCTGATAAGAGGTCTCAGAGATAAGACAGCCAATATTTACAAGTGGTAGGGTCCAGAAAGGGCTGGCAGCCTTAAAAATGGATAAGGCACTGGGACCAGATGGGTTGCATCCGAGGATTCTCAGGGTACTGGAAGCAGAACTGGCTGAACCCTTTGCAGGACTGTTCAGTGGATCACTATGGATGGGGGTAATTCTGAAGGATGGGATGATAATTCGGACTTAGGTAATTCCGAAGGACAGAAGAGAGGGAGATCACAAGAGACATTGTTCTACTTCATGTGTGGGGGTCAAGGAACAAGTGGGGAACTACAGACCTGTCATTCTGGTCTCCATTGTAGAGAAGCTGATGGAGTCACTGATTAAGGAAGATTTTGTGGACTACTTAGAGAGCAACGGTCTCCAGGTTAGTAAGCAGCACCGGTTTGTGGCAGAGAGGTCCTTTCTGACAAACGTGATCATTTTCTTTGGCTGAGTGATGAGAGAATTGAATAATGGCCACATCATGGATCTGGTGGATTTCAGCTTCAGCAAAGATTTGACTTGGTGCCCCACATACACTTGCTGAAGAAGATGGAGGAGCTGAGTAGAGCTAAGGGCATAGTGAACTGGGTAGGAAATTGGTTGAAGGCTAGGCAGCAGAGGGTTGTGGTCAATGGGGTCAAATCAGAAGAAAGGGAGGTCACAAGTGGGGTGCCACAGGGATATGTTCTGGGCCCAGTCCTCTTCAATATGTTCATCAGCAAAATTGGAGAAGGGTCATAGAAGGTTGTGTCTCTTCTCAGATGAAGCAAATAAGAAAATGAGAATAAAAAGCAGGTAGGTATAGACATAGGATTAATGGGGTCTAGAGATGGTGAAAGTAATAAGGGTAATGGTGAGTTAAGGGGTAAGCCAGTAAATAAAATAGGCAGGAGTGGGAGGAAGAGGCAAGGAATTAGAAAAGTGGGAAACAGATTTGAAAGCAATGTGCACTAACTCAATGAACCTTGGAAATAATACTCCAGACCTGGAAGTCACCATGGAAGAAGCAAATCTAGATTTAGTGGTTATAACGGAGTTGTGGTGCACTGATACCATAAGTGGAAAATGAATATGCCAGGACACAGTCTGCTCAAGACAGTCACACAGAGGAGGAAAGAAGGAGGGATTTTATTATATGTGAATGTGGGTATCAAGGCCACAGAGGTAGAGGGGCACAAGGATGAGTATGAGGGATTGGATTTACTTAAAACCTGCTTAGACGTGAAATCTTCTGGCAGTATATGCTATGAGCTACTCAAACCTATGGTCTGAATGAGAAGTTCCAACTTTCCCCTTTTTTAAAAGAATAGGCTGTTTAAAAGTAGGACTATATAAGAATCAAAAAAAGAAAGCGCAACAAAATATATGAATAAAAGAAATAACAACATGTAATAGAGATAAATAAGGTGAACATAGCAGATACCCTATAAGTCCATTTTTCTTTTAAAGCTGTTTCTTCAACTGGTCTGCAGATATAAGGTTATCGATGTTATTAGTGCTCTGGTTCCTGTATGTTTGCTATTTATCTTAAACATTTTTTTAATTTTATATGTAATTTAGATTTTGCTCTTTAGGCATAATTTTGCACAACTGGTTCATTTGGGGGCTCTATCTATCAACCCATTTCCATTCCCATTACTCCCCCCCTTTTCCCTTCTGGGTGGTTGTGCAATTATTTATAATAATTATGGATCTGATTGTGACGAATATTTCCAGTAATAATTATGTGGTTCTATGGTGAGGTTGTCCTACACTGTAAAAAAATGTTTTAAATGTGATTAACATTATGTTAAGTATGCTACTTTAATAATTCATGATTAAAGTGTAGGCAGCAACACTCTGGTTCACGCCTTGAGGAAGAGCACATATGGGTGCTCGAAAACGTTTGGCGTTTTCCTTTTGTGGCTGTGCTGCACCATGCAGTTTTAACTCTATCTTTATAATAAATGTGGATTTTAGAATCAAACAACCAAGTGTTTTGGTTGTGATTTTGCCCGTGGGATGTTGGCTTAGCACATTTTATATGGACTCAGTACTGTTTTTACATTCAGAGCGTGTTGTTTGGCTGGGTACTGCCTCCATTTCTTTTTCACTGGGGAAACTCCCCAACTCTTTCCAGTAGAGGGAACCCTTGGCCATCTGACCAAGATGGCTCACACTGGTGGAGAGGTGAGGAGGGTGCAGCTGGAGCCATGACTGAGACTCTGACCTCTGTCTCAGTCATTGCAACAAATGAGGTCCCTAAGCAGATGGAAATATCTTTTTTTGAAATTAAGTATGCTTTATTCATTATTTAACATTGACATTCAGCATCAGTGCAGTACATAATACAGGAGATAAAAAGAAAACTTGTGAATACAACGCATTGGATACAAATCTGTATATCAGCCATTTCACCCCCCTCCAACCCTCCCCCTTTTACCCCCCCCATATATACCCCCCCAGAAAAAAAACCTTTCTCCCCATTACCCTCCTCCCCAGCCAGTACACAACTTATAATATCACCAATATTTCTCTATTCCCACTGGAAGTAGATTTAGAGTCAACCATCTAAGGGAAGAAAGAAAGAAGGAATGAGAACTTCATCTTTTAGGGGACCTATAGTCTTCCACCAATATACATTAAATCTATAGCCTAGCCACTGACCATAGGTCATGAAATTTCTCCCACTTAGCATTAAACCTAGGAATTGTATTCCTAAAACTAGCTACAGTTTTTTCGATCCTTAAATTATATAATAACCTGGCCAGCCATTCTTGATAGGTAATAACCGTCTGGTCTTTCCAATGTTTTAATATCAGGGTTTTCACCGTAAGTGAAATTAAGTTAATAAAGTATCTCCTTTCCTTCACATCAATCTTTGTGTAGAAAATACAAAATCACACATGCCCCCACAGTGCAAAGCATCATGGGCTGCATATGCAAATCACCACAGAATGTTATGCTGGTCCAACTTTAAGCAGAATTGCATGGTGCCGAAAGGCCTCTCACACAGTTTGCAAAGGGATCTTGTAACCCCAACAAAGGGTCCGCATTCGCCCTAATTTCTAGCCATAATGGAACAACTAAAGGACATTCCCAAAAAATATTAAGCAGGGAGCCCTGTGCCTGACCACATCTAAAGCACTCGTCTTTTGGCAGCTTGCCCATCTTACACAGCTTCACCGGGGTCAAGTGCATAGTATGTAATATATAATACTGTGTCAATCTAAGCCTATCATTGGCACTATATATGTAGATTCTTTTCCATATGTGTTCCCAGTTGGCACAACTATTTGGAAGGGTGTCTATCCAATATTGTGAGTAGCCAGCTGTGTTAGGATACATTTTCCCATATAAGTTCACCACTAAACCAGATACCGCATGTGGTAGGTCTGCTTTGGCTTTGAATTCGACCAACATGTCGCTATTATTAATGTCCCACTGGTCAGGACCAAAGCGAGTAAAAAGCAGGTGTCTAACTTGATAGATGTAAAAAGCATATTTAGATGCTAAATGAAACTTCTCCATTATTTCTTGAACTAAAAGTATCCTCAATAAATTAATTATATCACTGACTCTCGTGTTTGGTGGTATACCCAGCGTATGTGGTGAGAGAAAGGCTTTTCCAATCTTGAAGTTAGGGCTACCAAATAGTGGTTGAGAAACATCCCTAATATGTATAATACCTAAAGTTTTACACATCTGGTTATGAACCTTAACTGAAGTGTAGATAACCATGGCCCGAAGTGGCTTAGGTAAGTCGTTAAGGAGTATATACCAAAGACTATCAAATGTTATTTTGGACCCTATAGTAAGATTCCTTTCTATTTGCAACCATAAAAGGTTATATTGGGATTGCCTGTCATTTGAAGGCACAGTCACCCACTGCATATACTTGGCCATATGGCTCGCCAGATAGTATTGATAGAAATTAGGGAGCTTCAGTCCTCCTAGTGTTTTCGGAGCACTTAGGCATTTATAAGATCTCTGTGGGGGTTTATTTTGCCACAAAAATTTAGTAATCATACTTCGAAGTTTCCAGAACCATGATAGGGGTAGATAAATATATAACATATTTACAGGATAGAATATTCTGGGTAGCACGTTCATTTTGACAACATTAATTCTACCTTGTAGAGAAATATATAAGGGAGACCATCTAGTTAAATCTTGCTGAATAATTAGGAGAAGGTTGTTCAAATTAAGTTTCTTCAGGAGAGAGATTGAGGTTGACAAAATAATGCCCAGGTATTTAAGTCTATTAGTCCAGGCCATCCTAAACCTAGCCAAATCTCCTTTATGAGTATAAACATTGAGTGGCATAATTTCTGTCTTAGTAATATTCAACTTGTAGTTTGACAATCTACCAAATTCCTCTACTATATCTAACATTTTGGGAATAACTTCAACTGGGTACGAAAGATGGAGTAAAATATCATCCGCATAAGCTGATAATTTCAGCTCTAATGGGCCCACTGAAATACCTGTTATGGATGGGGATAACTGAAAGCTACTAATCAAGGGTTCCAAATACAAGTTAAACAGTAACAGTGATAATGGACACCCTTGACGTGTTCCAGAGTATTGCCGAAAGCTGTTAGAGTAAATCCTGTTACAGTATAATTTAGCCGTAGGGTTAAAATATGAGTGTTTAATCTAACCGATAAATTCTAGAGGAAATCCAAATTGGGTCATAGTATTAAAAAGAAAAGGCCAACTAACCCTGTCAAAAGCTTTCTCTGCATCCAGAGAGACCAGGGCCATTGGCACCTTTGTCTCTCTGAATGCGGAGAGGATATGGGCAAGCTTATGGAAATTATCCAAGGGGCTTCTACTACCGATAAACCCTATCTGTTCGGGACTGATTAAGTTATCCCAAACTTTGGTAATCCCAGAAGCCAAAATTTTAGCTAATATTTTGACATCATAATTCATCAGGGAACTCGGCCTGTAATTTGCTACCCTATCTTTAGGTTTCCCTGGTTTTGGTAGAACAATGATAGTGGCTTCTAACAAAGTAAAATCAACAATCCCATAAGTACAAATATGACAGTATTATTCTTGGAGAATAGAAGTAAGCTCTCAAAGGTATGATAAAAATTTGATGGAAATCCATCTGGTCCTGGAGCTTTGTTCAGTGCAAGAGATTGAATGGCAGTTGATATTTCCATCGCTGAGATAGGGGAGATCAGGTGGGCTCTCTGAGTTTGGTTAAGAGCAGGAAGGGAAAGTTTAGAAAGATACTGTTGAATATCAGTTTCCGTGGGGCTATTGGTCGGGTGACTATATAGATTCCTATAAAACATTTCAAACTCGTTCACTATAGCTTTAGGAGTTGTCATTATATTGCCACCCTCCGCTGTGGTTATACTGGCAACTAACCTCAACTCTTCCTGCTGCCTCAACTTAAGAGCCAGGAGGTGTCTGGCCTTGTCTCCCTGATCCAGATACCTAACATGGGCTTTAAACAGGGCGTATTCAGCCCTCTCTCTTAAGGTATTCACATATTGATCTTTAACGACCTCCTGCCGAATTGAATCAGCAGTTGTAGGGCAGGTACCCATCCCGTTTTCCAATCTCTGAATGGAATCCAACAGGGATTTTGCCACTGCTTCTCTCTTCTTTTTACGGATCACAGCTAGCCCGATAAATTCCCCTCTTAAAAGACACTTCAGGGAGCACCAAAGTTGGTCATATGCCCTAATAGAACCCCTCTTTTGTTCCATGTGTTGATTAATTAATTCCCGGATCTTGTTCGCAATGTCCTCTTGGGATAACATTTGAATGTTAAGCTTCCACTGAGTGACCTTGGGGATTGATTGAGGTATCCTGCCCTCCAACCAAATCATGGAGTGGTCTGATAACACTCTGGGGAAAATTCCACAGTCCAATGGGCTCGTCATCATGACCCTATTTGCTAAAAAGAAGCCTAACCATGAATAGGATTTATGATAAGGTGAATAGAAGGTGAATGCCTTCTCTTTTGGGTGTAAGAGACGCCAAGGGTCTATGAGGCCAAGTCCCTCCATCATTTCGTGCAGAGGTTTTTGTGCAGGGGATAAAGTTAGTTTATTCTTTGTAGATCTATCTAACTTATTTTCATATGTTAGATTCCAGTCTCTGGCTAATATTATTGGCAATTGTTTAAATGGAGCTAACCTGAGAGCCACTTGGGAGAAAAACTCGGGAGAGGAGTTATTAGGCCCATATATAGTACCAAAGATAGTTTCCTTATGATCAATCAACCCTCTCACAAACAAAAATCTCCCTTCTGTGTCTCCTATCTCTTGTACCAATTGGAATTGCAACCAGCAGATAGAAATATCAGAAAAGAGCAATGAAGAGCAAAAGGATAGTGCCTGTCTGAATGCTAATACTGCTGTGGAAGATGATGAATTCTGCAAGGCAAAGGTAGAATTAAATAACATTACAATAAAGAAACAGAGCCTGCTGGCAATGGTTGCAAAAGAGGAAGAGAGATTTGGGAAAGAGAGAGCATTTGGGCTAGCTGCACAAGATCAAAGAACCTGGTGACGTGTCATCTGGGGAGCTGACAGATGAGGAGTTAGCAGCAGAAATTAAAGCTGAGCGCATCGCTCAGAGAAATATGTTGGGGATTCACAAAACTCTATTTAAAAAATTGGCAACAACACAACAGAAAAAAATCATCCTGGTCTGCAAAGCAAGCTTTAGAGTGGCAGGCTGGAAAAGAAATGAAACCGGAGAATGGTTTCCTGATGATCGAGATCCCACAGTACAGAGAAATAGAATGGAAGCACAGCACACCCAACAATCAGAAGATTGTCAAGATGAAAGGGCTGAAACTGGCAAAAATGCTGAGCCATGGTCAGTAGTTGACAGGAATTAAATTCACACAGATGATAAGGAGTGAAGCTCAAACAGTGTGTAAACACTCAGCATTGAGAAAACTCAGTGATCCAGTCATACTAAATGTGAGATACAAGTACAAACCATGTATAATGATGTTAATATAAGTTCTGCTGACTAGGATACTGACACTGAACAGGATATTACTGATTCTTACCCTGTGGCTGGACCTTTTAGATATACAACTATAACCACCAGACCCCTCTCTGCTAAATTGTACAATTCGAGGTTGGAGTCTTAGGATCACCATTCAGACCACAGCAGTAAGCCAAAGCAGTATGCAGAATTATTTCATACTAAAGGGGAGCCTGCACCATACAAGAATGCGGTCAGGCTTATTTATAAATGGGGTTTGGAAACTCCACCTGACAGGGTTTACATTGCAAGAACCTTGTTAAAAGACTCCTTTAATTTTTTTTGCCTCCAAAATTTATGTACTTGTACACACTGGAAACAAACTATGACATTAATTTTAAACAAATTGCTGTTCTGGACAGGTTTTGGGTGCAACACAACAAACTGAAAAACACTTCTTTTCGGCTGCCATTTTTAGCAGTACCCCTGACTTGACCAGCTCTCAGAACTATAGCAGTTTTATTAAAAAAATGAAGGCATGACTATTGCAGACATTCTTTCATGGCTGAAGCAGAGATGTGACGTTTTGGACAAACCTGAACCCATGATTGATTTGGAACAAATATGGACTGGGGTTGGAGAATAAGGGTCAAGTTACTTCAAACAGATAATGGGGTTCTGCTTTTACCCAGTAGTTTCTTTCTGGGGCAGGACAGGGGAAATTTGTTTTACCAGGGTCAGTCTAAGACCTGTTTTAAATGTGGTTCTAAAACTCATTTAAGTAATGCCTGTGATAGTTCCCATTGTAGTCAATGTTTAGAATATGGACATATGACGGAGGATTGCACAAATGTTTTTTGCTGTAATCTCACTCCTAAGCAAAATGTCCATGTGCTTCTCACAATAGAGGGAAGGTCTGTCTCAAGACAGCCTGGTGATTCAGGCACAGCAAAAAGGTATGGCTAAGGCCTCTGAAATGAGACTGGAGGCCTTGCGCAATGCTGGAAAAGAAAGGGCTGACAAAGCAGGGACTCATGAAGATGAGGAACCTATCCCAGGAACATCCACTGAGGGTCCTTCAAGCCCTAGGATAAGGGTGGAAGATCCTGTGTCTGAGATAGAGGGAGCCATGTGTTTAGAAATGGAAGACAGTTTAGGGGAACCTTCACAGGCTCAACCGTCTCCAGTGCAAATGATGCCCCAAGAGGAATTTGAAACAGTCACATCCAGAGGGAAAAAGAAAAGGACTAGAACTGAGAGTAAATTGAGACAAAAGGAGAAAGAAGTGAGATTCCTTTCACTATATAAAATAAATATAGCGCTCTAGCCCAGGGGCAAGAATGGAGAGATACAGAAGAAGATGGAGACTCTGAGGCCGCCTCACTCCCTTCTTCACAACATGACTTCTCTTCAGATCAGGAGGATTCTTAGAGCCCATGGCATCCAAGAGAAAGAGATGGAAGACAAGGTCAAGGGATAAACTGAAATAAAATTATGGAGGGGTTTTCGTTTTTCCTTTTATTAATACTTATGGGTTCTCTGTATGTAGCCACCTTAAATATAACCAGCATTAAAAGTTACAGTGCCTTCAGAAAGTATTCACCCCCCTTGGATTTTATCACATTTTGTTGCGTTACTACCAGAATTTTTAATGCATTGAAATAATTTTCCCCCCTTGATTCACACAGCATACTCTGCAAGTTGAAGGGCCAAAAATATTTTTATTGTGCAACAAAAATTTATAAAACATTAAAAACTGAAATATCAGGGTCACGTGATGGCAGCTTAGGGGAAGACAGTATCTTCGGTCGGCTCCATCTTCGGCTTGATTTTTCTAACCCTCAACATTAAAATCCTGATTTAGACTTGCTAATAGCATCAGCTAAATTCCCGGTGCACTAATTTATTGCAGGTGCAGCGACTAGAATGGAGGCGTTCGTTAAAAAACAGCCAGTGAAGCACACGCCACCTCTTTCTCCGGAAAAAGAGCAGGCATAAAAGCGCCCTCGGCAGGGTCCCAGTAAGGTTACTGGAACAACAGCGTTGACTGAGGAGCGTCAAATTATTGGGCCCTGCAGAGCTCGAACGAGGAGATTTCTGCTGAAATACATGGATTTAAGGCAACACTAAAAATGCTGAGCACTCGAGTGGATGACAACGATGTAAGGATCAAGTCTTTGGAGGCCAAGAATGACAAAAGTGAGCTAGCCACCATTTTAATTAATAAAAAGTTAAAGAGGATCGAAAATAAACTCAAGGACCTAGAAGGAAGAAGTCGGCGAAATAATCTTGTCATTATTGGCATACCGGAAAAAGAGGAGGGTGCGACACCCATTCTGTTTATACAGAAACTTTTTGAAAAGATTGCTGGCTCATCCCCAAACAATGCGACCTACATCATTGAGAGAGCGCATAGATCTCTTTGGCCGCCTCCCGCATCGGACGCTTCCCTGAGGCCGATAATTTGCAAATTATTAAATTTTTTGGATAAGCAGCATATTTTGAGCAAAGTAAGGTCTTTACAGGAGGTCTCATGGAATGGAAAGCCAATTCGTATTGCCCATGATTTGCCACAACCGGTGCGAATTAAACGGCAAGAGCTTCACCCTATTGTTTCAAAATTGATTGCCGCGAGTATTCAATATAGGGTCAGATACCCGGCAGTGCTGCAAGTTAAATTAAATGATCAGTGACATTCTTTTGATAGCGCAGAAGTGGCAAGACAGGAGCTATCCAAGTCGCTGCATGAGCTGTTTAAACAATAACCGAGTGATCGTTTGTTAGTGGTTCATGTCAGGGGTTTACTGTCAGAAGAAAAGGAATTTGCTGGTATACTTTTAGTTTTATGGAGTACTAAGCTGCTTCCTGTCAGCCTGGAGATGCCCTATTGAAGATCTGACTGGATGCCTCCGTAATATCCCCCTTGAATGCGTTTTTTTTTTTCTTCTCCTTTTCAGGGAGTACAAAGTTTAAAGGATTTTCCTGCCACAGTCTCTGCTTTCTGCGCACTTCTCCTTGCTGAGAGAGTCACGTTTTATTGCGGTGCTTCATGTGCTCATGTGCTCTGCCTCGTGCTATACCAGATACAGTGCTTACTGGTATTTTCCCCGTCAATGTGTTAAAGTGGGACTTTTGGGTATTCTTGCCGAGTGCTGTGATAAATTATGCTGGTCATCTCACTGCCTGAGGATACACCTGCTACCGCCCAGAGTTTATAACTACTTCCTCTGACTAGCTCTGAATAAGTGTTCGACGGATGTGGAGAACAATGTGAAATCCTCTCAGGCAAGCTGTGTTGGCGGTGTGCCCAGCTAAGCCCTACCCCTTATGGACAACAGTGATGCGTTGCGCTCCGTACGAGTATGAGATTGTGTCATAGATTAGCCTGACTTTGCTCGTTAAGTCCTGCTACGATTCTTAATAAGGAAGAGCGACTCAGAGCATTAATTTGGTGTCCTGTGAAGTACCCTGGGATGTGATTATCGTTGGTATGGCATATCGGCAGACACTCTGCTCGCCACGGGTTGGAAACTTATCTGATTTTATGGAAGATCTCTGGGGGGGAAAATATAATCTCATTAAGTACCTTGAGTAGCAGGTGGCATCTAGAACTGTGGCCGGGGTCCTGCTTTACTACATGATCCTGTAATTGGAGCAGAGGCTGAGACTGAATCAGAGATGAGACTGTGACTGAATAAACAATAACAAAAATGTTTTTTTTTTTTCTTTCTGTCTTTCTCTGTCTAATTTGTAATCTGGCTGCATTAGTGTAGTAAAACTCTTAGTAAAGGGGTACTGTGTAGTCTAATAGTGATTTTTTCTTGTTACATGTTTTAGCATGTGAGGGAAACTGTTCTATGATGTTATTGTTAACTATATGTTTTGTATATCATAGCCGAGGGTGGGAGACCTAGTACTGTGTAGGCTAGCCTTAACATCGCATGGCGAGTTGGGGTGGAGGTGCAGTTGTTAGAACTGGGGGATGTGCTAGGTTGGTTGGGGTAAATGGGTATTATGGAAATTGGATGTGTTGTTTTAAGTATAGCTGTAGATTATGGAAGAGGGATTTTTCTGGGGGGGACGGGGACAGGCTGCGCTGGTTCTACATTCAACTAATGGGGGTACCTGTTATCTCATATCCGATCTGATTTTTATTAGTTTAAGGTATAATATATCTAATGACTCTCCCAAGAGCGAGTTTTTATTTACCTTTCCTGGTTATCCATCAAGTTTCGTAGTGGCATGGGTAATAGATATCATGCTGTGAGTTGGAACATTAAAGGGGCCAAAGATGGGGTTAAGCGACAGATAGTTTTGAAGCACTTGCAGTTGATACGTGCACAAATAGTATTTCTACAAGAGACACATCTTAGAAGGGAGGATGTGCTTCTATTTAGGAAAGCTTGGGTCGGTCAAGCATACGGAGCGGGGGTTTCTACAAGTAAAGGTGGAGTAGTAATATTGCTGGCTAAGAATATACCGTTTAAATTGATTAAGGAAATATGGGACCCGGAAGGAAGGTATATTGTTGTACATGGCTTATTAAAATCTTGCCCGATGATTTTAGGATCGATATATGGTCCAAATACTGATTCGCCCTCCTTCTTCATAAATTTATTAAATATTTTAACTGAGAGCCCCCCCAAGTTTATGTTATTAGGTGGAGACTGGAACTTAGTCCTCCAGACTGAACTAGATAGGTCTGACCGAGTTCGCTTGGGCCTATCACCGGCTCAAAGGGCTCTGAGAGAATTTATTGAAACCGCAGCTTTAGTGGATATATGGCGAGTATTCAACCCCACTGAGAGACAATATACTTTTTTTTCAGCAGCGCACAAAATATATTCTAGAATTGACTACTTGCTCATGAGTTTGTATGCGATCTCTGGGGTTTCACGGGTAGGTATATTAGCAAGGGTTATATCTGATCATGCACCAGTGGACATAGAATTTGGTTTAGGAGCGGGACTAAGGCGCTCTCCTCAATGGCGACTGAATAGCCAGATGTTGAAAGATCCTGCCACCTGTGAACATATTAAAGAGTACATTAACTTATTTCTCGCCCATAACTTAGGGACGCTTGAAAGATACGACCTGGTTTGGGCTTCCCTAAAGTGTTCTGTGAGGGGGGAATTTATTAAAATGGTGTCCGCCAAGGCTAAACATCAGAAAATTTTAATGGAGGAACTCCTAGCAAATATTAAAAGTACAGAGAACACCCTGTCCCGCTCCTCCCCAGATGTAGTATGGTCTAGGCTGCACCAGTTACAGGCCCAATATG
The DNA here is from genome assembly GCA_016271365.2 of Neoceratodus forsteri. Classification (NCBI taxonomy): domain Eukaryota; kingdom Metazoa; phylum Chordata; order Ceratodontiformes; family Ceratodontidae; genus Neoceratodus; species Neoceratodus forsteri. Next base: position 1,205,155,491 of record CM057452.1, read on the forward strand.
TAGGTTTGCAAGCGCAGAGATGCTGAGTTGTCTTTGCACAGGCCAGGCTTCAATATTTAGATGTAGGAGAAAAAGCAAGTAGATTTCTGGCGATGCGCTCAATCAATTAGATGCTTCTGCAGTATGTTGCTGGCATTTATTCCGAGGAAGAGGGCAGAGTAATCACCGATTCGTGTAAAATGGTAGAAATGTTCAGTTCATTTTACCAAGAGCTATATTCAGTGGTCTTGACTGCCCCTTCTATAGACTCAGATACGAACATCTACCTTAGATCAGTAGTCCTACCAAAGGTTCCTGCAGAGGACGTTGCTTTCTTGAGTTGCCCGATTGGTTTAGGAGAAATACAGGTCGCAATTCAGCAGTTACCTATGGATAAGTCTCCCGGCCCAGACGGCTCCCACTAACTTTTACAAGGCCTATCAAGATGTTCTGGCACCTATTTTAAAGGATTTGTTCAGTTACTGGTTTGATAAGGGAATGTCGAGTCCGGTTTTTAGGTGGTGATATCCTAATTCTAAAGCCGGGAAAGACCCTCAGCGCCTTAGTAGTTACCGACCTATTTCATTATTAAATACTGATGTTAAAATCCTGGCTAAAGTGTTGGCAAATAGGCTTTCCAGAATTATAGATAAGTTAATAGAACATGAACAAGTCGGGTTTATGGCTGGTAGGTCATCTCAAGATCATATCCGAAAATTAGTGCACCTCATTATGGTGGTCAGAGATTCTGATATCCCAATGGTGTTGACTTCCATAGATGCCGAAAAGGCATTCGACAGAGTCTCCTGGGATTTTTTATTTGCTACCCTAATTTCCTTTGGTTTCCTGGAAGACTTTGTTAGGTGGGTAAAAGTTTTATATTCCTGCCCCACGGCTAGGGTGAAGTGTAATGGGCTATTATCCTCTCCATTTAAGCTGGCTCGAGGAACTAGACAGGGGTGCCCTTTATCCCCCCTACTTTTTAATTTATATTTAGAGCCCTTGCTCCTTAGGCTGGCGGCTAATATTAAGATTACTGGAATCCGGGTTGGGGATGCTAGATATGCCTTGTCAGTATATGCTGATGACATTTTGTTGCATCTGGAGAACCCCAAAGTTTTGATTCCGCATTTCTAGAAGAGATTGAGGAGTTCTCTAAAATATCTTACTATAAGTTGAATCGAGATAAACGAGAATTTTCCTCTGAACCACAGAGTAAATAAGGCAGAGCTAGCCCCCTAGGCTTGGCGTGGGAAGCGAACTCTTTAGTATATCTGGGTATAAAGATCTGTAGAGATCTTGGTACTATCCGAGTGCTAATATTGATAGTCTCATGAAAATAGTCTCTAAGGACCTTGAGAGATGGCAAGACCTCCCTATCTCATTGTGGGGCCGATTGAATGTCATTAAAATGAATCTTTTGCCCAGGATATTGTATCCATTGGGTATGCTGGGATTATATATATCCCTAAAGCTTGGTTCTACAGGTTGAGGACAATGTTGAGTCTTTTTTTATGGAATAAAAAGAGGGTGCGTAGATTCTATCACAAATTAACTGTGCCGAAAGCTAGGGGTGGATTGGCAGCTCCCTCTTTTTTTACATACTACTTGGCACAACATCTGAGTAAATTATATTATTGGCAGAAAGAGGAGGACCTTATGGTTTACTCCCCTCTGTGGGTAGCCATTGAGAAACACTTGGCGTCTCAGGAAAGATGCTCACTATGTTCCTTGCTTTATATCTCTCCGTCACATATCCCCAAAAGTCTTCGAAATAATCCTATGGGTTGGTCGATAAAAGCCTCTCACCAGGCCCAAGTGTTATTGTCAGTGAAGTGGTCTCAATCCTCGGGCCAACCAATTGTTAATAACCCGCATTTTAAAATTGGCGGTGCTCCGATAACTAAAGCATTCTGGCATAGGTTGAAGCTTTGTAAGGTCTCGGAGGTTTGGAGGAATGGTAAGTTGGTTATTCCGACCCAATTTGTTTGCTCCGCTTGCCCTGCCAGTAAAGAATTCCTTAAAATTTTACAAGTTAATAAGGCCCTATCCGCGTTTCACCAGCGTTCTCCAATAATAGATATAGGGGAAAAGGACCCTATTGAGCTACTTCAGGTCGCTTCGCAGTCGCATAAGGTGTCCAGTTTATACAAAGCGTTGTTGGGTTGGGATCGCAAATTATATTCAGGCGTCTGTTTCTACTGGGTAAATGCATTAGGCGTCTCTGAGGATGTCAACATGTGGAGAAATATTTGGACTACCCTATACAAGTTTGTTAAGCAGGATAGGCTTAGAGCAGTTAACTACAATATCTTGCATGACTTATACTTGACGCCGTCTAAGTTGCATAGCATTGGTCGGATGCAAGTGCCAATGTGTAAAAGATGTAAGACAGAAGTGGGGTCCCTTTATCACATGTTATGGCAATGTTCACGTATTAAAGTCTTTTGGCAGAATATTAATGATTCCCTAGACCCTATCCTCGGCTTGAGGGAAATTTTTACGCCGGAAGTGTGCCTAATAAACCTTTTCCCGAATGGCACTCCAGATAATAGGAAGGCACATATGGTCTTAGTAACTGCAACTGCCAAGTTAATTTTAGCGAAACACTGGATGGATGAGAATGTGCCCCTAATAATGGAATGGTACAGGGAATGTGTTTTAGCTTTGCAGTTGAAAGACATATAGCAGCTATGCGGGATAGAGGCAAAGCTTTTACTACAAGGCTGTGAGTCTTGAGGTTATTATGTCGTTATGGAAATCGCCAGGTACATAGCTGAGTAGTGGTTAATTATGGCTATAAGGTTTGTAGTATAGTGCAGCCTATGGGGGGTGGGGTAGGGGTGGTAGGGGGGTTTTCTTGTATTTATCCACTTATGTGTACTTTTCTGTCCTCTGATGAACATTGTGTTGTTCTACCTTATTATGTGTACAATGTTGCATGATGTTGTACTATGGTGTTAAAATGAATAAAGAGTTAAAATTAAAAAAAAAACAAAAAACTGAAATATCTTGTTTACTTAAGTATTCACCCCCCTGAGTCAATACTTTGTAGAAGAGCCTTTGGCAGCAATTACAGCTTTGAGTCTTCTTGGATATGTCTGTATCAGCTTTGCACATCTGGATTTGGGGATTTTCGCCCATTCTTCCTTGCAGATTTGCTCAAGCTCTGTCAAGTTGGATGGGGAGCATCGGTGAACCGCAATCTTTAAGTCTTTCCACAGATTCTCAATGGGATTCAAGTCTGGGCTTTGGCTGGGCCACTCAAGGACATTTACCTTCTTGTGCTGAAGCCACTCCAGTGTTGCTTTGGCTGTATGCTTGGGGTCGTTGTCCTGTTGGAACGTAAATCTTCGCCCCAGTCCAAGGTCTATTGCAGACTGATGCAGGTTCTCCTCAAGGATGTGCCTGTATTTGGCTCCATTCATTGTTCCTCTATCCTGACAAGTGCCCCAGTCCCTGCCGCTGAAAAGCATCCCCATAACAAGTGCTGCCACCACCATGCTTCGTGGTAGGGATGGTGTTACCGCGGTGATGAGCTGTGTTTGGTTTGCGCCAGGCATAGCGTTTTGCATTCAGGCCAAAGAGTTCAATTTTCATTTCATCAGACCAGAGAATCTTTTGCCACATGGTCTCAGAGTCTGCCATGTGCCTTCTTGCAAACTCCAGGCATGCTATTATGTGGCCTTTTCTCAGGAGTGGCTTCCATCTAGTCATCTCCCATAGAGGCTACATCTGTGAAGTGCTGCAGAGATTGTTGTCCTCTGGACAGGTTCTCCCATCTCAGCCATGGAACTCTGTAGTTCTGTCAGGGTGGTCATTGGGTTCTTGGTCACTTCCCTGAGCAAGGTCCTTCTTGCCCGGTTGCTCAGTTTGGGAGGACGGCCTGCTCTAGGAAGAGTCTAGGTGGTTCTGTAATCTTTTCATTTCTTAATGATGGACTTGACTGTAGTCCTGGGAACTTTCAACACCCTAGAAATGTTTTTATACCCCTCCCCAGATCTATGCCTCCTCACAATTCTGTCACGGAATTCTACGGACAGCTCCTTGGTCTTCATGGTAGAGTTTCTGCTCTGACATGCACTGTCAACAGTGGGACCTTATATAGACAGGTGTATTTCCTCTGAAATCATGTCAACCATTTGAACTGACCACAGGTGGACTCCATTCAAGTTTTAGAGTGATCTCACAAGGAAATGGATGCACCTGAGCTCAATTTGGAGTTTCATAGCAAAGGGGGTGAATACTTATCAAATCAAGACATTTCAGGTTTTTATTTTAAATTACATGTACAGAAAATTCCAGAAGTTTCATTCCACTTTGATATTATAAAGTAATTTGTGTAGATACGTGACAAAATTCTCATATAAATGTATTTTAATTTGAGTTTGCAACATCACAAAATTTGACAAAATCCAAGGGGGGTGAATACTTTCTGAAGGCACTGTAAATAAAGCGCATTTCCACTTTTGCAGTATTGCAGGCCTCTAAGGCACAGATACTTTTTATACAAGATACATGATTGAAAACAAAGTATGAACTCACACAGGCCTCCAGATTTTGGACTAAAGGTCCAGCTTTTTGGTCAATTGGCACAGACCGGTGCTATGGGGTTTGGATATTACTGATTATACAAAGGCAAGAAGGAATGCTAGTCCCTGACTGGACAGACTGGGACTGGATCAGTGATGTTATCCCAGAATAACATCATGGATCTAGTCCCCACACACAGAAGACTGCATTAAATGTTAAAACAAGCATTTGTCAATGCCGAATGTTGTCTTGCTGGTATTGGCATTGGTAGTGCAGGAGTTAGAGATGCATAATAGGAATGGCAGTGAAGTACTGAACTGACGCCAACTTCACTCCCACCCTGAAGAGACACATTTTCAACATAAGCATTTTGGGACCTCTCCTCATGAACAGTGCCACTGTGATTTTGTTAATCTGTCCCAAAAGTTGATTTCCTACAGTGACCATGCCATTCAGCACCACAAGTGTGAAAACACATTTTGGGCAGGATGTGAAAAATGACAGCTGTACTGTTCATAAGGAGTTGTAAAAAAATGCCAGTGTTGAAAATCTGGCATGAAAATATTGCAAATTTCCAAAATTACAAGGGTGCGTGGAAACTGCGCAACACATGCTTGTAACACAGTCATTGTATGGACTTTCATCACCAAATTTTCAACATACACAATTTAGGACCTCTGCTCATGAACAGCGTCAGCGTCATTTTCTCAGACTATCCCAAAAAATGATTTTGCACAGCGATTGCTGCGCCAAAAATGTGAAAACATATTTTGGCCAGAATATGTAAAATGACAGCTATACTGTTCATAAGGAAGTGTGGAAAATGCCAATGTTGAAAATCTGGAGTGAAAATATTACAAATTGTCGAAGTTACGAGCGTGCGTGGAAACTGCGCAACGCACGCTTATGAAACAGTCATTTTTTTGAATTTTTTCACCAGATTTTCAACATAGGCTTTTTGAGAGCCCGCCTCATGAACATTGGCACTGTCATTTCATTAATCAGTCCCGACAGGTGATTCCTCGCAGTGATGGCAAAATCACCTTTCAGGACCAAATAACGCCATGACAGTGACTGAATTCATGAGGAGGGGCTTCAATAACCTTCTGTTGAAAATTTGGTGCAAAAATTCAAAAAAATGCCTGAGATATGCACCAAAGCTGGAAATAAACCTATTTATGCTATTATACAGCTTACGGGCATTTCTTCAGTTCCACGGTTGGGTTTGAAGAGTGCAGACATGTTCCTGGTCCACGAAGATCTGCGCACTGGACTCCGGAGGTAAGTATGGGGGTGGGAGGTGGGGAGGCAGGGTGTGCAGAGGGTGGGCTCGGGTTAGGGGAGGGAGCATGACAGATCGCGATGGACCATTTTCCTCTTTTACAGATTAAAAAAACATTGCGGGATTTTTTTTTTTACAGGGGCATTTGGCACACTGGGGTGGGCTCCCAGCATGCCATTGTTTGGAGGGGGCTAGCTGATGGGGGATTGGGCACTCCCCTTGGCACACAACAAATGTGGGGAGGCATTATGCCGATGGGGAGTGGGCTCCCCCGTCAGCACATGAACTAGGTCAGGGCATGCCGACAGGGGGATTGGGCACCCCCGAAATCAGCATTGTGGCAGATAGTGGTGGCAGTCACTGCCACCATGTTTACTAGAATGCTTCACCAGAAAAGGCATGTTGGAAGGTGCCACTGCATGATGAGCTTGGCTCTCATTGCAGTAGACCTTTTCTTAGATGTGCTCACCACATTACGTGTTGCTGGTGTGGTGCCTGAATGCTGCCTTTTTGGGGAATGAGGGATGCACCTACTGATCTGTGCCCTGAATTCGCCCACAGTGACTGCACCTCCAAATCTGCTACTACTGCAATATGTTGACTGGCACACAAGTGCGAGCCAACATAAAAAAATCACTCCACAGGCCATGTTTAAGTTGCCCACGCATGACATGCCTGCATGGAGTTTGCCAGTACTTGCTGATTTAAAGGAAAAATAAAGCCTTCTGTCCCACAGTTTCAGACACCTACCAATCCCTGCATTATTTTCCTTCTCAACAGTTTTATTCATTCTTTGTTCATATTTCTAAGATTTAAACCCAAATTAAAACCAGAAAGTGAAGCCATCAATGGGATTGGCTTCACTACTCCCAACTTGGCAATTAGCTTCCTTGTGCCCAAGCTCAGCAGCACAAAAGCTCCTCAAAGACAGCAGGGCAGCTAGTGATTTTTTTGCTGAGGAAAGAATAATCTGATTGTACTAAAAGACAGAAAGAAGCCATTACTGTGATCCGCTTCAGTGACAGCACAGTCGAGTCCCGCTCTGCATTACATGCATGTGTGCTTAACGGATCTGCACCCGCTGCATCACTCTTTCCTCACATCTTCTCCTGGTACAAGCTGTAAACATGATGTGTGTACCAGGAGAAGAGCACTAAACTGAGTGTGTGTTTGTGTTTGGGGGGGCTGTAAACTGACAAGAAGAGAATGCCGGGGGAGCAAGAGAACATGGTGGTGACAAAAAGAAGCCATCACTGTGATCTGCTTTGGTAACATTACGTGCACATGTGCTCTGAAACAACACTGTATGCTATAGAAATGGATCGGCAGCTTCACTCTTTCTTGGCATCTTCTCCTGGTACGAAGTGTAAACACACTGTGTGTACCGGGAGAAGAACACTAAACACAGTGGGCAGGATTCTCGAAGAACAGCAAAAATTCCACAGCTGTGGGAAAAAAGCTTGCAGCACTGCGGAAATGCAGTTGTGTGATATTCTTAAAGAAAATCCCGCAGCTGAGGGAATTCCACAAAAAGTTCCACAGCTGTGGAATTGCAGTAGCTGTGGGATCCTGTAAGTGCTGTGAATCTGCAGTTGTGGAAATGGCTAAGGAGTCACAGCAATAGTAAATCTATGTAGCTGAAGCAGCAGACTTTAACATTGCTGCCATAATATGAAGCTGACAGCACACACAAAGAGACCTGCAACCAGTCCCTCAACTGGGACCACTGCAGCACCACAGGTACCAGCGATACCATGGTACCACAGTGGCTGACTGTCATTGCTGGTTGTCCCTCCCTGGGGTGTTCCTGTGGCCTGTGGGGGTAGCACTTGCTGCAGGCTGGCCAGACTCTACTGCCTGTTGGGCTCTGTCATGGGCTGCACTGGGTCTGGAGGTTGTTGCCTGTTGCCATATCATGGCAATGTGTGCATTTGCTGCTGTACTAACAGCCACTGCTATACTATCTGGGATGCTATTACCTGTGCCTCACCTTCACCTTAATTAATTCCAATTGCTGGGGCACTACTGCAGTGTGCTGAGGGAAAGTTACACCTCATTCCACTGTGTGTAACATTCTTTCCTCAGCTGTGGAAAAAAACTGGCTGTGAATAGCCTTTCAGGGGCTGTGCTTTACTTATCTCACACCTTTTTATCCTGAGGAACTTCCGCAGCTGCACTTTTTTCCACAGTCCATAGTGTTTTTTCCCACAGCTGCGGAGGGTTTTGTGAATGGCACTTGGAGCAAACTCCCCTTTTCTTCCATAGCTGAGGAAATTTTTGGGACTTAGGGAAGGTTTTGCACCTTCTGAAAGCTTTGAGAATCCTGCCTTGTGAGTGTGTGTGTGTGTGTGTGTGTGTGTGTGTGTGTGTATTTGTGCATGTGTGTTTTGAGGGTGACTGCAGAATGACAAGAGAACTTGGTGGGGGGACAAGAGAATGCAGGGGAATCTCCATTCATTAGACTTGGCTGAAAAGGAGAAAAAAATAAATAAACTTCCAGATAGCACATAGAGAATGCTGCAAAAATGTGTGTGACGGGCAGAAAACAAGATTAAAAGAAGGGGACAGAAGACAGAGACAAATACAGGGGAGGTATTGGGGGAAGTGGCAGCCACAGAGTTATACTACAGCAGTGCCACCTACTGGCCAAAATAATAAGTACTACTTTATGTATAAGTACTGTATACCTACGCATTCAAAAAATTAGCAAAATTTAGTTTTAAATTACAATTTTTAATCCTATTTTATTTTTTACAAATGAGCCATTGTATAATAGGAATAATGCACTCAGGGTGTGTGTCGTGCTGGGATACCATCACTTCTCGGGCATTGCACACACTTGGCCTGCGGCCTCATGCCAAACCTCCTGAGGTGTGATGTTATCCCAGCACAACATACACCCTGTCATGCATCATTCCTTTAATAACCCTGACTTTAAGCTAACAAAGCTGGTGGATATTCACCTGGGCAGAGACTTAGCTCTGCATGTGACATTTAGACAATATAGATTGTGTATAATAGTAGTATATGCTCCACAAACAAAAGCTTGAAGGGTTATGTTGTTTCAAGAAATACAGCCTTATCTGCATTCATCCAGAGTGAAAATATGGGGAGATGACTTTAACTGTGGAGTAGCAAGAACTGATAGAGGCCTGCAAACTGCAAACATGTTCAGTGACTCCATTGTTTAAATGCTTTAGTGGGACAAGCTTTGTTAAAAGATGCATACTGTGCTAAGCATTTAACAGGTGGACATATTTACAGTATGTTAGAGGTACTTTATTCACAAGGATTGATTATTTGTTTATTTTCAGAATAGTTACAGTTCTAGATGCAAAAACATGGAGTACGAAAATATTGGACCATACGTTATTGCAATGTGATATGAAATGGGGAGGAGCCCCTAGTCATGGGAAGAGGCCCTGCGATTAAATAAATAATGCTTTGATAGACCCAATACTAGAGAATCAGGTTCTGGCTAGATCTGATACGGCTGCAGCCAAGCTAACTGAACTCACAGCGGAACACATCACAGTCCGCTGTGTCAAAGATGGCAGTTGAAGCACAGTGTGCATATGAAAGCATAAACATAGAATTTAAAGGCAGATAATGACTGCTTGGCCCACCTAGTCTGCCCATTTACTTACCTAATGGATAAGCTGCAGATCCTAGTTAACCAACAGCCTACTTCCTCCTACCCCCCACTAGAATTGCCTTATGTCTGTCCCATGCATTCTTGAATTCCCCCACTGTTTTTGATTTTATGACCTCCTCAGGAAGGCTGTTCCATGTATCCACAACCCTCTCTGTGAAGAAATACTTCCTTGCACTGCCTCTGAGACACCCTCCTCTATCTTCAAATTGTGCTCCCTTGTTCTTGCACATCTCTTTTTTCTGAAAGCAGCATGCACAACTTCACTTCTGCAGTTGAGGTGAGGTCATGCACTGAGCCCTGGCAGCCATCTTGGACATGGAGGAATGTTCCGCCGTTAGCTCAGTGTGCATGCACAAGTTCAGCACAACTGCAGAAGTGAAGTTGTGCATGTGCAACCACTTGTGCATGCGCACTGAACTTCAGCAGCCATATTGAGCATGGTGGGCCATGGCTGGAAAAGAAGTGCACCCAAGTAGGGAAATGAGCAGAGTGTTTTGGAGTTGTGGAATCATCATGGAGTTACAGAATCATCTTAATGTAACTCCAAATTTGTGCTTCAGTATCCCATTTTTACAGCTACAGCATGACGGCTGCAGGCTCAGCCCACTGCAGCCATAAAAATGGGATTCTTTGTGGAAAGCTAATCTCTCATTGCAGTGCTTTTATGAAGATATTGTCCTCTGTTGGGAGAATAGCAAAATGGATTTTAGTAAACTGTTTAAGACATATACAGGACATAAAGCTAGCAGAGAATATTTAAAATATTTACATTTGAGAGGTCCGTTGCAAAATGTAATTTCTAGGACTGAACTGGAAAAAAACAGACTATAGCTCGCAGTACTTCAAAGACGAATGAGGCAACTCTAATACATTAGAGCTCAGTCCTTGCAACAAGAAATAAAATTTGGAACTCTGTGTACTAAACAAATTTTGATCCGTACAAAGATTGCCAGAAAAGAGTAGAAAGTACAGTAGATCCATACAATCCTTGTATAATACCAATGGACAGATAGTAAGCACTAAGAATTAAATATTACAGGCAGCTTTCAAGTTGATTAAAGACACTTTTAATACAGAACTAGAGATGTGCAAAATTGGCAAATTTTATTATGCAAAATATTTTTGCAAAATTTGCCCATTTTGCCAACATTTTTTGCAGAACCTAAATTCAGAATTTCACCTTTGTAATAAGATATTTTGCCTGCAGAATGAGAAATTTCACCTTTCACATGTGAAATTTCGCCTTCTGCAGGTGAAATTTCCCATTATGCAGGTGAAATTCCAAATTTTGCACCCAGTGAAATATTTTGCGTAATGGGTGAATAGCGCAAAAAATTTTGCATGGCAAAATTGCTGATTTCACCAGCAAAATATAATTTCGCAACACCTTTATACAGAATTTGACATAAAAACTGACTCTTCTTTTTTTCACAACTCAATATTCCAGATGTGAAAAGAATCAGATAGGGCAGCATTGGTAGCACCCATCACAACAGAAGATGTAAAAAAAAAAAAAAAGGCAATGACTCTTTGAAAAATAATATGGCACCAGGGATAAATGGATTAAGTTCAAAATTTTATAAAAAGTTTAAAACACAGTCAGCTCACTCCGTGGCTGAAATATATAGCACATGCCTCCAGCAAGGTGCCCTTCCTGATGATGGCACTCCTAATATACATTTACAAAAAAAGGATATAAGACAGACCTAATGAATTGGAGACCTTTGAGCTGATTAAATACAGACTATAAAATTTTAGCAGTAATCCTTGCAAGAAAGGCTTGGTAAAATTGTAGAAATTCTTATAAGTCCCTGCCAGACATGTTCTTTTAGAAATAGACAGATACAACATGATCTGATCATTGTAAGAACATTATTTAGCAGAGGGTCAATGGATTTGGTAAATGGATATATACTTAGTATAAACCAAGGAAAACCTTCAATAAGATCTCACATAAATATTTATTTTAAGCATTAAAAATCTTTAAACTTTTAAACATCTTAATACAATGGGTTTCGTGCCTACTGTATATCAAAAGGAAGTTATTATACCTAATATAAATGATTGGTTAGGGAGCCAATGTATTGCTTAGCTCTAACATGGGGCTTAGCACAGTTAATTACTGAGTCAACACACCTGACCTTTAAATTTCTCTCTTCTCAATAAATGCTTCATTTAATTTTTACTAGTTCCCCATATCATTATCTAAAGGTAGGTACAATGGCTGATCTTGCTAGTGACCATCATGTTGTTTTGTATATGAAAGGAAGGATGAAACGCCCCTCAAAATGAGTACAATTTAGATTTATGAAAAGGTTTGATTATTTTAATCTGCCTCCTCTGTTTCTCGTGGGGCTCTTGACATCAGTCCTGCCAACATGGGTTGATTTTGCTGGCTAGTCTTCCTGACCTGCCTCTCCGTCCTGTGCGTGCCTGACCAGTTTATTGCTATTTCTTTATGGTATCCCCCTCTGGACAGTTACCCTCCCCCTCTGTGCCGCACCTGGCCAGAATACTCATTTGTGCTCTTATGTGTACCATGTATACCAAGGTCTGGAGTCGCACTCATGGAGTTTTGGCTACATAAATGGTTACGTGTTCCTTCTGCTCCCAGAATCCTTAGATGGTTACCTTGTGCCTCATTATCATTCCATCTATCTGTTTTCCTTCCATTGGCTTGTACAGGTGATATTGAGCTCAGTCCTCGGCCCTCAAGCCCTACACTGTCACATACCTCCATCTCAGCTTCCCAACCTCCCCCCAAATGCCACATAAATCACAGTACAGCTACCCAACAACCTCCAAAAGGCCTAAAGATAGCCCACATGACTATCCACAGCCTTCACCCCAAATTTGCTGAATTGGAAGCCTGGGTGATTCAGAAGTCCCTCAACATTTTTTGCATAGAAACATAGAAACATAGAATTTAATGGCAGATAAGTACTGCTTGGCCCACTTAGTCTGCCAATTTCCATGATTAATGGATAAGCTGCAGATTCTGGTTAACCAACAGTCTACTTCTTCCTAATCCCCACCAGAATTGTCTTATGTCTGTTCCATGCATTCTTGAATTTCCCCACTGTTTTTGACCCCACAACCTCCTCAGGAAGGCCATTCCATGCATCCACCACCGTCTCCTTTAAAAAATACTTCCTTACATTGCCCCTGAGCTGTCCCCCTTCTGTCTTCAAATTGTGCCCACTTGTTCTTGCACATCTCTTTTATTGAAAGATGTTACCCTTTTCAATTTTGTTGATTCCCTTGAGGTACTTGAAATTTTCTATCATGTCCCCCCCCCACTCCTTTCTTTCCTCGAGGATATACATATTAAGCTCCTTTAGTCTCTGTTCATATGGCTTGTGGTGCAGATCCTGCACCATTTTAGTTTCCCTCCTCTAGACTGTCACCATCCTGTTTATGTCCTTGCAGAGATGGGGTCTCCAGAACTGCATGCAGTACAGCAGATGAGGTCTTATCAACTGTCTGTGCAGAGGGATAACAATTTCCTGTTTTCTACTGGTGATGCCCTTCCCTATACATCACAGTATCCCCCAGCCCTCCTTACTGCCATTTCACATTGCTTGCTTACCTTTAGGTCATCTGATATGACTAACCTCATGTCCCTTTCCATTTTTATTGTTGTTAGTACCTACCCCCCATTGTGTATTCTTCATCTGGGATTTTGTATTCCAGGTGCATTACTTTGCACTTCTTTGCATTGACTCTAAGCTGCCATAGTTTTGACCATTCATCCAACCTTGCCAAGTCCCTTTTCATTTTTTCCACCCCCCTTGTGTATCCACCCTGTTGCAGATCTTTGTGTCATCTGCAAAGAGGCACCCTTTTCCATCCAGACCCTCCACAATGTCACTTATAAAGACATTAAAAAGGACCGGTCTCAGTACTGAACCCTGCGGTACCCCCTATTAACCCCCCTTTCTTCAGAGTGGACTCCATTTACTATTACCCTCTGAGTTGTCCAGCCAATTTTTACCCAGGCTGCCACCCTGGGACCCACTGTCAGGCTGGATAACTTGTTTATTAATCTTTTGTGTGGAACTGTTTCAAATGCCTTGCTAAAGTCTAAGTAGGCCATGTTCACAGCCCCTCCCTGGTCTACTACTTTGCTCACCCAGTCAAATAAATCTGTTACGTTCATCTGATATGACATTCCCGCTGTGAATCCATGCTGTCTTGGGTCCTGTGCCCCGCTGGCCTCTAGGTACTCAACAATTCTTTCTTTCAGAAGTGATTCCATCATTTTCCCTACCACTGAGGTCAAACTAACAGGTCTGTAGTTTCCTGCCTCTGCTTTGCTCCCTCTTTTGTGAAGGAGACTCACATCTGCCTTCCCCCAGTCCTCAGGTACCACACCATCCTCCCATGATTTGTTAAAAACAGTAGTCAGTGTTGTCACTAGTTCTCCCCTTAGTTCTTTCAGAATTCTGGAGTGAATACCATCAAGTCCCATTGCTTTGTCCACCTTCAGCTTTAGGAGTTCTTTCAGAACCCTTTCTTCAGTGAATGAACTTGTATTGACTTCCTTAACCAGAGCACTTCTATTGATTGGATTAGGTACCGCCCCCTCCTCTTCTTTTGTGAATACTGAGCAGAAGTATTCATTCTTTATACCTGCTTTTTCACTGTCACTCTCTGCCCACCAACCCTCCCCTTTCTTTAGCCTCACTATCCCTCCATTGGACTTTCTTCACTCCCTAACGTATCTATAAAAGGTTTTATCCCCCTTCTTAACTGAGTTGGCTATCTTTTCCTCAGTTTGGGCTTTTGCTATTCTAACTGCCTTCCCCGATTTCTTCTACTTTAACAGTTCTCTTTTCTGCTCATTCTGTGTTTCCTCATACTTCCTGAATGCTTTCTTTTTCTCCTTAACCTTCCCTGCCACCTCTTTTGAGAGCTATAGTTTCCTTCATTTTGATTTGCTTATTTGCTACACACAAAGGCTTGTTGCCTCTGTGATGGCAGTTTTGATGTGTCCCCATTGTCCCTCCACCCCTCCTTCTTGCCCATTTCCTAGTGCTGTTCTGGGCCACTCTCCCATTTTGACAATGTCAGCCCTCCTAAAGTCCATTACCCTCACTTTTATATGGTTTGACTCTACGGAAGTATTTATTGTGAACCACACTGCTTGGTGGTCACTTGTTCCTGGATGACTACCCACTTCTAAATCTGAGATCCACTCTCTGTCCCCATTTAAGAGTACCAGGTCTAAGATTGCTCCCTCCCCAGTGGGTTCCAGCACTAGCGGTCTGAGGCATGCCCCATGTAAGGCCTCAAGAATGACCCTGCTCTTGGATGTGGCTGCAGTCCATGTCATCCAGTTAACATCTGGCATATTCAGGTCCCCCATCCACAATATCTCCCCTTTTTCTACCATTCTAAGGATGCCTTCTATCATTTCCTTGTCCATTTCCTCCCCCTGAGATGGGGGTCTGCATACAGCCTCCATTGCAGATTGTGGTGCCATTTTCTGTCTCCAGGGTGACCGAAGTGCCTCCTCTCCTCCCTGTTTACCCTTTAGTTCCATTGCTTTGATCTCTTCCCTTCTGTAGAGAGCTACTCCTCCTCCTCTTCTGCCCTCCCTGTCCCTCCTGTAGATTGTGTACTCTGGTATGTTGACATCATAGTCATGGTTCTCTGTGTACCATGTTTCTGTGACTGCCATGATATCCAGGCATCCCTCTTCCATCAGCACCACAATTTCAGGGAGCTTGTTATCCAGACTATGGGCATTGATACTCATTAACCTCCATTTTTTGATGGCCTTACCCCTTTTAGCCCCATCCCTGTCCTTACTGCCTTTACCTTTTTCTCCATTTACCCTTGCCCTCTCCCTATTGACTTCTCTATTTTGGTGTTTACCTAGCAAAATATCCTGATTTGAGGGGGGGGGGGATTTTCCTACTCCTTTTCAGTGTCTCCCCCCCCTTGGCTAGTTTAAATTCTTGCTAATGAAGCACTTAAACCTATCACCTTGACAAAACCTGTTAGCACTTGAGCACAAACATAGCAATTATCTCATGCAAATGAGGAGTTCCCCCCTGCATATGGGTGAGCAGCAAATTCAGCCCTGATATCACAGGTATGGGGGAGTTGGCTAGGAATGTGCTGGTAGAGCAGGTGGTGGACTGCAATACCACCAGTGTTTGGAAATCCATATGGCAACTGACAATCAGGGGTTACCACTGGATGCCAAGGAGTTGATGAGGTATATGGACCAGTGGATGGGAGAAATATATAGACACTAGGTGGGAGCTGGGACCTACATGGGCCAGGAGGCTGGGGTGGTCTGCTAGCCACTAGAGAATCAATGGTAGCACCCCAGGTAGGGGTAGATCCCAGAACATGTATATACAGGTAGGGGACAGTTGTTTGGGTTGGGTGTGTTGCTAAACACTGGGGCATACTGACTTGTGCATGGGTCAGGGTATCGGAGGGTGGCAGGTGCGACTAGACACCAGGGACTACCTTTGTGGTATCAGGACTGGGATCAGAGGGTAGGGAGTGCAATTAGTTACCAAGGACTTCATTATCATAGGGATGACAGACATTTGTGGGCATTTGGTGCTGATCACCACCAGCATTGAGGTGATGAGTTATCACAGTATGGGTGCAAACCTGCTGCCACTTCCCATGCAAATGAGCCCATAATGGCTATGCATATGGCCCCTTAGCACCTTGCATGTTCAATGGGCTCATTTGTATTCTGTTGCTGAATATTGCACTCCAGCTCCTGGAGCTATTTGATCTGGGGGCACAATTCACTAATGGCTGGTTGCAGCCCGGGTCACTCTCTGACTTTGGGTTGTGCCAACATAGCCAATATTCAGTCAAATAGCGCAGGTGCACTATCTGACTGAATATAGCATCCCCCGGCTTGGTCACAGGTGCAAGTGCAGTGCAAACCTTTGTGCTCCGTTTTTGTGATTTTTTGAATATCTGGCCTCTAATGTCTGGAATAGACTACCAGCAGAAGTAGTGGGGCCAAAACACTGGGGGACTTCAAACATGCATGGGACAGACGTAAGGGCGTTAGATAGGAAGCAGGGAGGTGGGAGGGTCAACAAAGACAAGCTAGGATCTGCAGAGACAGAATAAGTAGGGAACATCTGAGCAGCTTACAATCACACATGGGTGCGGTGTGCATATTTATGGAACACATACAAACAGAGGAGAGAAAGAAGTAAGTCCCAGCTGAGGCACTTACTTCTTTCTTTTCTTTGTTAAAATCTGAGCAGACTAAATGGACTAAGCCGTTTTCTGCCAACAAATTCTATGGGCCAGATTTTCAATGCTTCAAGAATGTAACAAGCCCCAAGTGCGCCAAACATACAGCGCATGGGACTTGCAGCATTCTCCGGGTTACAGTCAGGAACTTCCATCCCTTACACATGGCACAGGTCCTTAAACCACAGTTTTGTAGTCTAGCATGCACTACCCCTCGGAGACTAAGTTATGGATCTGGTGCAAGCTGCCGTAAATCAAGGAAACTGTTGCAACTGCAATCAAGATTGAAAAATTGGGCACAGTTGTGGCAAATGGGTCCAGCACATCGGAAGAAACTAAGTCCCATGGCACAGGGCACAATGCAAGCCCTGCACCACCACTTGAAAATCTGGCCCCATGTTTCTATGTTTCTGTTCAGTAGTCAGAACAATTGAATTTGAGGTAGGCTGTATGTGAAAATTAACATTTGTTTGAGTTGTGTCATTTGAATTTAGGACCTGGCATCCCTGAACTCAAACCATGGTTTTTTGACTTTCATTTCAGCTGTTGTGTACAGATAGTAATACAGATACACTGCTTGGGCAGAGGGATGAATGATGATCTGAGGATCACTTGCCTTAAACTCTTGTGCAAATAACGTTTTGCTTTTTTTTTTTTAGAGTTGGCAATTTATTGACAACTGCCATCGTGTAGTTTCATAACACTTAGCCAGCTCGAAAGCATTTTTATTTTCTGAACTCATTTTGCAGCTCTTCTGAAATGCATCAGCAGCTTTGCCACGTTGCAATGGAAGACTGAGCTTCAACTGTTATGCAACAGTTTCTGCACAGCTTTGTGTTCAGTCTACCAACACTATGTAACACACTGAAAAATGCAAAGGCACTCCTTAGCATGTAAGTTTAATAGAACAGTACTTTACAGCACAATTTAATATTAAACTGTGACTCCAGCACGGTGGTTTAGCAATTTCCGGTAAGTTATACACAGTGGTCTAGATATTCAAAAATGCTGTGCCTCGTGCAACTGAGTTGCACCAGCACAACCCCAGAACTGTGCCCCAGGGCAATATTCAAAGGTGCTAATTGCTCAGCGCAATTCCCACTGCACCAGGGTGCAAAGATAATGTATGCAGCACATCTCCAGAGCGCGTGCCCATGTATATGCAGCACATTCTGATATTCAGCCCAGGATGTATGGTGCATCTGCTGGCACAACCCAGAGATGGGCTGTGTACCTGGGCTCACAGTTGAGCACTTACAAAATGGCTCAAGTGCATGCCACCCACAGGCTTGCTGCTGTATTGCTGTGCACAACATAGCAGCCACCAGCTGTGGGTGGCAGCCTCCCGAACACCATGCACAGCCACCCACACAGCTTCCTGAAGGTCCAGTGTAACACCCCACCCCTCCTGTAGTGGTGATTGCAGTGCTCGAACATATGGCCAAGTCCCTGGTAGTTTAGTGGTACCCCCCCTCCCCATCCTGACCCTTCGATCGCTGGTGCCGTGCTGTAAGAAATATACCTGGTGGTCCAGTGGCACCCCCTTCCCATCCCATATTCCAGATTGCAGGCACCATAATGTAAATAACATCCCTGGTGGTCCAGTGGTTCCCCCCACCCCAGCCAAATCCCCACTCACCATCGAATACTGAAACAATGCCTCTCTGGTGGTCCAGTGGTAACCTCCACCCACTCAGGACATCCAGCCTACCCAGCTCCCCCCCCAGTTATCAGCGAGCAGCAGACCAACCCGCATACCACTGCAGCTGCCTACCAAATGACAGCTTACGGTAGTGGCTGCAAGCTCATTTGTCCACAGTGTGATTGGAGGATCGAGATGGGGATGGGGATGTGGGTACCACTAGACTACCAGGGACTTGGCCATATGTTTGAACACTGTGATCACCACTATGGGAGGGGCTGGAGGTACACTAGTTAGCAGGGTCATGGGCATTATGTCTGTCATGGCAATTGCTGCACTGGGCTGGGGTGGATCCTCTGGACCTTCACTTCCAGCACTGCATGGTGTGCAAGGTGCCAGGTGCATTTTGCTGGCAAACCCTGCACAACTCATGCAAATGGGGCCATAATTACAAGCAAATGGCTCCATTTGTGTCTTACATGCATAATGGCTCCATTTGCATATCGGTGTCTGAATATCAGGAATTTGTGCACGCCATATCTCTGATGTGTTTATGCATTATCCATGCCTGGTATTCAGTCCTGTCTGGGGGGGGGTTAGGCTGGTGCACTGTATTTGTGTAAGGTGCAATCTTTACTATATTCAGAAGGGATGCACCATGGCACATCACTTTTGAATATATCCCTTGGTTACTCCAGTGGAGTTCAGTTGTGCTGAGCACCCACCTGCACCATTGCCAGGCATATGTTTGAATATTGGGCCCAGTATGCGCTGCTAGATCCAGCATAACATCTTGCAAAACTGTTAATTAAGAGCTGTAACTCAGTGTTTAATTGCATTGTAAGATAACTGTAAATGTGGTCCAGCTGAGTAGAAAAACATTTTATTAAAGCTGCTCTTGAGCTATTCTGGAGTTAAAAACAACACCATGTGAACTGGCAATGCCAATGCACTCCAACCGTAAAATCAATGCAAAACCAGCTCAATAGCATAACAGTTCAACGCGAATTGTAGAGTATCTCAGTCTGTCTGCAATATATTTGTCTCATTCTCTGTCTCCACATACATTTCATTTTGCCATTGTCTACAGGTTTGGGCATCAATCTTTCTGGCCCTGCATCCATGTTGCTAAACTCAAAGTTAAACATGACTGATTCTGTCCAAACAACAATCACTGTGGCACCCCACCAGTCACATTACCTCAAATCTGATTTGTAACCATTGACTCTTACTCTGTCTTCTTCCCATGAACCAGCTCTTCCCGTGAACCACCATATGATCCAGTAAAGTACTGTATATGTGCCCCTAACCACCTGTCCTCCATTTATTTCCTTTTATTTGCCTTTAAACAAAAAAACAAAGAAAATAATTTAATGGCACTAATGGGATTTGGCATTAAAGCAAAGGAGAATACAAGCAAACTAGAATTGAATCATACAGTATAAGATAATGTAATCCTCAAACTGTTGTGGATTCCAAAGCATCTTCATGAAAAAAAAAAAATAATTTCCCAAAGCTCTCTAAAGTCAGAAATGGCTTTCTCATTCATGAGTGATGATAACCAGAAGGAAGAGGAGAGGCTAAGTAAAGTAATAACATATGACAGTGTGTGGGTTGAGATGAAATCTCCTTGCCTCTGAGTGTGTTGTGACAAATGAAGTTAAGCTGAGTGCCTTTAACCAGGGTGTGGATTGCTGCAGCCCATCAGTGCATTATTGTGCTAATACAATTATATGATAAAAATGAAAAAGTAAAGCATTTAAAAGTTAAAAAATGAAACTTACAGGTGTATGGATTTAAGAATACGATGTGATTGGCAGCTGAAACAAGTGCCAAAGTGTGGCTTGTACTGTGCAGTTACACAGGTTTGAGTAGTGAACAACCAATAACAGTGCTGGATTTTTTTGATCTATTTTATAAAAATGTTTGTACTTCTATGATTAATCCAGAACCCTAGTTCTACTGCATGACTACAAATAAAATTGCCAGCTGACTGGAGAAATAACTCACTCACCTGAGTAAATATGACAATTCTGTCTTAAATATAATGTCAGTATTGTTATAGAGAACCCAAGCCAACATTTTGAGAAATTGTTTCTCTTCATCCTGGATTGCAGCGAATATTAAAGTTAAAAGAAACACATATAATCATAACCTCTTTTTTATGTAAATAGGTTTAACCTTTGAGACACACCAAATGGCTTCCAAATCTAAAAAATCCAATTATTTATAACACAAGCGAAATGTCCTATATTGCATTCAATATACTCAGTAGACTTACTGCAGTTGAAAACATATCTACAGGGCTCTTGGATCTACAGGAATTCCCATGTGTCAGAGATTTGGATCCACCTACAGAGAAATTGTTCTCATAGACATGCATTGGTTATATAGGAAAATAAACCAATTTAGATTTCATAGTGAATAATTTAATCTACATGTTATATGGGAAAAAAGAGCAATTTAGATTTCATAGTAAATAATTTAATCTACAGGAAAACAAGTAAAATGGTCCTAGAATAGTTACAGGGAACATGCCAAATCAATGTGGGAACATTGTTTGTACCCTAAATCAAGATCCTTGGATGGTCATATTTAGTCAGAAACACAAACAAGCATCCATACATCCATCATACCTGTTCCTCATGGCACTGAAAACACTTTATGCAATTCTTTCTCTCATTCCTTTTTTGTCTAGGGAAACAACAACAAATCTAGCACTCATCCATCTACTGATTCAGCATTTCCAAACAGTTAACTGATTGTCACTATTAAAAAAGGTATTCTCATTTATATCAAGAAATCCTTGAGACACTAGTTGAATATGGAAAAGGTGATAAGATATACAAAACAGCATATAAAGTAATAGATATTTAAACCTTTTTTAGCTTTTTAAGTACCTGGCTATAATATACCCACAGAGTAGAAAACCATGATTTAATATGTACCTTAGACTTGGCATCTTAGAGTATCCTCCTGTCCTCTCTGTTAATCAGCCTGTAGGATAATAAATTTGTGATAAGTATCTCATGTCAGTAGTTAAAAATACAGACGATAAGCTGTGTCTCTCTTCACTGGATTCCAGCAGTTCACAAAACAAAAAGTAACCAAGGCAAATTCAACCTTCTTAGGAATGGATTCCAGAGTCAGTAGAGTAATCTTTAGAACTTTCTGTAGGCTCTGCCACTGTATTGTCTTGTATAAATGTATTCAGTTGATTAACATATAGACAAATCTATGTTTGGTCCTGGAAGAGAAAGAAGCCCTCCCAGATCTGTAATATCCTGATGGTATAAAAGGAACCTTCCTTTTCTTTGCTGAGGGTATATCATGTACAAGGCAACCACGGTTGAGCTCTTACAAAAAGGGCTACCTTGCAGGAAAGTGACCGAATATGGGGGTAGTTGACTACAGCGACGGAATGTTGCTGTATTTACACTTGTGTGGAGTGGGGGATCCATGTCATGCGATGGATGGAAGGGGAGAGAGGGTATGTGGGATGTAGTGCAGTGGTCAGCTGCTGAGCTGGCTGTGTGGTAGGGTGGGTAGGTGGCAGACTGGGGTTGGGAGGGTTCCAGGTTCGATTCTGGGAACAATTGTGTTTTTTGCATCTGGTAGGGTTTTTTTAATTTTTTTTATGTTGTACACCTCAACATGCACCTCCTGAAGATGAGAATCCTAAAGTAGGAGGGTGCGGGGGGGGGGGCATAATATAGAAAACCAGTTGCCGGTTTTCTAGTCGCTGTGAGTGTACATCACTGTAATTCATTTTTGCGATGTACACTAGCCCTAATGGTGATCACTATTCCACAATCGCTGTTGTGACCCTTTGCTGAGTATCATAGGGAACAGCATAAAAAAAGTAAAACATGATTTTCTCCCCTAAAGTCCATGTTCTCTATGGTATAGCCTTTCAGCAGTCAAAACGGAATGAGCTTTGATGGCAGTGGTATTCTGGTGTCCCTGAAATTTGTTGGAACATCCATGTGAAGTAAAGTAGGTATTTGAATTACCAGTAAGTCCTGCTTACAAGTTACTCTCTTTTGTTAATTGCTCTGCTCCACCCCATAATCCCTTCAGGGCACAGGACTATTTTGACGAGTCTGACTGCAACAACTGAAGCAGAGCACACTGGAAGCAGATGATGACCTGCAGGGATCCAATAGGTTTTTCGTTTTTATTTCCATTAACTACATATATTTTGACTCTAGCTTTATTCTCCCACTAGTTCTGAACTGACACTACCACCAGAAATGTTCTGCATATACCATGATCTTTATACACATGCACATCTAGCCTCCCACAATTAAGAGAGTGCAGCAAACAGGATACAGTATTCTTCCTCTTGGTAGGACTCTAACAGTAATTTGAGCCCAAGGACACAATTTTTTGTCTGCCAACAGCAAGGCCAGGAATCAGTTTCATGAAAAAAGTTTTGGCATCTCTGAGGAGAACTGACTCATTGGCTACTGTTACCTTGCTCATGGTCTACAAGAATATTGTAGCCAAATATGAAGATCCTTTCAAGACAGCTCCAGCTCACCAAATAGCATTTCAAACCACACTATTGGATGCTTTGGATAAGCCATCTGCTTCAGTGGCTTCTGTGATAAAGCCAGCATTTTAATATTTATATGAGCAAGATGTGAAACTGCACAAACAGCAAACATCTACAGTATCCTACTTTCATCCACCTTAGCATCCTTTCATATATCCTAGTCTGTTGATAAAAATTCTAAAATACAAACTCAACATATTGCTCACACAGAGGCCCAAACCACCCCTGAGCAGACGATTAAACAAATGAATATTAGTCTTCCAAATATTAATAAATCAATGAGCCATTTAGATGCAAGAATGGATGCTTTAGACATTCATGCTCAAGAACTGGATTCCAAAGTATGTAAGGGACATGATATTCAAAGATCCCTGTTTGTAAACACAAAATGTTTACTCCAGGAGCAAATTAGTGCCAGAAGCAAGCTACTGGAATATTTCAACATACCCAAAGCACATAACAAGTACTAAAGCCATGTTCTAGTAAACTATCCAAACAAGACAGGCATTATCCTGACGGCTCCCACAAACCACAGCTTTTGGCTGGCCACATGAGGCATGTGGCCAATAGAGAGATATGGGTCTAAAAGGAGTAAATGATCTGTTAGGACCCACAAATGATGATTAATCATATGGAGCAATCTGCCATATTCATACATTTCCCCACAAACGAACCCATAGCACAGGCAATGCCCTATGTGGTCATTTGCATCTTATTAAGGTCTCTCTACATGCCAAAAGCAAATGGGGATTGTGTTCTTCCATTGCCTGTCCACTCTGTTTTAACTAATCCCTGGTAGTCTAATGGTATCTCTAATCACTTGTTCATCATGCATGCAGTATGCCCTGGTGGACTAGTGATCACTCCACCTTTGTTTACTTGTCCAGCATGCAGACAGTATGCCTTGGTAGTCTTGTGGTCATCCCATCCACAAGCAATGCCACCTATATTCAAGTGCCTAGCCCTCCCCATCTCCATACTCTGTAAATATCCCAGAGACCCCACCCATGATTGCAGGTTCTTATAGTCTCGCTGATGAGGGATTGCTAGAGATTCCCAGGGTTCGCCTTCAGTCATCTGGGGCCAGAGCTTTTTCTTTCATGGCCCCAACCCTGTGGAATTCTCTACCTCGTCAGACTAGAGAGTACCTGTCCATGGAATCATTTAAGGTGTCCCTGAAGAGTTATTTATTTGAATTAGCATTTGCATAGGTTTATTGCTGCTTTTTATTGTTTTTAGGTCTGTATTTATTATGTAAGATGCTGTTTTGTATTTGCGCTTTGATATGCTGAAAAGCGCACTATAGATAAAATTTGATTGATTGATTGATTGATTGATAGTCCTTCAAATCCCCCTCGTAGTACGGTGGCCCCCACCCCCAATACATGAGGCAACCCCCCCTTAATGGTAGCTTGAAATTCCTGACCACTCTCCACCACTGCCAGCTGCATCAACTTTATATAGCCAATATGCAGGAGTCTATGTACTGTGTGTAGACATTTGTGCATTGGCTCTGTGAGGCAGATGGCTGCTGACACTGGCAGCAAGTGGTAAGGGTGTATGGGCTGCCATGAAAGGAGCATTTCCTCACACATCAGGAGGTGGGGCTTCTGGAGTACCAAGGGGCTGGGAGCATTATACAGACTGGTGATTTGGATGGTGGGGTCCTTGTGATTCCTATAAAGTTCAGGGATTAGAGGGTAGGGAACGTGTAGTACAGATTGCAGTACTGAGGGGGTAGGGGATTAGTAGACAGTCAGGGCAAACTGTCTACATGATGGATGGGCATTCATGGTTGGGTGACCACTAGACTAATGTTTGCATGCTGGATGGGTGATCATGTGGGGGTGGACTGCTAGACTACCAGTGACTACTTCTAGTATGCTGGACTGGCAATTGGGGGGATGCTACACTGCCAGGGGATGTTTGTGCATTATTGGGCAGGTAATCAAGGAGTGGTTAACCACTACTGCCCGGGAATGCTGTTTGGCACACAGATAGGCAATTTGGGGGAGGGGAAGCACAGTGGCATAAGACTAGGTCTGTGGGGGCATAACTTAGTATGGCAATAATAGCTCTGTAAAGTCTCCATAAACCTTTGGCTATGCCAGTGTGCCTACTGTATTTGCAAGAGCACTCAGCTGCTTTGCAAAGATGCACTGGCATCAGTTGGAACTGCTTAAACCTCCTAAAACCATCCTAAGTCGAATGCTACCGCATGGAAACCTTGCTAAGCTAAAGACCTGCCTCCTACAACAAGACTGGTCCCCTATCTACAATACGTTGGATGTGGACACTGCCCTAGACTTCTTCATTAAAACTTTCAACACTGCCTATGACACCTACGCACCTTTCAAAAAACGTAAAATCAAAGCCCTCTCTAATCCCTGGCTAACAGCCAAACTACTGGCTCAGCTTAAAGTACGTGACCATCTTTGGGTTATAGCCAGGGCCACAGGCTCCGTAACAGACTCACTTAACCGTAAACAGGCATGCAACCTATGCACTTCACAAATCAGGCAAATGAAGAGCTCCTATTTCAAGAATGCTCTAGAAACCACATGGGGTGATGTGATATCCATTTGGGACAATATATGTAATATTGCGGGCAAACAGTCTAAATCCTCTCCAACGGCATTGAACATTGTTGGCTTCACTACCCATGACCCTAAGACTATGGCTGATGCCCTAAATAAAACCTTCACTGACCTCAGTGGTGTCCTCTCACCAGACTTCTTACAGGACTTGTCAGTTCCAAAACTCGTATCCCAAACCACCTCACCAGACAAACCACTATTTCACTTTAAAATAGTTAAGACATATGAAGCCTACAGATACATAAAAAAGGCCTGCTCTAAATCTAGAAATAACAGTGACACCATTGATCTAAAACTTCTGTCCCTCACCTTGGAAGAAGTGATCCACCCCCTCACCAAAATTCTCAACCTCTCCCTGTGCCAAAGTCAATTCCCCAACACATGAAAGGCTGCTATAGTCACACCAGAGCATAAAGGGGGCGACAAATCCACACCAGGGAACTATCAGCCCATATCTATACTTCCACCCCTCTCCAAAGCTCTTGAACGGATCGTGGCAGATCAACTATCAGACTACCTGCAAAAGTACGATCTACTCTGCATTCAGCAACACGGATTTAGGAAAGGACACAGTACGTCGACGGCCCTACTTGATTTCTCTAGTGAAACTCACAAAGCCTTGGATAAGGGTTATTTAACCGGAGCTGTTTTCATAGACCTCACAAAGGCCTTTGACACTGTTCACCATAGCCTTCTAATCTCTCTTCTGCTCAACATTGGGCTAGCCGAGGGACCTGGAGCCTGGGTAAAAAGTTACCTGGCACAACGTTCTCAAACAGTAAAAATCTCTGAGGTTCTCTCTGACTCCAAACCGGTCCTCTCTGGTATCCCCCAGGGCTCAATTTTAGGTCCTCTCCTCTTCAGCCTACTTCTAAACTTGCTTCCCAAATCCTGCCCTGAAAAATTAATACTCTATGCTGATGATGCTGTAATTCTCTCCTCCCATAAGGATCCAAATCCACTATGACAGAGCTTGCAGCTTGCTTTCTCATGTGTTGAAAAGTGGTTCCTTGGGCACAAACTGGTCCTAAATTAAAATAAAAACCAAAAGTCATGCTTTTTGCCAGACATCAAAATAGAAATAGGCATACTCCACTAGTCATAAAAACTGCTCTTGGAAATGCACTAGAACAAGTGAACACCTTCAAATACCTTGGTATCACTTTTGATGAATGTCTTACTTTTACGGCCCATATCGATAACACTGCAAAAACAGTGCACCAACGCATTGGAATTTTGTACCAGTACCGTCAATTTTTCAACCAAGCTGCCTTGAGGATTGCTGTTCAAAGCTCCATCATCTCAATCATAGACTATGGTCTAATTGTCTATGGCTCAGCTACTACCACTGCACTAAAGCACATCTCAACAGCATTAAATAAAACCTGTTGACTCCTCAGTGGAGCACAGAGATGGACCCACACTTGTGACCTCTACATGGAAACCAGTTGGTTGCATCTTTCCAATCGCCTCATGTATCTCTCCTGTGTGATAGCAAAAAAATCAATCTTGGGACTCACTCCTCCATGTATCCGGGACCTGCTCTGCCTGAACAATGGCACTCATACCACCAGAAGATCTGACCACCAATCTTTCCTTGTTCCTAGATGCCGGACTGCTCAGGGACAAAGATCTTTTACATACTGTACCCCTACCTGGTACAATGCCCTTAATCTGCCCTCCCTATCCTCCATGACATTGGGAGCTTTCAAATCCATACTTTATGCTCACCTCACAGCCTCCAGCTCCTGTGACTGCTTTGACTAAAGTCTCATCCCACTGAGCGCACTTACATTTGTTTCACTCAACCACCATGGTCTCCTCTTTGACAAAGACAACCTGAGTACCACTAACCTGGTTCTGTCTGCTCCTAAACTTATTTCTCCCTCTCCTCCCTCTCAAGCTCTCCAATCCTTATTCCTTGCCCTGACACTGCCTCTGAGTTCGTTTTTCTTTTCTGTACATAAATGTTACTGTTTAAGTTGTGGCCTTGTTAAACGGCTTACTGTTTGTTTGTAACACTGTCTACTATGTTTTTGTACTTAATGACTTGGAACCTTTGTAAAAGAGCCTTGTCTCAAAGGTATTCATTCCTAGAACAATAAACTTCAAACTTAAACTTCAAACTAAACTTCAAACTTAAGAATGTGTGCATGACTCATTAACTATGCCTTTCAATATGGCACATTTAGCAAGTACCCTGCTTTTGGGGTGCTATTTAGTGTTGGTGGGGTGCCTAACTGCTCACAAATGGGTTCATGCCTCATTAACTGCCTTTCAATATGGCACATTTAGCAAGTACTCCTGCTTTTGGGGTGCTATTCACTATTGGGGGGTGCCTACTCATTTTTCACTTGTTAAATGCTTTCCAATGTCCTGGCCAAAATCTTTTATGATACAAAATATCTTGTATAGATAGCAACAAACAATGGAAAACTAGGTAACTTAAGTGTCAGAGCGTGTCAGTTTAGAAAGGAAGGTTGGGGCTCTGGTAAATAAGGCCACATATTGAAACCTTTGAATTTTTGGAATACCTGTAGCTCTTGAAGAGGAAACAGACTATAAACCAAATATGTTGTCAACAAAGTTATTTTGGAGAATGTTGGCGCATCTAGGCCTCCATATTTGAAGGTTAGTGCTTGCACAAATGTGGTTTATGCCAGCACTTCATTGTGACATTGAGACAGTGACTCACAAGAGGCTTCTTGAGTCTGGGGGTGGGGCAGAAAATAATGAGATGGTTAGAGAGTTTGCTGACGGTATGAAGGCAAAGGGTGGTGGTCAATGGGGTGCAGTCTGGAGAGACAGGGGTGACCATTGTGTCCCTCTGGGAGTTTGTGATTGGGCCCTTTCTGTTTAATATCTATATCGGTGACATAGAAGAGTGGCTTCAGGATAAGGTCAACCTTTTTGCAGCTGTTACTGTGCTAGAGGATGGACACCCTAGGGGAGTTGGAGGCAATGCAGAATTATCTTCGATTAGTGGAACGGTGGTCGAAAAACTGGCAGCTGAAATTCCATGCCAGGAAATGCTCCGTGAAGCACTTGGGGGGGCTGAATCCATATACCACATGCACACTAGGGTGGGAGAACATGGCTGCAACCAGACAGGAGAGGGACCTAGGAGTTATAATCACTGATGACCTTAGTGTGGGTTTCATGTCACACCACATTGCTTTTGAGAATCAGTCTTATGTGGGTACCTTGCCACTGCTTGATTACAAGAGTGCCAATATACTTTCTTTCTTTAGGCATGACAACATAAGCTTGCACAGTACTAAGGTGCGTCCGGCCACCCTATAATTCCATGCATCCTCCTTGTCACTACTGTTTTGCAGATGGACTACATGTGCCCACTTCTAGTCCTCTGTAACCACATATTTGTTTAGTAATTCCATGAACATTGCTGTCAGATGCGTGGCTACCTATCTTCGCTGCTCTCTTAATATCCTCCTATCCATGGCATCTTACCATTTCTGCTTCCACCTTGAGTTTTGTGAGCTCCTCCTGGACTCTCTTTCCATTGATACCCAGCTGTGGCCACATATTCTCCCACTTTTATAATGAGTTCCGAACATAAGCTCAGTGTTTTACTGGTATTTCTGCCTATTCAATGTTTCACTTCTTACACTCACCTGTTTCCATTTTGAGTCTTACAATGCACTGCTGGTCCTCATTCTTTTGTTACTGTACCTATTGAGAGCTCTGTCACCTTTCTGTGCTGTATGCACCAATCTTCTTTAATCGGTGCCATGGCTCGGCTAATAACATTTTATGCTTCTGTTCGATTTCTTTGGTATACCTTCCTGTCCTCCTCCCTTTCAGTGTATTTAAATTTTCAGAAAAGAACAATTTTTGCCATTACCTTGTCTGCAAGCTCTATCAAGCACACCAGTGGTTTCCTTCTTCTCTTGCCCTTATTGAAGAAACAAATGCAGTAGTGGTTCTCCACCTCTATGCTCTATGGCACACTTCTTGTGTTGCGACAGGTGCTAAACCACCACACCCTCATTTTCATTTAAGCAAATGTACTGTGGTTACCCTTAACTTTGTGTCCACTTCTATACAGAGCAATACACATATTCTTCATAGCCAGCCTTTGCTTATGGCCATCATACATTGTTTTTTTTACATGTGATCCATCTCATTTCGTATCTGCATACTGACGCTCAGTATCTACCCCTGACTTTCCTACCTACCCATGGTTGCTCTGATACACTGGATCCGAATGTCAAAATATGCCCTTCCAATCGGCATGTGTCACATTACATTAATTTTAATATGCATTTGATTTAATTACGCTAAGTACAATGGCAGCATAGTGTAGACACAGTGCAGTAGTAAAGGAATAGACACACTGACATATCTCACTGTCCACTTCAGTGGGTATGTGACTTGGTGTGGTGTCACACTTAATTACTGTTTGTAGTATTTGCATTTCTCTGCACATAATGTTTAATTTCCCTACTTCTGTTTGACAGATCTGCCAAAATAATCATACTAAATTCAAGTGGAGCAGTCAACCACAACTAAAATACAGATTCAATGCCAGTGATTTGCAGATAGCGAGTGCCATCTTTCTGTCATGCAACAATTTTGGCAAGATATAGCTGTTGTTTCAGTTCCTAAACATGGTCATGATGAGAGAATTGTCATTTTTTAGATTCCAATGCTACTATATCGTACATGTTATTAACAATGTATAGGCGGAAATGGAGTCCAGGCTAACAAAAGATCATGTAGGAAAACAGGGCGGAAATGGAGTCCAGGCTAACAAAAGATCATGTAGGAAAACAGGTTGTCATAATGGGTAGGATATTGATCAATTGCGTTGTCTTTTCCATAGCTATCATGTTGTTGAAGCATGGAAAACCAAAGCAGCATAGTTGAAATGGTCTTGCTTACACTTTGTTGCCTTGGCTACTCTACAATTTTATTTTGTCTTTTTTTGTGGGTTTCAGGTAATGGTCGGATGGACAGTCCGGGTCACTCAGCACAGTACTGCACCTATACATTCATGGATTATGACAGCAAAGAAATCATCAGTGTTCAAGTTGTTGATAAGCATGAGACAACCCTCAAGTCAACCTACATGGAGAAATTATCATTTCAGCCTGCACTGAATCATCTCAACCAGAATAACATCTATGTGTCTGAAGTCATCACAGATGCACATGTGCAGATTGCATGCTTAATGCGTACAAATTAATTGCTTCTCATTATTGTTACTGTTCTGAATCACATGCTTGCTGTCAACAATGCTGCATGCATTGCATATTACTGTACACATCTTCATACATTTTTTTGTAATTATTGCTGTAAGTCATATGTCACCAGATTATTATTTGTCCTGGCACATTAATGTATTATCACTATTGTTCATTCTCACTAGTGCACACCTCTAAGCACACCTCTATGCTTCATGTGTATATAAATAGAATAATAGATAGGTTCCTGTGCATTACTATGTAGTAATTCCATCTAGAGGTTCTGGGGACATTGGGAACCTCGGCGAAGCTTAAGGTTCCATGTCCCAGAACCTAGATGGAATTACTGCATTGTAATGCACAGGAACCTATTTTTTATTTTTTTTAATATATGGATGCGATTTTCGATTTTCTCTCAGGCGGTTGGCAGCTGCAGCGAACAAGTCTCTCTGTCCTGGCCACGCGCACACTGTCTCACTGCTCGGTGTTTTTTTTTTTGTTTTACTGAAGGACAGCCTACCTTTTCCATGTCTGGGAATGCAGGGTCAGCTGGATATCTGTATTTTCAGATATTTAAAACAAAAAGCTGCAAAATGTTGCAGTTGAAAACACTCTCGATGCATGAGACAGTGGCCATCATTTTCAAACTGTTCTGCCCGCCTTAACAGGAAAAAGTGGCCAATTGGAAGGCACATTTTGAAAGACGTTGGGAGCTAGACTAGCGTATGCGCTGTTGTGATTTGGTGATAATACTATTGTTCAGGTCCCCAATGATAGTATTACAGCACCTGAACGATGGTATTATCACTCCTGAAGTGTAGTATTATCACTTTGGGAGTGATACTATTATGGGGAATTTTTTGTATGCTTTTCTACTATATTATTTTCATGATCCATATATTAAAATGTGTTCCACTACCTGTGAAGACATTAATAAGTGTCATAATAGGTGGTCCGGCATTTGAGGATGTTTATTACATCATGTCACAAGTGTGTACTGCTGTGTGGCAGTCATGCAGGGGTGATGGGTGGATAGTATGTAGGGTAAGGAAATGCCACTACAACAGTAAGCTCTGCTGACTGCATGTCTTGCTCTTGCAGGTAACACCTTCCCTGCCATCAAGCACTTGTATGGCTTGTGGCATGGTGCCAAAAGCCTTGCCAAATGCATAATGTTGGTAAGACTATGTTGTTATTTCCTTTGAGTTCAGGTCAGAATCACAAACGTTACTGTCCTGTGGCCGCAACCCAGGAGGTGCATTCTTCCTCTGACAGCATTCTCAAATTTTAGGTGGGAATGCAGGCTGGTTATAAAATTCTGAGGACCTGGTGTCGTGATATTGTGAATCTCTTCTGGTACTGCAGTCAAGAATCCAACACATATGAAGAATTTGTGGTACGTTGCTGCTAATAAACACATCCTGTAATATCTCATAGATTTGCATTCTATTCTGTGAAACAAACATAATGTGTGCTATAGTTAATCGGCTGTCACGGCATTTGAAATATGAGGGATAAAGATAATGTATTCATGCTAGTGGTACCAGTAATAAACACTGTCATGAATCAAGCTGTCATGTATATATATATATATATATATATATATATATATATATATATGTATATATATTCTATACAAATAAACTTCATTAATACATCAGTTAGGGTTCTTCTACAGCGAAAAAGTGAGAAATTTGATTTTAGGGTTCCCACCCCTTGTACTCCCACCCCAGCCGCCACCACCAACAGGCATCAGGGTGTGCACTGGGGTCCTTGGCTCAAACTCTCACCCCATCCCATGTAAACAAGCTGAGGTGGTGCAATGTAGGAGAATGGGGAGAGTTAGGGGCCAGGACCCCAACGCACACCCCGATGCCTGTTGGTGGGGGTGGGCTGGGGTGAGGAGCAAGGGGTGGGAACCCTAAAATCAAATTTCCTCACTTTTTTCACTGTAGAAGAACCCTAACTGATGCATTACTGAAGTTTTTTGCATAGAATTTCCTTACTTTTTAAGAAAGAATAGAAAAGTATAAAGTTGCGCAAGTTGGTGGGAGCACGGGGCCCACCGACTTGTAAGTGTCAGACCACATTACACACCCAATGACTAAAAAGTACATTCACAACAGAAAGGCAAGCCAACAAACAAATGTTAATCTAGTACAATAGAAAATGCTGTCCACGAGATCACGTGTTGCAGAGTGCTGAGTAGAAGCACCTCCGCTAAGCTCCTGCCTCCTGATTATATAATCGTCTTTTTTAGACGTTTAAATTTTACCAGATCCTCTGCTTTTAAATTGTCCTGCCAGCTAAACATCTAGTGTGCCTATTTTGTGAGTCCGATTGATGGATGAAGGCTTATATAAAGAAAGCCCCACAGAAACATACCGCCCCGGTACTCCCGAAAGTTCTCAAAGAAATTTCGGGCCTCGGGTGGGCCAGATAGGCCCGATCCTTCGAGTCAAGTCAGGGAACAAGATCCTTTAATGCTTAATAAGTTCTTAGAAGAGTTTAAATCCTTCCGTGAAGAGATGAAAGGAATGGCAATTGACCCAAAGACTTTCTCAAAAAAGCTGGATGAAGTCTCGTTAACTGTTTCTGATAATACTGCCCGAATAGTCTCTTTGGAGAAAGGACTAGAGAAACTTGATCCTGAATTAGTGTCTATGTAGCAGAAGCTATCTCGTGTGGAGGAAAACTTGAAGATCTGGAGGGCCGTAGCCACAGAAACAACATTGTGATACTAGGGCTACCAGAGGGAGAAGAGGGCCAGCATGCTGTAGCATTCATACAGAAATTGGTGGAACGGGTGGCTGGCCCCTCTCCCTTCAGCCCAGTATGTATCATAGAGTGAGCTCACAGGTCATTGCGACCGAAGCCTTTACCGGATGCTGCCCCTCGACCTATTATTTGCCGTTTCCTAAATTTTTTAGAAAGGCAGCACTTCTTGCAGAAAGTGAGAGCTTTACAGGAGGTTCGTTGGGAGAATACTAAATTGAGAATTGCACAAGATCTGCCAGGATTGGTTCGTTTGAAATGTAAAGCATTTCACCCCATTGTATCTAAGATCATTGCTGCGGGCCTGAAATTTAAGATGGGATATCTGGTCAGGCTACAAGTTTTTGTAAACGGATCCTGTTTAAATTTTGAAGATCCTGAATCTGCTCTTTCAAGCCTTAAAACCATGCTACCGGACTTGTTCCGAGAGCCCTGAGAGGTTCTGTCTACATGTTAAGGGGTTGTCTGGAGTTGCCTCACTGGAACTGTTATCTCTCTTCCTGCTTATGGAGATAATGTCGATGAGCTACATTTGGAAGTTCTTGTTTTCTCATCTGGACTGTGTTAATTAGAATATGGGCTACCTGTTATGAGTTTCTCAGGCCCTAACTCCACAAAGTCAATTGCTGTTCAGGACGAGGACGTTTGGGGTGACTGGGATGGCTTATTTGGGGAAGGAGCTCTGTGTTCCAGCACATTTAGTTATGCAAATTAGTATTAGAGAGGGGAAGTCTGTGTTACCTAATTTAGGATTAATGTTTCACTTTACAGATTGTTGGAAATGGGAGCGGTCTTGGGCTTTCTCAGTAATTCATATCATTATCTTGTCAGGATCAGGTTGTGGCCACAAGAGGGAGTATCATGCATATGAAATGTAACTCCTTGCTGCTCTTAATTCGAGCAGGATTTCCCTCAGTTTTGTCTCGTCTCGAACTTAGGGCAGCAAATTACCCCAATGGTGGTTCTTGTGCCTAAGGGCTGGTAAATCTCCGGGCAGAGTTGTCATTTCACATTTCTCTTTCCCTGGGGCCCAAGACCTCAGTGTTTTTTCTGGATTTCTGCTCTCATTTTGGTGGGAAGGGGTTATTCCCCTCCATTAGTTTTCCAATCTGGTTCTGGTTTGTGTATAGGTTTCTCACGGGGGAGCGTAACCCCTAATTTTCATTCAGGTTCCCGAAGCTATTTGGTGTTTTTATGTGTTTTGCAGGCTAGTTTTTTCCCCTTTCATTATTATTTTATTGTACCTGTGTGCGTTTACATTGGAAGCCCAGGACTGCTCTATAGTTATTGTGGGTTGTTAAAATATTCGCACTGTTTAATATTTACTTGAGGATGTTGTTGTATTGGCTGTAAGCAGAGGTGCATTTCAGGAGGCGGGAGAAGGAGAAAAGGACCCAGTACTATGCTAAACGTTGCTTTTGGCAGTATGGGTGGTTGGGTGGGGGTGGTATATGTTGGGTTTTGCTAGGTGGAATAGGGGAAGTTGGGGGAAGGGATGGGTTATTTGTGGGGTTGGGGAGGAGGGAGGATTTTATAACAGTAACTTCTGGATTATGGTTGAACATTTTATGTAATCTGTGTGCTGGACTGAACATACTAAGCTCAATAACTATTGTCAGATGGACAATGAGGTGACTTTTGCTACTTGGAATGTTAAGGGGATCAGGAAAAAATCCAAACAATACCAGGTTCTCAAACATTTAAGTTTATTACGTTCTCAGATAACTTTCTTACAGGAATCCCATTTACTTGAGTCTGAAGCCTTACAGTTAAGGAGGCAACAGGTGGGGCTAGTTTATGATGCTCAGGGTTCCACTAATAGTTGCGGGGTCATGCTTATTATCAATAGAGGCATTCCCTTTGTTTCTACGCAGGTTATCAAAGATCCGGAGGGCAGATTTATTCTAGTTAAAGGTACTCTCTGGTCAGTTCCACTTTTACTTGGTAGTATATATGGTCCCAACATGGATGATCCAGGGTGTTTTATGAGACTCATAACCATTATTCTTCCAATGCTTCCTATCAGGATTATTCTGGGGGGCGACTTCAATCAAGTTGTAGATTCTAATCTGGACAGGTCAGGCAGTGGACCAGGAGGGGTGTCTCTGGGGCAGAAAGCTTTTAAGGATTTAGTAGATCAGTGCAGGCTCTGTGATGTCTGGCGCGTGTTATATCCTGACTCTTGGGAGTTTACTTTTAGGTCAGTGGCGCACGGCTCACAGTCCCGCATTGACTACATATTTATTTCTCAGGCTTTCTTACCTGGGTCAAGACCTCCTCGATTCAACCTGGCCCTGTCTGTGATCATTCACTTGTGTTATGCAAATTTGCATTCTTTAATTTGCCTAATAGGGAAACCAGATAGAAGCTCAATGAACAACTTCTTAAAGATGCCAAGTATTGCAAGCTCATAAGGGGGCAAATTGAGCTCTTCTTTTCATCTAACCCTTTAGATAGTACAAAGCCGGATATCTTATGGGGGCCTTCAAGGCATATATGAGAGGGATCCTTATCAGTATGGCGGTTAGTAGGAAAAGGGCACAGGAGGAAGAACTATTATCATTATTGTCCCAAATTCGGTCACTCGAAGTGAACACTTCGGTTAGTGTCCCAGATAAAGACAAGAGAAGGCTCTAGTGTTCAAGGACAGATATCTAGAGTTGTTAAGGCCAAAAGCAGAATTAGCTATTATTTGAACCAGAGCTAATTATACGGATCAGGGAGAGAAAACAGGGCGCCTACTGGCATTGCGTATAAAACAACAAGAATCTGCAAGATTCATCCCACCAATTCGGGCAGTGGCAGACGGGTCCCTGAAAGTATCCCCTACCGAGATAGTACAGGAGTTTGCTCTATATTATGAAAGAATGTACAGTGACATGGAGTTTCCTCCTTGTCCTGGGAGTACGGATAACTATTTGAGGGACTCCCATCTGCCCTTCCTATCAGAGCAACATAAGGGTTTTTTGGTTACCCCTATATCCCGGGAGGAGATTGTTGAGGTTATTAGTGAGTTACCCGCAGACAAAGTCCCAGGCCCTGACGGGTTTTCCTCCCTATTCTACAAAGTTTTTGGGGATCTTCTACTACCAGCACTTTATTGCCTATTCCAACATATTTTAACTGGGGTAGAGGCAGACCCCCACCTCTTTGAGGCCCTGATTGTTCTTCTCCCTAAACCAGAAAAGGACCCTGAGCTTGTTCAAAGTTACAGACCTATATCCCTTCTAAACCAAGATATTAAAATTCTTTCGAAGATATTAGCTGATAGGTTAACTGTAGTTCTCCCTGAGCTAATAGGTATGTCCCAGGTTGGATTGATGAAGGGGCGCACGTCATCAGACCACTTGCACACCCTTTCTCATGTCTTCTCGGCTACCAGGGATGCTGAGTTTCCCGCAGGACTGGTTTCCCTGGATGCCGAGAAGGCATTTGATCGTGTGAACTGGAATTTCTTGTTTTGAGTTCTGGAAGCTTTCCAATTCCCTCCTGTATTTACTGTATATCCTGGATTGCTGCATTATATAAAATCTCTGCAGCAAGGATCTCTGGGAATGGGGCCTTTTCCAAACCTTTTTCCTCTCCATTCAGGTACCAGACAGGGTTGCCCCTTATCTCCTCTGTTATTTAATTTGTACCTTGAAACTCTCATCCAAAATATCCCCAATAATGCCTTAATACAAGGTATTTGGGTTGGGCATCATGAAATCAAGGTCACTGCATATGAGGATGATCTGCTGGTACATTTATCCCATCTGGTATCCTCTGTTCCGGCTTTGCTGGGTGAAATAGCAAAATTTAGTGCCCTATCCAATTATAAACTGAATGCTAATAAATCCTCTTTTTTTCCTTTAAACCATAAGATATTCAAGACTGATATTAGCCCTTTAGGTTTACGTTGGGCTCCTGGGTCATTTAAGTATTTGGGCATCAAACTAACTCGTAACCCCTTAACATGGTTTAAGGAAAATCTCGAATCCCTGTCTCAGCTTATAACTCAGGATCTTGATAGATGGTCCAAACTTCCCATTTCATTATGGGGCCGGATAAACATAGTTAAGGTGAATATTTTCCCTAGAATTTTTTACCCTTTATCTCTTCTCAATACTTTTATCCCGTTACTCTTGTTTAAGAAGTTGCATGGCATATTCACTAGGTTTATCTGGGCTGATAAGTATCCTCGATTGGCCTATTATAAATTGTCAGCTCCAAAATCTGAGGGGGGCTTGCAGATTCCCCATTTGGCTATATACTATTGGGCCAGCCATTTAGCAAAATGTTTGAAATGAGTATGTCCCGGCCTGGAAAAAGAGCAACCGGTATGGCTTAGGATTGAATTAGATTTAATGAGGTCTATGAACCTGGATCCCCTAACTTTATTCTATCTTAAAATGTCTCAGGTGCGTGTGGCTGAGAAATGTCCTATAGTAGCTACTTCATTAAAGGTATATGCACAATTATGTTCCTTTTTGCAATATACCCCTCAGTTAGATTTGGCCTAGCCCATCTGGAATTCCCCATCTTTCACCATTAACAAGAAGCAGATTCCCGGTAAATGGTTGTCCCAACTGGGGATGGGAAGGTGCTCTCCTTTGTGGAGGAAGAGGGGCAATGGTTGTCAGTAGGAGATATTATTCGGAAATTTAATATCCCGGCTCTCTCACACTTTAAAGTTATACAGTTAAGGCATTTACTTACAATAGTTCTTGGCAATACCCCTCCTTCCCAGACTGTCATGGCCCTGATACCTGAAGTCTCCTCATTACTTGGATCTTCGGGTATCATATCTAAACTATACCAGGTGCTGTTTCATAAAAGATATGGGGACTCCTTTGGACCCATGAGGTTCTGGAACTCCATTCTTCCTCAGTATCATCTTGATTGGCAATCCATGTGGAGATCCTG
Organism: Neoceratodus forsteri; assembly: GCA_016271365.2. Lineage (NCBI taxonomy): Eukaryota > Metazoa > Chordata > Ceratodontiformes > Ceratodontidae > Neoceratodus > Neoceratodus forsteri. The sequence continues at coordinate 1,205,193,869 of CM057452.1, forward strand.
TCATAAATATGTTTCTCAAGACAGATTGCGTCTCATGCAATATCACATTTTACATAATATGTATTACACTCTGGTAAAGTTAAAGAAATGGGGTCTCTTGGACTCCAACTTAAGTACTAAGTGTTCTCGGGAAGAAGGAATGCTTCTTCACTTGTTTTGGTCCTGCCCCAAAATTTCTCTTCTATGGGATTCTATCAAGGCTTCCCTGGATCCTTTCCTGGGCCTTCAGGAGTATTTTACACTTGATATTTGTCTCCTAGAGGACTGGTCTTCTATTAGAGTTAAAGTAAGAAGGTTTCATATATCTATGATAGCCTTATCTGTCAAGAAGCTTATTCTACATGACTGGAAAGACAAGTCCACCTCGACTTTTCAAGAATGAGTGAATGAAATTCTTGCCAATCTACGTACAGAAAAAGTGATTGCCAGTCTCCACAACAGATTGTACAAAACAACATTTATACAAAACAACATTTATACAAAAATATGGGATCCCCTTCACTCTCTAATTCTAGTTCCTCAGACTTGGTTACATCGCAGGTCAAATTGCCCTGTAGGTTTTTATGTAATGATTTTATTTTTATGGGATATATGGTCTTGTTACTGCTGTATGGGGAGGGAGGGTCGGATCGGGCAGCTATATCTTAATAAGTGGCTGTATTCTTGTTTCTTTCTCATGGTAACTACCTTTTATTGTGAAAAATGTATCAATAAAGTTTGAATTAAAAAAAAAGAAAATGCTGTCCACAAACGTTAACTGCACCACACAATATGTCCGCAAAAAATATATTGTCTGACACGTAAACACCTCTATTAACATCTACAGGACATGCCGTCAACACCCTCCAAATTTCAAGTAAAAAGACTAAACCGTGTCCAAGATATGACATGTCAAAATTTGTAATTTTCATTCATCAGAGTGGCACAGTTCCGCACCTGTTGACATCAAACACACACAACAACTGAAAACTACATCCATGACACTAAGGCTAGGTAGCCTATCAATTTCAAGCCACCATCACAAGCAAAACGCTGTCTGCAGAACGTAAACTGCACCATGCCATATCTGCACCAAAAAAATATTTTTCAACATGGAAACACTGTAATGTCCATCCACATGACATGCTATAAACACCCTCCAAATTTCAAGTGAAAAGACCAAACCGTGTCAGAGATATAACATTTTAAGGTATGAGATTTTCATTCGTCAGACTGGCACATTTCTGCACCTGTTGACATTTAACACACACACCAACTGAAAACTACATCCATGACACTAAGGCTAGGTATCCTATCAATTTCAAGCTGCCACCACAAGCAAAACTCTGTCCACATCACGTAAAGTGCATCACACAATGTCTCCACACAAAAAAAAATTCACATCTACAGGACGTGCCGTAAACACCCTCCAAATTTCAAGTAAAAGGAGCAAACCATTTCCGAGTTATTGAATCTTAAATTTTCCCTATCTATTCCATTATAAAAAATTTGGCCATCTTATCCTGTCCTCATGGTCAAAGATGACGTTCAAAGAATCTCACAATCAAAGAATTTGCAGGCTCGCGATCAAAGAATTTGCAGGCTCACAAACAAAGAATAAAAACTTTAATAATTTACAAAATTGAAAGAATTATGGTAAACCACTGCATTGGTTCAACAGAACAAAGCCCCCTGAGCACAACCCACCCTCATTTGACTTCCTAACACACCCCTAGGCTGAGAAAATTTATTATTTAATCTGTCACGATGTGCAATCGTGATCAAAGAATCCTGTGATCAAAGAATTTGTAGGCTCACGATCAAAGAGTTTGCATGGTCATGACCAAAGAATAAACATTAGTGTAATTTACAAAATTTACACACATGCAGTAATCCACCACCATGGTTCGTCAGAATGAAGCCCCCTGAATAAAACCCACCCTCATTTGTCTTGTTAGGACACCCCTGAGCTGAGAAAATAATTTTTTTTATCTGGCCATCTCGTCCCTCACTCGCGATGCATGATCGTGATCAAAGAATCTCACGTTCAAAGAATTTGCATGCTGGCGGTCAAAGAAATTGCTCGCTCACGAACATAGAGGGAGGGACTAGATGGCCTGATTTTAAAATCAATTTCTGTAGCCCAGGGATGCCCTATTAAGTAAAATAAGGGTGGTTTTTGCTCAGGGGGCTTCCCTCTTCCACATCTGAATTAAAAAGTTCAGTTTTTATTATCCCTGGTAGTCTAGCGGCTCCCTTCCTCATCATGGCAATGTACATAATGATTTATTTTATCCCTGGTAGTCTAGTGACCCCCCAAATGAGTATCGTATTGATATCTTTCTTTATTATCTGTGGTAGTCTAGTGCCCCCCATGTGTCTTTATGCATATTTTTGTAATAAATATATCCCTGGTAGTCTAGTGCCCCCCCACCCATAATCTGTAGTTCTTAATAATTAATGTTAGTATCCCTGGTAGTCTAGCAATCCCCCCCCATCATAATAAAATTTATTTCAATTTAGCAATACCTAGTAGTCTAGTGGCCCCCCCACCCCCTAACCTTCCCCAGCCGGTGACTGGCACAGCCCATCTCTCACCTCCATGTCCAGCCACCAACTGTGTGTCTTACCAGTGGCAATTGAAAGAGATGCTAGGAAATCATTTCTGAGCACCTTTTTCAATTGCCACTGGTAATACACACAGTCGGCGGCTGGCCGTGGAGATGATAGGTGGGCTATGCCAGTCGCCGGCTGGGGAAGGATAGGGGGTGCTGTTTGGGCTGTCATGGATGGGTGGGGGGCCACTAGACTACCAGGTATTGCTAAATTGAAGTAAATTCTATTATAATGGGGGGGGACCGTTAGACTACCAGGGATAAGAATATTAACTATTAAGAACTACAGATCATGTTAGGGGGCACTAGACTACCAGGGATATAATTATTACAAAATATGCATAAAGACACATGGGGCAATACTAGACTACCACGAATAATAAAGAAAGATATTAATATGATACTCATTCAGGGGGGCCACTAGACTACCAGGGATAACATAAATTATTATGTACATTGCCATGATGGGGAGGGGGCCACTAGACTACCAGGGATAATAAAAACTACACTTTTTTATTCAGATGTTGAAGAGGGAAGCCCCCTGAGTAAATCCACCCTTATTTTAATTAATAGGGCACCCCATGGCTGTAGAAATAAATTTTAAAATCTGGCCATCTCATCCCTCACTCGCAATGCACGATCGCGATCAAAGTTTTTCACGATCAAAGAATTTGCAGGCTCGCGATCAAAGATCGTTAGTGAGCCACGAACAAAGAATTTAAAAGCTGGAAACTCTATTTTTAGACTGATTTGGATAGAATCAAAGCCATGACTTGATAGTGCAGGGTCCCCTGAGTAAAACCCATTGAAGTTTTACTTCACAAGTGACCCCTGAGCTGAGGTATTTGTGTTTGTGCGATCGTAAAACTGAAAACAAGATGGTGGACCTCACGGTCAAAGAAGTTTTGAAATTCCTCGGGAACAAAGATTCTTGAACCGTGAGGCTGCAAATTCTTTGCCTGCCAGGTGGGACGAGATGGCCAGAACCCCATTCTTTGATCGCAAGATATACATATACATTTTCCCATTGACTTATAGTGGGAACTTAAAAGTGCCATAACTTTTAAATGCCTTAATATTTTTTCACCAAACAAACAAAAAGCGGCATGTTCAGCCACCAAAGCTCTTTCAAACAAGCCATCTCACAAAGTGGCATGCCACACGACGGCCGTGCAGGTCCACATTAAGAATGTCAAAAGGTTTCTCCAAAAATGGATAATTTTGCATTTTTCAGCTCTTTCATACATAAAGACCGGCAATCCGACCAAAATACAATTTGGTAAATCAAGAGATCTACTGAGCCCCAATTTCGCGTACCAAATTTCAGGAAAATCCATTGAACGGGTCCAAAGTTATTAACGCCCAAACTTTTGATTTTAGTATGTAACTGACCGCTCATCTCTAACTATAGTGGTGTGACCGCACCACTATAATATATATAAATATATATATATATATATATATATATATATATATATATATATATGGATAGAAAGTGGAGGCCACCAGTTCAGAAATACATGTTTATTACATAGCTTTTTTTAACATGCAATCAGCTTTGTAAGATATGCTGCATTTTTCCACCATATTGCTGTACAGCCATATCTGGGTCTGTATTTTGCAATTAGTGTGCGCATTTAATTCAAGGCACATCAGTATTTAACTGTTCAGAAGATAAGTTAGTGTAATTAGCAAATTTATGAAACACTCCGACCGGGTACAATTTTGGTCAAATCCATCACTGCACTTATAATGCTGTCTCTTAACTTTTGTGTGTAGGTCCCTGTTGTTGTATCATAAAATAGAATATTTTTATGAAGCCAGAATTTGCACCTAACCTCACCCATAGAACATGCCAGTTGTTGACAATTGCACACTACATGTCCAAATAAGTGCAGAGATAGTTTTCATCAAACAAACTGAGATAAAGTTGGGGTCAATTGCAGAGAATTTCAAGTAGTGTTATGCGCAATTGAAAAATTTTTCCCAGGGCAAAATTTTGCATAACACAAGTATTTTGCAAAATATTTCATAGGGCGCAGTGCAAAATGCTCCCCGAGAGAGCAAAATCTCACCACAAACCAGTGGCTGCTCCCTGGTCCAAATTATTCTCCCTTGTATCTAGACACCCCCCAGCCGATCACTGGTAATAACTGAATAAAGCGTCCCACAGTTGCCCTCGCCCCCTCATTTCCTTTTATTAAAAAAATTAAACAAAAATTAAACACACACTCCCTGGTGTCTAGTGGACCCACCACCCTGTCATCATGTGCTAGTGCCCACCGCACTCTCTCCCCAGTACCCCATTGGGATACCAGAACAGCCCTCCACTCACTTCGATGGCCGGCAGCCCGACTGAGTGCTTCAATGAATGAGCGCGTGCTTGTACAAGCACAATTCCATGGAACATTTTGCACGGTGGAACTGACAATTTCACTGAAATTTCACCATCTAAAATCTATTTTACTGCATCTCTAATTGCATGAAAAAAATGTGATTCTTATACCACACCTAAGTAATCCTTCATCAATTTGTGTAACCTACAACACATGCATGTTGATACTGTTTTGCTCATCATTTAATGTTCCGTAAGGATGTCTGATTGTATTCATAGCATTACACATTGGTATGATGCTACCATTATTCCCAGATGGGCGGGGTTATTCAATTCAAATACTGTGGCACCAGCCATAAGTCATTATCAACATAACTGATTGCTTCTGTAGGTTTTCCCATGTTCGCAACAATGTTACAGTAAACTCGCAATAAGGTTGCACAAATGCATTGTCCAGTGTTTATTGTGTGATCATCTCTTTGATAAATATTCCTCTTTCTTAAAGGCTAGATTGCGTGGAGTGGGAAACCATGTCATTAACATTCATGAATGGGCAGTGGGAACAATGCATGAAGCATGGAATTGTGAGCATGCCATGGAGGAGATTCAACAGCAGAAGGAGTGGCTAGTTCCAAACTTGACACCACATAGAGAACTACTCAAGGTTCTAGTTAGCAAGCATTTCCTTGCATTGATCAATTACTACCTCAGATACAGGTGTGCATGAGAACAGTGATCATTTTTCTGGGCAACAATTGATATAGTACCTTGTATGAATGCTGTCATTGATTGTGTCTGACAATCGTGCTGTGATATTTATTTCTATTTTTGCATGTTTCTCTTACAGGAGCACTGCAGAGCTGGAGCAGTTTCAGCAACACATACTCATGCATGCTGCAAAGAGATATGCCTACACTTTTCCAGTGTACAGATCCCAAAATTATATGGCCACATTAGAATATAATTATCATCTGTATCGACCTTACTTGCTCAATCAAAAAGGGGATAAGATGTAAGTTCCGCAATTATATGTACACAAAATCAAGCTGCATGGGGAAAGCAACTTTATTTGACATAAATCATGTCTCTTTTCTTGCACTATATAATATTGTTTGTAGTGAACCTAATCCTGTGGGTCAGTGACGGCTTGAAACTAAGACTGCGCATGAGGCACCTCGCAACAACATGTTAGTGGGTCAATATTGTCAGCGTAACATTTTTCTTTACTGGTGTCTACTATTGCGGTGCATCTAGGCACATTGTTCATTTCCATCAATTTGTTACAGTAACATATGGTGTTAATAGAACAGCTGTCTATCTTCATTGTTGGTTCCAGTTAATTGGTAGAAAAATATCTCACATCATCTCATTTTCAGTTACAGGCATCTGTACAACAAGAAAAGTGCATGATGGACTGTTGCTGTGAAAAAGACAGCAAAGGATTATGCATACACACCCGGTATCATGCAGCAAATTCTCCTTATGTGACTTCATACGACCACAAGAGTAACTTCATGCACAATGGAGTTTGCCATTTAAGGGGCATACCAAGTTGTCCTGGTGCACTCCTTCCCTTTACCTGGAGATGGTGTGCTCAGAAGGGAAGGGGGGCAGGGAAGAGGAGGGACAGACAGATAGAACAATAGTCAGGTAGCAGTAAGGGGATGGGCTAAAGGGGGTACATAATGGTCAGCACAGGAGTGGTTCAGCCACTTTTGCTGAAGTTTTGATCTTTTTAACTGCAGTACATCAGATTGGCATCGATTGGAGCACAGGTTTGTGCAAATATTCAGGTAAGAAACAAACAACTATGGTAGTAGAGGGATAAAGTGAAAGATTATATCATTAAAAAAAAAAGAACACTGGTTTCAATGAGTTTGTTTTAGGGCCAGGTGAAGCAGGAACCAGACAGTAGTAGAAACCTTTTAGAAAAAAAACAAAAAACGATAAGTAGCACTGTATGATGGTTTTATGTGGGAATATTCACCAGGAGGCAGTATATGAGAAAGTAGGCATTGTGGCTTAGAATCAGGCGGCTGAATGGCCATTGAGAAATATAGGGCTGGTTAGAAGAACAAGAGCACCACGTGGTTTGTGGTTTGTTCGGCAGGCTTGGAACATAGAGTCCTTAAAGGCTCTGTAGCTAAAAAAAAAAAAGGAGAATTTAGGAATCCTTGCCTCACACGGTTTCTTGATGTTGGGAGCGTGGGGACAGAGCAATGATATATGTGGTTTGGTTGGTCGGGAACGGGGGCCTACCTCTGAGCCTGCCTTTGGCCTTTGACATTGTTTGTTGGAGGAGAATTTTGAATTTGTTGGCTGAAGCAAGTTTTGAAGCCTTACTGTGCCTTACTGTTTTGGTATGCACGGTTTTGAATTGGTGGTGGAGTTTCCAGTGGTTTTACACAGTGAAATCCCTGAAAAGGGCCCCCCCGATTGCGGGTACACTGAAGCATCCCCCTAAATGGGGGAGAGCAATACTCACTCTTTATTTAAAGCTTTTTGTGCTCTCGATTGCCCTAAAGAGGCTCCGAAGTGGCCAAGTTCCCTTAATGCTTCCTTTCAGATACGTAGCTCTTAGCTCTCCACAGAGCATTCCACAGGCCTGCTTCACCACTTGTGTTTAAAATGGACTCCCCTGGCCCTGCTACCTCCTCGCGTCTCCATGTGGAGATACATCACCCCTTTCTCAGGGCAGCCTGCTTGCTTTCCCCATGAGTGCATAGCTCTGGAGCCAGCATCAGTCTCGCCGCCTTATATGAAGATGCAGGAAGCCAGGCGGCCTGCAAAGTCATTTCCTACACATCGGGCAGGCTGAACAGTTTCTGTTTACAGGGTCTTTATTTGGATGTGTCGGGTGCGGGGGTGGTGAAGCACATAAAAGAATTCTACTATGATGTACCAGGATAAGTGTGTGATAATATGTTTTGGGGGTATATCTCGGGGGGTCTGCCATTTAGCCCTGTGTTGTGCTAAACGAAGAAGGCACTACACTATGGGGGTAGGAAGGAGAGGACCCGGGTGTGCACAAGGTGAAGTGCAGCAGCAGGCTGGGGGAATGAGAAGGGGAGCCTGGCCATGTTGCAGGGCGTTGCATGCCAGAGTGTTTTAAGAGGGGCCTGGCCACATGGTGTGATGGCACAAGCCAGAAAGTGTTCAAGTGACAGGGGGTAGAGGGAAGGGGGCAACTGTATGGGGGGAAGGAGCAAATGGTCCCATGGGGGTCCGCTGCAAGAAAAGTGATCATGCAAAGGGCCAAAACAGACCCGTAAGATCATGAGAGAACGCCAGAGACCCAAAGGTGAACAGAGGGCCTAGGCAGTGGGTAGGGGGGCATATATTTAAAAAAAAAGTTTTCTTTTCCCTTAGTTTCTTTATCAGAGGCATCTGGGGTACAAAGGGGACTATTTCAGACTACAATAACACTGGCAAGAAAAGTAAAGCAGGGCCGGCCCATGTGCGGGACCACTGACAACAGAGGTTTAATAATGGAATATTGTCAGTTTGTCTTCACAGTTTTGTAAGGAGCAAGGAACATGGCACCAAAGAAGAGTAGGCCTTTAAAAGAAGATGCTTACAGGGCGATTGTGGAGTTGGCAGACAAAGCCAATAGGATGTGGCAGATGGTAGAGGGGGAGAAACCAGGGAGATCTGTAGAGAAACGGAATGCGCAGAAGGGAAAAGGGGACAGAGGTAAGTGACCAGCTGGGAGGCCACACAGCCAAACTAGGATACAGCCACCGATAGTGGTACCTCCCAGGGTGGCTAGTCCAGTACCTCTGCAGCCCGTTGACCCGATACCATCAGTACCTCCCCAAGATCCGGTTGTGGTGCCCCAGTGGAACCCAGACCGGATCCCCAGAACACAGGGGTTCCTCCACAGTCATTATTATTGCAATCTATCATTCAGCCACAGGGGAACATACCAGGGAATCAGGAGGAAAGCAGGTAACAAGGAAAGGACAAGGCCACAGGTAATGTACCCGTTTCGGTGGGAGAAAGCAGCAAAGAATATATAAGTCAAATTATTTCGGCACTGGGGTCAGGAGTTTGGGGCAGATAGAGTCTGCTCTGGCATGGATTAGATCAGATAAAGAGTTGACGAAGGAAGGGGAAAGAGGAATGGAGAATGAGGGAAAAGGAACAAGGGAGATAGGAACTACAGGGATGAGAAATGGGGAACATGTCCCTCTGGCAACAAAAGAGAAAATATGGAAGGGAGAGTATGTGGACATATTCATGTTAGTAAGCCAGGAAGTGGCAGTGAAATACAAAGAAACAGAGAACATAGGAAAGAGTGAAATGGTAGCAGCAGTAGTGTTGCTGGGCAAGAAAGAGGAGGACAACTTTACAAAAGGGAAGACTTGGGATGGATGGTTTGTAGGTTTTGCCACATACTCCACTATAGCACTGGAAAAGAAGCCAGAGTTGGGCATCCCACTCATCACATACTCCCTGATAATAAGGCGAGCAAAGGGAAAAGGGAGGGGTGGGGAGGATATACTATGATGAATTATTTCAGCAGCGAATGGCGTCATATGGGGATGTGAGATGGGACACGAAACAATTAGATCTGTGGACAGATTATGTAACAGATCAGTCCATGCTGGAAGGGGTGATGGGGAAGAAGGGAGCAGTGCCCCAGAGGTGTTGTTGGGGTTACAATAGGGCCTTTTGTTCTTGTCCACAATACCATTTTCAGCACATGCTCAAAATGCGGGGAACACACCCATGAGCAGATGGCAGAAATCTATTATGGGTACAGGAGTCCAAGGGTCAGGGGGCAAGGTACAGGTCAACAGTTTTTGAGAGGGAAGGGATATGGGGGCAGGCATGGAATAAAGGGGGGAGAGGCAGGGGGCATACAGGTAGGGGAAGTCAGACTTACTGACCGGCAAGACCAGAAAAATAACTATGTTGGAAACTGCAGCAGAGAGGAAGGGAAGAAAGCAGGGGATCAATTTAAGGAAGCAAGAACTCCCATCAGGATAGACACATGGAAAGATTGGTTGGAAAGTTACCCAAATAGAAAAGAGGCAGAGATAATTAAAAAAGGTTTTCAGACAGGTTTTTCGTTGCAGTGTGAGGGCCCGAGACAAGAGAGGGAAGCAAACAATCTGGGTTCAGTAAAAGGTAGAGAAGAAATTTTAAGACAGAAAATAGAGAAGGAAAATGCAGCACATAGGGTAGAAGGGCCATATGATACCGCCCCATTACAGAACATGAGAATTTCTTCATTGGGCTTGGTCCCCAAAAAACAACAGGGACAGTACAGGGTGATTCACCACTTATCTTTCCAGAAGGGGACTCGGTGAATGATTTTATCAGCGAGAAACATAGTAAAGTGACATATGCTACATTAGAAGAAGCAGTCCAGATCATCCGGGCAACCGCTGATGTGTGGATGGCAAAAACAGACATAGAATCTGCTTTCAGATTGCTCCCAGTTAGGAGAGAAGATTGGGATCTGTTGGGCTTTAAAATCGGGGGACAGTATTATTTTGACAAAGCAATGCCCATGGGATGTTCCATAGCATGTGCTACATTTGAGGCATTCAGCACCTGTTTACAGTGGATATTTCAGGAAAAAAATGGTTACAAAGCCGTCATTCACTATTTGGATGACTTTCTTTTAATAGGCAGTAGGAGGAGAGAGACAGAAGAAATGTTGGCCAGTTTCCAAGAGCTGCGCAGAGAATTAGGAGTTCCATTGGCACCGGAGAAAATGGAAGGACCCAGTAAGGTGTTAGAATTCCTGAGTATTGAGATAGGCACCCAGGAGGAGGTTTTTAGGTTGCCAGACAAAAAAGTGTCGAAGTCGAAGGAGCTGATTCAAGTGCATACAAGTATAAGAAGAGTACAGCTAAAACAGGTACAACAGGTATTGGGACACTTAAATTTCACATGCTGGGCAATTGGATCAGGGAGGGCTTTCACCAAAAGGCTAGCAATGGCCACAGCCAGAGTAACCAGACCACACCACTGGGTAGACAAGACAAAAGGAGTTAAGGAAGATTTTAAGTTGTGGGAGGAATTCCTCAGCACCTATAATGGCTGCTCCTTTTGGAAGGAGATTGGGTTAATAATACGGACCTGGACCTCTACACAGAGGCAGCAGGGGGCCTGGGCATGGGAGGCTATTTGCGGGGCAGATGGTTTGCAGAACTGTGGCCTGCAGACTGGGTGAAGAATGGGAAAGTAACGGATATAACACTGTTGGAGAGCATGCCTATTTGGGCCTACACCCTGGTGTGGGGGGAAGAGCTGCACAACCAGAAGGTGACATTCTGGTGTGACAACAGGGCAGTGGTAGAGGTTTTGAACAACAGAGGAGCCAGGTCTGAAACAGTAATGCGGGTCTTGCGACATCTGGTGCTAAGAGCTTTGAAATTGAATATGTAATTCAGAGCTAAACATATAGAAGTGGTACAAATACCCTGGCTGACAGCCTTTCCTGTCTGCAGCTGGATCATTTCCGGAGGCTGGATCCAACAGCAAAGGAGCAAAAAACACCCATCCCAACGAACACCTGGAACATTGGCAGGAGGGAGCAGAAAGGTTATTTCGCAGCTCATGGGCACCACAGACTCTGAGGGCCTACAAGGAGGATGGAGGGTGTTTCAAACATTCAGGGCAGCACATCACATGGAGATAAGTAGGCCACTTACAGAGGAACGGTTAGGGAAATTTACAGTAGAGCAATAGCAGAAAGGAACAGCCCACACCACGATGGGAGTCTATCTAGCAGGGATTAGTGTAGTTTGTAGCCTGAAGGGTTGGAAGGACCCGACGAATGTTGATTAGAAGAATGATGCAAGGATGGGGTAGATTAAAACAGAGAGCTATGGATAGTAGAAGATCAGTAGGGAAGCAGTGGCTTGTGAAATTAAAAGGGGCATTACCCGCAATCGGCAGATCAAAAGCTGAGGCCCAACTTTTTTACACGATTTATGTGGTGATGTTTTCAGGGGCCATGAGAGTGAGCGAGGCTGTGGGACATGGCACTAAAGAGGGAGAGGGGGTTGGAATGGGAAGATATAAACTGGGGATGAGAGAGATACAAATCAGGATCAAGAAATCAAAGATGGATCAAGGGGGACAGGGTTGTGACATAACCCTGAAGGCACAAGAGGATGATGCAGTGTGCCCAGTAAAGGCTTTGTGGGCTTACACCGCAGAGCGTGGGGATAGGACAGGGAGATTATTTCTGCATGGAAACAGGAAAAATGTTACAAGTTATCAGGTCACGGCCATGCTCAAAAAAAGGCATGTAGTTCCTGGGGTAGGATCCAGGCAATTACTCATCTCACTCCCTGGGAATAGGGGATGCTTCACAGTGGGCAGCAACAGGTGTGACAGTGGCTAATATGATGGAGAAGGGTCGTTGGCAGTCTGCCAGTTACAAGAGATACATTCGAGCATTGCAGTATGGAGACTAACGTATCCCCTGTGTTTTGTTTTGCAGATACTGAACCACATCGGGGGGGGGGTGGGACATAGAGTTGGGTTATGGGAAAAGAACTAAGAACACATATAAGATATTTATTATTTTTGCTTGCATTCTATTGGAAGAGGGAGGATCAAGGAAGTATGGATCTGCAGTCACTCCTACATTTATTGGGTGGAAAAGAGAGCTGAGAAAAAGGATGGGGGAAAGCAGCTGTACCAAGATGTTAAGAAATGTAGGTTGGTTTGGTGTGGCATCCGTGGGATGAGATGGGCGCAACTGCTTCCTACCCTGAAAGAGATGAAAGCGCGGTGACACATTCCAGACCTAATTATTATACACCTAGGGGGTAATGACATTGGGGGAAAGCCATGGGCGGACACATACATGCAAACAAAAAGGGATTTAGAGAAAATACAGCAGTGGTGGCAAGGGGTATGCCTTGCCTGGTCGGATATGATTCCAAGAAGGATATGGAGACATGAACACAGTCACAGAGTGGTAGATAGGGCCAGGAGGAGAAGAAGAATAGAAGGGTAGGAATGCTGATAAGGAAGATGGGGTGCAAGTAATACTACGAGGTGTGGAAGAGTGGGTAGAAGATTTCTACAGATCAGATGGAGTGCACTTGTCTGATCTAGCCATAGATATGTTTAATACAGAAACAATGGGTTTTATAGAAGCATGGTGGAGACAGACTGAAAGTGGAATATAAAAAAAAAGGGAAAGAGGAAAACAAAGGAGAGAGAAAGAAAAGGGAAGAGGTCCCCTAAATGGGGGAGGGGACAATACCCTAAATTGAGGGGAAAGCCAGTCATCCAACGCAAGCTGGAGACTGGCTAATGGGGAAAAGGGAGGAAGGAGGGGGGGGGGAAAGAAAAAGGAAAAGGATGAAAAGAAGAAGAAGCTGAAGGAGAAAAAGTGGTCTTGGTTCTCACTGTTACCTAACAGGAAAAGAAAAGAAGAAGGCACCCAAGTTTTCACCTGGGGGAGCGAGAAGAGGAAGAAAGAGGGATGATCAGAGATTGATATATGGATGCAATAAAATGCAATGGTAGAAAATATAATAATAAAAAGATGAGATGAAAAATGGAATTATGATATATAATAAATGAATTGCCAATCTGAGCACAACAACATACAATGGTCTTTGTCTTTTGTGAGGGAAAAGGGGGGAATCTGGGACAATGGAGTTTGCCTTTTAAGAGGCAGACCAAGTAGTCCTGGTGCATCCCTTCCCTTTACCTGGAGAAGGTGTGCGCTGAAGGGAAGGGGGGCAGGGAAGGGGAGGGACAGACAGATAGAACAATAGGTGGGCAACAGTAAGGGGAGGGGCTAAAGGAGGTACATAATGGTCAGCACAGGAGTGGTTCAGCCACTTTTGCTGAAGTTTTGATCCCTCCCACCCACTCTTGAACTATGGGGCTTAAGGGAAAGACAGTCAGAAAAATATATATAAGGGACTGTATTTGGTCTGTCAGAGGTGGATGACAGAATTTGTCCAGTCGGACAGGTTTTGGACTGCCAGAGGTGGATGGCAGAGAAGGAATAGGGGAAAAAGGGGGGGAAGGGGTGAAAGAAAAAGGAATAGGATGAAAAGAAGAAGAAGCTGAAGGAGAAAAAGTGGTCTCGGTTCTCACAGTTACCTAACAGGAAAAGAGAAGAAGAAGGCACCCATTTTCACCTGGGGGAGCGAGAAGAGGAAGAAAGAAGGATGATCAGAGGTTGATATATGGATGCAATAAAATACAATTGTGGAAAATATAATAATAAAAAGATGAGATGGAAAATGGAATTAATGATATATAATAAATTAATTGCCAATCTGAGCACAATAACATACAATGGTCTCTGTCTTTTGTGAGGGAAAAGGGGGGAATCTGGGACAATGCTGACCGATGATGACTCCAGGCATATTGAGGGCACCATTGCTGTGTTAAGCCACCCAATACAAAGGACATTGTTGCTCAACTAAACTCACATTTTAGCCACTGACAGTTTCACTGTATTGCACAGCACACAACTATCTTCATTCATGTGTGTTGTGAAACCTCCCACTGGCAACGTCGAGTCTAATGCAATGGAAATGTGCAAAAGCACCAAATGACTGCCTATTGTGTGATGTAAGACTGGCCAACAACTACTAAAGGTACTTTTACATGCCACATGTGTTTTGAATCGAACAGAACACTAGTGTGACAATGATGTGTAGATTCCGACTACCATTGCCCATCGTATGCCAGGGAATAATGAACCATGCCAATCAAGTCTCTAGGCATTAGAAGATGGAGTATGGTGGTGCTTTTTTGTTCTCATTTTTTTTTCAATGCAGTAAACATAGACATACAGTTCACATGGAATCCTTTGTTGAATTCTACTGTTGTTATGTTGAGTGTTGTCAACATGAATAATGACATGCTGTGCTCTATGATCATTACTTCTCTATTGTGCCCTGACTATGTGCAGTATGCAAAATACATTTTTACTAAATAGTTGTTTTACAGCATAGCATAGACTTCCTTAGTGGACACAAGAGTTTTCATATCATCTATGTCCCACTGCTATATGGTTTGTTCCATCGGCTGTGGTCTCATTCTAGGCAATGGTGCCTTGTGAATGCAAACGCATGTCAAGAAAATGCATCTACGATAGACACTGAGGAGCAGAGTGCATTACTGTTAAGACAATTGATAGCTTTATCACTATGTGTGCATGGCAAATTGGCCATGTGCTGGTTACGGAGGATACCACAACATGTAGGTGGGCCACATTATCAGATGAAGTGTAAATGCAGCACCACATAGTGACGTACACAATCTTGTCCTTGTTTAATTGGCATCATTACTTTTCATCAGTTCAAGATGAAATGATGTATCAATGAGAAGTGTCAAAATTATAAGTAGCTAGATGTAAGCTTTCATTCTATCACAGTTTCACATATTTGCCCTCCAACAAACGTCTTCTTGATGATCTGTTGGTAAATTGATTATTTGTGCCCTTAACAGTTTATTTTAATACCAGTGGCCGCTGTTGTGTAATCCTTCATTATAGTTATACCCCACTGTTGTGACATTTTAGTCTAATGCCTTAGGCATAACTGTGTTGTCCAAAGAACAGCATGATTAGTTAATACTGTTAGAAATGAGTTGTAGTAGAGGTATGCGGCCAGTAGTGACCTAATGTAATGTTCTAATTACTGAATCAAATCAATAATTAGGGTGTGACATGCACAACTATTTGCCAATTCAAGCTGGTTAGTGTCTGAGTACTATGTTATTTTACAGCACAAGCAAATGTCAGACCAACTATGTACATTTAAGAATTATTCATCTGCGTTGTGTTACTCAACATTTTGGTGTCCCAGCAATCATGGCTTGACAACATATCTTTATAAGTATTTATGTATTTATTTTTATTTATTTAGGGATTTGGATCATACCTTTGAGCTCACAGCTCTTTTACAAAGGTTCCACATCAAACAGTGACAATGACAGCAATAACAAACAGTTTACATACAATACTCGAATAGTAGGTAGCTAATGTACAATAAGGTTACAATGTCATTCATAGTACCAATGGTGATAGTACAGCATCAAGAGCATTCAACTAGGGTAAAGGACAGTGTTTATATGTATCAAAGGAGATAAAGAGGTGTGACACCTAGTGTGAGAGTCCAAAGAGGAGTCAAAGTGAGGGGGAAGGGAGACTGCGGGGGGGGGGCGGCCAAAAGAAGTGGCTTTGTCTAGCAGGTTGGGAGGTAGTGGTAGTAGGTTGGTTTTAAGGTTGATCCAGTGGGAGAAAAGGCACAGGGGGAGAGGAAGACAGAGGAATAGGGCAAGAGGGAAGAGTGGGGGTTAAAGGAAGGGGAAGGAGAATGTGGATGAATGGGCATTATGGGTGTTAGAGTTCTAGTGGAAGTCACAAACTGTCCTAGTAAGAAGGTGTTGCCTTAGGCCATTTTTGAATTGCGAGATGCATTGGGAGTTTAGAATGTGCACTGGGATTTCATTGAGCCATTGGGGGGCCCTATAGCTGTCCCTGCACAGTTCAACGTAAAGGTGTGGATAGGGCCACCCTCATCCTGCCTCTAGTGGTATAGCTGGTAGCATTTGGTGTTAGGATGATAGATATGCATGGGGTGGTTTTACCCATTAGTGCCTTTTTTCCAAGGAGACATGTTTGGAATATAATCCTGTTCTTCAGTGGCAGCCAATTGGTCTCCTCGTATAAGGAGCAGGTGTGGGTATTTCGATCTGCAGCCATTGTGAGCCTACATGCCTTGTTGAGGGCAATGTGAATCCTTTTTAGTGCAGTGTCTGTTGCTGCACTGTAGACCACCAATCCATAGTCAATGGTAGAAAGGATGGAGCTGGAGACTGATAGACGGAGGGCCTCTGGAGTGAGATACTTTTTATGTCTGTATGGTACACCCAGCTTGGTGTTCAATGCCTTTACCACTGTGTCAATGTGTTGGGTGAAGGTGAGTCAGTCATCAACGGTGACCCCTAGGTACTTGAATGTCTGAACTTGTTCCAGTGGCTCACTGACTTTATTGGAGATGGTGAGGGAAGGGAGTTTCTTTTTGTGCTGTGGGCTGGCTGTGAGCATCACCTTGTTTTTTTTGTAGTTTAATAGAAGTTTATGGCTACAGAACCAGTCTTCCAGCTTGTAGAAGGATGCCTGCAGCTCGGAGTGGAGGGCGACTATTGATGAACTGCTGGTGAGAAGCACAGCGTCATCTGCGTAAAGTATCAGTTTAGTGTCACAGGCTTCAGGAAGGTTATTTAGGAAGAGGCTGAATAGTAAGGGCCCCAGTATTGACCCTTGTGGGACCCCTAAAGATACCTCGATGGAGCTAGATACTGTGTGCCCAATTTTTACACGTTGGCTTCTGTGTGTTAGGTAGTCCTTGAACCAGCAGACACCATTGGTTGCAACCCTCAGGTTCTGTAGTTGAGTCAGGAGGAGAGAGTGATTGACAGTGTTGAAGGCTTTGGTGAGGTCTATGAAGACTGACCCTACCAGCTTTCCTTCATCTAGTGCCTTGTGCGAGTAGTCAGTGTAGTCCAGTAAGACTGTGGAGGTACTATGATTCTGCCTGAAACCATGTTGGTTGGGTCATAACAGGTTGTATTTGTTGAGGTAATCTGTGAGTTGGGTGGCCACAATCTTTCCCAGGGCTTTAGATAAAGGATAGAGGATGGATATTAGCCTATAATTGGCGGTGCATGTCATATCACCGTTCTTGTGCACCAGCGTCACGACAGCCTGTTTCCAGATCCCAGGGAACTGTGCAAGAGCCAGCGATTTGTTAAATAGTTTTGTAACTGGCATGATGATGACATCCAGTGTTAGGGACAGGAGTTTCATATTGATTCCATCACTCCCCATTCTGGTCTTGCCTAGTATTTTTTCATGTATTTGTAAGCCTCCCTCACTGACACTTTTTTGAAGTAGAAGACAGGGATTGAGCCCCCTTGAGGCATGCAGTTGGCTTGTTCCCCAGCAGGGTGCAGGTAGTCAGGGGGTAGCACTCCAATCAGGTCAGTAAACACTGTGTTGAGAAAATCCGCGATGTGCCGAGGGTCATGAATCATGACATTGTTAATGTTGAGCGAGTGGGAGATCTTCTTCTCATCCTTCCCAAGAAGGTTTTTGATGTTCTCCCAAAAACTCTTCCCATTGCCTCAAGTTTTTTTAAGCTGCTCCTTGTGGAAGTTGGCTTTTGCTTGGCGGATACAGTTGGTGCAGTGGTTTCTTGCAGCTCTATAGCACTGGAAGTTGTATTTGCTGTGAGAGGACCTGGCTTTTTCCCAGAGGTTGTCCCTTTCCTTCATCTGGGTGAGGAGATCCCCTGTGATCCAACCATAAACTTGACCCCGAATTTTTCTTTTCCTCAGTGGTGCAAAGATATCACAAATCTTGTTGAAGCCCTCTATAAAGAAACTTAGGGCTTGGTCAATATTAGGCACATGATTGATGGGGGACCAATCATACTGGGAGAGGGAAGAGATGAGGGCCCCAAGCTTGCCATTCTCCAAGACCCTACTATTAATTATGATAGGTGGGGGCTTGCTCAATTTGTTTGACCATGTGAAACTGACTGGGGAGTTATCACTTAAGGTGTCAAGCAGGACCTTAAGTTCAGAGATCCGAAAAGGGTAACTTGACAGGAGCCAATCCAGGAGGATGTCTTTTCCTGTTTTGTGGTTCCGCCTTGTTGGGCTATCTACAAGTTTGGTCAGATTGGAAGTAGCAACCATGTCCTTGAAAGGCGTGGATTCCCTGCCCTCCCAGTTGATGTTAAAGTCACCAGTTATGAGAAGCTCTGTGCCCTGAGAAAGGGTAGCAATTGTATCCAGTATTTTTGGGAGGCCATCCCTGGCTTTAGTAGGTGGAAGATAAACCAAGGCTAAGATTAGAGATTTGCCGTGCCGTCTGACCTGTGCTTTTATTGCTAGTAGTTCATGATCATCCTCGACCCTGGTAACAGGGAGGACCAAGCAGCATAGGTAATCCCTGGCATAGATAAGGACTCCTCCACCCCTCTTGCCACACCTGTCTTTCCTGAATATTTGATATCCCGGGAGCGTCACTTCATTGTCTTTTATCTTGCTTGACAGCCAGGTCTCTGTCAGACAGAGAATGTCAGGTACATGGTGGGACATCCACGCTTCGAGTAGGTCAAACTTTGCTGTGAGGCTGCAGATGTTCAGTGCAGCTACTTTCAGGCCTTTACTCGTGTTTCCCCCTGCATTTGATATTGATGGTGGGCCAGGAATGGCATGGACATTACCCGATAGAAAAAGAAGCATGAATATTATTTTCCTGGCTGAGATGTTTATGCAAATGGTGGAGTGTATCTTGCGCCTCCTGCTATTGCAATGGGGGAGGCAAGCATTCACTAGGGTGATCTTTATGGGCATGAAAATGGTAATGTTGATAACCGTGGCAGGTGACAGGGGCCCCGGGCTAGCTGGCGGGATGCAGGTGATGGAAAGCTGGAGCTCCCTTGGCACAGTTGGCATTGGGGTGCCGTATGCTCACTGTATGTGTGTAATCAAAAAATTGTGGCATGTGTCATACAATTTTAAATAAACATAGACATGTTAAAACACGGGAACTTTTGTTAGTAACATGGTCTAACTCCAAATCTATGTGGACCATACATCTGTAGCAATACATGCAAGACGCTGTTTACATCTTACTCACTTTGCATAGTGTGAGATCCACTTGCTACTAGTGTTACCTACAGACCTGGCGTGCAAACAATGTCAGCACACATGGCCACACTTCACATGTGTTCTGCAACACATTTATGTAAATTATAGCCCACAACAGGTCAACCCTGAAGTGGACCATTGCGCCCTTAACATGGGTAATGTTTACAAAACAAAACAAATTCACAATAGTGGTTTTGTGCTCTTTGCATTGGTAAAATGTGCCTGTATCTTGTCAACTTAAAAAATAGACTCCAAGATTCAGCCTGTGTCTGGAAGGTGAGGGGGGTGAACAGGTTCATCTCCTCGTTGTGCCTAAGTACAACTTATTCTATTTCTTTTTGCTACCACTGTATTTGAATCAAAAAAACTGTACTCTCTCCTTTACTGGCTTGTATTTAATCGGACTGTTAGTCTACCATTGACTGCTTATCATGCTAATACTTAGTGTACTCTGTAACTGTGTCTTTACCAAGTGATGTTGTTATACTTTCTTTATATGATATTGTTTACTTGCTTGTGCCTACTAGGCCTGGGTCATGCCTGTAAACGGTCCTCTGGATCACTGCACCCTACCCGTTGAACAAAGTCATAAATAAATAAATAAAATAAGTCAGTCTCTTCCCCGCTCTTTCTTGCTCTCTCTGTCTCTCTCTCTCACTGTCTCTCTCTCTCTCTCTCTCTCCACTCTCCCAACAAGAAAAAATCAGACTAGAATTATATCTCTCTCCCACTGTTTCTCTTTGTCTCTCTCGCTCCCTCTTCACATTCATCTAACATTCTATATCTTTAATCTCCCTCTCTTGTTTTGTGTCCTACAAACAAAATACCTTGAATCCTACAACTGTTAATTTTGAGTCCTTGCAATGCTTTTAATTCACTTGCTGAAGGCAAATATTAACTATGATCTTGCTTCATGTTTATGGCCTCAATTACAGAACAGGGCAAGGTACATAATGTCAGTCAGTCTTTCAAAGATGTTCACAGTACATGCTCTGATCTGGTCTTTGTTTAACCACAATGCTGTTTTAGTCAAGTTCCTTGCCCTGAAGCCCATGAACAAAGGCATATAATTCTCCCCCTTTCAGTTTGTATGGGTGTCTATGTGGAGGGATACTGTATGTGGCAGGAAACCTTAGCACAGTAACTGTTGAGTAAAGATTGATGTTAATCAATGGTCACCTGATGCTCTGTGATGAGTCTTGTTGCTTCCATTTTCCAGCCCATGTTAGAAGTAAGTAATAATACCCAACAGGGTGGACATTATTGGGATATAACAGACCGCCCAGGAACATAATGAGGCCCGACGCCGCAGGCGGAGGGCCTTATAGCCCCTGGAAGGTCCGTTATATCCTATAACGACCACCCTGGAGGGTATTATTACACTTAGATAATGGGCTGTATGTTTGTTTATTTTTTTAAATATAGCAAGGTAAAACTACATATTTAATAAAAATACAGAACAAAAAAATGTAAATTTTGTACTAAAGTAGTGCCTGTAGTATTGGAGTCACCACTTGAGGGTGCAGCTTTTATAAAAAATATTTTTTTTATATGTGATTGTGATGAATGTTCCCCTTAGACACACACACACACACACGCACACACACACATATACATCAATATGGAACAGTTTGTTGTACTTTCTTTAATCAGCATCTGTTAGAAGACAGCAAAAGATAGCGTGCTGAGAGGTAAATTTTATGGGCTTTGAAAAGAGCCGTGACCAGAGAGTACGTGTCTGAAAGCGCACTTCCACTTGACACCGGGCATGAATGGAAGTAGGTTTGTAAATGAAAGTACATTAGTTTAAAAAAAAGAATGTTTTTGTGTATTGTTTGGGGGTTGGAAGAGTAAGTGTGAACTAAGGAAGAGCGCTAAGACGTGTGAGCGTATCTCTTTTTGAGGAATCTCCGGTTGTTGCTTGCAGTCGTTTTCCTGTTCAGTTTTTCTTTTTAACGAATGAAAGAGGAAGTAGGCTGTATTTTGGTGATGGGTTGCTGTATTTAGGAGGAAGCTGTCCATCTGTTGTTTCTTTTGCTGGACTGGTTTGTGTGCTGAGGGCAATCTCGGTAAACGAGTGGGGGAGACATGGCAGTTGCTAGATTTACATTGGTTTCAGCATTCAGGGTTGCCCCAGGATTTCCTAGGTAATGGGGCATCTCCAAGTGGCACTCGTTTGAAGTGGGCCATTGTTAAGAGATAACGGCCCCGGGTGGCAGGCTGTTTCAGCCAATTAGGGATGCGAGTTTCACTTTAGGCATTATCTTAATGTAAATAATACATTGCCAGCTTTACAGTTTTTGTGGCCCCGAGAAAGAATGACCTGTTAGGAGGATTCTGTGACTTTCACCACATAAATGTTAGTGACATAAATTCCATTAAAACAGCCTTGTAATTCTTTTGCTCCTCAATACTCATTCTGGCTTTCCATATGTATTATACCTACTTTTGGCTTACTACGATATCTTGCACCATTGCTGGCCACTGTCAAGCACCACCTCAATATACTGGCAACAAAGAAAATAGCTGAATAGTTGTAGTCCAATGGACCATTTGAAGTAGTCATGCCAAGGAGCACACAGGAATCCCCTCCTCAGTGGAAGTGGCAGGCTATTGGTGCATACAGCAACTCCCCGTACTGCAACACTGGAAAATGTCATATAATATTACCACACACCATTAAACTGCAGCAGTATCAGTATAATTATTTCTATCTCTTTCTATGTTTCTTACCATTTGTCCTTGTTTAGGTGTCACATTTCATATTGATGGTTGTCAAATGTCATACATTGGCTTCATTTTTTTATTTTCTATTATGTGCAACTCACTCTAGTAGCCAGAGAGGCATGGCATCTGCAACACTATCTGACCTTGGGTTGGCCTACAGCTGGTAATCTCAAGATAACAACTTATCATGCGTTGCCCTTATAGAACTTCAATGCAGTACTACTGGCCAAGTAGGGTAGTTCAGCTATCTTGTTGCACTTTCCTTTTTCTCTCCTGCTTTTGTAGACTCATTGTATATGTTTTTATGCCATGCATAGTTTACCTTCCACCAAAGAAAAAATTACAATGCTGCTCCCACCACCTCTCCTGTCCAAATGCCTGCAATGCTTTCTGCTCATCTTTTATCTCCAAAATCTATTACCGGGAAAGCTTACTTCTCCCCAGCCTCGCACTTACCTAATGGCAGAAAAGCCATCTCCTCCCCCAATCTAATTTATAGAAGCCGTAATGTCTCATGTCTGCTCTTCACGAGACCTAATCATAGTGATACTCACTTTCCATCACGTTCCTCATAGTGGGTGCAATGCTGTCATCAACCTCCTCCCACCCTAGACCTAATGGAAGCATGAGATTTTCTCCTCTGCCTAACATGAGCCAGCCCATCAAATGACTTGCCATATCCCAGTTTTTAAAATTCTCTGTAGACCACCTCCTACTATCTCAGCACCACTACACACCCCGGAAGGGAAATGTTGTTACCCAACCAATTTTATTACAGAAACGTAATGCACTGAGTGCTGGCAGTCAAACTAGGGAACTGGAAGAGACAGAACAGCCAGAAAAACTAAACCAAAAGGTGATTCATTCCAACTGGGGGTGAGCTATACTGGTTTTATCCTTTGATAACCTTACCTGCTTACCAAAGAATCTGAAAAAAAGACTACTGTATTAAACGGTCAAGTTATTACTGCTTTTAAAAAACCTTAGAAGCAGCACTGATGCTGTGAATAAATCCACTTGTCCCTCTGTGGCAAGTTTTATTGTGATACAGTACACTTGCAGTCAGTCTTGACTACCTTTGTATATCATCCAGGTGAAACATATAAATGTTACAAAATTTAAAATAGGTTTAATCTGCAATGTCATTATCCTTTTCTCTATTTTCTCAGTTTGTTCATCTCTTCCCTAATTTAATTTGTACATTTGTTCATTCTCTGACTGCTAGTTTAATTAGTGTTACTTTCATGGTGGAGGAAGGTGGTTAGAGAGAGACATTCAATTAAATTACATTTTTTTTCCTACTGGAAAATATGTGTGCAAAAATGCCCATTTTCACAAACATCCAGTGGAACAGAAAATTGATAATACTAAGGAAAAGATAAAACAAAATTTGCAAAAGTTGATGCCATTGACAATAGGAACAGTGTATATGACAGGCTCATCCAGATTAGAAAAAAAATACAGAGCACACAACAAAAGAGCAGATAAACAAATACAAATAAACTCTAAGGTAACTCAAGGGTTGGTGAACATTCAGTGGGGATGCCTACTGGGGCAGGCACAAGTGGAGAATTGGAGGAGGTAATCCTTGAGGGAGGAGGTGAATGAACCAATTGAACTACTGGCCTGAAGTTCAGGGGACAATTTATTATAAAACATAGGGCCCTTGTATGTGACGGAGTTTTGTGCATGCTTGGTGAGGTAAAAAGTGGTACCCAAGATATAACAGGTGGTACTGCACTTTGGAAACCGATAAGGGGAAAAGGGACTTAATGCTTAATAGCAGCAGGTTGTGGTGAACTTTGTATAGGAAAGAGAGCATTTTAAGTTGGAACTGGCCTTCAAGGGTGAGGCAGTTGAGGGAGGCATAGAGGGTACAGTGATGGGTCATCGAGGGGAGGACGCATGCATATGTTATTTAGTTGGTGAACATACCAATGTCAGAAAACATTTCAGCACTCTATTTCTGACATTTCTATGTTCATAAACTAGTTAATATATGCATAAGTTATTGGGACTACTTTTCAAGTCTGCAGGATACAGTCAGCTTTTCCCTAAGCAAAGAGCAAAAAAACACCATTGTGAAGTTATTTTGTTTTTTAAATATAACATACAAACGTACAAAATGCCAGCAGAATTAGGCATCATGGTCTATCGAGTCTTCTCAATTGTGCAGCTAGCTCCTCAACTTGCAGCTGCCTCACCCTCCCATCCCCTACTCATAACCACACCCCCACTCTGTCCCATCCTCTCTTAAATTCTTCTACCGTTCTTCACAATACCACTTCCATGAGCAGATTGTTCCACGTATCTACTGCCCTTTCCATGAAAAGTGTCTCCTGATTTCCCTTCTGAATCTCTTCCCCCGCCAATCTCAGCCAATGCCCTCTTGTGTCCCTCCCCCTTCTTCTCTGAAGAATCCCTTCTGTATTAATCCAGTTAATACCCTTTAAGTACTTAAAGGTTTCAATTATATCCCCCCATCCCTCCTCTCTTCTAGGGAATACATTTGCAACTCTCCCAGCCTCTCCTCATAGTGTTGTCCCTCAAGTCCCTGTATCATCTTCGTTGCCCTATGCTGTACCCCTTCAGCAATCTGATGTCCTTCTTCAGGAATGGACACCAGTACTGCACGCAGTATTCCAGGAGTGGCATGACCAGGGACCTGTACAGGGGTAGGATCACTTTTCTGTACCTGGAGGAGATTCCCCTCACTGTGTACCTCAGCATCTTGTTTGCCTTTGTAGCCGCCTTCCTGCACTGAGCTGAGTGGTACACACTCCCCATTATTAGTACCCCTAGGTCATTTTCCTCCAGTATGCTTTCCAACTGTACCCCTCACAACTGATATTTCCTTCCCTGGTTCCTTGCACCAAAGTGCAGTACCTTGCACTTTTTGGCATTGAACCCCAACTGCCATGTCTCTGACCATTCCTGTAGTTTGGTCAGGTCTTCTTGCAGCCCCCTCCACACCTCTATGTCATCTACCACTGCACTGATCTTAGTATCTTCTACAAACAGACTGATCCTACTCCTGATCCCATTTGAGATATCAGCTATGAATATCCCGAACAGCACCGATCCCAGTACTGAACCCTGGGGCACCCCAATTGCAATGTCCCTTGTTAATGACAGTCCCTCCCATCATCCTTTGCTGCCTACCCCTTAGCCAGTTGGTGATGCGGTTGACCATTGTAGTCCCCACTCCAATGTATTCCAGTTTTCTCCCCAGCGTCTCATGTGGAATTGAGTCAAAGTCCTTGCTGAAGTCCAAATATAGGACATCCACTGCATGGCCCCTGTCCAGTTCCCTGGTAACCCAGTAATAGTACTCAACTAGGTTCATCTGGCAGGATCTGCCCGATACAAAACCATGCTGATGGTCATCTTGGAGCCCATTGTCTTCCAGAAAACTCATCAGCCTCTCTTTTAGGATTGACTCCATGAGTTTCGCAATGATTGAAGTGAGATTCACATGTCTGTAGTTGCCTGGATTATCCTTCGGGCCACTTTTATGAATGGGCACCACATGGGCCATCCTACAGTCCTGTGGCATGCATCCTGTGTCCAGTGATATACTGAACAGGTCTGCCAGTGGTACCGCCAGGATCTCTGCTAGCTCCCTAAGTACCCTTGTGTTAACGCCATCAGGCCCTGGCGCCTTGTCCACCCTCATTGCCCTTAGTCCCTCCAGCACCCTGTCCTTTGTAATTCTAATATCAGTCACCCCAGCACCCCCTCTGCCCACTCCACCCTTCCCATGGGGTATCTGCCCCCCTCTCTCCTTCATGAACACAGAGCAGAAGTACTCATTCAGTGCCTCTGTCTGGTCCTCCCCCTTCTCCACCAACCCCCATCTTTCTTAATCCATACAATCTGGTCTTTGTTTCTTCTTCTCTCACCAAGGTATCTGAAGAAGTCCTTTTCCCCATCCTCGTTTCCCTGTGCAAGTCTGAGCTCTCTGGAAGCCTTGGCTGATCTGACTAGCCTGGTAATCTCCCTGGACTTCTTTGTGTATTTGTCTTTGTCCCCTTCCCCCCTGATTTACTAAGCCTCCAGAATGCTTTTCTCTTGGCCCTCACTCATTCCGTTACCTCCTGAGTCAGCCAGCTCAGCTTCTTTGCTCTTCCCTTCTTGCTCCGTGTCCTGGTGCAGGTCTCAGTAGTCTCTGTCAGCACTTTCTGAATGATATTCCATTTTTGGCTGGCACTCATGCATGTCTGAATTCCCACCAGATGCTCAACCAAAGTTTCCCCCATCCTTTTAAAATCCGCACCTTTAAAATCGATCACCCTGGTACCTGTTCCTCATGTTACTCTTCCCATATTGAGTGTGAACCACACCATATGATGGTCGCTCCAAGCCAGGGGGTCTTCCACTCCCAGATCCCTTATAGCCTCCTTGTTTGTTAATACCAGTTCCAGAGTCCTACCATCCCTAGTCAGCTCATAGACCTATTGCACCAAGAAGCAGTCCTGAAATGCATCTAGTAATCTCTGCTCCTTTGATGACATGATGGTTGGGGTGTTCCAGTCCAACACAGGGTGGTTGAAGTCTCCCCACACTATGGTGTACCCCTTCCTACAGACTATTCTAATCTACTCAGCCAACTCCCTATCCCTGTCATCCCCCTGAGCTGTTGGCCTGAACACTACCCCCACCTTCAGTGTCTTTCTTTTAGAGTCTTGAAACTACAGCCATAGAGCCTCAGTCCTCCCCTCCACCCCCTCCGCTCTCATACACCTTATCCTATCCCTTATGTAGATTGCCAAGCCCCCCTTTCCCCCTAGTCCTGTCCTTTCTAAATATCATGCATCATGGAATCATCATATCCCAGTCCTGGTTCTGTGTGGCCCATGTCTCCGTGATGGCCACAATGTCCACCCTCCCCAAAATCAAGAGAGACTGTAGTTTGGCTGATTTCTTACCTAAGCTTCTCACATTCAGCGAGCCTACCCTCCAATCTGTGTCTTCCCCCCCCACCCTGGTTTCCCACCCTCCTCATCCTTCTTTGTGTTGCAACCTCAAATACCTCTCTGATAGCTTGGGGAGGTAGGCACGCTTGGCTCCCCCCTCTGGGATCCCTGCCTACTAGCTGCCCTCCCACCACCCTCCACACCTAGTTTAAATCTATCCTTGATGCTATGTACCCCTAAAACCTCTGCTTTAATACCCTTTCCCCTCCCTGCTCAGGAGCAGCCTATCCCCTGCATATAGATTCTTATTTTTCTAAGTACTGCCCCAGTTCCCCAGTACCCCATACCCCTTAGACTGACACCATTCTCCCAGCCATGTTTTTGAACTCCCCCAATCCTCCCTTTACTTCTCTTATTAGCGCAGGGTCCTGGGAGTACTTCCGAAAAGGCCACTGATTCCCCCACTTCCTCACATAACCCTCCTAATTCCTGAAACCTCTTATTCATTACTTCCACCCTCTATACCACCAGGTCATTAGTATCCACATGCACCACTACATGTGGCTTCTTCCTGCCCTTCCTTGTGCATTTGAGAACTGCCTGCCCCAACCTGTCCGCCATTAGCCTGGGTATAGTCTCCACCCATATTCTGCTGTGCCTCTCACTCCTGCTGCCCCATCTGATCCCTTTAAGTATGGAATCACCCCACACTAGTACACCCCCTTCCTCATTCCTTGTCCCTGCCCCCATCCTTTTCCTTGGGGTATCCAATCTTAGAGCATGCCAGCTCACTAACTCCACCCTTCCTCCCTACTGCTTTCTCCCCTTCTCCCCCGTCCTGTTCCCTGCCCTTTTCACTGCTCCCTCCCTATCCCCCACATCCTTCCCCTCCATTCTGGCCCCTCCTTCTTTTTTTTTTTTTTTTACCAATTATTTTACCAGGTGAGACACACTAAGCTGAAAGCTTGTTTGCAGGTGCAACCTGGGAGCACGAGGAAGTTAAGTGACTTGCTCAGGGTCACACAATATGCAAATGGGGGCTGTGAGATTCAAACCCAGGTCTCCAGATTTGCACCTCAGAGCCTTAAACCACTGCGCCATACTGCCTAATTCTCTGCCCCTGCTATGAGCACACTCAACCAATCCAGGAAATGTGGTTACAGGGAATTAAAGCACACACTCATATTTGCCTTGTGCCTCACAACGCAACAGAAGCATGCATTAAATCACTGTAACCACATACAATGTTGTGTGTTATTGCATACTTGATAAATACCATTGAGTAGTCATGAAGATTTGAATTTACAGTATGTCATTGACAAGCCCTACACGTTACAATGATCATCTGTCTCTTCCTGCTTGAATTATATTGCGCTGCTTCCCCTTAGACATTACGCTTCACCCTCATAAAACAGTAAACACCAACACTGCATAACTAAGCCCCACAGGTCATTCCACCAATGGCCGCATTTAGTCATTCAGTTGTTTATACTAGACCACTTTTTGAGGACAAGAGTTTCAGTCAATCCTCAGCATCTTCCTATTACTGCTGTGACACAACACTGGAATTATGCCCCAGAATGGCTTTGTGTTTACCCTATAAAGCAATACTGTGATACGAAAAAATCACTCTGGCCAACTAGCAGCTATAGGAAAATGCAATGGATCTTCATGCACTCATGGTACAGAAATACGGTGTCTATAAAGAAAAAAATTGGTTGACACAAGGAGGCTGTTATGGCTTGGTGATGATGGTTTGAGTGGCAGAGATGGCAGACAGTGTATTTTGCTGCATGTAAAGCTACAAACTTGTATGCTATTACATCCAATAATGGGCCCTTACTCTTGTTGACTACTAAGATTTGGGGTTTTCAGTAACTGATAGCTGTTGGTACTGATTACATGTGATAGACTGCCACTGTCCATAGGACTGCATTGGACAACATTCCTTATTACATGCAAATATCCATTGTTGGCTGCATCTTTGACCCTCCTATGCCATTCATGCATCACACCGTACACCCCCAATTCCTATCACCTATGCCTTGTAGTCACTATATCAGTACTCAGAGTAGATTTTGAAAATGAAATGTACAACAGCATCAGTTAGAATACTTTATTCGATGCTCACATCCATCATGGGTAAGCTGATGGAGACTATCCTGAAGGAGAGGCAGGTGGCTCTCCTGGAGGCCAAAGGACTACAGGACAGCAGATAGCATGGCTTCATATGTGGCAGATCCTGACAAACCAACCTGGTGGTGTTCTATGACTGGGTAACTAGGCAATTGGACAGGTGCCATGCAGTGGATGTCCTAAATCTGGACTTCAGTAAGGCAATTGACTCAGTGCCATATGGGAAGCTGGAAATAAGTTAGAAGGCACAGGGGTAGTTGCAAAGCTGGTGAGATGGGTAGGGAATTGGCTTCAGGGAAGGCAACAGAGGGTGGCGGTGGGTGGGTCCCTCTCATCCACAAAGGTAGCGATGAGCGGTGTTCCACAAGGCTCGGTGTTGGGACAAGTGTTGTTTGGGATATTCATTGCAGACATATCATTGGACATCAAGAGCAAGATCAGTCTGTTTGCTGACAACACCAAGATGGGAATGGTGGTGGATGACCTAGAGGGATGGCAGGGGTTGCAGGATGATTTGGAAAAGCTGGAAACCTGGTCAATCACCTGACAACTGGGGCTTAATGCCAAAAAGTGCAAGGTGTGGCATTTTGGGGTGAAGAACCCAAGGAGGAGTTACCAGCTGAGGGAGTGCAGCTAGCCAAGACAGAGGAGGAGAAGGATCTGGGGGTGCTCATTACAGGGTCAATGAACAATTCTGCTCAATGTAGGTGGGCAGCTGCAAAGGCCAACAAAATGCTGGGTTGCATTGCAAGGACTATCTCCGCGAGGAAGGGCAGGTGATTCTGTCACTGTATAGGTCATTAGTTAGACCGCATCTGGAGTATTGTGTGCAGTACTGCTGCCCATGTAGGAAGAGGGACATTAAATTACTGGAGGGGGTGCGGCGCAGGGTGACAAAGATGATCAAAGGGCTGGAGGACTTGCCATATGACGGGAGGCTCAAGGAGCTGAACATGTACTCGCTAGAGGAGAGGAGGGACGGGGGGACGTGATTGAAACCTTTGAGTACACGAAAGGAATAAACTAAATAATTACAGTGGGGCTGTTCAGAGTAAGGGAAAGGAGCGACACCTGGGGCCATGATATGAGGCTGGAGGCAAGAAGGTTCAGGAGGGAGATGAGGAAACATGTTTTTATAGAGAGGGTGGTAGCTGGGTGGAATGCTTTACTGGCAGAAGTGGTATCCAGTAGAATAGTGGACTGCTTCAAAAGGGGCTGGGACTGGGTAAGGCGGAGGGTCAATGGAGAGGAAGGGTGGGAGGAGGGATAGGCAGCTGCAAAATATGGGGTGCTAGCTACACATTCGAGCACACTTGATAGTCCTCAAGGCCTTTATCTGCTGGCAAGTTTCATATGTTCGTACATTAGCAAACTCAAACTAAGTGTAGCACATGATTTAAAAGGTTGCTGCAATAGAAATTAGTATATACATTTCCATGAACCACCCCATAGCTAACTCAATGCTGACTTCTTCCAACCTGATTTTGCTAATCTAAGGTACAACAACTACAACTATGCATTCAAAGACCACATAATTTAAATGCCACAAAAACTGTGGATGCAATAAAATGAAACTTCACATATGACTTTTTGGCAAAACTACTATGAAAGTCTATTGGTACGATATCTGGTATATTGACCAGAAGGATCGGGGTAGGTGTCATGAATTCACCACACACAGCAGCTTGGAATGGGCATGTGCACACGGCTCCCTAGTCATCCAAGTATTCACAGAATAAACTGTCGAAATGTGCTGTGTCTGCGTGACTGGTTGTGATCTGCATCTTGGGGGAAGCAAAAGATATTTTCTCGATATGATGATGCCAGTGACAATACGCCTGGGTCCAGGACAAGTTTCATCTTCTACAACAGAAATAGAGGACCAGGTTTAAAATGCATCCCAGACAGGCGAACAACCTATGTTAGTGAATAACAATTAAACTCAGAATTTCATTAGGGGACAAATATCACTGGTGCTGTGGAACTTTACATTGGGAACTGCCAATTGCGGTCGCACCAATGCAGATATGACAAAACAATCACACCATAAGTCCAACTCATTAGTAGCATTCACAGAAACCATTCACATTATGCTTTTACACAGAAATCAACACACAACAGCCACATGGTACAATTTCAGTGACACATTAGTTTATTAGGCAACAAACGATACCAGTAGAACAAGCAAACATAGTGTTTGTTTGTACCATTTGAGATAGTCAGCAGCTATTCCTAGCATCTAATGGTGGAAAGACTTAGCGATGGAGGCACTTTTCACAAAGATTCTGTAAACTGTCACTTTTTGTCAAGTAACCATAGTGCACACTGTGAACACAGAAAGTGTCTGCACCACAAGCCTGTGATGCTGTCTGTTGGTCTGCACCAACACTATACGTGTCCAGCACTGTGTCTCTGCCTTAATACAGACTCGCTTGAACTGCCCTTGTTCTGCATCTAAACATAGCACAACACCAGTGCAGGTAATAGTTCAGTTCTGAAAGCCAAACTACATATTAGCTAAACAAGTCATGGATGATGTTCAGCACAGGAGATTGGTGGTAACATAGTGCTCTTTGTGTTTAGTGGCCATGCATGTCAATGGTAAATATAGCCATATAGCAAACTAATTTAAAAAGTTGGCACACAGCACAAGGTTGTTTCCAATAATTTAGGTGGTACATAGTACATAGGTAGCTGTAATGTCCAGTATGGACAGTATCTCACATCAACACATGTAACACATTCCACCAATGCTCTGCTATCCACCTTTTACTGAAGCAGCATACTAGGTACAAAATCCATGCTGTGCTTGTGGGATTGACATGTCTTGATCTTGATCTGTCAATGGACAACTAGCTACCAGCTACCTCACTGATAACGTCAAGATTAGTGCATTCAAAACAGGGCTCAGATCTTTTCTTGAGACTACTAAGACCTGTACCTGCCTGTTCAAAGTGCTTATACCCCTATCTCCAGAATCACCCTCAACCTACTCTCCCCCCAAACCCCACCCCTCTCACTACTAACCTGTGTCTCCTGCCTCCTTCCTCACCCCTCCTCTCCCACCTACTCCATAATTCACCCATCCTCACTTACTCCCTTCATTCCCTCCCTCCTCCTGATAACATCTACCACTGACTGACACCCTCTCCTTCATTTTCTGTACACCCAACACAAGGAAATCCCGCCACTGTGACATTGGACTGCTTGTCGGGTTCCACTGGGTGGAACCTTGCTGATCCATTGTTCTTCTGCTTATTTTGATGTTTATTAAATCCTTAGCATACTGCTCTCTCACACATTGGTATTCCCTATGCACTCCCCTCTTTCCTCTTTTGAAACCATTTGATATTACTGCCTATAATCTGTATGTAACCTTAATTTAATGTATACCTGTGTAAGGAAACTTGTGTTATTGTATAATTTATGTATTGATTGTTATGTTTTGTTTCCCACCGACTTGGAACCTTTGAAAATGAGTCCTTGACTCAAAGGTATTAATCCCAATCTGAAATAAATAAATAAAAACTTTCAAAACTTACACAAGGAAGTCAGGCACATGACACTAATGATGTGGTTCATCATGTCTGGTTGCCACCTATTTGTAAGCTGCTGCAGTCATCGACATGCACAGAAGTGTTGTCCTTGACAATCAGTGGACACACATACAACAATAGATTGTGTATTCATTTACTCTGTGCTGCATGCACATGGTGTTGAGGGGTAAATATAAACAATGTGGATATGCAGATGCAAATGAATTTGTCTGTGGAACCACTAATGATGATGGAGACTGAGAGGAATGAATGTTCCTTTCACTGTTATACATCAACCGTCATTTAATTTGTCTCGTGTTCTACAATGGAACAAAATTATTATTAAACACAGTACATCCATGAAATGTGGTCATGCTACATTGAACAACAAACAAAACATGCCAACATTAACGTCCACATATGGTGCATGAACAATTAACCTTCATGACTCTTCAATGTTTATAATGTCATATCAGCTTACTGCTAGAATGGCCACACATTCAGTGAGTGTCTAACCATCTGTGAACATGTTGAGCAAGCAAGTTCAACATCTGTAATGAGATTGAACTGTAACAATGTAAATAACATACTTGCACAGTAGATAGACAACAGTCATGATGATAGCCACATCACAGCTTCTCAACTGCTGTGGGCATCTCTCTGCACTTCCAACACACACACACCATTCTGGTCAACCTCCAAATTGCTGTATTGGACTTTGGGTTGGGTCTGGCTGCCTCAGAAATAGAATGTTAAAAACTATCTTGGGATTTTGCAGAGCACATTGGTGACATAGGTCATGTAGTCCAGCAATTTCTAAGGTGTCAATGTGTGCCTTGTGAAAGACAAAAATGAATGATAATAATAATAATCTTTATTTGTTAAGCACAGTTCACAGTGTACCAAAGCATTGCACAAAGAATAAAATAAACAATTTAAAATCAGTAGAAATTCTAAAAACATAAAAAAACTCCAATCTGATTAAAATAAGAACATATTACACCTTCAATTTAAATGCATTCAGCAAAAGCCAGTCCAAAAAGATGATTTTGTTAAAGTGGTTTAAAAGCTCTCCATTGTCAGGCACTCTCATATCCATCAAGGTAGAAAATTCCACAGGGGTGGGGGCAGTGAATGCAAATGCCCAAGCTCCAGAAGTTTTCAACTGTACCCTGGGAATCTCCAGCAATTCCTCATCAGCTGAGCAGAATGGTCTGAGGGGACAGTAATAATAATAATAATAACAATAATAATAATAGACTTTATTTCTATGGTGCCTTTCAAAAACCAAGGCACCTTACAAAATGTAAAAACACATCAAGCAATTTAGAATCTAAAAATATATAAAACTGGTACAATTCAAATCAAATCAAATCTTTATTTATCCAGGCGATCATCATTGAGCAAGCTCATTTACAAGATGGCCCTGCTGTTGTCCAAGACAGTTATACATACATAGATTGAGAATACAAAGTACAACATGTGCAAAGAGTTACAAACAAATTTACAGAAAAGTGGTAGGTGCACGATATACATTCCATTCCAATATACAATTAAAATACGAAAGTTAAACACCAAATGCTTGACACCACAAGCAGGTTTTCAGGGTCTGTTTAAATCCCTCCATGGTCACGCACAACCATAACTGACGAGGTAGAGAATTCTCGAGGGTAGGGGCTGAATGCATGAAAGCATGGGCCCCCGAAGATTTCAAAGACACCTTCGGGATCTCTAGCAACCCCTCGTCAGCTGAGCGAAGCAAGTGCCCAGGACAGTAAGGAACCAGGAGCTCTTTCAAGTAGTCTGGGTCCAGTCCATGTAGAGCTTTGAAAGTCAGAAAACCAACTTTAAAAGTAATCCACCACAGAACTGGCAGCCATTGCAGTCTGCGCAGCACTGGCGACATATGACTGGACCAAGAAGTTCCCATCAAAAGCTGGGAAGCTGCATTCTGAACCAGTTGCAGGCAGTGGATTTCCACCCCAGGTAGCCCTAGGTAGAGGGAATTGCAATAGTCCAAGTGTGAGGACACAAAGACATGGACCAGCATAGGAAGATCGCCAGATGGAACAAGGTGCTTAATCCTGGAGATATTCCTCAGATGATAAAAAGAGGACTTGACGACAGCAGACACCTGTGAATGCAGAATCAGCCCTTCATCAAAAATTACCCCCAGGCTTCGCACCTGTTTGGTAAAGGTAAAATAAAGCCCGGAGGGTAAACCAAACCCTGGCCCCCCTATTCGGTGTACCGGATCCACAACCAGCACCTCAGTCTTTTCTGAGTTCAACTTCCGCCAACCTGAGTTCATCCACTCCTGGATTTCTGCGAGGCAGTTATTAAAAACCAAGAGAGCTCCATCATGGTCAGGTGCAAAAGAAAGGTAGAGCTGGGTTTCATCAGCATAGCAGTGAAACCTCAGCCCATTCCTACTTACAATGTCTCCGAGGGGCAGCATGTACACTGCGAACAACATGGGGAACAACACTGAACCCTGAGTAATCCCACACAACAGAGAAAATGGGTCCCAGGAATGAACCCCGAATACCACCCTCTGAGTTCTTCCAGTGAGGTAAGATGTAAACCACCTGAGGACTACATCTGATAGTCCACAGATGAACCTCAGGTGCTCAAGTAGGATCCCATGGTCCACAGTGTCAAACTCTGATGAGAGATCTAGAAGAACCAAGATGGAACAGTTCTTCCAATCCCTAGCCATCAGAAGTTCATTGAACACCCAAACCAGAGCTGTCTCAGTACTCTGCTTCTTTCAAAAACCAGATTGGAAGGGTTCATAGATATCATGGATGGTCAAATGTTTCTCCAGCTATACAGCCATTATTTCCTCAATCACCTTCCCTAAAAAGGGAAGATTTGTGATAGGTCTGTAGTTCGCATGGCAGTCGGGGTCCAAAGAAGCTTTCTTCAAGAGGGGTGTTACAACCACCTCCTTCAGGGAGCTAGGAATCTCACCCAGTTTCAAGGAGCACCAGACTATCCATGCAAGGACCGGACCAATGGAATCGATGCAACTCAAAATCAGGGAGGTTGGTCCTGGGTCCAAACTACAGCACGTAGGGTGCATACTCTAGACAATCCACATGACATCTATGAATTCCGGGCAGTCAAAGGTACTCCAGAAAAGCTGAGGAGCAGCGGCCAAGCACTGATCCAAAGCAACACCCTTAGAGTGTGCTGGATGGAGTGCCACCCTGATGTCAGCCACCTTAGTTGCAAAGAATCGAGAAAGTTCATTGCACTCTACTTGCGAAAAGGCTTTTCAAACTTGTAGGCAGGCTGTGTTGCACAATCTGTCTACAGTGCAAAAAAGCTGAGCTGGTCAATTCTGAGCAGCCGCAATCTCCCCGGACAGGAACTCTGCCTCCTTACAGGTGATTGCAGATTGATAGGCTTCATAATGTTCCATCAATCTAAGGTGGTCGGCATCAAGGGAGGATCTCTGCCAGCAATGCTCTAACCTTTGTCCTTGTCGCCGCATCTCCCTCAAGGTCCCATAAAACCATGGGGACTGAGGGCAAAGGGAGAGAGGATGAACACGGACAGGAGCAATGACATCTAGGGCCACCGAAATAGCTGTATTATAGGCTACCATGAGGGCCTCTGGGTAGCTGCTTGACACTGGAAGGGTTGATAGGTCAAGTACTGCTGACAGGCCTTCAGAGCTAACATCTCATAAAGGGTGATAACTGACCATCTCCACAGGGGTAGGCCTATGAGAGGGGGTGCTAAAACTAAACTCCACAGTGAAGTGGTTGTACCATCTGACTGGTTCCACCCCCAGATCAGAAGCCTTGATCCCCAGGAGGAAGACTAAGTCAAGGGAGTGACCGTGTTTACGGGTAGCAGTGGTAACTATCTGTGTAAGGCCCAGAGATGGCATCAACTGGATGGAAGTGCTGTCCAAACTGTGAGAGATCATCATCGATCCAGGCTTTGAAGTCACCCAGAACCATCAGTCTGGGCAACTCAAATGCCATGTCAATGATGAAGTCAGCCACTTCCTGAAGGAACCGCTTCCCATCTCCGGGTGGACGGTAGGCGAGAGGGATCCTACAACCTACACCTGCTACCACAGTACACTCAAATGACAGTAGGGGTTCAGAAAATCTTGTAGATATCTTGGACCCTGTCTGTGTAGGGCTTCACAGGTCAGCAAGCCAACCTTGAAGGGTTTCCGCCACTGAACTGGCAGCCAGTACAGTTCACACAGTACAGGTATAATGTGACTGGATTGGGTAGATCCAGACAACAACTTGTAACTATGTAGTAAGCTCTCACCAGGTCGCTGCCCGCTGTGCTATCTGATGGAAAAAATAAGCGATAACCCAAAACAGGGTATGTGGTTACAGGGATTTAATGCATGGCTCTGGTGCATTGTGAGGCATGAGGGGATAATGGGTGCCCTAATAGCACCTGAGGCGTGCATTAAATCCCTGTAACCACATTCCCAGCAGTGGGTTATTGCTCTTTTAACATGGATAATGTTAAAAAAAAAAACAATAAAAAATGTACAAAGGTGTTTAATTTGCTATTTGAATAGGCAAAACCAGAGTGTATCCTGCCAACTGGAAAAGTGGGCCCAGAACTCAGTCTGCTTCAATTTTTATCTCTCCCTCTGTCTCTCTCCAACCTATCTCTCTCTCTCTCTTCCCCCCAATGAAAAAATCAGAACAAAGTATGTCTCTCTCTCTCTCTCTCTCTTCACATTTATGTCACCATACAGATTTAGTCTTTGCCATATTCGTCCTTGCTAGAATAGATCCAGAAGCTAATGATTTGATACCTTTTATTGGACACAGATAGATGTAACTGAAACATCCAAGTGCTTTAGCTCAGATGGTCGGTCTGAAAGCTAAAACACATTGTTCCTTTTGCTACATATATGTTGATCCAATAAAAGGTATCAAATCATTTGATTCTGGATCTGCTTACAGTCATGTAATGTTCTCTATCCTGAATCACCCTCACTTGCTGCCTGTCCTAAAAAAAATTTAATCCTACGGCTGTTCCTTTCTTATACTTGCAAGGTTTTTAATATGCTTGCCTAAGGAAAATATTACCTTTGATCAACTGCTTGCTTCATGCTTATTGCCTCATTTACAGAACAAGGTAAGGTTCAGGGTGTCAGCCAGTCTTTAAAAGACTTTCAAAGCCCATGCTCTGATCCTTTCATTGTTTCCACACATTGCTGTTTTATTTATGTTCCTTGCCCTGAAACCCATGAACAGAAGCATAGAATTCCTCTCCTTTGTGTGTCTGTATGGAGGTACTGTATATGTGTCAGGCCACTTTAGCACACTTACTGTTGATTAAAGAGTAACTTTAATCAATGGTCACCTGATGCTCATTGACCAATTGGGTTTCCTCCTTTATCCAATCCATGTTATGAAGGGATATAAAATTCAGGGGATGGACAAGCTAAATCCAGTGACATAGGTCAATTTACCATGTGCAATTCAAGCAGAAGGGAGAAGTAGGCATGGGAGCTAATCTGGGTCTGTAAAAATAGGACAAGTCAGAGTTGGTAATTTTAAGTTGGTGTTGCATTTGGTGAAGACTACCATGGTTGTGTTGGTGGGCTTAGCAACATCAACTGCAACACTACAGTTTTAACTGGTGGCTATCACAAATCTCACCTGCGATTGCTACCAGCTGTGCAGCGTTTGTTTGCAGAATTTCTGCAGGACGATGAGGTTGGCTTCACTAATTGTATGGTGCTTTTTGGCAAGTGATGCCCATTCAGTTGCAGTTCTGACCTAGAGCCCTAACATCCTGTGCATTACCATTTTTGGTAACTATGGCAATCAACATGAAACATGCAGTCGATCAATGGTAATATTTTCATTAAGCTAGCTAACCGATATCCTTGTAAGGGCAGCACAGACACAGTGGTAGGATTCAGATCATTTTTTTGTTAGAACAGGAAGCTACTAAGGAAGAATCATGATATAGAATGCTACATGAATGTAAATACTTAATAGTTGAGGGAAGGGGAGAAGAAGAGAGAAAGAGAGAGAGAAAGACAGCAAAAAAGATAGAGCGAGACATGCTTCAATTCATATTTTGTCACTGTAGGGAAAGCGAGAGACTGAGAGGGAGGGAGAGAGACAGAAATGGAGAGTGCCAGACTGCTGAAGGCTTAGATCTGGGGACTACTTTTAAAGTAGGCCATGTACAATGAGATTGTTCCAAAGCAAAGAACAACACAGTAACTTTGTTAAATTTTTTTACACACATACCCACAGATATAAGTGCAGTAAACCACCAGGGTATGTTGGTATATATCTTATTTGCATGCCTTGGGTGCTATGCTGACAATCTTCATTGTCTAGAGCCTGACAAGGCACAAGAAGTGTATTTTAAATTGTGGCTGTGAAAAGGAGGCAACCCAATAGTACAAAGAGACTCAGGTGACCGATGATTAAATTTACTCTTTACGCAATGGTTACTTTGCCTGAACTACTGCCTGTGTGAAAATCCTTCTGAATGTGCCCTCTGATTATCCATTCTGAAGTATTCCTCCACAGACACACTGCAGATGACTTCCCCAGGTGTGGTTGGAAAAGAGAGCAACAACTAAGAGCAACTGCAATTGTCCACATCTGTAATCAGGGAACCAACCAGGATTTCAACAATGGAGGTCAATGTTAGACTGTTTTGCCATGTTACAGTTAGTTAGTTGCACAGATTAAAAAGGAAACCACAGGTAGTTTCAGATAAAAAGAAAAAGCAACCAAGGGTTTCACATCTGTAAGGTGGAAACAAAACAGCAAGCTTTAATGGGGGTTAGTTTTCATCTGTTTTCCATTGTTACTATAAATCAATGAAAAGAACATGGCATTGGTTGTAAAAGTCTTTGAGGAGTGACCCCCTGTATACATTATCTTGTTCTGTTCTTCAAGAAATAATCAGCTAAAATTAAGTTGCAAGAAAGACCTAGTTGTAGGGTTCAAAATCATTTTTAATAACAAGTAGCAAGTGAAGGAGACTAAGCTTTTAGAATTTCCTGTTACAGGCATTGAGCTAATTAGGTCTCCACCCCACCTGTCTATGTCTTCTAGTTTTGTTTGTGTTACTTGCTTGGTGGAGGGAGAGTGGGTGGTGAGTCTCTCTCTCTCTCTCTCTCTCTCTCTCTCTCTCTCTGACTCTGTCATCTAGTTTAGTAAGTGTTGCTGTCTTGGTGGTGGGAGTGGGTGGGAGACAGAGAGAGAGTCATGCGTATGATATAAATTTTAATAACATACAAATCTCAGAACCCATGTCTGGACTCTATGTCTGGCATTTGTATGTTCATAAACTATGTATCATATGCCTGACTTCTTGGGGCTAGTTTTCTAAATGGCATGCTATACACTGATTGTCTGTATTCAAAGAGCCAAAAAAACAGATTTTGTTTTAGAAACATGACCCATATTACAAGCACAATAACCCTGTCTAGGGCATGTAGTTACAGGGATTTAATGCACACCTATGGTACTGTGAGGGCACACTGCTTCGCCTCGTGACTAACAGTGCACCAGAGGCATGCATTAAATCCCTTTAACCACATACTCTGTTGTGGGTTATTGCTTACGTATCAACATACCCGGGCGTGTGTTATTACGTACATAATAACACACTGTCAAGCAATTTCAGAATGAGATACTATACCAGTAGATCATCTGAGCACCATCTGATCCTTGCATCAGTGTCCACACAACAGATCCCTCCATGTATAATGGCACGGTTGACAGCAGGCCCTCTTCCACGATGTCCACTGCGTACTCGCATTGTACCATGACCACAACCAGGTGAATCTTGGAAACTTGAAGGACTTGCACACACTGTCTTAGCTTGGTGTATAGGATTACCATCTTCAGGTGCTGGGTCTTCCACATCACTCTCTTTGGAGTTTGATGAGATGAGTAAAGGCTGCATCAAAATTAAAAATGAACAGTGTTGTACTCAGGTACATTACTTCATGAATTACACAGATACACAGGTGATGACACAATTTTGTTGTATTCTTTGTGCTATGTGATCAGCAGGATTGCTCATGTTGATGTTTGGTGCAAGGGGTAGATGCTGTGCTGACCCTAGTATCACCAGAAGTGAGTCAAAACAAGTGTGATTTAAAAGAAGGATTTTTTTTCATCCAGTCATTTTTAATAGATTCATGAGTGATTGAATTATTTGAAGAGGTTTTTGAAGGGGATCAATGAAGATGTGAACCACTTAGTAACTGAGAAGGTAGCTACATGAATTAGTGGTCATGGACCGAAGGTGGAAGGTGGAATGTTTATGGGAACCGATAGGTAGTACTACTTCATGGTGTTAGTGGTTGAGTCCTTGAAAGGACAGTGGGAGTAAGTGGGGTGGTGGGTGGTTGTGGGGTGGTGGATGACACACACAGTGTTGGTTTTACTGGTGATCTACCTTGACAAGCATAGGAGATGGGGAACGCAGTCTATCAGTGCCATACTTTCAACCGATTATCCTGACTATCCCTCTATCTATCTATCTATCTATCTATCTATCTATCTATCTATCTATCTATCTATCTATCTATCTATCTATCATCATCTGTCTCTATCTATCTATCTTTCTATCTATCCATATATTGATGTATCACTCTATCTAGCATTCTGTCTAGTTGTACCTACTGGCATCTCGCTGTACATTGCACTCTGCATACGCCTTCACTTTTTATTACTGAAAACCCCAATATGTGGCATTTTACTGAACCCACCATCTGGATGTACACAGCATTTTTCTATGTATCTATCAGTTTGACTGTCTGGCTGTCTGTCTGCATATTTATCTATCCATCTATATGTTTATATTTATCTGTGTATCTTTCTGTCTGTCTTCTTGCCTAAGTGACTAAATATCTTTCTGACAACCTGCCAACCCACTGATTTTCCAACCTACCTATGTACCTGTCTGTCTGTCTGTCTGTCTATCTATCTATCTATCTATCTATCTATCTATCTATCTATCTATCTATCTATCTATCTATCTATCTATCTATCTATCTATCTGACCATCAATGTATGCATCTTTCTTTCTATCTATCTATCTATCTATCTATCTATCTATCTATCTATCTATCTATCTATCTATCTATCTATCTATCTGTCTGTCTGTCTAGCTATCTATCAGACTGTTTATCAGTTTGTCTATCTGTATTTCTGTATGTCTGTCTAGCTATCTATCTTTCTGCTCACCTTCCAACATTCCTACCCACTGACCTACTTGTCTACCTACCTATGTACAACTATATCTGTACATAAGTCTGTCTGTCTGTCTGTCTATCTATCTATCTATCTATCTATCTATCTATCTATCTATCTGTCTTGCAATTTATCTATCAGTAAATCTAATCTAATCTGTCTATCTATCTATCTATCTATCTATCTGTAAATCTATCAATCAATATATCTGTCTGTCTGTCTATCTGCCTACTAATGTATCTATGTATGTATATGTCTGTCTGTCTGTCTATCTATCTATCTATCTATCTATCTATCTATCCATCTATCTCTTTATCCCTTTGTGTATGTTTCAGTCTATCATTCTAGCTACTATATGTTCAGTCATTTATATATCTCTTTATCCGTCACTCACCTTGTATGTCTTTATGTGTGGCAAGATCTTCTTGTGGGTAAATGCATTTGCTCTATGTCTGAGTATTGGCAGGTTGGCTAGTGCAAGACACAACAAGCTAAATGCTTGCTATTCTTTTTTACTATGATCACCTCTGGCTGCAAAGTAACTGCTAATGCGGTGGCCACATGGGTAGATGACTGGTGAGACAAAGGTGACTGGTTCAGAAGTGCCCTACAGGTGCTTCAACATGGGTGGTGCAAAACAGTGTTACCTATTCCCAGCATCAATCAGTAGTAGAGGATGACTGCACAGTGACTTGCAAATTCGCACACCACCCCCGCACCTACCTGAATGAATGTCTGTGACTTTTGTGGCACAGCATGATTGACGTGCCAGTGCCACAGCTGCGTTGCCAAAAAATACATTATAAAAAATAACCATACTAGTTAAGAAGTGGTTGTTGATGACACTGTGAACTATGTACAAAGTCAGATTCAAATTGTGTGATCCCATCAAAGTTCACATCCATGATGTGTTGCACCTGGGTTATGCCCCTATTATCCCACATACACCTCAGATACACCTTATACTGTATTCCTAGTCTATTACACTGTGATACTGCTATTTTGCACTAACATATAGATTTAGGCATCCATCATATAAGCATGAGTGCCAGGAATGTGCTTTACTGCTAATATTTGTTAATATTTACATTCTTCATAGGATTAGATCATGCATGACTATTATACCTCACTATATTGCATCATGTTTGTCTTTTATATATATTCCATATATAATCTACCTAATCACTAATAAGATGACTTTGGGGGATCATCAGTGATTATTGTATACCTATATTCTCATATAATTATATGTAGTGTGTGTTTTACACTCGGGCAGATATGCCACATGTAATAGAGCCAGTCAGCATTTCTCTTTGTCTAAGAAGGCTGACACAGACAGAAAACCTTTGTTATGTCTTATACACAGGCAGAAAATGCCACATGAAGATTGAACTCATCAGCATTTATTTTGTCCAAGCTATAATGCAAACAGAAGCATATTATTTGTCTTATATGATACTCAATAGTAATTCTGTCTCCTTAGTCA
The DNA here is from genome assembly GCA_016271365.2 of Neoceratodus forsteri. Taxonomy (NCBI): domain Eukaryota; kingdom Metazoa; phylum Chordata; order Ceratodontiformes; family Ceratodontidae; genus Neoceratodus; species Neoceratodus forsteri. The sequence continues at coordinate 1,205,237,502 of CM057452.1, forward strand.
TTATCTAATACATATTGTTTCTCATATTTGTAACTATGCAGTAATCTCTGTTGATATTCTATTATCTGTAGTATATAGCCTTCTGTAACCTCCTGTAGCTCCGGAAAAGTGGGGAGAGAGAGAACAAGATCTTGGAGAACCTAAGATTCTAGAAATACTGGAGATTATGTACATTCTTCAGGAGAGTGGTGAGAAACCCATTGCCCTTGTGATTTTCTTTGTCACATGCTTGGCGTAAGTAGTATAATAAACATTTATTAGTACTCTTGCTTGTTTATGAATGTTTCTTGGCAGGCTACGAAGACATAAGATTATATATTATTAGTATTATTATTTACCCTACTCACCAACAGTGTTTAGGCAACATAAAATGGTGACCTCGAATGAAGTCTGGGTGTTTGTCAAGTTACATTTTTAATTTCCTCTGTAAATTAAAACACTGGATTAGAAATCTCTAGTAACAAGCAGCTGAGAGTGTCTTCTGTTTAAATTTTTGGTCTGTTGTGTGTTCTACAATGCATGCAAACAATCTCTTGGCAGATGTTCAATCTCTGTGTAGTGAGTTGTTTTATTTTGTTGTTTTTTTTTTCTCCCTATTCTTTTTCTGTGGGAACACACAGCTGTAAAGGAATCTGAACAGACAGATAAACTGCTTTTTTTGTGGTATCAAATCCTTATGGGTTTTACTCATCTAGGAGTCCACTTTATGCCAAATGTTGTTTGTGTCCTGTCATGAACTTTGGTTGCAAACAAAGTTTTTGATCCACAGATAGATAAGGGTTCCTTTCTTAAAGGACATGTCTATAAAATCAGTACTGAAATTGAGGCTGGATGCCTTACAAAATCAAACTGCTTACGGTGGTTTAAATATTTTTGCCAATGTGGCAAATACCAGAAACAGTCCCATGAGGGTGATTTCTGAGCACAATAGTGACTTAAAACATGGTACCAAGGAAAATATTCCTGAAAATTTGTTAGTTGCAACACTATTCTCTTGCTTAGAATTTTCTATGAAAATATGTGATACTCTGAAGTCAGATTACACTGCATACAGTCAAAGGAAGAGTGTGCTTAATGCCAAGTCTACTGAGAAGGTTAATGAGCTGTTATTTCAAAACGGGACCTTGACTAAACAATGTGATTCATTACTGAGTAGTTATGAAAAGAGTAGACATAAAATGCATGCTTTTAAACTCAAATGTGGTAAGGCTTCTCTAGATAAGAGACTAGTTTTTCACTGTGAGAAAGCCTTGCAAACTGAAGTTAGGTTACTTCAAGGTGTGCTCACTCATGTATTTGAGAAGCTGGAATGTAAGAGTAAGGAAAATGCCAAACTTACCACTATGTGTAGTAACTTGGAGAAACAGGTTATGCATAATGTGTGTGATACCAAATCTGAGGTTGATCATATAAATTGCAAGCAGGAAATTAGTCTGAAACAGGCTTTTCATAAAGAAAGGATAAATGGACTGCAGTCTCTGCTGCAGTCTCTCCGTCAAGAAAATGACTTTCTCTTTAATGAGAGGGGCAGCCAACACCTGCATGCCTTAACAGATAATGCTGAAATGGCAAAACCCATTTGAAAAAAATTTTTCCAAATGAAAGGTGTTCTGGCTAATAACACTGATTCCTTGCATTTTGAAAACAAGAAACTTAGGGATAAAAAGTCTGAAGTAATTACTGAAAGAGTTAAGGTGCTGATATTTCAACACCAGACCTTGACTAAGCAGTGTGATTCAGTATGTTTTCATTACAGCAGACTTGAAATAAAGGTTTTGAATCTAAACTATGACACAGCTTCTGTTGATAACAGGCATGTTTTACAAGATGAGAAAGTCTTGCGATCTGAAGACAAGGCACTTTACAGTATGTTAACTCCTGTATCTGAGCAGTTAGAATGTAGGAGTAAAAAGTCAGATATGGCAAACTTGCACCAACAGCCAGAGGTATTGGCAGGGCTTATTACCTTAATGCCTATAGACCTTGCCTGTTCTAATGTTGAAGAGTTTGATTTTGAACACTCACAGTATGTCATGGGGTGGAGTAGAACAAAGGCTAGCCACTTGTTTTTCTGTGATTCACAAAATGGAGACTTGTTAGAGTCTCAAAATGGTGGACACACATCTCATCAGGTTGCATCCCCATACCATCTCCAAGATGGCCGCTCATGGTCATGTGATGATGGTCACAACACAGTAACCCAAGATGCCCAAGATGTAATCCAAAATGGCTGACCACCACATCATGGAGGTTGGATTATGCAGTCACAGGGATCTGTGATTGCTGCCATAACTGAACAAAACATACCAGAGGTTTTTTGGCATGATTAATAATGTTATCAGTAAGACTAGTGTTTCTGAGGAACAGAAGATTCTCATTAAAAATGATGTTGACATACTTTTGAATGAGGCTGGAATGCAATCTGTCATGAAGTCAGTGTCTGACTCTGCAGAAGAAGCAACTTCTGCTAGCAATGTTTACTATACTACAGTGTTCTTGATTAAGGAACACATTGCAGTTAATTACATGAATTGTTGTGACTCTTCCCTATGTGAAATAGCATCAGCCTTCCCCTGAGAAGACTAAATGTGCTGTTGTTTCTAACTCTGACAGCATTGGGCATATGCAGCTCATTAATACCTTAAGCTGCAACATTAAAATCAATGTTGCTACCATCCAGCAAACTTTCGGTGGGGAAACCCACTTTACATTTGATGGGGAAGGGGACAACCCTGATTCTGAAAGCCCCATGGCTGTGATATTTTCAGCATCACAGGCCACATTGTGGGGGAGGGTTACAGGTCTGATTTCTGAACCTGGGCTGACAGCTGTTTCAGCACTACTTTCTCCACCCCTGAGGGCTACTGAACCACAATTCATAGCTGGAGAGCTACGTGCAACTTGCACACTACTTTTTTCCACTGTACAGGTACCCCTGATAGTACCAACACTGCTAGCACATGATGTAGAACCCCTTCCACCAGTGACACCTAGATCATCCCATACTGTGGCTGCTATAGCAGGCCTATGCCAGGAACAGTCTGGGTTATTCTCAGCACATTCAATAGCAGACACAAGTCAGAAACAGTCTGGGTTATTCCCAGCACAAACTATAGTAGGCACTTCTGCTAAGAAGGTACAAGATATCCTAATACTGATATCATTGTCTTTTCTTTTGGGATCACTGACCATGGTACCAGCATTGGTTAATCCTAACACAGTTTTAGGGTATTTTGAAACTGCTACATCAGATATAGCAATCTCAGCAGTTTTAGCCCAAACATATAATGTACACGTCAGACCCATTGCTTATGCATCCCAGATGCTTGCCCCAGTGGAGCTAAAATACATCACTGCTGTAACACTCATGGAAAGTTATAGGTAATTCCTGGACACCTGAGAGTAGATTTTATCTACTGTACCAAGTACATGATACTCCAACTGGTGGACACCAGTGAGTCAATAAAACACTAGACAGACTGGAATCCTCTGTCTTGTGGCCACATATGAGAAATGATGTAGAACTCTACATTAGTAGCTGTTTGATCTGTGCACAAAACAATCTTATACTAGCTAGGAAAAATACATTGTTACCCCAGAGGCAATAAGACCCCAGGAACAACATCCAGATTGACTACATTGGCCTTATGCCAACCACTAAGAACAACTAGTGTGCCCTAGTGATCATCACTCTATTTTCCAATCGGCTGAAGCTATCCCAATGGAGCAACACAGCCAAAGTGACTGCAAATGTCTTGGTAAACCAGTTATTTGCCAGGTGGAGGCACACCCCTAAAGGTAAATTCTATTACTGGGATCCGGTTTTATAGCCAAAGTAATGCAGGAAATTCTGGATTTGTTATGGGTAAAACAAAAGTGTTGTATCCCTTACCACCAACAGTCATCGGGACAGGTGGAATGGGCTAACAGGCAGATCAAAGTTATGTTACCCAGACTTTTTCAGAAAACCCCAAAAGGACTGGAATTCATTATTGCCTTTACTCCTTATGGCAATAAGAAGGACACCCTCTGCAGGTACACAGTACCCCATTTGAAATCATGACCGGATAGTCCATGAGTCTCCCAGAACATTTACTTCTGGACCTGTGTACTGCCACAGCTGATGGAGCATCAGTAGATAAATATGTTAACTCAAACAAAATATCCAAATGGTACACTTGTTTGCTGCACAACACATGGGCAAGGCCCAACAACAATCCCTATCCCATTGTAAACAAACTCAGTCCTGCAGTCTAATAAATTTTACTGCCTCACTATAACAGTCATTGATAAATGGCTACATGCCAATCAAATGAACCTGTTTAAAGGAGATTCAATTACTTTTCCATACCCCAGTGGGAAGAACAGTACTAAACTAACAATGTTTTTCTTTTCCCTTTCCTTTTAGGTCCAGAGAGAGAGATGCTTGCTTTTATGCTTATTATTATTTTAAAAGTATGGGTCTGTTTACAAGCCCATGCTGCACATCTTATTGCAGATAAGAACCAGTGACCTAAACCTAAATAGATTGCTGAGGCAGAGTACCTCACAAGCTCACATGATCTAATTGCATCCTGTGGAATTCATACTAGAGTCCTAAAAGACATGTTCATCATCCAGAAGGGTAGTGAGATCCTACTGAATGTTATGATCATTGCTTTGGATCAATTCTAGCGACTAGATTTGATCTGGACCCCTGTTTACAATTTATTGATGATCAGGAATTTTGCATCTAAATTTATATGGCATTAAAAGCCATTAGACCTTAAGGTTTTTACCCTATGATGCGCCATAATTTGTGACACTTTATACTGAGTGCCAAAAACAGAACCCTGGCCCACCCAGTCGTCTAATAGCCACTTCTCAACCAGGTACTCTAGTTAATAATGTGCAGTTCATGCACTTCCCAGTGATTTTAAATCTCACCCTTTAGAACTTGGAATGATTTGTTGTATGTTTCACAACAATCATTTCCCACATTTTTTTTTAATAATAATGTGATTGGATACCCTGGCGGCATACCAGGTGCTCATTAATGGCACCTATACAGGGACTCATAGCATGTATGCACCAAATACACATACACAGGATTTTCACATCCTGACCGCTATTGGTACATCTTATAACAGTAAACCTACCTGAACGCACTAGGAATTTTTTTTTCACATTTTTATTTTTATTTTTTTAAACAACACAGGTTTCGACTCAGGCCTATTTGGCTCTGACATATCTATTTGAAATAAGGCTGATATAGGGATTATTCAAGCACATACTGTATGTTAAAGGTTCATGATATTATGAAATATAATATCATACCCCCTTCCATGGTATACATGATTTTGCTCATAAAGAGTGATTTATATTTACAATATTAAAGTTATTATGAAGGGGTTTGACCTGACAAATGTTAATGTTAATGAATTAATTTCTGCTTACATTAAGGAAGCAGATGAGCATCACATAGCTAGGAAAGTCCTTTGTACTGTCTACAGCTATTATGTTCGTACAACCCTTTGGTTATCTCTTCTGGGATCTGGAATTAGGACATATCCTTGATTTCATACGTGACAGACATATGGGTCAGTGGCATTGCCACATTTTGCCCTTCTAGTGCATGTGTTAAATGTTTATTTGAATCTAGCACTATTCCCTTGTCAATGGCAAGGAACCTTGGCTATGTCACAACATGCACCAGTATTGCTACATGTTTCAAAACTTTTTCCCGTACAATCCAGGAAGCCATGTTTGTGACTCTCACAATGTCATTACCGCATTTTCATCCAGCAACATCCATCTGTGATTGTCTGGCAACTGTCTATTCTATTGGTCATCTTGATGGGAAATATTAGCATGAAAGGTTGACACTACCTCCTTTCCTTGTTTACCACGAGGTCTTGAAATTGTGACTGACTCTGAACTTTGATTATCATACCTGAAAGGAATATCACCTTTTATGCAGATATGACATCTTCCAACTTGTTTTACCAACTTGTGAATACTGGCCTAGTAACTGAAATTAGGCTTCCACTTATGAACTCTCAAATAAACAGTATTTGGTCCAGGCAATTAAGATTCTACAATCAAGCTCATTGTTATGCATACTATGAAGCAAGTCTGAGGTAGGGGAAAACCCCTAACTTCAGCAAGAAGACTCTTCTTCATTTGATCTACAATCAAGGAATCCATTTTCTTCACTGCTTGTTTTCCAAGCCTGGCTGGCACCTCATACAAATTGAGTACTGTCATAAACTTTTACACTTTGTGCAGCTATGTGATCATCTTCCACTGAACACTGTTGTTGTGTTCTATTGTAAAACTCAATATGCAATCTAATGCACCCCCTACTGAGGCCTCTGAAAATACTGCAGCCTCCTGAACATTGGGTTCTACCTTTGAAAAATCTAAATGCATCGAATCTGAACTATGAATCTTCATCTGACACATGAAGAAACCCTGGATTTATCCCTGGAACTGTTTGTAGTTTATGCCTTGTAGACATTGACATTGTGTGTCCTCTTCAACTTACCAACTGAAAAAATGCCATCCTTCTGGGTGGTATATTCTGAAGATGTGGAACATTGTGTGGTGAACAACTATATGTTCTTCTGATATGGACTAAAAGTTATGCAAAGTGAACTTTTCTAACTTCTAATTTTTACTCCCTAAACAGGTAATAGGTTATACGGTAATCACACCTGTTCCCATACCGGAACCAGATATCCTTAAGTCTAGTCCTAACTATCTTGATGTTCTATCTCAAATTTTACTTATTTTTAATATCCATACAGGCAACTTATGTTTGTCTCTTCAATTTCTTCCCAATAGGACAGATACATACCTGATACATATTACTATATACTGATTGTTTCGATATTGGAAAACCCCACTGTGAAGTTTTATTCCAAATCTTTATAGTAATACAAGGTTTACTAACATTTTCCTTATTATTAAATTTTGTTGTTTAAGGAAAACCTTGAAACACCACTGTGATCAGTTAAACTACCTCTATCAGGCTCATGCCTTAGACCTGTAGGTGAATGGTGCCTAAACATCGTCTTTTTGTTGTGTTGCCACTTTCGCAATTAGGGCAACAAAGAGGGCACTGTTGTACCTGGGTTATCCCGCTATCATCCCACATACACCTCATATACACCTTATACTATATTCCTGGTCTATTACACTGTGATACTGCTATTTTGTACTAACATATAGATTTAGGCATCCATCATAAAAGCATGAGTGCCAGGAATGTACTTTGCTTCTAATATTTGCTAATGTTTACATCCTTCATAGGATTAGATCATGCATGACTATTATACCGCACTATAATGCATTGTGTTCATCTTTTACATATATTCCATATATAATCTACTTAATCACTGATAAGATGACTCCGAGGGATCATCAGTGATTATTGTATACCTATATTCTCATATAATTATATGTAGTGTGTGTTTTACATTCAGGCAGATATGCCACATGTAATAGAGCCAGTCAGCATTTCGTTTGTCTAAGCAAGCTGACACAGACAGCAAACCTTTGTTATGTCTTATACACAGGCAAGTAATGCCATGTGTAGTTTGAACCCATCAGCATTTCTTTTGTCCAAGCTATAATGCAAACGGAAGCATGTTATTTGTCTCATATGATACTCATTAGTAATTCTGTCTCCTTAGTCATTATCCAATACATATTGTTTCTCATATCTGTAACTATGAGATAATCTTTGTTGCTATGCTGTTATCTGTAGTATATAGCCTTCTGCAACCTCCTGTAGCTCCACGAGAGTGGGGGGCAGAGAGAACAAGATCTTGAAGAACCTAAGATTCTAGAAATATTGGAGATTATGTACATTCTTCAGGACAGCAGTGAGAAACCCATCTCCCTTGTGATTTTCTTTGTCACATGCTTGGCGTAAATAGTATAATAAACATTTATTAGTACTCTTACTTGTTTATGAATGTTTCTTGGCAGACTCTGAAGACATAAGAATCTGTAATATTAGTATTATTATTATTTACCCTGCACACCAAGAGTGTTTAGGCAACATACGAGCCATGTTAAAAAAAAAAGGCAAGGGATGCAACCACTATTTTGTATTCCGAGGAGCAGAAAGAGGATCAACAGACTAAAGGCATGAGAGTGGCATAACAATCTCAGCCTTTGTTGTCTGTCAAAAGATAGGCAAGTGGCATTGTACATATCTAAACAGGAAAGAAACATGGCATAATAACCGCTAGCAACAAGTGTCACTGAATGGGTTTTCAGTACACATCAAACACATTATTCTAAGTGGTCAGTAGCCCAGAAGTCTGAGTACTGTCTCTGTAATATACATTCATTGCTGAAGCTTCTAACATAACAACACAATGAATTTCAGACCAAGTAGGTTGTGATTTTCAAAGGAACCTTGGCCAACAAAAGGTTGGCCATATGAGGTGATGAAAGTCAGGAGCAGGTAGGTGTTGCCATGGGCTAGAAAGGAAAACAACAAAAAGACCACTAAACAGTGAAGTACTCTTCTAGTGGCATCTTGAACCCAGTCCATTTGATCTTGAGAATTCTGGTCAACGCCCTTCGCTCATCAACAGCACCAGCATCCACCCTCCAAACTTGAAGGCGACAATTATGCAAATAATTATGAGAATGCTCACGGCGGTTCAGGGAATGATCAACAGTGGGCAGGAGGGACAAGTGAACTTTTCTGTGACATCATTGTGAAGGACATTATGCTGAAATTGAAACTGAGTCAAATGTTTGCAAAATAAGATGTGCTCGTGTAACCAGGGCAACGGGTACTATCGTGGCATACATTCCATTACCAGTAAAGCAGATGATGGACCAAGTGCAGCCAACAAGGCAATGCATACTATAGTACAGTTCCAAGCTTGGGACAAATAATGTACACTCTGGCAGTCATTTACTGAAACTTGAGCATTGTGAAAATGTGTTCACAGACTTTGGGTTGTACAATGGCATGCATCTGAGATGGAAAAATATTCTGCCAAATAACCACAGTGCTCCATCAAACAAATTGGTTGTGCAGCCCTGTTACAGTGCTGAGCTAAATATAGAGAAACAAAGAAACACAGGTAAGTATACCATGCACACGAATTGGGAACTGTGACATAAGCTCCATGGAGTGAACAGATCCCTCTTCTTTAGTATGCAACACAGCTGCAGGTAGTGGACATAAAGTAACACTGTCTTGAAATGCTATTATTGTACTTGCCGAAGTGACCAGACTTTGACATTTGGCTTTGGCTCTGCAAACCATGCTACCAGCTCAAAGTGCTATGCTATGACAGTGAGTAGGACAATGTCAGAAAACACAGGGTAATGTTATCGGTGGCTAAGAAAACCAGCGACTTTTGTGAAATTTTAAACCACACACCCATTGCCCCATGGAGTCTGGTAGACTTTATAGTGGGCAAACTGTACGAATATGCATCGGAGACAACATAATGGAATGCTAATTGTAATTGCAGTTTAGTAAAGCATTTCTATCTATTAAGTTTTATTACTTATCACCATCATTTTTGACAATGGGCACATCAATATTCGTGCTTTCACCTCCAAATGAATTGTGGAAAATGGCATTTCTTCAGCATGTAGCACATGACAGTGCAGAACAATTTACACAAATGGGCACACAAAAAGAGACAGTGATACAGCATGACCTCTGGCAATGCTGGCTTATGAAGCACACACACACAGTAACAACCAACACTCCTACTGTGAAGTGCATAGTTTCATTTGGGTTGGATGGTGGGGGATGTTGTGGTATTTCACAGTATACAGCAGCATCTGCCCATTTGGAGGGTTCGCTGCTATGCTGTTATGACTGCGAGCAGTCAGGAGTACTGGCAGACATCATTCTCAGTACACACTCTGTGTTCAGTGACATTACATCATGTTCCTGAAACTTTTAGAGCAACACAGCACCAGCTAAGAGTGCAATTCCCTCTATATTCCATACTATACAGTCACCGCCCATGGCTGAAAAAGAAGAATGCAGTACTCTGTATTTTCTTTAGTGGTTCACCTTTTGAGTTTTTGATCGAGCTGCAAACAGCCACCAACCACAGTGAGCACCCAAAATGTAACACAGTGACAGTCTGATCACATACATGGGAACTTACAGTTGTGGTACAGTCAAACTGCATATTGCACTCCATCACCAAGTCGCTTATGGCCAGGAGCCTGAATGCTGGTATTCATTTCTAACACTATCCATCAGGTGTTCCTGCAATATAAACTCACCAAACCAATGTTGCATTTCTAAAAGTCACAATATTTACTTGTCAGGGGAGCATCAGAATGAAATGATATCCGAAGCAGCACATACTCAAAAAAAAAAAGACTTGTGGAAGAATGGGCCTTAATTAAAGCAACAGGTGCCAAGAGATACTACACATCTGAGGAATGGCTTGGTATCCATGTAGGGCAAGAATGCACTGGTTAAGCTATGGCCCATGAAGTATCTCACTCATTTCTATATGGGCATAGTAATGGGGGGGTTGCAAGGATTAGTTGGAAAGTATTTCAGCAAGATAGTTAGATTGGAAAACACTTTAGGGTAATTACATACAGCACTATAGGTGTGGTCTGCTGTGGGGGTAGGCAGTGGTCAGTTGGCTACAAAAGGTCTATCACAAACATAAAGAACGTGCCAGGCTGTGCCGAGGTGGTCAAAGAATTTGCAGCCTCGAGGTTCAAGAATCTTTGTCCCCGTGAATTCTTTGATCATGAGGTCTGCCATCTTGTTTTTGCTTTTCCAATTGTAAAAACTCAAATATCTCGGCTCAGGGGTCACTCTTGAAGTAAAACTCTCAGGAGTCTCTCTTGAAGTAAAACTTGGATGGGTTTTACTCAGGGATCCTCGTTCTATTAAGCCATGCATTTGGTTTGATGTAAAATGGTCAAAAAATAGAGTTATAACATTTTAAATTCTTTGATCATGGCTCGCTAACAATCTTTGATCGCGAGCCTGCAAATTCTTTGATCGTGAGCCTGTTTGACCACGATCTTGCATCGTGAGGTAAATATACATTTTTCTCAGCTCAGGGGTGGCTTAGGAACACAAGTGATGGTGGGTTTTGTTCAGAGTGCTCCATTCTATCGAGGCACAGTGGTAGTTTTATCTAAATCATCCAAAAACTCGCATTTCACCATTTTTTATTCTTTGATCATGAGCGTGCAATTTCTTTGATCGCGAGCTTGCAAATTCTTTGATTGCGAGATTCTTTGATTGCGATCCTGCATCACGATTGAAGGATGAGATGGCCCTTTGAAAAATGCTAATTTTTCAGCTTAGGGGTGGCCTAGGAACACAGATGAGAGTGGGTTTTGCTCAGGGGGCTGCATTCTATCGAGGCATGTTGGTGGTTCCATGTAATTCTGCCTACAACTTGAGTTACAGCATTTTTTATTCTTTAATTGTGAGCCTGTAACTTTTTTGATTGTGAGAGTCTTTGATTGTGAGGGAGGGACAAGATGGCCAGATTTTATAATGCATTAGATAGGGCAATTTCACCAATCTTTAAGTTTAAATATCTCGGAAATGGTTTGGTCTTTTTACTTGAAATTTGGAGGGTGTTCTTGGCATGTCCTGTAGATGTGAATTATGGTGTTTACGTGTCTGAGAAAAATTTGTTGTTGGCGATATTGTGTGACGCAATTTACATGTTGTGGACAATATTTTGCATTGTGCTGGTGGATTGAAATTGATAGGTAGGACCCCGTGTTTTCCACAGTTAGAACTGAGCCGCACCCGCAAAATTGTGCCTTACCCGCGGAAGTCATGGCCGACCGTAGAACTCCTACAGAACTCCCAGAAAATGACAGGAGTTAAATGCAACCTGTAACTTGAAAGTTTGGTGCCACTGGAAACCTTGTATGGCTGCAACATGACTTTGTTTCTTTTGTAATTTAAATGGCAATTTAGTTTAAATAGTAACTTTTGTTACTTTAAAAAATGCACAGCACAAAGTTCCATTGTTAGGCTGAAGCAAATGAAATACAACAGAGCTGAATTATATATAAGGTATTATTATTTTAATTTCAGGATCACCAGGATTGCTATGTGTGCCCTGCTGGCTGCAAGTACAGCTCTTGATCAGTCAGACTACCGTTCAATCTCCACGGTATTGCAGCGCAAGTTGAACCATTCACTTTATGGGAATGAGGAGGGATAAACTAAGAACCAGGCTGGTTTAACCAGCATGCTGTATAATTTTTTCATTAAATATATGCCCATAAATGTGGCTATCCTCCATCGGAGTGGGAAATTTAAGTTGTTGTCTGTATTTTTATTTTCTTTCTGGTCACCTGCACTACTGCATAGATGTCTTGCTGTCCGTTAATGTCTGTTGGTGGTCAGGACTGACTTGAGTGCAGAACTTTAAGCGCTGCTTTGCTGGTGATGCTCTTACCTCTGATAGTATATTGAATAATGTCATCTAAAGATGAAGACAACAGAGAGTGGTCTGTTTTCTCTCGGAAGGTAGTATTACTTGTTCAGCCTATTTAATTTGAAATGATGGCATTTGATAATTGATGCATCTATCTTTAATTCCACATCTAACATTCCAGCTAATTATGATGCTGAGATGATACCAGGGGTGGGGGTACCAGTATGTGCGGTAACTGAGATGTGAGGGTATCTTGGTTATAATAGCACAATAATGCCACATAGTGGGTTACAGGTCAGTGGGTTAGATATCTTGTTTAAAAAGGTCACCCACATCAGCATTTGAACAGATGGGCATTTTTATAGTCAAGAAAACTGAGAGAAAAAAAACATGCTTCTTACAGCATGACCGAGGAAAGTTGATGCTACTGGTTTGTTTTTTGCTCTGTTTTCTTGTCTATAAAATGCAACTAAATTCTACATGCTGGTGCTGGGTTCTATAAGAAGCTATGTTTCTCTGAAGAATTTGCTGAGCTACAAATATGGTAACTGAGTACTCTGAATATGCTTGTGAGCTGCTGGTCTGTTCAAATGCCGATCTGGGTGAGTTTTTTTCAAACACAATACCCATTGCTAAAGTATTTGCTGACCCCTTACCCACTATGTGGAGTTTTTTGCTATTTTCTATGTAAAACATGAGACAGCACTGTATGCATGCAGTTTCAAACAGATGAGATACAGACAAAATAATCTATAGTGAATACAACAGTAGGATCACCACCAAACCTGAATTAGGGGGATTTCTATGGAGGAATAAGGTGTCGTGCTTGCTCTCATTCACATGGGGACAGATGGCTGTGCTTGCTGCTTTACAACTCTCTTCTTCTCTGTTCTACAATTTTAAAACCCGATCTGTCATCCCTGCAGAGAACCCATGCCCCCCCTCCAATGCTCATACACATCCACACTTATAGCCAGCTTGGATTTTTAAAATTACTAGTGCCTTTCTGTCTGCCTGAAACTACTCTGTGGCTGTCTGAGACCAGATGCAGTGTAGAAAAAAAAAATAATATCCCGTTCTCAGCAGGTGTGCTCTGGACTTATTTAGCGTGCAGGCTAATAATGAAACAGAGTTCCATGATCTGCTACTAGACTGTTAAGTTCTTAAACTTCCTTTCATTCATACTTGTAACCATTTGATAAAGCACATTAATGTGAGTATGGCAATGTATTTAGTTATATCATACAACATAATTTACCAATATCATTATTTATGCATTTAGAATTAACAAGTCAAAGAGTAAAAAGTGAATAAAATATTAATACCATTGAAAGATGCGGAAAAGTGAAACCAAATGTACTAAACCAGTATACCAAAAAAACAATCTCCCATTCTCAACCAGTGTGCTCTGGACGTATTTAGTGAGCAGGCTAATAATGAAACAGAGCTCCACGATCCGCTATAAAATTACACTTTTAAACTTTCACTCATTCCATGGCACTCTGAAAAGCCACCTCCAAGTAATCTGTTGATCATTCGCAATGATTCATTGCCATAGTAACCTATGCAGATGGTTTGTTTAAAGCCCTTTCATTAAAATAATACATATCTGAAAGCTGAGCTCCATTGTTATTAGTTCCCCTGCATTTATAAATATTAATATCCCTGTTCTGGGCCAGTATGCTCCCTTTTTATGTAGTGTGCAGGCTAATAATAAATACATAATAATAATAAAGACTGGTGCTTCTGATTTGTTATACTCTCCAAAACCTTTTCTGCTCCACCCTCCCCCATGCTTGATGCCAGCAAGGAGGGGATATTTTCTCTTAATTTTGCACTTGGAGTGGATTTGAGCCATGCTGTCATTTTTTAATCTGATCTGCTCAAACAAGTGTTTTTTTTTTGCTTATGGGGGGGAGGGGATTGAAACACATTGACAAGTCCTGCCCAGGAGTCCCACATGATGAGGACCATCAAACCCCAGGACATGCAAATTCTGATCAAGACCAGCAAAAACAGCAAGCAAACTGTTACCATCCACTAGCAAAGGTAACATTTATAAAAATTGTTTTTTTTATAAATGAGTACTGTATTTGGCATCTGAGTATGAAAATAATAAATTGAGATTTTGGACCATAGCTTTTAAGTGTGAACCCCATTCTTTGCCAGCTCTTCATGGAGTGTGCATTCTGTTTAATTATTTTACAAGAGAACCTTTCAGAGCCTTTTTCCCTCTTGGCTTTTAGAACAGTTCAAATTCAAATGAAAAAATGAGAAAAAGGTTTGCATATTATGAAAAAAGAATCATAAGTGCAAAATATATCCCAGTGGTAAAATAAAATTAGGGACATGCTCCTAACTGGTTTCCCGTTATACCCTTAAACAATCCAATGGGAGAAAGGAGGTTGGGAGTGTGTGCTTGATTTTAATTTACCACCAAGGTACTGTGACCTGGCTATGTTGCCCTTGTGATAATTTGTCATTGTAGTCTACACTGGTTTTGTACAGCTAACGTTGTGCTGGTAATTCTTTGGGGGTGTCTGGAATATAAGTGAAGATGATTATTTGAATCTGTAATTCCTTTTGCAGCTTGTCCCTCTCCCATTGCCTCTATCCCTTTTTCACGTAATAACTACTTTCGGTACCCAATATTGTGTGTTGGTCCCTTTTAAAACTTAAAAAGAACGTGAATCACAAGGCTAAACTGATGAGTGATAAGAGCTCAGTTAAACATTGTTTTTCATTATTCAACTGCTATAATAAAATTTTGCACAGTAACACTATTTTCACTTGTATGTATTGTACTGCACATTCACTTTGGTCTGTTTAAAGAGAACTACACTTTATTACATGAATTGTTCTCATGAATATGTAATTAAGTGGACTGGGGGCTCATAGTTCCTAGTGTGTCTCTGCCCAGAAATGACTATATTACATTGTGTTTCAAATAAGTTATAAAATAACTCATCCCAGGAGGGCATTATTTGTAAAATAATTACACCTACAGAATGTGACCCCAGCAGGTATGGTGCCACTTAGGAGGGGAGGTGTTTATTTTTTTTAATGGTTCTGTAGAGTTCCAACCAGCATACAGGGGTACATGCAAAAACTGACATAGTAAGAAAAGAAATCACATTCCTTCCTAGTTGATACCATCCCTGCTGGTGACATCGTTCCATAGGTTGGCGAGAGTGCAGGCCCCAAGGGCCAGTGTTCCCACCAACTTGTGCAAGTTCTTACTTTTGTACTCTTTCTCAAAAAGTAAGGAAATTCTATTCAAAAACTGTGTTAATGCATCATTTAGGGTTAAACCACAAAAAGTCAGGAAATGAAAAATCTTTAGGGTTGCCCCGCCCTCCAGACCTGCCAATCATCCTGAGATTGACAGATGATGAGGTGTGTCATTGTGGTTGTGAGGCCTAAAAGTCACCCTATTCTTTTTTGCTGTTCCTTGCCAATATCATTACACATGGAATGGGGTGACATTTAGGCTTTTGCTTGTTTCCAAATATTTGATACCTCCTGAGTACAAAGTGATAGGCTAAGTGACTGGTGCTGTTACTTTATTAATAGCAATTTTCAATAACTTAGATTTGGAGCAGCAAATGATGTGGGATGCTCCCAGAGGATCTTTTAATGGATGGCAATAAAACTTGTCTCATTTAGGACTCCATGTGACTAAACCAGTGTTGTGGTCATAAGTAAACTGTACTGGTACACTGGAAAGCTATTAGGGGATAACTAAGCGTCATTTTATATATTGCCAAGAACATCTTTAGGGATAAAAATTGAGAATTGAACACTGATGATAAAAGGGAAGTTAAACATGGCTAGAATAAATTGAAATGAGGATAGTCCCTCCCTATATTTAAAAACAAAACTTTATACCACAGTAAATTGTATCGTTGGTTACATGGACAGATTGTCTTTAATTGTAAAGGTTTTTTCTTAATCATGGACAGTCTTTATGGTAATGCGCGTAAGTCTTATGATCCATCCAGCTATTTACACATAGGTTAATAGAATAATACAATGTACTGTACGATATAGTACATTGTATTATTCTATTAACCTAAAAATCATGTTTCTTCTGATTTTTGAACTTTTAGCATTTAATGGATCTCTTAAGTATTATTTAATTTTACAGAATGATTGTAATGATTGGTAAAACTGATCAAGCTAATAAAGTAAACATAACATACTCAGAGTCCTCCAGACTGCTGTTCAGACCCAGCAGCGCCAAGATGCTACCTACACCAGTGCTCCTCTGCAAATGAGGGGGCCCCTCATTCATACTGATGCAGCAGTATATTCAAAGGTTTGCAGCAGTGGTAAACAGGCCCTGGAGTAATGTTGCTTACCACCACCAAAAAACACATCTTAGCTGGGTGCTAAGTCCCTACTCCCCAAAAGCAGGATGGCCGTACTTCAACTGCTTGCCCCTGGACTGAGCTGTTCCCCTCATCTCCTGACCACCTGTACTACATGGTAAAAGTATACCCTGGTGCTGTAGTGGTTGCCCACCCCCAATTACCTGTCTTGTCAGACTTGTTCATAACCTTGATGGTTTAGTTGTTTCCCAACTCCCTGATCACCTGTCCTATCAGATTCATGTCTAGCCCTGGTGGTGCAGTTGTCCCCCCCACCCCCGATCAATTTGTCCAGTCTGATTCATTCATAACCTGGGTGGTTTAGTGATCCCCTTGTCTCTCTCCAATCACCAGTCCTATCAGTATCACATCTAACCCTGGTGGTTTAGTGTACCCCCACCCCTATCACTCATCCTGTCAGATTCATGTCTAACCATGGGGGTTTAGTGATCCTTCACTCCCCAAGCACCTACTCTGTTGGATTCATGTCTAACCCTGGTAGTTTAGTGGGCCCCCACCACCTGTCCTGTCAGATTCATTTATAACCCTGGAAGTTTAGTGACTCCCCACACCATCAACCAATCAACAACCCCCACCCATCCACCTGTTTAAGACCCCACCCCAAACCCACTCCCTCATTCACAGAGGGTGCCAGTGCAGAATGGCAGATGGCACAGCCCTCCATTCACCTTCTGAGCAAGCCATCACCTGACAGTCACAGAGTGTAATCATCTACCTCACTGGATTCACTTTAATAAAACAGTGTACCATTGTACACTGCAACCAAGTTGTGGTGTGTCTGTTCGTCTTCCAGTGCCATCAAGCTACAAGATCTGGATTGGTTTGTCACTGTGCATAGTGCCGTCTTGCTATTGAGCCTACAAACAAGCCTGGAATACCTAAGTGAAGGGAAGAGAAAAACTTTTGCAGAGGCCTCATTTAGCTACAGTTTTTTCTGGACTTTCTCCTAGTGATTGATACTGATCATCCTTTTTGGAATTGCACCCAAAAGAAATGATTTTCTTCCCAGAACACTAGAAGAAAAGAAAGTTCAGTTTATGATTGTAGAGCTGATAGCCCTCAAATTTTGTAATTGCATCTTTGAAATCATACAGGTTTATTGTTTTATGTAGGGGCAAGGTACTATTCATAGTTGATTTTTGAATTTAAAAACAATTGTTAGAATGATATATATTTTAGGAAGTGACCATTTTTATCTTTACCTATAGTGTTACTAGCTTAGATTTCCATCTGTTAGCTCAGTCAGTCTTCAGCCGAGTGGCTCTGGCACTGATCCCTGCTGGTGGCCACACCTCTGCATCCAGCCACCCTCCCTGACCAAGAAAAGCAGCCACAAGCCCAAATTGGGCTCTCCTCTTCAGCCGAGTGGCCTGGAGACTGATCCCTGGCAGCGGCTGCACCTCTGCATCCAACTCACCCTCCCCGGCCAAGGAAAGCAGCCACAAGCCCAAATCAGCCTCTCCACTTCAGATGAGCTGCCCTGGCGCTGATTCCTGCTGGCGCCCGCACTTCTGCATCCAGCCTGCTCTCCCTGACCAAGGAAAGCAGGTACAAGCGGTCAGCTCCTAGCCCGGAGCTGCCAGGTTTCAATCCCTGTAACTTGACTGGCTACTGGGGACTATGGCCACTTCCTGATTGGATGCTGCAGACCCCATTGAGAAAGCAAGCGCTCAAGGCACCTTTTTCAAATCACAGCTCGGCCACTGCCTTGCTGTACTAATCTTTGGACAGGTTTTTTGGTGAATTTACTGCTACTGTGGAAATCATGTTTTTCTTCTTGGAATTTTCTGCTGTTTAACCTGCTGTACTAGCTAGGCCTGACTTTTATATAGCTTATGGATTGTACTGCTGATTTTTTTTTTTTTTACTGCTTAAACATTTTACCTTTAAACTACTGTACTGTATATGTAGGATTTGCCTTCCAGAGCATAGCAGAGTTGTAGCTAACCTTAACTGATTGCCTGACTTTCTATACAGCTAACTGTTTGTACTACTGAATTTGTTACTACTGAACTAATTGCCCAATATTGTAGGATAGCTTGAACAACTGCCTAAAGCCTGCTGTCTTTCTGACATGGTCTGTACCCATTATAGCTGCCCCAATTTCTCCTCGGACTGTCTTTTCTGTTCCTCTTTTCCACTTGCTCTTTTCCCTTCTGCATTTCTTTTTCTCTGTTCCTCACACTGTTTCTATACCAGTTCCAGTACCCTTGCTTACCTCTCCCTACACCCCCCTGAACCAGCATATTGTCTAGTACCTTTGGCCATCTTCTCTACCCCTGCTCCTGGACCCCTGCCTCCTCCCCCACCAACCTCCTGAACCAGCCTTTTGTTTTGCTAAATTCCTACCTGGCACCTTTGACTAGACCTCTCTGCAGGAATCCTTTCTCTCCCTTCATGCCCACTATTTGCACTTACTTCTGCCCTGAGCACTAAATTGCCCAGGGACCTCTTACCAATATACCTGCGCTTTGTCTTTTTTTTTCTTTTTTTTTTTTTTAACTAACAGTCTGCCTTTTTCTGCTCTTTTTTAGCCAGAAGCATAAACTGGGCTCTCCATTTCAGCTGAGCAGCCCTGATGCTGATCCCTGCCAGCGGCCACACCTCTGCATCCAGCCAGCCCTCCCCAACCAAGGAAAGCAGGTATGATTGGTCAGCTCCTAGCCTGGAGCTGCCAGGCTTCAATCCTCATAATTTGACTGGTTCTTGGGGACTGTGGCCACTTCCTGATTGGATGCCATATATCCTCATTGAGAAAGCAAGTGCTCAAGGTGCCTTTTTCAAATCACAGCTTGGCCACTGCCTTGCTGTACTACTCTCTGGACAGGGTTTTTTCCAGTTTTTTTCTGCCAACCCCCACTTCCCTCCTTTATTAAATACACTTCCCCACTGATCCCCGCCCCCCTGAGGCCTCATATTAGTCAATTACAGCAACTTCCTAAAGAGGCTCTCCTCTCCAGCAACTTTTTAAAGGGGCAGTCCTCTCCCATGCTCAAATTTGACAAATACTGCTGACTGCCCTATCTTAATCACATGCTCTTTCCAACAGCCTCCCACTACCAATGCCTTACCACTGCTGTACCCCTGGGCATAGTTTCTTCTACCACACTCAACTTTTTACCCTACTTCCCTATTCCCTCACTCATTACTGTCTTGTCACCTTCCCTCTTTCTGGCCGCCAGCATGGAGTGCTCTAAGCGGTTCGACCTCCCCTACTTACTCTCACTCCTTGTTCTTCCCCTCTGCCCCTCTCTTCTCAACTTCCCCCACCCTGCCCCTCTCCCTCTCTCCCAGACCCCTCTCCACCAGTTTTGCCACTCCCAAATCTTTCTCACACCCTCACTCATTTTTCTCAGTCTCCCCTCATCCCACACCTCCTCGCCCCCTCCCTTCCCTACCCCCTCATTTGCATGTCAAAATCCATTCCTGACCCACCCTACATGAGCCCCTTCATCAGCCTTTGCCTGTTCCATGAGTTCTGTCTTTCCTACCACAGCCATATCTTTTTCACCCATCACTACAGCAGGCTATAATCCACCAAGCTGTCTTCGCTAGCAAACTGCAGGCACTTAAGACTCCTCATTGTACTACTCTTTATCTCAGGCTCCATTCACCCCAACCCTGGCCCCACACCCTCTACCGATTTCACTCCTCACTCTTCCCCCAAACCCACTAAACAGCTCACTTCTGCTCACCTTAATGTGCAAAGCCTATTGGCAAAAAAAAAACTTAATCGAGTCCTGGGTGACAGCTAATGCGTTTGATGTTATTGCCCTCACTAAAACCTGGCTGAAGGAGGACATCTTCCACAATGAAATCCTCCTTGAAGGTTTCTCAGTTTTTAGAAATGACAGAGTGGGGAAGTGTGGAGAAGGCTGCCTCATCTGGGTTGCTGATCACCTCCTTGACATCAAATTCAACGCCCCACTTTCCACCTCCTCCCTTGAGACCATCTCGATTAACCTCCTCCTTAAAGCAGATAAAATGGTCACAGTCAGTGTGGTGTACCTGACAACCTCTTCCTCCTTCTCACCCTGTGATCTTGACCTCTTCCTTGATATCAAGAACTCCCTCCCCCAAGAGAGAGACTGGATCATCCTAGGGGATCTCAAACTTAACTGATTGTCCCCTCACTGTGACTCCACCAAGGAATCCATACTTGGCCTCAGGCTACACCAAATCATCACTGAACCTACCAGAACCAACTACAAAACTGGATCTCAGTCCCTCATTGATTG
Organism: Neoceratodus forsteri; assembly: GCA_016271365.2. Taxonomy (NCBI): domain Eukaryota; kingdom Metazoa; phylum Chordata; order Ceratodontiformes; family Ceratodontidae; genus Neoceratodus; species Neoceratodus forsteri. Next base: position 1,205,258,544 of record CM057452.1, read on the forward strand.
GGTCCTGGTCTCACACCCCTCCCATGTCACCGCCAGTGGAGTTCTTCCCAACTCAGTTAGTGACCATTGTGCTATTTTCTGCTGATGGTCCACAACCCCCCCCACCCTCACAAATTCATCCAAACCAGGCAATCAAAGAATCTGGATGCCTCTGAGTTTTCCAAAGCAGCCCTAGCCAAAGACTGGTCCTTCACTGAAAACATTTCTTTTTTTATCTCCACTTTATTTTTTCTCACCTGCAGCCACAGTCCTGTCATACATCCAGCCACTGCTCCAACCTTCACCTCTGACCCCGAAGCTGATGCACCCAGCTGGCATATGCAGCTACAACAATTGAGAGAGGCTCCCCCTTCAGCCCCCACACCCGGCAAGGATCCACTACCAGCACACGCCTATTTCAGGCATCACCAGCCAGTGAAGCAAGCAGCCATCAAGCTGCCATGGACCATGCTGCCTTTTTCCTCTTTTTCTCCCAACGGGAGCAAGGACATGCAATGACATCATGCACCTGCATGCAGATGTCTGCCGTGCTCCCTCCCTACAGAGCACCCGCACCACTGCAGTTCCTCTGGGCATCCCCAGTGACCACCAGAGCATGGTGTGCACCCACCCCTTTACCCCAGGGCTAGGAAATCTGTCATTGGATGCTCAATCCTAGTCCTCCCTGCTGATGCCTGATGGCCCAGGCTCATTCCCTAACCTGGGTCACCGGCACGGGGCGAGGTGTGGCATCCAGCGCCTCAACCCTCAGCACCACCGGGCCAGCTACTGAAAACATTTCTGACATCTGCAAAGCACTTGAAGCCTTTAACAATAAGTTCCTTGCCCTCTGCAACCATTTCATCCCACTTAAAAAATTCAGGTTAAGGGTTCTAGCCAAGAATGGGTTTTTAGATTCAATATGGCTGCTGCTTGGTGAGCTGTTTTACTTCAGCTTATGGTCATGTTTGGACAAAAGGTTTTTTTCTAACTATTCCAGAGGATTCTTAGTTGTCCAATGGATAAAAATGGATGGAGAGAGGCTCCTCATCCTCTGGAGAGCATTTGTTTATCCGATATGGTCCTCTGGATAATTTTTTTAAAACTGGAATACTGAGCCTGGGAAGTGAAGGGGCATGGGATGGGGCTGCGGTGCAGTCTGTGAGCTCTCCCCAGATGGCAACTTCAAAACCAGAAGAACCTTAGCAACCAGTTCATCAGCAACAGAGCATTTAAGGAGTAGAAAACAACAAAAATGTATTATTGTCAGGAGCCGAACTCTTACAAGTAATTACCACTGAACAGAGAGCTGATTCTAAGGAAGCAGTAGCGTTTGCAGAGACATGTGGCCAAGACTTGGAAATACAGATGATCTGAGCTCTTGAGAAAGTTAGCTTGTGGATGGCGACGCTTGATGGTAGATTTGCCAGTATGGAATCATCTCTTCAGTTGTTGCATAACAAAACGATGGAGCTGGAGTTAGAATCCCACAAAACAGCAGAGGAAGTGGAGAAGCTTAAGAAGTGTATTGAGGTGTGTGAGAATAAAAAACAGCTATAGATGCTAAAGTGACAGCTAATACTGTTGGGCAAAGTGCTGTTAATCGGAAACTTGAAGCATTGAGAATGCTAACAGATACAAGAATTTATGGTTCCTAGGGATTCCAAATTCATGTGATTCCGAGTTTTCCGAAACTAGAGAGTTAATTAAAAATGTTTTGCAGAAGACCTTTCAACTACCAGAAGACAATCCACTGATAATAATTAAAGCTTATAGAGTTGCAACTAAAAGGAAACCAAATGATGATAAACCTCCTATTTTAGTTCGGTTTGCATCTGAGACTGATCAAGAATTAATCTTGAAGTTAGCACGTTTACGCAAGAACTTGGAATACCAGAGAAATAAATATTCTGTCTTTCTGGACTATGCTATTGCTATCCAGGAGAGAAGACATCGTTTTATTTATTTAAAGGAGGAAGTTCTGGCTATTGGGGCAAGTTTTATGCTACAGTCTCCTGCTAAAGTTAAAATTATCTATCAAGGACAAACCTACACATTTTTTGACCCAGATCAACTGACGGATTTTTTAAAATCACAAAATAAAGAATACGAATCGATGGACTCAATGAATTCAGACTCAGACTTAGTAGCTGCTGCCACCCAAATTGAAACCAGCTTTGAAAATGTAGAATCAGGTACTTAAGTACTCAAATAATTGAGACAAGGAGTCTTTTGCCTTTTTTCTTTTGAGTACCATCAAAAGTTTCTGTTAACTGATGTTAAATTAACATAATATGAATGATAATGACTGGATTGCTAAGGTTAAACTAATCTTTATTTTGTTTCCCAATTTTTCTTAACAGCTACCAAGTGTGATAATGATAAAACGATTCTAAATCTGTGATTGAATCCCCGAGATGGGGACTGTAACATAATATATGTGCTATGATGCAGTGCATATATATTTAAAAATTTCTAGAAAAATAAAGTAAAAAAAAAAAGAATGGGTCACCCCCGAGCTTCACAAACTAATGAAGGATAGGAACCGAGCTTAGAAGTTGAACAGAAAACACAAAACCTCCCAACTCCTCTAAGACTTCAAAACCCTCAGAAATAGATGCAAATCCTCCACAAGATCTGCTAAATCCTCCTTCATCCTGGAAAAACAACATGCTGCCTAGGGGAACCCTAGGAGGACCTGGAACATTCTTAATAACCTTATTGGTAGGGGAATTTTCGAAGAACATATTTGTCTCACCTCTGAAGGGACAATCACCGCCGAGCCAAGCAAAATAGCCTCACTTTTCAATAAATACTTCAGTGACCTCAACCAGTACAAGCCCAGCTCCACTCCTACCCTGTTTACCCCAGCACCTCTTCCAGTCTCCCACCCTAAGTTCCATTTTAGGTACCTAACCCCTGGTGAAGTGATCAAGTTAATCAGAACAAATGACCAAGACCATCCAAAGGTGCTGACAACACTGACTTCAGAGTTCTCAGTCTTGTCTGTGACTTCCTGGTCATCCCTTTTTACTAACATCCTCAACCACTCCCTCTGCATGAGGTCCTTCCCAAAAGCATAGAAGTGTGCCATTATTAAACCTCTTCACAAACCATGTTCCACAGGTCTAGTATCCAACTACTGTCTCCTCTCCCTCCTTGCCTTTCTCTCCAAAATTTTAGAGAAAGTGGTCCGCAGGCAAACCACCGAATTTGTCTCCAAATATAAACTGCTCACAGAGGCCCAGCATGGGTTCTGTGCTCGACACAATACCGAAACTGCCCTCATCAAGTTCACCCACTTCATAGACAAAGCTAACAACAAAGGCCTCTACACCGGTGCTGTGTTCATAGACCTCACCAAAGCCTTCAAGCTCATTGATCATGACATCCTCCTCCTTACCCTGGTTGGCCTCCATTTCTCACCTGATGTCTGCCTCTGGTTCAAGGATTACCTATCGGGCAGATCCCATCGCACCATTATTGGTGGTGTCCTCTCTGAATCCTGCCCCATCAAATACAGCATCCCTAAGGGTCCATCCTGTGCCTTCTTCTCTTCTCTCTGGTCATTAATTCCCTGCCTGACATCTGTACCTCTTCTGAACTCATTCTGTATGCTGATGATGCATCCCTTTTCTGTCAGAAACCCCAATGCTCTCATTAACAAACTCCAATTCTATTTCAGCAGACTTCGCACCTGATTCATGTCCAAAGGTCTTGTACTCAACTCCAAAAAAACTAAGTTCATGGTTTTCTCTAGCCCCTGAAAACCTCTTGACTTTGACCTCTCCTTCTATGACAACCTTGGTAACTTCACTGAGTCAGTGAATTCAGGTACCTTGGCTTACTCCTAGATAGCCACATCAGTTTCAATGTTCACACTAGCCTCACAATCAAAAAAGCCCACCAATGTATTGGTATACTCCACAGAACCAAGCATTACCTTCACAGGGAATCCAAATCCCTCTTAGTCTCCAGCATCCTCCTTCTTGTCTTCGACTATGGTTCACTTGTCTCCCTCCCCTGCCTCTCCATCAAAATTTTCTCCAGACTTCGAAGCTCCTACCACTATGCTATCCTCTTTGCCTCTGGTCTCCCTAAACTCACACATCACTGTGACCTTTATCAGCTCACCAGTCAGCACTCCCTTGAGGACTGCCTCAACTGCAGGATGGCCATCTTCTTCTTTAAACTCTCCCGTGGACTGCTCCCTGATTGCCTCACCACTCTCTTCCAGACAGCCACCACTACCAGGATTATGAGACTGTCCTCCACTCTCTCTTTCACTGTTCCTTTCTGCTAGACCACTGAAGGCCAGAAAACACTCTTCTTTATGGGACCCAAGCTCTTCAACTCTCTCCCACTGGAACTAAAATTCTGTCCCTCCACAAATGCCTACAAACACAATATCATGAGACATTTCTCCCTCACCTGCACCTTCTTGCAACCCTAATCTGACTACCCTTCTGCACTCTTTTCCCCTGACCCTCTGGTTAGCCACCTCTGGCACTTATCATCTTTTTCTAGCACTTCTAGTATTGTTAATTGTAGTACTGTTAGTGGTGGGGAAGGTAAGGGAAAAAAGATAGCATTCAGGTAGTATAAGGAAACACAGAAGGAGCAGGACAGAGAACTGTACCAGTTAAAGCAGAAGGAAGCGGGTAAGGGAGTCAGAATAGCAAAGGCCCAAACCGAGGAAAAGATGGCCAACTCGGTTAAGAAGGAGGATAAAACCTTTTATAGGTGCATTAGGGAGCAAAGAAAGACTAAGGCAGTGATACTGAGGCTGAACAAAGATGAAGGTGGTTGGGCAGAGAGCAACAGTGAAAAAGCAGGGATACTGAACGAATACTTCTGCTCAGTATTCATAATGGAAAAGTAGGGGGAAATACCTAATCCAGTCAATAGAAGCACTCTGGATAGGAGGTTTGATATTAGTCATTTCACAGAAGAAAGGGTTCTGAAAGAACTCTTAAAACTGAAAGTGGATAAAGCAATGGGGCCTGATGGGATTCACCCCAGAATTTTAAAAGAACTAAGGGAAGAACTAGTAACACCAATGACTACCCTTTTTAATAAATCATGAGAGGATGGGGTGGTACCTGAGGACTGGAGGAGGGCAGTTGTGATTCTCCTTCACAAAAGTGGGAGCAGGACAGAGGCAGGAAACTACAGACCTGTCAGTTTGACCTCAGTGGTAGGGAAAATGATGGAATCACTTCTGAAAGAAAGAATGGTTGAGTACCTAGAGGCCAGTGGGGCATGGGACCCAAGGCAGCATGGATTCACAGCGGAAGGTTGTGTCAGACAAATCTAATTGATTTCTTTGACTGGGTGACCAAAGCAGTAGACCAGGGAGGGGCTGTGGACATGGCCTACCTAGACTTTAGCAAGGCATTTGACACAGTCCCACACAAAAGATTAATAAACAAATTAGCCAGCCTGGGAGTGGGTCCTAGGGTGGTATCCTGGGTAAAACACTGGTTGGACAACAGGACACAGTGGGTAATAGTAAATGGAGTCCACAGTGAAGAAAGGAGGGTTACTAGTGGGGTACCGCAGTATTCAGTACTGGGGCCGGTCCTTTTTAATGTCTTTATAAGTGACATTGCAGAGGGACTGGAAGGGAAAGTATGTCTCTTTGCAGATGACACAAAGATCTGCAATAGGGTTGATACACAAGGTGGGGTGGAAAGGATGAAAAGGGACTTGGCAAGGTTGGAGGAATCATCAAAAATATGGCCGCTTAGATCTAATACAAAAAAGTGTAAAGTAATGCACCTGGGAAACAAAAACCCAGGGGAAGAGTACACAATGGGGGGTGAGATACTGACAACAACAAATATGGAAAGGGACCTGGGGGTAGTGATATCAGATGACCTAAAGGTGGGCCAGCAATGTGAGAAGGCAGTAAGGATGGCTGGGGGGATACTGGGATGCATAAGGAGAGGCATCACCAGTAGAAAACAGGAAGTTGTTGGCCCTCTGTACAGACAGTTGGTAAGACCACATCTGGAGTACTGTGTACAGTTCTGGAGACCCCATCTCCGCAAAGACATAGACAGGGTGGAGGCTGTCCAGAGGAGAACAACCAAAATGATGCAGGGTCTGCATCAGAAGACATATGAAGAAAGACTAAAGGAACTAAAGATGTAGAGCCTCGAGGAAAGGAGGGAGGAGGGACAAGATAGAAACTTTCAAATACCTCAAGGGAATCAACAAAGTCCAAGAGGGTAGCACCTTTCAGAAAAAGCGAAGTGCAAAAACAAGGGGGAACAATTTGAAGATAGAGGGGGGACAGCTCAGAGGTAACGTGAGAAAGTATTTCTTCACTGAGAGGGTTGTGGATACATGGAACAGCTTTCCTGAGGAGGTCGTAGAGTCAAAAACAGTGGGGGAATTCAAGAATGCATGGGACAGACATAAGGCAATTCTAGTGGGGGTTAGGAGGAAGTAGGCTGTTGATTAACTAGGATCTGCAGCTTATCTGTTAGGTAGGGAAATGGGCAGACTAGGTGGGCCAAGCGATCCTCATCTGCTGCCAAATTCTATGTTTCTATTTTTCTATGTTAATCCACCTAGGCTAGTTTTTAGATTGCACTTAAATATTTTGTTTCCCACTTTTATAATATATTATTGTTAAATCTTCACTGAATGCTTAATGTCACCTTGTATTTGTTAATTCACCAATGCTAGTTCATGGTTTACCTTTAGTCTATAATATCCTGATTTTATATACCATTGCATTAACCCTCACTGTAATTTAAATGTTTTAGCCTATGCCATGTCTCATGATTGTTGTATGTAACTAGACGCTTGTGTAAACAGGCAGCAATGCTCACATGCCTTTCCAGTATAACCAATAAAAATGAAAATGAATGAAATTAAATGATGGGGTCAAATGAAGTCTCTCCACCACTTTCTGTCTTGCACCATCTCTATATCTTTGTTCATCTTTAATCCTTTACTTTTCACCCCTGCCTTAGTTCCTCAGTGGTGAGTGAGGTCCTTATTTATCCAGGAGATGACCAAGACAGAATGATTTTTCTTCTCTGAACATTGTTCATTTGGTTTCAGAGGTCTTATGTTCACCAAGTGTTTGACCATGCCTCCCTGGCTACTCTCACTAGGTTTAGCATGACAGCCAAGGTAAGGTTCTGGGGTGTGGCACTTAGAGTCACTAGTGAGAGCAGGGTGAGTTGTTAGGACCAACTGCAAGCAAACCACCTTGCTGGTGAATATGTCTACTATGCATAGATGCTACCTTTCAATCTCACCCCCTACACCCCATATTGTTAACACTGCATATCTGAAAAAAGGAAATGACACTAAGAAATGCTGAAGTGTTGAAAGAAACTATTCAGAAATAAAAGGTGAAAAATGATTCTATAGATAATAACACACATTGTGGTTTTGTATTCTTTTTAGGTTTAACACATATAAATGATAAATGTACATTTTACTAAGTGTTCACTCTTATGACTATGCTTTTTTGAAACAACAAAAATTAACTTTACATAGTTTTTTTTTCCACTTTCACTCTTCTGATCATAGAAATGGGGTATGTAAGCAGTAACACAACAATGGGGTGCTGGTCATCCTATGACAAATACAAGCCTACAGTGCAATGAGGCACAAGGCTACAGGCCAAGTGCCTTACTGCCCATTGAAGTGCATTTATCACAGCATAACCAGTACCCCAGAGTGTGTTATTTAGCTTATAAAATCAGCAGTTAATGAGACATAATGAAATCAAAGACTTATTTTAATATTTACAAAGAAAACATCCAACTTTACTGCAAAAAGTACTACACTTAGGAAATTAATTCCAAACTTGAAGGGGCTGGGCTAAATAGCAAAACACATGCCAAACCTTATGTTGCACTGTTGCTCAAGGATCAGTCAAACCAATAAATTTTTTTAATTATTTTTTAAAGTTGATAAACTTGACAGAAGCACCAGCAAATGAATAGTTTTTTAGATTGAAAGGTTGCTGAAGATTGCAATCTTAATTTGTCTATGTGTGGGTATTGGTGGCTAGTCTGTTGAGTAGCATGGTATCTCAGGATTTTCTTGTTCTACTGAAGTTTTCACTCCAGAAAGGATTTCATTCCATATTCTTCAGTCTACTGTTGCTGCAGACCTATAGCTCCTGAGACTGACTTCACATTCATGACCAGTGATGGCCATGATTTCCCTGGCTTCTAGACCAGCGTGGGAGAGGAACTAAACTGCAATAGCTCTAAAACAATGGTCAGTATAGCAAGATGAAAATCCAGCTTCTTTGATAAGTCAGAGCATTGTCGATGAAAGGTTGTTTATTCCAACTGGCTGCTTGGAATACTATGCGGATATTGTGTCCAGGAAGTGTTGATTGAGTCTGTTGGGGTGGAAATAGCAAGCTGTAACATTTACAGTCAGTTTGATAACATACAACAGTGTTGGTCATGGTATAAATAATACCTTGCAGAATTACTGAAAAAAGCTGCCATACACTGCAAGGAACAATGCAGTTCAATGGGATGTAAGCTATTTTGTCATGCAGAATTGTGTGACTAGTCATTTACTGCAAGGTCACGTGTTACAGCCTGGCTGGCTCCATTATACTTCCAGAAAGTTTGTCTTGGGCATAGTGAACTGCAAGGTAACTTGAACAGGAACAGGAAGACTAGAAAAAGCAGTGCACAACAGCATCCCCTTAAATGAGCTGCTGTTACAAAAATAACTAGGAAATTACAAAAAACAGCATTACACACTGAAGCTACAATAAATTATTTATTTATTTATATATAAAAAACCATAGTGGTCCCAGTCTGCAGAATAACACTAGGCCACACTGCCCCTACATATTGCCTTGTTATAAGGCTTCATCAGGGGTCAATAATCTCTGGTCAGGAACCAAGGGCAGGCATTATTTTGAGAAGGTAAGAAAGTACTTAGGTGCAGTTATGGACAGGTTTCAAATGCCACTTAACACTCATTTTTATTTTATGTACACATTGTTTTTTGTTTTATTTGCACATTTAAAAGGCTTTATTTCATTTGTGCAAACTACAGCTCATCACTAATTATTAGTGATCATTCTTAAGTGCACTTTTCTCTGACCAGCTACACCTCCTGTGGAAGACTTGCGAGAGAGTCAAAGTGCTGGGGTCTGTTGCTGGAAACGCAGTCTGTTGCTGTGGACCTGATCATGGTTGTTCTTTAATTCTGTGACTGCACAAATAAATGGATTTATTGCCTTGCTTGAACTGAGAGTGTGCGACTTTGGTCGCAAGTGACACCACTAACTGACTGTTAGGAGCTTTTCATTCTCCCCCTGCTATGGAGCCAAGTTTATGCAAACTGTCAGTATCAGAGAGAAAACTGATGCACACTCACTCCAGAGAGTGCCTCCTTCACTGACAACATTAATTGTCTCTGTTTTAACATTTCTAACGTCAGCTAGGTGTGGTTTGACGTTAATTTAAATTGGAGGGCAGTAAACAAATCAGATATCAGATGTCTGCTTAGTAATCTAGGATAAGAAGAGATGTTTCTTCTCAGACTCTTCAGCTTTGATACCTACTTAGACTTGGCCCTCCATTCCTTTTATTGTAGAGCTAGCATTCCTATCTGGATAGGATGATTGCATTATTTTCCACAGAGGCCTGTTACTCTGGAAATAGGTCTTTGCCGTAAGATAAATTCAGGCAGAAAAGTGGTCCTCTGTTTTTTTGTTGTTGTTGTTAATTCTTCTTGTAACCTGTTAAGGCCCACTTGGTACAAGTCCTGTTTTCAGAGGTAACTCAGGAGCATTGGGGATGTTAAATGACTTGTTCAAAGTCACACAGTATGCAAGTGGAAGTTGAGGGACTCAGACCCAGGTCTGCTGTATGTACAATACCAAGCTCATTCAGGGCTTGGTACTCTAACCTCTAGGATAATTTGTCAAACCTTGTTTGAGGTGTACTGTATGCTCCACAGACCCCTGGCTGATGTATTTGTTTACTACTAATGAAAATCTGGATGTTAACAAAGACTAACAAGGACTGTTACATCTTCTGGCACTTATTACTCCCATTACATCTGTAGTGGGGAGTGGGATTGAATGTACAGTATGTTCTATGTTTACTGTTTTTTTTTTAAGCTTTTTACTTCTCTGGTGACCAGTTCACCCACAAGCAAACTAAAGCAAGGACATTGCTCTCGACAACCACACACAGAAAACATCTAAATAGTAAATCATGCTGTGCCAAAATGCTGCATGTCAGACATAGCACAGTTTACTCTTACACACCATGGCCTCCATGGATCCAACTCCGGGGAGGGATGAAACTTGGAAGGGGCACAACTCAGGGGGTGGGGAGTTACTATTCCAACTCCAGAGGGAAGAACATCTAGGTGGGATGCAGCTCAGGGGTTGGGGGGATTTACTATTTCAACTCTGTGGTGGGATGCAAGTCTAGGGGTGTGCAACTCAGGGTGGGGGATTTACTATTTCAACTTTAGGGGAGCAGCAAATCATGGGAGTGGTGAGCATGACAGATCAAGAAAGTGAAAAAAGAGGCTCCCAGAGCCAAACCCAGGTCAACTGAATGTAGCAAGCCCATTCACAAGCTGTCAGTCTAACCTCTATACTACACTGCTAACATGGGTAGGCAGTAAACACTACTGAACTTCAACTAGTCAGCATGAGTGAAAACAGCTACATGACCAGCGCTATAACATTCCCCCTGTTAACTCCATGTAGCTGTTTTTACTCACAGTACTGATGCCATTGGGCATTTCACTTCATGAACATATTCAGCGTGATCTTGATGGTATACCCTGGTGACCCTGCTTCCATCTCCACCTCCCTTGGCCAGCATACACCTCCTCCGCACCTACCAGGAGCCAGTACCCTACACATTACCCCCTGTGGTGGGATCAGAAGGGGAGGGCCATCCTCCACCTCAAGTCCAGTATAGAGTGGCTCCAGGTGCCAGATGGTGGCATGGGCAAGGAATGATATGGGGAATGGTGGTCTGCCATAGGGTCCCATTTTCCGTGTTTTCCTAAGTGTGCCAATCATAGTTACGCATCAGAACATGTGCATGCTGGCATGCACACTCTGCAGGACTGCAACACCTCCCTTTGAACTGCTCATTTGCCTGTACTACCACAGGACTTCCACCCGTTGGCAGTCAAAGACTGAGTTGGCTGACCATCCCACCCTGGGAGAGGAGAGCAGTCACTGGGATGCGCAATCCTTTCCCACCCTGCTAACCCCCAGCAACTCATGTTTGTTCCGGAGCACATGTCCCCGCTGTGGCAAGAGGTAAGGCATTTAATGCCTCAACCCTCCAAGCCACCAGACTCACTGTTCTATGTTTACTTGACAGTTTACTGGACTGGGTTTTTTACTCTAAGAGAATTTTATAACATTAAAATATTATTTTCTTGCTGGCACACCATAGTGACAGGCAGGTGGGGGGTATGTCACTATCTGTACTGCTTCCAGGGCAACAGACATATTTTTAAGGGCCACAGATTATTTTATTAAACCTTGGATGGAAATGTTTGTTTATTTAGTTAGTTTTTGATACCAGGTAAGATACACTAGGCATATATTTGACTATTTACAGGCATGGCCTGTGAGAGTTACAGACTAAAACAGCAAGAGGTGGTATACTATAACAGTTACAATAACAGTTATATAAATTTGAGAGCAACAGCAGTCATGGTTATGTTTAAAACAAAAAATGACAGACATACAGTATGTAGTACCAGTATACATAGATTTTAAGGGCAACATCATTCAGTCCTGGTTGTGCTTAAAAACTGACATCATACTGAGTGGGAGTGCAGATAAAAATACAGTAGCAGGTGCAGCCAAAGTGTTTGCCAAAAATACACAGTACAGGACAAATAGAGATTGTGGCTGCATCAGGAATACAGAGAACCATAACATGTATTATACAGAAGTACGCAGAGATTTTTGCAGGAAGTGCATGTTGCTAGGGTGGCAAAGACCTTAGCTACAAGCAGAAGTAAGGGCTGGGTAGACACAGAGAGTCCTTTAGGGCCTTGCATAAAATCAAATAGGTTGGAGAAAGGCATAAGAGAAATCCAGTATACTGTGGCATAGACTACAAAAAGCAGCTTCCTAGACTGATGAAATACCTATGCTCAATGAAAGGCTGGGAATCCATAGACCTTAGTGAGTATGTAGAAGTATGGTACTGTAGATAGCTTGATAAGGAAGATGGGGATCCTGTTCAGAGGAGTTTGTCCACAAAGGTGCCCAGAGCAAGAGATTGTTGGCCAGCAGGGGAAGGGCAGCCCAGCTCAGTGTAGAGGAGAAAGTGGTTGTGAGCTTTGGGTAGGCCAAGGTAAAATGACATACATTATTGTATGGTGTATCCAATTCAGAGAGGACAGTTTTGTTTGCACCCAGAAATGCCAGGAGGCCACAGGTGAGACATGGTAGGAGAACTCCTTGAGCTAAAGACTTTCTGACAGCCGGGGATGCCCATGTTTGACCCTTAAAGCCAGGCTCAGCTTTGCAGTTACACGTTTGCAGACTGACATGACATGGGGGTATAAATCAAGAGAGGGGTCTAAGCATACACACAGGTATTTGAAATTACTGATATCCTTGAGTAGGGATCCATCTTTGCAGGTGGTGGCTAGTTTTGATGAAGAAGCTCAGAGTTTTATCTTGAAAACAAACAGCATGGATTTGGTCTTTTTGCTGTTTAGGTTGACCTCTGATAGGTTAAAACCTAGCCACATGATCAGAAACAGCTGTATACTATTGCCCTGCCTTACCTTGGCAATGGGCAATAGCCATAGCAATAGGTAGTAGTTCAAATATTATTGCCTGCTAAATTGGCAAATAAACAGTATCATTTGTTTTTAACTCGGCACTAAGTTTCAAATACCAAGCCTTTCTAATTTATTTTTTAAAAAGTCATATTCATTCCCTGGTTGTCTAGCAGCCCATGTGCCCCTCTTGCCCATGATAATGTCCTCCCCACTTCCCCCATGACCTTGGGATGGCAGCCAGTTCTTACCCTCCACTCACCTCTGCTACTCTCTCCTGGCTAAATCATGTGCACTGCCACACTCTTTGTCTCACACTGTGGAGCTGTAACAAACTGCTCAGAGAGAGAGAGAGAGAGAGAGAGAGAGAGAGAGACAGAAGGAAGGAGAGAAAAGAAACTAACTCGAGAAAGGATATGAGACTGATACAAGCTCTCTCACTCTCCACATAGCTAGAACTCTACTCCTTTGTGTGACAAAGAGCTGGGCTCAGATTGTGGAAGAGGTGCAGGATGTTCTTATCAGCAGGTTTGGAGCTGAGCGCTTCCATGGAGAAGCATTGCCATGTGCTACTGCTGAAAGAGTTGAGCGGTCTCCCTGACAAACACTACCAAGATGTTTTGCTGTGGCACTGACGGTTGAGGACCTGGATGACACACCTCATGCCACATAGGCGACTAAGGTTTGGGAACAAGCCTGGGTCAGGTGGGGGGGGGATGAGGAGCAGATTCAGCCCCACAAGGCAGCTCTCCTCTCCCAGGGAGGGATGTGGGTTTTCCCTGGCTCTTGGCTGCCTCCTGGTGGAGGATGGGTGGTAGTGCCAAGCTGTACGGGAGCCCCTGCAACTGCCAGAAGCGAGGTGAAAGTGGCTGGTACCAGTGTGCTGGGGTCCAGGGATCAGGGAGAAAATTATGGAAATTGAAAAAAGAATATGGAAAAAAAATACTAAGAGAGGTGAGGTATTTTAGCTCATCTGTCACTGAAGGTGGTGAGTGTGTAGATGATTAGAGGGAAGGCAAGTCGCCAAAATTATATAGGCAATTGCCCATATTGAAGGTTGGCAGATGTGAAGATTTGATAAAAAAAACTATTGAGCAGAGTCTTTGGGATATAGTGGGAAACTATTTACCCTCTTGAGATGAACTATTGACATCCATTAGGGATCTTGCCCTCAGCCTTTGGCTTCAGGGAATATAACTATTGTTAGTCTGTAGTTAATTCCTTGAGGTCAGTATTTTCCCACTGTATCGTTCAACTCTGGTCAGTATTTTTACATGATAACTTTCTGCCGGATTGCACCAAGGGTAACCTTTAATACAAGGCAAGAGTTATACTTCCTACCCTTCCCCTATAGGGGCATTTGGAGCTATCCATAGATTACTGCCTTTCTGAGGACTGGAGTCATATAAAATTAAGGTGTCAAAAAGAGTTTTTGAATATGTTTTGCACAAATACAGATCATTACTTTTGTTGGTTTGCTCTCACAGCCTTTGGATCATAAAAGGCATCTCATTAAGTGGACCTTCTTTACTATGGGATAGTCAGTCTCCTGTCACTCCACAGGGACCATATGGCTTACATATAGAACTTTGTACATTTCCTCCAAAAAACCTGATTATTTCAGACCCTCCTTGGCATGGCTTACAGTTCATCATGTGTTGCACAATAGCTGCTGCAGGTTTAGTTTACATATAGGATAGTGCATGGGGAACAGTTGACAACAGGGCTATTCTTTCACCGAGTTGGCACTATGGCGGCCGGATTACCGGAGAGCACAGCCCAGAGGTAATCCATCGCCATAGTGCCAACGAGGTGAAAGATTAGCCCTTGTTGTCAACCGTTCCCATGCACTTTTCTTTGTAGTGTATGGTGGAACGCCATTTTTGGGGAAAAAAATATCACTACAGCATGTTTCTGCTTCAAAACATTTTTACTGGGTTACTAGAAGGAAAAAAGAACTTTACATTTTGAACGTTTTCACACTTGACATTTCAACTGTTTAAGAACTTTATATTTTGAATGTTTTAACGCTAAACATTAGTACTGCCACTGACATTGCTGCTTTCGCTATGTGTCCAGTCTATGAAGTGAGCCCTAACTGTCAAATGCTGCTCGAGGACACAGTGTGTGTGACGTGTGCAGTGCAGTAGAACAAAAAATCATTCTGCTGCACTGCGAACATCACTAGTGTAGGAGAACAACATTTCGACAGCGATGGATTTCAGTGGAGAACAACGTTCCACCATACACTATAGTCTGGATTACATTTATTCAGAAAGCTACTAAACATATTCAAAGCACTCATCTCAACTGATGTAAATGGCTGCTTGTGGAGTTCAAATCTTCTAAGAGAAAACCTTGCTTCTCCACTCTTCAGGGATCACCACTCTTTTTTTTATCAGACAAAATAGATACAGGGGACTTCACCCCAGACCCCATCCTGCTTGGATGTGGTGATGCTAAAGCATATTAATTCTTTAGGAAATTCATAGAGGATACGCTCCTGCTGAATTTTAGATTAAGGTGTGGACAACTTATTTAGTGTTTTGTCAACTACCTGGGTCTTTAGACGTATTCAGTGTCAAATATTTTATTTTTGAATGTGACAGGGATGTTATACGTTTTTCCAGTTCCAGATATGAAGGTGAAGGATAGCGACTAATGCTAAGATACTTTTTTCATTCCTGAATATTACAAAGGTTGGCATCAGCCCTATACTGTGGGCCATATTTTTTTATTTATTTATTTGGTATTTCGGAATTACAAACCTTTGAGTCAGAGACTCATTTCCAAAAGCTCCATGTCATCAACAATGACAATCATTGACAGACTAACAATTATACAGATATGAGGCATTTTGATAAAATCAGTGCAGTTATATGATTACAGGCATAAAGTTGAGTCCTATACAGAGTGGTAGCTAAGAGTATATATTTGAATATAGAGAACAGTTGAGTTATATACAGTGAGGCAGCTAAGAGAATAACAAGTGAAAATAGTACAATAGATATGCTAAGTACAAAGTGGATAAGCAGTCTTATGACAGACTTTGTCAGCACAATTGGCCTAGTGAGCTGGGCCTCAAGACAAAGATGGGCAGGTCAGTGGGCCAGGTGAGGCTGCCAAAGAAATATACATGGGGGGCCTATTGCAGGCAGGTGCAGTTGCGGGTGGCCAGGAAGTGGTTCTTAAGGGCCATTTTGAAAAGGCCAAGTTTTGTGTGGTTAGTGACTGAGGAAGGCAGGGAGTTGAACCAGGTGGGAGCCCTGACAAGAAAGGATCTTGGGCTAACGTCGTCCACACTCTGGGAATAGCCAATGCAGCTGTGGCGGAGCTTTAGGCATTCACGGCTGGGGTGGCGGAGGTGAGGTAGGCAGATAGTTCTGGGAGGGTCAGGCCGAGCAGGGATTTTTTGGCCATGAGGCAGGCCTGGTACTGGACCCTGTCATTGAAGTTAAGGATCTGAGTGATGGAGTACAGGGTTCATGTGTGTGTCATCTGGTCCACACCAATAAGTAGCCTGCAGGCTTTGTTAATCATCACGTTTATTTTACTGATGGTTGTGACATCGGCTGCAGCATAGACCAGTAGTCCATAGTCAATCAGGGACATTACAGAGGAGGTAATAGCTATTTTTAGGGCTTCTGGTGGCAGACAGTCCTTGTGGTGATAGAGGAGGACAATGCGTGCATTGGTGTCAGACGTGAGGGTGCTGATGTGCGTGTGGAAAGTGAGGGCAGAGTCAAAGGTAACCCCTAGATATTTATAGGATGAGACCTGCTCTAGAGTGTAGCATGACCTAGATTGGATTTGTAGATGGGCAATTTTTTAGCTTGCTTTGATGATGTGCAAATAAAAGGGCCTTAGTTTTTGTCAGGTTCATGACCAGCCTGTGCTCACCAAACCACTGCTCAGTTTGACTGAAGGCATTCTGGAGTGTGGCCTGCAGGTTGGTTGAACTGTTGTGAGAGGCACAGATGACAGTTGGTATCTGTGTATAGGATGATTTTCTCAGTGCATGAGGCAGGGACTGCATTTATGAAGAGACTAAAAAGCAGGGGCCCTAGGATAGAGCCCTGCGGAACTCCAGAGTGGATTGGGTGCATGCAGGAGACCATGTTATTTATCCACACACACTGCAACCTGGACAACAGGTGACTAGTGAGCCAGTCCAGGGGTCCTAGTGAGAACCCCAGTTTGAGGAAGGAGTTTGGTAGGAGGGGGTGACTGACCATGTCGAAGGCCTTGGACAGATATATTCCTCACTCCTGCCACTCCAGTGAGCTGCTGTTCTGTGTGTCTCCTGTGTGTTTGCACTGGTGTAAGCACTGCCTATTATAATCCATATTTTTCACTGTGCATTTTAATGTGGGATCATATTTGCTCAGTGCTATCCATCTTAATATCACTGGATGCATCATATTTACGCACCTGCCCTCTCTATGCAAGTTGCATACATTAATTTTGCACTCCAACGCTATTGCCATTGCAGAGTGCACCAGATTCCACTACATACAGCATCTGCACATTGAGCACACATATTGGCCCTTTTTGCAAGGTAAACATGCTTTGTGTCTTGCAATCACTCTAAATATAGGGGCCTTAATGTGCATACTGTACTTGGCATCACAGTCAGAGGTTTTGATGACTCACTGTGTCTGCATCCCCAATGAGTGTAATATTTTGCATTTCATAATTAAAATTTATGAAATGCAAAATATTACACTAAATGGGGATGCAGGCACAATGAGTCATCAACATCTCCGACTGTCTTGTACATTTTATTCATTTATTTATTTTAAATTGCTCCAACAGGGTAACGCCATAAGACAGAACATCTCTTCTTCATGGGTTGGGGGTCAAGAAGGAAAGAAGCATTCAACAGGTTAACATAGTCCAACAGGAATAGTTGCACATAGGCTAAAATACACACAGAGAAAAAAATCTGTAAAGGCAAGTACATACAAACAGTAATCAAAACAAGATAAATTTGGGTCAATGCAAACAAAGAGCACAGCATTGTTATGCAACATGATCATAGTCAGTGAGATGGAGGTTTTAGACCAAAACAAATAAAAAGAGATCTAAGGTGGCTGTAAAGACTGGACTTCAGCACTTGCAAATTAGAAGCATTCCTTTGCTAGAAAGGGAGTTTGTTCTAGGCATCTGGTGCTGCAAATGCAAAGGCCTTGATACCGGATTCACTCTTTATCCTGGGAATTGAGAAGGTAAATACTGCTGTTGAATGGAGTGCGTAGGCACTGCCTGACTATGTGAGGAGGTCTAGGAGATAATCAGGAGCTTTTCCTTGTGCACAGCTGTACAACAAAGAAAGCCCCTGGTAACTATGCCTGCTTGAGGGATTTGTCAAGTTAAGCTGGCCATACAGAACACAGATATAGTATATGGTTAGGGTTTACTGTGTATGGGAAATGGTGGTTTTCGAAATCTTGTTGTAGGACAGTTCAAAGGTCAAATAAGTTGTTGTGCTATCATTCTGATGTCATATTGACAGTACAACTTTTCAGCCTTGAGCTGTTACCTGATTGACTGAAACAACGCTGATCAAAATATACACACGAAAATGGCGGCATTGCTTAGTGAGTGGTTGGGCGAGTAGTTCATTAGGATAGTTTGGACATGGACTGCCATAGTGTGCTGCATGTGTCCAAACTATCAATTTGCCAGTTTTCTTTCTTTTTTTGTTAAATTACTGGCACAGTTACAGAGTTAGAGCTGAGTGGGATGGCAGCGAGGAGGACTGGTATCTTCGGGGATGAGACTGGAGCAGAGTGGGAATGTAGGAAGGACCAATCTGGGAGCAAGCAGGAGTGTAAACACAAGGTATGAACCTTGTGAAATTAAACTTTAAGTATTTCATGTAACCATATACTATATAAAACAGTGTATAGGTGACAATCCACAATTAAGACTGTGTTTCCATCTCAGCAGTTTGTCATCAACTCCCTTGATGGAAACACAGCTATGTTGTAGATGGTAACCCATCCACTATTCTATATATGGGCAGACCATTTAGAGGAGAGAATGAACCTGCACAACTTGTACAAACGAGGGGCAGCAGAGTGTTTTGGTTTTTGCACAGTGGTTAATGATGTCTCCATGGTCAATGGACAGGAGCTGGAAGTAGTAGACCTTCTTGCTTCCTCATGTTAACACTGAGGCAGCATTTAGACCTGTAGAGAAAGTTGAGAGTGGGCTCTCCAATTGTTAAGATGTGATCAATGTGAATGCTGTCTGTGATGCATCAAACCAGATTCCTTGATACAGTATTTGAGTATGCTGACTTGCTCAATAGTGTTGCTATTTTTTGTTATGCCTTTGGGGATTGGCAACACCCTGTTATGGTAACGAAATCCATTTTGCAGCACACTGCTATCCTGCTGCTAACACACAATATCACTTGATTGACCTTGGTAATCCTGTAATGATACTAAATAAACAGACCACTGCCTAACATTTTGTATGTGAGCATGTCAGAAATTTGCATTGTGCAGCTTGTGCTCAGTACTCTAATGCATCTACAGTACTGTACAGTAGTATGTAATGGCAAGGGTACCACAATATTCCATATCAGTCTTTGCACATTCACAGAGTTGTACCCATGCAGTGGCAGGGTAAATAGTAGGGTCACCCATCAACACAGGGCCTATATTCCGGGTGTGGGGAATGTGTTGCTTTGTTCTGTGCTGTACTATGACCTCTGATCCCACACACATTTGTCCTAGTAAGCCCTAAATCTTCAATTTATTTCGAGGGATGCCCCCTAGAAGGCATTGAGCCGAGGCGCTAGGGACACGAACATAGTGGTGGAGTAATAAATAACCAAAATTTTAGTTGAAATATTGGTTGCCTTATTTGTTTTGTGTACTACATTGTTGTCAATTATTTCTATTTATATCTGTTGCCTAGCATGCGGTAAAGAACTGTACAGTAAGAGGTAATTCTGCACATGTTGTAGTGGAGAGAGAAACACTCCATACAGTGTGCTTTTATGTTTTATTTTTAACAAGTCCTTCAACTCCATGCTGTTGGCCTGTATGACCTGAGATCTGCAGAGTGCTGTACAGCAACTAGAACTTCTGTTGACTGACTTACTGTATGAATCAGTGCAAAATGTACAGCACAGTACAGGTGGCAGATCAGGGCCTACTCAACTGCAATAATAATATTGTGCACAGATGGCCAACATAGAGACCTAAAATTCAATATATCAGTTTTCAAGTCTAGACATCGTCTATGACAGATTGGTGTTAAGTAAGGGTAAGAACAGTGAATGTCATCCAACTACAGTATGGCTTCAAGTTAGGGCTTGAAATTCTTTCCAGCTGTTCGAGTTCGGCTTAGCCACTTCAGATCCCAATCTAGTAACTGGCGTAGGGTAAAACAAATGACAAATTGGGGGAGAAACTGCCTTGATGAAAGAAAATAATATGGATTCCTGTAGCTTACTTGTGGTAGGTGCTGTCAGCATGCCTCTTCTGTGGTTTACTGTCTGTGTTAATGTGACAGAATCTGAGAAACCCACTAAGACCACCATGACCCAGACTGAGCTATAATAGTTACTATTCCTAATTGACCTCAAGGCCTACACCCCCTGTAGTTTCAAACTCTCCATTGTACCTCATGACAATTTCTATATTCTCATTTTCTGAACCATATATTATACTATGATATTGTTATATTATTATTGTTTGATATATCGTCTCTTATTTTAATTGTACGATGTTTTACATATTAGATTATTTGCAAAAAAACTTTGTTAATGCACCTGTCAGGGTAACTTAATGCCACAAAAGTAGAGAAAGGTGGCATTAGGGTTTCCAGCACTAACTCCCTACCCCTAACCCCCAAGCAGCAAAAGGAAAAAACATTAGGGATGTGGGTCTCCAGAGTCTTGGCGAAATCCGTGGTGAGGTTTTCTTTGGGGTTGTCAACCATAGTGGTCACCCCATTCAATGAGCAAGCAACATCACACATAAATAATAATAACACTTTATTTTTATGGCACCTTTCCAAGACCAAGGTGCCTCACAGTTTTTAAAACACATAAAATGAACACAATTAACTTAAATCAAACAGTACACATAAAATTTAAATAAATATATCAATTACCAAAAGCTTGAGTCCATAAGAGGGTTTTTAAGGCTTTTTTAAATTGCTCCACTGTTACACACTAACGTAACTGGTGGAGTAGAGAATTCCACAGAGATGGGGCTGCATGCATAAATGCTCGGACCCAGATGATTTTAAACACATTCTTGGGATCTCTAGCAACCTCTTGCCAGCTGAGCAAAATGATCGCCCAGGGCGGTAGGGAACCAGAAGCTCTTTCATGTAGTCAGGGCCCTGTCCGTGTAGGGCTCTATAAGCCAGAAGACAGACTTTAAAGGGTGATCCACCATTGTACTGGCAGCCAGTGCAGACATGGTTAAATGGTTCTCCAGCTGTATGGCCACTACCTTCTCAAACACCTTCCTTAAAAAGGGAAGGTTAGAGATTGGTCTGTAGTTTGCATGGCAGTTCGGGTCCAAGGAAGCTTTCTTCAGGAGGGGTATTACCACCGCCTCCTCACATGATCTGATGTGGGCCCTGCATGAAGAAAGCTACAACAAATTGTGTTAGCAACATGTGTCAAGACATACTTCTCTACCTTTGAATAGTGTATCACTGTAAGCAGGGTTTTGGAGCTGCACCTTGTGCTTTGGATTGGAGGGTACAGTTGGGGGGGGGGAGAAGTGAGCATCAGGGTTCACAACCCCTAGAAAGACTGATTCAGCAAGACTCTAGAGATCCAAAACCCTAATATTGTTTTCCTTTTGCTTCTTGTGGGGTAGGGGTGGGGTGTTAAGGCTAGAGACCCTAACAATACATTTCATTACTTTTGTGTCTTTAAGTTACCCTAACTGCTGCCATTAACAAAGAGTTTTGCAAATAATTTCCTTTCTGTTTGAGACAGTGGAATCATAACCTAATTCACACAGGTCCAGAAGGGACCTGAGTGGATAGATGCAGACATGCATGGTCAACTTTGTTATGAGCAAAGGGAAGACTCTGCCCCCCTACAGAAGTGCAGGGTCCTGCTGTTCCTGCCCTTTTATGCTACATCAGATGTCAACAATTACCAAAGTTATGAACATGCATAGGAAAATGTCAATGTACCTTCATAACTGTTTTGTTCTTTACTATTCTGTCATCAGTTTTCAACATAGCCTTGATATGAATCCGCCTCAAGAAGCCGGTAGGTGAAAATGTTCAAATCTCAGCCAAAATGTCATTCCATGACACAGGTGTGAAAGCACATTTTGGCTAAACTGTAATGCTGGAGCTGCTTGATTGCAAATAAAACTCCTTTTTCAATGACCAGTTGTTGGTGCTGCCTTTTCTACTTGCACACTCATAACTTTGCCATTTTTAAATATTGTGACCCCAAATTTTCAACATAGCCTTCTTATGATCCCACCTCAAGAACAAAGTTGTGAAAATGTTCAAATCATGCCCAAAAGGTGATTTTGCTAAGTGACCACAAAAATGCCTTTCATGACTGATTTGTATAATTACACCACCATTGCTCATGAGGTGGGGTCCAAAAAAGTCGATGTTGAAAATCTGGGCTCAAAATATGCAAAAATGGCAAAGTTATGAATCAAAGTTGAAAGTCTCATTGAAATACATTGAACTGCATTTACCTTACTTTCTCATATTGCACTCACCAGTTCCAGCAGCAAGACGTGTCTTCAATCAGAGAGTGTCTCTATGCCATGGGACATGCTCAGATGACTGAGGGTGTGTGTGGGGTGTGGAGTAGTGTGTGCTTAGTGGGAGGTTGGGGTGGCCGGATCAGAATGGTGAGGGACCATTTTCTTTTTTTCAGGTTAAAAAAAAATCAGTCGGACTTTCTATATTTCAGGTTAAAGTACAACACTGGAATTGGGCACCCCAGTGACAGAACATGTACAGAAACAGTGTTGGGTTACCTGGAGGGGAGGAGGGTTCAAAGAAGCAGCACCAGAGGTGGGCACCACGGTCCACTTACATTTATTATTTTTAAAATAATTAAGATTGCCAAGGGCAGGTGGGAATCCTGGAGGGGATGAGGGGGAGAAAGAAACAGTATTGGGGTAGGCACCCCCACCTGCTTAATAAAGCAAACAAACAGATAGACAGATAGGCAGACAGACAGACAGATGGATGGACAGACAGAGACAGACAGAATGGGAAATCGGTGGCTTACTCCTTTTACTGCAGCCTACAGTAGAACTCTAGCTGCAGCTGTTGAACTCAACAAAGTCCAACTGTTCTCATACAGAGAACATGACTGAATGCCTCCTCTTGCTAAGCTGGACACACTGGATATTTGAGTGCCCAGTAAAGGTATTTAGAAACATAGAAACTGATGGCAGATAAGGGCCACTAGGCCCATCTAGTCTGCCCATTTTCCCTGCCTATTGTAAAAGCCGCAGACCTTACTTGATCTCCAGTTTTACCTCCTCATCCCTATTGCTAGAGTTCTCCAATGCCTGTCCCATGCATGCTTAAATGCCCCCACTGTGTTTTCTCCCACCACCTCCTCTGGGAGTCTATTCCATATGCATTTACCACCCTTTCTGTGAAGCAATACATCCTCATGCTACCCTTAGTTTACCCTCTTCAAAACTCATATGATGCCCCCTTGTTTCTGGACATCTCCTTTTCTGAAAGATGCTACCCACTGGTACCCTATTTATGCCCTTTAGATATCTGTAGGTTTCTATTATATCTCTCCTGTCTCTCCTCTTCTCCAGGGTATACATATTGTAGTCTCCCAGTCTCTCCTCATATGACTTTTGGTGCAGGCCCTGCACAATCTTTGCTGTCCTTCTTTGAACTGCCTCCACCCCGTCTACATCTTTAAAGAGGTGCGGCCTCCAGAGCTGGACAAAGTATTCCAAATGAGGCCTCATCAATGATATGTACAGTGGCACCATCACCTCCTTCCTTCCGCTGGTGATACATAGAAACATAGACTTTGATGGCAGATAAGGACCACTTGGCCCACCCAGTCTGCCCATTTCCCTACCTACTGGATAAGCTGCAGATTCTAGTTAACCAACAGCCTACTTCCTTCAACCCCCCACTATAATTGCCTTATGTCTGTCCCATGCATGTTTGAATTTCCCCACTGTTTTAGACCCAACAACCTCCCCAGGAAGGTGGTTCCATGTATCCAACACTCTCCATGAAAAAAAATTTCCTCACATTACCCCTGAGCCGTCCCCCCTCTATCTTTAAATTGTGTCCCATTGTTCTTACACATCTCTTTTTCTGAAAGATGCTACCTTCCTGGACTTTGTTGATTCCCTTGAGGTACTTGAAAGTTTCTATCATGTCCCCCTGTCCCTCCTTTCATCAAGGGTATACATATTAAGCTCTCTCAGTCTCTCTTCATATGGTTTCTGATGCAGACCCTGCACCATTTTAGTTGCCCTCCTCTGGACTGCTTCCATCCTGTCTATGTCCTTGCATAGGTGAGATCTCCAAAACCGCACACAGTACTCCAGATGGGGTCTCACCAACTGTCTGTACAAAGGGATAACCACTTCCATTTTTCTACTTGTGATGCCCCTTCCTATGCATCCCAGTATCCCCCTGGCTCTCCTTACTGACTTCTCACATTGCTTACCCACCTTTAGGTCATCTGATATGACTACCCCAGGTCCCTTTCCATTTTTGTTGTTGTTAGTACCTCCCCTGCTATTGTGTACTCTTCTCCTGGGTTTTTGTTTCCCAGGTGCATTACTTTGCACTTCTTTGCATTGAATCTAAGTTGCCATATGTCTGACCATTCCTCTAACCTTGCCAAGTTCTTTCTCATCTTTTCTATCTCCTCTTGTGTATCAACTCTGTTACCTCTCCCTATGAGCATCCCACTGGCTCTCCCCACAGCCTTGGCACATTGTTTTGCCACCTTGAGGTCATCAGATATGATTACCCCCAAATCCCTTTCTTGTTTGGTGACCATCACTTTCTCCATCCATCATATAATCCTCCCCTGGGTTCTTGCACCCCAAATGCATGATTTTGCACTTTTTCACATTAAATCTCAGATGCCATACTCTAGACCATTCCTCCAGTTTACCTAGGTCCCTCCTCATTTTTCCACCCATTTCAGAGTGTCCACCCTGTTGCAGATATTAGTGTCATCTGCAAAGTGGCACACCTTCCCCTCCAGTCTCTCTGCAATGTCACTTATGAAGACGTTAAACAGGAGTGGGCCCAGGATTGATCTCTGTGGCACCTTGCTGGTTACTGTCCTTTCCTCAGATTGAGCACCATTTACCATTACATAGGAACATATGAAGATGACCCTCTGTCTTCTATCACTTAACCAGTTCCTAACCCAGTTTACCACCTTGTGATCCATTCCCAGGCTGCCCAGCTTGTTCACTTGTCTTCTATGTGGAAAGGTATTGAAGACCTTACCGAAATCCAGGTAGGCCACATGAGCTGCTCCCCCCCCCGATCCATGACCTTAGTCACCCAGTCAAAGAAATCAATTACATTTGTTTGACATGACCTTCCCACTGTGAATTCTTGCTGTCTCAGATCCTCTGCTCTGCTGGATTCTAGGTATTCCATGACACTTTGTTTAAGTAGTGATTCCACAATCTTCCCCACCATTGAGGTGAGGCTGACTGGTCTATAGTTTACAGCCTCCTCCCTACTGCCAATTTTGTGAAGAGGGACTACATCTTTCCTTCTCCAGTCCTCTGGAACCACTCCCGAATTGAGTGACTCGTTGATAAGTGCTGCCAGTGGTGCCACCAGCACATCCTGTAGTTCCCTTAATATTCTAGAATGTAACCTATCTGGTCCCATTGCCTTGTCCACTGTCAGTTTTATGAGTCCTTTAATAACTCTCTCTCTTCCATAAACGAACTGGTGTCCATCTCACTCCTATATTTGTTCATGTTGCCTAATTGTGGTCCCTCATTCATTTCTTCTGTGAATACAGAACAAAAATATTTGTTCAGTATTGATGCTTTTTCCAGATCCCTTTCACACACTCTCCTTCTTCCCCTTTAAGCCTTACTATCCCACCCCTGTTTTTTCTCCTTTCACTAATGTACTTTTAAAAAGTCTTGTCTCCATTTTTTACCTCCTGTACTATTTTTTTCCTCTGTTTGTGCCTTTGCACTCCTGACTGCTCTCCCTGACTCCCTCTGTTTATCCAGGTACATTACCCTGTCCTTCTCCTGCTGTGTTTCCTTGTATTTCCTGAAAGCCATATTTTTTGCTCTTACCTTTCCAGCCACTGCCTTTGAGTACCATAGTGGCTTTCTCTTGCTCTAGTTTACTTGCCTAATGCAAAGGATTGTCACCTCCACTATGACATCATTCAGATGGGCCCACTGCTCCTCCATTCCCCTTCCCCACCCTTTTGTCCTTCCTTGTCAGGGCATGCTTGTGACACATCCCCATCTTAGTAAAGTCCACCCTCCTGAAAACCAGGACCTTTGCCTTTGTGTTGCTTGATTCTGCCACTGTACTCATGCTTAACCACACTATACGATGATCACTGGATCACAGGTGTTTGCCCACCCTGACTTCCTCAATTCTGTCCCCATTGGTGAATATCAACTCTAAATGTGCACCCTCTCTGCTGGGCTCTAGCACTAGCTGCCTGAGACCTGCCACTTTTTCAGAGTACAGGACATCCCTCCTCCTGGCTGAGACAGCAGCTGGGATGCTTCCATCCACATGTGGCAGATTGAAATCACCTGAGTCACGTGATGGCATCTGGCTAGACAGCAGCTGAGATACTGAGCTCCCCCCTCTGGCCACCTTTTTTGATTATATATCAAATCATCTTGGCTTTATTTGATAAAATTTGCCCAGGAAAACTCTGCATAAGTAATCTGCCACCGTTAAGCGACTTTTGCTGGGGGAATAAATCTCTACTGGCCCGCGATGGAGGTGGATGGGAAGCAGACCTTAACCAAGCATACACCCGCTGCATCCCCAGAGAAGGCCGTGAAAAAGCAACGGAATCAGGCTCCCTCTAAGGCTGATCGAGGAGGGGATAGAATGCAGCAGGCGGTTCCACTAACGGAGGATAAGTTCCTCCAAGAGCTTACCCCTCTAAAAGACATTTTGAAGGAGCTGACTGGTGAACTCAAGTCTCTGCGTAACGATCTTTCTTCTGTCTCCACTAAAGTGTCTGATATGGAGATCAGAGTTACCTCAGTAGATCAATGGAGATCCAGAACCAAAAAACGGAGATCACTGAGCTGAGGCAACAAGTTAAGAGATTGCAAGCCAAAACCGAGGACTTGGAAGGGCGCAATCGCCGAAACAATTGGTTAATTATGGGTCTACCCGAACTGGAAGAAGGCCCAGACCTCATGGCTTTTCTACAGAAGTTTCATTGCAAGGTGGTGGGTCCTTCTCCTATCAGCGCTTCCTACCATTTAGAGTGGGCACACCATTCACTGAGACCTAGACCTGCAGCTGGATCCCCCCCACGTCCCATTATAATTAAGTTTCTTAGTTATGTGGAGAGGGCACCATGTCTACATGAAGTCACGTGAACTAAAGGAAATCCTCTGGGGAGTATCTCGGATTCGGATTGCACAGGACTTACCCAAGGAAACCCGAGAGAAGAGGGCAGCATACCATCCGATCTTGCAGAAACTGATAGCTGCCTCTATTCCATTTAAAATGACCTATCCTGCGATTTTGAGAGTTTCCATTAGAGGCTCGTCTGTTAGCTTTAATACCCCTCATGCTGCTCATAATGAACTGGCCAATAAATTACCAGACCTATTCAAGATGCCTGGCTGAAGGACTCATCTTCTTGGCTGTATTCCTGGAATCTAAAGATCTTACTGGACTAATTTTTTGTTTTTCACTGTTCTAATTTAAATTGCCTGTATTGGTAGTTTTAAATGATGCCTGGTCAGACTGCCAGTTGCTAGCTGAGGTGTGCTCTCATATCTCTTACCTTCTTTCTCTGGTTTCCCTTTGGTTTTCCTCATCGCTCCCCTGGTCACTCTCGCTCTCTCCCTTCTGGCTTTCCCTGTCTGGACTTTGGGCCTTGGTTTGAGTGGCAGTGGGTGAGTTCAGGTCCAGGTAATGTTCCCCCCCTCCGTTCTCGTCCAAGCGCCCTTTTGATGGAACTTCTTTTCCGCGGTCGCTGTTTCCGGGAGGGGATTTCCGGGGGACGGACCTCATTTGGTCCCTCGGTCATTTTGGTCCCCCCGGAAACTGCGGCCTCCGGTATGAGTTGATCCTGAACTCAATGCCTGCCTGTTTCCTGGCCTTTTGCTGATCTCCTGGACTTCCCTCTCCTCATGGGCTGCATGGATCTCGGGTAGGTGTCCCGTCATTATGGCCTTGTCTGGTGTGGATGCTGGGGTATCACCGGCTTTGACTGGGGTTGTTGGTTTGCTGTTGCTGGGATGTTGCATTGTATCCTCGCACTTCCCTATCTGTCCCGCTTCCCCTTACTTTATATTCTATCCTCTCTACGTTTTGTCACCCATTGTTCTGGAGGTGGGTCTTGGGGAGGTGGCTGTGGGGGACTGGGCTTAGTGTGCTTGCTCGCTAGATGTGGATGCGAGCAGTATGTTGGGGGATGGCTAACCTCTGCCTGGGGCTGGGGCGGTGGGGAAATGGATTTTGGCACTGGAGGCCCTCACTTTTTCTGGATTGTACCTGATTCTTTTAGTATGTGGGCACTTGTTCCCGGTTCTGGGGGGTCGGAGGTTCGCATGGGGGGTTGGGAGGTTCGAGCTTTTGGGTACTTGTCTACTTTTTAGGTCACCCTTGCTCGATCCACCCGTTGTATATAGTTATTTTTGGGGTAGTATGGGGTGTTGGTTGTTTGGGGGGGTCCAGATTAGAGTATGTCAGGCTGTTGGGATTTTTGGTTTCTGAGGTGGGAGTGGGTGTTCTCTCTCTCTAGGATCTGGCCTTTTCTACATTCCTGGATTTTGGATGGTAGTAGGTGGGTGGGGGGATTGGGATTAAGGACTGATATCCCAGATACGTTATATGACTGCTGGTTTGCTGTGATTGTTTGCCGTTTCTGGGGAGGTACGATTGTTGAAAGTGTTTTGGGGGTGTTATGGATTTGTAACTGCCTTGGGATCTACTTTGCTTGGTCTGGGTCTCATGGGTGGATAAGCCTACCCTACCGGTACAGGCTATGTCTCTGTTTCAGCTGGATGTGGTTGAGTCCCAGGCCAGAGCAGTTCTGGGTGGATATCGGTCCCGGCTTTTATAAAGGGGTGCACCTTTGTATTTACATATTATGATGGTTTTGTCTGGATATCTGTTGTTTTATTATGTTCTTAAAATGGCTATGAATACAGTCAAAATAGCGTCCTGGAATGTTAGAGGGCTTAGGGATCGGGTCAAACGGCTGCAGGCCTTTAATCACTGTTCATTGCTTCACATTGATATCCTTTTTTTACAAGAGACACACCTATTCCATGATGATGCTCGGTTGCTTTCCCGGTCTGGCTTTTCCCAATCCTACCTTGCCGGAAATTCCTGCTTTAGTAAAAGGGTTGCAGTTCTCATTAAAAGGCATGTATTGTTTACAAAAGAATTGACTGTCTCAGACCCAGAGAGGAGATTTGTCCTGGTGAAAGGTACTCTTAATGGTGACAATGTGGTCCTTGGTTCTGTGTATGGTCCGGTGGGGAACCCGTTTCTTTATGACTTTGGCGGATAAGTTGGCTGGCTTCCTTCCCGCTCAACTTATTGTGGGGTGACTGGAATGTGCCTTTCTCATCTGCTCTGGATAGGGAGCCACAAGACAAACACCCACCTTCCCCGGTTCAGCGGGCTTTTTGGGACTTGACCTCGATGCTGGGCCTATGTGACGCCTGGCGGCTCGCTAACCCTTCTTGTCATGCCTTTTCCTTTCAATCTCAATCACATGGTACTAAGTCAAGGTTAGATATGGTATTAGTCAGTCTTCCTTTCCTCCCGAATATTTCTCTGTCTGGTATTGAGCCGATCATTGTGTCGGACCATTCTATAGTCTGGATACGAATCTCTTTAGACCCTGATTATTCTCGTGACTCTATGTGGCAGCTAAACACACAGTTGTTAAAGGATCACCAGTGTGTTTCAGAAATTAGTTCCCTGATTTCTCTTTTTCTGGCTGATAATTTGAAATCTACTCCTAGGGTTGACATGGTATGGGGCGCTCTGAAGTGTTATCTTAGGGCTGAACTTATCAAAATGGCTTCCTTTAGGAAGAAGACAAGGTTGGCTAGGTCCTTGGCTCTGATGAACAAACTAAGGGAGTTAGAAGCTAATTATTCTACAACTTCTTCTGTATCGGATCTTAAGGAGCTTTTGTTAGCTAGGAACGAATACTCGGACCTCCTGAAAGAAAAAACAGAATATTGTTTGATGAAAACCCAGGCTAGGTATCTGGATCTTGGTGAAAAGTCTGGCAAGCTGCTGGCCTTGCGTCTGCGTACACTTGAGAGCTCGAGGATCATTCCTTCCTTGTTTTCCCCATCTGGTAATGTAGTTTCCTCACCTAGGGATATTGCGCATATTTTCAAGGAATACTACTCGGGCCTTTATAGCCATTCCTCGTCACCCCACCCATTTCAGCTGTTAGGAGTATGTAAGAGGATAGATATCCCTTGTATATCAGAGACCAGCAAGCGAGCCTATTAGTCCCTATTTCAGCTGAAGAAATAAGGAGCACCATTGCTTCCTTGGTCCCAGATAAGGCGCCGGACCGATGGTTTCCCCGCAAACTTCTATAAGGTTTTTCTAAAGATTTGATGCCTATTCTTCTTAAATTATATAATTATCTGCCGGTCTCCTCTGAGCTTGACCCTGCTTTGTTCGAGGTACTATAGTTTTAATCCCAAAGCGGACAAAACTCACTGACCCAAGCATTACCATCCCATTTCTCTCCAAAACTATGATATCAAAATTCTATCTAAAATACTTGCTGAAAGGATCAAGAAGGTCTGGTTGGGCTGTTGGAGCCTGAGCAGGCCGACTTTATGTCGGAGGTCAGCGGCAGACCACTTGAGACTTTGTCGCATATTTCTCAATACGCTTAAACTGCCACATGTCCTGTTGCTCTGATCTCTTAATGCTGAAAGCGTTTGACGGGTTGATTGGTCCTTTGTGGACAGTAATGGAGGAAATGGGTTTTCCGGCTCCCTTCTTGACTATGATTCAGATATTTTATAGTTGCCCTTCAGCTAGGATTTATTGCAATGGGGTCTTATCTTCCTCCTTTCACCTTTTTGCTGGTACCAGGCAAGGTTGCCCTCTTTCTCCTTTACTATTTAACTTATTTTTGGAGCCTTTGCTGATTAAACTCAAGTCATCCTTCAGGTGAGAGGTATTATGCTACAGCAATGGAATTATTCTCTCTGCATATGCAGATGATGTCTTGTTGCACCTAACGGATCGGTAACATCCTTAAAGGCCGCTCTTGATATCATTACATGGTTTGGCTCTTCTCTCGTTACAAACTGAATATTTCTAAATGTGAGATCTTTCCTTTAAATAAGTATATGAATAAACAGGTTTTCTTTCTTTTGGAATGAGATGGACCTCCAGATCAATTAAGTATCTGGGAATCCATTTTTCTACTGATCTTTCCCTTCTGAAAAAACTATATCTGGTCAGAGTTAGAGACTTGATTAGTCAGGATTTGCAGCGCTGGTCAGCCCTCCCTATCTCACTTTGGGGCTGAATCAACATTATTAAAATGAATGTTCTTCCCCGGATTTTTTATCCACTGAACCTGACCAATCTCTGGATCCCCCTTTCCTTTTTCCAGCAGCTTCATCGGCTGTTTTCCAGCTTTATCTGGCGGGGGAAGGGGGTGCGACATTCTTATGCCAACCTGTCACTTCCTAAGGACAGGGGTGGCTTATGACTGCCTAATCTCCTGCTGTATTACTGGGCGGCCCACCTTTCTAAGTTAGGAAGATGGTTCTCCACAAGTACAGAGAACTCCTGTCCAATTTGGCTTCAGCTGGAGCGGGCTTTTTTTTCTGAACTCAGATTGGACATGTCTGCCCTGTTTTATTTGCCCCTGAAGACTCTTTCACAGTTGGTTCCAGACAACACGGTGATAAGTTCTCTTAGGTCATGGGCACAGTGTCTAGTGAACTGGACCTGGGACAGCCAGTGGTCCTAAATCCTAACATTAGATTGGGGAACTCTTGGATTATGCCAAACTGGCTCCCACAATTTAAAGATGTCAGAGTGGAGCATCTGTTTAACCAAGACTCGCTCCTTACGTCGGATGATATTCTAACGAAATTTGATATATCAAGCAAAGGGATTTTCAAGGTCTTCCAACTTCGGCACTTAGTGGGTAATAAATTCGGTACCACCTTTAGACAATCGGCTGTGCACCCTTTTCTATCTGATATTATTAGTCTTGCTTCTCAGTCTCACTCTATTTCGTCAATTTATTCTTATCTTCTGAATTTTAATTCACAGGAGGATGTTGAGGGCCCTTCGGTCTGGACACATCTTCTCCCTGAGGTTGTCCCGGTCTGGACTAACATTTGGCATAACTTACACAGATATCATACCCAGGATAGGTTGCGATTAACACAGTATTATATTGTGAAAAACCTTTACTATACTCCCGTTAAACTCTTTCAGCGTAAGATGGTTTCCTGTTCGGATTGTTTCAGGTGCTCACAAGCTGAGGGCAATTTAATTCATATTTTTTGGGAATGCTCCAAAGTTGCCCCATTGTGGTCCCTGATCCGGGAGAATTTGGATCCTCTTCTGGGTCTGAGTAGGTTTTGTTGTCCGGAAGTTTGTGTTTTGGGTGATTTTTCTTATGTAGATAGTGTGGAGCGCCGCTATCATATGGCTTTAGTGTCCATGGCGGTTAAGAAACTGGTTCTAAGACATTGGAAGGACCAATTGGTTTTATCATATGCAGAATGGTTGAAGGAGATAATGTCATATCTCCAATCAGAGAATCTGATTGCCAGCTTTAAAGATCATATGGATTTGTTTCATAAAAGATGGGGTAAACTCCAAACTTTATGTTTGCCTTAATATTATGGCCTGGCGACCCAACCCTTCTGCCCTCAAATAGTATCTATTTCTGTCTCATTGTAGATTTTAGATCTTTTCTTTTTGTTTTTATATGATCTATGATGTTTAAAGTTAAGGTACCTTATTACAGGTATACAGTGATATCCAGAATTAATGGGGTTTTAGGTCCTTTGTTGGTTCATAATTGGGATTGGGGAGGGAGGCTGTTCTTTGAGGAGTTTGTATGTTGAGGGCTACATGCTTTATCAGTTTTGTGAATGATTGGGTGGGGGGTGTTTTTGGGGAGGTTAATGGGAGTTCTTTTTAGGGGAGGAGGGGACTTGGGAGGGGGGTGGTTTTTGGTTGTACGATATATATACTGTTTCTCTGTTTATATATTTTCTGGAGTGTTGTATATTTGTTTATTGGGGGGGTTTGTTTTTCTGTTTAGTGTTTTCTTTGGTTTATTTGTACTTTGGAAACTAATAAACTTAAATTTCTAAAAAAAAAAAAAAAAGATTGAAATCACCTTCCAGCAGGCCCTCCCTTTTAGTTGCCATCTTGTGGATGGATTCCACTAGAACCCTGTCCACCTCCTCCCCCATAATGGAAGTCTGTATATCACACCCATGCAAATAGCAGTGCCATCGCCCATCTGAAAGGTGACCCAAAGTACTACTGCTTCCCCCTGCATTCCCTGTATCTCAGTCACCCTAATATGCTCCCTGAAGTAAAGAGCCACCCCTCTCCCTTTTTACTCCCCTGTCACTTCTAAACAGAGTATAATCTGGTGCTACTACATCCCAGTCATGGTTTCCAGCATACCACATTTCAGTAATAACTACAATGTCCAGGTCAGCCTCCTTCACCAAGGCCACCAGGTCTGGGATTTTATTCCCTAGGCTACAGGCATTGGCATACATGGCCTTACATGTCCTGCCATTTGTCCAATTATCATCCCATCTGCTGTCTTTTTGCCTCTTCTCTTTGTCCTTCCTGTTTTCAACCCCCTTCTCCTATCCTCCACTGTTTCCCCTTCTATGGATTTTGTTTCTTCTGTCGATACCATAACATTGTGGTCCTCCATGTTGATTTAACTATCCTGTGAGGGGTGGGCAGTTTGGTTCCCCATGCATCCTTCTGCCACCCCCTTGCTAGTTAAATGCTTGCCAATGGAGCATTTAAACTGCTCACTGAGGACAGCGGTCCCCTCACTGGAAAGGTATACGCTGTCCCCTTTGCACAGAGTCACATTCCTCCAGGAGGGTCCCCAGTTTCCAATGAAGACAAATCCTTTTTCTCAGCACCAGCTCTTCAGCCAAGCATTGAAGTCCTTGGTGCAGAGGTTCCTAACCTTCCCCTTACTGTGGACAGCAGCACCCTCAAGAAGGTCATGGAGCTTGCTACATGTGCAAGGCCCCTCCTCAACTTCCTGAACACCTACTGCGCTCTTGCTTTCCCTGCTTTGTCTCCAGCAAGGCCATTTCTCCTCAGCTGGACAATGACATCAAGCTTTCCCTGCCTCCCTACAGATTTAACAATTCTCTGAATCCTCTCCCTGTCCCTCTGAGCTGTGCTTCCTGGTAAACACTTTACCTCCCTTTCCTCTACTGTTCCTGTTCCCAATTCTGCTCCCCAGACTATGGAGTTCCCTACTAGGAGAAGCTTCCTCTTCCTTTGGGGTCCTCTCCCACCCACCTGTGGGGTCCTATTCTGTAAAACCTACTCATCCACCATGATCACAATATCAGGTGTCCCAGAGAGATCCTTTCTCTCCTTCAAGATGTTGTAGGAGTTTCTTATTTGCACTAGGTGGGGGATGTGCTTTTGATCCACCCATCTCACCCTCCCTGAGTCCACTGTAGTACACACACTGCTTTTGATGGTCCTCCTTTGAGGTAGTGGGTGTAGACTTGGTGGCCCCTGGGTGAGGAAGGGGATCCCCTTCAATCTAGTCAACTTGGCCTGGAGGTTGGCAATCTCTGCCCTCAACCCAGAGGGGTGCCTGTAGATGGGGCAGCACTGCAGTTTCCAGAACATCCTTCTGAAACTGCTGCTCCACATCCACTGGACTGCACCACTCCCAACATGATCCCTACCTGCTCTGCTTCTGTCTTGTAATCCTTTTCCTAGGGACTATGTACCAGGACCCCCCAATTTTTTTTTTTTTTTATCTGGCAAATTAAACACAAAAAACACCAGGATCTAGCTAAACATGTCCTGTTTACTGAGGTTTGAGTGTCTAAATTGTTTATTTAGACATTTTATGTATTGTCCATGTTTTTTTTTTATTATTTCTAGGGAAAAAGAAACAAGATGGCAGCTGTCATGATACAAAAAATGTTTTGTGTTGTGAGAAGCAAGTGGAGAGAAGAAAAACAAAAAACAGTCCTATGAAAGAGAATTTTTGATGTTGTATCAGAATGTTATCCCACGAACTCTACTGAGCTTTCTCAGAACAGAAAAAAACAAACAAACTTTAAAATCTTTTAACTCTGGTACCATTTAATATTTTTCACAAAACCTTTGGTACCATTTAATATTTTGTATGAAACCTTTCAAAGATACTACCTTAGGACATCATGCCTGTACCCTGAATATTTGTTGAAGAAATTCCATTGTGTGTAGGCTGTAGGTGAGAGCAAATAAAATCCCATACTAAGTATAGGAAAAAAAATAGACATCTACAGAAAAAATTACATATGCAGATCTCAGAAATCACAGAAGCTGCTGTCAGAAAACTTTCTACAGATTTAGATCTTGCCTCCAAAGCAACACATGCAAAATTTCAGCTGATTTTGTAAAATGATGCCAAAGTGATTAAGGTGCAAATTTAGGAGTATAACATTGAACACCCTACTCAACCCTAACTACAGGGGTGCTACCAAACCCTTATAATAATACGTAGTAAGATGATAATGATAATTCTTATAATAAAATCAGTTTTTTATTCATTTGTATGTATTTTTGTATTCATACAGTATGACAAGACAACATGATTTGTGATAATGAATATTTTGTGTTTTGAAGAACTGATTGACATCTTTTAATGTGATTTTATTTAGTCTTTTATTTATATGCTAATAAAGATAGTTGCACAACAGTATAATAGTATGCATCATTGGGTTTCTGAAAAAGATCATAAATAACAGCATATGTGATGTTCTTGTACACTTATTATGGGGAGGACCATGCTAAGGGCTGCTTACTGTACACTTTGGAGGTGGTTCATATGGTCACAGAAGTAGAAAAATATTTTGCAGCACAAGGCACTGCATATTCTGTCTGTCCCTGGCATGCTTAGACAACAAGAAGCATGAGGGAATGTTTTTCAACCATTTAAGTTCTTCATGCAAGAATCATTAAAATCCAATGACTTTTACAAGGGAGAATGGAACAGTATCAAAAGCCATCATTGCTCTGCAATGAATTGTGAAATAAGTGCCAGGACAATAATTCTTGTGCTTTGGCTGATACAGTCCTGACAGAGGAGTAGAACAGAGCATGACTCCATGATATGAAATACATAACAATATAATTTTTGGAATAATTGATAGTAATATAATATAATATAAATATAATAATAGATACCTAAGTGTGTATTACAAGGCAATAACCCCATCGGGAAGTTTTGGAGACTTGGAACCTTGAGATCGAAGCTCAAGAGGTTCCCAAAGTCTCCAAAACCTTGAGATGGGATTATTGCCTTACAATACACACTAATGTATTTATTATTTGTAACTATGAATCCAAGTACAAAGAAAGAAAACCTTGGGTTAAAAACAGGTGTCCGACCACTTCAGTGCACACTCGCTCAACAACAGGCACCAGACTACAGTGAACAGTCATTCATGCCAGAATTACTTTTAAAAAATCCTCGTCTTGACAATGGGTGCCTGACCACTTCAGTGCACATTTGGTCAAAAACGAGCACCTAAACACAGTGAACACTCACTTGCGCTATTTACCTGTTTTCTGCAGAAGTGAGTAAAAGCAGAATAAATCAGATAATGATGTTAAATTAAAAATGAAACAACAAAAAAAATTCCTATCATAGGATGCAGGGGAAATTCCTCTCACTAAGTGAGACACAGCCGCAATGTTTTGAAAAATGTTTTGCCCACACACAGGGGAATAGTGGCCTATCAGAACACATGGTTTCAGAAATGTTACATTGCATGGGTTCCATGTCAAAAGGGTGATGCAATTAGAGTGCGCATTAAAAAGGGAGATCCAATTATAGTCAACGTTAAAAGAGTGACATGAAAAAATGGTGACCGGCACAAATAGCGAGTTTTCAGGTAATTACTGTCCAGACACTGGTGCCAACACAAGGAAGTGGAAATTCTAGGGGAATATTATTCAGAGGCAGGGACATGCCTATATTGATTTTGGGGGCTGTACCCCCAAACCCCCCACTGTCTCTATGATTCCTATTCCGAGGTGCTCCTTGGCACTGGGGTAGGTTAGCACCTCAGAGTCACTGTAAATGTCCTGTTGACATTTTTTAGTGGTAGCCATTGTTGCTTTCACACATATGCCTTTAATGTAATTGACTCTCCCATATTAAATCACCCTCTTAACGTGCTAAATGTTGTGTGCCTAGCAAGGGCACTTGTCAGCATGGCAACTAGGTTAGTGTGGGAGGGAGTTCTGCGCATATGCTTTTCACTTTTTTTGATAATACTGTTACTCAGAGCCAAAACGATAGTATTATCAACATGAAACCATGCATTATCACCACAGAAACCATGTATTATCACAGGAGAAACCATATATTATCACATTTGTGGTAGTGTATTACAGGAAAATGCTTGTATGGGCTAAGATGGTATTATTATGGCATATCCATATATTACAGTTTTTTAATACCTTAAATGCATCCATTTTTTAAACTACTGTACATGATCAGAAAACATGATTGCTTAATAGGCAGGCAATTGTGAAGCCCATAGCATGCAGGTGACTGTGATGGCACTGGCATTGGCAGCTGGTTTTATATTGTTTGAAATAACCACATGACATGTAATGAAGACGATCAGGCACCCATAACAGTTCAAGATGTTGCCTTCTTTTAATATAAAGAAGAGTGAAACATAGAGTTGGCTCCATAGCATGGAGGGCTGAGACATCACTGCTTTACCTCTTGCCATGCCGATGACCCATATTCACAGTACGAGTGGGTCACCAGGGATTGGCCGGGAAGGGAGAGAATTGAGCATCTGTTGGACAGCACTCCTCTCCAGGGGAAGGGTGAGACTGGAGACTGGCACATGCCTGGCCCCTAGTGGTGGCTGGTTGCTGGCACATAGACAGGGGGCAGGGATGGAGGAGATGCCTGGAGTGCCTCGTGCAGAAGCATGAGTGGCTCGTCCATTGCCACCACTGCATGCTACATCCTGCACTCAGGGACAGAGATGAAAACCAGAGGCAGAAAATTTCCCAGACTGGTGAGATGATGCCGGCCCTCCACAGGCACTGGACCCAGCCAGCTGGCACCTCAAAGCCAGGAAGTGAGCACCAGTGGATGCCAGGATGAGGGGGCTGGGGGGGAGGTGGAAGGGTGACAGTCGATGGAGGAGAGAAAAAGAAATTAACTAAAAAAAAATGAAGAGTGAAACATAGAAACTGTTGACAGATAAGGACCACATGGCCCGCCTAGTTTGCAAATTTCTTTCCAGCACTCAGTGTCTCCATAGACCCTACCTGATCTCTAGTTCTTTCTCCCTCCCTAATTCCTTTCCACTAAGATTCCCTAATGCCTATTCCATGCAGTCATGAACTTGACCACTGTTTTCGCCCCCACCACATCAGCTGGTAGACTGTGCCCACCACATTGGCTGGTAGTCTGTTCCAGTAATCCACCACTTGTTCTGTGAAGGACTTCCTCACATATCTCCTGAATCTACACACCTCTAACTTCTTGCATGAACACTTGCCTTTGTGCTTCTTGTTTTCTGAGAAATATTTTCCTTCTGCACCTTATTTATTCCCTTAATGTATTTAAAGTCTCTCTCATATCCCCCTCCCCTTCTCCCCAGGGTGTATATATTGAGTTCCTTTAGTTTCTCCTCATAGGTTTTGTTATGCAGACCTCACACCATTTTAGTTGCTGTCATTTGGGCCACCTTCACTCTGTTTATGTTCTTCCAGAGAAGTGGCCTCCAGAACCATACACATAATTCTAGGTCAGGTCTTAACAGTGATCTACACAGATGCAGCACCGCCTCCCTCCTTCTGCTGGTAATACCTCTCCCTATGGATCCCAGCATCCCACTGACCCTCCCAACTGCTTTGTCGCACTGCCTGGCCACCTTTAGGTCATCATAGATTATTACCCCAGGTCTCTCTCCTGCTTGGTGGTTTTCAATAATACTCCCCCCCATGTTGTTCTCTGCCCCTAGGTTTCTGTGCCCAGACTGCATTATTTTGCACTTTTTCTCATTGAAAACCAGCTGCCATACCCTTCAAACCTCCTCCTCGAGTGTCCACCTTATTGCAGATTTTGGTTTCATCTATAAAGAGACAAACCTTCTCCTCCAGCTGATTTGCAACGTCACCTATAAAGACATTAAGGAGGAATGGTCCCAGCACTGATACCTGAGGCACCCAGCTGGTCACACTCATTCCTCAGAGTGAACTCCAATTACCACTGTCCTCTGTTGCCTATAACGTAACCAATTTATTATCCAGTTTACCACCTTTATACCCACTCCTAAGCTACCTGGCTTTCTTAATAGTCTCTTGTGTGGAACAGTGTGGAATGTCTTTCTCAAATCTAGGTAGCTTCATCCATTGCTCCACCCTGATCTAATTATTTGATCAACCAATCAAAGAAACCTATCAGATTCATTTGACATGATCTCCCACCTGTGAATCCATGCTGTCTTAGGTCTTGTAACTCATTACATGTGAGATATTCTACTATCCTCTCCTTCAGCAGTGATTCCTTTAACTTCCCAACCACTGATGCCAGGCTGACTGGTTTATAACTGCCAGATTTCTTTCTCCCTAGTACCACCTTTGTGAAGTGGGACTATATCTGCCATCCTCCATTCCTCTGGAACCACTTCTGTTTCTATTGAGGTGTTAAAATTGGACTGTTGGAGGTGTAATCAGTACCTCCCTTAGCTCCATGGCCAGATCAAGCCATAGGGGGCCTGGGACTCACAACTCGGGTGACCATGTAAAACGCCCAACTTTTCATGCCAAAAATGTGTATTTTGCACAACATTTATCAAGCATATTGTTTATTATAGTTTTAGTTTATTAACCATAACAACCACCTTATGGGGAGATAACTCCCATTATTGACAGGACAAAAAACGTAACTTGAAGTACACCACTCTATTGCACACACCCTGTCATGTTGTCATAGTTTGCAATGTTATATTTATTGTATTGTATGAGACTTGAAGGCCGGGGTCTGGGCGCCACCAGGATCCAGAAGCTCTTGGGGTCTAGATGCTCTGTGGTGAGTTTTGGGGCTTCTATTGAAGATAAAACATTTGTTAGACCTTCCAAGCAATTGCCTCACCAGCTGCTTAAAGGGACACTGAAACCCCTTAGGCCTCAAAGTGTAAAGAAAAAACACATTTTTTATTGCTCACATTCTATAGAAACTGTTGATGCAGCTGGCAGTTTCATTCACATCCTTTTTGGTTTTTTATTCACATCCCTTTTCTTGTTTTAAAGAGTGAGAAATTGACTGCCCACCATACTGGTGTTATGACATCAAAACTTCTTTGTTTACGTTTCTTTACCCGCTCACCCTGCCTTATAACCTAAAAAAAAAAAAGCAAACTGAAAATAAAGACAGCACTGTCTTTCAATCTGATAACCTCACTTGGTGTTGGAACCTCACTTGTGTTGGTATCCCTACCGATTAGGCAGACTACAATTATCTTAGCAGAGAAAAATTACCTAAACAGACCTGTTGCAAAAATTAGGCTAAACAGCAACCAGAAATATGATGTAATATATACCATAGGTAATTGAAATGATGGAAATGCTAATAGGATTAAAATATTGTTTATTAAATACAAGGCAAAGACAATGTGATATGTGACATATGCAAAGAGTATAAACCATTATTAAGATGCTAATCCACCTGACACAAATACATAACTCTTACTAAGACAGAAATAATATTTAACATTTCATTTTGTTAGAATCTTTCATTTACAAAATGAAATGTCCCTCGACTGTGTTTTTACCAGGAATTTGTGCATTTTCATCCACCATGGATACTTCCGACCATGATTATGGACACACTGCAGATGGAGTTATCATGGATAATGATTGGGGACACATAGCTGGGATTCTCTAGAATGTCTATGGATGTCCATAATAATGAGCAGTGAAAGATATCCTGATCTATGGGATTCTCTCTCCAGTTCTGAACCAGTTGAGGGTCTTTTAAAAAGACTCACTAAAACCTGTACACTGTACCACTTCTGGCAGAAAATTGTTTCCCCCTGGAGTTGGGGGGTATGGGAGACTGGCTGGCTGTGGGAGACTGGCTGGCCTTAAGTCTACAGCTACAGCCGCTATGAACAATAATAACACTGGTCACCACATGAGCCTCATTGCACTGTACTATGAAGCTCTGGGGTTTTAGATGTTCTGTGGCAAGTTCTGGGGTTTCTGGAGAGTTAGGTGCACTGCACCATCCATGTCATAGGTGTGGAGAACTAAGCCCAGCAAAGAAAAAGGAACAGCACAATCATGCAAGGTTTACGTGACATTTCCTGACTTAGCAGTGGCAAACTTATCAATTAGCTTGTTAAAGTCAATTTGTCGGAGTAGATCACTTAATACTTAAGAGTGTGAGTGCACTCAAATGATCATCTTGCATCATAGATCGAAGTTTGTTTTGATGAGGGCCATCTTGCTGAAGGAGCGTTCTCATGAACAGTTAGTCACCATCAGTGACAGGTAGATGCGAAGAGCTACAGAAACATTTGGAAATGATTCATAAAGTTCTTCATTATGCAGCAGTGCTGCCTGAGAGAGTGGAAGATCACAACCTCTTGCCTTTGCAAAACTGCTGAATTGTACCATTTCACCAGGGAAGACCTCCACAGACAAGTCTGATGGGTATTCTTGACTGGTTTCAGAGCCTCAAGATTAATTTCTTCACCTGGCAACTTGTTGAAGTCCACTATGACTTTGAAGTGATCATAGACAGTTTGGCAGACTGAAATCCTTTTGTTCAAGGCCATGATGAGGCGATCAATTATAAC
This sequence comes from Neoceratodus forsteri, assembly GCA_016271365.2. Classification (NCBI taxonomy): domain Eukaryota; kingdom Metazoa; phylum Chordata; order Ceratodontiformes; family Ceratodontidae; genus Neoceratodus; species Neoceratodus forsteri. The sequence continues at coordinate 1,205,300,612 of CM057452.1, forward strand.
CAAATAAGTCTCAGCCCTGAATTTCTTTCTGCTAGTGAAAACAACTTCCTCAGACTGCAAGTCATCGTATCGAGTGTTTCTTTTTCCTCTTCCTCGAGAGATCACTTCTGTAATGCAGTGTACCTGATAAATCTTGCGCTCGTGTTTCAAATGTATCAAAATGATCACTCAATGCATTCACAAGGTTTCCTAGAGAGGTCAGTAATTCAACTGCTAATTTCAAATAAATTTTGGTATTCTGCAAAGATTTGCTTGTTGCATTGAATCTGGCAAGAATGGTATTCCACAGGTCGCACAGAAATGCAGTTTCTAGTAGCTCCATATTTTGGGACAAGGAGTCTGCCTCATATCTTGCTGTGCCATTCTGCCATTGGTCATCAGAGATTTCCTCCAGGGCAGCATTGATGTCTGTGTAGCCATCAAAGAGTGCCTTCATTGCATCAGCACCTACAGACCACCGTGTGTCAGACAGTGAATTGAATGTCAGTCCTCCACCTTTCTCCTTCAAGTGTTGTATCAAAACTGACCAACGGTGAGTAGATGCAGAGAAGAACATATACAGTTTCTGGAGAAAGCCAATGAAGCTGACCTCCTTGACACAGCAATCGACAGCATTAAAACCAACTAGGTTCAGAGAATGTGCAGTGCAAGACACAAATAAGGCAAGAGAGTTCACTATTTTAAGGCACGCTTGCATGCCAGAGTACCGTCCAGCCATGTTGTTTGCATTGTCGTAAGACTGGCCATGGCAATCCATAAAATGAATTGATTCAGACTGCAAGTATGCTAGCAAAGTATTTGCAAGTTCTTCAGCCATATGACTGCTGATTTGCAGGAAAGTCAAGAACCGCTCAATTGGTGTGCCATTTAGCACATACCGAGCAATCAGTCAGCTGGTCAACATGGGTTAAATCTGGAGTTGAATTGACAGATATTGAAAAGTACTTGGCTGTTGCAATTTCTTTCAGAATCGTGCCTCAGACATTCTTCGCCATGATTTGCATGAATTCTTCAAAAATAGTGGAGGACAAGTAAGCTTTCTTTCCCTGATTAGCATTACCAATTTTGTCTATATGTCTGGCCAGAAAGGGGTTGAAATGTGCTATTAACTCCATGCAGCCAAGGAAGCTGCCATTATGTTTTGAACCAAGTAATTCATCATCTCCTCTGAGGGCCAGTCCTCTCTCCACCAACAGAGTCACAGTGGTGACTACCAGATGTAGTACATCACACCAGTATTGCTTCCTCTCCTGACACTGCTTCTTCAAATTGTAATCCACATGGCAGTATTCTATGCGACAGCTGCACACCTTGAGGATGCACTCTCTGTGTGCTGCACTTTCTTCGTGGGTGTGGATTCTCTCATCTGCTTTTTTCCCCGTCACTTAAACCCTCAACTTGTAAAAACTGGTCCTTTTGACTTGCCATCAACATGCAGAAGAAACAGTATATACACCCTTTTGAAGGACTATATAGCAACCACTTCCATAGATGCATCTCATCATTTGGCTGCCAGGCATAGAACGTGTGATTTTTTGGGAACTGGAAATGCCCCTTTGATTGGCTCTGTGTAGGGTTGTAGTACCTCTTTGACTTTAAATAACTTCAGAGTTGCACTTTTTCTGGCATGTGTCTGGTCCTCTCTCAACCCAGACATCCAAAGTAGCGAAACTTACTGGGAACCACTCCGCAGGATCTGTTGAGTGACATTCATGATCACTTCTTGAGCACGTTGAATTGCTGGTAGACTCTGAAGACAAAAAGAATATATTACCAGTTTCATTTGTAGAATCAGCCGTCTCAACCATAGTACCTTGTTCAACATTTTCGGTGGCAGGTTGCTCATGTGATGTTTCAGAGTTCACACTTGTCAAGAGAGACTGAGAACCAGATGAGGTGACAGATGATGCAGAAGAATTGATCACAAAAAAACTGGCTCAGTTAAGGAGTCTGACAGGACAGCATCCAGTTTTTCTTGCTTCTCCTTTGCGGCACGACATTTCTGAGCACCTGAATATAAAATTATTTATGGCATTTTCCAGAATCACTCCCCATGTCTCAGACCTGGGGAAACAAATGAGAGATTGGGTTTTATAACTAGCACAGGGCATTAGTCCATGTAGTATGGCTCCCACCATTTTAGTGGTTTTAGTTTCATGTCTCTTGCCATTGCACTAACAATTAGATTTCCCATCAGCAACCTCCGATTGAAACTTGGCACTCGCTATACAAGGACCATTTCATCACTGACACTGGCAACATCTCTTTCTTCAGCAGAGTTGACAGAGAAGGTATAGTACTTGTAGTTCCCCTGGAGCAGACAATACTTCAGGCAAGGCAAGCAGTGCATTGTCAGTCATATGCTTCTGTTCAACATTCATTATGGTCAGAGTGAGTTTGTAATCCGGCACATGGCAGACTTAACTCCTGTGCTTAGCTCACCAACCTCTGTTGTGGTGCAGTTATTGAAGGGATCTTCCTGTATGCTAGACAGCAGATTGAAGCATCCCAAGAGACTGAGACAGAGATAGCGAGACATGGACAGAGACAATCCACTGTGGGGAGAGAGACACCGAGAGCAAGACACAGCAAGTGTTGCATTCCCCTGGCCTCTCCTGTCCCCTTCCAAACCATTCACCCAACTGTACTTTAGCAAGAGCCTATGATAGTGTAGGTAATACAAGTTACTTAACATTACATTAGAGGATAAGTACAGGAGCTGAAAAGTGGCCAGAGTGCTCAGCAGCATACTGTTATCAAGCCTGCAAGCAAAAATGCTCCAGAGCTGCTCTGAATAATTTTAAAATTGCAACTGTTTAGTTTAAATACTGTAACTTAATAAAATATGATTGTTTTATTATGATTATGTTATTATTTTAACTCAGAAATATGGCTAAATATAGGGCTGCATATTGGGTATGGTACAGGCCACATGTTAAGGCTCACATCTCACTCAGAAATTTACATGTGGCTCATGAGCCTGCAAAGGGTGAACACCCCGGCTTACAGAATCATATTTATTCTTAAGAGTACCATAATGTTTACATACATACATCTAATGAGCAGTGGGAGTTTTAATGTCATAGTTTGAAAAAGCAGGTGCAAAAGCCACTTAACATGTCACACAGTAATGGACACTGGAAACATTCTGAAAACTGGGTGTGTCCCGAAAGGCTATGCCATTTATTAGACAAGGCTTGTATCACTTGTATAGTACTGCTGCTTTCAATGTGGTGGGCAGCAGAAATGTAATCAAAGACAGGATAACTGAACAAATTATGGGGTGATGGTACAATGCCGGCAGGAAAGAGTACCAGGAACATGCTCAGCAGAGTACAGGAATACACTGTTGAAAAAGTTGAGTTGTTTTTTTTTATACAACATAGTACTGCTGTTTTAAGATGCCCATATTGTAAATAAATTTGGAAATATTATTTGGGGTAATATTTTGTTTGCCATTATCTAGAATTATGGAAATTTTCATGATTTTTCTTCTTTCTACTTACAGGACAGAAGATAATAGCCAGAGCAGTTTACTGGATCCATTATGCTTGAACATGGAAATATTTAATTGCAGTAAATATATATGCCATTATAATATGGTTTGATTGTCATAGTTTGTAATTTATTGTATTGTGACTTTTTTTTCTTTATTTATTTATTTTATCGACCAGGTAAGTGCACTAGACAAATCCTGCCTATTTTCAGGCACAACCCGGGGGAATGGGGATACAGATGAATGACAACTGACTTTGAACCAGATTAAGTTGTTGGTGGTATTTTTAGTGAATGAGGGAAATTTGGCCAGGACACCGGGGAAATTCCCCATCTCTCCTGTAGGGAAATATTTTAGCCATTGAGATGGCCACTTGGAGCGAGTCACCAGACCAACTGGATGCTGAGGAGGTAGGAGAGTGAGCCTCCTCTCCTATTCTCATCATGCAAGAGGCTGAAGATTCTGTGCAAATTATTGCAGATCTAGATGGTGAAATGAGCGATATTTTTCTTTCTATGGAGGATTTATCTTTTATTGGTAAAGATGTGGATTTTGCAAAAGATGAGTCGAAACCTTCCCTCTTGGAAACTGGTGAAATTTGTAAAGATCTTGCCCAGTGACACACGATGCACTCCTGGAACAACGGGGGAAGTGTGAGAGTACAGACTTGAGCTCTTTGGGAACAGAGGTATCTGTCAAGCTTTTAGAAGGTGCTGTCACTGCAGAGCATAGGCTGGAACTGGGTGAGTTAGCCACTGAGCTGAAATTTCCTCAACAACTTGGGTTAAGGGCTGGCAGTTTTAACACAACTAGTGTGTGCCGACAGCCCCATTTACTTTTTGTGAAGGGTACTTTGCATGCTGATTTCAGGGCTGGCAATCAGAGCACAGAGGCAGGTGTGTGCCGAGAGCCCATTGTGAAGGACTCACTTCCCTCTGCTGGTGAAATCCAGCCTGAGGATGATAACCATGCAGTAGGAGCTGGCTACTCACAGATTCAGAGGAATTTGCAGTCAGCTGCTGCCATTCAGGATTCCTCAAGACTAATGAGTGATTTCAGTTTTGTTTTTCATTTCCCCACGGAGATTTCTGCTAGCGATTGCCTTAACCCTAAAAACAAAAGAATAGTATATCAAACTAGCCCAGCAGTTCAAACTGGGCTACTACGTTTTCCTTTTCTTCTAAAGGAGGTGCTAAGTCTTCCTTAAGAGGTTTTTGTGGACATTCTTCTGAGCATTTTATAACGCTTCTTGGGCAACGTCAAGCAAATAAATTACAAAAACCTTTGCAGCCTATAGCCCCATTGTTGTTGCCGCTTGCTGCAGATGATACCTGGACCCCCCAGAAGGCTTTACTGAGTGTAGGGTGGCTTATAACCTCCAAAAGGAACTGGCTCCCTGACCCTGACTGGGACCCTGCCTTACATCTTTCTCAGGCATCCCCTGAATGGAAACCAAATGATGCTAAACTTCTGGACATAAGTTTACAGCCCCAGACAAATGTAAAGGACACAATTGCAGATAAGGATAGTTCTGCTGCTTCTAAGCCCCAGATGGGTTCTGATTTATTGGCCTCCTCTAATGCAAAAACACCTATAGAGGGGGGATGCCTCTAGCATAAGTAATGCAGAGACACATGAAACTACATCTGTCCAGAAACCTTTATTGTCGGAACTGTTCTCCAAAATAAAAAAAGAAGCTGCACCCCGGCGGAATGCCATGCATATTCATTATAAGGGAGGCCTGGAAGACATGCCTGACTGGGCCTATGTTGGGCAGACATTATTAAAGGAATCATTGCATTTTTCCCCTAGAGAAGAATTTGCCTTGATTAGTATCTCTGGAGAGGACAATTATGATGTTAGTTTTAGAACTGCATATGCCTTGGAACTGTTTTGGATGCCTTATGCACAAGTCAAATTTTCACCCGCATGGGCCCCCTTTTTGGTCATACCTTTGACTAAACTTTTGGTAAAATATAATGTTTCGAAATGAGGGAGTCCATGTGGATGACATCACATTTTAGAAGTGTGAAATTTTGTGTAACCCTGAAGCACTGTTAGACTCTGAATCCTTTTGGACAGGAGGATGGAAATATAAGGTTAAGCTTAGGGTTACCGACACAGGAATGGAGCACATTCCAAATTCTTTAATGTTAGGAAGGGACAGAGGGGTCTGTTTCTATGCAGGGCAACCCAGAGCATGTTATAAGTGTGGATCTAAAACTCATTTATCCAGCACTTGTGACTAGGCATGCTGTGATAATTGTGGAGTAGTGGGGCACATAGCAATGCAGTGTGCCAATCATATTAAGTGTGATTTGTGTGAGGATTGTGGCCATGTTTTTAGTGAATGCCCCTGAGCTGCCAAAAACAAAGCCTCTTGTGCTAGCCCAGAGCTGCTCATACAGCAAGCACAAGACTCGGTCTCTGCTTCATCTAAAGCTGACATGCCCCATTCCCCACTCCCCTTCTTTTCCTCTGGTCCCTCCTCCCCGCTTTGTTGTTTTGCAGGAGAAAGAGCTTGATTTTGAGGTACAAAATGCCCCCCCTCATCTTGGGTTCTCTCTGATCCTGAACCTCAACAGCAAACAAAGCAAGCTCCTACTAATGAAAAACCTATAGGTAATCCCCTTTTAACTCCTGTCTGTTATGAAGAGCTAAGCACCCCAGGGTGCAATTTAGCCAATGGTACTGCCTTGCAACCTATGGCTAGGAGACGCTCTTCTAGAACCAATAAACAGAAGCCCCCAGTATTAATTAAAAGTCCTGCTATAGTTGAGACTGGTAATACTTATGCAGCTTTGTTCTTACCAGATGGTGATTCTGACATGGAGCAAGGGGACTTAGATTGGTTCACTAAACATCCATAGTATTTTGAATGATATTAAGCGGCAGGCTGTTTTTTCATTCATTCATGGTAGTCATTATGATATATTTTTTCTACAGGAAACATGGATGTGTTCTAGAGAACAATTGATAATAATTAGAAGAGACTGGATTTGGTGACCATCCTATTGGTCTTTTGGCCAAGATTGTGTGGATGAGGTGGACATTCTTTTTGGATCTTATGATTTTTCTTTGATTAAATTAATGGATTTGATTCCAGGTCGCTTATTTTTGTTAGATGGTAAATGGAAATCAATGTCTTACAGTTTTATTAATGTATATGGGCCTCAGACTAAAGCAGACAGGGTATCTCTCCTGAGAGCAGTTCAACCATATCTGGTCACCTCATATATGATTCTTTTGGGAGGAGATTTTAATTGTGACATTGCTAGGGAGCAAATTGGTGGGGGGGAAGAAAGTTCATTGTGATTCTAATATGTTAACTGTGGTAATTAAAACAGTGGGTCTTGTAGATTGCAGTGCTTACAACACAGGTCCTCACTTTACATATACTAGGGGTATTTATAGGACTACCATTGATCATTTATTTCTTTCTCAGAATTTGCCAAAGGGTATTCAATACATTATTCCTATTGAATTTTCCGACCACCTATTATTAACATTCAATATCCCTATCATGGCTTCTAAAAATAAAGTTAAAAGTAGATGGAAGTTGAATGTTTCCTTGCTTACGTATCCTGAAGTTAAAAAGGGTATCACAGCTTTGTTATCTGCTAGATTATCAGTTTTATGTTTATATGATGACCCTGGGGAATGGTGGGCTGATACGAAATTGGATTTAAAAAAATGGTTCGCTAATCATAGAAAGTGCCTAGGGAACAATACATTTTTGAAATATCTTTCACTTCGAAACAACTTCAACATCTTCACACTTTTACGTATCTCACTAAATATGATTACTCATCACAAATAAATAAATTAAAAAAAGACATGTTAACCTATCAGTACGACAGAGCCTCCACAATACATGCAATGTTTTCTGGTGGTACGCAGAAATCACCTGTAGGAAACCCATATGAGGCTTGTAAGAAGATTTATGATGATATGGCAATTGAGTGTTTGCAGGATTCAGGTGGTAATAGAATAGAAGAAATTTCAGATATAGAGGACCTAATTAAAAATCACTATTCCTCACTGGTACACACTGATGTTTCTTCTGAGCGAAAGATTGCAGATTATTTAAGTAATATTGAAGTTCCAGCATGTCCTAATGAAGCTCTTTTATTGCTTAAAAATATAACTTTGTCTGAAATTATAGAAGCAATTAAAGCTCTTAAATCTAACACTTCACCGGGTCTAGATGGTCTGCCCAACCAATTTTATAAAGTTTTCATTACAGAAATTTCTGGTTTTTTTGCAGACCATTTACCTGCTCTTTTTTGAACATAATATTCCTAATTTTTTTTCCGAAGGATTATTGGTTTATTTGTATGAAGCTGGGGATAGAACTGATATTGCAAATTGGAGACCGATAATTCTGCTAAATTCAGATTATAAAATTTTGGCCCATATTCTTAATTCTATGCTTAAAAATTATGCATCATTTGTGCTTTTGACGCAGCAATTTTGTGGTATCCCTGAGAAAAAAATACAAGATGCTCTTATTCTAATTAGAGATTTAATTGAAACTCTTCTTATGCAAGGCTCTAGAGGGTGTATACTTTCAATAGACAGAGAGAAAGCATTTGATTGTGTTGACAGCTCTTTTCTTTTCTCTGTGCTGGCCAAATATGGGGTACCAGTATCAGTAATCAGGCACATACAGTTGCTGTATTCCCATGTGTTTGTAAAGGTTTTATTAGGAAGCCAAATAATGAATGGTTTTGTTATTTTTACAGGTGTTAGGCAGGGTTGTCCTCTAAGCCCTTTGTTATATATTTTTTCTATTGACCCTCTGCTACAATGCCTGGCCAATGTGACCAGATGGAATGGACTGCCGGGGTCATATGAATTGGTTAATTTCTCTGTACAGGCCTATGCAGATGATATTTGTGTTTTTTTTTCACATTATAATCAGATTCCCCTTTTTTTGAAGGAACTGCAGAGGTATGCTTTGGTATCTAATTCAAAACATAATATTGCTAAATGCAAAGGGTTGATGATAGGTCCTTGGGATACCCCCTCATGTCATATATCTGGAATTACTCTCACAAAAAAAAAAAAAAATTATCTTAGGTGTTACCTATGGGACAACTAACTTGCCCCTCCATAATTGGGAAGTAGCTTTGTCTAAAGTTCATAACAAGGTTAGAAGATGGCAATTTTGGAAGCTATCAAAATTAAAGAGAATTCAAATATTAAAATGTTTTATTATTCCCCAGTTGCAATATGTGGCATATATTTTTCCATTCCCTACTTCTTTAGAAACAACTGTGTATGGAATTTTTTTTTCAGATGCTTTGGGGAAATAGGCTAAATCCAGTTAAGCATTGTTATACTTATCTAGGTAAAGAAAGAGGTGGACTAGGTATGGTTGAACCAGTGTTTTTCTTTCATTCTTTGTTTATTTACCATACTGTTTGGTATGGTATTTCCAGTGTAACAACTGGTGTCATAGGCCTAGTGAAGCATGTACTTGAACATTACTTAGCTATGTGGCATGAGGTAGCACTAAAACTGCATACGCGATTACAGTTACCTGAATTTTTTCAACCAGCTGCTCAGAAGCTGTTTAGATGGAAAATTAGGCTATCCTGTATTTTGCATAATAATAGGAAAGAATTCTATAATCTGCTGTTATCTCAGTTATATCCTACTGAGCCTAGTTTTAAAGATTGTCCTCCTGCTTTTAATATGCAAGTTCTGAAGCAGCTAACTAATAAGCGAGTGCCTGCTACAATGTGGGAAGTGTTATGGCTTACTGTATATGGTAGGCTAAATATGAGGGGAAATGCCAAGCATAAAAACCTAGCAGAAAGGAATTGTCCATATACAGCATGCATTAATTTAGAAGAGACTATGAATCATTTTTTGTTTGATTGTTCTTATTCTAAACCTCTCTGGTCTTTTCTAAAAACTAAATGGCAGGTGGATTGGTTATTGTCTTTACATTATGAGACTTTGGTATTGGGTTTCCTTCCTATGGAGAAGGGGTTGATCTGCACCTGGAAACATGTATGCTTTTTTTTACATTGTTTACGATTTTATTTATGGCAAGCTCGATGCCAGTGGGTACTTTCCCAGATAATGATGTCTTATTCAGTGTATAGTTATTTGGTAGCACAAGCAATGAACTCTGTGTATCATTCTGATTTATTGCATTATCCAGGTGACAAGGTTTACCGATGGTGGAAAGGTTTTCAAATTTTTGTAAAATATAACTAAGGTGATTCTTATCTGTTTCTAGGTTTGGAAAGAGAAGAAAGATAAGTTTCGTTTGTTTACGTCCTTTGTTATGCTTCTACCTTTGTATGCATTATGTGAATTTCAATTAAAAAAAAAATACTCTTTTTGATAAGTGCCATGGGATCTTTAACATCCACCTGAACTACCACCAATCCAGGCAGATGGGACCTCGGTTTAACGTCTCATCTGAAAGACGGCACCTCAGAAATGCAGCACCCCTCTCATGCTGCACTACAATGTCAGTACTGGGATATTAACCCAAATGCCAGATATGGGAACTGAACCCACAGCCCTCTGATCTCCTGGCCTCAGAGGCAAGTGTGCTACCTACTGAGCCACTGACACTAATATGCTTTAATATGCGAGGACCTAAATAAAGTGAAGTGACAAAAAACCTTGCATGCTTATTGCGGGGGGTGGGGAGTCACAGAACAAACTATAAATAAATATTTTTAAGATAAGAAGAACAGCAATAGCAACTCTAGTTTCTGTACCTTTACCTGTAATGAGGAACACATTTATGATTTTCAGTAACTGATATTCTACGCACCTATTGTTACCATCTGCGCACCTATCATTGCCATCTGCCTAATCCTCTACCACAAGTTCTAAGGGCAAGTAAGATGACCAATGTCACTACCCCTGCTGTGAGATGGATCAGTAGTGCAGGGGCTGGGAGCCCCAGTTAAATATGACCTCTTGCGCAATGACATCACTCCACACCTTGCATCTCCATTTCTAAGCAGAGGCTGGTATTCCACTCGTCTTCCTCCTCCACCACTTGCCTGCTGCCATCAGTGATGGACAGCCTCCTGGAGAACCCATGAAATGGGTGCTGTCCTTGAAGGAATATACTACCATTGTGCAGAACCAGCAAAGCCTGATATACAGAGCCAGAAGCAATGAATCGATGAGTTAGAATGCAGGCTGGAGGACTTGTGTCAAGAGAGCTGGAGCCTGAGGGATCCCTCATTTTCTGCCCAGCTCCAGCAGCAAAAGCTGGATCCCCCTCCTCTCCAGCATCAGTGCCGGCACCCGCCATGTATCAAACTGCCTGCTTCACCACAGCAGACAGCAGCACCAACAAGTACACCCTGTGGAGTACTCCACAGGGTGGGATAAATCAGTTTGTGAGCTGGTGGTCAGTTTGACCACTAGCTTTCAAAATCTGGTAGCCAAACCAATATCTGTTGTGACCAGTCTTTTTGAAAGCTCAAAAATCATTTTGTTGACTGGTAGCCAAGTTGGCCAGTAATTGTCAATATCTCATAACCAAACCAATTTCACCATTGGCCACTTGGCTACCTGACTTGTCCCACCCTGGTACCCCCCTCCATCAAACACAGCACAGCTAAGACTGCCCAGGAAGGAGATATAGTTTCCAACTCAGAAATGGGGAGTGCTAAACAGGGAGGAGAGGTGGAAAACTAGGTGTGCTGGTCAAGGCACCTAGCTTCACCTGAGCTCTTTCCTTCTAGGTTGCTTGAAAGGACAGAGCAAAGAACCTTACCAGAGCAATTGAAAGGATTAAGACTACTTTTGGCTAGGCAGATTTACTGTGTGTTGATATTTTTATTTTGTACTCACAAGGAGTGTTACTGTTTGTCACTAATATTTTACTATTTTATTTTTCTCTGATTCAAATTGTTGTTGCTGGGTATACCTTCTGCTGCATTATTACAAGGTGTGCCTACAGGTGTGTGCTGACAGATTACTGCTGTAATCTTCTGATTCAAGTTGTCTTTTGCAAGGTATAGCTTCTGGTACTGCTTTATTTTTCTCTGTAGCAAAGTGTTTCTTACAGGGTATATCTTCTGTGACATTATTATAGGTGGTTCTTTACAGGTTTTACAGTTTTATCTATCATTAGGATAAGTTTTCAGGGCGACTGCATTTTTTGCTGGCTAATTGTTTCTGCTCTTACCTCCTTGTTTCTTTTGTCCATGGTTCTTTTCTTTTTTTCAGCAGGGGAAGGGCCCAACCAGCCACCCCATCTCCAACCACCCCACACTACTGTACACTCCTTTTATAGGGTAGCACAGTTGTGACATTTCCTGTGGCAAAGCAGGAAGAGGCAGATCAGTGGGGTATCTACACGGTGACCTAATTTACAGGAGCACTAGTAATTTACCTTGTTATAACAAGTTATACAAAAACAAACCAATAAAACACAAAATCAAACTTTTGCTTTCATTTTCTTCCTTCTAATTACTCTGACCAGGTTATAAATGCAGCAACTTATCTGGAATAGCTATCATTAACTGCAGGTACTGTGGAACACTTTCAGAAGGACAGTTTTACAGGATTTAAGACACTGTTCTACATGCTGGGCCATTGGAGATCTTAGGGCTCATCTCCAGGCAGCATGGGCAGAGACTGCACATCTCAAATTTCATATTTAAGAGGAAATAAATTATAAGAACCACACACGCCATTTCCCCAACATCCAACAGAAACACCTCGACCGCAGAAGGTAGTTGGTCCAGGAGGTTGGCAGGAGGTTAGGAGGGACAAATCGGGTGCCCCATCACTTGGTGCTCTCCAACATATTACCTCCACAAACCATATAAAAACTACAACAGATATCTGCCCCCTATCTCCAAAATCAAACAAAAGGGCAAAGGACACTGAAGCACAGGAGTTAGCACAACAAAACTCACCCAAAACAGGAACCAAAACAAAAAAAGCAAAAAGGAAATCCAAAAAAATTCTGATCATAGGAGACTCCATAATTCGGGAAGTTGATACCTATCTCCAACCAGGGGTAATGGGCAGATGTCTCCCAGGAACATCAGCATAGAGAGACACTGGCTGCATTGCTAAAATTGCTCAGGAAACAGGAGAAAACATTGACATCCTGGTACACATGGGGACTAATGATCTTACCAGCCGGTCAGTTGTGGAGACCAAGGAACACCTGACTAGGCTGGGTGACAAACTATCATCCATTTCATCTGGCATCTCCTTTTCTGAGATCCTGCCAGTCTGGGAGAGGGGGGGCAGATGGTCAGAAGATCAGAGAAGGGGCGATAGGGGAGCTAAACGTGTGGCTCAATGGCTGGTGCCAGAAAAAAGGACACAAATTTGTAGGAAACTGGCAAGAGTTTTGGGAGCGAAAGTTCTTTAAATTTGATGGACTGCATCTGACTAAGGAGGGAGTCAGTGCATTGGGGCAGAAGTTTGACATCTTTGTAGAATATTTAAACTAGCAAATGGGGAGAGTGGTGCAGCACCCCATACGTCGAATGGGAAGAACACCCCTCCCTCCCCCCTCAGCTAGTGGTCAAACAGGAGTTCAGCATGTTTGCAGTTCATTTGCATCACCAGGTAAGGAAAAAGGTCCAGCTCCCCATACGATGCACAGGGGAAATGCCAGACCTCACCCAACAACTAACACACCAAAATCTAGACAATGGAAAATCATGTACTCAAATGCTCACAGTCTGGGAAACAATATCCCAGACCTGTAGGCAATAGTGACAGAGGCTAAACTGGACATAGTAGCAATTAAAGAGATGTGGTTTACCAGTAATCACACTTGGGAGACTTCAGTACCCGGCTATGTACTGTTCAGAAGAGACCAAGGTGCAAAAGGGGGGGGTGGAGTGACCTTGTATGTCAATGAAAATCAAAGCTACAGAAATTCAGAATACACATGAGGAGCCTGAAGAATTGTGGGTCACCATGGAAACAGGAAATGGAACAGCCATAAGAACTGGGGTTGTCTACAGGCCCCCAGACCAGGGGGAGGACATAGACACATTACTGTTAGAAGATATACAAAACATGACAGCTAAAGGGGAGGTTCTGATAATGGGAGACTTCAACATGACAGATACAGATTGGTCAATACCAGCAGGAACATCTGCCAGAACTAGATATATGGTGGATTCTCTGCAGGGAGAGAGCCTCAAACAACTGGTACAACAACCCACAAGGGAAAGGGCTATCCTAGATCTAGTAACTGACTAACAGGGAAAGGATCACAGATCTCCAGGTAGAAGGTCACCTGGGGGCCAGTGACCATCACATGGTATGGTTCAATTTGGCCACTACAACTAAATTATCCCTTTCCAAGGCAAAAATATGGGACTTCAGAGAAGTTGACTTTGATAAGAAGGCCAACAAAGTTAAGCTAGCCCTGGCAAAAAAAAATACAAGTGAGGGGGTACAGGCAAATTGGTCAAGCATTAAGGATGCAATAATTGAAGCAACATCCCATTGTGTTAGAGAGAAAAGGAAGAGCAAAAGAAGAAGGAAACCACTTTGGTTCTGAAAAACAGTAGTAGGAAAGGTCAGAGCCAAAAGGCTGGCCTTCAGGAAATGTAAAGGAACATAATGGGATGAAGATAGGAAGGCATACCAAACTTCCCTAGGGGAAGCAGGGAAGGCAGTAAGACAGGCAAAGGCCCAAACCGAGGAAACAGTAGCACAAACAGTAAAAGAAGGTGACAAGACTTTCTATAGATACAGTACATTAGTGAAAGAAGAAAGTCCAGAGGGGGTATTGCTAAGATCAAAGGAGATAAGAGGGCGTGTGAGGAGGAGGACCATGTAAATAGACACTTCTGCTCAGTATTTACTGAAGAGAAGGTAGGTCAGGACCGATAGCTCAGCACCATGGACACGGGGGGGGGGAGGTGAGCACTAGTCCCTTCACAAAAGAAAGGGTCCTACAAGAGCTTGATAAGCTCAGGGTGGACAAGGCAATGGGACCTGATGGTATACATCCCAGGGTACTAAAGAAGCTAGGGGTGGGACTAGCAGAGCCATTATCAGAACTGTTTAGTGAGTCTCTAAGCACAGGAGAGGTCCCAGAAGACTGGGGCTCATGTGATCCCACTCCACAAGAGTGGTAGCAGGGAGGAGGTAGGGAACTACAGACCAGTCAGTCTTACCTCAGTAGTGGGAAAGATTATGGGGGCACTCCTTAAGGAAAGGATAGTGCAACACCTGGAATCCATAGGAGCACATGATCCAAGACAGCATGGGTTTACAAAAGGGAGGTCCTGTCAAACTAATCTCATAGATTTCTTTGACTGGGTAACCAGAGTGGTGGACCAAGGGGGAGCAGTTGATGTCGCCTACCTTGACTTCAGCAAAGCTTTCGATACTGTTCCAAATAGAAGATTGATTAATAAGCTGGGTAGGCTTGGGGTGAGTCAGAAGCTAGTCAACTGGTGGCAAACTGATTGTCGGGCAGAAAATAGAGAGTGGTGGTAAATGGTATACAGTCAGAAGAGATGCAAGTTGCAAGTGGGGTACCTCAGGGATCAATCTTGGGGCCAGTCCTCTTCAATATCTTCATCAGTGACATTGCAGATGGACTGGAGGGTAAGGTTTGTCTGTTTGCAGATGATAGCAAGATCTGCAACAGAGTAGATTATCCAGATGGGGTGGACAGAATGAGAAGAGATCTAAATAAACTAGCAAAATGGTCGGAAGAGTGGCAACTGGGGTTTAATGCAAAGAAGTGCAAGATCATGCACATAGGGAAGAGAAACCCTGAAGCCACCTATAGGCTGGGAGGGGAGTTGCTGGCAGTGACAAGGGAAGAAAGAGACTTGGGCGTCATCATCACTGATGACTTGAAATCATCCAAGCAGACCACCAAAGCAGTAGGTAAGGCTATGGGGATGTTAGGGTGTATTAGTAGGGGTATCACAAGTCGGAAGAGGGAGGTAATAATCCCTCTTTACAAGACACGGGTTAGGCCCCATCTGGAGTACTGCATGCAGTACTGGAGGCCACACCTTTACAAGGACATTAACCAAATTGAGGCTATCCAGAGAATGGTAACCAAAATGGTGCTGGGACTGCATCAGAAAACATATGGGGACAGAATAATGGAGCTCAGTATGCATACCCTAGAGCAAAGGAGGGAGAGAGGTGATATGATTGAAACAGTCAAACACCTTAAGGGCATTAACAAGGTGAAAGAGTCTAACATGTTTCAATATAAGAAAAATAGCAGGACAAGAGGACACAGCAAGAGATTAGAGGGAGGCAGATTAAGGGGCAATTTGAGGAAGTTCTTTTTCACAGAAAGGGTGGTGGATGCATGAAACGGCCTATCTTAGGAAGTGGTGGATATGAATACAGTGCAGGGCTTTAAACAGGCATGGGACAGGCATAAGGGAGCAATACAGATGAGTATGAATAGATAGGCCATTGGTAGAGCAAAGGGCGATGGCACATTTATAAGGTAGAAAAAGAAATGGGCAGACTGGATGGGCCTTGCGGTCCTTATCTGCCTTGAACTTCTATGTTTATATGTTTCTATGAGAGCATTACCTAGAAATGCAGTGGCTTTTCGGAGCACGTGTGTGTGTTTGGCGTGTATGATTATCTCTGGCCCATTGCTGCACTTTTTTGTACTCCTGTGTTTCACGGTGCATGATAATGCCAAAACATTCCAAGAAATTCAAACACAGCGGCACAAGGAAAATGTTTAGTGATTGGCATGTCCAAAAAAATAAAAAATAATAATAATAATACAATCAGTGGTAAGTCTTTCTATGTTTTGTAATAATCACTGATATTAGTCTTTTAGTGGGGGCACTCCACCCGCATGGGCATAAACACAATTTCATTGGTGCACCTGGAGGGTGTGGGGGCTGGAGCACCCCCACAGAAAAAATAATATCACTGATTATGAGGTTGTTGGCTGAAGGGACACAGGACCCACATGATCATCTGAAAAAGCTGGGGAGGTGGTCCAGGATGTGGCAGTTTGGCTTCAAGGCCAAGAAATGCAAACTTCTGCATACTCAAGCCAAGAATCCCAAGGCAGAGTACTACCTGGGTGGAGTCCTGCTTTCTGTACCAGAGGAGAAGGACTTGGAAGAGATGATCACTAGTAACCTAAAAAGCAATCCATGCAGTGTAAGAATCATCAGTAAGAGCAAACGAGATGCTCGGATCGGATGCATAGCTGGGGGGGTGGAATCAGTACGAACATACAAAATTTGCCAGCAGATAAAGGCCTAGAGGTCTATCAAGTCTGCTTGAATGTGCAGCTAGCACCCCTTATTCTGCAGCTGTCCTTCCCTTTCATCCTTCCCCTTTATTAACCCTCCCCCTTGTCCTGTCCCATCCCCTTTTGAAGCAGTCCACTTTTCTACTGGATACCACTTCTGCAGGTAACGCATTCCACCCAGCCACCACCCTCTCTGTAAAAAAGTGTCTCCTCATCTCCCTCCTGAACCTTCCTCCCTCCAGTCTCATATCATGGCCCCTGGTGTCCCTCCCCTCCCTTACTTTGAACAGCCCCTTTGTACCTGTCTTGTTTATTCCTTTCATGTATTTAAAGGTTTCAATCATGTCCCACCTGTCCCTCCTGTCCTCCAGTGAGTATATGTTCAACTCCCTCAACCTCCTCTCATATGATAAGTCCCCCAGCCTCTTAATCATCTTTGTCGCCCTGCACTGCACCCCCTCCAGTAACTTAATGTCCCTCTTCAGATACGGGTGCCAGTACTACACGCAGTACTCCAGGTGTGGTCTAACTAATGACCTATAAAGTGGCAGAATCACCTCCTCCCTCCTCGAGGATATACCCCTTGCAATACAACCCAGCATTTTGTTGGCCTTTGCAGCTGCCTTCCTACATTGTGCCGAGTTGTTCATTGACCCTGTAATGAGCACCCCCAGATCCTTCTCCTCTCTGTCTGGGCTAGCTGCACTCCCCCCAGCTGGTAACTCCTCCTTGGGTTCTTCACCCCAAAATGCAGCACCTTGCACTTTTTGGCATTAAACCCCAGTTGCCAGGTGTCTGACCAGGTTTCAAGCTTTGCCAGATCATCCTGCAACCCCTGCCATCCCCCTAGGTCATCCACCACTGCTTCTATCTTGGTATCATCAGCAAACAGACTGATCTTGCTCTTGATGTCCCGTGATATGTCGGCAATGAATATCCCAAACAACACTGGTCCCAACACCGAGCCCTGTGGAACACCACTTGTCACTACCCTTGCGTGTGAGAGCTCCCCACCCACTACCACCCTCTATTGCCTACCCTGAAGCCAGTTTCCTACCCATCTCACCAGCTTTGCACCCGGCCCTGTGCCTACTAACTTACTTCCCAGCCTGCCTATTTGTTTTACGGTAGCTCTTGACTCTGCAACAGGAGCAGACAGTAGTAGGAGAGGAGGCTATACTGCCCTTTTACAGGTCACTGGTGAGGCCACATCTCGAGTATTAAGTTCAGTACTAGTGCCCACACATCAAAAAGGACATTAACCTGCTGGAGAAGGTACAGGAGGGCTACAAAGATTATAGAAGTTCCAGCAGGATAAGGTATATGAGGAGAGGGTAAAGGCATTTAACATGCATTCCCTGGATGACGATAGAGAAAGACATGATTGGGACCTTCAAGTTCAATACTTGAAAGGGATAAATAAGGTGGAGAAGGAGGGTCTTCTTAAATTGAGTGGCAACCGTAGAACAAATAGGCAGGGTGGGATGATTAGAAAGGAGGTCAGGAAGCACTTCTTCACAGAGAGGGTGGCTGACACTTGGAATGTGCAGCTGCTGGAAGAGAGGTGAGTGGCTTCAAAAAGAGGCTAGGCTAGGTATAGGGGGAAGTATCATGGGTAGTGAGAATGGGAGGAGTGTGGGAGGGAAGGGATAGTAACTCAAGCCCTTGACTCTGCAACAGGAGCAGACTAGATAGACCAAATGGCATTCTCCTGCTGACTTCTTAGTACTTTAGTATATTCCATTTCAAATTGCAGTACATGTATAGGTTTATGGGCCAACACAAAAAAATATAAACTGCATCTTGGACTACAACCTGGATGGCTCCTGCAGGAATTAGGAATATCTGAAGAAAACACACATGCACGCACACACACACACACACACATATGCACATTTCATATTTAAAAGTCTTCTAAAAATATCCCATAATACAGTTAGATTCTGCTGTAAAATGTGCTAAGCCCTCAGCATCGCACAGTAGCCAGTTTTTTTTTTTTTATTTAGAAAAAAGCTCATAACATAGCACTCAGTTAATGTTGCCTGGGAATATAATTATGAGTAGCTGTAAACAAACTAGGCAGCCAGCCTGCCAACCAAGTAGATGTGTGCCTAGGTAAACCAAGAAATCAGGCATGAACAAGTGTAGCCAGCAGCAGAGACTGTCCCTATTAACCAGCCACAGAACAGAAGGTAAGTTGGACATTGAAATAAGTGTTTATATTGTAGCAATGCAAATGACCAACTAATGCAGTTCTTGCATTATTTTTTCTATTCAGATTTGGGCTCAAAATTAATCATGAGTTTATTTTAACACCTCAGTGCTTTACTATGATGCATCCTACTCTGTTCTGTGTGCAGTTCATTAATGAGGACACATTTTGTGCTGCAGGCTGCGTGTGTTCATTCCTGATTTCTTGGTTTACATCTACAGTATGTTGGTCCATTAAAAGGTATCAACTCATTTGCTTCTGGTTCTTGGTTTGCCTAGGCACACATCTACTTGGCTGTCAGGATGGCTGCCTAGTTTTTTGGCAGCTACTGGTAATAATATGTTGTGGCAGTATTAACTGGTTGTTACAACTGTTTTGAAATAAAAAAAAAATGGCTACTGCTGTGGACAGTGCCGAGGGCTTAACACATTTTTGCAGCAGAAGACCGTCAATGACCATTCTGTTTGTGTCCTTCAGCAGGGCTTCTGGGATTCTGACCCTAGAAAAAACATGGAAGCCAAGCTGATCATTGATCTTGGCTCCCAGCAGCCCTCTGGTTTAAATGATAGACTTATTTTCCACTAACATCTTTCAGCCACCCCTTATTTTCCTTAAAGTCTGTTTGTATCTGTACACATTTCATTTCTTTCATTTTCACCATGAATCTCCATCTCTGTCTCCTTCCCCCACATTTGTCACCTTTCAGCCTTCTTACTAGGCTCTGTTAATTAGTCCCCACCTGGGGAACTTCTCTAGCTCTTTCACTCCTATTATATACTTTATCTTTCCCATCATCACCTTTTTGTTTCACAGATTCTCTTAAGCTTGCCATTTATCACTTCTCCCTGAGCCTCCCCTTTTTTCCACACACACACACTCACACACACACCTCCCTCTTTTTACCTCCCCTCTACACTAACTTTTTTTTTCTCTTTTAGATATTCATGAAGAAGACCTAAGGTCGAAACATAGATTTTTAACCCTGTTTTCAGCATGCATTTAATATAACTATTTTGTTTTGCTTTTAGACCACATGCTGATGCAACGCCTTGTACTTTAGCATGGAAAATTTAAATTGTACACCTCTGGATCTGTCGTACCATTCATACATACAGTTCCTACATTGTCACCCCACCCTTCCCCTCTCCTTCAGATTTGGGCTCATACTAACATACATACCAACATACTATGAAGCCAACAGATTAAACTCTATGATCGATCAAGTCTGCTTGGTGATCAGTTCCTTCCCAGGCCACTGGTTTTAGTCTCCCCATCCCCACTCCCCACCCCCACCAGCAGGGCTCTTTGATGCACCCTCCCCTATACCTATCCCAACCCTTCTTGGACTCTTCCACAGTCACAGCAGTCACCAACTCCCAAGGCAGGGCATTTTTTTAACCCTTATTTTAGCAGGAGTGGCACCCTCCTTGGAAGGATTCCAAGATGGCGACCATGCTGGGTTGACCGTCCGAATGTTGGAGTAGCAGCATAGTCCATTTGTTTTATTTATTCTTTTCCCTTTTTCTTTTTCTTTTTAGCATTATGATTTTAGTTAGCAATTAGTTTAGTTAGTGAGGGATTAAAGTGAGTGTAGTTATTGCAGTGCGTTTTTGGCTTAGTTAGCAGCATTTACATGAATGACTTCTTAGTTGGAGTCTACTGTTTAAAAGTTTTCTGGATCATATAATGAAAATGGAAGAGGTGGTGTAACTGGACATTTACCTGATTGTCCATCCATCTTACTGTCTGATCCTGTGGTTTCGATGACTTGCATTGGGATTTGATGAGGAGTTCATTCTTGGGATTCTAACGAGAAGTCCGTTATTGCTTTTGTTTGCATGCCCTGCGCCGGAACTGTTGTCAGGGGAGCAGCGCTGAGTCGGTGGTGGAACATGTTGAAGACTGTGCAACTCGGACCTGGTCGGCTGTTGGACCACTTGTTGGTCTGGAACTGTTTCCGGGAGAACTCTGGAGCTGCTGTAGGATCGAGGAGGCCTGTTGGAGTCATTTCTTCCTGGAATGTGGCTAGCTTGGTTATTCGTGGCTCTGCTCTCTTCTTTCTCTCCCTTATCAGTTCTCACAAAGGGGTTGGGTTCGGGGGTGCTGCCTGAAGGTTCACCCTAAAACCTGTTATCCCTAAGCTCTCCAGGGATTCAGCCGGTGGGCCATGTCTATGGTGTGCTGAGGTGTGGAGTGCTGGTGACTGGGGAGGGAGGAGGATTGTTGTGGGTTATTGTAAGCCCAGTTTGGGATGTCTTGAAGGTTCCCTATTCAAATCATACTGGAGACGCTGGGAGCCAAATCCGATTGCATTGGATTTGAACTGGAAGATCGGACTACAGCCTGCTTTGACTTTTCCCCATTTTCTATTAGTTTGGCCAGAGTATCATTGTGATTATGGGCAGTGAGAGAGCCTAAAGTTTTGACTTTGAATAGTGAGAGTGTCAAAGTCTCATCTTACTTAATGATTTTACCCTGACAAACGTGAGAGGTTTTGTTTGAGAAATCTAACTGTGTTATCTTCTAGGGAGGTGGGAGCTCCCTGGATAGAGACAAATTGCTGGTTTTGGAATATTTTGCTGCTGTCTTTAATGCCTTTGCTCCCTGTTTTAGTTAGTTTGTTTTAATTTTGGGGGTGGGGGTTGTATTTGTTAGATTGTGTTTTTTGCATGGTTATTTATTACTTGGTTTGGGGTTATTTGTTTTAGAAAATGTGCTGGCCAGGGTTGACGGTTAGGCATTATTTCCCCCTCCAGGCTGAGGGATCTCTGCCCTTTTTGTTGCCCCCCTTTATCCCCGGAGGTGTATAGACAGTGTAGGGGATTGGGAATAGCTAGGAGGGTTAGGGCAGAGACTTGTCCTGTTGGGGAAATGGAGAGGAGTGGGCCGATTGGGATTGTGGGGACAAGGATATGCCCTGGGGCAAAATGGGTCCAGGAGAGGGGTCTTCCCTGTCTTGTTCCCATATCCAAGGGTTCTGCTTATTGCAGACAGGAAACTCGGTCTTCCTTGGCTGCTCATCGAACTCGGATGGTGTTATGCAATGCCAGATCGATTAAAAACAAGACAGCCATAATTGGGGATCTTGTTAATTCAGCTGACATGGCTTGCATCACTGAGACCTGGTTGGATAGAAATGCTGGCCCTGTTTTGGCTTCAGCGGTTCCACCCGGGTACTCGGTGATACACCACCCGAGGATCGATCGTAGGGGCTGGGGGATGACCTTTTGTTTTAAATCCGAACTGAACCTGAGGGAAATTCCAGTGGGAGCCACCAACTCCTTTGAATGTATCATGGGTGAGGGTGTGGGGTGCAGGATTCTTCTCATCTACCGTCCACCAGGAGACGGGAATGTTTTCCTGCAGGAAGTCGCATACTTCATTGCCGACCTAACATTGGGACCTCATAGTTGGCTGATTCTTGGGGATTTCAATGTTTGGGTCGATGATGAACTTTCGCAGGTTGGACAAGACTTCCTCCAGCTAATGAGTTCACTGCGCCTCACACAGGTTGTTTCCTCCTCAACCCACATTGGTGGTCATTCATTGGACTTGGTGTTTCTCCTGGGGATGGAGAAATCTGATCTGGTGGTGGAACCAGCCGGGTGGTCAGACCATCATACTATCAGCTTCAGTTTTGAGGCCCCCCCAAGAGGCCTGTCCCTATGGAGATGGTCCAGTACCTCACCTTGAGGGGTGTTTCCTCAGATGGTCTGGACCTATCGGGCATGCCGAGGGAATGCATGGATCCAGGGGATCTTGTACTCGCCTATGATAATGTGGTTACAGAGGCCCTGGATTCCATTGCTCCTGTTCGCATTCATCCACTCTCCCTTCTCCCTAGGTCTCCATGGTTTGATGAGGACTTGAGGGAGTTGAGGAGAGTTGGACGAAGGCTAGAAAAGTGATGGCAGATGTCCTGCCTGGGGGGTGACAGGCTTAGTTTGATGGACCATTATTTAGTCTATCAATCAACAATCTCCCATAAGAAGGCAGAATTCCTGTCCAGGGAGATTGCTGCTGCGCAGAATCGACCAGCTCAGCTTATCCGGGCTGTGGACGTACTGTGCAATACACTCTGTCTTCAGCCCAGAAATGATTTTTCACAAGTGCAGTGTGAGGAGTTTGCTTGTTTCTTTGCGGATAAAGTTGCCACGATCAGGTCTGACATCTGCTTGACCCTTTCTCTAGGGAGTAGCAGTGGTCGGCAGGAGATGTCGGACTCCCGGTTTGAGTGGTGCGACTCTGGCCAGCCTGCAATCAGCGATATTGTCATGGTTATCCAGTCTTTACATCCTACCAACTGTAGTTTGGATCCAGACCCTACGTGCTTGCTTGTTGGCTGCGTTGAGGTCATTGGCCCGGTCCTTGCCGAGATAGTCTGGTTATCCTTGGAGAGGGGAATTTTTCCAGTTTCCCTTAAGGAGGCCGTGGTTCGGCCTGTTCTTAAGAAGCCCTCCTTGGATCCCGACTGTCTTACAAACTACAGGCTGGTCTCTCACCTCCCATTTTTGGGTAAGGTTATTGAGAAGGTGGTGGCTTTACAGCTGGAGGACTATTTGACCAGCCACCATATCTATGATTCTCTCCAGTCCAGTTTCAGGAAGAGACATAGTACTGAGATGGCTCTTGATCGGGTACTAAATGACCTCCTGATAGCGAGAGATCAAAAGACTCATTCCATCTTGGTCCTTCTTGATCTCTCTGCAGCATTTGATACTGTGGACCATGGTGTGCTGTTGGATAGCCTGTGGTTTATCTATGTACTTTCGGGGACTGTCCTCAGATGGTTTAAATCTTACCTCATGTGCAGGACTCAGAGAGTGATGTCTGGGGTTTGTACCTCAGCTCCATTCTCCCTGCTTTGTGGGGTTCTGCAGGGACAAATTTTAGCGCCCATGTTGTTTGCAGTGTATATGCTGCCATTGGGAGCAATTATTAGACGGTATGGCTTGATTTTTCACTGCTATGCAGCTGATACTCAGCTATACATGTCTTTTGTCCCTGAACAAGATGATGCTGTCTCAGTGCTCAACAGCTGTCTAACTGAAATTCAGGCCTGGATGAATGTGAGCTGGCTAAGGCTGAACCCTGAAAAAACTGAGGTATTGGTTGTGAACCCGGGTCATTGTGAGGTGGGTATGCTGGCAGGTTCACCTTCGGGTCTGTGGCTTGGAGGTGTCCAGCTAGCTACCTCAGACCAAGTGCGGAAACTGGGCATTATATTTGATGACTGTGTGACTTTAAAATCACAAGTGTCAGCAGTTGTTAAAACTTCTTTTTACGGGGGCATGGCTTGGATCCGGAGGAGATAGCTGCCTAAATTTTTCTCTCTGCCCCAGCCTCACAAGAAAAGCAGTTTAAAATGTTCTAAATGCTGGATTGAACTTATTCTAGCTACCCCATGCACCCTCTCCCCCCTCTGTCAGCACCGCCGAGATGTAATCGGGTGAGCCACGCTCTTGTTTGATACCTAACGGACCACTGATACTCTGGAGCCGATGCGTAGTAGTAGGCCGTGTAGGCCTGCGCTCGATATACCAGTGCTGGTGCACTTTCTCTCCCCCTCCTAGCGTGATCGAAGCTGCAGTGTTTCTGGTCGCCCTCCCAAATGAATACCGGGGCAAGTTCAATGAGGACTCCAGAGTCAGTGGGGTTTACTGCTGCTCCCTCCTGAAGGAGAGGACACTGAACATGTTATTTGCTGGTCGCAGGAGGTTTGTGGCAGGCATGGAGCCCGCGAATTGCAGTATGGCTGAGGCTTCTCACCAAGATACTTCGGCTCCTCTTGATCAAATGCAAGTAGGTGAAGCCCTAGCGAATATCACTAAAATGCTGGAGGCTTTACTGAATCAAGTGGGCACAACTGGCACTTCACTATCTACTAATGTGGCAGACGTACGTCGGTTAGAGGATCAACATAACGTTTTGGAGCAACGGAGAGAAGTGTTAGAGAAACAGCATCTCCATGTTTTACAAAGACTTCGAGATCATGAGACAAAGCTATCTCGTTTATGGTACAGAGCAGAGGATCAGGAGAACTGAAGCAGAAGGAATAATATAAGAATTTTAGGGGTATCTGAAGGAGTTGAAGGGCCTAACATGGAAAGATTCTTAAACGACTGGATACCACAGCTTCTGGGTGACCGTTGGAAGGAACCAGTTGGGGTAGAGAGGGCCCACCATGTTTTTGGTAACCCTAACAATACCAAAGGCCCACATACTATTATTTCCTATCTGCTGAGCTTTTCGGTCAAAGAACGTCTACTGCAGGCAGCTAGAGACCTGGGAGAGATTGAATGGAAGAGAAATACTACAGTATATCTTTTTACAGAGACTTTACTCAAGAAGTGGCAGCGAAACATAGAGTATACGATCCTCTTAAAAAAATCCTAGCAGCCAACTCAGTGCAATATCATTTCAAGGGCCTTACTGCTTTGTACCTGAACAGAAATGGTCAGTCTTTCCTCACGGAATCCCCAGGAGATGCAGAAGCCTGGTTCCAGGCTCACTGGCCTGGCTTGTTACCACAGACTACATCCCCCAGATGCCTCTGGGAGCCTAGGAATCAAGTGCCTCAGGGAACCATAAGAAAGGGAGGCGCTGTACCAGGGGACAGAAATTCATGTTGGACTGACTCGCCAAATAAGGAGTCCCCCAATAGTAAACAGCTATGGGCCCCACAACCCATGGGGGACAAGATGAATAAAATTGGGATGGATACTCCTATTGACCAGGAGGCACCAAATAGTAAAATGCATAACAACAACCTGGGCGATATTGTTAATCTGCTGCCTGCCAGGCAAAGGCAGCAATCCAGAAGCCCTCGCTCCTTGATGTCAAAAGGTGCAGAAGCATTGCCCCTTGCTAAGCAGCCTAGGGCCACTACCTCAGTCTGGAGCAAAAGCAGCCAGAAGGATCAACCGGAGGAAGAGGCCGCTGTACCCTTAGAGGATCCACTGGGCATCCGAAATGGATGTTTATGAGGAAGAAGCTGCAGCAGTTGACGGCTTGCTGAAACCGGGCCTAAAGACATTTGCAGAGGCCGTTGCCTCGGGTGTTACCCCCACTGACTCTGGACTAATTTGTAAACCAGGGGATGCCATGATGCACTCTGACACTTAAGGCATCTCAGCCTTGCCTGTGGGTTTGTTCTAGTGGGCGAAAGTCCTCATGCCCTTTAATATATGGGGCATTGATAATGCCATGCCATGAGCACGCAGTTTTCTGCCTGGGCAATATCTGTCATTTTGGCTACTTGACCCCCACATGGGAGGTAGATCTTTCACTCCCTTCCCTCAATAGACAAAAAGTAATAGCTGTAATGGACCCTCCCTCCTCTCCCCCTTCCCCCTCCCCCTGGTGGGATGGTACAGTCTGGGAGGGTATGAATCCACTGCTTAGAGAACTACCAGTAAATAGGATGGTTTATGGGGGTAGACCAGTATATTACAGTAAGAGTTTGCTTGAATAGATACAAACTGCAGCTCACCATTTTCTAGAATTCATATCCTAGAAGAGAGGGCACCATGAGGTGTCAGGGAGAATACCCAATTGTGTGCGATTGACAGAAGCCCCCATTTCCTACCTGGGTGACTTAAGATCACCAAATATGCCAAGACTCTCCAGTTTTGGTGTTTTGGAGTCAGGCTGGGTCAGGCCATCTTTACTGGGTGTGACCTTTCCCATTGATCTCTTGTGGTGCCTGAAGCAGTGTGGCTCATAGGGGTCTTTAACCCCCACTCACACGTACACCTTGACACCACCAACGTAGCTAGCTTTAGTAATTTAAGATAAATAATACTGTTACATTTTACTGCTTTTGATAACTTTGTGTTATATTATAACTATTGCTAAGATAGATAACTTGTTTCGTTTCTATCCTTACTTTACTTAGGTACCTAACCGACTCAGACAAGACCATCCGTTGCTGTTTACTTTTTTCTCTCATTACTCTCCTTTTTTGGAAATCTGCCCTCATATCCCATGGTAACAGGTTACCTTCTCATTGTTACATTGTGTGTACCTAGGCCCTCCTGCAGGGTGAATATTTTTATATTTCTATAGGTGTTTGAGAGTGAATCACCATGGCAGCGACTACTGTGGGCCCCCGGGGGTGGAGGTGCATCTCCTGGAATGTCAGGGGATTCAATTATCTGGCGTAGCGCACTAAGGTGTTGCAGTTCTTAAACTCTATGGGGACTGATGTGGCCCTGCTCCAGGAGACATACCTCACCAGCTGGACGGTTCAATGGCTAAAGAAATTATGGGTAGGTACAGTCCTGTCTAGCTGTGCAGCTACGAAGTCAAGGGGGGTTGTGATCCTCCTGCGGCGGTCGGGTCCGTGATCAGTCGAAACCCAGCATCAAGACACTCAGGGGAGATGGTTAGCAGTCAGGCTGTTCTACCCGGGCAGCAAAGCTATAGTAGCCAATGTCTATGGCCCTAATACAGATTCCTGGGATCTCTAATCTGAACTGAACCAAGCTCTAGCAGACCTTACGGAAGGGAAGGCAGAGATCCCGATACTACTGGGTGGTGATCACAACATGGTTCTAAATGTTTTCATAGACAAATCCATCCCCACACGGCAATCTCATCCCAAAGTCCTAGCTACCTTGAATACTCTGATGTCGGAGTGGGCTCTAGGAGATCCATGGAGAAACAGTCACCCGCAGGGGCGCGACTATACCTTCTACTCCAATGTGCACGGTACTCACAGTAGATTAGACTTTTGGCTAGCTAATCATGTAGCAATGCCAGGTGTAAGCAATGCGACTATAGGAAACTTTTTGATATCTGATCATGCCCCTGTTGCAATCACCTTCTCCCCACCAGGACAAAGCCCTCCATCTACCAGATGGAAATGCAACCCTCTTCTGTTACAAGATGCAACTTTTCAGGAGTACATAAAGGAGGAAACGTGCCAGTATTTCTCTCTGAACATCCCTGGAGAGATGAGAGTGACCACGGTATGGGAAGCCTTTAAGGCTGTTTTAAGAGGGAGAGTTATTTCCTATAAAGCTGCTAAAAACAAGGAGCGGGCGAAACACCTTCGGGACCTACAGGACCAATTAGCAAAATTGGAAAAGCAATTTAAAGTCTCCCCTTGGAATCTGCTAAATTCCCCACTTTTGGCACCTATTATGGGTTTAAAATACTAGATTAATGTGCTGCTAAATAGAAAAGCAGAATGGCAGCTGACCCGGGCAAAACATAGGGTATGAGAAGGTGGAGATAAGGGAGGGAAGCTATTCGCCTACTGCTTACGGAAGCAGCAGACTTCCTCTAGAATTTTGGCCCTTAAAAATAAGAGGGGAGAACTTCTCACTGCCCCAAAGGCCATTAATGTAGAGATGCAAAATTTTTATCGGGAGCTTTACCAATCCCAGAGTGCCCTCTCAGATGATGAGCTCTCCACCGATTAAGCATCCTGTGTCAGGGGATCCTGCTTCCCCGAATTTTGGAGGCACAGAAAGGTAAATTGGATGCCCCCATCACATCTGAAGAGCTTTGCAGTGTGTTATCCCAGATGGCGAAGGAAAAGGCTCCTGGGCCGGATGGGGTATCAGTAGAACTCTACCAGTTACTCCAAGACCACATCACTGATATGCTTCTACATGCACTGCAGGAAGCCCAAAAAGATACCTTGCTCTATCCGACTATGCATGAGGCATTAATAACCCTTATCCCTAAAAAAATCATCATATGTTCTCCTCTGTGCGAAATTTCGGCCTATCTCTCTCCTCCCTGTGGATACCAAGCCAGTGGCTAAAATTTTAGCGAATAGACTAGCCTCGATCTTGCCCACCATAATTCACCCCCTCACAAACCGGCTTCTCAAAAGGGAAATCGAGTGCAGACAATTTACATCCAGTCTTGAACCTTAAATGGATGGCACTGCAATCTAAAACTCTAATGGCTGCCCCAGCAATAGACTTTGCCAAGGCAGTTGAATCCCTAGAATGGGTGTTCCTCCACAAAATCCTTATGCTATATGGATTTGGGCCAGATTTTTGTTCATGGGTCACTACATTATACCACTTCTAGAGTTGTCACTAATAAAGATACCTCCCCCCCTTTCCATTGCAAAGAGGCACCAGGCAGGACTGCCCCCTTTCCCCTCTTCTTTTTCTCATTGCCCTGGACCCCCTAATTAGGAAACTT
This sequence comes from Neoceratodus forsteri, assembly GCA_016271365.2. NCBI lineage: Eukaryota > Metazoa > Chordata > Ceratodontiformes > Ceratodontidae > Neoceratodus > Neoceratodus forsteri. The sequence goes on from CM057452.1 coordinate 1,205,329,718, forward strand.
ATAAACTCCCCCAACATAACAGGTATTCACATAAAAGGGTCAACTTATCTGGTTAATGCTTATGTGGACGATATGTTCCTCACACTCTCTAACCCCCAATCCTCCATCCCTCCACTTTTAACAGTTTTACAAGAGTTTGCTTGTCTTTCAGGGTTAACGGTGAATCAGAAGAAAACTATCCTGGCCCCCCCTAAATGGAGCTTGTACCAGATGCTGTCTCTCTGGCACTGATATTACCAGGGCCCCACAAGGCTTCCCATACTTAGGGGTATTTGTTACCACAGCTTGGAAAGATCTAGAATCTGCAAATTTTTCCCCCTTACTGGCCTCTTTAACAGTGGAGGTCCAGCGATGGAAAAGACTCCGGGTTACCCTTAAAGGTAAGGTAGAAGCCATTAGAATGTTCATATTTTCCAGAGTATCGTATCTACTGATTAACCTTCCCATTCCACTTTCCTCAAAACTTTTTAAGACCCTAGACAATTTAGTCTCTTCTTTTATGTGAGAGGGAAAAGCTCCAAGGTAGGGGCGTTCGAAACTCCATGCATATTGGACTAGAGGTGGACTAGGGCTCCCTTGGTTTGAGGGATATCACTTGGCTTACAGAGTGGCCCAAGCTGCAGCCTGGTTTATCCTGCACCTCACTTCCCCTCCTCAGTGGGTATCTTTAGAGGCCACCCTGTCAGTGGACACTCCCCTTTTTTCTCTGCTCTCCGGTGCAAAGCTGGTGTCAAGTAGACTCACTCCCATTATGCTAGAAACATGCAGAGCATGGTGGAGGGTGATAGCAATTACTGGAGTCCCGAAATCAGAATATCATCCCCCTTTTAGGTACTCCCCGATATGGAGCAACCGTCTCATCACGGTTGACCATAAACAGCTTTCTTGGTCACATTGGACCTCAAAGGGCATTTAAGTTGTAAGGGATCTATTACTCCCAAACTCTCATGCATTAATGTCCTTTGAACAGATTCAAGATAGATATGGGCTGGGACCCTCAGACTTTTGGAGATTCCTGCAGTTGAGAAGTGCTCTCTCTTCTCTTCTTAAAGCCCCCTTGTCACAAAACTCCTTGGACTGTCTGAGCATCCTTCACTTACCTAGAAAGGGTCAGGGACTAGTGAGCATTCTCTATAATACACTTAGAGATGCTCATCCAGATGCTACTCTTACCAGTAGCACCGCCTGGGAAAAGGACCTCCTCCACCCATAATCCGAACAACAATGGTCGCTATGCATCAGAGCAGCTCATACAGCCTATGAGGACTCTAAGAGTCAATTAATACAATTGAAAATTATTTTAAGATGGTATAAAACCCCGACAGTACTGCATAACCTGAAGATTCTGCCTCAGGACCAGTGCTGGCGATGCCATTCCTCCTCTGCCCACTTACTCCATGTTCTCTGGACCTGCCTGACCTTACGAAACTTCTGGACGCTAGTCCTAGGGGACTGCCCAGGATAATAGGTAAACCAATCTGGATTCAGAACTATTCCTTCTTACAGGGGGATACATCGGCACTAAATCCACTTCCCTCTCTCAGTGCAGCATGGATTCTAGTGGCTGTGATGGAAGCTAAGAGGACCATCCTGGTACGCTGGGGACAACCTACACCCCCAACGATCTCGCAGTGGCACTCTGCTATGGCTAGATTGGCTAACTTCGAGAGGCTCTCCACGGTAGCCAAGGGTCGACTAGACAGATATTACAGTATAAGAAATGGGGAGCTTATTTACATTCCCATATCTGTTCGGTTGCACCCCCGCCATTCCAAAATTCCCCCTTACCATAAAATGCAGCATAGTTTGCTAACACCATAATAGTGGACCATGGCTGTATGGTCTTGTCACCACCTTTACTTATACTGCTCTGTATGTTTGGACCTTTTTGGCTCTTTCTGTACTGTCTATTAACCTGGAGGATTGAATTACTTTAGTCTATACAGACCGTTGTTAACTAGCTGTTACTCTATAAATGCCCTTGTTGCTTGATGGCAGGAGACACTGTTCGGAACCCTGAGACCAGACCGGAGCAACTTTTTGGTTTATATAGAAGGACCATGATGGCTAGTTCTCCTACTCTGTGAGATTTATGTCATGTAGCCTGAAGGGGTGTATATTAAATACCCAACCTAGGAGATACCTGTTTAAAGTATAAAATGTATAGGTAATGTTCTATATCCTGAGAATAATTACTTATGTACTAAACATGTCTGACTGTATTGTATGCTTGGTGTATGAGGGCCGTTTTCATGGTTTATGAAACCTGGAAAACGTAATAAAATCTTACATGATAAAAACAAAACTTCTTTTTACCATCTGAGAGATATCGCCTGGGTGAAACATCTGGTTCCTCCTGATGATCTTCCAACGTTGGTTCACACCTTCATTACCTCCCGCCTTGACTACTGCAATGCCCTTTACCTAGGGCTGTCGGGGGTTGATATCCGTCACCTGCAGCTAGTGCAGAACGAGGCAGCCAGGTTGTTGACTGGTGCTTTGAGAGCCAGTCATATAACGCCTATGCTCCGCGGTCAGTACTGGCTGCTGATACGGTGGTGGATCACCTTTAAGGTTGCTTTGTTAACCTATAAGGCCCTACATGACCAGGGACCGGGTTACCTGAAAGATCTCCTTTGTCCCTACTGTCCCCTCCGTCCTCTCCGATCTACCGATGAGGGATTGCTAGAGGTTCCCAGGGTACGTTTGCAGACATTGGGAGCAAGGGCATTTAGTTTTGTTGCTCCATCCCTGTGGAACTCTCTACATCATCGGGTATGAGATTGTCTAACCGTCAAGAGTTTTAAAATTGTTTAAAAACCTATTTATTTAACCTGGCTTTTGCTGATTGATGGGGTTATTTTACTTTACTATGTTGCTATTATATTGCTTTTTGTGGAATTATATGCTTGTTTTATAATAATTTATTTTATTTTATGTATTTTATTGTACAGGCGCCTTGGTTTCAGAAAGGCAACTTTTATAAATAAAACTGATTTGATTTAATACTAAGCTGAAAGCTTGTTTACAGGTGCAACCTGGGAGCACAAGGAAGTTAAGTGACTCTTGTTCAGGGTCACACAGCATGCAAGTGGAGGTTGTGGGATTCAAACCCAGGTCTCCAGGTTTGCAGCTCAGAGCCTTAAACCACTGCGCTATACTGCCTACTTCCAGGGCTCCACCACCCTCTCAGTGAAGTAGCACCTCCTTGTTGCCCCTCTCAGTCTTCCCTCATCCAGCCTCATTGAGTGTCCTCAGGTGGTTCCTGCCTCCCTCAGCTGAATCACTCCTTCAGGGCTTACCCTATTCATTCCCTTGAGATATTTTGAAAACTTCCATCATAATCCCCCTGTTCCGTCTCTCCTCCAGCGAGCACAGGTTGAGCTCCTCCAGTCCCCCTATCATTCTGGTTGCTCTCCTCTAGACCCTGTCCAGAAAAGCAAAGTGACCTCTTTAATCGCAATTTTATTTTAAGGAAATAAAATAAATAAAAATAAGCAGTGCTTTACTAAGATGCATGCATCTTACTCCAAACGACAGTAAGTTACTGTATGTATCCATTGTACAGAAGTGTGCAGTTCCAATATACAAATGCCATGACTACAAATAAACAGATTGGTGTAATACCTTTATTTGCTCATGGGATATCAAAAGAATGATTAATTCCATTTCTTTCAGAGTCAGAGGGTACAAGCATGTACACACACACACACACACACACACACACACCTTTATCTCTTCTTAGAACAAGCTTGGATCAATTATCTCAGCATAAAAATAAAATGCAAATATGAACTTGATACAATCTGCAAACAAACCAAATATTTTTCTGCAGTAGCAGACAGACTTCAGTGACATCTTTAAAGGTAGAACTGAAAATACCTTTATGGAGCCCAAAAAAGTTTTTTTTTTGGGGGGGGCCATGTTAATAGGATCATCCAATTCATAATTGAAGCATTGACATAGCTGGAAGCACGCTGTCCCTGCTCATTATGTCTTTCGTGGGAAAAATAAAGAAATATATCAAACAAATATGCAAAAAATTGGAGTACCCTCCCTGTTAACATGTGCCCTCCCAACCTACAGTGTCAGTGTCCATGAAGACAGGTACAGTGCACTCCTAAATGCTAGTATACCCCCAAAAATTAAAAAATAAAATAAAAATTGACATTTACTGCATTTCAAATAATAGAATATTATAAACATAATCAGCCTGCGCCTACCTCAAAGAAACTCTGCTGCTTACTCCAAAAGATAATCTGACACAAACAGTGTGCTGCTGAGATTGAAGGACAAGTTCAGGAACAGAGTGTCCACTGGCAGTCTCTGGCTCTAAAAAAAAGTGTCCGAGGTCCTGGTTCTCTCCATCGGCTGGTGGAGTAGAGCTGGTCAATTGGTATGGAGATCCAGATGATAATTGTCTTCCTCTTTCTTCAGTTCCTCTTCCCGTTGGTAGCTGGTAGGTCAGTCAGGTGATTAAACTCTGATGCCTGGCTCAATAGGGATTTACTGCCCCAATTTATAGGGCAAAGTAACCAAGTGTGCCCTTTGTTTTCTTTTCCCACCGCACATTTGCGTTAATGCAGACTTGTGATTGGTTCTTCTAAAGGAACCAATCACAAGTCTAGTCTGCCTCTCCTACTTCGATTGGCCCGATTACACGTTTGGGGCTCTGATTGGTGGACTTTCTATGCTACTTTCTGAACTCAAGCTGTCTGCTGCTGCTTGGTGCTCCCTTTGAAACTCCTCAGTTTAGCAGAAGCAGGCAGCTTGGAACATTGCATCAATTGTTCATCATGCTGCTAGTGATAGCATGGCGTACAGATAGCAAGCATGGGTGCTGCTGCCGGCAAAGTGTATCCCGAACAGAGTGACAATCACTGTGCTGTTTCAGAGTCAATGCTGAGCCTCAGAAACCACCAAGAAGAAAGAGTGGTTTAAAAAATGCTGCCAGGATGGGAGACAACGTGATGCAGAGTGCTGAATAGAAGCTCCTCCGCAGAGCTCCAGCCTCCCGCTTATAAAATCGACTTTTTTGGACTGCTAAACAGCCTAAAACCCCTTGGTATTTTCTAAGTCTGCCTTCTAACTACCTTGGGATTAGGATTCGTGAGTTTGAGCATCCATGGAGGCTTATATGAAAAAAGCCCCACAAAAGCACACTCTGACAGTTACCCCCGAGAAGGCCCCGAAGAAACCTAGGGCCTCGAGTGGATCAGACAGGCCTGACCATCCCAGCCAAGCATCAGATCAAGAGCCTTTAACCCTGAACAGGTTCCTCAAAGAATTTAAGCCCTTCCATGAGGAAGTGAAAGAAATGGCAACTGAGCTCAAAGCCCTGTCTAAAAAGCTCGATGAGGTCTCTGCAATAACCTCGGATAATACTGCTCGAATTGTGTCACTGGAGAAGCATCTGGAAAAGGTAGATCCTGGGCTAGCAGCAGTACAGCAGAAGCTTTCTCGAGTTGAAACAAAATTGGAGGACCTCGAGGGCCGCAGCCACAGGAATAATGTTGTAATACTGGGGCTACCAGAAGGTGAAGAGGACCAGAATGCTATCATTTTCGTACAGAAGTTGGTGGAACAAGTGGCCGGTCCCTATCCCTTCGGCTCTGCATATATTATTGAGAGGGTGCATAGATCCCTACGACCAAAACCTCCTTCAGAGGCTGCTCCCCACCCTATTATATGCCAATTTCTCAAATTTTTGGAAAGACAACACTTTTTGTCTAAAGTGAGAGACCTACAAGAGGTCCATTGGGAAAACTCAAAGCTAAAAATAGCACAGGATCTGCCAGGATCTGTTCTACAGAAGCGTACAGCATTCCATCCTATTGTGTCCAAGATTATTGCCACTGGGCTCAAGTCTAGGATGGGGTGCCCAACTAGACTGCAAGTTTTAGTGAACGGATCTTGGTAAGCCTATGAAGATCCTAATACTGCTTTCATTGGCCTCAAGCTTGCCCTGCGTGACCTGTTCCATGACCCATGAGGAGTTCTGTGCTTATGATGAGGGGGAGACCTGCGTTGTCAAGATGGGTCTGCCTTTTATGTAGAATGCTGAATAGGATAACAAGCATTGATTGAATCCAGGGGATCTCGTGGTCAGAAGAAACAGAGCTGTTATCTCGCTGTCTTAACTTGATATGAGACTCTTTTGCTTTGAATTCAAGCATGGGACTGTAGTTCACATTTTGGATTTGTTCTGAACGAATGCTTTGTTTAATTGGGGGAAGGTGTTCAGTGTTTTGGTCTTCTTAGGTACACTATTTGTCAGTATTAAGGGGATGGTTATATTATATCACTCAGGCTCACGATTTAATTCTGGGGATAGATTAATCCAGGAGAAGCACTGGGCTTTTGAATTTTTACTCCGTGACTACAAGAGGGAGCTCAGCGCATAGGATTATTAGTTCAGTGCTAGCTGATAACTCGGGGCTGATTTCCTTCAGTAAAGCTCCCTGCTTGAAGTCTGGGGTAACAAATATACCCATTACCATGCTAGTTGGCTTTTGTGTGGTAAGATACCGAGGTAATAGAGCCCTAATGTTCTCATTATTTACCTAGGATTTCGGGGCGCCTGTGCTCATTTAGCAGGTCACATGAATCCTGCTAATTGGGGCTAATTTTTGCTTGTATGGCTCCCTCCTTCAATGCTTGGTTAACTGTTGTTTACCTTTATTGTGCTATTTGATTTTACGCTGGCACGACACCGAGGTCAAGAACCTTATTTTTATGCTAGTTACCTGGGATCCCTGTGCATTCAGGTATCTCTTTTGGCAGGCCACAGGCATCCAGTTAATTATAGCAGCATACTAGCTGCGCCCCTATGCTATTAGCCCAGCTTCTCTTTTTTATGTTACCAAGAATTGTTTAGGTAGCAGAGCTCTCCTAGTTTAGATTTAAAGTTTACTGGTTAGGGGTGAAGGGTTGTTGTAATTGTCTGAGGCTGAAGGGCTTCTTCGGGAGGCTGGGGAGGAGGTAGGGACGCGGTACTTTGCTGAGCGCTGTTTGTGACAGTGGGGGTGGATGGGAGGGGTGCGAGAAGTTCAAACTTAAAGGATTGGTTATATTTACATTAAATGTGGGGGGGAGTATTATGGAGGGATGGGGAGGAGACAGTTTGTTTTCGGGGATGGGGTGTATGAGGGAGGGTACAGCAGTATTTAATGGAATCTGGATAATTTCCCTTTGTTGTTATTGTACAGGGCCTTTTGTCCTAACACACAATATCATTGTTCTAAATGGCCAATAACATGGTTTTTGCAACTTGGAATGTGAAGGGGATTAGGAAAAAATCCGAACAATATCAAGTACTTAAGCATTTAAGTTTATTGCATTCCCAGATAACATTCCTACAGGAATCACATTTATTAGAATCAGAAGCTGCTCAATTAAGGAGGCAACAAGTGGGTCAGGTCTTTAATGAATCAGGATCCTCCAATAGTTGTGTAGTCATGTTAATTATTAATAGAGGCATTCCTTTTATCTCCTCACATGTTATTAAAGACCTGGGGGGCAGGTTTGTCTTGGTTCAGGGCACCCTCTGGTCCATACCACTTTTACTTTGCAGTATTTATGGGCCTAAAAATGATGATCCAGGCTTTTTTATGAGGCTGATCACCATTATTCTCCCAGTGCTTCCCACAATGATCATCATGGGTGGTGATTTCAGTTTGGTTTTGGACCCTAATATGGATAGGTCAGACAGTGGGTTGAGGGGACTAGCCCCTGGGCAAAGGGCTTTTAGGGACTTGATGGATCAGTGTGGGCTATGGGATGTTTGGCGTGTCCTGCACCCCAACTTCAAGGAGTATACCTTTACCTCGCCGGTGCATTGATCACAATCTCGCATCGATTATGTATTAATTTCTCAGGAGCTCTTGCCCGGGGTTATGTCCACCTCAATCCAGCCTGGCCCTATTTCTGATCATTCCCTTGTGGTATGTAATATAGCTTTTCTTAATACACCCAGAAGAGAGACCCGTTGGAAACTCAATGAACAATTAATAAAGGAAGCCCAATATTGCAAGCTTATAAAAGAATAGATCGAGCTCTTCTTCTTATCCAACCCGATTGAGAGTACAAAGCCAGATATTTTATGGGGGGCCTTCAAGGCCTATATGAGAGGAATCCTCATCAGCTTAGCATCTAGGAGGAAAAGGGTACAAGAGGATGAATTACTATGTTTACTGTCCCAAATATGGCTCCTAAAGGCTAACTCTTCTGTCTGCACTTCGAGTGAGGACGGAATGAAGCTTCTGGTGGCCAAGGATAAATGCTTAAATTTGCTAAGGGAAAAGGCGGAGTTAACTATTATTTGAACTAGAGCTAGTTATACAGATCTGGGAGAAAAGGCAGGGCGATTACTCGCACTCCAGTTAAAACAACAGGAAACTACAAGATTCATCCCCCCAATTCGAGCCCAGGTAGACTGGTCTCTGAGAGTATCCCCTTCAGAGATAGTACAAGAGTTTGCATTGTATTATGAACAAATATACAGGGGGATGGAGTGCCCTCCCTGTTCGGAGACTCTGGAGGTGTACTTAAAGGGCTCCCATCTGCCTACCCTAACAGAACAGCACAGGAACTTTTTAGCCTCACCAATATCACCGGAGGAGATCTCAGAGGCTATCGAAGCCTTGCCTTCGGACAAGGTTCTGGGGCCAGATGGCTATTCCTCATTATTTTATAAAGCTTTTCGAGAACTTTTATTGCCAGTGCTTCACCGGCTATTTCAACACATTCTCTCCGGTGTTGAGCTAGATACCTATCTGTTTGAAGCCCTGATTGTTCTTCTCCCCAAGCCAGATAAGGATCCAGAGTTAGTACAAAGTTACAGGCCCATATCCCTTTTAAATCAAGATATTAAAATTCTCTCAAAGAGATTGGCCAATAGATTAACAAAGGTCCTCCCGGATCCGATAGGTATGACTCAGGTTGGGTTCATGAAGGGACGATCATCTTCATATCACCTGCACACCCTTTCACATGTCTTCTCGGAGTCCAGGGATGCCACTTTTCCTGCTGGGCTGGTCTCCCTGGACGCCGAGAAGGCATTTGACCGTGTGAACTGGAATTTCTTGTTTCATGTTCTCAAGGCCTTCCAGTTCTGTACTATTTTTATAGACTGGATTTGTGCATTATATCAAGCCCCATCAGCTAAGACTTCGGGAAATGGTGTATTTTCTAAGACCTTCTTTCTGTACTCAGGTACCAGACAGGGTTGTCCCCTTTCTCCCCTCTTATTTAATCTTTATCTGGAACCTCTTATCCAAAATATCCTTAGTAACGTGGGGATACAGGGCATTAGGGTGGGGTGTAACTGTAACGAGGTCAAGATCACGGCATATGCGGATGATCTTCTCCTGTATCTCTCCCACCCGGTGTTATCTATTTCGGTTTTGTTAAGGGAAATTGCTAAATTTAGCTCCCTTTCAAATTATAAGTTAAATGCCAACAAACCTTCCTTTTTCCCCCTGAATCACAAGGTTTTTAAAGCCGATATTACCCCCTTTGGTTTGTGTTGGGCACCCTGGATGTTAAAATATCTGGGTATCAAATTAAAGCGTAATCCCTCAGCATGGTTCAAAGAAAACTTGGAGCCTCTTTCCCAGGTAATCATTCAGGATTTGGATAGATGGTCCAAACTCCCAGTTTCATTATGGGGACAGATTAACATAATCAAGATGAATATTTTCCCACAAATTTTTTATCCCCTCTCTCTCTTCTTAATTCTTTCATCCCTTTATCTTGGTTTCAGAAAATGCATAGAGTCTTCGCCAATTTTATTTGGTCAAATAAATATCCCCGATTGGCATACTACAAGCTGGCTGCCTCTAAAATGGATGGGGGACTGCGGATCCCTCACTTGGCAATTTATTATTGGGCCAGCCATTTGGTTAAATGCCTGAAGTGGGTCCATCCGGGCCCCGAGAACTTGAGACCGACTTGGCTCAAAATAGAACTAGATCTAATTCAGTCTATGAATATAGATCCCCTAACCTTGTTTTATGTCAAAGTGGCTCATTTACAAGGTGCTGAGAAATGTCCCACCTTCATGACTTCTTTAAAAGCCTATGTGCAGCTTTGCTCTTTCCTGCGCTATACTCCTTATTTGGACCCGTCCCAATCCATCTGGAACTCCCCGGCGTTTACTATAAATAAGCAATCGATCCCCCGTATATGGTTGCCTCAGTTGGGTGAAGGAATAGTATCCACGTTTTTTGATGAGGAAGGAAAGTGGTTTCCAGTAGCTGAACTTATCTGGAAATTTAATATCCCAGTATGTTCGCAATTCAAAGTGCTCCAATTAAAGCACTTGCTTACAGCGGTATGGAGTAGCACCCCCCCTTGCCAGCCGATTAGAGCATTGATTCCGGAGACTTCTTCCCTATTAGGGTCCTTGGGTGTCATTTCTAAGTTATATCAGGATTTGTTTTACAGACAGTATGGGGGCTCCTTCGGACCGACTAGGTTTTGGGGATCTATTTTTCCCCATTATACTCTCAACTGGCAGGTCTTATGGAAGTTCTGTCATAAGTATGTGTCCCAAGACAGATTGCGCCTTATGCAGTATCACATCTTACACAATATGTATAATACCCCAGTCAAGTTAGAGAGATGGGGCCTTCTCGAGTCAAATGTATGTATCAGATGTTCCCGGGGGAAGGAACACTCCTTCACATATTCTGGTCGTGTTCCAAAATAACCCCTTTGTGGGATACCATTAAAATTAATCTGGACCCTTTATTGGGTTTGCAGGATTGTTTTACACCTGATATTTGTCTCCTAGGGAACCTGTCCTCCATCAAGGTTAAGGCTAGGAGATTTCACATTTCCATGATTGCATTATCTGTCAAAAAGCTTATACTACAGCCTTGGAAAGATAGGGTTGCCCCGACATTCCAGGAATGGGTGAACGAAATCCTAGCTAACCTCCGTACTGAGAAAGCTATAGCTAGTTTCCACAATAGATTACCAGCTTATACACGCATCTGGGATCCCCTTCACACTCTGATTATGGCTATTCGGATATAAGTCTCGTTATGTACTACTTATTCCTGTACACATATTACATTCTGCCTTAACAGTTCTTGTTATTAGGAGGCATAATACTGCTGTGTGGGGGGTGGGGGGGGCAGTTTGAGTATTGTATCTTAAATAAGTTGTACATGTCATATTTGCTGCCTCCAATGGTGGAAAATGTGAAAATGTGTTAATAAAGTTTGAACTGAAAAAAAAAAATGCTGCCAGGATGGATTGTACACAAAGCTCCTGGTCCTGGTGCTGCTCCTCTCCTCATATTATGCAGCGGCAACTCAGGTCTGGTCGCAACTTGCACCAGCCCAGTCCCGGACTCAACAAAATGGAAAACCTGGCATATTCTAAGGAGGCAGGTGCTTGCGTAGTTAGCCTTCTTGTGCCAGTTTGTTTTGCTAGCAAGCTGCCCGGACCCTAGCTGTAGGCTACAAATAACAGAGGAGGAGGAGAAGGAGGAGGAGGGAGGAGGGGTGAGAGAAATCTGCAATGCTGGCTTGCTGGGGGCCTATTTGTGGCATGGGCTTGTTTTTTTTTATTTAACAAATGCCTCTTCTGAAGTTGCACTGCTTTCACAGCATTTTCTTTAGGGAGTGAGCTGCCCAGGGGGCCCATGGGAGGGTTGACTCGTGCTGTGGTGGGGGGGGGAGGTGGCATGACTTACAAACCACCACCTACGAAAAGTGTCTCTTGCTTCCGAACTACTGGGTGGCCAGTCTATGGCAGGGGGCCTGGGGCATTTGCCCCATTTGTACTCACCTTAATCTGGCCCTGCTTAGCTCCCTCAGATATAGCCCATCTGGTCCAATTGTTTTGTCCACTTTCAGATTAGTGAATCCCTCAGGGCTGTCTCTTCTGAAAAAGACTAGTGTCCATCTCAGTCTTGCCTGGTCCTCCTTTCCCGGCCAACAAAAACTAGCTAAATAAATGAATAAATAAAATCTTCCTCTCCTTAGAGATCCTGCTACTCATTTGTGTTCCCCCAATTTCCTTCCACTGTGAACACAGAACAAAAATATTTGTTCAGGATGTCTGCCTTTTCCTAGTCCCCCTCTGGATATCCTGTGATAACAGCCATGCAATATGGGCAAGTCAATAAGATCGAGTGAAAAAAAGAGCTAGTGCGTTTTGGACAACGTTGTTTTTGTAGCGAGTGGTTTTTGTGAGCGAGGCACTACTGGAAGAAAGGGATGTAATACACCGGATGTTGTATGGTGAGTATTGAAGTACACTCCTGTGGTGTCAGTCATCAAGCTGTCACTGTGGCACAGTAGTTAGAGCTGTTGTTGTATACATATTAGGTGTCCTGGACCTGGGTTCCAGGCTGGGTGTTTCTATTTTTCTTTGCCTTTTTTTTTTAAAGTTATGATTTGTTGTGCTGTGATTTGCATCCCTTCCCCCCAGTTTGTCATCCCCTTGGATCTTGAATTTGAAGTTTCCCCTTCTCCTGGCTTACTCCCCATTCCCAAGCTGCTTCCCCCAGTGAATATCCCCCCTCCCGAGTTTCCCCCATTCCCTGACTTGTGTCCCATCTGGAAATGATAACATAATTTAAGGCAGGTGTGGGGAGTGATGCCCCTCATAAGAGAGGGTGTCAGGAGGGGGCAAAGTCCCCCTGCAAAAGTTAGTGTAGCAGTGTTGTCATGATTTGTGACGATCGCTGTAGTGTGCAGTCCTTGTATGTGTAGACGCTATTTTGCAGTCACTGTTTTTGCTCTATTTTCTTTCACTATTATCACATTGAAACCCACTCTGCACTTCCCCCATCCCTTTTTAGCCTTACAGTCCCTCCCCGGTCTTCCTCTTCTCAATTACTTACCTAAAAAAAATGTCTTGTCCACCTTTGTAATGCCTTGGGCTATTCTCTCTTCAGTCTGTGTCTTTCTTTGTGATCTTTACTGCTTTCCCTGCTTTTGTTTCCCTTGATATGTCTCCCTATCCTCCTCCCTCTGCATAACTTTTTGTCTTCCAAATGCCACCCTTTTAGTCTTCATCTTTTCAATTACCTCTTTTGAGAACAATAATGGTCTCTTTCTCCTCTTACTTTTAACATGTAAACACATGGAGCATTGTAACAGACTCTGAGAAAGTGATGGATACCAACATTCTTATCTTATTTATTTGTTAAATAGGGAAGGTACACTGAGCCAATGACCAATTTTCAGGATTGACTTTTGTACCATCTCTGTGCAGCATTCAGGCTGAGAAGAAGGTGGCGTCACCCACAATCCATTGTTGCATGCCAAGGGAAGTGTGTTTCACAATGGAGCAAGGAGAAGGATGATGATGATTAAGAGGATGTGTTGTTTCTGATGTCAGAGTTATTACATGTTTCTTTATTGTAATGCAATTATCTTTATTATTACTATTCATCTATGTGTCTTTATTTATATGGCAAAGAAATTTGATTTCAGTGGATTTATAGTGCCTGTGGTTCAGAGGGACAGTGGGCAGTTTCTTCCTTATAGTACCTTTGGTCCTGGGACCTTGAACCTGTGAGACCTTGAGGGGGTTGGAACCCTCCACCAGGGTTCCATGTCCTTGTGACACTCCAGCAGTGTGGTAGTCCCCTTAGCAGGGACAGAGAGAGTGTAAGCCAATGTTCACAATTACACAAGCACCAAATGCTACTCAGTCAATCAGTCCTAAGCTACTTAAGAGCCCAATGACCATATGATTTTAAAGGCTTTGCTTGTGGTTTGGAGGGACAATGGATGATACATGCCATGCCCCCTTTGGGTGGTTAAAACTGCACATGTCCAAGTGTCTGCTGGAATTTTCTTTGCCACTTACCTTCTCTCCTCCTCCTGTGGCACCACTCTCTTTGGGGTTGGGCCTTCTTCCATAAGGAGCCTTTTGGTCCTGTGACCTCGTCCTTGTGATACCTCAAGGGGTTGGAACCCTTCGCTGGAGTTCCATGTCCTTGTGACTCCCCAACAGGGTGATTGTCTCATTAGCAGAGACAGACAGGGTATAAGTCAAAGTTTACAGTTGCACTAGAACCAACTAGCACTTAGTCATCAGTTCTAACCTACACAAGAGTGCAGTTACCTTATGAATAGTAAAATACTCCCACACTACAGAGGATCCTTTAGAGCTGTGCGAATACATTTACCTAAATAGTTGGCCAAATATTCAGTATTCACTTGTAAAATCGTTGGGTATTTTGTGTTTGGAAGTTCAGGAACTGCACTTTAACAACAAAAAAAAACCCTACAAAAACACTCTTCTCCCACCCTTGCTGAGCATCATGCAAACCCCAGCCAATAAATATTTACACCTAATCTTCACACCCATTGCCTGCACCCTTTCATTTTCATTTCTTTTTTTTATTTTTAACCAGTAAGTGGACTGGGCACAGCCCTTTTTCAGACATGCCTAACACTAAGCAACAAACAGAAATTACAATCAAATATATTAAAATACAAATACATGCAATAACTTGACATACTATACAGTTACACACAGTTTTATTATTTAAGGATACAAATAACCCTTTCTTAAAGTGCATTAAGTTATGTTCTCCCTTTGTCAGATGGGTGTATTTGTTCAATAGAGAGGGTGCGTACCAAGAGAAAGCCTTCCTGGTCATCTGCAACTTAAATCTCAGGACAAGATAGTCCTGGGCCCCACTACTTCTTGTTATTCATTCCCTTTTTACTGGAAAAAGTGACCCAGAAAGCAACTGGGGATCATTGGCTCTTAGTATCCTAAATATAAAATTCCCTAACTGTTATCTAATTCTCTTTTCTGGAGACAATACTCCCAATTTCTTATAAATCTCACAGTGGTGCATGTGTTTTGGCACCCGGAGTGCAAACCTGTAGATATTATTAAATAGTCTTGTACTTTGATGCAAACACCCCATTATTATTAAAAAAACATTATGCTTCCATATTTCAATATGGGCATCAAAACTTGCATAGCTATAGCTATCCGAGCTTCTTTAGTCAGTGAATTTATGTTCCTATATAAAAAACCTATTTTTTGGTTGAGCCTCGTTCTGTTTTTTCAATGTGTGGAACTAGGCTCAAACAAGGATCCAAAAGAACTCCTAAATATTTTAAAGTAGGAACCAAAGGGATACCTGTCCCATTTTGACCAGTTATTTGTAGTCTGTTTTCTTTTTGCAATTTCTGTTGCGTTCCAAATAACACAATATTTGTTTTAGTCTCATTTAGCATAAATTTGTTGTCTCTTAACCATTGAGCCAATATGTTATATTTATTTTGCAAGAACACCTGAATGATACCACTCTTGGGTGCAGAGTCCCATATTACAGTATCATCAGCATAAATTATACTGTTTTTAGTTGAAAATGTTCTAGGTAAATCATTCATAAACACTATAAATAATAGTATCCCTAGCACTGATCCCTGGAGCACCCCGGTCTCAACTTTCAGAGGTTCTGAAGTAGTGTCCCTGATCTTAAAACTCTGTCCTTGATCACATAAGTAACTCCAAAACCATTCACTCTCTGTTCCATTGACCCCTAGGTTGCCAAGCTTATACAAAAGCAGCTCATGGTCCACTGTATCAAAGTCACTGGCTAGGTCCATGAACACTGTACCCGTGGCACAGCCCTCCTCACAAGCTGTGAGCACAGCGTCCAAAAACCCAGCCAGTGCCATCGCAGTGGACTGACCCCCCTAAAACCATGTTGCTGGTCAATAAGCTGGTTGTGCCCTTCTAAGTGTTCAAGCAACTGCTGGATTATGCACTTCTCTAGCAGCTTGTTAACCACTGCTAGCAGTGATATGGGCCTGTAGTTTGACATCTCCAGCCTATTCCCTCCTTTATATATTGGATTTACTCCTGATACTTTCCATTTCAGAGGCACTAACCCCTCTTCCAGTGTAAGGTTGAATAGTCTAGTTAAAGGGGTTACTATATGTGTGGCTGACAGTTTCAGTATTTTAGGATATAATTCATCCAAACCCCCACTTTTATCCTCTTTTAAACCTGTTAGCAGTTCCAGGACCTCCCTTTCTTCTATTTCTTTAAATTTAAGTTTTGGCACATCGTATTCTTGTTTTACTTCATAACCATTAGTTCCTCTGACTACTGAACTGTTCTCATGGTCCCCATCCCTTAAGCATTTGGAAATAAAAAATCTTTTAAATCTTTCTGCCATTTCCCCATTTTCTCGTATCAGCGAATCCCCATCTTTTATGCCCTTCATACCAGTTGTGTCCTGAGGGGTACAAATTTGTTTAAATGATTGCT
This sequence comes from Neoceratodus forsteri, assembly GCA_016271365.2. NCBI lineage: Eukaryota > Metazoa > Chordata > Ceratodontiformes > Ceratodontidae > Neoceratodus > Neoceratodus forsteri. The sequence continues at coordinate 1,205,345,984 of CM057452.1, forward strand.
AGAATTTTTTTGTGTCCTTAATGTTCTCTAACTCAGAATGACTATAATATGTTGATTTAGCCTTGTTTATTTCTTTCTTAACTATTTCTTAAAATTTTGTGCTGTCCCAGACTTATCCCATCTTGCTTTATTTGGACCTGTTTCCTCATCTTATCCCTTTTTTTATGTCCCTGAGGTTATTATTTAACCAGGGTGAAGCCTTCCCTTTTAATCTCTGTTTTGTTAATGGTGTGTGTTTGTTAAACAACTGTATCATACAACCTATAAACTGTTCTACCATCCCATCTAAATCAGCAGAACATATAGTCTGACCCCAGTTCACTCAATCCAGGTCCTTCAGATAATCTTTCATGTTTACTCTACTTATACATCTTTTGTCAAATAACTTTGGTGCAGTTGATGTCTTTTTCATTTTTCTGACATGAGATATGGGACAATGATCTGAAATTGAATCTGGCAGCACGCTATGCCTTAGTATGTTACCCAGCCTGTTGCTGATTAACTGATCAGTAATAGAGTGGTTACTTGTCTTATAGTTGAAATGTGTAGGAGTTTTTATTAATTGAGTAAAGTATCCTGAGTCTATGTTACATACTAGCATACTAAAATGGTGGCAGAATAGGCCCAATGGTCTCTGGAGTCTGCTCAATTTTCATCACCTGCACTGAGGGTCAATTTTGGTGTCTCCACCTCCCCCTTGGGTTATACTGGCACCAGTCCCAGATGTTCCACCTTTATTGGGCCTGATCAGATTTACCCTCCCACTGTACCTGTCCCATCCCCTCTTAAACCCGTCCATAGTCTCCACCTCTACCTGATTCCTGGGAAGTGCATTCCATGGCTCCACCACCCTTTCAGTGAAATAACACCTCCTTCTCTCCCCTCTGAGCCTGCCCCCCCTCTAGTTTACCCCAGTGACCTCTCATCGCCCCACCCTCCTTCCTTTGGACTCTGACTGGGCCTCCTTATTAATCCCTTTCATGTACCTAAAGACCTCTGTCATGTCCCCCCATCCCTCCTCTCCTCCAGGGTGTACGTGTCGAGCTCCTTGAGCCTCTCCTCATAGGTCCTCACCCCCAGGCCCCAGATCATTTTGGTTGTCCTCCTTTGGACCCTCTCTAGGAGTGTAATGTCCCTCTTTAAATGTGTTCTCCAAGACTACACACAATACTCAAGATGGCCTAACCAAGCAGTTGTCAAGTGGAAGTATCACTTCCACCTTTCTGGATGTAATCCCCCTGGTGATGCATCCTAGCATCCTATTTGCCCTTGCTGCTGGCTTCCTACAGGTCTCTGAGTTGTTCATTTTGACATCTACCACTACCCCCAAGTCCCTCTTACCCTGAGTGACTTGAATCATGTCTCCTCCCAGGGTATATCCCTGGCCTGGATTGCTGACTCCCAGGTGCAGAACCTTGCACTTCCCCACATTGAATTTTAATTTCCATTTTCCCGACCACCTTTCTAGAACCTCCAGGTCCTCCTGCAAGGCCACCCTGCCCTCCTCCTCACCCACCACTGCACCCAGCATTGAGTCATCTGCAAAGAGACTCATCTCACTCCTGATCCCCCTCCTGATGTCTGCGATATAGGCGTTGAACAAGCGTGGTCCCAGCATTGACCTCTGGGGAACCCCACTAGTAATCCACATTGGGGATGAGGCTAACCCTCCCACCACCACCCTCTGAGTATGCTCAGAGAGCCAATTTCCTATCCATCTTAACAGTCGTCTCCCTACCCCCATTTTCTTCAGCTTAGCCAGCAGGCCACTGTGGGTACTGAATCAAATGCCTTGCTGAAGTCCAGAAAGAGGACGTCCACTGGCCTACCCTGGTCCAGGGCCATCATCACCCAGTCATAGAACTCAACAAGGTTTGTCTGGCACAATTTTCCCTGGACAAAGCCATGCTGCCTATCATCCAAATACCCAGTTTGCTCCAGTAACCCCCCCAGCCTTTCCTTGACAATACCCTCCATCTCCTTGCTGACCACCAATGTCAGGCTAACAGGCCTGTAATTTTCTGCCTTCTCTCTTGATCCCCCCTTGTGGATTGGCATGACATGTGCCACCCTCCAGTCTTGGGGTACCCAACCAGTCCTCAGAGAGATGTTGAAAAGCTCTGCTGGGTGACTGCCAGGATGCCAGAACATCTGCTAGTTCCCTCAGCACCCTGCGATGTATCTCATCTGGCCCAGGTGCTTTCTCCATCCATAGGGACCTGAGGGCTTCCCTTAGGGATTTCGGTCTCCATGTCCTCCCCCTTTTCACACTTTACTGCAGGCCCCTCAAATGTCTGTGGTGGCCACTCCCTTTCCCCAGACCCATCAGGGCCCCTGATCTCTACCAGTTCCACCCCTTCCTCTGGTTTGCTCCCGCTCCCACCTCAAGACATAGCCCCTCCATCCCCCCTAGTAAAAACTGAGGCAAAGTACTCATTTAGGACTTCTACCTGTTCCCCCACTTCCTGTGCCCAACCATCCCTTATCCTTATCTTGCTGATCTGCCCCCTTACTTTCCTTTTTTTCCAATATGTATTTAAAGAACCCCTTGTCCACCCTCTGGATCCCACTGGCCAAGGACTGCTCCTTTTTTGCCTTAGCTGCTCTCACCACCCTGGTGACTCTCTTGGCTGTCAGCTCATAGTCCTCCTGATCCCTTTCACTTCTTGAGTGCTTGAAGTGCCTATAGGCCGCTTTCTTGTCCCTCACCACCTCCTGTACCTCCCAGGTCCACCAGCAGGATTTTCTGGCCTTACCAAACTTACGCCTTTCCCTTGTGCAGGAAAGATAAGGATCCCTTGTGTGCGAATTTTAAAATTAAGTATACTACAGTAATCAGTAATTTCACCGTCATTTTGGCCGCACCCCCTTTCCGGCCCCTGTTCGACATGGACAAGCCCTGCAGTTTTGGCTACACCCCTTTTCCTGCCCCAGGGACATGGACAAGCCCAGCCACAACATTTTAAAAAATATTTATTAATTGCACTCTAACCATACATTTAAAAAAAAAACAGTATTTATTGCACTCTAGACATACAATAGTTACACCATCTGCCATCTGGCTACCTGGCCATTAGATGCTATTAACACCTACTGCATGTGTTTCATTTGTTTTATTTCTTTGTAACCCCTCTGTATGTTTTATTATGCCTGTTGTGGCTGTAAGACTATTTGTACTTGTAATTGGGGGGCTCCTCCCCCACACCCCCCATTCTATTTCAGATTTGTCTATGCCTTATGCTTACATGTATTTCTATTTCAGAGTTGTGTGGTTTATTAGTTTTAAGATCCCACACCCCCCATTCTATTTCAGACTTGGCTGTAAGAGTATTTGTACTTTATTCGTATTTGTATCGTGGGCAGCTTTTTTTCTAATTTTCAGTATTTGTGCTATGTTCCTATTTCTATTGTGGCCGGCCTTTTTTTCTAACTTTGTTGGCGGTAAGCGGTAGGGGCGGTGCAACATGTATTTCATAGTGAGGCGAGCAAGCCACTGCTGTAATTATGCCTGTGTGCAGGAGGGATCCTTATCTCTCTGGTATCTCCCCTTCTTTAACCCCCCCAACCCAAGTATCTTTCTCTGTATCTCTTTCCTCACTCCTTACTAATCCATCCAAATTGGCTTTCTGCTCGCTATCATCCCATTTACATCCTGCGCCTTCCTGCCTGTTGTGCTTCCCTGTTCCATACACTCAGCCTCCTCCTTGTTCCCCTGATCCTCCTTTCCCCCCCCACCCCTCTTCCCCATCCTGTCCTGGTCCCCTCTATTGCTTCCTTGTCTCTTGCCCCTTCACCCTTTCTATCTGTCCCTGCCCCAGCTTCACCAGCAGCAGCATCATCATCATCCTCCTCCCCCATGCTCCCCTCTTCCACCAATGGGTAGAGGGTTAAAACAATTGTGAGCCTTAGCCCATCCCCATTGCCCCCATCCTACAGCCCCTCTCGGTTTCCTCTGGACACCCCCAGTCTCTTGCCTACTGCTGTGGAAATTTCCACCTTTTGGGCCCCACATGCCAGGGTCCACTAGAGCCCCCTGTGTACCCCCTTCCTTCCTCCTCAAGTGTAAGCACCTATCTTCACTCCTCCCCCAGCGTGGGAGGCCTCGGCACCTAGTGCTTCCATGTAGGTGACTGCTTGCCTCCTACCTCTCCAATCCTCCCTCCCCAGCCCTCCCAGCTGCCGTCAGATCTCCTCTACCTCTTCCTTAAGCTGTGCCAATTGATAGCACATTGGGCATCTGCCAAACTTCCAAGCCCAGTCCAGTATCATGGCCACACCACACCCTGTGCACCCAACCACCCCCACAAAGATACCTGCTCTAGTGTCGTGCGGTCCCTTCCCCATCATCATAGCAGTCTTTTCTAGGCCAAATTACCAACTCAGTGGCTCTACAGTTTCTCGAGCTAACAGTACCTATACCTAGAAGACTCCCCCATATAGCATGCAGACTTTTAAACTTGCAACACTTGAGTGGCTGAACTTTTCCCCACCTGACTATTAGCCTTAAGAGTTAGCTCATAGGGAAAGTTTTCAACTCCCTAAGCTCCTCCCTTCCAGCCTTTAAACCCAAACCCCTGTGGCTTTTCCATAAGATTTTAAGGATTTAGGCAACATTTAAAACACGACAGCAAAACTTACAAAAACTTATGAAAAAAAGATAAATAAGCTCTCCAGAAACAGCCTCACCACATCTTCAAAACTCCACTGCTAACACTGCCCACAGCAAGAAGATTTAAAATGCCTCAGTGAGGATTTAAACAGAGATTAACTGAAATGCAAACAACCTTGATTGGCTTTCTGTATGACTGGCCAAAGAACCCTCCCCCACAACAATAGTCTCCAATTAGCACAGAAAGGTTTACGATTTAAGGATTTCTGTCCCTCTAGCCACAGAAAGATTCTAAGGATTTAGGCAACATTTAAAACACAACAGCAAAACTTACAAAAACTTATGACAAAAAAGATAAATAAGCTCTCCAGAAACAGCCTCACCACATCTTCAAAACTCCACTGCTAACACTGCCCACAGCAAGAAAATTTAAAATGCCTCAGTGAGGATTTAAACAGAGATTAACTGAAATGCAAACAACCTTGATTGGCTTTCTGTATGACTGGCCAAAGAACCCTCCCCCACAACAATAGTCTCCAATTAGCACAGAAAGATTTACGATTTAAGGATTTCTGTCCCTGTAGCCACAGAAAGATTTTAAGGATTTAGGCAACATTTAAAACACAACAGCAAAACTTACAAAAACTTATGACAAAAAAGATAAATAAGCTCTCCAGAAACAGACTCACCACATCTTCAAAACTCCACTGCTAACTTTTTATTTTCCCTAGCTCCCTTTCCTTCATCCAGTCCACTTTAGCATCCCCAGTTATTATATGTTCCCTTCTGTTTTTGTGTACATTAGTCCATAAGTCAAATATAGCATAACCCCCAATTTAACCATTGGAGGGCAGTAATAACAGGTTACATATAAGAGCTTATATCCTGTAGCTCCCATCCTAATTCTTACACTTAGATAGTTTATATTACCATCAAGGGGTCATTTTTCCACTTTCTCTGCCATCAAGTTGTTCTTTATGTAAAACATTACTTCACCCCCTTTTTTCTTTCCCGTCCTGTCTTGTCTATCTATTGTATACCCATCAATGTGACTATCTGTCATATGATCTTTTAGCCACATTTCACATAAATCCACTGTGTTGCAGCCCCCACTTCTATCCATATCTTAACTTCTTCAAAATGAGCCTGAAGACTCCTAACATTTAGACAAGTAATCCTCAGACCCTTTTACTTTAAGTTCCCTAAGGTTCTCTGGGGGCCTGGGTTAATCTCTGTATCCCCTGCCATTAGCAATAGAATCATAAAACAAAAGTTAGTAATCCTGTGATTCTTCATTCTGAATAAAGCCCCATACCTTATGCCTATGCAAGTTTTTCCCTTGGCCCTACATACCCATGACAGGTGTGTAGCTACTGAAAGAGTACATCTGCAGGTGATCTGTATGACTCCCCTTCTGATAAAGTGTGGTTGTGTGGTACCACGCCACCACATGGTCAGCAGTACTTGTTTACTTCTCCTTTTTGCAATACTTCCACCCATCGTCTAATGTCTTATCTGAGTATTGTATGATATAATCAGCCCACAAAGTCAAGCATAATACAGCACAGGCAACTTTAAAAATAATGGCTGTAAGTATATAAATTCAGTAAGATTAAAATAATAATATAATTTAAAAGCCAGCAAGATCCCAATTTCAACCTTACTAAAATCACTCAATAATGCCTCTAGTAGGAGTCCCTTTTAGGTTGTCTGTCTTTTACCAGTTTCTTCTATAGAGTGGCATTTGCACACAGCTCATGCTGAGCGGGTGGTGCGGGCTTTTGTAGTGGATAGCCCCACCCTTGGAATGATGTCACTGACTGTCGGCTCCCTCGAGCCCCCTCACGCCGGTGAATCTGGCAGAAAAGTCAGTTTGTGAGTTTAAGTTCTCCTGTTATGAGCCCAGCAGCTGTTCTTTTCTTTCAGGCAGACTGGAGGTAACTGGGATCATGCACCCTATCCACACTTCTTCCCCCCCAGCACCCACACAAGTATAAATTAATAGAAATCATTATAATGTTATTTTTTCTCCCAAGGTTAGTCTGAGTACTTCCGTTCTAACCACTCATACTGCCCCGATCCCTCTTCCTTCTGGAACATAATCAAATCCCTTCTCAACCCCACTTGTCAGATATCTACCCCCACACTCAAGTAACATGGGTCCACTGTCTCCGACCCCACCTCAGTTGCCGATACATATAACAAATTCTTCACATCCTGTATGCTACCTGACAGTCCAGTGCATCCCTACACCCCCATATGGGATTAGCCTCCTCCCCACCACCCCATGGAGTTTTTACCACCCTCTGCAAACTAAATCCACACAAGTCTAGCCCTGACAGACTTCACCCAAAGCTCCTGTGCCTCTCCACCCCAGCCATAGCTTTTCCTCTCTCCCACATTCTCAACCTCTCTTTCTGCACCAATATAGTTCCAAGCCATTGGAAATTGGCCAACATTATACCAGTACACAAAAGAGGTGACCCCTCTTCCCCTGGAAATTACCACCTAATTTCCATGCTCCACTACCTGGAAAAACTCCAGGAATCCTTAGTTCTCTCAAGATTAACTGATTTCTTCTCTTCATCCAGCTTCTTTTCAGACTATCAATCTGGCTTCCAAAAAACATTCCACAGCCACTTCCCTTCTCCAAGTCACAGACTCTGTCCTCACTGCAATGGACAAAGGCCATCTCACATCAGCATTATGCATTGATCTCGCTAAGGCTTTTGACTCCATCTCCCACCCACACCTCCTCTGGAAGCTACATGGTTCAGGCCTAGTATCCTCTACTGTCCTATGGTTCAAATTATATCTCAGTGACTGGCAACAATCTGTTATACTAGGCAACTCTGTGTCCCCCCTGCCCATCTTATCCAGTGTCCCTCAGGGCTTGATCCTTGGCCAAATCCTCTTTTCTACTTTCATTAATGACCTCCACACAGTCTGCTGTCATTCCAGCATTCATCTCTAGGCAGACAACACTATCCTTTACATTTCTGGTCACACCACAGACTCAGTCCAAATTCCACTTCAATCCACTTTCAACCATGAGCTATCATGGTTCCATAAAAAAACCTAAAAGTGAACACAAAATAAACTGTCTCAATGATCTTATGCTGCCCCAGAAACTGGCTAAACTCCCTTCCCCTCCAAGGTTCACCACCTATGACACTGTCACACTTTATACCTTTACCTCATACAAATACCTCATCCTCTGGTTCGACCAGCATCTCAACTACTCAGTCCATATTGACTCCCTCTTCTCAAACCTGTGCCCCAAACTTGAAGTGCTCTTTCACAGAAAGCATGCCATCCTCCTATAGTCTGCTGTGATCTAGTCTATAAGACTATCCTCCCTCTCTTCATTATGGGGACACTATCTACGAGTCTGCCTCTTCTCTCTCAAAGCTTCATCATCTGGTGCCTCTGCCTTCTCTCACCGCCTCCCCCCACCTCTGGAATCAGCTGCCCACTTCCCTCCATGACTCCCAATCCCTCCTGGCCTTCAGTCGCCATCTTAAGTCTATCCCCTCGACCCCCAGCACCTGTCCCCCTTTTACCTTCACCTTGACTCTATTTGTTCCAACCCCCTCCTTATCTCCCCAACTTCTGTCTCCTCCTCCTCATAGCTCCTCCCTTTACCCTGCAACTCCCTTCCTGTTGTGATTATTAATTATCTAATGATCTTTACTGTGTAAGTAAAACAATGTATGCTATGTGACTTTCTACCTTAGCTATTCTATGTAATATACTTGGATCTTAACTCTGCCTATAGTAACTGTTTTGTTTGTGTATTTTTGTATGTATATAACCTCTCTGTATGTATATGTCACCACCTTCCTTGGGTCACACCTGGGAAACAAGACTTGACTCAGTGTGCCTTTCCCAGTTGCCAAATTTGAAATAAAAATAAATAAATAAATAACCAGTGGATAACTGGCACAACTAGCTCACCTCCAGAGACAGCCACTGTGTTGTACAACAAAAAGCACTTCTTTGCATTATATATACCGTAACTATTTCCCAATGTCTCCCTCATCTCCCAACTTTGGCAGCACCCTTATAATACCACCTTCCTCCGCCCACCACCCAAGTAGTGGCACTTCAAGGTGACTAGCACAACCCACCTTCCTCCATGGCTGGCTGCCTCATAATGAATGAATGAGTTTACTCTGTCTCTATGGAAACCCAGCTGATCCTACGAACAGCTGGGTTTTATAGAGACAGAGACAGTGCAAGAGCGAATGTCAGAGGGTTCTACAAAGCCAAGGAGGTCCCACTATGTGCAAGCTGCAAACCTTTGAGGCACCTCATGGCATCTGCAGCCTGGCTGCATGTCATCCCCCCCACCTAATCTACAGTCTCACAGACAGCTCCATGCCAAGCCAGTTCGGGGAGGGGGGTTGGGGCTGATGGCTGCCCAATCCTCAAGGTTTCCAGGGCAACCCACCCAGCCAGTGGAGAGGACAGATGCTACACAGCTGTAAGGGCTGCCTAAGCACCTGAACGCCCTTTTCTGTCAAGCCATCCATAAACTACCCAAGACAGAACAGCTCATGCTCCTTTGTCTCCATCTGAGCATAGTTGTGGGGCTGAGGATGTTCGTTGCACTGACCAATAAGAAACAGTGCCCAATGAAGATATGGCAGCCATGGAGAACTGACATGAGCTACAATATTCAATGGACTCCTGTGCCACATGGAGTGGGGATTCACGTGTCAACTTGGGCATTCAATTGGGTGCCGGGCAATCTTGGATGTGGTGCCCCTGGGACTACCCACAGCTCCTGTGTAGGATCCATTCATTTAAGGGACAAAGAGATGCGGCTGGAGATTGCATCCATCCCTACTTGGTCATGCGTCATACGGTGGCCCAGCAGGGTTAAGCTTATATGAACTTCTCTCCTCCACATATATGAACTGAGCCCTCAACTTGTTTAACCTTGCCTTCCATGATGTCAACAGCTTTTTCCTGAGTGCATGTCTTTTTGTGTTGCCTCCTACTGTCCCAGTTCACCCGTAGACCCCATGGGATGTCTTGCATAAGGGTGTCATGTGCCTGAAAAATAAAGCAACCAGGCAATCTCCATGCCTCCAACCAAGTCGTCAAGCTTGAGTTCTTTACTGCCAGCAGAAGTCACATATTTAGTGCCAAAAAAGAGGCCAGCAACATCTTGATTCAGATTTTCAGCAGCAGTGGTTGCACTTGAAATATGGTATCAGTTTCAGAGGTATCAGGGGACAAAAGGGTGAAATAGGGTTGAGAACAGTGGGCAGCGGTAGCATATAAGACTTCTATGTGGTTGTCACCCAGGGTGGTCAGGACAGGGGGCCAAGTTAAATATAGGCATCTGCAATGTCACTGTCTGGTGTGCTCTGTGAATACTGCCTCTTCATTATGAGCCGTGTGTATGAATGTGGTGAAAACTATCTCAACTCTGGTCACTTTAAAATGTTGTACAGCCACAGCAACATATACGTCTTTGTATCTACCTTTTTTCATACTGGACATGGTGTGCACTTAGCTCCTTGACAAACTGCTACAGATGCTGTACGTCTTTGCTGAGCACGTTGACTGTCCCACGCAGTAAGCTTACTGTACCATGATTTATCTCCTCATGCTAAACATGCTGTTCACAGCCAGTGGGTGGGGATGTGCCTCAGGTATTCGATTGCTGTCAGTTACAGCACTGCTAAAGGTAGGATCTGGTAGGTGAGCTTGTTGTGTTGGAAGACTCTCATATCAGCTCATATGTCTCCCTATCTTCATTATGTACATGTACGTCATGTAGCTCAGTGAGGTATGACTCGTCAGTCTCACCCTAATTTGTCTGGTTTTTGTGCATCTCTACAAATCATACACATGCTTGAAATCCTTGTGGGGCTCAGACTTTCAAAGCTAATTGCACTGCAAAACAAAATAAATATGTACACCAAATGAGCTCTTTGTGGTGCCTGTGTGTTTCTGCCCAAAACAAAGCACCCCATTGGCATTACTGTAGCTGGTGCCAGATTAGTATACTTTAGTTTGAATAATAAACACCTACAGAAAATAATCTTTTCATTATACCTTAATCATTTCTGTGGCCTTTGAAGCTTAATACACATGCACCAAAAAGTATTGTACTCTGTGTTTCTGTCCATTAAGAAACCAACATCATTTACATTACTGAATTTGGTACTAGGGAAAGTCTGTACTCCACAGTGTACTAAAGTAATGCACAAATAATACACACCAGCACAACATTCTGCCTTACTTAGCACTGAAATTGTCTACTAATGTTCCTACAACACACACCCACAGAACATTGTGAATGCCCATTCAAGTTTAACTCCATCAGATACAATATCACCATATACCATACAAAAAACTATTTCATTTGGTTTTAGAGCTCTAGAATCTATGAAAAGCTTTGGTTATGGTGACACTAACCAGCTTCTCACTACTGGTCCTTTATCCTTCTCCCCAGCTCTTAATACACATGTTGTCCACATAAGTGTTGTCTTATGCCACCAGAGAACTGCTTTCTGCTGCTGGATTGAGGCTCAGCATGTTCACTGAGTCAGGTAGGACATCACCTTGTCTATTGTGATCAGATATTTTATCGCAGGTGAATAAATGCAAAATGAAAACAATAGATGCGATACAGAGGAAACTTGGAGAGGTAAGAAATAGCATAGGTGTGAATGATGTCCATTCAAATTGAAGGCTTCAATATGATTGGACAGCTACAGCAATAACATTTAACTCTTTGAAATTCACTGCTTAATAGTGAAATCTGTATCATCATCCCGCCACTTTACAGGTTGACTGCCATGTGAAGCGTTTGTCAGGGCAGAGTGGCACACATTTTCTTTATACACCTTGCCTTATTGTTGCATTTGCAGATTTTCACAATTTGCCTGACGGTACTGAATTTTGTCTATGTTTTGATCTTTACCTTTGTTTAAGCAAAATGGTAAAGAAGATGAATTCTAAGATGAGCCTTGGAATACAGAGATGAATGATGCTTGTACTAGCTTGAGCAATATCCAAGAACTGCTTGAGAGCAATGGCATCAGCATCACAGACAGTGGAGGTCAGTCACTCCTTAAGCAAGAATTGTTTCCAAGGAGACACCAGGAAGCAGTGATAGCAGGGCTAAATTCCCTTTTTTCAAAGGGTTCAATTGTACCTGACTTCCTCAGGGCACCACTTTACAGTCCTTTTAAGGGCTACTAAATCACTGCAATACCTCTGGGGAGAATTGTTAAACTATTTTTGCAACATGGCAAAAAAATAAGACACAGAAAGGAAGAAAAATTATTGGATAAAAAGTACCACATGACTGCTTTTCACCCGTGCATTAATTCCTTAGATATGCATGGTTGAGCAGTACCAAAAGCAACCTCAGAACGTAATTGAGTAAAAAACAACTGTAGTACCAACCCACCCACCCACCCAGTGGACAGCTGACTGTCAAAAGTGGTCAGAAATTCTAATGGGCCTTAGAGCAGGAACAGAAAGAGCCAGACAAATGAGCAGTAGTACAGAACTAATGACACAAGAACATAGTAGCACCATCCCTCACAACATATGTGTACAGTTATATGCCCACAAAGCAACAAGTACTCCCAACACTAGTATGCTCGAGGAGATACCTCTAGACTCGTATCACCAGAAAGGAACAAGCAGTGTCAACAGCACCATGGTCAAGGAGCCGCAGTGTGGGACGAGACCAGCATCCCCTCATACTATGAAACTGATAGCAGCACATCGCAACTCACCTGAAAAAAAAGCAAGCAGTGCCACACAGAAAAATGGCCCACAAAATCAGCAAGAAAGCAGACACAGCACAGAAACGCATAGTATCTCAAGCCCAAATAGTCCATGAACCAATAGAAGAGGTGACATCTATTCTAGTAACCGCTTTCAGATGTCTACATTTACGATCAATGGTCCCATGAACTTCCACTGTCACTCATCTCAGGGGAAATAAGGTGCATCGCAGAACCTCTGCTTCGAGCAGCTGATAATAGAAACAGTAAGCACAGTGAAGTAGCAGCACAAGAGTTCGCAGAACTACGGAGCCGATGTGATACCAACAATGGAAATCATAGTAATGTAGTAGTAATGTACTAGTTAACAACTGTAACAGTTATGTTAGTGTTTTTTAGACCATAACCATTAGCCCTACACAGTTAATTTTCATCGAGCTGTATGCAAATTAGCAACAGATCCCAAAATGCACACTGTAAGTGCATCGTAACAGATGTGAAAACAAGTGGAAAAAAATGTTGTACCGCTTTAAAACAACCCAATAATGAACGGAAGGTTATAAAAAGCTACAGACATAAAACTACAGTATTATAAAAAAAGCAACATTTAGTAGTAACTATGTAAAACAGTATTGGTTAAGAAACAACATGTCTCATGCCCCAAAACAGATGTTTTCATATAAACACAGAGTAAAAGTGTCACAGTTGTCTCATTGACTTTATATCATAGCTGTAACAGAAATAGTAGCATTCTCACCTATGAAGAAAACCATGTTACAAGTGCATTAAGGCACTTGAAAAGAGTCATTTTCAAGAAATTAATGCATGGTTGCATGGTTGGAGCACTTGGTCTTCGGCCTCGTGCACCATCTCCCCTGCCACCATGCATTAATTCCTTGTAAATGCCTCCTTTCTCATGCCTTAATGCTTACCTAACACTTTGTGGGGCTGAGGCAATACATGAAGTGAAGCAGGGTAACTTCTTGTGCTTTGGAAACATAAAGAAAGCCCGTGTGAGCACTAACAGAGGCTAAGCTGGCAGTGGCACACATGTCTGCCATGTCAGACAGGGCAGAATGGCAGACTGCACCACATCACTAACATCTTACAACTGAGAAACAGTTACTCCAGGTCAGTCACTAAATTGTTTCAGTAACCCAGGTGTGGATTTTGCTTCCTAAGGTACAAAACCTAGCAAAACCCATGGAAGTTCAGGGGGCTGTAAACACTCAGAAATCATTTCCCTTGGTCCATTTTAGTTTTCCGGTTGCTCAAAAAATTCTCAGTTTATGTGTAAGTATCTTCCCCTTCTTTCAAACTAGCTGATCTAAGGAAAATAATGGAATGGCTTCAAACTTAGTTGTCTTAAACAATTCAGGAGGAGCAAAATGCTTGTTAAGGTGCTGGAATTGCAATATGTTCAAACTTAGGTAGATAGAATCAGCCCTAATAACTACCTGCATATGTGTGAAAATGCATTCTAAATGAGAAACTGTTACTGGAAATTGATGGGTTAAGGGACAAGTGGAAGAGAGCAAATGAAATAAAAAAGGAGGATTTCATATGATCGCTGGAGACAGTATCATAGAAAACAAACATTTGTTAGTGCCCGAATGTTTATTTATTTATTTGCTTTTGTTGACTAGGTGGGTACACTAGACATAGGAATGCCTATTTACAGGTACGACCCGGGAGGGTACAAATAACATACAAAACAGTGTGACGCAGCACACATAAACCATACAGTAAATAGTTAACCAGAAGAGTACAAAACATCTCAAACATTAATGAGACTATGATAATACATGAGCAAGCAAAGTAGGTTGTATAGAAACATGGATAACAGGATCATAAGGAAGAAATGAGATAAGTGCAGCTCAGGTCAGGAGATTCCTGTAGGTCCTTAGCAAGTAGCTAGTTGGCAAGTCCAAGATAACGCAGTGACTGGGGGAGGCAGAGGGGAGGGTGTAGAGTAGGAGAGGATAGATTGGAGAGAGTAACAGGTAGTGTGGAAATAGGAAAGGGCAGGCAGAGCCGGGTATTGGTTTATGGTGGCTGGAAGCAGGTGCAGGGACTTGCTGTGAGTAGGTATTGATGGTGGAGCTTCTTAAAACAGGTATGCGTTGGGGCACGATGAATAGCTAGAGGGATAGTATTCCAATATTTAGGAGCAGCATGGGAGAAAGCTCGTGTACCCATTAAGGTCCTACTTCTAGGGATGTACAGAGGTGTCTGGTCAAGTGAATGGAGACCATAGGAAGGGGTTTGAGGGTGTAGTAGCAAGGCAAGAGAGTGACGGAGGCCTGCTCTTATCATACCGTCAATCAAGGCACCATAAGATTGGAGGCGATAGGCCACCGGACTAGGCCATTCAAGGTCCGCATAAAGCAGACAGTGATGTTTGAGCCGAGGAGAGGCAGATGCATAATGGCAGATGTTATTATATGTAGTGTCCCATGCATGGAGAGAGGTCTTAGTAGCACCTAGATAGATGACAGAGCCATAAGCCAAGGATGGGAGAAGAAGACCTTGTGCCACAGCAAGCCTAGCTGATGGGGTAAGGGCACAGTTAGTGTGGTATGCTCCTCCGATCTTTGCATTGACTGATTTACAAGTCATGGTAATGTGGAGATCAAAGTCCAAAGAATCATCAAGAAGAATGCCAAGGTATCTAAAGGATGAGGTGTTTACTAACTGGAAATTGTCAGAACAAGATATTTTGAAGGAGTTCTGATTTACTTTTAGTTTAGCTGGAGAGCCAAAGAGCATTGCCTGAGTTTTTGCTTCATTGAGAATGAGACGATTTGCAGTAATCCAGGAATGAATGTTTTGGAACTCTTGGGATAGAGAGTTAGTTAAGTCCAGTACGTTACTAGCACTATGGTAGAGTACAAGGTCGTCTGCATAGAGCAAGGTAGAGCAAGTAGATACTTGTTGAGGGAGTTCGTTTATGAAAATCGAGAAAAGCAGTGGACCAAGTATGGATCCCTGTGGGACACCAGTTTGTAAGTACGATAGGTCAGATAGGGCAGAGTTAAAAGCAACATCCTGCTGTCGATTTGATAGATAACTCCGAAACCAGTTCACTGATTCCACTGAAAAACCCAGAGAGGTAAGCCTCGTAAGGAGGAGGGTGTGGTCAACAAGGTCAAAAGCCTTGGTGAGATCAATGAAAGTGGTACCAGTCAGGAGACCAGAGTCCATGGCTGTGTAAATGTCATTTGTGAGTTTCAGAAGAGCAGTGGAGGTACTATGACCTTTGCGAAATCCATGCTGGGATCCCGAGAGGAGGTTGTGTTTATGGAGATATACAATAGTTTGCCTAGCAACTAGTTTTTCAAGAATTTTACTGAGCACCCAGAGAATGGCAATAGGTCGGTGGTTGGCCATCTCTTTAGGATCACCTTTCTTTAGAATTGGTGTTATTCTAGCTATCTTCCAAACATTTGGAACTACACCGTGACATAGCGACAGGTTAAAAATTTTAGTTAGAGAGGAGGCTATAAGCGGGGCAGCAGTCTTCAGAAGCCTAGGTTCAAGATTATCAATGCCTGGGCTAGTTTTGTCAGGGATAGTCAGCAGCAACTTTAGGACTTCAGATTTAGTGACAATCCAGAACCTGAGAAGTGGACGGGAGAGCAGCAGATCCTTGGCCACGGGAGAGGATGCTAGGTGGCTAGGGGGGAAGGAGTCTAGGTAGCGTGACAGGTACAGAAAATGATGGTTAAAAGAGTTGGCAATAGTCACAGGGTTGTTATAGTGTAATTCGTTCAGCAGCATATCATTGGAGGTGGAAGGTTTATCAGAGCCAAGAAGAGTTTTGATGACACACCAAAATTTATGAGAGTCTCCTCCAGCATTAATAACTGATTCTTTACAAAATTAGCTTTTTGCTAGATGGATGTCTCTTTTACAGAAGTTTCTCAATGCCCTGTAGTGATTGAGATCTGCTGGCAGACCTGAGACCTTAAAACAATGCCAGCATTTGTCCCTGTTACGAAGCTGAGCTAGGAGATCCTTTGTTAGCCACTTAGTTTATGTGCCTCTAATTCAGCAAGTGATACGAGGCGCATGTAGATCCTGAGAACCAATAAATTTTTCGAGGAAGTAGTCTAAGGCTGATTGAGCATTAAGAGAGGTAAAGATAGGTGACCAGTCAATGAGTGAGAGATTGTACAGGAACTGAGATGGATTAAAGTTAGCCATATTACTAAAGGTAATTCATTTCGGAGGGGGAGATGATTGTCTGGCTGCACACCAGGTGCAAAAAATTGGGGAGTGGTCGCTAATTGAGTCGGCAAGGGTACCAGCTGAGACAATGTGGTCAAGATGGTTTGTGAGAGCCCAGTCAAGTAAGGAACTGGATCGAGAGGGTGGGGCCATGATCCTGGTAGGGTCATTGATCAACTGATGGAGGTTGTAGTCTTGTACAATAGTATGGAGGTTTTGGCCGGTATAACCTAACCAGTTTAGATTTAGATCCCCAAGAATGAGGACTTCATTTAGTCCAGTAGCTAGGCTCAGCTGGGAGAGGAGTTCAACTAAGTCTGGGGTACCACACCTAGGAGGGGTTGTAAGCACATATGATGTGTAGCCGCTTAGATCCAAGTTGGAGAGTAGCAATGAATAGCTTCACAGTGTGGGAGAGAGTGAGGGAGGTATTCAGGTGTACCAAGAGGTAGGGTTTATATAGGATTGCAACCCCACCCTCACATTTAGATGAGGACCTATCATGTCTAACCATGTTATAGTTTGGCAGATGGCATAAATGATCAGGCGTAGAGGGCTTGAGCCAGGTCTCTGTCAAACAAAGAATGTCAGGATTGTATTGGGTTCCCCAGGCCTCTAGTTCAGTAATATTATGGGGAAGGCTTCTAATATTCATATGAACAATGCACAGATCCTTTGAGTGAGTCCAGTAGGTGTCAGAGATGGGGATATTACATACGAGTCCTGGATTCAGCTCAATATCACCAGCTAGTAGTAGTGCTAAGAGGAGCAAGTACCACAGTTTACGGTGAGTAAACGTGGTGAGAAGGGGGGGCAAAGCACCAAGGAGAGCGATCCTGTACTAGAGAGATAACGTAGTAAATGATCCAATTTGGGACTTAAAATGGTAAGGTGGCTGGTGGCATATGCGCCAGGATAAGCATGTTTGAGAAAGTAAAGTCTTTGGGTTGATGATAATGACCATTTGGGGAGACAGGGCTACTAATAGTCAGGATCCATGTAATGGTTACAAGAAATGAGGTTTGTAGTAGTAGTAGTACACCTAGGTCGAGTGCCCAGGAATATGAGTGCAGGGAGGGCATTTTATGTGGGTATGTTCAGTGAGCAGGAGAGGCTAGTAGAAGTTTTAGAGTACAGCACAAACTAAAACAACCAGAAAGATAAAGACTAAGCAACAGTAAAGATAAGCAGGGTTATTAGAACTGTATAAGCCCTCTAGTGGTAAAGAGATATAAGGTGCAAATGAGAAAGTAGGGAGATAGATAAAATTACACTCTGACTGGGCGGGGCTTCACGTTCCGATACTACTAAAGAAATGTCGGACAAGGGGGGGGTGGTGGGGGCGGATAAGGAGACAGAGGCTGTGGGAAAGCCTTCTATACAACTGTTCCAATAGGAAGGTAGTGTAGGCAGGTTAAGCAGGGCTGAGGTAGGGTGTATGGCATGGTAAACAGATTGTTTAAGTCACTATAAGCAATTTTCTCAAGCTGCCCCTGAGCATCCCTTCTTGAGTGGACGTGAGGTCCCGAAAGCCTATGGTGTGACAAATCCCCCCCACAATAGTAGTCGCCAAAAAAGGTGCGAAGATTTAAACTTCAGATGAGTGCTCTGCCAGCGAAAAACAATTACCTTCTGATCCTCGGTCACAAGCAATGGCTGCAGCGTGCTCCAGGGCTGTATGCCTTTCGGGGACAGGGGGCTATGGAGAAAGGAACAAAGAATCCAGTGGTTAAAAGCAGGTCGCAGACTACGGGGGTCAGCTGTAATTGGAGAAGGCTAGTTAGAGGAGGGGGCAGAGAGGGGAGGTGTGAGTGTGTGGGCGAGTAAGAGGGCAGGGGGAGAGAGAGAGGGGAAGAAAAAAAAATTCAGAAAGCAGTGTATCACAATTCGGTTACGGTCAACACAATAAGTCAAATTACAGTCTGTAAAAACATTATCCATTGCTGCACAAGTCAAAAATTAAAGTGGGCTATGCTAAGGTTATACTTTTATGAAAGAAAACAAGTAATTAGCCTTCTATATAACTGTTCCAATAGGGAGGTAGTGTAGGCAGGTTAAGCAGGGCTGAGGTAGGGCGTATGGCACGGTAAACAGATTGTTTAAGTCACTATAAGAAATTTTCTCAAGCTGATCCTGAGCATCCCTTCTTGAGTGGACATGAGGTCCCAAAAGCCTATGGTGAGACAATTCCCCCCACATGGTAGCAATCGCCGAAAAAGGCACGAAGATTTAAACTTCAGACGAGTGCTCCGCCAGCGGAAAACAATTACCTTCTGATCCTTGGTCACAAGCAATGGCTGCAGCACGCTCCAGGGCTGTGTGCCCTTCAGGGACAGGGGGCTTCTGATCCTCAGTCACAAGCAACGGCTGCAGCGTGCTCCAGGGCTGTGTGCCCTTCGGGGACAGGGGGCTTCTGATTCTCGGTTTGCTTGCTGGTATTAACGTTGGAAATGCAGGAGTTAGACAGATGCAGAATAGGAATGGCAGTGAAGTATTGAACTTCATGCCTACCCCACCTCCACCCTGCAGAGATGGACAGGCATTGGGGTATACATTTGGGTCATCGCCCTTGACGTTTATGCCATGTCACCTCACCCTATCCTGCAGATGCCAACACATGTTGAGGTGTGCCTTAGGGTGTTCAGCTTTACAGTCACCCCATTCCATGAGGACATATGCTGAAATGGGTGCAGTATAGGAGAATGGAGTGAACTTTGGGGCTGAAGAGTCCAAGGTACACATTGATGTCTGTCACTGGCTGGGGTGGGGTGGGGGTGGGATGGCATGAGCATTACAGTTGGCAATCCAAAGGCACACCCCTGATGCCTGTTAGTCTGTACAGGATGAGACATTATGGTTAGAAACCCTAACACCCCTGGCATTTGTTGGTATTTGCACTACAAATTTTCAATATGGCCTTTTTGTGACCCCACCTCATGAAAGCATTTGGGACCTCTTCTCATGAAGAGTGGCAGTGTGATTTTGTTAATGTGTCCCAAACTTTGAGTTCCCCTAGCGACCGTGCCATTCTGTGCTAGATGTATGAAAACACAGATTGGGCAGGATATGAAGAATGACAGCTGTACCATCTATAGGGACATGTGAAGGGATGGCGATGTTGAAAATGTGTAGTGGAAATCTTAAAAATGCTTGCAGTTCCGAGCATACGTGGAAACTGCCTAATGCGTATGCGTAACACAGGCATTTAGTGGAATTATTTCACCAAATGTTCAACATAGGCATTTTGTGACCTCTGCTCATGAACACTGTCACTATGATTTTCTTAATCTGTCCCAAACATTGATTTCCCACAGCGACAATGCTATTCTGTGCCAGATGTGTAAATGCATATTTCAGGCAGGATATGAAAAATGACAGCTGTACTGTTCATAAGGAGGTGTGAAAAAATGCCAATGTTGAAAATCTGGAGTGAAAATTTTACAAATGCGTGAAATGATGAGGGTGTGTGGAAACTGTGCAATGTACACTTGTAACACAGTCATTTTATGGACTTTTGTCACTACATTTTCAACATAGGCGTTTTAGCACCTCTGCTCATGAACAGTGTCACTGTGATTTTTTTAATCTGTCCAGAACACTGACTTCCTGCAGCAACTTCGCTATTGTGTGCCAGAAGTGCAAAAACACATTTTGGCTAGGATGTGATAAAAGATAACTGTATTGTTCATAAGGAGGTCTGAAAAAATACAAATATTGAACATCTGGAGTGAAAATACTGCAAATTTGCGAAGTTACGAGGGTGCATGGAAACTGCACAATACAGGCTCATAACACAGTCATTTTATAGACATCTGTCACAAAATTTTTAACATAGGCATTTTAGGACCTCTGCTCATGAACAGAGTCACTGTGAATTCTCTAATCTGTCCCAAACACTCATTTCCCACAGCGACCATGCTATTCTGCACCGGAAGTGCGAAAACACATTTTGGCCAAGATGTGAAAAATGACAGTTGTACTTTTTATAAGGAGGTATGAAAAAATGCAAATGTTGAAAATTTGGAGTGAAAATATTACAAATTTGCAAAATTACAAGGGTGCATGGAATCTGTGCAAGGGACGTTCGTAACACAGTCCCTTTATGGACTTTAGACACCACATTTTCCACATAGGTATTTTAAGACCTCTGCTCATGAACAGTGTCACTGTGGTTTTCTTAATGTGACCCAAACACTGATTTCCCACAGCAACTGCGTTATTCTGCGCTTGAAGTATGAAAACACATTTTGGCCAGGGTGTGAAAAATGGCAGCTATACCATTCATAAGAGGGTGTGGAAAAATGGCAATTTTGAAAATCTGGAGTGAAAATATTACAAATTCTTGAAGTTATGAGCGTGCGTGGAAACAGCACAATGCACGCTCGTAACACAGTCATTTTATGGACTTTCATCACCAGATTTTCAACATAGGCATTTTAGGACCTCTGCTCATGAACAGTGCCACTGTGATTTTCTTAATGTGTCCCAAACAGTGATTTCCCACAGCGACCATGCTATTCTGTGCCGAAAGTGCAAGAACACATTTTGGCCAGGATGTGAAAAATGACAGCTGTACTGTTCATAAGGAGGTGTGGAAGAATGCCAATGCTGAAAATCTGGAGTGAAAATATTACAAATTCCTGAAGTTATGAGCATGCGTGGAAACTGCACAAGACACGCTCATAAAAGAGTCATTTGTTGGATTTTGTTTCAGCAAATTTGCAATATAGGCTTTTTGAGAGCCCATCTCTTGAACAGGAGCACTGTTGTTTCGTTAATCGGTCCTGAAAGATGATTCTGTACATTGACCACAAAATCACCTTTCGGGACTAAATAACGATATGTCAGTGACTGAATTCATGAGGAGGGGTCCCAATAACCCTATATAGAATATTTGGTGCCAAAATTCCCAAAATTGCCCCAGATATGCACAAAAGTTGAAAAAAACCCTATTTATGCCATTGTACAGCTTACTGGCATTTCTTCAGTTTGTTGTCGGCTTTTAAGCATGCAGACGTGTTCCCAGTCCCCCGAAGATTGTCATGCCGGGCTCCGGAAGTAAGTATGGGGTGAGGGGGGTGTGGGGAGGTAGGGTGCACAGTGGGTCAGTGCAGGTTGGGGGAGGAGACCTGACCGGCATGGGACTGTTTCCTTTCAGGGACAGATAAAAAAAAAAAGACATCATGGAAAGGTTTTTTTTTGCAGGCTTTTTTTGGCACACTAGGATGGGCTCCCAGTGTGCCACCTGCCTTTTTGGGGTGGGCGACTTAAACCAATGGGGATTTGGCCCCCTATTGGCAAAGAATGACTGTTTGGGGGGGGCATGATGCCGAGAGGGATTGGGCACCCCCCTCAGCACACAACAAATTGGGTGGGGGCATTATGCCAATGGGGAGTGGGCTCCCCCATCAGCAAATTAACTGGGCTGGGGGCATGCCAACAGGGGGATTGGGCACCTCAGTCAGTTGCCTTTCCCTCCTTTACCATGTTTATGGACATGTTACACCACCCAAGGTACCGCCCTACAACAAAGGGTCACTCCCTCATTGCAGCGGGATGGTTGATGCTGCAATGACAAGGCTGTCCCTCATGGCAGCGGCCACATCATTTCAACTTGCTTGCACTTATGCAGAACCAGTGTCATCAGGACACTGGGCCTGCATTGGGTGGACAGTGCCAAGCCCACAAATACTGTGCCTGCATTGGCTGCCACAGTGCTGCACCTCCACAACCCACTTCTCTCCTAAGCTGCCACATTATGTTTCTTGCACATGTTCAAGCAAACATAAAAATCAGAGAATAGAACAAAACAATTTAAAAAAAAGAACTAGGGAAGAAGACAGCTTCACAATTATGTATGAAAATGAAAAACAGAATAAGAAAGAAGGAGGGCTGAGGAGAGTGACGTAATAAACTGCTCTGCTGGCATGGAAAAGTGCACCATGCAAACTTCAGAAAGAACCAAAAGGGGAGGAGAGCTGACAGGTTTGAGTCACTAGGAATTGTAACTGGAAATTACTTTGCTGTCCTGCTTGAAGAACACCCCCAAAACCAGGAGGGAGTTTGTATGCAGGTAAACTTGGGTTAATTTCTGCAAGTTTGAATATTGAAACCGATATTAATCAGAAGCCATAAAACATAGTGATTGCGGACTCAATAATATGTTACACAGATACTATTATATGTAAAAATGATTAAGCAAATGCCGTGGTGTCTTGCGTTCAATGTGTTAGAGTTAATGATTTCAATGTAAGCATAGCAAATATTCTGAAAAGTACAGTACCCGAACAATAACTGTCCATAGAGGGACAAACAACATAGGATGAATGACTGACAGGGAAATAGTGAAAAAGATTTAGAAACTTTGGGATTTAGGTTAAAGGAGAAGTGTGGCACAGTGATATTCTTTGAAATTCTACTCATCCCTAGGGCCTCAACATAGGAAAAATGTCAGATGGGGAAAGCAAATAAGTGTCTAAGGGAATGGTGTCAGGCCTACAAACATAGAAACATAGAAGATGATGGCAGATGGGGACCTGTGGTCCATCGAGTCTGCCCAAGCGAGGTATCCCTGGACCTATTGTGCTCTGTCCTTCTAGACACCCAGCCTAGCCCTTGCCAGTGCCATGTGTTTGTTCCCAATATTTGTCCCAACCATGCTTAAATCTTCACTGATTTTGCAGCCACCACCTTGGAAGGAAAACTATTCCAAGGTTCCGCCACCCTCTCTGAGAAGTAATACTTTCTGATGCCCCTATTGAACACTCCACCCTTCAATTTCCACTCGTGCCCTCTTGTGGTAGAATTGATGTTCCTGGTAAAAAGCTGCACTTCTGGCACCTTGTTGATGCCTATTCAGGAACTTGAAGGTCTCAGTCTTATCCCTCTCTCCCTCCTAGTCTCTAGTGAGTACAATTTCAGAAACCCAAGCCTCTCTTCATAAATGATTTCCTGAAGGGAATGTATCATTTTTGTTGCCCTTATCTGGACCATTTCCAATCTATCAATGTCCTTTCTTAGGTGAGGCCTCCAGAACTGTACACAGTACTCCAGATGAGGTCACACTAATGACCAGTAAAGTGGTAGTATCACCTCCCTGTCCCTGCTATTTATCCCCCCTGTCAATGATCCTAACACCCTGCAAGTCCTGCTGTAAGCCTTAATGCACTGATGTTTCTGCTTGAGGTCATCCCTAATGATGAATCCTAGATCACGTTCCTCAGCAGAGGAGCTCAGATGGACTCCATTTAGCTAGTATTCTTCCTTGGGGTTGGCCCTACCCGGGTGCATCATCTTACACTTCTTAGCATTAAAGTTTAATTGCCATATTTGCGACCACCTTTCCAACTTCTTAAGGTCCTCCGACAGTTGTCTGACTCCCTCCATACTATCCACTCTTCTGCTGCGTTACATGTCTTCCACAAACAGGGTGATGTTGCCATTTATGCCCTTGCTGATGTCACTAATGAATACTTTGAAGAGGACTGGCCCCAGGACTGACTCCTGAGGCATCCTACAAGTGACTTGCCTCTCATTAGATTTCACCCCATTTACTACCACCCTTTGTTTTGCTGTCCCTCAGCCAACTCTGTACCCACTTTACTATATGTTCTGCTACCCCAAGGTCTTCTAGCTTTTTTAAGAGGCATCTGTGCAGGACTGTGTCAAAAGCCTTACTGAAGTCAAAGTAAAGGAAGTCCACCACATGTTCCCTGTCCAACTCATTGGTCAGTTTGTCAAAGAATATAATAAGGTTCATTTGGCATGATCTTCCCATCACAAACCCATGTTGTTTGTAGTTCTGGAGGTGATTTATTTTGAGGTATTCTACTAAATCTTGCTTGATAAGGGTCTCCATAAGTTTACCCACCACTGATGTGAGGCTGACTGGCCTATAGTTACCTGCATCTTCCCTGTCTCCAGTTTCTTAAGAACTCAAGATTAAGTTCTTAAGAAACTGGGGCAATTTTTATGTGAGAGGGAATCTGTTTGTGAAAGACAGCATACACTTGAATAAATAGATTCTGGCAAGATTCAATATGGCTGCAGCCAACGTGGCCAGGCAGCAGAGAAGTAAGACTGCAAAAGGGGACAATAATGGTTAAGGATGACCACCAATGCCTGCTTGCCCAGGGGAGCCGATGGCCCAGAGTGGAAAGGTCTCCAGACTCTGCACATAGCCCTCTGCCTTCACTGCCAGTAGCACTGCCAACAAAACCTCCATCGCTTACTGAACTGCAAGAGTGGCTGACCCAGCGGCCGCTGTTATGTCCCAACTCCATTACCTGAAGGATTGTTCCAGGTCCAAACACCCTTGAGCCACTTCAGCTCTGGCACTCTAATGCCAGGCCATGGTGAACCCTGTAACCATCGCAAACAAACACAGTGTGGCTGCATGGGGCTCAGTACAGCAAGAGGCACATCAAGTCCAGAATGCACCAAGCAGTCTTGGTCCTGAATACTGTTGTTCAAATTCAGTTAGTCTGGTTTTGCACTGCTTATACATGTGCTTCTGCACTCTGGCTCTGTTTCTAAATTTTGGGGGTTGATAAACCCCATACTTACAGGCTGCACCCAAGCTCGGTACCATGAGGGCACACTTGTTCCTACTTGCCAAGGAAATGGAGTACAAATGGGACACATGGTCTTTTTAGTGTTTAACAGTAGGAAGTGGAGCCATCTCCTGTGTCATGTGTTTTCCTAAATAAACTTTGCATATACTTTTGTGGACTTGCAGTCTAATTTGGAAGGAGTACCGGGAGCTTTAAAATCGGTGTGCGCTACACTCATCCATCGGCATGAATAGTTTGAAATGGAGTACTCTCAAAAAGTTTCACTTTGCAACAAGGTGCCAGACAGGGATGTCCGTTCTCTCCCCTTTTATTTAATTTGTTTTTAGAACTCATAATTAGGAAAATTAATGTTACCCCCAAATTCTTGGTATCCCCTTGTGCCCTTACCACTGTAAACTCTCGGTCTACGCAGATGATGTTCTACTGCATGTTATGCTTCCTTAAACCTCCCTGCCTGCTGCCTTGAATGTAATTACACAATTTGGTAGTTTTCTATTTACAAACTAAACCTGTCCCAAACTGAAATGATGCCCCTGAACATGGCTGCTACAAGGGCCAGTGAAGAACACTTAGGGCTAGTTTGGGTCAAGGACAAGCTTGAATATCTGTGTGTTTAAGTATTTCTCCTTATAAACTGAAACAATACAATCTAGATAAAGTGGTTAATCAAATTAAAATGTACCTGGATCAACGGTCTCTCCTGTCTATCTTAATGTGGGATCGTTTAAGTATAATAAAGATGAATGTGCTCACACATATCCTCTACCCCCTTTTAATGCTTGCTCAATCATTGCCACAATCATGGTTCTCCTACGTACACATAATGATTTCTAAATTCCTATGGCAGGAAAAACCTCCTTGAAGGGCATTGAATAAATTGATGCAATCTAAGAATAGAGGAGGGCTGAAAGTTCCTAATTTCTTTTTATATTACTTTGTGATACATTGCTCTAGACTTTTTCAATGGTATAGGCCAAAACTAGATTACCAATCTCTCCACGATACCCTGCATTGGTTAGCAATAAAACACTATTAATGTTCACAGTTGGGTCTTCATATCCAAGCTGTACATCCCTCACAAGAAACTTCCCCACTCCTAGAGATATGTCACTGCAAACCCACAAGCAATTGTTTCTCTGCTTAAGGTAGACCCCAAAGGGATGTTACTCAGCCCTTATTGGGAAACCCAAACTTTAAAATTGCAGGTCACATATTGACTAAACATGTTTGGCCTTTTCAAGAAGAATGTATTGTACAGCATCTTTTATAAAAAGTAAAATGCTCACGCTTTTGGAAACCCAAATGAAATATGGGTGGTCCTCCTCGGTATGCTTTAAATACTTTCAGTGACTCACATGCTAGTTCATCATATTGGAATTGGTATATGGCACAAGCCATATGGAACACAGATTCTTAGTTTGGCTTCAACTGCACCCTCTTCTCATACTATCTTCTTCTATTACAACAAGTTGCATGATGCCCTCTGATAGAGAACCCAAGCAATTTTATTATTGGGATCAAGCCCTCCCCCTTCAAGTGGCCCACAAAATTGGTCTCATATATGGAAGAATATTTACAGATATGGTAAGAGGGACAGATACCATTTCATGCAAGTTCAACTTCTTCATTATCTTTTTTGTACCTCAGCTAAACTGCAAAAAATGGGTAAGCTCCCACCTGATGTTTGTTCCAGATGTAGTAAAGCTCCTGGAACATGATTTCATATTTTTCAGTCCTATGAAAAGGTAATATCCTTTTGGGAGGCTGTACGGCATTGTCTGGACCCACTGTTGGGCTTGACTTCAGCATTTCTACCAGAAATAAGTTTGTTGGGGTTTTTTGAAGAGAAATAAATTTGCAATCACAGACCTCACATGGCTTTGATATCAGCTTGTGCCAAAAAGGTGATTTTCAGGCACTGGTGTGACCAAGTTATTCCCCAGTTTATAGAATTGCATAGAGAAATATTGTTTGCATTGCAAGCAGAGCAGATTATTGCTAGCCTAACAGATAGACTAGATGGTTATAAAAAAGTTTGGAAACCATTGTACATCCTGCTAACTCTCTGACCAACTGTTGAATGAGCCCCTTAAGGAATTCTGTTAAACACCATCCCTCATGGAGGCAAGGTAGTTCAATAATTAGTATTAGAGGTATTAGAGAACCATGCATACTGGGTGATGATCAGTTTTCATACTCACACACTTTCCCTTATATGAACTGAGGAATATTTTATAATGGCTTGAGCCTTAGGATTAATATAAGTTAAACCCCCTGATGTATAATCCATTTTCTAGCTCACCTTTACAATAATCTCTCATAAATTAGGGCAGTCTATATTTCCTCTCCAGGTGGGGGTGGGAGTGGTGGTGGGGGGTTCAGGGTGGGGAGGGAGAGGGGATGGGAGGAGGGAAGGAAAAAGGGACGGGTCTTGATAATTGTTATAGTTTGGAAAATGTGATATATGGCTTTATATCTATCGTATGGTACTATTTGTTGTTGTGTACATCTCTTTTTGGCTTTAATAAAGTTTATTTAATTTAGAAAAAAGTTGGGCTGCTGCACTCTGGCTCTGTTTCTAAATTTGGGGGGTTGACAAAACCTGTAGTTACAGGCTGCACTGGATCTTGATACCATGAGGGCTCACTCATTCCCTACATTCTGAGAAAATGGAGTACAAACAGGGCATATGTTCTTTTTAGTGTTTAACAGTAGGAAGTGGAGCCAGTTCTTCTGTCACATTTGACAAACCCTGTAGCTACAGGCTACACCAGATCTCGGTACCATGAGGGCACACACATTCCTACTTGCCAAGGAAATGGAGTACAAACAGGGCACATGTTCTTTTTAATGTTTAAGGGTAGGAAGCGGAGCCAGCGCCTGTGTTATTTTTGACAGACCTCATAGCTACAGCCTGCCAATCAGAAGGGATAACATTCTAGATATTGTACTGGTATATACCAATACTAGGATAAACAATGCTGTCAGGGAGCCACTAGCCAACAGTGACCACTCTCTTGTCAAATTAGTATCTTGCTTGACAAACTCAAACTATTCATGGCACAGAAATGTTTAACTGCCAAAATGCAAATATGAAAAATATAAAGGAAACGAGTAATGATAAATGGGAAAAGACCTGAAAAATTGTTGTGCAGAAAAAGCATAGCAAACTGCATCAAAATCTAATAGTAAATCTTTCTGTGAAATAAATATTCATAACGTAGGACCCACAATTTGCCACTGATTGCAAAATAAAGGATAAATGAAAATATACAAAACATAAAGAATTATTTTGTCACAGTAAGAAGCAGGAAGCTTAAATTATTAGGTGAGAAAGTAATTACACCACGGAAATAGTATTTAAAAAATCAGTAAGGGAAGGAAAGCTGCCACAAGACTGGAGAAGTGCTCATGTCATCCCAATCAGTAAAAAGGGATCCAGGATGGAGATGTTAAATTATAAATCAATCTGCCAAACCTCCATTCCAGGCAACATTCTGGAACATATTATCAGAGATGAAAGCCAGCTTCAGATGGCCACATTTCTCAATACAGATGGAAATTAACATGGTTTCAGGAAGGGCTAGTCATGTCTAATAAACTTACTTTGCTTTTTTGAAAATGTAAGTAGGGAAACAAATACTGATAAACCTGTTGACGTAATCTTTTTGGACATTAGAAAAGCATTTGATCTTGCACCACACTGGGCAATAATGATTAAATTACAAACCATGGGATTGGTATCTACTATAACAGATAGGATCACAGTTTGGTTAAATGACAGAACCCAGTGGGTTAAATTAAATGGTTACCTATCAGGAGAGGGCACGGTATCCAGCAGGGTACTACAGTGATCAGTGCTGGGCCCAATACTATTTGATGTTTTCATCTCAGACCTAGATGTAACTGTAATAAGTTGGTGTGAAAAATATGTGGACAACACCAAGTGCGGTAGAGTGTGTGAAAATCAAAGCCAAGTAGCTACCATCCAGACTTAGATAAAATGTATGAATGTGCATTGAATTGGGGAATGAATTTCGATCAATAAATATGTGCAGTTACACACCTCAGGAAAAAGAACGGACGACACACATGTATACTACAGGGGAAACAAATTCAGAGGGTTGAAACAGAGAAGAACCTGGATATAATAATAAATGAACAATAGATTTACCCCAGGGGACCAGTGTACAGGCAAACAAGACTTGGTGAAACATCAAGAGTGCAATCAAGAGTTGGAGGGCAGATGTTATTGTCCCACCATATTGAGCATATGTTCGATCATTCTTGATTATGGTATGCAGTTTTGGCTGCCTTAATAGCAAGGCCACATTAGATCACAGAAGAGGGTTCAGAAACAGGTAATGCAATCTTTTAAAATTGTTAAGGGATGAACTTATGAGGAAAGATTACAAAGAACTCAATGCATGTCCTTAAAAATGCAGAGAACTGTTGGTGACCTACTGTTTATGTACATGTAATCCAAGACTTACAGTAGAACTGATGATGTATATGGACATCAGTTTCAAGCAGAAGCACATGGGGACCAGATGACATCCATTACAATTGCAAAAGAAAACATTTAAAAGAGAAAAAAGCAAGTTATTCTACACACAAAGGGTGGTAGGTATATAGAATTAATTGCACTGGAAAGCCATTATAAGTAAGGCCAAGACAGTATTGAAAAAGAAGTTAGATTCCCACATGGCTTCTACATCAAATATGTATTACTACCACTGAAATAGTGGGATGGGGAACAGTTTATGTGGGGAAGAGAGATGCAGGGAGCCTGCCTTAGCTCCCCCATACTACCCCCATCAGTTCACACAGTCTGTCTGGGTTCCCCCACTACTCCACCCAGCCAGTCCCCATGCCCCACTCCACCCACACCTTATTCAGATATTCCCTCTCCATTCATGCTCCTACTCCTATGTGAGCTGCCTTACCTCTGTCCTCAGCTGAAATGGGGGATTAGTTGAGAGATGTGGTGTACAGAAATAAAAATTGACTATGTGCACCTTTTATTGATTTTTTCTTTGTTTAATGGAATTTACAGTGGAAGGGATCTGGTTACAGGCAGAGTAATGAGCAGATTAGTTTAGTTTTCATAAGGGTAGTGTATGCACATTGTTCAATAAGTAGAAAAAGAAAGGGTTAAATAGAATAAGTGAAGACAGTTTAAAATGGAAATGTACTAAATGAGAACAAATTAATTGAGCAACATGAGAAATGTAGATAAAAATGAAAGCTGATTACCCTAAAGACAGAAAGCATGTGGTGGCACTGTATTGGGAAGAGTATGGTGAAAAAAGGAATGGAAGAAGTAGAAATGTGCTATTAACTTTACAATCAACAGTAGCTAGTAGTAGGAAGTAACAGGTAATGTATACAGACAACAGTGGAATGGGGTGGGCAGAGATCAGGTAGAAAAGTGATAAAGAACAAATGCCACAAAGTAGGTAATGTGAATTAAGATGAATGGTGGCAGAATTTGGGGGGACAAAGATTGGAGGGGAGAGCAAGTGCTAAAATTTGGGGAGGGATGGAGAGAGAAAATACTACAGAGCAGCTAATGCATAGAGAAAATACAGGTATGTTGGAGGAAAGAGATTGGGTAGTGAAGGTAGAAAGAGCAAGTGTTGCAGAGTATTTAATGGGAATGATGGTAAATGGTGGCATATTGTCAGGAAAGAGATCCGGAAGGGGGAAGAGCAAATTCCAAAGAGCAGCTAATGGGAATGATGGGACATGGGGGCACTTTGTAGGAGACAGAGATTAGAGAAGGGAGGAGAGCAAGTTCAATAGAGTCACAAATGAATACAGAGAATGGTGTCATGTTGGGGGTGGGATTAGAGATGAGGTAGAACAGGAATAGAGCTGGAGAGCATGTCATATATATGTAGAATGGTGATATGTAAAATGGAGAGTGGGGAAGGGAGAAAGAGAGATAAAATGAGCACACAGTGGGTATTATGAAGTACCAGGAGTTGCAAGATATTTAAGGGTGGGTGGGAGATGGTAAGTGCTGCAGACCAGCTAATGTGTATGGACAATGACAGCATTTGGTGGGGCATATATTGGGGATGGGAGAAACAGAAAATACCACACAGCTGCTAATGTGAATGACCATGAATGGCAGCATTTGGATGGCAAAGATCAAAGAGGGGGGAAAGCAAGTACCATAGAGAAACTAATGTATAGGGAAAATGTTGGCATGTTGGTGGGGGACAGAGATTGGAAAAAGGATGGATATAGAGTAAATAGTGCAGAACAGCTAATGTGAATTATGATGAGAAATTGCAGTTTGGGAGCAGATATTGAGGAGCGATCAGAGCAAGTGGTATAGACAGGTAATGTATCGATGGGGAATGTGGGAATGTTGGGACAGCAGAGATTGGGGTGGTGGGGCAAGATCAAGCGTGGCAGAATGGAAAATGCATATGGATAACTGTGGCATATTGGGGGGATCAGAAATTGGATAGAACAGTGATAGAGCAGGATAGCATAGCATGTATATAGAGAATGGCAGTATGCTGGGGGGATTGGGGAGAGGATAAACAGAGAGCAAATGACACCAGTTGGGTAATACAAAGTACCAGGAGTCTGAGACATTTTGGCAACTAATGTGTAGTGACTATACCAGCATTTTAGGGAACATTTTGGCATGCTGTGTTGGGCAGAGATCTAGGAGGGAATGGATATAGAGCAAATGGTGCAGAGCAGCTAATGTGAATGACAATGAATGGCAGTAGCTTTGGGGCAGATATGGGGGGGACAGAGCAAGTGAACAGAGTAGCTGATATGAAAATTGTGTAAAAAAGGTTGCCATTTTCTGTGGGGGAAAGAGATCGGTGAGGGAATGAATACAGAGCAAGTGGCACAGAACAGCTAATGTGAATGACAGTGAATGTCAGAGTTTGGGGGAAGATATCAAGGAGGACAGTGAGAGTGCAAGCGCTACAGAGCAGATAATGTAAACAGTGGGGAATGGGGCACATTGAGGGGCAGAGATTGGTGAGGGAAGAGACAGCAACTGCCACAGACTGGCAAATGTATACAGAGAATGATAGCATGCTGGTGGTAGTCAGAGGTGAGGTAGAAGAGGGATAGAACCAGAGACCATGTCAAGGGGTCACTGTTCATATCAATATAACAGCTGGGTATAGGAGGAAGGTTTCTAAACAGGGACAGCCATGGAGGATAAGACCTGTCAAAATACATTCTGCAAAACATTTATTAAAGGAACTGATACCCCTAGTTTTGTGTCTGATAACTGTATGCTTATTCAGATACTACAAGTAGAGTTTGAGGATTTGAGAAAACATTTGAATGTTGTACAGGACATAATTGCATTAGAAAAAAGTATAGACCTATTGGAATCGAACCTCAATAATGTACAAACAGGAGCCAGGAATGAGAGTCCACAATAGCAAGATGGCTATGTACTAGCACTCAAAAGGAGAAGGAAGGTGGAGGCAGGGATAAAAGGAAAAGAACTGGGGTAGAACTTCCAGAGACCGAGGGAGTCCCTAAAGAGGAGGAATGGTGTGTAGTTCATGGAGGTATTAAAAGAAGGAGAAGGCATACCCTAGGATATGTCCCAGTGGAACTAAGAAACAGATACTCAGTGTTAGAGTATGCGGACCAGATGGAACTTACAGAAACAGTACCAAATAGGGGATCAAGTCAGAAAGCAGGTTCATCAAGCAAACAGCAAGAGGAAGGAAGTGCTGTTAGAACTATGCTACTCTACTGGACTAAAGAACTAGAACTCTATTACAAGCAAACAGCAAGAGGAATGAAGTGCTGTTAGAACTATACTACTCTACTGGACTAAAGAACTAGAACTCTATTGCTGGGGACTTCAATTTAGGATAAAAACAAACAAATACAAACAAATAAAGAGTGTGTTTGTCTGTGTTGGGTGAAGGAATTGTTATCTGTGCATTTAGCTAGGTGAAGAAAAAAATTGTGAATTAGGGTGAAGGAATTGTTATCTGTGCAGTTAGCTAGGTGAAAAACAAATTGTTAATTAGGGGGAGTGGCGTAGAGAGCAGGAAGCCAGGTGTTTGCATTTAAAAACTGGCCTAGATAGTTTGTGGCAGAGAACAGCAAGAAGAAAGAGATGCTGTTAGAACTATACTACTCTACTGGGACTATATTGCCCTCCATCCCTCCCCTCCACACCCTCACAGTTAGCCAGTTCAACTTTTATAGGCACAGGATTTGACTAACAACAGGAACTTCCTGTTTGGGAGCAGGAAGGGAGTGATAACAGGCACAAAAGAATCACCATCCTAGAAGGAAAAGAGTAGCTCTCCATCACCTTCTAGCTGCTGGAGGTCTGACTCTGAGCAAGTAAGAAGGAGATTACTAAGGAATATAGGAACGTACTGTCCCAGAACAGGATGATCAGGATCTGTAAGGTCTCAGAGGTAATAGGAAAGTAGAGAAAAAAAAATATATATATATAAAAATAATAAATAAAATAAACAGAAAGAGGAAAGAGTAAGTATACAGAACAACAGTTAAGGGACCACAAATAAAGACATGCTTGGGGTGGTGCAGTGCAGTGGCTGTGGAGCAGCAGTCTTCCAGGAGATGTTCTGGAGGATGCGGTGTTACCTCATCTGCAGGCACTTTTCTGGGCTGAGGGAGGAGGTTGCTCATCTCCAGGCTGAGTTGGCCACGATTTGGAGAACCTCCTTTTCCACCCAGGGACCACCAGGGCCACTACAGCTACCTCAGAGGTTGCCAAGAAAGAGGAGCGGTTGGACCACAGTGGGCTCAGGGAGGGTGAGGGTGGTGGACAGAAGTGAATTGCTCCAGTTGTACCTCTCCACAATTCATATGCCATTCTGGCAGAGTTTGGTTCCTCTATGGAGGAACCCACAGTGGAGATGAAGGAGGATGCTGGGAACCTCCACAAAGGAGACCCACAGGAGGGTGGCATTGGACCCCACAGGGGAAGGAAACAACTCCTGGTGGAGGACTTCATTATTAGGAGGGTGGAATTGGGGGAAGGAGGGGTGAGGGAGGTAAGGTGCCTGCCTGGCGCTATGGCTTGGAGGGACAGGGAGTGAATCCTTAAGATCGTGGGAGCAGCAGCTCGTGGGAGGGAGTTGGATGTCATTGTCCACATAGGGAAAAATGACCTGGCTGGGAAATCAAATCAAATCAAATCATGTTTATTTATAAAGCGCCTTTCAAAATCAAGGCGCTGTACAAAAATAAATAGAACAGGAAAATCCAAACACTAAACAATCATAACTATAAAGAATAAGCCAAGGTAAAAAGATATGTCTTTAAAGCAGTTTTAAAACTGTCAACGGTCGGGCATTCTCTTAACCAGCGAGGTAGAGAATTCCACAGGGTTGGAGCCGAAAAGGCAAAGGCACGAGATCCCGAAAGCTTCAAGCGAACCCTGGGAATCTCTAGCAATCCCTCACTGGCGGAGCGGAGAGGACGGAGGGGGCAATAGGGAACCAGAAGATCTTTCAGGTAACCGGTTCCCTGATCGTGTAGGGCTTTACAGGTTAGTAAACCAACCTTAAAGGTGATCCGCCACCGAACAGGCAGCCAGTGCAGTTCGCGAAGCACAGGCATAATATGACTGGTTCTAAGAGTCCCAGTCAAAAGCCTGGCTGCAGCGTTCTGCACCAGATGAAGGTGGCGGATATCAACCCCTGGTAGCCCTAGGTAGAGGGAATTGCAGTAGTCCAGATGGGTGGTAACAAAGGCGTGGACCAAAGTTGGAAGGTCCTCCCGGGGAATCAGATGTTTCACCCGGGCGATATTCCTCAGATGGTAAAAAGAGGATTTGACAACAGCTGACACTTGTGATTTCAGGGTCAGACCATCATCAAAAATAACACCCAGATTTCGCACCTGTCGAGAGCTAGAGAGCGGTACACCACCAAGTAATAAACCCGATGGCGGTCCAACACCCAAGCCCCCCCCAGGACGACCAGGATCCACAACCAATACCTCAGTCTTATCCAGATTAAGTCTTAACCAGCTTGAACTCATCCAAATTCTGATCTCATCCAGGCAGTTATTAAGTACGGAGAGTGCATCACTCTGATCGGGGAGAAAGGACAGGTACAGCTGAGTATCATCTGCATAGCAGTGAAAACTCAAACTGTATCTCCTGATGATTTCTCCCAATGGCAGCATATACACTGCAAACAACATGGGAGCTAAAATGGAGCCCTGTGGTACCCCACACGGTAGGGAGAAGGCGTCAGAGGAATAAATTCCGGTGACAACTCTCTGAGACCTACCAGTGAGGTAAGAACGAAACCACTTGTGGACTGTACCAGACAGCCCACAAAAAACCCGCAGTCGCTCCAGTAGCACCCCATGGTCTACAGTGTCAAATGCAGCAGAAAGATCAAGAAGGACCAAAATGGTACAAGCCTTTCGATCTCTGGCCATTAGGAGGTCACTCAGTACCCGAACAAGGGCAGTCTCAGTACTGTGCCTTTTCCTGAAGCCAGACTGGAGAGTATCATAGACATTATGAGAAGTAAGATGATCATCCGATTGCAATGCAACTGCCTTTTCAATAACCTTACCAGCAAATGGCAGGTTAGAGATAGGCCGGTAGTTAGCTGGACAGTCTGGGTCCAAGGAGGATTTTTTTAGGAGTGGTCGAACTACTGCCTCCTTAAGGGGGTCAGGAAAAACCCCCCTCTCCAAGGATTTCCAGACAATGTCAGCAAGGATTGGGTAGATAACTTACACAACCTACTAACAGATGTGTGGACCCGGATCCAAACTACAACTAGTTGGTCGCATTGTTTGGATGATCTTCACAATGTCCATGAATTCGGGCGGTGAAAATCTAACCAGACAGGCCGAGGATTAGATACCACCAGTCGTCCACCACAATCCCCCGAAGGAGAGGTCGGACCAATACCAGACCTGATGCTGGCAACCTGATGCTGAAAGGATCAGTGCTGTGCAGGAGGAGTTTGTGGAGTTGGGGAGGGGCCTTAGACAAGTAGCATGCACAGTAAAACTCTCGGAGGTGCTGCCTGTGTATGGTGTGGGTAAGGCTAGGGTACTCCACATCAAGGGATTCAATTAGTGGTTGGAAACTGGTGAAGAGCTAAGGGTTTTGACTTCATTGGGGGCTGGGGCTTCACCTGGAGGAATACAGGCCTATACTGGCGCGATGGTCTGCATTTCTGAAGGAGGTGAACCAGGATCCTAGGTAATAGGTTTAAATGCTTCATTGGCAAGCATTTAAACTAGCCAATGGGGGAGGCACTGAAAAGGAGAAGGGAAATCCTAGCTCCCCCCAAAAAAATCAGAGTAGATAATGAGATAAACACCAAGATAGATCAGTCGATAGGGAGAAGAGCAGGGGTAAATGGAGAAAAAGACAAAGGCAATAAGGACAGGGATGGGGCAAAAAGGAATAAAGCCATCAAAAAATGGAGGGTAATGAGCACCAATACCCATAGTCTAGGTAAAAAGCTCCCTGAACTGGTGGCTTTGACAGAATTGGGATGCCTGGATATTGTGGCAGTCACAGAA
The DNA here is from genome assembly GCA_016271365.2 of Neoceratodus forsteri. Classification (NCBI taxonomy): domain Eukaryota; kingdom Metazoa; phylum Chordata; order Ceratodontiformes; family Ceratodontidae; genus Neoceratodus; species Neoceratodus forsteri. The sequence goes on from CM057452.1 coordinate 1,205,382,700, forward strand.
ACATGGTACACTGATAACCATGACTGGGATATCAACATACCAGGGTACACAATCTATAGAAGGGACAGGAAGGGTAGAAGAGGAGGAGGAGGAGGAGTAGCTCTCTATGTAAGGGAAAGTATCAAAGCAATGAAACTAAAGGGTAAACAGCGAGGATAGGAGGCACGCACTTTAGGTCACCCTGGAGACTGGACATAGCACCACAATCCACACAGGGGTTGTATACAGACCCCTGTCTCAGGGGGAGAAATGGACAAGGAAATGATAGAAGGCATCCTTAGGATGGCAGAGAAAGGGGAGATATTGCTGTTGGGGGACCTGAATATGCCAGATGTTAACTGTAGCACCTTTGCTGCAGCCACATCCAAGAGCAGGGCCATTCTTGATGCCCTACAGGGGGCATGCCTCAGACAGCTTGCTTTGGAACCCACTCTGGAGGGAGCAATCTTAGACCTGGTACTCTCAAATGGGGATGGAGAGAGAATCTTAGTCCGAGAAGTGGGTAGCCATCTGGGAACAAGTGACCACCAAATAGTGTGGTTTACGATAAACTTAGCTGTAGAGTCAAGCCATACAAAAGTGAAGGTACTGGACTTCAGGAGGACTGATTTTGTCAAAATGGGAGAGTGCCTCAGAAAAGCCCTAGCAAACAGGCAACAAGGAGGGGTGGAGAAACAATGGGGAAACATCAAAACTGCCATCACAGAGGCAACAAGCCTTTGTGTGAAGCAAATAAACAAATCAAAATGAAATAAAAAAAACACTACGGTTCTCAAAAGAGGGAAGATAGCATTCAGGAAGTATAAGGAAACACAGAAGGAGCAGGACAGAGAACTGTACCAGTTAAAGCAGAAGGAAGCAGGGAAGGCAGTCAGAATAGCAAAGGCCTAAACTGAGGAAAAGATAACCATCTTGGTTACAAAGGGGGATAAAATCTTTTATAGGTACATAAGGGAGCAAAGAAAGACTGAGGCAGGTATACTGAGGCTGAATAAAGAGGAGGATGGTTAGGCAGAGAGAGACAGTGAAAAAGCAGAGATACTGAACAAATACTTCTACTCAGTATTCACAAAGGAAGAGGAAGGGAAGGTACCTAATCCAGTCAATAGAAGCACTCTGTATAGGAGGGTTGATACCTGTCCTTTCACAGAGGAAAGAGTTATGAAAGAACTCCTAAAACTGAAGGTGCATAAAGCAGTTGGGCTGATGGGATTCACCCCAGAATTCTAAAAGAACTAAGGGGAGAACTAGTATCACCACTGACTACCCTTTTTAACAAATTATGGGAGTATGGTGTGGTACCTGAGGACTGGAGGAGGGTGGATGTGATTCCCCTTTACAAAAGTGGGAGCAAGACAGAGACAGGAAACTACAGGTCTGTCAGTTTGACCTCAGTGGTAGAGAAAATGCTGGAATCAGTTCTGAAGGAAAGAATTGTTGAGTACCTAGAGGCCAGTGGGGCACAGGACCCAAGGCAGCATGGATTCACAGCAGGAAGGTCATGTCAGCTGAATCTAATCAATTTCTTTGACTGGGTGACCAAAGCAGTAGACCAGGGATGGACTGTGGACATTGCCTACCTAGATTTTAGCAAGGCATTTGACACAGTCCCACACAAAAGATTAATACACAAATTAGCCAGCCTGGGAGTGGGTCCCATGGTGGTAGCCTGGGTAAAACATTGGCTGGACAACAGGACACAGAGGGTAATAGTAAACGGAGTCCACAGTGAAGAAAGGGGGGCTACTAGTGGGGTACCAAAGGGTTCAGTACTGGGTCAGGTCCTTTTTAATGTCTTTATAAGTGACATTGCAGACGGACTAGAAGAAAAAGTATGTCTCTTTGCAAATGACACAAAGATCTGCAACACGGTTGATACACATGGTGGGGTGGAAAGGATGAGAAGGGACTTGGCAAGGTTGGAGGAATGATCAAATGTATGGCAGCTTATTTTCAATGCAAAGATGTCCAAGGTAATGCACCTGGGAAAATAAAACCCCAGGGCAAGAGTACGCAATGGGGGGGGTGAGATAATGACAACAACAAAAGAAAGGGACCTGGGGGTAGTTATATCAGGTGACCTAAAGATGGGCAAGCAGTGTAAGAAGGCAGTAAGGAGGGCTGGGGGGATACTGGGATGCATAGGGAGAGGCATCACCAGTAGAAAACAGAAAGTTGTTGTCCCTCTGTACAGACAATTGATGAGACCACATCTGGAGTACTGCGTGCTGTTTTGGAGACACCATCTCTGCAAAGACATAGACAGGGTGGAGGCTGTCAAGAGAAGGGCAACCAAAATGGTGCAGGGTATGCACCAGAAGACATATGAAAAAAGACTAAAGGAGCTTAATATATATAGCCTTGAGGAAAGGAGGGAGAGGGGGGACATGATAGAAACGTTCAAGTACTTCAAGGGAATCAACAAAGTCCAGGAGGGTGGCATCTTTCAAAAAAAGAGATGTGCAAGAACATGGGGGCACAATTTGAAGGTAGAGGGTGGACAGCTCAGAGGTACTGTGAGGAAGTATTTCTTCATGGAGAGGGTTGTATATGCATGAAACAGCCTTCCTGAGGAGGTCATGAAGTCAAAAACAGTGCAGGAATTCAATAATGCATGGGACAGACATAAGGCAATTCTAGTGGGGGTAGGAGGAAGTAGACTGTTGGTTAACTAGGATCTGCAGCTTATCCATTAGGTAGGACAATGGGCAGACTAGGTAGGCCAAGTGGTTCTTATCTGCTATCAAATTCTATGTTTCAAATTCTATGTAACTAACTCCTAATGTTACAAATAATAATAAACAAATAATAGTAGTTGGGGTTTCAATTATTAAGTACACAGACAAAGTGATATGCCAAGGACAGAAGGCAACAACAATGGTTAGCTCACTTTCAGGAGCAAAGATTGAGGGTATCAAGGAAAAATATAGTTTTTTTTCTTGAAGTAGCTTCAGATACCCTTATTGTTTTACAGATACAGTAGATACCAATGATGTGAGTAAAAGGAAGTTAATCGACATTCAATGAGACTTCAAGGGGGTGGCGATGCTGTAAAGAACAAAGCAAGTAAGCTCATACTATTGGAAATTATTCCAGGTCCTCGGTTAAGCAACCATAAAAATTAGGAAATTAAAAACCTAAATGGTTGGTTGAGGAGGTGTTGTGGGCACCAGGACTTTTAATTTCAAAGAAACTGGGACAGATTTAATATGGATCAAGGACTATATGCTCGAGATGAACTTCACTTGAGTAGACATGGAACATGGTTACTGGCAAAGAGAATAAATGACTCCATCAAAAGAACTTTAAACTGAAAAGGGAGGGGCTAAGGGTGGATAAGCAAAATGTGCATATAGGCCATAGAAGACTATCCACTATTAAAAAGAACAAAAAGAAAGGATGTTAACATCCTGAAGGTATCATTGACAAAGGCAAGAAGCTTAGTTGCTAAAAAAGAAGAGTTGGAACTCATTATGATGGAGGAGGAGATCCATCTGTGTGCAGTGGCTGAGACATGGTGGAAAGAAGGTGACTGTTGGGACATGGATATTTCCAGTTACACTCTGCATAGCAGAGAGAGAGAGAGAGAGAGAGAGAGAGAGAGAGAGGGGAGTTGCTATATATGCCTTCAGTGAATTAAAGGTAGAAAATAAGAAAATGGGCACTGAGGATGAGTTTGATCTGGAACAGGTATTGCTAAAATTAATACCAAACAAGGGCAATAAAATTATTATTGGTGTCATCTACAAACTATCAGTAAGTTGTATGCACCTAAATAGGAAGCTAATTGATACTATAGCTACCTTGGACCCAGAAAATAGGATATTAATACTTGGGGATCTTAACATGCCAGGGATTGTTTGGAGTTTGATGGAAGGTAAATCTGCTGTGGAAAAAGGACTTAATTGAGGCTATTAACTGCCTCAATTTGGAACAGCATAAAGCATTCAATACAAGAGAAATTAATATACTGAATGTTGTTTTGAGCAATTTAGGAGATTAAGTAACAAATTGTAGAGCAAGGGGATCACTTTGTGAAAGTGATTAAGAGGCGGTGCTGTGTGAGGTGATGTTGGAACACATAAGTGTAAATGGACATACTAAGATCAGATGTTACAACAAAGCAAACTACACAGGAATGAGACAGTATCTAGGGTTCTGGGACTGGGAACATGAGTTCAAAAACAATGATCTCAATGAAATGTGGGAAGCATTGGAGATAAAGTTGCAGCATCTAATTGATCAATATGTACCAGTTAAAGAAAATATATTAAAACAGGGAGAATTCCAAGATGGATGAGTACATCTATAAAACATAAAATCAAGAAATGGGGGGGAAGTACAGTATATAGGAACGCAAATACTTTACAAAGTCAGGCAACATGGTAAAACTGCAAAAAAAATACTAGTGAGTGTACAAGGGAGATTTAGAAAGTTTAGAAAGGAAGCATGAACTTAACTTGGTAACAAAGGTAAAATACAACTATAAGGCCTTTTGTAACACATTAATTATAAGCATGGGGATAGTACACCTTTGGGAACCTTTGTTGCTAAGGATGGCCAAACAATAACTGATGAAAAGCACATGACAGCAGTGTTAAACACTTATTTTAGCAGCGTGATTAATAAAATGACCACTTCTAGCATGACTGCAAAGCCTTTGTCTGATACTCCAAAAATTAGGATATAAATTATGTGTATACAAGGCTTATGAACCTGAATCCCAACAAAGCCACGGGGCCTGATTCATTACACCCAAAAATTCATAAGGAAATGGTGCAGTAGCTGGCAGGGCCAGTGGGAGAAATCTTTCAGGAGTCCATGAATACTGGACAGACAGTATATTCTAGGAGTAAAACAAAGGTGATCCCTATATATGAAAAAGGAGATAGAAAATTAACAAAAACTATAGACTGATCAGTTTAATATCGATTCTGGGTAAAGTAATGGAAGGGATAATTAATGAGGAATTGGAAAAATTTCTAGTCAGAACTAATAATAGGGACCCTATACATCATGGCTTTACTGGTGGGAGGTGTTGCCTCATGAATTTGTTGACTATGAGCAAGCTTCAAGGCCAATTGAGGATGGAAAGGCTGTTGACATGGTATTTTTTGATTACAGCAAGGCCTTTGATAAGGTACCAAATGATGGTATTATTTGTACCCTACAAGATCTAGGGCTGAACAACTGATTAATAGCCTGGACTGAGTCTTGATTGGCTGACGGAGAGCAACAAATAACAATACAGGGAATGAGCTCCAGGTGGACACTAGTTACTTGTGGAGTGCCCCAGGGCTCGGTGCTTGGATCAATTCTTTTTAATACCAATGTGACTTCAATGAAATATGATGTTGTATGGATGGTTAAGTTCGCTGATAATCCTAAAATACAGTCTGTGGTAGACAGCATCGAGGAGGAAAGAAAAATGCAGAGGGAACTAAATAAATTGGAAACATGGGCACAAGACATAATTAAACTTTTAACTTAGAAAAATGTACTGCAATGCACATAGGAACAAACAATAGGTCTACATCACATTTCTTGGGTGGTCAAGAGCTCCGGGTATTGACCAAGGAAAGGGATCCAGGGACAGTTATATCAAATGACCATACCTCTAAAAAACAATGTCACACTGTCACAAAGAAGGCCAACAGTATCTTGGAATGCATATGAAGGCATATTACAAGTAGGGATAGGAGGGTAACTATGCCTCTCTGCAGTTCTTTGGTGATCCTGCATTTGGAATATTGTATCCAGTTTTGGGCACCTTAAAAAGAGACTGAGATTAGATTATGGAGGGGATGCAGTATAGGGCACCAACGATGGTGAGAAATCTACAAGGCCTACCAGTGACGGAGTCTACATATGGGCGCTGGGGAGCACGCCCCCCCCCCTTCTTTTTAAATCACAGTCTCCTTATTCTTTTAATATTAGAGGAAAAAGAATACCCAATTTCTGCTGTATTGCACCAGCGCACCCGCCAGAAAGCATGAGCAAGGGGTAGTTAAGCTCAAATCAGCTCTGCGAGAGGGTAGCATGAGCTCTCAGCAGGAATGTTTGAGAGAGCGAGAGGCAGCTTTCTCGAGGACACATAGTCTGTACTTTACTGAGAGAATCATTGGGGAAATTACACTGCTTGTATTGTTGATGAACCTATAAAATAAAAGGTTGAAAACTGGCAAGGCACTTTTGAATAACAGCAGTTTGATTTTATGTGGTCTCGTGTAAAAAAAAAAAGTCTTCTTTAGGTTTTATTCCTGTTATCGTAGGCTAAAGTTTAAATCGTGAAAGTCAGTAGGCAGATTAAACTAAACTGGCCTGGCTACTTGTGTATGTGTGAATACTGTCCAGCAAACCTTTTCTTTCATGAATTTATGTCAGGAGTGAAAACATTTTCTGGACAGTTTAGTAGGACCCACCCGGTGGATACTGAAGTCTAAATAAACATCTGAATATTGAAAAAAAAAATGATAAAGGATACACCAAAACATTTTGTTCACTTTGAAAACAACTGCAAAAGTCATTAAAACTAAAACTACTACAAAGTTCGTTATTGGAATACGTTTTTTTAAACTATTGCTTCAAGGAGCCTTTGCTGTTGCAGGGAACACTAATTCTGTTCATGTAATTCTCATCATACCTCTCAGTTGTCCCCGATTATGAGGGACGTTCCTCATTGTAGTCTTCAAAATTGCTCTATCCCTCATTGAAAATGTGCTATCCACACACAGAATAAAGGAATAATGCATGACAGGGTGTGTGTCATGCTGGGATAACGCCACTCCTGGGGGGGTTGGGCACGAGGCCGAGGCCGAGTGCATCCAATGCCCCAGGCATGGCGTTATCCCAAACGACACACACTCTGGAATGCATTATTCCTATTATACAATGGCTCGTTGTTATGCAGAATAAAAAAAATAATTTTAAAGATGTTTTTGTGTGGAAAAATATTTTTGGTTTTTTTAAGAGCAGATGAAACAATCAAGCTCAATGGGCTCAATGGGCTCAAGCTCATCTACAGGTTCACAGTGAGGCTGAGACTAGACCTGTGGTGACGTGCTGGGATAACGCCATGTGTCCAGCCCCAAACTGACCAATCACAGTCCAAGATTCTTTCTTGCCACTGTATAATGCGCTCTAACTTTAAAACAACAATTCAGAATATTCTAAGATAATTAACCAAAGCTAGACTTTGGACATGTGCTGCAGTGGTTTCCAAAGTGTTATGAGCTTGTATCTCCACGTCTGAGGATGTGTTCCTCATTTTGAGTGCCTACATCCCCCATTTTAGTGACAGAAAGTTGAGAGGCAGGTTCTAATTTTTACAGCCGTCTCAGAGAGGGCATGGTAAACACGTAACAAGCATCACAGCCCATTGAGTGCTCATTTCAAACTAATTTAAAACAAAAATCTGAAGTTTAAAGCACAGTATCCATTTGTAATGCCTTTTACCTGTCCAAGTATCCTCTACCCCCCCGAAATATGTAAATTCTGTGCTGCTAGCCAGTATCACAATAAAGTGACTTAATTATGTCATCTAAGATTTCGTTTCATGTAGTTTCCCTGAAATGAAATCTATAGCCTGTAACATTTTAGGTGTAATTGCTTCATAAAATGCACCTCAAACATGCCGGACATAATATTGTTATTATTTATTTTTGTATTTTCACAAATGAATGTTTGAAGAGAAGAAATAGCATTTGTCCTGTAATGCTTTATTTATTGTTTTAATAAAAAAGAGAAATCAGTGGCAACAAAAACATTTAATAAAGTTTATGCTTTCAGTAGTATTGCACTGCAGCAGCAATTTGATAACAAGATTGACGTGCCTTAACAGATTTCAGTGCACTTTAACAGATCGTCTACGTCTGATCGGCTGATTTTTTTTTTATATATATATATGAAAGATGGTATGATGGTATTAATACTCGGCGAAATCGGATGGGTAAATGTTTGTTTTGGTCACACTGTATTACAATTGTCCATAATTTTCAGGGAAACTTCAGATTACAACCCAATCATTTGCTATGCCTCTTCTAAAACTGGTGTTTCTAAGAAACAAAACAAGTTACATATCAAAGGCATACATTAGTTATTCCTCAGACTTCTGCCAAGTTTATTTGCATATTTTAACTACCCTCCTAGCTTTATTACCTTTTTGCAGAAAGTGTACACTATTGTGGTAATTTATCCCAAATGTTCTCAGATTTGTCACATATTTGTGCGTGTGTGTGGGGGATATGGTTTGGATTGGTTAATTTCGTAAACAGCACTGAAATTACAGTTGAAATATGGGTCTGTTTGAAAAACAGGGTTTAAAACATTTCCATGCAGCAATTCGTTCACCTTTTGAGTAGACATAAAAACTATAAGAAATATAAATGAAAACAATACAGTGGACATTGCATTGACTCTTTCAGGGTCTGCACCTCTTCTATCAGCTGTTGCCTTTATATAATACTAATTGCAAAAAAAACACTTTAAAGGGAACATAGACCCTCTTGTTTACATTTTTTAATATAATTGTAAATGTGGGCATGTGTTAAGTCTGTTGAGCCCCAGAGTGTATTATAGTGTATGGTTTTCCCTTGTTGTGCATGGATTTCAATCCTGACAATTTTTATGTTGGCTTGCCGAGCTTGCGCAGCAGTCAACATATTGGGAGAGTGCAGCTTTGGAGGCATGGCTGCTGTTGGGCGAATGCAGGGCATGCATTTGTAGGTGCGTCCCTCATTCCCCAATAAGCCAGCATGCTAGCGCTGACACCAACATTATGTAAAGTGGACAAAACTTCTAAACAAAGTGCCACTGCAATCAGAGACAAGCTCGTCATGCAGCGTCACTTTGTTTAGAATTATATCCACTTTACCAGCAAATCCCCAGTATAGGGTAACTGATGCCATGGCCGACGGGGGTCCCCCGTCAGCTCCACTGTCCTCCCCCCGAGTACAGAGTGTCATGTTGGGAGCCCACCCCAGCGTGGCAACTGATGCCATGGCCAAAGGGGGTGCCCAATCCCCCATCAGCTCCATGCCCCCCCAGCCGTCCTTCTGCCACGCTGGGAGCCCACCCTAGCATGGCAAAGTCCCGCGTTGTCTTTTTTTTTTTAAACCTGCAAATTAAAAACGGTTCCACGGCGCTTCTCCCTGCCCCACCCACAACCCGCACCCACCCACTGTACACCCTGCCTCCACACACCCCCCCTCACCCCATACTTACCTCCAGAGTCCGGCGCGAATATCTACTGTGGACCGGGAACACGTCTGCACTCTTCAAAGCTGACCGCGAACTGAGAAAATGCCGGTAAGCTGTATAATTGGCTAGATAGGGTTTTTTTCAACTTTGTTGCATGTCTCAGGCATTTTTGGGAATTTTTGCACCAAATTTTCAACATGGGGTTTTTGGGGCCCCTCCTCATGAATACTGTCACTGTCATGGCGTTTATCAGCCTTGGAAGGTGATTTCGCAGTCACTGCATGAAATCACCTTTCAAGCCCATTAATGAAATGACAGTGGCGGTGCCCTCTGAAAAAGCCTAAGTTCCAAATTTGGTGGAAAAAATCCAACAAATGCCTGTTTTTCGAGCGTGCGTTGTGCAGTTGCTACGCAGGCTCGTAACTTCGTGCATTCACAATATTTTACTGCCGGATTTTCAGCATTGTCATTTTTGTACACCTCCTTGTGAACAGTACAGCTGTCATTTTCCACATCCTGCCCAAAATGTGTTTCCGCACTTCCGGCGCACAATAGCGCATTCGTTGTGGGAAATCAGTGTTTGGGCCAGATAATGAAAATGACAGTGACACAATTCATGAGCAGTGGCCCTAAAATGCCTATGTTGAAAAATTGGTGATGATACTCCATAAAATAACTGTGTTATGAGCGTGCGTTAGCAGATTGCACGCACACTCGTACCATCGTACATTTGTGATATTTTCAGTCTGGATTTTCACCATTGCCATTTTTCCACACCTCTTGATGAACAGTACAGCCGTCATTTGACATATCATGCCCAAAATGTGTTTTCGCACTTCCAGCGCAGAATAGCGTGGTCGCTGTGGGAAATCACTTCTTGGGACACTTTGAGGAAATAACAGTGACACTGTACATGAGCAGAGGTGCTAAAATGCCTATGTTGAAAATTTGGTGCCAAACGCCCATAAAATGACAGTGTTGTAAGCGTGCATTGCATATTTCCCACGCACCCTAGTAGCTTCGCAAATTTGGTATATTTACATGCCACATTTTCAACACTTGCATTTTTTTACACCTCCTTATGAACTGTGCAGCTGTCATTTCTCACATCCTGCCCGACATGTTTTCCCGCACTGCACTACCAAACACCCAAAGGGACACCCTAATGCTTGTCACTCTCTGCAGGGTGGGGGTGGGTTGGCATCAGTTCAATACTTCACTGTCATTCCTATGATGCATCTGTCTAACTCCTGCACTACCAATGCCAATGCCAGCAAGCCAGCATTCGGCATTGACAAATGCTTGTCTTGTTATGGTACAGTTGAAATGTCATAAGAAGTTGTTGTGGTATCATTTCTGACATCACGTCTATACCACAACATATTTTCAGTCTTGAGGTGTCATGCTGATTGGTTGAAGTTGCAGCCTTCAAGAAAAACAAAGGGGAAAATGGTGGTGCCATTTAGCAAGTGGATGACTATGAAAGTTCAGACACTGACAGATGTGCATACAGTAGCTCTGCGGTACTAAACTGTACCTAGTCATCACCTTTTTTATATTTCTTTTTTAAACAAGCACAATATCTGTCAACTAATGAAGGTCAAGAGTGATTGAGACTCAGTAGCAATGGTTTCGGAGAGCAAAGTGAGTGGTGCAAGCTGGAGCACAGATTGCAGACAGTAAAAGTCTTATGATGATGTCTCCTGGTCTGTTTTACACTAAAATGCTAGGCTCTTCTGCTTTTTGAACAATGCACTATATATAAAACAGTGTGTGGGTGAATGTACATCACGAAAGATATGTTTCCATCTCTGGGATGTGATGCCATCATACAGACCTTCCTAGCTTTGCTTTCAAGGTCTGTATGACATTATCACATCCCCTCAATGGAAACACAGCCTTGTTGTGTATGATCACCCATACACTGTTCTATATGTTTTATGTGTTTGTTTTGAAATAGACTTTTTTTTTGTCCTTATTTAATGTCCATATTAATGCAGCCTATTTCCAGCCCAATATTACGCAGAAGACTTGACCCATCCATTCTGCCTGTTCCTGCTTACCTATACTATTAACACAGACTGCACCTGATCTACAGCTCTTTCTCCCTCCCCCCTCATTTCCACTATGATTCTCTTGTGCTTATCACATGCATTCTTGAACCCCACCACTGTTTTAGCCCCCACCATCTCTGCTGGAAGTATGTTCTATGAATCCACAACTCTTTCTGTGAAGAAGTATTTCCTTGCTTCTGTCCTTAATCTACCCTTTCCAGCTTCATAACATGTCTCCTTGTTCAAGAGCATCTATTCTTCTGAAAAATACTTCCCTCCTGTATTTTATTTACCCCCATGAGGTATTTAAAGAACTCTGTCATATCCCTTCTCTCTGTACTCTGTTCCACAGTGTACATATTGAGGTCCTTTAGTCTCTCCTCATAGGGCTTTTAATGCAGACCCTAAAACATTTCAGTTGCCCTTCTGTGGACTGCCTCCACTCTGTCTTTGTCCTTCCAGAGATGTGGTTTCTAGAACTGGACACAGTACTCTAGGTAGAGTATTACTAGCAGTCTATACAGAGGCAACATCACCTCCCTCTCTCTGCTGATGATACCCCTCCCTGTGTACCCCAGCAACCCACTAGCCCTCCTGACTGCCTTGTCGCACTGCCCAGCCACCTTTAAGTCATCAAATATGATCACCCCAGGTCTCTTTCCTGTTGGTGGTCATCAAATACCACTGTAGCCATTCTGCATTCCATCTCTGGGTTTTTGTGCCCTAAGTGCATTATTTTGCACTTTATCGCTTTATAACCCAGCTGCTACACTCGTGACCATTCCTCTAGTTTTCTTGGGTCTGTGCTCATCCTTTCCACCCCCCCCCCGAGTGTACACTCACTTGTTGATTTTGGTGGTGACTGCTAAGAGGCAGACCTTCCCTTCCAGCTCCTCTGCAAAGTCACTTATAAAGAGGACCAGTCCCAGCACTGATCCCTGAGGCACCTGCTAGTCACCCTCCCTTCCTCTGAGTGAAGTCCATTTACCACCAGCTTCTGTTGCCTACCACCTAACCAATTTCTTATTCAGTTTACCACCTTTGGACCCACTCCTAAGGTGCCCAGCTTAATTACTACTGTCCCATGTGGTAATGCCAACACTATGTCACATGATTGTTCAAATGCTAAGGAACACAATACCATCAATTTGCCTAAGTTCCAGGGACCTTTTACCCCAATTATTCATGTCTCTACTATATACACTTTGTGCTTCAACCCTAAATGATGAATTAATGTGTTTTTGCAATTAATTTCCTTAATTTTTGATTCGTACATCTCATGATGAACACTGCATAGTGACACTCACTGCTCCAGACATGTACCTTGCTTCATGAATGGCCCTGCAGGTCACTCACGAAGCAGCTTCATGGAGATGCACACTGCAGCAGTTCCTGCAGCTTGCTTTGTACATGACCCTGCAGGCCACTGATGAAGCAGCTTCATAATAATCCACAGTGCACCAGACCTGTAGCTTGCTTTGCAGAGCAGCTGCATAGTGACACTCACTGTGCTAGACATGTAGTCAGGGCCCCCAGCACTCTGCAGCATGTAGTTCTGATTTCTGTGGAAGGACTCCTAGGCTTCTGCAGCAGCATTTTGTAATTTCTGCAGCATGGATTATCATTTTCTATGGCAGAATACATTCCAGTCATTGGCTAAAAAATATGAAGTGATGTCATTGATGGCATCAAATGGTGAGCATAGAGGAGCAGCTTAGGGTAAACATAATGGAGAAGGGAGCAAGGCACTATGGCAAAACCGTATGTGAATGAAAATTCACCAAGAACAATGAATTCTGCAGAAGTGTATATATTTTGTGGCATGATGCAAATTCTGTGGCCATGGAATCATAGCATTCTAGGGGCCTTGCCTGTAGCTTGCTTTGCAAGGCAGTTGCAAAGTGGTGCTCACTGTGTCAGACCTGTAGCTTGTTTGGCAATGCAGCTGCTTAATAGTGCTCATTGTGCCAGACATGTACTGTAGCTTGCTTTGCAAAGCAGCTGCATAGTGGCAATTACTGTACTTGACTTGTAGCTTGCCTTGCAAGTGACCCTGCGGGACACTAAGAAAGCAACTACATATATAGAAGTCAACTACATGTTCACAGACATGACCCTAGAAAGCCATCTAGATTCTTGTTATTTTGAAGACTGTCATAAAAGTGAGGTTATATGTCACAAAAATTGGTTTTGCAGGTCATGAGTTACGAAAGCAGGGCCTGTTGTCATGTTATGTTTTAGCCTAATTTCATTAATATTTTAAAAGGATTTATTTTACCAAAAAATACTTGAAGAATCAGCCTTTCAGTACATTCTATACTGTCAACCACACAAGTATTGGACTTAACCTTCAAAATATTGTCTTGTGTTTGATGCACAAAAGTTTTCTTTCTTTTCCCAAGTTTTGTGACTGTTAAGCCTTACAAAAGTGGGTGGGCAAGTCACAAAAGCAGCATCACTTGTTACAAAACCAGGACCTGCTTTCATGACTCGCAACAGCCAAATTTCATTTATATTTAAAAAAGTATTCTTTTTTCCATATACATTTTCTCCCAGCCAGCAGCTCGTCCTTACAGGAGTGTACCCCGTTCATAGGTATATGTCCTGATCAGATCAAGGGGTACCGCAGCCATAATATGCCTTTATACTGCATTTTTCACATTGATTGGATTTTATCTTTTGAATCTACTTTTCTTCCCATCCATCCTCCACCCCAGCCCCCCACCCTGAGTCGCACCTGGAAGTGAGGGTGCCTTTCCTGGTTACCAAATTTTAATAAATAAATGATATAGCTGGCAAGTGTGTTTTGTCTTCCCACATCCCCCCCCCATTACATAAGTGATACATTTTAATTCTTTCCTTCTCTTCTCTGCTTAATACATGGTGAACCCACATGAAATTACTTTCAGAAAATCTGTAATCACACACTTAGGAGTTCTTAAAATTAATGCTAGTCACTCCTTAGGCTGTGCAAAGGAGACATTTTTTCCTCTAAAAATGAATAAATTATCTCTAAAGTCAGTAGTGAGTAATGTTTTCAAGCCTGCATTAGAGTTTATTTTTTTTTGCCTGTTTGTTTATCCAAGGAATCTTGAATTGGTTTAGCATCCTATGCTGAGGTGGATGCATACGCCCTTACGTTGTTGTCTCTATCCATTCGGGTTCTACTATAGAATTCTCTGGCAATAAGGGCCATAAACTACATTTTATGGTTTACAAATGGCCCTCACCACCTGCATATAAATCAGAAATACACAATGAGTTCACTAATGGGCAAGTTAAGATGGAAAGAGGGGGAACCCTGAGTAAAAATTCAAATAAAAGAACCTCCATGCTGATATTAAAGTACAAGGGTTTTAATCCATGTGCATTTATGTTTCGTCAGATGTCTTCCTAGTTAAAGTGGTCTTTACAGTGTGTTAGAACTCTGTTACCTTCAAACTAAGAGTGTTTTTTGGTCTGTACTGAGGCCTCCTGAAATTTCTTCTGCATAGGCTTGAAAATAGGGGATGACACAGGTGTAAATTCATAAAGTATCTTGCTGTCTCCACTTCAGTTTGTTTGCTGGTCAATTTTATTAACTAATCAAGGGGTTGGGTTGCTTGTTCACAATCGGTTGCCTTAAATCCAACTTAAGTCAGGGAGAATGCTTTTTTGGCCCATTTGCGTATATTGTTTACAGGAATGCGGACTTCTGTTGTTGTCTGAGTGCTTTCATCAGTGAGCACCACTTGTGCTATGCATAACCAGCCTCATGCAGCTGCCCCACATCCTTGCACACCAGGTTCTACATCACGGCAAAGCCTGCCTTTCTGAAGTTTCTGATCCCGGTTGTTAATATTCAGCTAGTTTTCCCTGTCTCCAGAGAGAATGTGACCCAGCTATGGTGACTGTCTCCCTCCGGTTCCTTGACTTTTTCAATGGTGATGACCACATCCACACTGCTGAGAGGGTGATCATGAACCTAGTACCCTCTTGGACATGCTGCTGTAGGAAACAGTCCTTAAAGGTGGACATAAATTTGGTTTCAGCTCTGCCACAATGCCTCTCAACATACCAGTCTATGCCCAGAAGCTGGAATTCTCTCAGGGTCACCACTGCATCTGAACTGGCTGCGCTCATTATTTCCCAGACCGGCTGGGTGTCATGCTCCACTGAACTGTTTGGGGGCTGTAGCACACAATCAGGATGACTCTGTTGCACCCCCTTTCCCCTAGCTCGATCCAGATGGACTCAGTCACAGTTTGCCCTCTCATCATTATGTCCTCCACAGTAACTCCCTTATGAAGGGAGTCACCTCACCCCATTCTGTCACAACTGTCCTTCAATAATAGTCTGCATCCCTCTATTTTGGATGTCTGGTGATCTCCCTAAGTCTCCATTAGGGCCACAAAGTCTTGGCCTTCAAAGTACATGAGATCCTCAAAGCTCACTCATTTTGGAGAGTGCACAACTCATACTGGCCTGCATACAAGTAAGGATTGTTGTCTCCAAATGCTTCCTTGACCCTTATGAGGTATATTTCCCTTGTGCTCAACTGCTCTACTGTCCTTTCCACAATTGTATGAGCTTGTGTATCTGCCTTCTACCCATGATCATTCCCCATTTCATCAGCTAGTCCCCCTATCTTCTAAATTAAATCTACCTCACTGAGCTGTCCATTTTCCAGATCAGTACCCCCTCCCACTGTGCACAAGTACACCTCAACCTGAACATAAAGGCATCCCTTGTCACAGAAGGTCCTCCAGCTGGCCAGGAAAACAAAGCACTCCCTCATGCACCAGACCACCATAGCCTAGGGTTAGCATGCCTGATGGTCTGTTTTACTTCTTACTAGTTCCAAGGGCCAGGAGGATCTTGAAAAAGAGCACCCTGGATACCATTCCCTTCACAAACATTGCTAATTCTATCTGACCTCCTTATTTTCTTGGAACATTTGTTTCCTATGTCATTCATACCAATGTTGATGGCTGCTACCTGCTGCTCCTCCTTCCACACATCTGCATTGCTTAGCCATAAATAGCACTCAGACCATGCTCCAGACAGGCAGACCGCCTCTACTGAGCTGCCATCCAGGGCCAGCAGTATCCCATCCCCCTCACTAATTGCCCTGATAATGAAATGCTGTAATGGCTACTACCTTCCTGACCCCTTCCCCAGCCTTTTTTTTTCCTTTTTGGCAGCTTGGGTGTCCTGGTGCCAGGTTTTCCCAGATGAGAACAAATCATCCATTGGCCCCCACTGTACCTGGCCATCAAGAAGTTGATACTTGTTGCTTGTATCCACTGGCAATGATGTTACCTCATGACTTGACCTGCTACCTCCCTTCTCCATTCTGATTCATACTGATCCCTACCATGTAATATCAGAGTTCCTACTGCTCCCTTCCCTGTCTATCCCTGCCAACTGCTAACTTCGCAGCCCTAGTGCCCAAATATATAACTTCCTCTCCCCATCCTCATCATCTGCCTGCTTACCTCTGCACCCTGTGGTGCATTCACACAGTATGAGCTGTTACAGTATCAGACTCATTCAGTAGTTACTCTTAAGTTAATAGCAGAAAGCTGGGTAGACCATACCATTGTTTCCAGTTGTGAAGACTGTCTTGTGTTCTGTATTTTGGATCAAAGGATTCCCACCTAAAATGCTTTGCCGTCTTATTTTGGGCAGAGATGGGAAATGTCACTTACTGAGTGTAATTTATTTCAACAAATCGTACAGTACATAAACCTCCTGTCTGGAACTTGAAATGACCTGTCCCCCTAGGTTGTACAAATAAATACAGGAGCTCTGCCCCCTGATGAAGAACAGTAGTTTGAAGCACTGGAGCACTACACCTCAGCTCAGAGGTCACCATAGTAACCTCCCTATATGAGGACCGGAGAGGGAAAAGAAAAATTAAACAAGACACTATTGCATAGTCAAGAAAGGAGAGATGGTGCCATAGGTGGCTAACCTTAAGGAGTAGAAATTGTAAAGGATAGATTAGGCTAAAAAAAAAAGAACTGTTGCATCAGATTTAAGAAAAAGTTGGTCCTCAAGAGTGGCAGGATCTCTCTGTCGCATATCCCCCACCTTAAGAGAGAAGCAGTTATTTCAGACTGCTTACTACCTTCTTGTCCCAAGAAGCAAAGTAGCTTCCACCCATCCATCTTCAGAAACTCTATCTCAGGGTCCCTATTAATGTCCAGTATCATAAAAAGACTTTCTATCGGGTGAGTAATTACCTGTTCCAACCCCACCAGACTTGTCTGTTTCAAGTATGGGCCCCATCCTAGGTTAAACCCCTCTACATAAACCCACTATGTACTGTATGTTGATTCATTCATTTCACTTGCTACTGATACAGACACCTGAGGGTAGACACTCTAGGTGTTACCAAAGTTTCCAATCCTTTTTAAATATCTGTGCTTATTTCATCTGACTGTTACCATCTGGTACCTTGTGACCTGTGTGGAAGGCTTCCCTTTTTCCAAGGGTGCCATTTCTTTTCTATAATGACCCCTTCCCTTTGGGGCACTCTTCCTACTCTCCATGAACCTCTGCTGAATGGATGTCTTTTGTTCCCAGCAGGAACCTCCACCACACTGCACACTGGACAGGTCCTAATATAGGCCACCACCTGTCTGTATATACCAGGCCAGTAATAAAAGGAGTTAGCCAAGTCAAGATACTTCTATGGCTCAGATTCCCACAGGGACTGGAGTGAGCAGCCTCCATCACCTGCTGTCTGTAGGCTTCAGTTACCACTTCATGGGCATCCACACTTTTTGTATAGATCCTGAATAGCTGTGCTACCTTCAGACTGCTTTGCCCAGCCTGCAGAGTTGGACTTTCCTAGGTTAGATACAAGAAGATATACATAGTGCACTGCATTTTATCCTCACAGTTTGGAGGAGAGATCCCAGCTAGCTCTCTTTAAAGTCACATTCTAGGAGTAAAAGTGACAGTTCCTAATGTGAGTCATATAATTACAGTAGCTAACCCAGTGGTATCTTTAAACCATCTTACCTCAATGAACCTTTAAAAGCACATTCTATTCTTCTGTTATAATGTATCTGTGCAGCTGGATGGGAGGGAGGGAGAGAGGGATGGAAGAATGCTGTTATATAGGGGATACTGCAGCCACTCTAGATTAGGTCTTTGATTAGTCATGTTTACTATTTGGTGAGCCTGTTTAGTTATCTATTGGTCTGTGGTTGGGGCCTGTCAGTGAGAGGACAGTACACCACTATCATCTCACCCCAGGATTTTATACCACCTTCCAACCTTTGAGGAGCACAAGTTATACTGTCTCTTCATGCCCTTTTGGCAACTAGTTTTTGTGTGGGGATTGGGCCTTATATGGTATTGCTTTGCCCCCCACACCACCATTAATCTGCATGCCCTCCTTGACATTAATGTACTGTAACAATTTGACAACATTAGCATCTTTAGCCTGCAGTATACCCCAGTCAATATTGTTAATAGATTTAGCTGTATCAATACAAGAAAAAGTCTCTTCATCCTCATAAGCTTCTTCTTGCTTTCTTGGAGTCTTCAACCCCATCACAATATCACTAGGGACAATCTTACCTGGGGTCTCACATTCAAGTTATGTACTTGCATCTCCAACCTCTGACAGGTAACATCCTGGGAACACAGACAGCAATGGAATATCCTGCTCAGATATGTATTCCTCCTCCAGCTGAGCCCAAGAAAAACACACCTCTGATTCTTTATCCAAACTCTCTGGCAGGGTCCTATCAAGTTACACTTGGAATCCTTTCTTCCCCAGAATGCATCCCATTGACCACCACCCTCTGGCTTCTACTCATCAGATAGCTCTCCACCCAACCTATTATTTTCTGTTCCACCACCATTTTAAGTAGTCCCTCCCCATTGATCTTATTCCATAGTTCCTCACCCCCCATCTCCTCCATCCCATTCATTTCAATCCTGAATACCCCCTGAACTTGGGAAAATCTGCTCACCTGAGGTCCATGACCTTCGTGTTCGTTTGACTCACTTCATACCCTGCTCTAACCCTAATGATCTCTGTGTTATGATAACTTTCTCCTCAGCTAACCCCCACCCCCACTCCCTCCACACTATTCCCATTGGTGAGGACCACATCGAGTATGTTACTCTCCCAGTGGGCTCACTGACCAGTTGTTACAGGAAGGCTCCCTTGAGGGACCCTGGGATCTCCCTGCTTCTAGCTGACCTTGCTGCTGGGATATCCCAGTCTATATGTGGGAGGTTAAGGTCACTCATCAGCAAAATCTCCCCCTTCTGTGCCATTCATTGAACCTCCTGCAGCATTTGCATGACCACATCCTCGCTCTGCAATGGGGGTCTGTACACCACTCCCAGCCTTATTGAGGCCCCAGCCTTTCTCTCAAGTGTAGCCCACGTTTCTACTCCCCCCAGCTCTTCCTGCCTTCCATGACCTTAATGACCTCCCTGATGTACAACACCACCCCACTTCCTGTCAGCCCTATCCTTCCTGAATAAACTATACCCTGGGATCCCTACTTACAAGACCTGGTGCTCGGGCCACCAAGTCTCTATTATGGCTACAATATCCAGCCTCTCCCCCTCCATTATTGCTTCTAAGTCTACCATCTTATTCCCAATGCTTTGTGCATTTGTGGAAAGTCTCTGAACCACTTGAGATCCTCCAGGAAAGCAGAGTCTACTATCAAGTAGGTGTTTGAATTGTTGCTGGAAGTTGTATTCAATAAAACTACTACCAACTTTTTTGTTAATCATATACAGCCTTAGTAGATTTGCAGTTTAATCCCCCTCCCCACCCCTGTATTGAGGCTGCATATATAGTACTGTCTAGTCAACCTGTTCTGTAAACCAAAAAATAAACCTATTGATATGTGTAGGATGATTGCCTCTAGTGGCAATAATCTTGATTAATTACATTGTTTAATTGTACTTTATTTCCCATGTCTTCCAAGTTATCCAGTGCCACACAGTCAATACTCAGCGTGCAAGACCTGGTGGTGACATCAATTGGTTCCAATATATAGAAAAAATCGATCACAATGGCAACATCAAAAAAAGTGCAGTACTGCAACCATCCATTTATACGTTTTTCTTCAAAAAAGCAAATGTATCCATAGATGATTCTCACAATGTAGGTAAGTGTACAGTCTTCAGAAACCACGTACATCATGCAAGAAAAATCAGTTTTAAAATTGTCATAAGCTAGACATTGTATGCCTTACCTTGTGCTATGCTGGCAACCCTGGTTCGGGAATGGATTCAGGTCATTCAGAGGTCGGGCAGGGCAAGAAAGGATTGAGCTTCCACTGACAGCTTTCCTTCCTCTGGGCTGGGGGAAGCAGCATTGCGCTGTAGACTGACACCTAGTGGAGGCTTGGGGTCAGCATAGGTGCGATGCTAGGAGGGGGTGGACCCATGTACAGAGTGTAAGACTGCCTCTACAGAGGTGGAGAGAGTTACCCCACCCATTGCATGTGTGTGGGTCTGGGGAGAAAATGGAAAAAGGATCAGAGCTGGCAGGCTCCATGATTGCAGCCTGCACACACACCTCCCTCGGCAATCTAGATGTTGGCTTCCAGGGTTGGGGGGAGACCAACCATCCTTGCCACCAACCCTGTTATGGGGGGTGTTAACCCATGGGAGATGGCCACTTGGAGTGGGTGTGGGGAAAGCCTTCCTGGAGAGATGAGGCCCCTCCAAGGGAGGGACTGGAGCTGCCTGCCAGTTCCAAAGGAAGGTGGAAAATATGTACAGTATATGGAAAAAAAATTGTCATAAGCTATTTACGCAATAAAATACAATAGAATGTGTGTCGTAATGGGATAACAGCTCACCTAGAGTGGGTCACAGTATGAAGGTGAAGGTGAAATGTTTCTGCCACCCTAGGTGTGCCATTATCTCATCACAACGCCCACTAAAGAGTGCTGTGTTACTATTATAAAATGGCCCACTTGCATAGAGAATTATGAGGAGCCATTTTGTTTTACACTTTGCGATGTAAGTATAATAAATCAAACAGCAACAGAAAAATGTTGCAAGTTGAGAAAAAATAGTTCCTATCACTGAAATGGAATTCACTGGAATATCAGGAATGCCAATATATTACTGTTTCTAAACTGGAAATATAATGCTGTTTGCCATGAATACCAGTATATTGCCCATGTGTGATTACCTAGTAATGATGCATAAGACTCTATGTTAGTTAGCATTTACTGTCATAGGAATATAATGGGGGGGCAGGCCATGGGATATGCATAAACAAAAAAATAAAACAGATCACTTAAGCCCATACATGTGATGCCGATGGTACCCACAGCAACAACACTGTTTCATATCCTCTCATGGATTTACACACAACCACCACTTCTACAGGACCATGGTTTTGTGCATGGAGTACCATTTTAATAGAGCAAGGGTTAACTATCATCATCTCTGCAGCCTGTGGCTTTTCTCCTTCCATTTTCTCACCAGTGACACTAGTGGCACTAATGTGTGGTTTTACCAGTGCCTGGTGCCATCCTTCTCCTTCTTGTGTCCTAGTATTTTATAATTCTCACCTTTTCTCTTCACATGCTTGACATTATTTCCTATCTTTTCCAAACCTATTTTATTTCTGTGTTTTCTACATT
Source organism: Neoceratodus forsteri (assembly GCA_016271365.2). Lineage (NCBI taxonomy): Eukaryota > Metazoa > Chordata > Ceratodontiformes > Ceratodontidae > Neoceratodus > Neoceratodus forsteri. Next base: position 1,205,404,580 of record CM057452.1, read on the forward strand.
CAGTAGATGGCAGGCTGTTCCAGGCATCTGCTACCCTCTACATGAAGAAGTATTTACTCATATTCCCTCTGAGCCTTACTGTCCTCCAACTAAATAGCGTGACTCCTTTCCTCAGGCTTCTTTTATATGTAAAATGTTACCTTCTTGTATCTTATTACTACCTGTTTGGTATTTGAACATTTCTGTCATAGCCACCCTTTTTGTCCATTCTTCTACAGAATACTTATTTAGTTCATTGAGTGTCTCCTCATAAGGTTCCTGATAGAGGCCCTGCACCTTTTTGAAATCCCTATTTTGTACTGAAATTCACATATCAGTGTCCTTCTGGAGATGGGGCCACAAGACTTGGACACAATACATGAGATGGGATCTTACCAGTGGCCCATGTAGGGGTAATATTTCTTCCTTCTGCCACTACCCTGTCAATGTCCATATGAAGGTGCAACCTTCATACTTGCACACAGTACTCTAGGTGTGGTCTCACCAGCATTTTGTGAAGTGACATCACTACCTACCACCTTCTGCTATTGATACCTCTGCCTATACACCCCAACATGACACTCACCCTCCCTGCAGCCTTTTCACTCTGCTTAGACATCTTTTGGATATCTGAAATGATGACCCCGAGGTCCTTTTCTTCCTTGGGGGTCGTCAGGAACTCCTGCCCCATCCTGTAGCTTTCCCCAGGGTTCCTTCATCCCAGGTGCATTATTTTGCACTTCGTTGAATTAAACCTCAGTTGCCACACCTCAGATCATTCTTCAAACTTCATCAGATCCATCCTCATTCTCTACACCATCTGGAGTATCTACCTTGTTATAGATCATGTTGTCATCTGCAAACAGGCAGATCTTTCCCTCCAACCCTTCTGCAATTCCACTGATAAAGACATTATACAGGACTGTTCAAAGGACTGATCCATGAGGTACCCCACTGGTCACCCCTCTCCCCTGATTGGATCCCATTTTCCACCACCCTCTGCTTACCTTTTGTTGACCAGTTACTAACCCAGTTAACCACCTTGTGCCCCATGCTCATATGTTGTGCATTAAACATTGTTATAATCTTCAATATAATTATAACCATTTTAATTACATTTGATTTCAAGATAACACATCGGCTGAGGAATTTGAACATGTTGAAGATTATACAGTTAATGACAGCACATCTGAGAATGCTTCAGCCTTAATGAATATAGACACCAATCCAAACTCAATCACCAGAGCTACATAACAAATAGACATATGTGATCATGTCTCAAAACCAAATATCGCAGAAAATGAAAATTGCATGTTACTCCAACATCAGAAACCTGACATTAGTTTTAAGTTTCCAACCAAATGTTTTACTGATAGAAGAAGAAAGTCAGGTAGTTCTCTGAGGCAGTGCCAGAGAGCATGGCTAGACCACTTTTGCCTACATTGTGTATTCAGTAAAGGAAGATGGATTGTGCTGCCTGGCATGCATACTATTTCCAACACCCGGGCAGACAAGTCATGCCAAGCTTCTTATTGAGCAGCCCTATTATTAATTGGAGGCATGCAAAGGATAATATTCATCATCACTCTGCATTAGAATATCACAAGAATTCAGAGGTAAAATTGCATGCATTTCATACCACAACTGAAAAAAGTTCTCTAAGAGTGGATTTATCATTGTCAAACTCCACAGCACAAGTTGCAAAAGATTGCATATATCTGATATCAGTCCTAAAGTGCTTAGAGTACAGTGGGAGACAAGAAATTGTACTTTGTGGGCATAGGACTGACTCTTCATTAGAATCTAGGAACATCAATCAAGGCAACTTCAAAACACTATTATATTTCCGTATTGACACTGGTGATCAAGAATTAAAAAATCATCTAGAAACATGTAACAGAAATGCCACCTATATCTCCAAAGCTGCCCAAAATAACCTTCTACAATGTATACAATAGTATCACCTCTTAAATGTAACTGCTGAAAAACTACTATGTATTATGTCCCTCGCTGTCTAGTGTAATGTACCTGTGCTGTATGCTACCCCATGTATTATTCCATGTAATTCCCCGGGTCACCCCTGAAAAAGGGACCTACTGGGCCCAGCGGGCTTACCTGGTTATCAAAATGTAATAAATAAATAAATATTCAGCAACACATTGTTAATGATATCAAACAGCAACAGCAAGGGAGGTCACGTGATGGCAGCCTGATCGAAGGTCGCACTCTCCCGGAGCTCCGCCGATCGCTCGCTCTCCTTTACAATTTTACGGCACTCTAACGCTCGCAAATCGAAGCGATCAGTCGGGCGAGGTTTTCTTTTGGTCGCAGCTGAACATCGGGTGTCGAGATGGAAGGCTACATAAAGAAATCGCGACCGAAGCATTCGCCCCCGCAAACGCCCGAAAAACTACAGGCCGCGAAGAGAGCAAAGCAGCAGGCCACTAGCCTGACCCAGCTCCCCATTGTGGATTCACCGCTCATGGAGGCAAAGTTTCTTGAGTTTATGAAACCCCTGCAAGCCTCCATTTCCACTCTAGCGGGGGATATCCAGGAAATAAAGCTTTCGGTGGACTCACTCTCCAGAAGGATTGGGGATGCAGAGACCAACATATCTTCAATAGAGAATAGACAAGTTTCTGCAGACTCAGAGATTGTGATGGCTAAAAAAAGAATTAAGAAGCTTGAGGATAAGCTGGAGGATCTGGAGGGGAGCAGCAGAAGAAACAATTTGGTGATCATGGGCATCCCTGAAAAAGAAGAAGGAAATGCCCCAATCACTTTTATGCAAAAATTCTGCTGCAAAGTCACAGGTTCTCCTCCCGGAGGGGGAGACTATGTAATAGAAAGAGCACATCGAGCTCTGCGCCCCTCCGCACAGGGGCAACCCCCCAGACCTCTGATTTTGTGTTTTCTCAACTTTCTGGACAAACAACAAGTTTTGGACAAAGTCAGAGGGATAAAGGAGCTGTTATGGGAGGGCAACGAATCAGGATTGTGCAAGATTTGCCTCATTCTGTGAGGATTAAAAGGCAAGAGCTGCATCCTATAGTCTCCAAGCTTATTGCTGCATCGAAGCCATTCAAGGTGAAATATCCTGCGATATTATTGGTATCTCATGAGGGGAAATGGTTATCCTTCGAGTCTCAGCAACAGGCCCACCAAGAGTTGCAGCGGCTACTACCGGACCTGTTTAAGTAAACTCTCATATTATTCATCTGTGCTTGTTGGACTCTCATTCATCGTCCTGTAATGAGCGTATGATTTGGGTCTGTTCAGGACATAACTTTCTTGACTGTTGCAAGGGAGTGATTTTTCTTCCCTTTCCCCCTCCCCTCCTTTTTTTTTTTTCCCTTCTTCTGGAAGACTGGCCTACTTTGGATTTCTTATACAGGGGCAGGGCTGGACTCCCGAGCTTTCTACAGGGTTGGGTTACATTGATTTGTAGCAAGTCAATCTACCAGACCCACTTCCCGAGCTACAGAAGAAGCAGTACTGAAGTGAGAGGATCAGATCATGGCAAGAGAAGGAAGACAGTGAAAATGAAGAACGGAAGAAGGATACTGAGGCCTTTTCCCTCCCTTTTTTTTTTATTTTGTTATTTTATTATTTATTTCGGTGATAAGTACTTTTTGAGGAACATGGGGTCTACATATTGTAATCTAGTCTGCTGTGGGACAGTCTCATGTGGGGCGGGATTGGGGGCTCCAGGCGGGGAGTGAGGGATATTCAGTTTCAGGCTGTTTGGATGAATATCATGTGGCAGAGTAGTTTGAGGAGTGCAGTTTCTCTGAACTGGGGGGTAGGTTGCAGGTGGGGCGGGCGGCAGTTAGAAAGGTTTGTTGTAGGGTGGGGGGAGAGGGGTTGGTGTGAGCGAGTTACCTGGAGGGGGGGGTTTGAGGAATTTTCACATTCAAGGGTATGTTTATAGTTGGATTTCTCTTTTTCTTATGTGTGCTTGCATTGTTCTGACAGTGGCTCACATTTTAATACCCCATATTACTTCCCAGACTGGTCCCCATCATGATTCCTTATCAGCTCTATGACTATACCGTATAATTTTGTCAGTTGGAACATTAAAGGAGCCAAGGATAGGGTCAAGAGGCAGGTGGTGCTAAAACACCTCCTTCGCCTGGGGGCGCACATTGCGTTCATTCAGGAAACCCATTTAAAAAGAGCGGACCTTCATTATTTCAAAAGAATGTGGGTAGCTCAAGTTTTCGGGGCTGGGGCGTCATCTAAGAGAGCGGGGGTAGCTATCCTATTTGCAAGGGGCGTAGCCTTTAAATTGGTACACGAATGTTGGGACCCGGAGGGCCGTTTTGTTCTTGTCCACGCTATGTTAGCATCTCAACCGGTAGTACTGGGCTCGATTTATGGTCCTAATAGTGAATCGCCTGTATTTTTCAAAGATCTTTGCCATAAAATGGACCTAGATGCTCAGAATATCACCATTCTTGGAGGAGATTGGAACTTGGTACTCCAAAATGACTTAGATAGATATTATAATAGACGTAGGGGCCTTACCCCCAACCCAAAGAGCCCTGAAAGGCTTTATCAATAAATTAGCCTTAGTCGATATCTGGCGCTTATTTTACCCTGAAAGGAAACAGTACTCTTTCTACTCTCCAGTACATCACTCTTACTCGAGAATAGATTATATTTTAATGAGCTTATCTGCAGTTCCCAACGTTTCTCAAGTAGAGATCTCGGCAAGGGTGATATCTGATCATGCTCCAGTTAGTGTAAGGTATAGGCCCTGTCCAGAGATGCGTAGATCTACACAATGGAGATTAAATACCCAAATTCTAAAGGAAGAATGTTCACTAAGGAGCATCAGGGACTGTATAACATACTTTATGGCAGATAATAGAGATTCCATTGTCCAAAAAGATTTGATTTGGGCTGCCCTAAAATGCGCTCTGAGAGGGGAGTTGATTAAGATGGCCTCTAGGAAGAAGCGGGGAGCAGAGGGACAGATTGGACTCTTTGTTATCTTCTATTCAAAGGTTGGAACACAGTCTATCTCGTACCTCAACTGATTCCGAATGGATTAAATTGCACCAATTACAGGCCCAATACTCGGATATAGTTTTCAAACAAGCAGAACTGTCTCTTTCTCGAGTTAAGCTACAATATTTAGATATAGGAGAAAAAGCAAGCAAACTTCTAGCATGGCGCGTAAAACAAATTGACTCATCACAGTTCATAGCAGGGGTCCGAGTAGATCAAGGGGATCGGATCTGTACAGACCCAAGAGAAATTTCAGAAATTTTTGGGGATTACTTTCAGAAATGATATGCCCAGGAACCCGACTCTAGTTCTTCTGTTTCAGAAATTGCAGCTTACTTAAATGAAGCGTACTTGCCAAAGCTATCTGAGGCTGAGTCCAAGTTTTTAGAAGCACCAATTGTAATCTCTGAGATACACCAGGCTATCCTTCAGTTGCCTGTTGATAAATCCCCAGGTCCCGATGGTTTTCCGAGTAATTTCTACAAAGCTTTTTTGCCGGATATCGCACCAATTTTACTTGATACTTTTAGATTCTGGTTCGACTCTGGTATCTCTGATTCGGGGTTCTTAGAGGCTACAATTTCCCTAATTTTAAAGCCAGGTAAGGATCCATTTAGTCTAGACAGCTACCGGCCAATATCGCTTCTTAATACTGATATTAAAATACTTGCAAAAATATTGGCTAATAGACTGTCAATGGTGATGGATCGACTCATCTGCAGGAAACAAGTGGGGTTTATGAAAGGGAGATTATCCCATGACCATATGAGGAAGCTTATTCACCTTATGGCAGTAGCTAAAGATTCCAAAATTCCAATGGCACTTTATCACTGATGCAAAAGGCCTTGATCAGGTATCTTGCCCTTTTATTTGCCTCCTTTCGCTTTTGGTATTCCCCCAAATTTCCTAAGTTGGATCAGAATCCTATATTCTTGCCCTTCGGCGAGGGTGAAATGCAATGGTTTTTTGTCACCAGCCTTCAAGTTGGAATGTGGCACTAGACAGGGCTGCCCTTTGTCCCCTTTATTATTTAACCTGTATTTAGAGCCATTACTATGAAGGCTTATGAAGAATCCTTTAATCGAAGGCATACAAATAGGGGATTCCAGATATGTTTGCTCGGCATACGCGGATGACGTGCTATTACATATAGAAAATCCAGGGACCTTGAGCCCTTCTATTCTAAATGAGATTATTTGCTTCTCTAGAGTATCTTCATATAAATTAAACTGCGCTAAAACCAAAGTCTTCCCTCTAAATCACCTTACGAGGAGAGCAGACTTACAGGATTTAAGGGTTGCATGGGAAACCAAATCCATTACATACTTGGGCATACACATCAATGCGAATCTCTCTCAAATGTTTAAAGATAATTTAGGCCCCATAGTGCAAGAGATCTCGGAAGATCTTAAGAGATGGGATTCAGTTTCCTTATCATTATGGGGTAGGATGAATCTTATAAAGATGATGGTTCTCCCAAAGATTCTCTGTCCTTTAGACATGCTGGGAACCTACCTACCTAAGAACTGGTTCTTGAAGATACAGAGTTATTTAATTCTTTTTGTGGCAAGTAAAGCTACCATCGATCATATTTTAAACTCACGGCTCCCAAGTCTAAAGGCGGATTAGCTCGCCTTCCCTTTATGTATTACCTAGCCCAACATGTTAGTAAAATGGCCTTTTGGAAGGGGGACCAGACAAGAGCAGCTTATACCCCTCTCTGGTTGGACATTGACTGGGCTCTGGCGAAGAGGGCGAAATGCTCTTTACATGCATTACTGTTTGCCCCTTTGACTTCTTTACCTAAATCCTTTAAAGATAATCCTTTGGGATGGTCCTTTAGTGCCTATCATCAGTTGCAATGTTATTTTGGGGCCCACTGGTGGTCTTGTGGTTCCCAGCCCATTATAGATAACCCTCAAATTAAAATTAACGGATCTCCTATTCTGGTAGCTTTCTGGCCTCAGATAAGCAATTGTACGGTAGATGATTTTTGGGATCAGGATGGACATTGCCCTTTTGAGGTCCTAAAAAAAAAATGGGGTCTTACAGATACTGATTTTTATAAATGGCTACAGATCAGCAAGGCTCTGACTCAGGTCTTTTCTTTGGGTGGTTTAGCTGATGAGGGAAAGATAAATGTCCACGCCCTTTTTATGACAGCTAAGCAACAGCATGCAGTAGCCAAAGTTCGCAGACTTCTCCAAGAATGGGATCACAGACTTCCCTCCAGAATTTGTTTCTATTGGGTAGAGGCCTGAATATTAGTGCCTCCTCAAGAGTATGGCAAACTCTGTGGAGCACAGCATATAGATATATCAAGCAAGACAGGCTAAGATTGGTCCATTTTAATATTATGCACCACCTATACTTAACTCCTACCCATTTATTTAGAAGGGGTGTGCTTGGCTCTCCTCTTTGTGGGAAGTGTAAAAGAGAAGATGGAACCTTATATCACTTATTATGGCAGTGCCCGGAGGTTCAAAGGCTTTGGAGATCAGTGGGTACCCTGCTGGACCCTATCCTTGGCTCTACCAGATTGGAAGCCCCAGAAATTTAGTTACTGGGCGCCTTCCCTGCTGCCACTACCAAAGCCTGGAGGGCTCGTGTCTCCCTGGTCTCAGCTGTAATGAAGTTGTTAATTCTGAGGCATTGGACCTCGGATAAGGTCCCATCATTGGTTGAGTGGCACAGAGAATGCGCACTGGCTATACAACTTGAAAAACATATAGCAGATATGAGGGGCAAACAAGAGTACTTTGCTTCTTTATGGGGTCTGCTCGAGCACTTTCTGTTGACTTGGAGACTGTCTAATTAAAAAGATTTGGCTCTTTAAGCAAGTACCTTTAATCTATGGTTATTTTGTACCTTCCTCCCATATTTTACAGTTGGGGGTGGGGTGGGGGAGGTTGTGGATTTTGGGTAGTTATTATTGATTGTTGTTATTCTGTCGGAAAGCTTTATGCCCGAAGTTTGTATGTGAGTACTGGGATTTTATGCTTTCTCTGTAATACTAATTTGGCTATGTGGTTGTAATTGTGGTTGCTGAAAAAACAATAAAAATTTTAATAACAAAAAAACAGCAACAGCTAGAAGAATTATGTTCCATCCAAGCAGATGAGATGATTGATGTGAGTAACTGGGAACAGCTGGGAATAGTGCTTAGATGCATAAAAGGTGGCCAACCAGTGCAAAAATGTGTAGAATTCAAAGAATGTGAATCTGTAACAGGTAGTGAAATCTGTAACAAAATCCAGTTATTTCTTAAACAGGTGGGATTAGATCCCACACATTGCATGGGCCAAGGGTATGATGGTACAGGGAACATGGCTGGTGCACAAAAGGGTTGTGCTATCATATTTCAAAAAGTCGCTCCACAAGCAATATATTATCACTGTGCGAGTCATCGATTAAACCGTGTATTTCCCAAAGCCTGTCAACTTCCTGAGATAACATGCATGATAACTGCAATAAGGCAAGTTGGAATCTTCTTCAGGTATTCACCAAAATGCCAATGTCATCTGGAAAATGCCTTCCAACAAATGAGTGATGAAAGAATCAAACATGGTGAAAAACCTGTGGATAAACAAAAATTAAAATTATCTGAGACACGATGGGTGGAGAGATATACATCCATAGAAGATTTTAATGACTTGTACAAAGTGTTAATTAGCTGTTTAGATGGCATAGCAAACAATGGTGAAAAAGGATGGGATGCAAATAATGTTGCTGAAGCAAATGATCTATACAGCTCCATCACCAAACCAAGCATTCTAGTTGCATTTCAGTCATTGAGACACTTTTTTCAGTTTTAGTAAAGCACTAAGCAAATTAGTGCAAGGGTCTTCGTGGGACATAGTTTACACATATGAAAAAGTTCAGCTTATCCTCGCTGAGTTCTGCAGTATTCAGAAAAATCAGGAGAAGGAGATCCAAGTCCTGTTCAAAGGCATGTCTGAAATGGGTATAATGTGTAACATGGAGGAGCTAGCCATTCCTTGGCACTGCAAACAGTAAACTAAGAAGAACAATGTAGAGGCTGAAACATCAGAGGCATACTGGAAGAGGACAACCTTTGTCCCTTTTCTGGACCACATAATTTCAGAATTTTCCTGTAGGGTTACAACAATGTCTTACACAGCTGTGAAAGATCTTTCTCTTATCCCATCAAATCTTGGAGTCTATCTGAAGAAAAAGAAAATGAACTAAAACTGTTCTTTAGTTATGGCTTACCCTCACAATCATGATTTCACCAAGAAATCAAATTATGGAAAAGAAAATGGCAATCTGTATCAGCCAACTGTTTGTGTGTGTTGCCACATGATTTAAAAGAAACTTTTGCACATACAAATATGCATAAGTTTCCAAATGTAGCATTTATGTTGTATATTCTATTGATAACTCCAGTGACATCTGCCAGCATTGAAAAAGACTATTCTTCTCTAAAGTTGATTAAATCACACCTGCGGAACACAATGCAACAAGACCGTTTGAATGCTTTGCTATTACTCTTCATACACAGACATGTTTCATTGGACTACTGAGCTATTATTGATAAATTTGCCAACAGACATCCAAGGTGTATGTTACTGCTAAATCCTCTGAATTAATATAAGTGATGATTATTATACAAATAAATTAAGTCTTTGTATTGGCATTATCATGTTACATTTAATATTGACTTTCTATTCAACAACAACGTATTGCTGTGAATCAAAACATTAAATGATTAAATAACAAGCTGTTAATAGTTAAGATGCAAAAAAAGTGAACATCTCTGTTCAACAACTTATTGCAGCCAAACAATACATTAAACTATTAAATAATGTGGTGATAATAGTTAAGATGCAAAAAAATGTGAACATACTTTTGAGAAAGTTATTTTTAATTTGAATGTAAAACACAACATTTTCAAATGAAAATATAACACCCATGGTGTTATTTTAATAAGGGTTTTAAATAACTAAATTATCTTGAATACTGAAACAGTTGTTCTCTAAACATTACAAGTTAAATGTTTGTCATATCTTACTGTTAATAAATATCTATGTTTTATTAATTGAATAACTACACATTTTCTGTCAAAATATTTATCGATATTGATATCTAGTGTTCCAGATTTATGTATTTTCCCCACCATATAAAATATATGGTTCAACAGTGATTATATACAGGGGCCCAGATATTCAGAGCAGTTGCATATGGCTCAACTGAGGTACACCGGGTGTAAGTGCAGTAATGTGCCAAGGAGCCATATTCAACGGGAGCCAGTGTGCAGCACAAAATCCATTGTGCCAATGTGCAACTATAATGAATGCATGTGCAAGAGCAGGGGGCATTCCCATGAATATCCAGTGCAGAGGCATATTCAACCATGAAACCATGGTGCAAGTGTGGAGCAAATCTAAGTTGCTCTGAGCAGATTTGTTCCTGTGAATACAGGGTGCAAACACAGACAGCACCAGTGCCAGGGGTGTGAGTGAGAGGGAGTGAGTGAGAGAGACAGACAGAGAGAGAGAGAGGAGGGGCACACACAGACAGACAGACAGACCAAAGCCCACACTTTGAGGGAGAGGGACAGAGTTGGCGTTGGAGGGAGATCACGTGATGCGCTTGGCGGGCTAGCCACAGCTCCTCTAAGCTCCCGCTCCACCACCGTTAAACTTAGTTAATTTAACTACCTCCAAGCTAAATTTTACCGAGTTTACCTGATCAACAGTAACCTTAACGGATCTGGGTACTCCCTGGAGGAACTCGGGACCACCGCCAACAGGTAAAAGGCCGAAAATGGAATCAGAAATGAAAGCGGCCCTCCCTAAACATAAACCGCCGGTCTCGCCGGATAAACAGGCCAAGAAGGCAAAGCAGCATCAGCAGACATCCTCGGCTAAGCAAGTAAGTGCCCTCTCTGCACCAACTCCACTTTTGGAGGAGCATTTTCTGGAGGAGATGCAACCCTTCAAGGAGTCACTGTCGGAGCTAACACTCGAGCTAAAGAATCTCCGTGGTGAGATATCCAGCGTAAGACAACGAGTGACAGACAATGAGGCACGCACTCACTCGATTGAATTATGGCGAGATAAAACAGAGCCAGAGATGGTTAAATTGAGACAGCAAGTCACCAAATTACAACAAAAAACGGAGGACTTGGAAGGCCGTTCCAGGTGAAATAATATCTTAATTCATGGCCTCCCGGAAGGAGCAGAAGGCTCTTCCCCCATCACCTTCATACAGTCGTTGCTTGCAAAGATTGTGGGTCCCTCACCACATAACTCCACATACATAATCGAAAGGGCGCACAGGTCATTGTGACCAAGGCCAGAAGCATCAGCCCCTCCCAGGCCCATAATTATACGAGTGCTGAATTACTTAGAGCGGCAACACATACTGCTGAAAGTGAAGGAGCTACAATTCATTACCTGGGAAGGGAAAAAGTTGCGTATAACCCAGGATTTACCACTTGAAACCCGCCAATGGAAAGCCACCTTTCATCCGGTGGTCAATAAATTGATAGCTGCGGGTATCAAATTCAAAATGACCTACCCTGCACATCTCCAAATCTTGTTGGAAGGAAAGTGGCACTCATATGAGGCAGTTTCCCATGCCCAGGAAGATTTGGCCCAGAAGCTACCTTCTTTATTTAAAACCCCCTGAGGCAATACCAATGGAGAGCCTAAGGAGGATACAAGCCTGAGATCCATGTGGAATTCCGGTCAACACTATTCAAGGTGTTGCTACACTACCTCGCAGATTATTCTTTTTTTTTCTTTTGTTTCTCCTGCGATTTAGTCCCTTTTTTGTTTTTTCTTACCTGAATTTTGGGGGGAAAAGAGAATAATCCCAGGCTGCCTGCCCTGGTCGTTTAAGCAAGACCGATTCTGGTGGGACTGATTGGAGCACAGTGCACTTAATCCAGGAAGACACCAAGCTGTCCTGGAGGGAGGAACTTGTTTTCAACGCTGCAGGTTTCTGGGAGACCTGATACTGTGTCACGCCACCACACTGCCAGTGCATTGGAAATTAAGTCCCCAGGGAAACATCAAGCTCCAGTTGAAAAGGCCTATCTGTCTTATCTTAACTTGACTATATGATTCCAAATTAGGTTAAGATGATATAATAAGCTCTCAGAACAGAGATATGGACATGGTGAAAATGATTCCCACTTTAATTTACAGCTGACTGAACAGAGTTAAAATAAACCTTCATCTTCTTCCCCCCCTTTTTTTTTTTTTTTTAGGCTGATATGATGGTGGTTTCAGGGGTGGAGTGGGAGGGGGGGATGGATTGGGGCTGATCACGTCTAACCACACACACTGGAGAGATGGGGGGGTTCTCCTAGCTTACCTCATAGGCGTGCTGATATTCTTCTATATAGGGAAATTAGAAACTCAGCCTTTTAAAAGTCATCGCGGGACAGGCACCACGGTGCGGCTTTACCTTGACAACTTTAATCTGGACTTTGTTGGCCGACCTGGTCCAACATGTCTATGGGGGGGAATGTGCTAGGACACCAAAAGAAATAGCTGCAAGTGGAATTATTATAAAGTCTCTACTATAGGGGAATAAAAGCAGTATGTTCATTGTATATAGTTGTAAGTGGGTTAAACTAGAGGGAGGGAGGAAAAAATGGTCTGGATTCAACTCAAGATATGTTGCAGTTTCTTTTGCAGGGGATCTCCGGGGTGAGAGGGATGTTTATTGTTTGGGATGTTTATTAGCTAATTACAAGATACGGATGAATCTCAGTAATATGTTATGGAATGGACATAGTTATGGGGGGGTGCTGTGGTGCATGCTTTGGGGTTATTTAGGTTAGAGGCTATGCAGACTATGTTAAGAATGGATGGCATACAATCTTAAAAAACTTGCTACGTGGAATGTGAGAGGAGCCCGCACACCCACTAAGAAAACACAAATACTTAAACATTTAGCCCTGTTACAAGCAAAAATATCTTTCATTCAAGAGACCCACCTCTTACCAAGCGAAGCTACTAGCTTGCGTAGAAAAGAAATTGGGCAAGTTTTTGCTTTGGGTGTGTCGACTAATGCAGGGGGAACAGCTATTCTCATACACCGTTCAATAGCATTTCAAGCTAAAACTATTATTATAGATCCAGCAGGGAGATATACGATAGTATACGGTCTTCTGGACCACACTGAAGTGGTGTTAGGGAGTATATATGGTCCCATTGGGGGGAGCCCAGATTTCTTTATAACTCTACTAGATAAGCTACGGGTGTTCATGTCTACACCAATGATACTTGGTGGAGACTGGAACATACCCCCCACGCAGGACTTAGATAGATCCAGCCTCTCATTTAAACCCCTTTCTACCACCCAAAAAGCGCTTTTAGATTTTATGGACTCACTTGGGTTATGCGACCTGTGGAGATTGCTAAACCCAACAGCCCGCACTTACACTTTCCAATCTATGGTGCACTCCACATGGTCCAGATTGGATTATATATTACTTAGCAACTCTCTTTTACACGGCATGTGTGATTCCGGTATAGAACCTATAGTCATATCGGATCACGCAGTAGCATGGGTGGCCATGGTATTAGACAACAACTCTCATAGAGTCCTGGTTTGGCGGCTAAATAACCAACTCTTGAAGTATGACTATACGGTCAATAGAATATCGGATCTGATGCAAACCTTCTTTATTCATAATCAAGGTTCAGTTGAACGGGCTGACTATGAGTGGTGTGTGTTAAAATGTTATCTAAGAGGAGAATTTATCCGTTTGGCTTCCACACGTAGAAGGAAGAATGAGGCCAGAGCCATTACACTTCTGGATCAAATTAAAGCACTTGAGCACTCCCCCTCCTCCTCTTCCTCACCGGACACCCTGAAAACACTCCTGCATTTGAGGAATCAATACTCTCTCTTAATCCAAGAAAAAGTCGAGTTTGCTATTTTAAGAACTCGTGCAAAATACATTGAACAGGGCGAAAGGGCAAGTCATCTTTTAGCCATGTGGCTAAGAAAACTAGAGACCTCTAGACTAATAAACTCGATTGCAGACTCCACTGGGGAAATTAAATCCCACCCTAGAGATGTGGTATCGGTACTCAGACATTACTTTTCCGCACTATACAACAAAGCCACCCCAACCCCCACTTCAAACGAGATGCTGAACTATTTAGCATCAATTCCCCTGCCGTCTCTTTCTCCTGGGCAACAACTATTGTTAACTTCCCCCATTTCCATTCAGAAGATACTGTCAGCTATTAAAGACTTGGTGCCAGATAAAGCCCCTGGTCCCGACGGCCTATCCTCAAACTTCTATAAACGGTTTGCTAAAAATCTAGCACCGGGTTTGCTCCGACTATATCAATACCTGCTTTCAGGGAACATACAAGATCCAACGCTTTCAGAAGCCCTTATTATCCTCCTTCTCAAACCAGGCAAACCAGCACATTTTCCAACAAGTTACCGCCCCATTTCCTTATTAAACTGTGATATTAAAATTCTAGCCAAAATATTAGCTAAGAGGGTGGAGCAGGTCTGGACTTCTCTACTTAGCCCTGAACAAATAGGCTTCATGGCCAACAGAACCCCAGCAGACCACCATCGCAAACTTCAGTACATTATTAACACAGCAAAATCATCCCCTACCCCAATGGTCTTAATCTCCCTAGACACAGAAAAAGCATTCAATAGGGTAGACTGGACTTTCCTCTGGACAACACTGCAAACCATGGGCTTCCCTACTTTATTCATAAAATGGATCCAAGCGCTGTATTCTTCCCCTAGAGCTAGACTATATTGCAACGGGATCCTATCTGACTTCTTCCCTCTCACCTCAGGCACACGACAGGGCTGTCCACTCTCCCCTTTTCTATTCAATTTGTACCTTGAGCCCCTTCTCAGGTGACTAAACTTATCTCCATTAATTTTCGGCATTCCCATAGTCAATACCACTGCCAAAATCTCAGTTTTCGCTGACGACATACTCCTTCATCTTTCAAACCCAGTCTCCTCACTGGAAGAAGCCTTGACAATAATCGAAGATTTTAGTAAATACTCGAACTATAAACTCAGCATTAATAAAACAGAAATCTTCCCTCTCAATCATTTTACACATAGTGCAGGCTTCACCCACTTTGGGATGAAATGGGCTTCACGCTCCATAAAATATTTAGGGATCCACATTACCCTAAGCCCATCTCTATCGCGGAAGTTAAATTTGGAGGACCTATGGCACGATATTCAGCAGGACTTAACAAGATGGAATAAACTCCCATTATCGTTTTGGGGCAGAATTAACACCATCAAGATGAATGTGCTCCCCAGAACCTTCTATCCCCTGAACATGTTGGACATATGGTTACCAATATCTTACTTTCAACGTATTCATGCAGGAATTAATCTGTTTATCTGGAATAACAAATCTACCAGAAAATCCTATCATAAACTATCTCAACCTAAGGATTTGGGTGGGCTCCGTCTCCCTAATTTTCTATCATATTATTGGGCCTTGCACCTGTATAAATGTGGAAAATGGTTATCCCCTGATCCCCTTGCCCATCATGGATATAATCCAGTATGGTTGCAGGCGGAGTTAGAGCTCTTGAAAATTCATAACATAGCTCCAGTGTCCCTCTTTTATATATCTAAAAAAAACACACCCAAAACGTTTCAATCCCTGCCGCTCGACTCTCTTAGGGTCATCTCCCAGTTTTTAGATATTTCAGGTCTCCCCAACTTTAGATTTCTCTCAGCCCATTTGTGCAAACCCAAACCTGCAGATAGGTAACTCTATGATAGCCAGAGGATGGTTACCAGCTCTTTCTGAATGTAAGGTGGCGGATCTTTACTCACCAGATCGCATTTTAACCACGGAAGAAATCTTAGCAAAGTTTGGGTGGCCGGCAATGGCTACTTTCAAAGTTATTCAATTGAAACACCTTCTAAACTGAATGTTTGGGTACAAAACCAAAGCTTCCCAACTCGCCGATTTTCTCTACCAAATTTCCACAATAGTTAATAAACCGCATGGCATCTCTAAGCTGTATGGCCTACTCCATACATTCCCTGAAATCCCATCAGCCGCTGGCTCCAAAATCTGGCAAAGTCTCTATCTGAATAGGGACATCAACTGGCAAAGTATATGGAGAGACCTATACGCTTATCACACCCAAGATAGATATAGGATAACACAGTATTGCATCCTGAATAACCTTTACTATACCCCTGTTAAGCTAGTACAAATGAAACGCATATCTTCTGCAATATGCTCCAGATGTAATAAGGAGGAGGGTACCTTACTACACACTCTGTGGTCGTGTGAATTAGTATCCCCTCTATGGAAACAAATAGAATCAACTTTAGATCCACTGTTGGGGTTGCACGGATTATTTTCTCCCAAAACTTGTATCTTTGGCGACTACTCTGAAATCCAGGTAAAAGAAAAAAGACACCACTTGGCGTTAGCATCGATGGCGGTTAAAAAACTGGTACTCCGACATTGGAAAGACCAGATTACATTATCATATACGGAGTGGTTGCATGAGCTGTCTTTTGCGCTCTGTGTTGAGCATCTAATAGTGCAAGTGAACTGCCGTCAACCCTCCTTTATGAAAAAATGGGGAAAATTATATGCTCTCTACTTGAATTGATACTCAGACTTTAGATGGGCTGCGGGTTCCTCTATGCCTTTCATTTTCCTCTGCTTTGCCTCTTCCTACATTGCTTTAAGTAGGAAGAGAACCTCATTGTAAAATTGGGCTCTTCCTCTTTTCTTCTTCTCTTATCCTTTTTACATATACCTCTTTGTGTTTTCTTTAGTTGAGTAATAACATGGCCACATGGATAGAAGTCAGTATGCACCACAGCGTAGGGAGGGGGGAGGATAAGGGAGGGGGGGATGTGTATAACTGTTAAATTCAATTTTAAATTGTCTTATTCATCTGGCCTGTTGTTTTTCTAGTTTCTCTCTCCTACCTTCTTATATCTAAGATACTTCAAAATTCTGTCAACTTTACTATTGTGTCTCAATAATGTTACGATTTTAATAAGTAATAAAACATATTAAATTAAAAAAAAAAGAGTTGGCGTTGGAGAGGGAGAGGGGCAGAGAGACACACACACACACACACACACACACACACACACACACACAGACAAGCAGTACACCAGGGTAGCACACAGCCAGCAGCTAATTGCTCAGGGGGACAGTGGACAGCAAGGGCAATGGACAGTGTGTCCTTCATGATGGAGGCCGTAATGAGGGGTTTGAGGGGGAAGGAGGAACAGTGACGTGGCCAAGGAAGGGCCTGTCGATGGTATGCCCAACACAGGTGAAACCATGCTCGAATCACCTTTGAGAACTACAGTGACACTGAGACATGGGCCAGTACTGCCTGTATTGGGCCATTCTGAGGCACCTCTGTGAGTTGTGCAGTGAGGAGATGCAGGCACCTACCAGACGGAGCCATGCCATGACTGTGGAGACAAAGATGACCACCGTCATGTGCCTGCTCACCACAGGCATCTTCCAGAGACCAACAGGGGACTCCACAGGCATCATCCAGTTGGCCACATCCCACCTCCTCACACAGTTCCTCAATGCTCTGCTGCCACATGCTTTGGAATTCATCCATTTACTCAGCACACAGGTGGAGCATACAGCAACCATGCAGGACTTCCACAGGGTGGCACGTATGCCTGGCATGATTGGGGCCATTGACTGCACCCGTGTGGCCATCCACATGCCACCTGGTCCTGAGGATGTGGCATACATCAATCGGAAGGGGGGCCCAAGTGTCAACTGCCAGGTGGTGTGCAATGACACAAGGCGCATCACCAATGTCTGTGCCACACACCCTGGGAGTGCACATGACACATTCATCTGGCACAGCTGTGCACTGTGCCAGAGGTTTGAATATCAGGACATCCCCACAGGCCACCTAGTGAGTGAGTATGGCATGGGCAATGGGCGATGTGCAGGTCAGACCTGGTGATGGGGGTGGGCAAGGTGTGCAGGGTGGCATTGGTGCCATGGACAGGCAAGGGGCACAGCATAGGATAGCAGAGGGCTAACCATGTCAATCTCCACACAGATGACACCGTGTACCCACTGAGGTCCTGGCTGCTCACTCCCTACCAGCACCCATCGTCCCCAGAAGAGGAATGGTACGAGGCACACACCAGCACACGCAACATCATCAAGTGTGTCTTTGGCATTCTGAAGGCATGGTTTCATTTCCTAGACAGGTCAGAAGGTGCCCTACAGTACAGCTCCATGAAAACCTGTGGCCTGTTCCTGGCCTGCTGCATATTGCACAACATGGCCCTTGACCATGGGATTGCTGTTGAGGTTGATGAGGGCAACAATAGTGGGGACGATGGAGGCAATGGACTGGAGGGTGGTGGACAGCCAACCTGTGGGTGGAGGAACCCCCAGCTGCTCCAGTAGGTGCAACACCGCCGGGACACCATCGCACAGTAGCACTATGGTGCACAGGTAGGTGGTGCAGTACACAGGCATGGGCCACACAAACAGGTACAGCACACATGCAGGGGCATGCATGCCAATGGGCATGCACACACAGAGACATGAGGCAGGGGTAAGGGAGTCAGTGGCACACAACCACACACAGCAACACACACACACACACACACACACACACAGGCATTGGTATGTGGCATGAATCAGATGCATTGCACCAGTGCACAGGCACAACTTTTGCTAGCCTGCCCTCATCATGCCCACACCACATGGTCCAGCAGCCAGGCAAGCATGTACACAGGGAGCATGTGACATGACACACAGGCATGACACCAGAGGAAGGCACACACACACACTACCCATGTACGCACAGGGTAGCAGCAGCAGACAGCAGTCAGGGTGGCCTATACGTCAGGGCCACTGCACAGAACCATAGCCACCATGGCCATGAGGGCAGGTGCACCAGGGTGATTGGCTGCCACAGGCTGTACATCAGTCATGGAGGGGATTTGCAACAGCCCCCCTGGGGTGGAACTTTAGGACCATGACTGTGTCCATGTGGGGGTGTGCAGGCACCCAAACAGGCCAACTCCAGGCATGCCTGGGATGCTTACATCAGAGCTCGGCATCAACTGTGTTGGAGTCACTTGACGCCGGGTTCGTGGGTGGACAGCACACTGTGGGGCTTCACCTGTGCATGGCCACACCCTGTGGCAGCCAGAAATGCAAAGCCATCTGTCATCACAGTGGGATTATGATCCAAGGATGCAGTCGTGGCCTCCTGCATGATCTGCATCCCAGCCAGGATCTGTGCAGTTCCCCTCTCCTGCTGCTCAGCTAACTGGTGCACCTCTGCACACAGTGCACACACCCCAGTGGCAAGCAGCACCTGTTGCTGGATGGATGCCCACAGCAGTCGGGTGTGCTCAGCCAGATGGTCAGCATCCTGGGGCTCCCAGGCGGGATGTCGATCCTCTTGTGGTGACTGGCCATGCTGCACAGCTCCCCTTTCTGGTGGACACTGCACAATGGGGTCTGCAGGGGGAATGGGCACAGCAGGTACACTGGTGGCGGACCCTGTGTTGGGCTTCCCAGTGGCACCCACAGCATGCTGCTGTCACCCATCTGGCCACTGTACACCACCCAGCTCCTGTGTGGCTGCACCACCACCACTGCAGGGCACAGATGGGGCAGCACACACCGCTGCACTCACAGTAGTGGCAGGCAGCTTTTCCATCACTGGCAGAGTGCTGGACATGCTGCCTATGTCAGAGGCCAGCAGGGGCGTCTCACCCACAATGTTGCCCATGCTGTCGAGGATCAGTTTGATGTTGTCATCAGAGTCAGACCCCACCCCGATCTGTGCCTTTGTGCATTGGACACCAAGGCTGGCATCCTGCAGGTGCACATCCAGGGCACCATCTGACCCCAGGTCCAGGACATCCACCTGCACTGTGGTTGTGACCTGAAGCCTGTTGGGCCCCAGGATGCTGGTGGAAGTGGATGGCTAGTCCTCCAGGGCCATACCAGCATCCATGGTTGCTGCCGCTGCTGGCACCCCATCATCTGCACAGGTGCATGCTGGTGCTGCAAGAGAAAGAAAGGCATGTCAGTGATGCAATGCCCACGTGTACCCCACCATACACTGCCACTGCATGTGTTCTGCTGCATGGCATGCATGTAGGTGCGCACACATGCACATGACATGCATGCTGGCTGCACACACACAAGCATGCCCGTGTACGCACCCTCCATGCCACTGGCTATGCGTGGCAGACAGACCTACCACACAGTGATGGGATGCCATCCATCTGGATCCCTCCTCCAGGCACACCCTCCACCATGGTGAGGTGCATGGTGGCTGCCACCAACTCCTCCTGAGGCATCAGTGTGGGTGCATCTGCAGGCCCTCCTCTAGTGGTGGTATGGGATGCCTGAATGGCTGCCAACTTCTTCTTTATCCACCACTTGTCAAGTCCCACCTTCTTCCGGCACTCCTGTGCCGACCTCTGGTGGCTGCCATGCTGGTTGACATAGGCTGCCACCTCCTCCCATGCACTAGCCCTGGCCTGTGGTGTGCCTGTGGCACCACTCAACAGGGGCTCCCTGTCCAGGTAGGTCTCAAACAGGGCATCAGTCTCAACCTTTGTGAAGCTGGGTCTGTGCTTCCATGCAGGCCCAAGCTCCTCACCCACCTCATGTGCCAACATGTTGCTGCCGGTGGACTTGGACAGCAGAGTGTGACAGTGGCAGCATCTCCCCAGTCCTTCCCACCATGCAGTGTTGTTGGCTCCCAGTGAGTTACAGTGGCATGCACAATTTACCTATCAAGGTTGCAATACTGCTCCATGGCCTGTGCTGTTCTGTGGTGCTTATATGGCTCAACGCATGCAAATGAGGTTGGGTGCAACAGTAATGCTATGCTAATGCCCCCACTGTGCCACTCATTGTCTAATGAGCTCATTTGCATGTGGTGTCTGAATATCGTGACACTGCACTGTGTGCAATGGGATTGCACCAGAGCAAGTTGTGACAGCGCAATGTGCACGCATGCATGGTGCGCAGGGCCACAGTGCGCATGTGTGTCATAGCATCATGGTGTCAATTGACACCATACACAGACAATGCAATGCAGTGGCATTGCACGTTTTGTGCATGGGCCAGCTATACACATAGCCACACATGAGGTGCTGTGCCTTATTGCCACGTGTGCAATGCCGGTCAACCCCTGACCCTGTGATCCCATGTAGCCACTCCCATTCTGTGCATCTCTGGCACTGTGCAATGTGTGTGCAATGTGCATGCTCCTGCACATCATGTGGTGGGCACATGGTGTGGACACATGCTCCTCCAGCCACCATTTTCTCTGCTGAACATGTTGAGCTGACAGTGGTGCAGGAAAAATGCAGGAGGGCCCAGAACTGGATGCAGGTTGAATTGGCCAAGGTGATTTGGGCAGGTACCCCTGCAATGGGCCAGGGGCATCATGTGGCAGGGCATTGCCAACAGCCTGGAGCACAGGACGGGGGTGTCCAGTACTGAGGAACAATGTTGACACCACTATGGGGACCAAATGTGGTGGGACCCAGAGTGCCTGAGGAGGTTACAGGCATGAGCCAGGTGAGTGGCCATGCCACAGCCAGATAAGTCATCCCATGTTGCAAGTCTGCCCTGGTGCTATACTGTGGTGTTGGCTTGGGTGCCTGCCATGCCATGCAGAGGGGTACACTGTAATCATGCACATCATGAGATGGCATTGCCAGCTTCCACTTGTGTTGTGATGCAGTCGTGCAGCCATGCAGGACATGTCGGGCTGGGGCACACCCTGTGCACAGGGGCGGGGTTGGGGGGCAGCTGCTGTGGTCAGTTCCTGATGTGCTTCTGTCTTCTGTCCATTCCCAGGACCTGAGGACTGTCAGATGGTCCAGGCTGCAGCAGTGCAGCAGGCCACAGCAGAATGTGATGGAGCCGGACTGGCACCAACAGGGCCGAAGAGGGCAGGTAGGCACTGTCATTGTTCTTCACACTGTGCATGGGGGGTGGTGGGGGGAGTTGGTGCAGGCATGGTCACCTGTGCCATGTGCTGTGGCAGCTGTGTGTGTCACACTGTGCATGGTGCATGCCACTGTGGTGCGTCCATTGGACACATGTGCTGGCTGTTGGTGGGGTGGGCATGCACCCTGCTGCCACAGTTGTTGCTGCGGTGCTGCCGATGCACAGTGTCATGTGACTGTCATTGCACAGTCATGTGGCCATTGTGCGGTAGGGACCACCTCTGTGCAATGTCATGGTGCGCCGAGTTGCTGGCTGGTGTTGGCCCACTCCCCTGTGGATGGCCGTTACGGGCCCTCAAGGGGTGTCTGTTCCCACTGCCCATTATGTACTGTGGGTGGGCATGGTTCCTTTGGACATTGCACTGATCACCTGTCCTGTCCCTTGTTATAGGTGTCTGGCATCAAAGACCGCCATGATCCATGCTGTCCAGACTGCTGCACGAGACCCTTCTGATGGCCTCCATGACACTAGAGGTGGTCGTCTAGATCAGACAGTTGCTGGTGGCAGACTAAAGGCAGCATCAGCATGCCAGGGTGGCCAGACGGGTCCACCATTAGTTTTGCCCCTGTTTACCCCTGTTTCCCCTGCTGTACCTCTACCTTCAGTCCCCCATCCCACTGTACAGTCCCTGTTCCCTTTCCCCATCCCTCACTCTACCTACCCTTTCCCAGACCCTGGTTATTGTATATAGTTCCATTCAAATACATATTTTCTGATTTACCTGCCTGTGTCTGGGTCTGCTTTGCAGGTGGCATGAGGAGCCATGCTGCAGTGGCCCAGTGTCTGTCTGTGTGGTGTGCATGTACAGGGGCGCATGTTGTGCTTCTGTGGTTCACTGCTGTGTGCTTTGGTGTGTCCCACTGTAGTGGTGTCCATTCCCTGGGTTGGTGGCTGTGCCTTGAGGTGCCCTTGGGCCGGCTGTTTGGGTGTGTGGCAGTTGTGTGTGTGGTGGTGGCACACAGCCATGGTCATTGTTCAGGTGCTGTCTGCATACTGTGTTGGGGCTCCTGCTTGGCATTGTGCGGCCTGTCCCATGTGGTCTGCCATGCTACCTGCCACCCAGCATGTTCTGTGGCTACTGTGTGGGCCTCCTGTGGGCCTGTGTGGCATGTGTGTGCTTGGCTGCATGGTCCTGGGTGTGGCCTGCTATGGTCTGGTTGGGGGGGCATGGCCAGCGGCCTGTGAGGGGGCTCCCAAGGTGGCCCTCCATTGGCCATTTGCCCTCCTGTTGCCTGCTTTCTCTGCCACTGTTGTGTTCTGGGGTCTGGTGTTTGGGTGCCTGTGGGTGCCCTGCTTGTGGTGGCCTCCTGTGGCCTGTCACTGTGCTTCCCTAGCTCTGTCCCTGGTTCTGTTTTCTGTGCCATACCCTCTGTTGTTCTGCTGCTCTGCTCCCACAGTTGCACTGGAGCATCTCTTTTTGTGCCATGGCACAACTTCTGTGTGCCAAGGTGCAACTTTTTGCTCCATGGCGCAACTCTGCCATACTCTGCCTGTTGCGCTGATGCAGTTTGGCCTGCATAACCTCTGAATATGGCTCCTGTTGTGCCATGGTGCATCAGATTTGCGCTGCACCACACTTGTGCTGGGCTTTGGTGCATTTCTGAATATCTGGCCCAGTGTCTAAAGAATGTTGCATACAGCTGAAACTTCTGTCCACTTGATGCTTTACATTTTATAGTCAAGACAAATTTTGTTGAATTTGATAACAGAAAATCTGTGTGAGAGTATGATATATAATGAATGTATCTATATATCTATTGCTATCTTTCTATCTATCTATCTATCTATGTATCTATCTCTCTCTCTATCTCTATCTATCTATCTATCTTGCTGGTCTTTGCTTTTGCCATAACTATATTTTACTTATATGGTCTACTCTGCATTATCCTATAAATTGCCATGAGCACCAGTGGCACAACAATATAAAACATCCCAGACTTGATTTGACCCCCTTCTCTCCTTCTCTATCTCTCTCTCTCTCTCACCCCCTCTGAGGGATGTTGTACAGTGTGAATTTATATCTTAAATACCACTGTAACCAGTGCTGTACACACACTGTGGTTGTTGAGCAATGTAGTGATATAAAATTTATTCTGTCATATGTGGCATGTACAAATTAATCTATCTATCTATCTACTGTATCTATCTATATTTATATACATACATATGTTTCTTTTTGAAAAATGAGTTCTTATATTGTTGATAAATAGACTGTGACTTAATTTCTCTATTTATGTTCCTTTTATTGGTACAAACAGAGTTGACTCATGTAACCATTATTCTATCCATTAAATGTTGCATTAGAACATATGTGCTGGTTTTCATTCACACAAAGGGTCCAGTCAAAACAATGTGATAATATTAGTGGTATGATGGTTAGTTCAGTTTAGGATGGTTGGCGTGGATGGAATCAGGGGTGTGATGAACAGGTGGGAAGACATTAAAGGGGACATTCTTGAGGCAACAAGGTCATGCTTGAAAACAGGTACAAGAGACTAGTCAGGTTCTCAGAAAAGGTAAAAGGGATGGTTAGAGTAAAAAAAAGGCTTTCATCATATGCAAGGAGATATAGGGTGATGAAGAATTGAGTGAGTACCATGTGAACTCAAGGGAGACCAAGATGGTAGTCAGGGGTGTACAAAGTAGACACAGAGCTGTGTACGGGTAGGGAGTTAAGGGCAGGAAAAACAATGTTCAGATATAGTAAGGAAAAAAAGAAAGATGAGAGAAGGAATTAGGCTGACAGAAAGTGTAGGGTAATAGCAAAGGACATGCAGAAGGCAGTCATTATTACTGATTACTGCTCAGTTTTCACAGTGGAGGACAGTGGGACTTTGCTAGACAGCATAAGCGGCATAAGGGCTGCAGATAGGAGGGAATCCCAGAAATTGGTCAGAAGATATGCATTAAATCTCAGCTGCCAGACTCTCAACCATGCCTCCTTTTTTTTAGGCTCCCCTCATTTTGTCCACTCCCTCCTCGGTGTTGACCCTGCTGCAGATCTTTGTATCATCTGCAAAAAGACATGCCTTTCCTTCTAGTCCATCTGCAATGTCTCTGGTGAAGACATTGAACAGCAGTGATCCCAGAACTGATCCCTGTGGTACCCCACTTGTCACCGCCCCCTTTTCCGAACTCACCCTATTTATAGTTACCCACTGGTTCCTGCTGCTAAGTCAGTTTTTTTTATTTTATTTTTTTTTTATTTATTGAAGTAATCAGTTTTACAACCTTTGAGTCAGGGACTCGTTTACAAAGGTACCTCGTCTTTGGGGGGGGAGACAACAATTAAGTGAGGTTAGGACAGGGATTACATACGGGTGAGATACATAAATACACACGTGGAGTTACAGGCAGCAATTGTACAGGTACAAACATATGTTGAGTTACACTCATCGTTATATAACAACATACACATCATTAAATAACATCATGTTACGGTCTGTGATATAGTACCAGAACCAGTCGTCTAAGGGACCCAAAAGGCATAGGGCTAAACGAGACAGGGTTCTACACCCATGTTACCACTTTTGTCCTCACCCCTAGACTGGTAAGCTTGTTAACTAATCTCCAGTGTGGGACAGTGTCAAAGGCCTTCCTGAAGTCCAGGAAGATAGACCAGATGGCCTGCATCTTGTTACTGTTTCATATGTTCGTACAAAAGAGGGTGTTGGTTGTGCTTGAATAAATCATCACCCAGAGGCACAGTGAGGCATGAGATCATGTGCTGAGTACACTAAGCCCCTGGAAATGAAGTCATCACAACACAACCAGAGCACTACAGTAATGCCTGCTCATTAATATTCATGGAGCCAGACATGTAACCAATATGTGCACTGCGCTCTTTATTTAAAATATCCTGAGGCTTTTCTCCAGCCCTGCCCAGGTCAACGGCCTTCACCCTGTGCCCAACAGGGACTGGGACCACCGGAGAGCCACATTCTTGACCGTGATCTTAGCCGGTAAATGAAACATGCCCTCACCCATGTGCAATCTTACCAGCCAGCTCATGCAGAGCCAGGAGAGGGTGGCAGCTTTCGACTCTGCTCCTATGATCCTTACCAAACTTGGCAAACAAGTAGGGACTAGATGGAGGCTTTTGACACCATTGGGGCACATCAGGACTTGGGACTGTGGAAGTGGAACTGAACGGGGGATACAAGGAGGGCAAACAAAGGCACCAGGTGGGAAGTGGGAGAATGGGAATAAAAATAAGCCCCAATTGGGGGAGCATTACACCCTTCCTTGACTGAGAAAGCTTGGCATCCTCACCAAGCCGCTAGCATGACCTGACATCAAAGGAATCACTCTTTACCAAATTAAGCAAAACATTTAAACAATATAAGTCTAATTAGACACATAGCATCCTAGCTGGAATTAGTTACCTTAATATCCTATCCCAAACAAATACATTCTACCTAAGCAACAAAACACAAAACTACTGTGAGCATTTTCAGATGTTTCATTTCCCCTGGGGAGCCTTGGAATTAATAGGCTTTACTTTGGAATAAATAGCTGGTGCAATTCCACTTTTGGCCAGCAGTGAACAGCCTATAGCAAGGTTTGGCACCAAAATACTTTTCCATTACTTTATACAGGTGGCAGCCATTTTAAGGGTCTCAATGCTTAGTGAGCTGGGGGGTGGGTCCATGCTGGGCATGACATGGCTAACAGGAGATCCCAGTTGTGCCTCCAAAGATATAACCCTGACACCATTACACCAAGGGTTACTACCCCTGCCTGCTACCTAGGATGCAGGTTGAGGGGCATGGGTTTCTAATTTAGGCATTAAACTGTTTTTTTCCCCAAGATAACATAAATTCACAGTGCCTCCACCCGGAGTATACATTTAAGTGGACTAGAATAATACCTCATACAACCCACTGGGATGCTGTATCCATTCACATTACCATAATGTCACCCCACACATGACCCACAAATCAAAACTCCACATTTCAATTTTTCAGCAGTTATTGACTCTTTCTAGTAATATGCTCACACACCAAGATTTATAAAATAATGGTCAACCAGCATTTATTTACAAGGGGTAGGATTAGGATAGAGTAACTGAAGTTAGAGGTTAAAGAACAGTTTAGACCGATTGGCATTTAGATTAGCATTTCAATCAGCATAAACATTTCGCATATTGGATTTAAACCACTTTATCACATTAGGCCACCCACCAACCTTCTGATGGATTCAGGTAATAAGTACTTTCTAACTATCTAGCTGCATAGTTGGCAGAACGTATATTAGGTGACCACAGAAATACCAGTTCCCAGGCTGTATTAGAACCCCACAATGCTACAACCTATATCTGGGTACCCAGTACTAGAGTTCTTAAAGTTGCAGGCCTGTTATATGGTGCAGCTGAGTTGGGGCCCTTGAAAGAAAATCGAGTTAGTATTCTTTATTTCTTTGCCTTGCCAGTTTAACCTTAAGCTTTGCAGAAAACAATTACCTCCCTTGCTGTGCTGCCTTGGGCCTTAGATTGCTGAACTTGGAAAACACTTTAAACTATTTACAGTTCCCCAATTGCTGGCAGAGGGTGAGTCTGCCTACTCATGGTTTTGAAGTCTTACTTGGAATAGAGAAGCATTACTGAGGATGTAGAAGCTGAGGGTGACCCCTTGGTTAGAAGGATCTTGCAGTTCGTATTTCTGGAAATTTTACTCAGCTTGGTGGTTGGCCCTTCTCTTTGGGCTTGTAGTCTTATTCGGTACAGGTCAGGCTGGGACCAGGGCTGACAGGCTTCAGACCTCCATGTCTAGGCTATACCCCCAGGGGGAAGCACAAATGGCAGTGCCTAGCAGGTGGCACACTACCAGGCTGAACTCCCAGGCTGATCTGGAACTAGTTTTATAATGTATGGGGAGCCCTTATTATTAACCAAAATCAAGCAGATTACAAGCTTGTTATGCCATTGTTACAACATCACTCTGTTGTTCACCCTTCTTCAGTATGTCATATCAATGGTTCAACAAAATGGAATGCTCACAAAAATCAATGTTCTGTAAAGTAATTCAGTAAAGTAAAGTAATGCAATCTGTGATTACACAATCTTGGTAGCCTATACACTATAAAATACAATGTATGTTCTTTGGTTAACAACCACGCTGAAAACACTTCTTGAGGTTGCCATGACATCTGAAAACCTCTCAATCTGCACTCTCGAGGTTTACAGTGATGTCATGGCAACCTCTTGAAGTGTTTACAGTGTGGTTATTGACCAAAGACCATACATTATCCTTTATGTTGCATTCAGCACATTTATAGTCAACACATTTACATTAAGACAGTTTAAAGTTTGCAGTGGTTACCATCACTTCAATCATGTGCCAGTGTGGCCAACATGGTTATTTAGCTTGTAGGTAGAGACTTTCACTGACAAGTGCTTTTTCCCTAAGGCTAAGGTGACCCAGACTCTCACAGTCCATGCAGAGACACACAGGAGCTTAAGGCATAACTCTTTATCAGAAACACCAGACGGAGCTTGAGGCATAGCTCCCAACCATTTGGCATACTTGACTTGGTTGTACAACTGATCACGGTAACTTCTCTCGAGCTTAAGACACAAATCCCATGCCCTTTTGGTTTTGCTTTACTGTTTGCAGCTCTAAACTTGGACACTCAAACATTCACTGGCCTCTCAGGTGCTGTCAGCATTTAACTAAAACTGGACCGTCCAGGGTAACTTAATCAGTAGGCATCAATAGGAGCCAGGAGAAGGTGGTGGCTCACAGCTCAGTTCCTCCGACCCCTACCGAACTTGGGAAACATGTAGGGGCCAGATGGAGGCATTTGGCACCATTGGGGCACATTGGGACTCAGAGCTGTGGCAGTAGAACTGAACAGCGGATATACGGGGGGAAAAACAAAGGTACCATGAGGCAAGCAGGAGAATGGGCAATAAATGTAAGCCCCCATTTGGGGGGGGCATTACATATAGATTATGATATCATCTGCATACATATGTATGTGATTGGTACAGACAAAGGGGAAATCATTAATGAAAAGGGAGAATAGTATAGAGCCAAGTATTGACCCTTGGGGGACTGGGTGAGGATAGGGAGAAGGGATGAGAGGACACTATCTACTTGAACTGACTGTTGGCAGTCAGAGAGGTAGGAGTGGAACTAGTTTACTGAAGTACCTGAAAAGCCAGCAGAGATGAGCTTGTCTAGGAGGAGAGAGAGAGAGTGGGACACAGAATCAAATGCCTTTTCCAAGTCAATAAAGATGGTGGCGATGATATGACACTGGACCATCCTTAAGAGTATGGAATCTGTGACCTGCAGTAGGGAGGAGATGGTAGAGTGATTCCATCTGAAACCTGCTTGGAAGGGAGAGAGTGTTCTTGCTGGACAGGAACTCAGTAAGTCTAGTGTAAACAATCAATTTCTGTAATTTACCATGGGGTGGAAATAGGGATATTGGCCAGAAGTTGCTAGGGAGAGTTGGGTCACCTCCTTTGTGAAGAGGCAACACATTAGCCACCTTCCAAGCCGTTGGGGTAGTGCAGGAATGGAAAGAAAGGTTTAAGAGGTGTGGGAGAGGAGCAATGATGGCAGGTGGATCAATGTGAAGGAACTTGGGGTGGAGTCCATCAGGGCTAATTTTGGAGGAGTTTAGGGACAATAGTGCTCAATAGCCTTCCAATGGGGAAATGGAGGGGGGGGAACTAAAGCCTCCAGATGGCTGACAGGGGGAAGTGACAGATGGGTTAGACAGGGGATGATCTGGAAGAGCACAGGGGGTGAAGAATGTATTGAAGATCCCCATGACAGAGGAGGGATCAGAGATAAAAGAATCATCTGCTGTCAGGATGGGGGGTGGTGGACTGGGATGAGTCAATAATGGAGTGGATCTCATGCAAACATTTTGAGGGAGAGTTGTAATGGGTGTGGAGGTGGGTCTTAAAGTATTCAGCCTTTGCTGTGCAGACTGCTTCTGTACAGGCATTCTGGTGAGATGTGCATGTCTTTTATTTTTATTTTATTTATTTAGTTTTTGTTGACCGGATAAGTGCACTAGACAAATCCTGCCTATTTTCAGGCATGACCCGGGAAGGGGGATACAGATGAATGCCAACTGATCTCGAACCAGATTAAGCTGTTGGTGGTATTTTTCATGAATGGAGGATATTTGGCCATTGCACCGGGAAATGCCCCTGCTCTTTTCAAGAAGTGCCATGGTATCTTTAACATCCACCTAAACTACCACCAGAACAGGCAGATGGGACCTCGGTTTAATGTCTCATCCGAAAGACAGCACCTCAGGAGTGCAGCACCCCCCTCATGCTGCACTATAGTGTCAGTATTAGGACATTAACCCAAGTGCCTGGCTTGGGGATAGAACCCACAACCTACTGATCTCCAAGCCTCAGAGGTGAGTGCGCTACCCGCTGAGCTACTGTCTGCCTGTCAGCCTGCGAATGGGTGGCTTTCAAATTAGCCCAAGCTTGATCAAGGGCCATACCCACGGTAATGAGGTTTGATGTGGTCCAGGAATGGTCCTTTCTTTTAACCCTGGCTTTTTAGTGGGGCATGTTGATCCTACATATGAGTGAGGATTTTAGTGAAGTGGCTAAGGGAAGAGTTAATGTCTGGTGTGGAGAACACTGAAGGCCAGTCAGCGCTGATGAGATCATGGAGAAGTGCATTTGTATTGAGGGTTCTGAGAGGATGGAACCAGATATGTTTACAAGATGAGACAGGAAGATGCACTTTTTTGACACAGTAGGTCAGACTGTCGGAACAAAGGCTTATAATATCACTTTTTTATAATAGTGCACTTAGATTCACCTCTGGCTTTACCCCAACATTATTTTATATATTACCAAAATAATAACAATTCACATATGATATTATCCTATGCTGTCCAGATTCATATATAATGGCAAATGACACTGCTTACCACACTTATAATTATGAAAAATGTATATTTTATTTACACCTATACAATAATTCTAAATATTCCTCATTAGCATAAATATCAAGCATAATACTGTAAATATTAACAAAATTGTCTCAGATAATCCAGCAAATTAATAAAACTAATTTTAGCAAATAAGCATTGCAAATGAATAAGCAATATTCATTATGATAAATGGTAATAGTTAAACTAAACGTTTATCATACTTAGTATTTAAAATAACCTCCATGCACAAGAACATATACTTATCAGATCAATATATCAGATTATTTCTGTATAAAACTTGTTTCAAAACTTCACAGCATGTAAAAATGTATTTTTTATGAGAACTGGCAACAACTCATTCCATCAGTGTTTTGTAATATACTTTCTTAAAACTCAGTTTTAACTTTTCAGATCATTCAAAATATTTCTTAGTTTGATTCCAATCTTCCAGCAACTCCTGCTCAGATTCTTCCCATCAGACTCCTATTAGGCACCCACAATAAGGCCCTCACAGTTGTCACTGTTAACATACCTCCTAAGGAACAGGGACCTGGTCTAACCTCTGTCCTTGACTTTGTCAAATCCCACCCATCGGACTCTGAAATCATCATTCTTGGTGACTTTAACATTAATTGGCTCTCAGCTGAAGGTGGGTCATTTAAGGACTCTGTTATATCAGCTAACCTGACTCAAATGGTTGACTATGTAACCAGAAAGAACTACAGAACTGGGACCTGCACCCTACTCGACTGGATCCTAACCAAACCACCCCTCTCGGATCATGAAAACCTCAGTCCTCCCTGACTCACTCAGTGACCACTCTCCCATCAGCTGTACCTGATCAAACAAAATCTATCAACCCCCTCCAAAAATCATCACCAGCAGAGTCCTACCCCGTGGTCAGCTACCCCACCTCAAATCACACCTCCATCTGCAGGACTGGTCCCCCATCTTTAAGGCAACAGATACTAAAACTGCACTGGAGCAATTTATTCACATTTTCAATGAAGCCTTTAATAAATTTGCCTCCCTCAAACAGTGTAAAGTTAAATCACTCAGTAACCCTTGGCTGTCAGGAGACCTACTAAAAAAACTTAAATCCAGGGACCACCTCTGGGAACTGGCTAAAAACTCTGGTAAGCAACTCGACATCCAGAATTATAAACAGGCACGGAATGACTGCACCAAATCCATTCGACAACAGAAATCTGACTACTATAAAAAATGACCTCGCTAACTCCTGGGGAAATGGGAGGGATTTCTGGAAAAACATTAAAGATGTCACTGGGAAGCAGTCAAAATCCTCGCCGAACATACGCAACATAAATGGGCACACTATACTGGACCCTAAAACTGTTGCAAACACTTTTAACATCGTTTTCACTGACCTTAGCAGTGTTCTCCCCTCTGACTTCTTCCAAGATGCGTCAACTCCCACTCCCCCCAACTCCTCCACCCACGCCTGTCACCCACATTTCTACTTTAAAGCACTAAAGAAACATCAATTCCAAAACTACGTTGCCAAAGCATTCAGCAAATCTAGAACAAGCAATGACACACTTGACCTCAAGCTACTGGCCCTAACGCTTGGCAAGGTACTTGGGCCCCTCACCAAGATCTTTAATCTCTCTCTCTCTTTCCCTTAGCCAATTCCAGGACAAATGGAAAATGGCCACTGTTACCCCGATTCTCAAAAGTGGTGATAAGACTGACCATGCGTACTTCCACCCTATCTCCATTCTGCCTCCCCTATCGAAGGCACTGGAACGTATAGTAGCGGACCAACTTACCGAACATCTGGACAATTGTAATATTCTCTGTAAACAGCAACATGGCTTTAGAAAAGGTCATAGTACATCCTCTGCCTTACTCGAATTCACTGGCTCCATTCACAGCTCCCTCGACAACGGACAACTAACTGGTGCTATTTTCACTGACATGACCAAAACCTTTGATACTGTCCACCACTCCCTCCTGTTGAGCCAACTAAAAAATACTGGTCTCTCCAATGATTCAATCTCTTGGTTCAAAAGCTATCTTGAAAACCACTCCCAGCATGTAAAAATCGGGGATGTGCACTCTGATTCCAAACATGTCCTCTCTGGAGTCCCCCAGGGTTCAATACTGGGCCTCCTACTCTTCAGCCTGTTCTTTAACACCCTACCGGACTCCTGCACTGAACATATCACCCTGTATGCCGATGATGCAGTAATCCTTGCCACACACCAGGACCCGAAGAAATTGCAAGAAAATCTCCAACTCGGCTTCTCCTCGGTTGAGAATTGGTACACAAAGTACAAACTGATCCTTAATCAAAAAAAAAAAAACAAGGCCATGATCTTCAGCAGCTCCCATAATAAACATAAGCACTTCCAACTCTCCGTTATCACCAGACAAGGTGCCGCAGTGGAACAGCTCAAAAACTCTAAATACCTCAGGATCACCCTTGACTCTCACCTCTCCTACACTACCCACATCGACCATGTCACCAAAGCTGCTAACTCCCGGCTAAGCCTGCTATTCCATCATAGGAAACACCTGACACCTGAAGCCCTCGCTGTCGCTGTCCAGGGCTCCATCATATCCATCACTGATTATGGCATTATCATTTACAGCTCTGCTACAACCACCGCACTCAAACGTGTATCCACCACCCTCAACAAGGCCTGTTGACTGGTCACTGGCTCCCAATGCCTGACTCACACCTGTGACCTCTATTCTCAAACTGGATGGTTGAATCTTGCCAATCGAATAAAACACCAAACTTGTATTACTACTAAGAAAATCTTGGTGGGCCTTGCCCCCCCAGAGTCTGTGCCCTCATACAACCGAGAATCCACACCTGCCATACCAGGGGATCGAAACCTCAGCTTCTGCAAATCCCGCATTGCCGCACAACACAAGGCAAAAGATCCTTTGTTTACTGGGCCGCTAATTGGTACAATGATCTTCTCAGCCACATCTCATCCTCACTATCGCTCAGCACTTTTAGGACTCAGCTCCCCCTAATGCTCACTGCCTCCGATCTCTGTGACTGTTGTGGCTAAACATGTCTTTTGGTTCCATAGCTGAAGATGTCCTTTTGGATCCACATCTACGGCTGCACTTTGCCAATACCCCCCCCATCTTCACCTCTCCTGCTGGCCAATGACAAATGCCATCCGGCTGCACTACCTCTATTCTTACCTGCCTTTCACGTCTCCTCTCTCTGTTCCCCCACCTACCTCCCCTTTTCTCCCATCCACTTAAGACTCCCTGATTTCACCCTCCTCCTTTCCCTTACCCCTCCCCAAAGTTTCACCTTATTGTTCTTTTTTCCTCTACAAGGCTATGTTTTTTTTTTATTTTATAAACTGTTATCTTTGCTTATGTTTGTCTCAATTGTACCAATGACGTGGAACCTTTGTAAAAGAGCCTTGGCTTAAAGGTATTTGTAATCCTAGAACAAATAAATAACTAAATAAAAATAAAATAAAGCTGAAACTAGATATTCCCAAATTCTATAGTTAAAAGTTGATTCCCTTCTTACTTTCCCAGATAAGCCAATTTAAATTACTTAGACTATTAATTAAAATTAGTTAAAGTAATAAAATTAATACTTATATTTCTGGTTGTAGAAGTGGTACTTCTTCTCTCAACTTAGAACTCTTGGTTGAGTCTGGCTCTTGATGAGAAGCCTCATTGCTAGCTAATTTCCTTGACCCTGGAACTTCTTTTATCATGGACAAACACTGCTTGTTAAACTTTTCTTGCTGAAAGTAAATTTATCAAAAGTCAATTCTTGGATTTGTAGAACACAGCTTCAGTTTGCACAGTCTATAGCAACACTGGATTCAAAGAACTTTCTTGTGGATAGTGAAGTTGTTTCTGCAATGGGAACTCAATGACTCTTTCATGTTGTACATCTGCTATTAACCCCAGGACACTAGACCTTCTTCTGCTCAGCACGCTGTATAGCTTGTGTGAGTTTTACAGATAAGTCTGTGTCAAGTCATCAGCAGGCAACATAACTTCAGTCAAAATGCTCAGCAAATATAACACGTACCTTGCTTCATACACAATGAGAATGTCCTTGCATCTGTGTTTTGCACCTGGGTCTTTTGGCAGCACTGCATAGTTTTGGCTATCTTTAGGCTGTCCCAGTATTCAAATAAAGGCATGGCCCAAAGCTCTTTGGCCTAGCTACAGCATTAAGCCTTTACAATTCTTAGTTAAACTAACATAGGTCCTTTTGCATCAATATTTTGGTCCAGACTGAGGTGCAACCAGACAAATTCAATAATATAAAACTGCCCTGGTGATGTCATCACCAGATTTTGTTTAGCCAGAGTCACTAGAAAGGTAGGACATCTCAGAAGATAAATGATGACAGACAGACATGCCTCTTACAACATTCCCTTTCTCCTCAGACTTGTTTTTAGTTCAAAATTATTGTCCTTAATGAAATTTTCATTTAACCCAATTTGAACATTAAACTTACTTTTCAGGTGTCTTTTTCTCAAGCCAGTCATGTTGGTGTAAGTCTGATATTTGTAACATAGATACTTTTTTAGTTACACTATTAAGGTTGTAACTTCATAATTTCAATAAAACTTCTTAAAATAAAATGTTAGTCTTGCTCTAAGTATTCTAAACTACAGAATGATATAAGATTTGTAAGAAAAATGCATTCCTAAAGTCCTTAAAACATTACTTTTTTTGTAGAAACACATGGGTTCTTTGTTCTACTTAAAGATATAAATCATAACTGTCACAGATATTCTTTTAGACAGTTTGTTTCTGTACAGCAACAAAATACTGACTTAAGTGTCATTTTCTTAGACTTTTTAAGATGTGAGCTATCATGAGATACTAGATTTGTTTAGTTTTCTAATATGAAAATGATATTAAATAAGTTTTAATTATAACTTCTGAAACCTTTGTCCTGCAATCATGAAACTTGGTAAGCTTATTTTCATGCTAGTGTTCAATAACTATCCAATTTTCATAGCGGCACCACAATGTGGTTTTAAGTTATAAGTCAAATACTTTTCTTAACATTCGAAGTTTAAACAGAGGAACATTTTTTTTCTTTCTATAAGTCTGTACCAGTCACATAACCTCCTATCTGATTGTAGTCATGGACACCTAGCTCTGGCCAAGACTTTCCCCATACAAACACCCATAAATCTGTCATGTAAGGCTTGGACATCACAGAAATGCTCCTCTGGAATATAGTAAGTAGTAAACAATTTTATTGATCAGCAATAAGCCGTATACAATATGAAATTTTATACACATCACATAAAATACAAATCATAAAAAGCTGAGACTAATGTTATGGGTCTAATCATACACCCAACATATAGCACCAGAACAGAGAATGCCATATTAAAACTATAAATAAGCTATCTATTGTTTTGGTCAAGATAAATAGATTTCATAATAATATGAACCATTCTTTACAAATGTGTAGATAAAAGAAATTTTGCCAATAATTCAATGATTTTTTATCTTCAGTTTTGAAGAGATAGTCCAACACATTTAAGAGAGGGAGACTAAGACCTCCAAGAAATTCACCCAACCATTTCTTTCTTGATGCTTCATAGAGGGGGCATAACAGTACAACATGTTTCAAATCATCTATTGTTTCCAAGCCACATTTACAAAATGGGGAAGATAGGGATTTTCCCTTGTATCTATGCTGCACATAGCTTGCTGTATAACACTCTGTTCTAAATCTAGTGTAAATCGTCCTTAACCTAAAGTTTGTTATCATAGAAAGATATAACTCAAAACTACTTGAAAGTTTAATTGTTTTGTAATAGTCATGAAGTTTGAGCTTGGAGAGCTGTGTAAGCAGAAAATTCTCATCCAATGCTCCCAATCTGATTTTGACATCCTATTTGATTTCTACTAGAGGTCTATAATATACTTCATAAAGCAGATGTCCCAGACCAGCTGGCATCATAACCTCCTTGATAAACTGAATACTGGGATAAGTAAAACACAAATTAGCCATTCTTATGCTTTTTTCAAGGCACATTCTGGGATATCTACATTCGGGCAACAAGAAAAGTTTGAGTAAAAATATTATTTGTTGCTCCTGTTTGAGTGAATATAAGGTATGCTGTCCTAATTCCAATGCTAGAATACATTTTGGTGTCCCTTGGGGTAACATGAGGATATGTCTATACAGATTATTTAAAATAGTTTGTAGCCTTCCAGTCTGTGCATATCCCCATGTTTCACAAGCATATAGCTTGCTTGTTCTTATTTTAGCATTGAGTACATTCACAACTCCTTTAACTGAAGCTTTTCCCATTTTATTGTTAAATATTTTTAAAGCATTCCCTGACGATCTCATTTTGTTTTGGATTATCTCCATGTGTTGATGCCAGGAAAGATTATAGGAAAAACGGACTCCAAAATAATCGTAATACTTTGCCCTATCTGTCCCAGATATTCAAACTGCGCCATTCTGAGGCGCAAGCCCCTGTGCTGCTCAAAATAGTTGCGCAGGGGTGTGGCTGGGGCGATATTCAAAGGAGTTGCACTATTGAGCAACTCCTTTGAATATCACCCAACCACATCTGCATAATGGAACTTGCCGCAAGTGTCGAGTTGGAGCATTAAACCTTAAGCGGTGGCTAAGTACCATTGTGCCATGTGCAAATTTCCGATATTCAAAGGTGACATGCAAATGTGGCCATAATTTATACAAGGCACAGGGGGGCCATTTGCATCTATTGTAGCCCCATTTGCATGCCATTAGCATATGGGTGCACCCCGATCCCGAGGACTTACGCCTGGCACGCCTGCCAGGCAGCAGCCGTCGGGGACCGATGCACCCTGCAGCCCAATCACGGAGCAGTATAAGTGTATACATTCCCCCACACACATCTCCTAAGCCCGATCGTGGGCATACAGTAACATGACCCCCACCCACATCTCCCAAAGTCCCGATCGCTGGCATACAGTAACATGACCCCCGCCCACATCTCCCGAGCCCGATCGGGCATACAGTAACATGCCCCCACACATCTCCCAAAGCCCGATCATGGGCAGAAAGTGTATCAACCGTCCCAGTACCCGATCGTGGGCAGAATGTAAAAGCCCCCAACCCGAATATCTCCCTGGTGGTCAGTGGACCATAATGCCCGATCGCGGGCAGAATGTCAAGTTACAACCCCCAAACATCTCCCTGGTGTCTAGTGTCCCCACCCACCCACGAAGCCCTCCACCCTGCTCCCCGGCAGCCAGCGGGTGGCAGCATCCCACCCGCCTGCAGCCCGCTGCCGCCGACTGACTGTCCGGTAGGGCTGTACGCCCATTGGTGCAGAGCTACAGCCAATGGGCATGCAGCCCATACCATACATGACAGTCCAGATTTGTGGGGTATGCCTAAATGCAAGGTATGGCAGTGAGTGTGGTAACAACACTGACCACAAGGGGTGCCATTATTCTACCTATGATCAGCAATGTTGCAGTGAAATTCAAAACCGGTCTAGATACAGTTGTGTAAGACTATAGAAAATCATTAATAATTCACAGATTAAGAAAGAAAATGAGAAATTGATAAAGGAACTACAGGAAATATGAGCCATTGTTCAAAGATATGTACTCCAAGTTTCTCCTGACTATATCTTTTCTGTGCAAATTCCCTCCTCAACTGTACCCTGTACAGATGGGACTAGTAGTGCTATGTGACATGTAGATCTTGTTCAATGTATTGTTGACATGGTTACAAAAACTGCTATTGTTAAAAATTATAATGAGTTTGGAATAAGATTTAAAATGAGATGGCAAGTGAAGTTAAAAATACTAGTATCAACCACAGTATAACATGTCATTGTGAAACTACTGTGTTGCTAGAAAAGAAAGACATATTCTGCCTGGTCAACTTAATTCCCAAAGGAAAGCAGAAAGATTTTACTGTGACACAAACATTAAAAACAGTCTAAATCATAAGGCTTTGCTTGATTCTGGGGCTGAAGTAAGTCTCATGTCTAAAAGTTTTTATGATGAAGTGACAGATGCCTTAGATGACTCCAAGAAGCTTAAAACCCTTTCTGACAGCTTACAAATTGTAGGTTATGGAGAGGAAGCTCAAAAGACCTTAGGTAAAGTTTGGTTGAAACTGAGATTTGGTAAAATGGTGATTAAACATCCAGTGTATGTTACAAATAAAACAGGTAATGATTTCTTGATTGGAACTGACCTTCTAAAGAGGTTTAAATCTATTCTAGACTATGGCCAGAAAATCTTATGGTCATAGGTGAAGAGGACTGTTCCATTTAGAAAGAGTCAGTAAAGTTTCTAAACAATGAAATTCATGGTACTGTAAAAAAAAAATTGATTAAACTGAATTTTGTAGGTTCAAATGTAATTGATGTATTTAGTTTTGGTAATTCTAAAATTGGTTGAATGGAGAAGTAAAGCCTACTGTATGTGGCTTGTGTGTCAAAGCAAGATGTGATACATCTGTAATTATAAAAAGGGTCTGAGAAATGGAGCTTTCTGGTTGGCTTCATTCTAACAACCTTATATTAATCTTTTATTAACATACATGTAGAGCTTAGCCATATGCTGAACAAGGTCTAACACTGTTGAAAAACATTTTTTTATTATAATAACAATAATGCACTCCCAGGGATGATGTTAATGGTCAGTTAATCACCCTCTAGGGGCATGTAGCTCTCGGCTACACCTCACGCCACAGTACACCCCTAGAAGGTGATTAACAGACCATTAACAAAACCCTTGGTCATGCCTTATTGCTTAATTAAGACAGATGCCTAGCTTTCTTCACAAAGAAAGTAAGTCCTGTTTTTCCCAGTACCATTCTGTTTATGAGAGAAACATTAAACTTTTAAGTACCAGACCCATTAAGGACTGTGGAAAAAGAGGTGCCACTCCAAAAAAAACAGAGGTAAAGCCAAAATGCCAGACAACAACAAAGCTTGTAAAGGTCTATATTCTATAGGCATACCCCCTTTTGAGAGGGACTCCAGTGTTGGTATTGGTTTGAGTCTTGATAAGACTTTTGAGCCCCAGTTTGACCAAGCATGGGCTTTGATTGTTTTTCTTTCATAGACATAGGTGAATTCCACCCCCCCTCCCCTTAGCTGGAGTATTAGAGATGGCAGCCTTTAATACCTTATCTTAATGCACAGAGTAACTCCCTTTTTGCCTAATCTTATGTTTTTTCTTGTATTTCTTGAATGTTTTATGCTCTGAATCAGAATTAGAATCCCTTCTCTGTCTTGGGGAAATTATTTTTTTGCTCTGAGGTAATTCATTTTCTGAGTCAGTTGATAAACTCAATGATATTCCAGAATCAGTCAAACAATCTAACCTTTCAGATGCTTTCATTTTTCCTTTAACTTGACTTTTACTCTGCAAACTTTCATACTTTTCTTTTAATTCAGTCAAATCTTTGTTAACTTGTGCATAAGCATCTGCTAGTTCAACTTTTTCTGTTTTCAAATTCAAACACATGTTCTTGACACGGTTGCAACTCACTTTACAAGACAACATTTTTCAACCTTTAGCTTGACTAATTCACAGTAGTTATTAGAAAGGTCATTTTTATGCTCATGTAAAGGCTTTTCTAAAATGTCTACCTGGCCTGCAGACCTATCACACTCAAAAAAATTATCCACCAACATTTTTTCCAGATCTTGTATTCTTTCATTTCTACTTTAAATAAAAATTAGCTGTGCTGGGGTATAGATTAATGTTGCAGTACTAAGCATACCTGCAATTACAGCTAATGTTGTCTTGGCTATGTAATAGTGCTTACAGACTTTAACAACAATTAAGTATTCTTTTGAAAAACAGATGAAACAGCAGTAACTTCTTATACAACAACTTAAGAAAACAAACTCTTTTTCACTCTTGAGGCTTTAAAAGTTATTTTTCCTTTTTCTTTGTGTTTTACTGTTAGTGATTCTATTCTGTTCACTTCTATGCTTTAGCTCTCTTTTCTTTTGTTTAAGGTAGCTTCAGACTCAGAAAAACAAACAGAAAAGTATTATTTCTGTAACTTAGAAATCTTGCAAATACTAACAGTATTAACAACATTTATTTTCATACACTGTAAGTGTGGATTATTATTTACTAACAATTATATCCCACAGACGAGAACCCCAATAATGTCAGAACAAAGGCTTATAATATCACTTTTTATAATAATGCACTTAGATTCACTAGCGCCTTACCCCAAAATGATTTCATAACTTACCAAAATAATAACAATTCACATATGATAGTATCCTATGCTCTCCAGGTTCAAATATAACGGCAAATGACACTGCTTGCCACACTTATAGTTAGGAAAAATATATATTTTATTCACATATATACAAGTCCTAAATATTCATAACTAGCATAAATAGCAAGCATCATACTGTAAATATTAACAAAATTATTTCCGATAATCCAGCAAACTAATAAAACTAATTTTAGCAAATAAGCATTGCAAATGAATAAGCAATATTCATTATGATAAATGGTAATAGTAAACTAAACTTTTATCACACTTTGTATTTAGCATAACCTCCATGCATAAGAACATATACGTATCAGATCAATATCTCAGATAAAACTTGTTTCAAAACTTCAGAGCATGTAAAATGTATTTTGTATGAGAACTGGCAACAACTCATTACAGCAGTGTTTTGTGATATACTTTCATAAAACTTTATTTTAACTTTTCACAGCATGCAAAATATTTCTTAGTTTAAAGCTTAAAGTAGATATACCCAAATTCTGTAGTTAAAAGTTGATTCCCTTCTTACTTTCCCAGATAAGCCAATTTAAATTACTTAGACTATTAATTAAAATCATTAAAAATAATAAAATTAATACTTATATTTCTGGTTGTACAAGTAGTTCTTCTTCTCTCAGCTTAGAACTCTTAGTTGAGTCTGACTCTTGATGAGAAGCCTCTTTGTTAGCTAATTCCCTTGACCCTGGAGCTTCTTTAAGCATGGACAAACACTGCATGTTAAACTTTTCTTGCTGAAAGTCATTTTACCAAAAGTCAGTTCTTGGATTTGTGGAACATAGCTTCAATCTGCACAGTCCATAGCAACACTGGATTGAAAGAACTGTCTTGTTGATAGCAAAGTTTTTTCTGCAACTGGAACTTAATGACTCCTTCATGTTGTACATCTGCTATTAACCTCAGGACACTAGACCTCCTGCTGCTCAGCATGCTGTATAGCTTGTGTGAGTTTTAAAGATAAGTCTGTGTCAAGTCATCAGCAGTCAAAATTACTTCAGTCAAAATGCTCAGCAAATAAAACACAGACCTTGCTTCATGCACAATGAGAATGTCCTTGCAACTGGTTTTTGCACCTGGATCTTTGGCAGCACTACAAAAGCTTTAGGCTAAAAACTTTATTGTTACCACATTAAGCAAACCATTGGAAGTCATTTCCAAATTTAAATATCTGGGTATCTGGATTGACAACAAACTCTCTTTTAATGACCATATCGAGGACTTATAAAGGAGGCTCAAAGCCAGGCTAGGTTTCTTCTTTAGAAATAGGCCCCTCTTCCTCCTCGAGACTCGAAATAGGCTCGTTCAGGCTACTTTTCTTACCCTTCTTGACTATGATGATGTAATTTACTCTTCCACTACTCTCGCAAACCTAAGCAAACTGGACATCCTCTACCACTGTGTGTTACAGTTCATTACCAACTCCCCTTACCATTCGCACCACTGTGACCTGTACGCAGCTGTTGGCTGGACATCTCTCACCACTAGACGCTTGCTCCATGCTGGTCTCTGGACACTTAAGTTGCTCCTGCACAAACTACTGAGTTGCCTATCATCTCTCATCTGTATTTCTCACAGTGCATACTCTCTCAGGAAATCTGACTTCATTCTGCTGGACATACCTAGGACACAGACCTCCTTTCGTAAACGCGCTATTGCACATGCTCTTCCCTCTATTTGGAATCAACTCCAAACTGTGCTGAAACTAACTAGCATACTTTCAATTAACTTCTACAAAGTGCTAAGTGCAGCTAAGATAAAAGATATCTGCAACTGTTATTAAGCCCCTTCCCATCGCTATGTATGCCTCATACATTTATGTGTAAGACCTTCATCACCCCATGCATGCTGCTTACTTATTGTTCACACTATCATTTAACCAAGACACAACTACATTCTCTTAGCTTCTGACTTCCAAGCTGTGACTACTACTGCAAGCAACCCACACCTGCTCCCCTTCCCCGTCCTATTCTTGGCTCTCTCTATGTATATATTACTTCTCTCACTCTTTCAAGCCTTGATTACTTTGTTTATCCTTTATTCCCTGTCACTGCTCAATATACTAAAATTATTTATTTTTTAAAAAGCTGACTCCTTGCAAATCCTGATTTTGAGTTGCAACTGCATCAAAATAAAAGCACCAAACATTTAAATCTTATTTTCAAAAATGTTGACACATTTGCGATACCCTCCCTACTTTACAACAGATTACTTAAAAAAAGTGACTTATGCATGACCCAAAATGTCACAATTCATATCACTTCCTCAAATAAGTTAGGCTGCCTTTTAGATAGTCTACCATATTGGCACAAGCATCAGAGATGTAAGAAAATCATGCCAAACTCCTGGTTTTAGTGATTAGTGGGTACTATTAGTCATCAGCTGTGTCTGGTGGTGTTATTCTTTGAGTTCTTTGGGGCCTTCTAATTCGTATCTGCTGCTGTCAGCAGATTGCTTAGGTCTGTATTAATTTCCCTTTGTTTGTACTTGTACATTCAGAATTGGGTCCTTCTGAGCCTTTATCCCAGACTACAGTTGACCATCCACCACAACTTTAGTTGGTCCTAGTGTACAACTACATAGTTCACATCCTTCCATGCTTTGGGCCTGCATCCTACTGCTTTTGAGCATTCTCACCAGTCTACCAGGTGGTTGTCCTGA
The DNA here is from genome assembly GCA_016271365.2 of Neoceratodus forsteri. Classification (NCBI taxonomy): domain Eukaryota; kingdom Metazoa; phylum Chordata; order Ceratodontiformes; family Ceratodontidae; genus Neoceratodus; species Neoceratodus forsteri. Next base: position 1,205,448,430 of record CM057452.1, read on the forward strand.
CCTTTCTTTGGGGCTCCAAACTGGCACTACTACCACAACTACGAACTACTTTAGCTATTAATTTGTTTTGTATTGGGCAATCACTCCAGTGCCTGTATTCTGTAGAGTCAGCCAGGATGCAATGCAGTACCTTGCAATAAATGACACATCACAAAATACTGCATAACAAAAGGGCTTAACTGTCATTGAATTACACATTTCACACCAGAATACTGCAGCATTTTGCAGTAATACTGCAAAGTACTGCCTCTCATCCTGGCTGGAGCTGCTGTACCACAGTCAAATGTTTCTCAGCACATACCCTAGCACCATGTCAGATGCCCAACTTCTCATTGGCCTTGCTGCAGCCCTCAAGGGCCAGACACTAATGTCAAAACCCTCCAGGGCTTGTCCAAGCTCCAACATTATGTGTTGCTTGTCTCTCAAGGGCTTGGCTACTTTCCTATATCCATAAGCCTTGTACACAAAGGACAGTTTCAAGGCTGGCATGCCTGAAGGAGCTGCTACAAACTTCATCTCCTTTTCTTCAGGATAATGCAGAATCCTAGCACTCCTTCAGCACTGAGGTATAGCTTTTATGCACCTCTCAAGGGTACAGCCTCCACAGCAGGTGTTTTCTTACTTGCAGGGACATGCACTGTGGCATTTTGGTGATAGTAGAAGTCTCAAAGAGATAGAGAGAAAGAACAGTATCCATCCTATTAGTTCAGTGGTGTCAGGCAAGTTTAAAAGCACAGCTAGGTTTAAAAGATTGATTAGCCCCTTCTGTCTGGGGTTAGTGTTTTCAATGACACGTAGTTAAATCCAAGTTAAGCCAGAAGGGATAGCTACCCAAAGCCTTGGATCCCCAGAGGTTTCCTCTTTAAGGGTTTTTTCTACTTCTCCATGCTAAATGTCACAAAATAAATATTAATGAAATAGTTTTATAGTAAGAAGAGTTCCAATGTGAGTTGGGGTTGGATGGTGGCTCCTTTACACTACTCATCATCAACAGCCATTCCTTCTCTTCTTAACAGAAGTTATGCCTCAGCACATGAATGTTTCAATCTTACCTTTGGCTTTCATCTTTTAGGCTTCTTCTCTAAGGTGCCATTAGCCAAGGACCAGATTTTTCTGTGGCAATCTGGGACCAAGTTCTGTGGCAGGATTACTATTTGCTGCAAAACTTCGGTGGTAGTGGTATGTAATTTCTGTTGAAGATCTGCAGCACCAATCAACTACCATGTCATAGCATCAATGGCAAATTGGATAGGGTAATGCACAGTACCACTAGTTCAAAAAATAAACCCACAGATATTTAGAAATAATAGAGTTTCAAAACAAACCCTATGATGCAAAGTGAATGCTCTAAGTGGCTGTGACCCAAGTGGTACCTTGCCTCATGGTTTGTGGCAATCACAGTTTTAAAATGCAGGCTGCATTGAAATCAGGATGCCATGCCCTGAAACTGCTCTGCACCAACCGCGTGGCATAAGTGCCCTTACACTCAGTCACAAGGGGACTTGCACCACAGTGGGGCTGCACCATTCCCTTATTTGGCATTCCAGAAACCCTGCTGGGGTTACATGTAGGGGCTCACTTTAGACCTGCCATGAGGTGGTCAAAGAGCCCTGCACTGCTGTCTGGCAGGGTGGTGATTGGTGGGGACCTGGGGCCAATGGAACCCTGGTGGTGTGATGGGAAACAAGGAGGCACATTGGCAGTGGGAGGGACATGTGGAGGCACCAATCAGAGGTGCACTGTGAGTTTGAATATAGCCAAATTTGTCTGGTGGGGGGGACATAGCTGGACCAGCATAAAATGGACCCCAGTTGACAGCAGCCCTGGCACCTACCTCATAGAACCCACAGTCCATTAAAGGCAGTGGGTGGTAGTGGGTCAAGATTGCAGAGTGCTTTTGGTGGCTGGGGACATGTCCCGAGCACAGCAACATTCCACAGTTCATAGCCCCTTGTTTGGTGACCAGCAGGTGCCCAACTACAATGCTGGAGACTGTGAGTCCTGTGGGGCAGGTACTAGGGCTACTGTCAATCAGGGTCTGGGTCATACTGGTCTGGCTGTGCCCCCCCACCTGGCCTGTTCAGCTGTGTTCCAGCTCTTAGGGCACCTCTGTTGGGCACCTTCAAACATCCCTTCCACTGCCGCTGTGTCCCCCTCACTCCCAATGGCACCAACAGTGCTCCATCGGCCCCTGCTCCCCACTTCTGGGCATAGCTACCCCCAACCTCCATGAGCCTTCTATGGTTGTGCCAGGTGAGGGGGGTGACAGATGCTGCCATCAAACCCTGCAGGTTCACCCAATGTGCTACACAACTCTGTGGCTGTTGCAACTCCCAGGGGTTTGGTGCAGGGATCCCTGGCCCCATTTTAATAAAATAGGGCACAGGGTCCCTTATGCACCCAGATTTGCCACAGCCATGGATCACTGTTAACTGTGGCAATTTAAGGGTGCTCTGAAAATTGAGCACAATATTTAAAAAAAAAAGCTAAAACAAATCTATCACTTAAGGTCCAATCCTATTGTATAAATGAAATATACAGAGGGACCTTGTGTAGTAAATGATGTATTTATACTCATGCTGCTTACGCCACTCGTGAGGTCCCCACTGTTTATTTATTATGATCTTGGATTAACACCTTTGAGCTGAATGCTCGATACACAGGTTCCATGTCAGGTAAGAACAGAAACAAACATCAGTTAGGCACAATCAGCAAAGATAATGTAACTTATAAACAGGTAATTACATTTTTTCAAGGTGAGCTAAACAAGAGCAGCTGTAATGGTATTGTAAAAACTAGCTACTGTATGTTACCAAGTGCTAATAGGAGGAGAGGGTCCAGATAGTACACAGAGGGTTGACCAGCCAAGTGGCCTTGTCCAGACAGTACAGAGAAGATTGAGCAGCCAAGTGGCCTTGTTGGTGCGTATAAGGCGGGGAATGGTATGTCATAGACCGGGATGTGCACTAAGGCAAGACAAAGGATAGAGTGAGTATACATGGGGAGCAGGGGTGGAGAAGGGAGGGTGGAGGAGGTAGGGAGTATTAGGGAAGGGGAAAGATTGGAGGAATGGGGAAGGGGTGTGTCTGAACTAAATATGTATATGTATAGGCAATCTGTAATGTAGTTTAAAAAATATAAATGTCCCTTTTTGTGATTGCAAAATTGTATCCTTATTTGTGCTGGTCCCTTTGGAAATGGAATAAACAGAATAATGGAGGTATTTCAAGACTCCTTTATTACGCCAACCCACTTCTCTTCAAGCACTACATCACCCCATCAGGTCATGACATGCCCTTGAAACCCTTGTGAGGAAAGGCTACCTGTCCCTTCACAAGATGTCACTCTCCTTCAAAGTCTATGTTTCAATAGAGAAGGTGGTGGATGCATGGAACAGCCTTCCTGAGGAGGTTGTGGGGTCTGAAACTGTGGGAGAATTCAAGAATGCATGGGACAGACATAAGACAATTTTTGTGGGGGATAGGAAGAAATAGGCTGTTGGTTAAATAGAATCTGCAGCTTATCCTGTAGATAGGGAAATGAACAGACTAGGTGGGCCCAGCGGTCCTTATCTGCCGTCAAAGTCTATGTTTCTATGTGAGACAGAACACTGTGCCATACCTTTCCAGGTTCAGAGCTGTGGAGTGTGGCAGTGCTGGCCCCCCATCCTCGTACTGCTCTGCCATCTCCCTGAGCTCATCCCTGATCCTGAGTTGCCGGCATGAGAACAAAACATGCTACCTGCTGGCCCAACGTTTGACCCTACACATCATTATATTCCACCTTTCAGGGCACAATTCTTTTATTTTTTTAGAAAAAGATAGGTCAATTCATTTTACCAGTTATTCATCTCAGAGAGCTTCCCTTTACCTTAAGGGCACGGATAAATGTGTACAAGGTAAGGTATTCAGTTAACAAGTCTATGCTACTGTCAAGTATTTGTTTGAGTGGGCCCCGGTGTAATAATTTAAGACTAAAAATGTTATTATGCTATAGTACAGGTTGAGCAAATATCACAGTTCTTGATGTGCTGGGCCACTTCCTCAGGGAGTGTGAGCAGTGGTAGAAAAATGATTATTCATTTTGGTGGCAGAATGCAGCTTGTCATTAGCTAATGTATGATGTGTTGTCATTGATAACATCACATGCTGTACATAGAGGGATTTTGGATATAAAAGGAGGGGAAGGAAACCATGTGCTGTGGAAAAACTGTTAATATTAAAGAATCACCAAGAACATTGAATTTCACAGCACTACATATATTCTGTGGTAGGCTGCAAGTTCTGTAGAAAATTCTGTGGCCTCAGAATTCTAGAAGCCTTGTCTTTGGCCTATAGGAATCTTTTCCCATGGCACTTCAAGAGTGATAACCCTCCTCAAGAGGGTGCCTGTGCCTCCCTGGTACCTCAAAAGGGAAGTAATCCCAATCTAAGACATGAGAACAGCCACAACTATGTTACATACGAATTCAAACAAGTTTCTATCATTCAGACATCTTCAATTACAATTATTCTGCCAAAATAACACACAGTACTATGCTGCACAAGATCCATTTTCGCCACCCATGATTTAAGCCACTCTCTGACACAGTGACTTCCAAGAGTATGGCCTGGGGATTTGTATGGCAGTGAGTGACACTTGCTGCACTTATTACCTCTCAGGACTATTTAAGAAGGTATGTTCAAACTTCTTTTGGAGGCTCATTGTCATCCTTCCCTCCTTTCCCGGTGGCCAGTCTTTCTCCTTTCTGGCTCCTACACTAAGGCACCTTAGCCTAAAGGAACCTTATCCCATCCCTGCAGCACCTCTAGTGGTTGAAACCAAAAGGATCTTGTGCCTTTCTGGTACCCCAAATGGGTGGTAGTCTCAATCCAGGACAGAGAGTGTGCACAGCTATAGCTACACAGCATATGAATCCGAATAAATTTCTTTCATACAAACATCTTCAATTACAAGATTCCTACCAGAATAGCTTATTATGTTGCACAAATAAACTTCCATCTACTCATACTTGAGTCGCCTACTGACCCAGTGAACTGTGTTTTTTTTTGGCTGTACTATCATGTACACAGCACCTCTTGTCCTCATGGCCCCATGACCATGACTACTGGGCCCTGTTCTCCTATGACCAGCTCCAGTCTCTACCACCAATGCTTACTGAGCTTGTACTTGATGAGTCTAACATGGTAGAACATTTATCTGCTTCTTTCCTTCACCTTCCTCTGTTATTCCTTTGGTTATTTTCCTGCTTTCTACATGTACTGATAACACATACACATGAGATGATGAGATGATTCAGTCACCACTAGATGCTAATAATGATGGCTCAAAGTAATCATCAATGATTCTTAGAAGCCGTTGTGACACATATGTCCCTCACCTAGGCAAGTCACAATGCTGTACAGTATAAGTCACGAGGTGATAGGGAAGAGAGACACCACTTGGTCACCTCACACTCACAGTGACAAACACCATCTCAACCCAGTAAGAGACCTCATGACTTTATTTATTTTATAGCTATCTACTGAACATTTTATTCACTCTCTGTCAAACAGATTCATACACACAAGCAACACATAAATTGATGGATTTCTTCATCCTGCCACATCTTCATCAGTCAGTAAAGAATGTTTGTCACATCCTTTAGAATCCACCTTTATTTTTCACAGTTTGTGAAACTCAATCTGTATTGCTACTTTTTTGGGGGGGGGGATAGACAAAAAATATATGGACTTTTGTGCTGTTTACGACACCAGAACTATGTAAAAAATAAAAAAAAAATATTGGTCAAATAAAATAGGCCTATGCTCAACTGCATCAAATTACTGACAATTAATACATTTTCAACTAATCTTAAGTTTTGCTTTGGCTGAGATTTTCACATGCAAATGAATTAGTTGCTAACCCATTCTAGTTCAACCTACCACTAATTCTTAACAGTTTCAGCAGTTTGTCATTTGTTGATTTGTTGCCTAATTAAGAATTAACTAATCCCCATGAATTGAGTATTACTATGGCATTCATGAATTACTAGTTGAGATTAAGTAATAAATAATTCATTTACGATCAACACTCAACTTGTTGAGCATTAGTTCATAATTAACTGTACACCACATGTGTGTAAAGCATAGTTAAGAATAACTAATCACTAATAATTTACAATCAACACTTAACTTGTTGAGCATTAGCTAATAATTAACTGTACACTGCATGTGCAATGCATTGTTATTAGTTAAGAATAACCAATTCCTAGCCAGCTTATTGACACAGTGGTACGGCTGGCAATTGGGAGGCCAGCTGGTATAAGTAAATTGCAGGAGGACATCCGCTACTCACTGCAGGTGCCACACATCCAACTGAGGCACCCATTTTGAAGCACCAACTGAGTCTCTGTCTGGGGTACAGCCCACTCCTGATGGCTCTGCCCTGGGGGGGGTAAGCCTGGTGTCAGTAGGAGGCAGAAGTAAGTCCCAGGATGGGCAAGGTGGGTATGGTTGTGTAAGAGTAGTGCATGGTAAGCTTACTTATGAGAGCACAATGATTTAGTTGTGCATGAGGAACAACCAGATATAGAGACACAGAATTTGACGGCAGATAAGGACTGCTTGGTCCACCTATTCTGCTCATGTTCCCTACCTACAGTGACATCGAAGACCCCACTTGGTCTCCGGCTTTACCATCTCCCCTTACATCGAAGTTTCCCACATAACAATCCCATGCCTTCTTAAATCTCTTGAGTTTCTGCTCCCACCAACTCCTGAGGGAGACTGTCAACATATCCACCACCCTATCAGTGAAGAAGTGTTTTTTTATTTCCCAGAATTCTACCCCCTCCAGCTTCGTCATGTGACTGCTTATTCTTGCGCATCCTTTTCTCTTAAAAAGGCTTCCCTCTTGAACTTTATTTATATGAGAGCAAGATGTGTAACAAAAGGAAAAGTAGACTGAAAAATGGATATACACAGTATGCGATAAAAAATATGCTTACCTGAACTTATGATTTGCTATATTTCTAAGTGTCCTCACCATTCTTTAATGTGTGCATCTGAAAAGCAAGTGGAAAATGTCTTACTAAACTTGCATCTGAAACAAAACATCCTAAATCATGGAGTTATGGTAATGTTGGGTCTAATATTTCAACTGACAGAGTACAAGGTTGCATTCTGGGGGTCTGGGTTCAATTCCAGTTAGGTATCATTTTTTGACCCAAGTAGTGCTAGCCGATACTGAGACACACTACAATGTGGGAGACCCAGGAGCAGCTCCTGGTCCTGATTCCAATCCACTGAGTCAGAGGGGCTACTGCAATATATGAAGGTAATATGCTGTGGATCTGGAAAAGGAGGGTGTTGGTAGCCTGCTCTACATGTGACACGACACAGCTGGAGTATGGCATTGTATGTGAGGAGGTGCAGGAAGCCTTCTCTTCTTGCAAGACCTATGGCACAACTGGAGTATGGGACTGGTGTTATTAATGCACAATGGATCCTATATTTAAAAATGCACAAAATGGAGCTCAAATATTTGTGCTCTGCATTGCGATAGCTCAGGTGACAGAAGATGCTATATTCAGTGGAATAGCTTACCTGTGCTATTCGGCTGAATACAGGGTCATGTTGGCTCAGCGCTAAGCAACTTAGTGCTGCCCCAGCATGGCTCCCAAAGTGTGCCACCACAATGGTTTGTGCTGAAGTGCAATTTGCATATTTTCAAATGGAACCATGCAAGTAAACCCATTGGGCATACAAGGTGCTAAAGGGCCATTTGCACGGGTAGACGTGATTTTTCACAGCCCTGCCCTGTCAATTGCCCAGTCCTGGATGAAGAGCTATGTCTGATGTTAGTAGTCTCCCACCCCACCCAATCCCTTATTCAGTACATGCAAACAATTTCCCTTGTGTTCAGTGGTTCCTCCCCCACCTGATCCCATGCCCAATATTTGAAACCTGTCCCCCTGGTGTTCAGCAGTCCCTCCTGTCTTCTGCACCAATGCCTGATGTAGACATACAAGTTCCCTGTTGTCTGGTGGTCTCTTCTCCCACCTGATACTATGCCCGAAACAGAAAATCCCTGTCCCTGGGGTCTAGTGGTCCCCCCCTCAAGTATCCATGTCCCCCAAGAAGTCACTGTGACAGCCCGAAGGGCGTACATGAGTCCAACCCAAAGGTTGCCAAGACATACACACTGAGGTGAAGTGCCCCCCCCAACCTGTCTGGAGCTGGTATGGTATAATGGTGCCCCTTTATTCCAGGAATCCTCCCCCCACCCAACTATACCCGTCCCAATTTCAGCAGTTATCCCCCTGCTACAGGGTGTGGATCAGGGACTGGTGTGTTGCCACACAGTAAAGTATTCAGTAACCAGTCACAGGAAATCCCCCTTTCCCCAAATGTATCACAGGTCACAATCCAGGTCTCTGGTGTGTAGTGGACCCATCCTAGCCCCGTGGCATCAAACACCCAACCTCTCTCCCCCCCACCTGTGTCCCAAACATAGGTACCATGGTCAGTGGATGGTAAGTGACACAGCCCTCCTCACACTACCCCAGCTGCCCGTCTGACATAAGCAAAGTGCATTCTGCTTATTTATCAGGCAAGGGTGACACACCTTGCCCTATAACTAAGCAGCATGCTCCCAGCTGCTGTCAGATGGCGGGTGGCTGAGGTGGTGTGCGGAGGTCTGTGTCACGTGCAATCCACTGACCGTGGCATCTGTGTGTGGTGGACAGGGATGGGTGGGATGAGAGGGGATGGATGTTTAATGCCGTGGTGGGGATTGGTCCACTAAACACCAGGGACTTGGACTGCAACCTGCAGTACATTGGGGTGGAGGATGTTTTGTGACTGGTAACTGAATGCTCCACTGTGTGACACCACAACAGTTGTGGCTGCTGAAACAGGGACATGGATTGTTGAGTGGGAGGGGTTCTTGGAAGAGAGGATCACCAGTACTGGTTACAGACCAGTTGGGGAGACCACTTCACCTCAGTATGCCAGCCTTGGCAACCTTTGGGGGAGGAACACACAAACGGCTTTCAGACCATCACAGTGGCTTCTTGGGGATGGCTATACTCAGAGTGACAAATCACTGGACACCAGGGACAGAGATTTTCAGTATCAGGCATGGGATCAAGTGAGGGGAGGGACCACTGGGCAGCAGGGAATTTGTGTGTACATCAGGCATGGGTACAGGTCAGGAGGGACCATTGGACATGAGGGAAATGGGTTTCAAACATCAGGCATGTGAATATGTGGGTGGGGAGGGACCACTAGACACCTGGGAGCTTGTGTGTGTACATTGGACATGGGTGCATGTGATGGAGGTACCACTGGACACCAAGGAAACTGGATTCACATGTTAGTCATTGCTGTAGGTGGGGGGACCATTGGACATCAGGGACTGTTTTAGTGGCTCAGGACTGGCATATTGAGGGGGGTGCACAGCACTTTTTGACATCTGCTAGGGTTGTCTGGTAGTAAGTCATGGTCTCCATCAGTAGTATATGCACCATGCAAGGGGACTGCACAAATTGACCTTGCATGGCGCAAATACTATGAATATTAGACTGCACCAATATTCAGGTCCCCACACAGTGGCAGAGCCAGGTTTGGGAGCGGGGGGGGCATTCAGTCAATCAAAGGTACCACAGTGGGCACTAAACAATGAATAAAGCTGCTGGAGTAACACCACTACTCACACTGGGGCAGTCAGAAGGGGCGACTGCCCCCATCCCCCCTTTAGCTCTGCCACTGTCCCCACACCTCCATTTGCATTGCACCCCCTACACAGTTTTCCCATGCGCAAACCCTGTTTGCACATGCTAACCGGGCTTTGCGCCTGGGCAATCTTTTCAATATTGGTCCCCATGTCTTCTAACAAACGATCAAACATGAGTGTTAAAATCCAACCCTACAGTACATGATGCCTGGACACTCCACTCCCACCTTTGGGCTACTTAGGGACTATTTGTCCTTCCTCACCATTCTGTATACTTGGTTATATTATTCCTATGGGCAGAGTGGTAAGAATCTGTCCCTGCCAGGCTGTGGGTCTTTGGATCTGCATGGCTACCCTAATCCCCTCAACAATCTTTCAACACTGTCCACACCCTGCTATTTCTTCCCCATCCCACCTTTATCTAACTCAACCCACTGATCCTAATCCATAACTGGGGGTAGAAGAATATAGGTAAATCCTGGCCGTTCGATTGGGCCCCTCTTCTCTCAACATCATCTTGACATCATCCCCACCCCCACCAACTGGGCCGTGCCCAGTCCCCAAGATGGGAAGGTAATGGCTGGTATGAACTTTTTAGATGCATTATTACACCCTTATATCCTAGCAGGCATAATAGGGAACACTTAACGGGGTCTTGGGGATTCTGGGACAGGAGCTGGGTGGCTCGAGGAAACATGCAGTCATACCTGTAATCTATAACCTGTAAAATAAGAATAGCAAAAGGGTCACAGAGGCTCTGCTGCTCTTTGGTAGCAAACTGGACATACAAGGTAATATAATCATAAAACAATACTTATCTGATACACTTGATCAGTGTCCTCCCTCACCAGAGCTGGTATCCTGTTACAATATGGTTGTTGTTCCATGGGGCCTGTAGACAAAGCAGAAAATGGGTAAGTATTAGTAATAAAAATTCAGATTAACTAGAATGGGTAGGTAGTTTTAAAACTAAAATTAATTAGCATTAATTATAAATATTCTGACTTGCTGGGTAGGGTTGATGATTTACAAATTAAAAAGCACTTTCTTAAAAATGTTTTATTTAAGTGCATTGGTTGGAAGGATAGGCACCAGTGCAAAGGCAACAACCTGTGTTGGAGAACAGACTCAGGTCAGTAATGTAGACCAGCATGGGGAAGGTAGATACCAGTACCAAGGCAACAACCTGAGTTAGGGAACAGACTCAGGTCACTAATAGGCCAGCATGGGAAAGGGTAGATACCAGTGCTAGGGCAGCAACATGAGTTAAGGAACAGATTTGGGTCACTAATGTAGGCCAGAATGGGGGAAGATAGACATCAGTGCCAGGGCAACAACCTGTGTTAGAGAACAGATTGAGTCACTAATGTAGGGCTGCATGGGGAAGGGTAGATACCAGTGCCAGGGCAACAACCTGAGTTAGGGAACAGATTCAAGTCACTAATGTAGGCCAGCATGGGGGAGGGTAGATGCTGGTACCAGGGCAACAACCTGAATTAGGGAATAGGCTCAGGTCAGTAATGTAGGCCAGCATGGGGGAGGGGAGATATCCATGCCTGGGCAACTACCTGACTTAGGGAACAGACTCAAATCATTTATGTAGACCACCGTGGGGAAGGGTAGATACCAGTGCAAGGGCAACTACCTGTATTAGGGAACATACTCAGGTCACTATTGTAGGCCAGCATAGAGGTGGGTAGATATCATTGCAAGGGCAACAACCTGAGTAAGGGAACAGACTTGGGACACTAATATAGTCCAGCATGGGGAAGGTGTACAGGATTCAGCATCCATTGGACCAGTCTCCTCCCCTCCTCTTGGAGGGTATATTATTGCAAAATGCTACACTTTTTGACCACCACTAGAGAAGGCTGAAGCCACCAGTGTTCGCACACCCATTAATACAGACAGGGTGGTGGACTGCCAAACTGGGCAAGTCAAGGAAGGACGGTTTCTCTAGGAAGGGTTACCTAAGGTACAAGAGTCCTTGGGATGGTGAACAAGGGTGCTGGGTGGAAGCACGTGGCCAGTTACCAGCACCGTGGTCTTCCACAGTGGTGTGGTCAGTGCTGTAGTGTTGTTTTTCCACAGTCCCTCCCCTCTGTGCCCACACTAGTCACTCCTCTCTCTCAGCAGGCACACTCTTTTTTGAACGCTCATTATCATAACATTTGTGGGAGCCTGTGCCAGGCTCAAGATGGCTGCTGTGAGCTCATTGTGCATGTGCAAGTATTAGCGGTATTTGCACATGCGCACTGTTGTCATGGCAGCCATCTCTGGCATGGTGGGCTCTTTCTCGCACACGCGCAATTATTTGTTACTGCACATGTGTGAGTATCACCAAAGTATGGCATTTTCAAGCATGTGGAGTTATCAGTTACCGTGCATACACGAGTATCACACAAGTATGGTGTTAAACAAGGCAGGAGTCGTGGTGGCTCTGACCAGATCATGTTTAATAATGGATTCGTATCCTCATTCACACAGGTCCAACCAACCAACAAATGAAAGAAAGCAATGTCTTGATACTTGTAGTTGCTCCATTTAGATTAGATATAGAACTAATGGAAAGATAAAATTTGTCAGTAGATAAGGACAACTTGCCCCCCCCCAAGTCTGCCCATTTTTTCCTGCCTACAGTATCACCTCAGACCTTACTTGACCTCTGTCTGTTTTTCCATTTTCTCATTCTTTTCTATTACGCCTATCATATGCATTCTTGGACCATGCCACTGTTTTCACTCCTGCCAGCTCAGCTGGTAGAATGTTCCATGAATCCATCCCACTTCCTCACATCTCTCCTAAACTCCCACCCCAGTTTCATAGCGTGTCCTCTTGTTTTTGTGCATCTTTTTTCCTGGAAAATACTTGCCTCCCGTACCTTACTTACCCCAGTGAGGTAGTTCTGTAGCATATCTACCATCTGCCTCCTCTCATTTTTACTTTTATTACCTTGAAAAATACTCAATCCAATGCCTGCAACAACACGGATTCTAAAAAGGTCATAGTACCACAACGGCACAATTGGAATTCACTGGATACATCCATCAATCTCTCGACAGAGGCAATTTATTGGAGGCAGCCTTCACAAACCTTACAAAGGCCTTTGACACTGTTCACCACACTCTTCTTCTTCTTCAGCAACTAGCCTCCATAGGTCTCACCTCTGACATGTTAGATTGATTTAAGAGTTACCTGGATGGTCGAACCCAACAGGTGAAATTGCAAATGTTACCTTGGTCTAACTGTCCGTCTGCTCAGGTGTACTGCAGGGCTCTATTTTAGGGCCTTTACTTTTCAGCATCTTCCTGAACAACCTACCGCAGGCCTGCCACCAACAGATGCTACTGTATGCAGATGATGCTGTCATCTTTACTAGTAACCTTGACCCACAGCAACTGGAACGTCAACTGCAGCATAGTTTTGTAGAAGCTGAGGACTGGTTCAATGCTCACAAATTGATCCTGAACTACAAAAAAACTAATGTTATGCTCTTCAGTGGCACCCATAGCAAGCACAAATCTCAACCACTTATGATCCAAAATTGCATGGGAGTACCTCTGGAACAAATCCTACACTTTAAGTGTCTGGGAGTAACCCTAGACAGCTCACTTTCTTATGCTCAGCACATCGACAAAGTTGCCCTGGCTGTCAACATCAAAATTTGTCTGCTTTACAGACATAAACACTGCTCGACACCTGAAGCCCTCAAAACTGCAATTATCACCTCTGTCTTGCCTACTGTAGACTATGGCTCGGTTATCTATGGTGCCGTTACTACTTCTTCACTCCATAGAATATCCATTGCACTAAATAAGGAATGCAGATTCCTCATCGGTGCTGCACACCTTGCCCACACATGCAACCTATATGCCTAATCTGGGTGGTTTCAACTAAGTGGAAGGATACAGTACCAAACATACCTGTTAGCTAAAAAAGCACTTCTCAGTCTTTTTCCCCTTGGAACTGCGAATCTCCTTAGCCCTCACTCCAGCTCCCAGCACACTCAAAGCTCAGCCCATCAGTCTCTGAAGATTCCTAGGTGCAGGACATCTCAAGGGCAGTGATCATTTGCTTACAGAGCCCCACTCGGGTTCAATGCACTTCCCAATGAAATCCTATCCATACCAAGATTAGGTCCTTTTAAGCACATACTCCATCAGCATCTTACGACAAATAGTTCCTGCGACTGCTTCACCTAATGATACTACCACCTGTGTGCATGCCAGTTCCCTCTTCTCCACCTCTAAGCTTTACCTTTCTAACCCTTGCTATATCCTCTTACCCTCCCCCCACTCTCCCACCTTCACCACCTCCCCTCCTACCTATTACCCACACCCGCCACTGTTTCTAGTCCTACTGAAAAGGCCTTCTGGCTGTTTACCCCTCTTCTTTTCTCTTCTTACCCCCTTCTCATTTCTTCTGCACTACTAAAGTTATTAATTCTAGATAATTAAAGAATTTACTTTACTGATTTTTAAACCTGGTCTTTGTATTTCCGCCTCTGTATGTTTGTTAACCCCTCCCCACTGATGTGGAACCTTTGTAAATGAGGTATTGTAATCCATGACTGAATAAATCAATAAATAAATTTTGATTTCCTTTAGTCCATCCTCATAAGGCTTTTGATGCAGATCCTGAACAATTTTAAATGTCCTCCTCTGGACTGCCTCCTCTCTGTCTCTGTTCTTCCAGAGATGTGGTCTCCAGAACTGTAAATAATAATCCAGGTGAAATCTTACCAGCAATCTACACAGAGGCAGCACTACCTTCCTCTTTCTGCTGATGATACCTCTCCCTGCCCAGTCTAGCATACCACTATCACTCCCTGCTGCTTTGTAGCACTGCCTGGCTGTCTTCAGGTCATCACATATTTTTTTTTGTAACTCATTTTTATTCAAAAATAGAGTGCACAATAAAACAGATAGTACAACCATAGTTACATATCTATAATACAATACTTTGTAAATCATTGACAGATGAAACATTTAGCAATCTATGAACACATTCCTTCTGGTTAGTATAATGGCAATTAAAACTGCCACTTCTGTCTTATTTATCAATTTGTAACCCTACTATATTCAGGACTATATAAAATGTAAAAAACAGGTGTAAACTCACCAACTAAATACACAAGCCTGGATTTCATACAAGGACAAAAAAAAAAAAAGAGACAAAGCATTTAGATGACTATCACATGCCTACGCTTCCATTAACCTAAGGGGTAGCATTTCACTAATCTATAGCAATTAAAACAATTGTTCGTTACCCTCCTTCCCTAATAAAAAAAAGGGGAAAGAGAAGCAACAAAAAGAGAGGGAAATTGTGAATGGTGGCAAGGAGGGGCCCAGTCAGAGCCTCTAGTAGCTGGTTTGCTGTCAGAATATCATAAGGACAGAGGGTCAGCCTGCAACTGTGGCATTGAAATCTGGGTGGTCGAAATTATTAGCTCCTCTTGATTCTCTAGATTACTGTTTAGGGTAGAGAGGGAAGCCATACCATCCTAAGTGCTGGGGCCATCCTGCCCCTTGTCCCCTTTACATCTGAACCATGGGTCCCATAACTTCCTGTAATTCTCTTCCCTCAGATGTATTCTGTCCATCATGCACACCATTTCACAAATATGTGAAATCTTGTTTAGCCACTCTTTATGGGTGAGGGAATGTGCATTTAACCAATATGATGTAATACTTTTCAGCGCTGCCACCAACGAGGCAAGAACTAGTTTTCTCTGCAAAGGGAGGAGCCCCACATGCCCAGGACCCATTTGGAGAAGTCATCTGGGGTGTCAACTGCTATAATCTGCTGTATTGCTTCTCTCACCAATAGCCAGAATATTCTGATTATTGGCAGGCCCAAAAAATATGGTAATAGGATACTATGTCACAACCATTCTGCCAACACTGAGCAGTATATGATGTATGAAAATGATAGGTCACTATAGGGGTTCAGAAAAATCGTACTAGGATTTTCCCAAAAAATTCTTTCCACCCAGGGGAGGACGTGACTCTCCATCCCACAATCAGCATTTTGTCCCAAACTTCCCTGAGGATTATGCTCTGGATTTTCCTTTCCCATGCTTCCTTCACCATTCCCATTGGTTCAGGACCTTGTTCATTCAATAAACTGTACAATTCTGATATGCACCTCACTTTTCTCTTCAGAGTGACTATGCTATAAATAAAATCTTCCTAGGGAGACATGGGTCTACTTAATAGTGGTTCATGGTCTGCACTTTTAATAAGGTGTCTGACCTGTAGGAACCTAAAGAAATTTTCTGCAGCTGAAATTTAGACTTGAGCTGTTGGAAGGACAAGCATGTGCCATTTGCCAAGAATTATGCAAAGCATGTAAGACCTTTGTCCTCCCATTGTGCATATCTCTGGCCTAACCTGGAAGGGAGAAAGCCTGGGTGCTATTGAATCAGAGATAGTGGACCCAAAGAAGAAATAGATACCAGTCTACATCTGACCTATCCTAATAGCTTTAATGAATGTTTCACCCATGGGTTGTCCAGCACTCTTTTACAGGGTCCCTCCACCTCTGCACAAGCCAGAATGAAAAGAGGCTGGGGAATCCCCCTCCCCATCCTTGATCTCATAGCATTCTGATTCGCAGCATTGTTTTGCTGAAGTGTAGATTGCTATCATTTGGCTTGCTAAGTAATATTTCTGCAGGTCTGGCATGCGCATGCCCCCACTGGGCTTGGGTCTCTGCAGAATCTTCATTGCAAGGTCTGAGTCCCCACCATACAAATCTACTTACCCCTACTTTAACTTTAACCCAGTAGCTAGGTGGGATGGGAAGTGGCAAAGTGAAAATAAAAACAAAATCGGGGAAGTAAGTTCATTTTAACAGAGTCAGTCCTTCCTGCTAATGACAAGTATAACAATGTCCACCACTCCATATCCTTCTGCATCTCATTCCAAAGCTTATCATAATTGATATCAAATAGTTTGGACTGGGTTGTAGAGATCTAAACCCCTAGATACCTAATCTGGTTATTTTTGGCCCATGAAAAGCGGAATGAGGACCCAAACTAAGTATGACAGGAACCTCTGAGCATTAAAGCTTCTGACTTATCAAAATTGATTTTATAGCCAGATATCCTTCCAAATCTGTCTAGTATGTTTAATAACCTGGGTAGGGAAGTTTCCAGATATCTCAGAAAGAAGATGGAGTCATCAGTGTAGAGGGCCACCTTCTGCTCTATTTCCCCCACCATTACATCCTTGATACATTGGTCCTGGTGAACAGTTATTACCAATGTTTCCAGAAAAATTGCAAAAAGCAGGGAGGACAAGGGGCAACCCTGCCGAGTGCCCCTCACAATCGGAAATCTCCCTAAATTAGGCAAGGCAAGGCTAATTTTATTTAAGAGATGCCCATCTCAGAGGCTCTGGGCTCCGAACATTTTAAAGATAAATAATATACATTATAAAACAAAATACATAACAATATAGCAAACACAACACACAGCATATCAACAATAAAACAAAATTGATATAAAACATTAACCTAAACAACAACAACAAATGCCCAAAAAACCAAGATTCTAAAGAATAAGCAAGGACTATAAAGCACAATCTGGGAAGGCCTGATTGAACAAGAAGGCCTTGAGATGGGCTTTAAATACCTCCACAGAAGGGGCCTCCCTAACAGCTGGAGTAAGCGAATTCCACAGGATGGGAACGGCAACACTAAATGCTGTTGCCATCAGTTTTTAACCTTGTCCTGGGAATCGCGAGAAAGCCCCTAGTGGAGGAATGGAGGGAGAGGACTGAGACAGCAGGACTAAGAAGGTCCTTCAGGTAACCAGAGCCCAGGCCATGTAGGGCCTTAAAGGTGAGGTAAACACACCTTAAAGAGGACCCTCCACCTAACTGGCAGCCAGTGCAGTTGACGCAGCACCGGAGTAATATGGCAATACTTGGACTGTCCTGTCAACAGCCTCGCTGCCGCATTCTGCACCAGCTGCAGTCGGCAGGGGACCCCCAGAGACCCCGAGATAGAGTGCATTACAGTAGTCCAGCCTGGGCATCACGAAGGCATGTATCAAGGTGGGGAGGTCCTGCAGTGGAACTAAGGGCTTTATCCTGGTGATATTCCTCAGATGGTAAAAACTAGTACGGACCATGGAAGACACCTGAAACTCAAGTGTCAATCCACTGTCAAGAATAACGCCCAGATCCCAAACCCTAGAGGAGGCCTTCAATGGTACAGACACAAGAAAAAGCCCTGTCTCTGCACCAGAGGCCAACCTATCACGCTGTCTGTTCAACTCCACCACAAGTACCTCTGTCTTATTGGGGTTCAGTCGCAACCAGCTGGAGGCTATCCAGTCATTGATTTCAGCGAGGCAACTATTAAGCACTTCCACTGCACGAGATGTTCCAGATCAAAGGAAAACTACAGCTGGGTATCATCAGCATAACAATGAAAATCCAGACTGTACTTCCTAATTAGCTCTCCCTGGGTAGCATATACCTGGCAAACAACATTGGCGACAAGACGGAGCCCTGGAGAACCCCACACGACAGGTGGCCAGGGGAAGAGGAGAAATTCCCCATCACTACCCTCTGCCTCCTGTTAGATAGAAAAGACTCAAACCAGCAGATGACAGTGCCAGCAAGTCTGCAGAATTCCCTCAGGTGGTCAAGTAACAGCTGATGGTCCACCATGTCAAACGCTGAAGAGAGATCGAGGAGAACAAGAATTGTCCCTTCTCTTCGATCTCTAGCCCAAAGGAGGTCATTATGCACCTGAACCAGTGCAGTTTCTGTGCTATGCCTCGCATGAAACCCAGACTGGAGTGGCTTGTATAGATCATGGGCCACGAGATGCTCCTCAAGCTGAAGCGCCACCACTTTCACCACAATCTTACCCAAAAATGGAAGACTGGAGATAGGATGGTAATTTGCCTTGATCTCAGGGTCTAACAATGTTTTTTTCAGAAGAGGTCTCACCAATGCCTCCTTCAAGATATAGGGAAAGACCTACTCCAACAAGGAACACTGGACAATCAAGGCAAACACCGGGTCAATGCAGCCAACACATCTCATTAAGAAATTAGTTGACACCAGGTCCAGTTCGCAAAAGGTGTGCCGAAGCTTGGAAGCAATCTCAATTACCTCAGCCACCTCCACCAGTCTAAACTCACTCCAACCAGGCAGAGAGCTCTCTGGTCACCCATGGTGACCACTGTCAACAGTACTCTGACCGACTGGCAGAACCCCCTGCCTGATGGCTGACACCCTGTCCAAGAAAAAACAAGAAAACTCTTCACACAATGCGTTAGAAAAAGCTACCTTTGGCTGTAGACAGGAAGGATGAAGAAGCCTGTCCACAGTCCAAAAGAGCATAGTTGGGTAGTTCCTCCAAGCAGTAAATCTCCCTGGACTGGAATTCTGCCTTCTTATGGTTGATTCCCCCCTGGTATGCACCATAGTGCACATGCAGGACCAGTTTGTCTGCCTCCAGGCCAGACTTCCACCAGCAGCGCTCTAATCTCTGACACAAGGTCTTCATCCCCTTGAGCTCACCATCATACCAAGGGGACCTCAAGTGAGAAGACCTGGGTCATACACGGACTGGTGCGAGGGAGTCAAGCACACCAGCAAGTGCCTTATTATAGGCATCCATTGCTGTGCACACACCCCCAATGCATGCACGGTCCACACTAGATAGATCAGCCACCGCCAAAAGACCCTCAGGGGACAAGCCCTTCAAAGGGCAATGGCTGACCATCTCTGCAGGGGGAGGGCTACCAGGGGGGCCCTGAATGAGAACTTTACTGTGTAATGATCAGACCAAATGACCCGATCAGTCCTGAGACTATTAATCTCAAGCCCCAGTGAGAACACCAGATCCAACATGTGGCCACCAAGATGAGTTGCAGAGGAAACACCCCGTGCAAAGCCCAAGGAAGACATCATCTGGAGGAAGTTAGAACCAGGCCAAGAAGATTCATCGTCAACCCATTAACTCTGACCAGGGCCTGGGGTGAGGATTAAAGGTTTGAAACTATTGGTAAAAATTTAGAACCGAATTTCATCTTCTCCGTGGAATTTTGTAAGAAGTGTCAATTCACCCTATCAAATGCCATTTTGGTGACCATGGAGATAGCCAACTGGAAATCCCATTGCTCCAGCTGTGCTGATATAATATTCAATAATCTTCTTATATTGTCTTGTATATACAGTATCTTCCAACAACAAACCCCATTTGGTTTGGGTGTTTTAACTTAGGGAACATTCCTTGGAGGTGGTCCACCAGGATTCCTGTGAAAATGTTTAAGTCCACATAAAGGAGTGAAATCAGGCAATAGGAGCCACACTGGAAGGGATCCTTCCTCTCTTTATGTAGGACTGAGATCTGGGCATATTTCCAAGAATCTGGACCCCACCCCCACACCCCAAATGTGCTGGAAGCAAGCTTGTAATGGTGTGATTAGGTCTTTAACAAAGACTGTAAAATTCAGAGGGCAAGCCGTCGATGTCTGGGGACTTCCCTGACTTCAGCTGCTTGATTTTAGCTGGAAATTCTGGCCTAGAGATTGGGCTTTAAAGAAATCCCTGTCCTCCTGGGTCAAATGTGTCAGAGTTAGTGAGGACAGAACCCCTCAGTCAAGGTATTATCTGAGTCTGTAGATTCAGTACTGTACAATTGTTCACAGTATTTTGCAAACACTTGTGAAATTGAGGGTGGATCTGACTTTAAAGTATTGCCCCTTTCATTATCACACACTCATAAAACCACCCTGCTGCATAACTGTTTTCTTAAGGCATAGGCTAATACTTTGCCTGCCTTATTCCCTTGTTCACAAAATGTCTGGTTAGTTCTTTGCATGGCACCCTCTACCTGTGTAGTTAGAAGACATTCCAGAACAGCTTTTTGTAACCTGCCACAATTCTTTATCTGTGGGGTCCAGAGTCAATTTATGCCTGAAATCTGCCTTTCTCAAGTCCTTTTCTAAATGTTTTTGTGTTGCAATCCTGTGACTCTTTAGTGTGGAACTGTGGGAGATTATCAGCCCTCTGAGATATGCTTTAAGAGCATCCCATCTCACTGCTGGAGAAATAGATTCAGGCTCATTCATACTTAAATAAGGTTTGATTCCCTTAGACATTTCCTTTTTGAAATCCTCTGAGTTTATCCGACCCACATTTAACTGCCAACTGGAATTTCGTATTGTGGTGGTGAAGCTCAGGAGTAGGTACACTGGTGAATGGTCTGACCAAGTCATGGAGAGAATAGTGCATTGCTGAATGGAGTACTTCCGCTCCATTGGGAGTAGGAACATATCTAAATGTGAAAAACTCCCATGTCTATGAGAGAAAAAAGTATAATCTTTCTGCTTTGGTTGGACCTCCCTCCAGGTATCCACTAACCCCGTTTTATCCAGGATCCTCCCCAGAAAGCTCCCTCCTGGGCAATCTGAACTGGGAGGCCTTTGCTCTTCCTATCCCATTGGGTGGATAGCACCCTGTTAAAGTCTCCCCCCATAATTTATAAAGTTTCCAGATCCTCTGTTGCATTTACAGTTAGCTGCATGAGGAAACATTTGTTAGCCTTTTCCTCATTGGGAGCATATAAACACACTAGAATGCATTTTACATCAAAGAACAATGCCTGCAATTTTATAAATCTCACATTAGGGTCCTCTATAACTTTCTTAATCTGGAGTGGAGTATTTTTCATTATTAAGATTGCTGTTCCCCTCCCGTGGAGGTGAGTGGGCCACTCTGCTGCTAAAACCTTCCCTACCTTTTCAGGTTCTGGTGATCAGACTCTGTTAGGTGAGTCTCTTGTATGAATGCAAGATCTACCCTCTTCTTCCCCAACTCTTGTAAGATACATGCCCTCTTGATCAGTCCATTTAGACCTTTCACATTGTATGTTATGATTTGTAACTCAGCCATTTTCATTACTGATCTGGATAAAGCTTTCTTCTCT
Organism: Neoceratodus forsteri; assembly: GCA_016271365.2. Taxonomy (NCBI): domain Eukaryota; kingdom Metazoa; phylum Chordata; order Ceratodontiformes; family Ceratodontidae; genus Neoceratodus; species Neoceratodus forsteri. Next base: position 1,205,470,102 of record CM057452.1, read on the forward strand.
AGGGTTTTGCCTCCTGACCCCCATTTGCAAAACACATTGTGTTATTAATTTCCAGGCAATAACATTTTGCAACAAAACTTGCACATAAGAGTGTACTTTAACAAAACATTTTTTCAAACCATACTGGTTCCTTGCACTGAGGGGGTATCCAGAGACATGACTTTTCCCACTCTCCTAACCTTATCCTCCCTCCCCTTCCCCCCTTTTCTTTCATGTTAGCACGTGTTTACTTATTAACCTGGCACTTATTATTGTCCACTCTTTCTACATATTATGCTCAACACTGTTGTAACACTTTTTGTAGCACCTCCCTTACAACTGTATCCTAATGTTGATCTTGTAAATTGAATGTTTAATATCTCATTCCTATTGTACCCCTTCCCCCAGGTTGCACCGGTAGACGAGCAACTGGTTGCACAGTGTGCCTTCCAGGTGAAACATTTCAATAAATAAATAATATCCCATCCTAAGCAGCAAAGAGTATGTTAAACTCTTTTTATTCCTTTTGGAGTGATGCAGTCCTTAATGATAATACAAGGGAAAAAAAGACACTTACACTAAGTCACTTAAGGCTGGCTTTCAGAAAATATAGGGCTCAGTTCACATCTCTCCAACTAGATTCTTTATAAGTCTTTTCAGTAGGCATTATGCTACAGGGCAATGGCATTCGTACCCTGATCGATTAGTCATTTGCAAACATAGTCTATAAGACATACCCTGCTGCCATTTTGTTCTAAAGGAATAAATAAAAAAAAGAGAAAGGAATTTTCTTACAGTTCGGGTGGATCAACTCTGAAGATGTCTAGGCCTTCATTACTGCCACATCACTGCAAAATCTCAGTAGTCCGACAAAAGAATACTCAGGTATCTCTCACTTTTTGGGAGTTGAAGGGTGATTTCTCATTTAAATTCTTCCATTTGCCTCTGGAATTTGTTGGTCGTAGAGGGCCTCTCGATGGGGATGCTGAAATCCGGGTTGTGTCCAACTGCTCCAGTGGCTGGGTTCCTTCTGATAAGGCTGTGCTTATTCCCCTGCATCGATTTGGGCCTTTGACAGTGTGCCAGCACCTGTATTCCAATGCTTTAATGGTCTCCAAGTCACGCAAAGCGTTGATCGAAATGTTCAACTGCTGAAGGAATTTTGCAGCATCTGAGATTGCTGGGTAGGACTGGTGCCTGCATCTGTAGTGATGTTTGGAACTGCTGGATAGTCCAGGCAGGTTTTTACTCCTTTGACCAAGAGCTGCTTCAGAATAAGGAGTAGCTGGCATCTGCAATTCATTGTCATGGGAGCATAATCTTGCTCAAAAAATAAATAAGTGTCTCAAATACCAGCTCTTTCTTGGCCCATGATCTCCTGAGAATATCCAATTTTGTTCTGTAGTCTAGAAATGCCAATATTATGGAGCAGGGGTGAGCTTTTGAATCCATGGGCATAGCAGTCAATGAACAGTGGGCTCGAATAATGTTTAGCTGATATTCTTCTTCTAGGCCCAGAATCTCTCTCAGAAAACTGTCCATAAAAGCCACCATGTCCCCCAATTCTCTTCTCTCTGGCAGGCCATGTATTCTGATATTCACCCTGCAAGAATGGTTTTCTAGGTCCTCCAGTTTTTGTTGCAGCCAGACTTCTCTGTTGTGTAACTGAAGTACTGCCCCATTATGGACTTCTAGAGTTTTTGAGGTTTCTGTGGCCGTTTGCTCGAGGTCTGTGATTTTTTTGGCTCTGCTCACGCTGTTCTGAGCGGACCTCCACAAGCTCAGTTTGGATTTTATTTAAAGCAGCTCCTAAATGATGTAGCTCTTTAAATAATTTTTTGGAGGTAATGGTAAAGGAGCCTTCCTCATCCTAGCTGCTCTCCACTGCTGACTCCGAGCTTGAGGCAGCTGAATGCCTAGGCGAGTTGCAGCCTGTGTCTGGTTGCTGGGACAAAAGTTATTTTTCCACTTTTTTGGGGTCCTCGCTGCAAAATGTCTGAGGTGCTGACATGGGGAAGCTATTATCTTTTCAACCCTCTGTTTCTTGGTGCAGTTAGCCAGGATGAAGCAGAGATGGAGGTAGATGAAAGGGCCGACCCAGGAGAGCCTATGCAAGTTCAGTCCACCACTGGAGCCAGCTTCACCAGAAGTCCCATCAGAGATTAGTAATCCCAGGTCTCCCCCCTGCTGGCTTTCTGTGCCCCAAGTGCATTATTCTGCACCTTTTTGCATGGAAATCCAGTTGCCATCTCTTCCAATACTCCTCAACTTTTCTCAGGTCTCTGATCATCCGTTTCACCCCCCCGCCCCCCGTATTCACCCTACTGCAGACTTTGGTGTTATTCACAAAGAGACAGACCTTCCCCTCCAGTTCCTCTGCAATGCCCCCTATAAAGCTATTCAAGATAACCAGTCCCAGCATTGATCACTAACGCACCCCACAGGTCACCCTCCCCTCTTCAGAGTGAACTCTGGTTATTTCCACCCTCTGCCACCTATCCCCTAACCAATTTCTAACCCAGTTTACCATCTTTTGACCCACTACTAAGCTATTTAGCTTTCATAATAGTCTTCTATGTGGAATGGTGTTGAATGCCTTACTGCTATCTAGGTAGGCCACATCCACTGCTCCACCCTGATCTGTTCCTTTGTCATTCAAATGAAGAAATGTATAAGATTCATTTGACATGACCTCCAATCTGTGAATCCTTGCTGTTTTACACTTGGATATGTGTATTATGAGGTTTTTATTTGTTCATTTTACTACACACCCGAGGTGTGTGAAAACCCATAAACTTTGAGAGGTTTGAGGTCACACACCAAGGGTGTTTAAAAACCTCATAAGCACACACATGTAGAGTGTTACTTTATTTTTCTTTACATAACTGGCCCCAGTTTAGGTTTAATAATTTACATCATTTTCAGAAGAAATTGAATCTTTCACTGTAACTATGGAAGAAACAAACCCACACACGTGGGCACACGCACACAATTTAAATACATAACATTCACAATAATTTTTAACAGGTTAGAGTAACATTAAAAAAAAACTTTGCTCCTACTGCAATTTATGTTTTTGAAATGGTGGAGCCTTTCTTTAAGGGGCTGCACAGGAAAGAAATCAGAGGAGGTTCTGTAAGGAGTCACGGTGATAGGTAGTAGTGGAGCTGAGGTTCAGGCTGTGAAACTAGCATTGAACAATAATTTAAACTGTTTGTGTTACATGAATCACTTCTCTTTAAACTGTTTTCAGTGTGACAGGAGCACAGAGTGAGACTTCCGGTGGAGACATTACCACAGTGCTTCACATCTGAAAATGCAAACAGCCGCTCATGTTGTCAAATGTGAGGTTGTCAGATGCTAGCATAGGGCTTCAGTTCTCTAATGAAACACCATATTAACTGGATATGAAGCCATGCCCAGTTATTACTGCATCTGACAACAACAAAATTCCTTATGATAAAGGGGCTACCCAGCTACTAGGATTTCTTTATTCACAGTAACAACATGAGAAATGTATGCAAAAATGCATTTGACATTTATTTGGGTTGGCAGAATAACCTAGAGGTTAGAGTAAGGAGTCATGAATGAGCTTGGTACATCCAGCAGACCTGGGTTTGATTCCCAGAACCTCTACTTGCATACTGTGTGACTCTGAGCTAGTCACCTAATCACCTCAGTACTCCCGGGTCGCCCATGAAAACAGGCACTTGGGCCTAGTGGGCCTTACCTGGTTAACAAAGAAAATAAAAATGCAACTCCCCCCACCTAAAACTGGTCGCATCCATGCACGTGAAGCTGGGATATAGAAAGTCAGTATGCTATCAGGCATATTCCTTAATAGTTACTACCGGTGGCCTCCTTGCAAAACTACATCTTCAGATTAAGTACGGTTGAAGCTGAAATGTCAGTATGTGAAACTAGTCCCGTAGGTCATTTTTCTTTGGCATTCAAGTTGTTCTTAGCTATTTATATTCCTGGGAGTTAAGTTATGTAATGCAATGTTGCATTGCAAGTTATGACTTTGACTCCATGTTGAGGTTGTTGCTATTTTGGGGGGGTAAAGTGGGTTAGTTAGGAGTGTAGATACTAGTATACAGCAGCTACCCATGTCTGGGAACAGACTTGAGCCACTCATGGATGTTAGCGTAGGGGATACGGATAGTATTCAGTGTCCCTGGGCCCACTCTCCTCTGGGTGGGATGCAAGCTTCCCCACTCATTGACTCCCTTCAGGGCAGGATGGAGCCACCACCTTTTGCATGCCTGCAACATTGATAGGCTGACTGCTTAACTGGCTGACAGCCAAGGGGGTGGTCGTTCATCCCCTTCCTATCCCCGTCATTAGGGGGGTCTGTGTGTGGGGATACCAAAGGTACAAGTGAATTCCTGAGATGGAGGGTGGCAGTGCTGGATGGCTGAGTGCAGTAAGGGGCAGTGTGTTTTTTATCAACAGGCTAAGTGGGCTGCAGCCTAGAGGCATCAGCTGTTTAGGGGAGTCTGAGAAATGAGAGGCACTAAAAAAAATTGGCTGACTCAGTGTCTATGAGTTCACATGCCACTCAGCATGTCCCCCCCCTGCAAATCAGTCTGTTCACTGCCCCCCCACAACTCAGTCTGTTTGCCGCCCCCCCCACGAGACCAGAGCAGTCCAATCAATGGTGCCATTGATTTTAAAATCCAGTGTGTGCACACTGTGCATATGCAACCGCCACCCACAACAAATTGATGAAAAGAGCGGCCGGGGAGTGCTTACTGGGCAGGGCATAATAATAATAATTCTTTATCTATAGTGCTTGTTTCAAAACCAAGGCACATAATAAATAGTTAAAACATAAAAAACAAAACATCAATACATTCAATAAATACATACATGTCGGCCAACATCTTCACTGAATGCTTTATTCCACAGGAATGTTTTTAAGGCCTGCTTGAATCCCCCCACGGTCATGCACTCCCTAATCCAACAGGGTAGAGAATTCCAGAGGGTCGGGGCCATGAACATAAATGCCCGGGCTCCCACAGATTTTAAAGTCACCCTCAGAATCTCTAGCAACCCCTCACCGGCCGAGCAGAGTAGTCACTCAGGGTGATAAGGAATCAGGAGCTCTTTCAGGAAGTCAGGGCCCAGTCTGTGTAGGGCTATACATGTCAGTAACTCAACTTTGAAGGAGATCTGTCACTGAACTGGCAGCCAGTGCAGTTCCCGCAGTACCAGTGTAATATGGAAAGATCTTGAAATCCCCATCAACAACTGGGCTGCTGAGTTCTGCACCAGCTGCAAGGTACAGTGCATGCCAAATGAGTCATTGACATTGACACTAGCAGCGTCTACCACACTAGAGAGAGCACTCCTAGACAGCGGGGTGGAGGACAGAGAATGGCGGGTATGGTCCAGACCTCTCTCATGACAGGTGACCTCATCAGTTTGGGTTCGTAGCTTCTCTAGTTCAGTTTTTCAGAGTCAGCATCATGTGTGTGTCCCCACTGACAGGCTGCTGATTGGTGAGACTCAAGAGCCATCAGCAATCACACAGATTCAGGGATGAAGGAGAGGAAACCAGACCTGATACAGTGAGACCGGGTCACTGGGTGATGGTCAGTGATGACGATCAGTCAGTAGTCCTAACATTGCCTAAAGGAATGGACTACTGAGGTCCAGAAACCTGAGGGGCCCTCCATTACTAAGTAGCGTTTTTGGGGGAGAGGGGCTTGGGCCTTAGGGCAGTGATTCTTAGAGTAGCAGTACTCCATGCAATGATCATTGAAAGCAAGAGTACCAGTAAAAGAATATTGTGGGGCAGTGAGGCCAGGGCTAGTGCTGCATGAAATGGGAAAAATTTACTTTGCAAATTAATTCACAGATTTTCCCTAATTGACAAAGTTAATCCACCTCTTATGAAGCGAATTTGTAGTATGTGGCTTGTGGCCAACTTCTCAAAGCTGCAAGTTGTAAACTTTGCCTGCTACTTCTTTGATCCCCTAGGTGAATGAAGTGTACAATGTACAAACATGGTACTGAAACAAGCTGTATGCTATGATTGAAGAAGCTGTGTCACTGCAGTCTTATGAAAAGAGAGTAAGAGATAATCCAAGTGTGTCCCTGTTTCTCTGAGCAAAAGAAGAGACTAAATACTTTATAAGCAAGCTTTTTTATTCCAGATAGCTCATAACTTGTGCTAGTGTGCATTTTGCTGCTAGATTTGTGTTTTTTTTCTTCAGTTTTTGAAGATTATTTATGAACTAGTGGTGTTTGTTTTGTCTGCAGAGAAGCACTGCTGTGGGGAAGGGGAGGTATAGGCAGCCAGCAAGGCAACCCTGTCCCTGAAAGGTCTGAACTGTTTTTGACTGATTGGCTGATTTTGACTGATTGTCTTTCTTATTCATTACTTTGTCTGTAGTTGTCAAGTACAAAAAAATTCAGTATTCTAATTGTTTTATTGTTCTTATGTAAATGTGTTGCTGCCATCCCCTGAACTGAGCCGTGTTTTTATTTTTTGGGGGGGTGGGTGTGCCTTTAGTTTCCAGCCTATGAGCACCATGTAAGTTGATGCAGCCCTGGTTAGGGGTCCATTGTTGGTGCTGGGTCTACAGCGACCAGTCCTTCATCCTGACAGGTACAATCTTCCCAATTTTTCTTACCACCCTTGTCCTGATGCAGTGCATGGGCCCCATTAGGTCTCGATACACATGTCAACCCCTTGTGAAGGAAAGCTCCCCTGCCCACCCCAATTTGTCATATGTGCACCTGTTCTGTCCCTCCTCAGACCTGGGTCAATGCCACACACTGCACTGCCCTCCCCCCACCCCTATCTTGGCCCATTCATCTGGCTCACTGAGGTCATACCCAAACTCAGGTCTCTGGCATGGAAAGGTAAGGTGCAGGGTCTGCACCGGAAGACATATGAAGAGAGACTTAAGGAGCTTAATATGTATAGCCTCGAGAAAAGGAGGGAGAGGGGAGACATGATAGAAACCTTCAAGTACCTCAAGGGACTCAACAAAGTCCAAGAGGGTAGCATCTTTTAAAAAAAGAGGTGTGCGAGAACAAGGGGTCACAATTTGAAGATAGAGGGGTGGCTCAGAGGCAATTTAAGGAAGTATTTTTTCACAGAGAGGTTGTATATGCATGGAACGCCTTCTGGAGGAGGTTGTAGAGTCAAAACAGTGGTGGAATTCAAGCATGCATGGGACAGTCATAAGGCAATTCTAGGGGGTGGGGGTAGGAAGAAGTAGGCTGCTGGTTAACTAGGATCTGCAGCTTATCCATTAGGTAGGGAAAGGGGCAGACTGGGTGGGACAAGCGGTCCTTATATGCTGTCAAATTCTATGTTTCTATCTTTCTATGCCCATTGGGTCAATGGCCGTCCCTGCAAACATGTTACTTCATCATTTTTTTTTTGACATTGTGAACCCAAATTTTCAACACAGTCTTATGACCCCACCTCATGAACTTGGACAGTGAAAATGTTCAAATTCCAACCAGAATGTCATAGTGTGCCACAAGAGGGAAAAATCATTTTTGCCAGGATTTGAAAAAACAACACCCATCAAGTACATGGAGTGGTGTGAAACAATCTTTAATTTTTGGCAACATGTTTGGCAGGCTGTAATGCAGTCCCATTTAAAGCTGGAAATCTGAAACTATGTGCATATACAAATGTAGTGATGACCTGTATACCTGGCAATTTTTGTAATATTTCAATGAATACTATCAAAGTTATACAGTACTAAAATTATAGAAATCCACATTTTAGAAAAATATTTGTCTACCAATAAATCAGTTCCCATTAAAGCTTGAGACTTAAAACATGGTGCTTATATGCATTCTACAGGTTTCTCTAAATCCTGATAGTGTGGAGAAATTTTGATAAGAAATTTTAAAATTATCTTAAAATAACTGAACATTAAATTTTGATTAAATGTTTGGTCACCCATAACTCTGCCCCCTGTCAATCTACAGTTCTGAGATTTGTACACGCTTGTATGCTACTGAGTACTACTTATGTTATTTGGACACATACTTTTAAAATTATAGTGAAATAACTGAAATTTGAAATGTTGTGAAATTCCATGGAATGTTCACTAAAATTTTTCTGAATTCCACGGAATCTAAATGGTCATTCTGTTGGCATTCCACAGGCAGAATTTTATACTCCACACAGTTCTAACCAGGTGACAAGGATGTGGAGAGGGCTGCATCAACTTACAGGTCACCAAAAAACTCTTTCTGCCAATGTACCCCTATGTGCTAGTTTCAAGACACAGAAAGGTTATAACTTCTTTTTGCATCAGGCTGTTCTGAGATGGGAGAAAAGTGATATAAAATATGTCAGGGATACTTATTAAGGTGGGACATTAAAATACTTCACTGAACTTAGACAACAATATAGTATACAGGCTGGAGATTTCTTTGCCTACTTAAGAATCCTACTGGAGTCAGTATAGCGCAGTGATTTAAGGCTCTGAGCTGCAAATCTGGTGACATCCAGCAGACCAGACCTGGGTTTGAATCCCACAGCTTCCACTTGCATACTGTGTGACCCTGAGCAAGTCACTTAACTTCCCTGTGCTCCCAGATCACTCTTGTAAAAAAACTTTCAGCTTACTGTGCTACTCCTGGTTAAACAACTAAATAAAAAAAAAATCCAACAGAATTTACATGGGCTCTCCCCACAGATGACTCCCATTGAAGAGATTCAATGCAAACCATAGCAAACCACATCAATCCTAACTGCACTGTATAGACTATTTATTGGAGCCATTCCAACCCCAGAAATCAGGGTAGGAATATATTGGGAGCAAGATTTTAATACAGAGATTGATGATGGGACATGGAGAACAGCTATAAAACAGATTTATTTTTGCTCAAGATCTAATACATTGCGTAGGATTCAATTGAATGTTCTTTATAGGGCTTACATAACCCCATCCAAGCTACATAAATGCAACCCAAATAAACCTGACAGATGTCCAAAATGGCAAATAGAAACTAGAAATTTTACTCACATGGCATTGCTGTGCAGTAAAATTGCACCCTTTTGGATACATGTCCATGATACCTGCAAACAACACTAAACACTGCTTTACCTAATACCCCCTCTAGAAGGTATGCTAGGTGCAGAGCCATGAGTGCATGGTAAACAAGATGCACATAAGCTTTGGGACTTTGCAATAGTTAATGCAAGGAAAATGATTGCCCAGCATTGAGTAAATGATGCTCTGACCAGCATAGCACACAAGTTAAGCAATCTAGCCTTATGTATGAATTTAGAGAAATGTCAATTAAGTGCAAATGGGAAGGAACAAGTATGTTATAATATATGGAATCCTTTTTTACATGCAATAGAATCTGGTAAGATAAATATTTGATGCAATAGTCCCAACGTAAAGGAAAATATATATGAAAGACCTATTAATAAAGTGCATGTTGATCTTTATATTGTATGTAACTAAACAACATATGAGACTGTTGACTATAATTGTACACCTGTATGCCTTAACATGTATTTATAATGTAAGTTTGAAGCAACTTTCAATAAATTATTTTTACACACACACACACACACACACACACACACACAAAAAAAAAACTATGGTGTGTATCAACTTGCTTGATGAACAAGAGCTCAAAAGATGGCTATAGTAAGCAATCAACCTGTGTAATTGCTACCAGCCCACACAGTGGGCCACACAATGTAGCTTAAAGCTATTGCTTCTACTGTGACTCAGCCAGTCTACTTCAGACTACTGTATGAGACACCTATTAGTCATTTAGGACCCATTCCCTTTTCCTGAAGACAAGGACAGCACAATTATACAGATTTAATGGCCACAGCCAAAAGTCTTTTTAAAGATTTTATAATTACTGACCACTGCTTTTTCCCATAGGGAAACCCAGTTATAAGTTGCCATTATAACCAGCTGGTTATAACGGCAAACATGAACTGGGTTTCCCTCAAGGCACACATGTGCCAGTTACTGGTCTTCTTTATGTGCAACATTCCCTCTAGCAGCTTGCTCCATATGTCCTCAGACTTTACTGCCCCTCTCAAGCTGCAGTAAGTTGATATTTTTATTTAAAAAGAGTAAAAGAAAAGCAGTCTTTCTCTAATGACCCTAAACAAAAGGGTAACTTTTCAAATATGCTGTTTTTTTCTCTCTCTCTCTCAGCAGTGCATGCATGAGTCAGCAGATCTCCCCACCTCTTCGCAGTGGAGGACGCTGCAGCTCCACAACTGCCGCTAGGTGGTAAGTTGAATTATTTAAAAAAAAACCGGAAGACAAAACTTTAAAACAACTTATTTTAGAACATCTCCACTTATTTTTGTGCCTTAAGTGGAGCACTGGAACTTGGTGGCTGCTCAGAATGCCGACTGGACTACCCAACACCAACCTGTTTGCTAATTTTATTTTGTATTATTTCTGAGGCAAAAAAGTGCTGGCTAGCAAATATATGAAATAAAATATGGGGCAGTTCTTTAAAACTCAATTTTACACACACCCTTATTTGTGGGATGCATTTCATAAACCCCTCGGGCTTTACCCTCTGGGTTTGTGTAACATCTTACAACTTGGGTGTGTGTAAAATCTCGTTATGCACACCACCCTGTACTTTATTCTCTATGTCATTGCACTTGTTTTCCTTTTGCACACTGGAGAATCATGTCTACTGAACCTCACCCCTTAGCGGTTATTCTCTTGCATTTCTGGGGGCTTTCTTATGATGGTCCCCCTTTTGGCTACCATCTCTTGCAGAAGTGATTGAGCCACCCTGGAGGCCTCAAAGAAAAAGGAGGAGTCATATTCCATTCAGCCGGATGTGACCTAGTGATTCCCCTCCCCTCTCCATCATGGGTCAGGGATTCATCCTACAGGGTAAAGTCTCCTCTCCCATTCCAGATGCCTATTTGGATTATCCCAAACCCTTACCTGACAACCTACCACTTAAGAATCCCCATCTTTGGCCAAGCAGGGTCACACTGAGTTAGGTTCCCCAGCACAAAATACCAGGGACTCCTAACTGCCATATTAAGATGTCCTTAAAATATACATTATTCAGACCCTTGTCTGTCAGGTGAACCCTATTTCCCTGTAACAACTCCTGTTGTTCCAACTCAGATCTACTTTTATATCTCAGTGACCAGATCAACTACCCTCAATAGAATTCATAAAGGCCCTCTTTCCACATTCACTTGTTGTGGATCCTTATCTCTGCTTAAATGTCCTAGGTGCCTTTCCTGTGCCAGTGTGGTGTCATCTGGAACCAGGTTAGTACATTCACTCTCTGATTATCTCAAAGGCCTCTTCCATTGCATGTTGGAGGTTAACTGACTGCAGGGACCCCAAGTTGTTGCTCATAAAGTGCATGATAAGGACTCATGGTGGGGGTACCCGGCCTTCCCATTGCATATCTCTCTGTCCCAACCATGTTACCCAGGATTCTCCCTTCCAGAAGTCCAGGTGAGCCTGAGGTGTTGTTTTCTGCCCACTGCATGAATGAGTGAATCTATCTTATTTGCCTTGCAACCTTCTAAGAAATGGATAAACAGGAGACCCACTAGTCCCAGAAGCAAAGAACATATATACCATTTAAAGGTCTTGAAGTGCCATCTCCCCAGTGACTGCACCCACACCTCGGAAATTCTTTGAGAAGCAACCTGCATTGTCATGCCCATGAATAATGAATGCATCCCAAAATCTGCTTGTTCTTCTATGCAGCCTAATGCCATCTTTAGGATCAAGATGAATTGAACAATTAGTCAGCAGTGAAACATCATGGTGCCTGAAAAAATGATTCCCTGTAAGAGAGGTTTCTGTTCTGTACCTCTGAACTAGATGTACTACATCTTAACTGACTGTGAAGCTGGGGCTGACTCTCAACCATGCCCCAATGCCTCGCTGGTTGCATTTTGACCTCCAGATTATCAGCATAAGTACCTTCCCCAGACAGAAAACATTGTCTTTAAGGAGGCTCCCACTACTCCTGCCTTGCTTGTTCTATTCCATTACCTCAGAAACCCACAGGGTGCCACAGAATTATATACTATAGGCCTTCTTAAAAAATAATGCTTCATATGCATTGAAGTGAATTCTGGTGAAAGTAATGCACACTGCCTCCACTGCTGGGTGGCCAGAGGGCACTGGCAATGGAAGCTCTCAACTCCCCCTTGCCCAGTCCTCTAGCATTTTCTGAATTTTGAAAGCCCTGGTGTGGTTCTTTAATCCCACAGCCCTTGCAAACCAAGACAGCCCAGCCAAGTGCTGGTTGGCCATCTGATGAGTTAGCTCCTTTACTCTGGCATACAGAAATTAGAATATATACCTGCACAGCTGTGTGCCTGAGCAGGCCTCTGTTATGGCCATCCTGCTTCAGCCCTTGCAATCATACAGCCCTTATGCTTGTTCAGCCCTTGCTATCATACAGCCCTTATGCCCCTCTTATAAGCATGGCTTGTAGGCAGGGCTACTGATCACCCAATCTGGACCCAAATTTCCCACACACCAGCTGCCATAAGCTAATTTTGCCTGATGGAGAAACTTCTCTGCCTCCATGGCTAGGGACATGACCCTACATCTCAGAAAGTGAGATAGTACAGTTTTGTTATGCACCCCAGGCTCAGGATTTACACTGAAGATGATATTAATCAACAAGTGTTTTGTTTTAACTCTGTTTCTTCACCCCTTTCAGGGAACATTCTCCAGCATCCTCAGACCTCCAGGCTCTACCTCCCACCTTAGACATTTCTCCTTCTCCCTTGCTCCATCTCGACAAATCTCCTGGATCTGAATCACCTGGGAAGGGGCCACCCTATCCACCCAGGGCACTCTATCTACAGTATAGAGTGCTGGGCCGAGCGAGTGGGGCATGGAGAGGAGACTGCCTAGTGTTGAGAGTGTATTGTCCATTGGTTTCCTCACAAGGAGTGTGGTGTGAAATGATGCCTGTGCATGGATGTCCTGCTGGTGTCTGCCGCACTCTTCAAGTGGTGTAACAGGCTGTGTTTTGAAACAACTGAGAAGCTGCATGGGATATGCTATATTGGACTAGAAATCTGCAACTGATCTCTCTTACTTACATCTGAGGGAAGTTTTCCTCACTTTACAGTCTTACATTGGTATTGCTTTGTGTTTAATTTCATTTTTAAATCAGGAAGGGGGTTTTCAAAACTACTTATCTTGTGAGCAACTTCAGAAGGGTTGAAATAACTGCATATTTGATTTTCCTTTGTGGCTAACTGGACTGTCTACTAGTATTCTGTAACAGTTTGCATCAAATTACTTTTAAATAGTTGACAAATCAGTTATTGGAGATTAGCTGAATTACTATAAAGGGCAGTACTCACCAGGGTGGTGGAGCAGTGGTAGATTTGATTGTTTCTAACAGTCACCAGTGGTTGTGGACAACCCCCCCTAGGCGTGACGTTTCCTTTATAGCCAAGGTTATGACATCACTTCCTCAACAGGTCTTGGGGCAGAACTGTCATATTCTTAATAACCCAGCACAGTGCATAAAAGGTAAGAACACACCACACAAAGGAAGAAAAAAAAATATATATATATTACATATTGTATATTATAAGGGAGAGGGACATGTGGGGAGTGGTGCAATGCACTGGCTGTGGGGCAGCAGTTTTTCAGGAGACATTCTGGAAACTGCATTGCTGTCCTATTTGCAGGCAACTGTCAGCTCTGAGGGAGGAGGTAGCCCACCTCCAGACTGAACTGGCAAGGACTAAGGAGGCCTCCCCCACCCAAACAGCACCACTGCCACAGAGGCTGCCAAGTATGAAGAGCAGGTGGACCACAGTGGGTTCTGCGAGGGTACAGGTGGTGGAACAGAGGCAAAGCCCCCATTTATACCTCTACACAAACCATATGCTAGTCTGGCAGAGCAAGGTTCCTCTATGATGGCACCCTCAGTGGAGACCAAGAAGAATGCTGAGGACTCCCACAAGGGGTACCCACAGAAGGGTGGCAAGGGACACCATAGGGGAAGGAAACAGCTTCTGATAGGGGATTCAATTGTTAGAGGGGTAGACCTGGGGAAGGGAGAGGAGAGGGAAGTAAGGTGCCTGCCTGGTACCATGGCTTGGAGGGACAAGAGGCAAATCCTCAGGATTGCAGAAGCAGCATCACAGGAGAGAGACTAGATATCATTGTCCACCTTGGGACAAATGACCTAGCTAGCATGGGATCAGTGCAGTGCAGGATGAAACTGTGGAGCTGAGGAGGGCCTCTGAAGGTAGCAAGCACAGTTACCTTCTCAGAGGTGCTGCCAGTCCATGGCAGGGGTGAGGCTAGGGTACTACACACCATGCAGTTTAATGAATGGTTGCAAAACTGGTGTAGAGCACAGGGCTTTGGCTTCATTGGGGACTGGGGGTACACCTGGAGAGATGAAGGTTTATACTGGTACAATGGTCTGCATCTGTCCATGAAGGGAACCAAGATCCTAAGTGACAGGTTTAAATGCTTCCTTGGCAAGCTTTTAAACTAGCCATGGGGAGGTGCTAATAACAGGCAGGAAATTTCAAGCCTCCCACAAAACATGATGGGTAGTAAGGTAAACACTGAGGTACAGTGCTCAACAGAGGGCAGGACAGGGTAAATGGAAAATAGACAAGGGCAAAAAGAGCAGGCATGGGGGAAAAAAGGATAAAGCCAACATTAAATGGAGGGCAATGAGTACCAATGCCCGTAGTCTGGGAAACAAGCTTCCTGAGCTAGTAGCCTTGATGGAAGATGAACACTTGGATATTGTGGCAGTCACAGAAACATGGTACATGGGGAACCATGACTGGGATGTCAACATTCCGGGGTACACAGTCTACAGAAGGGACAGGGATGGGAAAAGAGGAGGTGGAGTAGCTCTATACATAAGGGAAGGGATCAAGCTACAGAACTAAAAAGTAAAGGAGGAGGACAAGAGGCACTCTGGGTCACCTTGGAGACAGGGAATGGCATCACAATCTGCACTGGGGTTGTATACAGACTCCCATCTCAAGGGGAGGAAATGGACAAGAAAATGATAGAGGACATTCTCAAAATGGCTGAAAAAGGGGAGATACTGTTAATGGGGGGCCTGAATATGCCAGATGTTAACTGGATGACAGGTACTGCAGCCACATCCAAGAGTAGGGTCATTATCGATGCCCTGCAGGGGGCAGGCTTTAGACAGCTAGTGTTGGAACCCACTCGGGAGGAAGCAATACTAGACCTGGTGCTCTCAAATGGAGAGAGGATCGCAAATTTAGAAGTCGGTAGACATCTGGGAACAAGTGACCACTGCACAGTGTGCTTCACAATAAGCTCAACCATGGAGACAAGCCATACAAAAACAAGCATACTGGACTTTAGAAGGGCTGACTTTGGCAAAATGGGTGAATACCTGAGGAATACACTAGCAAATGGGCAAAAAGGAGGGGTGGAAGAACAATGGAGAAAAATCAAAACTGCCATCATAAAGGCAACATCCCTTTGTGTGAAACAGATACAGAAAACAAAGCAGAGTAAAAAACCACTATGGTTCTCAAAAGAGGTGGCAGGGAAGGTTAAGGAGAAAAAGGCTGCATTCAAAAAGTATAAGGCATCACAGAAGGAGCACAACAGGGAACTGTATCAATTAAAGCAGAAAGAAGTGGGGAAGGCAGTCAGAATAGCAAAAGCCCAAACTGAGGAAAAAATAGCCAAGTCAGTTAAGAAGGGGGATAAAACCTTTTATTGGTACATTAGGGAGCATAGAAAGGTTAAGGGAGGAAGAGTGAAGATTAATAAGGGAGAGGGGAGGTGGGCAGAGGGAGACAGTGAAAAGGCAGAGATACTGAATGAATACTTTTGCTCAGTATTCACAAAAGAAGATGAGAAGGAGTTACCTAAACCAGACAATAGAAGCACTCTGGGTAGGGGGGTTGACACCAGTCCATTTACAGAAGAAAGAGTCCTGAAAGAACTCCTAAAACTCAAGGTGGACAAAGCAATGGGGCCTGATGGGATTCACCCCAGAATCCTAAAAGAACTAAGGGAGGACCTAGTGATACCACTGACCACACTTTTTAACAAATCATGGGAGGATGGGGTGGTACCTCAGGACTGGAGGAGGGCAGATGTGATTCCCCTTCACAAAAGTGGGAGCAAGGCAGAAGCAGGAAACTACAGACCTGTAAGTTTGACCTCAGTGGTAGGGAAAATGATGGAATCACTTCTGAAAGAAAGAATTGTTGAGTACCTAGTGCCAGCGGGGCACAGGACCCAAAGCAGCATGGATTTACAGCAAAAAGGTCAGGTCAGATGAATCTAATAGATTTCTTTGACTGGGTGACCAAAGCAATAGACCAGGGAGGGTCTATGGATACGGCCTACCTAGACTTTAGCAAGGCATTTGACACAGTCCCACACAAAAGATTAATAATCAAGTTAGCCAGCTTGGGAGTGGGTCCCAGGGTGGTAGCCTGGGTTGCAAACTGGCTGCACAACAGGACACAGAAGGTAATAGTGAGTGGCACACATTCCAAAGAAAGGGAGGTCACTAGTGGAGTACCTCAGGGCTCAGTACTGGGTCCTCTTTAACATCTTTATAGGTGACATTGCAGAGGGTCTGAAGGGAAAGGTATGCCTCTTTGCAGATGATACAAAAATCTGTAACAGAGTTGATACACAAGGCGGGGTAGAAAGAATGAGAAGGGACTTGGCAAGGTTGGAGGAATGGTCAGACATATGGCAACTTAGATTCAATGCAAAAAAATGCAAAGTAATGCACCTGGGAAACAAAAACCCAGGAAAAGAGTACACAATAGCAGGGGAGGTACTAACAACAACAAAAATGGAACAGGACTTGGGAGAAGTCATATTGGATGATCTAAAGGTGGGTAAGCAATGTGAGAAGTCAGTGAGGAGAGTCAGGGGGATACTGGGATGCATAGGAAGGGGCATCACAAGTAGAAAAAGGGAAGTGGTTATCCCTCTGTACAGACAGTTGGTGAGACCCCATCTGGAGTACTGTGTGCAGTTTTGGAGACCTCATCTACGCAAGGACATAGACAGGATGGAAGCAGTCCAGAGGAGGGCAACTAAAATGGTGCAGGGTCTGCATCAGAAATCATATGAAGAGTGACTAAGAGAGCTTAATATGTATACCCTTGATGAAAGGAGGGACAGGAGGGACATGATAGAAATGTTCAAGTACCTCAAGGGAATCAATAAAATCCAGGAGGGTAGCATCTTTCAGAAAAAGAGATGTGTAAGAACAAGGGCACACAATTTAAAGATAGAGGGGGGACGGCTCAGGGGTAAAGTGAGGAAATCTTTTTTTCACAGAGAGAGTGGTGGATGCATGGAACTGCCTTCCATGGGAGGTTGTTGGGGCTAAAACAATGGGGGAATTCAAACATGCATGGGACAGACACAAGGCGATTGTAGTGGAGGGTGGCAGGAAGTAGGCTGTTGGTTAACTAGAATCTGCAGCTTATCCAGTAGGTAGGGAAATGGGCAGACTGGGTGGGCCAAGTGGTCCTTATCCGCCGTCAAAGTCTATGTTTCTATGTTTCTAAGTTTCTACTCTGCCCGTTGCATCAACCAGTGAACCTGCAGTACCCGCAACCTCCATCGGGAGTCACCAGGACACCGGGCATCACTGGATCTCACTCCAGGGAGAGGATAGCAGTTCTCCAGATGCTCCATCCTCTCCTTCCCCTGCCGACCCCTGGCTTCCAGAATCTGTCTCTGAACCCAGGTCACCGGCATGGCGTGAGGTGTGGCATCCACCACCTCAATTCTCAGTGCCACTGGGTCAATCAACAAGTATTTTAACATGAACACCCATAACAAATCCACAAGTGATGCACAAAATGTAAACAAACCAGTTAAAACAGGAATCATTAGTCAATGCTGTTTTCAAGGAAAAGGGTACCATCTTTTCTTTTTCCTGTTCATGTGCAATGCATGAAAGTTTTTTAATTGAAAATGTTGCTTTTTATACAAAGCAAACAAGCAATTGCCTAGAGACCTGTCTCTACTGGAACTAGTTTCAATTCAAGAGCTCTTGGTATCTTTGCAGCCCACAGAAACTACTGTAATTGAGTTTCCATAAATTGTATTTTTTTATATTTATAACACATATAGTACAATTGTGAGGCACACCACAAAACGAATGACCCTACATCCAGTTGCAATATTTATTAGCTATATGGATGGAATAGTACTCTGCAATTGGAACAAAATGATGTTTAACTGGGATAATCTAGATTTCTGGTAGTGACTCAACCATTTCAGATTCGGCACCCAGCACAATATATAAAAGGACACCAACAGCTCTTGTAGATAAACTTTATTGTCTATTTATTATAGACAATCCAGATGACAGACACACACATAGTGTCCACCTGATGCATTTTGAACAACTGTCCTTTGTCAAAATAAATGAGAAAGGACAGTTGTTAGAAACGTGTCAGACAGGCACTACGTGTTTGTCATCATAGATTGTCTTTAATAAATAGTCAACGAAGTTTATCTACAAGATCTGTTGGTGCTCCTTTATATATGGTGGTGAGTGCCCAAATTTGAACTGGTTGAATCGTTCGATGTCTCTTTGTGAGCATCACCTCCCTAGTGCACACTTTTTTCATTTTCATTTCTGGTAGTGATTAAAGTGATTTGCCCAGGGCTACTGTTCCTGGACCATTTGACAGCTTCCTCTCGTTGTTGTACAGTAAGTGTCCAATTGAGATATTGGCAGTCTGTGAGGTACAGATAAAATTTGTTAATCTGAGACTCCACTATACATTTGTGAAAGCTGAATTTCTGAGTACTAAAACATTTTCAAAGTAACAGCTAAAGTCTTACTGTAGATATTTCCAAGTGCTTTCATGTGAACTTTCAAATGTAGGGTATAAAATAGAGGATAATGTATGGTCCTCTATCGGTAACCAGTCTATTAACCATCGAGAGGTCACCAGGGTGACCATGTAAACCTTGAGAGCCGCTTCCTAGATTTATGATTGCCATATAACCTCGAGATGGTTACTAGTAACTGTTGTTAAATAGAGGGACCATACATTGTTTTTATAGTGTATGGTCCCAAGAAAGATTGAAGAGGGCACCTTACTTTTTAAATAGGTCACCGCCATGGCCGTTCAGTCACTCCATTACCGCTGCGTACATCAGTTGGTTCCTGAGAGTAAAAAATGTTCGCACATGCACAAACTGTTCCCAGTTTTTAACCAATCGATGTGACGTACCATCAATAGGTTAACAAGGGTGAAACATTATATTGATGGGTTAACAACACTGGAAAATTATGACTTTTGTGGGTTAACAATGTTCTACCATTCATTATATAAATATAGAGGTAGTACAGCCTGTAAATTAGAGCACCAAGCTATGACCCTGGAGACCTGGGTTTGAATCCCACAACTGCAACTTATATACTTTGTGACTCTAAGCAAGTCATTTAACCTCCCTGTGCTGCTGGGTTTCACTTGGAGGCAAGATGCGGCTCAGTGTGCCATACCCTAGCAAACATTCTAGAACATATATATATATATACGTATTATACTGACGTGACAGTGCCAGTATTGTTAGGGTTGAGTAAGGTGTTTAAGCAATAAATCACCACAGGGTGTGGGTTATGTTGGGATTTACCCACAGCTGGCATGGTTTCGCCATGAAGCCACAGGCCGACTGGTCAAACTGGGTCAGCCATGGGTAAATCCTAGCATAACCCACACCCTGGAGTGATTTATTGTGATTATACAATGGCTCCCCTTTTTTTGACACAAAAAAAATAAAGTTTTTTTTTTTTCATTTGAAATTATTTCCATGGATTTATGAGTGTGCCAGAAAAAATAGTCCTTGGTTTCTAGGGCTCCCCTGTTGCTGTGCATGCACAGTATTGTTTTCTCCTTCCTGGCCCAATAGTTTACCTGGGGCCGGGAAACCTTTATCACTGTCCCACATGAGGGTAGTTCACTATGTCCCTGTTCCATTTTTGTCAGAGCTGGGACACCCTTCTGAACCTGATGAACAGTGAGATTTTAACTATGGAGCATAAGATCTGATTTCACGCAGTGTGCACATGCTCAGCTCCTTGTATTACTGCTGTGCTTCATAACACTTTTTTCCCTGGCTGTGTTCAGCTCCCGGGCTGGGGAAAGTAAGAAGTTGTTGTACTGTAATTGTTTTTTCTGTCTTCTTCCTCAGACCCAGAACTCTGGAGAGGGTCCGACAACAGAGGGTGACAAGCAGAAACAGCAGGAGATTTAAACTGTGGAACCCTGCTGTTTTTGCCCTACTGGTGCCCCTCTTTGGCAGTCCTGGGACTGGAGAGTGAAGATTTTGGGGACAGGGGATGAGGACTGAGGTAGGGTAAGTCCCCAATTTATGCGGGGGGGGGGGGTTAAAAAATTCCTTATGAACTGCACTCTGTTTAAAACTCCCGCTTTTGTGTTTTACTTGACCGAGGAGTCAATATGGTGATATTACTGTTATTTTCGGGGGCTCAGAATTATTGTTTTTTTTTATACAGCTGACTGGCAACTTTTGCGTGAGTTATTGTAGGATTTACCATGGCAGAAAGTTGCTAGTCAGTCAATGAGAATCATGGATTCTCTGACCCCACTGTATAATTAAAGTTGAACTCTAATTTTTGCACCTTAAGAACTCTGGCAGCTCAATGAAATAGCCCGAAGATTTGCATGTGTGGTCTGGCAGACAAGGTCTCAAGATGTGAAAAGTTTCCTGACAGTACCTTGCACGGTTTTTGAGACATGGAGCATTGATTTTTTATTAACACATTTTTTTCCATTCCTTAACATGGGTTTTGTGCTGTCATGTACAGTCTGTATGGTACAGAATGTTTTCACAAAACCTTCAGGGTAGAAGCAGCCAGTGCTGAAGTAGTGCAGTTCAAACCATTACAGAAATATAAGTGTGCTGCATACATACAGAATGCATGCCACATGCTTAATTGTATATTGTTTCTATGCGGTTCACTTACACAAAGTGAACGTATGCCAACCAGGTCTAAAAAGCACATCAGGTTTTCATGCTGCAAGCTTGATATGTGTGCAACAGGTAAGCATGGGCCACCCATGGTAGCAAGCTAGGCCTCTCAGCAGCAGTGACAGTGGTGTGGGTGGCCTTCATAGGCCTTGATCAGTACAGTGTAGCAGCAGCCATGGCAGCAGCCAAGTAAGAAGGAGGGTTTAGTTGGTGAGGTGACTTGGTCGGAGACCATGTTGGGGACCTGAGATGGTCAGTTCTAGCATCCAGCTTCTGAAAGAAGGACAGAAGAGGAGCAGACTGAAAACTGGGCTGGTGGCACACTAGGCTGGTGCAAGCATCTTCTAAAAGTCACATCAGATTCAAGTGACGCATGCTTGCCATGTGTGCAGCAACTAAGCAGATGCAAATGTCATCCAAAAACACATCAGTTTCTATTTCTCATACTACTGTTAGCAATTACAGCCATTAAAATACCACTGTCATTGGTTTCCCATTAAAGTTAGGTAAACTCATTAATTCTGATACTTTTGCAAGTTGTTTAATGGCTTTTGATTTTTGTCATTAAATTGCCATTAATTTGTAAAGTGTTGTTTGCTTACTGCATTAAATGCCTAAAATATGATCAGCCAACATCCCCCATTCCAGATGTGTGAAGAGAAGCCTCTGTTTTGTAAAGCCTGATCTTTTTGGTTTGGGCAATGCAAATCCCCTTATGAATATATAGTGCTACAAATGTGTTTCTCCGTGACTGTTTTGGCTCACTTACTTTCCCTTTGTCATTCTGCATGGAGCATATACATTATGGCCATGCTCAGCACTCTTTGTGCTGAGTAGAGTCTTGGAAGCATGTACCAACCCGCACATTTTGCCACTGAAATGATGAATATGGACACTCAAAATGAGGGACAATGAGGGACACTAACCCTCATTGTGATCAGGACACATCCTGAAGCATGGAGATACAGTACGTCAGAACACAATGGAAACCATTGTATTTACTTGTACTGATGTTAGACCCTAAGAATTCATTTCTGCAGTAAAGCAGGGGTGCCATTTAGGTAGGGCAGAGGGGAGCAGTTGTTCCCCCCCCCATTTGTGCCTAGGTTGTTCTTATGGTGTGGCAATAATGGCATTAAATTTAGGTTTAATCTGTTGCACAATAAGTGGCCCCCAAGCCTGTGTTGCTCTCATGCTGCAAGTGCACTCTTGACTCGACTGTGTCTGTATTGTGCTGTTCACTCTCTCCACCTATTAGTGGTGGTGCCATCACACATGACATGAAGGAGCTCCAGCCAAGCAAGAGCACATGAATCACACGAGTGGGACACAGTCTTTCCCACCAGAGAGTAGACAGGCTTCACATTACAGCTTGGAGGAGTTATGAACTCTCAATAGAAGTATTGTGGTGGCTTGTTTTTGTTGGTCTACAGTACTCTTAGTGAGTCTCTGTCTGCTTTAGTGGATGAAGGGACTGGGGGTGAGATAAATGCTAACTAGAGACTAGGCTACCTACTTACTCTACTAGGCTCACCTCACAAACAAAACAGCATGGGCCACCCATGGTAGCAAGCTAGGTCTCTCAGCAGCAGTGACAGTGGTGTGTGTGGCCTTCATAGGCCTTGATCAGTATAGTGCAGCAGCAGCCATGGCAGCAGCCAAGCAAGAAGTAAATAACACAGGTTGGGAGGGTTTAGTTGGTGAGGTGACTTGGTCGCAGACCATGTTGGGGACCTGGGATGGTCCGTTCTAGCATCCAGCTTCTGGCAGAAGGACAGAAGAGGAGCAGATGAAAACTGGTCTGGTCACACACTAGGCTAGGCCACAGGTTCTGGCCAGATGGCCGGGTAAGTGAAAGTAAATAATTTGTTTTACAGGGGGATTGAGGAAGGAGGAAGAACTTAAATATTGATCTGTTTTTCATGTTTCTGCACCTTTGGGTGGCTTCACAACCCATATGGGATGGCTACTGAATGGAAAGGAGTTAGGGAAGGAAATTGGGACAAACTTTTTTTTGGGGGGGGGAGGTTCAGAACTTCAGCCAAGAAAAAAATTGGTTAGTAAATGGGAGGTTTTAAGCCCAAATCTGATGCACTGCTCTGGCATATAGACAGATGAATCTTATACATTTGCTAACTAGCACCTGGCCTTTACTGGTTGAAGGCTACCCCCTGCTGAAATCTGAAATGGTGCCCATGCTATAAAGTCTAAATTTACAGAACACCCTCTGTGTAAGCAGCATATTTTCCATGAGAGATGGATGAGGGCAGAGCAGTTTTCAGGGGTAAAATGAGGGATGTTCTTTGCATTCAGGGACAGTTGAGCAGTATGGTATGCACAGACTATTGGAGCTCCACTATAGTCAGGCTTGTACCCCCCCCCCAGTAAAGCTGACCTCCACATCCCCATGCTCAGGCACATTATGACATAGTGCAAGGGAGAGTGCAGGAATGTGCCCCATTGAAATGAATAAGAGTATTTTTTTTATTACTATTTTATACATTATTGATAGAGAGTTGAAGATTAATGAAGGCCACCGCTCGACTAACAAGGACCTTGTTTATAGAAGAGTGGCCTTCATTATTCTCCAGCTTGCCATTATGATATATAAAATAGTAATAAAACATAACTCCATTCACTTCAAGAGGTTATGTCCCAACACTATGGCCCATGGACATCATCTGTTAAAGACTTCTACCTCTGACTCCCTAGTACTCAGGTAAGAGACTCTCGACTTATATCTATACCTGGTGGATCATCTATAGCAGCACGGCCCCACCTGCTGCAGCATGTAAGCATGGGGGAGAGACCTGGCCATGTGGGTGGGTGGCAAGTTATTGCTACTTTCAAGTTTGCCCCTTAAAGTCTGTTTGCGTGAAAGCATTTAAAACTATGGAGAGAAAATTGTAGGTGTACAGGCCAAACAAAAGTAATTAAGTAATTTTGTGGATAAGTGTGTGTGTGTGTTGGGGTTGGGAAGAACCACATGTGTTTCCATTAGTATGTGTGTTACAGTTCAGCTGTACAGCTGAGATGGGGGGACAATAAAACTAAAAAAGTATGTCAGTGGCTATAAGCATGACACATGCATGCAGATGTAGTCAGATTTGTATTGAAGTACAACTGGGCCATATGTATGGAGGCAGTATAGCTTAGTGCTTAAAGGCACTGAACTGCAAAAAAAGGAGACCTGAAGACCTGGGTTTAAATCTTGTCAACCCCCACTTGTATACTGTGTAATCCTGAGCAAGTCACTTAACTTTTATGAGTGCAGTTATGAGTGACCACTTGCTTTTTGCACACATGCCACATATATACAGTCTGTTCAAATTTTTTTCAACACATACATGTTTTATTGAGCTTTCATGGACAGAAAGTTTACAGCACATTGTCACTTCTACATCCATCTCAGTGATACACTACACATTGCAGGTTAACAAAAATACTACTGATTTGAGTCACAATAAAACTAATACACTTCTAAAGTTAGCCTAATGAAATACATTCCTTTATATTTAAATGCAATTGCTATTTTAACTCCCACAGCCATCCTCTTTAGAAGACTTATGTATATAATGTGAGAGATTATTACCATTAAATGCAAACATATTTATGAGTAACATGATCCATACAGGTGAGAGAAAGAGAAGAATTACCAGGAAAAGAGTAGTGAAGAGAGACAGTGAGAGGAGAGCTACCTTTCCCAATTGGATAAGCACACCTCGCCCTGTACCATTCAGGCTCCTCTAAGTCAACCATTGGTTGCTGCACACCTGAGAGTAGTTGGTGGGTTGCCTGGAAGTGGAAGGGGGGCTTTGCACAGTACAGAGTTCAGGAACAAACCCCATTTCAAGTAATAAAAAGGTAATTTACCCTTATTGGTATACGTTAGCCTCTCAAATGTGGCCAGCCTTGCTACTGCTGAGTGCCAGAGGGGAACGGGGGGGGGGGTTGTGGTTGTCTCCAAGATAAGAGAAGCAACCTCTTTCCTTCCAATAAAGTGGCCAATAGCCAGCTTAAGTGAGGCCATGGCAGGGAACCCTTAGGGGATGGATCCTCCAACTAAAGGAGTGGGTTGGAGATATCAATGGGAACCCCCAAGATTCCAGAGCAATCCATTGCTATACCATTCCAGAAGTTTGACAAAGTTGGACATTTCCCACATAATATGCAGCATATTTGCAGGGCTACGCCCACATCTCTAGCATTGAGCATGTGGTAAAATACCCCATGACTGAAGGTTCGCAGGCGTGCGATACCACCTAAGCAAAATCTTAAGTTGGATCTGCTGAGTCCTAACATCTTGGTACACCAAGTGAGCAAGGTGGAGGCATTTGGACCACGCTTCCCCAGTAATGATAAGATGGAGTTCTCACTCCAGGCCTTCCTACAAAAGTCAGTGTGATCTGGTTGCGTTTCCCACCAGGTACTATAGAATTTACCAGCCATACCGCTTAAAGATATCTTATTGTGTAACTGTGCCAGCCAGTCCCATTTTGGATCTCTTGTGGCTAATGCCTTAGTTTTGTGAATTGCATTATGGATCTGCAAATATCTCCAAAAATCTCTGGATGGTAAGGAGTATTTGGCCCTCAGTTGTGCAAAGGATATCAAGGCACTGGAATTGTCCATATACAGATCTTGAATAATGCATATTCCTTTACTGTCCCATTCCAGCCAGTGGAGCATTTCGTTATCCACTGTAAGAAGTGGATTATGCCAAAGTGTCTGGTAGTGGTAGGGCATGGATCTGGCTGCCTTCGGAGTATTGGAAGCTGCCATAATACTAAACCATGCCCACCTTGTTTCAGCCATGACTGGCGTGAGTTGAGTGGTAGTCCTGCGTACATCAGCCAAAAGTATCCGCAAAGGGGTTTTGGCCATTACCTGGGCTTCTAATGACACCCATTGTGGGGGGATGGTACGGGAGGGGACAAACCATTTTGTAGCCTGCACGGAAGTGCTACACATTCCAGATATGTGAGTGGATCCATTCCCATGTCTGGACTGTGTAGTACGGTATGGGCTGCACACGCATTGGCTCACACTGTGGACCAATGAGCCTACAGCCCTACCTACAGTGTCAGTCGATGGGTGGCAGGTGGGGGGGTGTTGCCAACCGCCACTGACCGGGGGGAGCAGGGTGGTGGGGCCAGTGGGTGGTGGGTGGGGCGGGGGTACCCTTGGACAACCAGGGATATTGGACTTCATGTTTTTTAATACAAATGCCCGCGATCAGGCTGCAAGCGGTCCACTGGATCACCAGGGATATTGGACCATATCTTATTATTACAAATGCCTGCGATCAGGCTGACAGCGGTCCACTGGATCACCAGGGAGATAGGACATTATTTTATTTTTACTAATGCCCGCGATGGGGCTGACAGCGGTCCACTGGACCACCAGGGAGTTAGGGCATTATTATTTTGAACAGATGCCTGCGATCGAGCATGAGGAGGCACCACCACAGAGGTGCAGACAGAGCTTGGGTGGCCACCCACAGGTGGCAGATGCCCTGTTGCACCCTACAATATGGCAACTCACTTGTGGGAGGCCAGCCATTGTTCCTTTTTTTTGGCTCACCTGTGTGCGGCGCAAGTAGTGGTTGCACATGCATGGACTCAGCACATCCTGGGCTGAATATCGGGATGTGCAGAGGATGCATGGGCACGCCACCCCTACTTGTGCTGCATACACTACTGATGCGCTCTGGTGCATCAGGATTTGTGCCAGGCACAATCACCGTTTGAAAATAATGCCGCGGCACATAAGTGAGTTACGCATGGTGCAACACTGTTGTACCATAAGCAACCCTTTTGAATATCTTGGCCTATATATTTAAAAAAAAAACACAGAAAAAAAAACAAACTCCTGAAACTAGCTAAATAGGACCTGTTTAGCTAGATACATATATATATATATATATATATATATATATATATATATATATATTTTTTTAATGTCTAGAAATATGTTTTCTGGGCACACAAAAATCCAACTTAGTGAGAGGAGCCATTCATATGTTCTCAATATGAGAACAGCAGGACATTCTTGACATCAGTAGCCACATATGAAGACATGTTGCCAACCTGTGTGCCAGCAGTGAGCTGGCAATCTCTCTCTCACTATCTCTGTCGGTCTGTCAATCTATCTGTCTAATCTATCTTTTTATGTCCTTTTATTCCTTCCCCCTCCCAGTTCAGCCAGCCCTTCTTTGCACTTCTCCAAGATTATTTTTGCATTATCAAAGTGGACCAGGGTGCCCAATCCTGGTATCACTTGCTCACCCCACTCCCTTCCAGGTTGTCTGCCCCCCTTCCCAATGTTGAGATTGTTATGCTTATAGATTAAGCAGTCAGGGGTATTCACCCCAGTCCTGTTTTGCTGTAACACTCTTCCACTCCTGGTCACCACTCTCTTCCAAAATAAAGGTAATGGCACTGGGGTATAACACCCCTGGTGATGCTGAACAGAATACCGACACTGGGGTGCCAAATCCCCAGTGTCGGCTAGATCCTCCTGTTAAAATAAGAAAACCAACCCTTGTCAATCTTTTCCTTTGTAAGTTATAAATCTGAAAAAAAGAAAATAGTCCCTCACCGATCTGCATTCACACACCCACCCACCTCACCTGGACCCCCATCACTCAGCACCCACCACCCCACACCTTCAACATACCCTCACTCACTTGAACATGTCCCACAAAGTAGATACACACTCTGATTGAAGACATGTCTTGCTGCTGGAACCTGCAACTGCAATATGAGAAAATAAGGTACAGTGAAGCCTGCCAGAATGAAGCACAATATCACAGTTGTAAGTCCAGTTTAATGCATTTCATTGAGGCTTGAACTTAACTCATACTTTTGTCATTTAAATTTTCAAGATGGCCTTTTGGGACCCCACCTCATGTACAAGGGAGTTGGAATTTTTCAAATCCAGCCCAAAAGGTGATTTTGAGGTTGTTGCATGATATCACAATTTGGGCAGACTTTGAAAAGTTTCACCTACTGGGTTCATAATGTGGGGTCATAAAGAGGCTATGTTGAACATTTATTGCAAAAATATGTTAAAATGACCAAGTTATGAGGGAATGTTGAAATATTTCAATGTTCACTCATAACTTTACTCATTTTTAAAATTTTTCCACCAAACTTTCAACATGGCCTTTTTTGGGACCCTTCCTCGCCAATAGGGAAGGTGGAATTCTTCAAATCAGTCCCAAAAGGTGATTTCACAGTCACTCTGTGAAATCACATTTTGGGCAGAATTTGAAAATGTTCACCTACTGGTTTCATGAGGTGGGGATCAATGTTTTGTACAATGCCAGTATTTACCTCAGCAGGAAGTGGTTTGTGATCATGTGCTGGTAAGCTGATTTCAGGGGCAAGCTCAGTGACCCAACTGGATGGGCCAATGCTGTGGGGAGCAGCAAAGTCATGCAACACCACCCCCTAGCCTGGAAAGGGTAGGTGCAGGGTTGCCTGTACAGGCACAAGTACCATATAGTGAAGATAAATTTTCTCTTGGCATAGGGTTCTTCACCTCTGCACCCATGGGTGCCGGAGGGCAATGTGTTTTAGCTGAGAGATGAATTCTTTGCCTTGTGTTTCTGGGGCCACAAGGAAGTGCAGGACCCAGAGGGCTCTGTGCTTCCACAATCTACCAGACAGCATCATGTATTCTTGACATGAGTAACTGCATGGAAGTGCAGGACCCACAGAGCCCTGCACTTCCATAGGCAGATGGAGTCTTCCCTTGATGCTGGGCCTAAAGGGCCTTGTGCATCTGAATCTCTTCATATAGGTCCCAATGAGGATAGGATTTCACTGTCTCAAATAGAAAAGAAATGCTTAGTAAAAACCTGCATTAATGCACAAGATAGGGTTCAAGTTAATGCCACAAATGTAAGGAAAGGTAGCATTAGGGTTTCCAACTCTAACTCCACCCCACACCCCACCCCCATGCTCCCACAAACAGCAAAAGGAAAAGCATCAGGGATTTGTGTCTCTGGAAACTTGGTGAATCAGTGGTGGGGTATTCTTTGGAGGTGTCAACCCAAATGCTGACCCTTCTCCTAATCAAACAAAGTCAGATGTGATATATTTTCTTTAAACAGGGTTCACAGTGACTTGCATGATGAAAGCTAAAGCAGATTCTGTTGGCAACATGTGGGAAGATGTAATTCTTCACCTTTGAAAAGTGTATTACTATGAGCCACTGGCTTGGAGCTTTACCTTGTGTTTCAGGCAGGAGGTTATGAGCTGACTGAGTGGAGAGCTTGAGGGCTGACAATCCAAGGAAAACACTATCACTGATTTGCCAAAACTCCAGAGACCCAAAACCCTAATGTGTTTTTCCTTCTTTCTGCATGGGCAGTGGACAGTTATGGTTGGAAATCCTAATGCCACATTTCCCTATTTTTGTGGTGTTAACTTGAACCTTGACTCGTGCATTAACTGTTTTTTTTTTTGCACGAAAAAAGGGGTTAGATTTGCAGAAGGAAATGGAACTAAGTCCAATGCCATAACACCAGTTGCAGACTAAAATCCCTTCAGCTGCAGAGATTGCCATTCACAGCACAGCACTTTCGGCAGATGTTACGGCTGATCCCACCAGCCATACCAGTTCTCTGCAGCTGTGGGGATATCCCAGGCAACACTTCCTGCAAACTGCTATTTATCATGGAGCAGGTTGTAATCCAGCTCCTCCTTTGTGAATGCTCACAGCTGCAGGAAAACTGTGGTGACCTGCCAATCCATAAATGGCAACCCACTTGTGCCATTCCTTTCCCCCACAACTGTGGGTATTTCTGTTTTGTGAATCTAGCACAAAGTATCTATCTATCTATCTATCTATCTATCTATCTATCTATCTATCTATCTATCTATTTGTCTGTCTATCTGTCTGTCTATCTATTTCTATATATTAACTGCAAAGAATTTTATTAATGCTCCACTTAGGGTCAAAGCGACAAAAGTTGGGAAATGTGGCATTGGGGTTTCCAACCCTAATACCCCACCCTTTCAAACCAGGCAGGAAAGCAGGTGTGTGGTGTGCCTTGGGCTTCTCAAGCCTAATACTCACCCTATTCCATCTGTAAATAATATCAGATGTGCAGGCTTTATCAGAATAGGAAGAGGAATACTTTTCCATGAATCCTTTTTCATGATCATGGAACAGGATTCTGTCTCATAAAAAAGGATTTCAGACTTAATATTAAAAAAAAATCTTTTCTCATGAAAAGATTCCTTTTTCATGAATCCTTTTTCATATTCGAAAGGAACTGGCTTGCAAAAATGGATTTCGGGCTTATTTTTTTTTAAATCTTTTTGCACAAGCTGATTTCTTTTTTTCTTGAGAATGAAAAAGGATTCATGAAAAAGGAATTTAACAATTCACAAAAAAGGATCTAAATAGTGAAAAAAAGTTCCTGGCCCATGGGAGCTATCAAAAACTATAGAATGAAGCTCAACAACTCCTGATGAGCAAGATACATGTTTGGATGACTGTAGAAGACATCAGTATGCAGAGTTGTGACAGTTTGTTAAGTGGCAAAACTGAAAACAAGATGTTGGCTAGCAAAAAAGGAACTTTTTTCACATGAAAAAGGATTGAACCCACAAGAAAAGAATCATTTTTTGTAAGACCAAATTCCTTTGCCATTCCAGGAAGCTATACAAAAGACTGTACTGAGCATGCTCAGAACCTGACTACTTAAAATTAAATAACTTTGGAACTGATTAATATTTTTCCACCAAACCAGTGAAAGACACTTCTGTGGGTCAAGACCGTTGTACCCTAACAATTTCACACCAAAATTGCAAACCTTCTGGGGGTAGCATGATGAGAAAAAAAGTGTAGAAAAATGTAAATTTTAACATTTTTGCACAATGCATGGCTGGCAAGCAACAAATCTGACCAAAACGAAACTTGGCATGTAAAGAGATGTACTACAGAAGACTGCTCATGCAAATGTGTTGAATGGTTGCAAAGTTATTAAAATGCAAAATTTGAAGTTTAACATAGACACCCCAGCTTAACCCTAACTATAGGGGTGCTACCGCACCCTTATAAAGATATAGGTAGATACAGATAGATAGATATATATAGAGAGAATAAATTATGACAATGTGCTGTATATAAGGAAATACTACCATCAAAGGGTTGAACAAGCCATAAGCCATGAGCCCTCATATATCACACTTTGCCATCATTTGTTTTATATAATACATAAGGTTGGACACTTCTTGCTGTGTCCTGTATAGGCAGCTATGAGTTGTGCTATACAGCATCAAAAAAACACATCAAAATGGCTGAAGCTGCCCCCTTAGGGATACACCCTATCCCTGGTATGCTTCTTTAGAAACTGAACACTTTTTATACCACATAGCTTGTAAATACAGTCCTCAGTTATAATTTGTCTGAGAGTGTACTTTTCAGAACTAACTGTGGTTATAGTCCTGTTGTGTTTCAGTTATTGTTTATTGTGAAATGCTAAGTTTTCACAAGAGATAAAATAAAAGTATGGTACTCATTTTTTATATTATAAAGTAGAGGGGATGCAGCAAAAAGGGTCGGTTAGGGTTAATACTAGTGAGCTTAAAATAAAAGAATCTTCTTGTGGTGGCCTTCTCTGAACTTGATGGATTATGCTTTTACTTCTAAGTCCATTAAAAGGGCTGTAAAGCATGCACATAGATTTTGCTCTAAAAAAATGCTTTGGTTACTATGGTAACCTTTTTAGTATATAAAGAAGCAGTGGACAATGGCATGCTGCCTAGTTAACCTTAAGTATGTAAAGAAGCAGAGCTCTGTGCAGACATTCTGTGTTGACAAGTTAACCTTAAGTATGTAAAGAAACAGAGATCTGTGCAGACATTCTGTGCTGCCAAATTAACCTTAAGTACGTAGAGAAGCAGAGCTCCATGTGTACATTCTGAAATTTATAGATAGCTGCCATTATTACAGAGGTTAGTAAGTATCCTTATTTTTGAAAATTTTGTTCATTCACACTTGGACCATAAATGTTTTGACTGAAGCAGCTTTGAGATGTACTGTAGGTGCTTATCTGCAAGTGAGAGAAATCATGTAATAGTGGTGTGATTTAGGACAGCGTCAGGGAACAGTTGTGGAGCTACCAAATCATAAGGTGTTGGATGGTTTAAATCATAAGCTGATAATGGATTTAAAAACCATATATTTTACATTTGTTCAGCATCTTTTTCATTTGTTTTCATTTTAACAAGGTGAATACTAGGGATAGGGTATATCCCTAAGGGGGCAGTTTCAGCCATTTTGCTGTGTTCTTTAGATGCTGTATAACACAACTCCTACAAAATACTCAACAAGAATGAATAAAGATGTAAAAACAGAAATGTATGAATGCATTTAGGTTGCTGTATACATGGAATTATAAACAACAAACATATTATATGTTAATTATTTAGCCTTGTTGATATACAAGAGATTTAATGGTTGGAGTTCTCAATAAGTGAATTCTATAGAAATAAATATTACAATTACCTTTGAGCCAAGGCTCTTTTACAAAGGTCCCGCGTCTGGAGAGTACATACATGTTAAATAAGGGCATACAACATTAAAGAGAGCATACAACCATATTCATCAGTTCAGGTACAGCATCACTGTAAATAGGATACGTGAACAACACATACAAAGAATAATTTCAGAAACCTAGAAGAAATCAGGGTGGAAGGGTGAGAGGATGGGGGGGCATCTGAAAAAGAGACTAGAGCAGATCACGGCATTATCAAAGAACATCAGAGGAGGGTGGTTGATCTCAATGGGGAAGGGGGAAGGGGGAAGTTAGAGGTGGCAGTCACATGAGCTGGAGGCTGTGAGATGATGATGGAGGCTTGATTTGAATATGGCCAGTAAGGAGGTGGAGCTGATGTGAGTGCTGAGGGCATTCATCCAGCTGGGTGCACGGTGTGCAAAGGATCTTTGGCCCAGAGTGGTGCAGCATTGGGGGACCTGTAGAAGCTGACTTTCAGACCCTCTGATGTTACGAGGATTAGTGTTTGGGCACAGGAGGGCTTGGGCACTAGATGGAGTAAGGTCCAAAGTAGTTTTTTTCACCATCAAGCAGGTAAGGTACTTTATGCAGTTAGCGAGTTGAAGCCATCCCATTTGAGCGTAAAACTCACATGTATGTGTGAGTCAGTGGGATCCAGTAAGCTGTCAACAGACCTTGTTTAGAGAGGTCATTATGTGCCTGAGGGCGGTAGTAGAGGCAGAGCCATAGATTATGAGGCCGTAGTCTATGATGGAGACCACAGAGCTCTGGGTAGCAATCTTCAGTGCTGCCTGGGTAGGATGCTATCTATTTCAGTAGAGAATTTCAATACATGAGTTTACCACTCTGGCATAACTATCAATGTGAGTCCCATAAGATAGGCAAGGGTCAAGTGAGATTCCAAGGTATTTACAAGGTGACACTTGTTCAACGGTGTTACCAGTGCTTGTATTGATCTCAAGGGGGTATCGTTTGTGTTTGTTTTACGAGCTGCAGAAAAGCATAGATTTTGTCTTTTTGTGGTTTAGAACCAGTTTATGTTTTGCGAACCAGTTTTCAACAGTGGAGAAAGCAAGCTGTAGGTTGTGAAGTAATGGTTGTGGGTCCTTATGTGGGGTGAGAAGCACAGCGTCATCAGCATAGAGGATAATTTCTTCTGGGCAGGATAGTGGAAGGGAGTTCAGGAAAAGGCTGAAAAGTAGTGGGCCCAGTATGGATCTCTGAGAGATGCCTGAGCGAACAGATTTGGAGTCAGAGAGTACTCCTGAGATTTTTACTGTTTGTGAGTGCTGGTCCAGGTAGCTGCTAAGCCATGCAGTAGAGTCCTGGGAGAGCCCAGCATTCGGCTGCTGTTTGGTAAGCAGGCCATGGTGAACAGTGTCAAATGCCTTAGTCAAATCAATAAATACTGCTCCAGTTAGATGGTCTTTGTCCAACGAGTTGTGAAGGACTCCAGTGAATTCCAGGAGGACTATTGATGGCGAGCATTTGTGTTGTGACATTCACTACAGTAATTTTTAGCATAGTGCATAAGGTTGGGCACTTTTCTGTGTCCTATAGAGGCAGCTAGTTAGGGTCATAATAACCTACTTGGCTACTGTCATATGTGGAGAAATAAATGATGGCTTTGTCAATATACAAGTATATGCTTATGCAGCTGCACATGCATGTGTATGTCGTACTACATGCAGGAGAATGTGTGGATGCAGAAGCACAGGCCACATGGTGGCCTGCTCTTTTGTAGACAGATGGTCCTATGGGGCTTGCCCCTCTGCAGCCAGTTGTACAGCAGTGCCTGCAAGGATGCAACACAGTGATGCTGCAGTATATAACAAAACTGCTGCAATATGCTGCTGGGAATGGTGTCATTCAATGGCAAAAAAAAAAACATTTTTACTGCAGTATTTTGTGACATATCATTTACTGTAAGTTACTGCGTTGTATCATGGCTGACTCTACGGTACTCCCACACGCTGTATGAGATACCTCACTAGATAGCATGATCCATTAGAGTATGCTTTTCTATATGCATCTGTGTAACTGAAAAAAATGAATCTCTTGAACAATTTCTAGATCCACTGCTGAAACCATTATACCCACATTGCAACAGTACTTCCATCTGTTTAACTGCAGGCCCCACAAGGGCATACCCTTCTGAAGCCAGAAGTTGGTGAGTGTGTGTGGTACCCCGATGGTGGCAAAACAGATGTTAACATGTGCTGGGTCTCCACAGAAACATAAAAGGATAAATAAAGCAATTGTGATGTGATGACACCAGTAACTTGCACACAAATTACTGACACAGGTCCCAAGGAGGTGGATGTTGGCACCTTACAAAGAGAGGTGAGAGTCAGAAATAGATTACAAATACTTGACAGGCTTTTATTCAAACAAATGGGAAAGGGAACACGGTCACAGGGAACTCTCATCCCTACTGTCCTGTACGAGGAGAACTCTAAATCAAACAACTGTAACAGCTCCACTTTAAGAGCGTTCTATCCTCTATACCCTGTACGAGGGTGACTGTATGCACACTTTCAATAATCAACTGTAACAGCTCCGCTTTAAGAGCATTCTGTCTATAAGACCAGCAAATCACTTATGCAATCTTCAATACTGCCCTGAGCTGCACCTCTACCTAGGGCCTATTACCTGGCGCACTCCACTCTAAGAAACTCTATAGTATGTCACTTACAAGACTCTACATATATCATAAGAGGCAGCTGATGCACAGTTGAGCTTTCTCTATCATCAAGAAGAAACTGGGATTCGGGATATGAAACACCAGGGGAACAATTTGACTGACTGGCTGGAATGAGTTAAAAACTAAGGGAATGCAGTGGATTTTGAACAGACCATGAGTTCTCAGCCACACCCCACCTCTCAAGGGTTGCCAGAATTTCAGAACAATACAAAGATCTTCTCAGCTCAAAACTCACTGAGGGCAGCAGGAATTGAAACACAACAGACCCGGCCACAGCCAGATTCTGGACTGCCGGGAAATGAAGAAGATATAGAACACCCAGCCACAGCTCACTTCTGGACTGCTGGGAAATGAAGAAGTTGAACACTCAGCTACAACCTACTCCTGGACTGCCATGAAATGAAGAAGATGCAGAGAGAAAAAGTTCTGTGGAACAGGAGAAACAACAGGGTTCTGTGCACCAAGGCCGGATGAGCCAAGGACTGATGTAAAATAAGAAACAGGATGATGATGCAGGGTACTGAAACAGAAGATCTGGACAGCACTTCAATATGGATGACAAAACAAGAAAATGGACGGCACACTTTGTACTGGGCCAGGCCGTACACTGGGAACTTGAGAGAGGAAAATAATAAACAGGATGTTGCAACTGAAACAACTGCGGTATGGTTCTTCAGGAAGTTGCTGTTGGCTGCTTTGGAGATGCACTGGGAGATGATTTCTGAAAAACTGAGGAAGATTGATCTGGATACACGTTGGTACAGTGAGTCTGGAAACTTGCTGAAGACTGATTCGAATACGTTATGACACTGAAATGCTGGCAACAAAGTAATACTTTCTGGCACTGAAATGCTAGTACAAAGCAATACAAGGACAGTCTTGCATTTTTACTGTTCGTAGTAGTAATAGCAATGCAAAGAAATTCTCAGTTCTTACTGCAGTGGTCAATTATACAGTCTCAATGTCCAGACCACAGTAGATAAATAGGCATTTTACTATTCCAGGTGAACCCTAGCTTCAATGGACCTATCAGGGGTCCATCTAGCTAGATCATATTCTCCTGTTACTGTGGTTCTGTGTGGCTAGCTAGACTCCCTCAACATCTGGAGTCACTAATGTTGCTGGGACCCTATACCTGGGGGTCTAAATTGCTAGCAGTGGGCCTAACTCATCCCTTTAAGTAGCAGTGGGTCTGACTTTCCAGGTTCAGTATCAGTGGGCTTGACTTTCACTTTTAAGTAGCGGTGGATCTAACTCACCCTTTGAAATAACAGAGGGCCTAACTTTCCCCTTTAAGTGTAGTGAACAGAACTCACCCTGTTAGGTAGCAGTGGGCCTAACATGCCTTTTTAAGTAGCAGTGGGCCTAACTCGCCCTTTGAAATAACAGTGGGCCTAACTTGCCCCTTTAAGTGCAGTGGGCCTAACTTGCCCCTTTAAGTGCAGTGAGCCTAAGTATCCCCTTTAAGCAGCAGTGGTCTAACTCACACTGTTAGGTATCAGTGGGTCTAACTCACCCCTTTAAGTGCAGTGAGCTTAACTCTGTGGCTAAGCCCCTTTTCAGTCTGGGCCACTCTCTTCTAGGCTGCTTTAAGAAATGGCACAGTCATCCCTATAGGCCACTTTAAGAACTGGCACGGGCCTACCTATAGGTCACTTTAACTCCACCATGGGGGAGCTTCCCTTATAAATATTTAATGGCTCCCACACAGAGTCTCTCTCCTTGACTCCTCCCCTGGGCGTTGCTATGCCCTGAGTACCAGGCTATGCTAATTTGGCCCCGACAACACACTCAGCCATTTGGCTGCTACACTGAGCGCCTAGTGCTAACAAATAAAAAAAAAACACTTTTGACTCTTGTTTAGGTGGCCAGCACTTAGCTGATGCACTGCCATTGACTCACCAAACCAGGATGGGGAAATGCTGAATTGGGAGATGGGAGGCATTTCTGGCAGAGGGTGAGTTTCAGGCAGGAAACCGGGCAACAGGGGACCTTGCGAGGACCTGGGATCAGCACAAATGATGTGGCACTGCTACCACTGCCTTCAAGGGGCCTGAAACTGTACTTTTAAAATAAAAATAATAAAATGGAGCTCCCAGCCCTTTTCAGGAAACAACGAGACATCTCTTCTGATGTTTGATGACACTGTGGACCCAACACACATTCAGGTATGCCATCTTCAGTGACTGGAGGCAGAGGGGCACCAACAAAGTCCTCAGGGACAGCTTCAGCCCTCCTGGTAAACTTTTCTCATCCTTCCTCACTTTCTGTGTCCTCTCTCATCCACAGTTATCACGAGTCTCTCTTTTTACAACTAAATAATTTTCAAAGAGCAACACTCTGCATTCTGATTCTTGGCACTAGAATGCTGAGTATGTGCCACACAGTGGGCATTCCATCTGCTCAGCCTGGCATTCTATATGTTCAGCATGACATGCCGTCTACTGAAGCCTGCATAAATGGATAATTTTTTACAATTCTTTAGCTATGTACATTTATTTAAAACAGGTTTGTGATGACTGGATCAGAAACTGAGCACCTGGGCATTTCTGAAGCAACATTTCATGAGTTGTTGGGGCACCTTATAGTGCTGGGCACTTTCCATTTTCCTTTTTCTGTTGTGCCTCTGACTCTGGGGCACTACTTGTGTCTTACATGTGTGGCTGCAGGAGCACCGACCTCGGGGTGGGGGACTTTGCTTCTGCAGACAGAAGTAGTGTTGCAGTTTTGGTATCATGGCTTTTGTGGCACCTCTGCTTCTGCATCCAGAGATTTTATTTTCTCATATTGCAGTCACCAGTTACAGCTGCAAGATGTGTCTTCAATCAGAGAGTTCATCTACATTATGGGACATGTTCAGGTGAGTGTGTGTGTGTGGGGTGGTAGGTGCTGAGTTGGGGTGGTTGGGGTGGGTGGGATCTGAGGGCTCAGATGGGTGATGGACCATTTTCTTTTTTTCAGCTTCAGCAACAACAACAACAACAACAAAAGATCAATGAGGTGCAGTTTTTTTTATTTCAGGTGGACCCAACCTGACACTGGGAACTAGGCACCCAGATGTTGAAATGATCTTCAGCATCTTAGGAGTGGTCATCGTAGTGCCACCACATGTAAATTGGGGACAGTGGGTGGGTGATCTGGAGGGGAGAGGGGTCAAGAGAAGCAGTACTTGGGGTGGGCACCCCAGTCTCTTAATAAAAACATAACATTAAATAAACATTGGGAAGGGAGGGTGACATAGAGTGGAGGTAGAGAAAAAAACAGTACTGGAGTGGACACCCCTGGTCTGCTTAAGAAATGTTAATTAGTAAGATAGATAGCAAGATAGATAGATCAATGGAGACAAAGAGAAAGAGAGATCAAGCAACTGTCGGCTCACTGGTCTCACTCAAACCAGAAGCTGCAGTCCAGCTGTGAATACAAAAAAAATTAAGAAATTCTTGCAGTTGATCTCATGAAAGAACCTTACTTCTTACATTTGCTCTCATGAATAAACTCTTATTCTTTCATATGATCCAGCAATTGCCATTTCACTTTTATCTCTGAAGCTGGCAACAGCACTCCAGCAGCAGCTTAAAAAATACAACAAAGTCCCGCTGTTGATCTCATAGTATTGAGCTCCTGAAAGAATCGTAGTTCTTTCATATGAGCCCTTGCTAAGCCCTCACTAAGGCTTCCACCATTGTTTAGAGGGATGTCCCAAAACCACATTTGGTGGTCGTGTTTTAATAAACAAACTCCAGAATTGAGCTAAACTGATCACATTTGGATATGTTCATGTGTTTTTCTCCAGGGCATCTTTTTATGGGCTTTCAATAAAAAAATATCAAAAACGAGATGGCAGCCATATGAAAGATGACTTTTTTCCTCACAAAAGAAGAATTTTGGTTCATGGAAGAAGATTCTTCTTTTGTGAGCCTTGTGAGCCAAAATTCATCTTTCGCTCAGAATGTAAAAATGAAAGATCTTACTGAGCATGCTCAGAGCCAAAAGTTCAAATCTTTATAACTTGGGAACAGATTAATATTTTTTCTCCAAACCAAAAAACAAAAAAATAAACATCTTTCTAGGGCAAGTCCCTTCTATGCTGAACATGTCAGAACAGAATTCTAAGCCATCTGGTCTGTAGGTGAGAGCAGAAAATGGCCAACATCGCTGAGTTTTCCACATTTTGCACTATCCAGATCTTGGAAGTAGACTGTTGTTTAACTAGGATCTGCAGCTTATCCAATAGGTAGGGAAATGGACAGATTGGGTGAGCCAAGTGGTCCTTCTCTGCCATCAAAGTCTATGTTTCTATGTTCAGACATCCAACCTTCACAAAACTTGCAAAATCAAGAAACCTTGCCCCAGACCAGGCATGCAAAATTTCAAGCAATTCTGTTGAATGGAGGAAAAGTTATTAAGGTAGAAAGTTTGGGGTTTAAAAGTAAACACCCTTCGGAACCTTAACTATGGGGTGCTAATGTGATCCTATAAGATATCTATATATATCTAGATATATAAATCAGAGAACTGCTCCATCTTGGTTCTCCTCAATCTCTCAGGTGCTACTGTGCTCCAGTAAGATATCACTCTCTCTCTCTCTCTCTCTCTCTCTCTCTCTCTATATATATATATATATATATATATATAAAAGGAAAACCATTCCATCTTGGTTCTCCTCAATCTCTCAACAGCATTTGACACTGTGGATCATGGGGTGCTGCTCGAGCACCTGTGGTTCTTCTGTGGACTGAGAGGGGTGGTCCTCAGTTGGTTTCGGTCTTTCCTGGAGGGTAGATCCCAGAGAGTAGTATCTGGGATTTATTCCTCGGCCCCTCGTGGGCTGCCCTTCAGGGTTCCACAAGGCTTGGTGCTGTCCCCCATGTTATACATGCTCCCATTAGGGGACATAATAAGATGGTACATGCTGAGTTTTCATTGCTATGCTGATGATTCTCAACTGTACATGTCTTTTGTGCCCGAACAAAAATTAGATTCTGCTGTGGTGTTTAATAACTGCCAACTGGAGATTCAGAACTGGATGAGTGCCATCTGGCTTTGGGAGAACTCAGGAAAAACTGAGGTATTGGTGGTGGACCCTGGTTATAGGATGACAGGGGCATGGGTGGGAAAACCCTCAGGATTAAATCTTGGGGGAACCCCGTTTATTGCCTTGGGCCAGGTGTGAAACCTTGGTGTGGTATTTGATGATGGCCAGACCCTGAGGGTGTAGGTTTCAGCAGTAGTCAAATCTTCCTATTACCATCTAAGGAACATAGCCCGGGAGAAGCACCTGGTCCCGACCAAAGATCTTCCTACCTCGATCCATGCCTTTGTCACTAGTCGTTTTGATTACTGCAATGTCTTCTACCTAGGGCTTCTGGGGGTAGAGATCCACCACTTGCAGTTAGTGCAGAACGTGATGGCTAGGTTGTTGGCTGGAACCTCTAGATCCAGTCATATAACACCTGTGCTGCGAGAATTGCACTGGCTGCCAATACAGTGGTAGATTATCTTCAAGGTTGCGTTGCTGACCTATAAATCCCTACATGAGCAGGGACCCCACTACCTGAAAAAACTCTTATGTCCTTACTGCCCCACCCATTCAGTCCGATCCTCTGGTGAGGGATTGCTAGAGATTTCCAGGGTATCCCTATAAACATCAGGAGGAAGTTCTTTTGTCTTTATGGCACCTACCCTGTGGAATTCTCTACCTCACCAGATACGAGAGAGCAAGACCATAGAGAGTTTTAAAAAGCTGTTGAAGACCCATTCATTTAACCAGGCTTTCTCAGGAATTTATTAAGTGCACACTGATATGTTTTATCTGTTTTTAAATTGAAATACTGTGTGTTTTTATTGTGTATTGTAAAGGAGCCTGGCGCATAGGAAGGGCACTTTATACAAATAAAATGTTGATTGATTGATTGATTAATTGATATATATATATATATATATATATATATATATATCATTGCAGAAACTTCATTAATACATCAGTTAGGGTTGATAACACACAGCGACAAAGTATGTAAATGTGATGTTAGGGCTACCACCACCCACACCCACCTCCATCCTCCACACCAACAGATGTCAGGGTGTGCCATGGGGTCATCAGGCCCAAATCTCATCCCATTCCATGTGTAAACAAGCTGACATGCTACAGTATAGGAGAATGGGGTGAAAGTTAGGACTAATAGCCTCATGGCACACCCTGATGTCTGTTGGTATGTGGAGGGTGGAAGGAGTGAAGGAGAGAGTCATAGGTGGTAGCCGTAACATCACATTCCTACTATGTTGCTGCTATCAACCTAACCAATGCATTAACAACTTTTTTGCAATTAATGTCCCTTCTTTTTGAGAAAGTGTAATGTAACTGGTAACTGGTATGTGTTTGTGGGAGTGCAGACCCTCGGGACACTGCGCTCCCTTCATGTTGCCTATTTTTTGTGCAATGGCATGTATATGTGGCAGCACAGGCACTCTGTTTCCTGCACTCCCACTTACACATAAGTATGGAGCCATACAGCAGCCCCATAACAATGAAAAGGAATCCTCATAACACTTGTTTGGCAATATGTTAGTAACTGAAGCAACTATGAAAAAATTCCACTGCAGTTGTAAGCATGACTTCAAAACCTCCATGCAGGCTTAGTTCGCCTAAAAGTGGACTAAGCTGCAGGTAGCAAAAAATCTGTATCTCGAATATATTTTCGATATACGGACACCACTATGTTAGCCTCTGAGAAATTTCTCAACTTCGGAGTGCTGTAACTTTGTAACCATTTTAAACGTTTTTACTAAACCACCAAAAGGCACATCTGTGGGGCCAGAGCTTTCCACCCTGCATATTTCAGCCACAAAGCTCTAACCATTTAGGTGCAGTGGTGTGGCAAAGAAATGGTATTTTTTGGTGCAGTAGTCTTGCAAATTGTGATAGTACAGATGCAGCAGTGTTGTGAGTTGCTAAAGTGTCGCAAATGTACTGCTGTGGTTTGTGGCACTATGGGAAACAGATTTTAAAAAAGGTATTTCTCAGGGTCGTAGGAAAAAACAGATAGCACCATTGTGTTCCTCGGGCCCCATTTAGGTAAACACAACTGTCAGTGTTTACCTAGGGGCAGTAGAATTTGAATTACATATGTTTTACTTCACCACTAACTGAAACAAGATGGTGGCAGCATGACAGTTAAAGGGCCATTTTCAACAGTAAAATGTCCTTGCGACAGCTTTCATGAGGCACATTTAATTTTTTCCATTGACTATAATGGGATAATTAACATTTTAATAACTTTTGAATGGATTAATATTTTTTCACCAAATCCTCAAAAGGCATATCAGTGCCCCAGGCTCCATTTTTCCTGAATATTTCAGACCAGATGGACAAATTGTTTGGACTGTAGCCCTGAGCAAAGAAACACAAAAGCCCCATTTTTTGAATGTTTTTTGGCACTGTACAGCTTCCCAACCACTCATCTGACCATTACGCAGCTTGCAAGATCCAGAGATCTATGGTGCCACACCACACATGCAAAACTTCAGGCAAATCCATCATATGGTTGCAAAGTTATTAAAGTGCAAAATATTGGTTTTAACATGGAAGTGTCCGGGCAACCCTAACTATAGCTGCACTACCATGCAGCTATAATATATTGCAAAAACCTTTGCTAATGCATCAGTTAGGGTTAAAGCAACAAAGGTAGGGAAATATGGCATTAGGGTTTCCAACCCTAACACCACACCCCCATATTGTACAGATGAAGAGGGATCGGAGGTGGCATTGGGGTTATCAGCTTCAGTGCTCACCCCATTCCATTAGATAATAAGCTGGGTGGCACAGCATGGAGAATGGGGTGAGCATTGGGGCAGATAACCCCAATGCCACCCAAGTCCCTCTTCATCTGAGCAGGGCTGGGATGTGATGTTAGGGCTGGAAACCCTAATGCCACGTTTTAATTTTATTTAATAATTTTTTTCAGTCTAGGATTATAATACCTTTGAGTTCAGGTGCTCATTTACAAAGGTTCCATATTAGTGGGTGGGGTTACAAACTGACAAAGGGAAGACTAACAGAGGCAATAATAATAATGATAATAATTGTATTTGAATGGTGCCTTTCCATTGCCAAGGTGCCTAACAATATAAAAACAAGTCATACAACATCAAATGACAAATTAATACAATTAAAATCAGATACCAATGCAACAGTTGCTCATTTTAATTAACTATAAAAGTTTTTTCCACAGGTAGGTTTTTAAACCCTGCTTAAACTCCTCCACAGTTGCACAATCCTATAACTGGCAAGGTAGAGAATTCCAAAGGTTGGGGGCTACATACACAAAGGTTTGACAACCTGATGACTTCTAATTCACCCTCGGAATCTCGAACAAACCTTCATTAGCTGAGCGGAGCGATCGACCAGGGCAGTAAGGAACCAGAAGCTCTTTCAGATAGTCTGGGCACAGTCCATGTAGGGTTTTGAAAGTCAGTAAACCAACTTTAAAGGTGATCCACCACTCTACTGGCAGCCAGTGCAGTTCACGCAGCACTGGGCTAATATGGCAGGATCGAGAAGATCCTGTCAAAAGCCATGCTGCCATGTTCTGCACCAGCTGCAAGCGACGGATTTCAACCTCAGAAAGCCCTAGATAAAGGGAGTTGCAATAATCCAAGCATGAGGACACAAAGGCGTGGACCAGGGTAGGAAGGTAATCCATAATGACAGTTAAAATAATTACGCATCAAGAAAATAAATGGTTAAAGACCCTAAATTATAAACAAGCATTATAAAGGAGGGCAAAGGTTAGGAGAACAGGAAGGCACGGAGAATGGAGCTATAGATAGCCAATTTAAGTGCTTCAGGAGTTCAATTATGCTTATGACGATAGAGGAGTCCAATTTTTATATTTATGACCTTGACTATATTGTCAATATGCTGCACATAGTGATTATTCAAAGTAACCCCCAGCTATTTGAAGTACTTCACCAGTTCAAGTGGGGCACCAGGTAGGTTTTTGATGGTGAGGGCATGGGATTTGTATTTGATGCGTGAAGTGCTGAACATC
The DNA here is from genome assembly GCA_016271365.2 of Neoceratodus forsteri. Lineage (NCBI taxonomy): Eukaryota > Metazoa > Chordata > Ceratodontiformes > Ceratodontidae > Neoceratodus > Neoceratodus forsteri. Next base: position 1,205,514,367 of record CM057452.1, read on the forward strand.
ATTTCTTTAGTTTTTTGTAGTTCAGAACCAGTTTCAGGCTACCAAACCATTTTCTACATTTTCAAACCCTCATTGTGGGTGATATTCAAGAAGAGTGGGGTTAGGTTGACTAGAGAAAATGATGGCATTGTCGGCATACAGAAGTATTCGTTGGTGGCAGTAAGACGGAAGGTTATTGACAAAGATACTGAACAGGAGAGGGCCAAGGATGGATCCTTGAGGCACACCAGAATGGATCATCTGCCAGTCAGAGGTGATGTTTGAGATTTTCACACTTTGGAAGCAATTCTCCAGATAAGTTTTGAACTAGATCATTGAGTCATTTGATAGTCCAATAGAGGTTAATTGTTTTAGCAGCAATGGGTGGTTCAATGTATCAAATGCCTTCATAAAATCTTTGAAGGCTGCATCAATAAGATTCCCCGATCAAGTGACTGGTGAATGAAACCATTAAATTCTAGGAGGGCAGTGGTGGTGCTGTTCCCTTTCCTAAAACCGTGCTGTTGTGGGTTTTGTATGGAGTATTTTTCAAGATAATCATTTAATTGGTCCACTACTATGCACTCCAGGATTTTTGACAGAGGTAAGAGGATTGAGAACGGTTTGTAGTTTGGTATGTATGGAACAATTTCCCAATTTATGGACTGGGGTAACCAGTGCTGTTTTCCAGACAATAGGGAATTGAGATAGACTTAGTGAAAGGTTGAGGATCCTTGTGATGGGAACTATAACTTCATCAAGGGTAAGTGCAAGGATTTTAGGTTGAGGGAGCCATCACTGTGCTGTGACTTACCCAGGATTTTGTGTAGGTGTGTTCTAATGAGGGAAATAGGTACATTCTTAAAGTAGAAAGTGGGGACTGAGTTGCAATTTTCACAATACTTCTGAGAAGTGGCATCATGCTGCAGTTCGTGGCAGGGGGATTCATCAAAGAAGTCCTGAGGGAGGACACTGCTTAGATCAAAAAAGGAATTGTTGAAGATATTTGCAATAGTGTGAGTGTCCTTAGTAGGTACTCCATCAATGTTGATCATAGAAGGTGCAACCTTTGGGGCCTTGCCTGTGACATCCTTAATGTTAGACTAAATTTTTCTACTATCACCCCATGAGTTGGCAAGTATTTCTCTATAATGGTTGCTTTTTTCTTGTCAGATGATCCATGTTCATGAGTTCCTAGCTGATTTGTAGGCTTGGATATCAGCAGGTTTCCCCATGGCTTTTGCTCTGTGCTAGAGGTAGTCACATGGTTTCATCTTGGATAGCAGTTCAGTCATGATCCAGGGGTTATTCATGCCACAAACTTTCCTAGTTTTCACAGGAGTGTGGATGTCACATGCAGCACTGAATTAGGAGATAAAATACTCAAGAGCATAGTTTACATCAGTGGAAGAGTCAATAGCAGATCAGTCAATGGTGCCTAGGTGTAGCTTTATGAGTTCAAGGTGCCCATGTTTTAGAACACAGCTGTAGACAGTTTGTGGAGGTGGCTTAATGAATTTATTTGTCCAGGAACATGAGACAGGGGAGTGGTCACTAAGTGAGTAGGAGTGAACAACAACATTTGCAGTATGTTCTGGGAGGTTTGTAAGAATCCAGTCAAGTAGTGTGCTTGTCCCCATTCTATAGTTATGTCTGGTAGGATAATTTACAAATTGCGAGAGGTGGAGAGTTTGTAGGGCATCTTTGGTTGAGCTGTGAGAAGGTGAAATCCAGTTTAAATTAAAGTCACCTAATAGTATTGTCTCAGAAGTGAATGGATTGCTGTGGATATATTCCAAGAGGCTGAGCAGGCCATCTTCATATCTTTTAGGTGGTACATAGATTGAGATCACCATCAATGCTTTGTTATGGACCCCAAGGAGAATTTTAATGTCAAGTGCCTGAGTAAGGCACTCAAGGTTCAGCACAGGGAGAGCATGACCTATTAATGTGTATTTTAGGTAGATATTACAGCCACCACCTCATTTAGCCTGCCTGTCCAGTCTGAAAATGTTGTATCCAAGGAGTGTTATAGCTGAGTCAGGAACCAAAGGAGATAGCCAGGGTTCAACAACTGACATTACGTCAGATTTATACTGAGCAACCCCTGCCTACAGGAGGTCGATTTTCAGGAGGAGGCTGCAGATGTTTAACGAGGCCAGAGTGAGAGTCCCCTGTTTTCTCAAGGCAAAGGTGTGGTTGTTTCTGGCAGGGTAAGGTTTGGGTGGACATTGCCAGAAAGAAGTAACAGCATGAGAATGAGTCTTCATAGGTATCCTTTGAAGAGTTTAGGCAGCAGTTGTACTGAGCACTTTTTGACCCATCTCATTTTTTTTTATCAATGATCAAGAAAGAGAGGCCAGCAGGGAAGGCTGTGATGTCATAGCTGGAATGACCTACGGTGCCTGCTCCCAAATTGCATCGGGGTGGTAGCCATAGAGGAGACCAAGCTCCTTTTGTCAGAAGGAAAATGTTCCCAGAAACAGTTCCAGGGTCATAGTGCAGATTCATAGCAATTTTATGATGCTTGTTTGATAGTTGACTGGTTATATGAATTGACCCACAATGTAGTATTGCAGATAATATAATTAGCTGAGTTATTGAGCTGAGGGAGTGCATCTTCAATTAGAGTGGTTGCTTGAAATGAGAAAGTTAAATGCCAGAAGAGCTGGATAGCTCAAATACAGGGGAGTAAGCCCAGAGTAGTTAGTGTGGGCTTTGAGAACAGGACAGCTAGAAAGCTCGAAATAAGGGAATGAGCCTACAGTAGATTGAGAGGTGTTTAAGAACAGAGTGAAATTAACCCCTCTAGTGGTGGCCCAATATAACCAGCCAATGGGAAACTGGACACTTAAAAAAATCATGTGACCTCGGTTAGTTGTAAATTAAAATGCCCAGATAAGGCAGGAGGGTTGGGGGATGGTGGAGAGCTGGCACCCAGCACCAGCGGGAAATGGAGAGTCCAGTAGTGAGCTGAACAGAAGCTTCTTCTTGGCCACTAGGAGTGTGGCTTGAGCCCAGGAGGGCAAGCGGCAGCAGAAGTGAATGTCCTCACCGTGGCAGCCATAAGGCACCCGCCCAGGGCTGGACTGAAAAAGGAAGGCAGAGAGTGGGGTTAGATAAGGGCAAAGGAGAGATGCAACTGGTGTCAGGGAAGTGGTAAGAGTGGTTAGAACAAAGGGCAAGGTAATCAGTGGGATGTACAAGGCTGGGGGTGAGAACAGAGGGGATTAAAAAAAAAGAGAAAAATGCAGGAAAGGGTAAATGGCCACTTAAGAATTTAAATACTAACTCATGCTAAGACTGCCAAGCAACAATTTAGCATTCATTTCAAACAGAATTTTACAGTCTAGGTTGTAAATAATACATTTTATGGAATAGCAGCAATTTCAGGCAACACAACCCAAAAAGCGCTGTAATCCTATCGGCTATAGTGGCAGAGCTTAGAGCAGAGAAGGGGATTTCAGCAATAGCCAATTAGCAGTATTTAGTAAAAATGCTGGCCAATCAGATGTTATCATACCTTAAGCACTGAAATTTCAAAGTTTTTGGCATGGAGCCAGTATGCCCGTACCTTGCAGGGATTGTAGAATCCAATAGTGAGCAAGGCAGAAGCTTCTTTTCAGACACTAGGAGTGTGTCTCAGGTCTGAGAGGGCAGGTGGCATTACAGGTGAACGGCTGCACCGTGGGAGCCATAAGGCACCTGCTCAGGGCTGGTCTTGCAGGGGATGATGAGTCCAATATTGAGCTGGGAAGAAGCTTCTTTTTGGCAGCTAGGAGTGCGGCTTCAGTCCGGGAGGGTGGGCAGAAGCAGAGGTGAACAGCCATGTCATGGCAGCTGTAAGGCGCCCACTCTGGGCTGGTCCCTACTGCTGTCGCTTTATGCTGAACTGATGCATTAACAACATTTTTTGCAATATATTTCCTTACCTTTTGAGATAGTATAGTAGTATCCTTATTCTATGGACCCTGTGCTCCCATCCCTCCACTGAGATAGTATAACAGCATCCTCATGTTACAGTGGGAGGGCAGGGTCCTTTGGACCTGCATTCCCATCCCTCCCTTGAGATAGTGTAACAGTATCCTTATCTTACCCCACATTTTCAACATAGCCTTCTTATGACCTCACTGCATGTTCACAGTACAGAACATTTTCAAATCCCCACTGGAATGTAATTCTGCACAATTGTAATGTCATTCCACACCACAGGTGTGAAAAACTTTTTGGGCAGCATTTGAAAAATAACTACTGTACTATTCTTCAGGTGCTGTGAAAACATGGCAATGTTGAAAATTTGGAGTGAAAATATTACAAATTGACAATGTTACATGCATGCACAGCAAAATGTCAACGACTGTGCATAACTTGAGCATTTTTAGATATTGTTGCAGCAAATTTTTAACATGGCCTTTCTGGGACCCCACCTCATGAACACTGGCACTGTCATTTTGTTGTTCCGTCTAGAAAGGTGATTTTGTGCAGCAACCTTGCCATTCCATGCCACAGGTGTGCAAACACATTTTGGGCAGGATGTGAGAAATGACAGCTGTACAGTTAAAGAGGCAGTGAGAAAAAATGTCTGTTAAAAATTTGGAGTGCAAATATTAAAATTGCCAAAATTACATGCATGTGCATAAAAATGTAAATGGTTGTGCATAATTCAGGTGTTTTGGGGTATTTTTGCATGAAATTTTCAACATGGGATTTTGGGGACACCACCTCATCAACACTGGCACTGTCATTTTCATTACTCAGTCCCGAAAGGTGATTTTGAGCTGTGACCACAAAATCACCTTTCTGGACTGAGTAACAAAATGACAGTGCCAGTGTTCATGAGGTGGGGTCCCAAAATACCCATGTTGACAATTTGGTGCAAAAATACCTAAAAATGTCTGAGATATCAACATAAGTTCAAAATGCTATTGACAGCCATTATACTGCACCTACCTTGAGTCTTCAGTTTGCAGTTCAGCTTTGAAGAGTGCAGATGTGTCCCAGACCACAGAAGATGACAGCCCTTGACTTCCAGTGGTAAATATAGGGTAAGGGGGGTATGGGGTGGTGGGTGCTCAGTGGGAGGGTCGGGATGGGGGAGGAGTGGCAGGGACAATGTGGGACTGTTTTCTTTTTTCCAGGTTAAAAAAAAGATGGGAGAAAGTTTTCTGTTGTGTTCTGTTCTGATGTCTCATTGGATCATTGCAGCACTGTAATGGCATGGAGAAACCCACAGCTAGCAGCAGTTCCATTCCAGTGATATCGAGCATGGTTTGCCACATTACAAGCACAACGTAAGGAGACACTGGGTGACACACACCTACCAGGAGTTCCATTGCACTGTCATGGAGCTCTGTTTCTCACTCTGTAGCTACTGGCACCACACATTGCATTGAGGAACAATGTACGCAGGATGTGAGGCTCTTTGCTGCTCATCTGGGTAGCCAGAAAACCACCTGTGATATGGCAGTGCTGTCCTTCTGACAAGTGAATATGTGGAGGGGCACAGGAAGGGGGAATCTGCTCACTGAAAGGAGTTGTGCTTGATAGCCTGGGGGACATGGTGAGGTGGTGTGGCAAACTGGAATAGATGCTGCTTGTGACCCAGTGCACTGGTGGGGAAATAGCACACCGGGAGTACTGTATGCTGGAAAATGCAGTGCTTTGCATGCATGAGCTCCCGTGGTTTATTTCTGTTGTATTTCCTCTGTAGAGTTAGGACTGTGTGGCACTGCAGATCTTACACCTACTGCTCTGTGCACATGTGAAATCACCTGTGCTCTAAAGACCACTTTCCTATCCTCTTTTTGCACAGGGTTTACAGATGGTAGTAGTGGTAGTAAGTTTATTGCATGACAAAACAAAATTGTTGTTACAAAGAGATAATAAAATCTTATATATCAGAATAAATAATACATACAAAATTCACGGTGGGAAATTACAGAATTGCACGTCATATTTAAAAAGTTGATAAAAGTCCCCACAGTTTCATTACACTATTTAATACACTGTTAAGACCTCCTCCCTTACTCTACTTCCTGATTCTTTTTTATATGCAGTTTTTTAAGTTCAATTTTTCTTCCGAATTTAGCCAGATTGTTCAATATTTCTCTGTTTCTATTCATTAGGAGTAATGTTACCTGGTTATTTTGGGTCCATTTGTTAGTTGTGCTATAATGTCACCAAGAAAAAAATTCCTTTCAAGCTTATATAACAGACATAGAATTAGTAAATGGGTTAAATCATCTTCTCCTAGTTCACAGCTACATTTTTTCTTCTCCATTATTTTATATATAATGTTCTTTAACCATTGACTATCTTGATATTCAAATCTAAACCTAGATATGGCTTTCCAGTATCCGTAATCCTTAATAATAGTCAAATAGGGTTCTATCCTCAATTCACCTCTATTCCTATGTCCCAACCATGAACTAATTTTACAGTTCTTACCTAGTTCCAAATCCCTCATATAGAAATGATCCCTTATTCTTTCCTTAATATCCATATCAATCTGTTCTTTTGGAAAAATGTGGTATTCATATAAACAGTTCAATAAACGTCTAGGCCTCACAATATTTTCTAATATCAAAATACTAGGAAAATATATTCCCATTTGTCTATAATTAATTGCCTCATCAAGGCAAATCTTTGTTAATCTTTTTTTGTTCATATTATATACTTTCATCCAATAAATAATCAATCTTTGTTCAATGTTACATCTAATTGGTACTTGACCCACTTCTAATCTAGTTAACATCAAGGAGGCCCCTATAGGGAGTCCTAACAACCTCTTATAAAATGTATTTACTGGGCTTTCTAATAAATGTATCTTCTGATACCCCCAAATCTCTGCCCCATAGAGTATCTGACTTCTTATTTTTGCATTACTTGCCTGTATACTTCCTTTCACAGACTGTCCCCCATATCTGAATGCAAATCTTTCTAAAGGGGGTATGAATCTTTTAATTTTAGTTATTACACACTGCAAATGTTTCTTTCATGACAGATTGCTAGTAAAAACAATACCCTGATAGCAGAAGCTGTTCATGTTCTCTATCTCATTGTTATTTATATTTAACACATGGTCTGGTCCCTTTCTATTTCCATATTTATTGAAAATTAAATATTTAGTTTTTTCATAATATATCTCCATATCCAATTCTTTACATCCCTCCGCAAACATCTTGCAGCTCCTTTTTATACCTAGGAAAATGGAAGATATCAAAACTATATCATCTGCATACGCAAGGTAAGGGCAGTGCCTCTCTTCCACCTTTGGCTTGTGCAGCATGGGGTCATCCATCCTCATTAAAATTGTACTCAAAAAAAGATTGAATAAGATTGGGGATAACACGTAACCCAGTCTTAACCCAACATTTGAGATAAATTTGTCAGTTCTATCCCCTTCCTGATTATATCTAATACTAGTTTTATTATTAGTACATAATGTTTCAATCATATTTAGCATTGCTGATTCCATTCCATATTAACCCATCATTTCCCTCTGTTAACTCTATCAAATGCTGCCTTAAGATCAATAAATACACAATAAAGTTTTTGCTTCCTAATAAAATTATAGGTAAGCAATAAGACATGGTCGGGTGTGCATTACGGTGTGATAACTGCACTCCTAGGGGCATAGTTAGGCACAAGGCCGAATGCTGGGTGCTGGTCTTTCCTAGGTGTGTGGTTATCACACCATAATGCACAACCCCAGAGTGTCTTATTGTGCTTATAAAATGGCCCTTTATTTTTAGAAGCAGTTTTTTTTTTTATTTTGAAACACATTTTTAAATAAGTAAAAATGTAAGTGAATCTGTGCTTTTAACATAAAATAGTCCTTCCGCCTATTGGTGCTAAATTAAAGTAATGTTATACAGCGTGTGCCTCATGCCCACTTAAGCTTCATATTCCCCTGCCAGCCACATCAATTCACAAATGCTGTTTTCCTCATTCTAAGTATGACACATAGCCCCCTTACTTTATTTCATTCTCCTCACTCTGTTGACACAACTAAAAAGAAGCCATAACAGAGGCTTCTCAGTTCCCCGATGCTGCAAGCTTGAGTGTGGTTCAAAACTGCCACACTCACTGACAGCATTATGAACTGCTTGGTCTGTCCTAAAAGCTGAATAGCAGAGTGAGTCATTTACCACCTTTTCCCTTTGTTTATAAAATATTATTGCTTACTTTCTTCATTCTGTGTTTTTTTCTCTGTTTCCCCACATTCAAGAAATGGAATGTTTATCATGGAATGTTTACCATGGAATACAGAGATTAAAAATTCTGCTTAGTTCTACTGACAGAATGTTCCCCTTCTAACATACTGTATACAAACACACAAAGGCCCTTTCTGATGCCACATATGCAATTATCTCACTGTCAGGGAAAGCAGAAGAGATTTCTCTGATGAGCATATAAAAATAGAAGGGGGATTTTTCACTGTCAGCAAAGAAACAGTTGTGATGAAAACTATAAACAATACTTACTGTCTCTAATTTGTTTATATGTGTAAGGAAAGTGTGATGATCAAGGAAAAAAACACTTTTTAATTAATTTGTTTTATTTTTTATTTAAAGTAGTTTTATTTTTAGGGCCCAGTTGAAGGTTTTTACAGTGTAAAGGTAACAGCCATGTTTATGATGGAAAATCAGTTCTGGATCTAGGGAGACTGATGGGACATAGTTCTGGTTATAGGAGGACTGGTTTGCTTATTGTGTGATGTGGTTTAGGACCAGGAGGCTGTGTGTATATAGAGACTTAATGTACAGTCAGCTGATGTCTCTTGGCCAATGAGATTTTTAGATTTTCTCATGCCATTTTATAATTATAAATAATATGAGACAACACATAAAATAGATCTATAGTTGAAAGTTCTGGCATGAAATCAGCTTGTGCTTCATCCATTATTTCCTTCTCTATAACCCATTGCATAATTCTTTCCTGTAATATATTTGTAAACAATGTTTGAGAATTATCTAATAAACTTATTGGTCTATATAGTCCTGGGTTAGCTCTGTCCCCTTTTTTAAAAATTGGGATTATAATATTTTCTTTTCAAGTGCTACAAGTCAACCCAGTATCTATACTATGATTAAACACATTTTTTAAACATGGCAGCCACAATTAAATATTGTATAAAAATATATCCACCGGCTGGCAGTATAGCCTAGAGGTTAGAGGAACGAGGTGTGAATAAGCTGGATACTTCCAGCAGACCAGACCTGAGTTTGATTCTTACAACCTCCACTTGCATACTGTGTGACTCTGAGCAAGTCACTTAACAGCCCAGTGCTCCCAGGTCACCCCTGAAAACAGGCACTTGTGCCTAGTGGGCCTGACCCGGTTACCAAAGACTAAAATAAAAAATAAAAAAAAAAATTCCATCAGGGCCTGGGGCTTTGTGTCTTTTAGCTTGGCCAAGTGCATTGATTATACAGAGGTAACAAACCATACTAACAGTGGCTTACACTTGTCTCTCAACTGAAAGACAGGCACAAGTATGTCTGCGAGCTGCTGTCACTGCCTATCAGCACCACTGTACATTATCTGAGGGAGGATTACATGACACTGCCCCCTGTGTTGCAAGCTGTGGCTGCCTTATTATTATGCTTAACCTGCATGGCTACAGCTGGACTCATTTGGGTAGGGAGAGTGATGTCATGTTGGCAAGGTCAGGTGCGGAGAAGTTGTGGACCATAAATGAACAGTGTTGCAACTTGCTGGAATGCACTGCCTTCAGGGCCATGGCTGCAGAACTAATTAAATCCACTGTTCTCATGCAGAGAATGTGGCAGAAGGCTCCTCTCACTAAGCTAGGCACCCAGGATTTCTGAAGTGCCAAAAAAGTATTTCTGGGACTAATTGTGGAAAACAAACACCAGAATCAAGCTAAACGAGTCCTGTTTAGCTAGATTCTGGTGTTTGTTAGTTTTTTTTAAAATGCCACTTGTATGTATATTAAAGATTTTTTAGCTGCTAAAAAAACCCAAGATGGCGACTCATGAAAAAGGAATGTTCTGTCACAAAAAAAGATTTGTGTTCTCGTGAAAAAGGAATGCTCTTGTGAGACTCAATCCTTTTTCCTGAGATCAAATATTTTATCGAAAAAAGACAGCTATCCTAAAGACTGGAATATTAAGAAATGTCCCATAGGATGCAATGAAAACTAGAAAACTTAATAACTGCTACTTAACCTAACTATAGGGGCACTATTGTGCCTATGTGTATATATATATATATATATATATATATATATATATAATAGAGCAAAAACTCCGTTTAATGCATTAGTTGAGGTTGTTCCACAGCGACAAAGTGAAATTCGCTGTTAGGGTTGAAAACCCCTGGACCCGCCCACCCCGCAACCGGCATTGGGGTGCGCATTGGGATAAATCAGCCCTAACTCTCACCCCATGACATGTGTAAAGCAGCAGAGTATAGGAGAATGGGGTGAGAGTTGGGACTTCAGATCCCAATGTGCCTCCGAATTGAGGGTGGCCAATGAGGGTTTCCAACTAACAGCAATTTCACTGTCGCTGAATTTAACCTAATGCATTAAGCAATTTTACCTCTATTCCTTCTTTTGAGAATGATAATGAGAATTAGTAGATGTAATGCAGTAGGCGGGGGGCGGGGCCGCCGCTGCATAATCGTTAGCGGGGCGTGGGGCCCAAAGGGCGCTCCCACCACATAATGTTGTGGCATACTAACAGGGACATGGCATGAAGCAGAAATGCTAACAGTGGCGCACATGGTAACACAAGCGCCGAATGAGAACAGAAAGATACTTTATGGTGGCGTGAACAGGAATGGTCTGCCACGTGATGTGTTGTCACATATAACATGGTGCCTGCAAGCAGAAATGTCAATGGGCATGGTGATGTAAAGTGAAACAGTAGATAAACAGTACTGTAGACAGAAATGGCAAAAAATAACAGAGCATAGCGCCAAATGAAAACACAAGGATAGCAGCACATGGTGGCGCAGGCGTCAATGGTAAGTGAAGCAGGGTACAGATCCACAAGCGGAAAGGGCAACAGTAACAGTAATGTAAGCCACAGGCTGGTTTTCCCCAAAACCTGCATTGAGAAAGACAGTGAGTACAAATAATATATGCAAAATAATGAGTATCGGCGCAGAAAATGAGATCTTGGAATACTAAATACATTATATCTCAGGAACTGTACGACGTAGAAAAAAAATTTAAAAGTCATATTATTTACAACTTTCCCGGCTAATTTGGATCATAGCCACACTAGGGGCTAAAATTTTCCGACGAAAGTCAGTATCTTGCACCGTTTCGAATCGGGCCTGAAAAAAGTGCAGTGAAACGCCGTAAAGTTATCTATAGGAAAAAATAAAAGTTCGGACGCCATCACTTTGCCTCCCTGTAATGTTTTTCACAAACTACTGAAAGAGCACATCTGTGGGCTGTTGACTGTCTTCCTCAAATTTCAGGAAAAAAGACCAAACCCGTTATTTTACAGCAGGGCTCAAATGATTTCTATTAAGTGTCGGAGCGCCGTAATGTTATCCTATAGGAAAAAACATCAATTTTGGAGTGCCGTAACTTTGCCGTCATGTGATATTTTTCACCAAACTACTGAAAGGCACATCTGTGTACTGTTAGGCTGTCTTCCCTCAAATTTCGGAAAAAGACCAAACCGTTATTTTGCAGCAGGGTGCCAAAGGATTCCTGTAATGCTTGGTGCGTAATGTTATCCTATAGGAAAAACTGTCAACTTTGGAGTGCCATAACTTTGCCACCATGTAATATTTTTTCAATACAATACTGAAAGACATCTGTGAGATGTCGGCTGCGTTCCATCAAATTTCAGCCCAAAACTCCCAACGGTTATTTTGCAGTGCAGTGCCAAAGAATGCTGTCATTTCCCACAGACTAGAAAATTACTGTCGCAATTTGAAGCTTTCATAAAAGTTAAACACTTCGTGAGCACAGTAATTTCAATACTTTTCAGAAATTTGAAAATCATATTTCTGAGTTGTTTCCTAAAAATAAAGACATAGCAAGCATCTCTCAGGGCCAGAATAACTAAATACAAAAGAATAACGTTGCTAGAGGGTCTCAAATTTAAATCCCAACCATTTTCTGATCACCAACTGAAAACAAAATGGCAGATTCGAAAGTAACAGGCCATTGCGTAAAGTAAAAATGCATTGCGACACTGTCGAACTTTTGTTAACTTTTTCCCATTGACTTATAATGGGAAACTGTTTTTGAATAACTTTTGAACGTTTAATATTTTTCACAAATCTTTGAAGAGCACATCAGGGACCCCGCCTGCACATTCCCTGAAGATTTCAGGCCGTCACATGAAGCAGTCGACCTGTCTGCGCACCATAGAATTCCAGAAAAGCGTAAATCGCGCACAGATCAAGCTTAATAACTCCGCAGCCGTATATCCGATCAGTACGAAACTTGGCGATCCCAAGGCCTATGGGTCTTGATCATACATTCAAATTTCAGGCAAATCCATCAAACAGTTACAAAGTTATTGGTGAAAATTTTGGGTTTAACATGGAAATGACTCCTCAACCTAACTATGGTAGCACTACCGTGCTACAATATATATATATATATATATATATATATATAAGAGGCAAAAACTCCATTTAATGCATTAGTTAGGGTTGTTCCACAGTTACAAAGTGAGGGAAATTCGCTGTTAGGGTTGAAAACCCTTGGACCCAGCCCACCCCAACTGGCATTGGGGTGCGCATTGGGATATCAGCCCTAACTCTCACCCCATGACATGTGTAAAGCATGAAGTATGGGAGAATGGGGTGAGAGTTGAGACCCCTGATCCCAATGCGCATAATGCGGAGGTGGTGAGGTTTTCAGCCTAGCTGTCATTCCTCTGCACCCAATGAAACAACTAACTGTCATTAAACTCTGCCTTCACTCTTTTGAGAATGATAGCGAGAATAGTGAATGTAATGCAGCGGAGGGCGTGGGGCCCCTAGATGCAGCTCCACATGATGTGTTGTGGCATACTAACAGGGACAACAGCACAAGCTAGAAATGCTAACAGTGGCGCATATGGTAACACAAGCACGAATGAGAACAGAAGGGTAATGCACATGGTGGCGTGACGGGAATGGTCTGCCACGTGATGTGTTGTCACATAGTAACATGGTGCCTGCAAACAGAAATGTCAATGGGCATGGTGATGTAAAGTGAAACAGTAAGATAAACAGTACTCTAGACAGAAATGGCAAAAAATAACAGAAACGCAAGCGCAAATGAAAACACAAAGGATAACACACATGGTGGCGCAGACGTCAATGGTAAGTGAAACGGCTACGGATCCACAAGCGGAAAGGGCAACAGTTACAGTAATGTAAGCACACAGGCTGGTTTTCCCCAAAACCTGCATTGAGAAAGACAGTGAGTACAAATAATGTATGCAAAATAATGAGTATCGGAGCAGAAAATGAGATCTTGGAATACTAAATACACTATATCTCAGGAACCGTACGACGTAGAAAAAAAATTTAAAAGTCATATTATTTACAACTGTCCTGGCTAATTTGAATCTTAACCCAATTGGGGGCTAAGAAATTTTCTGACGAAAAGTCTGTATCTCGATCCGTTTCGAGATACGCGGCCCTGAAAGGCGCGGCGAACGCCGTAATGTTATCCTATGGGAAAAAAAGAAAAGTTCGGAGTGCCATAACTTTGCCTCCCTGTAATGTTTTTTCACCAAACTACTGAAAGGCATATCTGTGGGCTGTTGGCTGTCTTCCCTACAAATTTCAGGAAAAAAGACCAAACCATTATTTTGCAGCAGGGCTCCAAATGATTTCTGTTAAGTGTCGGGCGCCGTAATGTTATCCTATGGGAAAAAACATCAATTTTGGAGTGCCGTAACTTTGCCGCCATGTGATATTTTTTCACCAAACTACTGAAAGGCACATCTGTGTACTGTTGGCTGTCTTCCCTCCAAATTTCAGGAAAAAAGACCAAACCGTTATTTTGCAGCAGGGTGCCAAAGGATTCCTGTAATGCTTCGGGTGCCGTAATGTTATCCTATGGGAAAAACTGTCAACTTTGGAGTGCCATAACTTTGCCGCCATGTAATATTTTTTCAATACAACACTGAAAGGCACATCTGTGAGATGTTGGCTGTTCCCTCAAATTTCAGCCCAAAACTCCCAACGGTTATTTTGCAGTGCAGTGCCAAGAATTGCTGTCATTTTCCACAGACTAGAAAATTACTGCTCGCAATTTAAAAGCTTTTCGCAAAATTTTGACACTTTCATAAAACATGAAAGTAATTTAGAATACTTTTCCAGAAATTGAAAAACATATTTCTGGGGTGTTTTACCACAAAATAAAGACATGGCAAGCATCCTCAGGGCCCGACTAGGTGAATACAAAAAAAATTAGGTTGCTAGAAGGTCCCAAATTTAAATGCCAACCATTTTTCTGATCACCAACTGAAAACAAAATGGCAGATTTGCGAAAGTAACAGGCCCATTTGCGAAAGTAAAATGCATTGCGAAAGTGTTGAACTTTTGTTAACTTTTCCCATTGACTTATAATGGAAACTGTTTTTGAATAACTTTTGAACCGTTTAATATTTTTCATGAAATCTTGAAGGCACATTGTGGACCCTGGCTGCGTTCCTTGAAGATTTTGAGCTGATCACGCAAACCATACGACCTGTAGGCGCGACTACAGAATTCCAGAAAAGCGTAAACGCACGCACAGATCACACTTAATAACTCCACAGCTGTATATCCGACCAGTACAAAACTTGGCAGATCCCAAGGCCTATGGTTCTTGATCATAAATTCCAAATTTCAGGCAAATCCATCAAACGGTTGAAAAGTTATTAAGGTGCAAGGTTTTGGGGTTTAACATAGAAATGGCTCCTCAACCCTAACTATGGTAGCACTACCGTGCTACCATAATTAGTAGTGCCAGTATAGTTAGGGTTGTGTAAGCACTTTAATGTTAAAGCTCAAAATTTGCACCTTAATAACTTTGTCACAGTATGATGAATGTGCCTGAAATTTTGCATGTGCAGTCTGGTACAATAGTTCTCTGGAATGGGCAAGTTGTATTTCAATCGGATATATGGTTGTGGAGCTACAGAATGCCAAAAAACAAAAAAAAAATGACTTTTTGCACATTTCTTTGCTCGTGTCCACAGCCTGCATGATTTGTCCATTTGGTCTGAAATCTTCAGGAAGGATACAGTTGGGGTCACTGATATGTCTTTTGAGGATTTGGTGTTAAAATATTAAACTGTTCAAAAGTTATTCAAAAAACAAATTCCCAATTATAGTCAAAGGGAAAAAAATATATGTGTCTCACAAAAGATGCCGCCAGTGCATTTTCCTTTTGCAAATGGCCCTTTTACTTTCAAGTGGCAGCCATCTTGTTTTCAGTTATTGAGAGAGGAAACTGCCTGGCATTTAAATTTGGGACCCGCTAGGTGAACACTGAGTGTTGGGTTTACCTAGTCCGGTTCTGAGGATGCCAGCCCTATCTTTTTTTGGGGGTAAAACCCCCCAGAAATGCCATTTTTAAAATTGGCACCCTAGTACTTTTGCAAATTGCAAAAGAAACATCCACGACACTTTCGCAAACATGAACGTGAAGTGCTGTTTTTGTGAAACTTTCACAATTTGCAGAAGTACTTTGCCCCAAACCTGTAAATCTTTGCCATCCCCCTGCAACAAAACTGTTGGGGCTTTTGAGCTGAAATTTGCAGGGTGGCAAGACTTGGTCCCACAGATGTGCCTGTTGGCGGTTTGGTGCCAAAACATTCAATTGGCCCAATGTTACAACACTCTGAAGTTGATAAATTTCCCATCGGATAACATTATGGCATCCAAGATGCCTTTCGGCACCTATATCTTGAAAACGAAGTGAGAGATGGAGTTTTCGCTATCCGCAGCTTGTGTGTGCAGTCTAGTCATCGGGCCTAATTCTCACCCCATGTAATGGGGTGAGAGTTAGGCCGACAACCCCAATGCACACTCTGATGTCTGTTGATGTGTGGAGGTTGGGGGATAGGGGTGTAACCCTAACATCGCATTTCCATACCGTTGTTGCTGTGCTATGAACCTTAACTGATGCATTAATTGAGTTTTTTGCAATGAATATATATCTGTATCTATATATATAGGTCTGGTATGGTAGATCTCTTGATCTGCCAAGTTGCATCTTGGTCAAACTTATGATTTTGGCCCAGCGAAGCACTGCAAAATGCGTTTTTTACCACTTTTGACACCTTTTTTGCCCATTGTGCTGTGACCACACTGTTTGATCTTTTGGTCTGAATCTTTCAGGGTAGAAAGAGTTTGGGCCAAAGAAGAATCCAGCATTAATTTGGTTAAAAAATATGAATCCATTCCAAAGGTATTTAATTTTTAATGTTTGGGTTCTGTGCATGCTCAGTTCACTCCAAGATTTATATGGATTTTTTTGTAAAAGAGGATTGGGCTCACGGTAAAGGATTTTGTAAACTCATGAAAGGGGAATTAAAAAATTCCAGTCTGTGAGGAAAAATTCCCCTTTCGCGAGCTGCCATCTTGTTTTCATTTTTTCCCCTCTGAAACAAAATGTCTTAGCTTCTTCCACAGGTGACTTCTTGTTGCAATATGGCATGGACTTTGTTCAGGGTGATGCCCTCCATAAACCTATACCTTTGGTTTGCTTTGTTTTGGCCCAAAAATTGCCATTTCAAATGTTTAAATTCTTCTTTCGCGACTCGCTTCCGATCCCCTTTAGCAAGCTGACAAAATCACAGTCTGCGAGCCAATCTCCTTATGCGTGGTAGCAAAATCCTTGACTGTGACTTAGGGATCAGATGACCCTTCTTGCAGAAGAGGATTGACTCATGGTAAAGGATTTTGCTACCTCATGAAAGGGGATCGGCTCACGGACTGGGATTATGTCAGCTCACTGAAGGGGATTGGGTTTTTGAATCCCCTTTTGTGAGCTGACAAAATCCCAGTCCTTGAGCTGACAAAATCCTCATCTCCGAGGTAGAAAAACCCTTGATCATGACTTAGGGACCAGATGGCCCTTCTCATGGACGAGGATTAACTCATGGTCAAGGATTTTGCTGCCTCACGAAAAGGGATTGGCTCACGGACTGGGATTTTGTCAGCTCATGAAAGGGGATTGGGTTTCTGAATCTCCTTTTGTGAGCTGACAAAATCTCTGTCAGCGAACTGGCAAAATCCCTGTCCATGAGCAACCCCCTTTTGTGAGGTAGCAAAATCCTTGATCTTCACTTAGGGACCAGGTGGCCAAAATCTAATAGTTGAGGATTTCTCATGCATGGTGATTTTGACAGTTCACGAACGGTGATTGACCTCATGGTCTGGGATTTTGCTGGCTCATGAGCTAGGAATATTTAAACTTTTAAAAATGTTTCCTAATGCATTGTAAATTAATGGTTTGGTCTTCTTGACTTGAAATTTGCAATATATAAAGGGGATGCCCCAGAAATGTGAATTATGTTATTTAGATGTTGAAAAGTTAATCAGCTCCATAGATGTGCCTTCACGAAGTAGAGATTTTTCCCATAGGATAACATTGTGGTGCCCATAGTGACTTTCGGCACCCGTATCTCAAAAACAAAGCGAAATAAGGATTTTTCGCTACTCAAGTCTTAGATCTTTAGGTGATCTAAGCCACAAAAACAAGTTTGGAAATCACAGCTTACATCTCCAGTCAATGTTTTTTTCTAGGTTGTGTGGTTACTGAGACACCTGTATTGGCAAATTAGTGTTACTAGGGCTCCTTTTCAGGCCTATTTGGCTATAGTATAGCTCTGTAGTTACACATAAGTGGGAGCATGGGGCCCGGAGCACCCAGGCTGCCACAAACACATACCAGTTGCCAGGTACATTACACTGTAAATTAACGGTTTTGTCTTTTGGCTTGAAATTTGCAGGGTATAAAGGGGTGTTACAGAGATGTGACTAATGCTGTTTGGGTGTAAAAAGTTTTATCGGTTCCATAGATATCCATTACGAAGCTGGGCTATGCATTTTGTGGCTGGAGCATCTGTGCTGGGGTTTCTTTTGGGAATCACAGTTTTTGCTGTTTGGGGCATTAGGAGCGACAGAAAAATGAATGTGAAAGTAGCATGTAAAAGCGGCATGTAGGGCTCAGAGGTGCAGTAATTGCTGGAGAATCAAGGGCTACAGCTGTTTGATAAGTGTGGTAGGTGAGAGGTGCTTCAGGTAGTTTGTAAATATGTTAAGGTGGGTGTTTTATATGATACTACTGTCAAATGTAGGTGTCATTCATGCGTTTATTACATTTTGAGATAGGATGTTATACATATACTCTTATTACAAGTTGTAATAAGGAGTTGTCTGTGATTACTACACATTGTAATAGGCTGTATATTGATTTTACCTAACAATTTTTTTCACACATTATATGACAATTAGGTGCCAATTAGTTTTCATACATGACAATTTGGTACTGTCAAATATGGAAAAATAACTGATGATATTGAGAGAGAAAATACATCCATGTATTATAGATATAGATATATTCTTTGAAAAAATGTGTTAATGCAACAGTAAGGGTTCAACATAAAGGATACCTAAACCCATTTCTTCAGTAAATGTGTAATTGTACTTTTATTATAAGTCCCAAAGTGTCCAAAGCATCCTGTGCTCACCCACATAGATTTCGGTTGTCTGTGTAGTCCTGTTATGTTTAAATCCAACTTTAATTAAAACTGCACCCTGTATGCACATTTTGATTCAGCCCCATGCGTGTGACACTAGTTCCTGGTTCCTGTGATGTCATACAAGAAACCACTAATGTGTATCATGTGGTCCTATTGAAATAGCTATACCTTTTTTGTAGTTCCTCACAGCCTAACAGTGACGCCACAAAATATAAAAATGTTCCTCAAATCACATTAGCATGCCAAAAGTCCCCTATGATACTCTTACTAATATTGTTTGTATGTTTTTATTGGTGTGCAACAGTATTTAGCCATAAATAAAAGATCATGCCTTATGCAGTCCAAGTAGTCACTGTGTCAGTCGCATAGTGTCCCATACAGTGATAGCACACTTGCATAATATTGTATTGATTGTTAAATGAGTTATTATATCATTTTTTGCACCTTGCAAGCTGTTACAGCCCTGCAATTACTGCAGTTATTGAATTTAAACATTTTTCTCTGTCACAATCTCTCTCATGCCTTGCCTCCCCAACCTGTCAAATTACAGCTTGATGTGCACTTTCATTTTGATTTAATAAATTTGTATATAAAGTCACATTGTCTGAATGCATGTTTTCTTTGCATCTGAGCAATGTTGCAGTCTGTAACAGGCATGTTACTATTGAAGTGTCCTACTTTGATATTGTCAGTCGTTCTGACATTCAGCTAAGGAACTGCCTTTCATGGTATCCTGTGATAAGGGTGTCTGCTATTGAGCACTTACAACAAGGGTGACTCACTAGCAGTGCCTGTTCACAGGGCTACTGGATGGGGGTTGAATATGGCTGTAGCAGCATCCTGTTGCTATATGTACTCACACACAGGGGGCAGCGAGCATGCCATGCGATGGGTGGAAGGGGAGGGGGTTTGTGAGGCGTAGTGCGGTGGTTGATTGCTGAGCTGGTCTTGTGGCATGGTGGATTGGTGGCAGGCAAGGACTGTGAGGGTGCCAGGTTAGTTTCTGGGTGTGCATTTCTTTTGTTGCACTTCCAGCTTAAAATTTTGTTTCCCTGGTTTTGCACTCCCCTGACATGCACCCCCCCAGAGTTGCGAATCCTTTAGTAGGGGGGTGTGGGGGATGGAGCCCCCCCACACAAACAAAAAAAAAAGTCCCTGGTGACCTTTTGCCATGCGCAGGGAGTGTACATCACCAAAATTGTTTTTTGGTGATGTACAATCGCCATAACGATGATCACCTTTCTGCATTCACTGTTATCACACAGAACCACCTGTCATGCTTTACTTATCATTGCCAAATATTTTTTTTTCTGGACAACTCTTTCAGGTGTTTTACAACAGTCTTTTATTCATGCAGTATGCTAGTGGTGTTTATTTGTTTTTTTTTGTAATAAAATTATCTGCATTCAAAACTAAATGTGTTGTCATTAGAGATGCAGCAAATTTAAATTTTGTAGGTGAAGTGAACGCGAAGTGGGCACTTCACATTCTCATTCCACTAAGAGATGTGGCCAATGTGAAAGGCTCACTTCGCATTGTAATTATGACTTTGTGTTGTCATTCCACCTTAGCGCGAAGTAAGGTGAAGTGATAACAATATAGGCAGCCCCCCACAGATCACATGGCTTACAGTACTGTAAGTCACATGCTTTAGCCAGGCAGGAAGGAAGTGACTCATGCAAGCAGATACTTTCACTTTCTCCTTTGCAGAGGTAGAGAGAGGAGGCAGTTTGTCTGTGTAGTAGTTAGGAGGAGCAGAGAATCCAGAGATAATATAAAACCCATCCAACAGCTTTTTTCAAAGTGCTATTGTTCTTTAGTGTTTTTGTACTCTTTTTGTAGTTCATTTTTCCTTTTTGTGATTGTGATTTCTTTGTTTTTTACTTTTATAATTTTTTTGTCTGTGTGTGTCTGACTGTGTGTGTGCCTTTGTGTGTGTGAGTGTTTCGTGTTGTTGTCATTGTCAACTGTCAACTCATCATTGCTTGGCCAGAGGGAAGGAGGGAGGGCAGTTGAGTTGGAGTACTTAAGTTGCTGAAATGGACCAGGGACAGGGTGAAAGTCAGCGAATATCTGGGACAGTGCCGTGGGCAGTGGGACCATGTGGTAGCATGGTTGGCAGGGGAGGAGTGCACACTCAAATGGAGCATGACCGGGTGCTGTTGGACCAGTTGAAAATCTTGGGTCCTCCCCCCCTCTGGAAGCATCAGCAGCAGCACCACCACCACCAGGTCCACCACCACCACTGGCAGCAGCAGAAGCTCCAGCAGCACTGCCTCCACAGCAGGATGTGCCAGAGATGATCAGGCTGCTGCCAGTGCATCTGGCCTCCCATGCCTGATCCCCACTGCAGCTCCCTAGTTTGGGAATTCTTTGATTGTGTCAGGGGGGACAGCAGCCTGGTAAGGTGCTGCATTTGTGGTGTCAAGGTGTGCCACTGCCCCTGGGACACACACCTGGGGACTGGTGGCCAGTGCACCCACATGGTTAATCACCACAAGGTGGAGTGGCAGGCTGCTACAGAACAGGCCAGGCCTCCACCTGCTGGCCCTTCTGTGGCAGTGGCAGAGGGTGCTGCTGTGCATCACCACAGCAAGAGGAGGGGCCACAGCAGCAGTTGATCCATCACCAGCACCACCACCACCCCCACCACCACCACCAGCTGTACCATCACCAGTGGACCCCACATTGCCTATAACTCAGGCCAACCTTACTGTGTTGTGGGCCATGGTAGAAGAGAACAATGAGAGGGTGAGTGCTGTCCAGCAGCTGTTGGAGCACATAGAGCGACACCAATTGCAGATTGTGTCAATGCTCTATCTGCTGCTGGACCAGCAGGGGATCCCACAGTAGCTTTTTTTTTCAACACACGTTCTCATCTGCTGTGTTATAATCTAAGTTAAGAATGTGTACCCTGACATATTTCTGGTGCCTCAGTAATGTTTACTTTCTGTTGTGGAGTGGTTGTGGAAAAGCAGGACTGAGCAGTGCAAGTATAGTGTGTGGAATTGCATAAGAGCAGCCAGTGTTCATTCCTGTGTGTGGACTGCAGACATTGTACAGCTTCTTGCAAACATATATATGCTGACTTGTTGCAGTGTTTATGGTATAACAAATAAAGATAAGAATATATAACATATATTTTATTGGTACCATCATCAGCAGCAGACTAAGTGATATGATATTTTTTCAGAGGTCTCTGGCCAGATTTCTCCTTAGTCACACAGTGCACACATGACTTTTAGGAGATCATATAGCAACCAAAAATCCTGCTTTTCAACAAACCGTACCCAACAGACATGAAGTATTGGTGATGGTGAGGCACCCAATATATTTGATGGATGGTGTACAGACACTATAAAGTCAGAAAATATATAAGGTCCAGTACACTCACTGCTAAATGCCAACACACTGTGCTACCACACTTCTTATTTTCATTTTTTGTTCTGGAATAAGAGATGTCTTTCTAGTTTAGACTGGCAGTGTCATTTTTTTTAGCAAGTTGATGTATACCATAACATGACACAGCACCAGTGGTTGCACAGTGTGGTGGCAGTGGACTGCAAGACCTGTTATATATTCTGACTTTAAAATATCTGTAAACTATAACATATTTTGGGTGCCTCAGCAATATTTAGTGTCTGTTGGGTATGGTTTGTTGAAAAGCATGATTTGTTTGTGCTCTTATCGCCACCAAGTCATATGTGCACTGTGAGTGACTGAGATGCACAGTGGCTCAAGATCTCTGAAAAAATATCATATCACTTACTCCACTGCTGATGATGGTACACATAAAATACACATTATATATTCTTAGTTTTATTCTTTACATACTGCAACAAGTCACACCATATATATGTTTGCACGAAGCTGGACAGTGTCTGAACACACAGGAAAGAACACTGACTACACACTTGCAGTTTAGCACAGTATACTTGCACTTCTCAGTCCTGCTTTTGGACAAACACTTCATGACAGAAAGTAAACATTACTGAGGCTCCAAAAATATTTATTGTTTGAAATAGACATTGATTTATAATTTATAGCATTATGTGCTACCAAAATGCAAATGTCTTGTGTCTATAAAATCCCCCAGTGCTGACAAAGTGAAATGGGAGAGTTACACAAAATGCAAAATGTTTCAGAATTAATGGCACACTCAGTCATTCGCACAGTGCTCACACACAGTCTCCAGAATTTTTGTGCATCCCAAAATGCAACTGTCTTGTGTCCAGAAAATTCCACAGTGCTGACAAAGTGAAATGGGAGTGTTACACCAAATGCAAAGTGTCCCAGAATTAATGACGCAGTCAGTCAAGAGCGTAGTGTTGACACGCAGTTACCAGAATTTTTGTGCATCCCCAAAATGCATCTGTCTTGTGTCCAGAAAATTCCCCAGTGCTGACAAAGTGAAATAGAAGCATTACAAGAAATGCTGCTGCTGTTGCAATTACATATAATGCTGCTGCGTATTGGTCTTACTGCGATGATGCACAGTGTCTTGCCAAACCATATGAAGGAGGGATAACATGAATGACCATTCAGTGTATCGATTCATATGACTTCTACTTGTTGCATGTCTGCCAGCCTGGGGGAGGTATGATGTTGAAGTTCTTTGGATAAGGCAACTATGACACAGCAAAGCATCTGGAAGTTTCCTAAAAAAAGAAATAAGGACTTATTACAACTTGAATGCAGAAGTAACACATTATGTTTAAGCCATGGCTGTTCCACCACGGGTATATGGATTAACACAGATAGCAAGCTGTGAAGCCACAAAAACACCAAATCTTCAGAGCACAATTACATTTAGTACCAGGCTATAAGAAATACACTGTGTCAGTGTCCCTGCATCTTAACTCAAGTTACATTTTAAAACCACATCTTGTCAAGTCACATGACCTGGGTCAAACTTTTTTCAACACTGGCATGGCTGCAGCTGCAGATTTGGGATACAATGCATGATGTGTTGGGCAAATATTTTGTGATGTACATGTCACCTACTTTATGAATCATCAGTCGGATTTTTTTCACTCTTATGAAAAAAAAGGAACAGATTAAATAAAATTGACATACTTACCAAAGTTACCAGTATGAAAATGGATATCCCATAGGTTGCTGTATTCAATAATGCTGTACCATTGATACAGACTTCAGCAAAGGAGAGTCATTTGTTAACCTGTAAAAAAAAACAAAATAAGTTGACTGTATTTGTTTGACCATTGCAGCTCAGAAAAGGAACAGGAAACAAAACACACAGCTAAAGGAAGTTGAATAGTATGAAAAACATTAGTACACATACTCATTTTATAGTATTCATAATAAGAAGCATTGTGCCTGTGGCTGATGGATGTGGTCTCCTGTTTGACTCCCTCTGCTTTGACATGGTCAAGACATGCAATGGAAAACATTGTCAGAATGGTGGTGGTAAACATTGTCAGAATAGTGGTGGTGGTTGGTGGTGGTCATAGCTTAGGCACATCATGACATTCCCTCTCACATCATCCTGCATCTGGTGGTGATTACAATGGTGGTAGTCCAGTGGGGGAACACAAAGTCATTCCCCCTGGTGGCAGTGGCAAACAGCTGTTTTATGGTGGTGGTCCAGGGGGGCACATGGTGACATTCCCTATAGTGGCAGTGGCTAACAGTGGTTTCTTGGTGGTGGTCCAGGGAGGCACACAAAGTCATTACCCCTGGTGGCAGTGACTAACAGTGGTTTCATGGTGGTGGTCCATGGGGGCACACAGTGACATTCCCTATAGTGGCAGTGGCTAACAGCAGTCTTATGGTGGTGGTGCAGGGGCCAGGATATATTGTGCTCTATGTTACAAATGTGACGTGATATAAGGAATTTGAGTCACTCTGAATGGGACACTGATTTAACTGTATGAAAAAGAAAACATGTATCATACAACAAATGTGATAGCCTTTTAACCACTTAAGTAAAAACCTGTCAACATTAACCGTATCATCATCCTCCTAAAGAAAGCTGCCCTCACAGTCATCTATGTCTGAATACTAACTACTGGGAAATTCTTTCTCCATTGTGTCATCATCTACGTCAGTGGTAGGCCATTTCATGCTGCCACTGCCAGTGCCACCAGGATGGTCCATTTCAGAAAAACCATGACTAGGCCGAGGTACGAATACTGAGTTTGCAGTCTGAGGTGGTATATACCTCTCATTCATTTTTATGAATGTCAGCAAACTGACATTTGCAGGAGAGAGGTTTATATGATGATCCCGAACTATTGCACCTGCTGAGCTGAATACCCTCTTGACACTTACACTGGAGGGTGAGTATGTCAGATACTTCAGTGCCACTGCGGTCAGCTCTGGCCATTCACTGACCTTTCTACTCCGGTTTAAAAAAGGGCCATCAGTTATTGACAGATGCCTGTTTTCAGACAAATATTACTCAACCATTCGCTGTGCTGCACTAAGTCCAGTGGCTGATGCATCATCCTCTTCTCCGGAATCATTTATGTCACAAATCTCTACTTGGGACAAAGCCTCCTAAAGTGGCTTAACGCCAACCAGTTTTGGTGACAGACCACCTGGAACTGCAGTTGCCTTCCGCTTACAGGATATGCTTGATACTACTCCAGGTTCACCTTCAGCCTGATTATGCTGCTGAGGTTTGCTGGCCTTGGAATGTGACTTCTGTGCCCCATGAACCAAGTGCACCAGTTGCCCACTGAAATTTTTTACCTGCTTAGGCCCACCCTCCAGTACTGATGCAATTCCACATTTGTATCGTGGGTCCAGCATTGTTGCTATTGCAAAGTTGTCACTATGCTGAATGCTCAAGATGTGACGATTCTGATCAAATACTGTCAGCATGTGTTTCAGCAGTACACTTCTAGCACGGTCTCTGGCAACATCAAGGCTATGCTGTACATTCACCAGTGACTACCTCAGCACCCATAGCAGTGGAATTGATTGGCTAATGGAGGCAGACTCACCACTTATTGCCTGTGTGGCATGTTCAAAAGGCCTCAAAATTGTTATTACAGAGTCCATGACGTGCCACTGTTCAGTCGTCACAGACTTGGAGGCCCTGGAACTGCCACAGCTAGTGTACATGATAAGATATTCTGAGATGGCTTTTTGTTGTGCATACAACTTCTCTGTCATGTATAAAGTGGAGCTCACAGGGTGATAACTTCCAGCTTCAAGCGGTGTTTCGGGAGGCAGTTTTGGATCTACAACTGCCAAAATTGGTCACGGGCGTTTGCAGAATGTGAAAAGTGAGAATAGAGATGGTGTGCAACTGTCAGCATTTCCTTTATATCAGGGTGCTGCAGAAACTCCTGCACCACAAGATTTAAACAGTGGGCCATGCATGGAACCCGAACAAAGCCACCATTCGTGATACATTTAACCACATTTGACCTATTGTCACTTGCTATGAACCCAGCTCTGAAGGGGTCCAGCCACTTGTCAGTTTCAGTCAGTACCAAGTCCAGCATGTTTTCACCAGTGTGTGAAAAGGTCACATCGTGCATAGCAATCATTGCATGCTGTCGAATTCCTGGAAGATTGCTACCACTACACTCCACCATACTACACTGATTATTCACACTACCAACAGCACAAACAACACCTGGCACCTACGCCCAATGTGCAGTTATACACAAATATGAACTCCCCGCTGTTTTACCACTTGTCCACATATCGATATTTAAATTGATGAATGAAGAGGAGGAATGTTGAAGGGCATGTCTCACAGAGTCAGACACAGTACGGTACAACTCAGGGACAGCACGGGTGGAAAACTATGTCCTGAATGGGACTTTCCATTTTGGACAGGCACATGCTGCAAACTGCTGGAACCCAGAATTCTTCCCGAAGGAGATAGGAAAAAGATCAGTTGCCAGCATTTCAGCTAAGGCAGCATTAAGTTCACATGACACTGTATGATTGGGTGGGTACTTCAGCTTATGCACAAAAAAAAACTCTGTAACATGGGCTGACAAACGTTTTACACGGGGTGTGATGACAAATGGTTCTGCTCTACGAATGGCAGGGGGTTGAATGTGGATATGTGATGAAGACGGTTGCACAGGTGATGAAAAATCCACAAATAAAGTTATTTTCCCAGATTTATCAACAGAGGTTGATGTGCCACTTGCACTAGACATACTGCATTCACCACCACCAAAACTGCTACTCTCACCACCTCTGGACAAGATTTCAAAATCATTATGCTCCTCCACCTCATCATGCCTGTAGTAATCCTCTGCTGTTATTTAATCACTACTGCACACATTTAATTTCCTACATGATCTTACAGTCATGGAAGGGGATAACATGCTCATTATGGTTGATGACGAGGGTGAACAACCCACTGTGGTATTAGCTGCCATCTTGTGCTGGATTCCACAATGTCATGTGCCTGTTCTTAAGATTTTTTTTTGTTTATTGAGAAATATTCGGAAAGACCTTTGAGTCAGAGACTCATTTACAAAGGTTCCACGTCATACAACAGGTACAATACAAACATCAGGGCACAGTACAGGCAGTTTAAATACAAAAGAAAGACTTAAGGTGGCATTACAGGATTAGCAGGTAACTAGGAATCACATTACCAGTCAGGATAAGAAATACAGAGTAGA
Source organism: Neoceratodus forsteri (assembly GCA_016271365.2). Lineage (NCBI taxonomy): Eukaryota > Metazoa > Chordata > Ceratodontiformes > Ceratodontidae > Neoceratodus > Neoceratodus forsteri. The sequence continues at coordinate 1,205,541,659 of CM057452.1, forward strand.
TCAGAAAAGTAGAAGGGTCACCGGTCAAGCCCAGCCGAAAATGATGCAGAAAGGTCTGTACCTAGCTGCTTGTCGAGTATCAGGTTTTGGCAGAGTTAGCACCAGGGGCAGGGATAATTATAGGGCGTGGTCAGGTGCAGTCACATACGTTAGTGTTTTGGAGGTATTCCCTCAGTTTAGTTTTGAAAGTTGTTTCATTAGTTATTTGGATAAGGAGTGAGTTTGTCAGAGCAGGGGCTTGGTAGCTGAAGGTCCTTTGAAGTTGGGAGGTATGTGGATGGGGAACCTGTAGCATCTGTCTGTTAGAGTTTCTCGTGGACCTGGCTGGTTCAGCAGGGCGGATAATACCGGAGAGAGGAGAGGGAGGGGCTAGTCCAAGGAGGATCTTCTTAGTTATAAGGTATGAGTGATACCGGATCCTGTTATCAAGGTTTAGCCAATTAGAGGAGTTGTAAAGTGTGCAGGTGTGGGTGCAGCAATCACAGTCAAGTATGAGATGGCAGGCTTTGTTAAGAACAAGGCGGAGACTGGTTAGCGCCGAGTTGGGGGCAGCACAGTATATGGTAATGCCATAGTCAAGGAGGGCAAGGACGGAAGAGTTGACGGTGAGCCGTAGGGCTTCCAGGGTGAGGCAATGTTTGTGTCTATAAAGCACACATAATCTCAAGTTTAGGGCCTAGACCAGGAGGAGAATGTGTTGCTTATAGTTGAGGGCTGGGTCCAGACTGATCCCTAAGTATTTAAAGTAGGTAACTTGCTCCAGCAGGGTGTGGTTGGTGGTGCGAAAAGGGGGGCAGAGTTGCTTGCAAGGGTTCTGCGGGTGGGAGAAGATCATGACTTTAGTTTTCTTATAGTTGATAGTATACCGCTGGGTGGAGAACCATTTTTCTACTTTGTGGAATCTATGTTGGAGTGTAATGTGGAGCTTTTGCAGGTCGGAGTCAGAGGCAAAAAGTACTGTGTCATCTGCATAGAGGAGCAGATTACTGGGGACAGCCTCTGGGAGGGAGTTTAGGAATAGGCTGAAAAGTAAGGGGTCAAGAATTGATCCCTGCGGTACACCAGAGTGGATGGGTAGGCAAGGGGACAGGACGGTGCCTACCTTTACCTGTTGTGTTCTATCCGACAGGTAGCTGTTGAACCATTTTAAGGTATCGCTGGAAAAACCAATGGAGGTGAGAGTGAGTAGGAAAAGGGCATGATTGATAGTGTCAAAGGCTTTAGAGAGATCCATGAAGATGGCACCTGTGAGGTGACTGCGATACAGGGTGGAGTGGACATGCTTGGTGAAAGCTAGAAGGGCAGTGATGGTACTGTGACCCTTACAGAAGATGTGTTGTTGGTCGCAGAGGAGTTTGTATTTAGTCAGGTGGTCAGTGATTTGGTCTGCGATGATTCGTTCTAGGGTTTTAGAGAGGGGGGGAGAATGGAGATTGGATGGTAGTTGTTTGTGGAGGTGCGGTCCCCATTCTTAAAGATAGGGGTGATGTTGGCCAGTTTCCACTGGGAGGGAAATTTACCTTGACAGATGGAGCGATTTAGGATATGAGTGAGGAGGATGAGAACTTCCTGGAGAGTAAGGCAGAGAAGCTTCAGGTCCAGTGGGCCACTGAGGTTTGTAGAGTGGCTAAGGACTTTATTTAGATTAGGTTTGGTATCAGCAGGAGTCAGGATGCGCAGGTGAAAGGGCGGGGTGGAGGGAGGGTTTACCCAGGTAGGCAGTGGATCAAAGAAGTTAGGGGGGAGAATATGATTGAGATTTGTGAAAGAGGAGTTAAGGGCTGAGGCAATGAGGTGGGGTCATTTGTAATGACTCCATCTATTTCTAGTTGGTCAGGGCACTGGGTAGAGGGTTTGCCACAGAGTTCCTTGATATTGTTCCAGAATTTCCTGCAATCTCCGCAGGTGGAGTTTAAGGATGCTTCATAATAGTCCACTTTGGCGGTGCGTAGGGACCACGTGCATTTGTTTCGAGCCCCCTTAAAGCGTTGCATGTCAGCTGGACATTTTGTTTCATTAGCGATATGCCAGAGGGAGTCACACAGTTTCATTAGGCCCAGGAGGTGATCAGAGAACCAGGGGACCTGGTAGCTTTTGGTCAGTTTCTTGGTAAGGGAGGGCGAACTTATCACAGATCCTATTGAATGTTAGGGTGAATAGGTCAAGGGTAAAATCGGGGTCAGAGGTATTGAGAAGGGGTGTCCAGTCCCAGTTTCTGAGGATGGCCTTGAGTTTGGTGAGTTTCCCACTGCCAAGGGTGTGCTGAAAGGTAATTTGGGGGGATGTTTTGGAGCCCTGCAGGACCAAGAGCAGAAGATGGGGGAGTGGTCATTTAGCATGTTAGGAAGTACTTGGGTGTTGGTAATTCTGTGGGGGCAGTTTGTGAAGACCAGATCCAGGAGGGAGGATGTCCCTGTGTGGCAATTAGTTTTTGTGGGTGAAGTGACAACCTGCGTGAGATTGAGTGCTGAGACATCATTGGAGTAAGGGGCCACTTTTGTGGACAACCATTTTATGTTGAAGTCACCTATGACTAATTTTTTTTTATTCAATACACTTTATTAACTTTACAGAGAATAAATGCACCATAACCATTGTACACATGCCAACAACAGATTACATTGAGTAGTAGTTGTATGAATAAACAACGTTGAAAATAAGATTCTCCGTAAAGACTTTTAACTTCCCAACCATACAGCTCCGTGCACCCTTCCTTGCATGGATAATCCCCAGCCCTCCCCCAGCATCTACCCACACAAGGGAACCACTCAGTTTCCTTAAAATTAAATAGCATAACATTAGGTAGGTAAGGGCTCGGGAGGTATGGTAAGACCCACACCAGGGTTTGAAAGGCATTTAAAAACTATGGTTTCCAAGTCATCAAGACCGCCTCTAGCGGTCCCCATTTTGTTTTGTAGGATTGCGTCCTATTATTCATTCTTGCTATATGCAATTCTAATTGCAGTGCCAACATGACCTCACTATACCATTCAACCACCAATGGAGTCTTAACCTCTTTCCAGTGTCTGAAAATTACAGCCTTTGCAGCTGCAGATAAGATAGTCATAAAGGCTTTCCTTTGAGTACCCATATCACTGGGGAACACATTTAACAAGCATACTTCCGGTGTGAAAAATGATTCTAGCCCAAATATTGATTGCACAGATTTACCAATAGAGTTCCAGAATGGCGAACTATGGAGCAGGTCCATAAAACATGGTATAGGTCTCCTCTTCAGTCCCATCTGTTGCATTTAGGCAGTTCTAAATTTCCCATTTTGTGTAATTTTGAGAGTGTAATATAAGTTATGTATTATATTGAATTGTTGCAGCTTATATCGATCCTGCCTAATATAGTTGCTATTGTTTTCCCATACCTGCTCCCATACTTTTCCTCCTCAAGCTTTAATCTCTGTTTCCAGTATTCACTAATTTTGGTGGGGTTCCATTTATCTCTGACCTGGAGTTCTTGGTATATTTTGGACACGGATGTTTTGATTTGCAATCTCCCAGAGAGAGACATCTTAAATCCCTCTTCATCCTTTTTTCCAACTTTCGCTAAGTGGGCTTTAATCGAGTCCCTAATCTTCAAGTACTTGTAAATTTTCTTGTTTAACTCTGGTAAACGAATGCAAGCTTGTTCATATGCTAATAATTCCCCTTTGGGGGCCAAGTCTCCCAATGTTAACCCGTTTAGTGATTTCAGGTACTTAGCAGTGAATGGAGCTCCTTGCAGTAGAAAATGTTTATTATATAAGATAAGTTGATAGGGCGAATTCTGCCAATTTACCCTTAGGAATTACTGCACTTGTTGTAAATCTCTTAGTGTCCAGCCTATCGGGGTATTTTTCAATGCGCTAGGTAGGAGTCTGAAAGATAGAAATGGAATTGAACCCAGTCCGATGGCCGAATTTTTAACTAATTCCCTCTCTATGATTATCCAGGGGGGTACATATTGGTTGGGATTCTCCATATTGAGTGGGGAAGTCCATTGTGCTAACTTACTGACACGTGAAGCCATATAGTACTTGTAAAAAGATGGAAGCGCTAGTCCACCAGACTTCCTTAGTGCCGTGAGTTTCCTATATGAACGTCTAACAGCTTTCCCTTTCCATATGAATTCGCTCAGGATCTTTTGTAGTGGACAGAACCATATTTTTGGCAAGTAGGGGCCTAGCATATTTAAAGGGTACATAATCCTCGGTAGTATATTCATCTGGACTATTTCAATTCTGGCCCAAAGAGATAGTGGTAGCAGGGTCCATCTATTTAGATCTTGTTTGATTATTTTAACCTGACTATTCAGATTTTCATTTATCATTGTGGTTATGTCCCGTGTAACCTTAATTCCAAGATATAGTAGAGTATTTGCCTCCCAGCCAAACCCCATCTCTTTGGCCATACTCGGGAAACATCTGGAATTAAGCGGGAACAACTTTGTTTTGGAGATGTTGAGTTTGTAATTGGAGACCTCTGAGAATTGTGTGACTTCATACATCACCTTTGGGATACCTATTTCTGGATCCTCAATATGCAGGAGCAGGTCGTCTGCATATGCCGAAATCAAGTACCTCCTATTACCAACTTGTACCCCCTTAATCTCCTGTACCATGTGCAATCTGCGAATTAAGGGTTCCAGGTATAAATTGAACAAAAATGGGGAGAGTGGATAACCCTGTCTCGTGCCACATGAAAGGGAAAAGGGGTCTGACAATATTCCATTGCACCATATTTGAACTTTGGGAGACCTGTATAATAATCTGACCCACTGTATGAAACCCTCTGGTAACCCAAATTTGGAAAGAACGGCAAATAGGAAATCCCATGAGACCCTGTCAAACGCCTTTTCTGCATCTATTGCTAGTAAGGCTGCTGGGGTCGGTGCCTCTTGTGCTTGTTTAATTAGATAGTGTAATTTATGTAAGTGATCACTTGATGCTCTGTCACTCATGAATCCTACTTGCACATCACTAACCATTTTGGGCATAAATGGTCCTAGTCTGCCAGCCAGAATTTTTTGCTACAATTTTAATATCTATGTTTAGTAGGGAGATTGGTCTGTAATTCCCCGGAAGGGTTGGGTCTCAACCAGGTTTGGGGATGAGTGTCACGAGGGCCTCAAGGAAATTACTCTCCGAGAAGCCTTCACGGTACCAATGTTTATATACCTTAGTCAGGATAGGGGAAATTATGTCTGTGAAGGCTTTATATACGTCGGTAGTTAGGCCATCTGGACCAGGAGATTTGCCTGGTGCAAGCTGAGTTATCGCTTGCTTCACTTCCTGTACTTGAATGGGGTGTGTGTCCAATACTGTCACCTCCATGCGGTCCAATTTCCCTAACTCTACCGTGCTTAGATAATTGTTAATCTCACATATGCTAGCCCTGTCCTCCAATGGGATGGAGTAAACCTCCCTGAGGTGGTCCTTGAACACTTCTGCTATTTTTTTTGGGTCTGTAGCAACAGGGTCACCAATTTTACTTTGTATAGTGTTAACATGTGCGTTGGAGTCAAGTTGCCTGATCCTAAATGCTAAAAGTTTTCCAGCCCTATCTCCAGCCTCCAGGTATTTAATCTTGGTTCGCCGGAGTGCTAGTTCGGCCTTCTGTAGCATAATGGAGGAATGTTGGGAGTGTAACTGGTGCAGCCTAACCCAATCTGCTGCTGATGCTTGTTTAGTAATGGTACGTTCCGTTTCTTTAATAGCCTTAATGATTTCCTCTAACCTCGATTTTGTTTCTTATTTTTAGTAGATGTGATTCTGATACATTCCCCTTAAAAGCACACTTCAGAGTTGCCCAGACAATATCAATTTAATTGACTGAACCCAAATTGTGTCTGAAACGGAGTAATGAAATTGTTTAGGTGATCATGAGTGCAGCGAATCCTACAGTAGCTGGTTATTAAATCTTCATCTAAAGTCCTCTCATGGCTCGGGTTTGGCACATATTTTATTGACACTGGGGAGTGGTCCGAGATTACCCTGGTATGAATTTGTGCATCCAGGATCGAGGGAAGTACCTACTACTTACTAGCCAGTAATCTATTCTGGAACAGGTTTGTGTGGCATTGAAAAGAATGTATAATGCCTCCCCATGGATTATTGAGTCTCCAGACATCCACTAGGCTCAATCCTTCCATCAACTCTCTCAAGGCTCTCTGAGCGAGGATAGCCAGATCTTCTGTTATCCGACCTGTCCCCTACCAACTGGGGAGTTATATTCCAATCCCCACCTAGCAGTATACCCCTAGTGAATTGTGGGTCTAACTTATCCAACAGTTGTACAAAAAATTTCGGGGAATCAATATTGGGGCCGTATATTGAACCTATAGTGATCTGTTGTGTCACTAAAATTCCAGTTATCAAAATATATCGTCCTTGTATGTCCCATATTTCTTTTTCTAGTTTAAAACGTAATCTCTTATGAAGTAAGATAATGACCCCCCCTTTATTAGTTGAGGAACCTGCTTCATATACCTGCCCTACCCAATGCTTCCTAAACAAATGAGCGTCTTCTCTCTTAAGATGTGTTTCTTGAAGGCATGCCACGTCACAATTAAGGGTCGACAGGTGTTTTAAAATAATTTGCCTTTTGCACCTTTCACGAGCCCCTTTAACATTCCAACTTACAACGTGATTAACATTTGACATCATGATTTAACTTGAAAAGAGAGAAACAAATGGAAATATAATTTGAAACGTTCTTTGCTACATTCTGACTTAACTAAAACCGCCATTTCTTCATGCGTGGCTCTCATTCTTTTCTTTCCTATAAAGTAGATGCTGTCCCTTCCCCCCCAACACCTCCCTACCATACGAATAACCCTCCATAGATAAAAAACAACCCCCAGTTCTAACAACTGCTCTACTATATGCTAACATCATGTGATCTATATCCACCCAGTAGAAAGCCTATCTGCTATCCAACCTAGATCTGCTACAAATTATTTCGTAATTCTTAATATTCATGTTCCTAGAATTATCTGTTCGAGAAATACAATGCTAAGAAATGAGAAAAAAAAAAAAGGGGGGGAACTATTTTTTTATATTGAGGTGGAAGGGATGTAATATAGCTCAGGACAGTCTGGAAGGAGAGTTTGTGTTCGTTTGGTGGAAGATAGACGATGGTTAGTAGGAGGGGGGCAGTTGACCTGCCTGGAGCTATTTTTAGCATTAGGGTATGCGCTCTTGATGCTATTTGAGGGGTAGCAAGCAGTTGGCCTGATAGAGAGTCTTTAAGGTATACAGCGCAGCCACCACCTCGTTTACCCACCCTATCAGATCGGTAGAGGCTGTAGCAAGGGAGGCTAACCGCAGAGTCTGGTACTGAGGGGGTGAGCCAGGTTTCACTCAGTCTGATTATGTCAGGGTGGTGCTGAAGTATCCACCCCTGAAAGTGGTCCCATTTTTTTTTGCAGGCTACAGATGTTTAGCATGGCAATTTGCAGCCCCTTTGAGGTGGTAGTGGTAGGTTGGGGGGCTGTTGACAGGCCAGGGTTGGGATGTACATTGCCTGTGAGCAGTAGTAGCAGGACAAGAGTCCTGAGGTGGCAGCTTCTCGTTTGGGCATAGAGTTGGTGGCATTTACACATCGTGGACCCTTTGGTTGGGTGTAAGGTAGGGGTTGAGAGCTTAAGGGTTTGGGGGGCAGCCAGGAGGAGGAGGAGGTGTGGCAAGAGTTGGGGGGCAGGAGAGCAGCTGGAGGTTGGCTCATGAGAACAGGACTGCACATGGTCCAGGGCCCATATTGCTGCTTACTGGTTGAGAGGAGGATGGTAGGGGGTGGTAAAGTTGTGGTAAGGGTGCAAGGGAATGGGATAAGGAGTGGGGTGTCTGCCAGCCAATTTGACAGCTTTCTGTTCAGGGGTAAGCAGGTGGGGGGGGAGGACATGTGGGAAGGAAAATTTGGTTTATCAGTGGGGGCAGGTATAGTAGAATAGACATAGAGATGATCATGGATACTGACATAATTGTGGGGGTGATATTATATCTATAAGTAGCAAGAAGTGAGAGGGGAAAGAAATATGGTTAGGGCAGGTTGAGAGTGAGATCTAGGAGAAGGTATGACCTCTGGTGATGAGAGAAAATAACCTGCAAATGGAAAAGTTGGGTGATTGGCTACAAACGGTGAGGGGAGGAGTTTCCTTAGTTATATAAGAAGGGGAGGAGTTTCCTTAGTTATATAAGGGAGGGTCCACCAAGGGTGGTGGTGGGGGTGGTGGGGAGCCGATGCTTGCGTCGGCAGGGTAAATCAAACTGAAAGTGAGGAGAGCTGGGCAGTGGAACCTCACAGCAATGCGTGTACCTTCTTTCACCAGCAAGTATTAAGTCGGCAGGCAGGGGAGGGCAACATCAACATTCCCTCTCGACCTCTGGGGCTGGATGCTGTGGAACAAAGATAGGAGGTCAGTCCAGTTATAGGAGGCAAGCAGGTAAAGCGGGGAAGGGTTAGGAGAGTACGAATAAAAAAAAAAACGCGATGGGGAGGGCTGTCACCGGAGTTGGAAGTACAAACAGAACTTAGGGTTGAAATTGCTAGCAAAGCTTACAGGCAGATTTAGGCTTCAGACTTGTTAAACAATCTTAACAGAGGCACCAGTATTGTGAGAGAGGTTAGCAGTAGGGGAACTTATGCTACAGTAAAAAAACTATCTCCACATGTGCGATGACAGACAAATTACATACAGCAAACCTTTTACAGTCCCTTTCCTTAGAAAAAGCAGCAGAAAAATTGAAGTTATACTGGGAATTAATTTCAGTTTGTTAAGGCAACAAGTAAAATTAAAGTTGCTGGGTTTCTTTTTGTAGGTACAGGAAAAGGCACCAAATTCAATCAAACTGAAAGCGAGGAGAGCTGGGCAGTGGAGCCTCACAGCAATGCGTGTACCTTCTTTCACTGGCAAGTATTAAGTAGGCGGGCAGGGGAGGGCGACATCAATGTTTCCTCTCAACCTCTAAGGCTGGATGCTTCTTTCACCGGCAAGTATTAAGTCAGCGGGCAGGGAAGGGTGACATCAACGTTCCCTCTCGACCTCTGGGGCTGGATGTTTCTTTCACCAGCAAGTATTAAGTCGGTGGGCAGGGGAGGGCGACATCAACGTTGTGTATGCTGTCCCCCTGTGCCCAGATGGCTCCCCTTTTTACCTCGCCTCACACACGGATGGCAAACCTAGCAGACTGCAACTGAGACATCATTTGCATCTTGCACAAAAAAATCCCAAACAAGGGATTGTGATCCCCTACTTTTAACATGTCCCTGATGCTGCTTATTGGACTTTGTTTTTTTAAGCCCTGAAGTGGGGGGTGTGCTACATGATTTTTCTAGCTGGACACACTTGCACTGCAACTGACCACCACGACTACCTATCATTATTACTGGGTCGTCATCATCATCATCATGAACTGAAACTGGTAAATCACAACTTTTTATCGGGGGTTAATGCAAACAGACCCAGACATAGCCACCTTGAATTTCTTTTTCTCCGATTCCCAACAGGGGTCACTGACTTCATCATCATATTCATTAACATCATCCACATCCACATCTTCTGCTTGGATGCTGGCATGTGGACTGCATGTTGCAACCACAGCAAAATCAGCATCATCAGATTCATCATCAACACCACCACCTGATATTTTTTCACCACACTGCGAATCATTGCATGGCAAATGCATGACCTGAACTGCGGTGGAAGAAATGTGACATTATGTGTTATCGTTGCCATGATTATCAGAATCCTCATGTTCGGTAACCAATGGGATGTTACTGGGGAGTGTGACATCATCTACACTGTCACTCATTGCTTTACACACAACTATATTTTTGGACATGGTCAGCTGGTCAGAAGTGGAACTTGAGGCAGCAATACTCATACCACCAGCAACTGCACTAACACCGCCAGTTGGAATAACATCATCTCCTCCAACTGATAGTAAAGCTATTGATTGCACTGTAAAACACATTGAAGGAGAAATACCTTTCCTCACATCAGCAATACACTTCTGCGACTGCGTACTACCACGCCCACGGACAATCTTATCACTGGCAGCAGTGCCATGGCAAGAAACAGCTTTGCTTGCACGTCTCTTTGCGAGCATTTTGGGGGATCAACAAGAATATTCTAAACAAATTTAGATTTTGGAATGTTCACTCTGGGCCACTGGATGTGAAGCCAAAAAAAAAACCAACTGTGGCTTCAACAAGAGATACAGATGCAAAGTCACGATAAGTTAAACAACACCTTAACTAACCAGTGGTGTTCAAGTCACAATACAATCTGAAAAAGAATGCCTTTTGCAGGTTGGGGAGGAGCACTGTGACTACAGATTACAGTAACAGTGCAAAATCAAGATACCACAATGGCAGTACAAAATCACACAGGCGCAGTGGATAGCATGTTCACACTGCTGCAATTACACTGTGGCACAATAAAAGGTGCATTATTTGATGTCACGCACCATGCACACACTCACACACACACACTTTGTCTAAGCAAATTGAACACTTCAGTAATATACCACATATTTTAAACAACCTGAAATTATGCACTGTTGCACCAGGTCCATAACACAATCAGCAAACAAATGTCAACAATTACTGAAAATATTACTGTGTGTACATTAACACAGTTATACAAGAAAAATATAACCAAAAACAAAGAATTCCCTATTTCTCCAACTTAAATCTACCTGTACCACAGATACACCTCTCCCCAAAGCACACTTCCACTGTCTGTCAGTACACAGACTGAATGTTGTACATTAACATTCAAAATCCACGCAACAACATTAAACACTTGATGGTATAAGCACAGGATGGTTTCCTACAATCGATGCACTACAGTTTGAGCAAAAAAAAAAAAATTACTCAAAAAGGCTTTTTGAACAGATTTTAGAGGGTTTGAATTGCAGAGAGCTCTCAGAGCCAACTATCTCCTACAGCTACCTACACACACTGCCCTGAACTGAGGATGTGCAGAACAATCTAGAGCCCATGTGACCTGCAATCCCATGAATCACTGGAAAATTTGCCTTTGGAGTTCACCTACAAGGTGAAGTGATGTGAAGTACATTGATTTTAATGTACTTCGCCTTAAAATTAGGGGAGTAGTGATTTGAGGAAGGTGGAATAACGCAAAGTCATTGCTTTCAATAGACTTTGTGTTCCTCATTATGACACAAAGTACTCCGCTTCACATTGCAGAGTACTTTGAGAATTTCGCATTACTCCATGAATCACTTAGTGGAGCAAATTGGGGCCAATTTGCACACCACTAGTTGTCATGTGTGTTTACTGGTGGTCACATGATTATGTGGAGGGAAAACTCAAGCTTTGTAGTCTGTCAGCACACATTTGAAGTATGAAGGTGGTCTGAATATTTTCATAGGTAAATTAATAATTCTTTACCCTCCTGTGGTACAATTTCAGTTAATTATAACACAGAAAGGTACTTTCATATCATAGATTACTTTTTCTTCACCTCAGTGTGTCATTTTTAATCATGCCTTACTCTGTAATATTTGCATGTAAAAATGAAAGCTGAAAGGGTTCAGGCATTCACTTTTTCAAGTTTCCTGATAGTAACCCTCTAAGCAAGGCATGGATACATTTCTGCAGGTGCAAGGACTTCAATCCTTCACCTCAGTCTTATCTTTTCAGTGCATTTTGAGCATTCAGCAGATGACCGTGATCCAGTTTGATTGGCCTAGTTTGGTTGGCCTAATGTAAAACCAAAATTGAAGCAGGATGCAGTCCCTTCTCTTTTCCATCCCACCTGTGCCGAGTCAGATCAGTCTCCATGGAAGCGCAGATCTGCAGTTCAAAAGCAGCAATGTCTGCAGGTACATTTTACATTATTTTATAATTAATCAAAGTGTTACTTCCAGATTCCATGTTGCTATGTTGTGTGTTGTAAGAACATGTTATCATTACATGATACAGAATTAATGCCCCCCACCCATTAGTGTATAGCTTACAAATTCATGCATGGAAGTAGTGAACATGATGCCCAATGACTGTTTTTGACAATTTCGACATTACTTTTGAAATGCAGTGACTGATTTGGTAGAACATCAATTTTACTAGCCACCACTAGCAACATTTGCAACGGTGTGGTAACCCACCCAGCCATGTAATGAAGTGACTCTGATTTCATATGAATTATCTGTGTAATGTCATCTTCGCTGTTTCAATCCAGAGTTCATTACATGTGCGGCCACGTTGAGGTCAATACACAGTAGTGCCCCCACTCCAAACAAATGACTGATATGCAACGTAGCTGTGCTACTTGTGACCGCTGCACATTCTTGAAGTGAATTGTTGTGAATGTTGAATTCATTGTGTGCGCAGTATGCAATGCAGCATTGATTCAATGCATGAAGTACCATCTCAACAATTCATACAGAAATATTGTTTTACTTGTTGAGATTTGTAGTTGATAATGCATGCTTGTTGGATGTTGCCAAACTACATTTTTTAGCCAAGCATAACATATAATGTACATCAACCAGGTAAGTATTCCAGAATTTCCATACAAGGTGGTGATATGGTTTATTTGGTTGCTATGCCTCAGCAGACAGTAGTAAATATACTTGTGCCTCAGTACATATAGTAGCCAAGTGCGATAGCTCAGTGTTCATTTTTGTGTCTATTCATAATCTATTTCATTTCCAGAAACATTGCAGTACTGTTTGAGATTAGGTTTTGGCCTATTTTCTGTTGTTAGCAAAATAAGCAACAGGTTTGATACACCAGAAATAGTGCTACAAATCTTGAAAAGGCATAGAGAATTTTTAAAGATGTTCTCCGGTTGTCTCAAAAGTCACAAAGGAAAGCCCATGCTATAAAAGGAGGGATAGTATCAGTAGGAATGGAGTAAGTGTGGAGGAGTAGAGCTATAAATCAGGGAGGAAATCATTGTCAGGGAAGGTACTGAGGAGCAGGGAGAAATGGAAGGCCTATGGGTGTACACTCTATGATGAAGATCTTCCTGTAGGAAGTGAAGGGGTCGTAGGTGATAGAGGGAGGGGTGTAGGTTAAACTGTCCTTAAATTTATCATGCTGAGCAGACCCAAATAATGCATAGTTTTTTTATCAACAGGGGATACCCTAAAAGCACAGTGGACAGAGCACTCTCCCGGGTCAGTAACATGCCCCGTATCCTTGACCCCCGCAGGAGGGATACTGTCACACAAGAACAACGGCGTATTCCACTAGTTCTTCCTTTCCATCAGAGCACACCTTCTCTTCACAGGATCATCACTAGTAACTTTCCCATTTTGCAAACTGACCCTAACATTGGTGCTTCCTTTACAGAACCACCTATTGCCTCCTACCGCCAGCCACCTAACCTCGCAATCTCCTGGTTAAAAGCAGCCTACCCCTCTAACAGTTCCTCCCCCAGGTACCAAACCTTGCAACAGGGCTCGCTGCTACACCTGTAAATTTATTTCCAGTGTAACTGAGATTCAGGAGCCTACAGGTGTTTTCACATCACCAAGGAGTTCTCATGCACCTCCACTAATGTAGTGTACTGTATTCTTTGCAGGAGGTGTTCAGCTATGTACATCGGAGAAACTGGTAGGCGTCTTGCTGACCGTTTCAGGGGAACATTACAGAGCGGTCAGGAATGGTGAAACTGCTAAACCCATTGTATCCCACTTTATCTCCAGGGACCACAATGTCAATGACCTTTCTGTTTGTGTCCTTCAGCAGGGCTTCCGGGATCCTAACCATAGAAAAAACATAGACCAAGCTGATCATCGCTTGGCTCCCAGCAGCCCTCTGGTTTAAATGATAGACTTATTTTCCACTAACATCTTTTCAGCCTCCCTTTTTCCCCTAAAGTCAATTTGTTTTGTACTGATTTATTTTTCATTTTCACCATATGTCTCCATTTCTGTCTCCTTCTCACACATTTGTCACCTTTCAGCCTTCTTACAAGGCCCTGTTAATCAGTCTCTACCTGGGAACTTCCCAGCTCTTTCTCTCCCATTATGTTTTATCTTTCCCATCATCACCTTTTTGTTTCACAGATTCTCTCTTAATCTTACCATTTATCACTTCTTCTCCCTTAGCCTCCCTCTTCTTCTTTCTCCACATATATATCTCTCTCATTTTACCTCTCCTCTACACTAACTTGTTTTTTTTTTTCTCTTTTAGATATTTCCTGAAGAAGACCTAAGGTCGAAACGTAGATTTTTAACTCTATTTTCTATTTTCAGCGTGCATTTAATATAACCATTTTGTTTAAATTTATCATGCCACTACTGAAAATGTAATGTTTCGATCATGTCACCTTTATCCATTCATGTCTCCACTCCCTTCAACATCTCCTCATATGTCTTCACACTTAGGCCATGCATCATTTTTGTAGCCCTTCTCTGCACCCTTTTCTTGCAATCTATGTCTATTCATAGATTGTGCCTACAGAAGTGTATCCCATACTCCAGGTCTGACCTCACTATGTAATTGTAGAGTGGCATCAGCACCTCCCTCCCTCCTTCTTCTCTGTATCCCTCTCACTATACATGTCATCATCCTGCTAGCTTTGCCAGATGAAATACTACACTGGGACAGCACCATAAGGTCATTAGTGATTATAACTCCTATATCCTTCCCCAGACTAGTTGCAGTAGTTAGCACTTCATCTAATGTGTATGTGCTTTTTGAGAATCCTCCTCCACCAGTGCACTACTGTGCATTTCCTGTCATCGACTTTCAGATGCAATGTTTCTGGCTACTCATGTGGTTAACTTTGATAATGCTGCATTGCCAGCTCCTCTGCCCACCCCCGTCCAACACCACCCTGTGTGTACCACCTGTTGCTGAGTTCTGTGTCATGCTTGAAAAGGCAGACCTTCCCCTGAAGCCCCTCTGCTATGCTGATGAAGTAGATGTTAAACAGAATGGGCCCTAATACTGACCCCTCAGGATACATAGATACAAGAAGTAGGGTGCATGGACTGAAGATAGAGGAGAGAAGGTTTATGGGAAACATTAGTAAGTGTTACTTCACTGAAAGAGTAGTTAGTCCATGGAATGGAATGCAGGACAAGAAGGCCCTGGTCAAACACAAGTGGTAGTCAAGGATATTAATCTTGCAGCAGTGTGTACAAGTAGAGGGCTCTACGATGCCGATTCGACAACACTTTCATCAACTGGCATCACAGCGATAGGATTTATGTAGACCACAAGTGGCGGTCGACATAAATCCCGATTGTCTCCCGGTCTGTGTTTTCATCGGGGGACTTCACTCCCCTGAACTCCTCATGCAGGGGGCTCTGCCCCCCCACCCCTTACAATAGATTATCAACTCTGAGTCAGAGTTGATTCGGGGATGGGGTGCAGGACTGGGAGACAGTGTGCCACTGTGTCAGGTGCACCTACACAGTGACCTGCTGGTGAACTGTCAATTTTGTCGACAGGTATGTAGGTCGCTGTGTTGGTGTTGCTAATCATGGCACATATCCAAGTAGAGAGGGTAAGGAGGGGTGGAATGTGCAGATGTGATGTTCCATGAAGGTAATTTGTTGCTGTCACATGTTTCTGACTCTATGAATCTATTATAATGATTCCAAAAGACATGGTGCTATTCGGCGTCAGTTGCAACTTGTTTAAAATGATGATGTGACTGGGAACTGCACCCCATTTCAGAACAGCCATGGTCCCCACATCTACATTCTGTGACTTACTGCACCCAAAGTTGTGCACCAGAGAGATAGCGGACCTGAACAGGGTGCTGCATTCTTCAGTAATGCCCACTTACAGGGCACCAACAACCCCTTGCCCAGCCCCGATCCCTGACTGTGAAAGCCCCACCTGGCTCTTGACCCCGATTCCTGAGCCACATAATATTATCCATTCATACATGGTAATAATAATTTCATCTACATGCTGCACTTCTAGTGTGGTTGACACCCAACACCCACCAGTGGTTGTTCTGTTTATTTCTTTCATGTATTTGAAGGTCTCAGTCATATCTACTCTGTCCCATACCTCCTCCAATGAGTACATGTTGAACTCTCTCGGTTTGTCCTCATATGGTAGCTCCCCCAGGCCATGGATCATCTTTGTTTCTCTTCTTGGCACTCCCTCCAGCAAAGTAATGTCTGTTTTTATGTACAAGCACCAGTACTGCACTCAATACTCCATGTATGGTCTGACCAGTGATCTGTACAATGGCATAATAACCTCCTATCTCCTTGAGGTTATATCCCTTGCTATACAGCCCAGCATTTTCTTGGGTATTGCTGCTGCCTTCCTGCACTGTGCCGAGTTGTTCATTTCTCCTGTAATGAGCCCCCCCCAGATCCTTTTCTTCCTCAGTCGTAGTTAGCTGCACTCCCCCAAGGTGGTAGTTACTCCTAGAATTCTTTGCCCAGAAGTGCAGCACCTTTCACTTCCTGGTGTTGAGACTAAGTTGCCAGGTGTCAGACCATGACTCCCATGTTGCCAGATCCTCCTGCAACCCCTGCCACAACCTTTGGTCATCCACCACTGCTCCCATCTTGGTGTCATCTGCAAATAGATGTCTTGCTTTTGAAGCCCACTGAGATGTCTGCAATAAATATTCCAGAAAGCACCATCCCCAGCACCGTCCTCAGTGGCACCCCACTCATCATTGGCTTTGGGGATGAGAATTCCCCTTCCACCATCTCCCTTTTCTGCCTTTCACAGAGCCAGTTCTCCACCAATATCACCAAATTTTCACCAGCCCCTGTTTCTCGTGGCTTACTCCCAAGTCTCCCACGTGGCACCAAATGGAAAGCCTTACAGAAGTCCAGGTACATGACATCCACCACATGGCCCTTATCAATCAGAATAGTCACTGAGTCACAGTATTCTACTACATTTGTCTTGCAAGATCGGCGTTTGACAAAGCCATGTTGCTTACTGTCCTGCACTCCATTGATTTCTAACAGGGCCACCAGCTTCCCTTTCTGGATTGTTTCCATTAGTTTTCCCACTATGGACATAAGGCTCACTGGACTATAACTTCCTGGCCTGTGTCTGGTACCACTTTTATGGAGGGGAACCACATTAGCCATTCTCCAATTCTGAGGTACACACCCTGAGTCTAGAGAGGCATTAAAGAAGCCTACCAAGGGGCCTGCTGGGATCTCTGCCAGCTCTTTCAGTGCCCTTGGATGTACACCATCTGGTCCTGGAGCCTTGTCTACACTTAATGGCCTTAACCCCTCCAACACCCTACCTTCTGTGATTAACCCATCCATCACTCCCTCCCGTTCTGATACAACCTTTCCTTCCATCCTTGGTATATGCCCCCCATTCACCTTTGTAAAAACTGAGCCGAAGTACTCATTAAGTGCTTGTCTTTTCTCCCCTACTCCACCACCCACCCACCCTCCTTTTAATCCTTACAATGTGGTCCTTATAGTTCATTTCTCCTTGATGTACCTGAAGAAGTCTTTCTCCCCCTCTTTAATGCCCTGAGCCAGCCTAAGATCCCTTGCTGCCCTTGCCTCCCTTACTTCACTTGTCAATTTTCTGGCTTCATTCAGGTACACATCCCTATCCTTCTCCCTCCCAGTTTCATGTGTCTGTTATAGTCACCCCTTTTCTTCATTGCCCTGTGTACGATCCCCTTGCTTATCCAGCTTGGTTTATTCATCCTATCCATTTTACTCGGTGCCTTGTTGCATGTTTTTGTTGCCTCTACTATACATCGCTTTATGCATTCCCACCTCTATAATGTGTCAATCTTCAGCTGTATTATGGCCAATGCTCCCTGTTCCATTTCTCTCATCCTTTTGAAGTCAGCATTGCTAAAGTTCATCACCTTTGTTTCAAATGCCCCCCCCCCTTAGCCATCTGCAACTGGAACCATACTGTCTAGTGGTCATTCCCCTTTAGTGGTTCTTCAACCCTCACATCACTCACTCCCCATTTGTTAGTACAAGGTCAAGGGTGTTCCTTTCCATATTCAGTTCTCTGACCACCTGCATCAGAAAGTTAACCTTGAAGGTGTCTGGCATTACTTGTTCCCTTATACACTTGGTGGTGGGTATTCCCCCTCCACTGCTGGCAGGTTGAATTCCCTCAGTATTACCCCCCCTTTCTGGCAGTTTATCCTGATCTGTTCTGCCAGTATCTTGTCTAACTCTTCCAAGTGGGATGGTGATTCATACACCACTCCCAGCCTTAGTGTTTTATATTTTGGATTTGCATCCCAATTGCCTCTGTATCTCTTCCCCCACCACCTCCTCCCTAATAGACTCTAGTCCTTCCTTTTTGTAAAGTACCCCAACCCCCTCTCCTGTTGTCTCTATCCTTACAAAATAATCTGTACACCAGAACCACCAGGTCCAAGTCATGGTTTTGGGTGGCCCATGTCTCCACGATGGCTGCCATGTCCACCCCTCCCTCCACCATGTGAATCTGCAATTCTGCATTTTTAGTCCCCATCCTCCTAGCATTTAACAATACCTCCCTCCAACCCCTTTCCTTAATAACACCCTCCAGCTCCACTCCCCCTATGTCAGTCCCTTCAGTATTTGTCCCTATCCTTTCTTTACTGTTATGGGTTGGGGGATGGTGATGATGAATCTTATCATCATGCTTTCTTGGGCCCTTCTGTGGTTCTTGTATTGTTAATATCTTATGACTACTAACAGCAAGCCTTGTCTCACTGATGACTTGTTGACCACACCTGGCTTGGCTGTATTACCCACCGACTATATCATTGACCATAATTAATTACATAGTG
Organism: Neoceratodus forsteri; assembly: GCA_016271365.2. Lineage (NCBI taxonomy): Eukaryota > Metazoa > Chordata > Ceratodontiformes > Ceratodontidae > Neoceratodus > Neoceratodus forsteri. The sequence continues at coordinate 1,205,560,388 of CM057452.1, forward strand.
CTTCTGAATTATATTCTTGGTTCCATCTGTATTGTATCACTAGGGCTACCCTCTGTGGTGGAGATCACAGTTCACATCCCCTACTGAATCAAACAGTTGCTGCACAAGCAACTTAGAGCATGCTTATCATCCTATGTGTTTATAACTGTGGTTATGCTTATTAAAAATGCTCATGTTGTTTGGTTTCATATACATATTACTAAAACTGTAGTTTATACATTTGAAGTACATTAATAACTATTTTGTTTTTATTCCTGAAGCTTCTACAATCATCATGGATGGACATTCAGTAGTATCAAATGACACCTGTGAAGAACATACGTTAGTATCTAATGCAGTACCTGAAGCAAGCATATCCGAAGGTACAGATTTGCATATTGACTGCCAATCACATGATGGGCTGGAATGTGACACAAGTGACTATTCAATAGTTGACATATCATATAATAATCATGATGCTACCAACAATGACAGTTACACTGTGGAACTTGATATGCAGGATGCTGCGTCTTCACCAAAACATTTCAGGTCTGTGAAGTGTCAGACTGATGCACAACAATTTCACTGCACAAGACACATACAGGTGTCTATTGGTGATGTTACCCTATGAAGGAAAGTAGAGAAAGTGTCCATTGGGATTCAGTACAACTTTTCGTGTTCCAGATGTGACACCAGAACTGATGGTGTTTCAGATAATGATATGTTTGAAGACATTTCGGATTCTGACATTGAAAGCATTGGCATTGACAGTGATTCTGACTACAACCCTACCTTTGAATGTGACGTTCATCGTGGGTGTAAACAGAACACCATCACTCAGTTCAAAACTTTGTCTACAGCAAACAACATAGCTTCTGATCAGAATTATTATATAGTTTCTCACCACAGTCTAGTTTTGCTGCTTGAAAAATGTAATAGGTGTGACTGCACACACAAGTGTACAATTACCAGTGAGACAGGCACAATGATCACAGTACACTGTGAATGCAAGCAAGATCACAAACTTGTTTGGAGCAGCCAACAGGTTAATGGCAAAATGCCGTAGGGTGACATCATGTTAAGTAAAGCTGTGTTTTGCAGTGGAGTAACACCATCCAAGGCACTTAGTGTGTTCAAGATTCTGCAGACACCAGTGAAGTCCTTAGTGTCTTACCACAAAATAAAACGTCCATACCTCATACCGGCAGTTAACCATGTATGGCAGGCAGAACAGTCAAGATTACTGCAGGAACATAAAGAGAAAGAACGGATCCTTGGTGGTGATGCAAGGTGTGATTCACCAGGCCATTCAGTGAAATACATCCTATACACTATAATGGACCTGCATGAATATCAAGTGCTGTCCATGAAACTGATCCAGATAAGTATCATATTCATTTTACTTTCCATTATATTTTCTAGCAGAAAAGATTTGTAATTGTACCTGACACTGAATCGAGTTCAATCTATTCTCCATGTAGTGCTCAGAGGTAAAAAACAACTCTACCACCATGGAATTGGAGGGACTCAAACAAGATCTTCAATACTTGGCACAGTGAAGGAATTAGTGACAGATAGGCATGTCCAAGTGAAGGCTTACTTGAGACACACACATCCAGACATTGTGTATTTCTTTGATGTGTGGCACTTAGCCAAAGGTGATATATAGCCAGTCATTTGTTTGACATATATCGAATATGTTGTGTGTTACTCAGTTGTAATGCATTGACATGGGGCATATTGAGTCACAAAGCCACAGGCAAAGTTTGCCCAGTCATCTGGCTGTGCATTACAACTGTCTAACGCACATCCTCGGAATGACTTATCATGCTTATAAAATTTATCTGTGTATTCTACATTGGGTGTCTAGTTTTAATTGTGGCATAGTCATGTCTAATGCATGACTAACAACAAATCATATTGCTCTAAATCCTTTTCCCATTTTACAGTTAAGCAATCAGACATGATGGGGTGTCAGTTACTCAGCTGAAACACATGGCTAGGGTGCATAGTGAGGCACGTGACCACAGGTCAAGTTCGTCTTGTCCCCTTGCAGTGCATTACAACTGTGTAATGCACATCCCCAGAGTGGATTATTGGGATTATAAAATGGGACTGTGTAGTCTAAATTGTGTCTATAGTTTTATCTGTGCATTACTCACTTCTACTGCATGAGTAGCAACCAGTCAGATTGCTCTAAGTCCTTTGCCCATTTTATAATTCGTTTATAAGTCAAAAATGACATCCTGTTCTCCCTGTGCAGGTGTCTGCAAGAAATTAGAGAATGCAGCCAAAAAAAAAGAACTGTGAGAAAATTTGCATGTGGATTCGCTTAATCAGCAACCACATGTACTGGGTTGCTGGCTCATCAGTTCAGCATCGTGATGCAATCAGCCATAAGTGATTAAGCCTACTGAATCACATTGCCAACATCCACACCGGTCGTGGTGACTTGTTTCCTGAATGTGTTCACAATGATTTGGATGATGACAGAGAATGGTTAAAAAGGTGAGCTCATGTAATATATATTGGGGTTGCAAGCAGTGAAATCATACCATTTTTATACCAGTTAACTGTCATGTTCTCATGTCCATATCAATGACAGGTTCCAGGCAGCTGACATTGTGGCTAGTCCATATCTTCTGAAGGATATAAAACAAGTGTCCCCTACGTATCCGACCTATGGATTGGAGGTTTTCCATAGCCTGATTTGCCATTTGGCCCCTAAATTTTCTCACTTCTGCTACAACACGATGTATGCAAGATAAAAACTCGCTACATCTTTACAAATTATTTAGCAGTACTGTTATGTCATATGTGTTTAGCTATCGACACCATAAACATTGAAATTAAACCTTTCACCCAATTGTAGGCACATTTTGGCTGCTCTCCATTTTAATGAAAAATGCGTCCAGGTCCCAAGCAGTGACAAAGGTTGGGAAGGCACATTATAAAATGTCTTTTCCTAAATCAAACAAGCATTTGACAATGCCGAATGTTGTCTTGCTGGCATTGGCATTGGTGGTGCATTGGTAGTGCAGGAGTTAGAGAGATGCATAATAGGAATGGCAGTGAAGTATGGAAGTGATGACAACCTTGCCCCACCCTGCAGAGACTGACAGGCATTGAGGTGTGCCTTTGGGTTGTCGGCCATAATGCTCATGCTATTTCACCTCACCCTACCCTGCAGACTCTGACAAGTGTTGCATTGTGCCTTGGGGTCATTGGGCCTTACTGTCACCCCCCATTCCATAAGGAAATACATTGAGATGGATGCAGCATAGGAGAATGGGGTGAACTTTGGGGCTGAAGAGTCCAATGCACACCTTGATGCCTGTCACTGGCTGCAGGGTGGGGGTGGGGGTGGAATGGCAGAGCATTACAGCCGACAATCCAAAGTCACACCCTTGACACCTGTCAATCTCTACAGGGTGAGACGTTATGGTTAGAAATCCTAACGCCCCAGGCGTTTGTTAGTAATTGCACTCCAAATTTTCAAGTTGGGATTTTTGTGAGCCCACCTCTTGAAAGCATTTTGGGACCTCCACCCATGAACAGTGTCACTGTCATTTTCTTAATCTGTCCCAAATGTTGATTTCCCACAGCGACTGTGCCATTGTGCGCCAGATGTGCAAAAACACATTTTGGGCAGGATGTGAAGAATGACAGCTTTACTGTTCATGGGGAGGTGTGAAAAAATGGCAATGCTGAAAATCTGGAGTGAAAATTTTAAAAATTCTTGAAGTTACGAGTGTCCATGGAAACTGCACAATGCACGCTCGTAACACAGTCATTTTTTGGAACGTTTTCACCAAATTTGCAACATAGGTTTTTTGGAGCCCACCTCATGAACAGTGACACTATCATTTCGTTAAGCAGTCCCAAATGGTGATTCTGCACAGTGACCGTGAAATCACCTTTTGGGACCGAATAACGAAATGATAGTGACTGAGTTCATGAGGTGGGGTCCCAAGAACCCTATGTTGAAAATTTGGAGCCAAAAGTCTCAAAAATGGCCAAGATGTCCACCTAAGTTGAACCCCCCCCCCCATTGATGCCATTATACAGCTTACCGTGATTTTCTTCATTTCGCAGTAGGTTTTGAAGAGTGCACATGTGTTCCCACTCCACTGAAGATCGCTGTGCCAGGCTACGGAGGTAAGTATGAGATGGGGGGTGCAGGAAGATGGGGTGCACAGAGGGTGGGTGCAGGTTGGGAGAGGGGCACCACAGATTGCGAAGGATTGTTTTCTTGTTTACAAGTAAAATTAAAAAAGAAACACTTGGGGAAAGGTTTTCTTTTTTTCAGGAACTACATTGGGCACACTGGGGTGGGCTTGCAGTGTACCACCTGTGTTTTTTGGGGACAGAGGACTGATGCCAATTGGGATTGAGCCCCCCCATCAGCAAGCAAAGCATGTCTGTGTTTCGGGGAGTCATGACATTGAGGGGGATTGGGCACCCCCTTCAGCAGAAAGGGGCAACATTATGCCGACGGGGATTGGTCTTCCCTGTTGGCAAATGAACTGGGGAGGGAGCATACCAACAGGGGGATTGGGCACCCCCAACCTCAGCTTTGTAGGGATTGTGAGAGGTGGACAGTAGAAGCCACCACCATGTTTATTGAAATGTTTCACCAGGGGCACATAATTGAGGCATGTGAGATCTGCTGCTGCAATGATGAGCCTGTCTCTCATTGCAGTGGCAAATTTCTTTCAAGTTGGTGGCATGCTTCTGAACTGCTGCCATAGACAGCATGCTCATTCATTGGTGCCACAGAGACCTGCCTAAAAAAGCAGTGGTGCCATTGGCCACAACAACACGGCCACACCTCCACAACCTGCTACTCAAGCGAGCTGTCACAAAATGTTGCTTGTGCTGTGCACGCAAGACAACATAAAAAAGGAGAGGCAATGGTTGTAAAGCCAGCAGACACTGACAACTTTCAGTAAGTAAAAGTGATTTAGTACATCAAACTACTGACAGTGCTTTAGATATTGTAACAATGGCTCAAGAAGTGCAGTGATAACACTATATTTATATGAATTTTGAGTTGAGAGGGTGATAATTCACCTTGTGATACACCCATGCATCCACAGCACCTTTGTCATCCTATCCACCACCTCATATGTTGTGGATGTAACCACATCCCGGTACAGTTTCTACTCATATACAACTGTACCGCTCATCATTCACTACCTATCTGATCTACTGTCACATATCGATATAAGCAGTACCACTCCACCACCCCTTCTTGCTTCATCTTCCTTCCATCCCCATTATTACCATGGCCTTTGAACCTTCACTGACCAGCATCTCTTGGATCTGTCAGACCCTCTCCTGCCACCATCTACCATTTCCAGTCTTGTTGAATTCCTGTGTAACATAGCCTCCCTTCTCATATTAGTACATTCTGCAACTGTCACACACCATTCCCTGGTATGTACCTTTCCACCCTCAACCGCCTAGCACGGGACACAAACTGTATCCTTTGTCACAGATCTGACCCTTCTCAATCCTCAACCTCCCCTTACCTGCTATAAGATTTTCCCACAATGACTTGCACCCATCCACTTATTAAGCACTGAGCCCTGCAGACTCCCAACCTCTTCCTCTGTGTCAGTAGAGTACCACCATCATTATCACCTTCTGCTGCTAGTGCCTCATACCTGTTTTAAGCAGTCAACCACCCCAGGAGTTGATCTTGATGTTGCATTGTTGTCATGCTATATTGCTACTCTGCATCCTCTTCACTTCCATATATCCTCCCACCATGTCACCACAGTACAACAGACATAGTCCACTGCCAACCAGCAAGTGTCATCCACGTGTCAGTAATTATCCTAAACCCCATCTGCAGTCTCTGAATCTCTGCATGACCCCTATCCTGTGGCATATGGTACAATAACATATCCTACATAATGTGCCATGTCTATGTGTAGTAGGTTCAGATTGGTAAATAGTATATAGATATTGGTCATTGTTACAGTACCTAATTTTGACAATTTATAGTGATGTTCTGTAATGTAACACAGTAACTTTACCTTACAGATTACCTTGCCAAAATTCATGATGAAGCTGTACTTCTGAGAGAGATTTACCCATCTCACAAAAAGGCAGGAGAACTGTATGTTGATGCAGTTGCCCCTCCACCAGTTACATCTCACTATGTGCATCCATGTAAGGATGAACTCATTAAGAATAGAAAAGCATGTTTCAATAAAACTGTGAACTTGGTCTCAGCCAGTTCCAGAGTTGGCAATATGTTTTGCTGACATTAAACATTGTCATGAATAACACTATTTGTGCCGAAATATGACACCAAGAAAGGACAGAAACATGTATCAGACATTGACAATTCATTTACAGAAACTGATGTTTGCCTGTAGAACAATTGATTTTGGATAATTAAACAGTCATATGATGCAATTTGAGGCAAACTTGAAAATTTAAAATCTACATTTGAACTTTAACTTGTGATAACAGATTTCACATCTGCCTACAAGGATTCTCTGTAAAAGCAAGCAGTTGCTATTCTTTTTTTTATCTGTTGAAAATGTTATACTACTGCATTGTCAAGTTGTTTTGTTAATTGGTAGTGCTATTAAACTAAAGCATTGACATGCATATAAACTGTTAGATATGCACTACATGAAATGTACTAAGATTAACTGTCTAAAGTATAACATGGGTGTGATGCAGTTTAATGAAACATTTTAACATACACTTTACAATTGTACTTCACAGTTCACCTTATGTACCAACATGAATTAAATCCATTATTTAGCAGTTTCTCTCTGCTGTCTTGCAAATGTTTTACTTCAGAAATAATCAAAGTAACTGTCATTGTAATAGTGAACAGACATGGGGCTGGATTCACAAAGGGACATCAAATATAGTGCACAAAGTGTTGGTGGGCAACTGTGCTACTCACAATGCAATAGCCCGTGCTCATTTGAATGTCAGAAGTGTGTGGGTTGGGCACTCCTAACCCCACCCCCAGCAGCAAAAGCCACATGCAGCCGCAGTCACCATAGTGTACTGATACCATCACCACTCTACCACCACACCCACCCACCACCCACTGCAGTCCCTGATCCATGCAATATTACATAAAACTCCCCTTTCTGTACTATATTGGTCCCTCCCACCTCCCAGTCAAGATGCATTTCATAATACATATGAATAAATGTCCTGGTTCAAGAGTGTATTGATCCCTCCACACTCCCCAGTCCCAATTACATGCATAATAACTAAATCAAAAATCATCCACAGTAACATACATTAGTATTCCCTCACCCCTCTATGATCCAGATCACTTTATTTTAAAAAATAAAACCAGTTTCTATAGTGTAGTAGCCTGCTGAACCACACACACACTTTATCATGTACATAACACCCGGCACCCCTAACTACATGCCCACCCCCACCACAACAGTGCTCCCAGTCCGAGTGCAGCACAGCACTGCAAGCACTTCAACACCTGCCCACCTACTGAACTGTCATAACTGAAGTGTGTTCTGTAAGCTGCCATTCACAAAGTGTAAACATTTGTGAATGACAGCTTACAGTATACACTGCAAGACCATTGGTCGACTATGTCAACCAATGTGCTTCTAGTGAATACTGTAAGCTGTAATTCAATTCCAATTCAGTCTGCTGTCAGCCATGGAGTATGGTGGGGTGCTGTGTTGCTCGACAACTGGTGTCACTACCGGGGTGATTTGTCGGGGGTAGCAGAGTGTTATGTACATGATGGAGTTGGTGTGGGGTTGGGGGACCAGTATAGTATAGAACTGAATTTTTTTTTTTAAATAATGTGATCAGGACCATTGAAGGGTGAGGGAACACTACAGTATTGAACTGTGAATGATTTTTAGATTTATGAATTATGATGGTGAGTGGGACAGGGATGGGGAGGGATCACTACACTACTGAACAGGGATATTTTTTTTCTCTGTATTATAATGGGCATCAGGACCAGGGAGGTGGTATGGACCAATACAATGTTGTCCCATCCCCTCCGCACCCTACCGACTGCTTTGCCTCAGAGCAAACACAGCTTGCTCAGACAAATGTTGGTTTGTTAAGTGCAAATATTCTCAAAGCCCAGTTTACCACTGGCAAACTGGTTTTGCTTCAGGTCACAACTTTGTGAATCCTGTCATAGATGTTCACCATCATTAAAATGTGTTTTTTTATCACAAACCATTCAACAATGTAATGTGGCCATACCAGCTACATGATAAATAATTGTAGGCCCTCCATAAATGATTTCATAAAATAGACATTACAAACAATATAAAGAACTGATGAAAACATTATTTATTTTATTTATTTGAGTTCTGGTGACCGGATACGTCCACTGAGACAATACAGTCCCTTTTTCAGGGTCGACCTGGGGTCTTGGTAAAACAGCAGAGAGATAATTGCAAGAATACATTGGTACAAAATACAATGGTAGATAACGAGATACACCAAGTACAATGGCAGACATTGAGGTAAAGCATAGACAATGGCAAAAAACATAGAGATACAACATACAGGTATTTACAAAAATTAGTCAAACAAGGGATAAGTACTTCAAAAGCAATCAAAATTTCAAAGGTACAGTGTATACAATAAACTTAGAGTAGCAACTAAGAGCTAAAGGAAGAAGAGGAGGAGGAGGAGGAGGGGAAGAGGAGGGAGACAGACAATGTGGAAGAGGGGGTTGCAGGGCAGAACTCATGGATGTAGGGCCAAACACATGGATGTAGCTGGTTGAGAAGCACAGAGTTCAGTGAGGGGCAGGGATAAAGGGTGAAGGGAAGGGTGAATCATCAGTTGAAGCAGGAGCAGGATACAGTGACTGAGAGTGAGGCACACAGTTTGAATTGAAACATGGAGGGTGAGGAGCAGGAGAGGACAGAGGTGGGGAGGGATTTCCAGTCTGATGTCGCCACAAAAGAGAAAGACCTATGGGCAGTGGCCAGACATAGTTTTGGAGTAACTAGAAGTGGAAGTGAGGCAGATCATAGGGTGCAGGGAGCTTGTCTTAGCTTGTATAGTCTGACAGAAGCAAGGGGTATGAATTTATGGACAACCTTGAACATGACGCTCAGGGAGGAATACTTCAGTTTTGCCTCATAGGTTAGACAGCCCAGAGAGGAGAGGATGTTGCAGTGGTGAGAGTGTGCATTTTCCCCCAGGGCAAACCTCCCCACCCTATGATAAGCCTGGGTGAGAAGGGTCAGGGAGGAGGGATTTGCAGAGAGTATTAATGGAGCACCATATATTAGGAGTGGCAGGAGAGATGCAGTAGCTATCTTATGGCAGGAGGCAGTGGAAAGAAAGGGATGGATGCGAGGAAGGAGACCAAATTTCTGATACAAGGATTTGGAACCCAGGAGACATGCAGGCTACAGGTGAGAGCAGTGTCCAACAGGATACCCAGACATTTGAAGGACTGGACACACTCAAGCATATCACCATTGTTCAAGCTAATGCTAAGAGGGGAGAGAGGAGACTTGATGGAGGGTCAATGAGTAAATACCATGCTTTTAGTTTTTTTCATATTAAGAATGAGATGATTGCAACTGAACCAGTTCTCAAGGGAAACAAAGTCAGATGCAAGTTCTCTGCTAATTAGATCAATAGGGTGGAGCGATAGATGATTGCATCATCTGTGTAGAGGTACACAGAAGCCCCTCTACAAAAATTGGGCAGGTCATTAATGAAAAGAGAGAATAATAGAGGACCCAAAATGGATCCCTGAGGGACACCATTAGTGATGGGCCTTAGGCCAGAGACTGATCCAGCCCACTTAACCCTTTGAGAATGACAGGACAGAAAGTCATTAACCTAGTTTAGAGCACCAGAGTCGGGGCCAAGGACATGTAGCTGTTGGAGGAGAAGACCATGACTGACCAGGTCAAATGCTTTTGTGAGGTCAACAAATATGGCACCATTAGCAAAGCCTTTATCCATTGCATGGAATATATCAGTGGTAACTTTTATCAGGGCTGTTAGGGTGCTGTGTTTCCTCCAGAAGCCCTGTTGACATATGGAAAGTAGATTGTCATATTCCATATAGTCTGGGATATGGTTATACACTATTCACTCTTGAATTTTGGCTAACAGGCAGAGGATGGAAATTTGTCTATAGTTTTCTACTGCATTGTTGGGCCCTCCTCTGTGCACTGGAATGACCACTGCCACTTTCCACTTATCAGGAATTGTACAAGAGAGGAAAGATCGACTGAACAAGTGACAGACAGGATGAGCAAGCGTAGGGGCACCTAATTTAAGAAATGTTGGCTCATGTGTGTCATGTCCAGGGGAGCTCTCTGATTTTAAGTTGAACAGAAGCTCCCGTACCTCTTTGAGGGAGGCCAATTTCAGATGGAAAGCAGGCCAAGCACCAGTGGAACTTGGTGGTGATTAGTTAGGGGGAGCAGAAAGGGGGTTATAGAAGAGTGAGGTACAGTATACTTGTGAAGATCCATAAAAAATTTTTTTAATCCAGATACAATGGACATGGGGTCAGCAAGGGTGGCATCACTGATAACTATGGAGCAAGGGAAACCTGTAGACTTTCCTTTCACCAGGGAGTTAACTTGCCTCCAGAATTCTTTCTAGTTGCAAAGGTGCTCCATTTGATGGGATTGGTAATGGAGACATTTGGCTTTATGGAGTGAATTTTTGCATTTGTTTCTGAATTGCCTGTAGACTTGTCAGTCATGAGGGAGTCCACTCCTTTTATAGGTCTGTCAGGCTATATCACGGAGGGACATAAGCATTCCAATATCCTTAGTAAGCCAGGGAGCTTTGACACCCTTTGATCTACATTTTGTCAGTGGGGCATGGTAATTAATAATTTGAGAGAGGGTGGAGACAAAGAAATCCAGGGCTAGATTTACATTGGGAAGAGTATTAATGAGGTGCCAGTCAGCATCATTAATGGATGTAACAAAGCTTCCTACATCAAACCTAGACATGTCCCGAACCATGGAGACCTTGGGGGATGGGTAGGGATAATTGTTCCTCTAAATACAGAAAGTAGAGGAATGGTCACTGATACAGTCAGAGAGGACACCAACAACTTTTATCTTCTAGGGGCAGTTAGTGAATATCTAGTCAAGCAGGGTATGTTTTCGAGACTTGGAGTTATGACCGGTAGGATCCTGTAGGAGTTGTGCCAGGTTGGCATAAGCAAGAGAGGCATGCAGTTTGTCTGAATCAATGTGGAACCAGTCAATATTAAAGTCTCCACACAGTATAAGATCATGGCTAAGGAGATTTGCAAGATAGGGAAGAAAGGAGGGCAGACCTAGGGAAGCACTATTGGGTGGCTAGTATGCACATCCAATGATAAGTTTCTTGACATTTCCAAGTGTTATGGAGATGAAAAGGGATTCAGCAGTAGATATGCTCACATCAGGAGCAGGGAGCTCAAGTACATCCAAATCAGACCTAAAGTAGATAAGGACACCACCTCCCCTTTTACCTAGCCTGTTGTTTCTGAGGCAGTTATACCCAGGTACAGCTACCTTGTGCTGTTTAACAGTTGGTTTGAGCCAGGATTCTGTAATACATCAGATGTCGGGAGACATCTGCATGGCCCATACCTCAAGTTCAGCCATTTTTAGGGCAGAGACTTTGGATGATTATGTGTGCAATTTTTAGAACTTTTATCAGGGGTATGGTAGTAGAGAAGTGGGCGAGGGTAGGGCAAGGGGGTCCAGAGTTGAGCTCAATGTCCCCAGTGTGGGCAAGAAAGAGAAGAATGGATAAATGAATCCAGGCTGAGGCACAGGAAGAAAGCATTACAGTGCAAGTGGTATTACAAGATAAGCAAAGGCATTTACAGAGCCAGAGCCCAAGGAGAGATGAGCCCGGCTTTGGAACACATGGGATGTATAGCAGGGCACAAGAGGATTCCGGCTGGATGTGACATGGAGGGGGAGGAGTACAACTGGGAGAAGAGTGGTTTTAATGCCACAGCATTAATCTGATCAAGACAGCAGCAAAGAAAAAGAAGCAAGACAGACTAGCCAACTTAGGTGACCCATAACAGGGGCACGTGAAAAAAGGATTCACAGAGAAAATTACAGAGTGGCACAGATTAGCACAGGGATAGGATAAGAGGAGGGGTGAATGGCAGTAGAAGGTAGAAGAGGGTAAGCAATTCTGTGGGCAGTGCTAGACTAGGGACAACACAAGGAAGCAGGGGAAACTGGGCCCAGGTTAATTTACAGGAAACAACTAGCAGGGGAGCAGATTTAGACAAACAGGTCAGCAATAAGTCACAGCACCACTAAATGTACAGAGTAGAGGCAATACAGACCCAAGTGGGACTGATCAGGGAAGCAGATCTAGAAAAGGAGGTCAGCAAAGTCATAGCACAACTAGCTGTATAGAGTAGGGGCAACTCAGACCCAAGTAGGAGAGAAAGGCAGGTGCATCCAGACTGATGGAGCACCAGAAGGAAGTTGATGTTTAGTAGCTGATTGCCTACTGGATAGGTTGTAGGAAGCCAAGAAAGAACAAAAGGAAGACAAGGGCATGGCCTATTGTGTATTTAATAGAGGCTGGGGTCGGGGTAGGCAGGCAGAATGAAAAATACAGATGTCAATGAAAAGCCACAAAATCTGGCAAGCAGAAAGCCGAGGAAGACCAATATGTAAGTATATTAATGATATTTTAGAAATTAGGCACCTGCTTGACACTAGTCGGGGAGAAAACGGAGGAGAGAGAACAGAGCTAGAGGAAGGAGGAATCCTAGCTGGGAGAATACGCTTGTCAGGAACTAAAGAAGCTGAAAACTATGAGTCTGGGCGGCAGACAGGCAGTGAGAAATAGGTGGGCAGATCAAGTCGGGGGAGCAGTACAAGATGGGAATGCACTTGGCAGGTGTTAAGGGTAGCTGTCACTTTGAATTAGAGAAGCAGAGAGGCAGAGAAAGAGTGTGGAGGGATGAAAGCGCTAGAAAGAGGAGTTACACTAGATAGAGAACGTGCTTTGCAAGAGACAGTGTTGCTGTCACTTTAAGCTTGAGCAGCTGGCTGGCAGTAGTCTGTAGGAGTGCACTAGTAAGCCGGGGTGGGGTTTAAGTGTATTTAAACAGGACCGTGGGTGGCATGGGTGGGGAGGGGGGTGAAAATCAGGTCCTAGGGCTCCTTCCTGGAGATAATCAGTCCCCAAGGGAGAGTCCGTACCTGGGCTTCTGTGAGGTGCTGGTGGTTTTGGACCAAGACCATGGATGGCAGTCTGGCAGGTTGGGTTCATCAGAGAACCATGGCTCTGGATCCCGGACCACCTGAAAAAAGAAGGACGGGGGAGTTTAAATATGAGAGGCAGGGGGTAGGGCTGTTTGCGGAGCAAAAAAGAAATGCAAGATTCTCATGTGTACAGTATATGTAGAATGCCAGGGACAGTTATTATTTCTGATGTGAAACAACTCTAGAAGAAAAGATTTCAATTTTGTGAATGTTTCAGAAAATATAATACAGAAAAGAAATAGAGATACAAATTTGGTATGCATTGTTGCACAGCTGATTGATGAATTGAACTGTATTACAAGACAAGCAGCATTACATGGGTACTATTGGTGCGATTGATATGGGTGTGACAATAGTCAAAACAAACATCTTCACTGACTGCAGATTACAAGGTTTGTAGAGGGTGGTCAGCTGCAACATGTAAGATGGGCATAGGTTAAAAAAAGTTGCTGACTGAAGCACTGCAGTTTGGTTAGATTTCAATGTCTTGCCTGGAAGGGATTTTTAAACTAAGAGAAGGAAGGGACACATGAGGACATGATATTAGACTACAGCTGTTAAGGTTCAGCAGGGAGGTGAGAAGATATTTTCTCACTAAGAAGGTTGGGACCTGGGGGAGATGCATTACAGGCAGACATGATATCAAGCAGAATAGTGTTGGGCTTCTGAAGGGGATTGGACAGTGCAAGGTATAGGGTCAAGGGAGTTGTGGCAAGGAAGGGAGGGACAGCTACAAAACAAGGACTGCTGGCTGTATACAGTAACTAGTCAGTTTTGGTAGACCATAAGGTATTTGTCTGATGTCAACTTTCGTATCTACGTAAGTCATGACATACTGGATATCCCTAAGTTATGCAACTGTATAATTGCTGTTGATGTTGTTTTTTTTGGGGGGTGTGCATGAGCAACAATTGTGAAAGCCCAGCACTGTAATGTTGCTGACCATGCAAACACAAAGTAGATTGTTTTGACTGAAGGCAGGACACAGACCTGGAATCATACTCAGAGCATGATATGGGGAATAGTGGATAATACAGGTTATAATAGTTTGACTGCTCTATACATCCTGGGATTTGGAGAAATGTGAAATTAATTTAATTTAAAAAACATGGATTTTGGTGGCACCTACAACATTGTCTCTGTGGTGGGTCACTTCAGTTACGGGGCACTACCAGATGATCAGCTATGTACTACTCCAGTAACACGTGACACACTACAAGTATGCTTCAACGCAGAAACAGCAATACAACATGGAAAGCATTACACTGTATGATCTGCAGTCCCTGTCTTGTTAATACATGTGATTTGCTAGAACTTCACATAATTAAGAAAATATTTACGTAATGGAACATATTTTTATGAGTCCTTTTTTATTGCTGTTCTAGAGGTGGAAGAAATCTGATGCATTGATCTGAAGGGAAGACCTCACAAGTTGCTGAAACAGCACATGCTAGCAGAATTCTTCTGTTATGTTACCCAGTCTTTGCCATATCCACCAAACAAATTTTCGGTAGGCAGCATGTCTGCATAACCTGATGAAAAAAAAAAATTGTGAGACAAATTCTTAACAGTATAATACATATTAAAAATGGTCTGCATCGGGGTTAGAAGAACAATACTTTGATTACTACACAAGCTTGATGTGAAACATTCATCAGCACATTACAATACAGGAATACTGTCTTGTTGTACTTATAATTTACAAGGTCAGAACTGCTTGCAGTAATGTTTTATCAGTTTATATAGACCATAAAATAATTGAAGTATATTGCAATTTATCATCATGACAATAACTCTTTATTCATACTGTATATATCACAGGTTACATACATAATTACAAATATGTTACTGTACATTCATATACTGCACTATTCAAAGAGATACTACCTTCTGCCTCACTATTTGACACAGGCTGTGTGTCCTGAGTTGTAGACAATTTAGTACCAGGTTTTACCTAACATTGGTAAAAACACTGCTTTGTTGCCTTCACCCTGAATAATATATGTGGAGAATACTACCTAGTTTGGTATAGCCTATGGGAAGTGATAGCCTCACACCAAATCACCTATTGTCCAATTAGTCAGAAATAGGACAGAACTATATGTAGTAATTGACATACAGTTGGCAACTAACATTACTGATATGCTCAAGCCCTGTGCACTTACCAAGGTCTTGACTTCATCAAACCACTTTGGACACCATGTAGAACAGTGTTCAGTAGGCATGCATTTGCACATTTAAATTCACTTAAGCACATCAACATTGTGTACACCACTAATGCTTAATAAACATTCATTACACTGCTAGCAGTTTTTCATTGGCAATCTACTCATTCACTGGTGTGTCATCATCGAACAAGGGACCCTCCAATGACCGGTTCTCATAAAACAAAACTCGAATAACATCTTCATTAAGGCAGTTGCTCTTAAAGAATTCATTGTCTGTGACACAGGAAACATTGCCCTCCACACATTGCTCGGTGTCCAGGTCAATGTCCTGACAACAAAGACATTTATGTCTTGTAGGCATGACACTACACATACTGCACTTACATCTAAGTAGGAAAAGTAAAAAAAAAAAAAATAAGATATAACACACTCAGAGGTTGCACATATTGTTCATTGTGTAACATGTACTTAGTACACATGCTAACCCACTTCAGTATTCTGTGGTTGAAATCACAGTACAGCCACTATGTAATTGTAAAAGGCAGCACCCATTGTTTGGTGGAGCAGTACTACAGTGGTAGTGATGAATAATGACAATTGGTGTCAGGGTATATATACTCGTGTGATAAGGTTTGCAGATACCAGTTGAGAAAACATGTATGCAATGGCTGTAATCCCACCAGAGCCAGTTGTCAAGTGTCACATGCAGCCAATAACATGGCTGTAATTGTATAGCTGTTTTATACCAGACGCCACTAGACAGCATGCTTCCTCCAACCCACTGTAGTGTACTGTTTGGTATCCCGTGAGGAGGGAGGGAGCATGGGGAAGGGCACTGTCCATAATGGCAACTCATTCCCTGCTAAATCCCTGACGACAATGGGAGGGTAGGGCAACTGGATGGGGGGGTGGGAGAAATGGGTGACAGGATGTCGCTATATGTACTCATATGCAGGGGGGAGCTAGTGCGGTGAGTGTGGGCTGGGAGGGAGTGGAGAATCTGTAGGGTGTGATGGTGTGGTGGGTTGTCGAGCCTCGTTGTGGCATTGCAGGTTGGCCTGTGGTTGGGGTGGGTGAGGTACCGGGTTCAGGACGCTTTTCCGATTTTATTGTGCCCAGCCCAAACCTTTAATTTTACAAGTCCCCCCCCCCGGAGTTGAGAATCCTTTAGTAGGCTGTGTGGAAAGGGGCACAGCCCTTAGAAAGCATTGACCGATATGTCCCTGTGCCATTGCCCCAGCACTGGGGTGTCAAGAGTGCCAAAATTGTTTTTGGCACTCTGACTGTGCGATAATGGTGATCACCTTTAGGCATTCGCCGTTATCACATAGAACCGTACCGTTTACCCACTATGTATCTGTGACCTTAGTTTGATCGGATAGTAATACGGTGGCAGGGGTGGATAATGACCAATGGGTTAGTGCAAGTAGGAAGAATCAGGGGCATTAAAGACAAATAGTGGGAGCAGGTTGTTAACACATGTATGCAATGGATCTAATCCCACCAGAGCCAGAAGGTAACTATTACATTCAGCAGGGATCATTGGTGTCACTGAATGGCTGCTTTATACAAGACAACCATGGATGGCATGATGCCTCATCTGAGCAAATTCAGTAATCCATGGTTGACATCACAGTACAGTAACTATGTAACTGTGACATGCAGTACACAATTTCTGATGGCTCTAAACCTACCAGAGAGAGTTGGTAACTGCTACAGGCAGCCGGGAGCATCAGGTGTAACCGAAGGCCTGCTTCATACTGAACAGTCCTGGAGGGCATGTTTCCAGAAATTCAGTTTTGCACAGCAAGCTGTAAATCCCACTATAGCAGCTATGTGATTGTCACCAGCTGTGTGCACATTTTTCTGTGGTACTAACTCAATGGCAGTGGCGAATAATGTAGAATGGGGTACGACTATATAAGATTAGACATGTAAAGAGCAGACAAATAGTAACACCATGTTTCCCATTTACAGGTTGATAACACAAGTATGCAATGGCTCTAATCCCACCAGAGACACTTGGTTCCTATTATATGCATCAGTGAGCGTCAATGTCACTGAATGCCTGCCTTACTCTGGAAACCCCTGGACAGCATGCTTCTGCCTCCAACCAACTTCAGTATTCTGTGCTTGTCATCACAGTATAGCTACTATGTAACCGTGACATGCAGCACCTAATTAATGATGTGGTAGAAATGTGGGGCAGGGCAGGATAATGTCCGATTTAAGCCGGGTAATATAGGATGTGACAGGGAAAGTGCCAATAAATAGTGTGAGCAGGTAACGACTATTCAATGACTCTAAATCCACCAGAGCCAATTGGTAACTGTTATATGCAGCCGGGAACATCAGCATAACTTATGGCCTGCTTCATACTGGACAGCCCTGGAGGGCATGCTTCCTGAAAATCATTTTCAGACAGCAAGTTGTAAATCCCATTTTTGTAGTTATGCAATTGTCACCTGCTGCACTCACATTGTTGTGTGGTAGTACTCCAGTTGCAGTAACTGATAATGTACAATGGGGTAGGGGTATGTAGGATTGGACATGTAAGGTGCAGACAAATAGTGACACCATATCTCCCAGTTTCATGTTGTTAAAACATGGATGCAATGGTTATAATCCCACTAGAGCGAGAGGGTAGCTATTACATTCATCAGAGAACACTGGTGTCACTGAATGGTTGCTCTCCACCAGACATCCATAGATGGCGTGATGCCTCATCTTAGAAAATTCAGTAATCCATGGTTGATGTCACAGCACAGCCACTATGTAACTGTGACATGCAGTACACAATTTCTGATGGCTCTAAACCCACCAGAGCCAGTCGGTAACTGTTACAGGCAGCCGGGAGCATCAGTATAACTGAAGGCCTGCTTCATACTGGACAGTCCTGAAGGGCAAGCTTCCAGAAGTTCAGTTTTGCAAAGCAAGCTATAAATCCCACTATAGCAACTATGTGATTGCCACCTGCTGTATGCATGCTTTTAAGTGATCCATTGCTACCTCAATGGCAGTAGCAGATAATGTACAATGTGGTAGAGCTATATAGGATTACACATGTAAATTGCAGACACACAGTGATAGTATGTTTCCCAGTTAGGAGTTGATGATAGATGTGTGCAATGGTTCTAATCCCACCAGATCCAGTTGGACAATTACTGATGGGGTAGTACTACTGGATCATTTGCAACTATGTAACTGTGAAGTGCAGTGTACATTTTTTCTTTGATGCGTTACTACTACATTTACAGGGAGGATAATGTACGATGGTGTCAAGGTACATAGGATGAGACAGGAACAGTACAGAACTAAAATAGGAGCATGTTTCCACACATACAAGTTGATGAAAGCAGTATGCAATGATTCCAATCCCACCAGAATGACATGGCGGATAATGTTCCATGATGTCGGGGTAGCATTACTGTAACTAAAAACCACTATTGTATGCATTGGTTGCAGAACACACAGAGCCACTCAGCGACTGTGAGTGTAAATATCACCTCAGACAGAGGGCAGTGATGTCAATATATGCAGTAAACACTGTTTGGCAGATTAGCTTCAGACATGTGACACTGAATTCAAAACCGCGCAAAGTGTAGCATGACACACAAACGTTACAGAGACAAAGGCAGTATATGTGTTGTCAAACACATTTCCATAGAAGTTACTATTAGAGGTAGAGGACACCAGATCAGCTAACCTAAAAAATCAATTTGCAATTCAATAAATTATGTATATAAGTGTACTACTGGGAACAATAGCATCATTGAGCAGATGTGGTGTAATACAACATTGAGATTCTAACTTAAAATGTACAAAAAAGTAATAATCTTCAAGACAGATCAGCAGACCAGTCAGAAATAGGCTCAACCATCACATCACCTTCTCCTGCACTACACTCGGAGCCTCTGTCTGTCTCAGATGAGTTACTACTTTGGTAAACTGGTGCAGATGTACGAATAGGCTCGTACATGTATGGCTGGATATCAAGACTTAAGTTAACCTGAAGCTCAGGGAATTCAGCCATTGTGGACTGCACAGTGCAAAGCCACATGAAATACTGAAGCTGTCAGTGTGCTCAGACTTGCCATGTCTCTTCGTTAATGTCACTTGGCATGCTTGTGCTTGCAACTAATTAACAGGCAGCACGAAATACAAACACTGAAAGTGGCATAAACAAATACAAATTACTCAAAAAATATAGCACTTTAGAAAGATTCAGTTAGTCAGTCATGATCATGGATTCCAGCTACAGCAAACAACACAGGATTTATTTTCAAAGCATAATTGAAAGGCTATGCCTGTAGTTATGTGGGGGAAGAGCTCCTCCCCCACATCCTACATAAACAAGCAAGCAACTGCCACTCTGCTTAGTGCGAGCTGCACTCACTTGTGGTGCTGCTGGTGCTCGGCTGCTCTTTCCTCCCTCTGCTTTGCCCCTCCATTCCCTGTTTGTTTGTCCGTCTCCGTTTGGTTCCTCTCCCTCACTCCTCCATTGCGTGCTGTTTTTTTTTTGGTCCCTTCTTGGGGATTCGCTTTCTTCTTCGCTTGCTTCATTGTTCCTTCTCTCTCTACCCGTCTGTTTTACTGCTGCATTATTTCTTCCTGCTTCTGCTTCTGAGCAGCCGTTACCATGCTACGCCGAGTCCACTACCTACAGCCTGCTTGTATTTTGCCCCTGGAGCTTCAGATTTACCTATACCTTGCACAGTTTCTTACCTCTGCAGCCAGTCGCCACTTCCAGTCTGAGTTCCGTTGCCTTGGTGCTTTACTATGGCTATCCGCAGTTCTCAGCCTGCTCCCCTACCCATCAGCTCACACATCACTCATTACCTCCTTTATATTTAGTTGTATATTGGTTCAGCGCACTAGGACTGGGACATTACTGGCTGCTGCTCACTGTCTATCACAATACCTCCTTAGCAAACACTTGTCATGCATACCTTGGCCTAAGGATGCAGCACTCATTTCAAGAGGCATTTATTGCAGCAATGCTAGCTTCCCAGAGGGAAGTGGAGTGTACACTTCCATCTTCAGTCTTATTTCAGTCCAGACTGACAAAGCACTGCTTTTCATCAGTGCACTGTTAATACACTGCACTGACTTTCTGCTACACTGTTGTACCACTGCTCAATCTTTCTTATGTTTTGATGCACACTGTAAGAGCACTGCAAATAATTATTAGATTTTCATGCACGCTTCTTTAGCACTGTATTTCCTTCACAAATTGTTGCTGCACACTGCAGTAGTACTGGCAACACTTTATAATTTTTATCACACTTCTTTAGCACTGCATTGTCTCAGCAATCTGGTTACCCTTACTGGATTTGTCACAATGGCATTACAGTGGTATAGCAATGGCAATACTGTGGTCAGCTGAAAAATCCACAATAGTACTACCCAGTGGTACTCTGGTATCACAGTGGTAGGCGATATATAGATTTTCCTCTGTGCATTGGTAGTGCATTGGCAGAATGGTATCCCTATGGCATTTTTTACTATTTTCTCTGTCTCTCACACATACACTGGTAATACAATAGTATCACGAAATTTTGAGATTTTTGTCAGCTCCCACAAATACTGGTACACTGGTAGCACAATGGTACTGCATTATTTTGATATTTCAGTATTTGGTACCTCTCACAGCAACCCTAGACTCATGTGGTGGCACAGTGGTACCAGTATTAATCTCATCATACTCTGTACTCTAACGTATTGTTAAGATAAATTACATTATCAACCTCATGGAGAACAGCTCTCAATTCCATATTTGTATTTGTTCACTTGTCTTTATCTTACTGGTAATGGACTGTTATTGTTCACATAGACCAGAACATTCAAAGAGCATTTGCGATCGCTAAATGGGTAAGTGACTATCAAACAACAATTTGCACCCCAAAAACAGGGTAGGATCACAAAATGATATCTTGAATAGCATAATTAGTGAGTCTCTGGCCAGTTGGTAAATGTTGCCTCCCTAAACTAGGTAGTATCACCTCTGCCTCCTACCACTGCCCCTTTGAGCTCCCACCATCAGTAATATCACACTTCCCTTGGTGTTCAGTGGTGCTGCTGTCCATTCCATACATTGAAAACTGCCAATAACTACCTGCCCACCCAGTCCCACCACTCGCACCATTCATGGCCCCCACCATATGTTTACGCACTCTCCCCACAGTGGCAATTGGCACAGACACTCTGCTAACCTCTGTGACCAACTGAGGACAGGACACCAGTTTTGTGCTCATGTGCCTACTGTATAAACAGCTGTGTACAGTTAGCACATGATTGTGAACTATCATCCATTTTGTGCCTGATCAAGGAGCTGTGAGGATGGTCTGTGCCAAATGTGGAAGGGTGTCAAATATATAGTAAGGCTGGGGACCAGAGGGTAGTATTTGCTGTAAGAACTAACTGGGTCATGGTGGGGACTTTGGATATACAGGGGGGCAAGGACTTTCACTCAACACACCACTGCTCACTCTACTATCAGGCCCTATGCTGGCTTCCCCCATCAGCCCAACAGACCTATCTCCTGGCCAGCACAGTCAATAAGGCCATCCAAAACTGAGCTACCGCTCCACAATCCCACCTTCTTTGGCCAAAGGTGTTTGTTCTAGAGCTCTGCCTCACTGCTGGCCCCATGCTTGAGTGCCCCCTAGTCTCCACCCGTATGGGTAAATGTGCATTCTCATCTGCAGCCCCTTTCCTTTGGAATAACCTGCCCACTCCACTTAAGCACCACTGACTCTCCAGGACTCTTCCACACTCTCCTTGGATCTCACCTTCTGTCCTCCACTACTTGCTCTTGCCCTCCCAACTTATTATCATGCCTCTACTTCCCTTCCCTCCTTTTCCTTCTTGGTCCATACCTACACTGCCATGATGCACTTTTTCCTTTACTCATCTCAGATCATGCCTAATTTTTATTACAACTTGGCTACTACTGTACCTGCTATTGTCAAAAATGTTATTTATCCATTGTGCTGCAAGTTTATATATATCTTCATATAAATATCCTGTATATTTTTACTTCTATCTATTGTATGCCTTGTCCCAGCCTCCTTTGTACTTGCTTTTATTCCTGTGCCATCCTCAATGGCCCAGGTCATGCCTGAAAATGGTTCTCAGACCAGTGCACCTACTTGGTAAACAAATTAATGAGTAAATAAATAAATGGAAACCACTGAACATCAGGGATAGTAACAATCTACTGTATACCTGTGGGGTGATTGTAGGATGGGGTAGGATTGGAGAACAGGTAAATTAAGAACCTGGACCTGTGGGATAATTAGGGGAAGGGGCCCAATGGAAAGTGTTTCTCAGGAGGGCTCTTTGGTGGTGTAACTCCCAGGATACATTTTGCCTGGTGCTGTAATGTGGCCTGTGCTGTAATCGGCATCAGCAACATGGCTGTCACACCAGCATGGGTGAACCCTTTCTCCACACCCTCCTGAGTGTCAACCCTATAACAGGTTTTGGTGGCATCTGTGAAAAGACATACCTTCCCATTCAGTTCTTCTGCAATTTCACTTATGAAGACACTGAAAAGGCCCACTCCTAGTACTGAGTCCCACCCTGCACCATGCCTTTAACCAACTGTTGAAAGCCGTGTGGAGAGTCCTATCTTCTCCCAAGATGTATATAGGCAACCTTTTGGCAAAAGCCACCATGCATGCTTGAGGACCCTCCCCCTATCCCTGAAATTTCCCTGCACTACCGCTACCCCATCCCTTGCTAGGTCATTTGTCCCCAGGTGGACAAGGACATCTAGCTCCCTCTCATCTCCTGCTGCCTAATGATTCACCGTATCTGCTCTCATCCCTCCAAGCCAAAGTACCTCTCAGGTATTTCACCTCCCTCTCCTTTACCCCACCCTGCTCGCAAATCTATCCCCCTAATTAAGTCCCCCACCAGCAGTTGCTTCCTATTCAGCTGGGGCCTCTTCCTCCCTCCTTGTAACTGTGAAGTGGTCCATGGACAGTGCTTTCCTTGGGGAAGGTTTTTCCAGGGGCCGAAAGAGTGGTTCAGCTGCAGGGAGAGTGGTTGGCTGGGTAGGGCCCATTTCAGATGCAGGGAGAGTGGTTAGTAAACAAAGCAGGTGAACTGAAACTCTGACAAACAAACCGGCACAGGGGCAGAAAATTCAAGCCCCACAGGAAAGAGCACAGTGAGGGCTACAATAGATCATTTACTGGAGAAGTCTCAGGTCAGGTGAAGAGGACATAGAGAACAGGTAGGCATCAGAAAATGATGCTTGGGGGGCAGCGGACAGACATGGACTCATGAAGGCATGCATGGGAACTACGGATGCCAATGCTGGGGGGTGCAAAAGCCAGCTTAGGTAGGTGGACACTGACCTGTAGGTAGAGTGCACAACACACAGGGACCCCTGCATCCCTGCATGTTGGACAGCAGGGAAGTGTATAATGGAGCATAGCCCCACTGCAGCACAGTAGCTGATAGGGGCATAGGACACTGTGGACACAGAACTTGAATGTGAATATGGTGCACAGCACAGACTTGAAGCACTGGGACTGTGGGCAGACAGTTGCACTACAGTACTGGTACAAACCACCCACAGACAAGTAGCAGCTGCCGCAGGTGTGGCCCATGGAGTGTGATATGCAAATGAAGTGCAATCACACCCGCATGCCTGAGCTGGAACCAAAGCCGGTCATGTTGCACAGTCCTCTGGCACAATGGAGGACAGTGTGGAAGCCATGGAGGGGCCAGGGTGCTCAACTGCAACCCCAACGACATGGACAATCTGTGAGGTGGTACCATCCAGGAAGGGAAGGGAAAGTCCAAGCTAAATGTGAATGGCTGCCTCCTGGTCCATGAATGGACCAGCAATGAGTCAGTGTACTGTTTTTTTAACATATTATATTTTTCACCTGCTGCGGCACACACTCCGGCTTGGGGCATCCAGCAACCAGTTCCACCCACCTGGAGAGCTGGGTAGCTCAAACTGCACCCAGGAGGATCAGGGATGGCCATCATGCCATCTTGCTGGAGGGCTCCCCCTCTGCCTCTACCAGCCAGGACAGCCCCGGACCCTCCTCAACAGGACTCCACCAAAGTCCTTCAGGTGGCTCAGAGCATAGCCATCAAGCTGCAAGGTCATGCCCAGCCTTTTTCTTTCAATTGGCCCCAGTAGCATGGATGTGCAATGACATCCAGGAGCAATGTACTGACATCTGCCGTGCTCCCCATAGTGTCACTGACACTAGTAGTGCCCCTGGGCATCCCCAGGGGGCTGCTACAGCACAGTGAAATTCCCCAGTCCACCCCAGGACTGGGAAAGCAGTCTATGGATGTTAGACCCCAGTCATCCCCTGCTGACCCACGACAGCCTAGGCTCAATCCTGAACCCAGGTCACTGGCATGGCACAAGTTATGGCATCCAGCACCTTAACCCTCAGCACCACCAGGACAGCCTGAGACAGTTTAATGTTGCTGCCAGTACCATAAGTCCAAGTTCTGCCTTGGCCAGGCCATCACACTGCTCCAGGATGGCCTGCACCACCTAATGAAAAAGAATGAGCACAGTCATGCTCTGGAGGTGACAGATGCTCTACCAGCACAGGTGTTGGCTGGCATCAAGTAGAAGACACACAGCACCATGGCTAGCCCCGCATAGCTACTGCAGAGTGAGGCAACTGCAAAGACCACTGAGCTGTGGCAACAGTTGCCAAGCAAGAGGGCCCTGCTAGAGACTGTGAACAAGACCCACCGCAAGGACCTCTCACCAGAACCAGTGATACTGGCTGACCTCACTATCCCCAAGCAGCTACAGACGGTGACTGGATGGCCATGGTACAGCAGGATCACCAGCAGCACCACCCACCAGGTCCTTCTACTCACCACAGAGGACAACATCAGGAACCTGGCACAAGCACCCTTCTGGGTGATGGATGGTACGTTCAAGACTGTGCCACACCTGTTCACTCATTGTACATCATCCATGCACCCATGGGGATGGGCCCTAACAACCTCGTTATGTCATTGGTGTATACACTGATGATGACAAAGAGCATGTAATGTTCTGCACCTTGTTCCAGGAGCTGAATAAATATGTCAGTATACAGTCCTGCACCCTCAAACCACCTACGATCATCACTGACTTTGAGCAGGCTGCGATCAATGTCTGCAAGATGGAATTTCCACAAGCCATACACAAGGGATGCCTGTTCCACTTTGGGCAGATTGTGTGGCGGAAGGTCCAGAGCTTTGGCCTTGCACCACAATACAGAAGTGACCCAGACTTCAGCCTGAAGATCCATGAACTCGTGGCCCGTGCCCATTTCCTGGACAGGACATTCCAGCAGCATTCAGCCTCCTGAAGTCAACCATTCTGCCCAATGCCACCACACTCTTCTATTGTTTCGAGCAGACACATGTGCTGGGCAGGATATGGCTGTACAGTAGGGTGACCAAGGTGCCCACAAGATACGACCCCATGTTCCCACTCAGCTGTGGTTGGTTGCGGATCTCAATGAGCGAGGTATACCGTGGACCCAAAGCAATGTCAAGACCTGGCATTGCCATCTCCATGCCCTGCTAGGGAAGGTGCATGTAGGGGTTATGACAATGCTAGCAGAGCTCCACAGGGAACAGCAATGGACCTATGTCACCAGGGAAGGCATTTGTTGTGGACTGCCATGGACACCACCCAAGAAGAGCTTGGTGGAGTGGATAAGGATGGTACTAGCATCCAAGGACAAGGGCAAGCTGCTGAAGTTCCTCTGTGGCATGGCACCCAACACCACCCTGTAGGGTTTCCATAGTGACTTGGCACCTGACAGTTGTACACTCACAGTACACATCATGCACAGCCACCAGGTTGCCACTGTGGCCCCCTACTGTTGAATAAAGTTTCACCCCCACATTTAACATGCAACCCAACCTGGTGGTGATGTCTCATCACAACGCTGCTGGGTATCACTAAGCAGCCCACTGCACACTGCCACATCTGCACTGTGTGTCGCATGTCGCACAGGCCTGACTCTATGTGAGTCCCCCCAAAATCCTTTCAGCTGTTCATGTGTGCCACACGTTGCACAGGTCTGAAGCTGTGTGAGTGCCCACCAATCCTTCCAGCTGTGCAACTGTGTGGTAACAGCATTCCCGCAATGGGCCCTTGTGGAAACCCCCACAACACACCTGGCAGCCTTCATGCCACAGTGGGCTCCCATGGCACAGGCCCCCCCAAACACCTCCAGACTTTTTTCTGTGTGGTTACTGCAGGCCCATAGTGGGCTAGCATGAAACGGCCACATGCACACATGGCACGATTGGTGCGATGGCATGCTGCTCTGTGTCCTGGTATCCACATGTAGTGTTGCTGTGGACCATTTACTGGTGCAGCTATCCATGTTCTCGCTGTGCCACTCTGCTGTGTGCCTGCAATGTCATGCATGCACCAACCAACAGTCATGGTATTCCAATTCCTTCATGCATGCCCAGCTGGCTGGCTGTCAGCTGACATAATCATGCATGCAGGGATGCACGGACAATCCACCATGCTGCCTGGGATGGCTGGTCAACACACTGGGGCATGCACGGCTATTTGTTTCATCCCTGTCCCATGGATGGTGAGACAGTCATCCTTACCAGGGGGTCTGTGATCAGGTCAGTGTGTCCTCAGAGGGTGCACCACATAGGAGTTGGGTGTTTTCACATCATCCATGCTGTTCAGTAGTGTCTCAGGTCCTGGGATGGGTGGTGTAGGTTGGGATCGGGTACTTCATGTGTTTGTGGAAAATCCACTCAACAGCCACACAGCATCCCGACCTCCTCTGGCCTGACAGTGTGTCAGGTGCTGTACTAGGTCAGGCTACTGTGTGTTGGGCTGCTGGGGCTGTTGGGTTGTTTTGTGTGGGATGCAGCATGTCAGATTAATAAGTGCTGGGATTATAAAAGGGTACCTAGCAGGGCAGGGTTTTCTATGTGCAAGCAGAGTGGTCAGTGGTGGGATGGGCAACTGGTATCTGGGCAAGATGGGTAGTCTGGGTGGGTCCAGCTGCAGAAAGATTTGTTATCTAGGGGGTGCTGGTCCAGCTCAAAGGAGGGTGCTTTGTTTGGTGAGACTAGGAGGTTGGTCCAGCTACAGGGAGGTGGTCTACTGAGGTGGCGAGGCAGGTCTGGGGGGGTTCCATCTGCAGTGGGATTGTGTCTGAGGGTAGGAAGGATGGCCTGGAGCAGCCAGCTACAGGGTGGGTGATAGTTGATGGGGAGAGGCTGGTTTGGGGCTTGTAGGGTGGACTAGCTGCAGGCAAGGTACACAGCTTGGGAGAGGTCTATTGGGATGTTGATATGGTTGTCCAGCTGGGTGGTCATCTGGGCAGGGGATGTTAAATATGTCAGTGGTCATGGGGGGTGCAGGCCCAAAGGGCTGTACTTGGGAACCCTCACTGAAGTCAAATACTAAATTTAGTATTAAAGCATTTATTAATTTGCCTTCAAAGACTAATTTTAGTCATTTTTAATAATCTTTAATCATCATTCAAAAATACAACTGCAGACTAGTTGTTCAAGAGTAAGTTATTGCTAAATGAGGATTAGAAATAGATCTGCAATGCTCTTAAAAGTACAATTTTTTTTTAATACAACTGAATCATAATTGAAGATTACAGTCAGTGGAGTAGTTTTAGGATTTAAATTAGCCAATCAAGGCTGGGTACATTACAGTGCATTGCAGTTCTACTAAGCAAGGAGACAGATAAAACAACCAGCAACAGCAATGAATTTTACAGAAGGTAAGCAATAATAAAATGTGGATTTTTACCTGGAAATAATATGGTGCAAAAAAAGTTGGCAGTGTCCTTTTAAAAGTGTATTCTAAAACTACTTTTCCCATAAGTCTACTCAGTCAGAGGCCTACATTTCCCAGCTCTCTTCCTGTCTGTGTCCAGTGTGATGAAACTGCATGAGTGCTCAGTGGTCTCCATTTTTGAACAACTGGGGTTTCCTACAGCTAAGATTTACATGTTAAGGTAAGAGCTTATGTTTAAAAAGTACATCTTTTTAACTCCCTGAAATGTTAAATACAGTAAAGGAATTATCACTCATGTGTTGTTGTTTTTTCAAAATGAAATACTGTGCAAGTTTCACTTTCAATGTTTTGTCCTGAAAACATTTTCTCTTCTCTGAACTCTTGGCTAAACTTTGCAATACACATTTTATTTTCAATCAACCCCAAAGTGTTTAGGATGCATTGTGCCTCTAGATTACTTGTTATTTGTGGAATTGTTGCTGATTTAGTTACCTTAAAGTAGTGTTGGTGGTGGTGGGGGCAGGAGAATGAACAGCAGGAAGATTGTAAAACTGAGCAAATTCAGAATGCATAGAGAAAAGATTACATCTTTTTTAATTTGAGAAAATCTGGAGTTACCCTAAAGGAAGAATTATTTACTGCAGATATTTGAGTGTGTTTGTGGGGGAACTGTTTTTTTGCATTTAATATTTGTATTTAACAGTTGCAAATCCATTTTGTAATCTGAGGATCAGTGTATTTTTTTTTCTTTTGCTGAAGACTGCATTAATTTATATTTTATGTTTACTTTATTTCATTTTTGTTGACTGGCTAAGTGCACTAGACAGATTCTTGCCTATTTTCAGGCACGACTCAGAGGGAGAGGAATAGAGATGAAAGCCAACTGACCTTGAACCAGATTAAGCTGTTGGTGGTATTTTTAGTGAAATGGGGTTGGGGGGAGATATGTCCAGGGCACCGGAGAAAATTTCCCTGCTTTTTTTCGAGAAGTGCCATGGGATCTTTAACATCCACCTGAACTACCACCAGAACAGGCAGATGGGACCTTCGGTTTAACGTCTCATCTGAAAGACAGTGCCTCAGGAGTGCAGCCATCCCCCTCAAGCTGCACTACAACATCAGTATTGGGATATTAACATAAGTGCCTGGTATGGGAATAGAACCCACTGCCTTCTGATCTCCCAGCCTCGGAGGAGAGTGTGCTACCTGCTGAGCCACTGACTCTGCAAATGCAATATGATAGTGTCATATATATATATATATTTTAATACTATGTTGAGAAGTATGGGGTCCACGGTTGAGGAAGGGTGATTGAGGGGGAGTTCTAGGTGTAGGGAGGTTCTGCTCTGGACAGTGGGTGTGTCCAGCTTTTGGAAAGGGTGTCCAGCTCTGGGGAGGTTACTCAACCTGCAGAGGGGAGGGAGGCTGGTCTGTGGGTGGGAATGAACCCAGGGGTCCAGCTGCAGGGAGGATTGTCTGCTGGGGGAGGCTAGTCCAAGTCATGAAAGAGTGAGCCAGCAGCTGGGAGGGTGGCTGGTGGTGGTGGTGGGGCTGGTTCAAGGTTGGAAGTGAGGTCCAGCTGCAGGGTGGGTGGTTGGATGGTGAGGCTGGTATGGGACTTCTGGTGGATCTAGCTGTAGGTTAAGTGGTTAGGTGGGGGACTGCTGGTCCAGGAGCTTGGAGGGACAACTTCAGATATGTAGTCTGTTAGAGTGGAGGTTTGGGGTGGTGCTCCAGCTACATGGAGGTTGTATAGAATGTAGTTGGAGGCTGGTCCAGATGTAGGGAGGGTGGCTGGCTGGGTAAGCAGCTGACCCGGAGCCTGTGTGGTGCTCTAGCTCCAGTGCTCATTATGTGAAAGGCTGGGGCTAGAAGGGTTGTCCAGCTGCATGGAGGATAGTCTGGTGCCTGGAAGGGTGATCTAGCAGAGAGGAGGGTGGTTGACTATTTTGGGGGGGCGAGGCTAAAGAGATTGATCAGCCTAGGAGGGATCCAAAGCGGTAAAATTAATTAGAAACTGGTTAACATGTGTGCCCTTCAGCTTAACAGTAGCACTATGACCTGCGGCGTAGGTGACCTTAATTCAGGAATGAGCTCGCATCAGGGGCTCTCTGGGGAGAGTAGGAGGATCATCTGTTATACAAGAGGCTCTCTTCTGGGGAAGGAGGACAGCCAGCTCAGCTGTAGTACTGCCAACTGAGTGACCACAAGTGGCAGTGCAGTTGGGAGCAGCCCATGGGTGGGAAGACATTGACTGGTGCTGTGCCACACATGTCTGTGCATGTGTTTGTGCACCCTTGCCGCTTATGTCCTAGGGGATGGAAGAACATGCAAATGTATCCTGACCACCTGGGCAGCTGCTCTACATATTGATCATTTTATGGTGGGCATGTCCGGCAGATGCCAGAGTGATGGTGTTGTGGTAGCTGAACAAAGGGGGGCGACCAGAAATGCAGGTTGGAAAACGGAGTAGTAGTTGGGGTGGGGGTTAAGGTGTCAGAGGGTGATGGTTAATGGCAATTATTACAGTGATGGGACAGTGAGCAGCTCAGCTCAGTACTGGCGCAGATCCTCTTCTGTGTCTTCATAAGTGACATTGAAGAAAAACTGGCAAAGAAGGGAATGCCTTTTTGCAGACAATACCAAAATTTGTAAGGTGGGCATTAAGAAGGGAGCAGAGAGCATGCACATGCCTCTTGGAGAAACTCAAAAAGTGGTCAAGATTGGGGCAGTTGGGGTTCAATGACAAAGTGCAGAATTGTGCACCTAAGGCATAGGAAACCAGGAGCTGCTTTATAGGGTTGGTACTGATGATCACTAAGCGGGGAGGGACCTTGGAGTTATTATGATCTTAAAAGAGACTTGCCAAGATACTGCCCTGCACCATACCCATCGGTGCTTTGCCGCCAGAAGACCCCAAGGAAGTTAATATGTCCCTAAATTTATAAGCCATTAAAAAGTTCTGTCCCTCATAAAAATATACAAACTGGGTCCCAAGGACTTCTTTTTTTTTCTGCTGCACAAGCTCCAATTTCATGCTCATTAGAGGTGACGAGATGCCAGTAAGGGCGGGGGCGCACTCATCTATATGTAATGGGCAGCAGCATTTCTATTGATTTTAAACTATATGCGGATACCTGGTAATAAAATGGGTACTGTTCAACCAACAAGGGCTCCTTGTTACTTGACTGCCCACGCTTACCGTTGCCAGGTGGGTCACTAAATCATTTAAAATCTATAGAAAAGCTGCCTCCGGGATTACAGGATAAAGATGAGCACCCCGCCTCCTCACTGGCATCTCGTCATCCTGCTAGAGAGTGTGGGAGAGCGGGAGCTGGGGCAGCAGCAAGCAACTTAAGTTCTTGGACCTGGTTTGTATATATTTACTTAAGGACAGAACTTTTAACAGCTTAAAAATTTGGGACATATTAACTTGTTGGGATCCTCTGGCAGCAAGGCACTGATGGATATGGTGCAGGGCTGACTCCGTTGCCTTGGTGAGTCTCTTTAAAGTTGCTGGGCTGTGTGACAAAGCAGTGGGTAGGACTAGAAGGATGCTGGGGGCTGCTAGGTAGGGGTATCTTAAGCAGGAGGAGGGAGGAGGTGGTGGTGTTGCAGGTAATCCCTTATTAGTGAGATCCAACCAAGGCCCCATCCACACTGCACCTCTCAGACCCTGTAACAGATAGAAACCATTACAACCGTGAGTGGTACAGTGTGTCCACACTGCCACGGTGTTCATCTTTGGGACCGGCACCACCGCCCCACACTTCAGAAGTCAACACTCATTACCGCGGGGGCACCCGATCCACAATGCAGCGCTCGTGCTGCACTAGGGGACTAGTGCCATGCGGCCCACACTATGCCCAGTAATGTCATCGAGGCATAATCAGCCACATCGCTGTTGAAACCACCTCATGTGGTTTCACAACGGTTACGGTAACTTTTTCTGTAATGTTAATAAGCAGGTGTAAAACGTAAACCATTGTGGTAACGGGTTTGGGCACTCTGTAACATTACCAAAGGGGTAGTGTGGACAGGGTCTAAGAGTTCTGTGTCCAGGTTTGGAGGCTGCACCTTAGAAAGGCCATAGGGTGTAGACAGTATAAAGGGCAACTACAATTGTACATGAGCTGTGGCAAAAGTCCTGTGAGGAGACTGGGATCTCAACATATAAACCCTGAAAGAGAGGGGACATGATGGAGACCCACAAGTACCTTACAAGGATGAACAGGTGCTTGGGGGAGGACTCCTTCAAATAGAAAAAAGGACCATGGGACATGATGAAGCTTATGGTGGGAGTAAGATGGATGTGAGGAATTACTACTTCACTGAAAGGGTAGTAGACACCTGGAACAGACAGACAGCATTATAGTGTTGGAGGTCAGGAGTGAAATGTGGTGGGGGGGGCTTAAAACATGTGTGGTGTATAGACATAGGGAAATCTTAGTAAATAAGCAGGGAAGAAGAAGGGCCATAAGGGCCACAAGAGACCGTTTTAGAGTTTATAGAGAAGATTCACAGGAGCCTATGGTTGTAGTTAGTAGAGTAGGTCTGGAAACCACAGCAGAAGTGTGACCTAGAGTGAGGGCTCATCAGCTGTGGGTTTATGAAGCAGTTTAGGAAAAAACTGACAGTTTCTATGTGCTGGGGGAGCTCTGTGGCAGTTGTAGTGAGGTGGAGAAACCAGAGTGGAAGATTAGGAGGAGAGCTTATCAGTTT
The DNA here is from genome assembly GCA_016271365.2 of Neoceratodus forsteri. Classification (NCBI taxonomy): domain Eukaryota; kingdom Metazoa; phylum Chordata; order Ceratodontiformes; family Ceratodontidae; genus Neoceratodus; species Neoceratodus forsteri. The sequence continues at coordinate 1,205,593,303 of CM057452.1, forward strand.
TTGAGGAAGCAGTGTAAAAAAAAAAGTCTATTTTTATATCAGAGGTGTGGCGAGACACAGCAACAGAATGCAGAGGAGTACATAGCTGAAGCGCGTCTTGAGCAGCCAGTTGAAAAGGTTTGGTAGAAAAGCAAAAAAAAAAACTGTTAAACAGAAACAAATGATGACTGTATGATAGTGGGAAGAATGGGGAGAAGTACGACTAAATGGCAGGTGGCGTGTCTGAGGGACGCTCAACCTGGAAGAAACAAAACTAAAAGCAAGATACCAGTAAGCAGTGTCAAACAACGGGGGTAAGGGATGGGGATGTGTGTCGCAGTCCACCATGTACATTAATCAAGGATGACTGTAATAAATATATGTGTAAATGTAAGATTCTGCATGGATACACGTACATGCTCGGATAAAATGGATTTATCACACTCCATTATGTCCACTCCTATTGCATAAATTTACTTAATATTTATAACCCTTCAGGGCTCTTTCTCTTTAGTGCTCTGTGTTTTTAATTGTGAGCTGTCCTGGACCTTATGTTGTTCTTTTTCTCCCCCAAAACCTTTTGTTAGCCTCTGGTGCTTTGACATTAGCTGCTGTGAGACTGTATTGTATGCAGTGCTTGCTGCTTACATGGTCCCGTCAGGAAGCCCACTGATTTCCCCTGTTTGCCTCCCACCCACAGCTACTTTTAAGTAAAGTTCAGGCACTGCCCTTCAGCTGCACTGTGGATTTTCCTTTGTGGCCCCTATCTTGTGCATTTGCTCTCCCAGTCCCTTTCTACCAGGCCCTCAGGGCACCTACAGTCTTCCACCATGTGGCTTAGCTAAAGGTTTCTGCCACCTACTGCTGGCTGCCCACCTTCCAGACCCTCTTCCCATGGGGCCTCTTCACATGCCACTTTGTGGCTGATGGGTAGAGGGAGGCATATTTGCTCTAGTCTCTTCCCCCTCCCAAAAATATCCCATCTTCATTCCCACACACATGGAGCAGGTTACAGCCTGAGCTCTGTGGGCTGAATCATAGACACATAGACCTTGATGGCAGATAAGGACTGCTTGGCCCACTCAGTCAGCCCATTTCCCTGCCTAGTGGATAAGCTGAAGATCCTAGTTATCCAACAGCTGACTTCCTCCTACCCACCAATAGAATTGGTTCATGTCTGTCCCATGTATTCTTGAAGTCCCCCACTATTTTTGACCCCACAACCTCCTTAGGAAGGCCATTCCATGTGTTCACCACCCTCTCTGTGAAAAAATACTATCTCATGTTGCCCTGAGCCGTCCCCTCTATCTTCAAATTTGGCCCCTTGTTCTTGCACATCTCTTTTTCTGAAAGATGCTACTCTGTTGGACTTCTGATGCTCCTTGAGGTGCTTGGAAATTTTTGTCCTGTCTCCCGCCCTTTTCCTCAAGGGCAACATATTCAGCCTGCCTCTTTGTATGGCTTCTGTGCAGACCCTTTGTTATTTTAGTTGCCCTCCTCTGGACTGGCAGTTGAAAGTGCCTGCCATTACTGTCATTGTAGTACAGTAGCACTAAACTGGCTGCCTAGCAACAGCTGCAGCATTTCTGGTCAGCAGTTTTCTGAACAGCCTCCTGCCTGCTACATACAGTCTGGGCCCAAGGACATCACCCCCCCCCCACATTAGGATCCAGAGAAAGATAATATAAAAAAAAAATTGCCACTGTCTATGAGGGAGTGACCTGTTATATCACCAGAGCTATACCTTTCAAACCACTGGCCTCCTGGGACAACTCAAGACTCCTGAACCACCAGTGTCCCTTTTTTAATAATATAGGGGCCACTAGCCCAAATGCATTCCCACCTGCCCATCTGGACTACTTCTTAAATTTATTGGCTACCTGCAGGTCACTATGGGCGCTAAGGGTTTTGGCAGTCCCAAATACCACTTTATTCTCTGTTCTTAGCTGTCTGCATTTTTTATTCCATCTCTAGTTTCCTTACTTTGGCCTAGTTTGTCTTTTCCTCTGAAACTTCTCTTCCTTTACTCCTGTACTATATACCGTATTTGTATCTCTCTACTCTTGCTACTATAACTTCCCCATACTGATCTATTTTTCCCTTTATTTCTACAGGTCTGGCCAAACATACCAATCAGATAAGCATCTTTGTTTAATTCTAACACTCTAATCTCTCCTCTAGCACCTCCGACCCTTTGTGTCCTTCAGCCTTCTCTGTTCTTCCCTTTCAGGTCCTCACCAGGATACCTCAACCAAGGACACCCAACTCTGGAGTCCCCTACTCTGATGGAACAGGCAAGTCCTAATTACTTAACTGCCTTAGAATCATAGAAATCTGGTGACAGAAAGGACCATTTTGGCCAGTCGAGTCTGCCCTTACTCCCCACCCCAATCATCATTCAGTGCCAGAGACACCCCACTCTGCCCACTGGTCAGCTCCTGGTGTCTGTCCCATGCCCTCTTGAATCTTTTTACCATTTTAAAAGACACCACCTTTTCTGGTAGTCAGTTTCTGGACTCCACCACCTTCTCAGTGATGTAATGCCCCCTCACATTGCCCCTAAACCTTCCTTCTTCTAATCTTAGTTTATGATCACTAGTTCTAGCACTTATTTTCCTTACAAATAAGCTTCCCACTCTCGCCTTACTAGTCTCCAGCGGGTACAGATCAGATTCCCTCCACCTCTCCTCATAGGGCTGCCTATGCATAGCGTGCACCATCTTGGTTGCCCTTGTCCGAACCCTTTCAATCTTGTCTTGTATCCTTGTATAGGTGAGGCCTCCAGAACTAAACCCCATACTCCAGGTGAGGCCTCACCATGGATTTATAAAGGCGCATCAGCACCTCCCTTTTTCCGTTTTATACCCCTCCGTATGCACACCAGCATTCTATTCACTTTGCCCACCACTGTGCTGCACTGGTTATCACTTAAGGTTATCTGAAATTATAATCCCCAGATCTCTGTCCTGCTGAGTTTCCTTAGCCCCCCATGAGAAAATGGTTTGTGGGTTATTACACCCATGTGCATTACTGTCCACTTTTTGGCATTAAATTTCAGCTGCCAAGTTTCCGACCACCTCTCTAGAATCTTTAGGCCCTCCCTCACTGCCTCCACCTCCCCTACCAGGGTGTCTACCCTATTGCAGATTTTCGTATCATCTACAAATAGGCACACCTTCCCCTGCAGTTCCTCTGCTATATCTAACATACTAAAAGCCAGCAGAATAGGCCGGATGGTCTATTGTGTCTGCTCGGTAGCCAGCCTCTTAATGGGTTCTTTCTTTCCCACCCAGCCCCAGAGAGGGTCATCCTCTCCTTCAGTTTACCCTTGAACCTGTCCCACTCACTCTTCAAGCCCTCCACTGTGCCCTCCTCCGCCAGACTCCTGGACAGTGCATTCCAGGGCTCCACCACCCTCTCAATGAAGTAAGGTCTCCTGCACTCCCCCTGTAATTTCCCTCCTCTAGCTTTCACTCATGTCACCTAGTTGTTTCCCACCTTCTTTAGTCTGAACATCTCTTTGGCACTGCCCCTGTTTATTCCTTTTACATATTTGAAGACCCCTGTCATGTCCCACCATCTCTCCTCTCCTCCAGCGAGTACAGCCCAAACTCTTCCAGCCTTTCCTCATAGGTCCTTCCTCCCATGCTCTAAAGCATCCTGGTTGCCCTCCTCTGGACACTCTTCAGCAGTGTTGCGTCATCCTTGAGGTGAGGTCTCCAGAACTGCATGCAGTACTCGAGATGTGGTCTGATCAAGGCATTATACAGAGGGAGGATCACCTCCCTTTTCGTGGACATAATCCCCCTGGCTATGCAGTATTCGGTTTGCTTTGGCCACAGTTCTTCTGCAATTTTTAGTGTTATTCATTCTGACGTCTACCACCACCCCTAGATCCCTCTCACTTGCTGTGACTTGCAGTATGACATCCCCGGGTGTATACATGGCCTGGGTTTCTGACCCTCAGATGCTGCACCCAACATTTCCCTGCATTAAACCTCAGTTCCCACCTCCTTGACCACCCCTCCAGGGTATCCAGGTCCCTCTGGACTGTCTCTCTCGCTTCGTCTCCGTCCGCCAATGCTCCTAGTTTTAAGTAATCCGCAAAGAGACTCATCCTACTCTTAACCGCTCTCCCCATATTGAAGACATAGGCATTGAACAGGAGTGGTCCCAGTACCGAATCTTGGGGGACCCCACTGGTGACCTTTATGGAGGAGAAGACTACCCACCACTACCCTCTGTATTCACCCTGTTAGCCAATTTTCTACCCATCTGAGCAACTGTCCTCTCACCCACCCCCAATCTGAGCAACTGTCCTCCCACCCCCAGCTTTAATAGCAGCCCATTTTGGGTTACCGAATCAAATGCTTTATTGAAATCCAGGTATAGGACGTCCTCTGGTCTATGCTGGTCCAGGGTCCCAGTCATAAAAATCTATGGGGTTGGTCTAACACGATCTCCTCCGGATGAAACCATAATGTTTGTCATTCAGTTGCCCCAACCTTTCCAGCTGCCTCCTGAGCCTATCCTTGATAATGCCCTCCATTACTTTGCCCACCACAGATGTTAGGCTGACAGGCCTATAATTCCCCATCTCCTCTCTAGACCCCCCCATTTGTGGATAGGCACCACATAAGCCACCCTCCAGTCTTGAAGCACCCATCCTGTCAGCAGAGAGGTGTTACAGTGCTGCCAGTGGAGTTGCTAGTTCATCTGCCAATTCCTTCATAACCCTCGGATGCAACCAATCTGGCCCCGGTGCCTTATTAGTTTTTAGTGTCTGCAGGGCCTCCTTCACCCTTTCCACTGTGATTTCTCCCTCCCTCCCAGTCCACCCCCTCATTTAACCACCCATCCCCTTCTAGACTTGGCCCAGCCTGTACCCCAACTTCTTTCAGTCCTCTCAACTCCATCTGACCTCTCGACTCTGCTGGCTCCCCTTCCTTCCCATTGGGCTGGAGGGATCCCCTACCTCCCTCCGTAAATATCAAGGCAAAGTACTCATTTAGCACCTCTGCCGGATTTCCCCTGCCTCCTGAGTCCATCCCTCCTCAGTCCTAATCTTGCTGATCTGTGCTCTCCCTTTTCTCATCTCCCTTGTGTATCTATAGAATCCCTTTTCCCCCCTTCAGATATCACTAGCCAGGTTTTGCTCCCTCCTTACCTTGGCTCCCCTCACCACTGTAGTGACCCTTCCAGCCATCAACTCATACCCCTCTCCCTATCCCCCCAGAGTGCTTAAAACATGCATAGGCAGCCTTTTTAACCCTCACTGCCTCCTGCACCTCCCTGGTCCATCAACACGGCTTGTTGGCTCTACCATGCTTACGCCTTACCTTTGTACAGGAGTTAGTAGTCTCCTGCACCCCCCTTCTTAATGGTCTCCCACAAGCTGCCAGCATCCATGTCCGGCCTAATCTTGTCCAAGCTCCCCTGTAGAATCCTGCCCATGCCCACGAAGTCCGCTCCCCTGAAGTCCACTACTACTGTATTAGAATGGTTATCCACCCCTCCCAGATACAGCAGAAACCAGACGGTAGTGTGATCACCACCTGCCAGCGGGCTGCACACCTCCAGGTCCTTTATCTGGTCACTGTCTGCTAGGACACAATCCAGTATCCGTTTCTCCCTAGTAGGTTCCCCCACCTTCTGGACCAGGAAGGCATTATTGGAACATATCCATCAGTCTCTGTTCCCTGGCCACAGAGGATGCCATAGTGTCCCAGTCTGTCCCCAGCATATTAAGGTCACCCATGATCACCACCATACCCTTTCCACGGTCACAGTGCCCATTGATGTTCTCAACTAGTTTGTCCTCCAGGGCCTCTTCCACCATTGGAGGTTCTGTACACCACCCCTATTTTCAATCTTTTACCTCCCCTCTTTTGTAGGGTTACCCATATCTCCTCCTCCTCCCCCCCCTGCAGCCTCCTCCACTCCACTAACCGCTATGTCATTTTTGACTATCAGCACTACACCCCCTCCTCTTCCCTCTCCTCTATCCTTCCCGAATATTTTGTAGCCCACCAAATTTAGGTCCCAGTCATTTTTCTGAGTGGCCCATGTCTCAGTAATTGCTGCCACATCCACTGATCCCTCAACCAGCATCACCAGGAGCTTGGGCATTTTGTTGCCCATGCTCCTAGCATTGATCAGGGCTGTCCTCCATCCTGACCCCCTCTTCTCCAGTCATCTTGACCCTGAGCAGTCCCTAGATGCCCTTTCTTGCACAGCTCTGGATGGATTTAGATCGCAATTACCTGCCTTAATTTCATGCTCTGGACCTGGACCCTCGAGCAGCCCTCCTGGAGCTACTCTTTTACTTAACCCCACCTTTACAAGTTTAAACTCCACCTCTCGACTATGAATCCAGCAAGATTTAGTTTCAAGATCTCCTTCCCCTCCAAGTTGAGGTGTAGCCTATCCCTGGCATATAACCCCTTGTCCTCCCATGTATCCCCCAGTCCCTCACCAGCCCATACCTTTCTGCCCTGCACAAGTCCCTGAGCCACTGGTTCACACCTGTAAGTTTATGTTTGGTCTCCCTGGACACCCTAGGTACTGGCAGAATCTCAAAGAAGGAGATTGGGCTTCTATAGAGTGGTAAACCCTGGCCAGTTCCCTGAATCTTGCCTGGATGTCTAGTTCACTATTCTCTAAGTCATTTGTTTCAGATGTTTCTGGCTGGAGATTCCCCTGATTCCAATGCTATCGAGTATAGCTGGAATTTGGCCTGTGTACTGCCAGGCCTGGGATACATTTAGCCTTGACTGGGCTGCTTTTTCCCTGCCCTCCCCACTGGATGCCCCAGGTCATGGAGTCACCCAGCAGGATCACCTCCCCCCCACTTTACTAGCCCATTAGATTCCATCCAGGCTCTTCCTTCTGTCATCAACCCCCAGTTTACTTCTCTTGTCCCCCTCAGCCTGGGGATCACAAGCCTGTGCTTGCCCTACCATGCTCATTCTTCTACCTGTAGCTCCCAGCTTGCTCCTTGCCCCCCAACCTCCTGGGTGGCACAGATTGCCCCCCACCCAGATCTCCGTGGACTCTTTCTGGGCTGGTATCCTCAGATCCCCCACCCAGGCTCCCTTCTACTGCTTCCTCCTTGCCCACCCCCCAAGTTCTGCACCCTTTACCCCATCTGCTGTTTTTTCCCTACCCCCTGCCTTCCCCGCCTCTCCTCTCCACCTCATCTGATTTCTCCCACCCTGAAGCTGGCCTATCTAGAGTATTCTTTATCCTTGGTTGACTTCCTAAGCAGGATGCTTGCCCGACCTAGTCCTCCCTCCCCCACCCTGGCTTCACTCTGCACCCCCTTCCTCCCCACCTCCCTCCCACCTAGGCTAATGTCTCTTCCCCCTCCCTTCTGTGGATCTGTCTCTCTCTCCTGCCCCATCTCCCCCAGCTTACTGACCAAACCTTCTCTGTCTGCCTGCTCCCCTCTTCCCGCCAGCGTCTCCACCTCATCTCCAGTATATAGCAAGGCGAATAGATTAGTAAGTGTGATGCTTGCCCCTGACTTGCTCTCTCCTGTCCCCCCTCCTTCTGGTCAGCCACCTCCCTATGAAGTGATTTCCGTACATTGCTTGTTTCATGCCCCACCCCTCCTGATTAACCATACGATCCTTGTCTACTTTTTCCCTGGGTTATTCCATATTGGCCTTGTGTACTCTCATGAGGTCCTTTCCACACCTTTCCTCCCCACCCCTCCCGCCTTCCAGCTGCCTTCTGATCCCCTCTACTTCCTCCCTAAGACCTGCCAACTGAAAACACAGGGGGCACCCTCTGAACCTCCTTGCCCAATTTAATAATATTGCCTCCCGCACCCTTTACACCCAATCACTCTACCGAAGGTGCCCGCTTTGGCCACCCCGAAGACTACCCTCATTTTAGGTGAGCAATGCGGCTAACAGAAATAATTTAGTCAGTGTTGCTCTAAAACCCAAACAGTTTTCCCCCTCTGATTATAGCAGTTTTCCCTCTTTCTTGACAGTAGCCAGTTTTCTAGCTCTAGCAGTAGACGGTTCACAAGCAAAATTAGCCCATCACAACACTAGCCAGTTCAGAGGCCCTAGCAGTAATCGATTCGCACACAGTTTGCCTACTCCCTCAGATGTAGTTGGCATACACAGTCATTTATACAGTCTGCCCCTTCCTGGTAGTAGTCAGTGTTGCCCAAGCAGCACAGTGTACAGGACCCTTTCCCCCAATCAATAACAATCCAGCTTCCTAGTGTTCCAGTTCACCCAATCTAGACTTGTCCTCCTCCAAGGCTCCACCCTCACAGACCATTTAATAGAGGTCGGGGCCAGGGTGGGTGGTGTGGAACAAAGAACAGTTCTCCTCCTCTGATTGCGACTGGACTATTTGCCTTTTTATGGCCCAGTCACACAGCCAAAGGTTTGCACCCTATTCACTGATTGGCCGCTCCTTCCTGAGTCGCCGGCTTGCAAAGTTGTGGTTGATGTGGACCCGGTATGCATGGCCTGTCCCCCACCAACAAGAGCTTCCTTGCAGATCAATGTGATCCCATCCTCTCCCACTGCCGATGCAGCCCCAGAATGCCTGCCCAGACCACTTCCAACGACAAGCCCTGGTCTGGAAAGAACAGCTCTCCTCCCCTGATTGAAATTGGGCTAATCATTGCTATAGATATTAAAAAAAGGATGGGTCCAGCACCAACCCCTGAGGCACACCACTGCCACCCTGGAATGCACCCCATTTGCCTTATCACCATCCTCTGGTTTCAGTCTTTGAACCAGTTCTCCACCCACCTTGTTATTTTCTGTTCCACCCCTAAGCCTTCCAGCTCATTTACCAGCCTTCTATGTGGCAAAGTGTCAAAGGCATTGCTGAAATCTGGGTAGGCCACATCTTCCTCCATCCACCTTCCTTGTTACCCAGTCAAAAAACTCAGTTAAGTTTGTCAGGCACAACCTGTCTCCCATAAAACCAAACTGCCTTGGGTCCTGGAGGCAGTATAGCACATTGGGTAAAGGCTCTGAGCTACAGATCTGGAGACCTGGGTTTGAATCCAACAGCCGTCTAAGTGCATACTGTGTGATTCTGAGTAAGTTACTTAACTTCCTTGTGCTCCAGGTTGCATCTGGAAACAAGCTTCAGCTTAGTGTGCTACTCCTGGTTAAACAATGTTCCCTTCCCCCACTTCCCCTATAGACCATTGATGACCAGGTGCTCCACTATTTTTTCCTTCAGCAGTAGTTCCATTACTTTTCACACTGTTGTGGTCAGGCTGACCAGTATGTATTTCCTGCATCCTCCCTGTTAACACTTTTGTATAGTGGGACTACATCAGCCCTTCTCCAATCCCTGGGCATGTCACCAGTTTACAAAGACAGGGTGAACAGGGTAGTTGGAGGACGTACTAACACCTCCCTTAGCTCCCTCAGTGTCCAGGGGTGCATCTGTCTGGCCCATAGCCTTATTGCTGCCAGTTCCATGAGGATCCTTTCTTTTGCAAAGGGAGCTGTGTCCTTTTCTATGATCTCTCCATCCTTATTAATGCTGGCCCATTTCCTGCCCCTTCCTTTGTAAAAACCGAACAGAAGTATTTGTTCAGTATTTCTGCTTTTTGGCGGTCATCTTTTACCCTCCCTCCATACACCCATTTCAGACACTCAATATCTCCCCTTGCCTTCCTTTTCTCCCTGATGTACCTGCATGTAAAATGTTTTGTCCCTCCTTACCACAATACCCACTGGCTGGCTTGTGTCAATGGTCCCACATAAGTGTGGGTCTGGTGCCAATGTGCACTTTGCATGTGGAAACATTTTGGTTTGCCTGCTGTGTGCTGTAGTGTAGTGGATTATGATGACTGTTTTTTCTGGATTCTGCACTGACAGCTTCATTTGCAGCAGATCCTGGAGTCCTTTGCGGTGGGAGATTGTCCTACAGTGCATGTTACGAGTTTATATAGACTCTCATCTTTGGTTTACTGACCCCACTGAACTCCCTGGGCTAAGTTCTGTTACAGACTGACTTATCCTCTGGAGAAGAGCAGAAGTGGAAAATATCTGATAAGAGATTGTGTAGGCTCAAATGTGCACTGCAGGCTATTGGAACTTCTATTGCCTGTTGCCAGCTGAAGGGAGTTCTGGGACTGGTTGTGTCTGCGTATATCTGCCTAGAGATGGTCACAGTTGGCCTGCTGCGATGTGCAATGGAGGGTAGTTGGAAATTCCAAATCGGTTGGGGGGGAACTTAGAGGAAGGATTGGGGAAGTACTTCTTCACTGAGAGGGTGGTGGACAACTGGAATGGGCTGCTGAGGGAAATGGTGGGAGGGTTCACGAGGGCATGGGATAAGCACAGAGGGCAACTGGCATGGGGGGGGACTACAGAAAAGGCCTAGTGGATATCTAGGCGAACTGGGCAGACTAGGTGGGCTTGCGGTCCCTTTCTGCCATCACATACTTGTGTTCCTATGTATTCTACAGGCAGATTAGGAAAAGGGGGGGGGGGAGATCCACTACACCACCAGGGAAGCATTCATTGTGCCTTGAATATCTGTCCCATGGTGTCTTTATCCAGCCCTGTGTTGGTTGATGTGTGGAGCAACATGATGACCTAGCCCCCAAAAAGATCAGTTCTAGGGGCACGAGCAAGGAGTCTTCCTCCCTCCCCCAACCATGACATCCCCTGAGTGGCCAAGTCCATTCTAAAAGCCAGGTTAATGGTGTGGTACAGGTCTGGTATCTCCCCCCCAAACCACTTTTTTTATTTTAACCTCTACAGAGCCTTCCCAACTGACCCAGCTGATCAGTATTTTTATTTTTCATACTGACCCATTTTCCCTTTTATATCTACAGGTCTGACAGGACATTGACTGGGAGTAGGAGGACACTGAACATATGTATCAGATAAGTATTGATTTTTTGTTTACCCTACATTGTTTTTCATATAATAGTTCATAACGAGCTGCAGATCCTTTGTGAGCCCGTTGCTGTTCTTGTTTTACAGGTACGAATGGCTACTATGGGAGGCACTGGGTTGGAGCTGTACCTTGTGCTTTAGAAAGGAGGCTATGGGCTTGGGAGTATGGGATGGGCATCAAGGTTGGGAACTCCAGGAAACACCACACAACCAATTTGCCAAGACTCGTGAGGCTCAAATCCTGTTTTTCATTTTCTTGCTTTGTGTACTTTGCATTCTAATGCCTGCATTAATATAGTGTTTTTGTTTTGCAACAAATACTGTCTCATATATATGTGTGTGTGTGTGTGTGTGTGTGTGTGTGTGTGTAATAGATAACCCACTGTAGGGTGTGCAGTCATGCTCTGAAACACGCACACCTTGTTGTGTGTTGTTGCACATGAGGCCGCAGGCCGAGTGCATAAACCACCCAAGCCGTGTGTATATCATTGCGCTTCCACACACTACACAGTGGGTTATCTATCTTATAAAATGGCAAAATTGTTTTGGAGGGGAGTAAAAGTGTAGGTGTGTGGTTGCACTCTGATATACACACAGTCACCTAATGGTGTTTGTCCAATGCGATTGATAATCCCATTATATATATATATATATATATATATATATATATATATATATACACACACACACACACACACACACACACACACTTCACTCGAACAGCCCCTTGATACCGAAAATAATTTTCCACACCGTGCATGTGCTCCCAGTCCGAAGAGGCTTTCTTCTCCTTTTGAAGATAAACCTGTAAATACTGGCGAGGACCTGCATATCAGTGAGGCTCCCATACCATTTTCTGCAAACCAGAACTATTGTTGGTCATTCCTTTACCTAAATGTCCACCCTCTTCCTTGTGACTTTGAGTCAAACATGGGGTAACAGACTTTAGTACCTCCTATAGACATAGCCCCCAAAATCTCCATCTTCTTTGGAATTCACAGACGGCTTTCTCACTCAGGAACCCTTAAGTAAAGCTTCCTCTGCTGAGGTTGCAGATACTTGCAGACGAATACTGTTTTGTTTTTTGTTAATTTTTATGCGACACCATCTTTAATGCAGCCTAATACACTGAAACAGAACTACAACACTGCTGACAGGAGTGCTACCAAAATCACACTGCACACTGAAGTGCACTACAGGTGTTGATGCAGTGCTAATTAACATAATTCGCACACACTGAAAAAGCAATGCAACACTGCTTCAGGCAGTGTTAAACACTGCTAATTCCAGTACTTTTGCAGTGTGATTACAGTGCTAATTAACATAATTCGCACACACTGTATCAGCACTGCATGTACACCAAAAGAGACCTGAAGATGCACTGATTAAACACTGATGGACTGCATTATGAAATGAAGTGTGCAGGAAGTGTACACTGCTACTGTAACACTGAAATAACACCATATAGTGACTATCTGAACACTTCACTTCCCTCTGGGTTGATATCTGACCCAGTACATCACACTATTTAATTGTGCCACTTACGATGGAATACTGCTCCCCTCACTCATGTAATGCAAGCCAATTTTATTGGACCACAATAGGTCCACTTGTCCTGTTAAGCAGCACACTGGGAGACTCAAGATCCGGTCAACTAAACCATGCTGGACATGCAGCAGTCACATTACTTTCAACTCAACTACTTCCTCTCAGCTTTAGCCCTGGACATTTGTTTAGCCTGGCAGCCCTCCGTAGCAGCGCATCATCCTGCTAGCCTACGTGGGGTCTAGCTTGACTCGCTCTCCTTCACCTACCTACATGGGATCAGGCTGTACTTCACCGGCCACGCAGGGGCCTCGTCTGGCATGCTCCTTCTACTCCTTGTTTACCCTATGTGAGGGTGCTGTGGCCTGCTAACGTTTAGCTGCTATCTTCATTTATCAGGAAGTCTTTTTCTGCATGACCCTCATTGCCTTCTCGTCTGAGCCTGGGGTTTGCCTATTCAATAATACTTCTCTGCTAATACGTCTGCTTCAAGCTGGTTCGATTTACCACTACTACTGCCGACTTATGTACAGGTCCACTATTTATGCTACCTGCTTGTACTTACCTGCTTCGCCCTATCAGGACCTAGAGGTTCATCAAGACCATCTCACCTATGTAAACCTACTTCACCCCTCAGGGTCTGATGGTCCATCTAACTCATGTCCACCTAATTGCATTAAGATCTATCCTTACTTCACTGTCCCTGCTTCACCTGCTCTGGATTGGAGCTTCCGACCTCTCTGCCTTCTCCTGATCTTGCAGCCTGCACCTAGCTCCTTTGCTTAATCACCAAGGCCTTAATTTGCAAGCTTCCAAAGCAGAACACAACCCATCCATCTTCATAATTCGGGTTTGGAGACGTGATCATTGGAAAATACTTCCCACCGGAGAAGATTGCCTCACTTTCTGGATTGCTTGGCCAATCCAACTTTTGACGTTGGACACTCCAGGATGTCTTGTCTTCAGTCGTGACATTCAAATTCTGGATGCTCCAGCTCTCACCTTCCCTGATCACACCTTTCCATCCTCCAGGACCCATCTGCTCCGTTATGGATTTATTATTTGGACTATGTCTTAGGATTGTACATCAATGTCCCTGGATGCTTCCCATGTTGCTTTGCTTCATTTGGATTCATTGCTACTACCTCGCTTTCCGGCTGACCTATGTGTGGTCCCCCACTCATGCTAACCTTCATGGGGTTTAGCTGCCACTCTCTACTTACCTTACCAGCTGACCTACGTGTGGTCCAGCTGCACATGCTAGCCTCTGTGGGGTTTAGCTGCCAGTCTCTACTCAACTTACCAGCTGACCTACGTGTGGTCCAGCCACGCATGCTAGCCTTCATGGGGTTTAGCTGCTACTCTCTACTCAACTTACTGGCTGACCTACAGTATGTGTAGTCCAGCTGCACATGCTAACCATCATGGGGTTTAGCTGCCACTCTCTACTCACATTATCTGCTGACCTACATGTGGGCCAGCCACATATCCATCACTTCGCATGGGCTTCATTCCCTTTCACTCCCTTGGATGCTTCCTACTGGGATGCTGCAATTTGGATCTACTACCACTCCATTTCTTGCCTGGATTCTCAACCAAACTCTATTCCATTATGCCTTCCTATATCATGGCTCAAGCATTCAACCTAACTTATTCCAGTGCCATGTGATTTTTAACTGTGGTTCACATCGTCAGCTCATCTGCCTTCATTTCTGTCTTTACCCACACCAGACCAAAGGTTTCCAGTATGCCTTCTCCAGATCACAGAGCTTGCATTTAACTTCTGTGCTTCTTCACCAAGGCCCTCATTGCACAGCTTGCCACTAAGATCAGCAACTACCAGTCATCGTGTTCCAGGTCTAGAGTCCTAGCCATTAGGCTACATGTGTTTGGAGAAGAATTCCTCACCTTTGGATTGCTTGATTAATGCCACTTTCGATGCTTCTGTTAAATATGCTCATTATGGATTTATTGGAATAGGTATTCACTAGAAGGATGTACTGCCATCTTCACCTGACACTCTAACTTCAGTACTTCGATTCAGCTTCAAGCTTTGCTGGATCAGTATCTACAACTCTGGACCTCAGATTAGCCAATATCATAATACTGTTACATTAGGATTATTCTCCTTTAGTATGCCCAGAAGGACGGGCAGGTCAGTAGCCATGGGTCCTCAGAGGTTCCCCCCCCAAAGGGGCGGGGTTTCCTCTCCTGAGTCCTACTGGCCATGGTCTCCAGAGTTGGAGGAGATAATCATATGATACTCATTATTTTTGGGGGGTCTCATCCTACGCAACTAACCATCCTTCCTGCTGTATGGTGGGATACAGAGAAAGGCCAAAACATCAAGTCATAAGTTACTCATCAGTTCAAGCATCTAAGCACATGCATATACCATCCAGTTCATCATATACCACAATCACTGATTTACTCATGTCTATGCTGAAGTACCTAACCATGAATTATTCCATACAACGAAACCTTGGAAGCATCATTCTACTTGCTGTCTGGCCTCTGTATCCAAGCACAAAACCTACATTCAGTTACTGTATGTAGCACAAGCACTGAGCTATGAATCACACATAATTGAAAGGCTATGCCTGTTGTGGGGGAAGAGCTCCTCCCCCACAGCCTATATAAACAAGCAGGCAACTGTCGCTCTGCTTTGAGTGAGTCACACTCACCCTCCATTCTCCCCTTACTCCTCTTCCTCCTCTGGCACTCTTATCCCACCAGGGGGAACTCATCCTACTCGACTAACCATCCTTCCTACTGTATGGTGGGATACAGAGAAAGGCCAAAACATCATGTCATAAGTTACTCATCAGTTCAAGCATCTAAGCACTTGTATATACCATCCAGTTCATCATATACCACAATCACTGAGTTACTCATGTCTATGCTGAAGTACCTAACCACGAATTATTCCATACAACGAAACCTTGAAAACATTGTTCTACTTGCTGTCTGGCCTCTGTATCCAAGCACAAAATCTACATTCAGTTACTATACGTAGCACAAGCACTGAGCTGTGAACCACACATAACTTATAAAAAATGATGGTTTAGGTATCCTTTAAAGCAGCAGTGCTGGATAAACAGGAAGTGGTTGTGTAAATTTTAGTTTTGTTTTTGTTTGGTGCAGCTTAAATTCCGGTTCACAAATCTGTATAAATTATGGTGCTAGCATTTTCTCATTCTGAGAAAAAAATAAAGTTTGAATTTCTTGTAGCGCTACAGGAAAGATGGTGCCGTATTCTGCTGTGTTTATCTTTGGTATTGTGGGTTGTGCATGCATTGTTTATTTCCACCCTTGGTTGCACGCTCCTGCTCAGCCTAGCAATGCCCGTGGTTTTCTGTTACCCGAGCATTCCAAGTGAATTTGTGCCTCCAAGCCTTCCAAGTTAATTGGTGCCTGTGTAAGTTTATTTTTTTTTTAGCTGCGGTAGCCAATATTGTTACAGTGCTCAGTTGTCTGCCTTTGTTCTTGTGCTTGGTTTGGTTTGTAAGGTCTGGTTTCTGAAGTTGGGGTCACTGTGCTCTTCAGTATCTCCTAATGACTATGAGCTGCTCAGGCATCATTTCGTACTTTATGCCTCCAGTCGCTTTACCATGCCTGACAGTTTGTGTACCGAGATGCTTGGAATGCATTTCAAGGCTGCATCCACCCCCCCAATGCCACACCACCCCCAGCACCACACCTGTACAGGCTTCAGCCCCCCAATGCCACACCACCCCCATCCCATAAGTGTTGCAGGCTGCAACACAGTACCGTCATAGGCTTTGACTCACATCACCCCAGCACCATGCCTGTACAGGCTTCAGCCTCCCAATGCCACACCACCCCCTGTCCCACAAGTGTCACAGGCTGCGACACAGGACTATCACAGGCTTTGACCCCACATCACCCCCTGCACCACTCCTGTACAGGTTGCAGCCCCCAAACAATACCACACCAACTCCTGCCCCACAACTGTCAGTAGCTGTGCCCCAGAACTGTCATAGGCTGTGCCCCCCATGCTACACCATCCCCAGCACTAAACTGTACAGGCTGCCTCCCCACGACTGTCACAGGTGAGACCCCCGACCTGCAAAACCATGTCATCCCAGGACCCATGACTCTCACAAGCTGACACCCCACCAGTGTCACAGGCTGCGTGGTGCCCCCCCCAGTGTCACAGTCTGCTTGCCACAATGCATGGCCACAAGGAAAGACAGGACTCAATGCAGTGATGGCACTTAGACTTATGTAAAGTGCTGCAACAAAATGAATGAAACCCACAGAGTCACACAATTTCTTTCTGCATGCAAATAACACTGTGCAACCTCTAAATAATTGATTTCAATGAATCTACTAACATTGACAGCCCCCCTTTGTGGTTGCAGTTGAGGACATAATAATCCATTCAATGGGTTACTTGTGCTACAGTTTACTGACCCTACTTGGCAGCATGCTGCAAAATAGGAAGTTGAGGGTGTTGGAGTTCAGAAGGCGCTACCCATAATGCTGCTCCCTGCATTTGTGGCAGGAGCAAACATCCATCATCGCAACACTCGGGTAAAGAAACTAGAAGTTTAAAATTGTATATTTAATTATTAAATTGAGCAGGCAGATCAGAAATAAACATGGTGCGTTGAATCAGAGACCAAGACCCACACAAAGAAGACACCATCATAGATATGATTTATCTTGCCCTGCTGCTTAAAGGCAACAAAAGTAGGGAAATGTGGCATTAGGGTTTCCAACCTTAACTCCCTAACTCACACACCCCCAAGCAGCAAAAGGAAAAAAAAACATTAGGGTGTGGGGTCTCTTTAGTCTTGGCTAATTAGTTGTGGGGGCTTTCTTGGAGTTGCCAACCCTAATATCCACTCACTCCCACCCACCCCCTAGCCTCCTATCTGAAGCCCAAGGTATAGCTGCAAGAAAGTGCCTCGTACTGATACACTCTTCAAAGGTATAGAAGTATGTTTCGCCAGATGTTGCCAACAAAATCTGTCATAGCTTTCTTCACACAGGGCCCTGCATGCCCTGCCTGAAGAAAAGATTTCACGTATCACCAAGGAGGATGCTGGGAGCCTTCACAAAGGAGACCCACAGGAGGGTGGCATGGGACCCACAGGGGAAGGAAATAACTCCTGGTAGGGGACTCGATTGTTAGGAGGGTAGAACTGGGGGAGGAAGGGGAGAGGGAGGTAAGGTGCCTGCCTGGAACCATGGCTTGAAGGGACAGGGAGTGAATCCTCAGGATCACCAGAGCAGCTGCTTGGGGGAGGGAGCTGGATGTCATTGTCCACCTAGGGACAAATGACCTGGCTGAGAAAGGGATCAGAGCAGTTCAGGAAGAGTTTGTGGAGTTGGGGAGGGGCCTTAGACAAAGTAGCATGCACGGTAACCTTCTTGGAGGTGCTGCCTGTCTATGGCATGGGTGAGACTAGGGTGCTCCACACCATGGGATTCAATCAGTGGTTGAAAAAACTGGTGCAGAGCTCAGGGATTTGGCTTAATTGGGGATTGGGGGTCCACCTGGAGTGATGCAGGCCTATACTGGTGTGATGGTCTGCATCTGTCCAGGAGGGAACCGTGATCCTAGGTGATAGGTTTAACTGCTTCATTGGCAAGCATTTAAACTAGCCAAGGGGGAGGCACTGGAAAGGAGCAGGGAAATCCTAGCCCCTCCCAAAAAAAATCAGGGTAGTAAGTCAGGTAAACATAAAGATAGAGATGTCGATAGGGAGAAGGGCAGGGGTAAATGGAGAAAATGACAAAGGCAATAAGGACAGGGATGGAGCAAAAAGGGGTAAGGCATCAAGAAATGGAGCGTAATGAGTACCAATGCCTGTAGTCTGGGCAACAAGCTCCCTGAACTGGTGGCCTTGATGGAAGAGGTAGGCCTGGATATTGTAGCAGTCACAGAAATGTGGTACACAGAGAACCATGAATGGGATGTTAACATACCAGGGTACACAACCTACAGAAGAGACAGGGAGGAGGAAGAGGGGGAGGAGTAGCTCTCTAGGTAAGGAAGGGCATAAAAGCAGCAGAACAAAAGAGTAAACAGGGAGGAGAGGAGGCACTGTGGGTCATCGTAGAGACTGGAAATGGCACCACAATCTGTACAGTGGTGGTATACAGACCACCATCTCAGGGGGAGGAAATGGACAAGGATATGACAGAAGGCATCCTTAGGATGGCAGAGAAAAGGGAGATACTGTTGATGGGGACCTGAATATGCCAGATGTTAACTGGAGCACCTTTGCTGCAGCCACATCCAAGAGCAGGGCCATTCTCGATGCTGTACAAGTGACATGCCTCAGACAGCTAGTTTTGGAACCCACTCATGAGGGAGCAATCTTAGACCTCATACTCTCAAATGGGGACAGTGAGAGGATCTCAGATCTAGAAGTGGGTAGCCATCTGGGAACAAGTGACCATCAAACAGTGTGGTTCATGATAAACTCAGCTACAGAGTCAAGCCATACAAAAGTGAGGGTACTGGACTTCAGGAGGGCTGACTTTGGCAAGATGGGAGAGTGTCTTAGAAAAGCACTAGCAAACAGGCTAGAAGGAGGGGTGGAACAACAATGAGGAAACATCAAAACTGCCATCACAGAGGCAACAAGCCTTTGTGTGAAGCAAATAAACAAATCAAAATGAAAGAAAAAGCCACTATAGTTCTCAAAAGAGATGGCAGGGAAGGTTAGGGAGAAAAATATAGCATTTAGGAAGTATAAGGAAACACAGAAGGAGAAGGAGAGAAAACAGTACCAGCAAGAAGAAAGCAGGGAGGGAAGTCAGAATAGCAAAGGCCCAAACTGAGGAAAAGTTAGCCAACTCAGTTAAGAAAGGGGATAAAACCTTTTATAGGTATATCAGGGAGCGTAGAAAGACAAAGAGAGGGATAGTGAGACTGAACAGAATGGACAGTGGGTGGTCAGAGAGGGACATTGAAAAAACAGGGATACTAAATGAATACTTCTGCTCAGTATTCACAAAAGAGGAGGAAGGGAGGTGCCTAATCCAATTAACAGAAGCACACTGGATGGGGGGTTGATCCCAGTCCTTTCATAGAAGAAAGGGCTCTGAAAGAACTCCTAAAACTGAAAGTGGACAAAGCAATGGGGCCTGATGGAATTCACCCCAGAATTCTAAAAGAAGTAATGGGAGAACTAGTGACACCGTTGACTAACCTTTTTAACAAATCATGGGAGGATGGTGTGATCCTGAGAACTGGAGGAAGGCGGATGTGATTCCCCTTCACAAAAGTAGAAGCAAGACAGAGGCAGGAAGCTACAGACCTGTCAGTTTGACCTCTGTGGTAGGGAAAGTGATGGAACCACTTCTGAAGGAAAGAATTGTTGAGTACCTAGAGGCCAGTGGGACACAGGACCCAAGGCAGCATGAGTTCACAGCGGGAATGTCATGTCAGATGAATCTAATTGATTTCTTTGACTGGGTGACCAAAGTAGTAGACTAGGGAGGGGCTGTGGACATGCCCTACCTGAATTTTAGCAAGGCATTTGACACAGTCCCACACAAAAGATTAATATACAAGTTAGCCAGCCTTGGTGTGGTTCCCAAGGTGGTAGCCTGGATAAAAAAATGGCTGGACAACAGGACACAAAGGGTAATAGTAAACGGAGTCCACAGTGAAGAAAGGAGGGTAACTAGCAGGGTACCGCAGGGTTCGGTACTGGGACTGATCCTCTTTAATGTCTTTATAAGTGACATTGGAGAGCACCTGGAAGGAAAGGTATGTCTTTTTGCAGATGACACAAAGATCTGCAACAGGGTTGATACACAAGGTGGGGTGGAAAGAATGAAAAGGAACTTGGCAAGGTTGGAGGAATGGTCAAATATGTGGCAGCTCGGATTCAATGCAAAGAAGTGCAAGGTAATGCATCTGGGAAACAAAAATTCAGGGGAAGAGTACACAATGGGGGGTGAGTTAATAACAACAACAAAAACTGAAAGAGACCTAGGAGTAATTATATCAGATGACCTAGAGGTGGGCAAGCAATGTGAGAAGGCAGTAAGAAGGACTGGGGGGATACTGGGATGCATAGGGAGAGGCTTCAACAGTAGAAAACAATAAGTTGTTATCCCTCTGTACAGACAGTTAGTGAGACCCCATCTGGAGTACTGCATGCAATTCTGGAGACCCCATCTCCGCAAAGACATAGACAGAGTGGAGGCTGTTCAGAGGAGGGCAACCAAAATGGTGCAGAGTCTGCACCAGAAGACATACGAGCAGAGACTAAAGCAGCTTAATATGTATACCCTTGAGGAAAGGAGGGAGATGGGGGACATGATAGAAACTTTCAAGCATCTCAAGGGAATTAACGAAGTACAAGAGGGTAGTATCTTTCTGAAGAAGAGATGTGCAGGAACAAGTGGGTGCAATTTGAAGATAGGTGACAGCTCAGAGGTAATGTTAGAAAGTATTTTTTCACAGAGGCTGCATGGAACAGCCTTTCTGAGGAGGTTGTGGAGTCAGGAATAGTGGGAGAATTCAAGAATGCATGGGACAGGCATAAGGCAATTCTAGTGGGGGGTAGGAGGAAGTAAGCTGTTGATTAACTAGAATCTGCAGCTTATCCACCAGGTAGGGAAATGGGCAAACTAGGTGGGCCAAGCGGTCCTTATCTGCCTTCAAATTCTATGTTTCTATGTTTCTACTCTGAGGCAAGGAAGGAGATGGGGACATGATAGAAACTTTTAGTACCCCAGTGGAATCAATAAAGTCCAAGAGGGTAGCATCTTTCAGAAAAAGAGATGTGCAAGAACAAGAGGACACAATTTAAAGATAGAGGGGGACGGCTCAGGGGCAATGTAAGGAAGTATTTTTTCACAGAGAGGGTGGTGGATGCATGGAACAGCCTTCCTGAAGAGGTTGTGGGGTCTAAAACTGTGGGGGAATTCAAGAATGCATGGAACATACATAAGGCAATTCTTGTTGGGGGGTAGGAAGGAATAGACTGTTGGTTAACTAGGATCTGCAGATTATCCTGTAGGTAGGGAAATGGCCAGACTAGGTGGGCCAAGCATTCCTTATCTGCTGTCAAAGTCTATGTTTCTATGTTTCTTGTTTGCTCAGGGGAAGGGGTGAGCATTAGGGTTCGTAACCCCATGGAAGACCCTGCCACTGATTTGCCAAGACTCAGGAAACCCAAACACTAATATTTTTCCTTTTGATGCACGGGGGTTGGGGGAATTAGGGTTGGAACACCTGATGCCGCATTTTCCTACTTTTGTTGTTTAAAGTTGAAGCCTAGCTGATGAAGTAACACAGTTTTTTGAAAAGATTGTCCTTTCTTTTTTAGATAGTGGAGTCATATCCTCAATCACATTGGTCCCTTTGGGTCATGCATGAATAGATGCAGATGTACAGGGCCATCTGGTCCCTGCACAACTGGAAGAGTCTTGAAATATGAAATTGTATCCTCAGTCACATAGGTCTCTTCAGGACATACATGATCAGATGCAAATGGACAGGGACATCTGGGCCTTGCACAAATGGAAGAGTCCATCTGCTTACAGAAGTGCAGGGCCCAGCTGAAACTGTACATCTGTGATGTGATGAATATCAAAATCAGCAATGTTATGAATGTGTGTAGAAAAATGTCAATGTACATTCATAACTGTGTTGTTTTTTAATATTTTGATCCAAATTGTTAGAAATGCACTTCCTGAACCCAGTAGGTATAAATATTCAAATCTCGGCTGAAACATCATTCCACAGCACAGGTGCAAAAACATATTTTGGACAGGATCTGAAAAATGACAGCTATCATGTTCATGACATGGTGAGAAAAAAATGGCTATGTTGCAAATTTAGGGCAAAAACAGTAAAAATTACCAAAGTTATAAGCATGTGTTGCAAAATTTAAATGTATGCTCATAACATTGCTATTTTTTTTAATATTTTTATCCCAGATTTTCAACATAGGCTTCTTATGACCCCACTTCATGAACTAGGGATGAGAAAATTTTCAAATGTTGCCTGAAAGATGATTTCACACAGCAACTGTAAAATCATCTTTCAGGATGGATTTCCAAAATGTCCCTGCCTTTGTTCATGAGGCGGGATTCCAAAAGCCATGTTGAAATTTTTGATATAAAAGTATTCAAAAATGAGTGAGTCATGAACAAATGTTCAAACCCCATAGAGATACATTAAGCTGCACTTAACTTATATTCTCATATTGCAGAAATTTGTTCCAACAGCAAGATGTGTCTTCAATCAGAGGGTGGATCAGCTTTCTGAGACATGTTCAGGTGAATGTGGGTGTGGTGGTGTGTAGAGTGGTGGGTGCTGAGTGTGAGGTTGGGGTGAGGCATGTTGGGGGGTGAGATTGATGAGGGACCATTCACTTTTTTACAGGTTAAAAATAATCTGTGAAGGACAATTTTCTTTATTGTAGGCTGACAGAATCTGATACTGAGGACTGGGTATCCCAATGTCGGGATGGTATTCGGCAGCACTGGGGTTAGCACTCTGGTGCCACCATCTATTTCTTCTGGAAGAGGGGAGCATGACCGGGGGAAAGGGGTGGAAAGAAGTGGTAGAAGGGGTAGGCACCCTGGTCTGCTTAACAGAAATTAGATAGACAGACAGACAGACAGACAGATAGATAGATATAGAATGGAAAAATGCTTACTGGGGGGAGTCATAGAAATGTAGATACATTGAATCTGTCAGCAGATGAGGACCATACAGCCCAACTACTCTGCCCATTTCCCTACCCACTGCTGCAGCCCCAGATCCTATTTGATCTGCAGCTCTCCTGCTCTGCACATCTCCATGATACCCTTATGTCTATCCCATGCACTCTTGAATCCCCATGTTGTTTTTGTTTCCACCACTTCTGCTAGAAGGCTGTTTCATGACTCCACCACCCTTTCAGTGAAAAAGTACTTCCTAACATTACCCCTGAGCCTTCCACCCTTTAGCTTCATGTCATTCCTCCCTGTTCTTGTGCAGAGTTTTCTCTGAAATATGCTTTCCACCTGTACCCTGTTTATTCCCCTAAGGTACTTGAATGACTCTATCATATCGCCTCTTTCCCTTCTTTCCTCCAGTGAATAGATATCAAGGTCCTTCAGTCTCTCCTCATAGGGCTTCTGGTGTAGTCCATGTACCATCTTCATTGCCCTTCTCTGGATTGCCTTTATTTTGTCGATGTTCTTCTAGAGATGTGGTCCCCAGAACTGAACACAGTATGCCAGCTGAGGCCTCACAAGTAAGTCATGGAACAATGGGCAAAAATAAAGGGGGGCATTGAATATGCAACAAATCTCTGTGTCTCTGTGTCAGGCAGGTTAACAGGGGAAAGAGAAAAAAGAGACTGCTATGGTTCTCTAGAGAAGTAGCAGAGAAAGCAAGGCCAAAAAAAATAGCATTTAGAAGGTACAAGAGGACACAGAAGGAGGAGGATAGGGAGAGGTACCAGGAGAAACAAAAAGTGCAGGCAGAGCACTTAGGCACTCAAAGGCTCAAATGGAGAAGAATATTTCCCAATCAGTACAAAAATGAAATGGAACATTCTTTAGGTATATCAGCTAGAAGAGAAAGATCAAAGGAAGAATAGTAAAGCTAAATTGAGAAGGGGGTTGAGAGGAAAAGGACCAAAAAAAAAAGTGGACATATTGAACAATTACTTTCATTCAGTATTTACAGAGGAAGGGGTAGGTGATAGGCCAAAGATAACGGACAAGGGAATTAAAAGAAGTGAGGGGGTACTAGTCCTTTTACTGAGGAGAGAGTTCTCAAGGAACTAGTGCAATTAAAAGTAGACAAGGCAATTGAACCAGACAGGGTGCACCCTAGGATACTGAGGGAGCTGAAGGAGGTGCTGACTGCACCTCTGACAGCTCTGTTCAACCTATCACTAGAAACAGGGGAGGTTCTTGGGGATTGGAGGAGGGAAGATGTGGTCCCACTACACAAAAGTGGAAATAGGGAGAAGGCAGAAAATAACAGACCTGTCAGCCTGACTTTGGTAATAGGTAAAGTAGTGGAATTGCTAATGAAAGAAAGGATTGGGGAATACCTTACAACCAGTGGATTACAGTATCCAAGGCAATGTGGGTTTTCAGGGGGAGGTCTTGCCAGACAACCTGATTGAGTCCTTTGACTGGTGACCAGGAAGTGGATCAGAGAGGAGCGGTAGATGTGGTCTACCTGGATTTCAGTAAGGCCCTCGACACTGTTCCACATAGAAGACTGGTGGGCTAGCTGGGCAACCTGGGAGTAGGTCCAAAAATAGTAAAATAGGTAAGAGGCTGGCTAAGCAATAATAGTCAGAGGGTCATGATAAATGGTGTCCACTCTGGAGAAGCAAGGTTACAAGCAGGATGCCACATGGGTCAGTGCAATGCTGGGTACTCTTCAATGTTTTTATTAGCAACATTATGGAAAGGCTGAAGGGGAAAGTATGCCCATTCTAGGATGTATAAAAAAATCTGCAACAGAGTGGACACACCGGGGGATGGTGGAAAGAATGAGGAACAATCTGAAAAAGCTGGAAAATTGGTCAAGTGAATAGCAGCTGGCTTTCAGTGCAAAAGGGTGCAAAATCATGCACTTGGGCACAGAAATCCAGGGGCAATGTACTAACTGAGTGAGGAGGTATTAACATTCATAAAACAGGAAAGAGACCATGGGGAAATCATTTCTGATTACCTGAGAGTATCCAAGCACTGTGATAAGGCAGTGAGAAAGGCTAGCAGGATGCTCAGGTACATAGGAAGGGGCATCACCAGCAGAAGGAAGGAAGTAGAATTATCCCTTTATAAATCACTGGTACTGTTAGTCCCCACTTTGAGTACTGTGTCTACTTCTGAAGGCCCCACCTCTGGAAGGACATATATATGGTGGAGGCTGTACAAAGGGGAGCTACAAAAATGGTGTAGGGCCTGCATCAAAAGCCCTGTGATGATAGACTCAAGGAAGTAAATATTTACTCTGTAAAGGAAAGGTGGGAAAGGTGGGAAAGGTGGGAAAGTGGGGGATTATGATAGAAATGTTCGAATACCTCACAGGTATTAATAAGGTACAGGAAGGTAGCATTTTCCATAGAGAAAGCTGCTTCAGGACAAGGGGTCACTATATGAAGCTGGATGGGGAGTCTCAGAGGAGATGTGAGGAAATATTTCTTCATAGAGAGGGTGGTGGACATCTGGAACAGCCTCCAAGCAAAGGTGGTGGGTGCTAAAATGGTAACAGGATTCAGTCATGCATGGGATAGACAAAAGTTGACCTTAGAAGTAAAGGAAGGGGGAAGAAGACCAGAGATCTAATAGGTTCTGCAGTAGCACAGGAGGTAGGGAATATAGGGCAGACTAGGTGGGTCAAGAGGTCTTTATCTGCATAAAACTTCTATGTTTCCATGTTTCTATAGGCAGACAAATAGAGAGACAGATTATGGATAGACAGACAGACAGACAATAAGACAGACAGAATGATAGATAAATAGGCAGGCAAGCAGGTAGACAGACAGATAGATGGATGAGATAGGTGCAGGGTGCTGTGGGGATGAGATCGCCAATGGACTATTTTCTTTTTTTCATGTAGAAAAGAAAAAAAAGATGAACAAAAAACAGTTTTCTTTATTGTAGGATACAGAGAGGCACTGGGGGTTGGCACCGTGGTGCTGACACCTGTTTCTTTTGGGGGAAGACATGACCTGGAGGGAAGGGGAGTGGAGAGAAATGGCACCAGGATTGGGCAACCCAATCCACTTAACAAAAATTAGATAGAAAGACAGATGGACAAACAGACAGACAGGCAGGCAGACAGATAGATGGTTCTATGTCATAAGGGCGATCGCTGAAAGGTGATCATCCTTATGGCGAGTGTACATCGCCAAAATTCAATTTCGGTGAAGTAGAACCTCAGCAACAGAGAAAATGGTGCAAGGAATTATGATTTTTACTTTTATGCCCCACGCTCAGCGTGCTCGCTCCCACCCGCATGTGTACATATTGAAACATCCTGTCACCATTCACAAACTCTCACCATTCAGTCACCCTCCCTACTCCTTTGCCATCTGGGTATGCACTGCAAGACAGACAGACAAGGAGATAGTTGGGATAGGTGGTGGGTGCTGGGGGGGGTGATATCCCCAATAGACTGTTTTCTGTTTTCTTATGCATAACCAGGAAAAAACAAGCTCAATGAGGGACTGGTTTCTTTGTTGTATGGGGACAGAAGCTATGACTGGGGACTGGCGACTCATGCTTGGATGGTGTTCAGTGGCATCAGGGGTGGGCACCCTGTTGCTGCCTCCTATTTCTTTGAAGGGGGTGACCTGGAGGGGAAGGGGGCTGGAAAGAAACAGTACTGGGGGTGGGCAACTGGGCTGCTATTTTCGTGTAATTAAAGAAGGGAGTTGGTGACCTAGAGGGGAGGGGACAAGATAAGTGATATAGTGGGGCTGGACATCCTGGTCCACTTGATAGATAGATAGATAGATAGATAGATAGATAGATAGATAGACAGACAGACAGACAGATAGATAGAGAAAGCCAGCCAGCCAGACAGACAGACAGACAGACAGGAAGATTGATAGACAGAGCTTCATATTTCAAGAAAGTCCCGCAGTTCTCATACTGCGAATGCAGGTGAAGGCAATGTGTGACATGATCAGGAGAATGAAGGAGTGAGTGTGTATTTGGGGTGTTGGGAGTTGAGTGGAGGGTTACAGTGAGGTGCATAAGGGCACAGTGAGTAGGTCACCTATGGACCATTTTCTTATTTTCATGTCTAAAAAAAATCAACAGGGGATAGGTTTCTTTATTGTAGAAAGTCAGAACTGACACTCGGGATTGGGCATCCCAATGTCAGGATGATGTTTGACAGCACTTGGGTTGGGCATCCTAGTGTCACCACCCATTTCTTTGTTGGGGATGACTTGAAGGGAAGGGGGTGGAAGGAAGTATTACAAGGGATGGGCACCCTAGTCCACTATTTTAATACAAGCATTTGTTAATGCCGAATATTTGCTTGCTGATATTAGCATTGGACATGCAGGAGTTAGACAGATTCAGAATAGGAGTGGCAGTGAAGTACTGAACTCATGCCAACCCCACTTCCACCCTGCAGAGATGGACAGGTGTTGGGGTGTGCCTCTGGGTCATTGCCCATAATGCTCATGGCATTTCACCTCACCCTATCCTTGTAGACACCAAGTGTTGAGGTGTTAGTCATCCATTCCATAAGGACATATGCTGAACTGGGTGCAGTATAGGAGAATGGAATGAAGTCTGGGGCAGAAGAGTCCAAGGCATACCTCAATGCCTGTCATTGGCTTCAGGGTGGGGGTGGGGGTAGAATGGCATAAGCATTACAGTCGGCAATCTAAAGGCACACCACTGATGTCTGTCAGTTTGTATAGGGTGGGACATTATGGTTAGAAGTGTTTGTTGGTATTTGCACTACAAATTTTCAACATGGCCTTTTTATGACCCCACCTCATGAAAGCATTTGAGACCTCTTCTCATGAACAGTGGCAGTGTGATTTTGTTAATGTGTCCTGAACTTTGAGTTCCCACAGCGACCGTGCCATTCTGTGCCAGATGAGCGAAAACACAGATTGGGCAGGATGTGAAGAATGACAGCTGTACCATTCATAAGGAGGTGTGAAGAGATGCAATGTTGAAAATCTGTAGTGAATATATTAAAAATACTCGAAGTTCTGAGCGTACGTTCAAACTGCGCAGCACACGCTTGTACCACAGTCATTTAGTGGAATTATTTCACCAAATGTTCAACATAGGCATTTTGTGAACTCTACTCATGAACACTGTCACCATGGTTTTCTTAATGTGTCCAGAACATTGATTTTTTTACAGTGACTGTGCCATTGTGCGCCAGATGTGCAAATGCATATTTTGGGCAGGATATGAAAAATGACAGCTGTACTGTTCATTAGTAGGTGTGAAAAAAATGCTAATGTTGAAATCTGGAGTGAAAATGTTACAAATTTGCAAAGTTATGAGTGTGGTGGAAACTGCACAATGCACGCTTGTAACACAGTCATTTTATGGATGTTTGTCACCAAATTTTCAACATAGGCATTTTAGGACCTCCGCTCATGAACAGTACCACTGTGATTTTCTTAATCTGTCCCAAACACTGATTTCCCATGGCAAGCATGCTCTTCTGGGTCAGAAGTGCAAAAACACATTTCAGCCAGGACGTGAAAAATGACAGCTGCACTGTTTATAAGGAGGTGTGGAAAAATGCAAATGTTGAAAATCTGGAGTGAAAATATTACAAATTCCCGAAGTTTTGAGCATGCGTAGAAACTGCATAACGCAGTCAATTTTTGGAATTTGTTCCACCAAATTTGCAACACAGGCTTTTTGAGAGCCCACCTCATCAAAAATGATACTGTCATTTTGTTAATCAGTCCCAAAAGGTGATTCCACACAGTGACCGCAAAATCACCTTTCGGGATGAATAATGAGATGACAGTGACTGAATTTAATAGGTGGGGTCCCAAGAACCCCATGTTGAAAATTTGTGGACAAAATTCACAAAAATGGCTGATATGCACCAAAGTTGAAAAAAAAAATTTATGCCATTATACAGCTTACTGGCATTTCTTCAGTTCTCAGTCGGCTTTGAAGAGTGTAGATGTGTTCCCGGTCCACTGAAGATCATCACACCAGGCTCCGGAGGTGAGTATGGGGTGAGGGGGGTGTGGGGAGGCAGGGGAAAAAAGGGTGAGTGTGGATTGGGGTGGGGGCATGGGACCCAATGAGGGACTGTTTTCTTTTTTACAGGATTAAAAAAAAATGAAGACAATGTGGGACACTTTTGGCATGCTGGGGTGGGCTCCCAGTGTGCCACCTGGGTGTTTGTTGGGGGAGACTGGAGCCAGTGGGGATTAGGCACCCGTGTCAGCCATGTAGTGTGTTGGATGGGAGGGGGAGGGCATGAGCCGAGGGGGATTTGCACCCCCTGCCACAGAACAAATTGGGGGGTGCATCATGCTGATGGGGATTGGGCTACCCCATCTGCAAATAAACCGGGTAGGGGGCATGCTGACAGTGGGATTGGGAATCCCCAAGTTGGCTTACATGGGGACTCTGAGGCAGACAGCTAAAGCCACTGCCATGTTACTTGAAATGTTACACCAAGCAAGGCATCCCCCTGCAATGACAGGTCGCTCCCTCTTTGCAGTGGCAAATTCATTAAGTTGGTGGCATATTGGCTGAACTAGTGTCAGCAGCAGTGTGTCACCGCATTGGGGAATGCAAGCCTCAAAAGGCAGCAGGGCATTGGCCACCACAGTGCCGCACCTCCAAAACCCCGCTTCTCTCCTAAACTGTCACAAAATGTTTCTTGCTCATGTGAACAAGTAAACATAATAATCAAAATTACCTGATCCATTTAAAAAAAGAAAATTTACACAGATAGAGGGATAGATAGGCACTGTATATAGATAGATAGATAGATAGATAGATAGATAGATAGATAGACAGGCAGACAGACAAATAAGATATTATAGATAGACAGAAAGACTGAACGATTAGATAGACAGACAGACAGACAAATTGAGATATAATGGATAGACTCAAAGACAAAAAGATTTGATAGATAGATAGATAGATAGATAGATAGATAGATAGATAGATAGATAGATAGAGTAGTAGCCACAGACATTACAAGCTATTTCCAGGTATTTCGTGAAATTTTTGAAGAGTTTCTCCCTGCTGCCCCTACTGTGGAAATGCAGAAAGCAGGAGATATTTCTGGAAATATCACAGAAATTTCGGGAAACAGCTGGCAGTGTCTGTGGCTACTACTAGATAGATAGATAGATAGATAGATAGATAGATAGATAGATAGATAGATAGATAGATAGATAGATAGACAGACAGACAGACAGACTGACAGATAGATAGCTGGATGGGGTGGGGTGAGAGCTGGGAGGTAAGATCGCCATTGGACAGCTTTCTTTTTTCAGGTACAGCAGGAATAAAAGTTCAATGAGAAATGGTTTTCTTTATTGTAGAAGACAGAAGCTCACACTGGGGAATGAGTACCCAGTGTTGGATTATGTTGGGCAGTGAGGAGGTAGACACCCTGGTGCACCACCTATTCTTTTTGAGGGCGGGAGACATGACCTAGAAGTAGAGATGGGTGGAAAGAAGTGATACTGGGCTGGGCAACCCTGTCTGCTATTTTCATGTAATTAAAGAAGAGAGTTGGTGACCTGGAGGGGAGGGGGGCAACATAAGTGATACTGGGAGTGGACACCCTGGTTCACTTAAAAGAGTAAAGATAGATAGGTAGATAGACAGACAGACAGAGAAAGAGAGAGAGAGAGAGGGAGAGAAAACCAGCCCGCCAGCCAGCCAGCCAGACAGGAAGATAATTAGATGAGAAGATAAACAGAGGTAGTTCAGAAGATGGGGGCTTACTGCAGTAATGGAAGGAGGCAGCATGTCTCTAGCTGCAGCTTCACATATCATGAAGGTCCTGCAGTTCTCATACTGAGAATGCAGGTGAAGACATTGTGGGACATGATCAGGAAAGTGAAGGAGTGAGGGTGTGTGTGGGGTGGTGAGTGTTGAGTGGAGGATTAGGGTCAGGTGCATGAGGGTACAAGTGAGTAGGTCACCGGTGGACCATTTTCTTCTTATCAGGTCTAAAAAAATCAACAATGGACACTTTTCTTTATTGTAGGAAGTCAGAAGCCGGCACTGGAGATTGGTCATCCCAGTGTCAGGATGATGTTTGACTACACTGGGGATGGGCAGCCTGGTGCCACCACCCATTTCTTTGTGGGGGATGACCTGAAGGGGTGGGGTGAAAGGAAATGGTACAAGGTGTGGGCACACCAGTCCACTATTTTACTATAATTAAAAGGGTCTGGTCCACTTAAAAAACGAATATATACATAGATGGAGGGATAGATAGATACTGTATAAAGATAGATAGACAGATAGATAGATAGATAGACAGACAGACAGACAGGCAGACACACCGAGATATTATAGATAGACAGACAGAAAGATTAGATAGATAGGTAGATAGACAGACAGACAGACAAACAGAAATATTATAGCTAGACACAAAGACAGAACAATTAGATAGATAGATAGATAGATAGATAGATAGATAGATAGATAGATAGATAGATAGATGTGGTGTGGCGTGTACTGGGAGGTAAGATCGCTGATGGACTATTTTCTTTTTTCAGGTATAACAGTAAAAATGGTCAATGAGGGATGGTTTTCTTTATTTTAGGAGACAGAAGCTGACACTGGGGAATGGATATCCAGTGTTGGGATGGTTTTAGGCAGTGGGCAGACACCCTAGTGCCACCACCTATTCCTTTTGAGGGTGGGACATGACCTGGCGAGGAGGTAGGTGGAAAGAAGTGGTACTGGGGTTGGGCACCTTGGTCTGCTTAATAGACATATAAAGATAGATAGATAGATAGATAGATAGATAGATAGATAGATAGATAGATAGATAGGCAAATAGTTGGGGTAGGTGGTGGGAGCTGGGGAGTGAGATCACCAATATACTGTTTTCTTTTTTCTCATGTATAACCAGAAAAAAAACAAGCTCAATGAAGGACTGTTTTCTTTGTTGTACAGGGACAGAAGCTATGACTGGGGACTGGACACCCATGCTTGATGGTGTTTAGGCACTGGGTGGGCACCCTGGCAGCCACCTATTTCTTGGGAGGGATGACCTGAGGAAGGGTTTGGAAAGAAGCAATACTGGTGGCAACCCGTCTGCAATTTTTGTGAAATTAAAGAAGGGAGTTGGTGACCTGAAGGGAAGCGGGGCAACATAAGTGGTACTGGGGGTAGACACCCTGGTCCACTTAAAGGAGTAAAGATAGCTAGACAGATAGATAGATAGATAGACAGACAGACAGACAGACAGACAGATAGATAGACAGATAGATAGATAGACAGATAGATAGGTATAGCTAGATAAAGAGAAAGCCAGCCAGACAGACAGATAGACAGACAGGAAGACTGACGGACAGAAAGAAAAGAAGATAAACAGAGATTGATCAGAGGTGGGGGCTTACTGCTGTAATGGAAACTGGCAGCATGACTCTAGCTGAAGCTTCACATTTCAAGAAAGTCCAGCAGTTCTCATACTAAGAATGTAGATGAAGGCATTGTGTGACATGACCAGGAAGTAAAGATGTGATGGTGTGTGTGGAGTGGTGAATTACGGTGGTGGGCACAGGGGTACATGTGATTAGGTGATTAGGTCACTGATGGACCATTTTCTTGTTAGGTCTAATAAAAACCAAGAGGGGACAGGTTTCTTTACTGTAGGAAGTCAGAAGCAAACACTGGGGATTGGGCATCCCAGTGTCAGGATGATGTTTGACAACACTGGGGGTGGGCATCCTGGTGCCACCACCCATTTCTTTGTGGGGGATGACCTGAAGGGGAGAGGAAAGGTGGAAGGAAGTGGTACAGGGTTGGGCACCCCAGTCCACTATTTTAGTATAATTAAAAGGGCCTGGTCCACTTAAAATAAGAAAATATACATAGAGAGATAGACAGATACTGTATATAGATAGAAAGACAGACAGACAGACAGAGATAGATAGATAGATAGATAGATAGATAGATAGACAGAGATAGACAGATTGTCAGACAGATACATAGATACATAGATACACAGACAGACAGACAGATAGATAGATAGATAGATAGATAGATAGATAGATAGATAGATAGAAGTTCACAGTTATAGACAGTTCTTTTGTTAGATCACATGAAAGAATAATAGTTCTTTCATTTGATATCACAAAAGAACTGTGACCCATCCTCCTTCTTTCAGGAGTCATGAACGGACTCATGAAAGAAGAATCTCGGTTTTACGAAAGAGGATGGCAGACTGAATTTTTTCTCCATAGTTCTTTCATAAGCTGACCTCCTTCTTTCATGAAAGAACTCACAAAAGAAGACCCTTGGCTCACAAAAGAAGATGGTAAATGTAGATTTCTTTAATAGTTTTTTATGAGCTGAGAGTCTCCTTTTGTGAGTTCTTTCATGATCACAAATGAAGTTCAGCTTACAGGAGAACTATGTCAAAAATAAATAAGTACACCATTTTCTTTTGGGAGCCAAGCTTCTTCTTTCTGAGATGGAAATCTTCTTTCATGAGATTCATGAAACAAGAATTTCAGCTCATGAAACCAGCCTGGGTAAGGATTTTGGGGATGTCCCAGAACTGTATTTCAGGGCCATTTTTTGAAAAACAAACTCCAGAATCAAGCTAAAGGGGTCCTGTTTAGCCAGATTCATGTGTTTGTTTTTCTCCATGGTATGATTTTTATGTTGTTTCAATTTAAAAAAAAATAGAAACAAGATGGCACTGCCATATGAAAGAAGATTTTTTCATCATGAAAGAAGAATTTCAGCTCATGAAAGAAGATTCTTTTTTCATGAGCAGGACATTCTTCTTTTGTATCAAACATCTATCTGAAAGATCCTACTGAGCATGTTCAGAACTGAATCCTGGTCCCTCTGGAATGGATTAATATTTTTTCATCAAACCAACAAAAGGCACCATTCTACGGCAATCCCTTTGTACCTTGAAAATTTCAGTAACAAAATTCCAAACTGTCTGGGCTGTAGGTGAGAGCAAGTAAAACAACAACCCAGTTTTTACACTGTCTCAGAATATGTACATCCAACAAGGCTTGCCAAACCAAGAAACCTTGCCCACCCCCATACCACACATACAACATTTTGTGCAATTTCATTGACTGGTGGAAAAGTTATTAGAGTGAAAAGTTATTGGTTTAACATCAAAGACCCTACTCAATTCTAACTATGGGGGCGGGGGGGGTTATATACAGTAAAACCCCAGTTATCCAAACCTCAGTAGCTGAAACTCTCAGTTATCTAAAACTTGGTGTGTCTCCCATCTTAATAGACTTCAATGTAAAATGTTCTCACTTATCTAAAACCCCATGTCCCCCAGTACATTCAGATAAATGAGGACATAGTGTATATTATATATATTCTTTAAGAAACATTTTGTTAATACAGCAGTTGGGGTAACTTCATGCCACAAAAGTAGGGAAGTGTGGCATTAGGGTTTCCAACCCTAACTTCCCACCCCCTCTCCCCAAGCAGCAAAAGGAAAACAATAGGGTTTTGGGTCTCCTGAGTCTTGGTGAATAAGCGGTGGCATCTTACTTGAGGTATTCAACCCTAATGCACAACCCTCCTTCTGCTCCTCCCTAGCCTCCCATCTGAAGCAGAAGGTACAGCTCCAAGCCATGCCTTATATTGAGACACTCTTCAAAGGTAGAGATTTATGTTTTGCCACATGTTGCCAACACAATTTGTGGAGCTTCCTTCACACAGGGTCCTGTGAAACAGTCAGTAATCTTGAGATTAGTGTTCACAGAGTACCCAGAATGCTTCATGACATCAGTTTTAAGCAGTTTTTGGTGAGTGTGATGGGTGATGGAGGAGAAAAACTGTTCTTATACAGTGCTGAAACTGATTAAATACCGGCACCTGTCTGACAATCAGCTGGTCAGAACGTGAATCAGACTTCGAGATATTGCAGTGACAATAAGCTGATCAGACTGTGAGATGCTTCAGTGAAAACGGGAGACAGGATGTGTATTCATAATACCTGAAAGTTTGTTGTACTGGGGTTTGTAATAATGAGGGAATACTGTACTGAACAAATACTTTTGTTATATATTTACTAGGGAGAAGGATGAGCCATTACTGGATTGTGTGATAAAGATAGTGGGGGGGGGTGAGGGCAAATGCTCAAGCAACATGGGTAAAATAATAAGAATCAGGGTGCTGGAAACACATAAAGGGTTAGAAATAGATAAATCTATGGGACTTGATAGCTTAAAGCTAAGGATGCTTAAGGAAGTAATGGATGTGACAGCAGGTCCAGCTGCCGTTATATTCAACTGCTTAATGGCCACTGGGGTGGTCCCAAGAGACTGACGGATAGTGGAAATGGTCCCTTTACACAAGAGTGGAAGGAAGGATGAGCCAGTAAAAAACAGACCAGCCAGCTTTACATCTCTAGAGGTGAAGTCTATGGAGTCTATACAAAGAAAGGAACTAGTGGGCTTCCTGAAGACAGATAGACTGCAGGCCCTCAGACAACATGGTTTCATGAGGGGAAGGGAAGCCAAATGAATCTGATCAATTTCTTTGCCTGGGTGACCAAGGCAGCCAATAAGTGACAGGCATTCAATATATTTGGATTTCAGCAAGGCCTTTGACTAAGTCCTACACAGGTGACTGACCAAGAAGCTAAAAGACTTAGGGTGGATGAAAAATTGGCAACTTCAATGGAAAACTAGCTGAGGAGAAGAACACAAAGGCTGGTGAATTTTTAGGAGTTTTCAAAAATAAAGGACATAACAAGCAGAGCACCGCAGGAGTACGTGCTGGGCCCTATCATTTTCAGTGAGTTTATTTGTGATATAAAAGCATGCATGAAAAGTAAGATCTGCCTCTTCACAGATGACACAAAGATCTCTGCGAGGGTAGGCACAAAGAAAGGGATAAAGGAACTCAGGGAGGATCTGGGCAGGTAGGAGAGCTGTTCAAAGATCTAGCAACTAAGTTTCAATGCTAATAATGCAGGGTGATGACCACTGGGAAAAGGAATTCAAGAGTACAGTATAAACAGGGGGTGGGGAAGGTGCTGGAAAGCACCATGGATGAAAATGATCTACTGTTAAGGATCATAATATCAGAGAGCCTTAAAACAGCAGCTTACTGTAACACAGCCGTGGGTAAGGCTAACAGGATACTGGGAAGCATAGGGAGGGGGATAAGCAATAGAAGCCTAGAGGTGATCCTCCTACTGTACAGGTCACTGGTGCAAACCCTCTTGGCATACTGTTCAGGGTAATGGATTCCATAGTGGAGGGCAGACTTCAATAATGTAGAAGCAGTGCAGTGCTGGACAAACAAGATGGTCCAAGAAGTAAGGGGCAAGACATACAAGGAGAAGCTCCAGGACTTGAACATGTGCACCCTTAAGAAGTGGATGGAAAGGGGTGACAAAACATGCAAGTGCCTACAAGAGGTAAATAGGATGGACACCAAGAAACTTTTCTCCTTTAGCGCAAATACAAGGGGAACTCAGTTAAACTCTTGGGGATGGAGAGGGGTTTCAAGATGGATGTCTGCAAGCACATTTTCACAAAAAGAGTGAACATGGGGAAAAGCTACCAGTGGCAGTGGAATAAACCAAATCAGTAAGCAACATCAGTTGGGAATGGAACAATCATATGTCATGAGCACATACTATTTACTGAATGCAAATGGGTGTCAATCAGTCGGTGGCTGTCCATGGCAGGTAAGAAGGGCTATGCAAGTCACTGGCAAGCGATGGAATGGGGGGTGAGGGATGGTGCATTGCTGCTTACTGGAGTGGGGGGTCCCTACACTATGGAATGGAGTCTCAGGAATTTTTTGCAGTATGACAGGGATCGTGTCTGGGGGGGACACAAAACTATGGAAAAAGAGTGGTTGGTGAAACTTAATTTATTTCAACAGGGATCAAAGCTGGAGAGGGGGGACACTACACTATGGAGAAAGAGGGTTCTAAGAAATGTTATTTTATTTCAGTGGGGATTGGGGCTGGGGAGGAGGGACACTACACTATGGAAAATAAGGGATTGGTGCCTCATATTTCATTTCAACAGGGATTGGGGCTGGGGAGGAGGCTGGCCCAGTGCATTCTGCCAGGCACAGCAATGCAAATGAGCCCAGGAAATGATAGAAGGCATCCTTAAGATGGCAGAAAAAGGGGAGATATTGTTGATGGGGATCTGAATATGCCAGATGTTAACCAGAGCACCTTTGCTGCAGTCACATCCAAGAGCAGGGTCATTCTCAATGCCCTACAGGGGGCATGCCTCAGACAGCTAATGTTGGAACCCACTCAGGAGGGAGCAATCTTAGACCTGCAACTCACAAACAGGGACGGATAGAGGATCTCAGATTTAGACGTGGGTAGTCATCTGGGAAAAAATAACCACTGAACAGTGTGGTTCATGATAAACATAGCCGCAGAGTCAAGCCATACAAACGTGAGGGTACTGGACTTTAGGAGGGCTGCTTTTGTCAAAATGGGAGAGCGCCTCAGAAAAGCACTAGCACACAGGCAAGAAGTATGGGTGAAGGAACAATGGAGAAACTGTCGGAGTGTGGTAATTCAGTGGACATCACAGGACTCGATTATTCTTTTGTACACACCAAACTTTGTGTGACTAGAACTAGAACAAAACAAATTTACTTCAAAAATAACAAACAAAAAAAATAACTTCACCAACTCTTACAGAGTTTCAGTACTTCCAACAAAAGTACTGCCACAGAGTGGTACCATACGATCAACAGGACCACTATCTTCTGTGTCCCAAACCTATCTGACAAGAATGGTTAGTCCTACTCAATTTATACTGACCACATGATGACATCACAGGTCATCTGATCCGCCGCTATCACTAATACAGAAAAGAAAACTATGCTAATATAATTATTTGGGCATTATCAGAGACCACCATACTACTTTTTATAACTACTAAACATTCATTCATTTTATATCCTGCAAATATTCATTGAAAGTGTAAAATACTAGTATGCATACATAAGGGTCACTTAACATCCTGGCTCCGCCCCCTTAATGTGACCTCACCATAGTAAAAAACTATAAAAGCAGTGTAGGAAGGGGTGGCTGGTCCCTAAGAATCCTGCCTGCAATTGTCAGCTACTCAGGAATTAGAAAACTACTTCTAGGTATGTCTTTTCTTTATTATTTAATAAAGGCATTAATAAGGGGAGAAGAAAGAAATATCTCCGTTAAAACTGACACGTACATCTGTACTATGTTGTTAATTCTGTCCCTTAGCAATGCATCCGGGCGTTGGAAATTATGGGCTAGAGCTTCTTATTATGGGATATTTTAGCCTAACCCCACTATGTTTGGAAATAGCTTTTCTTCATCTTATCCCTTTTTATTTACTATTATTTTTTTAATTAACTGAAGCAGGAGGATACTGCAAGTTTACTGCCCTCCTCCAACACCAAGCCCCCAAAAGTCGGACACCTCTTGAAAACGGGCGGTACACTTCACGGCACCCTGCCACCTTCGAACGAGAAAAATGTGAGGCACACACGGCACAGAGGGCGCCCCACTCAGCCTGGCAGCCCCCCTCAGAGAAAACCTATCCCACAGGAATTCTGTCTATGAGCAGACTGGGGGGGAGAAAAAAAAACAAAGAATTTTAAATTAGCTACAGAAACTACGATGGGGCTTACCAAGACATAGGGTATCCACTCCACGGACACTCTGAGAATTGCATTTCAGCAATTGCAGGACTGCAGCACAGCTCTGTTGAACTGTAATTCTGTAGGTAAGGTTCCACAACCACCATTCTCACGGGTCACCTGAGTCCTGAGGAAATATACTTGGAAAAAGGGGGAAATATTTTTTAAGAATATTTTTATGCATATAGGGAACCAAAAGGAATGAAATAATTCTACAGGTACTTGATTATTCCTAGTTCTCTGTGCATTTCATTCATTTTGGAATATGCTCAACCACATGTGATCCACCTCATGGACTAAAGAAAGAAATTAGAGGGGTTAGCAAGATAAGGATACCATAATAGGAGACCAACCCCATTACGGTAGAAAAATGAAATATTTAAAGGAACCAGAGGATAGAGAGGTATTACTGCAGTAGATTTTTCAGAAATGGGGATAGAATAGAGGTGATGTCCAGAGGGGGGGGGCTTCCTATCCTACCAAAGAAACATCAAAACTGCCATCACAAAGGCAACACACTTTTGTGTGAAGCAAATAAATCAAAACAAAAAAAAAAAACACTATGGTTCTCAAAAGAGGTGGCAGGGAAGGTTAGGGAGAAAAAGATAGCATCCAGGAAGTATAAGGAAACACAGAAGGTGCAGGACAGAGAACTGTACCAGTTAAAGCAGAAGGAAGTAGGGAAGGCAGTCAGAATAGCAGAGGCCAAAAAACTGAGGAAACGATACCAACACATTTAAGAAGGGGGATAAAACCTTTTATAGGTACATTAGGGAGTGAAGAAAGACAAAGGAGGGATACTGAGGCTGAATAAAGGGAGGGTGGGTGGGTGAGAGGCGAACAGTGAAAAATAGGGATTCTAAACGAATACTTCTGCTCAGTATTCACAAAGGAAGAGGAGGGGAGGTACCTAATCCAGTCAATAGAAGCACTCTGGATGGGGGGGGTCAATATTAATACTTTCACAGAAGAAAGGGTTCTGAAAGAACTCCTAAAACTGAAGGTGGACAAAGCAATGAGGCCTGATGGGATTCACGACAGAATTTGAAAAGAACTAAGGGGAGAACTAGTGACACCACTGACTATCCTTTTTAACAAATCATGGGAGGATGGTGTGGGACGTAAGGACTGGAGGAGGGTGGATGTGATTCCCTTTCACAAAAGTGGGAGCAAAGCAGAGGCAGGAAACTACAGACCTGTTAGCTTGACCTCAGTGGTAGGGAAAATGATGGAATCACTTCTGAAAGAAAGAATTGTCAAGTACCTAGAGGCCTGCGGAGCACAAGGCCCAAGGCAGCATGGATTCACAGTGGGAAGGTCATGTCAGATGAATCTAATAGATTTCTTTGACTGGGTGACCAAAGTAGTAAACCACAGAGGGGCTCTGGACATAGTCTCCCTAGATTTTAGCAAGGCATTTGACACAGTCCCACACAAAAGATTAATAAACAAATCAGCCAGCCTGGGAGTGGGTTCCAGGGTGGTAGTCTGGATTAAAAATTGGCTGTACAACAGGACACGGAGGGCAATAGTAAACAGTCTACTCTGAAGAAAAGGGAGGTTACTAGCATGGTACCGCAGGATTCAGTACTGGGTCTGGTCCTTGTTAATGTTTTTATAAGTGACATTGCAGAGGGACTGAAAGGAAAAGTATGCCTTTTTGCAGATGACTCAAGGAGCTGCAACAAGGCTGATACACAAGGGGGGGTTGCAAATGATGAGAAGGGACTTGGCAAGGTTGGAGGAATGGTCAAAAGTATGGCAGCTTAGATTCAGTGCAAAAAAGTGCAAAGTAATACACCTGGGAAACAAAAACCTAGGGGAAGAGTACACAATGGGTGGGAGGTATTAACAACAACAAAAATGGAAAGGGACCTGGGGGTAGTCATATCAGATGACCTAAAGGTAAGCAAGCAATGTGAGAAGGCAGTAAGGGGGGCTGGTGAGATACTGGGATATTTACTGTAAGGAGAGGCATCACCAGCAGAAAAGAAGAAGTTTTTATCCCTCTGTACAGACAGTTGGTGAGATCCCATCTGGAGCACTGCACACAGTTCTGGAGACCCCATCTCCAGAAGGACATAGACAGGAAGGAGGCAGCCCAGAAGAGGGCAATTAAAATGGTGCAGGGTCTGCACAGAAGCCATACGAAGAGAGACTAAAGGAGCTTAATATGTATATCCTTGAGGAAAGGAGGGAGAGGGGGAACATGAAAGAAACTTTCAAGTACCTCAAGGAATCAACAAAGTCCAAGAGTGTCACATCTTTCAAAAAAAGATATGTGCAAGAACAAGGAGGTACAATTTGAAGATAGAGGGGGATGGCTCAGGGGGAATGTGAGGAAGTATTTTTTCACAGACAGGGAGGTGGATGCCTGGAACGGCCTTCCTGAGGAGGTCATGGGCTCAAAACAGTGGGGAAGTCAAGAATGTATGGGACAGACATAAGGCAATTCTGGTGCGGGGTAGGAAGAAGTAGGCTGTTGGTTAACTAGGATCTGCAACTTATCCAATAGGTAGGGAAATTAGCAGACTAGATGGGCCAAGTGGTCCTTATCTGCCATCATAGTCTATGTTTCTCTGTTTCTATAATGGGCATGCATGAGTCCCCTTTGTGCCATCCATACCCAAAGAGCTCATTTGCATGTTTGGGCTGAATATTGCTCATGGGGGACTTGGCACATCCAGATATGCACCACACATTGACCTATATGTGGTATTCAGCCCCGCACCCTGCATGTGCCGCACCAAACATGGTTGCCACATGCTATGTGCCATGCATCCAGTGTCTCATATTCAAACAGAATGCAGGATCTGTTCTGATCATGCATTCTGTTTGAATATTGCAACAGAGTTGACCAGCGCATCTTTTTTGTGTGATGCACTGTTATGCATACACATCCAGATGGCTCTGAATATGTCCCCCTAAGAACAGAAAAAAATGTCAGATACTAATCAATGGCTATGCCATTTACTGGCACAATGATGTCACAGAAAGTGGTGGTGTATGAAGACACAACTCTGCCATCCTGTGGCAACTATGAAGAGAGACATACTTGTCTTAGGTGGAATGTGCCCTTCATTTATTTAAATAAATGTTAGCATGTCAAAATTTCTAGGAAACAGAGTTGTACACCAGTCCCACACAATGGCTCCACTGAACCGAATACCCTCTCCATACTAACACTAGAGGATGGACAGCTGAGATATTTCACTGCTATGGAGGTCAGTGCTAGCCATTCAGTCAGCTTGCTACTTCAGTACAGCAGAGGCTCTTGCAATATGTTAAGGTGCCTGTTGTCTGCCAAATATGCACCCATCATACATTGCACTGCATGCAGTCCTATCAACTCTTCAGTCTCCCCTATATTTTCCTCCACATCTACAATTCCCACTTGGGACAAAGCATGCCAGAGTGGATTTATTGTCATTTTTCTTGTGAGCAGCCCTACTTTTTCGCCTACTTAAATGAGGTGGTAGCAGCACCCGGTCTGTCATTACTGTCATGCTGTGCCTTACATAACTGTGACTGTGACATCTGTGCCCCATAAACCCATCTTACTAGCTGACCAGTTAGATTTTTTCTGCCTGATCATACCCACCTTCCAGTATTGATGACAGGACAATTTTATATCATGGGTCCAGTATCATGGCAATTTCAAAATTGGGAGACTGCAGAATGTTGGAAATATGGGTATTGCAGTCTAATATTTGCAGCTTGTGTTCCATTAAGGCACAGCTTCCCCATCTTAGCCTCTCTCTAGTACCTGCTGTACATTTATCAATGTCTGCCACCGTACCCTTTGAAGTGGTATGGCCTGACTGATACAGGCAGTGTCCCCTCTCACTGCCTGTGTGGCATGTTGAAATGGCCTCAGAATCATGATCATGCCATCCATTAATCGCCATTGCTCTATTGCAAGATACATTGATACTCTGATACAGACATGGCTTGTGTGCAGCAGCAGGTGCTCAGAGATGGCTTTGTACTGCTCGCTCAAGCGTTTGATCATGTAGAATGTTGAGTTCCATCTCATGACAATTTCTAGCTTCAGACAGTGCTCAGGCAGCTTGTTCTGGATCTGCAGCTGCCTAAGATGGTCATGGACCTTTCCAGAAAAAAGTGGGCACAGATGAGGTGGGCCATGGTCAACACCAACTTGATTTCAGGATAGGATAGAAATGCCTGCACTACTAGATGGAGACAGTGTGCCATGCATGGAACCCAGAGAAAGTCACCATCGCCGATGCATTTCATCACATTAGACCCATTATCGCTTTGCAATGAAACCCAGTATCAGGGACTATGGGCACAGCCACTCATCACTTTCAGTCAGGAGCACTTCAAACATTTGACCTCTGTGTGAGCCTGTTGCACTTCTCACTGCTAGTGTGGCATACTGGTAAATACCCATAATGTTGCTACCAGTGCAGTTAGACTTTGTACAGTTTTTTTTTCCCATTACTACATCAAATACGGTATGCCACCCTAACAGCAACATTTCTATGGCAACATGTGTCGATATCCACAACAGCACCATGCCACCATAGATGTGCCACTTGAAGGGGGCAACCAGATCCTCTGATCTGTACCCCCTCCCCAAACTAAATCTTACCTGGAGTTAGAATCCATTAGTTTGGGGGGGGTGCAGGCGGCAAAGTCCCCCACGTGCCAGGGATTGGGGGTGAAGCACCCCCGATGTAAAAAACACATCCAAACTGTGTGGCTCCATGCCAACTGCAACTTGTGGTCAACATGATGCCTGTCGCTATAATGCAGGTCGCAATCTTTTTTGTCTCCCTGGCATGGTAGACGCATCAAATACTACCCCAGATACCTGTGCCCAATGGGCTG
Source organism: Neoceratodus forsteri (assembly GCA_016271365.2). Classification (NCBI taxonomy): domain Eukaryota; kingdom Metazoa; phylum Chordata; order Ceratodontiformes; family Ceratodontidae; genus Neoceratodus; species Neoceratodus forsteri. The sequence continues at coordinate 1,205,636,907 of CM057452.1, forward strand.
TAATACACAGATAAAAGCTAACAGCTGTTTGGCCACTGGTCCACATAGCTATACTAAGATGTATGTATGTTGATGCTCAGTGTTAGAGGGCATGTTTTACTGTGCATTTCACCGTCCTATAAAGTTCCAGAATGATGTGGATGGAGAAATAGGTTCAGGGCAGAATCAGCCATTTTGGACAAACATGTGCCATCTACCTTTGGAATTCCACATTCTCCACAAAAGAGAATGGTAATAGATAAATTGCCAGTATTTCCATGGTTGCTGCATTTAAAAGCCTCTGATGCAAACATTGCAACATTGCAGAATCCGAATAAGCAAACCCCCAGTAAATCTCATGCCAAAAACTAGAGTTCTACATTACTTAATTTTAAAGTTATGAGCTATTTTGTAACCCTGATTGCACTACTTGTTCAAAACAGCCTATGTCAGTCAAGAGCTGCTGATAATGTCATCTCAGGACCTCACAGTCTAGTATTCCCTGTCAGCAAGCTTATAGGACCTGTTTCTCCAAAGTTTTAAAGATCATGTGAGAGGGTTCTATGATTAAAAGTATTGCACAAATTTGCAAGTGCCAACTTGGGGAAGACAACCAATTAAATATATTAATTGTATGTCCTCTTTATATTCAAGAAAGAAATCTGTACTTGAATAGTGTATTGTCAACTTTAGACATGGAACTTAAATATCAAGTGAATGCATTACTGAAATCCAAAAATACTGAGATATTAGAAAATGTTGCATTGTTCTGTAAAAAAGATAGAACATAAGAAACTACATATTATAAATAAGGAATAGCTTTCTATAAGGGTGACACTTATATTTGTTACCAAATCTTAGATGTAAAGACGTGTGCAAAAGTTTAATTATAAACATCTGAATGAGTTTACTGGTAAAAATACCAGTTTAATTGTACTACTCACTTTTCCTGTATATGTACTGGTAACTGTGCCTCTATGGATTTTAACAATGTATAATGTTATATGCATATTTATGTATACTAAAATATATTGTGCAATATTTCGTAAAGACAATACTGTCTTGTCAATCAATATACTAATCTGAAGATCATGTGTAATAGTTGTCTAAAGTAAAACAGGCAGCACCATTTAAAAAAACATTGATATAAAAACTGTATGTGTTTCTGGTTTTGTAACAAGGTTGACAAAACTGTATTTTATAATACCTTTTGATGTGACCCATTTCTCAAGGGTTGCTGGATGCTGAGTCAGCATGTCTCCATGCTGCTGAAGCCATTTGGAGAGCTACTCTACTGTGCCTGTTAGGAAGTTGTACAGTAGCCCCTCACTATAGTGAACTCTGCTATAGTGAAAACTTGGCTATAATGAATGCCTCATGTGGCTCCCGATGTTTCTGTATTTCTGTTCTTTGAAATTCCTATTCACACCGGCAATTGGCCTGTGCATATGTCACCTGCACACATCAAACACTGTCCATATGCCTTATACACTGTACTGTCAGAAAAACAAAGTTAAAAACTAAAGTAAAAAAAATCCACATATTAACTGCTAGCTGAGACTCAGAGTTAAAAACAGCACCTCTAACATGGATTGCAACTCAGAGATTCCACGCGCTTTACAAACACGCTCCACCCCACCCCCCAACCCAACTCTCATCTTTATTTAGTAAATGTATGTTGTCCAGTACTGAATTTATTTTATGCACAGTAGGTTCTGAATCATACTGAAGAAGTCAGATATGGTGGAGCTGGAGCTGAGATCTGTGAGTCGGATGGGGGTGATTATGAAAGCAGGAAGAGCATCAAAAAAGATCTGGAATTTGGAAAGAGGTGTTTTGTTGTTGTCAGGTTTTTATCTTTTTGTCAATCTGTTTCTTTTTTGCTTTTACTACTGCCCAGTGTACTAGTCTGTGTACAGATATCTGGAGTGATGAGTCTGTGAATGGGGGGGGCATGTTTGTAATGGGCGTAGAAGGTCTGAGCCACCATTCCTGTTACAGGTGCTTTCTTTAACTTGGAGTCTCAGCCAGCATTTAAGATGTGGGTATTTTTTATTTTAGCTTTATTTTGCTTACAGTGCAGTGTATGAGACATATGGGAAGTGTTTGATGTGTGCTGGTGATATATGCACCAGCCAACAGTAATGCATAGTAGCGTCCCTCATTGTAACAAATAGAGAGCTATAATGAATACAGATTATGACTTCCTTTTAGTTCATTATAGTGAGGGGTTACTGTACTGCAAGTATTGTAATGTTGGTATCTTCACTGCAGTTTGTTAGTGTCTGCTTTGCAATATGTTTCAATAGGGGGCCTTATATGTGTTAATTCCTACTAGGGGTGGAAGTGTTGGCTCTGGTAAAATGATCTTTTTAATTTAGAGTAGAACATAGATGAGCCTGAATGTATGTCAAAAACAGCCTGACAGGGAGAACACATTGTGCTGGCTAAATTATAAACTCCTAGTAAATTTTCAAAACAGCATTACCTCTCCCACCCCCCATTGACAAGAAGATGGAATAATTGTTTTAAAGTGCCTTTGTTAGAAATCGCTTAAATTGAATGATAGGTGTGAATGATCTTAGCCTTTCACCACATCAGCAACTTATTCAGTGTGCAAACCTCACAACAGTGTGCTATGACCCAGCATCCAGCAACCCTTGAAAAAAGGACCACAACAAAAAGGCACATAAACAAAATATTGTCAGCTTTGTTACAAACCTGAAACACAGTTTTTAAAGCAATGTTTACTGACTGGTGCTGCCTGTTTTACTTGTGAAACCCATTGCACATGATTTTTACAACTTTGGAGAAACAGGGTCTATAAGCTTGCTGACAAGAAGTACTAGATTTTGAGGTCCGGAGATGACATCAACAGCAGCTCTTCACTGATACAGACTGTTTTGAACAGGTAGTGAAATCAGAGTTACAAAGTAGCTGATAACTTTTAAATGAAGTAATGTAGAAATCGAGTTTTTGGTCTGAGATTAACTGGGGGTATGCTTATGTTAATTCTGCGATGTAGCTCTTTTGGCCAGATGGTGTCAGTTGCTCATTAAGTTCACTTGCAATGGCATGGTTGGGTGGGTATTTGGTATGATGCTCAAACATGCTATGCAATATAGGCTGCACCTTCTGGGGTTTTGAACTTGGGAGTCCAAACAGCTGGGCTGTTTGCACTGGCTTTATGGCTGGTGTGGTAGGTTTTGACTTGGAGGGGGGTCACAGATGCTGAATGAATGACATGATTTTTTGTTTTGAGGATGTGGATTGATGTTCTTCACTGACTCTGGCTGCTAATATTGAAATCACCAGTGATACTCTGTCCACTACCATGCAGTCCCACTAACTCTTCTCATGTCTGTAGTGTCCTCTGTGGTCATGTCTGACTCCACTGGAACTGTATCCATGCCACTTTGGGATGCCCTGCACAGTAAGATTGATAAGGGAGAAGGTCCTCATGTTCCAGCTTCCCTTTGGTGCTGAGTCCGGCATAACAGTTGCATATACTTGAGGTATGTGTGTTGCCCACCAGTGCCTAGGAAGCTTCCTTTTTTCCATGACTCACATGTACTCTGCATGACTGGAAGATAGCCACTGTTTGTTAGCTGAGTCCAGAATGTAAAAATCCCAAACTAGGGATTTTGTAGCCCCTGTTTTTACATGGTCATGGACCAGACATTTGGACATTGGAGTGGTGGAAATGGGTGTTTTGGGACATGATTTATGCACTGCTGTGAAAGTAGATGAATCATGCTCTATTATTATTATTGACTCAACAGCACTGCCAACAGCTGGAGGACTGGGGATTGCTTTGGTAATTCCCTGGGCCTTACCTTTTTCTTTCCCTCAGGTTCCCATAGGTGGTACAGATTATTATCATCAGCCAAACCTAGGCTGATAACCTCCTGAGATGTGTCCTTCTCCTCATCCCCACTTTCTCTACCCTATATTTCCTTCCCAGCATCTGATTCCCAGTAGGATGAAACAGTCAGATCTGCCACATCAAACTGTGAGTCATGCTCAGGCCCATCAACACTAGTTTTGGGAACATCAACCACCTCATCGTCCTCGACCACAATCACAGAGCAAGACATTTTTGGGATTCTTGGACTGTTCCTGTGTTGCTGTCTCCATCATCAGCAGTGCCAGCACTAGCACATACTAGCAGTGATGCTACAGATGTTGCTGAGAATAATTTGACCACAATAATGCCTCCGCCACTTGCACCAACTTCTCCTTTTTGAGTACTAGCAGCAGTATGGGCCCCTGATGAACCTGCATCAGAAGTAATACTTTTACGTATAGAAACCTTCTGAACTACAGAAAATATGCTCTTCTTGGTACCATCACAACTGCGAGCAGCTCTTACTTTATGAGAAAGTCTCTTTGAGGGCATTTTTCATATGTGTAGATTTGGAAACACAACACAACACTTTACTGAGCTAATTAACTAACAGTAGCTACACAAGACAATAAACAACAGCATCACCGAAAATATGTATCTGTTTTTACACAAACAATATACAGCAGGGAGTTTAGGGACTAAGGAGAGACACACAACAACTCAGGTAATTTTAAATATGTTATTGTCTACATGAAAACTCTAACATCAATCACTAAACAGAATAAATGAAATTAATATAGTTCAGCAACATACAGTAGCTCAATTTTTGGGGTGAATTGTGCACTTTTTGATATCAGCAAGAACTTGACATATTTGAAGAGACTCATAAGACAATCATTTTCTGATATAGTGCCCAGCTGCAAAACAATCTGTTACCATGGAAACCAATTTTTAATCGGAACCATACTGTATATTAACTATAGCATCCATTGCTGTCAAGAGTCTATTACACAATCACAGTGGTCCAAATATTCACCATACAACTGTTTTCTTTTAAAGTATTAATGAAAAACATTTTATGTTAGAGGTTAGAGAAATCTACATTATTGATATTGTACTGATTAAAAAATACATTTTTTGTACAGACAGCATTGCTTTAAAGGAAATAATTATCAAAGACAATAATGTCCATAAATTTGAAATCAACCTGAATGTTATCTACATATAATTGGTGCTGTCCAACATTATACAATATGTATGGTTTAAAGTCATATCCAAATCCTAGGTTTAATTGTTACAACACACATAATTCCATGAAGAAGTAAAATAATAAGGAACAAACAAAACTTGAGACTAGATCATGCATACAATCTCATTGTTTGCAGAACTGGGTCCAGCCATTAATCATTCTAGTCTCTTGCACATTGGCCATCACACATACAAAGTGGTGTACAAGCTAAAGAAGCCATTACACACTTGCATTGAGATGCACAGCCCTTTTTACAACCACAGTGTACAAGTTCATAGAAACATAGAAACATAGAAGTTGGCAGCAGATAAGGACTGCAAGGCCCATTCAGTCTGCTCATTTCTTTTTCTACCTTATAAATGTGCCATGCCTTTGCTCTGTCAGTGGCCTTTCTATTCATACTCATCTGTATTACTCCTTATATCTATCCCATGCCTGTTTGAAGCACTGCACTGTATTCATTTCCACCATTTCCTGAGGTAGGCCGTTCCATGCATTCACCACCCTTTCTGTGAAAAAGAACTTCCTCACATTACCCCTTAATCGGCCTCCCTCTAATCTCATGATGTGTCCTCCTGTCCTGCTATTTTTCTTGTATTGAAACATGTTAGACTCTTTCACCTTGTTAATGCCCTTAAGGTGTTTGAATGGTTTATCCTATCACCTCTCTCCCTCCTTTGCTGTAGGTTATACATATTGAGCTCCATTAATCTGTCCTCATATGTTTTCTGATGCAGTCCCTGCACCATTTTGGTTGCCCTTCTCTGGACTGACTCAATTTGGTTAATGTCCTTGTGAAGGTGTGGCCTCCAGTACTGCATGCAGTACTCCAGATGGGGCCTAACCAGTGTCTTGTAAAGAGGGATTATTACCTCCCTCTTCCAACTTGTGATACCCCTACTAATACACCTTAATATCCCCCTAGCCTTACCAACTGCTTTAGTGGTCTGCTTGGATGATTTTAGGTCATCGGTGATGATGATGCGCAAGTCTCTTTCTTCCCTTGTGACTGCCTGCAACTCCTCTCCCAACCTATAGGTGGCTTCAGGATTTCTCTTCCCTATGTGCATGATCTTACACTTCTTTGCATTAAACCCCAGTTGCCACTTTTCCGACCATTTTGCTAATTTATCCAGATCTCTTCTCATTCTGCCCACTGCATTTGGATCATCTACTCTGTTGCAGATCTTGGTGTCATCTTCAAACAGACAAACCTTACCCTCAAGTCCATCTGCAATGTCACTGATGAAGATATTGAAGAGGACTGGCCCCAGGACTGATCCCTGAGGTATCCCGCTTGTGACTTGCATCTCTTCTGACTGTATACCATTTACCACCACTCTTTGATTTCTGCCCATCAACCAGTTTGCCACCCAGTTGACCGACTTCTGACCCACCCCAAGCCTACCCAGCTTATTTATCAAGCTTCTTTGTGGAACAGTTTTGAAAGCTTAGCTGAAGTCAAGGTAGGCGACATCAGCTGCTTCCCCTTAGTCCACCACTCTGGTTACCCAGTCAAAGAAATCTATGAGATTAGTTTGACAGGACCTTCCTTTTGTAAACCCATGCTGTCTTTGATCCTATACTCCTATGAATTCCAGGTGTTGCACTATCATTTTCTTGAGGAGTGTGTCCATAATCCAAAAACTGAGGTAAGTCTGACTGGTCTGTAGTTCCCTGCCTCCTCCCTGCTACCACTGTTGTGGAGTGGGATCACATGAGCCCTTCTCCAGTGTTCTGGAACCTCTCCTGTGCTCAGAGACTCATTAAACAGTTCTGATAATGGCTCTGCTAGTTCCACCCTTAGCTCCTTTAGTACCCTGGGGTGTATTCCATCAGGTCCCATTGCCTTGTCCACCCTGAGCTTATTGAGCTCTTGTAGGACTCTTTCTTTTGTGAAGGGACTAGTGCTCACCTCCCTTCCCCCGTGTCCATGGTGCTGAGCTGTGGGCCCTGCCCTATCTTCTCTTCAGTAAATACTGAGCAGAAGTATCCATTTAGGGTAGATGCTTTTACATGGTACTCCTCCTCACATGCCCCCTTATCTCCTTAGATCTTAGCAATACCCCCTCTGGACTTTCTCCTTTCACTAATGCATCTATAGAAAATCTTGTCACCTTCTTTTACTGTTTGTGCTAGTGTTTCCTCAGTTTTGTCCTTTGCCTGCCTTACTGCCTTCCCTGCTTTCCTTAGGGAAGTTTGGTATGCCTCCCTATCTTTATCCCACTGTGTTCCCTTATATTTCCTGAAGGTCAGCCTTTTGGCTCTGACCGTTTCTGCTACTGTTTTTGAGAACCAAAGTGGTTTTCTTCTTCTTTTGCACTTCCTTTTCTCTCTAACACAATGGGATGTTGCTTCAAGTACTGCTTCCTTAATGCTTGCCCACTTTGCCTGTACCCCCTCACCTGTATTTCTTTTTGTCAGAGCTAGCTTAACTCTGTTGGCCATCGTATCAAAGTCAGCTCCTCTGAAGTCCCATATTTTTGCCTTGGAATAGGATGATTTAGTTGTAGTGACCAAGCTGAACCATACCATGTGATGGTCACTGGCCACCAGGTGACATTCTACCTGGAGTTCTGTGATTCTTTCCCTGTTAGTCATTACTAGATCTAGGATAGCCCTGTCTCTTGTGGGTTGTTGTATCAGTTGTTTGAGGCCTTCCCACTGCAGGGAATCCACCATGGGCCTAGTTCAGGCAGCTGTTCCTGCTGGCATTGACCAATCTGTATCTAACATGTTTTGACAGTCTCTGGCAGAGTAGTCCATTTAGGCTGAAGTTCCCATCAACAAGGATCCATCCCCATTCAGTAGGGTTTGGAAGCACTGGTATCACTACTATGGGTTGTCCCCTTATGTGCCCCCCCCAGTAGAGTGCCCAACAGATGTGCTGCACTAGTGCAGTCTGCGTTGGTGGTATTCCCTCTACACCTCAGCCCTTCTTAGTGAACAAATACTTTTAGGCATCTTTCACCTGCAAAATTAGCAAGACATATGCAAGAACATTACTAATCTTATAAATATTTCCTATTCCAATAAAGACGTTCATGAAAATAAAAATAATTTAACAGAATTTAATGTATCTCTCACTTCTCATCAATCAAAATTATTAAAAAACTTTACACATTGAGGAGGTTGTGGGGTCAAAAACAGTGGGGGAATTCAAGAATGTATGGGACAGACATAAGACAATTCTGAAGGTAGGAAGAAGTAGGCTGTTGGTTAACTAGGATCTGCAACTTATCCAGTAGGTAGGGAAATGGACAGACAAGGTGGGCCAAGCGGTCCTTATCTGCCGTCAAAGGTTATGTTTCTATGTTATGCATTGTATACATTCAGTATATGCAATATACCTTGTCAGAGCTGCTGGTTCGATCATATATCAAGACTACAAATCTTTCAAGGGTGTCTAAACTCACGGTAGACACATATGAAGGACCTTGTGCTAGCTCCAGGAATGCATCTGTAACTTCAGGAAAGCTTTCCCATGTTGTCCAAGCATTTTGTTTTCCACACCCACCAAAACATGATGTTGTGTCACATCTTGTTATTGCGTGGAAGACTCAGAGGCATCTAGACTTTGCTGGACCTAACACTATGACTTATGCATGGGCAGGCAAGACTTTGTCATTCTTTCCTGTTCCGTACGCAATCCATAGTTCCTTGATAGACAGAGTCTGAAAAGCATCAACTGAAATCACCACCACATCAGTATCTACAGTATGGATCATCACCAAGCAATGTCCCTTTGCAATAGCATGAGCAACATGCGCCATCATGCGTGTATCTGCCTCTTCATGTGAGCATGGTTAGAGTTTATTTAGTAAGGTCATTCCGTGGAGGGTACATGAGCACATTTTGAGCATCTATTGCCACAACTTCCTTGCCTTGAGTTTGAAGCTTACTGACTTGTTGTGAGAGGAATTTAAACAGCTATTTCTTATTATCATCTGAAAGCAAGAATTCTTGCCAGTTGCTAGGGATTGCTATTAATGGTAAAACATGTCTTCTGGTGTCTTTTCCTTTTTTGGCCCTTGTGGATGCCTTCAGGCTGGTAGCAAAGTAGTCATCCCATACTATGTCCAGTCTTTTCACTTTCTCCAACCACTTTGAGAGGTATGGTAGATAGATTTTCTCATTGTAATCTAGGAAAGTTCTGCACAATGTAAGCTTTAACATCTGCTCAACAGCAGCACCATTGATTATAAAGACAGGTGGCTCTGGCTTGCATTCTGATGTTTTGATTAATTTATTTAAGCAAGTGACTAAATCACTTTTTTTCCCAGGGCTGAGTTTTCCGCCTTCAGACAAACAGGGTGGGCAACCTTGGTTTTCATTAGCAAAAACTCATCGAGGTTGCCATAATGGCTTTGACAACTAAAGTAGAGTTTGGAGAACAACTGACAATTGGTATTTGCTGACATCAGCTTCATCTTGTCCTTTTTTACATTCTTTGTTGGATGGTCTTTAAAAAGAGGAAGATTATTGAGAGGGATGCTGATTTTATGGGTTTTGACTTGGTCATTAGTCTTTCCATAACAAAAGTGTTGTACTGTTCCTTTTCAATTTTTTAATCTTCCTGACCGTATCCTGAACTGATTGGTCGGCAATATCCTTTGTGGCTAATGAGAAAAGGTCTCCACTTTCTACTTCAAATGGGTTGCCTAACTCCTCAATTGTATGAAGTAATGACTTAACATGAGTCTTAAATCATTCTTGACTCACTTCTGACTGTTCATGGTGTGGTGACCTTTCAGATCCCATCCTGCCATCTTCCTTCTTTCCTTCCTTCCTCAAACTATCTCACCACTCTAGTCATTTCATGTCCAGCCACCATCCACCATAAGAGTGCACTGGGGTTTTCTGTTAGACCAACAGCACCTCCATCACCTTTCACCAGTTCATTGTTCTGTCTGTGAGCCTGATTCATTGGGATGGCTAAAAAGGTATTTGCAATCTTCTGTACAGTGAATTTGCCATCCTCAGATTTTTTGTTTACTGAAGGATGCTTGTGTTGTAGTTCTAGCATGTCTCTTAAATGCACTGGTAACCAGCGAGCATACTTTGTCCTGTCTAGGGCAAAAAACATTAAACAAGTTCAGTCAGTGCTGCAGTGTACAGGGTGAAGTGTGACTCCCTGAATGATTGCACCAATATCATGATTAGGAGCTCCAGTTCAAGCATCAGGCTCCAGTACTGGAATTGTGGCATCTCGTTGGTTTGATGGTTGCACCACACATAAAATGACAGGGCAACATCATCAGGAAGTGACCAAAGGTACTTCTTGTAAGCATAGAGCTGTAGTTGGTACAGGCATGCTGCAGTAACCTGATGTGCGTATCTTGTGCATGTCAAGTGTGCAGCTTGTAGTAATGGAGTCTACTTTCCCAGGTGTTGTAACCTCGGCCAGAACCAAAGCATCAGTCCATCTACTACCATCAAGCCATGTACCTGCTGCCTTCAAAGCAGTCATTTCTATATGCAGCCCACCAAGCATAACTACAAGCTGATTTTCTCTAACACTGTCTGGTGAGGTCCATTGTATTTCTTTAGCTATTGCAAAGAGTGGTTGGTCACAGGTATGAAAAGGAGTTTGCCTTGGGTTGAGATATTGCACAGCTTGCTGTACAATAGTCATTGAATGACAAATCATAGCCACTAAGTGAGCAAAGTCTGGAAAAAGAGGGAAAAGAGGGTGTACACTCTTTGACTTGATTTCTCTTTTCTGACTTTCTGCATGGTATGCAGACCAGGATATCATCAGTCTGTTCTGTCTTTGTTCCTGTTTATCCCCCTATACTTTCCTCCCAACAGTATCTTCTTCTTGACGACAGGTTTCTTCTGCTCTTTTCTGATCTGTTATATCTCTCCCTTCTTCTTGCTATAGTGTTTTTCTTACTTTTTGAGGCCATTCCTTTTCTTCTTCAATAGCATCCTTAATGGTCTTAGGATCACAGTGCATCTTGTTTTCAACAGCTGGCACATGTGAATGTGCACAGTTGATAGACACTGGTGGCACATTTGTATAGACTGAAGGCAGTGGATTCAAACACTTTGTAGAGGATGACTTCTTTAACATTACTTTGCCCATGTAAGTGCCTTTTTCTGTAAAGGTATGATGCTGTATGTGTGAGACTCCAGTTCCATGAAAACAACCTGTTGCAGTTGTTGAGGATGGATTGTGGTTGATGTTATCCACTGCAGCCATTGTGAATACAGCACCATGAAGCTGAGGAGGACAAATAACCTGGTTTTCTTCATAACATTCACAGATAGCATTTGCAAGGTATACTGACAGATGTAGCACTCTGTCATATGATACAGAAATGCCAAATTCATAAAGTCTGCTACCAGCTCTCTCTTTATGGTTTTAGCATGCAGCATTGCTCCTATGTATAGTGGTAACAGTGTTTCTAGGTTTCTGATATGCTTTGCAGAACTCTTTCCTTGCAATTTGTGCTTTATACTGTTAAACTTCAGCAGCTGAGCTATAGACAATGCTGCCTGATTTGATGGTTTGGCTGCTTGATTTTTGATGTTTGATCCTTCAAGAATCATATTAACTAGTGCCAGAATTAATGGTGAGACTGATTTTTCCGGCAGTCAGGGGGAATGACCCATTGAAAGGTATGTTCTCTTCAGAGAGTTCCCTTCGAACTATCTGCACTACATGTGCCATGCACATTGCACCACAAACACTGTCCTTCTGAAAAGCATCCAAAAGTACCTGCCCTATGCAGTATAACCTCATTTATCCAAATGCAGAGGGAGATATCACTTTTGTTCAGATAAATGAGTGGTTCAGTAAAACGAAGGTCCTATATAAATCATTGTGAAACTTCACCGAACATCATTCCTGTTCTGTGATAGTGATGTATCAGGGAAATCAGTGATGAAACACCAACATTTAGCAGAAAATGTAAACTTTATTTAAATAGGGTAAGAATAAATAGTTAAAATACTGGCTTTTATATGTGAAAACACACACATTTTTAAAAACAATTAATTTTACTACATGAAGTATTCTGTGATCGCATACTGCTTTTTTGATTCATTTCTTTTTTTAATGCTTTCTGCTTAAGCTGTGTAAGCAGTAGTGTATGTAAGTAGTCAAAGTCTGACTTGCTTTCCAGCCAAAGGATACACCTCTCAAATGACTCGACAGCTTCAGCAGCGGTGGGTAGAACCAGGGCAGTTTCATCAACCTCCTCCTCTTCAACTGCAATGTCAGTCTCATTTTTCAAGGGATCTTGAGAGGCTAGTGAAAGGATGTCAGTGTCTGTCAGTTCTCTGTGCCCCTCATCATCATAATTGGCATTAATCCAGTCAGTCATGTCTTCGTTATCAATTGCTAGCTGCTCTGCAATGGGTATCAGACCCTCAGTTGCCTCCTTTTGCTGTTCAATAATAATTTCTGCAGTAGAGGGTGACAGAACCTGAGTCCATGACCAGCATTTCACAACCATGTCTGCCTTTACCTCTGACCAGAATTCTGTGAGCAGATCACAAGTGTCCTTGACAGGTCGGTCTAGCTGCTTGTCACTGCAGACTTTCATTGTTTTTCTTTTCTCTGCTCTGGTAGCATGCTCCATAGTAGCAGCATACAAATGGAGCTTCTCTTTTGCTCATTGGATGTCTGACACAGTAAACTTTCCAAAACTAAATCCTTTAGCCACCTCAATATCCTTCTCCCCACATTCAAGGCATTCCAAGATCTGGATTTTTTGTGAGATGTCCAGCTCTCTGCATTTTCACTTTCACTCAACTGTTTCACTACTGTACTGGTAACAGGTTAGGTAGAACAGGTACGGCTGCCTAACTACACTGCTTCTTAAGTACCCCATTGCACAGCTGACAGTAATCAGTAACTGGTCTGCATACAGAGAGAGCATGTGTGGTATTGCGTGTAAGAGCAGCATAAAAATGGATTTACATAATGTGACTAATTTTTAACTGTTTTTTTGTTTGAATGGGGGACACAAATGTGGTTCAGACAATCTGGAGGTTCGTAAAATCGAGGTCCAGATAAACGAGGTTATACTGTACCATCATCAAATGCCAGGGACACTTCTCTTCCTTTGGTGTGTGCTTTGAGACCTGAGATATGGGTCAAAAGTTTGTTCTTCAGTCTGGTTGTGTGTAGTCTTCATGTTTGTTTTACTCCCAGTTGTTTGAGCCTTATGCAATAGTTGTTTGCTAAATCTGTAAGTTTGAAGATGGATGTATTTGATTTGTCTAATTGAGCATCTTCAATGTAAGAAATCAGTTGAGCAAAAGAACACTGTGAGTCATCACTTCACTGTCCTGTTGGAACAATTCTTTCTTAGCCTTATTCCTTGCACGATTATAGAGTGCAACAATGCATTTCTTGTGATACTTTGCTTCAATGGCTATTAGGTCTCCAGCACTTAACTTGGCAAGGAGCTTGGTATCTTCCAATTGAAGAGCCACTGACTGAATGCATGTGTCTAAACCAAAAGTGCATGCTTATGTTAGATCATACACAGATGACACCTGGTCACAGAAGAAGCATGTTGTTTGAGTTGGATCTTCTTGTTTGATAATGGAAGCTGAGTGAGTGTGTTTGGGGATTCCTGTTGATTCCTTCTCTTGGTCAGCATCCAATAACTTTCTTTTCACCACTCTACTTAAATTAGTTTTGTTATATGTATCTCTGCATGACTTATGCCACAAGGCACTATGATTGAGTAGAGTTTCTGCAATTCCAACACTTTCATCTAAGTAGGCTAAGTTCAAAGTCCAGGGCACCCCATGAACCTCAACAAAGCCCTGTAGATCCTCTTCTATTGTTCTGTAACCTGCACAAGAGTCCTTTCTCTTGGACTTTTCAGGACACTGGAGACATTCTTCTGTGACCTATTGACATATAATACACTTTAACCAGTCAATGGCAGTCATTGTAGGCCCTGGAGAAGTTATGTCTCTTTTCAGCTGATATTGCTTGGGACGTTTTTCCATTTTTCATAATTACCAAATAAAGACTACATTCTACAGCTTCATTTTATGTTTACTCTGAAAAATAAGAAGGAACTAAGTGTTAGTCTTCTAATATTGGCAGCTCCAGAAGACTGCAAACAGCAAATTAGATCTAAAAGCATTTGTATAGGTACCCAACTGAGATACAAACTCCAAACAACAAACATATTCTGCTAATGTCAAGAGACAACTAAGCTACACATAATGCATAGTGCAATGTTCCAGGACTAGAGGGCATGGGATGAAGTTGGAGGGAGGACGATTCAGAGGAAACGTGAGGAAGAATTTCTTCACAGAACGGGTGGTAGACAAGTGGAACACCCTGCCAGAGGAAGTGGTGGGGGCTGAAACAATCATGGGATTTAAGAATGCATGGGATAGACAGAAAGGAATTCTGGAGGTCAGGGGTAAGGGGCAACAGACTTCTAGGAAAACATAAACTGAACTTACAAGCTCAAATGGGCAGACTGGGTGGGCCATAGGCCCTTATCTGCTGACACTGTCTATGTACCTATGTATCTATGATTATGCAAAGTGGAATCAGAGATAGTACCTTTACCAAATGCTGAAACTATCTTTATCAGTTCCAGGTCTATATATTTTGTCTTTCTTAGTCAGGAGCAGCAATTTAAATGTAGTCATAATGTATTATATGCATCTTGTGGCAGACAATCAAAGAGGCATACTGACTAACCAGTGGAGTAACCAGCCTTTTAAAAAGTGTACGCACAAGTCAGTGACTTAATCCAGTTGGCTGGGGATCTGGGTGCTGCCTAGGCCCCCCCAAAATTTTGGCATTTTTAATGCTTTATGAAGCATTTTGGAGCCAATTGTGGGAGTATACAGTATCCTTCTACATATCAGTACCATTGTTCTGGACCCTGGTGTCTGCATAGTTTCATTTAAGCACCCATTGTTGATGCCATCCTTGCAGTGCAGGCATACAGTTAGATACTAAGCACTTATGAAAATGATTAGTGTTTAGTAACTAAGCACTGGAGACTGTTTAATCTGTTTAAGAATTATAATATATAATACCACTGAAACAAGCCGAGGGTCCGGCCCCCAGAAAATAATAGCATTTTTATTGCATTCTGGTGCATTTTGGGGCCAATTGTGTGAGTTTTACAGTGCCTTTAGGATGTGCAATACAGGCACTGCTATAAAATATTATGTGTCAGGGTGGATCACTTGGGGGGAGGAAATTGTTTAATCAGGAAGAAACACACACACACACACACACACACACACACTAAGCCAAGCTTGTTTCCTGGTGCTACCTGGGAGCACAAGCAAGTTAAGTGACTTGTTCAGGATCACACAGTATGCAAGTGTCTGGGGGCTGATGGGATTCAATCCCAATTCTCCTGGTTTGCAGCTCACTGAGCTGCAAACCTGGAAACCTGGGTTTGAATCCCATCAGACCCCACTTGCACTCAGTGCTCTTAACCACTATGCTATATGCAATACTGCTTCCTATAGCCCATTAGTCACTTGAACACTTATTCACTTTTTTTACTTATGTTTGTTTTTTTAATAAAGCTGAAGTTCTCCTACTCTCTATACAGACACACACACACACACACACACACACACGCATGCACAAAAAAACACACTCAAAGCCCCCACTCCTTACAAATAACAGTAGCTCCCACTCTCCACCAGTCATACACCTGCAGCTCCCCTTCCTGCCATAGAAATTATTACAAGAAACACACCAGTAGCTCACCCTCCTTTACCAGTTACACATCCGTTTCCCCATCTAGTTATTTTCCCACCAGTTATACTTCATTATTTAAAGAAGACAATGTTGGGGTCCCCAAGAAAAGCGCTCAAACCCCAGAATATGGCCACTCAAAAAGCTATGGCGTTACACTTAAAAACAAATTGAATGAAATGCATTCAGAAACTGGCAGAGACAGTGCTATTAATTGAGGTGTCGCTTCCTTATTCCCTCCGTTTCATCCACATGAAAAAACATAAGTGGGAGAGTCATCGATACCCCACAACTAAATGAAAAACTATGCCCAAAGTGGGAGTTTCCACATCAGTTCAAATAGCTCAGGGATACAATCCAGCCACACTGAGAGCAGCGGAGAGAGTCACAAGCAGATTCAAATTCTGTTACCCACCAAAAAGGTCAAAGTGAGAACCCCATGCCTGTTTCCAACATCTTTACTGCTCACCACGAGCCAGGTGGGGGAACAGAGGATAATTCAGAATCACAGTTCAGACAAAAACTAATTAACATACACTTAGAACAGGATAATACTGACATTTTTGACTCAGAGGATGAAGCCTTTATCCAGAGACAGCTCCATGAGCTGCCAAACCCCCAGCACCTTCTATGGATAACAACAGCATGCCATAAATCATGTTGAGCTTCTATACATATAGATAGCTTGGTTAGAAAAGGAGCATGTCCAAATCCAATGTCCAGGCTCCCCCCACCCCATTACCGCAACCCCTTACCTCCACTCCCAATCCAGAGAAAATCTTCCAAATGATGAGCGATGATGAGCCCCGACTCTAACCCACCCGATGATGATCAGAAGGCTGAGACTCTCAGGCAGCTGTATTTTATGGCAAATCAGAGTCAGCGACATTCACTTTTGTCTTAACAGCTGATCCAATTTAAGCAGCACAGCAGGTGGGAAAAAAACTACCGCAAGTGGTTGGCGCCTGGCAGAGCAAAGACACACGTGAACAAAACTGTCTGATTGCTCCGACAGATGCTGGAACTGCGTCTGCTGCCCGGAGAGTGCCACTGGTGCCAGCATGTCAAATTATTTGTGGAGCCACCCCCTCCATGCTGAGGACTGATGGACCTGACCAGGGTTCGGTTTTGGGGGACCAACATAGGAAAATTAAAAAAAAATTAAAACCGGGATTTTTTTCTGTATAGATGGGCGTACAATAAGTATGCATGGTTACACCACTGTGACTAATCCTTGGGCAAAAATGAAGGTAAATGGACATTTGCATATTGCAAGATACCTCAATACATCAAAATAAAGGTAGTTTATTAAGCATGATGATTATAGAAGCCCATCTGGCTTCATGTTTGAGCGAATACTGAAAACATATGGTAAACACAAGGATTTACATACCATTTATATAAAAAATGGTCCTGTAGAGTAATTGGAAATGGCACTATATCAGAAATTAATCAGCTTGACCATGCCTATTATTCTGCAAAGTGTGACATTGGTATCAAAATGTGCCTAATTTTTCAGTTATGCCATTGGACTAATATGATCAAACCACACTGACAAAAATAATTCAGTAAAACACCAAACTGTTCAACAGAACTAAAATTACAAACCACAGAAAACAAGAAAAATAATTCAGATAAAACGCTGATTAAAACAGCACTAGGGCTACTCACACAAAAAAGGCTGCCTTTTGCTTTTTGCTAGGTAGTTAACACAGCTCCCCTCCCCTATAGCACTGCCTCACTTCACACAATACACAAAATGAAGCAACAAGTTTAAAGTAACTAATGAAGAAAAAAATACCCACAATAATTGGTAATCTAGAGGCTCAAAGCTCACTAGACTCTTGGAAGTGATTTGATTGAAAACACTGTGTGTTTAAAACACTTTTCAAACATTTTTTGGCACAAATATTTAAAGCAGATGTAACACCACTCTTTTCATAAGGCTGCACTGAATTCAGCCTTCTTATGGCAATACAGCTCAATGCAACACCATGTGACCTTCAGTCCCATGTAACATTGCAAACTTCATCTTAGGGGCAGAATTCACTGGTGAAGTTATCAAATTTGCCATCTGCAACATTTTAATTGATCACATCATGGAGTCAACTCATGTATTTGAGTGAATTTGAGAATTTCCTTATGGAGCAAAGTTTTCTAACTATGCCACCACTAGAGGTAGGTAGGAACTTGATTTTGTTGACAAGGGAAGTGAATCTCATTTGGGGTTATTACTATTAGAATTCTGCCAGGTTCAAGGAGAGGAGGGATCTGTGGGGGATCCTAGTGGGGGATGGGTGGAAGGATACTATTTGAAAACATCTGGCATGCTGGGAGGAGCACGGAGAAGATGACTCAGTATACGGGGGATATTTTATTGCTTTTCTTAAAAAAGAAAGAAAAAGAAAAAAGCACATGCAAAGTTGGTTGGCAGTCAGAGGACATCACAAAGCTTCAAGAAGTTCAAAGTTCCTCACCATCACACCAACTTCGATTAAGAATTAAAACTTTGCAACATCTCTAGTTATTGGAGATCTCACCCACAGAGGCACTGAAAACTGGCTGCATATGCTTTCTGTGTTACACTTTCCTTATCATCACATGACTCAGAATCCAGCACAGACAATAACAGCAGCTGTAGTAACTTTGTACCCAATGGAATCAAATCTGAATCATCTGATTCTTCTGATACTGATGTGGCACAGGACAAAAGTCCCATCAGAAACTCTGGAGATGGACTATGAGAGAGGCCAACTTCATAAAGGTGTAAAGGAGGATACTGTCTTCCCTGGTGATACAATTATTTTACAAGAGGAGGAAGATGTCCCTGATAATGGTCTAACTAATGACATCATTGCTACTGCTAGCTAACAGGTGTCTACTGTATATGGAGGTAAAACTAAGAAGGACACATTTTGGGTATGGAACTGGTAATACATTGGCTACCAACATGCATGATGTGCAATATGAACACACTGTAGAACCAGTATCTGCAGGGCAAGATAGGAAAATCACCTTGGTATACCCACTTTAATAAGACACTTAAAAGAGAATGTGCCCAGTTGGGTACAGCAGAAAAGTTCAGACATTAGTGTCTGGTGAGACACAGGATGAGGAAGATGACTGTGACCTAAAAGGTGTTTCTTCCGTATCATAATGTGGTTGCATAGATGACTATTTTTCAACTACACTTAGTCAAAATAGCAAACAATGTGAGCTGTCATCTTTTTCTCCATTACCATATGGCATCTTTGCATCTGACAGTTCCCCTGGAATAACTACTGTTCATTCCTCTCACATCAAACCATACCCAAACCAAAATGATTAACCATGCAATATTCATTGCATTTCAAAAGGTCATGTAGATATGATCATGCCCATCCAGTTGGCAAGAAACTGAATAAGGCAATAGCACAAATAATAACTCTTGGCCTGTGTCCCTTCTTTTTTGTTGACTCTGTTAATTTTAGACAAGTAATGCAGACTCCAGTCCTGCCATACCGAATACCATTCAGATAATAGCTTGTCACTAAAGCAGTATCAAATGTCTACTGTGAATTGCATTATAAAGTGACATAGACCTTAAGCTTGCAGCAGTGCTGCAAATACGTATTACAGCTGATATGTGGACTAGTGGCCAAACTGGACAAAATGAAAGTCACCAGTCATAGGACATCCTTTTGTTCTTCATGTGCCTTGTCCTCTGTCTCAAACTCAACCACTACTACATTTAAGAAGCAAGCTGCCTTGCATATTATTAGATTTGAGTCATTAGATCCCACTGTAGTGAACCTCTTGCAGGAGTTCAGAAGACAGTTTGCTAAATGGCTTACTTCTCATGTCCTGTCTCCAGAGTTTTCAATGTCTAAAAATGGGGCTAATATCATATGTGATGTGAAGGATGGAGGGTATGTGCACATATCTTGCTTTGTTCATACTCTCAGTCTTGTAACGCACAATCATCACAGAGATGACAGAGGTGATTAAAATGCAGAGTGTTGCACACAAAATAGGTGGACCTTGTAGTCATTCTGCAAAAGCATGCAAAATATTGCAGCAGTTGCAAAAGGGCAATAACCTTCCACAACATCAGCTAAAGAAGAAGGGGTTCACAAAGTGGAATTCTACCTTCTACATGGTACCATGGCTTTTAAGCAGCATAAAGAAGCAACATAAAGCAGTACATTAGTACACCATGGATCACTCAATGAGAAAAGGTGATGTGTCACTCATTTCAAGCCAGTGCACCCTAATGACACAGCTGTGCCACATTGTTCAACCATTTGAGGAAGCCACTTGGGAAATTAGTGCAGAAAATGCTAATCTGAATCATGTAATACCCCTGGTATTCATTTGTAGGAGCAAACTAGAAAAGCAGAAGGCAACATTTCTTAAGCAAGGCAGTGCTGTTTCTATTGTTAAAAACTAACTGCAGTATATCCCAGGAAGTTACACCTCGAGTATCAAGGATGTTAGAATCATAACACTATATTTTGACCATAGTATTACATTCTAGATATAAGGTTATCTTGGCATCCTTTCTCCCCTCTAGCTTCACAAACATCAGCAGGTATAAAGACCTACTCAATGAAAAAGAGCCAGATGATATGATGGATACTATTTCCTAAACAGCTGAGCATGCTCAACCCCAAACCTCAATGCAAGCAAGAGAAACACCCAATGGAAAAGATAAAGATGGCGATGGTGACATTTGCTGAGTGCTACATGATACTGATACAGACAATAGTTCTTCCAGTGTTTGCCACGCTCATATGTCTGCCTCTATGGTTGAAGACTATCTAAGAGACTCTAGGAAGCTCTGCACATTGGGATGACCCTTTGAAACATTGGCAAAGTAAGAGAAAAATCATGCCTGCATTCTGAAGTATTATCATGTTATGCTTCAGTTACCTGTGTCTACTCTGAGAGAATCTTCAGCACTGCTGGTAGTGTTGCTTCTAATCTGTGCAACTGTTTGTTGCCTAAAAATGTTAAACATCAGACATTTGAGAAAATTATTTTTGACCTTTGCTGGCTTAACTAGTTCTATACACAGTCATTTTGACACCAATGATGATGAACTAATGTGTATTTATGATTAATTGCCAACTGAGTCTGTGTGAGGGGCTATACTGCTGATGTATAGTATGCAAGGCCAGAGGGGAGAAAAAGAATTACAAGAAAAATGCAAAATGAAGAAAGTTTTAGAAACCATGTGGTCTTTTTTGGTTTTTTATTTCATCCTGTTTCTCCATCTACTCCCCCCCACTCAGTGACCCCCTTCGGATCACCCCCCCCAGCCTGTGACCCAGCTCCTCCAGATCTTTCTTTACCACCAATGTACTCTGCCACAGGACTTGAAGTGGGTGCCTACCCACCAGTGTGGAGTCTGTGAGCGACTGTCATCACTCATTGCTGAGGGTGTCTTTTTCCACCAATTTTCTCTCCTTATATTCCCAGAAGTGCAAGGACATGCATGTGCATGGAGGTATGCATGCCACCTTTGCTGGAATAGCCCTGCTCCCACCACCTGGCCTAACACCTAGCCCCTCTCCATCACCTTCAGTACCATCATGCATCCACATGGTAGTAGTCAAAGGCCGGGAGGGCTCACCTCCCTGATCCATTAGAGGAGAGCTGACATGTGGCCACTCAGTCCTTACCCAGACCTCACCCTTGGCTGACCCCTAGCAATCTGTGTTCATCACTGAACACAAGCTGCCGGTGTGGCAGGAGGTAAGATGTCAGTGCCTCAGCCCTTCACGCCACTGGGCTGGCCTTACCCTGTGGTCTGTTAAATGTTGACTGCCTAAGAACAAAGATTCTGTTCATTTTGGTTGTGTAAATAAAATGAAATAAGTAAACAATATGGTGACAGAGTGGCTTCTAGCTGGAATATTGAGTGTGGAATAAATCATCATGGTGGACTTCAATGACAGTGAAAAGAAACACCAAAGCCAGCTTCAACTCGGTCAGCTGAAAAATGAGCCTAGCAAAAAAATGTTGAAAGCAGAGGAGTGCCTACTTCCACTAGATTCCTTTTGTACATGGTAACTTTTTCACGGCAAAAGCTTCTTGAGAAACATTAAACAATGCACTTGATGTGTTCTACTTTGTGCACAAGGAACCACTCAAAAGAAAAATGTAGCACTGCTCCCTTAGTTAACTCTTCACTATAAAGAAACATGTTTTCTAGGAAGGTTTAGTATCACCTTAGTTACCTCACTATAAAGAATCATGTTTTCTAGAAAGGAAACAATAAAACAGTCAAAAAAAAAACTGTTAGTAAACCATAGCTAGCTTAAATACACAAATCAGCTGGCTATCCAATACCAAATGTACTGTAGATAGCAAAGTTAATTCATTCACTTGCTTTGCTTTATATTTGGATTGGCCCTAACTATAAGCTGGCCACTTAAAGGTGAGTGGTGGGATGAGTTCCATTAGCACTGACTCATTTATTACCATCTTACTTTGTGGCATTTAGCTATGCAGATTGATAAAAAAAAAATTTAAACAGGTAGATGCAGTATTTCTCAAATAGCATATTCTGTACCATTATACCACTGTTCCTTTACATTCAGTGATATTTTCTACTGACGATGTATTTTTTCCACTGCTTTTACATACAGTTCCAGGCCAGGCAAATCCAAAGCCTTTGCAAAGCCAAATCCAAACTAACCTTTGACTTAGCAAATCCAAACCCAAATCCAAATCCACCCAGGTTTTGCCCATCCCTATTCTCCAGGGGACCACTACTACTGTTGAGGTAGTATTTATATCAAGTTGGTGGAGTTTGATGCCCTGACACCAGTCCAAATGCATATAGTTACTTTGTGTCTAAGACAATCAGATTTATTTTAGTTGCTGTATTGGTCCTTTTAAGAACAGATCCAGAAGTAAATGGTTTTATACCTTTTATTGGTCCAACTTAGATGTTACAAAAAGAACAAAGTGCATAAACATTTGGACCTACCAAGTCCTTCTTCGGAAGCTTATGACCAAGCGTGTGTCTAAGGATAGCATAGTTTTCTAAAGAGCTTTGATGTTTGAGAGTATATGGACAGAATTCAGAGCACTGGTGGAGAAGATCTCAGGAGGAAGTCAACAATCTTGTTCTGATGATACATCATGATATATACAGTATCAGGAGGATTTAAGGACCAAGAAAGCTAAATATATATGGATCTTGTAGCAGCCAAGAAGAACATATTAGGTGTGATTTTTAGATCACAGGCAGATTTTTGCAAAATGCCTGCCTGCACAAGACAGAAGAAGTTTCCTTGTAGACATGTGAGTGACTTATTCTGTTCTACAAGGCCAAGGTTGCCAGCATCCAGGACCACTCAAGCTCAGAATGATAGGAGGATAGGTGGAATGGACTTGAGTTCTCAGGTATTTTGAAGTGAGTTTAGTCTGGTGGATGAAGAGGATATTAACCAGGCAGTTGCAGGTTTGCACAGTACAACCCCAGGACTAGATCCAGCTACACCTCACCTTACCAAGGTTGCACTGAAGGCTCTTACTCAAACCAAAGCATACATCAAGAATGCTTCTATGAGAATGTTTTTTTTCTCTGTAGCTTTATAGAAGATTCTCAAGAGACACTTGCTCAAAAAGCAAACATTAGACACCAAAGTCCATATTAGTGGGGATACATCAATTTGTCCCTTTCATTTTGCTCTGCAACAACTCACCTCAGACTATTAGCTTTGGTGTCAATCAGCTCCCATGTCCATTTGTCCCTAGACAATTTGCTCCCACTACATATCGTACTGCACTCCAACAACAAGTACAAGTACGACTTCCACTTCTGCAACCCTCAAGCACATTGCATTATCCAGTGAAGAACTGCACCCACCTGGAGTTGATTTTATAATATTTACACTGGGGGCAAATTGGCTGTGGATGAATTGACGTAGAAACCTATTAATAGTTTGGAGCAAGTTGTTGTGGAGCAAAATGACCAGGATGAATTCAGCCCTTATTAATTATTGGCCCATCTCAACCCTGACATTTCTGGCTAAGATTGTGGAAAAGGTGGTGTCAGTGAAGCTGATTGACGTTCTAGAGAGAGTTAATATTTTGGATACTTTGCAGTCTGCTTTTTATCAGGTCCATAGCATGGAGACAGTACTGGTTTAGGTGAATGATGATCTCCTTGTAAAAGATTGAGGCAAGGTGTCAGTTTATGTTATTTATTTTGATTTAAAATTTGTTTACCGGTAAAGGCACACTGAGCCGAGGCTCATTTTCCAGGTGCGCCCCGGAGGTAGTGGTACACAAATGATGACAGTGGGTACAGATCATAATAAAAAGTACAAATAATTACAGCATAAGTACAAATAATTGCAGCATAATGAGCTTGGGAAGATACAGACAGCATTGCAGGATACATTACAGTGAAGGCAGTTACAGTATATAAACAATTTATTTATTTATTGAATTTTGATGACCGGGTAGGCCCACTGGGCCCCGAAGGTCCCTTTTTCAGGGGCAACCCGGGGAACAGAAACAATAAGACATACATCAGGTGATTCAGAATCAGTATAACTACATACAATTGACTCAACAATGGTAATAATGGGAATATTGTAGCCAATTGTCCTTTAACCTGAATTCTATAGTGTTGGAGAGGTGGACATGTATGGATGTGAGCAAGGTTGGGGAGGGAGGAGAGTCTTAAGTGCTGTTTTAGAGAGGAGTAAGAAGGAAATTTCCAGAGCTGGGGAGACTGGAGATTCCATAAAGCTGGGAGTCTGTAGGAAAAGGCAGCCTTGCCAGCAGATGATAACGGGAGGTGAAGGAAGAAGGTTTGGGCATCCCTGTTGCATAGGTCACAGAGTGAGCTGGCAACTGGGGAGAGCATATCTGATAGATAAGGTGGAAGAAGGCCAAACCAGAATTTGGCAGTAAGAGAGAGGAAGAGAATGGGTAGTGCATCTATGTGATAGGGGCATGAAGCTGAGGTAGCAGTAAAGTTGGCTGGGGGGTGACAATGAAGCAAATCAGCAGAAGGAGGCTGGGGCTGAAATGTAGATGACATCAGCATAGTCAAAAATTGGAATTGTGATTGGTTGGCATCCATGGCACTCCAGACATTACCTCATGGGTTTTAGCCCACCTGATAGGCTACTGATGCACATGACCCAGATCAAGTTTCCAGTATATCCAGGTCCCAGAAACCCCTGCTCTCCAGTTTCGAATCGTGCATCTGATCAGGCAAGAAGCACACCAGGAATCCCTGTTTGCTCCTAGAAGGTAAGACCTTAAAACCAGTATTATATATCAAATGATGTTTTCTTATGCTAAGTAAAAAGGCAGTTTCATCAGTTCCTTCTTGTATTTGGCCCTGGATTTCTTTCGTTTTACCAGGTGCAATTTTTAGATTAGTCCCTGCCTTAACACCAGAGACTCACAACATGCAATTCTAGATAGCAAGGGGGAATTATCTGAGAGAGTTGGAACCCCCTGCTAACGTGAACGTATTATTTGTGCGATTTATAATGTGTGCCAATGATTTATCCTGCTGTTTTAAACATGAAAATGCCGGAGGTCGAGGCAGCCTATGGGCAGGCCCGCCTCGGGCCTAAAATTCTTATAGAAGGCCTCTCCTTCTCGATCCCGCCTGCACAGGCGTTCGCGCCTGGCAGCCTAGCGCTTCCTCCCCCTCATTTTCTCCCTCCGTTCCGGCCCTCTGAACAGCTCGCGCGAGCCGCTGGGTAGTCACCATGGCAAGCGCCGCGCGTCAGGAGCCTCTAGACTCATTGCTCCTGCTCTCGGAGCGTGGAAGGCAGCACCCATCGGTCCATCGCCTCCAGCGATGCAGGAGCCCGTTCCCTGTTCCCCCTCGAGTGGATCCCCCAGGTCGCTCACCTCCGTTGGAAGGCAGATCAAGCGGCCCGTGAGGCGTGCAAGCGTCTCTTTGTTGCTTTAGGCCTTGCTTCCCCCCTCCGAAAGGTGGATCCTCCTCGGTCGCTCACCTCAGTTGGGAGGCAGACCGAGCGGCCACGCGGGGGGTGGAGGGCGTTTTGTTGCTTAGGCCTGTTGGGCCTACCGCACCCTCACGTCCAACCCCCCTCCTCTCACTCCAGGACCGCGCTACCTCTGCCCTCGCGGTTGCGCCTGGACAAGAGGGAGGGTTAGTTGAGCTCTCTCTCTCTCTCTATCACTCGCAGCCAGGCATCAGTCTCCGGGGAAGGCCCTCACCTTAGAAGGAGAGTGAGGGGACTCTCCCAGCCTCCTACACAGCAACCACAACCGGAGGCACTACAGTGCAGTGTTTGTTAAACTCTGAGCTGCAACTTTGGAAACCTGGGCCAGAACCCTACAGCCCAGAGCCCGCATACCTCTCTCGGGGCAAGGTCCCCTCACTCATAACTGATTCTGCTCCCCCCCAATCCTTCTCTCGAGGGGAGCAGGGAGGCTCTACCAATTTTCCTGGCCTCATGGTGGAAGGGAAGACTCGTGGATTCCTTCGTGTTCCTCTGGGGTCCCTCCCACAGCGACCCCCACCACCACAACCACTCCGCCAAAGGCTCCTGCTCTGGTTCCTTCTCCAGGGGCCCCAAACCTATGTCTACCACTAGGGTCCCTCCCATAGCGACCCAAGTAGGTTCTGATTCTTCTGGTCCTACTCCCAGTGGCCACGGCTCCCTCCCATAGCAAGCCATAGCACCAGACCGCCGTCCGGCATTGCAGGGGTCCTCACATAGCGCCCCTCAACCCCAGGCGCTCCTCTAACCCAGGGAGTCATGAGTATAACGTTTTAAAAAAAAAAAAAGACAGACACTGCGGGCCACCATGCCGACTTCGTTCCTAAGTATATCTTCTCTCCTTCCAGATGATGAAAGCAAGGAAATGCTCCGCATGCAGCGCAACCTCCTCCCCAAACCGGGCCCCTCTGTGCAGCGTGCCTACTGGGTGGCGACTTTTCACTGGGCGAACCCGCCCTGGCCCCAACAACCCCGGCCCAGCAACCCTCCATGGATGGATCCAGGCCTCTCCTGATCCAGAACCAACAGGCTGCAGTTGCCATGATGGAGAACCAGCAGAACTTTATGCTCAAAATCATGGAGAAGCTGGAGTCTCTCACCCAAAACAGGACGAAGCCAAGCTCAGAACCCGACAAGGCGGGGGGTCAACCAGAAGATCTTCCAAAACCTGAAGACACCCTTCCAGACATTCCGCATGACAGTGCACACGAGGACAGGGAGAGGGAGGATGCAGAGGAAGACGATGAAGCGGATTCGGATGCAGAGGATATGGAACTACAGACGACCCCTTCGCTGACTTCCAAGTTATGCTCATTTGACACGATCCTGGGGCTCATGAAGGTCATCAAGGCCACCATGGGCTTTGACACCGAAGACATCGAGGAGAGCAGGCCCAAGTCGAAGCTTGACCCGATGATTCAACTTAGACCTTCAACCACAGAGACTTTTCCCATATGTCCGGCGATCGAGGACATCTTCAATACTGAATGGCAATCCCCCGAACCTGGTAGGATGCCAAATCGCAGGAATTTGGACAGGATGTACCCAGTACAAGGGGAGAAATCAGACGCCTGGTGCAAGGCTCCCACCATCGACCCCCAAGTGGCGGCCCTCAGCAAAAAGACCGTACTTCCATGTGGCACGATAGCCCTCAGGGACCCTATGGATAAGAAGATCGAAGACATGCTCAAGAGGGCATTTGAGATTGAGGCACCGCTGCTAAGGCGACCACTACAGCCATCTACGACCGGGCTCAGATCTGCTGGCTCGAGGAACTCCAGGAACAGGCCACCCCTAAGTCTAAGGAGGCAGAACTGTTGGAGTGCACCTTAGATGCGGCAAAATACCTGGACGATATGGCGTGGAGCACCCTCGACTCAGGCCGAGGGCCACACGCCATCACCAACCGTGCCCGTGGGGCACTGTGGCTGAAACTGTGGGACGCAGACCATGAGTCAAAGACACTGTTACAAAACTTACCCCTTCGGGAAAGCATGTTTTGGGGAGGGTTGCAGGAGTATTTGAAGCAAAAGGAGGAGGCAGGGACCTTCTCAAGAGCAAGACCAAGTTCCCTACCTACCCTCCTCGAGGCGGAGGTTTCGAGAGAACAGACCACCAACCCCGAAGGATACACACCAACAGGGCCACTCCTTTGAGGCAGCGCCCTCCACAGCTTCCGTGGCCCGTACCTCCCAAACTATCAGCCCTCAACGTTCAGATCCCGGGGCCAAAGAACCAGAGGTTGAGGCAGAGGCTTCAGGGGAAAGCGGCAGTGACTGCCCCCTCCCAAAAACACAAAGCCTGGACCAGTACCAACCGGTGGGGCAAAGGCTGACTTCCTTCGCCCACCGCTGGGTCAACATGACTTCGGACAGATGGGTACAAGATGTGGTAGCCAGGGGGTACTCCATTGAGCTGTCACACGCCCATGTTCCACACAGATTCATCTCCTCCCCCGTATCCAGGAGAAGGGCGTCCCCACATCAGATCCAACAGATCTTGTCAGAGCTACTTCAGAACAGGGCCATTCAGCCCGTTCCCCTACCGGAGCAGGGGCTGGGGGTTTACTCCATATTCTTCCTAATACCCAAAATATCGGGGGAACTCAGGTCCATCCTAGACCTGAAACATCTAAACAGGCATGTGGTCTCCCTGTTTCAAGATGGAGACCATCGGTCCACCTGCAATGCATCCGGGTAGGCGATTTCCTCACGTCTATAGACCTGAAGGCGCCTATCTACATATCCCATCATCCGAAACACAGGCAATTCCTCCATTTCCACATTCCGAGCCACCACTTCCAATACCAGGCGCTGCCCTTCGGCCTGTCATCAGCCCCAAGAGTCTTCTCCAAGGTCTCCATAACCCTGGTGGCCAGACTCAGGGAACGGGGACTGGACATCATCCTGTATCTGGACGACTGGCTCATCCGTGCACGGTCAGAAAACCAAGCACGGATACACACAAGATGTGCCATGCAGGCACTCGAGGACCACGGCTGGGTGGTAAATCGAGAAAAGAGCCATCTCAGCCCCAATCAACAGATCGAGCATCTGGGAGCGCTCATCAACTCGGCTATGGGGTGGGCAAAACCGTCCCCAGCGCGAGTTCGCAACTTGATGGAGCTGGCGTGCCAGATGAGGGCATGCCACCACACCACAATGGGCAAGATAGCTCAGTTGTTGGGCTGTATGACCTCTTGTATAGACCTCGTACCCTGGGCCAGGTGACATCCGCGCCCCTTACAAAATTACGTCCTGTTGAGGGGAGCACCGAGCGAACACAATCTTCAGTGCGTGGTGCCTCTACCCCATGCAGTGAGGTCCTCCTTGACATGGTGGACAATGGAGGAGAATCTGACCAGGAGAGTCCCTCTGGAGCCCCCTTGCCCAGTCTCCATAGAGATGGATGCGAGCCTCTCAGGTTGGGGAGCTTGCCTAGGAGACAGGACGGCACAGGGCCTATGGTCACCAGTGGAGGAGAAGCTCTCCATCAACATTCTGGAGATGAGAGCTGTGTCCCATGCCCTGAAGGCCTTCAGGCCCCAAATCCTTGGTCAATCGGTCCTGATCTGTTCCGATAATCATGTGATGGTGGCCTATATAGCAAAGCAAGGTGGGACCAGGAACAGAGCCATGATGAAGGAGGCAACGATGGTCCTCAACTGGGCCCAGGCTCACCTCACCCATCTGGGCACGGTCCACCTTGCAGGGAAGCTGAACGTCCTCCCAGACTGGCTCAGCAGACAACAGGTACACCCAGGGGAATGGCAATTACACCCAGCCCTATTCCGGATCATACAGGCGATATGGGGACCCGTGTCCATGGATCTCATGGCATCACGGGACAACGCCCAGGTGGGAGATACTACTCGTGATTCAGGACAGCCTCTCACAAGGCGGACGCCCTGTCACAAGCCTGGACACGGGGGAACTCTACGTCTTCCACCACTTCCCTGATTCCCCAGGTCCTAGCCAAGATTCGGGAGTCAGGCCACACGGTCATACTGGTGGCACCTTACTGGCCGCACAGGGCTTGGTTCGCAGAAGTTCGGGAAATGTCACTAGCCAGCTTCAGAATACCCTACTGCTCGGACATGCTTTCACAGGGGCCAGTGCTCCATCCGACCCCATGGACCCTGAAGCTCATGGCCTGGCTCCTGAGAGGAGGAGGCTGAGGGCAACGGTGTACCACGAGTCGGTCATCAGCACCCTGCCTCAGTCCAGGCGGGCTTCAACCACCTCCACATACGGAAGGCAATGGGCCATCTTCACCAAGTGGTGCCGGGAACAGGGGAAAGCCTCTGAACAGACCGACATGGCCACCATCCTGCTATTTCTCCAGCAGGGGCTGGATAAGGGACTAGCACACTCTTCCCTCAGGGTGCAACTGTCCGCCATAGGACCGGCCATAGGCCTCGTTGAGGGATACCCCCCAGGAGCTCATCCCGACACCATCCACTTCCTGAGGGCAGTAGAGATCCTCAGACCGAGGACTCGACCGACCATCGCACCTTGGGACCTCCCTATGGTCCTTGACTCCCTCAAATCGCCACCTTACGAACCCCTCCGAGAATCGGACCTGTTCTGGGTTGGCCTCAAGGCATGCTTCTTGGTGGCCATCTGCTCGGCTAGGAGGATCGGGGAGCTGGGGGCCCTATCCTGTGCAGAACCCTACACAGTGTTCACCCCACTAGGGGTTAGTCTGAGGACAGTCCCGGCATTTCAACCAAGGTCTCACCAACTTTCACAGAGAGCAGCCTATCGAGCTGCCCACCTTCTAGCGGTTCCACAGGGCTCCAGCGGGCCCCTCACCACCTCGATGTGGGATCTACCCTCTCAGTGTACTTAGCCAGAACCCGTCCCATTTGCAAGGCGGAGGCTGTTCGTCGTGCGAAGGGACAGAGGCAGGGTAATGCCGCCTCCAAGACCACC
This sequence comes from Neoceratodus forsteri, assembly GCA_016271365.2. Lineage (NCBI taxonomy): Eukaryota > Metazoa > Chordata > Ceratodontiformes > Ceratodontidae > Neoceratodus > Neoceratodus forsteri. The sequence goes on from CM057452.1 coordinate 1,205,667,622, forward strand.
ATTGCAGGGTGGCTAAGGCGAAGTCATCCAGAACACCTACATGGCAAACTGGCTGATTCCGCCCAGGGATCAAGGCTCATTCCACCAGAGTGGTTGCCACGTCATGGGCAGAGAGAGCCAGCGTGTCCTCAGAGGACATTTGTAAGGCAGCCACATGGAGCTCCATACACACATTTGCGAGACACTACAGGTTGGAACAACTACAGGCCATATGGCCCGCCTTCACCACCCAGGTCCTGGTGGCAGCATCCTCAACAGTCACCCTTAGCTCTCGTCCCACCCGGAGTTCTCACTGCTTCTTATCTACCTATGAGGTAATGTCTGGAGTGCCATGGATGCCAACCAATCACAATGGGTGTTTACTCACCTGGTAAAGGTGATTGTGTTGGTTTGCATCCATGGCAGTCAAAGGCTCTCCCTCTAGAGTGCTCAGAGCGACCGGTTCCAGATAAAGGGGGGAGTCATCATCCAGGTAGACCCACAGGGGAACAGATAGCGTGACTATGTCAAATGTTAAATGACCAGTAGGACCCTCAGGTCGGGACTGAACTATAAATAATAGAGGAATAAAGAACATGCCCAGGGCCGTTGTTACTGCTACGTCGTGGTCCATTTCCTTTGTGTCTCTAGTCATCCCCCTTAGTACTTCTCTCTCTCCCTCTCTCTCTCTCTCTCGGCCTTAACTGCATCGTATGTTTTCTTCCTCCTTGTCTTGTGTACTAATTAACTTGATTTCAGCTGTGGAAGATTTGAACTGGAGAGCAGGGGTTTCTGGGACCTGGATATACTGGAAACTTGATCTGGGTCATGTGCATCAGTAGCCTATCAGGTGGGCTAAAACCCATGAGGTAATGTCTGGAGTGCCATGGATGCCAACCAACACAATCACCTTTACCAGGTGAGTAAACACCTATTATTGTCTTTGAGACTAGTTCATTACAGGTTGAAAGAGGTCAGGAGTCTTTATTTTGGTACAAAATACCGGGATTAGGGTGGAGGTCATGGCATCTATATGAGTAGAGAAATTAAGGTGGGGATCGAGCCAGATCCCTAGGTATTTGTATGTTGAGACATAGTATGGGGGGAATTGTCCAGGGTGGTGAACACTGGGGTAAGTGGGTATTCTTGATAGATTTTTGGAGGAACTGAAAAGCATGGAAATGGTCTTGGAGGTGTTTATTTTTAATTGGTTATTGAGGAACCAGGACTGCATCTTAAGAAGGTCTTGTTGGAGTAGGGGGTGGACAGCTGAGATAGTTGGGCCAGAGACATACAGAACAGTGTTGTCCGGATACATATGTATACAGGAGCTGGAGCATATCAAGGGGAGGTCATTTATGAAGGCTGAGAACAGGATGAGGCCAAGGATAGATCCTTGTAGTACTCCTGCAAGAATGGGGAGGGGGGATGAGGAGAAAATACCTACCCTAACTGACTGCTGTCTGTCCTCTAGGTATGATGTGAACCAAGCTACTGAGAGGGGTTTTAGGCCAGCTGCACCTAACTTGGTGAGGAGGATGGGATAAGAGACTTAATCAAAGACCTTGGCCAGGTCTGTGAAGATGGCAGCTGTCAAGTGGTCTTGGTCCATGGTTGAGTAGATGTGTTCTGTGACACAAAGCAGGCATGAGATAGTGGAATGGTGCTTACGAAAGCCAGATTGGAATTGGGATAGGAAACAGGAAGGAAGTTAGATACTCTGACAGTCTGGAGTGAGCTAAGGATTCTTGCATTTTAGTTAGGGAAGAGAGAAGGGAGATTTGTTGGTAGTTGCCAGGTACTGAGGGGTCACCACCTTTGTGGAGAGGAATAACCGGAAATTTTCAAGGCCTGGGGGACTTAACCAGAAGAAAAGGTGAGATTTATGATATAGGCTCATGGTGCAGCAATGTTGGGGGCAGAAACTTTAAGGAGTTTGTGGTGAACTCCATCTGGACTAGATTTGGTGGTGTTTAGAGATATAAAATGTGTGTAAGGCTTCATAAGGAGTAACAGGGGAGAATGGGAAAGTACTTTGTGAGGGATTGGGGACATGATGTATGGGCGTGGTGGTGTGGTCAGAAAGGCCACATGTAAAGAACCTATTTAGCATGCCAGCAACACTTATAGGGTCTGTGATAGACTGGCCATCTTGTTTGAGGACTGAGACTGTTGCTTGAGCAGGGAGGTCAATCAAGGAGTGGATTGTCTTCGAGGAGGCATACTGTAGTTTTTGGTTTGTAATTTCTTTTTAAAGTATTCATCCTTTGCTGGTTGGATTGCCTTGGTGCAAGCATTCCTGAGGGATTTGTATTGTTGATGTACTTGAAGGGATTGGGAGGATTTATAGAGTGACCAGGCCCTGTCACAGGATTTGCACTGGCTTAATACAGCTGCAGAGATCCAGAGGTGGTAACTTTTCTTTATCCTGGTTTTGACCGGGAAGGGGGCATGAGAATCCCAGATCTGAGAAAGTGTGGATAGAAAACTGGTGAGGGCAGTGTCCACACCAGGAAAAGAGTAGCAAGTGATCCATTCTGCTGTGTTCAGGAAGTTTAGGAGAGCTAAAGTGTTTACTGAGTGGAGTGGAGTGGATGGATATTTAGGTAGCTGGGTAATGACTGGGGAGATGAGTTTTCCTAATGCAGTATGTGACACAATGATTGCTTAAGGCATCAGACAGTACTCCTGAGGAGGTGATTCTATGGGAGTTGGTGGAGAGAATCCAATCTAATAGTGAGTGGTTATGGGAATGGGGGTTATAACAGGTGGGTTCCTTGAGTGGTTGGGTGAGGCTGAAAGCCGCAATTTTGGTGATGAGGATTTTAGATGAAGTTGTGATCCTTTTTGATTTCTCATCAGCATATAACATGGTGGACCCCACTGTGTTCGTTCACTTTCTCCAGGAATATGCAGGACTGTCCAAAGCATTATTGTCATGATCCTGATATGTTCAGGCTGATCAGGAACAATCAGGGGTGATGGGTTCTTCCTGACATGCTTGTTTTTTTCTCAGCTGCATTGTCTCTGAGGATTTAGTTTTCTCCATGTGTTTTTCTCTATATATACAGTATATGATCAGAAAACAGAAAACACATACCCGTGGAAGGGGCTGGTACATGTATATGATACCACTGAAAGCCACCATCAGTAAGTATAGCACTGGGTATCACTAGTATGCTGATTACACCCAGATGACGTCTCTTATGTCTGAGCAGGCGAAACATGATCACTCTTTAAGTGGGTTCTAAAAAACCTTTTTATTTGTGCAGGTGTTTGGGGTTAACTTCCCTTAATATTACCATCCTTCACAGTAATTTGTTTTCATTATCTATGTTCTAATTTATAGAAATATTTTGTTGTTTTCAAATGATTTTAGATGGGTTGTGTAAAGCTGGTTTATGATTTTTTAATATTTCTGCTGTACAGTGTATTGTTGTAATGGCACCCTGAGCCTCCAGGGAAGGGTGCCACATAAAAATAAAGACTACTACTACTACTATTCTGTACTACTTTTGGAAAAAGTGCCTTGCAGAAATAAATACTAGATAAGGTAAAGAAGAATTGTTTAACCAGAAAAGGTACACTAAGCTGGAGATTGTTTCCAGGTGCGACCTGGGAGCACAAGGAAGTTAAGTAACTTACTCAGGGTCACACAGTATACAAGTGGGGGATGATGAGATTCAAACCCAGGTCTCCAGGTTTGCAGCTCAGTGCCCTGAACCAATAGGCTAGACTGCCTCCTTAAATACTGGATAGACTCCAACAGGCTGGTTGTTAACCCTGGTAAAATGAAGTTGCTTCTAGTGGGCTCAGATTGCCAGATTACACTGCTAAGAGTAACCTTAGCATGCCCATATTTAACAATGTACAGCGTGGGGTTGGGAAGGTGGTTAAAAACATGATAGTAGCTCTTGATGAAATACTAACTCTAGAATTCTTTGGTGTTGGTCATAGTCAAGTGGTGATTTTACCATTTAAAGAATACTGCAAAGCTATGCCCATTTAAGAGCCAGGAGATCTGAAAATAATTGTTTAAGCATTCATTTCCTCATACAGTGCCTTGACTACTGTAATGAGCTTTACAGGGGCCTTCCTTATGGCCAGATTCAATGCTTGCAGCTAGTGCAAATGAAGCAGTACAGTTACTGAGCACTGGTAGTTCAGAACATGTATCTCCCATGCTACATGAGTAGCATTAGCCGCCACCTAAGCCATGTAAGACCTCTGCTGAGTAGTCTGCTTTCCCTTACTGACTATCTCTTTCCTGGTCCTCTCCCCAATCCACTATTCATACTGCCTCTGCTTATGCTGTTCTGAAGGCCCTTCTTCACTTGCACACCACTCACAGTTGCACCTGCCTTAATCTTCTTTTTGCCCTTGGACCTACTGTGGATATAGTAAATTATGTTCATTTATTTTTTTTACTCATGGGTAGCACTCTTGTCCTGTCATACTCTTCAAACTCACCTTAACTGGAGTTGCACTGACTACTGTGCAATTAATGTATACTGAACTTGTAATTTCCTCACAAGTACATTTTATTGGTGTTCAATGCCTACTGCCATTATTGTACTTGGAGTGACATTGTTATTGTACAAGTGCCGCTGTACTGTTTCCTACTATACCTTGCTCCCCCTTCCCCAGGACACCTCTGAAAACAAGCTATTTTGGCTCTGTATGCTTTTCCTGGTAACACTCTTTCAATAACTAACTAACTAACTAACCAAATGAATGAATGTATGACTAAGTGAATGAATAAATGAATGAATGAATGAATGAACAAACTAATACATGTGTTCTTAGCATTTATTTATGAATGTTCATGATTTTAATTGACCTGATCAGTGGTTTTGTTTTAATGTGATGTGCTCTGGAAAAGATGCAATATTTTAAACAAATACCTACCTATTTATTGACCTACCTAAGTTCCTCTGGTTGGATTTGAACTTGGTGCTGTTGTTTCCCAAGCCAGTGCTCTAGCCACTAGAGGCCATGCTACTTCAGACAAATGTATCCATTCAGAAAAAAAAATCATAATTTGTGGAACACTCTATAGTACCTACAGTATCTAATGTGTCAGACTGTGCAGTGCAGTTCTCTTGCTTTGGCTAATTTAACTTGGATTACAACCCCTTCTACACTTGGGTTTCTCACAAATATTTAAAAAAATGCAAACAAAATGCAACATGATGTGGGCTTTCAGAACATTTATAGTATATGTTTTATCTGATGGGCCTCCACATCTTTATAAACAAGGTTCAAATAACCTGAATTCTGAGTACCAAAGTGAAAAGTGATACCTTATTTGTAGCTCCATTTCCTGCACTGATATAAATAATCAGTGGTGTTTTTAGCACACGAATAGTACAAGAAGGCCATCCCACCAGTAAAGCAGCAGTGCTACCATTTGTGATGCTGATGACACAGGTTCAGGAATAAGCCTTGAGTATCAGAGGGCTGAACAGAAGGAGGAGGGTCAAGCATCTGGCTGATAGTTCAACTGCTCAGGGTTAGGCGGTTGAAGGGACCATTCAACACAATACCTCCTGGCAGCAGCTAGGGGGCATTGAGTCTGGGCACCTTGCTCTGGCAGGGATTGGCAGAAGGTGGTAAACATTGGGGTTTCATGCACAGGAGCATGTGTGATGTCTCATGATATCATTGCAGATATTCTCCCTTCAGGGGAATCACTTGAAAAATGAAAGTAGTGTTAGCTAGACAGGTAACACTACCCCTTGCCACCACATCCACTACCAAATCCTGCCCACCTGATACTTGATCTATCCTTGATCCTCACCGCCACATGCTGGAACACCAGATTTTGAGAATGGAAGACCCAGTGAAGCTGAAGGTGTCCCTGCCAAGGGAAGGGGCATGTCGGGGTGTACTACAGCACTGGTCATGGCTAAAGGACGCACCAGCTAGTGTACTTAGGAAGATAAAGAAAGCTGAAAGAAATGAATACTAGAAGAGAATTACAACATCACACATGAGAAAACATGAATAGAATTCATGCTAGCATGTTATACTAACATACTAACATACTAAACTGCCAGCAGAATAGGCCTAACAGTCTCTCGAGTCTGCTCGATTTTCAGCACCCGCACTGAGGGACGATTTTGGTGTGTCCCCCCTCCCCCTTGGATTATACTACTCCAGTCCCAGATGTTCCACCTGTATTGGGCCTGGTCAGATTAACCTTCCCTCTGTACCTGTCCCATCCCCTCTTAAACCCGTCCACAGTCTCCAGCTCTACCAGCTCCCAGGGCAGTGCATTCCATGGCTCCACCACCCTTTCACTGAAATAACATCTCCTCCTCTCCCCTCTGAGCCTGCCCCTTTCCAGCTTACACCCATGACCTCTTGTTGCCCCACCCTCCGTCCTTTGGAGCACCCTGACTGGGCCTCCTTTATTGATCCCTTTCATGTACTTAAAGACCTCTATCATGTCCCCCCTGTCCCTCCTCTCCTCCAGGGTGTACATGTCGACCTCCTTGAGCATCTCCTCATAGGTACTTTCCCTCAGGCTCCAGATAATTTTGGTTGCCCTCCTTTGGACCCTCTCTAGGAGTGTAATGTCCCTCTTTAAATGTGCTCTCCAAAACTGTACACAATACTCGAGGTTTGGCCTAACCAAGCAGTTGTACAGTGGAAAGATCACTTCCGCCTTTCTGGAGGTAATCCCTCTGGTGATGCATCCTAGTATCCTATTTGCCCTTGCCGCTGCCCTCCTACAGGTCTCTGAGTTGTTCATTGTGACATCTACCACTACCCCCAGGTCCCTCTCACCCTCCTAGACTTGAATCATGTCTCTTCCCAGGGTATACCCTGGGCCTGGATTTCTGACTCCCAGGTGCAGAACCTTGTACTTCCCCACATTAAATTTTAGTTTCCATTTCCCTGACCACCTTTCCAGAGCCTCCAGGTCCTCCTGCAAGGCCACCCTCCCCTCCTCCCCATCAACCACTGTACCCAGCTTTGAGTCATCTGCAAAGAGACTCATCTTACTTCTGATCCCCTTCCTGATGTCTAAGATATAGGCATTGAACAGGAGTGGCCCCAGCATTGACCCCTGGGGAACCCCACCAGTAACCCACCCTGGGGATGAGGCTAACCCTTCAACCACCAGCCTTTGAGTATGCTCAAGGAGCCAATTTTCTAACAGTCTTAACAACTGTCTCCCTACCCCCATTTCCTTCAGTTTAGCCAGCAGACCACTGTGGGGTACCAAATCAAATGCCTTGCTAAAGTTCAGAAAAAGGATGTCCACTGGCCTACCCTGGTCCAGGGCCCTCATCACCCAGTCATAGAACTCAACAAGGTTTGTCTGGCATGATCTTCCCATGACAAAGCCATGCTGTCTATCATCCAAGGACCCAGTTTGCTTCAGTAACCCCCCTAGCCTTTCCTTGACAATACCCTCCATCACTTTGCCAACCACCGATGTCAGGCTAACGGGCCTGTAATTTCCTGCCTCCTCTCTTGATCCCCCCCCCTTGTGGATTGCCATGACATGGACTACCCTCCAGTCTTGGGGCACCTACCCAGTCCTCAGAGAGATGTTGAAAAGCTCCACTAGAGGGACTGCCAGGACATCCTCCAGTTCCCTCAGCACCCCGGGACGTATGTCACCTGGCCTGGGTGCTTCCTTCATCCGAAGGGACCGGAGGGCTTCCCTTACTCTCTCTACTGGGATTTCGGCTTCCACGTCCTCCCTCTTTTCACCCCACACTGCTGGGACCCCACCTGTCTGTGGTAACAACTCCTTTCCCCAGATCCATCAGGGCCCCTGGTCTCTATTGGTCCCACCACTTGCTCCGGTTTACCCCTGCTCTCCTCACAAGACATAGACCCTCCATCCACCCTAGTAAAAACTGAGGCAAAGTACTCATTTAGGACTTCTGTCTGTTCCCCACCTCCTGTGCCCATCCATCCCCTATCCTTATCTTGCTGCTCTGCCCCCTTACTTTCCTTTTTTCCGCTATGTATCTAAAGAACCCCTTGTCCCCAATCAGGATCCCACTGGCCAAGGACTGCTCCTTTTTTGCCTTAGCTGCTCTCACCACCCTGGTGACTCTCTTGGCTGTCAGCTCATATTCCTCCTGATCCCTTTCACTCCTTGAGCACTTGAAGTGCCAATAGGCTACCTTCTTTTCCTTCACCACCCACCACCTACTGTAGCTCCTGAGTCCACCAGCAGGGTTTTCTGGCCTTACCGAACTTACACCTTTCCCTTTTGCAGTATCTGGTAACCTCCTGTATTCCCTTCCTAATGATCCCCCACCTACTGTCAGCATCCATATCCGGCCTTATCCTGTCCAGACAATCTTTAAGGATCCTTCCCATCTCCCTGAAGTCTGTGTCACAATTTCATTATATTTCATAAGAGATATATTTTTTTTATTCAGTATGCTTTATTAATTCTTAGTATTAATAGCAGTATAACCTATACAATAATGCATGAGATGAGTACATAGTGAGGGGTTTATAAAAGCATCTCACACCTTGGGTGGGCATTAATTTCTCATTTATGCACTCACCTCATGCATTGTTATGTGTAATTGCTGGCTTGTGTTTTGTTTTTGGTTTTTTGCCACAAAGAGGAAAAAAATTGTGCGACACAGAGTTGGCAAGTAGTTGTCAAGAACATTTTTATTGAACACAATGTGGTAAACTTTTGAAACTTGTAAACTGTGGCATAATTTAGGTAGCAAAATGCAACTAGTAAGGTACTTTGAAGGAAAACTTTTTTTTTGTTTATAATTCAGTGTCTTTGAAGGAGGAATGGGAAGGTGGCAACAGTGAAACATGGTTCAACTATTAAACTTTTGTAACTCTATTTAGAGAAACTTGTTCTTCAGTGCTGAGAACGTCTCTTTTGTAGTGCAGTGTTTCGTTTTTGGAATGTTTTCTTTGAGGTTTTCTTTGAGGTTTCCATGGCAATATGTTAATTAGTTTGCTGACATCAGGGATCCTTTGAATTCCTATGGAGATTACAGAGAGAGAGAGAGAGAGAGAGAGACACACAATTTAGCAGCATAGTGTCTGCATTTTTCTGGAATGGGTGTTGTACTTGCTGTTTGTTGTTAATGAGTTTACAGTTAAACAAATGCCATTTTAGCACTGCCCATTTGACACTCACAACGGAGTTTCCCTAGTTTTTTTTTTTTTGTGGGACTTTGACAACTGAGTGGCCACTGAGGTGCAGTGCAAGGCAGGAGAAGGAGCAGATATTGCATGCTTATGCAATAAGTCACGAGGGGGTGTGGGTTATCAGGGGATTTACCACAGCTGGAGTGGTTTGCCGATGAGGTGCAGCTGAGTGGGTAAATCCTCGCCAGCTGTGGTAAATCCCCCAATAACCCACATCCTCAGAGTGGCTTATTGCGATTTTATATCAAGGTTCATTTTTTTACTATAATAAAATACAAATATTAAAGAGATTTATTTTTTTTTATTTTTATTGTATTTATTCCTATGCTGCAGATATTATCCATTATATATTCATCAACAGCCATAGGTTATCAGAGGATTTACAATGGTGGTAAACTGCCAGTCTGACAATTTCATTGGCTGTTCACTTATGTCCATGGAATAATTGCCATTATAACCTGTGGGTTATAATAGAGAATTATAACCTCCTCCTTCTATGGCAAAAAACACAAGCCAGTTGTTACAAATCAATATTGTAATAGCACATAATATTATACATAAAATTATATATTCACTGTAAATCCCCTCCCAATCATCTCCCTTTCCCTGCCACTGAAGATACTAAAAAAAGGATAGTATCTTAGATTAAACAATGATATAGTTAGCCAGTATAAGCATTATAATTAACAAATAATGTAGGACGGACATGTTTCTAAGGGAGTAAAGAGAAAAGGTATTTTAAGTGGAAGCCAATAAACATAAAATGTGAGACATTTTCTAGTACCATTCTAATTAGGTAGGAGTGTTTTGGTCAAACCAATGTCTCAAGATTATTTTCTTTGTAACCATTGATATCAAGCCAAAATGATATTGTTTGATACCTATCAAATCTTGGATGTCCATTCCCAGTATACAGTTCTTTACAGTAAAAGCAGATTAGATACCTAAACTTGGATTTAACTTTTTAATTATATTGTTCCATAAAATTTTGGCTTTTGGACAATCCCATAGGATATGTAACAATTACCCTATTTCAACATTGCATCTTGTGCAGTTTTGTGAGTTCAGAATTCCACGGTTACATAATCATTCAGGAGTGCTATATATTGCATGTGTTATTTTAAATTGTGTATATTTGAATCCATCAAAAGGTATATATAAATGTGTATTTGTCCAAATATGCTTTAGCTGTGTTTTGGCAAGAGGTTGGTTCAGAGCTTTGGACCAATAATTATATGTCAATTTATGAATAGTCAGTCTATCTAATACAATTACTTTCTAGATTTTAGATATAGCATGTCTTTATAGATTCATTTATGTTAACAGTTTTCAAAAAATAAGGTGACAAGGTTATTAACTTGGGGTTTTCTAATTTGGCATGTAACAGATATGTAATCTGAGGATAAGTCAGGTAATCTTTCTTCTTTAAATTAAAATGTTTAGAAAGAGTTACATATGAGGCCTATTTATTATCTTGAATCAATTAACTTAATCATATAAGTCCCTTGCCGGATCAAATAGGATTAACCAATACCACTCCCTGTATTTTAATATTTGAATTGAGCCAAATTGGCTATTTCCAAGGGTTGGCAAGATCTTGACTCATAAACTTATTAAGTTGACTTAATATTAGTAAGGACATGCCAACAGGGGTACATTTTAAAGGGTTAGGTAAGGCTTAATAATTAATATTAAATAGTGCTGGTAAATAAATGTTCTGTATAGCACATAGTTCAGATTCTATAAAAAACATTAAGGAACATAAGGTAATTCCCTGTCCAGAACTCCATCTAATATATTTGGCAGTCTGTGTGGCAAAGTAGTATATCAAGGGATCTGGTGCCCCCAGCCCACCAATGATATTAGGAATCATCAGACATATATAGCTTATTCATGGTTTATAAACCTACCAAATAACATTTTAATGATTTTCTGTAAATTATTAAGCCAGATGAAACTTAATTTAACTGTTAGCATTATGATTGGGTACTCTATTTTTGGGAAAATGGGCATTTTTAATAAATTAACCCTACCCCAAGGAGATAATGGTAGCTTTTGTCATCTATCCAAATTTGTTTTTATAAGGTATATAGGTTCTATAAAGTTACTATTAATAGTTCCATGCATAGAAGTGTTAATTTTATTTCCTAAATAAATGAGATCTTTGGTTATCCATTTAAATCCCCAACCAGAAAAATCATTTTTATTAACATGATGGTTTAATGGTAAAAACTGCATTTTCTCCACATTAAGCTGATAATGAGAAATTGTGCCGAATTCTTTAATCTCTTCAAGGGCTGACTTTAAAGAAGTATTGTGGTTGCTCAAGTGGAGAAGGATATAAGGGATATAAGGGAGGCTGTATAGCACAGTGGTTTAAGGCTCTGAGCTGCAAATCTGGTGACATCCAGCAGACCAGACCTGGGTTTGAATCCCACAGCTTCCACTTGCATACTGTGTGACCCTGAGCAAGTCACTTAACTTCCCTGTGCTCCCAGGTTGCACCTGTAAAAAAGATTTCAGCTTAGTGTGCTACTCCTGGTTAAACAACTAAAAAAAAAAGATATCATCTGCATATGCAAATTTTCTGAATTTATGGCCTAATAAAATAGCATAAATTGAGGGATTAACATTAATGTGTCAAATTAAAGATTCCATGTATAAATTAATCAAAAAGTGGGAAAGCGGACAGCCTTGATTGGTATCATTGTATAATGGGAATGGGGAGAAGAGAAATCTTGTTACATCTAACTCCAACTGAAGGATGGGAATATATTAATGTTATCCATTGTATAAACTCACTTAAAAAACTAAATTTTTCCAGTGTCTTAAAAAGAAATAACCAAGAAACATGGTCAAATGCTTTTTCTGCATCAAAGTGGGAGGCCAAAACCGCAAGGTACTTTGCCTCTCCAGATGCAGAAATAATGTGTTGAAGTTTTCACAGGTGGTCAGCCGAATGTCTCCCAGACATAACTCCAACTTTTTCAGCACTTATTAACACAGACAAGACCTTTTGCAATCTACTAGCTAATGCCTTGATTAAAATTTTTAAATCAATATTTAACTGGGTAATGGGCATATAATTTATAACTGTTGTGGATTCTTTGTCTGGTTTTGCTAACACAGAAATAAAGGCTTCCTGTAAAGAGGCCTCTAAAAGTCCCCTGTTTAAATGCTTCCTCATATACAGTCAGGAATTGAGGCAATAACTCTTGAGCAAAGGTCTTATAAAATCTGACAGGCCATCAGGGCTAGGAGCCTTATCCACAGCCATTTGCTGTAAGGCCTATTGCAGCTCAAGTAAGGCCAATGGTTTCGCTAGAAATTCCTTATCCACTTTTGATAATTTGGGTAGGGGACAATTATCCAAATAATCTTGTACTGCAGCTAAGTTAGCAGTTTGGTTACCTAAACCATATAGTTTTTTTTTTATAAAATGTACAGAATTCTTCTACTATTGCAAGTGAATCTGTAATAAGTTGTTGAGTATCAGTACTGCAGAGATGTTTTATAGTCCTTGATGCTTTTTGTTGTTTAATACGCCACACTAGCAATTTACCAGCCCTTTCTCTCATAGAAACATATTTTGATTTTTATTTTAATGGTGTTACTTCAGCTTATGACCTATTAAGCTCATGGTATCTTTCTTCGGCTATAATCAGTTGAGAAATTAGTTGGTCTGAATATTTTAAAGGTAATTGTGCTTCCATAGATCTTATTTGTTTAAGAAGTTCTTGTGACTGATGTTGTTTCTCTATTTTATGTTTAGAGGCTATTCTAATAATCTGTTCTCTGTTTGCATGTTTATAAGCAAGACAGATTGTGACATTTTTATCAGTAGAACCCTCACTTTCAATAAAAAATTCTTTGAGCGAACTGTTTAAGTGCAAAATTGTTTGTAAATTATTTAGAAGGCTATCATTCATTCTCCACAGTTTATCCACTTGAGTATTTATTTCCAGTCATATATTTTTTTTTTTTGCCCAGCTCCCACGGCTTTCAGAGGAGGCTTCTTATCCCCTCTTACTCAATCTGCCAGGCCATTCCCCCAAGGCTACCCCTCCCTGGTTTCATCTGTGCTTGGTGGGCTGGGGGTGTATACATTTTTTCCTGTTTTCTCCCTTTGATCCCTGAGGATGCCAGCATGAAGGACATATGTCCAGGCAGATGATGTGCAGACACACACCATAGCCAAGCGCCCACAGCATCCTCTGCTCTCTGACTCCTAAAAGCCACGGAAGCCCAAAAAGCCGGTGCTTCCACCAGCCCTAGGGGTGTTGGGTGCTTGAAGCACCTCAGTAACCCACCCCAGAAGGAGGAGAGCATCTATTGGGACAGTCAGTCCTCCTTCCCCCACCAACCCCAGGCAACCCAATGTCCGTTCCCAAACCAGGGTAACCAACATAGCGCGAGGTGTGGTGTCCAGCACCTCAACCCTCAGTGCCACCATACCTAGTCATATTTTTAACAAAACTGGTGAATGACCAGATATTACTGTTGCTAATATTTCTGCTTTTATCAGCCTGGTTAATAGATTTTGACTTAAAAGGAAAATGTCAATTCTCAAATGGGTTTTGTGGGGATTAGAATAGAATGTATATTCCCTTAAAGATGGATGTAATGTTCTCCAGGGGTCTACCAGTGCATGGGAGTCAGTTAATTCACATAATGCCCACTGATTTGGACTAGTCAATGAAGAAGATGATTTTGTTCTGTCCAATATTGGATCTAGTACCATATTCCAATTTCATGCTATAACACATGGTATCTCAGGCCCTATAGCTAAGTATAGTGAAAATTCTGTAAATAACTGTGAGTCGTTTTTATTAGGTTCATAAAAAAAAGCTAATAATATTTCTATTTGTTCAAATGAACCATAAACTATAATGTACCTGGAATTAGGATCTGTAATTACCTGTTGAGCTTTAAAATCAAGTTTTTTTATCAATTAAAATAGCTACGCCTGCCCTCTTTCTGTCAGTTCCTGTTCCAAAAATTTGACTGACCCACATACATCTGAAATATAGCAGACTGTCTGCTAACAAGTGGGTCTCTTGTAAAAATTCTACTGATGAATTAAATTTGCTAAGATGTGTTAATATTTTTTCCTTTTAATAGCAGAATTGGCATCTCTTACATTCCAAGTCAAAAAAGAGTAAGCTATTTTACCAATTTGTTTTTTAAAAGACTATGGCCCAGATATTCAAAAGAGTTGAGCCATGCGCAATAGGGTTGCGCCTGCGCAAGTCCAAAATTGCACCATTCTGCGATATTCAGCAGGAGGCAGTTGCGCCCCCAAAATCATGCTGAGCAACAGCGCAATGATAATGAAGGCATGCGCAACTGAAGGAGGAGGAACCTTGCATAAACCGCACAGCCCGATATTCAGCCCAGGCCGTGCAGAGTTATGCAGGAGCAACCCCTACCTGTGCCTGCACAAAGTTACGCTGAAAAAGGACAAGTCGAGGGCCACCCATAGGTGAGCTGCCACATTGCAGGGTGCAACACAGCAGCTGCCACCTGTGGGTGGCCCTCGACTTGTTCCTGCCGCACCTGGCGGTGCCCCCAATGCCCTGATCACAGGCATCAATATCCCCCCCCCAAGTCCAATATCCCTGGTGGTCCAGTGGAACGCGATTAGTCCGATCGTGGGCATAACAGTATCCCCACCATTAGCCCGATCACGGGATAACAGTAGTCCCCAGTAGTCTGATTGTGGGCATACCTTCATCCAACCCCTCCCCTGAGTAGCCTGATCATGGGCATAACTTAACCCGCCCCATTAGCCCGATCAAGGGCATCTGATTACCCCAAAGCCCAATATCCTGGTGGTCCAGTGACCGAATGGAGCCCAATCGCTGGTGGCATTCTCACCCCTCAAGTATGAAATCCTGGTGATCTAGTGGACCCCACCCCACCCGCCCATGGAGCCCCCCATCCCGCTCCTCCCCTGTCAGCCAGTGGGTGGAAGCACCCCACCCTTGCTGTCAGCCCTTGCCGCCTCGCGACTGATAGCTCGGTATGGCTGCACGCCCATTGGTTCAGAGCATGAGCCAATGGGCATGCAGCCCATACTGTACTAGTCAGTCCAGATATGTGAATGAATTTTCATTCTGGCAAAGAAGTATATTTCTTTTTATTCTCCCTACTGCAGTGCAGCTGAAACCCTGCACTTACTGGGATCCTGTCTTCCTGCAGGTGCTGATTTTCAGTTTCAGTGTGCCAAGTTGTTCCACACAGCTTCACCTCTGCAGTTTTTTCCTGTGCCACTGCTTACAGTCATCTTTTGTATTGTGTTAAACTTGCTATCTCAGTTGTTGTGTCTAAGGTTATTAGAGTACAGGATTTACAGGATTTTAGAGTTTCAGGATTTCTTTGCTGAAAGTCTCCATAGCCTGCTGATTTGTTATATTTTAATCCAGTGCAGCTACTAATTTAATTTCTCCCTTTGTTTTACCCCCCCGACTGTGACCCCCTTGTTTTACAAATTTCAGTTACAGAGCTGGTGCCTAGTTATCTGCTTTCCGCCCTCTGGTTTGGCCCTCTTTTAGTAAATTGCAGCTCTTTGTCTGTGTGCTAATTTTATTTTCACTCCCACCACTTCGGAATTCTATAAATCCCTGTCCTGTCCCTCTTTCAACAGGTGTCCTTGTAGCCCACTGGGCTACCTACTGCCATTTGCGGTTCACATCCTGCACACCTGGACACCACTTTCCACCTCTCTCAGCACCAAGAAGCCTGTTGCCACTGGCCACCTGGAAACAAGCATCAGTTACAGCCTATACACAACCCCGGCCTCCATGGCTGCTGCTTCTGCTGCCAAATATTTTTTCTACCCCCTTTCCCCCTCCCAGGCCACCTTTAAATACATTTTAGCTCCTCCCTCCCTTACCCCATCCTGCCCCCATTGGCTCCTAGTACTAGATCTCTGGAGCTTAAAGCTATCTGTCTCCCCACCACCTTTGTTCATATCCCTCTCTCTCTCTCTGAATCTCTTAAAGCTTCCTCACTGGTCTGCTGTTCTCACACAGCGCTGCTCACATAAAAAATGCTAATAATCTACCTCCTCAGAATCCTGTTAATGTTACTCTTGTTCTCGGGAAATGTCTATCCCAACCCAGGTTCTCCTGGATTGACCTTATGCCCTCATGCAGAAGGGCGGGCTACCTCACACTGGCATCAATCAATGTCTATAGCCTCCTCAGCAAACTAGATAGCCTCCAAACCTGGATGCGGCAACATGACCCTGATATCCTAGCTGTTTTTGAAACATGGCTTAACCCTAAGATACCTGACAATGCAGTCGCCATCCCTGGATATGATATCTTCAGGCTGGGCAGGACTTCAAAACGTGGTGGGGGGTGTGCCATCTACTTGAGAGATTCCTTAAATGGGCATGTTATTCCATTCTCAAATCATGAATTGCCATCCCAGGTCCTCGCCATCAAAATACTTCTTGGTGCTCACACTAAGGTGCTGACTATAGCCTCTGTATACTTACCCCTTAAGGATCAGGCCCATGGCTTCGATAGGGTCATGGAGTACCTAATGGGCCTTCATCACAATGCAGAAATTATACTGGGCAACTTCAACATCAATTGGCTTTTGCCTGAGGCCAGCATATACAAGGATGCTGTCATGGCACAGCACCTCACCCAACTTGTCTCCACTCCCACCAGGTGCAATTACAGGACTGGGTCACTTTCACTAACTGACTGGATTCTGTCAAATCATCCAGAATGAATCTCCAAGGTCTCAGTGCTCCCTGACACCATAAGTGACCACTCACCTGTTTTCTGTACCTGGGCCAATAAATTCACTAAACTCCCTCCTAAGGCAATCTACACCAGGGTGATGAAGTATGGGACCCTAGAGCTACTAAAAGCCCATCTACACAGACTGGATTGGTCTACACATGACTCAGGCAATGATATCAACCAAGCCCTGGATATGTTCATCAACCTCTGTACTGTGGCCTGCAACATATATGCACCTGTGAAGAAGTTTATGGTCAAAGGAAGAACCAACCCATGGATAACCCCTGAGCTCATAACACGTCTCAAACATAGGGACCACCTTGGGCTCCGTGCTTGATCCACATCTATGCCTGGGGATATAATTAAATATAAAACAACTAGAAATGAATGTACACATGCCATACGGAATGCAAAAAGCAAATATTTCAGGGAGGCACTCTCCAACACATGGGGGGACGGGGAAAATTTCTGGAGTAACATGAAAGATCTCACAGGGGAAAGACCCTAAATCTCAACCCACCATGCTAAACATCGATGGAACTCCTACGCTTGATCTTGGTACTATCACCAACACCTTCAGCAATGCATTTTCAACCTGGCCGGTGTATTACCACTGGACTTTTTCGATGCCCCTTCCACCAGCAAACACCATAACACTGCTGGCAATGATTGCTCACTCCCAAAATTCTTCTTCAAAGTGATCCCAATGCATTTAGCCCATACATATATTCACAAAGCCATCCGCAATTCAGGGTACAGCGGTGACTCCCTCGACCTGAAGCTGATTGCACTTGTCCTAGATGAAATTCTTGAACCCCTGACAAAGATCTTCAACCTCTCTCTAAGGCTGGCCCAATTCCCATCTCTCTGGAAACAAGCAACCATTACACCTATACACAAAAGTGGTGGGATAGGTCACTGTATACCAACTACAGACCCATCTCCATCCTCCTCCCTTCCCCCTTATCTAAAGCCCTGGAATGAATCGTATTGGACCAGCTAACCGAGTATTTGGTAAAATATGATATCCAGTGCCCTGAACAACATGGGTTTAGAAAAGGGCACAGCACTACCACTGCACTACTGGAATTTATAGGATTCATCCACACCACCCTTGACCAAGGAAACTATGTGGGTGCAAAATTCATTGACCTTACGAAGGCATTTTATACCATCAATCAGCCACTCCTACTCAGGCAACTGTCAACTATCGGGCTTTCCAAGGATGCCATGTTCTGGATAACAAGCTACCTTGAGAGAAGGGTCCAGCAAGTTAAGATTGCTGATGTCACCTCTAATAAGAAACCAGTCCTCTCATTAGTACCACACCCCCTACTCTTTAGTCTCTTCCTGAATGGCCATCCTAGCATCTGCCATCAGTAAATACTTCTCTACGTGGATGACACCGTCCTGTTTTATAGCCATCATGACACCAAGCACCTAGAAGGGCAGCTATAGCGTGACTTCAAATGCATTGAGGAATGTTTCAGCTCACACAAACTTGTCATGAACTACAGTAAGACAAAAATTACGACTTTCTGCAATGCAAGCAGCAAACATAACTCTCTACCCTTCATCATCACGACTAACCATTCTGGGGTTACATAGACATAGAAACACAGAAACATAGAAACTAGGGTTGCCACCTTTGGATGAGATGAAAACCGAATACTAAACCACACCTCCAAACTCCACCCCTAACCCCGCCCCTTTTATGACTAATGAGGGCATCACTTGGACTCTGATTCGCTTGATTTATTCAGAATTGCTGCTGATGTAACATTGTGTGCAACTTCTTTAAATTACATCATGATTATTATTTTTGGTTTGATTTAGATTTAAATATTTAAAATGTCAATGTGTGTTAACATTGGGTGGGGTTAGAGAGGGGGTTCAAGGGACTTTCCATCCAGTTGTACACAGCTTAGCTGATAAATCGAGTGACTACAAGGACACCTCTGACAACCAGCTATTTTGGATCAGGTGGCCTTTTCTGGTAAAACTCTTTCAATAAATAAATAAATAAACTACTCCAGTAATGGTGGATGAGATGTAATTACAAATATCATCTGCCATTTTAAGATGTGCTACTGTGCCTCCCATTGCTCCTACTCTAAAGTTATTTGTAATGTCAGAGAAGTTTTTAAAAGTGGTAGGAACTATTCTGTGCTGTTAAACGCCCTATTTTTGTTTCCAAGTCAGTCATACATAGCAGATAGCATGAAGTGTGATATGTAGCATACAAGCAGTATTACGCAGTGGTTTAAAGTTCTGAGCTGCCATTCTGGAGACCAGGGTTTGACTCCTACAGCCCACATTTGCATACTGTATGACCCTCCACAAATCACTTAATTCCCTTGTGCTCCCAGGTTGCACCTGTAAACAAGTTTTAGCTTAGTGTGTCTCTTTTGGTAAAAAAAAAATGTTTTGATAAATTTTTGATAAATTGCCTACATCTGCAGTGTCATCAAATCTAGATTGTGTTCCTTCACCTCATCAGCTACTGCTTTCTCTCTTCTTCTAATTTCTGTGGCTTAGCATGACATTAGCCATATTATTCTGTGCTAGTCATCTGTGAGGCTTGGAATGGTCTTCCTGGAATATCCAGGTAGTATGAAAATTGACAGCAATAACTACTGAGGAGGGAGAGGTGTAGTATTGCTAGAAATGAAATAAAATATTGGATTATTAGTGTAACAACAAAAGGGCAACAAATATTAAAATATAGGACAGACCCTAAAAGAAAATGGTGAGCATTTAGAGGTATACAAGTATTCCTTATCACAGCAGTCAAAGACCATATCACAATGCAGCTTGGAAAGGATTAGGTTGATTTGTTGCTAATGGTTTTAATAGCTCTACTTTACACTTCTCAGACTGACTGGTATACAAACAAAGGTCTGCATGACATCAGAATTTGTAATCTGAATATGCAAGTAAAATGGTGAAGGATTTAACAGAATCTGTTTTACAAGTATGTGAGCATTCGAAATGACTGAAAAAGTACTACCTCTGAATAAAACTGGATTAGCAGGTAAAGTTTCTGAAACACATTGTATAGTCCATACTGGGACAGGAAGCTGCCCTAATGTGGTGCCTGTCTGGTTTCAGAAAAATGAAGGTGTTAATTAAGGTGGTATTGTTTACCCTTCCCATGAATAATCTTCCAATTTGCTGGTGTGAAGTCAGAGGTGACAACTGGACAGACGGACACATTTGGCTCTTTAAGTGCCCTTCTCTTGAAGGCACTTCCTGATTAGCATGCACTGCAAGCAAGCAAGCAAACACACTGAAATGTCAGACACTTGCTTACAGTCAGATGAGAAGAAAATGAAACAGTTAGTGGGAAATCTCACAGGTGCTGCTTGACACACCATAAAAACCGAATTTGCAATGGTGAAAACAGGAGGACCGAATCTGGACCTAGAAAACCGAATCATTCGGTCAAAAACCGAGTAGGTGGTAATCTAATAGAAACATAGATTTTGGATTTGCAGACAGGACAGCTCATTTAGCCCATTTCTCACCCACTGGACAAGAAGTACCTTGTTAATTGTCGATCATTTCGTTTTGAACTACGACAGCCACCTTCAGGCTCATCAACCTCCCAGGAAGGCAGTTCCAACCATCCTCCTGGGAGGCTGGGAGCCAAAACAGTGGGGAATCAAACATGCATGAGACAGACACAAGGCAATTGTAGGGGTGGCAGGAAGTAGGCTGTTGGTTAACTGGGATATGCAGCTTATCCAGTAGGTAGGAAATGGGCAGACTGTGGGGCCAAGCGTCCTTATCTGTCACAAATTCTAATGTTTCATCCAACACTCTCCATGAAAAAAAAATTCCTCACATTACCACTGAGCTGTCCCCCCTCTATCTTTAAATTGTGTCCCCTTGTTCTTACACATCTCTTTTTCTGAAAGATGCTACCCTCCTGGACTTTGTTGATTTCCTTGAGGTACTTGAACATTTCTATCATGTCCCCCCTGTCCCTCCTTTCATCAAGTTACACTTGAGCAGGTTCCTCAGTTGAAATACCTCAGCGTTACTCGGGACTGTTTCCTCTTCTATGCTCAGCATATTGACAGTGTTGCAAGGCCGCTAACATATGGATTGGACTGCTCCACTGGCACAAAAACTGTATGACCGCAGAGGCCCTTAGACTGGCTATCTACAGTTCTGTCACCTCCATTATAAACTATGGGCTCATCATCTATGGCTTCGCTTCTGCTACTACAGCTCTCTGCAGGATATCTGTGGTGCTCAACAAAGAATGCAGACTTCTTAAGGGTGCTGCCCGTCTAACACATACTTATGACTTTTACGACCAGACTGGGTGGCTCCCTCTTATCAGCAGGATCAAATACCAGGTCTGCCTCTTAACCAAAAAGGTTCTTCTTGGGCTCATGCCACCTGGGGTTGAAAAGCTTTTGACTGCCCACTGCAGTACCCAACACACCTGAAGTACGCTAAGTGAAACCTTCCAGGTCCCCAGATGCCAGACCACTATGGGCCAGAGTTCATTTGCACACATGGCCCCCCCAGTGGTTTAATTCACTCAACAAGAAATCCCTTTCAGCTACTATGTTCAGCCCATTTAAAAAGCAACTATGACTTCACCTCTCTACTACCAGCCAATGTGACTCCTTCTCCTAATTGGTCAACCTCTACACTCACGCCTGGCATTGTGTGGCCCTACACTCCCTCTGGCCAATTATCCTTGTCCTCCACTTTCCTCCCTCTCACCCTACCCCTCCCACCAGTCCTCCCCTACCTTACCCACACCCTTCCATCTTTTAGCACTTCAGACTTCTGTCCCCTCTACCTTGCACTTCTCATACCAACAACCCCCCAGACAATGGACCTTCAGCCTGCCCACTCCTTCCTGACCTCCACCCACCCTTCTTCCCCACCCCTACTGGTTGCTTATCTGGCCTTAATATCCTTTTGCTGTCTCTCTGCTTGAAAAACCATATTTTGTTTTTTGAGACTCTATTAATGTTTACCTTTGTTTGTATGTTAACCTTCCATCCTTTGACGTGGAACCTTTGTAAACGAGCAGTTCTTACTCAAAGGTTTTTGTAATCCTAGAGTTTAATAAATAAAAAATATCCAAGAACATGAAAACAAAAACAGGGTTTTTACCAGAATGTGTATGTCAAAAAATTATAATTTATTTTGGTGTTTTTCATAGTTGGAAATTCTAAACCTTCTTAAAAAGTTGCCCTCAGTCCAGATTGTAACTTAATTACATAGAAACATAGAAACATAGACTTTGACGGCAGATAAGGACCACTTGGCCCATCTAGTATGCCCATTTCCCTACTTATAGGATAGGCCACAGATCCTAGTTAACCAACAGCGTATTTCTTCCTACCCCCCACAAGAATTGCCTTATGTCTGTCCCATGCATTCTTGAATTCTCCCAAAGTTTTAGACCTCACAACCTTCTCAGGAAGGCTGTTCCATGCATCCACTACCCTCTCTGTGAAATAATACTTCTCACATTGCCCTGAACTCCCCTCCATCTTTAAATTGTGTCCCTTGTTCTTGCACATCTCTTTTCTGAAAGATGCTACCCTCTTGGACCTTGTTGATTCCACTGAGGTACTTAAAAGTTTCTATCATGTCCTCCCCTCAAGGGTATACATATTAAGCTCCTTTAGTCTCTCCTCATACGGCTTCTCTTGCAGACCCTGCACCATTTTAGTTGCCCTCCTCTGGACTGCCTCTATCTGGTCTATGTCCTTGTGGAGATGGGGTCTCCAGAACTGGACACAGTACTCCAGATGGGGTCTCACCAACTGTCTGTATAGAGGGATAACAACTTCCTGTTTTCTGCTGCTGATGCCTCTCCCTATGCATCCCAGTATACCCCAGCCCTCCCTACTGCCTTCTCACATTGCTTGCTAACCTTAAGGTCATCTGATATGATTACCTGTCAGGTCCCTTTCCTTTTTTGTTGTTGTTACTACCCCTCCCCCCATTGTGTATTCTTCTCCTGGGTTCTTGTTTCCCAGGTGCATTATTTTGCACTTCTTTGCACTGAATCCTAGCTGCCATACTTCTGACCATTCCTCCAACCTTGCCAAGTCCCTTCTCATCCTTTCCACTCCTTCTTGTGTATCAACCCTGTTGCAGATCTTTGTGTCATCTGCAAAGAGGCATACTTTTCCTTCCAGTCCCTCTGCAATGTCACTTATAAAGACATTAAAAAGGACTGGACCCAATACTGAACCCTGTGGTACCCCACTAGTAACCCCTCTTTCTTCAGAGTGGACTCCATTTACAATTATCTTCTGTATCCTGTTGTCCAGCCAATGTTTTACCCAGGCTACCACCCTGGGCCCCACTCCCAGGCTGGTTAATTTGACTATTATTCTTTTGTGTGGGACTGTGTCAAATGCTGAGCTAAAGTCTAGGTAGGCCATGTCCACAGCCCCTCCCTGGTCTACTACTTTGGTCACCCAGTCAAAGAAATCTATTAGATTCGTCTGACATGACCTTCCCTCTGTGAACCCATTCTCCCTTGGGTCCTGTGCCCCACTGGCCTCTAGGTACTCAACTATTCTTTCCTTCAGAAGTGACTCCATCACTTTCCCTACCACAGAGGTCAGACTGACAGGTCTGTAGTTTCCTGCCTCTGCCTTGGTCCCACTTTTGTGAAGGGGAATCACATCTGCCTACCTCCAGTCCTCGGTACCACACCATCCTCCCATGATTTATTAAAAAGAGTTGCCAGTGGTTTCACTAGTTCCCCCCTTAATTCTTTTAGAATTCTGGGGTGAATTCCATCAGGCCCCATTGCTTTGTCCACCTTCAGTTTTAGGAGTTCTTGCAGAACCCTTTCTTCTGTGAAAGGACTGGGATCGACCCCCCTATCAAGAGTGCTTCTGTTAATTGGATTAGGCACTTCCCCCTCCTCTTTTGTGACTACTGAGCAGAAATATTTGTTCAATATCCCTGCTTTTTCACTGTCCCCCTCTGCCCACCCACCTAGGGACTAGGGACTTTTAAATATTAATATCATTATAGTGTATTTTTTTTTTACAAGGGTTCTTGCAAAGTGGCAAATCAGCTGTTTGAAAATTCTGTACTCCTTGTCAAGTTGATGCTGCCCAAAAGGGAGCACAGAATGGTGCTGCACTCAAGACAGATTAATAAAAGGCTAAATGTCACAATGTTGTAAAAAAGGCTGATTTATTCTGGAGCAGCAATAGAACTGGCTCCAGAAAACCCTGTGTTTTGTGTCACTACCCTAACACTTCATCAGGGAAGCTCATAATAAAATGTTATGGTAGTGAGTGACATGAAGCACGGGGGGTTCTAGAGCCAGTACTCTCCACTCTGGAAGAAATCAGCCTTTTAGCAGCACTGTGGCATTAAGTCTTTTATTGATCAGCCTCATGTGCAGTATGCATTCTGTGGACTTGTTTAGGGCTGGTCTTGCTGTTCAGCTGGCACCAGAATTTCAGTGTAAGCCCATGCAGCTTTTGTGTTATTGCTGCCCAAAGGGACATGCAATTCATTTAAAACGTTAACCAATTTGTTTGAACCCAGTGTGATTGGGAATATTTCTTAATACAAAATGATTTATTAAATCATTAACAGCCAGTTTCATTCATTCATAACAGTATTTAAGTAACATTTTTAACTTTAGTTTTTATATTATAACCCTTCATTTTTCAATTGACTAAGTTTTCTTGGATAAACACAGTTTTCCATAGACATCCATAATCTTCCATCTTTCCATCTTCATCCATGATAGTTTTATTGATGATTTTTTCATTGTTCATGATGACAGCTAGAAATTTTTTGGTGCAGTTTTAGCAACTGGTAAGCAATTCCTTAATCACAATTTATATTGAGAAAGAATTAACATCACCTACTGGGAACTGAGCCCAGTTCATTCTGTTCTGATATTGTAACTACTGAACTACAGACTCACACGTTTAAACCTGAGGTTCCCAGACACACTTAATGTACTTTCTCTGGTACTGCATATCATGCAACTAGGGTTAATCAAAATGACAGTTAAATGCTTTTTTGTGCAGTGTTGGCCACTGCTAAGCAATTTTTAAAATCACAAATTGTAGTGAGAAAGAAATAATGTGTTCTTCATTGTTGATGGATAAGTCTATCCACAGTTAGTAACAGACACAACTGCCGGAAAAAGCTCCCTATTAAAAGAAACAAAAAGGAGAATACATCCATTTTTAATTTGATAAATGAAAGAAAAAAGTTGACAACATGCAATCTGATATAATTTTGGGTAGTAGCTGTGATGGTCCATTGCTGATTATGATGTTCAGTGTCCATGGTTGATAATAGTTTGTTTTTCAGTATATTTATAATTTTTTTTCTGTTTTGTTTCCCAATTATGATTATGTTATGTAAGGTGTTATGGAGATATATAGAAATATATATATATATATATATATATATATATATATATACAGTAGACTGTATTCATCACATTGGTAATTCCACCATTCACAGTACTTGTGGTAAGAATTGTAAAACTAAAAAAATATTGGAAGTGAGTCCATAACAAAAAGGAACAGCAGCAGCCAAGCCAAAAAGGTAAGTATTACATCAAAATATAGTACTTCAAAAGTGCAGTACAGTATGTGTATAAAATATATTCAATAGAGAATGTTAAGGTTGTTGAAAAGGGAAATTACCTGAGCTATGGAGGCATTTGTTTTATAATGCAGAGAACACTGGAAATTATCAACCATGTAAAAAAATGGAATTGCATTATTATCAAACTACACTGACCATGTGCATCCATCAGTGGCTGCCCATGAATAACCCTGGTTAAAATTATTGAAAAATATTACTTGAAATCCAGCACCTTCCAAAAACACCAACAAATGTGCTGCCCAGACAATGGGTGCATCTTTAAACTGTCTGTTCCTATGTTCCTAGCTTTTACCTTAGCAGCATTGGTTCTGCCTTAAATGGTGCTTGCTATTTTTATTATTATGCATAGTAAGTGACAGTATGTAAATTATTTAAAGGCAGACTTAGCTGGTGAGGAAGCCTGCGCCATATTAATAGGTCAAACAGTGAAGATGTGGTGCTTGCAGGGATTGAGCCTGCACATTATTGGTTCCTAAAAGTGCTCTGACCATTAGACCATGCTATCTAAAGTAGGAAAAAGGAGACCAGGCAAGGCAAGCAACTGCTGACAATGTGTCTTGCATTTTTGCTTGTCATTTATTTCTTCAGAATAGCCCAGCTGCGATGCAATGTCTAATTTCCTGTGGGGTCCTGCATCTACTCATTTCAGCAGCTGCATGGATTTTACCAGTAGGAGGTTAAGTGACTTGTTCAGGATCACACAGTAAGTATTTGGCTTCAGTGGGGTTTGAACCTGCAATTTCCTGGTTCCTAGGTTACCCCTAGAAATGAGCATTTGTTCAGTATGCCTTTTCCAGCAAAAGAGTACTCTAACCACTAGAATACACTTCCTACACTGCCTGGGGTGGAGGACTTAATGGCCAGCAAACACCAATAACTGTTTTTTTTAATAGTATATTTATAAAGATAGCCCAGCTGATATGCAACATCTCATTTCCAGTGGGATCCTGCTTTTTCTCAATTTTGCACTGTACTTACCATGGATTGTCCAGCTGAGATGTAACAATACATTTCTAGTGGTGTCCCGCTTCTGATTAATTACAGTTGGGTGTAATTGAGCACCATCAGTAAGTGAGCTTCTCAGGGTCACACAGTTTTTGGATGTAACAGAGTTTGAACCTGCTGTCTCCTGGTTCCCAACACTGCTCCAACCACTGCACCAGACTGTCTGCTCTCTCTTTTTTTATCATGAAAAAGTTTTATTAATTTTGCATTTTACATGAACAGATAAGTAAACCAAACATTCCATGTGTATTTCAGAGTGAACCAACGGGTCTAAGTTGTGGCACCAACTAGTGCAGCTCCAAATATAGTGTGATGTAGACTTATGTACTACAACTGCATACAGAACAAGAAAAGTTTTGTCTAATACAACAGTAAAACTAAAGTATCCCCAAATGGAGTTGGGGGTAAGGAACCATATTATAGTCTTTTGATCAATACAGATACTGTACTGTACCTTCTAAACTGCATTTAAAGGAGAACCAAGACTGGGGGGGGGGTATCTAGTCACCAGTATTCCATGTCTGCTTTACTGTAGAATGGTACCCCATGGTATTTTCCATCAGTGGGATACCTGAGCAGCGTCATTCTGAGTGGATAAGGGCAGGTGTTAACATAGTCAAGAAGATGGATTGCAAGGAAGTGTAGGGGGTACAGAGCATAGATGAGAATGTAGGTTGGAGTCCCACTTCTTCCCATAGTTGGATATGTGATTAAGGCTGGAGAAGGAAAGATGTTCGAAAGTTGCCAGCTTAGCGAGTGCCATATGCCAGGTTAAGATTGAAGGGGTTTTTGTCTGTTTCCATTTCATAAGCACTGCTCTTTTCACCTCCATTATGGCTGTGTTCACCCATTTCTGTAAGGGGCTAGGTACTCCATCTAAGGTGGATGTATTTCCCAGCAGAAGCAAGGGAGACAGGAATGGGAGGTCCCGACCCACCACTTTGGAGCAATCCTCAAATACTGCTGTCCAAAACTGTGACAGTGCAGGGCACTGCTAAAGCATGTGAAGTAGGTCTGTTGGGCTATATTTGCACCTCCAGCACTGGGCATACTGGAGCAGGCCCATGGTTTGTAGCCTGGCCAGTGTTCTGTACCATTGATGTAGAATTTTAAGTTGTATCAATTGACTCCTGGTATCACGATATTCCATGTGAGCTTTGCACAGGCATTTTTCCCAGGTCTCAGGGGATACAGTGGTCAAACAGGAGTTCAGCATGTTTGTAGTTCATTTGCATCACCAGGTATGGAAAAAGGTCCGACTTCCCGTATGACGCACAGGGAAAACACCAGACCTCACCCAACAACTAACACACCGAAATCTGGCCAATGGAAAATCATGTACGCAAATGCTCACAGTCTGGGAAACAAGATCCCAGACCTGCAGGCACTAATGACAGAGGCTAAACTAGACATTGTAGCCATTAGCGAGACATGGTTTACCAGTAACCACACTTGGGAGACTTCAGTACCTGGCTATGTACTGTTCAGAAGAGACTGAGGTGCAAAAGGGGGGGAGGTGGAGTGGTCCTTTATGTCAATGAAAATATCAAAGCTACAGAAATTCAGAATACACATAAGGAGCCAGAAGAACTGTGGGTCACCCTGGAAACAGGAAATGGGACAGCCATATGAACTGGGGTTGTCTACAGGCCTCCAGACCAGGGGGAGGATATAGACACATTGCCATTAGAAGATATACAAAACATGACAGCTAAAGGAGAGGTTCTGATAATGGGAGACTTCAACATGCCAGATACAGATTGGTCAATACTAGCAGGAACATCTGCCAGAACTAGACACATGGTGGATTCCCTGCAGGAGGTGGGCCTCAAACAACTGGTACAACAATCCACAAGAGACATGGCTATCCTAGATCTAGTACTGACTAACAGGGAAAGGATCTCAGATCTCCAGGTAGAAAGTCACCTGGGGGCCAGTGACCATCACATGGTATGGTTGAATTTGGCCACTAGAACTAAGTCATCCCATTCCAAGACAAAAATATGGGACCTCAGAGGAGCTGACTTTGATAAGATTGCCAACAGAGTTAAGTCAACCCTGGCAAAAAGAAATACAGGTGAGGAGGTACAGGCAAAGTGAGCGAGCATTAAGGATGCAATACTTGAAGCAACATCCTATTGTGTTAGAGAGAAAAGGAAATGCAAAAGAAGAAAGAAACCACTTTGGTTCTCAAAAACAGTAGCAGAAAAGGTCAGAGCCAAAATGTTGGCCTTCAGGAAATATAAGGGAACACAGCAGGATGAAGATAGGGAGGCATACCAAACTTCTCTAGGGCAACAGGGAAGGCAGTAAGGAAGGCAAAGGCCCAAACCAAGGAAACACTAGCGCAAACAGTAAAAGAAGGTGACAAGACTTTCTATAGATACATTAGTGAAAGGAAAAAGTCCAGAGGGGTTATTGCTAAGATCAAAGAGGATAAGGGGGCATGTGAGGAGGAGGACCATGTAAAAGCATTTATCCTAAATACATACTTCTGCTCAATATTTACTGAGGAGGAGGCAGGGCAGGGCCCATAGCTCAGCACCATGGACATGGGGGAAGGGAGGTATGCACTAGTCCCTTCACAAAAGAAAGGGTCCTACAAGAGCTCAATAAGCTCAGGGTGGACAAGGAAATAGGACCTGATAGGATGCATTCCAGGGTACTAAAGGAGCTAAGGGTGGAACTAGCAGAGCCATTATCAGAACTGTTTAGTGAGTCTCTGAGCACAGGAGAGGTCCCAGAAGACTGGAGAAGGGCTCATGTGATCCCACTCCACAAGAGTGGTAGCAGGGGGAAGGAGGCAGGGAACTACAGAACACTCAGTCTTACCTCAGTAGTGGGCAAGATTATGGAGGCACTCCTTAAGGAAAGGCTAGTGCAACACCTGGAATCCATAGCAGCACAGGATCCAAGATAGCATAGGTCCTGTCAAACTAATCTCATATATTTCTTTGAATGGGTAACCAGACTAGTGGACCAAGGGGGAGCAGTTGATGTTGCCTACCTTGACTTCAGCAAAGCTTTCGATACTGTTCCACATAGAAGATTGATTAATAAGCTGGGCAGGTTTGGGGTAGGTCAGAAGTTGGTCAACTGGGTGGCAAACTGGTTGACAGGCAGAAAACAGAGAGTGGTGGTAAATGGTATACAGTCAGAAGAGATGCAAGTCACAAGTGGGGTACCTCAGGGATCAGTCCTGGAGCCAGTCTTCTTCAATATCTTCATCAGTGACATTGCAGATGGATTTGAGGGTAAGGTTTGTCTGTTTGCAGATGATACCAAGATCTGCAACAGAGTAGATGATCCAGATGGGGTGGGCAGAATGAGAAGAGATCTGGATAAACTAGCAAAATGGTCGGAAGAGTGGCAACTGGGGTTTAATGCAAAGAAGTGCAAGATCATGCACATAGGGAAGAGAAACCCTGACGCCACCAATATGCTGGAAGGGGAATTGCTGGCAGTCACAAGGGAAGAAAAAGACTTGGGCATCATCACCGATGACCTAAAATCATCCAAGCAGACCACTAAAGTAGTAGGTTAGGCTAGGGGGATGTTGGGGTGTATTAGTAGGGGTATCACAAGTCAGAAGAGGGAGGTAATAATCCCTCTTTACAAGACACTGGTTAGGCCCCATCTGGAGTACTGTGTGCAGTAATGGAGGCCACACCTTCACAAGGACATTAACCAAATTGAAGCAGTCCAGAGAAGGGCAACCAAAGTGGTGCAGTGACTGCATCAAAAAACATATGAGGACAGAGTAACATAGCTCAATATGCATTCCCTAGAGCAAAGGAGAGAGAGAGAGAGTTGATATGGTCAAAACATTCAGACACTTTAAGGGCATTAACAAGGTGAAAGAGTCTAACATGTTTCAATATAAGAAAAATAGGAGGACAAGAGGACATAGCATGAGATAAGAAGGAGGCTGATTAATGGGTAATGTGAGGAAGTTCTTTTTCACAGAAAGAGTGGTGGATGCATGGAACGGCCTACCTCAGGAAGTGGTGGATATGAATACAGTGTAGGGCTTCAAACAGGCATGGGATAGGCATAAAGGAGCAATACAGACGAGTATGAATAGATAGGCCATTGACAGAGCAAAGGCCAATGGCACATTCATAAGGTAAAAAAAGAAATGGGCAGACTGGATGGGCCTTGCAGTCCTTATTTGCCATCAACTTCTATGTTTCTATGTTTCTATGATATGGGAACTAGTGTTCCTTTCTCCCATTTGCTTCTACAGCCGTCAGTGGCATCTGGGTGAATACTGTTGAGTATAGAATACAACCTGCCCGCCAAGCCCTTCAGCTTCCCAGGAAGATGCAGAGTACTAAGCCAGGTCCAGGATTGTGCCTCACTGATAAGGGGCTGGAAGTGCCGGATAGCATCACGCAACTGGAGGTATCTCCAGAATTCCATTCTCTTGAGCTGGTATTTGTTCTGTACCTGCTCAAAGGGCATGAGGGTAACAGAATCCGGGAGTAGGAGATATTCCAGTATACAAATACCTTGCTCCCACCATGACGGCCAGTACAGAGTTATTTTTGCTATCTGGATAAATGGGTTACCCCATAAAGATGTTTACCAGAGTGGGAGAATCCAAACACTTGTGGTTATGCATGCTATGGACATACAGGAATGCCAGGTGAGGTGTGTACCCCTTAAGACTGGAGAATTCAATGTTACCAGGAATTTGCCTGTTTGTAGGAGACACCAGAGCCATATATCCCCTGCCAAATGCATCTCAAGAGTGACCCACGTGGGTGTGGTCTCAGTCTTTGGGAGGACCCATCTGGTGGCTTTGGTGCCTCTGTAGGCTAAGTAATATCCCTGAAACCAAGGGAGTCCTAATCCTCCCTTGGACCAGTGGAGTCTAAGTTTATGTTTACTGAACTGAGGAATCTTACCTTCCCAAAGAAAGCTTGCTATCACCTTATCGAGGCTTTGAAAAATTTTAGCGGATAGCCAAATAGGAAGGTTGTGAAAAAGATATGAGATTCTGGGGAGGATAAACATCTTCATTGCTTCAATCTTTCCTTTCAGGGAGAGGTTGAATTTCAGCCATATTTGCAATTCTGCAGTTATTGCAGTCAGTAATGGGGAGTAGTTACCATCCATCAGGTCTCTCCAATGAATATCTGGATTCCTAGATATGTAAAGCCTTGCAGTGCCCAGATAATCACAGTGCCTTGCAAAGAAGCAGCTGAACATGTGAGGTTCAAGAGGGAAAGTGTGGTCTTTTTCTGGTTAATAAGTAGCCCAGAGAATGTAGCAAAGTTTTCTAGGACCTTGAGGACTGTGGGTAGGGATTGCTGGGTGTTGGCCAGGGTTTGGAGCATGTCATCTGCATATGCGTTGACTAGGTATTTCTTGCCTAGTATTTCTATCCCCTGTATACGTGTGGAGGAAATAAGTGATCTTGTGAGGGGATCCAATGCTAGCAGAAAGAGTAGGGGCAACCGGGGGCATCCTTGCCAAGTACCCCTCTCTAATACAAAAGTGGATGAGAGCTCCATATTAGTTAAGAATCTGGCTGATGGGGTTGTATAAATGGTGGAGATTCAGGAGCAGAAGTAGTTACCAAAACCATACCCCTGTAGCACCCAATGTAAATATCCCCAGTCCACTGAATCAAATGCCTTGGAGAAATCTATAGCCAATGCCACCATGGGGGTGGGGGAGTGCATAGCCTGCCATTTCAAGTGCAACAGTTAACAGAGGTTATCTGCTCCACATTTTCCTTTTCTAAAGCCTACTTGTGATAGATGAGTCAGGGAATTAAGCACTCTCTCCAGCCTATTGGCATGCCCTTTCGATAGGATCTTAGTATCCACTGAGATTAGAGATATTGGGTGGAAGTTAGCGCAGTCCAGGGAGTCATTAGATTTTTGGGGGAGACAGGTAATGACCACTTCTTTCATGCTAGGGGGAACATCCCCTTAGCCTGGGGAGCCTGAAGTGCTGAAAGGAGGTGGGGGGAGAACTCCTCTGATGGGAGTTGGCAAAGCTCTGCTGTCATGCCACCTGCACTGGGGGCTTTCCGCTTAGTCAGCTGGGACAAGGCTAGTTTAAACTCTGGAAGTGAAATGGGTTCTTCTAGTGACTGTGCTGCCTCAGACATTAGGTGAGGAAAGGGGGCGGTATGCAGACATTGGTCCATCCTGCTATCTGCATCCAGGGTTCCTGTTGACACCCTAGTGCTGTAGAGATCCAAGTAGAACTCCTGCATTGTGGTATTTATGCCCAGTGGACTAGTGACCGTCTCCCCTTTCTTATTGTGGAGGGCATGTATTTGGAAATCTGCTTTCTGCTTATGCAGTTGATAGTCAAGGAGTTTTCCCCCTTTATAGCTGGAATCCCAGGTCTTATGCTTGGCCCTGAGAAGTTGCCATTCTGCCTTATGCTGGAGCAGGGTGTTAATCCTGTATTTCAGCCCAGTGATGAAGGCTTTAAGAGAAGGGGATGTGCAGGTTGCATCCTTGAACTGCCCTTCCAATCTGGAGAGGTCTTGTTGTAGGTTGTCCATCTCTGCCCTGCATTTCTTATTGAGCTGGGTGGTATAAGAGATAATGTAGCCATGCAAGTACTGTATGCCTTGAAGGCCTCCCATGCTGTGTCATCTCCCATCTCCCCATTCACATTGCTCTGGAGGAAGACAGAGGCTTCAGCCCGCATGCGTCTACCAAACTCCTTATCATTGATCAGGAGTGGATTACATCTCCACCTGGGAAAAGAGGGCCAGGTACCAAGAGGGAGATAATATAATAGAGTGGGGGCATAGTCTGAAATCAGTATGCTCTCAGTCTTAGAGTTGCATATCCACTGTGCAGCCAATTTGTCCACTGACCAAAAGTCTATGTGGTTGTGTGTGTTATGCACTGAGGATTAGAACAAGTAGTCCCACCAGGTTGGGTTGTCTCTCTTCCTGGGGTCTACCAGTCCATATTCCTCCTGCATGTCAAAAAGTGTGGCCTTCGCTTTGGGGTGAGTAATTGGGGTGGGGCTGGATTTGTCTAGGAAGAGGTCGGAGACCAGGTTGAAGTCTCCTCTTATCAGGGTCAGTGTACTCTCCTCTCCTTGCCTGATATCCACCAGAGCTTGACTCACTTGGGGGAAGAAGTCTTGATCGGCCGAGTTTGGACCATAAATGTTCCCCACCACCACTTTGCCTCCAGTTAATGTGAACCGGGC
Source organism: Neoceratodus forsteri (assembly GCA_016271365.2). NCBI lineage: Eukaryota > Metazoa > Chordata > Ceratodontiformes > Ceratodontidae > Neoceratodus > Neoceratodus forsteri. The sequence continues at coordinate 1,205,701,359 of CM057452.1, forward strand.
TAGTACCCACCTTCCTTGTTTGTCAGTTCTGACCCTTTCCTCCACCCAGGGACAGGCTGTAGAGATCAAACTAGCTACACCCTGCTCCTTGGAGGAGGTGGAGCTATGAAGGATCCAATCCACCAAGTGCTTTTTGAGCCAAGTGACTATCCTGGCCGTGAGGTGTGTTTCCTGGAGCAGGGCCACATCTGCGTGTAAGGATTTGAGATGTTGTAGCACCTTAGTCATTTTAACAGGGTGATTGAGCCCATTAACATTCCAGGAAACACACCTCCACCCCTTGTTCATGTTGTTGGTAGCATCCAACTATCATCACCTAGGTCCAGTTACCTCCCCCTGATTCCAGCCATAGACCAGGCTGTCTGTGCTGTGTGTCTGTACGGTCAAGCCATGAGTGGATCACAGAAAGGATGACTTTGAGGTCCAAGAGGCTCTTCAGGTGTTCCAATGGCTTCCATGTGCTGAGGCTAAGGACAGAAAAGAGACAACCAATCAGACAGTAATCCATGCTTATATATGTCCTAGCACTTGGGTCAGCTTATGGGTCTGGTGGTTCTATTATGCTATTATGCCCAATCTCTGGTGGAAAGAGTTTCAAAAATCAGTAACTATATATGCAATGACTTAAGGAGGTATGAGTCCTAAACCTGCTAGCTGACAGATAATTATGTGTAGATAGAGAGCCCAAAGTAGGGTGTTCTGGTCGAAAGAGCAGATCCCCACCCACCTGAGGCGAGGTGGAGAAACTACTCTTCAAATAGAGGGGTGAACTGTCACCAGTAGTGGTGATGGAATAAATCAATGAAAACACTGGGAAATCCAAGGGAGGCACTATATGAGACTGGGATGTTATCCACTGGTTTTGGCTATGCAACCTTGGCAACCTATGGGGGGGGTTAAGTACCGTATGCAGTTCTCAGTATCCATCTCAACCTCTGACCCCTTACTTCACTTGTATTGTGCTAAGACTGGGCATAAGGAGACACTAGAGAGGAAGGGTGAGAACAAACATCCCACATTATTCTGTGTATGAGAAAGGGTAGGTCCTTGGGGGAGCCGTCTGAGGAGGTTGTCCCCCCATTAGCTAGGCCATCTCCGAAATTGCCACCCCTCCATCTGACAGGAAGGGGGTGGGTCTGGGAGCCATTTCAGTGGCAGAATGCTGTAAAGTAGCCAGTATAAATAAAAGTCTACCGAATAGGGAAGGGAGAAGCATAAGCATGTACAGGGGACAGTGATAAAATAGAAGGGGGGGGGTCAGGTTCCCTGATTTCCCCTTACTGCTGTCCCATAGTAAGGCACTAATTAGTCCTTCCATCCCCTATGGTGGATGTCATAATGGCCACCTAGTAGGGTGATGGGTGGACTTGTACTGTGGGGGTGGGCGATAGTTTAATAGCACCACTGATAGCCCATTTATACGCAGCCTCCGACTGTGACTGGCTCCATAAAGTCAGGGAAAACAACAGTACCCGTAACTTTATAACACAATGAACACTATATAGTAAGAAATTAACACATATACTAATCTAATCCCCAACTATCTGTGAGCGAGCAGTTGAAGTCCAAAGCTTGTATGCATCTTCCTCAACCATCTTCCGTTTGCTGATGGAGTGCCATTTCATCTGTGGGCAGTCCTTTCTTGGTGTCAGTCACTACCTGAGCACATGACCATAAACCAGGGTGTACTGGGGCTTCATAATGTTCCAAGCATTCACTTGTCTCCATGTCCTCTGCCGGCTCCTCTGAGGCATCCGCCCAGCTAACCGGGGAAGCTGCTGTAGGAGATTTCATATTTGATGGCTCTGTGGGTGCTTCATTCTCTGGACCACTAGAAGAATCATCTTGAGGAATTTTTGCTCTGGGGGATGCTGGAAAAAGTTGGTGTCTGCTGCTCCTGCCAGAGTTACTCTTGGATCGGTGTCTGGACCTGTGGCATCTGGAGCTAAGAGGGAGGACATTCTTGGTCTCCGCCTCTGGTTGTGATCTCTGAGGGAGTTTCTGTGAAAGAGTAGCATGGGAGATAGGCCTCAGAGATACAGCAGACTCAGGGGGGATAGACACTCATGCACCATTGGTGTAACTCAGGTCTCTTCCCCTCATGGGTTGATTGCTGACACTACTGTTCCTGTTCTGTAAATGAGTCCCCTCAGGCATCCAGAGGCTTCTGGGAGTTGCAGGCGAGATGTCCAGTTTGGGCCAATGTTTTCCTGCACAGTTAATAATGTCTTGTGGGGTGGAGGCTATCAGCCCTTTCCCGTCCTTAACAACAAAGAAACTGGCCATATCTTTGAAACGATAGTGGAATCCCAACATTCTGAGATGGGGTCTAATTGACTTGAATGCCTTCCTTTTAGTAGCCACCTCATGGCTAAAGTCCCGGTAAAAAGAGATTTTCCTTCCACGCCATTGAATGTCCTCAATCTCTCTGACAGCCCATAGAACCTGTTCTTTAATGGAGTACTACAGGATGTAGGATGTGATGGGGTGGGAGGGAGAGCCTGAAGGAGCCACTCAGCCCTTGGTTCAGTGAGCTCTCTCTACCCTTATAGGACATCTCCATTTATCCTTTAGCAATCTCGGAATAAATTAATCCAAGAAATGTTCCATACTGTTGCCTTCAATTCCTTAGGGGACGCCTAAGATCTGAATGTTGTTGTGGCATCCCCAGTTTTCTTGGTGCTCTGCCCTTTCCCACAACAGTTACATTCTTTGGTCTGTAACTACCAGTCCTTGCAGGATACTGTGTTGCTGGTGCTCAAACTCATCCAAGCGTTACTCTGAGATGTTCATCCTGTCCCCTAATTTATGGACCACCTCCTCATTACCAGCTAGAGCTGAACTAATCCCGTCCACCCAGGAAAGTAGCATTTCAAGCATGTGAGCAATGTAATTTAGGGACTCAGTGACTGGTGCTGTCACAAGTTCATTAGGCCCCAGACTGGATGGAGCAGGTGTGCAACCATTCATCGTGACACCAGCAATGGAGGAGCTCCAGGATACAGGAATGTAGACCCATGAGATCGACGATAGTTCTCACTGTAATGTCTGGAATGTGAAGTGGATAAAGGTAAGCTGCAGTATTTGCTATTTGAGTTCAGTGCTGGATCTCTCATGTGCCCCCTTTGCTAACAGTGCATTGTGAAAAGACGGCAGTCCCATGCTGTTCGCCTCATGGTGAGGCCCAGTTCAGCTTGAGATAGTAAGCTGTTCATTCCTGAGCTGACTACTGGACCACCCTCCGATATAGTGCTAACATACCGATGTGGGGGGTAGTCTCACCTCTCCCTCTCATCTCGTTTCATTTATGTCAAATCAGATTGCACCAAAAAATTATTTTTTACCAGATCTGGACAGACAGAGTGAAGAGATTATCATACCATCTTGTTCAGTGCCATAGCCATGCCCCTGTCTGCTCTCTCTTTGTGGGGGGAGGGGGTGGTGAATGGCTGAATATTGCAGGCAAAGCTTTGTTTGCGTATTGTTTATTATTATTTACCATGGCTAGCCTAGCTGAGATGCAATATCATATTTCAAGTGGGATCCTACTTTTACCTATTTTCACTGCTGGGTTGACTGGACCACTTAGAGATTAGGTGCCTTGCTCTGGGCCACACTGTATCTGGATGTAGCAGGCTTTGAACCTGTAATACTCCAGGTCCAAAAGTTGCTCAACCCACTAGACCACACTGCCTGTAGGGCGGGGAGATGGACCTGGAAAGGCAAGTGGCAGCTAGCATTTATTTTTTTTTAAATTAATTCATACAGGGTAGCCTGCCTCAGATGCCACATCTTGTTTCCAGTGGGTAAAGCTTTTAACCATTTTCTCACTCACCTGCAGTAGCATAGCAAATACGTAGAAAATATCTTACCTGGATCCTGTGGAACCTGGAATGGTGGTCTCAGAAAGATATATAGTTGCACCTGTAAAATAAAAATAGAGATGGGGTCACAAAGAATACATAGTTTTTCAAGGAGAAACTAGTACAGATAATAATATTGAAACACAGGAATTTACAAACAAGAGGAGGCACGCTGCCTATCAAGCTTGTCCCCCCAGCAGTGGATCCACGATGTGACAATGTTGGGGTGCTGGGTTTGGATGCATAATTGATCTGCAAATTTTTTTAATTTGTATAATCCTTGATATTATCTGCTGTTATCTATGAGAGGGAGGACATTCTTGGTCTCTGCCTCTGGTTGTGATCTCTGAGGGAGTTTCTGTGAAAGAGTAGCATGGTGTAGATCTCAACAATTCATATGCTGTTCATGCAAAGAGTGGTTCCTCTATGAAGGCACCTGCAGTGGAGACCAAGGAGGATGCTGGGAGCCTCCACAAAGAAGACCCACAGGAGGGTGGCACGATACCCCACAGGGGAAGGAAACAACTCCTGGTGGGGGACTCAATCATTTGGGGGGTAGACATGAGGGAGGAAGGGGATAGGGAGATAAGGTGCTTGCCTGGTGCCACAGCTTGGAGGAACAGGAAGTGAATCCTCAGGATCGTGGGAGCAGCTGCACAAGGGAGGGAGCTGAATGTCATTGTCCACCTAGGGACAAATGACCTGGCTGTAAATGGGATCAGAGCAGTGCAAGAGGAGTTTGTGGAGTTGGGGAGGGGCCTTAGACAAGTAGCATGTACGGTAACCTTCTTGGAGGTGCTGCCTGTCTAAGGCAAGGATGATGCTAGGGTATTCCGCACCATGGGATTCAATGAATGGTTGAAAAACTGGTGTGGAGCTCAGGGTTTTGGCTTCACTGGGGACTGGGGAGCCACCTGGAGGGATGCAGGCTTATACTGGTGCGATGGTCTGCATCTGTCCAGGGGGGGGAATGCAGGATCCTAGGTGACAGGTTTAAATGCTTCATTGGCAAGCATTTAAACTAGCCAAGGGGGGAGGCACCGAAAAGGAAAAGGGAAATCACAGCCTCACCCCACAAAGTGCAGTAGTTAGAAAGGTAAACGCCAAGGCAGAGAAGTCAGTAGGGAGCAGGACAGGGATAAATGCAGAAAAAGGTGTTAAGGACAGGGATGGGGCTAAAAGGGGTAAGGCCATAAAAAATAAATGGAAGGTGATGAGTACCAATGCCCGCAGTCTGTGCAACAAGCTCCCTGGACTAGTGGCCTTGATGGAAGAGGGATGCCTGGATATTGTGGCAGTCACTGAAACATGGTACACAGAGAACCATGAGTGGGAAGTCAACATACCAGGATACACAGTCTACAGGAGGAACAGGGTGGGTAAAAGAGGAGGAGGAGTAGCAGCTCTCTATATAAGGGAAGGGATTAAAGCAACAGAACTAAAGAGTAAACAGGAAGTTGATGAGTCACTATGGGTCACCCTGGAGACAGAAAAAGGTGCCACAATCCACATGGGGGTTGTGTACAGACCCCCAACTCGGGGGGAGGAAATGGACAAGGAAATGATAGAAGGCATCCTTAAAATGGCAGAAAAAGGGGAAATATTGTTGATGGGAGACCTGAACATGCCAGATGTTAACTGGAGAAGCTTTGCTGCAGGCACATCCAAGAGCAGGGTCATTCTTGATGCCCTACAGAGGGTATGCCTCAGACAGATAGTGTTGAAACCCACTCAGGAGGGAGCAATCTTAGACTTGGTACTCTCAAATGTGGAAGGAGAAAGGATCTCAGATTTAGAAGTGGGTAGCCATCTGGGAACAAGTGACCACCAAACAGTGTGGTTCACAATAAACACAGCCATATAGTCAAGCCATACAAAAACAAGAGTATTGGACTTTAGGAAGGCTGACTTTGGGAAAATGAGAGAGTACCTTAGAAAATCACTAGCAAATGGGCAAGAAGGAGTGGTGGAGGAACAATGGGGAATAATCAAAACAGCCATCGCAGAGGCAACAAGCCTTTGTGTGAAGCAAATCAGTAAAACAAAATGAAGGAAAAAACCACTATGGTTCTCAAAAGAGGTGACAGGGACAGTTAAGGAGAAAAGGATAGCATTCAGGAAATATAAGGAAACGCAGAAGGAGCAGGACAGAGAACTTTATCAGTTAAACCAGAAGGAGGCAGGGAAGGCAGTCAGAATAGCAAAGGTGCAAACTGTGGAAAAGATAGCCAACTCTGTTAAGAAGAGGGATAAAACCATTTATAGGTACATTAGGGAGCAAAGAAAGACCAAGGGAGGGATACAGAGACTTAATAAAGGGGCGGGAATGTGGGCAGAGGGTGACAGTGAATAAGCAGGGAAAGTGAACGAATATTTCTGCTCAGTATTCACAACAAATGAGGAGGGGGAGGTGCCTAACCACACAAGGGAGAAACTCTGAATAGGGGGGTCGATACCAGTCCATTCACAGAAGAAAGGAATTTGAAAGAACTCTTGAAACTGAGGGTGGACAAAGCAATGTGGCCTGATGGGATTCACCCAAGAATATTAAAAGAACTAAGAGTAGAACTAGTAACACCACTGACTACTCTCTTTAACAAATCATGGGAGGATGGAGTTGTACCTGAGGACTGGAGGAGGGCAAATGTGATTCCACTTCACAAAAGTGGGAGCAGGGCAGAGGCAGAAAACTACAGACAAGTTAGTTTGAATTCAGTGGTAAGGAAAATGATGGAATCACTTCTGAAGGAAAGAATTGTTGAGTACCTAGAGGCCAGTGGGGCAGAAGACCCAAGGCAGCATGGTTTCACAGCAGGAAGGTCATGTCAGACAAACCTAATAGATTTATTTGACTGGGTGACCAAAGTAGTAGACCAGGGAAGGGCTGTGGATATGGTCTACCTAGATTTTAGCAAGGCATTCGACACAGTCTCACACAAAAGAATAATATACAAGTTAGCCAGCCTTGGAGTGGGTCCCAAGGTGGTAGCCTGGATAAAAAACTATCTGGACAATAGGACTCAAAGGGTAATAGTAAACGGAGTCCACAGTGAAGAAAGGAGGGTAACTAGCGGGGTACCGCAGGGTTCAGTACTGGGACCGGTCCTCTTTAATATCTTTATAAGTGACATTGGAAAGCACCTGGAAGGAAAGGTATGCCTCTTTGCAGATGACACAAAGATCTGCAACAGGGTTGATACACAAGGTGGGGTGGAAAGAATGAAAAGGGACTTGGCAAGGTTGGAGGAATGGTCAAATACGTGGCAGCTCAGATTCAGTGCAAAGAAGTGCAAGTTAATGCATCTGGGAAACAAAAACAGAAGGGAAGAGTACACAATGGTGGGTGAGTTAATAACAACAACAAAAATTGAAAGAGACCTAGGAGTAATTATATCAGGTGACCTAAAGGTGGGCAAGCAATGTGAGAAGGCAGTAAGGAGGGCTGGGGGGATACTGGGATGCACAGGGAGAGGCATCAACAGTAGACAACAGGAAGTTGTTATCCCTCTCTACAGATAGTTAGTGAGACCCCATCTGGAGTACTGCATGCAATTCTGGAGACCCCATCTCTGCAAAGACATAGACAGAGTGGAGGCTGTTCAGAGGAGGGCAACCAAAATGGTGCAAGGTCTGTACCAGAAGACATACGAGGAGAGACTAAAGCAGCTTAATATGTATACCCTTGAGGAAGGGAGGGGGGGGGGACATGATAGAAATGTTCAAGTATCTCAAGGAAATTAAGGTACAAGAGGGTAGTATCTTTCAGAAGAAGAGATGTGCAAGAACAAGGGGGCACAATTTGAAGATAGAGGGGGGATGGCTCAGAGGTAATGTTAGAAAGTATTTTTTCACAGAGAGAGTTGTGGATGCATGGAACAGCCTTCCAGAGGAGGTTGTAGAATCAGGAACAGTGGGAGAATTCAAGAATGCATGGGACAGGCATAAGGCAATTCTAGTGGGGGGCAGGAGAAAGTAAGCTGTTGATTAACTAGAATCTGCAGCTTATCCATCAGGTAGGGAAATGGGCAGACTGGGTGGGCCATGCAGTCCTTATCTGCCATCAAATTCTATGTTTCTATGTTTCTACATTTGTACAAGCAATAAATCAGATTTCTACTGTACAACAAAGTGAAATGCAGCAGCAGCAAGCAAGTATGTTAGAATGGGTGGTGTGGCTGCACGCTTCCCAACTCCCTAGATCTACCACTGTGTCCACTGTTGATTCAACAGGAGTAGCCATCTATACCCATATCTAACAGAAGAAAAGCAAAACACTTAGCATCCTATGGCAAGGACAATAAAGGTACACAAAAATGAAATTAGAAGCTTTCTTGCCATTTATTATTGCTTCACCATTGCACAAATATTAAAGTAACCTCATAGCCTGGAGTGCATGCATAACATCATGCTGACTACAACTGATGATGACAGACCTAACATTTCACTCAGGTGCCCTCAAGCTTCATCATTATACATAAAATGTAACCATAGCAACAAACAACCATATTGGAGTTAATACAATGTCATTTAGGTCTAAGCATAATTTATGTGCATATTTAAAACAGAATGTGCATACATAAAATTAACTAGAAAACTTGACCTGAAAACGATGGTCAGGCACCATACTTTAAATAAACTTGTATTATTGCAGACTGGTTATTCCTTTTAAAGACAGAGATACTCTCTTGTTCCACTGCCACATACAAATAAAAAATATCCAGAATATATTTTTTCTCCCCTTTACTCCACATCAGTTGTGTTTATTGACAGATATATATATATATATATATATATATAATAGATATTACACTCTGAAGTGCTTGATGCGCTTCTGACAAACGACACCTTGGTGTGCATCAACCGCCCAAGGTGTGTGTATATCAGAGAGCGACCGCACACCTCAGAGTGGTTTATCTATCTTATAAAATGTCCAAATTGTTTTGGAGGGGGTAAAAGTGCAGGTGTGTGGTCGCGTTCTGATATACGTACGATCATGTGATGCTCATCATCCAATAAAAGAACAACAATTTCCCTACCCATTTTATAAATATATATATATATTCTTTGCAAAAACTTTGTTAATGCCTCAGTTAGTGCTGTTTCTAAAGTGAAATAAGTGTGGAAATTCAATGTTAGGGTTACCAACCCTAACATCCCTACTCCCCCACCCTCCACACAACAACAGGTGATGGGGTGTTCATTGGGGACGTCGGCCTAACTCTCACCCCATTCCATTTGTAAGTAAGTGAGATGTTGTAGTATATGAGAATGGGGTGAGAGTTACGCATGATGACCCCAACGAACACCCAAATGCCTGTTGTTGTGTGAAGGGGTAGGGCAGGGGTGTTAGGGTTGGTAACCCTAACATTGAATTTCCATACTTCTGTCCCTGTGGAAACAACCCCAACTGAAGCATTAATGATGTTTTTTTGCAAAGAATTTCCTTACTTTTTGAAAAACTGTAATATAAGTAGTAAATTGTATGCACTGGTGGGAGCGCGGGGCCACCCACCAAGCTGACCATTTGTGCATAATGATCTGCGTCTGTGGGAGAGTGGGCCCTCCTGGTACTGCGCTCCCACTTACACATAACTACAGAGCCATACAGCAGCCATATTGGGCAAGGAACCCTTGTAACACTAATCTGCCAATATCTCAGCTACCCTAGCAGCTATGAAAAAAATTCCAGTGCCATTGTAATCATGACAGTGAGACTTTCATGTGAGATAAGTCAACTAACCACAATGTTATCCTATGGGAAAAATCTCAACCTTATTATGGCATATCTATGGAACCAATGATTTTTTTTTTACTCCTGAACAGCATAATTCACATCTCTGGGACACCCCCTTTATACCCTGCAAACTTCAAGCCAAAAGACCAATCCATTTATTTACAGTGTAAAGTACCTGGTGACTGGTATGTGTTGGTGGGAGCGTGGGCTCTTCAGGCCCCATGCTCCCACCCAACTGCCCATTTGTGCATAATGATATGCATCTGTGTGAGCATGGGCCCTCCAAGCCTTGCGCTTCCACTTACACATTAGTATGGCACCATACAGCAGTGCCATAGTACTCCAAAGGAACCCTTGTAACATGTTTTTGCCAATATCTCCATAACCATAGCAAGTAGGAAACAAAGTTCCACTGCAGGTGTAATCTATGATTTCCAAACTTGTTTATACAGCTTAGATCAAAGTAGCGAAAAATCCGTATCTCGCTTCGTTTTCGAGATATGGGCACTGAAAGGCATCATAGGCACCACAATGATATCCTATGGGAAATTTCTCATCTTCAGAACACTATAACTTTGGGCCTGTTGAATGTTATGGTACCAAAGCCCAAAAGGCACATCTGTGGGACCAGGGCTTGCCACCCTGCAAATTCCAGGCCAAAAACACAATCCACCTTGGCACAGTGAAGTAACAAAGGAAACAACACATTGGAAAATATGTTCGTGCAGTGTTATTGCAATTACTTTAATGTGTTCGTGGCACTCCTATCTCTATAATGGGAACACTGTCGCACATAGAAAAATGTTGTCAAGGTTACTTTTTTTTTTTTATCATGATTATTGTCGAGGCAACAAAAAATGTTGCCACTATCAGAAAATGGCAGAATGGTGGAACAAGTTTGAAAAACATATTTCCAGACCACCTTGTGAAAAACTAATGCCAGGATCATGTTCCTCAGGGCCCGATTAGGCAAACACAACTGTTGGTGTTTACCAAAGGGCATTATTTTTTGAGTTACAACATATTTTGTCTCTCACCAACTGAAAACAAGATGGTGGCAGCATGAAAACAAATTCAGGGAGCACGACAATAAAAAGGTGATCGCGAAAGTTTTCACAATGCACATATAAATGTTCTCATAGGCTATAATGGGATATGAAAAAGTTGAATAACTTTTGAACGGAGCAATATTTTTTCACCAAATCTTCAAAAGGCACCAGTTCAACCCAGGCCACATGTAGACAAGCAAATCTGAATTCACTCAAACGCACTCTTCAGTCCATTATGGCCAATCAGAAAAATGCACAAAAGTTGACCATTTTACACATTTTAGACACTGTACGGTTCCTCAACTGTACATCTGACTGGAATAAAACTTTTCAGATCCAGAGATATATGGTTATTGGTTGTGCCTGAAAATTCAGACAAATGGTTGCAAAGTTATTAAAGTGCACAATTTTGGATTTAACATTGAAATGACCGTGCAACCCTAAGTATACCTGACCTACAGGGCAGGTATAATATATAGATATAGATATAGATATAGATATAGATATATATATATATATATATATATATAGATATAGATATAGATATAGAGATATAAGGGAATAAGGGATATGCAACATGGACCTGTGGAATAAATTATTTATTTGTACTAGACCGTTTTGACCTTGGCTCACATTACATGTGGCATAAGCCACAAGTTAATTTTATTTATTTATTTAATAATTTGGTAACAGGCACACTGTGCCGAGGCTTGTTTCCAGGTGCGACCAGGGGAAGACGCATACCGAGAGGGTAAACATACAATATCTCAGAACAGTAACTAGATAATCTAGAAGTATTTCAGAATACAGCAAATGGGAGTAACAATAGGCATCTTTACGGATGAAAGAAGCATGTGCAATAATATGTGTAAGAGCAGCAACAGCTGTATCACGTGGTAAACATGGACACTTGTTAGAGAGTCAGGAAAATTGATGTGTCCATGGTCAAAGAAGCTTAAGGGTAAATACATTATTTATTCCACAAGGCCCCTGTGCATATTTCATTCATACAATAGGCCTGGACCTTGTGTTTTTTTAATTCTGTTGTAATGTTGTTTTAAAATAAATAATTATGTAAATTTGTGTTGATTTTTTTGGTGTTTGGTAGGTCACTGTGCCTTTGTCAGACAGGTTGCTATGGTGTCATCAGGGATGCAGCATCAGTGCAATGCATTAATGTGAGAGCATGGCCGCTGATTGGCAGTTGAAGTGACTGTTTCAAAAAATTGTGAAACCAATATTGGTGTCTCTTAGCGAGTGAATGACTGAGGCATTCTCTTCTGTTAGTTGTTTTGTGTATGTTCATGGGATGTCAGCTCAGTTACTTGCCATTTTATTTTTATTTGTTTGAACAGAGTGGCTGCAGAGGATCATGGTTTAGAGTACAGGTATTTCAGTGGCTGGAGCAAATGGCAGCAGGAGACTTGCATTCTCCAGTAAGAATTGCAAGCAGAGTGTCATGAACAGTGAGGTTCACATTTGGTTAAAATACAAAAAAATAAATACCACTGGTAAGCCTGGCTGCCAGTTGTGTGGAGACTGTGGGAGTGAATACTGGGAATGACTGCAAGAAGTGAGCAGGATTGCTGATAGAAAGTTCGGTTAGTGGTGGAGTCAAAGTGCTAGGCAGAGTGGTTCAGGTTAGGTAATCAAATAAAAAAAAATAGTTTTGTTAATCACAGCTGCCAGATGTAAGGAGTCTGTGATTTCAGCAAGAGGGGGGTAGTAGTTTAATAGACAAGAGCGCTGTGTGGGAAGGGAACAGTAGTTGAGCTGTGGGTTTCAAAAAAGGGGAACTAGTAATTGATATATTGTTAAGGCTGTAAACCATGTAAAGAACATATTCAGGTAGACAACTGTAGTCTCAAGGCCTAGGAACAGGGAATCTGAGCCCTCAACATGTCCTCTTGTGGCCACACACAGTGTCATGGCTCAAGAGGCTAGCCAGATTATTGCCAATAATTGGGAAATTCTTAGATTGGAGTTAAACTTGTGGGACATAGCGAGAGAAGGGTCCAGGGTAGTGTTTTGTCATCCCACCTCCATTTAAGGATAGGGTGGAGTCAAGGCTGCATGTAGCTCCAAAGATTGCAACTGTTGAATGTCTGCCAGCAACCCCCAGTTGGCACAGACAAGTGTGGTCACTGTATGTATTACAGCTATATTAAACAGGGTAAATCTTTTACAGTAGCAATCCCAACACTAGAGTGGAAATAAATCTAAATGATTTGTGAACTGCAATACATTTTGGGTAGTGTACTTCTACTATGTTTATGTGGTGCCTTCTATATTGGATGTATCATACACCAATTTAAAATAAGGATTGGCAGGCATATCTGAGCTATCCAGAAGAGTTGTAGGGTTAGTAGAAGAGCCTAGGTAATCATGAACTGTACTGGTGGTATGTCCACCACAATTTAGAGTATGGAAGTCAGGTTTGGTGCCCATTTGAAATTAGCAATATATCCAGACTCAAAAAAGTGCAGAGGAGAGTTAACAAACTCATAAAAGGATTACAGAACATGTCATGCTCTGACACATTAAAATATTTGAACCTGTACACCTTGGAACATAGGAGACTGAGGGGTGATTTGCAATTAATGTATGACCTATGTAATGATCCTTATTTATTTGATCAACTAAATTTTCCTTAAAAAATAAAGTGATTAATAGAAGGGGTCATCCCCTTCAACTGAAGCCTTCCAGGTTTAGAACTGATAATAGAATGTATTTTTCCTCTGTGCGCATGGTGAATCCTTGGAATAGCGTGCCATTAATTGTGATTGACAGCACAAGCAAAGAGTATTTTAAAGCAGCATGGAATTTGGCAAAAAATGTTACCCTACCTTTTTTTCACTATATAAGATTCCTGGCATCTTACAGTTTTATTTGGTGGTGCAATTTTCTAATTCAGCTACAATTTGATTATTGTATAAATGTTTTAATTTTTTCTCAAGAAAAAAGATGGCCACCACATTTTCAATAGAAACAGTAATATAGTCCTGGAAAGAGTTAGGTATGAAAAAATCAAAAAGACACCAAGACAAGTACCTTTGACAGGTACAATATGCCAATATTTTACTTAATCCTAGCTGAAACTAGATTTTTTTGAACAGCATTTTTCATTGCACTGCTGCTTTAAGTATAGGTTAGACAGGTTTTTTGAAGAAGGTAGTAAATTATTACTAATAAACAGAAGCAACAATGGGCATCCAGCCTTCTTTGCTCCTTACAACCTTTGTGAACCTTTGTGAAGGGTGACTTAACATACATAGTAAGGCACTTGAGGAATACCACTGGTGGAAACTATGGTGTACAGTAACCTTTATGTGGATAGAAAAGGCGAGTCAGAGTCCATATGTTGGAAATTGGGAGCAAAAGGTAGGATGTAGAGAGTCGTATTAGATATATGTTTTGGGGGTCTGAAAAGGTTTGGGACATGATAATCTTGACTTAAGTGCATTTCTGTAAACAAGGAAAAGTGTCCCCTTATACGGTTGTATTGAATTTTTATTGTAGTTATATGTTTACTGCATGCAACTTCATTACAAGTGCAAAGCAGTTGGAGTGTAGTTACACTATAACTACATTGAGGATAATGCCTGATGTACAGGTGATAACCATGGTGTAATCACCTCGAGTGGTTGCTAGGGCATCAGTTAACCTTGAGAGTGCAGCTCGAGAGGTTTACCATTGCCCTAGCAAACATGAGAGGTGATTACACCATGGTTATCACCTGTACATCAGGCATTGTCATTTATAGTGTATGGGACTTGACATTAGAAGTTATGCCCCCCCCAAACACAAGTAATGTAGCCCAGCCTTATTAATGAATCTGCACTACAGCCATATGATTGTGTAGGAAAACAATTTATTAGGAAACATGGACTGAATGACAGTGGGCTGAAATAGCACCAGAGTTAAAATCTCTATCATACATGGAGAGTTTGCTAGACTAAAAAACAGTAAACTGGGACAACTGAATTATTATTAGAATACTGCACTGAGACTAACAATCACATTCTTGGTGTGTAGAATTAAGCAATAAGGTGCAACAGGGTTTGGGTTATTGGGGGTTTACCCACGCTTTGTGTGGTGTGTCATGAGGCACAGCCGAGTGACTTAACTTCACAAGAAGTGGGAAAACCCACAATAACCCACACCCTGGAGTGCCTTATTGTGATTATACAATGGACGCATGTGCAAAATATGGTTAATTATGTTGTTTTATAAATACATTTCCTCAGCCGTGGGTAATGCAGGATTTACCCATGGTCATGTGACATCTTTTGACCAATGAGGTTACAGGATTTTCACACACCATTGTATAATTAAGCAATAAGCCATGAGGGGGTGTGGGTTATCTGGGGATTTGCCACAGCTGGGGTGGTTCTCCCACGAGGCGCAGCTGAGTGGGTAAATCTGCCCCAGTCGTGGTAAATCTCCGACAACTCATCCCAGTGGCTTATATCGATTATACTATGTTCATTTTTATTAGGTTTATGTAATTATTTAGATTGTTTGTTTGTTTTATTAAAAAAATGATATTTATAGAGGAGATATTCATCCACAAGACAAAAGTAGTCCATTAGTTGCAACTGAAATATTCATTTATTGTGAGTAAGCAATAGACAGGTGCAAAGTTAAACAGATTGAAACTGTTACGCACTGTGATGTAGAATTCTCATTAGCTGTGATGAAGTTATGGTGTTTAACTGTATTTCTTTACCTTTTTGTGTACACCAGTCAAAGAAAACATTAATTGCCCATTGAGTTTATTTCTGTGTTGCTATTTCATGATGTTCCCTTTTTAGGTCAAGCATTTCTTGGGCTGTGACTTCCTCATGACGTTGCCTTTTTTTCTTAGGATAGGCTGGTTGAAGACTGATGGTGAGGACCGCAGAATTCGAGATGGGCACTGTGAGGGATGGAGATGCTGTGGCAGGGTCAGTGCTAATACAAATGGCGGTGGTTTCGGCCGCTGAAGATGGACGGAGTACCGAAGAATGGAAGTCCTGTAAAAGTATGTTACTTTTGCAAATTGGGCTAAATTGATTTCTACAGTATTAAATATTGCATCCAGTTCTTCGTTGTCTATGAGTTTGAAGGAGGTTTCCATGTTTTTTGTTTAGTCAGTTCCGACGGTACCGAGCAGCATTACTGGGAGAAAATATGGCAGCACTTTGAAGTTGTTCCGGCTGTCGAAGGGATTTAGTGATAGAGTGGCACAGGACAGTGGCAGGCTGGCACGTTTTCCAGTGATTATCAGTAAATAAGTAATGGAGTTAAGGTGCCAGTCTGGGAATGTGATTGATCAGTGGGTTAGGTCCATAGTATAATACTGAATAAAACTGGCATTCCAGTTTGTAAACTCACTGCTATGACATAGATGAGAGAGGTTTATAAGGTTCTAACATCACAACAGTGGGATTACAAGGTTGTAAACAGCATACTTTTAGTGGGTAATAAGGGCTACCCATACATTATAGTCTAGTTAAGCAACACTTAAAGTGTAACTGACATTTTTCTTTTTTAAAAGGGTTAAAGGATGTTTGTTAAATTATAGCATTGATATCTGTATCTGTCTAGTACAACATCCTTCACACAGTTGCAGGCAACTGGCATGTACCTCATACATATTGTACTGACTGTTTCTAAGATGGGAGTAATTGGGAATATATGTGGGATGTAATAAGTATGTCTGTAAGGTCCAGATATTGGCATTTATTTCTCATGTTCCAGCTACAAGATTTAGTTATACGAAGTGAATATATGTATGTCCAGTATAACTTATTGGGTTTGGTTTTCAGATCCCTGTTGCAGTGACATACTGTAGGTTGCACCAAACCCCAACTTGTGACAAACTCTGGTGTGCCAGGGACCCTGTGCCAGATTTTGGTAGAGGTGGGGTCCCAGCACCAAAGTTCCCAATGATGCCTCAAGCGGTCCCATGCATCCAAAAGCTGGCACATGGGAGGGGATTCACTGAGGCTTTCATCAAACCTTAGATTGTGACAATTTTGAGCTAGAAATGATCTCCTACTATCACCACAAGGTGCTCCGTGGAAGTAGACAGATCAGCTATGCTCATCCACATGGATGGCATGATGTCACCATGATGTATGGAGCTCTGCATTTCATATTTGTTAGAATTGTGCAAACCCAGGCATCCATTGTTGATGATGTGTAGTGTAGTAATTTGTCAACATCTACTTTTCTTTTTTTATCACAACTGTATCTATTGCCTTGCTGTGGTGTGCCTGGTGTGGGGCATCCAGCTGCCGGCTCTGCCAGCCCAGAGAGCTGGGTGGCCCTAACCACACACAGAAGGATCCGGGTTGGCCATCATGCCATCCTGCTGGAGGGCCCACCAATGTCTCTTCCAGCCAGAACAGCTCCTAAACCCTCCCTGATGGGACTCCTTCACAAGTCCTCCTGGCAGAACAGAATATGGGCATCAGGCTGCATGGTCAAACCCAGCCCATTTTTCCTCCTATTTAGTTCCTCCTTGGAGCACTGACGTGCAGTGATGTCCAAGCACAACATGCTGACATTTGCCATGCTCCCACATGCTTACACCAACACTGGTAGTACCTCTGGATGTCCCCAGAGATTGCTACAGTGTGGTGGATGTCCCTAGCTCACCCCAGGACTAGTAAAGCAGTCTACAGATGCTCGATCCTAGTCCTCTCCTGCCAACCCCAGATGACCTGGGCTCATTCCCGAACCCAGGTCACCAGCATGGTGTGAGGTTTGGCGTCCAGCACCTCAACTCTCAGCACCAACGGACTGACCCATCTACTTTTCAATTTGCAGAAAGTATGCAAACACTGCAGATATCATCAATGCAGTTTGTAACAGATGCCAATGTGAACATCCACAGGTTTGCCCACCCCAAGGCAACAAAAACCTTGCTTCAAAGGAGGAAACTTGCCAGTAGTACACGTTTGAAGCAGTTCTTGTTTTGTGAGCCTAAGACTCTCATGTTTAGTGTTTTAGAAGCATTCTGTAAAACCTAATTAGTTATGAGGCATGGAAGTACTGCACTATATACAGTAAACAGAGAGAGCTTATAGAGAGTACCCTGTGGAAATGACAGATGTAAAGCTGTAAAATAGTGGTGTATTATGTAGGCAAAAAGTACTCTGTAAAACTAATGAAAAAAACAATTATTTTTAGAACACAGAATGTGAACTACTGTTCTTTGTATAACAGATGACGTTGCATTAAGCTATGCTATCTTTGGTAAGAGAAAGCTCCTCACCATAAAATATGTTTACATGCTCCACTGAGGTAATTCTGGAGCTTCCTGGGGACATGTTACTGACTGGAACAAGTGTACAGCAAATTACACATAGATGAGTGCTGATCATAGATACAAATGTGACACTGTAATACAGTGTAACAGAAAGTGCTACAAAAGATGAATGTTGGAATGCTGGCATAAAAAGTAATCTGTAACAACATTTTCATAGGTTTCACTTTATGCCAGAAGGCAGAATTTTTAAACACATGGTTATAAATGTAAGCATAACTGCCAAATGCACCTGCATATAGCAGCTGTCCTCATCTATCATTCATATGAATGCAGCAATAACAGCTGTCTTCATCTACCATCCATATGAATGCAGCAGGAACTATTTCTGAAACCATTGTCCTATTGCAAAAATCAGAAACAGTGCCCTTAGCATGCATTCAGTATTTGTGACTGTAAGACTAGCCAGTTACAAATGGATCTAGCTGGCATGGTCCCTGAGACACTGCATCCGTTGATGTACCAGTTGACGCATTCCTTGGGACCTGGCATCTAGCCGTCTACCACTCAGAATGTGCATCCATGTGCATCAAGGGAAAAGTAGCCCTTTCAAAATCTCACCCCAGTGACAAGGTAGATTCAAGGCTCATCAGTGCCAGCCCTGAGGAGTGAGCTCTGGAATGTCCAGCCTCTAGGAGTCATAATAATACATTTCTCAAGGCATACCCCTGATCATTGACCATATGGGTCATTTTTGTTTTCAGACTGACCATCCTTCCTTTTCTAGCCTCCTGTTCGGAACCCAAAAAGAGATATCTAAATAAGTCAGAGACCTAAAGCTTCTCTTAATGCTGCTACCTAACATTTATTTATTTATTTGAGTTTTGGTGACCAGGTGAGTCCACTGAGACAATTACATTCCCTTTTCCACAGTCGACCCGGGGTTGAGATACATTGTACAGAGACAGAGCAGATACAAGAAGGCAAATCATAGAACATACAGCATTGGAATATATACAGCAATATGACATGGCATGATATAAACTCATTTCAATAGAGCATATTTACAGTGCTAACAATGGAAACTAACAGCTACAGAGTTGAGAAGTCAAAAACACAAGAAGGCAGATCATAAAACATACAGCATTGGAATATATAATGCAAGATGACAAGGCATGATGAGAACACATTTCAATACAACATATTTACAATGCCACTCCAACAGAAACTGTTGCAGAGCTTAAAAATCAAAGGATGGGTACAAAGGGAGAGGGAAGGGCAGACAGTGAGCAGAAAGTAAAAGAGTATGGAGCATAGAGGGACTTGAAGAGGCCGAGTGTTGGAGCGGTCTCTATGTCATTGCCAAGAGAGTTGAGCCAGTTGGATGCCCGATAGGCGAATGATCTTTGTCCTTGGGTGGTGCTATGTAGTAGATGGGGATTGGATCTCCTTGTAGTGATGTTCCTATGTCTAGGCTTAAGGAGGGCACAGGCACCATGTGGGGCCAGACCCATTATAATTTTCTTTGCCGTGATGCAGGTTTGGTATTTTATGCGTTTGTCCAGTTGAAGCCATCCAGATTGGGATAAAGGTCACATGTGTGGGTACAGCGATGTGAGCCAGTGATGAGACGACAGGTCTTATTCAGGTAGGTCACGATATGTTTGAGAGCAGTGGTAGTTGCAGACCCATATGTGATAAGACCATAGTCTATGATGCTGATGATGGAGCTTTGGACGGCCACTGACAGTGCTTCTGGCGTTAGGTGTTTACTGTCCCGGAATAATATGCCTAACCTCCCACTGGCAGACTTTGCAACATTGCTGATATGGACAGTGTATGAGAGGTGGGGATCAAGGGTGATGCCGAGGTACTTGAACGATTGTGTTTGCTCTAGGATGGCTCATTGTTTGGTTGCAATGGAGAGGTGGAGTTGTTTGCTTTTGTAGTGGGGGCTGCAGAAGACCATAGACTTGGTTTTTTTTCTGATTGAGAAGCAGTTTATGATTTAGAAACCAGGATTCGATGGAGGACAAGGCCTGCTGAAGTTTATTTTGTAATTGGATTGGATCAGGGTCCGAGGTGAGGATTACAGCATTGTCAGGATAGAGAATTATTTGTTCTGGGCAGCTGTCCAATAGTGAGTTTAAGAATAGGCTGAAGAGGGTCCCAGAATGGAGCCCTGGGGGACTCCCGAGCGGACTGGTCTAGGGTCCGAGAGTGTATCAGCGATTCTTACTGTTTGGGACCATTCTTCAAGGCAGCTCTTAAACCAGCCAATGGAGTCGGTTGACAGACTAGTGTTCTGAAGCTGGACAAGCAGGAGGCGGTGATTGACAGTGTCAAAGGCTTTCGGTAACTCAATGTAGATTGAGCCTAGTAGTTCTCCAGAGTTAAATGCATTGTGGATTGTGCCAGTGAATTCAAGTAGGGCTGTGGAGGTGCTGTGACCTTTGTGGAACCCGTGTTGTTGCTTGCACAGGATGTTGTATGTATCCAGGTATTCTGAGAGCTGGTCCGAGACAATGCGTTCTGGTGCCTTGGAGAGTGGGGGTAGTAGGGAGATAGGTCTGTAGTTATCATGGGCAGTTTTGTCACCACTTTTATGGATTGGGGTGACAGAGGCAGATTTCCTTTTGTCCGGGAACTGGCTAAGGCTGAGGGAGGTTGAAAATTCTGGTCAGAGGACTAAGCACTTCATCAAGTGTGAGACAGAATTTTGAGATCGAGGTCATTACTGAATCTTGATTTACCAAGGGCTTTGGTTACATATTTGCATTACTGGTGAGCCTAGACTGCTTTGAAGTAGAAGCGGGGGGAGCTGGTGGGAGTAGTGTTCATTTTGGACAGAGGGGCTTCACCATCTTTGAAGTAGTCCAGGGGTAGGACAGTGCTGAGGTCGGTAAAGGCTTTGTTAAAGGTATGCGCAATGGTTTTTGGGTTGAGGGTTGTGATTCCGTTGATGTTGAGTATTGATGGGGGGGTTGGGTGGATTCTCGGTGAGTTCCTTTATGTTCTTCCAGAATTCCAGACCATTGCCCCAGGAGTTTATGAGGGCATGCTTATAGTAGGCAGACTTCATTTGCCGGATGGTTTTGGTGCAGTCATTGTGGGCACTTTTGTAGTTTTGGATGTCGTTTTGCCTTCCAGAGTTTCTGGCCAGCTCCCATAGGTGGTCTCTTGTTTTTAATATCCTGAGGAGGTTACCTGTGAGCCAAGGGTTACTGAGTGATTTGACTTTGTATTTCTTAAGAGGAGCATACGTGTCACAGGCCACAGTGAAGATGTTTATGAAGTGGTCAAGGGCAGTGTTTTCGTTGGTTGCATTGAAGATAGAGGACCAGTCTTGATGGAGGAGATGGGATTTGAGTCGAGGAAGGTGACCACTGGGTAGAATCCTGCTGGTGATAGTTTTTGGTGGTTGTTTGATGAATTTATTTGACCAGGTGCAGCTAACAGGGGAGTGGTCGCTGAAAGAGTCAGGGAGGACATTAGTGTTAGATATCCGCGATGGGTGACTGGTAAGGATCCAGTCCAAGAGTGTGCTGGTGCCAGTCCTGTAATTTTTTCCTGGTTGGTGAGTCAACCATTTGTGTGAAGTTCACTGCAGGTTTCGACAAACACCAGGATGTCAGGGCTGTGCTGGCTGGTGAAGGCATGTAGGGCATCCATTTTAGGAAGGAGGCTGCAGATGTTGATTGATATGAATAAGAGGGCACCTGAAGGCTTGCTCAGATTAATGGCTGTAGAGCAGAATGGGCCAGGATTTGGGTGCACGTTGGCTGACAGCATTAGGAAGAGGAGGACAAGCCTCAAGGAGCTGCGGTGTATTTCTTTAAGGGAATGCTTTCACCTGCTAGCATCTCAGGAAATTGCCAAGCATCGACGGTAGTGGGTGAGGGTAAGCGTAGACAGGGGGACCAGAGTGCAGGGCTAGGACCAGTGTGGGTGTAGGACAGTTTCATGGTGGTAGGATGGATCCTGGGCAAGGGGCAGTGACCAGTGTGCAGCGTGCCTAAGTGGAGGAAGGATGTAGGAATGTGGAAGCTGTGGTGGAGGGAGGGAAAGCAGACTTTTGGGGCATGCAGTAGGGGAGGAAGACAGGCAAGAAGAAATAGAATGGGGTAGAGAACGATGGAAGCACATGATTAAGGTAGGATTCAGGGTAGGCAGAGGGAGGGAGGGGGTTAAGACAGGCTGGCAGGGCTAGGAGAAGGGGGTGGAAGATCAGTAGCTGGATCAGTGGGAAGTGAGGATACAACCAGGAAGGCCAGGCAGCCAGGGACTGTGTCTTTCAGAGGGCATACTTTTTTTTTTTCAATGAAAGGCCAAGAATCCCTCTAGTGGCAGGTCTGTATAACCTGCTAATGGAAAACCTCTATTAGACACTTGAAATGTGCTTAGTTCTATCTAAAATCTATTTGTAAAAAGTGCCAGGTGGCAGAAGCAGGGGAAAAGTCCTGGCCAATCAGTGCGGGTTTGCTGGAAGCACCTATGTTCCAATTGGCTGCGCTGTCCTGTACCTTCCAAGGAGCTGCAGGCTGGCGTCCTGGTCTCGGTCAGTGGATGGCTGGGTGCCGGCCGACCGTGGGGGAGTTGAAACAGCCCGTTCAAGGGCAGGCAACTAGAGAGAGGAAAAAAGAGCAGGGCTTAAATAGCATAGAGGTACGATGGGTTTAGATTTGAGCAGTTTAGCAAGACAAAGTAGAGTTAGACTTTTCGGCGCCAAGACAGAGTGCTTGGATGGGGGGGTGCAGGAGAAGCACTGAAACAGAAGAGGTGTAGGCACTTTAAAACACTAGTAGAAATTACAATCCAGCGAATACAGTTGAAAAACTTCTATCAGACACTTGAAATGTTCTTAGTTCTATCTAAAATCTATTTGTAAAAAGTGCCAAGTGGCAGAAGCAGAAGAAAAGTCCTGGGCAATCAGAGCAGGTTTGCTGGAAGTGCCTATGTTCCAATTGGCTGCGCTGTCCCATACCTTCCAGGGAGCTGAAGGCGGGCGTCCTGGTCTCGGTCAGTGGCTGACTGGGTGCCGGCGACCGTAGGGGAGCTGAAGCAGCCCCGTTCAAGGGCAGGCAGCTTCCAGGGAGCTGCAGGCGGGAATCCTGGTCTCGGTCTGTGGCTGGCTGGGTGCCGGCTGACCGTGGGGGAGCTGAAGCAGCCCGGTTCAAGGGCAGGCAGCTTCCAAGAAGCTGCAGGCGGCCATCCTGGTCTCGGTCGGTGGCTGGCTGGGTGTCGGCCGACCGTGAAGGAGCTGAAGCAGCCCCATTCATGGGCAGGCAGCTTCCAAGGAGCTGCAGGTGGGTGTCCTGGTCTCAGTCGGTGGCTGTCTGGATGCCGGCAGACTGTGGGGGAGCTGAAGCAGCCCCATTCAAGGGCAGGCAGCAGAGAGTAGTAAAGAGCAGAAGAGGAGCACCATATGTCAGGAGTGGAAGATGGGATGAGGAAGTGATCTTAAGACAGGAAGCAGAGGTGACGAATGGACAGACACGATAGAGGAGTCCAAGTTTCTGGTTCAGAGATTTAACAACATTGGAGGCATGTGTATTAAGGGACAGCATAGAATCCAAGGTGATGCCCAAGTTTTTAAAGAAGGTATGGACTCAAGGGCATCACAATTGAAAGAGGTTATGCAAAGAGGAGGCAGAGAGGACTTAGAGAGGAGTCGAAGGGTAAAGAGCATATTTTTCATTTTTTTCCTATTAAGAACAAGGTGGTTTCAGATGAATCAGCCTCAAGGGAGGCAAAGTGAGAGGCCTGTTCACTGTTGATCAGATTAATATCTGAAGAGGATTGATAGATGATAGCATCATCTGCATAGAGGTGCACAGAAGGCCCACCACAAATCTGGGTAAATCTTTGATGAAAAGAGAGAACGATATAGGGCCCAAATGGAGCCCTGCAGAACCCCATGTGTTATTGGCTTTAGATCCAAGACAGAACCAGCCCCCTTAACTCTTTGGGAACAGCAGGACAGATAACTTTTGACCCAATCCAGAGTGCTTGTGTCCAGCCCTAGAACATAAAGCTGATTGAGCAGAAGACCATGATTCACCAGGTCAAATGTCTTAGTGAGGTCAACAAAGATGCCACCAGTGGCACAGCCTTGGTCCATAGGCTGAAATATGTCAGTAGTCACTTTTATCAGGGCAGTAAGGGTTCTGTGATTCCTTCTGAAGCCATGTTGATAAAAGGAAAATAAACTGTGAAGTTCAAGGTAGTTCTGAAGATGGTTATTCACTATTCTTTCTTGGATTTTAGCCAGCAGACAGAGGATGGATATGGGCTGAAAGTTTTCAACAATAGTATTGGGGCCCCCCTTATGTACCAGAATGACAACCGCCACCTTCCATTTATCCGGAACAGTGCTAGAAAGGAAAGAACGATTGAACAAGTCACGGAAAGGGTGAGCAAGGGCTGGAGTGCCCAGTTGAAGAAAGTTTGGCTCAAGGGAATCGTGGCCAGGAGAGCTCTCTGATTTTATGTTAGAGAGTTAATTCTATACCTCCTTAAGGGTGACCAGTTTCAGATTGAAAGCAAGTTGAGCCCCAGTGGAGCTAAGAGGGGTTGGACAATGGGTGGAGAGGAGGAACTATGGAAAAGCGAGTTATATGTATGCAGATCAGTAAAGAAATTATTAATGCTGGCTGCGATGGATGCAGGGTCAGCAAGGGGGGAGCCGTTGGCAGTGATGGAGCTCGGGACATCAGCAACCTTCCCTTCCCTTTTATCAAGGAGTTGATTTGCCTCCAGAATTTCTTGGGTTTGCACAGGTGTTCAGATTGAAGAGATTTGTGGTGGTGGCATTTGGCTTTATAGAGGTAGGTTTTGCACTTGTTTTTCAGCTGCCTTTAGACCTGCCAGTCTGAAGGGAGACCACTGTTCTTATAGTTCTTCCAAGCTTTGTCACATTGGGACATAAGTGACTTAATATCCTTAGTAAGCCAAGGAGCTTTAACACCCTTGGACCTGCATTTTTTTGAGGTGGTCCAGGGGGAGAGTGTGGCTGGCTGGCTTCTCCAGTCATGACCGCTGGAGGCAGACAGATGACTACCAGGTTAAGGGCTCCCGGGCACTGAAGAGCTTGAGGTGGATCCAGAGGAGAATGAGGCTGGCTGGCTTCTCTAGCCTTGACTGACAGGAGGCAGAGAAATGAGTGTCCAGTCAAGGGCTCCTGGAAGAGGACACCTGAATTTGCCTATCCATCGTGACAAAAGGTTGCACTATGAAATCTGACACTGCAGACTCCATTCTCACTCAGTATAGGGCAGAACTGGCTCTCTTCTTTCCCTCACCTGGTCATCTATGCTGCTGCCTGCCATTTCCATCAGGACAAAAGGCAGAGTTACTGACTGATTCGTGACAGCCCTGCTGTACGCCAGGTGGAGCTAGACAAAATGGATGCTCATTCCACGGATGCCAGAAAACTGTTTCAATTAAACTAATGCCTTATGCGTGTACATATGTACTGCATATAGCTTGAAGCCTAGTTTTTATCTGTTGCTTGCTGCAGGGTTAGCTTGATGTAGCTTCAACAATTGTGTTACTAAGCCTAAGGTGAGAAGTGCAGGTAGCTTGCATGAAAAGGAGTAGAGTGCTGTGCTGAGTTGACTTACACATCTGATTTTTAACCGAAGGTGCAGAACACTGAATTAATTCATCTGCACTTGCAGTATAATGAACTGTGTCTGAAAACTATATTTATGTGCTGTGGAGAGCCAGTTATATTTTGGCAGAGAGTCAGAAAGTAATTTACTAGGTAAAGTAACTTGCACCTAAATTTGCTTATATGTGCTACTATGAGTCAGTTGTTAGTGCAGATAAGGGTCAGCCGGAAATGTGCTAAGTTAGATTTCTTAGCCAGAAATGTGCTCAGATATATTGAAGCCAGATTTATACTCAGATATAAGTAAGGCAGAACTGTACTCAGTTAGATATAGAGTATGTATGCCAGAAATGTACTCAGTTAGACATATGAATTAACTGAAGAAAACTGAGCAAATAGAACTGGTGGAAAGCCTATCCTGAATCAGTAGTTAATGTGGCTGATTGCACATCTGTATATGATTCTGAATGAGTAATGGCTGCAGTGCCTGAGCTCTGAAGCAGCAGCACACTGTGTGCTCAGTCCACAAGCAGATCCCTGCCCCACAGCTTACTTGTGGTAAAGTGCTTAGTTTGAATCCCCAAGAGCCTGAGCTTGTTGCGCTGTGGTTTCCAGGACCAGACTTGTGGTGCATTGTGTGTGTAACTGGCTCCCTGTGGGACATGACAGAGCAGGGTCTCTAATTACATTCTGTTTTTCCTATTTCAGATTGCGCCATGGAATCTGCCACTGCAGACCCTATCCTTACTCAGCTGAGGACAGAACAGGCTCTCTCCCTCCCCCCTCAATTCCCATTGGGACAATAGGTTGCGCCATGGAATCTGCCACTGCAGACCCCATCCTACTCAGCAGAGGACAGAACGGGCTCTCTCCTTCCCCCCACCTGGTCATCTAGGCTCCCACCAACCATTTCCATCAGGAAAAAAAGTAGAGTCACTGATTGTTTTTGGTGGCCCTGCTGTGTACCATGTGGTGCTACACAAAATGGATGCTTGCACCACGGATGCCAGAAATCTGTTTTAATATAACCTATGCCTTATGAGCATTCATATGTGCTGCATATAGTTCTAAGCCTAGGGTTTATATGACACTTGCTGCAGTGTTAGCTGGATGTAACTTCAACAATTGTGCTACTATGCCTGTGTTGAGAAGTGCAGGTAGCTTGCATAAAAAGGAGTAGGTTGCTGTGCCAAGTTGGACTTACTCATCTGATTTTTAACCGAAGGTGCAGAACACTGAATTAATTCATTCACACTCACAGTATAATGAACTGTGTCTGAAAACTGTGTGTTTATGCAGAGCAGTTTTTATGCACAGGCTAAGTACACTGCAGTCTAGGGGCAACAGCTGTTTAGGGGCACCTATGAATAAGGCGTTAAGATATATGTTTTTGACTGCTTGTTCATTGTCTCTGTTAGCGCTGCCTGAGTTCGCTAAGTGTTGCGAGCCTGGCCTTGCATCACACTGCACACATACACACACACACATGCAGTGCAGGTTTAACTGTGTATGCAGGTATAAGTCAGAGTCTGCCTCCAGCAAAAAAACAACAAAGCCCATCCTGACTCCTGCTGTGACTCCCCCGCCATCATTTTGATCCCCTCCTCCTCCTCCATCCTCTCCCCCGTCTCTGCTGATAAAATGCTTTTATAAAATGAGCATTAATGAAAGGTTAAATGCAGACATACCATTTGGTAGGCAGTGTCAGCTAACCATTCATTAATGCCTTGGCAGACACACAGTTGGCATGCCGATTTTTTTTGACTGGCATGTAAAGCTGAATGTTAAAAAATGTAAAATTATTGCCTTCACGTTCTCCCACCTAAAAACTGCCATTTACAATAGTAGGTGAAGTGAGAGAACTTGAAAAATGGAGCAAGAAAATGAAATATGTACACAGTTTGATATTTTTGAAGGGCTGACACCAGATAATTTGATCGGAACACAAATTCAATCTGATGAAGAGCATCACCTAAAACCTAACTTAATGCAATCGATGAAACATAGCCAAATACAAACAGTATACAATTATAATTAATGTTCTAAGTACTTTCTGGTGGTCATTTTCAGCGCTTGCTTCAATTTCAGTGGCGAATATACTGTCTGTATTTTGCCTCCAGTTCATTGATTGCATTAGCTAAGATTGTTTTTTGTTTATATTAATTGCTGCTCACTGGTCCAGATGTCTATTCAGATAAGGCTTAAAAGCGAAGTCTGGACCACAATTACATCAACTTGTTATTTAAAAAAAATGCCGATGCCACATGCAGTGGAGTGTCACAAGATTGCAGCCAGTTCGTTACTATTAAGAGTAAATGCATGAAAATGTTTAAAAAATGTTTATAAGCTAAAGCAGTCAAGTAGTGCAAACAGACATTTGTGTCTTCGCTAATGTTTTGCAAAATGCCGTCCGCGTTGTGATGCATGACATCACTGTTTCTTTGTAACATGTATTTATAGTTTTTAAAGGCTGGAAAGTTAATTCACAATAAAAAATCTCAGTTTGATGGGCTTGCACAATGGGATGAGATATAATAATAATAATATTTTTATTTTGCACCTTTTAAATATCAAGGCGCATTCCAATAAAATAAATTAGATAAAAATACAGAAATACAGAAATCAATATTATAAAAATGGACAAAAACAAATCAATGAACAGTAAAACCATAAGCCTTTTCCCACAGGAAGGATTTCAAAGCCTGTTTAAAACTCCCCACAGTCGTGCACTCCCTGGTCCGACGGGGTAGAGAATTCCAAAGGGAAGGGGCCACAAACATAAAAGCACAGGCCCCAGCAAGTTTTATCACCCTTGGAATCTCTAGCAACTTGCTTGAGTGACTTCGATACATTGTGGCTGTTCACCACTGTATCCATGAGATATACCACCTTGTAGGGGTACAATGCAAGAAACCCTAGAGGAGGGTGCCCCCCCCCCATAGGTGCTGCTGGAATAATTCCCTTGACTAATGGTAGCTTAGGAAGAAGCCCAGGGGAAAGAGAGAAGAGCCACTGGAGGAGGGGGTGGATGGTTGGGCAATGAAGAAAACGAATGAGGACTGACCTGGAGGATGGCCTTTTAAGGCCTGGTTGAGGGCGTGATTTGTTTCTCTGCCCATTGAACTCCAGCCAGCCCTCAGCCTTCAGTATCAATGGGTTAGCACAACTGGATGAGATGCATGATTGTGTGACTATGATATATTGTGGCTGTTCGCCTCTCTGTCTGTGGGATATACCACCCTGTAGGCGTACAATGCAAGGAACCCTAGAGGAGGGTTCCCCTCATAGGTGCTTTGGGAATAATTCCCTTGGCTAAAAGTAGCTTAGGAAGAAGCCCAAAAAGAATATCCAAAAGAGTGTCAAGCATCGAAGAGGTGGGAAATCAGAATATATCGAGACTGGAAATTATGGAAAGGACAGGAGAAGAATGAGATATGACGAGGATGATGAATAAAATGAAAGCAGACAAGATGCAGAAGGGTGGACTTCCTAAGGAGAGAGGGAACAGCTGGGGCCACCATCTGAGTTCATCCAACAACAGAACTAAACTACCGAACCTAAGGAAACTGCAACCCTATCTAATATTATGATCATCGGCACAGAGGACAGGAAAAAAACCCTTTGAGGAGGAACCTCTGGGTATCCAAGGTCTAGGTCACCTTCCCTCCAGGCTGAATGATGTTTTGATTAGTGACAGCTCAGCTACTGCAATTTAGATTCGAGATCAAGGGAGGAGGAAAATATTCCAATTTAGAGGAAGCTGTCACTCTGTCCCACTAAATGGACAGCTATTGAGGGTTCCGAGTGATATCTCTGCAACTAGATGCTCAAAATCAGGAGAGGAGAGAGAGATGACTGTTGAGGCACTCAGCTGGCCTATGCAAGCCTACAAAACAGACCAGGTAAATCAGAGGCGATCTTGATGGAGAATGGTGTATGGGGTGACTACAAACCTGCACAGGCAAATAAAGGAGCCCAGTTGATGAGAGGCCAATGAAGCCAGCCCCTAACCAAGGGGCAACAGATATGTAAGGCATGTGACCGAGTGGAGAACAGGTTGAGTAGAAGTAGCATGGACCCAAGAGGGTTATGGTCAAGTAGTCGATGTCAAGGCTTAGACCCTCAGAGAGGTCGGATGAGAAAGGGATACCCAGATGCGGTCATGAGGAGACTGATGGTGATAATAAACACCGAAGTGCAGCAGTTCAATGAGGTATCATAAGATCCAATGAGAGGTATACTCAATTAATTGATGTGAATCAGTAGACCCTAAGGTCGGACTGAGTGAAGGAGAACCAGACTCACATCATGAGGAAGCTACCCATGATTAGTAATCATGGGAGGCCAAGTAAAACTAAAAGAGAAGAGCGGAAGGCGATGCCGGCAGCTAGAGCTGGGCTGACAGATTGGGAGTGATTTACTTAGCTGGTAGCTGTAGGAATCAGACAAACAATGGTAGGGCAGGAAACAGCAAAAATAGAAATGGCACGATCATCGCAGGAAGATCAAGTGCAGTAATGCCAAAAGAAGCACTTATTTATTTATTTATGTATTTATTTAACAGACTTTAGGATTACTGCCTTTGAGTCAGGGACTCATTTACAAAGGCTTTGCATCAGAAAAAAAATACCAACACTTAATACATATAGACATAGAATGGCAGCTAAAGGTTACAGTTTTTTCAGTTATACAATATTGCAGAATCATGATCAGCTATACATTGCATTGAACGTGTTGCCAAGAGCTGTATTTTACAGTTTTCAAGAGAACAGTAAGTTTGCTGATAGAAGGAGGGAGTAACAGGTTTGATATTTACAGCAAAGTAGAGAATTAGACAGCTATCTTGCGAGTGCAGCAAAGGAGGCATTGTTAATAGGTCATGTCTGGCAGCCCAATTGGTAGGAGCTCAGTGGTGGGGTGGTACCATAAAATGATAGATAGATGACTTGGCACTAGCTGGTACATTGGCAGCACCGTGAAATGAGAATCTGCTATTTCAGGGCTGACTTGAAAGGTCCTAATTTGATGATGGAGGAGACGTCAGAGGGGAGTTTGTTGTACCAGACTGGGGCCCTGTGTGGGAATGACCTTAGGGCTAAGGAGGTTCTAACCCTCCGGATGGACCACACCTGTTAGTTGGCAGTGCGGGTGTTCAATGAAGTGTGGGATGATAGGAGAGAGGCAGAAACTCCTAAGGGTATAAGCCACAGGTGTATTTTCTTTGTGAGGAGACATGTTTGATAAAATAGCCTTTCATCCGGGGTAAGGAGATTTGTCAGGGTATATAGGGTATACATATGGGTATGCTTGTCTTCCCCGGAGAGGAGTCTGCACACTTTGTTTATGGCCAGGTGGATTTTGTTAAGGGCTGTGTGGTCAGCAGTCAAGTAGATAGCCAGCCCATAATCGACTAGGGAGAGGACTGAAGAGGTGATAGCCAGATTAAGGGCTTACGGAGGTAGGCAATCCTTGTGCCGATAGGCCCATACGGACATTTATGGCTGATGATAGAGTGTCAATGTGTGAATGGAAGGAGAGACTGGAATCAAATGTAAGGCTCAGGTATTTATATGTATGGACCTGTTCTAGAGGAAGGAGAGAGTGGGAGAGGATTGTTAGCTGTGCATTCTTGGCCTTATTCTGTCGGTGGGCAAAGAGCATGGTCTTTGTCCTTTTTACATGGACCACACATCTTTGGTCTATGAAACAGTTTTCAATCTAGTTAAATGTGTGTTGGAGGGAGGACTGCAGTACTGTGGGATCTGGGTGTGAGGCAAAAAGAACTGCATCATCCTCTCAGAGTAGTAGGTTGCTGGAGCAGGAATTGGGCTAGGTTATTAGGTGGGTGCTGAATAATAGAGGGCCAAGGATGGAGCACTGGGGAACTCCAGAGTGGACTGGCATGGTGGTTGAGATGGTGTTGTTTATTTTGACACATTGTGATCTAGCTGTGAGGTAACTGGTAAACCAGGAGATGGGTCCTTGGGACAGACCTATGTGGCGGAGTGTGCTTAAGAGTAAGGGGTGGGAGACTGTATCAAAGGCCTTTGACAGGTCAATGAAGACAGTTCCAGCTATGTGTTTTCTATCCAGGGCATAGTGAATAAACTTAGAGAACTCATTGAGAGCTGTAGTTGTACTGTGCCCAGATCTGAAGCCATGCTGCTCCCTGCAAAGCAGGTTATGAGCAAGCAGGTACTCAGTCGGTTGGGTGGCTATAATTTTTTTGAGGGCTTTCAAGAGTGATGGGAGAATGGATATGGGACGGTAGTTTTTGGGGAGGTGCTGTCGCCATTCTTCAGTATTGGGGTGACTGTGGCAGTCTTTCAGGCTGCCGGGAACTGCCCCAGACTTAGGAAGTGGTTAATGAGGTCAGTCAGTGGGGAGAGGACTGTATCTAGTACTAGATGTAGGATTCTTATATCAAAAGAATCTTTTCAATAGCAAGAGCCACTGAGTGTTTTAATGAGATGATACCTTGCCTCATTCATAGAGATGACCCTAAGATGGAAGGGGGGATGCTGGGTGTTAGGGGGCGGGGTTGCAGGAGTGGGGTCATAGAAGTTATTTGGGAGTACTGCACTAAGGTCAGAGAATGATGAGTTGAGGCAGTTGGCAATGGCCAGCAGGTTGGTGGTAGGGACATTGTTGACAATTAGTGGGGGGTGGATTTGCTGTTGAGTTCCTTGATATTGTCCCAGAACAACCAAGCATTCCTCCAGGAGGAGGCAAGGGTCATTTTGTAATAATTTGGCCTTTTTTATGGCCCAAGTGCATCTGTTATGAGCCGCTTTATAGGCTTGCCTGTCCGCCTGCATGCCGGATGCAACTGCTTTATGCCAGAGATCATCTCTGTGCTTTAGCTGTTGGACCAGTGCAGGCATGACCCAGGGGGTATTACATTTCTTGGATTGCATTTTTGCTAGTGGGGCATACATGTCACATGCTTTATTAAAAGAACGGGTGAAATAATCAAGGGCTTCATCTTTAGTAGGGGCCCGGGAGATAGGAGACAAATCCCATTCAGTTAAGTATTTTCTTAGTTTTGTGAGGCCTCCAGGTTGGAGACACCGCCAGGCAATATAGTTTGATTTGGGTTTCTGCTGAAGATACGACCAGGAAAAGAGGATGGATGAGTGGTTGCTTAGAGAGTCCAGAAGGACCACCAGGTCAGAGATTCTGTGGGGATGGTTGGCGAGAAGAAGGTCAATTAGGGTGCTAGAGCCATTAGTAGGATTCACCCTGGAAGGTTGACTGACCAGCTGGTTCAAGTCCAGCGCAGCAAAGGTGTCCTTGGTGTGGGAAGCTGAACTGGCAAGCCATTTCACATTAAAGTCTCCAACTATGATGTGTTCTGTTTTGGAGGGGAAGCTGGAGATGTAGTTAGCAAGGGATTGTATAGCAGGAGCTTGGTTTCTTTGTGGTACATCTGTGACAGTAAGAGTTACAGGGGCTCTGGAGGGATCTGGAGTAAGTTTTAATGATAAGGTTTGGGCACCATGGTCTAGTGGAGGTGTTGGAAGGGCATGGCATATCACTGAGTCGCGGACATACACAGCACACCCCCCACCACATTTGCCCATTCTATCGGCTTTGTGAAGGGTGAAGCCAGGGAGGGCAACCAAGGAGTCAGGTGTTTTTTTGGGAGAGCCAGGTTTCTGTGAGGTCTAGCACATCTGGCTGATGTTGCAGTATCCAGCAATGGAAACCTGCCATCTTTTTGGGTAAGCTGCAAATGTTCATTGCAGCTATTCTAAGCCCATGGTGCGAGAGGCTAGGGCTGGGCAAGACGGGGCCTGGGTTAGGATGAACATTTCCTGAACTTAGTAGGAGTATGGCAAAGACTCTGGGGAGAACAAAAGATTGTTGTCTTATTGTCAAGGATAGCTGCTACCTAGTTATAGTGCAGGTAGTACATGGGATGGCCAGAGTGATAAGGTTTGGAAAGGATAGGAATGTGATCTGGCATGGAGGCTGATGGTGATGCATGACTGCAGGGCAATATGTGGGGGGGACGGAGATGAATGACAGGCAGTGGCAGTGTGGGTGGCAGTCGGTAATGGCTCGTGGGGGTGAGAGGTGTGGTAAGAAGGCCCTTGAGGGGAGGGCTGAGGGGTCCAAGAAGTAGGATAATAAGAGCGATCAGTAGGAGCCTGGCTGGTCTGCGTGACAATGGGTGCCCAGCAAGTGGCAATAAGGGGGCAGTAATTCGAGATAAGCATTTTTGGATTTTATTAGGTCCAGTCTATGCTGTTCAGGAGATTTTTTTTTATTTAGTTGTTTAACCACGAGTAGCACACTAAGCTGAAAGCTTTTTT
The DNA here is from genome assembly GCA_016271365.2 of Neoceratodus forsteri. Lineage (NCBI taxonomy): Eukaryota > Metazoa > Chordata > Ceratodontiformes > Ceratodontidae > Neoceratodus > Neoceratodus forsteri. The sequence continues at coordinate 1,205,735,190 of CM057452.1, forward strand.
ACAGGAGCGACCTGGGAGCACAGAGAAGTTAGGTGACTTGCTCAGCATCACACAGTATGCAAGTGGAAGCTGTGGGATTCAAACCCAGGTCTGGTCTGCTGGATGTCACCAGATTTGCAGCTCAGAGCCTTAAACTACTGCGCTATACTGCCTCCAATATATTGATATAGATATATAGATTGGGGAGAGAGTTTGGATTCCAGCTCTCAGATGTGAGCTAGAAGAGTTAACAGTTGGTTATCCTGTTGTTTCTTTCTATGGGTAGCCAAGCTAATTAGTATCCCGTATAGGAAGGCTTTCAGGGCACACCAAACCATATCCGGTTTGCTGGTAGGGGTACAGTTGATGGAAAGAAAGAATGCTATTTGGTTCAAAATATAATATACTGACTTGGGGTCTTGTAATATGTGGTTATTAATCTTCCATCACCCCCAAGTTTTGGGGAGAAATGAGAAGATTACTTGACAAAGAACCACTGCATAGTCAGACGGAGGGCCTGAATGAATTGAGGAGTCAAGGACCCTGGGAAGAAGGGATTGGAAAAGAAGGTAATCAATGTGTGAGGAGGTCCCTTGTACTGGAGAAATAAAAGTATATTCTCTTTCAGCAGGATGAAGGACTCTCCAGATGTCAGCGACCTACCTGGTCTATCAGATCTTGGAGTGCCCTTTCAGCCGGTGAAAGACCCTTGCGAGAGGAGTCTGACCTGTCCATAGACAGGTCAAAGGTTAGGTTCAGGTCCCCACCTATTATTATTGGGATGGCCAAAAAAGGAATCAGCTTATTAAGAAGCTGTGTGAAAAATTCAGGAGAGTCAGTGTTTGGTCCATACAAACTTCCCAATAGGACCTCAGAAGCATGGAGTTTTCCGTGTACCAAGAGAAATCTATATCTTCCAAAAAGCTGATGCACTCGCACACCCACAAGAGACAGGACACAGAGCTTCTTTTTTCTTTCTTAAAATCTTATTTATTTGCACCCAAATACACTTGACGCATTTCGGACAATGGTCCTTGTCAGCTTTGATAAGGACCATCTAACTTGATCAGAATACAAGTAAATAAGCACACTAAAAAAAAAAACAAACTCCATCTCTTAATAGTCACTGATGCATCACTTTTTGGAAGATATCGCAAAATATTGGCTGAGTGCACTGCTGGTTCCGAGTGCATGGTTCGTTTAAGACCAAGAGAAATCTACCCTGAAGGTCACATATGGTTTGGATCGGCGTGAATGGGATGGATTTATTTATTAAGATTAGGACCCCACAACTCTGAGTGTTTCCTGCAGCTGAAAAGATTTGCTCCATTTGTTGCCTCTTCATTTGAACCGATTCTGAATTTAATAAATGAGATTCCAGCATAAACATTATGTCTGCTTTCATTAGACTTAAATGTTTCAAGATTTTATACTGCTCTATCTTTTCTCTAATCCCCTTTACATTCCATGTAGTAATCCTTATGTCTCTAGCCATATTCCTTGCTTGGGATAGCTAATAAAAATTCCGTCAGATCCAAAGGGAGATATCGGTGTGGCATTGTTATGCATATGATGCTATACTTCCCGCCCTCCCTCCCCAACTACAACCCCCAGCCCACTTTCACCACAGCCTACCACAAACAAAGTAATGAACAAACTGAACAGTAAACCCTTACCCTCCCTGCGCCCATCCCTCCCCTCCCCTTCTATTATAGCCCGTGATATACAGCCCACCAAGACCAATCCCTCCCCAGCCACCCAACCCAATCTGATACCAAATTAACATGTCCGTAATTTGCACATATAACTACATATTTAAACCCAAACCTAATTGTAGAATTGTAGCTAAGCAATAACCAGGTATAACCCTAAAGAACATACTATCTTAGGTATAATATCTACCAAAAACCCTCAATCCCTGAGGCTATAGGTATGCTGGGGAAGAAGGGAAAATTAGAAAAGAAAACAAAGTAGCAAAACAAAGGCAATACGGGTGTTCCCTAGTAGCCTGATTGTACTGCTGATCCTGTAAAAAGGAAAGGAAAAAGTTAAACATTCCCCTCTTAAACCCCATGGGGATTGCCCACATTCCATAAGTCCTTTAGAAACATGCCGTGGAGAAAAATCAGAACGTAGGACAAAGTATGTCAGTGTACTGTTAACTGATTCTGTAAACAGGCATTATGAAGTTTCAATAAACAGGCAGCAAGTTAAGTTTATAGAAAATAGGCATCTCTTCTCTGAGGCCATCAGAATAATTGTAATCAGGATGCAGAGCATGGTGCCCTCTAGTGTCCAAAAACATGAAGCACCTCATTGGAGAAGGCTCCCGTTACACCATGAGTATGTGAGCTTTGCAGAAAATAATTGCTTGTTGAAATTGAGAGACGAATCAGGGAAGGTCCGTTAGCACTACTGGTGATGCGGGGGGTAAGTTCAAACCAGAAATGTTTCTGTAGTTGTAAATTGGGAGTAACTTCTGGTGCATTGCGTGCTTCCAAATTGAGCCCAGATAATTCTATAATTCATAAGCATGGTGGGTTAGACCTACCAATTTCCCGCATTGCCAGCCATTTCTAATTTTGATAAGGAAAGAAGCAAAATGCAGTCTCTTTATTATCAGTAGAATCACATATAAGCAATGATCCACCTGTTAGCCACTGTAAGGTGTTCACGGGTCCCTGAACAGGTCAGGGAAAGCAGCCTTAAGACTGGCTGTTACAGCACCCACGTACTTGTAAGTGACCCAGGAGCCTGAAAGTAAAACTTAAGCCTGGCTGGGTACCCCATTCGAAACTTGACCCTGCAGCTATCAATTTAGTGACTAGATGGTGGAAAGTATCCCTTCATTGTTGCACGGAAAGCGGGAGGTCTTGTGCAACTTGGATAGTTGCTCATTCCCATTTTAGCTCTTTCAAATCTCAGACTTTAAAAATGAAGTGTTGGCGCTCTTGAAAATTTAAGAAACTAAATATAAAAGTATGTGGTGGGGCGCCTGGCGCTGGGGGTGGCCGGAGAGCTCTTTCTATTATGTATTAAGAGCCAAAAGGGGATGGGCTGGCTACTTTTTTAACAAACTTTTGAGCAAATGTTATTGAATCGGGCCCTTCTTCCTTCTATGGAAGTGGCAGCTGCATCCTTCTAGGTCCTCAACCTTATTTTTGAGTTTGATCATCCGCTGACGGGCCGCCACCAGATCAGAATCAATTTTAACTTGTTTGTGTTCCGTGGAGTGAATGCAAACATCATTGTCAGAGGTATGTGTGGTGACGTCCTCCAAAGCTTGAGCAAGTAGCTTGAATTCTCCTGTAATCTGTTGCAGTTCTTCCATGAAAGGTTTAAACTCCTCAAACAAATGAGCCAGAGTGAGGAGTTCCATATCAGGGTTGGAAGAGAGTGCTCCCTGGGTATTTGCAGCAGTCACGGCCTTGGATTTCTTCAGGGCCTTCTTGGGCGTGGAGGGCAGAGTATGTTTCAGCAGCATTTTCCTCATTTCCACCTCCATAAACTGCACTGGAGAGTAACTGCAATTAGTGGCAGTAATCAGGTTTCAATTCAGTCCTACTCACCACTAAGGAAGCTGGGTTTAAAAGTAAAATAGACGGTTGGGTAGTTGGAGCAGGGAAAGCTGTTAGCTGGTGCTCTGCATCACATAATCTCCCACGGACAACTGATTTCTAACATTAAAGAACCAAGATGAGCATGCACTTATGAATGGGTACTATGGGAGAGCATTTATACCACCCTTTACTGTGTGCGTTAATGCTTCCTGATGTTATCCCAACATAACAAAAACAGACTTTGACGCCATGTTCATACTTACTGACTTACGCCTGGATAAAATCACACAGGATTTTGACCACTGTTTAGTGTCTGTTTATCTCCCTGATGTTATTCCAACATGACCAGCTTTCATTTTATCAACAGAGGCCTGCCGTAATATCTGAAGCAGTTCAGTACTGTATATGTGTATTCTGTTGTTGACAGTGGCAGAGATCAATAGACCAGTGTTTACACACATTGCCAGCCAAGATGAGTATGTGGTTATGAATGGATAACTTGAGACAGCATTTACACCAACATATTGTGAGTGTTAATGTGTCTTTATGTTATCCCGGTGTAACCAAATGGTGTAACCAAATCCCAGTGTAACCAAATGCAGTGTCAGTGGCTCGGTAGGTAGCACACTCGCCTCTGAGGCCAGGAGATCAGAGGGCTGTGGGTTCAGTTCCCACATCTGGCACTTGGGTTAATATCCCAGTACTGACACTGTAGTGCAGCATGAGAGGGGTGCTGCACTTCTGGGGTGCCATCTTTCAGATGAGACATTAAACCGAGGTCCCATCTGCCTGGATTGGTGGCGGATCACCTTTAAAGTAGGTCTTCTGACCTTTAAAGCCCTGCATGGACTTGGCCCCGACTACTTGAAAAAGCTTCTGATTCCTTAACACCCTGTATGACAGCTCCGTTCAGCTGACGAGGGGTTGCTGGAGGTTCTGAGGGTTACATTGAAGTCTTCTGGGGCCAGGGATTTTGTGTTTGTGGCCCCAACCCTCTGGAATTCTCTGCCTCGCCAGCTTAGGGAATACACGACCGCTGAGTCCTTTAAGTGGGACTTAAAGACCCATTTGTGGAGTATGGCTTTTATGATTTGATGTTGCTGAGATTACTGATTTTATATGTGTATTTCTGATTTTATCATTCATTTGTACAGCGCCTTGATGCTTGAAAGGCGCTTAATAAATAAAGTTTTATTATTATTATGATTATTTATTATTATTATTATTATTAGTTCAGGTGGATGTTAAGATCCCATAGCACTTATCGAAAAGAGTAGGGGAAATTTTTATTCACATTCAAAATCAATCCAGAAAACACACACCATGTAACAACATAACAAAAAAAAACTGTCATCAATTCTATTTTTTGTAATTAAACAGAAAATCCAAAGTAACAAACAAAAAAAAACTTAAATTGAAACTGAACATATTCCTTCATGCTTGAAGATAGAACCACCTCTTTCCCTCTTTTCTGGGGGTATATATACTTATATAAACCATTTTCCACTCAAAAACACCTTCTCCTCTTTACCACCTTCCTCCCTTTTAAAGCCCTTATCCCACCCAATCAAAGTTTTTCCATAACTTAATAACCACATCGTTTTCAAGTGTACATTGTTCATACCCATGAATACTATCCAAGTCTCTCTGAATGTTAAACAAAACATCTTGCTGCTGTACTACCTTACCTTGTAAAGACCTTAGGCATCTCGCCTGCCAGATGGACCATTTGATACATACCAGCATGACATGAATTGTACTGTTTGCCCACTTTGCCGAGCCAGCCGGGATTTGCCCTAAAACCAAGACATTATAATTTATTAATAAGATTAGTTTTTCGCCCCACATGTCCGATAATAACTTCTAAAATCCCTGCACATGAACACATTCAAAAAAAAGATGCTGCATTGTCTCCACAAGCCCAGCACATGTCTTTTCCCCACATTCCCTGTCATATAACTGCTTATGCTTCTGATTATTTTTCACTTGCAGTTTCTGGTGACCACAAAGCCAAGTAAAGTCTTACATCTTCCAAGGTATTCTTATTTCTAACATGCTCTCTAATAATAAACTAACCTTAACACTAGAAGGTACCTGAAAAACTGGGTCTTCTCGATACCATGAATCCAAGATTGCTTTGTAAAAGAATTTTTTCCCTTTCTCCACACACCATGCTAATTCTAATTTCCAAGTTCTAATATACCTAAGTGCAATTTGCACATAACCAGATAGTTTACGTGCTGCTGGATTCCATTTCCCCTTACCCCATGCTGCAAAAAAAGGTTTGCCCCATAGCTGCATGCAGATCTGCCCGATCCCTGATGTCTGTTTCATTAGAGGGAGTAAAGAACTAAAAACAAAATTACTAAATAAATATACTATAGGTTGTAGCATATTTAAATCTCCTTCTTTCCTTATTCTATATGTATGGTTCCTTTTAACAGGGTTTAACCTGCTCCCCCATAGGAAGTGAAAAAATAAACTTAGAACTCTTGCGTGCATATAATATGGTAAAGGGAATATATGGGATAAATACAAAAAGATAGGTGCTATGTATGCCCTAAGAAGTTATACTTTCTTTTTTTTGGACATTTTCCAAGACAACCAAGCTTGAGCTTTACTATGAGCTTTATCATAAACTTCATTCCAATTCCGGGACTCTGATTCCTTTGTGCCAAAATATATGCCTAGAATTTTCACTTGATCTTTCGTCATCAGGATTGGAAAATTTCTTATATCTATACTGTCTCCTAAGATCAAAACTTTACTTTTAATCGTATCAATTTTAATACCTGTTGCTTGATATGCTTTTTGTACCATAAATAGGACTTTAAACCCTGAATTTCCATCTGCTACTGAAAAAACACAATTGTCCGCATAAGCTGAGAATTTTGGAAAGACATACCCATCTTTGTTACTTATTGCATTAATATCAGAGTTCTGTTCAATTTTCCGTAATAGAGGATCTAGACCAAAGACATACAATAAAGGGCTCATTGGACAACCTTGTTTGACACCATTCTTTAAAAAGATCGGAACCCCTAGAAAAACATTCACCAACGGTATTGCCTGGGCCTCTTTATATAGGACTTTAACTATTTCTATGAACTTTGAGGAACCCTATAATAACGTAAAACTTCCCAGAGATATTCCTGGTATACTACATCAAAGGCAGTTTCCTGGTCCATAGTCATTAAATAACCTCCTAAGTTTTTTCCTAAGCTTTGCTCCACAATCTCTCTTATCAATACTAGATTTTGCACTATGTTTCTTCCCGGAATTGCACAAGTCTGTTCCTGCACAATCACTTTCTGTACTATTTTTGCTAATCTTTTCATAAGAATCTTTGCTAGTATTTTATAATCAGAGTTTAATAATGTTAATGGTCTCCAATTTTTAACCTCAAGGGGATCCCCCTTTTATAAAGAGAAAAAAACATTATTCCTCTCTGCATTGAAGGGGCTAATCTGCCCTCTTCCCAAATAGCATTCAAAAGTACCTCAAGGCATGGAACCAAAATCTCACTATACTGTTTATAAAACTCATTCGGTATCCCATCCTGTCCTGGAGTTGTTTTATTAGATAATTGCGAGATAGCTTCCTGAATATCCAATCCTGAAATAGAAGCAACTAAACTCCTCTGTTCCTCTATACTGAAAGCTGGTATCTCAAATTCCATTGTCCAATTTAGCTCTTCTTCCCTTGTCCTCTGGAAAGTGTCCACCATATGTTGCTGTATTATGAGCATAATATCTTGATTCTGAGTTTGTATATGACCCTGTTTGTCTTGGAGGTTAGTCAAAGTTCTCTTTTCTGCCCCCCTTTAAACTACCCTCATATGGATTTACTTCTTCCCTTGCACCTTGAATTCTATATTTCTGATGGATTTCCATTTTCTTAACTGATTTTTCCAAATATTGCTTCATTTGATTCGTGATATGTAGCATCTTTTTCCTTTTACCCTCATCAAATCCTACTTGGCCTAATGAACATAGGTACTTTGCCCATAGGCCTAAATATTGAATATAGTCATCCTTTGCTTTTTTTTTTTTGTATATGTCCCATACCAATCCTGTAAGTCTCTTTTTATATCTTCCCACCATTCTATTGGACTTGTATACATAAAACATACATCTTTTCTTGCCTGAATAAGTCTTTTTACCCCTTTTTCTATCATAACATCTTGCAAAAAAGATGTGTTCATTTTCCAGTAACCTCTCCCAATAATTAATCGTTGTCTTTCCCCTAAACTTAAACCGACCATAAGATGGTCAGAGGTTTCCAAAGGCCAAACTCCTACTGCCTGACAAGTGAGTCTAGCAGATACTAGCCACAAGTCAATTCTTGTTGATAATCTCCCTTTTAAAGAAGGTGTGACTTGATTCTTTTTGTAAGACGTCATACACATCATTTATATCATTTCTGTGCATTACTGATATCAAAGCATTTGTGTCACTAAAAACTTTTTTTGTATTTCTCCCCCAATCTCTGCATGACAATCCGCAATTAAAATCTCCCCCCCCCATAACACCAATTTGGAAGCGTGTAAATAAGGTTCAACACGTTGAAACATCTCAGATCGTTCTGCTTTAGTTTGTGGTGCATAAATGTTGATAATTCTAAAGACTTCTTGTTTTAAAACTACATCCATAATCATTACTCTTCCTGGTATCAAATCATATACATGTAATATTTGAACTGTGTCTTTAAAAAGTACCCCAACCCTTGAACACCTCTCCTCTCCTCTCCTATTGACCAATAAGAAACCCCCCACCTCCAATCCTTCTGTGCTCTTTGTATTTCAGATAATGAATGTAGCCTGGTGCCTTGTAACAGAATTACTGCTTCTTTTCCCAAAACTAAGGCTTAAGAAAGTGCTCTGCCTTCTCTCATGCGCCTTAATACTATTAACATTAATGGTGCAAATAGATATAGCCATTACCATTCTGAATATAGCAAAGCATAGAGAGTAAATAAAACCACCAAAACCCTTCATCTTTTCTTTTTCCTTTTCTAGTTTTTTGTTTATCTGGGAAACTAATTTCAGAGCTTCCATCAGCCTGGAAGGATGTTACAGAGGACATATCAGAGTCACCACCCTCCTCTTCCAAACCTTTTTCAAATAATAACGTATTAGAGTTATGTACCACCACTTCTTCCATTGGCTTTGTTTGTTTTGAAACAGTATCAATCACCTTTCCTGCTTTTGATCTAGTTACTCTTTGAAAAACTGCCTCACATTGAACTGTATGGGGGGGGGCATTGAAATGCCTTCTCGGCTTTCTTTTCCTATTTGATCCGGCTCCTGAAATTCCTCTACTTCTAATGCCTTTTTCCTCTCCATACTACCCTCTCCTGCTTCCTGACTATCTTGTACTACTCCCTCCTGATTTCTCACCTCAACACTCTCAACTACTGCAAGATCTCCTATCTTCCTCGAAACTCTTTGAGGTAGTGGATCACCTATGGGTCCTTTTGTGAGTAGCTCTACCATCCTCATTTTCTCTCTTTGTGCTGTGGCTTCATACACATCATGCTCTGCCCTTACTGAACTGTCTACATTATTATGGGAGGCCCATGTGCAAGTGTGAAAAGAGTGACCTTTCTCCTCTCATAAATTGCATCTTAAAGGTTGTTGACAATGAGCCCCTATATGCCCGAAATCCCCACACAATCTGCATTTTTGCTTGTCACACACATTACTTAAATGGCCCACATCGCCACATTTATAACAAGCCCTAGGTTGACCAGGATAGAAAACTACCCCCTATCTCTGCCCAGAAAAAAACAGTTTGGTAGATGCTTTGTTTGATCATTTATCAATTTCAAAACTATTTGGTATTTCCATCCCCCCGTCCATAGTTGTTCTTCATCTAAAATTGGTTCAGGGGGGCCTTGAACTGTGCAGTGCTGTTGTAACCAATAAGTAATGTCAGCTACATTTACTCCCTCATTCCTAAATAGCACTATTATTTTTTTTGTTAAGGGCTTCGTTAGTGGAATAGCCAAAAAAGGCTTCCATAAAGGTGAAAGCTTCATTAAACAATACTGTTTCCAAAATCTTTCTAGTCCAGCTGGATGTTTAAAACTAATATCAAAAATTAAATCACCCGGTACATGTATCAAAGCATAAATTTCGTAAGCATAAAATTTCATGCTGTCTTTCAACAAGACCCACCCCACAAACTTCCTGTCTGGAATAGCCTCCATATCACCCCTAAATTTCAAACGCACTGCATTTCATCTTTCTGCAGGTTGTAACAGTTGGTCTTTCTCAGTTGGAAATAAATGTTCTGCCACTTTCCCATGCCATGCTTTATCCATAATTCCCACTCCAGAAACACTCTCATTAAAGTCCATAGGGGTATGTCCCTGATGCACTTTTTCTTGCATCATATTTGCTCCTGCTACCAAGTCCATTGAATCGTCACCTTCTTGTTCTCTTATGTGTTGTAACAAGGGATGGGGATCATCGTGCTGTTGTTTAAATGCTTCATCTACAGGAGAGCATTGTCCTGGGGGAAAAGAGAAAGTTTTTTCCTGTCCAGGGAGCGGGAGAGGAATCCCTGATATAGAAGATGTATCATTATTGCTGACGTTTGCATTCCATCCATGTTCCAAAGGGTTTTTAACCCATCCTGCGGCCTTCAACGCCATAGCTACCCAATCACCTTCTGTATTCCCCACCTGTAAGTGTTTTTGTTGTTGCCTAGGCCCATCCTTAGTGTTATCCTATAAAGTCTTATTTTCCCCTTTATTAACACTCAATCTACATGAGTCTCCTACAGAAGACCCTAACATGAAAGGTTCTGTAGGTAAGACAACGTCTTTAGATAGCACAGTACCTGCATTTGTCTTGCTACTCCGGGATCCAATTCTCCAAATGATTCAATTTGTGAACCCCCATAGTCTCTTCCCTTAAAACCAAAACCTCTTCTTCTTTATTTGAGAAAACCACCTCTGTTTTTGCCACCAGTTCTACAAATCCTTTCACGACTTTCCGACACTCTCCCTTGTTGCCATAGGCATCTTCTTCTTCCATTTCTTTATCTTCCAGCTGCAAAAAAGCTTCCACTTCCTGTACCTCCTTCGAAACACTCCTACCATCTTGTTCGTCTCGCAAACTCTTCCTCGCCTCCAATGCTGTCGTTCCATTTCTTCAGGTGTGGAACTTAAAATACTATCCAAATCTTACCTTCTCATGTCACAGCTCAGATCCAAAGCTTGATCCTGGTGAACGGCAGGTCCCGACATATCCTCCTCAGCTTGAAGCGCAGTAACCATACCAAAAGTCTGCTGTTGCTCATGTTCCACTTGAGTCTCCATGCATACAGAGATTTGAAGAAGCTAAGGAGGAGACTCACTCCTTAGCCTCCCACATGTCCTTCACTTTTGAAACTCCAAACGCTACTGAGCAGATCCATCTCTCAGTTGCTCAGCGCCTTCTGCCTCCAACAGAGTAGGGGAATTTCCCTGGTGTTCTGGCCAAATTTCCCTCATTCACTAAAAATACCACCAACAGCTTAATCTGGTTCAAGGTCAGTTGGCATTCATCTGTATTCCCCTCCCCTGGATCATGCCTGAAAATAGACAGGATTTGTCTAGTGCACTTACCTGGTCAACAAAAACTAAATAAAAATAAAATAAATTTCACATCAATGTTATAAACAGATACATGCAAGGACATGCTAAACGCTTGGGTTATGTATATGAGCATGGTGTTATAGCCAGTGGTAGACCTGAACAGACAACTGCTTTCTAAGAGTAAGTGCCAAGATGAGCATGTGGTTATGGACAGATAGCATGAGTTAGTATTTTACATCACCCTTTGCTGTGTGTTAATAGTTCCTGATGTTAGCCTGCCATAACAAATTAGCTTTGCCCACTATGCTGCCAGTTGTGTAGTTAGCAACAGATAGTATCATACAGCATTTCATAATGAAGTACTGTCTCACTTTACTATTATGAACAGATGCATGCAGTGACATGATAAACACTTGGTTACTGCATATCTCCATGGTTTTGTGCCCAGTGTTAAACATGAACAGACAAGAACTTTGTGAGATAAACAGAAAAGATGACTATCTGGTTATCAACAGATACTGTAACAGCATTCACACCACCCTTTAATGTGTGTGGATGTATCCTTATGTTACCACGACATAAGTAAATAGTCTTGCTTATATCAGGGTAGCATTAACACCCACTAAAGGGTGGCATAAAATAATGCTGTCTGATGTTATCCAGTCATAACCACATAGGCATCTTGGCAGTTAATCTGTAAAAGCATGTGTCTGTCCATGTCAACCACTGCTAACAACTTCATACAGATTTCATGCAGTAACCGTCTCACATGCTTGTAGAGGATGTGGGTATACACAGACAAGAGAGTGGGATGGCAGCAGAAGTGATACAGTTGTTGAAACATGATGATGGATGCCTGTTGTGGTATGTTTAAGAAGTTGTATGTTATTTCTGTTGCGTTATGGTGTGTTTTGTGATTGGTTTTCTTGCCTTCTACTGCCCCTCCAGTTGTATGTGTGTTGTGTGTGTGTGTGTGTGTTTGTCTGTCTGTGTGTATGTGTGGCAGTGGGGGGGAGGTCAGAGTTAGTGCTGAAAACTCTAACATCGAATTTCCTTGCTTTTGCCACTGTAGTAACAACCCTAACTGTTGCATTAACAAAGTTTATTGCAAAGAATATATATATATATATATATATATATATATATATACACATATATATTATAGTATGCAGTCCGTGCCACTATAGTTAGGGTTGAGAGGCCAGTTACATACTAAAGTCAAAAGTTTGGACATTAATAACTTTGGACCCATTCAATGGATTTGCCTGATATTTGGTACATGCATTGGGGCTCACTAGATCTCTTGATTTGCCAAATTGTGTTTGTGTCAGCGTGCTCGTCTTCTTGTACGAAAGCACTGAAAAATGCAAAATGATCCATTTTGGAAGGCACCTTTTGGCATTCTTAATGTGGTCCTGCATGGCTGCCATGTAGTATGCCACTCTGCAAGATGGCTCATTTGAAAGAACTTTGGTGGCTGAACATGCTGCTTTTTGTTTGGTGAAAAAATATTAAGGCATTCAAAAGTTATGGCACTTTCAAGTTCCCATTATAAGTCAATGGGAAAATGTATATGTGTATCTTGCGATCAAAGAATGGGGGTTCTGGCCATCTGGTCTCACCTGGCGATCAAAGAATTTGCAGCCTCACAGTTCAAGAGTCTTTGTTCCTGAGGAATTTTCAAAATTCTTTGACTGCGAGGTCCGCCATCTTGTTTTCAGTTTTCCAATCACACAAACACAAATATCTCGACTCAGGGGTCACTTCTGAAGTAAAACTTTGGTGGGTTTTACTCAGGGGACCCTGAACTATCGAGCCATGGCTTTGGTTCCATCCAAATCGGTCAAAAAATAGAGTTATAAGCTTTTAAAATCTTAATTCTCAGCTCGCTAACGTTCTTTGATCGCGAGCCTGCAAATTCTTTGATCGTGAGATTCTTTGATCACGATCTTGCATCGTGACCTAAAACACTAATATTTCAGCTCAGGGGTGGGCTAGGAACACAAACGAGGGCTTGTTTTGCTCAGGAGGGTCCGTTCTGTTGAACCATGCCATTGGTTTGGTTCAAATTGGTGAATAAATTGAGTTTCAGCATTTTTTATTCTTTGATTGTGAGCCTACAAATTCTTTGATCGTGAGGCTGCAAATTCTTTGATTGTGAGATTCTTTGATTGCGATCTTGCATCGTGAGTGAGGGACAAGATGGCTGAATTTAAAAATATTTTTTTCAGCCCATGGGTGCCCTAGGAAGTCAAATGAGGTTGGGTTTTACTCAGGGGGCTTCGTTCTGTCAAACCATGGTGGTGGTTTACTGCAATTGCTTCTATTTTTTTAATTTATTACATTTTTTATTCTTTGTTTGTGAGCCTGCAAATTCTTTGATCATGAGGCTGCAAATTCTTTGATAGTGAGATTCTTTGATCATGATCTTGCATCATGAGTGAGGGACAAGATGGCCAGATTTTTTATAATGGAATAGATAGGGAAATGTTGCCAATCTTTGACATTGAATATCTCAGAAATGGTTTGGTCTTTTTACTTGAACTTTAGAGGCAAGAAAGGCAACATCCCACAAATGTACCTTTTAGTGGATTGGTCAAAGCATATTACAGGGCGGCAAAGTTACAGTACTATGAATTTGGCGCTTTTTCCCTTAGGATAACATTACGTCATCCGCCATGTTACAGGAATTGTTTGCCGCTCTACTGGAAAATAACGGTTTGGCCTTTTGGGCTGAAATTTGGAGGGAAGAAAGCCAACATCCTACAAATGTGCCTTTCAGTGGTTTGGAGAAAAAATATTACAGGGTGGCAAAGTGACAGCACTTCAAATTTGACAGTTTTTCCCATAGGATAACATTTTGGCGACCGTCGCGTCTTTCAGGGCCCATGTCTCAGAAACAGTGCGAGATACAGACCTTTTGTCAAAAAAATGCTTAGCCCTCCCAAATGGGGGCTAAGCAGAAACTAGCCAGGAAAGTAATAATTAATACAAAAATTTTATTTTTTGCCTACGTCGTATAGTTCCTGAGATATAAACAATTTAGTATTCCAAGGTGTACATTTCTGCTCTGAAGTCAATTATAATGAATACATTCTTTGTTTTCAATTTGTTTTTTTAATGCAGTTTTTGGGGAAAAGAAGGGTGTGCCCTTTTGTTACTTTGACAGTTAGCGTTTCCAGTTGCACTTCTGTCACCATTCGAATCTCCGTTTCCGTCTACAACACTGTGTGCATAATGGTCTGTTTCTGTTGTCTTTACTGTTGCTGTTACTGTTACCATTTACATTTACTATTGCAGTACCATGACCTCACGTGTAACAGTTTGTGTTTTCGTATGCGCTTGTGTTTCTGTTTTCATTGGCTTTATTGTTGCTGTTACCGTAACCATTTGCATTTACAATTGTGGTTCTGTGAGTGTGTGCATTACTGTTTGCGTTTTCGTACGTGCTTGTGTTTCTGTTTACTTAGGTGTTATTGTTGGTGTTACTGTTACCATTTTGAGTTTACAATTATGGTACAGTGAATGTGTGTATTACAAGTTGCATTCTGTATGCACTTCTGTTTGATGTCTCCATTTACGTAACTGTTTGCTTCGGCGTCACTTTATGCTTGTGTTTCTATTAACATTTGCTTTGCTATTTACATTTGCTTTGCCATGTGCATTACCGTTGCTACTTGCGTTTGCTTTGCAGTTCTTGTTACTGTGTAACAAGACATCACATGTCGGGAGCACGGGGCCCGAAGGTGCTGCTGCCACTGCATTTCTTTCATTATTTATCATCCTCATTCTCAAAAAGAAGGGAAATTAGAGGCAAAAAACTCCATTTAATGCATCAGTTAGGGTTGTTCCACAGTGAAAAAAGCTAGGAAATTTGGGGTTAGGGTTGAAAGCCCCCCTTGGACCCCAGCCCACCCCAAGCGGCATTGGGTGTCTTTGGGTCATCAGTCTAACTCTCACCCCATTCTCCTATATCTCAGCTACTTTACACATGTGATGGGTGAGAGTTAGGACTCGGCACCCAAACAGGCCCCCCGATGCCTCCCACAGCACCGGTCCTTGCACCTGCAGCTTTACCCAGAGTTATTGCTGTGCCCCATAGAGCTTGAGCATGTCTGCCCAAAGTGCATCTTCTCCACCAACCCAGGGTGCCCATCCACTATTTCAGCCAGCCTCAGTGGGCGATTCTCTTTAATACAATACTCCAATGCTAGAAGCCTTTTTGGTTAGGGTGGATGATATCAGCATGTCCCTCATGGGCACCGTGGCAGATGTAAGGCAACTACAAGATAAAATTAATGTTTCTGAGCAAAGCCTAGACACCTGCGAGTAGCAACAATTCAAACGTATGCATTGCATTCAGCTTCATGAGGAGCGTCTGGCCACATTATACGACAGAGTGAAGGACCAAGAAAATATGGCCAGGTGCAATAACCTGTGTATTACTGGGATTCCTGAGGGGTCTGAAGGCCAGTCTATGGAGAGACTTCTGATTGAGAACCTTCCAGCTATGCTATGAGACAGGTTGAGAGGCCCCATGGATGTGGAGAGGGCCCACCCTATAGCAGTGAGAAGTGACAAGAACTCTCAGACCTTCCGGCCCATCGTGGCTTATTTTTTGTGCTATACTATGAAGGAGTATATCTTGAGAAAAGCTAAGGACTTGGAGGAGGTTTGCTGGCAGGGGTCACCAGTCTCCTTTTATTAGGACTTTGCCCAAGAAACTGCAGCCAGAAGGAGAGCATTTGGGCCACTAAAGAAAATTTTGTACCAACATGGCTTTCAGTTCAGATTTTGGGGACTTACCAGTTTGCTGGTGTCCAAAGATGGCAGAGAGTTGTTGGCGGATCACCCTGGGGACATCAAGAAGTGGCTGAGTAAATTCTGGCCTAATCTTCTGCTCATAACTACATCTCCCAGAAGGCTCTGGGATCCTAATAAAGCTGCCACCTCTAGAGGGAATAGTGTAGAGGGAAAGAAGTTTCTGGATGACTCTTTAGTGGCCAGACATGCAGCAACTCAACTTGGTCCCCCTGTCTCTTCTACTTCTCCTGCTTGAACATCACCTCCCCTGCTGGCGACCTCATAGCCCTCTCTCTCTGGCGCCTCTTCTCTGCTACCCCGTCCCTTTGGAAATGCTCATCAACAGAGGTAGCGAGTACACAGCAGAACTCCTCTGCTCCAAGATCCACAGCTGAATGCCCCTCCAGCCAAAATCTCAAGGGAAGACCATAAGCGGGATCCTTCTCCAGTCCAACCCAAATTCCAAGACATGCCTGACATGGAGACTGATGCTGCACTGGACTGGGTCGATTACCCAGATTCTTCCTTAGTTGAAGTGGTGGATGCCTCAACTCCTGTGCATCCTGGTCTCACCGCCTATGCTGAAGCTGTTTCTTCTGGGTCACCGACTTCTGTTACTACCCCCCCCCAGCTCCTACCGGGCAGGCCGAAGGTCCAAATGGCTGAAATGGTTTATCTGAGGACTGGATTGCTCACTTGTTACTGTCTATTTGTTTAATACTTGTTCATGATGTTTACTATCTTTTTTTGATATATGGTGTACCGGGGCCTTGCCCCCTCATCCTTGAGGCTGTAGGGGGCTACCATGGGGCATTGAGCCCATGCAGGAACAACGCCCCCCATAGTATTCTGCCTCACCATGGGGCAAGATATTATTCCTGGTCCCGGGTGCCTTTCTTTGTACCCATGCTTGCACGGGGCATTCTCCCCCTGTCTCTGCTTAAGGCTTGCATGGGCTAGACACCAGCACTGGATGCTCTGCCAAAGCAAACCTAGCTTGTGACCTCATTTTGGAGGTGGGTCTTCAGCCTATGCCCCCCCTTCTTTTTTTTCTGTTTATGCTAAAGGCTACCTATGCTTTAATTGGTAGGGAGGACGCCTCCTTCCCCCTCATTCAGGGCCGCTGTCCCGTCCCCCTTTCCATCCCTCGGTCCCCCCTTGATGTTCCGGTGCCTGACAGGGGACTGTTTACTGGTATAGGGAGACTAGTACCCAGTTGGTTACATTTGTCTACCCCATGTTGGGTTCTCAGGGTCAGTGTAGCTGAGAGTACCTCCCTTTTGGTATTCTCTTTCACACTCAGCCTTGAGTTCATCAGCATGAATATGCTTGTCTACAGTTCTTTTTCAGTACTTTTTGGGCATAGTTATTGTGTCCTTTCCTTTGTTTCTCATGTAAGGTTGTGGTTTACTGATATTTTCTCTTTTGTTCTCTGTTTTCTAGCTCCTCTCCTGTGTCAGCGTTACAGCAGTTTATCCTCTCCTTCTGTCCTCTGGTGCTAAGGGTTCATACTGGTGTAACTGTTGAGAGTGGTGCCCTAGTCTCTGCTCCTTGCTACTCCCTGTCCCTTATCTGGCCAACGGTCTGAGTAAGTATTATTTCTATTCCTCTCCTTCAGATATAGCCTTCTTGAGAAATTCACCTCCTGCAATGACCCCTTTATTTTCCTGTGTACCAAGGTGCTGCAGCACCTCAGATCTCTCTGAACAGACATCACCCCACTCCAAGAAATGCATTTACTGAGTCGGTTGGTGCCTTGGCTGAAGAAATCTTGGGTAGGGACAGTGCATGCAAGCTCTGCTCCATCTAAATCTAAAGGGGTAGCCATCTTGGTGAGCCACTCTTCCCCCTGGGTGGTAGATGACTCTTGGAAGGATTCCCAATGGAGATGGGTGGTGGTCAGGCTAGCCTCCCCAGTTGGGCAGCTTATCATTGCCAATGTATACAACACCAATGAAGACCACGCTGATTTCTTCACTGCACTTAGTCAGGCTCTATCCTCTTTGGCCCTGGATGGCTTGAAAGTTCCCATCCTGGTGGGTGGCAATTTCAGTTTGGTGCTGGACACCTTTCTAGATAAATTTAAGCCCCTCCCCCAAGCCCACCCCAAAGCCCAGGCAGCTCTACAGGATCTCCAGGAGGAGTGGGGTCTCGCTGATATGTTGTGTCGTGACCACCCCACCAGTTGGAATTATACCGTTTATTCCCATGTCCACACCACTCATAGTTGCATTGATTACTGGCTGGCCAATGTAGCAGCAGCCAATGGGAGCTCTGGGAACAAAATTGGGAATATCCTGATCTCCAACCATGCTGCGGTCCTAACCACCTATACTCCAGTGGGACAGCAACCCTCTGGTACTAGGTGGCGCTGTAACCCCTTCCTCCTTAAAGACCCCGAGTTCTGTCGTATGATTTCCCAGGCTGCTCACGACTACTTCTCCATTAATGCCACTGGTGAGGCGCCCCCATGCACCATCTGGGAAGCCTTTAAAGCCGTCCTTAGGGGTTGCATAAAAGCATTTTTGGCCGCAAAGAACAAGCCTTGTGAGGTGACCCTAGCCACTTTGCAGGCTGACTTTGAGGGGTTGGAGGCATGGTTTCAGTCTTTGCACCCCCCCCCGGGACAATTCCCTTCACAGGCATATCGTTGGCTTAAAATACCAAATCAATACTATGCTTAACCAAAAGGCTGAATGGCTCCTTCTGCATGCCAAACATGCATAATGGGATGGGGTGAGAAGAGCAGCAAGCTCTTGGCCTTCAGACTTCGTAAGCAACAAGCCTCTTCCCGAATCCACGCCCTCCATGACAACCTAGGGAAAGTAGTTCATGAACCACAAGAACTTAATAGTACCATGTAGTCTTTTTATTCCTCTCTATACAAGTCGTATTCCTCCCTGTCACCCTTCCGGTTGCAGCAGAACTTGTGCAGGTTTTGTCAGGGTTCATCTCTACCGACCTTAACCCGTGCTCAAGTCACTGTACTGGATGCCCCCCTTACCGGACTGGAAATAAGGCAGACTTTGTCTCAGATGGTCCTGGGGAAAGCTCCTGGACCAGATGGCATGTCGGTGGAACCCTACAGTGTTCTGGGAACAGACATTACATGCCCCCTGCTCTTGGCCTTTCAGGAGGCACATGAGGCAAACTCTCTTCCCTCCATAATGCAAAAAGCCCTTATCACCCTCCTCCCTAAGAATTTCAATGACCCCCTTAACTGTGCAAATTTTCACCCTATTTCCCTTTTGTCAGTTGACATGAAAATATTAGCCAAGATCCTGGCCACCAGACTGTTGGATGTTCTCCCCTCTATCATCCATCCGGCGCTGCCAGGCTTTATGAAAAGCAAATTTGGTGTCAACAATACCAGGCTGCTGCTCAGCCTCAAATGGGTGGCATCCCGGTCAGCCATACCTATGGCTGCACTTGCCGTCAACTTCACCAAGGCGGTTGATTCGATAGAATGGAACTATCTACACTCAGTGCTCCAGCTGTATGGCTTTGATTCATACTTCCGCTAGTGGTTCTCCAGTCAATACAGTTCTCCCATAGCCCGGATCCTCACTAACACCACTATCTCAACTCCCTTTCCCCTGCAAAGAGGAACTCGGCAGGGATGCCCCCTGTCCCCCCTTCTTTTCCTAATAGCCCTGGATCCCCTGATTCATGCCTTTATTGTTTCAGAATCGGTCTCTGGTGTGCCAGTGGGAGGATCCTCCTATCTGGTAGTGGCATATGCTGATGATCTTCTGCTCACCCTCTCTCACACCCAGCAGTCTCTTCTGATGATCTTTTCCATCCTCCAAGATTTTGCCTCCCTATCTGGATTGCAAGTCAATCAGAAAAATACTATTTTGGCCCCACTGAACCCCACTTGTTCCAGAGCCTGTCTCAAGGGTACTGAACTGACCTGGGCAGACCACAGTTTTCCTTATCTAGGGCTCTACATTCCCAGTCGGTGGTCTGAGTTGGAATCATCTAACTTTTCCCCTTTCCCGGCCCAGCTGTCCTCTGAGGTGGAACGGTGGTGCAAATTGCATTTATCTCTACCTGGTAGCGTGGTTGCAGTACGTATGCTGTTCTTGCCATGGGTTATGTATCTCCTTAATAATCTACCAAGTCACCTTCCCCCAAATTGTTTGCCTCACTTGATCGCCTTATGTCCAGCTATATTTGGGCTGGCAAGTCACTGAGGTGGGGTAAGCTCAAGTTGTGGGCACTCTGGTCCCATAGTGGGCTGGGGATCCCTTGGTTCAAGGGATACCACTTAGCCTGCATGGCTGCCTCTGCTGTTCAGTGGTTTGCACTGGGTGTGCCCAGTGACTTGCCCTGGGTGCAGTTGGAAGCTATCCTATCCAGTGGCTATCCCTTATGTGCACTCCTTGATCCTCGGGTTAAGGACATCTGTACCCTTACTCTGACTATGTTAGAGACCCAGAGGGTGTGGCATTCGCTCATGTCCATCTTGCACACACTCCAAGCAGCCTGCCCCCCCCACGGTACGTCCAGCTTTGTCGTAATAAGCTCATTACGGTCAGTGGCCGGTCGTTACATTGGTCCTCCTGGGAAGGGGCGAGGCAGTCTTTGGATACAGGATATCTGTGCTGCGGACTCAGTTGTCCTGCTCTCATTTGAGCAGTTGCAAGCCAAGTTTCAGCTCCCCTCTACTGATTTTTGGAGGTTCTTTCAACTGCATAGTGCAGTACAGGGTCTCTCAGTTCAGTATGGTATAGACAGCAGATGGCTAGCTGCCATCCATAAATCCCCAAGTTTCTGGGTACTAATCAGCCAGCTCTATAGAACCTGGAGGGAGGCACAGCCAGATCCATCTACTGTCAGCAGGCTGAAGTGGGGGGGTTGACCTCAAGAGTGACATCTTGGAGTATACTTAGTCACGCTACCTACGAGATGCACACAGATGCTACAAGGACACCAAAAGTTGGTTTCTTCAACTCAAGATTTTACTCCATTGATATCGCACCCCAGCTGTCCTGTTTTCCCATGGTCTAATGGGGCACTCTCAATGCTGGTGCTGCCTGCAGCTTGATGCCCATTTATTGCATATCTTGTGGTCCTGCCCCCTAGGCTTGCCATTCTGGTCTCAGGTAGCCTCAGATTGCTCCAAGATGGTGGGCTCTGTGGTATCTCTGGCATACCCAAAACTCCTGCTGGGAGACACCTCTTTGCTAGTAACCCTTCTGGGACTGGCTATTACTGGCCCTTTTAGAGGCTAAACGTCTCCTTCTCATGCACTGGCATAAAGTGGCCCTGCTCTCTCATAAGGCATGGCATGCATCCCTCAACCACTTATCCCTGCTTGAACGCCTCTCCTATGCTCACCAGGGACAGCTGAATAGAGACATGGCCAAGTGGGATGCCTATCTTCATTCACCCCTATGCAAGATTCCTTCCCTCACTGCAATCCTCCCACATGAACCTTTACCACCCTTTCTTTTACAACTGTATTTCCTCCTCTCTCCT
This sequence comes from Neoceratodus forsteri, assembly GCA_016271365.2. Classification (NCBI taxonomy): domain Eukaryota; kingdom Metazoa; phylum Chordata; order Ceratodontiformes; family Ceratodontidae; genus Neoceratodus; species Neoceratodus forsteri. The sequence continues at coordinate 1,205,756,600 of CM057452.1, forward strand.
CTACCTCAGTTATTCTTCAGAGTTGGAATCACTTTATTATTATTCTTCGTGATTTCCTGGCTCTGCGCATGTGAGACAAGGAGCATATGCATGATGTATGTTACAGCTTTGTCCACTTTAATAATGTTTACTGTGGATGCTTTAAATTACTGTATGTCTGATACCTGCAAAATTAATAAAACTCTTCTATGATAAAAAAAAAAGAAGCCTTGCAACTGTGGCTACTGGATGTGGTCTTATCTCCATCTGCCATGGCATGGACAGGACACAGGATGGAAAACAATCACATTCCATCTGAATGAGATAGTATGTGGCATATTTGGCTGACTGCGGTTTACTGGTGATGGTCAAGAGCACATGAGATGACATTCCCTCTCACTATCTGATGGCTTTGGCTAACAGAGGTTTACTGGCGGCTGTCATGGGCACATGATGACATTCCCTCTCACTGTCTGTTGGCTTTGGCTGACAGTGGTTTACTAGTGGTGGTGGTCATGGGAACAGCTGCAACACATTCCCTCTCACTGTCAGACACACATGGGTGGGTGGCTGGATATAGTGTGTATTGTGTTACAATATTTCACTCTCAGTCAGGTGGCAGATATCTTGAATCAGCAGGTTTTAAGTGGTTAATACATAGTACTACAAATGGACAGATGTGTTTAAGAGGGTGACTGTGTTTGCTAATGACAGTAGCACACATTCTGTTAAGTCTAATCAGAAATAATACCAAGGCGAGGAAGGTAAAATAGAAGGATTGTGAATTTACTTGTGCCAAATTGCCAATATGACATGGAATGAGACTCATTCAGAGTGGAACACTGATTTTACGTTATGAAAAACAAAACATGTATCATTGAAAAAATGTGGCAGCCTTTTAACCACTTAACTTAAACCCTACCAACATCAACTTCATTATCATTTTCATGCAGGAATCTGCCCTTGCAGTCATCAATGTCTGAAGTGTTCCCACTTGGAAATTCTTTCTCCATGATGTCATCATCTACCTCAATGGTAGGCCGCTTCATGCTGCCACTAGGATGGTCTGCTTCTGCCACATCACCATAACCATGACGGGGCACAAATACAGAGGCTGCAGTTTGAGCTGATATGTGCCCCTGGTTCATTTTTATGAATGTTAGCAAGCTGACATTTGAAGGAGAGAGGTTTGTATGATGGTCCCAAACTATTGCCCTCACAGAAATGAATACTCTCTTGACACTTACATTGGAGGATGGGCAGGTCAGGTAGATCAGTGCCACTGAGGTCAGCTCTGGCCATTCATTGACCTTTCCACTCCAGTATAAAAGAGGATTGTCAGTTACTGACAGATGCCTGTTTTCAGCAAAATATAAGTCAACCATTCGCTGTGCTGCACGAAGTCTGGTGGTTGACTCATCATCCTGTTCTCCAGATTCATTGATGTCACAAATCCTGACTTGGCACAAAGCACCCCAAAGTGGGTTAATGGCAGCTGGTTTTGATGACAGACCTCCTGGAACCTCAGTTGCCTTACAGGATGTGCTTGATACTCCTCCAGACTGAACTTCAGCCTGGTTATGCTGCTGAGGTTTGCTGACCTTGGCACGTGACTTCTGTGCCCCATGAACCAAGAGCACCAGTTGCCCACTGACATTTTTAACCTGTTTAGGCCCTCTCTCCAGTAGTGATGCAATTCCATGTTTGTATTGTGGATCCAGCATTGTTGCGATTGCGAAGTTGTCACTTTGCTGAATGCTCGAGATATGCCAATTGCAATTGTATAGTATCAGTATGTGTTTCAGCAACACACTGCTAGCACAGTTTCTGGAACCATTAAGGCTATGCTGTAGATTCAGTAATGTCTGCCTCAACACCCGCAGCAGTGGAATTGATTGGCTGATGGAGGCAGACTCGCCACTCACTGCCTGTGTGGCATGTTCAAAATGCCTCAAAATTGTTATAATAGAGTCCATGAGGTGCCACTGTTCAGTAGTGAGAGACATGGAGGCCCTGGAAGTGTCACGGTTAGTGAGCATGATGAGATATTCAGAGATTGCTTTGTATTGTCCATTCAACCTCACTGCCATGTATTAAGTTGCGTTCCACTGGGTGACAGCTTCCAGCTTGAGGCAGTGCTGCAGGAGGCTGTTTTGGATCTGCAGCTGCTGAAGCTGGTCACGGAGCTTTACAGATCATGAAAAGTGTGAACAGATACGGTGTGCAACTGTTAACATTTCCTTTATATCGGGGTGCTGCAGAAACTCCTGGACTACCAGATTTAAACAGTGGGCCATGCATGGAACCCAAACAAAGCCACCATTCATGATGTATTTAATCACATTTGAGCCATTGTCACTTGCTATAAATCCAGCTCTCAGGGACAGGAGGTTCAGTCACTCTTCGGTCAGTAGCAAGTCCAGCATGTTTTCACCAGTGTAGGAACAGGCCACACTGTGCATTGCAAGTGTTGCATGCTGTCATATTCAAGGAAGGTTGCTATCATGACAGTCTGCCTTACTACACTGATTAGTCACACTACCACAAGCACAAACAATACCCAGCACCTGCGCCCAATGTGCAGTAATACACAAATATGAACTTCCCACTTTTTTGCCACTTGTCCACATATCCATACTTAAATGGATGAATGGAGAGGAGGAATGCTGAAGGGTATGTCTTACAGAGTCAGCCACAGTATGGTATAACTAGGGGACAGCACGGGTGGAAAAGTATGTCCTGGATGTGACTTTCCATTTCAGACAGGCATGTGCCGCAGACTGTCAGAATCCTGAATTCTCCACAAAGGAGAAGGGAAAAAGGTCAATTGCCAGCATTTTAGCTACAGCAGTATTAAGTTCACATGACACTGCATAATTGGGTGGATACTTCAGGTTACGGGCAAAAACACTCTCCAACATGGGCTGACTTTTTACACATTTTACGTGGGGTGTGACAAATGGCTCTGCTTTGCGAATGACCAGGGGTGGGAGGTGGACGTGTGATGTTGAGGGGTGCACAGGTGACAAATCCACAAATTAAGTTATTTTGCCCATTTTAAGTACAGGGGTTGATGTATCACTTGCACTAGACATACTGCATAGACCACCACCACCACTGCTGCTACTCTGACCACCACTTGACAAGATTTCTAAATCTTAATCCTCCCTCTCATCATGCCTGTAGTAATCCTCCAGTGTTATTTCCATGCTACTACAGACATTGCTACTTGGTCTTACACTCGTAGAAGGGGATACCTTGCTCAATAAGGCTGATGATGAGGGTGAACACCCGACTATGGTATTACCTGCCTTCTGGTGCTGAGTCCACAGTGCCATGTGCCTGTTCTTAAGATGTATAGGCTGGCATCCCATGCCCAGATGACTCCCCTTTTTACCTTGACTCAAATGCACACGGCAAAGCTGGCAGATTGCAACTGACTCATCATTTGCATCTTCGACAAAAAAATCCCAAACAAGGGATTGTGATCCCCTACTTTTAACATGTCCCTGATGGTGCTTATTGACTCCTTTTTTAACCCCTAAAATGGGGGGTGTACTACATGATTTTTCTTGCTAGACACACTTGGACTCTGACTGACCACCGTGACTACCTATGATTATTACTGGGTCATCATGATTGTCATCAACAGGAACTGTTAAATCACAACTTTTTTGAGGAGGGGAGGATTTAACGCCAACAGACCCAGACACAACCGCCTTGACTTTCTTTTTCTCCAGTTCCCAACAGGGGTCACTGACATCATCATCATATTCATAAGCATCATCCACATCCACAATTTCAACTTGGATGCTGTCCTGTGGAGACCATGTTCCAACCATGGCATCATCATCATCACCCGATATTTTTGTGCCACACTTTGAATCATTGGCTAGCAAAGGCATGACCTCAACAGCACTGGAACAAATTTGTGAGTTATTGTCATCAGGATCAGAATCATGTTTAGCTACCATGGGGATGTTGGGGAGTATGACATCATCTACACTGTCAGTCACAGCTTTAGATGCAACTATATTTTCTAAAATGGTTAACTGGCCAGAAGTGGAACTTGGGGCAGCAATACTCATGCCAGCAGCAACTGCACTAACACTACCAGTGGGGACAACATCATCTCCTCCAGCTATCAGTGAAGCAACAGATTGCACTGTAAAAAACATTGATGGAGAAATCCCTTTACTGACATCAGCTATGCATTTCTGCATAATACCACTCCCAAGGCCAATTTTGCCACTGACAGCAGTGCTATGGCCAGAAACATCTTTGCTTGCACTTCTCTTTTCAGAATTTTTGGGGATCACCAAGAAAATTGTATACAAATTTAGATTTCTGAACTTTCAGTCTGGGCTGGTGAATGGGAAGCCAAAAAACAACTGTGGCTTGCAGATGGAGATTGGGCACTAAACAGATGCAAACGCACAGACGGCTTGAGATTGCACTGCGCAATCAAGAGATGCAGATGCAAAGGCACAACAACACCTTAACCAGTGCTCACAAGTCACAAATCCAATTCTGGAAAAGAATATCTTTTGCCATTTGGGAGGGGGGCAGTGCACTGCAGTAACAGTCCACTACCAAGATACCGCAAAGCAGTACAAAATAATGCAGGTACAGTGGATAGCAGGTTCCAGTGCTTCAATTATTGTGTGGCAAAATAAAATGTGTCTGATTTAATGGGATGTGTCGCACACACACTCACAAACACACTATAAGTCGTGTGCAGCAAACTGAACAATTCAGTAGTATAACCAAATCTTTTAAACAAACTGGAATTGTGCACTGCTGCACCACAACAAATGGCAAAAAAAAGTCAAAAGTTACTGAAAATATTCTGTGTGTACATTAACACAGTTATATAAGAAAAAGATAACCAAAACAGAATGACTGCCTTTCTCCTAGTGTATCTACCTCCGCCAGATATGCCCCTCCCCCAAGCACACTGTCTGTCACTACACAGACTGAACATTCTAAATTAACATTCAAAATCCACACACAAACAATAAACTTTCAATGATATGAGCACAGGAGGATTTCCTACAATCGATGTACTAAATTTTGAGCAAGAAAAAGGCTCAAAAAGGCTTTTCGATGGCTTTTAGAGGGTTTGAATCTCAGAGCTCTGAGAGCAAACTGTCTCCAGCTACCACTACACACACAATACACAGAACTGAGGCTGTGCAGAACAATTTAAAGCCCATGTGACCTGGAATTCCATGAATCACTGCAAAATTTGCCTTGGAGCTCACCAACAAGATGAAGTGATCCGAAGTACATTGATTTCAATGCACATCGCATTAAAATTGGTGTAGAAGTGGCTGGGGAAAGACGGATTAGCACAAAGTCTTTGTTACCAATGAACTCGCATTCCTCATTATGACGCAAAGCACTCCTCTTCATGTTGCAGATTACTTTGTGGATTCTGCCTTAATTCGTGACTTGCTTCATGTAGCTGATTTTGTCCACTTTGCCCACCTCTATCCACAGCTCCACCACCCTTTCTGTAAAAAAGTATTTCCTCTTGTCCATCCTGTACCTCCCTACTGCTAGTTTCCACTCATGTCCATGTGACCTTGGGTTACTATTCAAGCTAAATAGTTCCACACAGTTCACCTTATCAGTTCCTTTTAGGAACATGATGGTCTTTATCATATCCACTCTCTCCCTTCATTCTCCAGCAAGTACATGTTCAGTGGCTTGAGATGCTTCTCATAGGACCTCCCCTGTTGGACATGAACCATTTTTGTTACTCACAGCTGCACCATCTCCAGCATATCCCTATGCTTACTGAGGTGAGGTCTCCATAACTGGGCAAAATACTTTATGTGTGGTGTTACCAGGGATCTATACAGGGGAGTATTACCTCTTACTTTCTGCTATCAATACCCCTCCTGATGCATCCCAATATCCTACTTGCCTTGTTGCACTGACTCAATTGCTTTAGGTAGTCAATGATGATAACTTCAGGGTCTCATTCTTCAGGCATAGTACTACGTTTCACTCCTTCCACCCAGTATTTTGTTCTTGGATTATTTTTCCCCAAGTGCAGTACCTTGGACTTTCTGGCATTGAATTTCAACTGACAAACCATCAACCACCCCTCTAGCTTTTGTAAGTCTCTCTGCATTTTCCTTATTCCCTCATCACTATCCACCCTCCCACAGAGCTTCCTGTCATCTGCAAAGAGACATAACCTGCCCCAGATTCCCTCACCAGTGTTGCTGATGAACATGTTAAAGATGACTAGTCCCATTACAGCTCCCTAAGGAATGCTGCTTGTAACCTCCCTCTCTTTTGATTTCATCCCCCTAGCTGCAACCCTCTTCTGCCTCCGTTTAGCTAATTACTTACCTTATTTACCATGAGTTTAGCTGATTCAGATCCTCTGTCTTCTTCAGCAAGCATCGCTGAGGTACCGAGACAAAAGCCTTACTAACATACTAACATACTAAAATGCCAGCAGAATAGGCCTAACGGTCTTTCGTGTCTGCTAGTTTGGTCAGCCCCCACCCTGGGTGCTGACCTTGCTGTCCCCCTCGCCTTCTCTGGCTTCTCCCTTCCCAGTTCCGGATATTCTTGCTGCATTGGATTTTGCTTCCAGAACCCTTCCCTGTACCTGTCCCACCCCTCTTGAACCCTCCACTGTCTCTGCCTCCACCAGCCCCCTAGGCAGTGCATTCCATGGCTCCACCACCCTCTCAGTGAAGTAGCACCTCCTCCCTTTCTCCTGAATCTTCCCTCCAGCTTCCACCCATGCCCTCTAGTGGCCCCTTCCTCCTTCCTTGAAGCACCCTGACTGTTCCTCCCTATTAACCCTCTTCATGTACCTGAAGACCTCTATCATGTCTCCCAGTCCCTTCTCTCTTCCAATGTGTACATATTTAGCTCTTCGAGCCTCTCCTCATAGGTTCTGTCCCCAAGCCCCAAATCATTTTGGTTGCCTCCTCTGGACCCTCTCCAGGAGGTTAATGTCCCTCTTAAGTGTGGCCTCCAAAACTGCATGCAGTACTCAAGGTGTGGCCTCACCAAGCAGTTATACAGAGGAGTATCACTTCCTCCTTCTGGAGGTGATCCCTAGCGATGCATCCCAGCATCCTGTTGGCCTTGGCTGCTGCCTCCTACAAGTCTCAGAGTTGTTCATCTTGACATCCACCACCATCCCCAGGTCCTCTCAGCCATCGAGACTTGTAGCATTTCCCCACCCAGGGTGTACACTTGGCCTGGGTTTCTGGCCCCCAGGTAGAGTACCTTGCATTTCCCTGCATTGAACCTCAGCTTCCACTTTCTAGACCATCTATCCAGAGCCTCCAGGTCCCCCTGTAGGGCCACCTTCCCCTCTTCCCCATCCACCACCGCCCCCAGTTTCGAGTCATCTGCAAACAGACTCATCTCACTCCTGATTCCTGTCCTTATGTCAGATACGTAGGCGTTGAACAGAAGGGCCCAAGGACTGATCCCTGGGACCCCACTAATGACCCTCCTTGGGGATGAGACTATCCCACCAACTACGACCCTCTGGGTCCGGTCCTGGAGCCAATTGCCTATCCATCTGATCATCTGGTTCCCAACCCCCATTTCTCCCAGCTTATCCAACAGGCCTACGTGAGGAACAGAGTCAAATGCCTTGCTGAAGTCTAGAAAGAGGACATCCACTGGTCTACCCAGGTCCAAGGCACTTGTCACCCAGTCATAGAGCTCCACCAGGTTTGTCTGACACGATTTCCCCGGGATGAATCCATGCTGTCTATCGTCCAGGCACCCTGACTTATCCAGGTCCCCCCAACCTTCAGCCTTGCTGAAGTCAAAGTAGAGCATATCTACGCAATGGTCCTTATCTAATTCCCTTGTCACTAAGTCAAATAAAACTGTCAGGTTAGTCTGACAAGACCTTCCTGCCATGAATCCATGTTGTTTACTATCTTGGAGACCATTGTTCTCCAAATAGTTTAACAAGTTCCACTTTGGCCAGTGAATCCATCAGTTTCCCTACAATAGAGTTAAGACTAACAGGTCTGTAGTTCCCTGCTTGTTCCTTGTCTCCCCCTCCCATGAAGCAGAACTATGTCCGCCACTTTCCAGTCCATTGGAACTACCCCTGTCATAAGTGAGCTGTTGAATAGTCCTACCAGGGGTTTGGCCAGTTCTTCTACCAGTTCTCTGAGTATCCTTAGATGTAACCCATGTGATGATGGGTTTTTATTTATCATTAATAGGTGCCTGCCCTTTCAGGATGATTTCAGTAGTTAATATTGCTACCTAATCTCCAGGACCCCTGTAGTGGCTGCTTTGATGTCATCCTTGGGCAAGGGTCCACCACCCTCCCTAGTGAAAACTAAGCAAAAGTAATCACAGAGGACAGCAACCTTTTGCCCATCCTCCTCTATCACCATACTCACCCCCCTCCCCACAACTAGCCATGTGGTTCCCCTTCCTTTCTTCCTTTTTTTCAAATATATCTGAGGAACTTTTTTTCTCTGCTCTTGACCCTCTCCACAATACTCAGCTCTGTGTCTGCTTTTGCCTCCATAACCACCCTCTTTGACTCCCAATTTTTCAGTAAATATTCCCCCCCATGTTTTTCTCCTCCTGCTTTTCTTTATATTTGTAAAATGCATTTTTTGAGGCCTTCACTGCTTCCCTGACCCTTGCTGGGAACCAAATCAGTTTCTTTTAACATGTCCCTTTTGGTTACCATTCTCATGCATACCTTAGATGCCATGAGAATGGCCACCCTTAATTGTCCCCCAATTTTTACTCCACCTTACCAATGCTTTCCACCCTTAAAAACTTATCCCTGACAAGCTACCTCAGCTCATTGAAGTCCACCATTCTAAAATCAAGGACTTCAGCTCGCAACCACAGTTTACAGGACCTGAGGGCCAGTACTTCAATTGAAGGGTGGTATACATCTGGAACAGACTGCCTAAGGAAGGGGTAGAGTCAAAAACTGTGGGAGCTTCAAGGATACATAGACTAGACATAGGGAATATTAATAAATAGGCAGGCAGGAGGGAGGATTGCCAGAATCCAGTTAGGATCTGCTTAGAAATACTAGGCAGGGGACAACTAAGTAGACTGATTGGGCCAAGTGGTCCTTTTTTACAGACAAATTCTATGTTTCTATGTTTCTATTCTCAGGGTTAGAACACAAGTAGCAGTAAAACCAGAAAAAAAAAACAGCACTGAGTAACTGCACTGAGAAAAAAAACACTCATAAACAGATATGAACGTAATAAAAAAAAGGATTCATTAGCACATACCAAACACAGAGTTCTGCTGAATAGCAGTTCACCAGCATTTAACGTTGCTAGCTCAGCACTTTATCACATTCCCTTGATAAAGTGTTGAGTTAGGAGAGGGAAATGTTGGTGGACTGCTAAGCAGTGGGTCTCTGTGTTTGGCATGCGGTAATACAACTGTTTTGTAAATTTTCTGTGTCAAAGCAATCTTTCAGCATTAATCCTTACTTGATATGTTAATCAGAATTTCATATAAGTCAGTGCAAATAGGATGAAAAAAATGAAACAATTGATATGGCACTTTAACATACATAATAAAAAAGTTCAGGGTTTGGGAATCAGGCAACACAGACACACCAGGTAACTCAGGCAGAGAGTAAAACATTTAAACAGCATTTCCTAGTTGAAGTACAGTGCACCTACAATCATACAGTAGATGGTTGTGTTTTATAACTCTCAGCCCTGCAATTTATATCTGCTAACAGTTTATTTTCAGGGTATCATCACCTTTTCACTCTTCTACACATTTGCTTCCATCTTATTGCCATTGATGGTGATCACAGTTCCCTCGCATTCGGGAGCCTGATTAACCTGGGAATTCACCCACTTCCAGAGCTTGTTCCAGTGGGCTCCATATGGACTTGTAAGTGTTCAAATCATTCAGCACACTATATTGTGTCTTCTAAATTTGTAGGTATTCCAGCATTGTGTCGTCACACTGTACCAGTGTTGGGAGTGCACTCAGACAGCCAATATCTGGCCATCACCATCTTACTCACCACTATGCCCATCTTCCATAGAGAATGGTTACATTTTGGATGCACTTGGCCCTGCAGTTGGCATCCTATCACAACTGCCTCTACCGAAGCCTCTTATACGAATATCAAACATGGCATCTGGGTATGTGTCACTGCTAACCTGAAGCTTACAATGCTTGGGCACTCCCGCCCCATGTGCTGAAAGGTGCCATTCCCCACCCCAAACTTCAAGCATGGGTCAGGGTTAGATTGATCAAACCTATATGCCAATTCAGGGTAGAGTAAGTGCTGTGGAGGCTGTTGAACTGAAGCTGCATCAGCCTATTGTTCCTAGAACTTTTGAAGACCTAGTACACTGCCTCCCTCCAGGTTTTATATGGCATAGTGTCCAGGTCAAGGTCCCCCACTCACCTACCTTTAACTTTGAAGTCTGGCTTTTGAGAGGCAGTCACAAGGGTATTTTAATTTAATGGTTTACCTTCTTTATAGTGATGAGTAAACCCCCTTTCTATAAGGGATTTATTTGGGTGGGCAAGCAGTACATAGATGATAGGCTCCAGACTTGCTGCCATACCAGTAGGTAGATGAAAAAAAGAAGATACCTTTAGTCCAAATTTAACTATAAGGTCCTAAAATGAGTCCTGTAGCCCATTTTCATACAAATCAAAGATTGTGAATAGACCCTTTGTGTTAAATTGCTCTAAGGTTTGAAAAAATTGAATTTGTTGGGGCCATGTATTCCCACAGTCCTTCAGGGATGTTAACTTGTGCTGGTATGCCCTTTTCATGCTAAGTAATAGTATGGGCCCAGATTTTAGTTCTTGAGAATGGTTTGATGACAGATTTCACTACACCTGCTCCCAGGGCTGGGGGCTAGAATATCTTTGATCACTGGGACTGCCAATATTGTACCTGTTCTTTTAGCTTTACCCAAGCTGGTTTCTTTTTCTTATCTCTTATTGTATCTTTGAGGTGTGCCAATTGGTCTGCCAAGTAATAAAACCTAATGCTGGGTAGGTGTAAGCCTCCTTCCCTCCTCCTGGGCTGCTCTAGGATATCTAGTGTTACTCTTGTCCTCTTGCCTTGCAAAGAAAAGAGGTCAAGAATTCCCTAAGACTATAAAAAAAACTTCAGTGGGGCTTGGATAGATAGAACCTGAAACAAATATAGACACTTTGGGAGGAGGCTCATTTTAACAAAGTTAACTCTACTCATCAGGGTAAGTGGGAGAGTCCCGCCTCCTGTCACAATCATTTTTTATTGATGCTAATATTGGTTTATTGTTTAAAGCCCAGATTCAGGACATCATTTTTGGCAACTGTGAGTGTTATGACCTAGTTTTAGTTACCCAAACCCAAACCTGGAAGCTAAATGTGTGGGAGGCAACCTGATTTCCCAGTGTAGTGGACCTCACAGAAATCCCATAATGTAGTGAATTTCACAGGACAAGCAGATAACAAGAAATCTGTACTATACCATTCAGTAGGTTTTATTTAAAGTAACACAGATTTGAAAAGAAAACGATGGTATAAAATCAATGAACAAGTAATTAAGCAACTCTTTTTCAAGTATGTTTGTACCAGTGCACTCTCATTAGAAGAACATTACACTGCTGACAGTTTTATACTTCCCCCTGGAAGGGAGGGTGCTAGAAAGGTGTGTTCTTTGAACAGTTCATTTTTAGCTGATACCTTTAGTACAAGAGTCCCGATTTCAGCTTGGCATAAAACCAGTCCAGATGATGACAGTTTATACAGTTCTTTGCAAAACATTCACACTCATTAGCCACTCAATAAACCCACAGACCCCAGGTAAAATCTCCCTCCCAAACCTTTTATTCCCTTGCCAAAGATGAGATGTTAGTTAGGGGGTTTTGTTTGGCAGTAGCTTCCAATCTTTAACAAATGTTTGTTTTTACTTGATCCATATGGGGTGCTGATTGCTGGCATTATCTCACTCAGTGATCTGATCTGGTGTAGCTGTTAAGAGCTGGTGGGATTCTTTTTCCTGAATGACATGTCACATCATGATTTTGAGGCATGGTACATGGCATAAGATTCTACATGCTGTTGTCTCTTTCTTCTGAGGTCCCGTAACTTGATTTGTTGCTTATAGATGACATGATACATAGATACATAGACAGTGTCAGCAGATAAGGACCTGTGGCTCACCCAGTCTGCCCATTTGAGCTTGTAAGTTCAGTTTATATGTTCCTAGAAGTCTGCTGCCCCTTACTCCTGGCCTCCAGAATTCCTTTATGTCTATCCCATGCACTCTTCAATCCTGTGATTGTTTCAGCCCCCACCACTTCCTCTGGCAGGGTGTTCCACTTGTCCACCACCCGTTTTGTGAAGAAATTCTTCCTCACGATTCCTCTGAATTGTCCTCCCTCCAACTTCATAAGAATGGTATCATGTGTTCAGAATACCATCTTGATGGTGTTACGTGTTTAAAATACCATAACAGTTAGCATTGTATCAGATGTTAAGAATGTCATCTGTTGATGGCATTAGATGTTGAAACACTCCTTTCTTGATGGCATTTTTGTTGAGAAATACCAGATCTCTATCTCTCTCTCTATCTCTCTCTCTCTCTCGAAATTGTCATATTTTTGCACAGTACATTTTTCACAACAAGCATTTTCTCATCTCACATCATCAGACATTAAGATGGCTAAGCTGAATTTTGATTACATTTCAGCTAGAAACATTTGATAAGCATATTTCTTCCCAAATAAAAAAAACATGGTTCGAACTCTGTTCTAATTCATTATAGTTTAACACACGTTTCTATATTATCCCTGGTGATCTACTGGTCCCTCCCAAGCTCCGATCCCTTCCCCTGTAATACTTTTATAATCCCTGTTGGTCTAGTGGTCCTTCCCTAGCCCCAATCCATTCCCAAGTACTACTTGTATAATCCCTGGTGGACTAATGGTCCCTCTGAAGCCTGAATCCCTTCCCTAACAATTCTTTTATAAGTCCTGGTGGTCTAGTGTTCTCTCCCTAGCCCTGATACCCTCCCCAGTATTTCATTTATAATCCCTGGTGGTCCACTGGTCCTTCTCCTTCCCCATTCTCTGATCACAGTCCTGACCCAATGAAATACATTTCCTGGTAGTCTAGTGGCCCCCCACCCCCACCCTGGCAGGTAGTGACCCACCACCCTGCTCCTCCCAGTCTGACCTGTGCCAGTGACTGGTACAGCTGTCCTCACACTGCCATGGCAAGCTGCTGACTGAACTGTCAATGATAATGTACAGTACATAGTGCATGCTTATTGGTTGATGGGTCAGCCAATGAGCACATACTATGTACTGTACATACTCACTGACAGTTCAGTCAGTGGCTTGTGATGGTGATTTGAGGAGTGCTGTGCCAGTCACCAGCATAGGTTGGTTTGGGGGAGCAGGGTGGTGGTTCACTACCTGCTGGGGTGGGAGGACCACTAGATTACCAGGAATGTATTTCATTGGGTCAGGATGGTGATCAGAGAATATGGGAGGGACACTAGTCAATCAGGGATTATAAATGAAATGCTGGGAAGGGGATCAGGCCTAGATCGGGACCACTAGACCATCAGGTATTATAACAGAATTACTGGGGAAGGGATCAGGGCTAAGGAGGGACCACTAGACCACCAGGGATCATAACAGTATTGCTGGGGAAGGGATCAGTACAAGAGTGGAATCACTGAACCACCAATGTAGGTTTGTATTTATTTGGGGACAGAGATCGGGGCTGCAGTGCAAACCTGGCCCTGCACACTCAGGCTGAGCACTTACTGCAAATGAGCCCCTTTATGAGCATGCAAATGGCCCCTTAGTGTCATGTATGCCCAATGGGTTCATTTGCATGTTTGGGCTGAATATCATCCATAGTGCCATGGTGCCAACAGTGTGCACTGCGCCAGACCTCATGAGCTGTCTTCAGTCCCACTCTCTGGTAGCACTGCACCAAACATTGCAACCACTTGCTATAGGCTGCCCCACCAAGGTCCAATATTCAAATAGATAGCGCTGTAAGGATCATGCTATCTGTTTGAATATGGTGCCAGAGCCGGTCAGCCCTATTTTTTTTTGCATGGTGCACCTTTTTCCTAGCATAGCTGGCCAGCACTGAAAATGAGGAGCATAATGTTCAAAGAAGATATAACTTGGCTTTTCAATAAGTACAAGATAAAATTAAATACTTAGGTATAAACTTGATGAAGAATTTAATTCAACTAGTCAATATCAATATAGAGCCATTGATAGCAGGAATTAAAACAGATTTAGCAAAATGGGAACATTTACTACTCACTCTAATGGGATTGGTACAGACAATTAAGATGAATATTCCCCAGAGGTGGTTGTATATTTTTCAAGCTTTACCAATTCTGATCCCATATAAAAATTTTAAATCTTTGAAAAGGTTTTAGTGAATTTTTTATGGAAAAACAAAAAAAAATAGATTAAATATAGGACAATTAGAGGTAAATTATGATAAAAGATGGTTAAAACTACCTAACTTTGGTATCATAATGCAGCTATTATAAACCACAACACAGAATACTATTCAGTAAATATCTCCAGGTGGGTAGAGATGGAACAATTACTAAACTGTGATGGGAGACCTTATAATCATGTATAAAAAACATATGATATGAAGGATGTTAAGAAAATAACAAACCCTTGCACAAGAGCAACAGTTACTACATGGATTATACACCATAACCTAATGAAGGAAAACATCAGAATAAATATTCTCACCCCAATTAAAATTAGTAATACTCAAGGCTCAGGATATACTCCTTGGATATGTAAAAACATAATTGACATATATGGGATGTGCATGAATGAGCTCAAATTATGTGATTTACATGGCTCAGGGAAAAATACAAGTTTTTAGAAAATGAAATGTTAAACTATATAAAAATGTGAGTGTACTATGTTAAAATATTAGGCATTAAATTATTTAAACCTAAACTAACATAAGCACAAGAATGGATTTCATCAGAAGACCAAACGAAAAAAGTATATCTAAAATCTATAACAAACAAAAAAAAACACACAATTATTTTCCCTAACTTAAAGAAAAGCTAGAAAAAAAAACCTGGATAAAGAAATAACAGAAAATAGATGGCAAAAGGTAATTAGCATGCTTAAAATATCACTGAATAACAGATTAAATCAAATAAAGCAGAATATTTTTCATATAATTTATTTTACACCCCATTTGTTAAATAAGATGAATGTGATGATTTCACCAATGTTAAATAGATGTAGCACGCAAAGAGGGGCCTTAACACATGTAATAGTGATCTGTCATAAAATAAGGCCTTTATGGGAGAAAGTGATAGATATACTTAATAATATTTCAGGTATACAGATTTATTTTGAACCTGAGCTGTACTTATTAGGTACCTCAGCAGTATAGAAATTACCCCAGCGGAATGCTCAAAAAATATTTATTATGGCATTTATTAACATCATAACTGACAACATGTATTGCAAGGCACTGGAAAGATAGTATCCCTCCAGAGTTTTTACTATGAAGGAATCTGTTTATAGGTTGCATGAATTTAGAAAACAATCATTACCTTTGTCTAGACAGACTTGATAATTTTTACACAATTTGGTAAGTAATTCAATAATTAACCACAAGACAAATAATATATGTTAATAAAAGGGGGAGGATTTGATAGAAATAGAAGTAGGGATGGAAGATAATTTGGGGGGGTGGCTGGGTACTATTTGGGTAAGGATGTGATACTAACAACAGAAGAGCACCATAAGAGATACTGTGGGTGAGGTTTCCCCGTTGACTCTGTTGGAGCTCCAAAGGAAGCTTAGAAAAGAAGTATTCAGAACCTGAAAATGTTGCACCCATAGCTGTGCCCCTGATTTGTACTGTATGAAATACTTGCCATTGAACAAAAACATAGAATAGAATCATGTCTGATAGTCCAATCAGAACCTTTGTTGGTGGGTTGTCTAATTCATCTCGTTGTTCAAGATAAAAGCATAGCACCTCAACCCTGGTCTATGAGGAATATAAGTATACAATGATTCTACATCTAATGTGGCAAAGAACCAACTTGACTCCATGTCTATCTCTTTTAATGTACACAAAATGTCAGAAGTATCTCTGATGTATGAAGGGTTGTTTTTTACAAATGGTCTTAAGTAAGAATCCACAAAGAATCACTAGGGCTCTGTGATCGAGACAGTTCCAGATATTGTATTATAGGGCATCCATGTGGCCTGTCTAGTATTTTATGGATCTTAGGTGGTGTTACCTAGATAGTGGGAACAACAGGCTTGTCAGTTGTCAAAAATTTATTTTCCACTAAAGTAATCCATCCCGTACTGTATAAAGTAGATAAGTATTCGTCAAACTAATTTTTAAAAACTTTAATCAGATTGCATGTCAGTTTTCTATAAAAGGTATTATCTTGAAGCTAATGATTTATCTCAGTTTCATAAGCCTGCAGGCCCATCACAACCACAGCACCACCATTATCTGTGACCTTGATCTTGATGGACTGATCTGAGCTGGCTAAGGCCCTGTATAGCGGAATGATTGCAATTTTTTTCTGTTTTCTTTGAATGGAAAACATGCAGCATCAAGCACCAGCTTCTTATCCATGTGGAAACTTAGAAATATGCTCCAAATCAGTATCCCAGAGGTAAAGAAGGCCGATGTGCTGCATGTTGCCTAGCCAAATCAAACCCTAACCCCGGTGACATAAGCACTGCTTTAAGTATACTTTAACAATCATTGACTATTGAGGGAGGCACCATACCCAAAGGACTATAATATTATCATACACCTCTAGAGCTAGTGCTAGGTCTGAATGTGCACTTAGGTTCCTTAGATTATTGGAATACACTGTGGCAGGGATGGCCTTAGGGTATAAGATGTCCTAAGGTGAACTTGCCAATGATGCCTCCCTTAACATATATTTTTTTTTAAATCTTCCCCTTCCCCCTCCAGAAAAATAACATTCCTAATTGTTGTTAACTTCCTTAGAAAAATAAAATAATGAGCCGGTCTGGTGGCTCTGAGGATTGAGGCACTGAATGCCACAACTCATGCTATGCTGGCAATCCAAATTCGGGAGCGAGCTCGTGTTGCTGTGGGTCGGCTGGGGGAGGGGGGAGTAGCTGGATTGAGCTGCAGACAGGCAGTTCTCCTCTTCTGGGGAGATATCTGGAGTCTCCCAGGCTCTTGGCTGCCACGGAGTAGAGGCTTGGTGGTATTGCCAAGCCCAGTACGAGACGTGGCTATAGGACAGGAGTGGGGGCAAGGGGCCATCATGTCAGACTCATGGAGTGCATGCGCACCTCCATGGACATGAGTTTTTGTTCTCTGGGGTGCCAGCTTAGGAGGGTAAAAATAAAAGTAGAAATACCTATTTATTTATGTCTGGGATTATAAGTACCTTTGAGCAAGAACTGCTCATTAACAAAGGTTCCACGTCAAATGAGGGAGGGTAAACATAAAATACAAAGATAGCCAAAGTTACCGAGTCATGAAAACAGTAAGAAGTCTGAGCCCTAGAGAAAAAAAATCCACAGTCTTACAAGTGAGCAAGAGTCAGCTAAATTAAGACAAATTACAGGGTAAAACATCAAACATGAGCTGAAATTTTGAAAGGGTCAGGTAGGTGGGTAGGGAAAGGGTTGGCAGGCAGAGAGGCCATTGTCTAAGAGGAAGGGGCGAGGTGAGAGAAGTGCATAGTAGGAGGAAGTAGGGGGGACAGTAGTCCAAGAAGTGCCTTAGAAAAAGGGGGGTGGGGGAGGCTGAGGAAGGGCAGTGGGTGGGGAGGAGGGAGAAGGGGGTAGTGGGATATGTACCTATGTCTCCCCATTGCCACAAAGGGGAAGCAAAAAGCAATACAGAAAACAAATAAGTAAATAATGAATGATTTACTGTTTTTCTATGGCCTACTGTCAGTCTATACCTGGTCTTGGTATAACACTGAGACACATAGGTTCCAAACCAGAGGTATTACAAGCACTAGCTGTACAGAAATCTTATGGACAAACCTGCAGCTGCTCCCAGCATGACATGCCATTCTGAGGACAGTCGCAGGTGGTTATAGGTGAAAAAAATTATAATTTTTCTGAAAGTGCTTAATGGGCCGTACATAAGGGCACCATACAGGAAGGGATAGTGGCATGTCATCATATTGTTAGCAGCACAATCTCAGGGTCTGAGTACCAGGATATTTAGAAAATGCTGGCTGGTATGGAGCGTCTTATAGTTTTTATGAGTATTCAGGTACTAATACATTTTCATGACTATTGTGTCTGCCGGAGGGGGATTGAGGTACCGAAAGCCCGATCTGTGCAGTGGTCACTGCTTTATCTGTGTATGTAGACCTCCTTTAAATATGTGTAGTCTTAAGCCGATAACACACTGGTATCTTCCAGGACATTAGAATGTACATATAGATGCCTAGGCACAAAAACAAAGCCTATGCATGTAAGCTGCCCTCCATTAGTTAGCCACACATTGGAGGCCCTTTGGACCCCCCAGGATTCAGGGAAAGGGCGTGCATCCCTTTCACACCAGATCCCCTGTCAATCTGTGCAGCTACATGGTTGGACAGACCAAGGGAGTGGTCAGGGGGCATTCCCACACTCTGCACTATTCACTAAAATGTGGAGTGCTGTGAGAAGGGGACACAGGCCACAAGAGCAGCAACCCTCCCATTGCTGCTGTGTACCTCCTACATAATATATCCTTCAGCTGCAGTGGTACATTCACCCCCCCCCCAATCATGCTGCCCCAGCCCTCTAGTCAGACAGAAGGCTAAGGACAGCCATGGGGGCATTCACCCATAACACATTTAATTTCAGGACATATGGTGTCCCACAATCCCCTGTTGTGGGTGGAGCAGGGGATTCATGCTGGTGTCAGTATGGGCATCCTATTTGATGCCTACTTGTGTCTGCCAGTTGGACCCCCACTTGACAATGCACCAGAGGATGCAACCATGGACAGGGGGCCTGTGAGATACAGTGGTAGTGAATGCAATGCCATGCATAGCTCATCAAGGGTGCAGCCATGCATGGTCCAGGTGTGTGCCTATACTGCGTACCCAGCCTCCACTGGTGCATAGGCACCATAGTTTTATCTGTTTTAGGAAACAGATTAATTACTGTATAAAATGCTTTTAGTCAAAGTTTTTCACATCATGTGTACTTTATTTAGAAGCAACACCTAGTATTCA
This sequence comes from Neoceratodus forsteri, assembly GCA_016271365.2. Taxonomy (NCBI): domain Eukaryota; kingdom Metazoa; phylum Chordata; order Ceratodontiformes; family Ceratodontidae; genus Neoceratodus; species Neoceratodus forsteri. The sequence continues at coordinate 1,205,775,813 of CM057452.1, forward strand.
AGAGAGCATTAGTTTATTTTACTGGCATTTTTCTCCTACAGCCCCCCGAGTCATATCCCAGTGTCTCCTTCAATCAGTCACCCTCTGCTCTGTTCTGAGCAGGTGACAAGATCTTCCCTCCTTCCACCTTCACTTAACGCCAGCACCAGCAGCACACCATCCATATTCCACCACATCTTATCCCCGCGTCTAGTTACCCAGGAGACTCAGGGGAGACCCACCCCTCTGCTATGGGTTAAGGCTGTGAAGTACTTATCATGCTGGAGAAGCATCCAGGTGACCCTTATTTGATGTAAGTAGTGGATTCGTTCTGTGCATCATTGTCCGCACATGGCAGTCACTTCTTGCCCTTATCCCCATACCTGTTTACTAAGTTGTGGTCAAAATATCGGCTCCTGGCACTGGGCTATAAGGGGGCAGGGTGCAGTGGCCAGAGCCTTTCTTCCTTCCTTCCTTCCTCCATGAGCAAGAGGTGTATAAGTCAGGTACTATCTTTGCCTCAGTTGGTCTGTTCTCTGACATCTAAATGTTGAGCTACCAAGCCAGTGAGAGAAACAATATTAATATTTTCTTTAATGGTATCAGGGATGTCTAGTGTCCATAAAGCAGTATATTCAAAAAAGTTTGCACAGCTAAAATTGGCATGTTAACACTTGGATGTTATTCTGCAAGACTGAAGTTAATCCCTATATTAGCAGCTGCAGTCTGCACAGCGTGAAACAGTTTGGGCAGAAGCACAGAGCCATGCCTGGAGAACATGTTTATGAATGGCAGAGTCATGCATACATGGCACAGTGGCACATTGGAGTACACTAACTACTGTTTGCACAGTGCTAGTCAATGCTTGACATAAGCATGTTTTAACAATGTGCAAATTATACCAAACACTTTTCTGGTGCCCTTTACAAGCCAGTGATGCAACACAGAACCAAAAGTATGGAAGACATACTGTAGAAAAGGAAACATAGACTATATCAGAAGTAAAAAAAAATGGGTCAGATTTTCTAAATGCCAACATGTGGCGCACAGGGCTTTTGTCAGTCTCCATCCGGCAAACTGGATTTTAAGTGCCTTGTGCAACTCATTGCACCTTAGACCACATTTTTGTGGTCTAGCACGCACCACTCCTGGGGGACTTTGTTACAGAACTTGTGCCAAATATTTGGTGTAAGCTGCTGTAAATCATTAAAGCTGTTGAAACTGTACTAGAGATTGGAAAATAGGGTGCTGCTGAGGCAAAGGGGTTTGGTGTACTGCCAAAACCTAAGTCCTGTGGTGCAGTGCTTGATGCAAGCCCTGCACCACCTTTTGAAACTCTGGCTCCATCTGTCCATCCAGGCTGTCCTTTTATACCCTATCAAACCCTAAGTCTTATTGTCTACTGTATTGTATTTACAGCATAGCAGTATGTGGAAACAAATCTCAGGGTTAATGTTCAGAAATGCTTCACACTGAAGTGCAATTTGCATAGATTTTTTTTTTGTAGTATCTGGGAAGGGACTCACATAGCGTAACAAAAATGGATATTCTTCAGAAAGCATGGTCCAAAAAAATTAATTATCTTTGAAGATACAAAATAATTTTTTGAGCATATACTTTTGCTAACAGACTATGAGCCGACTCCAGAAGGACCTCTCGAGCAATACAAGTTGCGCGCCTCCAAGGGCTATGGCAATACAGGGTGTGTCAGGAACCCTGTGCCATATTCTGAAAGAAAGCAGGGTTCCTGCACCACACACCCCATGATTGCTGCAAGTGTGGGACTGCACCAGACTAATGGCTCACTGGCAGCACATGCCACAAGGTTGCGACACACCTTACACTGGGGCCTTGAGGTGTGGCCAGCACTGGTGGTGATAGTTTTGGGGGACACAGGCACTCAGTGGGTATGTACGGGTGGGTGGGGTCATAGGGAGGGTCAGTGTGCCAGCAGAGCAGTTGGGTATTGCTGTGGCTCCCAGCATGGTGCAAATGCCCATGACAAATTGAATTAGGGGCATTTACACCCTCCAGGTGCCACAGCAATCCAGTATATCCCAGCTGCCACACAGATCCTCCCTATACCCATCTGTGTCCCTCCTGCCCATGGATTCCATCAGTAGCCCTCACTTTATGGTGTGCCAGTTGGTCGCAAGGGGCTTAGACCATCTCATGGCAGGTCTAAGTGGAGCCCCTTGCAATGTCAACAGTGGAGCAATTGGAATCAGAATTGTGAGCCCCACCATTGTGTATGCCCCCTTGCAACCTTTCATAACCAGTTGCACGTTGCAAGGGTGGTGGAGTGCCCATTTGGCACAGCAGATTCCCCGTTTGGCACAGGTTGCATTCTGGAATGGGGAATGCTGCAACGTAAGATGGAAGGTGTGACTTGAGACATTGCTCTTTGCTGCAAGCATCTTGCATCTGCTGTAACAGCTTCTGGAATCAGGCCCTATATCTCAATGCTGTAAAGTCCTGGTGGTTCAAAGAGAACTCAAAAATAAAGGGGTGAAAGCTAGATCAGAGTACCCCGCCAGGCAACAAGTATTCACAGATTCCAGCTCCAAAGTCTACGACTCACTCCAAGATTTTTATTTATTTATTTTATTTCAATTGATCAAATATAACCTTTGAGCACAGTGCTCTTTTTCAAAGGTTTTACAACAACAGACAGCAGGACAATACAAAGGTAAGACATTACAAATTGTTTATTCACCAAAAAACATAGGCAATAAGGTAGAGAAATAGCACAGCTTAATTAACTATTCTCCAACAGTTGCAAATACTCATTAAAAAATGGACACCAAAGAACAGCAAAGAACTTACCTAAAAAAACCACAGAGACTGAAAAGTCCAAAAATTAACAATGGTAAGCAGCCAGGGAAATGAGCATTGTCAGCATAGTAGTATGCGGGGCTGGGGGTGGGAGAAGAAGGGGCAAGGATCTTAATGGCCCAGTAAATGTGCAGTAGAGTGCTAGTTGACTAGGTTGTCAACCAAGGCAATAGGGTGAAACAAAGGAGGAGAGCAGGAAGGGAGAATAGATGGAGTTGAGGATACTCAATGTAGGCGGAGGAGAGCTGGAAAGATGAAGTTTTGTCAGACAGGATACTCTGGGAAGGTGGGGGTAGTAGTAGGGGGTGGAAAAGAGGATCCATTGGCCAAAGGGAGCTGTCTACAGTATTACATAGAAACATGGAAACATAGAATTTGATGGCAGATAAGGACCACTTGGCCCACCTAGTCTACCCATTTCCCTACCTAATGCATAGGCTGCAGATCCTAGTTAATCAACAGCCTTCTTCCTCCTCCTACACCCCACTAGAATTGCCTTATGTCTGTCCCATGCATTCTTGAATTCCTCCACTGTTTTTGAGTCCACTACCTCCTCATGAAGGCTGTTCCATGTACCCACAACCCTCTCAGTGAAAAAATACTTCCTCACATTACCTTTGAGCTGTCCCCCCTTTGTCTTCAAATTGTGCTCCCTTGTTCTTGCACATATCTTTTTCTGAAAGATGCTATCATCTTGGACTCTGTTGATTTCCTTGATGTACTTGAAAGTTTCTATCATTAAACATGGAAACATAGAACATAGAAACATAGAATTTGACAGCAGATAAGGACTGCTTGGCCCACCTAGTCTTCCCATTTTCCTACCTAACAGATATGCTGCAGATCATAGTTAAGCAACAGTTTACTTCCTCCTACCCCCCACTAGGACTGCCTTATGTCTGTCCCATGCATTCTTGAATTCCCCTACTGTTCTTGACTCCACTACCGCCTCAGGGAGGCTGTTCCATGCATCCACAACTCTCTCCATGAAAAAATACTTCCTCACATTACCTCTGAGCCGTTTCCCCTCTATCTTCAAATTGTGCCCCCTTGTTCTTGCACATCTCTTTTTCTGAAAGATGCTACCCTCTTGGACTTTGTTAGTTCCTTTGAGGTACTTGAAAGTTTCTATCATGTCCCCTCTCTCCCTTCTTTCCTCAAGGGTATACATATTAAGCTACTTTAGTCTTTCTTCATAAATCTTCTGGTGCAGACCCTGCACCATTTTGGTTGCCTTCTTCTGGACAGCCTCCAGTCTGTCTTTGTCTTTGCGGAGATGGGGTCTCCAGAACTGCACACAGTACTCCAGATGGGGTCTCACCAATTGTCTTTACAGAGGGATAACAACTTCCTGTTTTCTACTATTGATGCCTCTCCCTATGCATCCCAGTATCCCACCAGCCTTCCTTACTGCCTTCTCACATTGCTTGCCCACCTTTAGGTCATCTGATATACAGTAATTAACCCCAGGTCCCTTTCCATTTTTACTGTTGTCAGTATCTCACCCCTCATTGTGTACTCTTCCCAATCTTAATGCAATTAAAAAAGAGGGGGGGGGACCATGACAGGCAAGTACACATCCAGGAGTGAAAGTGGAGAAAAGAAGGCTGTAACAGAAGCAAAATATCAGGTCGTAATACTGCAAGCACAAGATCCAGCTAAAGTGAGGAGTTGCTTCATTTCGGTTTTGAAGGAAGGAAGGCTGTCAAGGTTGAATATATGAGCAGGGACCTCATTTAGCCAAAGAGAATCCCTATGTGTGAAGGATCGTTGACCAAGAGAGGTTCTCCTAAAGGGAACAGTCAGGGGACATCTAGCCATTACCCTTGTTAGGTAACTTGAATCACTTGCTTGCTGTATATCTTTAATGCAGGGAGGGGTTTTCCCAAGGAGTGTTTTTTTGCCCAGTAGGCATATCTGGTACTTTATTCTATTACTCAGGTTCAGCCAATTGGTTTGTTCATAGAGTGTACAAGAGTGTGTTAGGTTGTCAGCACCCAGAGTAAGTCTGCAGGCTTTGTTGAGGGCTGTCACAACCCACTAGAGTGCGGTGTCAGAGGCTGCTCCATAAACTACCAAGCCATAGGGTAGAGGGCATAAAGTGTTGTTTGTGTCTGTGAAGGACACCCAGTTTGGTACTGACTGCTTTGACAACCTTGTCTATATGCTCTGAGAAGGAGAGGGTATCATCGATGATGACCCCAGGTTATTTGAAGAAATGCCTGTTCAAGGGGGCAGCCTTATTATTAACAATGGACAGGACAGGGTACATTTTCATATCCTGGATGACTTGATATCAGCATCATTTCAGTCTTATTATTGAGAAGCAGTTTCTGTGAGCTGAATCAGTTAGACTGCAGCTCTTTTTGCAGTTGATCAGGCTGTGACCTGCTTCTCAGAATAACAGCATCATACTAACATACTAACATATTAAAATGCCAGCAGACTAGTCCTTATGGTCTATCGAGTCTGCTAGGGCTTCAGCCCCCATATTTTTTTCTGTAGCCATCCCCTTGCTCCCTTCCTGCCTGTCTCCACCCCCCTCTCCTATCCCCCCTGGGCAGGCCTTCCCCCTCTTAACACCTTGCATTTACATGTCCCATCCTCTCTTGAACCCGTCCATAGTAGCTACCTGTACAAGCTCCTCAGGCAGTGCATTCCATGGTTCCACCACTCTCTCAGTGAAGTACCTGCTCCTCCTTTTCCCCCTTAGCCTTCCACCCTCAATCTTCCAACTGTGCCCTCTGGTGACTCCTCCCTCCTTCAGCTGAAGGATCCCATCTAGGCTTACCTTATTTACTCCTTTGAGGTACCTGAAAACCTCAATCTTACACTCCCTGTCCCTCCTCTCCTCTAATGAGACCAGGTTGAGCTCCTCCAGATGTTCCTCTTACGTTATATCCCACAGTCCCCAGATCATTCTAGTTGCCCTCCTCTGAACCCTCTCCAGAAGCTGGATGTCCCTCCTATGGTGCAGCCTGCAGAACTACACACAGTACTCCAGGTGCAGTCTAACCAGGCTGGTGTACAGTGGCAAAATCACTTCCCTGCTTCTTGAGGTAATCCTCCTGGTGATACATCCCAGCATCCAATTTGCCCTGACCAAAGCCCTCCTGCACTGCTCTGAATTATTCAAGTTGACATCAACCAGGACTCCCAAGTCTTTTTCCCCTTCCGAAGCCTGCAGCTCCTCCCTTCCAAGGGTGTACATATATTCGGCGTTCCCTCTCCCTAGGTGTAGCACTTTGCACTTAGAGGGGTTAAATTGCAATCTCCAGATGTGTAACCATCTTTCCAGAGTATCCAGATCCCTTTGCAGGACCACCCTCCCTTCCTGTCCATCCACTACTGTCCCCAGTTTAGAGACATCCGCAAAGAAACACATTTAGCAGCCGATATCTACATGGATATCGGAGATGAAAGCATTAAACAGGAGTGGCCCCAGAACCAACCCCTGTGGTACTCCACTAATGACTTCCCTAGAAGATGAGCACCCCCTTCACGACCATTACCCTCTGGGTGTGCTCGGACAGCCAGTTTCCAATCCACCTAATCATCAGCAGTCCAACTCCCATATTTGTTAGTTTCTCCAACAGGCCCCTGTGGGGTGACTGCATCAAATGCCTTCCTGAGGTCCAGGAACAGTACATCCACCAGTCTCCCCTGGTTGAGTACTGATGTCACCCACTGGTAGAACTCCACAAGGTTAGTCTGAAACAAACTACCTGTAACAAACCCATGCTGCCAGTCATCTATATATCCCTTCACATCTGCATTCATCTGCATACAGAAATATTTTGCTGATGCAGTCTTCTGGTAAGTTGTTCAAAAACAAACTGAAAAGTAAAGGGCCCAAGATGGATCCTTGTGGGACCCCAAGCATGAGTTACCTGGCGGTGGAGGTTGTCGTCCCTATTTTGACTCTCTGGAACCTGTAAGAAAGGTAATCCTTGAACCAGTGGATGGTTTCCATGGCCAGCCAAAGGGACAAAAGCTGCTTGAGCAGGACAGGATGGTTAACTGTGTCAAATGCCTTAATGAGATCTATAAATATAGATCCCATTAATTTGCTATCGTCCATAGCCTTATGCACATATGGGCCTTATACATGAATGATGAAGATGGGTTATGTGATATGTAAACCGAGTGCATAGCCCACCCACACCTATCAGGGCACACTACACCCCCCGCTTGCCATTCAGGATCCCAGTACACCCGCCCATGTGCCGGCACACTGGCCGAACATGCAGCTCAATGTGGGGGTGGACTGGGAATAGGCACAGGATGTGTGTTATCACTCCACACCATGCATGATGGCATGGGTGCCTTACACGAGGGTCAATGGCTATGCCTTCTGAAGGCATGCATAACTGTTATGCACCCCCCGGATGCTGCTGCTGGTTGCAGAGAAGATGGCAGGGTTCAATGAACCACTCACTGTGGTCACCCCTGTTGGTGGGTCACATTTGGGAGGGTGGGGAACTAGCAGATGGAGTCCCCCACACCTTGGACCTCTGTCCATGTATGCGCCCATTGGAAACATGGCAACTGATGAGCACAAGGAAACCAGTACAGGTCCCAGTCCAGGCAGCCGAATGACTGCCCAGCCAGGTCTGCAGGCCTGCACCGGACTGTCCCTGCATAGCTGTGAACCAGGGGGGGCCACGTAACAGATCCAGGTGGGGACTGCTGTTCATGAAAGTGGTCCCTGCATGGATCTCCAGCAGATGTGGAGCTGCACAGGGATACGTACAATTTTTTGTATATCCCCCCACTTTGTGAATAGGTACCATAATGAGCAAATTCAACCAGGATAGTAGCAGTTCTATGGCTCTTTTGAAAGCCATGCTGCTCTGGACATAGCAAATCATACTTCTGAAGGTACTCCAAGCTCTGATCATCTACGATTCTCTCAAGCACTTTTGAGAGGGGAGAAATTATTGAGATAGGTCAGTAATCGGCAATGCTGGAACGGTTGGCACTTTTATGTACTGGGATTATCAGTGCCAGCTTCCAGACAGATGGAAATGTTGCCAAGGCAAGAGATCTATTGAAGATTTCGGTAATGGAGACTATGACTACATTAAGTGAGGTTGCCACTGCTTCATGTCAATATTATCAATGCCAAGCCTTGTTTTACCAAGGACCTTTTGTACATATGTTCTGGCCTCCTTTACAGTGAAATGTTTAAAATAGAGGTGGGTTGATTGGGATGGGATCTCTGCGTTAGCAGGGATGGGTTAGCAGAGCTGAGGTAGCCTGGGGGGAGAATAGAGCTAAGATCTGAGAATGTTGAGTTAAAGGAGTCTCTGATTGTGTGGGGATCCAAAGTAGGGATACCATTTAAGTTTAGCATCATAGGGTGTTTCCTATCTTCTTTCCCAAGTAGGTCTTTGATGTTCTTCCAGCATCTTTTTTCATTTCCCCAGTTCCTGTTCCTCTGTTCTTTATAATATTTTGCTTTAGCAAGCATAGATAGGTGAGTACACCTATTTCTATTGTAGCTGCCCTGTAATTCTGTAAGTCAGCATCATTGCAAGAGTTCCTCGCCTTGCACCAAAGATTGACCCTGGTCCTCATCTGTTCAAGGAGGTCCTGAGTAATCCACACTTTAGTTGTTCCTCTGAGTTTTCTTTTCCTCACCGGGGCATAGATGTCACAGATTTCATTAAACTTTTCAGAGAAGTATTTCATAGATAGGTCTATATCCTGTAACTCATCAATAGGGGATCAATTGACCTGGGATTGGGCTGCTCCTTTCTGGTAAAACATGGAATCCAGATCAAGGACTCTTCCAATCCTCCCAGCATCATGAGGACAGCAAGCCTTGCCTGGCAACATGTGGGAGCATCCTCGCACAAACGTTCTTACCTTGATCCAGTGCCATGGGCCCATCTCAAAGCTGGGAGGATAAAAACAGCAGCAGAAAAATCATCAGCGAGACCCAGCCCAGAGAAGACTCCCTAGCATGAAACCACACAGAGTAACAACACCTGACTTGTTTACAAGGCTTGGGTCTTACCATCTAGCACAACATTGCCTGATTGACTTTTACTCTTAAGTTTTTGACATTTACTTCATAAACTTCTGGATGGTAGTTCTCTTTATTCTTATATCACATTACCTTGGGACAATTTTATCTTAACTATGATACTTAGGGGCACGGATGTTACAATGGTGGGATAGAAGCTCAGAGTGCCTAGCCATTTGGGGACTGGATTGGGGGGGGAAGAGAGTTGTAGACAGTGGTGATGACCCATCTGGATTACAGATTTTCTTATTAGTGAACTGAGGGCTTGCTTGTTGTTCTCTTCTGGGAGCAGAACCTCCAATTGGAGTTAGTGGTTCATGGGGGGGGGGTGTCCTGGTCTCCACCCACAACTGTTAAGACATCCCACTAGTAATGCCATGGGAGGATTGTTTGGGGAGGTTCCCCTGTACACTGAGTCTCTTGTTTGGTTCAGGGGTGCTTGCTTTTGGGCAATGGACAATACCTAAAATTCCTAAAGAAACAGCCTGTGGTCACAGGTAATGGCAGAAGAGGGGAATGAAGATTGCAAGGCATGGTTCTCTCGCAGAGCTAGTTTAAATTATGCTGGTGGCGACAGGTTATTTTTTCCTGGGTGTGATGGCCCCTTCTTCCTGCACCAGAAGTGATGAGGAATTGCTTACACAGAAGCCCCATTTTAGTTCTTGAGCAGACCGGTGGGTTTCATGTGATAACAGCAATTGCTAAAAGGTGGTCGCCGTTTGGGTGAGTGTACATCACTGAAAATCAGTTCTGACAATGTACACTCATGGTGAACATCAAGATGGCACTGGAGACTTGGGTATTCTTTTTTTTATGTGGGGGCTGCACCCACACCTCCCCTTGGAGGGCTTCACCCCCTTCACCCCACTACTAAATGATTCGCAACTCCAGGAGGCTGCATGTCGAGGGGGGGGTGAAAAGGTAAAAAAAAAAAAAACAACCCTGCACAAAAACCACAAATGTGCCCAGAACCAAACCTGGCACCCTCCCAACCCCAGCCTGCCACCAACCCAACACACCACACAGCCAGCTCGGCAGCCTACCACCACACTACACCCCACAAACCCTCCCTCCCCTTCCGCCCATCACATAGCGTGGTCCCTCCCCACCCCCGTGCATGTATACATAGCAACATCCTGTTGCTATATTAGCCGAACCCCCTATCTGGTCACTCTCTCTTCCTGGTAGCCCTGCACATAGGCACTGTGATTGAGTCACCCTTTTTGAAAGCGCTCATTTGCAGTTGCCATCATCACAGGCTACAATCCGGTGGACCATGAAGCTAACTGTACAGTCCTATCAGCTTTGCAGGGCGATCAGAGAAACGTCTGTGTAGAGGGGAGGGCAGCTATTTAAACTCTTAGTGCAAGTTCATGCATACTCGATACTGGTGACTGTTTGGTACTAAAATCCTGCAGTTTTTACATTACCTTACATTCCATCACCCATCCCCTGTGAGCAGCAGACATAGGACATCAGTATTTTGTTTTAGTGACCTTTCCATAAGCCAGCAGTGTGTGATTACCAAAAAAAGGAAAAAAATAGGGCAAGCAAATTAATTTTTAATAAGGTAGTTGGCTAGTTACAGTGGTCAGCCAGATGAACTTGCAGACACACGGTTGGTTAGGCTTGTGCAGTCCTCACTTCCCGGCCTAGTTCAGTGCTTAGCCTGCACATGCCTCACACACTAACTTGAAGCAAGTAAAGCAGCTTAACAAGGCTAGAGGTACTCACTTGGAGTCTGTCCTCTCCTTTTTTTAACTATTTTATTTAGATGGTAACTAGTCTGGTGCAACTTAGACAAGTCTGGACTCCTTGACCGCACAACACCTGACCCATGACCCAGCAAAACTGTGCAACCTTACTTGGCTGGCTTGGCTGTTTTCAGATTCCCTCCTCAAACGCTGTCTGCCTCAAGACCACAACACAACAACTTCTGACCTGCACCTTCACAGTGACCCACAGCAAAACCATCCAACTTGTTGGCTGGCCATGGGGCTCTTTTATGACTCCCTCCTCAAATGTCATCTGCCTTGCTAACACTCTGCTGGCTGTCTCTGACTCACTCAGTCTCTTGCTGCCACTCACAAAAAGTGATTTACAGCTGCTGTACCTATATGCACATGCACTCACTGCACTAATCGGCCATTCTGGTGCCAAAAGGACTGGTGACTGTTACAGTATGCATGGGGAGCAATAGAGGGCTGTGGGGGGGGCACACGACTGTAACTTGCAATGCTGCTGCACGGTGGACAAATCTTCAACCCCCCCCCCCACAAAAGACACATAATTTGGCCATGTAAGTTTCACAGTCTGTATTAATGTCAGGAAAAAAACATAATAAACAGAACAGAGCTTTGTTTCACAGTGCCCCCCATATCATGATGTCCTGGGCAGACACCTAGTTTGATTATCCTTAAGTCCAGCCCTGCACAGTGGCATAGGGGTTAAAGTAGTCTGCAGTTATCACAATATACAGAAAAGTAGAACAAAGGTATAACTGTATGGTTGCCATTTTTTGTTGTACACCTCAGTTTTGGGTATTGCCATTTGGCCAAGGTATTCAAAGCTAGTATGATTTGTTAAGTACTTCTGCCAATATAGGAGAGATAGTGCTTGGAATTTTCTCCATTTCATGAGGATTATGCATTTAGTCTCCAACACTGCAGTGGCCAGACAGATTTGTATGGCACAGAAATGTAGGGAATCATCAATGTGTCTCCCAGGAGGAGGAGAAGCCTGGGGGTGGGCAGAATATGGGCACATAAAAGTTTAGAGTACTCTTACAACACACCTGACCAGAAATAGGAAAGCACAGGGCAGTTACACAAGATATGAGCATGTGTGTCCCATCTGCATTGAATCTCCAGCAGGGGAATGAGGATCCTAGGTGATAGGTTTAAATGCTTCATTGGCAAGCTTTTAAACTAGCCAAGGGGGGAGGCACTGGAAAGGAGAAGGGAAATCCTAGCCCCCCCCAAATAATCACAGTAGTAAGTGCAGCAATCACCAACATAGAGGTGTCGATAGGGAGAAGGGCAGGGGTCAATGGAGAAAGTGACAAACGCAAGAAGGACAGGGATGGGGCAAAAGGGAGTAAGGCAATCAGGAAATGAAGGGTAATGAGTACCAATGCCCATAGTCTGGGCAACAAGCTCCCTGAGCTGGTGGTCTTGATGGAAGAGGGATGCCTGGATATCGTAGCAGTCACAGAAACATGGTGCACAGAGTACCATGACTGGGATGTTAACATATCAGGGTACATAACCTACAGGAGAGACAGGCAGGGGAGAAGAGGGGGAAGAGTAGCTATCTATGTAAAGGAAGGGATAAAAGCAACTGAACAAAAGAGCAAGCAGGGAGGAGAGGAGGCACTGTGGGTCACCTTGGAGACTGGAAAGGGCACCACAATCCGCACAGAGGTTGCGTACAGACCCCAATGTTAGGGGGAGGGAATGGACAGGGATATGATAGAAGGCATTCTTAGAATGGCAAAGCAAGGGAAGATACTGTTGATGGGAGACCTGCATATGCCAGATGTTAACTGGAGCACATTTTCTGCAGCCACATCCAAGAGCAGGGCCATTCTTGATGCCCTACAGGTGGCAGGCCTTAGACAGCTAGTTTCGGAACCCACTCATGAGGGAGCAATCTTAGACCTCATACTCTCAAACAGGGGCAGTGAGAGGATCTCAGATCTAGAAGTGGGTTGCCATCTGGGAACAAGTGACCATCAAACAGTGTGGTTGACGTTAAACTCAGCTACAGAGTCAAGCCATACAAAAGTGAGGGTACTGGACTTTAGGAGGGCTGGCTTTGGCAAGATGGGAGAGTGCCTCAGAAAAGCACTAGCAAACAGACTAGAAGGAGGTGTGGAGCAACAATGGGAAATCATCAAAACTGCCATCACAGAGGCAACAAGCCTTTGTGCAAAGCAAATAAACAAATCAAAATGAAAGAAAAAGCCACTATGGTTCTCAAAAGAAGTGGCTGTGAAAGTCAGGGAGAAAAAGATAGCATTCCGGAAGTATAAGGAAACACAGAAGGAGCAGGACAGACAGCTGTACCAGTTAAGGCAGAAGGAAGCAGGGAGGGAAGTCAGAATAGCAAAGGCCCAAACTGAGGAAAAGATAGCCAACTCAGTTAAGAAGGGGGATAAAACCTTTTATAGGTACATCAGCGAGCGTAGAAAGACAAAGGAGGGATGGTGAGGCTGAATAGAATGAGCAGGTGGGTGGGCAGGGGACAGTGAAAAGCAGGGATACTGAATGAATATTTCTGCTCAGTATTCACAAAAGAGGAGGGAAGTGCCTAATCCAATTAACAGAAGCACTCTTGATGGGGGTCGATCCCAGTCCTTTCACAGAAGAAAGGGTTCTGCAAGAACTCCTAAAACTGAAGATGGACAAAGCAATGGGTCCTGATGGAATTCACCCCAGAATTCTAAAAGAATTAAGGAGGAACTAGTGAAACCACTGGCTACCCTTTTAATAAATCATGGGAGGATGGTGTGGTACCCGAGGACTGGAGGAAGGCGGATGTGATTCCCCTTCACAAAAGTGGGACCAAGACAGAGGCAGGAAACTACAGACCTGTCAGTCTGACCTCTGTGATAGGGAAAGTGATGGAGTCACTTCTGAAGGAAAGAATAGTTGAGTACCTAGAGGCCAGTGGAGCACAGGACCCAAGGCAGCATGGGTTCACAGCGGGAAGGTCATGTCAGACGAATCTAATAGATTTCTTTGACTGGGTGACCAAAGTAGTAGACCAGGGAGGGGCTGTGGACATGGCCTACCTAGACTTTAGCAAGGCATTTGACACAGTCCCACACAAAAGACTAATAGTCAAATTAACCAGCCTGGGAGTGGGTCCCAGGGTGGTAGCCTGGGTAAAACATTGGCTGCAGAACAGGACACAGAAGGTAATTGTAAATGGAGTCCACTCTGAAGAAAGAGGGGTTACTAGTGGGGTACCACAGGGTTCAGTATTGGGTCCAGTCCTTTTATTGTCTTCATCAGTGACATTGCAGAGGGACTGAAGGAAAAGTATGCCTTTTGCAGATGACACAAAGGTCTGCAACAGGGTTGATACACAAGAAGGCGTGGAAAGGATGAAAAGGGACTTGGCAAGGTTGGAGGAATGTTCAGAAGTATGGCAGCTAGGATTCAATGCAAAGAAGTGCAAAATAATGCACCTGGGAAACAAGAACCCAGGGGAAGAATACACAATGGGTGGGAGGTAGTAACAACAACAAAAAAGGAAAGGGACCTGGGGTAATCATATCAGATGACCTTAAGGTTAGCAAGCAATGTGAGAAGGCAGTAGGGAGGGCTGGGGGTATACTGGGAAGTATAGGGAGAGGCATCAGCAGCAGAAAACAGGAAGTTGTTATCCCTCTGTACAGACAGTTGGTGAGACCCCATCTGGAGTACTGTGTCCAGTTCTGGAGACCCCATCTCCATAAGGACATAGACAGGATAGAGGTAGTCAGAGGAGGCAACTAAAATGGTGCAGGGTCTGGAGAAGCTGTATAAGGAGAGACTAGAGGAGCCTAATATGTATGCCATTGAGGAAAGAAGGGAGAGGGGGGACATGATAGAAACTTTTAAGTACCTCAGTGGAATCAACAAAGTCCAAGAGGGTAGCATCTTTTAGAAAAAGAGGTGTGCAAGAACAAGGGGACACAATTTAAAGATAGAAGGAGGGCGGTTCAGGGGCAATGTGAGGAAGTATTATTGTACAGAGAGGGTAGTGGATGCATGGAACAGCCTTCCTGAGGAGGTTGTGTGGTCTAAAACTGTGGGAGAATTTAAGAATGCATGGGACAGACATAAGGCAATTCTTGTGGGGGGTAGGAAGAAATAGGCTGTTGGTTAACTAGGCTCTTCGGCCTATCCTGTAGGTAGGAAAATGGGCAGACTAGATGGGCCAAGCGGTCCTTATCTGCCGTCAAAGTCTATGTTTCTATGTTTCTACATATGGTACCATTCCCAAGATTTATAACACATTGGGAGTGCAATATCATCTACAGTATGGGGGATTTTGTTCTGTCTAAGACAGATCTCACGTCACATCAGGCTACAGTATATGTGCCATCTATAACTATATGGTCCAGAGATCTTTTGACAGCGGTGGCCAAGTTTAGTCTCTCAGGCAAGTCTGACTAGCTCTATGGGGAGGAGTCCATAACACCATACATGCACCCAGTCATATTTCTTGAATTGATCTTCCAGTGCTTAAGTAATTCAGAAAGTTAAGAATATTGGGCCTGGTTATCCTTTTCTGGGATTGATTGAACTGCCCCTTGTACTAAAGTTTTGAAAATACAGTATTATGAAGGTGCTAGCACATTGTCTGAAAGAAACACAGTAACATAGACAATGTCACCAGAAAAAAGACCATTGGTCCATCCTGTCTGCCCAGTTTTGCCCTACCTTTCCCCATGACCTATTGACTAGACATGATTTTCTCCCTTGCCTCCCTCTTCTTGCCTTACTGCTAACCAGAATAACTATTAAGCCAATTACTCTTTTCCAGCCATGCTTAAACAATTAATGGTTTTATGCCTTCCACTTCTGCTGAAAGTAGACCCAGTAAAGTTTAAACATCACAGGTGAAGTTGTAGCCAACTGAACCACTACACACGTGAAAAAATTTTTTGCATAGTGGCCACTTCATGAGTTGTTGTAGTTGCACAAATTATACTAAGCAAATTGATGCACTTCATAACAAACCATTGCTACAAAGTGGCAAATTGTGGAAATTCCAGTAGGTTGATTTTTTTCAACACAAGGTGTGAAGTTCACCATGTGGGTGTGCAAGTTTTACACTGCCCGTAGAAAAATACTACGTGAATTGACACACTTTACAGCAAACTCTGTCAAATGTGTAGTTTAAAATCTTTGCACAGACCTAGCTGGTAGGCAGTTCCATGGCTCAACCACTCTTTCATAAACGTCAAAGTTTTCTGCATCCCTCCTGTATCATCACCCCCCCACCAGCTTCCTTGCATGTTCCCTTGGTTTTGAACTGCCATTTCTGTTAAATAGTTTCTCACAGTTTACCTTGATTATTCCTTTCAGGAACTTCAATGTATCAGTCATTTCACTTCTCTCCGTTTTGGCCTCCACGAAGCACATTTACAGTGCCCTGAGCCAATCCTTATAGAATCTTCCCTTTTGATGCTTAATCACTTTGGTTATTCTACACTGCACCATCTCCAGACTGTTTCTGTCTTTCTTCAGTTGAGACTTCAGAACTGGGCACAGTATTCCAGATGGGTCTTTCTACTAAAACCCTTTACAAAACACTTTACCATTCTGATTGTCTTACTGTAGACCTTGTTGCATTAGGTAGTTTGCTTTAAGGAGTCACTAATGATGTCCCTGGGTTCCTTTCATCCGAAGTAGTGGACAACTTAACCCCTCACATCCAGTATCCCTCCTTGGAGTTCTTGTACCCTATTTGCATCACCTTGCACTTTTTGGCACTGAATTTTAAATACCAGACCATGGACCACCTCTCTAACCTTTGCAGGTCCCTCTGAAATGCCCTTACTCCTCCTCGATATCTACCCTGCCACAGAGCTTAGTGTCATGTGTGGAGAGACATCTTGCTCTGTATTCCTTCTGCTATTTTGGTGATGAACTTATTCAGAAAGACTGGACCCAGGATGTAACCCTGCGGCACCCCACTCATGACTTCATGTCCCCTCGATTTGACCCTATGTACCACCACCCTCTGTTGTCTCCACATTACAAGCTACCAAAACAGCTGATTGGGTGGTGTCCCCATGGTGTTGACTTCTCTGTCAGCCTCTTACAGTCCCCAGGAAGCTGATAGAAAGCCACTACCTGCCATCCAGTGTGCCTTCCTGGTGAAGCATTTCAATAAATAAACAGAAAGTCAAGCAAGGGTGCCCAGTCCCAATCCCCCTGTTGGCATGCACCCTACCCGGTTCACCAACGGGGTAGCCCAGTCCCTGTTGGCTTGATGCTCCCCCATTTGTTGTGTGCTGAGGGGTGCCCAATCCCCCTTGGCTAATGCACACTCCCCCCCAAGCACAAGCACATTGTATGGCCTACAGGGTGTCCAAACCCTGTCGGCTCCAGCACCCCCTCAAAAAAGAAGCACCCAGGTGAGCCAGCATGCTGGGAGCCCACCCCAGCATGCCAAAAAGCATCCCACATCATCTATTTATTTGTAAAACCTGTAGAAACAGAAAATGGTTACTTGTGGTCTTTCGTACCCCCCTCCCCAACCTGCATCCACCCACTGCACACCTACATTCCCACACACACCCCTCACTCCACACTTGCCTCCGGAGCCCAGTGTGATGATCTTCGGTGGACCGGGAACACGTCTGCACTCTTCAAAGCCGACTGTGAACTGAAGAAATGCAGATAAGCTGTACGATGGCATACATTTTTTTTTTATTAATTTGTTGCATATCTTGGCCACTTCTGGGAATTTTTTCACCAGATTTTCAACATGGGGTTCTTGGGACTCCACGCCATCAACTCAGCCACTGTCATTTTGTTATTTGGTCCCGAAAGGCCATTTCATGGTCACTGCACGGAACCACGTTTCTGGACTGATTAATGAAATGACAGTATTACAGTTCATGAGGTAGGCTCCCAGACATCCTATGTTGAAAATTTGGTGAACAAATTCCCAAAAATGACTGTTTTATGAGCACACATTGCACAGTTCCTACGCACGCTCATAACTTTGAGCATTTTTAATATTTTCACTCCAGATTTTCAACATTGCCATTTTACCTCACCTTCTTATGAACAGTATAGATGTCATTTTTCATGTCTTGCCTGAAATGTGTTTTCACACATGTAGTACACAATTGCACGGTCAGTGTGCAAAATCAATGTTCAGGACAGATTAAGAATGTCACAGTGACACTGTTCATGAGGTAGGCCCCCAAAAATCCTATGTTGAAAATTTGGTGAAAAAATTCCCCAAAATGACTTGTTTTACGAGAATGCATTACGCTGTTCCTATGCACATTCTAACTTTGAGCATTTTTAATATTTTTACTTCAGATTTTCAGCATTGTCATTTTACCACACCTCCTTATGAACAGTACAATTGTCATTTTTCACATCTCAGCTGAAATGTGTTTTCACACATGTATTGCACAGTGGCATGGTCGGTGTTCGAAATCAATGTTCAGAACAGATTAAGAAAATCACAGTGACACTGTTCATGAGCAGAGGTCTTAAACTGGCTATGTTGAAAATTTGGTGATGTCCATAAAATGACTGTTTTAGGGGCTTGCATCGTGCAATTTCCACGCACCCTCGTAAGTTCACAAATTTGTAATCTTTTCAGTCCGCATTTTCAAAATTGCCATTTTTCTACATCTCCTTATGAAGAGTACAGCTGTCATTTTTCACACCCTGGCCGAAATGTGTTTTTGCACTTCCGCTACAGAATAATATGGTTGCTGTGGGAAATCAGTGGTCAGAATAGATTGAGAAAATCAGTGTGACACTGTTCATGAGTGGAGGACCCAAAATGCTTATGCTGAAAATCTGCTGTAAAAAAAACCAAAACAAATTACATTACGTGTGTGCGTTGTGCAGTTTCTACGCACACTCATGACTTCACCAATTTTTTTATATTTTTGCTCCAGATTTTGAACATTGCCAATTTTTACACCTGCGCATGAACAGTACAACTGTCATTTTTCATATCCTGTTTGAAATGTGTTTTCGCACCTGTGGTGCCAAATGGAGCAGTCGCTATGCAAAATCACCTTTCAGCTAATGAGCTGATAGTGTTACAGTTCATGC
The DNA here is from genome assembly GCA_016271365.2 of Neoceratodus forsteri. Classification (NCBI taxonomy): domain Eukaryota; kingdom Metazoa; phylum Chordata; order Ceratodontiformes; family Ceratodontidae; genus Neoceratodus; species Neoceratodus forsteri. Next base: position 1,205,794,467 of record CM057452.1, read on the forward strand.
AGTGGGATCACAAAAATCCCACATTGAAAACTTGGAGTAAAAATACCAAGAAAAGCCCAGGGTGTTAGGGTTTTCAACCATAATGCCCTACCCTGTAGGGACTGACAGGTGTCAGGGGTGTGACTTGGGATTGTCAACAGTAATGCTCATGCCATTCAACCGCAACCCTGCAGCCAGTGGCAGGCATCAAGGTGTGCCTTGGACCCTTTGGCCCCAGAGTTCACCCCATTCTCCTATACTGCACCCATTTCAATGTATTTCCTCATGGAATGAGGTGAGCGTAAAGCCTAATCACTTCAAAACACACCTCAAAACTTGTAAGTGTCTGCAGGGTAGGGTGAGGTGAAATGTCGTGACAGCTATGGGCGATGACCCAAAGGCCCACCCCAATGCCTGTCCCTCTCTGCAGGGTGGGGGTGGAGTTAGCACCAGTTCAATACTTCACTGCCATTCCTGCTTCATACTGCATCTGTCTAACTCCTGCACTTCCACTACAAATGACAGCAAGCAACACTTGGCATTGACAAATGCTTGTTAAAGCTGAAGTAAAGTAGATCTATTGCTTGTCCTTTATCCACCACCCTTGTTACACAGTCAAAGAATACTATTTAGTTGGTCTGAGACGATGTCCCCACTAAGAACACATGGTGCTCACTATCCTGGATTTCATTATCTCCAGGTAGTCCACGAGGTCCTCTTTGAATTGGATCTTCATTTGATTACCTAGAATAGAGGTATGAAAGATAGGCCTGCAGTTCCCTGGTTCTTCTCAGTCCCTTCCCTTGTGAATCATTGCTACATCCCCTATCCTCCTGTCTCTCAGATCCACCCCTGACTACTGTGAACCATTGACTAGCCCTGTCAGGGGCTCAGCCAGTTTGAATGCCAATTCCCTTAGCACCCTGGGAACAACCAATCCAGCCCTGAAGCCTTATCTATTTTCACACACTCCACCCACTATTTCCTAGTTGGTAGTTACCGTGTTGAGAATGGCAGCCTATCTTGTGTGTTCCCTGACCAGCTGCATTAGTAGGCAGTCCTGGAATGTATCTAGCATGGCCCAAACTTCTGGTGCTCTTAGCTGATGGAATATCCCAATCAATTGCTGGTAGATTGAGATCCTCCAAAACCACTACCTTACCCTTTGTGGCCCCTTCTTAATTTCTGCCACTAGTTTCCTACAGGCTCATCCCCCTGTCTTTGTGGTCTATGAACTACTCCCATGTGTAACCTCTTTCCCCAATGAGTTTGTGAGCAATACCCAGAGTTATTCTGTTTCCCCATTTACTCTACTAATGGACCCAATAGGAGAGGTTAGATGATCACTTGTACTCATGTATACCAGCATCCTAAGCTCCACCTTCCCCATCTCAACCATGCTCCCTATCCTTTCCCTATCATGGAGGGCTGATGCACCCGAAAGGCATCTGACAACCCCCAACCCCTTCCCCTACCTAACCACCTTCTCCACCCCTCTAATCATAGAGTTACCTAGTACCTGCACCTGGGTGCCACCAGGTCATTGTTTCTACCCTGCTCAAATGGCTCAGAGCCCCCCCCAGCCACCCTGCCCAACTGACTCAGAGACCCCCCCCTGCAGGAGTCAGGTTCCTGCATCTCCTGCAGTGATGCAAAATGATTTGCAGTTGAGATTTGGTGAGTTTGGACAAATTTCTGGTAACTACATCTGCTAACCCTTCCCACCAACCTCCAGTCCCCCAAGCCAGTTGGCTTCTTGTGTGGGGTATATCTGTGGGTACCAGCTTAGCGGATGACACAGCATAGATATCTCTTCCTACTGTATGCTTGCTACAAGCTGTGCCTAGAGCTCTACAAATCTCCAACATATGCGGCAGTGTCTCATGCTCCAGAGTGTAACCCAGGAGATTAGCACCTCACAGTCCCTGCAACAAATTATCTCCCCTCTGGTCCTGTGCTCTATACTGTCTATTGTTACCCCTCCTTCAATATCTAATACCTCTACTACAATATAATTTCCCCTGCCCTGCTCTAATCCTGCCTGCCTTAATCCCTTTCAGCTGCTCCCTTTAAGAAGATACCGTAGGTAGGGTGTTGTCTGAATTATAGTTACACTATGACACAGTTACACAATAGCACTCTTACTAATTGCAATATTTGGCTACCCAAGACAGGGTATTTCTAGAATCTCTTACACATCCTGCATTGCAACTTAGAATTGTGCTATCAGATACCTCTAATTTTTGTACCAGATACCTGTAACATTCGGAGTCACCTGCAGTCTTGTGATCTTCCTGTAGAAGCCCTACAGATGCCTCTTAGGCAGATAGCTCACTCCTGCTCTGGGGCACTTGTGTGATAGGATTCCCACACAATGGAAGACTGCCTCTTCACCTCTTCCTGGATGTTCCTGTCCTGTCTCCTGATTTCGCTACTGATGCCAATTACTTGATCAGTACCCAGTAATATGATAGCTACTTAGCACTCCTGGTTATAATCTCCTAGTTGCCTCATTCAGCTGCCTACTTACTCAGTCTGGTCAGGGGTGGGAGCCACATTAATTTTGACACTTCACTCAGGAGCCACACCAGACATGCATGACAAAATTTTGCAATGAAATGACCCATCAACACAAAAATAATGTAAAAAGCCAATGTTTGCAAATAAATACACACAAAATACATATTAAAAACAAGTTCTTTAACAGCAGAGCCTGCAAGACATTTAATACATCATATATCATGTGTACTGAGATCAATATAATTTATGCCCCCCCAAATAAAATGAATACCAGTTGTTGACAAAAGTTTGTATGTGTTCCCTTCAAGTTTTTTTGATTTCCTTATTTATTTTGAGACTCTTTTTTAGATGTTTTGATTAAGAATAAAATACAGCTGTTACTAAGCCTTTTCTATTCATCCATACATTCTTTGTTGTCCGTTGTCTTCAGGTATTTTTCTATTTTGCCAGTATTTCCTTAATAGAGTAGCATGCATGTTATAGCATATTTTTTCCTTTTCAAAATTTCTATATATCAGAAATCATCATTCACTTTATTAGTCCCATCATTTCCTGTAAAAAAAATTATGGTAGCCCTCAATAGGGTCTATAAAAAAGTTTTAAAATGTTTTTAAAAGAGGTTGTGCCTGCAGTTTGCTCACTTTCGCTGTCTTCCTTCACCAAGTTACCACAGCAGCAGCAACCAGTACACTGGGAGGGAATAGAGGGAATCGACGTAGGCAGAAATCGCAACAGGGCAGACCATAGAGCGAAGAGTGTAACAATATTACAGTGGAGGCAGAGGCAAAATGGAGTAAAAATAGGTGGGCAAAAATAAAAAAATTAAACACCTACTTAAGCTGGGAATTCCATCACAGGCAAAATGTGCACCTTCTCTGGCTGCAAACTGACAGTTGTTACGAGCGTAATAAAGATAATTAAAAACACCCGCTTAGTTTTATCACACCGTCTTTCATAGCGCTAAATGGGTATTGTCAATTCCAATGTATGTCAGAAAGCAGAAAAGCGCCAGCCATCAGGCAGCATGTTAAGAGACACAGTTACATGCACAGTATTAGCAGAGCTAATGAGCCACATTGAGGGTGTTAATGAGTCGCATGTGGCCCCCAAGCTCCGGTGTGAGTACCACTGCTCTAAAAGAAGACGACTGCTTCACTTTCTGCGTAACCCCAACCCATCAACTGACAGCAATCCACCAGCTAATTGCTGGGACAAGTTCTACCTTCTTTCCCTTTGAACTCAGGACAGCACATTGTTAACAGTGCCTTTAATGCCCTAACTGAAGGTCACCATTTAAGTTGAAGACACTACACCTTTAATATACAGTACTGCAGTAACTAGTTACCCTTCCTAGTTACAGTCTCCTAGCTGCCTCAATCAGCTGCCTACTTGCTCCAAGAGCAAACTCACAGTTTACCTAAAATGAAGTCTAAATGCAGACAACTACTTCACTTCCACTTCAGCACAACTCTCCATTTAATAGCCATCTTCCCAGCTAATTTCAGGGATACATTTCAGCTGCTTTCCCCAAAACTCAAGACAGCACACAGTTAACTGTGCCTCTATGCCCTGACTGAAGGTTCTAATTTAACTTGCAGACCCTTCACTTTTCTTTTTTTATTCCATTTGTTTCTCTGCCCGCCATCCCCAGTACCGGTGGCATCCCTCCAGCCCTGTCAGTAACCTGTCTCATGGACTTATGGGTTAATCACTACTTTCACAGAACCATATCAGTGGGTGGCCTGCCACCAAGGGTTGTGTGGGGCCTGCAGGGACAGCTGAGTGAGCTGGGGCTGTATCCTTCTCTTTTTTCCCAGTGCATCTATATGAGAAGCATTTATGCACATGCATTTTGGCATACTTGCCTTCTACGTCACCACACCCCCAGCATCTGCTGGTCCCACCGGCAGTACCACCAAGGCCACTGCCAGTTGATAGGCAAGTGTTAGGACTCAGAATCCCCCTTTCCTTGGGGGGGGTTGCCTTAAGATGCTTAATCCTCCCTCACCTTGTCGGTCCCTGAGCTTTCCAACTGCATCCCCAAAACCAGGTGTGGCAGGAGGCAAGACACCAATGTTTCAACCCTTCACACTACTGGGCAGGCATGACCCTACATTTCTACTAAGGTATCTTTTACCCCTCCTGGTTATAGTCTCCCAGCTGCCTTATCCAGCTGCCTATTAATCAGTTAAGAGTACTGTATATTAAAACACAGTATTCCCCATCAAGCTACTGCTGCAGAAATCTACAGTATCATTAGGAGTTATTTGGTAATAGAAAAATATAGACAGAAGCCTTATACTCCATCTCACTATAGCAGGTTAAAATATAAAACAGCATAGGCATAGGAACGTGGCTCATTGGCAGACAACTTGACTTTGGTAGCTGTGCATGCCCAAACACTTCAATATAAAACCTGGAATCTAAAGACTCCAATTCAGTTTGGGGTAAGATTTAAAGAGCAGCTGATGCCTCTGGGAAAACTTTGGAAAACACAATATTTAGGCATAATTCAGCTTGTGTGTCATATATCTTCTAGAGATTTCTACAATCCATCATTTATACTGAAGGCATTCCCACAAAAAAAAAAGATGTTTATCCTTTACAGTTTATCGGTCTCTATAGCTTATTCCCTACTTGTCATTATAATACTGTATTGCAACATCACAGTCTGCTGCCATGGGAATAACTTTGATAAACATAGTGGCCCAATATTCAAAGGTTAGATCTCCCAGTCTACTATATTCGGAAGCTCTGGGAGTGCCCCACAGTCCCAGCAGTGCCAAACTGCTAACATACTGCTGCACTTATAACACGTTCTGGTCAGATCCACCATGGCTGCATAATGAAGTTAGTGAAGTTGTGTGGAATTGTTAAGGGATGTATGGAGAAACAACACAATGATTTATTACTAGTAAGATTTGTTTTAGTTTCTGTTCTGCCCTGGGAGGTGTGTGGTGCAGCTATCTCCTGCAGGGGAGGTTTGGAGATTGCAGACTGGAGTGTCGGTTCTTTCGAACTGTACCTGTGTTATCTGGGGGCTGCCTGACTCTGTTGGGTATAATCCGGTGGTTAAACTGTGGAGCTTGCTTGCAATGTGTGCCTGCTGTGTGGGAGTCTGGACCAGGCCTACTAAAGCATGGTTGCCTGGATTCAATCTTATTTCTCTTGGACTGGACTCTCGGGATGCTGGCTGATTGAGTTCAGTTGAAGATCCTTTGGATTATCCGTGGAGAACTGGATGTTGGACTTATCCATCAAAGTCTGCAAGTACATAATTTGATTTTATATAATTACTGTTTGTTTAAGGGGGCAGTGAGACAGCCCCCATTTGTCCTTAATGTTTAAGACAGTTAAAATGTGGCAGTGAGAGGGCCACAATGTATGGACAAACTTTAGAATGGGGATGGTGAGATCCCCTCTGTTTACATCATGAACATTTTCTGAATTCTTGGCAAAATTTAAAATTTAATTTTGCACTTTACATCTGGATATCAACTGTTGATGAACTCAATCTGATTAGACTGTTGCAGTGCATTGTTGCTGTTTGGTATGAATGTATTATACTGTAATATTTTAGTGATTTTAAATTTCACAAGTGAGAGTTGTGGTATAGGGTTTAAATCTGTAGTGTATTATATTTGTCTGCTGTAAATTTTTCTGCTGTGTGTAGATAGTTCATGTGGTAATGTGTAAGGATGGTATAAGGATGGTCAGGCAGTATTCCGCCACTAGGCCCAAAGAGTTATGCCCCTTTGATTGCCCTTTCTTACTAACTGAAATTTATAAGTGTTGTAAATCCCTGAGGATTGCTAGAAGGCATAGGAATAGGGGCGAGGATGATCCTGGTGGAGGAAGGGAAAGAGGAGGATGTATTGAGGTGGTGAGGACCAGGCGATGCCCTGGAGCAAAATGGTGTCAATATAGGGGAAGTCCCTGTCTTATTCTCATACCCAAGGGTCCAGAAGTTAGTGCTGGACAGGAGTTGAGGTTTTCCTCAGCATCTTATCCAACACGGGCGATGTTATGCAATGCTAAGTCCATCAAGAACAAGACAGCCATTATAGCTGATCTTGTTGAAACGGTGGACCTGGCATGCATCACCAAGACCTGGCTGGATAAAAATGCAGGCCCAATTTTGGCTTCTGCAGTTCCAGCTGGGTTCTCGATGATTCACCTCCCGAGGTTGGATAGTAAGGGTGGGGGTGTAGCCATCTTTTTTAAGACTGAACTGGGCCTTATGGATGTTCCAGTGGGGACCACCAGATCCTTTGAGTGTGTTATGGGTGAGGGTGTAGGTTGCAGGATATGCCTCATCTGCCATCCACCAGGTGATGGGCGTTTATTCCTGTGGGAGATTTTGGACTTTGTCATCGACATGGTATTGGAGTTTCCCAGATGAATAATTCTGGGGGACTTCAATGCTTGGGTCGACAATGAACTCTAGCAATTTGATCAAAATCTCCTCCAGTTAATGACATCGCTGGGCCTTACACAGGTTGTTACCTCCTCTGCCCATATAGGAGGCCACTCACTGGATCTGCTGTTCCTCCTGGGGATGGAGATCACTGATCTGGTGGTGGAACCAGTCAGTTGGTCTGACCATCAGCCCATAGGGTTCAGTTTTGGGGCTTCCCCAATGGGACCTTCCCCTGTGGAGTTGGTCTGGTACCGCCCTCTGAGAGGAGTTACCCCAGATGGTCTGTCGTCGGTGCTGGATCTATTGGGATTGCTGGGTGAAAGCACAAGTCCAGAGGACCTTGTACTGGCTTATAATAGGGCAGTGGGAGATGCCCTGGACTTGATTGCTTTTGTTCGTGTTCAGCCACTCACTCTTCGCCCAAGGTCCCCATGGTATGAAGGGCCCTTGAAGAAGTTGAGGTGGGGTGGTCGAAGGCTGGAGGGAGCTTGGCAGAAATCTGGCCTGGATGCTGACAGGCTTAGATTGATGGAGCATTATAATATCTATCAATCAGAAATCACCCGTGAGAAGGCAGAGTTCCTGTCCAGGGAGATTTCTGCTGCACAGACCTGACCGGCACAACTGTTTTACACTGTTGACAGACAGTGCAATCCAGTCTGTCTGCAGCCTAGAAGAGTTTTTTGACAAGTTAATTGTGATGAGTTAGCTTGGTTCTTCACAGATAAGGCTGCCAGCATCAGGTCCGGAATTGGCCAAGTACTCTCCAAGAAGGGATGTGGTGGTTGATGGGAGGTGATGAACACCCGGTCTGCCTGGATGGAGTTTTGCTGAATGGAATTCATGGACATCATGAAGCTTGTCCAGACTTTGTGCCCAGCTTGTTGTAGTTTGGACCCAGGCCCTAACTCCCTGTTGGTGGTTGTGTAGATGTTATCTGCCCAATCGTATCTGAAATTTCATATTCAAGAGGAAATACATTATAAGAACCACCCGCCATTTCCCCAACATTCGACAGAAGAACCTCGACCACAGAGGGCAGTTAGTCCAGGAGGTTGGCAGGTGGTTAGGAGGGGCAAATCGGCTGCCCCACCACTCTGTGTTCTCCAACATATTACCTCCAAAAACCATATAAACACTACAAACAGGTATCTGCCTCTATCTCTGAAATCAAACAAAGGGGCAGAGGACACTGCAGAGCAGGGCACTGCAGCACAGGAGCTAGCACAACAAAACTCACCCAAATCAGGAACCAAAACAAAAAAAGCAAAAAGGAAATCAAAAACACTTCTGATCATAGGAGACTCCATGATTCAGGGAGTTGATACTAATCTCCAGCCAGGGGTAATGGTCAGATGTCTTCCAGGTACATCAGCGTGGAGAGACACTGACTGCATTGCTAAAATTGTTCACAAAGCAGGAGAAAACATTGACATCCTGGTACACATAGGGACTAATGATCTCACCAGCCGGTCAGTTGTGGAGACCAAGGAACACCTGACCAGGCTGGGTGACAAACTATCATCCATTTCATCCAACATCTCTTTCTCTGAGAACTTGCCAGTCTGGGAGAGGGGGGCAGATGGACAGAAGGTCAGAGAAGGGGAGATAGGGGAGCTAAATATGTAGCTCAAGGGCTGGTGCCAGGAAAAAGGACACTGATTTGTAGGGAACTGGCAACAGTTCTGGGAGCGAAAGTTCTTTAAATTTGATGGACTGCATCTGACTAAGGAGGGAGTCAGTGCACTGGGGCAGAAGTTCGACGTCTTTGCAGAAAATTTAAACTAGCAAATGGGGAGAAGGGTGCAGCACCCCATATGTCGAATGGGAAGAACACCCCTCCCCCCTCAGCTAGTGGTCAAACAGGGATTCAGCATGTTTGCAGTTCATTTGCATCACCAGGTAAGAAAAAAGGTCTGTGTCCCCATACGACACACAGGGGACATGCCAAACCTCACCCAACAATGAACACACCGAAACCTGGCCAATGGAAAATCACGTACACAAATGCTCACAGTCTGGAAAATAAGATCCCAGACCTGCAGGCTATAATGTCAGAGGCTAAACTGGACATAGTAGCAATTAGTGAGATGTGGTTTACCAGTAACCACACTTGGGAGACTTCAGTACCTGGCTATGTACTGTTTAGAAGAGACCGAGGTGTAAAAAGGGGGGGGATGGAGTGGCCCTGTATGTCAATGAAAATATCAAAGCTACAGAAATTCAGAATACACAAAAGGAGCCAAAAGAACTGTGAGATCACCTGGAAACAGGAAATGGGACATCCACAAGAACTGAGGGTTCTACTAGGCCCCAGACCAGGGGAGGACATAGACACATTACTGTTAGAAGATATACAAACATGACAGCTAAAGAGAGGTTCTGATAATGGGAGACTTAAACATGCGGACACAGATTGAATTATACCAGCAGGAACATCTGCCAGAACTAGACACATGGGGATTCCCTGCAGGGGAAGGGCCTCAAACAACTGGTACAACAACCCAAAAGAGACAGGGCTATCCTAGATCTAGTACTGACAAACAGGGAAGGGATCACAGATCTCCAGGTAGAAGGTCACCTGGGGGGGGGCAGTGACCATCACATGGTATGATTCAGTTGGCCACTACATCTAAATCATCCCATTCAAGGCAAAAATATGGGACCACAGAGGAGATGACTTTGGTAAGATGGCCAACAGAGTTAAGCTAGTCCTGACAAAAAGAAACACAGGTGAGGAGGTACAGGCAAAGTGGGCAAGCATTAAGGATGCAATACTTGAAGCAACATCCCATTGTGTTAGACAAAAAAGGAAGTGCAAAAGAAGAAGGAAACCACCTTGGTTCTCAAATACAGTAGCAGAAAAGGTCAGAGCCAAAAGTCTGGCCTCTCACGAAATATAAGGAACACAACAGGATGAAGATAGAGGCATACCAAACTGCCCTAAGGGAAGCAGGGAAGGCAGTAAGGCAGGCAAAGTCCCAAACTGAGAAACACTATCACGAACAGCAAAAGAAGGTGACAAGACTTTCCTATGATACATTAGTAAGGAGAAAGCCCAGAGGGGTATTGCTAAGCTCAAAGGGAGGAAAAGGGGCACGTGGAGGAGGGAGGACCCTGTAAAAGCATCTGTCCTAAATAGATACTTTTGCTTAGTATTTACTGAAGAGAAGGTAGGGCAGGGCCCACAGCTCAGCACCATGGACACGGGGGGGAGGGAGGTGAGCACTACTCCCTTCACAAAAGAAAGGGTCCTACAGGAGCTCACTAAGCTCAGGGTGGACAAGGCAATGGGACCCGATGGCATACATCCCAGGGTACTTAAGGAGCTAAGGGTGGAAACTAGCAGAGCCATTAGCAGAACTGTTTAATGAGTGTCTGAGCACAGGAGAAGTCCCAGAAGACTGGAGAAGGGCTCATGTGATCCCGCTCCACAAGAGTGGCAGCAGGGAGGAGGCAGGGAACTACAGACCAGTCAGTCTTACCTCAGTAGTGGGCAAGATTATGGAGGCACTCCTTAAGGAAAGGACAGTGCAACACCTGGAATCCATAGGGGCGCAGGATCCAAGACAGCAAAGGTTTACAAAAGGAAGGTCCTGTCAAACTAATCTCATAGATTTCTTTGACTGGGTAACCTGAGTGGTGGATCAAGGGGGAGCAGTTGATGTCGCCTACCTTGACTTCAGCAAAGCTTTCAACACTGTTCCACACAGAAGATTGATAAATAAGCTGGGTAGGCTTGACGTGGGTCAGAAGTTGGTCAACTGGGTGGCAAACTGGTTGACGGGTAGAAAACAGAGAGTGGTGGTAAATGGTATACAGTCAGAAGAGATTCAAGTCACAAGTGGGGTACCTCAAGGATCAATCCTGGGGCCAGTCCTCTTCAATATCTTTATTAGTGACATTGCAGATGGACTAGAGGGTAAGGCTTGTCTGTTTGAAGATGACACCAAGATCTGCAACAGAGTAGATGATCCAGATGGGGTAGGGCAGAATGAGAAGAGATCTGGATAAACTTGCAAAATGGTCAGAAGAGTGGCAACTGGGATTTAATGCAAAGAAGTGCAAGATCATGCACATAGGGAAGAGAAACCCTGAAGCCACCTTTAGGCTGGGAGGGGAGTTGCTGGCAGTCACAAAGGAAGAAAGCTACTTGGGCATCATCATCACCACCGATGACCTGAAATCATCCAAGCAGACCTCTAAAGCAGAAGGTAAGGCTAGGGGGATGTTAGGGTGTATTAGTAGGGGTATCACAAGTCATAAAAGGGAGGTAATAATCCCTCTTTACAAGACACTGGTTAGGCCCCATCTGGAGTACTGAATGCAGTACTGGAGGCCACACCTTCACAAGGACATTAACCAAATTGAGGCAGTCCAGAGAAGGGCAACCAAAATGGTGCAGGGACTGCATCAGAAGACATATGAGGACAGATTAACGGAGCTCAATATGTATACCCTTGAGCAAAAGAGGGAGAGAGGTTATATGATCGAAACATTCAAACACCTTAAGGGCATTAACAAGGTGAAAGTGTCTAACATGTTTAAATATAAGAAAATAGCAGGACAAGAGGACACAGCATGAGATTAGAGAGCCGATTAAGGAGGAATGTGAGGAAATTCTTTTTCACAGAAAGAGTGGTGGATGCATGGAACGGCCTACTCAGGAAGTGGTGGCTATGAATACAGTGCAGAGCTTCAAACAGGCATGGGATAGGCAAAAGGGAGCAATAAAGATGAGTATGAATAGATAGGCCACTGACAGAGCAAAGGCCAATGGCACATTTATTAGGTAGAAAAAGAAATGGGCAGACTGAATGGGCCTTGCGGTCCTTATCTGCTGTCAACCTCTATGTTTCTATGTTTCTATGAAATTGTTTGGAGATCTTTGAAGGGGGGAACCTTTTCAGACCCCTTAAAGGAGACGGTTATTCAACCACTCCTTAAAAAATCTTCTTTAGGTCCCGATGATCCAGCTAACTACCGACCTGTCTCTAACCTTCCCTTTGTTAGGAAGGTTATTGAATAGGTGGTTGTGGGGCAGTTGGACAATCATTCAGTAACTCATGGTGTCTATGAGGTTCTCCAGTCTGGTTTTTGGAAGAGGCACAGTATGGAGACTGCCCTTGTTCGGGTATTAAATGGTCTCCTAATAGCAAGAGATCGAAAGGCTTGTACCATCTTGGTCCTTCTCGATCTCTCAGCATCTTTTGACACTGTGGACCATGAGGTGCTTTTGGAGACCCTACAGCTTCTTTGTGGACTGTCAGGTACAGTCCTCAAATGGTTTTGATTTTTCCTGACAGGCAGGTCTCAAAGGGTGGTCACAGGAATTTATTCCTCTGATGCCCTCTCCCTGCCTTATGCAGTGCCTCAGGGCTCCATTTTGGTACCCATGTTGTTTGCAGTGTACATGCTGCCCTTAGGAGAAATCATTAGGTGTTACAACTTGAGTTTTTGCTGCTATGCAGATGATACTCAGTTGTATATGTCCTTTGTACCCAGACAAGTTGATGCAGTCTCTGTTCTAAACAGCTGTCTCTCCGAGATCAAAGACTGGATGAGCTCCAGTTGGCTGAGACTGAACCCGGATAAGACTGACATGTTGGTGGTGGAACCAGGTCACCTGGGGCTGAGTGTTGGTGCTGGGCAAATGTCTGGCCTTTGGCTTGATGGCGCCCAGCTAGTCACCTCAGATTGGATGCGAAACCTAGGTGTTATTTTTGATAATGGCTTGACCCTGAAGTCTCAGGTGTTGGCCATTGTCAAATCCTCATTTTTCCATCTGAGGATTATTGCCTGGGTGAAACATCTGGTTCTCCCTGGTGACCTTCCAACATTGGTCCATGCCTTCATTACCAGCTGTCTTGACTACTGCAATGCCCTCTACCTAGGGCTGTCAGGGGTTGATATCCGTCGCTTGCAGCTGGTGCAGAACACTGCAGCCAGGTTGTTGACTGGTACCTCTAGGTACAGTCATATTACACCTGTCCTGCATGAACTGCACTGGCTGTCAGTTCAGTGGATGATTACCTATAAGGTAGGCTTGCTTACCTTTAAATCCCTACATGAACAGGGACCTGACTACCATAAAGATCTCGTGACTCCCTACTCCCCCAATCATCCTCTCTGATCCACTGATGTGGGTTTGCTAGAGATTCCCAGGGTTCATCTTAAAACATGTGGCACCCGTGCCTTTTCATTTGTAGCACCGACCCTGTGGAATTCTCTACTTCATCGGTTAAGAGAACGCTTGACCATCAGTAGTTTTAAAACAATGTTAAAAACCTATTTGTTTTCATTGGCTTTCCCGAATTAGAGCTGGATGATAATGATTTGGTTTTATATATCTGTAAATCAGTTTTATGGTATTTTATTGTATGTATGGTCTGTACAGCACCTTGGTTTTAAAAGGTGCTATAAAATAAAGATGGATTGGATTGGATTCTAAAGAAGGCATACACATTATTAGGAAAATATATGGAGGTGTACATTTTAAAGGAAGGAATAGGAAGTAATACAGGTTTACAAAAGAACCCCAGAGCGAAATGCCACTGATGTGATGTATGTGTTATCCTGGATGATATTGGCAACGGCCATATTTTAAAGAAAACACAATTGCACATACCCCAATAATGCAAAGCATCATGGGAAACATATGCAAATCCCCATGATGGTACAGAAGATGGCAGTACATGAAAAAGTAATGTCTGGCATATGTTCAGCCTTGGGATTATTTACACAGTTTTTTTGTTATTTTTTTTTTATAGAAACAGGGTTTTTGTTCATGAGGTGATGTACTGTAAGTTATATTTAGGCAATGTGTTAATGTCAGGAAGTCAGGTGCAATGGTGGACTGTTAGCAGAGAAAATGTGAAAGTAACTTTCAGAGGGGGTTATTTTTGATAAGGGCAAGGTAGTTATGCTTATGATAATGAGAATATTAGGAAAGTATGAGGTCTATGCAGAAGTAGAATACAACTATGCAGTTTCATAAGTATGTGCTCAGTGTGCAGGCAAATGTGATATGCAGGATTGTTTTAGAAACAAGTAAAAATAGCGATACATGCAATTGCTAGATAGATAATTACATAGACATATATATATATATATATATACAGAGAGAGAGAGAGAGAGTGACAGAGAGACAGACAGACAGGCAGAATAGGAATGACAGTGAAGTATTGAAGTGACGCCAACCCCACCCCCACCCTGCAGACAATGACAGGCATTGGGGTGTGACTTTGGGTCATTGCCCATAACGCTCACGCCATTTCACCTCACCCTACCCTGCAGACACAGACAAGTGTCAAGGTGTGCCTTGGGGTGTTCAAACTTTGCACTCACCCCATTCCATAAGGAAATACGCTGAAATGAGTACCGTATAAGAGAATGGAGTGAACTTTGGGGCTGAATAGTCAAAGGCACACCTCGATACCTGTCACTGGCTGTAGGGTGGGGATGGGGGTGGAATGGCATAAGCATTACTGTTGACAATCCCAACTCACCCCCCTGATGCCTGTCAGTCCCTACAGAGCAAGGTGTTATGGTCAGAAACCCTAATTTCCTGGGCGTTTTGTGGTATTTTCACTCCAAGCTTTCAGCATGGGCTTTTTGTGACCGCACTGCATGAACAGTGACACTATCAGTTCATTAGCTGAAAGGTGATTTTTCACAGCGACTGTGCCATTTGGCACCATAGGTGTAAAAACACATTTTGAACAGGATGTAAAAAATGACAGCTGTACTGTTTATGAGGAGGTGTAAAAATATGGTGATGTTGAAAATCTATAGTGAAACTATAAAAAAAAAATGGTGAAGTCCACAGCTCCTGCTAATGTATACTTTTTTCAAATTCCTATGCATCCCATTGTTTTCATCTCTATTGCTGTTATGTGACTTCTTAACCTAGCAACAGCATTTAATGCATTACATTATAAGGACAAGTAAATGTTTTTAACATGTTTACAGACAGTTATATAAACTTAATTTCCTTCATAGAAAAATTTAAATTTAGTAACAGTGGTAGTAGAAAGCTATTACTCAGACAACTTGAAAACTATAACTACTTTATATTGTACATTGACACCCCATAAAGACCACCTTGAAATTGAGATGCAAATGTCACACATTTATCAGTTTTCTAACAGGAATATTTTACTATCCTTAATACATTTCTTGCTTCAGTAACTGCTTGGCACATCTGTTGCATGACCTACTTATTGACATTTTACATCTGCTATGCAATATACTGCTGCTTACTACACCAACATCATGAACCATTAAGAAGATGACTGCCATAGCTTGGGAGGCAGTATAGCACAGTGGTTTAAGGTCAGTTCCAGGGACAGAAAACATGACATCACCACTTTTGTATGTGCAAAACATCTGCAGGCTCCACCCACTGCATCCAGAAAAATTTGTATTTCCTCTTATGCATACCGATGTAGTGGTATAGTCAGATGTTTGCAGTGGTGGTAAACAGCACCCACAGCAGTGCTGTTTATTGCTGCTGCAGTCCACCTCTTAACTGGATGCTAAACCTGTCCCCCACTCTCTAAAGGCAGGGAAGATGTATTGAAGCTGCCTACCCAAATCACCCATTCTAATGCGTAACAGTAATCCTTGGTTGTCCAGTGGTACTTCCCAGATTACCTGTTTACACACACATATACATTCCCTTGTGCCTAGTGGTTCCCCCACCTCCCAATTGCCCATTTCAGTAATTATAAGTATGCTTTGGTAGTCTAGTGTGGCTCCCAACCCCCAATCACCTATTTCTAAACAGCAAATATGCCCTGTTATCCAGTGCCCCCCCATCCCCTGATTTCCCATTTACACACTTAAAGAAAGCAGTGGTGGTCCAGTGTCCCTCCACCTGCCCCAGCTGCCCACATCCTACCTTCCTGCGCCCCCCCTTACCTGAGTGGCTGATGATCCTTCAAGCTCCATACAGCAACTGGCACATCTTTCCTCTCACCTCTGCAGCTGGCCTCCATATGATCTTCAGTAAGTGCTTGTACAGTACTTATACTGTACACAAACTCATTGACAGCTCATTTGGTGGTTGGCAGTGGAGGTGAGAGGAGGGCTGCACCAGAGCTGTATCAAGCTTGGTTGTTTGATGACCTCCCAGGTTAGGGGGTGTGGTGATGTGAGAAGTGATGGAGTGTGTCGTGGGGGACACTGGACCACCTCTGCTTTCTTGAAAGTTTGTAAATGGGTGCTTGGGGGGGCAAGGGAACTTCTGGATGCCAGGGCATATTTGCTGTTTAGAAATGGGCAATCAAAGGATGGAAGGGTCACATTAGACCACCAGAACATACTTATAATTTATAAAATGGGTAACTTGGGGGACACATTTGATCACTAGGGTACACTTATAATCTATGAAAGGGTGACGAAGAGGTGTCACATGACAACAAACAACAACTGCTTTCTAGTAAGTGTATAAATTGGTGCTTATGTTCAGGGAACCAATGGATGCCAGGGCATATTTGCTGTTTAGGAATAGAGAATCATGGGATGAGACCACTAGAGTATACAGTACATATAATTTATAATTTGTGAAATGGGTGATGGGGGGGGGTCACACTGGATCACCATGTCATACTTACCTTTTATGAAATGTGCAGTCAGGGGATGGGGAAGCCACTAAACATTAGAGAATATATATGTGTGTGTAAACTGGTGATCTGGGGGGGGTGTGGGGTACCACTAGACCCCAGGGATTGCTTTGGTATGTTAGCATGGGAGATCAGGGTTGGGGGACTTGGTAGACCACCAGAAGTCTCTTGCCTTTGGACTTTGAATGGGGCACTAAGGGGCAGCTGCTCCCCATGCAAAGGAGCTATAATGGGCATGCAAATGGGCCTTTAGCACCTTGTATGACTAATGAGTTTATTTGCATGTTGTGGCTTAAAATAGGAATACACAGATTAGAAAAAGTGGGCCCATTCACCCAGAAATATATAATTGTAATATTATTGTTTGTCAAGACAATAAATGACCAGTGTAGTGGTCAGCTGCATAATATGACCCTGTACCAATGTTTCAGAATAATCCTACAAGTATGCATACAAAAAGGGAAAGCAAAAGGTCATGCTGCACCACAGGTTCTGGACAAAACTAAAAATGGAAAAAAAAGAAAAGCAGAGATGAGTGAGAAAAAAAAGAAGGACAGAACTAAAAGTGGAATACACAGGAGATTTAAAGCAAATGAGAATAAAGGGAAATTGGTAGCAACAAACAAAAAAGGAACATTTCTCTGATTATCAATACTCTAACCAGTGTCACCCTGACGAAGGATTATTCAGAAACATTGGTACAGGATCATGTTATGCAACTGACCCCTACACTGGTCATTTATTGTCTTGTAGAACAAAAATAATTGCGATTATATATTTCTGGGTGAGTGGGCCCATTTTTTTCCAGTCTGTTTATTCCTGTATTATTGCCTTGATTGGAACTGGGTTACTCCCTTAATAATTTTAATTTTTTTTATTTTTCTGAGTTTGGCTTTACTGGATGTTTGCAAATAAAGTGGCTGGAAATAGCCTGCAGCAGTCTTAGCACTGT
Source organism: Neoceratodus forsteri (assembly GCA_016271365.2). Taxonomy (NCBI): domain Eukaryota; kingdom Metazoa; phylum Chordata; order Ceratodontiformes; family Ceratodontidae; genus Neoceratodus; species Neoceratodus forsteri. The sequence goes on from CM057452.1 coordinate 1,205,811,964, forward strand.
CCTGTTTGGATCATGTTATTTCCTGTGGGCTATCTACAGCCAGGTCCATGCTGGGCCAGAGCAGTTCTAGTTAGCACTGTGCTTACACAACACAGTTTTTCACTTGGATAGTGCTGCTCTCTATCTGACTAAATATAGCAGCAGCCAGATTGGGCACAAGTGCAGCACAAACATCTGCACTACTCTTGTGAATTTCTTTGACAATCTGGCCCAGTATCACTTATGCTGCTTATTGTAATTACCAAGGATATTTAGGTTGATATTTTTCTGTGCACTGTTGTATTTTTCATGTATTATTGTTTTTTTCACTTATTGTGACCTCCCACTGTTGCCTTTATCTGTATTTTTCATTGATGATGATGTAAGTCTGTAATAGTCCCAGGTCATGTCTGAAAATAGACTTACAGCATGTAATAAATATGCTTCATGTAGCTTACCTAGTATCAAAAAGCAAATAAATAAATAAATGGTTGTCACAAGCAGAGTATTATGAAATCAGATGCCTTATATTCAAAGAGGTGCAAAGCATAGCACAAAAACTTGCACTGCATCTTGCACTTGCCCAGGAACCCAAAGATGTTATATTCAGTCGAATAGTGCACTGGTGCTATTTGACTGAATATAGGGCTATGTCAGCCCAATGCTAAACCACTTAGTGCTGGTCAACTTTGTCTTCAAAAATAGGGTGCCACAATGGCTTGTGCCCGTGCTAAATTTCCAGAATTGAAACAGACCCATGCAAATGAGTCCATTGAGCATGCAAGGCACTAAGTGGCCATTTGCACACCCATCATGGGTTCATTTGCATGGGGAGTGAGGCTGGATTGCACAGTGCTACACCCCAATTGCCCAGTATCAGAGGGTTAGCCCTGGTGCTAGTGATCCTCCCCTGCCAATCACCAGCCCAATGTTAAAAATCAAACTTTCCCAGTTGTCCAGTGGCACCCACATTCATGCTGGATTGTTTCAATAACGTTTCCTGGTGTCCAGTGGTCTCTCCCCATCCCAATCCCCTCCATACAAAAATAAAACCATTCCCCTGCATCATAACATGAAACCATTCCCTGGTGTCTAGCGGGCAACCTCCCTATTCCTGATCACCTGTATATTAAGGTAACACCATTCTCTGGTGTCCATTGGATCCCCCCATGCCAGCAGGTAGTGCCCCACCATCCCACTCCCCCATCCCCACCTCGATTCGGTGACCAACATAGCCCTCTGCTCTCCACCACAGCCAGCCGCAGCCTGAGCTGTCAATGAGCACATACTTTAACAACTGATTGTAAAGTACGCACTCATTGATAGCTCAGTTGGTGACAAGCCAAAATGGATAGAGGAGGGCTGTGCCAGTCGCTGGCTCAGGGTTGAGATGGGGGGAGCCTGGTGGTGGAGCCCTACCTGCCAGGGTGGGGGTCTGCTAGACACCTGAAAATAGCATTGCTTTAATATACAGGGGATTGGGGACAGGGAGGGGGGTCCACTAGGCACCAGGAAATGTTTTCACATTATGATACAGGGGATCAGGATAGGGGAGGCTGGAAATAGTGGACATGAGTGATTTGTGTCATTTTTGTATACAGAGGATTGGGATGGGAGGACCACTGGATACCAGGGAATATTATTGAAACCCTTGTTGTGGGTGTGGGGATGGCATGGCCGACTAGACATCAGTAGTATTATTGAAACGTTGGTCATGGGTGCAGGTGGGGGGACATAGACACCAGGGAATATTATTAAAACATCAGGCATGGGTGTGGGTGGGGGGAGATACCACTGAACACCAGGGAAAGCTTAATGTTTAACATTTTGCCAGCAGTCATGGGGGGGGCACCACTAGACACCAGGGACTACTGTGTTGGGGGTAGGGGGTAATGCATTTCTTCTGCCAGCATCTAGAATTGCTTGGGAGTAAGCCATGTTTTGGGCCACTGGTATCTGGGCTGCAGAAGGAGAGTGCACAAAATATCCTTGCATGGAGCAAATGTTCTGAATAATGGACAGTGCCAACATTCAGGTCCCCATCCCTTCTTTTGCTTTGCACCCCCCTCTGAATATTACCAGGTGCAAACCCTGTTTGTCTGCTCTAACTGGGCTTTTAAATATGGGCCCTCCACCCAAAGCCAGGTCTGTGCCCATGCAAACCTTTGAATATCTAGCCCCTGGCTGGGAAGAAGCACAGCAGCTGATGAACCCTCAAGGAACAACTATTCTGTTTTCATGCATATGTAAGCTGCTTTCTGTTCAAATACTATGTTTTTCAAAGTTCTTCTCAAGGCCTCGGTGGCCCATTAATGTATTTTTTAAAATGTCAATTGTAGGCTGTTTCAGACAGCAGTGACTTGATGAAGCATGTTAGATTCTGTTGTTATTGATTTGCCTCTTCGACAGCAGCCTGGCAAAAAATGTCATTAAACTAACATTGTACTAATATTTAAAGGTCCCTGGTTTGTGCATGTTACATTCTGGACTGTTTTTTTTAGTACAGGAGATGCGGGGTCCTCTCCATGTGACTTATTCCCAGGTTGATTACCAGTGGTACATCATAGACTGAGCTGTATGACCTAATCTAGCTTTAAGATTTGTTTGGCATTAGAAACAGACAAAAAGCAGCCCAACAGCTCACCATAGCAGGTAAAAATATAAAACATGGCTCACTGAGAGATACCTTGTTATTGATAGCCATATTTTCCAACCCCTGTTTCAGTCTGAAACCATACATATGAACATATGAAGAAGCCAGCACAAGAAAGCCATTTGGTCTATCTAGTCTGCTCATATTAATAATAATAATGATAATAATAATTTTATTTATTTAGCATCTTTCGAATTGTCAAGGTGCTTTACATAAAAATAAAAAGCAGGATAAAATAATACAACAATATAAATCAGATAATCAGTAAAATCTGATGTTCAGTGTTCTTAGAAGGATTGGGTTCCACAGCTTGAGCTACTGTCCCGCCCTGCTTCCCTCCCTCCCTCCCCACTCCTCCCATCCTCCTTACCCATGGCCATTACCTTCCCCCTATGCTTATCCCAGCCTCTCTTAAAGCTGCCCACTGTCTCCAACGAGATGACCTCTTCTGGCAGCGCATGCCAAGCTTCCACCACCCTCTCTATGAAGAAGTGCTTCCTGACCTCCCTCCTAAACCTCCCACCCTCCAGTTTAAGACTGTTCTTCCTCATGTTATGGTTGCGACTCAGCTTAAAGAGACTCTCTTTATCAACCTTATTTATCCCTTTCAAGTACTTGAAGGTCCCAATCATGTCCCCTCTCTCTCTCTCTCTCTCTCCTGTCTTCCAGGGAGAACATGTTCAGTGTCCTCTACCTCTCCTCATATGCCTTACCCTGCTAACCTGCTATCATCTTTGCAGCCCTCCTTTGGACCTTCTCTAGCAAGTTAATGTCCTTTCTGAGGTGAGGGCACCAGTACTGAACTCCATACTCTAGATGCGGCCTTACCAGCAATCTGTACAAGGGCAGTATAATCTCCTCTCTCCTACTACTGATTCCCCTAGATATGCATCCCAGTGTCTTGTTTGCCTTTGCTACTGCTTCCTTGCACTGTGAGGAGTGCTTCAGGTCACTAGTGATCATCACTCCCAGGTCCTTTTCCTTCTCTGATGCAGATACTCGGACTCCACCCAGGTAGAACTCTGTCCTTGGATTCTTGGCTCCAGTATGCATAACTTTGCATTTCTTGGTATTAAAGCCAAATTTCCAGATCCTGGACCACCTCTCCAGCTTTTCCAGATCTTCCATTAGGTCCTGTATCACTTCAGCTGTTTCCACTCCCACAGAGCTTGGTGTTATCCATGAAAAGTAACATTTTGCCCTTAATGCCATCCCCAATGTCATTGTTGAAGACATTGAACAACACCAGCCCAGCACGGAGCCCTGCGGGACCCCACTGGTTACCTCTCTGGTGCCAAATATCTCCCCTCCCACAACCACCCTCTGGGTTCTATCCCTCAGCCAATTTTCCACCCATCCGGCTATCTTTTCTCCAATCCTGAGATTCACCAACTTCTTGATCAACCTTTTGTGGGGCACAGACTCAAAGGCCTTGCTGAAATCAAGACAGAGGATGTCTACTGCTTGGCCCCTGTCTACTGTCTTAGTGACACAGTCAAAGAAGTTAATCAGATTCATTTGACATGATCTCCCCTGATGAACCCATGCTGCCTCGCATCCTGGAGACCAAGCTCCTCTAGATATTCCACCAACCTTTCCTTTAGTATGGTCTGCATGAGCTTGACCACAATGGAGGTCAGACTGACTGGTCTGTAATTCTCTGGGTCAATCTTGGGATAATTTTGTGGAGAAGCACTACACGTGCTGATCTCCAGTCCTGCGGTACTATGCCTGACTCTAGTGAACTATTAAATAGATCTTCCAGTGGCCCTGTCAACTCCTCATTCAGTTTCTTTAGTATCCTTGGATGTACTCAGTCCGGGCCTGGTGATTTGTCCACCTTCAATGCCAGCAACCCATCCCTCACTCTATCCTCCTCTATCACTACATCTGTGTTCCCCTTCCCCCCACTCCATTTTTCTCTCAAGATACTGGTCTGTCCTTCTCCCTGGTGAAGACAGAACAGAAGTATTCATTTAGTATCTCTGCTTTTCTGCCATTATCCTCCACCCACTCGTCCCCTTTCTTAAGCCTAACAATCCCTTCCTTTTTGTCCCTTTTCTCACTTATATAATGAAAGAAAGCCTTCTCCCCCTTCTTAATTCCTTCAGCTATCTGCAGCTTCTTCAGTGCCTTTGCCTGCTGGACTTCCTAACTTGCCTCATTAGCCAACCTTAGGTAATGTCCACCACTCTCTTGGATTGCCTGAATTTTCTATAGGCCAGCCTCTTTTTCCTTACTGCCTGGGCAGCCCCAGAACTGAACAAGCTGGGTGACTTGGCCCTTGTGTTCTTCTCCCTGAGCCTAATGCACTCATCTGTGGCAATTAGTATTCCTTCCTTAATGATGGATCACCTTTGGTCCACCACGTATCTGCTCTGATACCCCCATATGTCTCCTTAGCACTTTGCCTATTTTCTGGCAGTCCACCCTCCTGAAATCCAAGATTTTGGTCTTCATCAGGATGCTTTCCATGCCCATATTCAACTGGAACGACACTGTGCAATGGTCACTTCCACCTAATGGCTCCCTGACCATTATTTCCTGTACATGCTCCCCATTTCTGAGCACCAGATCAATAATTGCCTCAGCTCTTGTTGGTTCAGTGATGCCCTGAGTCAGAAACCCACTCTGTAGTCCTTCCAGGATCACTCTGGAAATTAAGGACACCCACTCAAACTGGAGTTAGAACAAACAGAGAGAAAAGTTTTAAATCAATTGCAGGCCCTTTTGGGCTGTAGTGATTGGTAGCATGAGATATCAGTGTTGGGGATTGGGTATCTGCAATAACTGTGACCCAATCCCCAGCACATGTCTCCAGGACTACCATAGGGTAGGGTGGCTGGATTGGGGGGGGGGTCAGTGAATATGGCGACTGGATGTAGCAATATCTAAGCATGTGGAGGGGAGTGAGCATGCATGGCGAGGGGCAGGAGGGAATGTGAGGGATGGTGCTGCAGTGGGTTGCCGAGCTGACCGCATAGTGTGGTGGGTGGCTTGGTGGCATTATTCCGCAGGGTACTGGGTTTGGGTCCGGGCACTGGTGTGTTTCTGTTGCTTCCAGCCCAAATCTTTTTTTTGTTTTACGTTTTCACCCCCCCAACATGCACCTCCCCCGGAGCTGAGAATCCTTAAGTAGGTGGGTGTGGGGAGGCAAACCCCCCTGGGGGTGCAGGGGGCACAGCCCCCCACATAAAACATTAAAAGACTAAGTCCCCAGCTCTGTTTTGCTGTGCACCAGGGTGCCAGATTGCTGAAAATACATTTTCAGCACTCTTGACTTCTCAATAACGGCGATCACATTTAGGCTTTCACCGTTATCGCATGTAACCCAGTGATTTAATTAGAATTGTTGAATTTTGAAAATTTGTCCTCACCATGCCAGCTCAGAGAGTTCAGGTATGTCATATTGGATGCAGCAGTATTTGTCTATTAGAATGAATGCAGGCTAGTCTGGTAAGCCAATACATCTTTCCATACACTTGTCAGAAAACTAGATTTTTTGATAAATAAAAACTGTGGGCTGACATAGATGGAGGTGATGCAAATTTGAAATTAAAGTGCTTGCCTGATACCCCTTCTTCCTTGTCATGTTCTCTTATGTTATTGTGCATTTGCCAAGTATCCTTTTGCAGGACACAGCACAGACTGATTATACCTATGGGGGAACAGGTGCTGTGCAAACAGCAACGTTTAACTTTTTATCCTCAGGTCTCTTTAATGGTCCCTTCACTGCAAGATGAGGTGGTTTATCAACCAAACCTTTAATATTGTGAAAACTAACTTACTGCTGTAACTAAAAATACAGTCCTGAAAGGTTTGTGTCTCTGAGCTGGCACGGTGAGTGCATATTTTCCAGAATTTGTAGGTTATTTTTGTGGCAGATGTGAAATGCCTATATAAGTGATGGGATTTTGCTATAAACATGTTTGAATGAATTCTCCTTCTGTTTTCATATTTTCTGGTATCATAATGCTTTTGTATATTATTTGTGGGCTGAAAACACCTTAGATTGGGTATGACAATGCTAATAACAAGAGACATAAATAAAACATTTTCTGCCCTCAGTCTTTACTTATTTATTTAAAATTTGGTAACATGTAGTGCCTTGCTGAGCTATAACTTATTTCCTTGTGTGACCTGGGGAGAAGGAAGGGTAACAGTAAGGAGTAAAATGGTAAAACAATCCAGAGGCATCAACAAGTGCATATACTGAACAGTTGCATCTAAAATACAAATACTGTAAATATTTACAGAAAATAAAAAAGCATGTGCTGTAAAAAATGTAAATAAAAAATCATATAGAAGAAAGAAGAAATTTCTTCATACTTATCATAATTTTCTTTCGATTAGCTCCTACATTGTCAATGGGTAGTCATTACAACCAGGTATTATGCACCTTTACTAAGGGAAATGGCTCAGCTCAGGGATGTTAACAGAATAGAATGTTGGGCACATGAGGATTCCAGACAGCTGCAACTCTCCAGTCACTATTGTTCATGCAGTGCCTCTAAATGTGGACATAAATATTATGCTGGTTGACTTGACATGAAAAAACACTCAAATCAGCTGTCTACACAGATAGGACTTTAACTAGAATAAAATTCAATATACAGTGGCTTACCTTGTCAGATGACGAAAAGCGAGTGATCGAGGCTTGTCTTCCAAATGTCTACATCTTGGATGGTCCTGTAGAACTGAATCGACTGGATCAGACTTATTAAATGGAAAAGGACTGCATGCAGTGTAAGCACTCTTCTGCAACAAAGGAGGCATCCTTGATTAACCTCAGAATCAAGCCTGTTAAATCTGTATATTTAGCAACCAACATTCTAATGTGGAACTGCTTTATTTTTTTTTCTGTATATAAACAGAAGTGCAGAATGCAAACTATAATGGGATGTCCAGGCAGGCTTACAATCAAAATTTATAACAGAACATGGACATCCCCGTGCTGGCATACTGGACAATATTCAATTAAAGGAGCGAGGCTCCGGAGCGGGCCCTTTGACAGTGTAGGAGCTAACAGAACAGGAAATGATGGCAAGTAAGAAGAAACATATTCTTTCTGTAGTGCTCCACATTGTCAATGGGTAGTTAATAAAACTTGGTTCTAAGAAGCAGTACCCAAACAAGAAACTGGGTGGGGGAGAATATTGTCCCATATGACAACCATGTACAGGAAAGGAATTTACCTACTAACTGCTGTCTACAAAACTCTGTTGACCAATGCCACATCAGCTGAACTTTAACATTCAATCTGTAGTGTTCGGTGAATGTGTGGATAGAGGACCATGTAGCTGCCTTGCATAACTCTAAAACAGATGTTGCATATCTCTGCACCCAAGAGGAGGCCATAGCCCCAGTGGAATCAACCTTGATGAGAGTTGGAGGCTTCTTCTTTTCTTCGACATAAGCCTTGGCAATGCAGGCCCTTACCAACTTAGCTAAGGTGGCCTTGGAGGCTTTCTGTTCCTGTTTGGCTGCCCTGAAAAGAATGAAAAATCTATCCAATTTCTGGAACTCAGCAGTCCATCTAAAGTACATCCTAACTGTCCATTGGTAATCTAACTTGTGCAACTCCTTCTCCTTTGGGTGAGTAGGTTCTGGACAGAAGAATGGGAGACAGATTTCCTGGTTCACATGTAAGGCCATAGGGACCTTCAGAATAAAAGATGGGAGTGTTCTGAGCAGCACCTTGTCCTTATGCATAACAAGGTATGGTTCTTTGTGGAACATAGCCTGGAGCTCACTAATCCTCATGGCTGATCACACAGCAACTAAGAAATACATCTTGTAAGATAGCACATGCAATAGTACCAATGAAAGCATTTTGAAAGGCTCCTTACAAAGAGTATTCAGAACCAGAATCAGGTCTCAGATAATAAAATAAAACTCCTGGTTAGACCCTAGGGACAAACCCAAGGAGGCTACATAGGCTGATGCCTGACCCCTCAGGGTGCTCAAGGCCAAACCTTTTTCCACTCCTTTCAACAGGAAATCCAAATTCTGCTGAACTTGCTTTATAAGGACAGATATTCTTTTTTCCATGGTCCATGCCAAAACGTGGTCCACGTGCGAACATAAGCTGTCAATGAGGAAGTCTTCCTGGAAGCCATCAGAGTGTCCACCACCTTCTTAGACAAAACCTGTTTCAGGAGTCTCCTCCTTTCAGGAGCCAGGCTGTGATCTGCATTGCTTCTGGATTTGGATGCAGAATGGGGCCTTGTGAGAAAAGGCTCCCCTGCACTGGAAGGCCAAATGGTGTGCATTAAGCTAGGTTCACCAAGTCCAAGAGACACGGTCTTCTGGGCCACTCCTGCGCTATCGGAGTGACACAAGCAGGAGACATAGCTGGAGACTATTTAAAAATACCTATTGGATTGTCTTCTGATCCTCCAGAAACTTCCCCTCTTTCAAGGCCTAAATTCTATTTCAAATACAATAAATCTGAAGAAGTATTCAATCTCTCGCTGAAAGAAGATACTGCCAAGGGATTTGATAATCTAGATGTTTTGCTTAAATCCTGTGCTATCTTAGCCCCTATATTGAATCCCATTTTGAATTTATCCCTTACTACCCAAACCTTTCCTTCAGCATGGAAGCATTCATTAGTTATTTCTTTGCATACAAGTGGGGATAAAACTTTATCAGAGAATTATTGTGCTTTTTCCTGCTCCCTGTTATTTCTAAACTTATGGGAAAATTGTTTATTATCAGATTTCTGACTATCTGGCCACTTATCATTTTTTTCTTCTTCTAATTTTCAGTCAGGCTTTAGGCCAAATCATTCTTCCCAAACAGCACTGATAGATTTTCACAATTCTGTCTCCAGGGCTTTGGACAAAGGTTATCTTGTTGGTTCCATTTTTTGTCTACTTGTCCAAAGTTTTTGATGTGGCCAACCATTCAATGCTCTTATCTCATCTACTTTCTCATGTTTTTTCTACAACTGTTATCACTTGGCGTTCTTCTTACTTATATGGGAGAACTCAATGTGTGCCCCAGAATGGCTATCTTTCCTTTTCTCTTCCTATTTCTACTTGGGTTCCTCAATGGCTTATACTTGGCCCTATTCTCTCTAATATTTTTGTGGATCCTCTACCCTCTGTTGTGGACCATTTGTCAGTCCGACTCTACTCAGATGATGTGGTTCCTCTCTATGCTTATAAGAAACCTTTATTTTCTTTCCTCAACTCTTCTGGGTGATTTAGCAAAAATTGTGAATTCATTTTCTAACAACTTTTTACTTTTAAACAGCAAAAAGACTCAAACCATGCTGTTTGGGATTCAGTCCCACTGTGTCTCTAGCAAATGTGTCCTTCACCATCACTTTAAGCAATAACTCACTTGAAATTGTAAGTGAATTTAAATATTTTGGTCTTACTTTTGATTCTTCCTTAACTTTTAAATCCAATAAAACCATTACTAAAATCTGTCAATGACTAGGTCACTTAAAACATGGCAGGCATTGTTTATGCATTATGGATCACAAAAGTATTATTGCTCAAGCAATACTCCCTATAATAAGTTATGGTGACACCATCTGCCATCATGCTAATGCATTAACTCTTCTTTCCCTGAATACTACTTATTATCAATTGCTATGGTTTATTTTAAAAGCTAAATGTAATGAACACCATTGTACCCTTCTGTCCGAATTAAACTGACTGTCCCCTTCTTCCAGGTGCACTTGCTATTGGTTATCCCATATTTATAAAACAATGAATAAGCAGACCACCGCTTACCTATCAGAATGGCTCATGGTTCCCACCTACAGTTGCTGTTTCAGAGACTTATCTCAAAGCAGTCTTTGTTAAACCAAGTTTCAAACTCATTTTGGGAAAGACAATTTTTCCCATGCTGCTCCTCTTTCTTGGAACAATCTTCCTCCACAGCTGAGAAATTCATCAACCCTTGGGATCTTTAAATAGGGCCTGAAGAGAATGTTGATGGAGGAACAACCCATGTGTAATTGTTTTAACTGATTGTGTTCATGTCTGCATGTGTATTATGTTGTTTCTTAAACTGACTTGGGACATTCTGTAAATTAAACTTGTTTCTCATGGAACCTATCCTGTAATTTATGTAACTTTTAATGAATAAACAAAAAACGGAATAAATCTTTCTCTTGAGTGCCTTATTTTGCATATGATCTTGGGGAGGAGTGTCAGAAGAGGGAAGGCATATGCTCTGCCAAAATTCCATGCTTGAGACAGGGGGTCCAGTGCTCTTCACCTGTGGACACCAGCTGTGGCTGAAGAACCACTGAAATTGAGCACTGTGGCTGGAGATGAACAGGTCCATCTGAGAATTTACTGAACCTTTGACACAGAAGGTCGAACACCTCTGGGTTCAACATCCACTCCCCTGGATGGACATTTTCATGGCTTATCCAATTTGATTGAATGTTCAACTTCCTACCAGGTGAACTGCTAACAGAAAGAGAAGATTTGCTTCTACCCACAGTGGAGATTGGAGACTTCTTTCAGCATCTCCCTGCTCTTTGTGCCCCATTGATTTATTTATGTACGCCACCATGGCGGTGTTTTCTGTCCTTATTTTCCCAGCTTTTGACTGCACATGACTTTGAAAATGAAGAAGACAAAGCACACAGTCCTCATCTTCATAACATTTATGTGCAGGTGCTGTTCCTGTGCTGACCAAGTCCCCTGAATAGGAATGTGGTCCACAACTGCCCCCCAACCTGTCAGGCTGGCACTGGATGTCAGAATCAACTCTGGGCAGACTTCCAAGGGAGACCCTTACTCAGCATCTCCAAACTCACCCACTAACTCAAAGACTGCCACAGTCATGGTGAAATGAGGATCCTGACCTGTTAAACCTCCAAGGTCATATCCAAGGCTGACATCAACTTGATCTGCAAGGGCCACATGTGAAGGCAAGCCCATAGAAATAGTTTTATCTCTAACATTATGAGTCCCAGAATTTTCAGAAGGCTGTGATCTGAAGCTGACAATTGGCTTCTCAGCCACTGAACCTCTCTCAGTGGGGTCTCTTTCCCTGCTGGCCAGAGGAAGGCCTTCCCCTCATCAATTTGAACACTATTCCTAGGTGCCCCTGGGTCTGTGATGGCTTGAGAGAGCTCTTCTCCCACTTCACCACCCAACCATGGGACTCCAACACCACCAGAGTCCTGGTCACTGACTTCTTTGCCAATGGTGTAGATGGTGCTTAAATGAAGAGATCATCCTTGTAGGGATAGTCACACTGTCCCTCCTATCAGATTTTAGCCACCAGGACTATGAGCACCTTTGAGAAAATTTGAGAAAACTGTGGGGGCTGTTGCCAGCCCAAAGAGTAGTGCTCTGTACTGGAAGTGCTGTCCCAGGACTGTGAACCTGAGGAGCCTCTGATGAGACTGCCAGATGGGGATGTGAAGATATGTATCTCTCAGATCTAAGGAAGTTAGAAAATCACCCAGCTTGACAGCTCAGATGACTGAATGGAGGGAGTCCATCTTGAAGGTCATGTGGTGAACAAACTTGATTAGGTATTTCAGATCCAGAGTAAGTCTGAAACTCTCCAGCTTCTTGGGAATGACAGAATAAATAAAGAATCTCTGACCTTGCTTGCTTGGAGGCACCAGAACAATTCTCCTGATTTGAGTGAGGTGGTCCAGGGTCTGTGACACCATTTGACTTGTCACAGTATCCTTTAGAACCGTGGATGGCTGTAAACACCCCTTTGAAGGAATTGTTGGAAATTGTATCACATTTCATTTCATTTTAATTTTTTATACTTGTTAGCAAGATGAGCAAACTGCCCATTTTTGCTTGCGACAAGTTGACAAACAATAAAGACATACAAAACATTGATACAAAAACATATGAACTACAATATCAAACATACAAATTACAATATAAAGTGCAGTATTATGTTACGAACCACAATTACGATCAATCAGACTATTCAACCATTTAACTAGCCTATTCTTGAACATTCGAACTGTCCTAACATTAGTAACTTCAGTTGGAATACCATTAAAAAATATAATTGACCTGTATATTACTGACCTCTGACCAACTGTTTTTTGTATATAGGGATTCTAAATAAACCTTTAGACTGAGACCTTGTTTCAAGATAAATTTGCTGTAAGGGGATAAGATCCTGAATCATCTGGGGAAGTAAACCTTGGGTTCTTTTATATGCAAAAACTCCAAGCTTTAAATTTATCCTATCTAAAAAAGAAGGGCAATTAGCTTCCCTCAACAACACACAATGGTGTGTTCCTATTGGGAGACCTGTCATAAAACATAAAATACTATGATAAGTTACCTGTAGTTTCTGTAGCATTTTGTCATTTGTACCAGAATAAATCACTAGACTATAGTCAAATGCACTTAAGATAACTCAAAGCCAGAATTTCCAAAACCCAAGCATCGGATGAAATCTGGGCCCATGTTGTGTGAACATTGTGCAGTCCTCCACAAAGGGAAAGGAAGCAGAGATGGTTCCACGTAACCTCATTGTGAGGTGCCCACTGTTTGCCCTGTGCCTCCGTTATGACATCAGGAAAGTCTGCTCTGCTACTATTGCTTTTGAAATCAGAATAGGCTCCTTTGTTCCTATGGTTCCTGAAATTCTGAAAGGGATAAAAACCCTCTTGATACTGCCACTGTCGGCTGCCTTCTTGATCTTTTGGAGTTGAACTGGATTTTTGTTATTGCTTTGGCACTGGAAGGTGGCTGTTTTTATCCTGGATATCTTTCAAATATCATTCAGGCCAGAACCAAACAACTAGCCTCCCTTGAAGGCTAAGTTAAATGGACTGGTCTTTGTTTTTCCTTTTTTTTTCCAACTGAGCTTTTTGCTCCACATTGCCACATCCTGCCTGCTTTGGCAATGGGGAGATGTAGCATTTTCTGTTTTTTCTCCCTCCTATTCCCAGGGCCCCAAAACACAGCTGTGCATGCTTGTGGAGGTGACCATGCACCACATGGCTCTGATGACGGCCCCTTCTCCCCACCTGACCTAACACTGAGTCTCTCACTGGGCTTGGTGCTACCCCCAAGCCTTCACTCAGTGGCAACCAAGAGCCCGGGAGACTCCAGATCCCTCCCCCGTAGAGGAGAGCTGCCTGTTGACAGCTCAATCCAACTCCACACTCTCCTCCAAGCAGACCCACAGCAACCCAAGCTCACTCCTGAACCCAGGTCACTGGTGTGGCATGAAGTGTGGCATCCAGCACCTCAACCCTCATCACCACTGGGCCAGCCTAACAGCTTGGTCTTTGAAACCTGATTGTGATCCACTGTTGGAGCCACACTCCTCACATAGCTGTCACAATGTGATAAGCAGCGTGAGCTGGCATGCACATATTCTTCACCATGGCATCCCGTGCCAACTGAAAAATGCCACCCCCTCCAAATCCAGGGGAATGAAGCTACCCAGGATTGTAACTTACAAGTTTAAAGCTCTGGCAACCATAAAGGAGCATAGGATGTGTGGAGGTTTGCACTATTGGTGGAGAAAGCTCCACTGCATGAAGCATCCCTTCACTTTTCTTGCAAATCCATTAAGGCCAAGGACCCTTCAATAGGAATAGTGGTGTATCTGATGGAGTTATTAACTGCCTTATCCACCAGAGGAGGGGTTTCCCACTTGCGAGTATTTACTTCCAAAAAAGGGAAACACTGTACTTTTGGTTTTTGGAGATATTTTCTTTGGTCTGCACCTTCCTTTTCCCATTCAATAATTTTATCACAGTGAATAAAGTTTGGAAAACACATTGGAATGGAGAAGGATAGGACAGGATAGGATTAACCTCCAATGCCTCCATGGATTGCAGATCCTTGAACTGTAATGTCCAACATGCCTCAGTTATCAGACAGGACAAAGACTTGGTATTAAACAGAGGAGGAATAGGAATCCTCCTCTTTGGCTCCATCTACTCCCTTTCCTCCTCCTCCTCCTCCTCCTCCTCCTCCTCAGATGGTTTGTCCTCCTCATCATCAAGTAGCATCCCATGGTCAGGATTTTCCCCAAGATCCCTGATATCCTCATCCTGACCCTCTGTATGGTCAGGGTTGGGGTCTACCTTCATGTCCATATTTGTAGCCCTGTTCTGCTGCAGCACACCTGGACATGCCTATGTGGCCCCCCTGACCTGAAGGGCCCAGTTTAAGGTTGCTTGTGTCTGATGGAGTGTCCTGCAGAGCATCGGGGCCCAAAAGCTCTCCTAGATGCAACAAGAAAATGTATGTAGTTTTGCTTGACACTGCCAGCTGGTATGCCACGTGCATCCCCCCAGCTTGGAGGTCCAACTGACGGGAATTGTAAGAGTCATATTAGCTTGAGTAACCTATTGAAGGCAAGGAACCCAGAGGAGAGGATCACATTACTCTTTTGTGGTCTTACATCTTTCAGAAATGAGAGATTTCCAATAAGTTGACAAGTAAAGTTGCTTTGCAGGTGCCCAAGGTTAGAAACCTGAAGTCTTTTCCCCAAAATGAAATAGTGTACTACTGCCCCAATCCCCACCTCTGATTGTGGGGAAAAGGAGCTAAACCTGAAAAAGTACATCTCGCAGACCTTAAATCTTACTACCAGAAAGACAAATGGCTGTACCGTACAAGCAGAGCCACTGCCTCTGGAACTGGGGAATTGTAGGCACTCATGCGCTGTGCAAGATATTGGCACACCAGTGGAGGGGGGGACATGTGCTCAACACAGGTGCATGAATGGTGTGCTGAGGCTAGGGAAGCCTCTTTTAGAAGAAGCACATGCCCAACGGTCACAGAATGGTGAAAAAAATGGCAGGAAGCTGCACGGCTCAATGCAGCCAAGATAAAATGCCTATTCGCATGAAGGGTGAAACAAATGTACTATTAATCCACCAGAAAGACTCAGGGTACCCAGAGGAAAGGCTGTCACTTTAGAAACCTGTTTTTGTTTTGTTGAGGAAAATTAAAGGGTAAATGTCCTTATAAGACAGAGAGCCAAAATAAAAGGGGAAAAGTCCCTTCAAAGAGTAGCAAAAAACAAAACAAAAAAAAAGCCACCTGACAGGCAAACACAACCAAGAGAGACCCTAAAATCTGGGGGGGGGAGGCAATGCCTACAGATGTAGGGTAGCCCCCAGGACTGCCCTAGGCTAAAAAAAAAAAAGAACATACCTGAGGAATTTTTGTTTCCTTTTTTTGTAAATAAATTGAAGACCATGTTGAAAATACACAACCCTAAATTGTGTGGCAATCATGGCTCCTAGTCCAAACACAGGAAGTGGAAATTGTAAAAGAAGGTTAGCCAGTTTGAAAACTGCAGCTTAACAGGCAAAATTTTAATTTAGGGGCGCTTCTTGTTACCAGGTAGCCCCAAACTGCTATGCAGAATTGCATCCCCCAGAAAACTAGAAGCTGATTTTCTTCAGAGGTGCTTTACAGTTGTTTCCCCTTTGATGGCACAACAAAGACTGGAGAGTTGCTGCTATTCTGTTAACAGCCTTGGGCTGTGACATTTCTACTTGTAGGGGTAAACAATAGCCTGTTGTAATGGCTCCCCTTGATAATGTGGAGTGCTACAGAATGTATAAATTAAATTTACTCAGTACATGCAAACAATACAATATGCAAATAAATTAGAAAGCTGGGCGATGGCTGATGGGGCAAGATGCTAGTGCAGAGAGAAAGTAAAAGGCCAGCTGAAGTTGCATGCTTTGGTGAAATGAGACAGCAGAAGTGATTTGAATGAACAGAGAGAGGATGAGAGTCTGATGGGGTGAATGAGTTTATTTCATAGTATAGCATGGCAGAAGTAATCAATAATATAGAACAGGTCCAGTAGAGCCCAATATCACCCACACTGGAGGATATTACTGTGCTTAGAAAAAGGATCTGTATTCAGATTTTTATATATATAAAAAAAAATTAGAATTGAGTAAAAAATAATAAAAATTTATGTTACTGTGAAGAAGTCATTCTATTGGTACACATACCAGTAGAGGGCAATGTTTGTGAGATGCCCTTATTTCCTGATTCACTATTGTGTGTGTTTTCCCCTTTATTTTGTCTTTCTTCCACCCCCCCAGCTGCAGTAAAGATTAGCGAATATCATAAATTATTGGCTTAATCCAGATCCGAAACAGAGAAAAGCTGCCCCATTGCGATGTGTGCAAGAAAACAAAAAATGGGACTAATAATCAAATCTGACCCATGTCCCAGCTGCCGGTGAAAAAATAGCACCAACTGACAGTTACTTCACACTGTGGACTGTGCAGTTTTATGGACTGGAGAAGAACTATTGTGATCCCACTCCACAAGAGTGGTAGCAGGAAGGAGGCAGGAATCTACAGACCAGTTAGTTTTACCTCAGTAGTGGGCAATATTATGGAGGCACTCCTTAAGGAAAGGATAGTGTGACACCTGGAATCCATAGGGGCACAGGATCCAAGACAGAATGGGTTTACAAAAGGAAGGTCCTGTCAAACTAATCTCATAGATTTCTTTGACTGGGTAACCAGAGTGGTGGACCGAGGGGGAGCAGCTGATGTCGCCGACCTTGACTTCAGCAAAGCTTTTGACACTGTTCTACATAGAAGATTGATAAATAAGCTGGGTAGGCTTGGGGTGGGTCAGAAGTTGGTCAACTGGGTGGCAAACTGGTTGATGGGCAGAAAACAGAGAGTGGTGGTAAATGGTATACAGTCAGAAGAGATGCAAGTAACAAGTGGGGTACCTCAGGCATCAGTCCTGGGGCCAGTCCTCTTCAATATCTTCATTAGTGACATTGCAGATGGACTGGTGGGTAAGGCTTGTCTGTTTACAGATGACACCAAGATCTGCAACCAAGTAGGTGAACCAGATGGGGTGGGCAGAATGAGAAGAGATCTGGATAAACTAGCAAAATGGTCAGAAGAGTGGCAACTGGGATTTAATGCAAAGAAGTGCAAGATGATGCACATAGGAAAGAGAAACCATGAAGCCACCTATAGGCTGAGAGAGGAGTTGCTGGCAGACACAAAGTAAGAAAGAGACTTGGGCATCATCTTCACTGATGATCTGAAATCATCTAAGCAGACCTCTAAAGCAGTAGGTAAGGCTAGAGGGATATTAGGGTGTATTAGTAGGGGTATCACAAGTCGGAAGAGGGAGGTAATAATCCCTCTTTACAAGACACTGGTTAGGCCCCATTGGGAGTACTGCATGCAGTACTGGAGGCCACATCTTCACAAGGACATTAACCAAATTGAGGCAGTCCAGAAGAGGGCAACCAAAATGGTGCAGGGACTTCATCAGAAGACATATGAGGACAGATTAACGGAACTCAATATGTATACCCTTGAGCAAAGGAGGGAGAGAGGGGATATGATCAAAACATTCAAACACCTTAAGGGCATTAACAAGGTGAAAGAGTCTAACATGTTTAAATATAAGAAAAATAGCAGGACAAGAGGACACAGCATGAGATTAGAGGGAGGCCGATTAAGGTGGAATGTGAGGAAATTCTTTTTCACAGAAAGAGTGGTGGATGCATGGAACAGCCTACCTCAGGAAGTGGTGGCTATGAATACAGTGCAGGGCTACAAACAGGCATGGGATAGGCATAAGGGAGCAATACAGATGAGTATGAATAGATAGACCACTGACAGAGCAAAGACCAATGGCACATTTATAAGTTAGAAAATGAAATGGGCGGCAGACTGGATGGGCCTTGCGGTCCTTATCTGCCGTCAACCTCTATGTTTCTATGTTTCTATATTTATTTATTTATCTTACTTTACAAAACAGATACTTTTTTCTTATTGAGGCAGCAAGACCATTTCAAAATGCGTGCACTCAGTCGGCAGTGATTGCTGTTGTGATTAGTGGTGGGCGAAGTGGCTAAATTTGCTCTGCGAAGTGATTCGCGGAGCAATACGGAGTCCGCGAAGCGCTCCGCAATGCGAAGCAGAGTACAGTACTTCGTGTTATAATGGGGAACATGAAGCCCATTGAAAACAATGACTTTGTGTTACTCCACCTTCCCCAAACCACTTCTCCACCAATTTTAAGGCGAAGTAACACTGAAATCAATGTACTTTGCATCACTTTGCCTTGTTATTGAGTTCCAAAGTGAATTTGTAATGCTTCATGGGATTGCAGGTCACATGGGATCTAGATTGTTCTGCACAGACTCAGTTCTGTGTAGTATGTGTGTAGTGGAAGATGGAGACATTTTCTTCTCAGAGCTCTGCCATTCAAATCCTCTAAAAGCTGTTAAAAAAAGCCTTTTTACTCCATTTGTTTTACTCAAAATTTAGTACATCGATTGTAGGAAACCTTCCTGTGCTCATATCATCGAGTGTTTATTGTTTGTGTGTGGATTTTGAATGTTAATTTAGAACAGTCAGTCGGTGTACTGTGAAGTGTGCTTTGGGGAAGGGGTGTATCTGTGGTGTAAGTAGATTAACTGGGAGAAAAAGGCAGTCTTTCTGTTTTGGTTACATTTTTCTTGTATAACTGTGTTAATGTACACACAGTAATATTTTCAGTAATTCTTAATATTTTATCTGCTGATTGTTGTGGTGCAGCAGTATATAATTTCAGTATGTTTAAAACATTTGGTTATATTACTAAAGGTTTTCAATTTGCTACGCATTACTTGTAGTGTGTGTGTGTGTGTGTGTGTGTGTGCGTGTGTGTGTGTGTGTGTGAGCGTGTGTGTGATGCATGCATGCTATTAAATCAGATACCATTCATTGTGCCATAGAGTAATTACAGCAGTATGAACCTGCTGTCCACAGCACCTGCATGAATTTTTTGTACTGCTTGTGGTATCTTTACTGGTAGCAATGGATTGTTACTGCCGTCACTGCCCCCAACTATCAAAAGGTATTCTTTTCCAGATTTGGATTTCTGATGGTGAGCATTGGTTAGATGGTGTTGTTGTGCCTTTGCATTTGCATCTTTTTACTGCACAGTGCAGTTTTAATCTGTCTGTGCATTTGCATCTTTTTAGGGCTCAGTCTCCATCTGTTACTTAAGTCACAGTTGTTTCTTTGGCTTCCCTTCGGAGTACTGGTGTGATGCACATGATTCACAATCACGTCAAAAATCACAAAATTAATATTTTGTAGTAGTATCTCTCCAGACTTCACCACTGTACCCACTGATATGAGTTTTCAAGCTGGTGAGTTTTGTGAACAGCCAGGTCATCTATGAAGTACAGCCGCAGGCATTCACGTTCTCAATACTCTCGTCAGCTCCAAGTCCGAGAAAAATAAATTCATGTTTCAAGGTCACAAATCCAATCTCGATTCATGATCACATAACGAATCACAAAATTAATTTTTTTGCTAGTTACTTGCATCATGTAAGCCTGTTTTGTAGTGTCTCTTCAGACTTCACCACTGTACTCATTGATATGAGTTTCCAAATTGGGGAGTTTTGTGACACAGGTCATTGTCGGTAGCCAACTACAGCCGTAGGCATTCATGTTCCTGTACAGCATGTGAGTTACAGTACTGTAAGCCATGTGATGTGCGGGGGCCCAGGAGCTGCCAGTGTTGTTGTCACTCCTCCTTACTTCAGGTTAAGGCGGTATGACAATGAGAAGTCACAATCACAATAACAAGGCAAAGTGGGCATTTCATGCTGGCCACTCTCCATAGCAGAGTGACAACACAAAGTGCCCACTTCATAGGCACTTCACTGGTGGAATTTAAATTCACTGCATCTCTAAGATGGGAGACTTTGCATGTCTTGTTACACTTTCATTTCACTTTGGGAATTTTCTGGACACAAGACAGTAGCATTTTGGGGATGAACATTAATTCTGGTGACTTAGTCTGGCCACTTCCCAGATGACAGAGTGTGCCATTAATTGTGGGAGTCTTCGCATTTCTTGTTATGCACTCATTTCACTTCATCAGCACTGGGGAATTTTCTGGAGTCAAGATGACAGTAGCATTTTGAAGATGCTCATTAATTCTAGTGACTGTGTGTGTGGGGTCTGCCAATATTGTTGTCACTCCACCTTACTTCTCGTTAAGGTGGAATAACAACACAAAGTAATAATAACAAGGTAAAGTGGGCACTTCATGCTGGCTACTTCATGAAACGGAGTGACAATGCGAAGTGCTCACATCGCGTTCACTTTGCCAGCAAAATTTAAATTCACTGCATCTCTAGTTGTGAGGAAGCTGATCCTGATCTGTTGCTCACTGGAGATTCGGTAGTGTGACAAGTGTCTGAAGTAACATTTGGAGAGCTACCCTTTGTGGCAGGAGAAATGAGACAAAATGAAACAGTTATATTCATGTATTAATTTATATATTGCTGACAGTGACTGAAAGACTGCATGGCAGTGGTATGATTAATGTTGTGAATTGCTTGCTTGCCAAGGAAAAAAAAATGCAGTAGTTTTTGGGTGCAGTAATAATTGTTGGATTAAACAATGAATTTCATTAGTTTAACATTTTTTTGCATTCTTTTTTTCATGCTTATCAAGGTCACTGATTTTCATTTTTTACTGGAAAACCCAGACAAATTCCAGAATTGGACAGCCTGCATACCAGTTAAACAAAGGATTTCATGGAATTTGGCATTTAAAACAAGGTCAGTAAGTCTACAGGTCTTGCACTTTTCTTATAATTGCTTTCTGTACTATTTTCAATTTGTTTCATTCAATTTAAAGACAGAGTCAGGCCAAAAGTACGCCTACATTGCCGAATTAGAGCAAGCATACCCTCAATAAATCTCATATGAAAAATTAGGTTTCTATGTTATTTCATTTGAATGTTATCAGATATTTTGCAACCCTGATTTCACTACCTGTTAAAAAAATCCAGATTCAGTGAAGAGCCACTGATGGTATCATAACTTAAAATCACAGTTTAGTCCTCCTGTCAGCAACCTCGTAGAAACACAGAAACATAGATTTTGATGGCAGATAAGGACTGCTTGGCCCACTTAGTCTGCCAATCTCCCTACCTATTGGATAAGCTGCAGATCCTAGTTAACCAACAGCCAACTTCTTACTACCCCCACCAGAATTGCCTTATGTCTGTCCCACGCTTTCTTGATTTCTCCCACTGTTTTTTAACCCCACGATTCCTCAGGAAGGACATTTCATGCATCCACCACCCTTTCTGTAAAAAATACTTCCTCACATTGCCCCTGAGCTGTCCCCCCCCATTTTCAAATTGTGTCCCCTTGTTCTTGTACATCTCTTTTTCTGAAAGATGCTACCCACTTGGACTTTGTTGATTCCCATGAGGTGCCTGAAAGTTTCTATCATGTTCCCCCTCTCCCTCCTTTCCTCATGGGCATACATATTAAGCTCCTTTAGTCTGTCTTTTCATATGGCTTCTGTTGCAGACCCTGCACCATTTTAGTTGCCCATTCTGGACTGCTTCCATCCTGTCAATGTCCTTGCAAAGATGGGGTCTCCAGAACTGCACACAGTATTCTAGAGGGGGTCTCTCCAACTGTCTGTACAGAGGAATAACAACTTCCTATTTTCTACTGGTGATGCCTCTCCCTGTACATCCCAGTATCCCCCCAGCCATCCTTTCTGTCTTATCACATTGCTTGCTTACCTTTAGGTCACCTGATATGACTACCCCTAGGTCCCTTTCCATTTTTGTTGTTGTTAATACCCCCACTGTGCACTCTTCCCCTGGGTTTTTGTTTCCTAAGTGCATTACTTTGCACTTCTTTGCACTGAATCTAAGCTGCTACTTTTGACATGTTTCTCCAAAGTTTAAGAACCTGTAGCTGTAGCAATCATTTATAACAAAAAACTGTCATACTGTAGGGTTGTCAGCACTTCTTGCATTTGCAGAATGTTCAGATGCATGGTAGTGTACTTCAGAATGCATCAGGAGGTAGTTTGGGAATGCAGCGTTGAACCAAGATATAGAACTTCAAAGTGGTGCACAATTTTAAAATGTTGGGAGGGGATGTTGGGAGGGGAACATGCAGTTTCAGGTTCAAGTTTATTGACAGGAACTACTCAATTGAGCATGCTAATTTACATGAAGGAGGACACATTGGTCATACAATGTACATACAAATAGATATCAGCTATAAATACATATGATATAGGATACAAAGGCATTGGACATATAATGCAGATTTAAAACATATAAGCTTTAAATACATGTGATACTTTATTCATAAGGCAAACAAAGTGTACCAACAGCAATAGTCTGCCTCATGCTAAACAAATAGCACAGTGGATAGACTGAACCCAATTTTTAATAAAATCGGCAATGGGGCTGGAAGATACATGGAATCTAGCTTGCAATATGGGCTTGGAGAAATAGAAGGTGGGGAGTGCCAAGAGTAGACAGGTAGTGAATGAGTAGGACTGGTATGTGAGGGCTGGATTATGGGATCTAGCAGAGTAGATTAGTAGGGTGGTAGATATTTATATAGCAGGGTAGGTAGGTAGAAGGGGTGGCGAATACAGTGGATCAAAAGTGAGATCAGAGTGATGGATCTAAGTCACAACACTGAGAAAAAAGAAACACTGGTTATTCAGAATAAGTGGTGGTTGCTACTTAGTGGTGAGTGCAGAAGTTGGTCAATTTACTGTTAACTAGTCGTCTGAAGCTAGTTAGGGGGATTAGGGTTTGAAACTTGAGATTAGATTGGACTGTGTTCCATGGAAGTGGGACAGCTTGACTTATGGCCATATCACCAAAACATGTATGGGTGCTTGGCACATCTAGTGTGATGTAAGAGCTCTTCCATAGGGAGTACATACACAGCACATGCTGAAAGAGATTTGTTATCTAAGGAGGGAGTCTGGACAGGAGTGCTTTGTAGAGCGAGATGAGAGAATGGGTGGCATGTCTTGTGGATAAAGAGGTTCACCCTAATGATGCGTACAGGTCTCAGTGGTGTGTGCGGTGGTGGGCATTAGAAATGAAGAGGATCACACTATGGTAAAGTGTGTGTAGTTGCTGTAGCAGGGTGTCAGAGCAATGGCCATAAAGTATGTCTACATAGTCTCAGAATATGGCAGTGATGTGCTATCACAAAATGTGGTTGGAGACTCACTCTTACAATGTAACAGGAACACACTTTGAGGAATTTGGAAGGGACCAGCAAATTCGGAATATAATGGGGATGCACACTGTTGGAACATGACAGGGCACACCATTTATTCTGAAACTGCTTGTCCCATTCCAGAAGTATATGCACCTGCCACATTTTAAAATTGTGTATCACATCCCCACCATATTCCAACACTGTGCTACCCAGCCACATTCTAAAATTGTGCATCCCTGCCACATTCCTTTTGTGGGTTTGAATTTTGTATTAAAGATATTTGAATAGCCATAGTTTGCTGACCCCTATGTTTTTCTTTTTAATGTTCCATAACTTCTAACTCCTGGGGTATTGTGCATTACTCTGTTTTTTCTGAGCCTCCACGGTCTTTGAGATAATTTCATAGACCTATTGTTTTATGGTTGTTTAATATTGTTGGCAACTTAAGGAGTTAGGGTTGCAAGTGGAGAGCTCCAGAGTTTAGAATGGCGTTTGTCCCACCAACTGTGGAAGGTTTATCCTTCTCTGACGAAACTGGCCAAGATATTTTGTTGCCAGTAGACAGAGTTCAGGCGTTGCTTTCTGGAATAGGTTTATCTGGACTGAGCGATAATGTGGACTTTAAACATTATGAATATCTACAGAAAAAAATTATCAGATTTGATTTACATGCTGCCTTCCTATCACAATATTGGCGGGAGCGTAGGATCCCACAAGGTATGAGGATCCAAAAACCACCTTCATTTGGCATGGACGATTTAGATTACCTACATGATTGGGAGAGAATCTTGAAAAAATGCAGTTATGATTTAATGCTTTTGACTATTAAGAAGGCACGTAAAGAATCTGACCTGGCTATTAAAGAATCTAGCACTCTTTTAGAAAAACTAAAAGAAAGATTTATACCTACAGATTTCGATTCTCTCTCTGGTAAAGTTAATATGTCTATAACAAAATTTCAAACAGACCTGGTACAGTATAAACAGAAGAAGTATGTTAGGGATGAGAATGATTATAAAACAGGTAATGTGTACCATTGGCAAGGAAATAAGAAAAAGGTCTTTTCTGCAAATCCATACTCGGCATCTTTAAATGGAGATGAGATTAATATCTCTTCAGGACCTGATAGTGATCTTGAAGACCATCAGAGATCCAATGAAAATAAACGTTTTTTAGACAACAGCCAAGATTTGGGTTTGCTAGACCATATTGAACAAGAAGAGGAAAGGGGAGGCGAAAGAGGGAAAGGTATGAGAGGCAACAGAGGAAGACAGAATTACAGAGGGAGACAGAACTGGGGGGTACGGAGGTCACCGAGACCAAGGAATCTGAATTGGAAGTCAAAAACCTATCAGATGTAGTACTTACCTCTACACAGATTCAGGTACTAGCTAAAGGTTTAAGTTTTGTACCTACTACTAAAGTCAATTCTTTCCAAATTGAATTGGATTTATTTAGATTCTTTAGGAAGCTACACCTAAAGGACTTTTATAATTCTAATTTGGATGTGCCCCCAGCCCTTGAAACTGAAAGGGAAGATACAACTTTTAAGAAGCCCTCTACCTTTAACCCTACCCATTTGAACCATACCATCAATACTTTTTGCAATTTGGTATCTAATGATGTGCATAAATTGATTGTGAACAATAGGAATGACTATACTGCACAAAATGTTACCAGAGCAGAATGTCGTGCTATACAGGAATTAAGAGATTTAGATTCAGTAGTGATAAAACAAGTGGATAAAGGCAGTGCAGTAGTTGTGTGGGGTATTGAAGCTTATATAAAAGAAGCGATGAGGCAGCTTAATAATCATGAGTTTTACAGAAAGATTGAAAGAGACCCCGTGAATTTGATTAAGCAAAAAGCAGATCACTTAATCGATGCTGGTCTACAAGCAGGAGATATACTAAAAAGGAAGCTGAATTTTTGAAGGTATCAAATCCTAAGAAGCCTGTGTTCTATCTCCTACCTAAAGTGCATAAAAACAGCTTTCCGGTTACAGGCCGCCCTATTGTTTCAGCAAATGAATCTATCACGGAAAACATGTCTAGGTTTGTTGATTTTTTTGCACAAAAGTTTGTACCGAATTTGAGGTCCTATGTCAAGGACACAAATGATGCCCTCTTGATGCTTCAGAATATATCTGTATCAGAGTCTGATTTACTAGTGACGATAGATGTGGTTAGTTTATATTCAAATATACCTCATGAGGGAGGTTTGCAGTCCTTATCTAAACATTTAAGGTTGAGAGAGAAAGAGAAACCTAGCTCCAATTTTGTCTTAGAATTGGCAAGGTTTGTGTTGGAACAAAATTATTTTTGGTTCAATGGTTCATTTTATATTCAAATTAAAGGAACCGCAATGGGCACGACCTTTGCTCCAAGTTTGGCCAATCTATATATGGGTGAATGGGAGGAAACGTATATTTATAATCCATTCAACAGCTTTCTGCAATATGTTAAGCTATGGAAGAGATACATTGATGATTGTTTGATGATTTGGACTGGCTCGGAGGTCGAATTTGAACATTTTATTGACTACATAAATCACACCAGCTCACATTTGAAGTTCACCTATGACAAAAGTAGAGATAGAATCTCTTTTTTGGATATTTTGATTGAGAAGGAAGGTTTTCTTTCGACAAAATTATACAGAAAACCTATATCCAGAAATACCTTATTACGGTTTGAGAGCTGTCACCCTAGATCTGTCATTAATAATGTTCCTAAGGGTCAGTATATTAAAGCTAAATGGATTTGTTCTGATAATGCGTCTTTTTATGAAGCAAGAAAAGATATTACTGATAGATTTATTAACAGAGGTTATGAACCTGGAGTTCTGTTAAAGAGTTTATATTCAGTCAATACAATGGAGAGAGAAATGTTATTAACTCCCAAAGTTTATGAACCAAAAGAGAAAGATAAACTTATTTTCATTACTGAATTTAATCATTTGGCACCTAAAATAGGACAGATTTTACATAGACATTGGGATGTCATAAATTCAGATGGGAGAACTAAACAAATTGGCCAAGATCGCCCTTTAATTTCTTACAAAAAGGGACAAAATTTGAAGGACCTTTTAGTCCATTCATATATTCCTGTGGTTAATGACAAGCAACAAAATAATTGGCTACCCTCCTTTCCTAAGGGCAATTATCGGTGTGGACGTTGTGTACACTGTTCAAATACATCTGATGTTAAGACCTTTCACCATCCACGCTCTGGTAAAAGCTATGAGATTCAATCGTTTATCAATTGCAACACTCAAGGAGTTATCTATATGCTGACTTGCCCGTATGGGCTCAGTTATATAGGACAAACGAAAAGAAATTTAAAATTGAGGATAGGTGAACACAAAGGAGCTATTAGAAATGCCAATATGGAGTATGCTATAGCTCATCATTATCATGAAGCTAGACATGGATCTCCAGCAACTTTAAGATTTGTCAGTTTGGAAAAAGTGGAAGTAGGATTTCGTGGTGGCGATTTGAATCAAAGAATTTTGCAAACAGAAGCATTTTGGATATTCGAATTGGATACTATGGCACCTCACGGTTTAAATGATGAAATTCCCCTTTATAGCTTCTTATAGTTATTGCTAGTATATATGGATATGACCGTGACGTGCTCTGTCCATATTCTTTGGGGGTATGACTTTTCCGGCTCTGTCCCCGTTTATGGTGTCCAATTTAATTGGTATCAAAAATTTATTTGTGCTCTGTCTTTTTTGTAATTAATTAATAATTTTTATTCACCTGTTTGTTTGGGCTTTAAATAGGTGGCACTTTTTTAGTATGCTTGGCTATGACCTGTTCGTGCTCTGGCCAGGTGTCTTGGGGATTATGACTTGTCCGGCTCTTTCCCCGTTTCTTTGTTTATTTCCATTTTTGTATGTAATCACAATTTTGTATCTTTCTTGTAAAATTAAGTGTACGTCTTTAAATGGTTCACTCTTTCTAATTGACTAGTGTATATAAGTCCATAGGAATTTGAGCTTACTCACGTTCTGAAGAAGACGCGAGAGTCGATACGTAGACGTGAGTGTGATGCCCATGTGACGCGATTAAGCAGTGATGTAGATTCGCCTGACTCTTCTGGGTTCGCCGGTGTAACGTTCGATGGTTTTTTACCGTTTTAACATGTGGATTTATTCCCTCAATTTAGTACTTTACACCGAGTGGTATGTGGTATGTGACACACCAACACTGTATGTGTATTTTCATTATTTGTTCCTCGGTGTAAGTGTATGCAGCACTGGCGTTCCCTTATGTGGGTTTGAATTTTGTATTAAAGATATTTGCATAGCCATAGTTTGCTGACCCCTATGTCTACATAGTCTCAGAATATGGCAGTGATGTGCTATCACAAAATGTGGTTGGAGACTCACTCTTACAATGTAACAGGAACACACTTTGAGGAATTTGGAAGGGACCAGCACATTCAGAATATAATGGGGATGCACACTGTTGGAACATGACAGGGCACACCATTTATTCTGAAACTGCTTGTCCCATTCCAGAAGTATATGCACCTGCCACATTTTAAAATTGTGTATCACATCCCCACCATATTCCAACACTGTGCTACCCAGCCACATTCTGAAATTGTGCATCCCAGCCACATTCCAAAATTGTGCATCCTCACCAAATTCCAAAACTGTACATTCCTGCCACATTCTGAAGTTGTGTTTCAATGCCACATTCAGAAACTGTCACATCCATGATCCAAAATTGTGATTGCCACATTCCAAAACTGTGCACCACCACTACATTCTGAAAATGTGCATCACCGCCACATTCTGAAATTGTGCATCATCACCACATTCAAAAACTGTGCGTCACCACCATATTCTGAAAGTGTGTGTCTCCACCATATTCTGAAACTGCGTCACTGCCACATTCTAAAACTGTGTACCACTGCCACATTCTGAAACTGCATCACTGCCATATTCTGAAACGGTATATCACCGCCACATTGCAAAACTGTGTCACCACCACATTTGGAAACTATGACACTGCCACATTCCAAAACTGTGCATCACCACCATATTCTGAAATTGTGTGTTACTGTCACATTTTGAAAATGTGCATCACTTCCACATTCCAAAATTGTACATCACCACCACATTCAAAAACTGTGTGTCACTGATACATTCTGAAACTATGTCTCACTGCCACATTCCAAAACTGCATCACTGCCACATTCTGAAACTGTTTATCACTGCCAGGTTTTGAAATTGTGTGTCACTGCCACATTTTGAAAGTGTGCATCACCGCCACATTTCAAAATTGTGCATCACCACCAAATTCTAAGATTTTACCTTCCTGTCATGTTCTAAAATTGTGTGTAAACTTCCACATTAAAAAATTGCCTGTCACTGTCACATTCCAAAAATCTGCTTCCCCAACATATTCTCAAAGTGTACATCCTCACTACATTCTGAAAATGAATGTCACTGCCACATTCTGATAGTGCATGTCCAAGTCATCATTTTAGAATTACACATCCCTGCCTCATTCTGAAATTGCAAGTGTCTTCCACATTTTGAAACTGTCACCACCACATTCTGAGATGCCTTGTCCATGCTACATTGTGAAATTGCATGTCACCACTATGATCTGAAATTAACCATCCCAACCACATTTTGAAATTGTGTGTCATCACCACATACCAAATTTATGCATTCATGACACATTACTAAATTATATATCCCTGCCACAGTCCACAACTATGTGTTCCTCACATTTCAAAATTGTGTATATATGCCACACTCTAAAAATATATGACACCACCAAATTATGCATTTTGGCATCCTTGCCACATTTAAAAATTATGTGTTCCAACTGCTTTCCAAGATTGCATCATTACTGCATTCCACAGTTGCAAGCTGGTGACATTTTGAAATCTCATACCTGCAGTATTCTAAAAACTGAACACAACTTTGTTATTCTAAAGCCAAGTTTGCTGCTGCATTCCACCCCCATCACATTCTGAAGTACTGTACCTTGCATCTGCACATAATGGAAATGTATGCATGATCCACTCAGTGTCAGTTTTCCTTTTTTCAGAAGTTTTACTATAACTGCAATTGTATGTAACATGAGAGAGATAATACATATAGGGTAGCTTACAAGGAGGACTAGGCTGTGAGTTCAGGTTTTGACATCTTCAGTAGTTGTTCTCAGAAACCGCCTTTTTTGAACAGGCAGTGAATTTATGGTTACAAAATGACTTGTAACGTTTAAACAAAGTAACTTAGAGATCTCATTTTTGGCATGAGGCTGTTTGGGGATATGTTAATCCAAATTCTGAATTTACTGATGGCAGAAAGTTTGGCTGGACGATCTCTTCAATGCTTTGCATATTAAACATTCTTTTATTCTGATCATTTAAACACATACTAAAAGAAAGACAATAAAATCCAGGTAAAATCCAGAAATTAGACTAACAACCACCGGTTCAATTCCCAGAATTTCAAGACTTGAAAATGTAATTTAATTAAAATAATCACCATAAATCAGTGGCCTTGATTTTAATTCAATTCTTTGTATTCTTACTAGCAATTTAGTCTTGGTTTCTTCTATAGTTTGCCTCTTTTTAAGCTGTAACCTTTACTTAGCTCTATTTAACTTTTTTCTGTTTGTTTCTATCTGACATTTCTTTTCTCTCTCTCTTATTAATAATGGACTTCAGGCAGGGCCATGTGTGGACTCACAGTGGTGTCCTATGCCTTGGCTGGCTTGTACCCGGTCCAGATGCAGGAGATAGGGGAAGCAGGAGGGGAAATCCAGCAGCCCCCTCCAAAAGTACTACAGCAGGACTCTGTGAAGCAGCAGTAGCAGCAATACCCAGCCCCAGTGCAGCAGCAGCATATGTTTTCCCAGCTCTGAAACAGCATGAAGCCTCGTGACCCCCTGTTACCACCACCACTACTAACCATTTCTCCTGAGGAGCCATGTCATTGTTCATCATCTTTTGGTTCCTCAGTGACACATGCAAAGAAGCAGCTCATGTCTTTCATCATTTGGGAATTTTTCACTCTTAACTGCAGTAATGACAGTGTTGTCAAATGCAATGTGTGTGACACACTGTTTAGTGGTGGGAAGAAAAGCAGCATCTAGGCATCAGTGGCAACATACTCACATGGAAATCTACCTTCTATGTCAGCAGGAGGCTAAATAACAGGAGGTTGGGAGAGGTGGTGGTGCCAGTGGTCCTTTTGTGCCAGTATAGTGGGCTGTGCACAGATTGTTGATGACAGTCATGCCATAGCAATGGGCAAAGGCATTGGACAGCATCAGCAGCACCTGCACTTGCACTGCCAACAACCACCACAGGAGAGCTGGCATAACAGTGAGAGGAGATGGGGGGCCTCTGCTGCAGAGTTTCTTCATTGTAAGACACTCTTATAAAGCTACTTCAGAAAAAGCAGGTGCTTGTAGAGGGGATGAATGAGTTCTGCTGTGGAAGTGTGGGAGTTGTTCCATCTGGGCATTAATAATTTGTACTCCACTATGTCTTTTTTCATTCCTTTCATCCCCAGTCCTCGTAACTGATCATCTTTCTTTTATATACTGTCCTTTTGTCCAACAAGCAGATACACCTTCCTGTCTCCTCTTAGTCTTTCTTCCCCTCTCTTTATTTATGAAAAAATAAAATAAAGGTTTTAAAACTCCAAAAATGTTGAAACTCTTTTCCTGTCTTTCTCTTTAACTGTTTGACTCCATTCTTTCTTGCCTTGATTTTTATATTGTGCGCTCTCTTCTCCTTATTAAAAAAAAATATATTTTCTACTTTTTGTTAATGGCACTGTTTATGTGCCATATCATTCTCTCTTACTACTGTCTTTGTTATAAAGCATTGCTTTTTTACACATATATTGCAACTGAAAAGCACCATATCAAAAATTGTCTGTTCTCCAAATATTTTGTTTTCAGTACAGCAGTTGATGCTATGCTGTATCAGTCACCTAGTCACCCAGTTGGACTGATTCTATCCCTCCACACAGCCACTTTTTCAACTGTTCTTAGTTCCTGAAATTTTCTCCCAAACAAAAAATTATTAAATGGTGGTAGCTACTGCTCTACTGTTGAAGTCATCCTCCTGAACAGTATTTGTCAAGCAAATTCGGGGGCACATGTGCTCAAGCACAATATGTAAATTACTCACTAGAAATTTTCTCCTAAACAAGAAATTATTAAATAGTGGTAAGGTACTACTGCTGCTATGGTTACATGGTACTGTACTTTGTGTAAGTTTCCCGCCACATTTCTTGTAACACACCATAGGTGAAATTGAGTGAAAAAAATCATATACATAAATTCTGTGCTCCCAGAATTTTTCTTAACTGCTAGAATAAATATGTCAGCTTGCTGCATTCTGCTACACGGTTCCACATTGTGTGTCAGTCCCACCAACACAGTTCTTATAATGCACATTAGTGGAAAAGTCTCAAAAAGCAGAATATACATTAATTGTGTGCAGCCAGAATATTTCTCTTCTACCAGAATACATTTTTCATGTGGCTACAAGGTGCTGCTCTGTTGTCAGTCCCCCACCACATTTTGTGTAATACACTTTAGGGGGAATTGTGCGAAAACCACAATATACACAGATTCTGGTTTTCCAGAGCTCTTCTCAAGTACCATAATAAATATATCAGGCTGCTGCATGCTGCTACATGGTGCCGCATTGTGTCACTTCCTCTAATCCCATCTTGCATAGCAAACTTCACCTGTGGGCCCTACTTCACTGGTGAAGTTACCAAATTCAAAAAATTAATCCTATATCCTGAATTAGCCCTTTACAAGGTGGATTAACCTCATACATTGTGGCTAATTATCAAAACATTTTTTTCCAGCTTCATACAAAATTTCTTGGTTCTGAATTTCAGACACAGGCCTGGTTAGTTGAAGCAGTAAAAAAAAAATAAACTGTGTATTAATTTCTTCAGCTGTTTCCCCAGGTGCGCTGATTTCAGAATTGCCATTATGCAGTGGGATGATAGTGGTAGCAGTCTTTATGAGCAGATTAATATAAGCATTGTATATACATTTTTTTTATTAGTTTGATTTGCTTTTTCTGCAGATGTTTTTTTCTCCATTTTCCTTTTTTCTTTATCAGACCCTTTTTTCTTCTTAATTGTTTTTCATATTTCTCCCAAAGTTCAATAGATCCCAAGTCTTTGTATTTTAGAAATACATGGAGGGATTAACTCACAACAGAGTATGGGTATACTGAGCATTAATCCATGCCAATGGGTGGCTAAGTAACTTCAAACACCCAGGTGTGGAATAATGCTCAGTAAACCCATACCCTGGAGTGAGTTATCCTTTTTTAACATGAGCCACATTATGTTAGAGATTTACATAAAAGAATATTAAAATACATGTGTTTGAACATGTATTTGTAATAACATTGTCCTTCTGCCTAAGGAATATTGTGTCCTGATGATGCTGTAGCTGTAGTTGTCCACTAGATGGATTTGCTGTTATGAGGATGCAAGTGCTATGAAAGATGCAAAATTCACCTTTCTAAGGTGAAATGCCACCATTGAAAGGTGAAATTCTGCATCTGAATGGAGAATTTTGCCTTTAAAGGTGAAATTCACCTTATCTTTTAACATGTGTCAATGGTGGCGTGATTTCACTAAGTCAGTTTACATTGCTGTCGATCAGGATATTGTGGTCCGGCAAGGCAACTGTGGGTATACTGTGGATTAATCAATGGTGAGAAGGTGTGTTCTGACTAATGAAATGATTGTATTTCATGTAGCCATGGTGTGTGTATATATATATATATATATATATATATATATATATATATATGTCAGTCAAGATTTTATTGTTTGGCTGAAAGGTCATTAAAATATACTACACACAACAATATTAAATATCACATTTAAGTGTTCTTACATATAAAACAGCAATTCATATACTCTCCAACATATCCAGTCACTTAAATAACAACATGGGCTGATACATTTACCACCCCAATACCTCATAAAATGTAAAATAGCCATAATGTGCCAGATTATTGACAATAGTCATTAGTTTAATACATTTATTACCAGCCAATGGGATCTGATTTAACACTCATAAGAGGGCCAATCATAACATCCTCCCATGCTCCCTATTAAGGAACTATCTCCCAGCCCCAGTCAGGTCTACCACTTTGCCAACAAGCATGGGTCAGTCACAAATGGAACTCTACTCTTAGAGGTACCATGTAAGGGGATTATCCAGGGATGCCTGCTCTCCAGACTCAAGCTAGGAAAGAGGCTGCCAGTAGCACCCATCTGATTGGGGTGCTATTATAGAGCATCCCATCATGCATGCGGTCCCATGCTCCAACTATACCCTGGTATAATGAGAATTATATACCAGCTGGTACTTTAACCAGTTCTGAGTCTCAGGATACTTAGGCTTTCCTCCAGAAAAATCCTCACAATTCCTTCCACTTTTGGGTCCAATACTTTGAGACTAACTCCTGCCTTTGCCAGCTACTTTGTGCCAACTTGAAAAGTACAGAGGTTCCCTTGGGAACAAAGTGGAAAATCCACTGGCTGATTTCCCTTACCTATCTATTGATATTGTTTCAACAGAACCATTATGACATTAATCACAGAACATTTCAAAACTGAAAAACTACAGTGAAAATGACAATATGGGCTGATATTTCTTACATATCACATGCGTAGCAGCCTAATGTATCATAAGTGTGAGATAGCCATAATATACCAGATTAAGATCTCTTTTAAGGGGTGATCTCCCATCCTCAGCAAGACCTATCATTTAGCCAACATGTCTGGGCCAGTCACAAATTGAACACTATTCTTAGAGGTACTGTGTAGGGAAATTATCCAGGGATGCCCACATACCGGGTCCAAGTTAGGTGAAAGGCTGCTAGTAACATCCATCCAATTGGGGTGCTATTAAAGAGCATCACACCATGCATGCAGTCCCATTCTCCAGCTACACCCTGGTATAATGGGAATTATATACCCTCTGCTACTTTAACCAGCTCTGAGTCTTAGAGGGTTTAGGCTTTTCCCCAGAAAAATCCTCACAGTTCCCTTCACTTCTAAGCCAATACTTTGAGACTAACACCTGACATTATCGACCAAATTGGGCCAACAAGAGGTATACAGAGGTTCCCCAGGAACCAAGTGGATGATCCACCAGCCGATTCCCATGGATGTCTACTATCATTATTTCAATAAAGCCATTATAGCACTAATCAAAAAAACATTTCAACACTAAAAGGCTGCAATAGCAGAAATAGCCCACAAGATTTAGAAAAAAACTGCATTACAAAAACACATACTGACCCACAAAACGTTAACATAAAAAAATACTTTACATCAGAAATCTCTAAAAAATATATAGTACAGCTGCTGAGACTTTTTACAATTAAGAACATATCTCAAAGTGCTTGGATTTTATTATAATAGTTCCTGAATTCATTATAGGAAATCCCAATTCCTTTAAGTTAATATAAACTCTAATGTTCAAGGACTTTACTTTAGTACTTAGCTCAACTCCTTCTAAGAAACAAAAGGAAAAAAAACTCCTGAAGCATCTTGTTAGATCGCTAATAGCATCTCTACTTAGAGGAAGCAAAAGGGAGCATAAAGATCTGAAAAACATGTTTCTTGTAAAATGTATACACCAAAGCTCCAAATGCACACAGGAGTTCTTTTTTAGATTAATTTTTCAACGTTGTTATCCTTGTGAAAGGACTTCATATTATAAATTCACCAGAGCACATATATCACTAAAATCCAACAAATTCAAGTCAATACCTTCTTAATAGTAAGAAAACTTACAAGTTCAGTAATTTATCAATTGTGCTATACCATACAGTCTCATGAGTTAAAGTTCCTTACTAGCAAAACCTTCGACCAGCTGCAGAACCATCAGGCTCCTTTTCGTCTCCTCAGTCGATACAGCTCAACGACAGTCTCCTCATCACCTGAACAGCATTACCTAGGGTAAGGAGAGAAAAAAGATGTTCATCTGAGTGTAATATCATCAACATACAACAGGCAACAAATTCTCAATATTCCCCCTAAGCAAAGATGTCATACTTGTTTTTTAAATTTTAAAAAGCCTTCTAGTGCTTAAATCGCACAAGTTGCTGCAGAGTTCTCCATCGGTTTCCTTCACTAAAAAACAGCTTCTGTACCAATCTCCACACTTTCTCTTCTCCTCATTCACAAATTGTCCAACACTCCACACTTTTCCAACTGGCTAGCAATAGAAGCTTTATGTTGTAAAAACATTTCTTTTCCCACTCGGTTATTCCAATAATACCCAAAAGGGCACAATAAACTAAATTAACAACCAGTTAACTGAGCACCAGAAAATCTTACTCATTGAAGTCTTCTTGGTTGGTGACCAAAAGCAGAACACCCAAAATCAATGGTCAATCAGAAAGGTGAAAGAGTTTTAAAACTCCTAAATTGCTTAAGCCTGCTTATCAAAGTCCATAAAACACAAACAGCCAGGGTTTAATTCATAAAAACTGATAGCTCTTCATGAGTACAACATGCAAAGCTAAAAGCTAAAAATGCTTCAAAAAGAAGGAGCAGTGATGGGGGCTTGTGGCCATCTTGCTCCACTGGCCTCTATATATAGGTAGGTGTGTGTGTGTGTATATATATATATATATATATATATATACACACACACACATACACTATAGTCAGTTAATGATGAGATAGGGTTCCTATTACATGACAGTATGGAAATTCAGAGTTAGGTTCCTACTTCTATATTTCATTTTCCACACACTAATAGGTGTCAGGGTGTGCTTTGGAGTTATCGGGCCTAAGTCTCACCCCATTCTCCTATACTGTACCATTTCAGCTTCCTTACTGATGGAATGGGGTGAGAGTTAGGGCTAATGACCTCAAGGCACATTCTGACAACTGTTGGTGTGTGGAGGGTGGGGGTGTTGGGTGTGAAAGGGGTAGGAAACGTAACACTGAATTTCAATACTTTTGTTGATTTAATAGGAACCCTAACTGATGCATTAACAGAGGTTTTTGCAATCAATTTCCTTACTTTTCAGATAGTATAATAGTGTCTGTATTTTACTGTAGGAGCACAGGGACCTTTGGACCCTGTACTCCAATCCTTCTGTAGATGCGCATATGTATGTAGGTGTGGAAGTGCAGGGCCCACTAGGCCCTGTGCTTCCATGTGTCAAAGACCAGTGACCAAACTGTCAGCATAGCCATCTTATTACCCCACCTCATGTACCCCGGTACATAGAAAATGTGACATGCAAGGCAAAACATAAGTATGAGCAACTGCAACATCATTCTGTGCCACAGGTGCTAAAACACATTTTGGGTAGCATTTGATAAATTACAGCTGTACTGTCCATGAGGTGGTGTGAAAAAAATGGGTACGTTGAAAACTTGCAGCAAAATATTAAGAAGTACCAAAGTTATGTGTGTGTGTAGAATAAATTCAACAGATGCATGTAACTCAGGCATTTTTCAGAATGTTTTCACCAAATTTTAAACATGGCATTTTGGGGACCCAACCTCATGAACCCTGGCACTGTCATTTCATTAACTGGCCATGAAAGGTGATTTCATGCAGCAACCACACCATTCTGTGCAGCAGGCCAGATATGAGAAATGACAGCTGTACTGTTCATGAGGCGGTGTGACAAAATTAGTTTGTTGAGAATCTGGAGGCAAAATATTTTAAATTACCAAAGTTATGTGCCTGCATAGAAACTGTGCAATGCATGCTCATAGCACGTCATTTTTTTTCACCAAATTTTCAACATTGGCTTTTTGGGACTCCACCTCATGAACACTGGCACTGTCATTTGTTAATCAGTCTTGAAAGGTGATTTCTCACAGTGACCATGAAATCACCTTATGGGTCCGATTATCAAAATGTCAGTGCAGTGTTCATGAGGTGAGGTCCCAAAAATCCCTTGTTGAAAATCTAGTGAAATAATTTTGAAAAATGTCCGAGATATCTACATAAGTTAAAAACGCCATTGAGAGTCATTATACGATGCTTACCTTGATTCTTCAGTTTGCGGTTCTGCATTTAAGAGTGCAAATGTGTCCTGGTCCACAGAAGCTGACAGAAGAAGACCTCTGGTTGTAAGTATAGGACATTGCGGGGTATATCGGGTGGTGGGTTGCTCAGTAGAATGGTCAGGATGGTGGAGGGTGGATGGGAAGATGACAAGGGACCATTTTCTTTTTTTCCAGGATAAAAAAAAAGATGTTGGAGGACTGTTTTCTTTGTTTCAGGTACTGGCACATGGAAAACAACATTAAGGGACACTGGAGGGTAGGATCTTCAGTGTCCGACAGTACTGGTGGTGTTGGGGAGAATATAAACAAATAACTGGGAACACTGAGAGTAGGCTCCCCACTGTACCACATTGTTGGGGTGGGCTACTGCCAACACGGGGATTGGGCACCCTGATGTTGGTGATGTGGGAGACTGTTGGGGACACTGGCACCCTGATGTGGGCAGCAACAATTTTTTTATTTTTGTTATAAAATGAATATTTGTTTTTAAATGGCTCACAGAGTAGGATCTTAGTTTGTATCTCGTCATATGAACTATTATCCTACTTCTTATGACACCCATATGAACAAAGAATTAAAATTATAAATAAAAACATTTTAAGGACATTCTCCAAGCGGTAAAGTGCAGATGCACCTAGGGGGTCCCAATAAACAAGCTACTTGTGTTGCTTCCTCCCCAGAATATCATTTTGGGAGGTTTCCAAATTAAAATTTTTCAGGCAAACCGAACACAAGATGGAGGCAATACGAAGTGGGAATTATCCCATACAAAGCAGGATTCCTACCTCGTTTCATACAGCTATATTGTAGTGCTTACTGAGCATGCTCAGAAACAATTTTTTCAAATTTTTAAATTGCAATAACTTAAAAACTGCCTTTATTTGTTCACCAGACTAGCAACAGGCACATCTACGGGGTAGTCCCTTTTGGCCCTGAAAGTTGCAGACCGAAAAATCAACTCATCTGGGCTGTGGGCAAGTTCAAGGAAAAATCCCAGCAGAGTCAATAAGCAAAAACATGTTTTTCTAACCTCTCCTTAAGTTGGCGACTGCACATATGACTGGAACATAACTTGTCACAACTGTAGATCTGCCCAACAGGGCACTGCATACTAAATTTTGTGCATATCTGTTGAACAGTTGCAAAGTTACTAAAGTGCAAACCTTTGAGTTTAACATTGAAGTACCTACACAACCCTAACTATAGTGGGGCGTGACAGCGCTCCTAAAATACATATATATCTACAGATGTGGCAAGTTATGTTCCAGTCAGATGTGCACTGTTTTGGGTCCTCACAGTCATCCACTACTGCATTCTGTGTCGGTACTCATGAAAAACTGTGTACATTTGTACACTTTCAGTCTCTTTTCTGAAAATAAGCTCCTGACTCTAGAGACAGGACAGCAAGCGACCCTACAGCTTCAGAACTGGAGAAGTAAGCGTTAGCGAGTTTTGCTATTGCAGACAACTGTGAAGACCCATAACAGTGCAATTTACAGACCACTCAGTCATGCTATATGTTGGGGCAGAAAGTGAAATTTCAGTAGCGCTACTGAATATGACAGTGGTGGCATGAACGAGAGAGTTTTTAAAATAATTATTTATTGTAAAATAATGGCAGGATCAACCAGATATCAAAGGTCTGTGTGAGTGGGAGAGGTTGTGCAAGTGCGGGGCAGGTTTCAGGCAGAGAGTCGCATGGTACAGAAAGTGAAATTCTTTCATTTTCTTCAGAATGATGTGTGGGAACATAGAGATATCTGCATGACATATAGGCACATGGAAATATCACTATGATGTATAGGAAAGTGGAGATATCAGTGATATCTCCACTACCTGCCTGAGATACAACTTTTTATCAGTACACTTATACTAAGACACATGTTTATAAATATATATATATATATATATATATATATATGTATATAATATAGAATACAAAAATGTCACGTTACTTTTATTTAGCAGTCCGAGCTTTGTTGAGGGATTAGCTTTACAAAATCTTCGTGCTAATAACAGCTCTTCAGCAGATTTCATAATTGCAAACCAATTGCAAACTAACTGCAACGTCTAACAATAACTTATCCATTTAGAGGTTTACTGGATCACAGGAGTGCTGCAATTAGCACTGTAATTATCGCCACAAGCAGCTCTTTTATTAGCTGGTTGAATTTTGGCTTGCTTTTTTGTTTGCGTTCAATAAAGATGGCTGTAAATATTTTTAGCTGTTGGTTTAATTTAGCACTTCTTAATACATCTCAAACATAGCGACATTTATCTGAAAGAACTTCTGATTCCCTATTGCCCTGGTCGATCACTCTGCTCGGCCAACCAGGGGTTGCCAGAAGTTTGAATGGTGTATTTGAAATCTTCTGGTGCTCGGGCTTTTTTGTATGTTGCCCCAACCCTTTGAAACACTCTACCCCATTGGTTGCATGAGTGCACCTCTGCGGAGGACTTTAAGAGGGGTTTGAAGACCTTTTTGCAGGATATTGCATTATCAGAAAACTGACTGGTTTAATGTTTTGGTCTGGTTGAATTCTTTTTAATGTTTTAACTGTTTTAACTGTTATTTATGTATGGCACCTTGATACCTGAAAGGCACCTTATAAATAAAAATTATTATTATTATTTAGCAGTTAACATTTTGTGTTCAAATATATTATATATATATATATATATATATATATATATATATATATACACATTATATATTTAGGGTTGGCACAGTACTTCAGTGTATATATATATATATATATATATATATATATATATATATTAGAGTTGGTATAGCAGTTAAATCTCAATTTTTACACCTTAATAACTTTAGCATTTTTTGACAAAATAGCCCAAAATTTGGCAGGTGTGATCATGCCAGTGTTACAAGATTTAGAACATAGCGTGATGGCATCTTGTATGGTTTTTGAGATATAAAGTGGTGAAAACAGAAAAAAGATTTTTTGCTTTCATCTACAGACCAGACAAAATGACATTTCTCTCTGAACTTTTCAGGCATGATGGGGGTCTGTGCCAGGGGTGTGCCTTTGGATGGTTTGATGAAAAAATATTTTACCATTTTTGAATGATAATGATTTTTGTGATAGCCACAAGACAGGCAGGTAAATGAAAACTGTTTGAACTTTAAATTTACTGTTTGATCTGTAAATTCACTGTTCAAAGTGAACATTCACTGTTCAAACCTTTCCCATCATCTATAGACCCGATGGAATGACATTTTTCTCTAACATGTTTGGGGATGATGGGGTCTGTTCCAAGGGTGTGCTTTTGAATTGTTTGGTGAAAAAATGTTTTACCATTTTTTAATTATAATGATTTTTGTGATAGCCACAATACAGGCAGGTGAATGAAAACAGTTTGAACTTTAAATTTACCATTCAAACTGTTAATTTACTGTTTGAACTACAAATTTACTGTTCAAACTTTTGCCATCATCTACAGACCAGATGAAATAAAATTATTCTCTGAAATGTTCAGGGATGATGGTGTCTGTGCCAAGGGTGTGTCAATGAATGATTTTGGGGAAAACCTTTTCTATTTTTGAATTATAATGATTTTTATGATTGCTACAAGACCGGCAGGTAAACGAAAACAGTTCCAACTGTTAATTTACTGTTCAAACTGTTTTCATTTACCTACCTGTCTTGCAGCTATCACAAATATGGATATGATTACTCTATCTGAAAAATTATACATGGGTGGGAGAGCAGGGCCTAGAGGGCCTTGCACTCACACAGACAAACAAGGTTATGATTACACCATCTCAAAAAGTAAGGAAATTGATTGCAACAAATTACACTACTGCATCAGTTAGGGTTGAAGATAAAGTGACATACATAGGGAAATATGACATTAGGGTTTCCAACCATAAAACACCTGCACCACCCCTGAAGCATATGATGGTTGGAGTCTTCCTTGGGGTTGTCAACCTATCACTCACCCCATTTTAGGCACTCATGAAATCAGACCAAAGTTAGATCGATGACCCCAACGCACACCCGATGCCTGTTGGTGGGGGCAGGGTGGGTTGGGGTGCAAGGGGCAGGAACCCTAATGTCGAATTTCCTCACTTTTGTCACTGTAGAAGAACCCTAACTGATGCATTAACAAAGTTTTTTGCATAGAATTTCCATACTTTTTAAGAAAGAATAAAAAAGTAGAAAGTTGCACAAGTTGGTAGAGCCCTGCACTCCCACAATGTGATTTTGTGTGACTATAGTAACAGTAAGTGCAATGGAAACACAAGGACAAAGGGTTACACACATGGTGACACAAATGTAAATGGTAACACAAAGAGTTATAGAAATGCAAGCACAAACTGACACCAAATTGAACAGTTACGTAAATGGAGACATCAAACAAAAGTGCATTCAGAACGCAACTGGTAACACAGATTCATGGTACCACAATTGTAAATGCAAGTAGTAACAGTTGCAGCAACAATAATGCCAAAGTAAACAGAAACACAAGCACATACAAAAATGCAAACCGTAACGCACACTGGCACGGTACAGCAATTGCAAATGATAACAGTAAAGAGCAACAATAACATGAAACAAAACAGAAATGCAAGTGCAAATGAAAATGAAAACTGCAACACACAAGGTGGCGTAGACGGGAAAGGTGATGTGAACGGTAACAGAAGCATAACTGGAAACTCTAACTGGTACAGTAATGAAAGGGCACACCCTTCTTTTCCCCCAAAACTGCATTGAAAAAAAAAACACATTGAAAACAAAGAATGTATACATAATAATTGACTTGACTTTGGAGCAGAAAATTACGACTTGGAATGCTAAATTGCTTATATCTCAGGAACTGTATGACGTAGAAAAAAAAATTGAATGAATTATGACTTTCCTGGCTAGTTTTCTGCTTAGCCCTCATTTGGGGGGGCTAAGCACTTTTGTGACGAAACGTCCGTATCTTGCACCATTTCCGACATACAAGCCCTGAAAGACGCAACGGACACCATAATGTTATTCTATGGCAAAAAGCACCAATTTTGGAGTGCCGTCACTTTGCCGCCCTGTAATGTTATTTCACCAAACCACCAAAAGGCACATCTGTGGGATGTTGGCTTTCTTCCCTCCAAATTTCTGCCCAAACAACTAAACTGTTATTTTGCAGCAGGGATTAAAGAATTCCTGTAATGTGGCAAACACTGTAATGTTATCCTTTGGGAAAAACATTAAC
Source organism: Neoceratodus forsteri (assembly GCA_016271365.2). Classification (NCBI taxonomy): domain Eukaryota; kingdom Metazoa; phylum Chordata; order Ceratodontiformes; family Ceratodontidae; genus Neoceratodus; species Neoceratodus forsteri. The sequence continues at coordinate 1,205,854,885 of CM057452.1, forward strand.
TTCATAGTGCTGTAATGTTGCCACCCTATGCTTTTTCTTGGCCACATCTGTGAGGTATTTCCTTTCTTCCCTCCAAATTTCAAGTCAAAAGACCAAACCGTTTCCAAGATATTCAATATGAAAGATTACTAAAATTTCCCTATCTATTCCATTATAAAAAATCTGGCCATCTCGTCACTCCCTCACAATCAAAGGTGGCGATCACAGAATCTCACGATCAAAGAATTTTCAGGCTCATGATCAAAGAATTTGCAGGCTCATGAACAAAGATTTAAAAGCCTTATAAATCTAAAAACTGAAGGAATTCCAGTAAACCACCACTATGGTTCGACAGAACGAAGCCCACTGAGTAAATCCCACCCTCATTTGACTTTCTACAACACCCCTGGGCTGAGAAAATGTATTTTTTAATTGAGCCATCTTGTCCCTCGCTCATGATGCACAATCGCTATCAAAGAATCTAGCGATCAAAGAATTTGCAGGGTCACAGAATCGCGGTAAATCACCACCATGGTTCATCAGAACAAAGTGCCCTGAGTAAAACCCACCCTCATTTCTCTTTGTAGCACACCTCTAGACTGAGTAAACTGATTTTTTCATCTGGCTATGTCGTCCCTTGTTCGCGATGCACGATCGCAATCAAAGATTCTCGCAATCAAAGAATTTGTCGGCTCGCAATCAAAGATCATTAGCGAGCCACAAATGAAGTATTTAAAAGCTAATAACTCTATTTTTGGACTGATTTGGATGGAACCAAAGCCATGGCTTGATAGATTTGGGTCTCCTGAGTAAAACCCATTGAAGTTTTACTTCAGAAGTGACCCCTGAGCCGAGATATTTGTGTTTGGTGATCGGAAAACTGAAAACAAGATAGCGGACTTCGCGGTAAAAGAATTTGAAAAAATCCTAGTGGCCAAAGATTCTTGAATAGCAAGGCTGCAAATTCTTTGACTGCCAGGCGGTCGAGATGACCAGAACCCCATTCTCTGATAGCAAAATATACTTACAAATTTTCTCTTTGACTTATAATGGGAACTTAAAAGTGCCATAACTTTTGAATGCCTTAATTATTTTTCACCAAACAAAAAGCGGCATGTTCGGCCACTAAAGCTCTTTCAAATGAACCATCTCACAGAGTGGCACACCACACAATGGCTGTGCAGGTCCACATAAAGAATGCCAAAAGGTGCCTCCAAAAATGGATAATTTTGCATTTTTCACCGCTTTCGTACACAAAGACCAGCACTCCGACTGAAACACAATTTGGTAGATCAAGAAATCTACCATGCCCCAACACTCATATCAAATTTCAGGCAAATCCATTGGATGGGTCCAAAGTTATTAATGCCCAAACTTTTGACTTTAGTATGTAACTGAGCGCTCAACCCTAACTATAGTGGCATGACAGCGTCGCTATAATATATATATATATATATATATATATATATACCTGTCCTGCCTTTGTGCTATTTAACCCCTGCTATTTTTCTTCTCTCCAGCTGCCTGCCCCAGATCAGGACTGCTTCACTTCCCCCACGACCTGTCGGCACCCAGCCAGCCACCGACTGAGACCAGGAACCTACCTGTAACTCCTCTGAAGGTACGGCGACAGCGCAGCCAATCAGAACACGGACGCTTCCAGCAAACCAGCTCCAATTGGCCAGGACGTTTTTCCCCTGCTTCGGCTGCCTGGTGCTTTTTTACATGGATCTAACATGGGAAGTTACAGCTGGTTCCTCGGTGTGTCACTAGCTTTACTAGCGCTGAGCTCAATTCTTCAGAACCCTCATCCCTCTCTAAAGTGGAATGACCCTTGCATTTCTCCCTATTCTGCATCCAACAGCTCCTTTCAGGTAGCCATTCTGGACTATTGGGCTTCTCAGCTGTCTCTGCCAGGGAGTGGGACATCTCCCGAGCTGCCGCTGCAGATTACTCCTATATCCATACTCGAGACTTCCTACTCATGGCAAATTCCTGCCAGGACACTATTGGCTGCAACACTAGGCCAGTATAACACCAGGAGTGGGTACAGACCTACCCATCAACACCACCTCCCGTATCGCCCCAAAAATAGTGTTTACAAATTACAGTTTGCTGCCTTAAAAAGAATCCTGCTTCTTTTACTATTGTGCTCAGGCAATGTTGAATTCAACCCAGGACCATTAGACACCCTTTCTTCTCCATCAGACCTGGCAGATATCAAAGGAATGTCTTTTATGCATATTAATTCCTGTAGTTTGCTGAAAAAGTTCACCTTTATCCAGGCTTGGGTGAGCCACACCCTACCTGACATCCTAGTGATCACTGAGACCTGGCTTAGGCCAGCCACCCCAGACAATGAAATCAATATCCCAAATTATTTACTCTTCTGAGTGGATAGGCAATCAAGAGGAGGTGGGGTGGCAATTTATGTAAGGGACAAATACTTAGCCGCATGCATAGACGTAACATCCTCCCCCAAAGAATTTGAGTGCTTGTCCCTAAAGATGAACTTTCTCCTTCCAGTGCACTCTGTGTAATAGGCTGCTACAGGTCCCCTTTTGCTGGGCCTCATCTCCTGTCTCACCTCAGTTGCATACTGGGGCTCAGTTCCTTGGAAACCATTATTCTTGGCGACCTGAACTACGATTGGCTATCAAGTGCATCTGATCCCTTTAAATTCTTTTGTGACACTCTAGGGATGATGCAACTCATTGGCAAGCCTACTCGCCCAAATAAAAAGAACCTTAACAACAGCTCCCTCTTGGATGTAATTTTGATTAGCAAGCCACATCTGTTCTCTCATGTCAGAACATTTTTCTCAGACATTAGCGATCATTGTATAATCACCACAATTAGATCCGTGCACAAACCACAGTTTGTGGCAAAGTTCTCTATCAAGAGGTGCAAACACAACTTCGATTTGTTTGCATACATCCACAACTTGAAACATTCACCACGATGGCAGGAATTCTTCCTAGCCAAAATGGTCAACAGGGCATATACTATTTTTTACTATATTTTAAGTGAGGCTTTAAATAGGCATGCACCCTTGGTTAAGGTGCGGGTCAGGATCAGCACCTGCCATTGGTTCTTGCCTGAGTTCAAAACTTCCCTGTTAGAAAGGGAAACTTTATGGAAAAAAGCCCAAAGAAGCAAGAAAGACCTGGATTGGTGTCTTTTTAAGAGAGCACATAACAAGTGCACCAAGTTGGTCAGAGCAGCAAAGGCCACTGACTATCATTCGGAGCTAGCCTCTGCCTCAAGAAATCCTTCAAAGCTCTGGAAAACATTAAAGGACTTGTCTGGACATGCACCTGGTAATTCCATTTCAGCAAAAATTACATCCTGTGGCAGCGTTATCTCTAACCGATTGGAGATATTGGAAGCCCTCAAAACCCATTTTGCAAAGGCAGGGCTGGCATTTGTATACTTCCCCTGCCAATGACCTCTGCACAGCTCAGGGCTCACCAACCCATGAGTCCCCCTATACTGAGGAGGCCTTCTCCCTCCTGCCTGTCTCTCTAAAAGAGGTGGAAGACCTACTGCTGCAACTGGACACCAGGAAGGGAGCAGGCTTTGACTTCATAGAGCTGTACTATCTGAAATGTGCCTACCATGTGCTTGCAGTGCCAATCGCCCACCTATTCAACATGTCACTCTGCCAGGGTAGCCTCCCCCTTCAATGGAAAATAGCCCATGTCATCCCTCTATTAAAAGCAGGTGACCCCTGTGATCTAAATAATTACAGACCAATCTTCCTCCTCCCCATCCTGTCTAAATTACTAGAAAAAATAGTGTGTGGCCAGCTAGGGGTATATTTAGAATCCAGGAGCCTGCTAAACCTGGCTCAGTCTGGATTCAGAGCAAAGCACAGCACCACAACAGCCCTAGCTAAGATGACCAATGATTGGCTCCTAGACCTTGACAACAAGAAGCAAGCCTATGCCATTTTCTTGGATCTTAGAAAGGCATTCGACACAATCAATCACAGCCTGGTTCTTTCCTCCCTAAGCACCTTAGGCCTGGACCATAAATCTATGTGCTGGTTTACAGACTACCTCGGAGAATGGAAACAGCAGGTTAAAGCTACGGGTGATCTTTCTCCATTAAAAGCTATGCTGAGGGTTGTGCCCCAGGGCTCTATCCTTGGTTCCCTCCTCTTTGCAGTCTACATTAAAAACATCAATGACCCCATCAAAAAAGCCAACAAACACTTATTCGCGGATGACACTGTCCTGTACTTGAGCAGTCCCACACCAGAAGCAGACTGTGAAGACCTCCAAGCTGAATTTAACCTTCTACAATACCAACTCATAAACAAAAACCTTTTGCTCAATGAGAAAAAGACAAACGCCATGCTCTTCTCCCCCTCCTTGAATAAGGCAATTCCTGCTGGGGGGGGGCTATCCCATAAATTACCACTGTTCTTGGAAAAACACTAGCATATGTAGCTAAATTCAAATATCTAGGAGTTTGACTCGATCATAAACTTTCCTTCACCAACCATCTCGAAGAACTACAGAAGAAACTAAGGCAATGATTAGGACTATTCTACAGAATTAACCACCTGCTCATAAAGGAGGCCAAGATTCAACTGGTTCAAGCTACCTTCCTATCTTTAATAGATTACGTGGACCTGCTCTACAGCCACTGCACTGCCTCTGCACTGGTTAAGTTGGACACCCTCTACCACAGAGTTATCAGGTTCATTATTGGCCTTCCACTTTCCACACACCACTGCTCCCTGTACTCATCGTTAGACTGGATTTCACTTCACTTTAGAAGGAATAGAAACACCACCCTATGGGACTGCAGAGTGGTGACCAACAAGCTCCCCTCATATGCCACAGATTGTATTCCCCGGAGTGTGTTAGGCACCTATGCTCTAAGGAGCTATTCCCTAATTGCTCTCCAAGTTCCAAGGGTCAAAACTCATTTCAGCAAAGTTGCTCTAATCTTCTCTTTACCCACATTGTGGAATGGTTTACTAAGGAATTTGAAACTGAGCTGCCCTTTTAGCCTGAATATCTTCAAGGCACTCTACGATTGCTATATGAAAGCACCTTGCAAATGTTTTCCTCACCGCTAGCCCACTAATTCCACAACTCCCCCATTCCATCCTGACGCTTTCCATGTTTCTACCCCTGGCTCTCACTCTTTCCCTATTAACTCTTCCTGCTGCACCCACCCTTCCTTGTCTTCTCCAGCCTGGCTAAAGTCCCACCCCATCCATAGTAGTGTCCCAATTATCTACCCCCCTCTGTCATTATCATAATAAACAAGTACACAACAGCCATCGTCATTCTCTGTGGTTTTAGCCCAATTTTTCCCCAGTCATCGGTAATATATCCCTCCTCTTCTTTACCTTTCTAACTTGCCACCCCATACATGGCCTCTTTTCCCTATATGTGTAGATGACAGTTGCCTCACTCAAAAGATCTCTGCTTATAACCCCTGTATGCCAATGGTTGATTGTACATTTGCTGACTTCTTCAATTGTAAAATAATGTTTTTTTTTTATTTATTTCAACCTTGTACTGTACTGTATACACTGTATATACTTTTTCTTCTTTGTATATTATTGTTTTTTATATACCTGCTTCTGTACTGTACTTTGATGCATTCATGGCCAGGTCCACCTTTCAAATGAGCCTTGCTCAATGGTGCCCACCTGGATAAATAAAGATTTTGATTGATTGATTGATATAGCCATGCATACTGCTATAAGCACACTCTTTACAATAATGTATTAATATTTTAGGGCAGTTATTGACTTTGAATAAAATGATGTTAAAAAATAAGGTTAATGCCAGAGACATGGTCATTTTTATTTGAATATCTGAGCTGCTGAACACCAAGCCCCAGAACAGATAGACTACTGTAAACATGGCTCACTTTTATAGGCTGGCAAAAAAACAAAACATAAAAAGAAACCCTAAATCTGTTTGCTTACTTTTGACTGTATTTTTTCAAGTGAGATTCTGCCATTGTGTGCCTATATGACTCTTGGACCTGGATCTCAGATAGTCTACTTAGTAAAGATGAAAGTGTGCTTTCTTGTGTTATTATAAAACGAATATAGCTTGGTAGTTCAGTTACCAGTTTAGAACAACATACATCATGGTTGATCACACAGTAAATCAAATACCATTCTTGGTTTTCTGGTGCTGGCCCTTATACAGTTATCTCTTACTGCTTTCATTTTTGTTACCTTCTTATGTGTTCAGTGTGTTATTGTGCTGAATGCTGAACTAAAACCAAAAAATTAGTGGCTTAGGACACACACTGATGGAACAGGAACAAAACGGCACAACAGATACAAACTAGAGAATGACTCTACATCTAGACACAGAATAGATTCACTGTTAGAACACATTAAAATCTCATTTATTGGAAACACACAAAGAGCAAGTATCACCCCACCCACCCATGACACATGGTCGATGTTTCACATCACACCAGTGCTTTATCAAGACCAAGACTTGATAAAGCATCAGTGTGACAGGAAACGCTAACCGTGCATCATGGGGAAGGGGTGATACTCATTTTTTTGTGTGTTTTCAATAAATGAGATTTTAATGTCTCATAAAAGTGGATCTATTCTGTGTCCAGATGTAGGACTGTTCTGTTATTTTGTTCCTAGGCAACTCAAGTAAAGGCTGAAGCATTAACTGAAATGTTCAGTAACGATTTTGTTTTTCAACTCAGTTTCTCCCTCTTTTGCTGACTGTCGAGGCATCTCTCAAGCAGAGACCTTTTGGCCCAGCCTAATACTGCCCACCTAAAACCCCTTCCTTGACTGAGGAATTGATTGCTGGGTTCCCCCTCCTCCACTGGCCCCTTACTGGAGGAGGCAGGGACCACGGAGATTAAGGTCGTGTTGGGAAATGGCGCTGGGCTTGTGGACTGGGCATTCGAGTCCTGCCATCACCTCCCTGACAGCCAGGGTTTTCCTCCTTGTTTTCCCCCTGAAGTGTGGACATGCAATGATGTCACCGGGTGGAGGGTGTGCTCCAACCCCCTACCGCAGATGTCTCCGTCACCTCCCCCTTGCAAGTCAGTATGTAGTGCTAACGATCTCCACTGGGAGTCACTACACTGCAGGGAAACCCTCCCAGGAGAGAAGAACAGTCCTCCCGATGCTCAATCCTCTCCTCTCCTCTCCTCCCCTGCTGACCCCTGACAACCTGAGTCCACTTCCAAACCCGGGTTGCCAGTGTAGCATGAGGTGTGGTGTCCAGTGCCTCAACTCTCAGTGCCAACAGACCGTCCACCTTCGCTTTCATGTTCACACAGAGGTTTGTTATGAAGCTTTTCAGTCTGAAACTTTGCATTTCAGTAAGGCATTAGAATTGGGTTTTGCATATAGTTGGAGCAAAGAAAGAACCCTGAAGCAAACACACTGTTAGCAAATAAATAATGCTTACAGAATACTGATTTTCTTTTGGGAACCTGTACAAAAGTGCTTACTATTGAAATTATTATCCTGTCCTGTATTTTGTAGTTGGAGTATTGTTTTAATATGCATTACATGAAAAAAACTAAATTTATTATACTTTATTTTCCCTATTTAGCCCAGAGGTACCATCTTGTTTTCATTTTTTCTTCTGTTTACCATATGAACATTGAAGCACAGGGAGGTCAAGAGTTAAGGTCACCCCTCAGTCAATGGTTATAGTGCAGGGCTTCAAACCTCTAACCTCCTAGTTCACCTTCTGTAATCTAACCACAAAATCCATTGCCTTCCAAAGGTTTTAAACATAAACAGCATACTATGTATCCAGAAGCATTTTGCCCTGGGAAGCTGTATACAGTATATAAGCCATAAGACACAATGGGTCTAGCACACACCCCTGAAGTGTCTTATTGATCTTATGAAATGGGCATCAATACTGTTCATGTAGGTCCAAATTAAAATTCATAGGCTAAAGCAACAAAAAACTGAAATCTTTGTGGTAATTTTAAATAAAGTAGTTCCTCCACCTGTATAACTGTACTGCATTTATTTTAAACTGTAAGGCCTTTTGTCCTACAGTGACCTCCATGGTTGTAGTTTTGTTTTGGTCAGGTGGTTGTCATGGAACTACTCCCTCTGTGCCCCAGTCCTTTTGAAAATCTGGATAATTTTCCTTTGTTGTCATGAGTAGCCCTGTTCTAGATCCCTGACTCCATCCTCAGCTTCATGTTCACTGCTCACTGATTACCACACTGCCACAGATTGTGGTCATTTAATGCTGCCACTTCCATGTGCCCTGCAGGATGGTGGTAGCACTGGTGCACTGGCATTGCAACTGCAGGGAGGGAAATCTGAATAACATAATTTAGCCATAAAGGAACAATTCTGGGAGTAGCTGGAAAGATCAAAATTCTACAGCAACATACATGTACGCATCCATGGAAGCATGGGAGCACAGAGCCTGGAGGGCCCTACACTGTCACAGGCAAATAAGGATATAAATATACTATCTCAAAAAGTAAGGAAATTAATTGCAAAAAACTTTGTTAATGCACTAGTTAGAAAAAGACCAACAAAAGTATGGAAATGTAGTGTTAGGGTTTTCAACCTTACCACCACCACCCCCTCCCCATCCTGCAAGCAGTAACAGGAGGGCTGACAACCCCAAGGCACACCCTACACCGGATTTGTGAAGATCAGACTGTAATGTTTTCTCTGTTGCTGCCTGCAGGGTGAGGTTTCAGGTTGGAAACCCTAGTGCAACATTTCCCTACTTTTGTTGGTTTAACCCTAACTAATGCATTAATGATGTTTTTTACAATGCCTTCATATATATATATATATATATATATATATATATATATATATATATATATATATATATTGTAGCACGTAGTGCTACCAGTTAGGGCTGAGGAGCCATTTCCATGTTAAACCCAAAATTTTGCACCTTAATAATTCTTTGCAACTGTTTGATGGATTTGCCTGAAATTTGAAAGTATGATCAAGACCCATAGGCCTTGGATCTGCCAAGTTTCGTACTGATCGGATATACGGTTGCAGAGTTATCAAGCGTGATCTGTCTTGTGCGTTTCTTTTCTGGAATTCTATGGTCACGTGCAGGTGCAGACGGTTTGGTGACTGGCCCAAAATCTTCAGGGAACATGCAGGCAGGGTCCCTGATGTGCCTTTCAAAGAGTTGGTGAAAAATATTAAACGGTTCAAAAGTTATTCAAAAACAGTTTCCATTATAAGTCAATGGGAAAAGTTAACAAAAGTTCGACAGGTGTGCAAATGCATTTTACTTTTCAAATGGGCCTGTTATCGTAAATCGGCCATTTTGTTTTCAGTTGGTGATCAGAAAATGGTTGGCATTTAAATTTGAGACCCTCTAGCAACGTAATTTTTTGTATTTAGCTATTCCAGCCCTGAGGATGCTTGCATGTCTTTATTTTGTGGTAAAACACCCCAGAAATATGTTTTCAAATTTCTGGAAAAGTACTTTCAAATTATTTTCATGCTCACGAAAGTGTCGAACTTTTTTGCGAAAGCTTTCGCAAATTGCGACAGTAATTTTCTAGTCTGTGGGAAAATGACAGCAATTCTTTGGCACTGCACTGCAAAATAACCTCTGGGAGTTTTGGGCTGAAATTTGGAGGGGACACAGCCGACATCTCACAGATGTGCCTTTCAGTGTTGTATTGAAAAAAAATTACACGGCGGCAAAGTTATGGCACTCCAAAGTTGACAGTTTTTCCCATAGGATAACATTACGGAGCCAGAAGCATTACAGGAATCCTTTGGCACCCTGCTGCAAAATAACAGTTTGGTCTTTTTTCCTGAAATTTGAAGGGAAGACAGCCAACAGTACACAGATGTGCCTTTCAGTAGTTTGGTGAAAAAATATCACATGGCGGCAAAGTTACAGCACTCAAAATTGACAGTTTTTCCCATAGGATAACATTCTGCGCCCGACTTAACAGAAATCATTTGGAGCCTGCTGCAAAATAACAGTTTGGTCTTTTTTCCTGAAATTTGGAGGAAGACAGCCAACAGCCCACAGATGTGCCTTTCAGTAGTTTGGTGAAAAAACATTACAGGAGGCAAAGTTATGGTGCTCTGAACTTTCTTTTTCCCATAGGATAACATTCTGGCGTTCGCGTGACTTTCAGGGCCGTATCTGGAAGCGGTCGCGAGATACAGACTTTTGTCGGAAAACCTCTTAGCTCCTTAATGGGGCTAACATTCAAGCTAGCCAGGACAGTTGTAAATAATATGACTTTTAAATTTTTTTTCTACGTTTTACGGTTCCTGAGATATATTGTATTTAGTATTCCAAGATCTCATTTTCCTCGCCGATACTCATTATTTTGCATACATTATTTGTACTCACTGTCTTTCTCAATGCAGGTTTTGGGGAAAACCAGCCTGTGCGCTTACATTACTGTTACTGTTGCCCTTTCTGCTTGTGGATCTGTACCCGTTTCACTTACCATTGACGTCTGCGCCACCATGTGCGTTATCCTTTATGCTTCATTGCGCTTGCGTTCTGTTATTTTTGCCATTTCTGTCTACAGTACTGTTTATCTTACTGTTTCACTTTACATCACCATGCACATTGACATTTCTGTTTGCAGGCACCATGTTACTATGTGACAACACATCACGTGGCAGACCATTCCGTCTCACGCCACCATGTGCGTATCCTTTCTGTTCTCATTCATTGCCAGTGCTACCATGTGCGCCACTGTTAGCATTTCTGTTTGTGCTGCTGTCCCTGTTAGTATGCCACAACACATCATGTGGCGGGAGCGCGGGGCCTCCCGCCAACGCGCTTATGCAGCGGGGCGGGGCCCGCCGCTGCATTACATTCACTATTCTCGTTATCATTCTCAAAGAAGGGAAATTAGAGGTAAAAACTCTATTTAATGCATTGTTAGGAGTTGTTCCCATTGCGACAGTGAGGTTCGCCAGTTAGGGTTGAAAACCCCTCTGACCGCTCACCCCCCAACCGGCATTGGGGTGCGCATTGGGATTGTGGGTCCCAACTCTCACCCCATTCTCCTATACTTCTGCTGCTTTACACATGTCATGGGTGAGTAAGGGCTGATTTATCCCAATGCGCACCTCAATGCCGGTTGGGGGTGGTGGGGTCCAAGGGGGTTTTCAACCCTAACAGCTAATTTCCTCACTTTTGTCGCTGTGGAACAACTCTAACTAATGCATTAAATGGAGTTTTTGGTCTCTAATATATATATATATATATATATATATATGTATATATATGTAGAACATCTATATACAGAGAGAGAGATACTGTGTGTGTGTGTATATATATATTTATATATATTATAGTGGCACAGTAGTGCCACTATACTTAGGGTTGAGTACCCCATTTAAGGTCAAACTCTGAAATTTGGCAGCTTAATAACTTTGCCACCATATGACAGATTTGCCTGAAATTTGGCATGCATAGAGCAGTACCATAGATCTGTGGATCATTCAAGTTTTGTAATGGTCGGATATACGGTTGCTGAGCTACATAGCACTGGAGAATGTGGTAAATATGCATTTTTGTGCATTCTTAACTCACTCCAACAGGTCACATGGTATGTGTGACTGGTAAAAATATTTCAGGGAACATGCAGCCAGAGTTCCTGATGTGCCTTTTGAAGATTTCATGAAAAAATATTAAATGGTTCAAAAGTTATTCAAAGAACAAGTTTCCCATAATAGTTAATGGAAAAAGTTAACAAAAAGTTTTACAGTGTCGCAAATGCAGTTTTTAGTGTCTCAAATGACCCCTGTAGTGTTGCAAATCTGCCATTTTGTTTTCAGTTGGTGGTCACAGAAATGCTTGGCATTTAAATGTGGGATCCTCTAGGGACACAATTCTTGCTGTGTTCACCTACTCGAGTCCTGAGAATGCTAGCCATGTCTTTTTAAGGGGGGTTAAACATCCCAGAAATATGTTTTTGAAATTTTTGTAAACAGTAATGTTGCAAAGCAGTGTCCACATTTGACACTTTTGTGATTTTTTTTGTGAAACTGTCCCAAATCAAGACACTACTTTGCGACACTATGCCCAAAACAACAGGAAATCTGTGCCACCCTGCTGCAGAATAACAGTTTGGTCCTTTGGGCTGAAATTTGGAGGGAAGAAAGCCAAAATCCCACAGATATGCCTTTTGGTGGTTTGGCAACAAAATATTAGAGGGCTGCAAAGTTACTTCACTCCGAAGGTGACAATTGTTTTCATAGGTTAACATTATGGTGTCCGCCGCGCCTTTCGGGCCCATATATTTCGAAAATGCTTTGAGTTACGGACTTTTTGTCTGAAAAATGCTTAGCCCCCTGCTAGAGGGCTAAGTATAAAACTAGCCAGGAAAGTCATAAATAATATGACATTTTTATTTTTTTTCTACGTCGTACGGTTCCTGAGATATAAGCAATTTAGTATTCCAAGTGTTCATTTTCTGCTCCGAGGCCCATTATTATTCATACATTCTTTGTATTCACTGTGCTTATGAATGCACCTTTTGGGGAAAAACAGGGTGTGCGTTTCACTTACTGTTACAGTCAGCGATTCCATTTTTGCTTGTGTTTCTGTTACGGTTTGCGTTAGCATTTCCGTTTACGTCACCGTGTGTGTTACCGTTTGCATTTGTGCCTGTGTTTGCGTTACTGTTACCATTTGAGTTTCCATTACTGTTTTTATTTGCATTTCCTTTTGCATCACTAGTGCATTACCATTTGTGTTTGCGAATGTGCTTCAGTTTGTGTTTCTGTTTCTGTTTCCTTTGGCGTCATCGTTGGTGTTACCGTTAAGTGTTAGTGTTTCCAATTGCATTACTGTGACCATGCGTGTTACGATTTGTGTTTGCATCTGCACTTGTGTTTGCACTTCCATTTCTGTTACTGTTCCATTTGGCATCATCATTGGTGTTACAGTAACCATTTTTGTTTCCAGTTACGTTACCATTACTGTTTACGTGTTCGTTATGATTTGCGTTTCTGTTAGCCTTAGCGTTTGCATTTTCGGTAGCATTTCCATTGTCGATTGCATTACTGTTTCCTTCTGCTTTGCTGTTGCCATTACTGTTTGTGTTTCTGTCTGCGTACCTAATTTTCATTTCACTTGGTCATACAGTGTTTGCACAGCAAAGTGACAAAAAATCACGTGGTGGACCCTGCGCTCCCACCACCACATTCCATTCACTATTTATAGTGCACATTCTCAAAAAGAAGGGAAATTCAATGCAAAAATCTCTGTTTAATGCATCATTTAGGGATGTTCCACAGCAACAAAAGCAAGGAAATTCGGTATTAGGGTTGAAAACCCTGACTTCTTATTCCCCCCACCTCCACCACCACCACACACACCCACACATACATGCAAGTAGGGGAAGGACCAAGGCAAAACAACCAATCACACACAACCACTAGCAGGTAACAGGAATAACGTTCAACTATGTAAACCATGAAATCACACACCCTTGCTCCCATCGGGCTGTCGCATGGGGTCATCACTGCTAACTCTCATCCCAGACATGCCACACACAGCTAAACACATATCACTACAGACAACTGGACATCTTGGGCCACACACCGCCACCAACACATAACACACACTATATATATGATATTTTTGGGTTCACAAGATCCAAAACAGGATTTTGCACAATCCCTGAAATACTTTCCAAAATCACTGTCTCAGATGCGAAAGTGTCTTACTTGGACACTTTCATGTTTGTGAAAGTATTTTGTGAAAGTATGCTCCTAATGACTGTACATCTTTGCCATCATCCTGCAAGCAAATGGTTGGGTCCTTTGACCTCAAATTTGCAGGATGGCAAGACCTGGTCCCACAGATATGCTTTTTCCTGCTATTGTGTTAAAATACTTAAGGATTACAAAGTTACTCTGTTCCAAAATTGATGAATTTGCCATAGACTAACATTGCAGCACCCATGATGCCTTTCACCAGCCTTATGTTGAAAACAAAGTGAGGTACGCCATTTTGCTACTGCTAGCTTGGTTCACCTTTATGTGAACTAATCTTGAAGAACAACTTTGTAAATAATCTATGATATCTCAAGATGGTTTTCCCACTTCTTAGAGTAACACAGGTATATACCTCCTGCTGGATGTGTGTGATTGATTGTGTTGCCTTGGTCCTTCCCCTACTTGCATGTATGTGTGTGTGTGGTGGTGGTGTTGGTGGGGGGGGGGGTGCGCAGTTAGAGTTTTCAACCCTAACACTGAATTTCCTCGCTTTTCTCACTGTGGAACAACTCTAACTGATGCATTAAATGGAGTTTTTTGCCTTGAATATATATACTGTATATATTCTTTGTAAAAAAAAAAAACTCTGGTAAGGCTTCAATTGGAGTTGCTAATAAAGTGACAAAAGTATGGAAATGCAATGAAAGGGTTTTCAACCCTACCTCCATACCCCACCACAGTAGCCAAAGGGGACAAGGCAACAGAAGCAATCACAGACATCCATCATCAGGTAATGCAAATAACATATAACTTACCACATGACACAAGAGGCATCCATCATCATGGTCCAGCACTTCTGTAGCCATTAATACACATGCACACTTGCACATCACCTGGGAAGTGCAGTAAAAGACTCCCATAGGATCACATTGCCAATTGTAAGTAAGCAATAACACACAGCAGGTTGTGCGGCAATGCTAAATTACTGCACAACTCAGATGGGTTGTGAAGCATGAGGTGCAGCAAGTGCCTTCAACCACCTGGAAAGTGTGGAATATGATTCCCATAGGATCACATTGTAAATTGTAAGTAAGTATGCAATAACACATGACAGGGTGTATGGTAATACTGAATTACTGCACACCCCAGGTGGGTTTGTGAGGTGGGTTTTGAGGAAGGAGGCACAGCCAACTGCCACCAACCACCAGACAAGTGTGGATGTCTTCACTCAGGTGCCTAAGGTACCTCCTGGGCCCTGCACTTCCCTGGCCACATGGATGATTGCGTGCTGGTGACAAGTGCCTTCAACCACCTGTGACATGTATTTATGGCTACAGAAGCACTGGACCATGATGATGGATGTCTCTTGTGTCATGAGGAAAGAGTTGTATGTTGTTTGTCTTACCTAGTGGTGGGCAAAGTGGATGCAATTCACTCCGCAAAGTGATTCGTGGAGTGAAGGCGAATTTGCAAAGTACTCCGCAACACGAAATGGAGTACTTCATGTAATAACAGGCAACGCAAAGTCCATTGAAAGCAATGACTTTGCATTACTCTGCCTTCCCCCAAACCACTAGTCCACCAATTTTACGGTGAACTACATTGAAAACAATGTACTTTGCCTCACTTTGCCTTGTTTTTAAGCTTCAAGAGCAAATTTTGCAGTGATTCACGGGATTTCAGGTCACATAGGCTCTAGATTGTTCTGCACAGCCTCAGTTCAGTGTAGTGTGTGTAGGAAGCTGTAGGAGACAGTCTGTTCTGAGAGCTCTCTGTGATTCAAACCTTCTAGAAGCTGTTAAAAAAGTCTTTTTGAGTAATTTTTTTTGCTCAAACTTTAGTTCATCGATTGTAGGAAACCCTCCTGTGCTCATATCATCTAGCGTTTATTGCTTGTGTGTGGATTTTGAATGTTAATATACAACACTGAGTCTGTATACTAAGAGACAGTGAAAGTGTTCTTTGGGGGAGGGGCATATCTGTGGTGTAGGTAGATTTAAGTTGGAGAAATAGGATGTTCTTTGTTTTTTGGTTATATTTTTGGTGTATAACTGACTGTGTTAATGTACACAGTAATATTTTCAGTAATTGTTGAAATTGTTTTGCTGATTGTGTGTTGTGGATCTGGTGCAGTAGTGCATAATTTCAGGTTGTTTAAAATATGTTGGGCCAGATATTCAAACTGCGCCCAAAATGTGCGCAATAGCAGGAGCAAGCACAAGTCAATTGCACACATACGCAACAGACGCGATATTCAAACATGGAGCAAGTCAAATTGTGCAACCAGCCAATGTCTGAATATCACACAACCTGTGCCATAGCGCAACCAGGAAGGGGAAGCTGAGTACTGAGCACATATGATGCACCATAGCGCAACAAGGCCAGCCCAGCTGAGCAGTCTAGAGGTGCCATAGTGCAGGCAGAGAGCCCCCCCAGCAGCAGAGCAATGGAACTGCACAACCAGGGAGGTAGGCAGGGGCCCACCACCCATGTCACAGATGGGCACAGGAACACACTGCAGAACTAACAACACACCCCCACACCGGAAGCACAGCATCACTGGTGGAGGGACGGAATATCCACTGGCCCATGGGGACAAGCCAACAAAGCACAGCTGGGCCATGGTGCCCCAGCACACCCACTGGCAAGCAGAGACTGCCACACAAAGGGACTGGACAACCCAAGTGTACAACAGCTCCCCCCGTGCACAGCACACCCTGCACTGGAACCCCAAGACACCATCCATGAGCAGTGACTGTGACCGGCACTGCAGAAATCTCCATGCCCTCCCCGGCACAATGCAACCATGTGTACCACAGAACCATACAAGCCAGACCCACCAGGAGCACACAGCGGTGTGTGGCAGCACACGGCCAGACCGGCTGAAAGCCACCACCACACCAGGTACACCCCCCATGCACACACACACACACACTCACACACACACAATCCCAGGACAATACCACACCAGATGCCATGCACACCACTGCAACTGAGCACCCATAGACAGCTGCAAATCAGAGACCACCACAGTATTCATATCAAAATAGATTTATAAATGAACAAGAGCACTAACACACAACAACAAACTATGTACAGCGAGATATATATACAAGAAAGGGAGGGGTGCGGGTACAAGGTAGGGGTGGGTGAGGGGCAGGGGTGAAGAACTTGGTGAGGGAAGGCAGGGTGTGAGGGAAGGGTAAAGGGGGTAGGTGTGGGGCAGCTACTGCCCCCCAGGCTGCACAGCAGCAGGCTGCTTCTGTTTCTGTGGCCTCCTCCGTCGTCAGACACCCCTCCGGTGCATCTCCAGCAGAATGTTCAGGGAATCTGTGGACACCTCCAGCAGGCGGTGGATGGCCTGCTCAATCCTGCACAGGACCCGGACACCTGGGGCAAGGGAACAGAATCAATGGCTGTGACTGTCCACAACCCTGAAGCCCACCCAGTATGCATGGCATACAGCCAAGTGCCCCGCCCCTGTGATGGACTGCACCCACTCACAGTGACCGTGCACAAGCCAAGCCCAACCAGGCAGCAAGAAGCCATGTGTGCCACTGCACAAACACCCTACCCATGCCCAGCACAGCACAACCAAGGCTGTCCAGTGACATGGTTACATGGTGGAAAGTTAGTGCCACAGCCACATGCCCAGTGCATGCATGGACCACCAGTGATGCACTCACAGACATGCAGTGCCACTGGACAGTGCTGACTGTCACACGTCGTGTGCATGGCAGTGCTGTCCATGGATGGTGGCCATGCCCTTCCCCCCCATAGCATGCAATAGCATTCATGATGTAATGACACTCACCCTCATCATGCCGCTGCTGCGGCTGCTGCTGCTGCTGTGGGCCCACACCGCTGCCACCTCGGCCAGCCACCTCCGCAGCACCCCTCTGTGCCTCATCCCAGGCCCTCCTCCGCTCTCCACGCCTGTGGGAAACAAATGTTGAGAAACACATTAGTGAGATCCCAAAGCAGACAGCCCCCTGCCCAAATGAGTGTGCCTGCCCACACAGTTGTACCCATACATCACACACCTGCAAACACTGTCACAGTCAACCATGGACCAACCTTCCCCCATGCTCTGGTCACAATACACAGTGTTACCCATGCGGACAATACAGGTGCATAGACGGTTCACCCACCTGGCCTAGGCACAACACCCCTCCTGGCACATGACCTGAGGTGCGCCAGCAGTGCCCGCTCCCTCCTGCACAGGTCACTGTACCGGTGCCTGCAATGCTCCGGTGTTCTGTGCCGCCCAGTGGCCTGCTCCAGATCGGTGGCCACCTGCTGCCACACATGGGTGCGGGCCATGTTTAGGGGTTCCTCCCCAAACAGTGGCCCATGGTGAGGCTCCACCACAGCCACCAGGTTGGCCACCTCCAAGGCACTCCACTGAGGAGCTCTCCTACGTGCCATGTCTGCAGGTTTATAGTAGGCAATATGGTGCTCTGCAGCGTGGCAACCCCAGGTGGAAATGTTGCACAATACAACTCCGTCAGTCCCTATCGCGCTGTTCATACAGTGCCATCGGTCCCTATCGCACTGTTACCGAACAGCGCGATAGAGCGGCAGACATACCATACGTACAGCGCCAAGGGGGCAAAGGTCGGGCGCAAGGTCGTGGGTCTCTGACGCAAGGCCATGCACAGCACCATCGGATGTCTACACGTCCAGCACGATCGGTCGCCTGCATGCCAGTGCCACAGTGGACTATTGCACAGTTGTGCCACAGCGCCATGTGGCGACCAGCGCTGTAGCGCCACTGGCACAATGGTGGCCGTATCCTGTATTGCTGATCATGCACAGCACGTGATCAGAGTGGCAGACACCTGCGTAAGCTACCTGGGCATGCGCAGTGTGGTGTACTACGCAGTCACAGAACTGCGCCATTGGCTCAGCTGGCTCAACTGTATTGCGCAAAGCACAACAGCGCGATATTCAGCCGTTATATGCAAATATTCTGATCAGCCATTCAATGGTGCAGCGGCGCGATTTGCATCTCATTAAAGTTGCTCCACTCCTAATTTGCATGCATTGCGCTATAAATGTGCAACATTGATCTGCAGTGGCCATATTCGGCTACTGCAGGTGATAGGTGGGTTGCATGCTGTGTGATGTTCTGGACTATGGTCTTAGGATATTGCTGTATACTGCACAGTCACAGGTGTCCACTTCCGCCCATACAGACTGTGACATGGCCAAGCCAGGAATGGGTGAGGAGGATGATGGTGGGCAGAAGAGGAGGCCCAACTTCACAAAAGCTGAAACAGAGGCACTCTGCGAGGCCTACCTGGAGGAAGAGCCACTACTCAGTGGACGGCGGAGCACCCCTTAGGCCCGTGCTGCTGCATGGGAGGGGGTAGCTCGCGCCTTAAACCTGCACGGAAGCCACTAGCGCTCCATGCAGGAATGTAAAAAGAAGATGGGGACCGACAGGAGGAGGGTGAAGGAGAAGGTGGCAGCCCTTAGGGTGGCACGTGCTGCCACAGGCAGGGGCCAGCCGGAGGTGGTGCAGCTGACACCGGTGGAGGACTGTCTTGCTGCATCCATGCAGTGCAGTGCCATCGAGGGTGTTCCAGGAGGTGGCTTCCAGACAGGTGGTAGCCCATCACTGCATGGTATGACATGGTCGTTGGGGGGGGAAGGTGGGTCCCATGCACTAACATGTTCTCACTTTCTGTTACAGATCCTGTGCATCTGCAGGGGACAGTGGTGGAGGGCCCGTCCACTGTGGACATCCAGCCGGAGTTGGAGGAGGGTCCATCCACCTCTGCTGGTACCCGGTGAGCATTGTACCAGTCTGCACGCCTGGCTGCCATCTCTGATGTCAGTGAGACAGGTGTGGGGGGTGCCCTTCCTGTGTCTCAGCGGTCTGGCATGCAAGCATGCCAGCACGCTGTGGCTGTGGCACGAATCTGCACCATTGATGACGCAATGACAACTATGGGCAGTGACACGTGTATGTCACATAATGGACACACAGCAGGACAGCTCACGCCCATGGACCTAGCTGGTTCCAAAGTGTGTGCCAGCATGTCAGCACAGTCCCAGGCTGTGCCTGTCAGCACCGGTGGAGCAGCACCGGTGGCTGTGCAGGTCACTGTCACTGTTGTGGATACAGCAGTGGAATGACTTGTCCCTTGGGTACAGCAGGCAGAGGGGCAGCAGCAGCAGTCACCCACCGGGTCTGGGGGTACAGGGTTCAGCGGTGGCGTATGTACACTGCCTGTTGACTTGCCCATACCTGGTCCTGGTGAACAGTGCCCACCCTCAAGTGGTGTTGAGCATCAGGCCCTTCCATACCCTGAGGGACAGGTTGCCGATGTGGCAGATGACCCGTTTGATGAGCACACCCGCCTGCTGCGGGCATCAGTACAGCAGCAGATGGGTTGCAATGTCCATGGAGGCACTGTGTGGCTGTGGAGTGGCACAGCAGGGACAACGCGATGATCCTTGGGGGATTGTCCAAATGCAGATGGATGTGGACCGCCATTGACAGGCAGACCCAGGCATTGGTCGCTGTCGTCGGCGCACTGGGCACACAGCCAGGTGCCCTGTGCCATGCACGCCACGCAGTACGCTATCCACTCCCCATTCCCGGCGTCATGAGACACCCAGCCTGTCGATGCCGGGTTCTGCTGTGGGCATCCCGAGCACCTCTGGTGCAGGTATGTTCGGCATGCTGCAGACCCCTGTGCGGACAAGGTTGCGCTCGTGCAGTGGGACCCCTGGTGGTCCATCGGTGCCACCCCAAGTGGCCCATGCTCAGCCTGCCAGTGCTGCTGGGTCTTGCCGGGGCCACCCATGCATCCGAGGTGGCCATTGCACAGTGCCACATGACTGACCTGTCTCCCAGTGCGGGCCCTGTCTGGTGCTGCCCTGTGTGCAATGTGTGTCATGGTGGGCAGTGCACCAGTGGGTGCCCTGCCCAACACGCCAACACAAGGATCACCTGCACACCCACCCAACTGCTGTCCACGGGTGCATGTGCATGATGATGCCTGCATTGCACTGTACACCAAGGTGCAAGGGTGCCCAGCATCTGACACACGTACATGGACAGTACAGGTGGTGGAGGTGGCCTGTGGATGTATGTGTTTGACATGTCTGTTCCTGCTCTGCTGTGCACCTGCCCCTGTGCACTTTGTGCCTAGTGTGTGTGTGTGTGTGTCTGTCCATGTGGCATGTGACTATTCACCCCTCCCTGGTTGTGTTTGTGCACCTGTACCCTTCCACTCCCCTCGCCGTCATGCACCCCTGGTGTGTTACCCTGTGTGTATGTGGGTTGCGCCCTGGACAGTGTTGGTTGCACATGGCCCCATGACTTACTTGTGTTGTGCGAAGTGCTCCTCTGTGATGGTGTCCCGGTGCAGCTGGGCCAGCCGGATCAGTCAGGGGTCACACCATCCAAGGGGGGGGCTGCTCATCCCCATCATCACCGGCGTCACCAGCATCCCCATTGCTGTCCCCCTCCTCGACCTGTACTGCTATCCCACAGTCTTTGGCCATGTTGTGCAGGATACAACAGGCCAGGAATATCCCACAGGCCTTTGAGGGGCTGTACTGTAGGGCACCACCAGTGGTGTCTAGACATCAGAAGCATGCCTTCAGCATCCCAAACACCCGCTCGATCATGTTGCGTTTGGCAGCATGTGCCTCATTGAAGCGTTACTGCGATGGGGTCATGGGGAGCCGGTAGGGTGTGAGCAGCCAGGGCAGTGTGCGATCCACTGTCACCTGTGTGGAGATAGTGAAGATTAGTGTCATGTTCAGGACCATATTGCCCCTAGCCCTGTGTGTCACTCCCATGGCACCTGTGGCTTACCCACCCTTGCCCCAACTTTGCCACGCCTACATGCATAGTCACCCACTAGATGTCCTGTGGGGATGTCCCCACTCTCAAATCGATGGCACAGTGCAGACTGGTACCATATGAATGAATCATGTGCTCCGCCAGGGTGCGTGGCACAGACATTGATGATGCGCCCACTGACATCACACACCATCTGGCAGTTGACACTGGAGAACCCCTTCTGGTTGCGATATGCAGCCCCATCGGGGTCAGGTGGTGTGCGAATAGCCACATGGGTGCAGTCTATAGCTCCTAGCACACCAGGCATACGTGCTACTCTGTGGAACTCCTGTATGTTTGCTGTATGCTCTGCCGCAGTGCTGGGGAAATGGATGTACTCCGGAGCATGTGGCAGCAGTGCGCTGAGGAATTGGGTGAGGATGCGTGATGTGGCCAACTCTGTTATGCCTGTGGTGTCCCCTGTTGGGCTCTGGAAGGTACCCGTGGTGAGCAAGCACATGCAGGCTGTTACCTTTGTCTCCACTGACAGAGCACGACTCCATCGTGAGGGTGCCTGCAACACATCACTGCACAGCTCACAGAGCCGCCTCAGTATTGCCCTGTTCAGGGCGGTACCGGCCCACAATGTGATGTCAAATACAGCTCAAAGCTGATGTGGGCGCAATTACTGCCTGTTGGGGCGTACTGCCGACAGGCCTTCCATGGCCATGTCACTGCACGCGCATGCTTCTCACCCCCTGACTACAGCTTCCGTGTAGAGCTGGCACTGTCCATCTCCCTGGCTTGTGTCCCCCGCTGTTGTTGTTCTGTTCCCCCGCTGTCCAGACTGCTACCTCCACTGCACTGGTACACCTACTGGCCTCTGAACTCTGTGGCCCCACACTCCTGCAGCCACCTATTCTGTCCTGCCTACTCCCTGGCCTGCACTGGCTGCTGCTGTGGCCTGCTCTCTGTCGCTGCCTCATAAGCATTCCCTGTCGTGTTCTTGCGCCTCTTCCTTGAGCCTTTTTATTTTTGGCTCATTTTCCTCCATGAGCGCAACTTCCGTTGGTCCACCTGTTGCGCATTCGCAAGCCTTTGAATATCGTGATTACGACTTTATGCATGGATCCACCCTTCGGGTTGTATACCTTCATTTGTATTGCGTTGTTGCTCAGCATGTTTTCAGTGGCGCAACTGCCTCCCGCTGAATATCGCAGAATGGCGCATTTTCGGACTTGCACTGGCGCAACTCTATTGCGCATAGCGCAACCCTTTTGAATATCCCACCCATTGTGTATTACTGAAGTTTTCAATTTGCTATGCATTACTTGTAGACAAATTGTGTGTATGTGTGTGTGTGTGTGTGTGAGTGTGTGTGCAGTGCGTGACATCAAATAATACACCTTTTATTGTGCCACAGTGTAATTGCAGGCACAGCACTGTGAACCTACTACCCACTGCAGCTGCATGATTTTGTACTGCCATTGAGGTATCTTTTCTTGGTTTTACACTGCCGTAATCTGCAGTCAGTGCCCCTTCCCAACAGCAAAAGGAACTCTTTTCCAGATTGCATTATTTGTGACTTCAGCACCACTGATTAGTTAAGGTGTTGTTGAACTTGTTGTGACTTTGCGTCTGTATCTGTTGTTGAGGCCACAGTTTTTTTTGGCTTCACATCCAATATCCCCCGCCCCAAGCCCCCACCCAGAATGAAGGTTCCAAAATCTAAATTTGTTTAGAATATTCTTGTTGATCCCCCAAAATTCCTTCAAAGAGATGTGCAAGCAAAGCTGTTTCTCGCCATGGCACTGCTGCCAGTGGTAAGATTGTCTGTGGGCATGGTTGTACTCAGTCACAGAAGTGCATTGCTGATGTGTGGAAAGGTATTTCTCCTTCAGCATTTTTTACAGTGCAATCAGCAGCTTCACTCATAGTTGAAGGAGATGATGTTGTCCCAGCTGGTGGTGTTAGTGCAGTTGCTGGTGGTGGTATGAGTATTGCTGCTTCAATTTCCACTTCTGACCAGTTTACTGTGTCAAAAAATAAAGTGGAGTGTGAAGCAGTGCCAGTGAGTGGCAGTGTAGATGATGTTATACTCCCCAGTAAAATCCCAGTAACTGAACATGAAGATTCTGATCATCATGTCAACAATAGCATACAATGTAACATTTCTTCCACCATGGTTTAGGTCATGCATTTTCCATGCAGTGATTCACAGTGTGGTGAAACAATATCAGGTGATGGTGGTGTTGATGATGATGCATCTGATGATGATGATGTTGCTGTGATTGCAACATGAAGTCCACATGCCAGCATCAGAATATGTGGATGTGGGTGATGTTGATGAATATGATGATGATTTAAGTTACCCCATTTGGGAGCTGGAGAAAAAGAAATTCCAGGTGGCTCTGTCTGGGTCTGTTTGCATTACTCCCCCCCGCCATAAAAAGTTGTGATTTACCAGTTTCAGTTAATGGTGATGATGACCCAGTAATAATGATAGGTAGTCATGGTGGTCAGTTGTAGTCCAAGTATGTCCTGCCTGAGAAATCATATAGCACACCACCCCACTTCATGGCTTTAAAACCAGAGTCCAATAAGCAGCATCAGGGACATGTTAAAATTAGAGCATCACAATCCCTTGTTTGAGATTTTTTTGCACAAGATACAAATGTTGAGTCAGTTGCAATCTCCCAGGTTTGCCATGCACATGTGAGTCGAGTTAAAAAGGGGAGCCATCTGGGCACAGGAAGACAGCATACGCATCTTAAGAACAGGGACATGGCATTGTGGACACATCACAAGATGGCAGTTAATACCACAGTGGGGCTTTCACCCTCATCATCAGCCATAACGAGTATGTTATCTCCTTCCATGACTGTAAGATCAAGTAGGAAATTAAATGTATGCAGTAGTGATGACATAAGAGCAAAGGATTACTACAGGCATGATGAGGTGGAGGAACATAATGATTTTGAAATGTTGGCCAGTGGTGGTGAGAGTAGCAGTTTTGGTGGTGGTGATGGTGGTGAATGCAGCATGTCTAGTGCAAGTGGTACATCAACCCCGGTTTGTAAATCTGGGAAAATAACTGCATTTGTGGGTTTGTCGTCATCACCCTTGCAACCATCTTCATCACACGTCCACACTCCACCCCCTGCCATTCACAGAGCAGACCCATTTGTCATCACACCCCATGTGAAACATTTAAGCCAGCCCACCCATGTTACAGTGTTTTTTTGCATTAGCTGAAGTACCCATGCAATCATACAGTGTCACATGAACTTAATGCTGCTGTCACCGAAATGCTGGCAATTGATCTTTTGCCCTTCTCCTTTGTGGAGAATTCTGGATTCCAGTGGTTTGCTGCACATGCCTGTCCAAAATGGAAAGTCCCATCTAGAACATACTTTTCCACCCGTGCTGTCCCCGAGTTGTATCGTACTGTGTCCGACTTTGCAAGACATGCCCTTCAACATTCCTCCTCTCCATTCATCCATTTAAGTATGGATATGTGGACAAGTGGCAAAACAGTGGGGAATTCATGTTTGTGTATAACTGCACACTGGGCACAGGTGCCGAGTGTTGTTTGTGCTGTTGGTAGTGTGAATAACCAGTGCAGTAAGATGAAGTGTTATGGTAGCAATATTCCAGGAATTTGACAGCATGCAGTGATTGCAATGTACAATGTAACCTGTTCACACACTGGTGAAAACATGTTGGATTTGGTACTGACAGAAATTGACAAGTGGCTGAACCCCCTGTCCCAGAGAGCTGGGCTCATAACAAATGACAATGGGTCAAATGTGGTGAAATGCATCACAAATGGTGACTTTGTTCGGGTTCCATGCATGCCCCACTGTTTAAATCTTGTGATGCAGGAGTTTCTACAGTACTCTGATATAAAGGAACTGCTGACAGTTACATGCCATATCTGTTCTCACTTTTCATGCTCTGCAAAGGCCCGTGACCAACTCGGCAGTGGCAGATCTGAAACAGCCTCCCTCAGCACTGCTTGAAGCTGGAAGTTGTCACCCTGTGAAACTCCACTTTATACATGGCAGAGAGGTTGCATGAGCAATACAAAGCCATCTCAGAATATCTTGTCATGCACACTAGCCTTGACACTTCTGGGGCCTCCATGTCTATGATGACTGAACAGTGGCATCTCATGGACTCTGTAATAACAATTTTGAGGCATTTTGAACATGCCACACAGGCAGTGAGTGGTGAGTCTGCCTCCATTAGCCAATCAATTCCACTGCTGTGGGTGCTGAGGCAGACATTGGTGAACATACAGCATAGCCTTGATATTGCAGGAGACATTGCTAGCAGTATGTTACTGAAACACTTGCTGGCAGTATTTGACCAGAATCATCACATCTTGAGCATTCAGCATAGTGACAACTTTGCAATAGCAACAATGCTAGACCCTCAATACTAGAGGGCAGGCCATAACAGATAAAAAATGTCAGTGGGTAACTGGTGCGCTTGGTTCATGAGGCACAGAAGTCATGTGCCAAGGTCAGTAAACCTCAGCAGCCTAATCAGGCTGAAGGTGAATCTGGAGGAGTATCAAGCATATCCCGTAAGGGAAAGGGGACTGCAGTTTCAGGTGGTCTGTCATCAAAAATGATTGCCGTTAACCCACTTTGGAAGGCTTTGTCCCAAGTGGGGATTTGTGACATAAATGATTCTGGAGAACAGGATGATGCATCAACCACTGGACTCAGTGCAGCACAGAGAATGGTTGAGTCATATTCGTCTGAAAACAGGCATCTGTCAATAACGGATGATCCTCTTTTATACTGGAGTGGAAAGGTCAGTAAATGGCCAGAGCTGACTGCAGTGGCACTGAAGTACCTGACATGCCCACCCTCCAGTGTAAGTGTCAAAAGGGTATTCAGCTCAGCAGGTGCAATAGTTCGGGATCATCGCATAAACCTCCCTCCTGCAAATGGCAGTTTGCTAACATTCATACAAATGAATCAGAGGCACATATCAGCTCAGACTGCAACCTCAGTATTCATACCCCGGCCTAGTCATGGCTTTGCTGATGTAGAAATGGATTATCCTGGTGGCACTGGCAGTGGCAGCATGAAACGGCCTACCACTGATGTAGATTATGACACAGTGGAGAAATAATTTCCCAGTGGTCAGAACTGAGACACAGATGACAGTGAAGGCAGTTTTCTTTATGAGGATGATGATGCGGTTAATGTAGTCAGGTTTTAACTTAAGTGTTTAAAAGGCTGTCACATTGGTTGTATGATATATGTTTTCTTCTTCATAAAGTTAAATCAGTGTCCCACTCAGAATGATTCAAATTCCATATGTCACGTCACATTTGTAACACAGAGCATGATATATCCTGGTCCCTGTACCACCACCATTAGACTGCTGTTAGCCATTGCCACTATAGGGAATGTCACCGTGTGCCCCCCTGGACCACCATCACCATAAGACCACTGTTAGCCACAACTACCAGAGGGAATGACTTTGTGTGCCTCCCTGGACCACCACCATAAAACTGCTGTTAGCCAGTGCCACTATAGGGAATGTCACTGTTTGCCACCTTGGACTACCAGCATGAAACTGCTGTTAGCCACTACCACCAGGAGGAGTGACATTGTGTGCTCTCCTGGACCACCACCATCATAATACCACAGCTTGTCCCTTCCACCACCATAGGAAATGTCACTGTGTGCCCAGCTGGACCACCACCATGAAACTGCTGTCAGTCAGTGCCACTATAGGGAATGTCCCTGTGTGCCCCCTTGGACTACCACCATGAAACTGCTGTTAGCCACTGCTACCAGGGGAAATGACATTGTGTGCTGGTGATACAAGGCACCCCCCCAAATATGCCACCACTTTAGAGTTTCATAGTGGACATTGCCTCTTTCCTATTTTGCTAATTATAAGTCTGTTGACAACAGCATCTAATATTTCTCACTTGTGTATTTCTGCTAATTTCTGTCTAATTCCTTGTCTGCAGTATGTGTTTTTGCTACGGTGGAATGGCCACCCACCGTAGCTTCCTAATTGTTACACTCTTGTTGTTTGTCCTCCCCTGCAATCTCTTTTCTGATGTTAAAACTTCTGGCTTTGTCCCCATTATGAATCCTAATGACATTTTAGTCGACATCACAACTGGTATCTGCAACAGCGCTGTTCTATGCGGAGGTCAACAAGCTTAGCTGCTCTATCTTGCATGTTCATGGCGAAGGGCTACAAAACCTGTCGCTTGCAAGTGGCTGTTTCATCCTTCTATGCATAGAATAAAAGGATTGGGTGCAGTTCCTGAAATAGTTTTAAAATTAGCAGGTCCGAGCACCAGGCATCTAAAATGAAAGTACAAAGTACAAAATGAAATGTTCTCTGCAGAAGTAATTATAAGGTTAAACTAATGTTTCAGCTATGAATACATGGGCAGACAGAAGCAACAGCCAAATAAAATATAAAGAAACAAGATACTGACAGCTATATTGTGGTGCCCAAGTGAGCTCCTTGCAGGTTGCTGTGCAGAGCTCCCTTCTCCAATCAGAAGTGCTCTCATTGCTGCATGCAGTCTCCTCCAGGGAGTCAGCAGCACGCGGGCTGCTCCTTTTATCTGGGCGATGGATGTCCATCAGTGTCAAAAGGGGTGGAGTCTGACTTTAATGTAGCCCATTTTTGTATAATTATAGATGTATGAACTTAGGAATATCCCTTGCTTGTTAATGCTCCACTATAGCTGGTATATTCAATGTGTATTATGTAGTCCTTATTTCCTCCTTGGTAGAAAATGTTTTAAAGAGGGGATATATTATATTTTTGTTTAATAAAGAGGTGGAGTTGTAAGTCAAGGGAGGAGCTACATCCTTCAAAAGAAACTGTTTTGCAATTTTCTGACAGATGTAGTTAGTGAGAGGTCCTGTGTGGCTCTCCCAAGCTGATCTCTGGTCTGAAGGAGAGCACAGAGCATTTTTCCTGCCTAGCCTTTTGGCAGTAAAGCTGTGTCTTCCTCCTGTTATTTCATTTCTAGTTGATTTTCTTTTTATTTGTTTTTCAAAGTGCGCTGATGGAAGCCTGAAGTTAAGTTCTGATGTTTCAGTATTTATTTTGTTTCTTTTTGTTATATTAAAAACTTTACCTGATTTGTACCTTCATTGCTGACTCCTGTGATTTGATTTTACCTACCCATGACAGTGCTCCCCTGGACCACCACCACTATAATCACACTAATTGCCACTGCCATCACCATAGGGAAAGTCACCTTGTGCCAACCTGGCCCACCACCATGAAACCGCTGTTAGCCAGTGCCACCAGGGGGATTGACTGTGTGCCCGCTTGGCCCACCACCACCATAATGCTGCTGTTAGCCACTTCCACCACTACCAGATGCAGGAAGATGTGAGAGGGAATGTCATCATGTGCCTCAGCTGTGACCACCAGTCCACCATCACCCACCACCACCATTGTGACAATGTTTTCCATTACATGTCTTGACCATGCCAAGGCAGAGGGAGTTGAACAAGAGACCACATCTATCAGCCACAGGCACAAGGCTTCTTACTATTAATACTATAAAGTGACTATGTGTACTAATGGTTTTCATGCTATTCAACTTCCTTAGCTGTGTGTTTTGTTTTCTGTAGCTTTTCTGAGCTGCAATTGTCAAACACATACAGTCAACTTATTTTGTTTTTTTATAGGTTAACAACAATGGACTGTCCTTCACTGAAGGTCTGTATCAATGGTACTGTCGACAGGAACCAATGGGATATCCATTTCCAATCTAAACTGGTAAGTATATCTATTTCATTTCATCTGTTCCTTTTTTTACAACAGTGAAAAAATCTGACTGAAGATTATAAACTAGGTGACATGTACATCACAAAATATATTTCTGCAACATATCATGCACTGTATTCTAAATTTGCAATTGCAGCCATGACAGTGTTGAAAAAATTTGACCCAGATCGTGTTACTTGACAAGATGTGGTTTTAAAATGTAACTTGAGTTGAGACGCAGGGACACTGACATACTGTATTTGTTAAGCCTGGTATTTAAATCATTATCTGATGATTGCAGTGGGACAGCTTGCTATCTGTGTTAATCCTGATACCTGTGGTGGAACAGCCATGGCTTAAACATATTGTCTTACTGCTGCAATGAAGTTGTAGTACATCCTTCATTTCTCTTTTTAGGAAACTTCCAAATGCTTTGTGGTGTCATAGTTGCCTTATCCAAAGAACATCCTTCAACATCATGCCCCCCCCCCGGGCTGGGGCAGACATGCAACAAGCAGCAGTCATTGGAATCGATGATTACCATGACCATCATTACCGGACTTCGGAAGTTTGCAGATAAAATCTGAGAAGAAGTAACTAAATAATAAAACATTAATGAGATCTACTTGTCAATATGCTCCCACTCCAAAAAAAATACTTACCTTCATTGGCTTGACAGTATTCCATTTCCAATTCCAACACCAACATTTCTCATCAAGCACAGGAATGTGCATACCAACAGTATGTGACCTGTGATACAAAATAATACAATGAGTACATATATATATATTCAACTCACTGAGGCTTCTATTAGCATACACACAAAGGGCACCCTTCCATCGGGTTGAGGTGATCGCATCACAGCACTCATTGGACAACAAACAGTTCTCTCACTGTCATCATTTGTGATAGAACACTGCATGGTCATTCATGTCGTGGTATCCCTCCTTCACACGGTTTGGCCAGACACTGTGCATAATGACATCATCATCACAGTAAGGTCTATACACACAGCAGCATTACATGTAAGTGCAACAGCAGCAGCAGCACTTGTGAATTTTCTGGACCCAAGACAGTTGCATTTTGGGGATGCACAATAATTCTGGGGACCCTGTGTGACCACTGTATGCATGAGTGACTGTGCCATTAATTCTGGGACACATTGAATTTCATGTTACACTCTCATTTCACTTCGTCAGCACTAGTGAATGTTCTGGACACAAGACAGTTGCATTTTGGGGATGCACAACAATTCTGGGGACTGTGTGTGAGTACTGCGCACATGACTGAGTGCGCCATTAATTCTGAGAGACTTTGCAATTCTAGTTATGCTACAATTTCACTTTGTCAGCAATGGGGAATTTTTTAGACACAAGACAGTTGCATTTTGGGGATGCACAAGAATTCTGAGGACTGTGTATGAGTACTATGTGCATGACTGAGTGCACCATTAATTCTGGGACACTTTTCATTTTATTTTACACTCTCATTTCACTTCGTCAGCACTTTTGAATTTTCTGGACACAAGACAGTTGTATTTTTGGGGATGCACAATAATTCTGGGGACTGTGTTTGAGTGCTGCACACATGACTGAGTGCACCATTAATTCTGGGACACTTTGTATTTCATGTTGCACTCTCATTTCACTTTGCCAGCACTTATGAATTTCAGGACACAAGACAGTTACATTTTGGGGATGCACAATAATTCTGAGGACTGTGGGTGACTACTGCATGCATGACTGACTGCGCCATTAATTCTGGGAGACTTTGCAATTCTTGTTATGCTACAATTTCACTTTGTCAGCACTGGGGGATTTTCTGGACACAAGACAGTTGCATTTTGGGATTGGGAATTCTGGTGAGTCTGGTAAATATTTTTGGAGCCTCAGTAATATTTACTTTCTGTCATGCTATCGTGAAGTATTTGTCAAAAAGCAGGGCTGAGCAGTGCAATTATACTGTGCTAAACTACATGTGTGCAGGCCATCTTTTTTCTTGTGTGCGCAGACAGTGTCCAGCTTCAAGTTGCAAACATATATACATACATATATATATATATATATATATGCTGATGCTGACTTGTTGCAGTTTTTATGGTATAAAGAATAAAGATAAGAAAATATATTGTATATTTTATTTGTACCATCAATGGCAGAAGACACAGTTATATGATATGTTTTCAGAGGTCTTGGGCCAGTGTGCACCTCAATCACTCACACACACACAGTGCACACTTGACTTTGTGGAGATAATAGCACAAAAAATCATACTTTTAAACAAACCATACCCAACAGACATAAAATATTGCTGAGGCACCCAAAATATTTTATGGTGTTCAGACATAGTCAAGTCAGAATATATAACAGGTACTGCAGTCTACTGCCACCACACTGTCTACCACTGGTGCCATGTTGTGTTATGGTGTACTTGCTGCAAAACTAACACTGCCAGTGTAAACTAGAAAGACATATTCTAGAACAAATAATGGAAAGAAGGAATGTGGTAGTACAGTGTGGTGGCAGTGAACTGGACCTTATATATTTTCTGACTTTATAATTATAATGTCTGTACACTATGAAATATTTTGGGTACTTCATGTCTGTTAGATACAGTTTGTTGAAAAGCAGGATTTTTTGTTGCTATGATCTCCTAACAAATAAAATATATGTTATATATTCTTATCTTTTTTCTTTATACCATAAACACAGCAACAAGTCAGACAGCAATCAGCATATTTATGTTTGCAAGAAGCTGGACTGCGTCTGTAGTACATACACACACAGGAAAGAAGACTGACTGCACACATGCAGTTTAGCACAGTATATTTGTACTGCTCAGTCCTGCTTTTCCACAAACACTCCGTGACAGAAAATTAATATTAATGAGGCACCAAAACTGCGCATGCGTGCACACACACACACACACACACACACATTTAACAGAAGGAAAGAGGGCTAGAATACAAAGTGTCATGCACGTGGAAGACAACAAAAAAGGGTATATTATATATAAGGGTCGGGGATGGTGAAGGAATTCATTTTATAACACAGCAGGGAAGGAGCGATGGGGGCACATGATGTGAGGAAAAATAACTAATGTGGGATCCTCTGATGGTCCATCAGCAGTTTCAGTATGGACATAATTTGTAACTAATGTTTCTCTATGCACTACAACCACTGCTGGATAGCACTCACCCTCTCATTGTTCTCCTTGACAACACTCCAGAGAACTGCTGGGTCAGCCTGCCTTACAGGCAGTTCTCTGGGGTCCACACATTCTACAGGCTCAGCTGCTGGTGGTGGTGGGGTGTTCTGGTGGAGCAGAAGGTGCTGCTCTGGCCCTCCTCTTCTTAGGGCCACTGCCATTCACAGCTGCACTGTCTGTCACAGAAGGGCCAGCAAGTGCAAGACTTGCCCATTCTGTGGTAGCCTGCCACTCCAGCTGGTGGTGGTTCAGCATATGGGTGTGCTGGCCAGGCCCCAGGAGGCCACAGTGCACCTCCACCTGACATAGGTGGCACCTGACCTTGCTGCTCTCCCCTCCAACACAGTCAAAAAATAATGGCGGTGCGGAGAGGACTAGGCACAGTCACGGGAGGTCCAGATGCAATGGCAGCTGGCTGGCCATGGTGCTAAACAGGAATGGGATCCACACCTGGGCCCAGGGTCACAAGCACATCCTGCTTCAGAGGACCTGGTGCTGGAGCTGGTGCTGGACATGGCAGTGGTTCAACTGCCTCAGAGTCAGGAGAAGGTGCTGGTCCTGCTTCTGGAAGGGGTGGGACACTCAGAATTTTGGATCAGTCCAACAGGAACCAGCAGCCATGCTCCCCATGCATGCACACGATACGAAGCCTACCATGCTGTCCCAGATCTGCCCCCACCCAGACATCCCCTCACCCTGGTCCATATCTCCTACTGCGCTTCCTCAGTCTGAGCTATGACTACTTGCCTTGACAGAAAACACTCACACTGTCACACAACACACACACACACACACACACACAGACAAACAACAAACTACTTAAAAAGGTAAGAAAAAATACATTTACAGAAAGAACAAATTAAGTAAAAAAAGAGTACAAAAAAGATAAAAAAATGTAGCTTTTAAAAAAGCTGTTGGGTCTAATTCAAACTTTAAATCTCCTCTCACTCTGATCTCCAAGTCTCAGGCTGTCTCACAGTCACAAAACAACACACTCCTCTCTCTCCGTCTGCACAGGAGAAAGTGAAACTATCTCCTTGGCAAGGCACTTCCTTCCTCCCTGGCTAAAGAGCATGTGACTTACAGTACTGTAAGCCATGTGATGTATGGTGAGGCTGCCAAATCTGGAATGCGAAGTGGATCACTTAAAATCATAATGATGAACGTGAAGTCCATTTAAAAAAATGACTTTGCCTTACTTCGCTTTACCATTCTCCCTTAATGCGAAGTGGTAATGACAAGGTGAAGTGAGCATTTTACATTATGAGGAGTGGCAACATGAAGTGCCCACTTGGCGTTCATTTTGCCAGCGGGAATTTAAATTTGTTGCATCACTAGTCATACCTGATGATGGATGTCTTTGATTGCTTGAGTTGCTTTGCCCCAATTGGCTACTTGGAGGGGGTTTAAAACCCTAATTTTGCATTTCCATAATTTTGTTGCTTTAATAACAACCCTAATTGATGCATTAAAGGAGTCTTGCAAATAATGTTCTTACTTTTTGAGATAGCATAATCGTATCCTCATTTACCTGTGGTATTCTGCACTTCCTAAATACAAGTCTCACTATCACTAATTTAACATGTATATACAACATAGGTATGTCAAAGCAGACTTGATCTACATTTGTGTAGTGCATCATGTCTGTGGTCCATTTCAGAGACTGTACACTATACAATTCTATCCCATTAACTATAGTATGCAAAGGCAAATCCATTTATGTGCTCATATGCTATGTCAGTCTGGAAACATGTGAGACCACATGTGAGTCTCTGGCTTTCATTTGCATGCAATGGAGGTACAAGTGAAAATAATTTGATTAATGCCATCCAGAAACAGATGTCCCTCAACCCCATAACCCTCATGGGCACTCTCCATAATAGTGCAACCCCTTGTTAAAGGTAGATTTCCATACATTATGTTTTGTGACTCTGGTGGAAATCATACCATCCACTGAGCCAACAGTGCAAGTACTGTGGCTCAGTAAATAACATAATATAAACAGTTGTGATATATGGAGTGTAAGAAACATAACTGACAAACCTGATTTGTGTGGATGTGTATTGTGGTGGTGGTGGTGGTGGTGGGGGGGGGTTAAGTGCAGACTGCTGTAACTGGTAACCTTGTCAGCATAAAGTAAAAATGAAATACAGGGTTAGTTTTGGATTCATTCTTTTTATTTAATTTTGCATCACAGTTGTTTGTTTTTGTGAAGTAGGACAGATGTGAAATTAAACTACCAAATTTCAATTTGAGCAATCAGCACTGTACTAGAAATACACAGTGGAGAATTATTGTGGCAACAATGGTAAATACATAAAATAGTGAATTCTTGATATGTAGGTGTTCAGTCTAAAATGTAAACATCTTATAGTGTATAGTAGTGCACTGTTATGCATAGAATTCCATCCCTTTCAAAATGCTGTCAGTGTTTAGAAGAAATTCAGTTGATTTTGCAGGATGGCCCATATTTTTAGCTTTCAAAGAGCAGCCCCAAAAGTACAGGAGTGTCGTGGGATGACAGCACAAGTCCTTTGCCACACATTGGTATGACTGTCATATAGTTTACTTGTTTTATTTATTATGCATTTTTTTATGTATCAAAACTCTTCTTTTTTCTAATATCACAACTATCTCTGGTTTATGTATTACTTCTATGCTCTTAAGCCCATGTCACTCCTAAGAAGGACATTGATCAACTGAGCCCACATGGTTAATAAAATCAATAAATTGTGCTTGCTTTTCTTCCAGATGGCAGCTGATGTGCATCACCAGATGGTGACAAAAAAGACTACAAATGTATATGCTTGGTAGTATACAGTAGTTTAGGATAATTATGGTGTATGGGTTTGTTTACCTTTTTCATTTGAAGGAGCAGCATAAGAAGAGCTCCCAACATTGAAAAATAAATTATTTTAATGAAATTGTTCTCTTAGGTCTGATTTTTTCTCAGTATTACTGCAACTTCCCATTGCTACCCTTTTGGAGTTCTCAGTAGCCCTTTTTTAAATGAGCCCTTTTTAACAGAAGTGATTTGGGCCTTAATTTTTAAGATTCTTAATTTGTTAGGGACAACCAGTTTCTATATAGATTTGGTTAGGAAAACTGAACAGTATTGTGTGACTGCTTATGCAGCTTGTTTGTACATTAGCTTGCACTCTTTTAGTTCCTGCTAAGGGGACTACAAACCAGTTGTGGTGCCATAAAAATGCATGAATCCTCAACAAAGTGGCAAATACCTTGAAATATCAAAGGAACTAGGTCCCTGAGAACACAGACACCATAGGGAAGAATGTTCAACACCAAGAAGAGTGTGGCAGCACAGGATGATAAGTGGAGGACGGTGGCAACAAAACAATCTGAGTGTTCATGGGATGCTTAGACTTGTGAGGATTACGAACCCCTCTGAGGGAGTATGGTGAGTGTTACCCACTGCCTCACCAAACCACACACATGAACCCTACATTCACAAGGTCATCAGGCTCCTCTGGATGTATGGTTAGGAGAACTGAGTAGTAGTATGTGACTGCTTTCGCATCTTGTTTGTACTTTGGCTTACAAGTTTTCTGTTCCTGCTACAGGGACTACCGCCCTGTTGGGTGTCATAAAGATGCATGATCTCTCAAGAAAGGGTTCCAACCCCTCAAGTTGTTACAGAGATTTGGTTCTGGAGACCAAAGACACCTTAGCAAAGAAGACTCAAAAGAGAAGCTCTAACAAATGAACATATTCTTCACAAGAATAGAGAGGGAACCATTATGAGACAGACTGAAAGGCAAAGATAGACATCAACCATGTAGCTCAAACTCTCAGTGGACAACTAAACTTTTATGACCTGCAGCATGAAGCAGATGATAAACCACATGGTGGAAGAAACCTTCAGTCAATGAAAAGTAGTGTGGAATAGTCAGGGTTGATAAGTGATGTAGCTATTAGTCTGTCCATCTCTCCATCTCTATTTTTCTACACTATAAATGCACATATACCAAATACTGAATATATACTGATATTGGTTTCACACTTTTCAAAAGCATTAAGAAGAGAATATCTGCAGCCACTTTAGTCCCTGGAAAACTCTATTTGTTTCCGATTGTAACATCTTTTATTGAAAAAATAAAGAAATTGTACTAACTTACTGCGTTAAACTTTCGGGTTTGCAGTCCATTTCTTCTACACACTCAACCAAGGGACCTTTGTGGCCCTGAAAGCCAGCAACATGTATGTACAGTTTTTTTGTTGATTCAGAACAGTATGCAGTGAATCAGCATAATCAAATGCCTAGTATATTTATTCATAAGCTGTAAATCATTGTTCCCTAAAATACAAAGTTGACAACTTTTGGAAATGTATGCATTTCACCAAAAAAAGTGTCCGACATGAAAATATTGTTGCTGAACAGCATGGGGCTTCAGCATTGTTCAGCTGTCACAAATCTCAAAAACAGGTTCAACCAAAACTTTCTTTTTTCAACATGACATGCACAGCAGTATTATTTTTATTTTAATGTTTTGTGAGTGTTTGACTTTGTATAATCAGTCTATAAAATACTTGCACATGAATTGGCCATTATGTATTATAAACTCCAGATTACACAGATTACACAAACCCACTGTTGCTTTGTTGTGACTTCACAATCAGTCATCATGGATATCATGGATATGACTAAAATGACTGAATAAGTGCCCCGTCACAAAATGCACATCAGAGTGTGTTTTTTTAATGATTCCATGAATATCTAAAGGTAAAAAGTACAAAAAAGACAACTAAATGTTAAAAAAGCATGGCATTAAAAAATTATTTAAAAAGTACATATTCATCTAAGGAATTTCTCTTTACAAACCAAGGGCAGATATTAACACACACATACACACACACACACACACACACACACACACAACAAATGCACAAGAGCACTTTGATTAATCCTGCACATTCTAGTATCCATTTTAATAGGTCAATGATTTTTCTCTCCTCCCCAAGAAGTTTTAAAAAAATTGCCGGAGTAACATTGACATATATTTTGAATATGCAGCCCAACATATAGCTAAAGCAATGAATTTAAAGACATGTTGTTGACAGTAATTGCACTCACTCCTGCTCAGCAGGGGTTAGAAACATAGAAACAAAGAAGTTGTTGGTAGATGGGGACCATACAATCCATCAAGTCTGCCTTGGCTTTCTTCCCCCTTACTTAGCTACCTGCTTGTGTATCCCATGGTGACTGTCCCATACCTGCTTGAATTCTCCCAC
Organism: Neoceratodus forsteri; assembly: GCA_016271365.2. Classification (NCBI taxonomy): domain Eukaryota; kingdom Metazoa; phylum Chordata; order Ceratodontiformes; family Ceratodontidae; genus Neoceratodus; species Neoceratodus forsteri. The sequence continues at coordinate 1,205,892,588 of CM057452.1, forward strand.
TGTCTTGGCTCCTACCACCCCCTCTGGCAAGCTATTCCATGGTTCTACAACATGCTCTGTGAAGAGGAATTTCGTTGTATTGTTTCTAAACTTTCCTCCCTTAAGTTGAAGGTTGTGCCTTCTAGTCTAACTGTAGTACTTTACCTGAAAGAGGTTCTGCACATGCACCCTGTTGTTGCCTTTTATACATTTGAATGTTTCTATCATGTCCCCATGATTCCTGTGTTGTTCTAGGGAGTATAATCTGAGGTCATCCTGTCTTACTTCATATGATTTCTGATGCAGGCCCTGCACCATCTTTGTTGCTCTTGTCTGTACTGTCTCCAACCTATCTATGTCCTTCCTAAGATGTGGCATCCAGAATTGGACACAGTACTCCAGGTGAGGCCTGACCAGTGACTGATACAGGGGCATGATTACTTCATGCTTTTTGCTCATGGTGCCCCTCCCGATGCATCCCAGAATACCACTAGCCTTTAGTGCTGCATTTTCACATTGTCTACTAACCTTGCAGTCATCTGATATGATCACCCCTAGGTCTAACTCCTGCCTGGTAGCCACCAGCTGCTCCCCTCCTATTGAGTACAGTTTCCCTGTGTTACGCTTTCCCAGGTGCATGACCGTGCATTTTATGGCATTGAATTTCAATTGCCAGGTCTTGGACCACTCCTCCAGTTTTCAGAGATCAACTTCCATACTTTGCTGTCCCTCTGCTGTGTCTTCCTTGTTGCTGATTTTGGTGTCATCTACAAACAGGCACACTTTTCCCTCCAGTTCATTTGCATTATTGCTGATGAATATGTTGAAGAGGATCGGGCCCAGAACTGAGCCCTGTGGGACCCCACTAGTCACCCTCCCCTCCACAGACAGAGTGCCATTTACTAATACTCTCCAAGTTCTCCCATGTAACCAGTTTCTGACCCATTTTGTAACCTCAGTCCCAATTCTCATGTTCTCCAGTTTTTTGACTAGTCTCCTGTGTGGAATGGAGTCAAAAGCTTTGCTGAAGTCCAGGTAAGCCACATCCACTGCCCCACACTGATCCACTGTTTGATTGACTCAATTGGAAAAATCAACCAAGTTTGTCTGGCAGGACCTCCCTGCCATGAAACCATGTTGGTTTTTGTTGAGCTGACTAGTTTGCTCCAAAAAAGCTGTGATTCTTTCCTTCAGCAGGGACTCCATCAGTTTTCCCATGACTGATATTATACTAACCAGACAGTAGTAACCTGGCTGTTCCTTGCTTTCACTCTTGTGGAGTGGTACTACTGTTGCACTCTTCCAATCCTCCAGCACCTCCCCACTCCTTAATGATTTGTTGAAGAGCACTGCTAAGAGGACTGCCAGTTCCCTCCCTAGTTCTTTCAGTATTCTTGTGCATATCCCATCTGGTCCCATAGCTTTATCTACCTTTAACTTGTCTATTTCTTCCAGGACCCTTTCGTCTGTGAAGGGACCCATGTCGATTCCTTCAATTGAACACTTCTTTATGCCTACTGTTAGTCTGTTACTATCTGCTTCCTGTGTGAAGACAGCAGAAGTACTCATTGCATGTCTCTGCCTTCTTCCCATCTTGCTCTGTGGTTTGTCCATCTTTTTTTGTGATTCTAACAATACCCCCTTTGGTCTTCCTTTTTTCATGTATGTACCTGTGAAGGTTTTGTTATCCTTTTTTTTACTTCCTGAGCTCTCCTAACCTCTGTTTGAGCCTTTGCATTTCTTATCACTTTCTCTGTCTCTTTTAGTTTCTGTTTATATTCTGTTTTGTCTGCCTTGTTCCCTGACTCCTTGTACTTTCTGAAGATTATGCACTTTTCTCTCACCATGGTTGCCACCTCCTTGGAGAACTATAGTCATTTTTTCCTCCTTTTGTTCTTACTAACCTGATGGGCACACTGTGATGTGACCATGGTTATTGCATCCTTCAGCCTTGTCCAATATTCCTCAACGCTCCCTTCTGTCAAGTTACTGAGGTTGTCTCTTAGGTGGGGCTTCATGTTTGTGAAGTCTGCACTCCTGATATCAAGGACCTTCAGTTTCAAGAGTGTGGAGTTTACAGTCCTTTTTACCCTGAACCATACCGTGTTATGATCACTGTTGCCCAGATGGTTTCCTACTTCGACACCCGAAATCCTATCGCTATTTGTGAATATCAGGTTTGGAGTTTTCTTTTTCCTGTCATGCTTCCTTTAACAGTAATGCTCATTACACTATGTTACCAAAAATGTTTATGTTTGTTGTTATGGGAAAAAATGTGATGCTATCAATAAATGTAGGATGATGTCAGACAGTCTTCATTAGACTAATACAGAAATATAAGTAGACAAACATATTGGAAACCTTTGAAAGACAACTCACATTTTGAAAAAAAAGTGTCCATTAATCAAATGGATCTAAAATAATATTGATGACTTTTGAGATGTTGTGATCCCAAGCATATTTATTCTTTTTATTAGATTCCAAGCTGTCTAGTGTTAGATGCACAAAACAAATTATGGTCAGAGCTGATAGGGCTGCAGGGGAGGAAGCTGAACTGAAAATATGGAATTTATTTTTAATATGTTAACACCAAATTTGCCAGGTAGCCTTGTTAAGACCCTGCCTCATGGAGACAGGCAGAGAAAATGTTCAATTCCTGGCCTAAAGGAGGCGATTTTGTGCAGGGACTACAAAATTACCATTCAGGATGCAAATGTAAGTTTTGGGCAGGAGTTGAAAAATGACAGCTGTCACATTCATGAAGAGCTGTAAAGAAATGGCTACGTTGAAACTTTTGGGAACAAATATTGTAAATTACCAAAGTTAAGAGCCTACATTCACAAAATTCAAAATAGGCTCATAACTGTTGCTTTTTTTTATTATCTTTACACAACATGTTCAACATAGCCTTCTTATGAACCCACCTCATGAACAAGGATAGAGAAAATTTTGACTTGCTATCTGAAAGTTGATTTTATGCAGGGGCCACAAAATCACCTTTTGGGATGTAAAAAAAACAGGATTTGAACAATGACAGCTGTCACACTCATGAGCTGCTGTAAAGATATGGCTATGTTGTGAATTTGGGGGGAAACTATATTGAAAATTACCAGAGTTACACGTATGTGTTCACAAAATTCAATGTAGGCTCATAACTTTGTTGTTTTTTAACGTTTTTCCACCAAATTTTCAACATAGCCTTCTTATGACCCTATCTCATGAACAAGAGCAGAGAAAATGTTCAACTTCTGCCTGAAAGGTGATTTCATGCAGGGAACACAAAATCAACTTTTGGGACAGATCTGCCTTATATAATATGCCTAATAGTTTTTTTTTAATCCATTAAGTTAAGTTAGCTCTCATTAATTTTAAATGTAGTAGGACCATAGACTTGCTGGGTTATGATTTACATTTTATAATCATTGAGTTAGCATCATCTGTGAATTGAATTAAATAGGAGGCACTAGTATTTAAGAAGCCTCTCATTGTATTTATAAATGCTGCACACGCTATTGTCCCTTATGGTTTTTTATCTACAAATTACTGATCATGTGAATTTGAAAATGCATACTGTAGGTTTTTTTTGCATTTGCTTACAGTCTGTTAATTATAATGGAGGAGCCTCAGCACCAATTTACATTATGTGTTTAGAAAAAAATCTATCAAACGTGTAACCATTACTTTGTCTCCGTTAACATTAAGATGCTGGAGCTTTTATTTTATTCTTCACAAATGGCATCTGGTTTTGGCATCATATATTTCCCCTATTTGGCATTTTTCTTTAAGTTCAAATTATATTGGAACTATCACTGAGCCACCTCACAACATTCCCTTATTTGTGTGCCAGCCCACATTAGTGGCACAAGCCTCCTCAATTGGTATGGCGTCCCCGTTTGTTACATTTCAATTGATCTTAATGTTTTTCACAAATGGCACCCAACTTTGACATTATAAATCTTCCCTATTTTTGGCTCAGTTGACTATTTAAATTTATTTTGGAACTACCATTGAGCCACTGCATTTTATTAATTTTATTTTCTGCCAGCCCAGGTTTGCAGCTTGCACTATTTCTATTGATATGGAGTCCCTGCAGTTCCTGAGATTTTACTACTCATTTATCTGCTTTTTTATGCTACTACTGATTTGTACACTCAAGTTATGCATCTGAGTTCAAAACACCATTGAAATACATTGATCGGCATACCTCTTTCTTCAGTTCATTGTCCAGCTTTAAAGAGTGAAGATGTGTCTGGGGTCCAGAGAGGATTATGGTGTTGGACCCCAGATCAGTAAGTAAAGGCTTGGAGGGTGGGTGCTCAGTGGGAGGGTCAGGTGGGGGGTCATAAACAGTGCAACAGTGCAAAAGTGCAGTGAAAGGGCTCAGTTTACATCTGTGAATTCTCCCCATTGCAGAGATTTGTGAGAGACTTCTCTGAGGGGATTTTCTGAATAACTTCTTTAATTTTTATTTTTGTTTTGTTTTAGTTTTGTTTGTAAGGTGGCCCAGGTTGTGAGAGGACCAGTAAGCCAATTTATTTACTTATTTTATGTGATAGGGAGGTTAGGTTTTATTGTTTAAGTTATGTATTTTAGTTATTTGTTTTGTTTGAAGTTGGTTTGATTACTTAGTTGGGTGGTGGGGGTGAGAAAATTCTGGCTATGATTTGGGGTTTTATATATTTGTTCAATTGTGTTAATTAGCCAATTAGATTGGTGTTATTTGGCTATGTGGGGGTCTTAGGATAACTGTCAGTTTGGGTTCCCCCTCGTCATGCACTATTCAGCCTCTGCTCTCCACTCCCTCTGCCCTTTCCACCCCCCTCTGTTGGCCTTTTCTACCTACCAACATTGTTGGGCTTTAGGTATCGCCCGTAGGAAGGGTGGGGTGGGTTGGGGGGTGAACAGCGGAGGCTGGAAGAGTGGGGTGCTTCTATTGGGGTTGTTAAGTTCAGAAGATGCCCTGGGGTGAAATGCAGTCTACAGCATGGGCCACCATGTCTAGCCTTCATACCCAAGGGCACCATCGTTGGGGACGGGCTGGTGGTCGGGGCATCCCAGGAGTTCAGTCCAACTCAGGCAGTGTTGTGCAAAACCAGATCAGTCAGGAACTAGACCACAGTGATTGCGGATCTTGTTGGGTTGGCAGATCTGGTTTGCATTGCTGAAACCTGGCTGGATGATAATGCAGATCCCATATTTGAGGCCGCTATTCCGGCCGGGTATGCAGTGATACACTGCTCAAGATTGGACCGTGTTGATTGGGGTGGGTTGCCTTCAGTTTCAAGACTGAATTGGAGCTCACCAGTGTTCCAGTTGAGGTGACCAGCTCATTTGAATGTGTTGTAGTAGCATTTGCAGGCTATAGAATAGCTCTCATCTATCATCCTCTTGAGATGGAAAGAAATTCCTTAAGGAAGTGGCAGACTTTGCCGTCAATATGGCATTTGAGTCACCCAGGCTGATGGTCCTGGGTGACTTCAATGCCTGGATCAACGACAAACTCTCACAATTTGGACAACACTTCCTCCAGTTGATGAATTCACTGGGCCTGACACAGGTGGTTACCACTGCTACTCATAAATGTGGCCATTCTCTTGACCTGGTTTTCCTTCTGGGGACTGAGACCTCAGACGTGGGGGTGGAACCAGTCAGTTGGTCTGATCACTTCACAGTGAGGGTCAATTATGGCATTCCCCCTTGTAGGCCGCCCCCTGTGGAGATGGTCAAGTTCTGACCTTTACAGAATATTATTTCCGATGGCCTAGCAGCAGTCCTTGACCTATCTGAACTTCCTGTGGATTGCAATGATCTTGAAGCCTTGGTTTTGGCATATAATACTGCCATCACCTTAGCTTTGGATACTATTGCACCAGTGCATGTGCGACCTCTCTCCCTCAGCCCTTGGGCTCCATGGTTTGATGGAGCCTTGAAGAAATTGTGGCATCTAGTCACAGGTTAGAATGTTGTTGGTGGAAGTCCGGCCTGCATGCCGACCACCTTAGACTACTAGAACATTATCAGTTCTACCAGTCAGAAATTTCCCATAAGAAGGCAGATTTCCTGTCCAGGGAAATTTCTACCACTCAGAACCGACCAGCCCAGCTCTTCAGAACTGTAGAAAGATTGTGCAAACCAGCCTGTATGCTGCTCCGAAGAGCTTTTCCACAATTACAGTGTGATGAGCTTGCCCAGTTCTTTGTTGATAAGGTGGCTGATATTAGGTCAGAGATCCTCACGACACATTCTATGCGAGTTGTGGAGGATCAGGGCTTGGTCACTGACCCTCTATTCTCCTGGAGTACCTTCAACAGTCTGGAAGTCATGGATGTTATGTGGATTGTCCAGGGCATGTGCCCTACTGTACATGCTGTAGTTTAGACCCGGGTCCGACATCCCTGATTGTGGGTTGTGGTGATCTTATCTGGCACAGATAGTCTGGTGCTCCCTTGACTCCGGTGTCTATCCCTGTTCCTTGAAAGAGGCGGTGGTGACACCGTTGTTGAAGAAAGCTTCTTTGGATCCAGATTCTCTTGCAAACTACAGGCCTATCTCGAACCTCTCCTTTTTCGGGGAAGGTGATTGAGAAAGTAGTGGCTGCACAACTGGAGAACCATTTGACCATCCATAACATCTATGAACTTCTCTAATCAGGTTTCTGGAAGAGGCATAGTACTGACACTGTGCTGGTTCGGGTGATCAATGATCTCCTGATGGTGAGAGACCCGAGAAAATGGTTCATTTTGGTACTTTTAGATCTGTCATCAGTGTTTGACACCATCAACCATGGGGTTCTGCTTGAGTGCCTGAGATTTATCTGTGGACTTTCTGGATTGGTCTACAGATGGTTTACATTGTACCTCACTGGAAGAACTCAGAGGGTGGTGTCAGGTTTTTTTTCCTCTGACCCTGTCCAGCTGTCATGTGGGATCCCTCAGGGCTCAGTATTGTCCCCCATACTGTTTGTGGTGTATATGTTTCCCCTCGGAGACATTGTAAGATGGTATGGGCTGAGGTTTCATTGCTATGCTGATGATACCCAGCACTACCTGTCTTTTGCTCCTGACCAGGAAGGAGCAATCTCGGTATTTAATAACTGCCTCAGTGAAATCCAAGATTGGATGAAGTCCAGTTGGTTGAAGTTGAACCCTGGGAAGATGGAGGTGATGGTTTTTAATCCAGGTTGCTGGATAGTGGGTCTGGGGGCAAGCTGTTCCCTGGGATTGTTCCTAGGGGATGCTGAGCTTCAGGCCTCTGAACAGGTGCAAGACCTGGGGGTGTTGTTAGACTTGGGGCTGACACTTTGAGCACAGGTGTCGGCCATTGTAAAGTCTTCTTTTTACCATCTTAGAAACATTGCCAGGATTAAGCACCTTATTCCATCCATAGATCTGCCTACATTGATCCATGCCTTTGTGACCTCATGCTTAGATTACTGCAACTTGCTTTACTTTGGGCTACCGGGGATTGATATCCATTGCTTGCAGCTGGTGCAGAACTCAGCAGCCCAGTTGTCGATGGGAATTTTGAGATCTTCCCATATTACACTGGTGCTGTGGGAACTGCACTGGCTGCTGGTTCAGTGGCAGATCTCCTTCAAAGTTGGGTTACTGACATATAAATCCCTACATGGACTGGGCCCTGACTACATGAAAGAGCTCCTGATTCCTTATCACCCTGAGTGACCACTCTGCTCAGCCGGTGAGGGGTTGCTAGAGATTCCAAGGGTGACTTTAAAATCTGTGGGAGCCCTGGCATTTATGTTCGTGGCCCTAACCCTCTGGAATTCTCTACCCCATCAGATTAGGGAGTGCACGACCGTGGGGGGATTCACACAGGCCTTAAAAACATTTCTGTGGAATAAAGCATTCAGTGAAGATGTTGGCTGACATGTATGTATTTACTGAATGTGTTGATGTTTTGTTTTATATGTTTTAATTATTTTATTGTGATGAGCCTTGGTTTTGAAAGGCGCACTATAAATAAATAACAATTATTATTATTATTATTATTATTATTATTAAAATACATCAGTGGTTGCTTTTTTTGTTACAGGTAAAAAGATAAAAACAGGACTGATGCCGATCCCAACACTGGGTGATTGGGCACCCCCGGTGTCACTGTTGTGTTTCGGGGGGGGGTGGCTGCTGAGCGGGAGGTTTAGGTGGGGGAAGGAAAGTTAAAAAAATAGTATTAGAAAAAACTGCACATGCACAGTAGTGGAAAGAGGATGGAGATGCCAATTGCAGCACTGGGGGGTGTGGGGTGGTGGATGCTGAGATGGAGGGTTGGGTGGGGGAGGAAAGTTTAAAAAAATATATATAAGAAATAACTGTGCATGCGTGGTAGTGGGGGTGAGGATTTCTGCACTGGGAGCTGAAGCATTTCAGTGGTCATTGACCCACAGACCACCAAATGTTAAAAAAATGTGTGAGTGTGGAGTGTCCTGAGGCAAACATGACTTTTTCACACTCCAGCATGTTGTTCATTTGCAGAGAATGTGAGAATGCTTTTTCAAAGCAATAGGTCTGCAAGGCTTCACTCACTGCAGACCTAAAAAGTAACATATAAAATTATTTCTAGGATGCTTAAAAGGGTTGTCAGAAATCCAAATTTAAGAAGAATCTTTGCCAATAGCATATGCGCTGAACAAATACCACTATACAACTTCCCCAATAATTAAACAAATGTTTTATGTTTCTTAAAGGGGAACATTTAACACTACCTCTACTTTGACAGACCATGTATAAGTTTTTTTAAATAATTTACAGTGTTTTATCAGCTGTCAGTAGTCCTGAGATATCATTGGCTAATTCTGCAGTATACTAATACTACATTGCCACCATTTTAGAACTTCAGGTGCCACACAGAGTAAGTCTCTCTCTAACCCCCATTGTAGTTAGATACACCTCCCCACTGCGACATCACTAGGCTCTAAAAAGTTTGTCAAAGTATTAGTATAAGGCAGATTTGTCAGGGATAGACAAGAGAGTAGCACCACTCAAATACCAGTGCTCACTCTGTTCACAAAACATGTTGACATAGACGACATCTAGTACATCACTGTAGAGTTTATTTACAACACAGTTGCAGCCATTTTACAGACTCACTGAATTTTGAAGAGCTAGCAAACAACAGAGCTAGTTAAGCATACAAGTTCACTCATAACTGGTGGTATGAAACTGTATGCTTAACTCATTCTGTTGTTTGCTAACTCTACAAAATGCACAACATATCTGTAAAATGATTACAGCTGTGTTGTGAATGAACTGTAAGGAGTTGTGTTAAAAGCTGTCTGTATCAAACATTTTTTGTATGGCATGAGCACTGATGTTGTAGTGCTGCTACTCTGTTGTCTGTTGCTGTGATTTTGGGGCTGATTCGCTGGTAACCACACCTGACCCACTAATTGAGCGATAACTGAATTGACTGTTCTTTTTTCAGGGATACATCGAAACTGCTGACAGTAGGTACAGCCCAAATGCATCAGTTAAAAGAGTGTTTCATGGGCTTTCAGATCATAAATGTTCCCCTTGAAAGATATTTGAAAAGGTTTTAGATGGGAAAACTGTAGCAGGAACATAGAGCAGAACACATTTGTATTCCTTCTCTGTCTTTCCCAAACTGAGAAGTAACATCCAGTTTTCAGAAATGTTCCTTTTCTTCCCAATTGTACACAGACGTGGACTGAATAATGAGGCTGTACAGCTTGCTCAGAGTTGCACAGTGAGGGGTGGAATTGGAACCAGTATCCTAAAGTCAACCCATTGATTCTAATGATCATGCTAATCAAACTAGTTCAAGGAATACTCATCCTTTAAATGTATAATATTAACAACAACAGCAATAATTATATGCAGCGGTAATGGGGGACTATATCACTAAGAATAGCTAGTTAGACACTTTTACTATTGCTCAATAGGTGGCCACGTATATTTTTGATTAAAGTGGTGCTTATGTTAATGAAAAAGGGTGAGACTACAAACAGACCCACAGATTACTCTGATTTTGCTGCTGGATATATTTGAACTGTATACTCATGGGAACCACCCTTAAAATATGGTAAGGCATGCTTAGAAATATCTTTGTTCTTTTTTTTTATAGTAACATTTTAAGCATATAGGATTTTGATTCTTTAACAAGTCTTGTTCTCTGCTATTTTAAAATCTGATTTAATTGTGAGGTTGCAGCTATTGTGCTAAAATAGAGGAAGTGATTTTATTACTGAAAAATAAAAAAAAAATAGCTTGTTGTAAGTTTGGGAAATCAGCCTTTTGTTTTTATTTTAACTTATTAAACTTTATTTTTTAAAAAAATTAAGGATACAGCACAGGATAAACATCAATCAAAAAAGCACATTCCATCAACAGTAACCATAATACAGGTTAAGGATGGCAAATAATAAAGACAGTATCATATAGACGTAAACTGGCTGGAGTATGTAAAGGAGATAGCTAACCCAATAAAAAGGAGAAACAAAAAATAAAGAGAAATCTCCAACTGTACTAGAACCTGGGATACTTAATAAAAAATAAAATTAGCCAGGTTAAGAGTCTGACAGAATATGTCAAGCCAATATAGCACCATATAGTCACCAATGTAAACTGATGGAGGAGATATCCAACGTAATGCAAATTTAAAAGGGTGTCCAGCATTTCCCACCTTTTCTTGTATGAAGAAAGGTTATGCCACAGACTGATTACTGATTTTTCTATTCTAAAAAAGGTTTCTGCATGCCACTCCCTATAACTAGGGCTTGTGCCTCTAGCCAGTGTCTTAAAATTACCAATTTGGTGATGGCAGAGATTAATGCCAGATGATATCATTGGATGCCTACCAAATGGCCAGTCCCTAGGATGCACAGTTCTGGTGTGAAGCTATTCTGTTGGCCTAACAGTGGGTCAAGGTAGGAGTTAATTTGGGACCAAAGGTCTTTAATTGGGGGCAAGCCCAAAGCAGATGTCTGAGTGAACCCTCCTGAGATTTACATTTCACACAAGTTGGGTAAGTCAGTTTCCCAAACTTAAATAGGCGTTGTGGGGTGTATTTGGCATTATGAAATATTTTATATTGAATCAAATGCAGTTTGTCTATCTTACTGTATCTGTGGACAAAATCCCAAAGATGAGTATTCTCCAAGCCCAAAAACCTTCAGGAAATTCTTTTTCCCTATATCCACATCATACTTTTTACTTAGTTCCTATTTTCATTTTTTTTCATTTATTCTTTGTTAACTGGGTAAAGGCACTGGACCAAAGGTCCCTTTTCAGGCCTGACCCGGACAAAAACAAAATAGACAGATACAATCAACAACGATATAAAACCAAAAAATACAAATTACAAATTACAGTTACAAACAGATCTAGGAAATAAATAGCTTGTTAACCTTAGTTTAAAAATTTAAACTGAGGGAGCAATCCAAATGTCAAGTGGGAGTGAATTCCAATATAATGGTGCTGCATTTGAAAAAGCTTTGGAGCTAGATTAAAGCCGATACCTGGGGGCAAAATATAAGGGTTCATCAGCTGACCTAAGGCTGGGAAGCAATTCTCTGATTACAACAAGATCAGAAAGAGGAAAAAGGGGACCAAAGTAAAAACATTTGTACATCAGGCAGCCAACAAAATATTCTATTTTACAAGTAGGGGAAAACTACCCCAACCGAGAATAAAGATTACACCGATGTGTTCCATTGAGGGCTCCCAAGATAAATCAAAAAATACTGTTATAGACCACGGTTAGTGCATGCATTTCTTTTGCACCTATATTATAATATAAACAAGAGCTATAATCAAAATATGGAAAAAGAGAATGAATAGCAATTGCTAATCTAGTTTCTTGTGAGAAAAACTACTTCAATTTATATAACACCCCTATTCTTTGGTTTACTTTATTAACCATTGACTGAATCTGAAGCAAAAAGGTCACACTAGGATCCAGAAGTGTTCACAGATATTTAAATTGAGACACTTGTTGAAGCAGACCGAATAAAACTTGCCAAATCAAGAGATCTATGATCCCTGACAGCAATGGCAAAATGTCATGCAAATAGCTTGAATGGTTGCAAAGTTATTAAACTGCAAGATTTTGAGATTAACATAGAAATGACCACTCAACCACTGCACCAGTATCTATCTATCTATCTATCTATCTATCTATCTATCTATCTATCTATCTATCTATCTATCTATCTGTCTATTTGTATGTTAGACTGGCACACCAGTATAGTTAATGTTAGTGAAAGTGTTTAATGTTAAAGCCCAATATTTGCAGCTTAATAACTGTGGAATGATTGAACAGATTTGCATGGAATTTGGCATACATAATTGCTAGGGTAAGTCTCTAGATTTTTCACATTTGGTTTACATCCCTTATGTGGTTTCTGAAATACAGACTGTGGAAAAAACAGAGATTTTTTTGTGTTTTTTGCTGTTTTTGTTTTTGTCCACCTGTATATTAGAAATGGTTTAGGTGTCTGGGATTAGATTTTCAGGGGAAAAATCTTCAGCCTTACAGATGCGCCTTTTGAAGATTTTGTGAAAAAATATTAATCTGTTGATAAGTTATTGAGCAATTTCATAGAGAATAATATATGGGGTGATGAGTAAAACAAGAATTTACACACACCTGAGTTGTGGGATGCTACGCCCTCGGGATTTATGAAATGCACCCCACAATGAGGGTGTGTGTAAAAATAGAGTTTTACACACCACCCCATATTTTATTTTTTATAATTGCTGGGGCTCATATTTTTTGCCTGAGCAATTATATCAAATATGGTGAAATGCAATGACAAGAAGAGGAGGAGCAGTACCTGTAAGGAGGGTCCATGACAACAGCAATCCAGCAGTGAGGGTACTGAAAATCTAATTTTTTAAGTTAAAATTGGTCAGTTTTCGACAGTAGCCTGCCAAAGAGCCAGAGCAGTAAGGGAGATGGAGCCAAGGAGGAGGCACAGACAGTAGCCGAGCTGTGGCGGTGAACAAAAATGGATGAGAGCATCAGACACAACAGAAAGGCCTCTGAATGACCCCAGCTGCCCTTTACTATGCCACCATAAAAATACACGCAGTCTGCCTCTCGTCGACCTGTTTAACAAAAAAAAAAGAAGTAAATTGATTTACAGCCCCAAACAGTGTGAAAAGGAAAAGCTCAGAAGAAGTGGAGCTGCTGTTGCTTGTGCTTCTACCATAGGAAAAGCAGTGCATGTTTGCCATTATAACCAGCCCAGCTGGTTATAACGGCAAATTATAACCGGCTTTTACTATGGGAAAAAACGCGAACCAGTAATTATATTCCCATTATTTCCTATGGGAAAAAATAGATGTCCTGCACAATATTGGATTCTATGTCAGAGGACCAGCATGGAATAGAATTGTATGTTGTAGGAAATTGAATTGTTGTAGGATTCTGTTTCACACATCGAAGTAACATGATGAAATTCCAGGCTCAGTTTTTTCCCCTTTCTCCACACTCAGCTAGGAACCTTAATTACGCTTCTGGTTTTACTGCTTCCCCTTGCTTCATACTCAGCCACCACTTGCCTGCACACTCAGACAGCAACTGCTGAGGATGACACTCCCTGCCTCGGATCCTCATGATTTTATTTTTATTTTTCCCATTGCTGTTAGTGGTACTCAGTAGCCTCCTGTATGTTGCCCTCATGTCCAGTTGCACCCCGACCCTCTGATGCCCATTCTCCAAGTCCATAATTGTATTGGAATAAAAAGTTGTCTAGTGCTCCTTCCCTGAGGCTTGATCCCTGCCCCAGTATAAAAAAATAAAACAAATTGTCTTGTAGTCTAGTGGTCCCTCCCCCCTCCTCAATGTCCACTGTAGTTGTCTTAAAAAAAGAAACAGCTCCTTGTACTGCAGTCCCCCCCCATTGATGTCTGATCCCCGTACCAGTATAAAAAATTTGCCTTGTAGTTCAGTGGTCCCTCCCCCATCCCCAATCCTCCTCCTTTGAAAACCATTTATATTTCTGGTGGTCTAATGGCCCACACACACACACAAACCTTCTCAGGTAATGAGTGACCACCCCGATGCCCCTTCCATCCCCATATCGGGTCTGTAACCAGCACTGCCTTCCTCTCACCTCCATTGCTGTCTACAGACTGCGATCTGAATGAGTGCTACCACATACTGTAGCTATGAATGAGCACCCACTGAACAGGTGGTGCTCATTCATAGCCACAGTATGTGGTGGTACTCAATCAGATTACAGTCAACATCCAGCCTTAGAGGTGAGAGGAGGACTGTGCTGGTTGCAGACCTGAATGGGATGGGGCATTTGGGTGGTTAGTCATTACCTGAGAGGGTAAGGGGCATTAGACCACCAGGAATATAACAGACTATGGGGTAATATGTTCTTTTTCAATACTGAGTTGGATGATTGGGCATCAGGGATGGGGAGGGTATAGTACAATACAAGAATGTTTTTATTTTAAGGACAATGAGAATGGACATTGGTGGGGCCACTAGACTACCAGAAAATGTTGTTAAATTACTATTTGGGGGGATGTGCGAATGCCGACACAGGGATCGGGCACCCTGATGTCAGTAATTATTATTAAAAGAACAAAAGAAGTGTGATGGTAATCGGAGAGTGGGGGGTGCCACTAGATACTAGGAAAGGTCTGACAAGTATTGATAGATTTTATTTATGAAGTATATCCAAAACAACTCTGAATGCAGTCTCAGAGTGCTGAAAATTGTTATAAACTGTTTAAGCTACACCTTTATAAAACATCAGACTTCTGATCTGGTAGTTTAATAAATGTAAAAAGCTTGTGTTTATTGAACTAAGTAATTAAATTGTGCAGTGACTGCTGTCAGTTTATACACTGTTTCTTTTCCTTTTTCTTAAGTTTATAACAGTGCAATCATTCATTGCGGAAGATATACAAAACAAAAAAAAATTACAAAAGAAACTAAAGCTCCCTTTGAAGCTCATGTATTCATAGATTGAGCATGGGGAAACCTTGACTGGCTGTCTGGACAATCCTAGTGTTTTTTTTTTCATCTGCTACTATGCTTGCTGGTGCTTATTGCCATACATGACACTTGTATTATATTGAGTTACTGTTAATATAATATTTTAGTATTTTCTTACCATAACTATGTAAACTTATTAAGATTTTACTTGGGGAAAAATGGTAAACACTCGATGTCAGGTGAGATCTGTTCTGAACACCTCTCCATTAATGAACATGCTACCAGACAGACAGATGAATGAAACATAAAAAGGGAAAGCAAAACAGGTGAAGCAAATTAAAATCACGGATCATATGCTTAGTTTTACTAGTTAGGAGAGGATTTCTACTCAAATAGATAAAAGCAATCCTCATACAAATTTAATGGAAACAAATGTTTCAGTAGTAAATTTGATTACACATACTCATATTGAGGCTGAAGTTGATCCAGTTTTGGATCTCGATTTAGAATTAGAAAAATCACAGAACTGATTTTTTTTTCTTTTATTTATTTAGTTTTTGTTGACTGGGAAAGGAGGACTAGACTTTGCTGCCTATTTTCAGCCTCGTCCAAGGGAAGGGGGATTCAGATGGATGCCAACTGACATTGAACCAGATTAAGCTGTTGGTGGTATTTTTAGTTAATGGTTAAACTTTTGCCAGGACACTGGGGACATTCCCCTACTCTTCAAAAAAGTAAATGTATGGTCATTGGGGAAGATCATCCCCCAGTGAACCACATCATTGCATTCCAGTGACAGATGATCCTTGTAATATCCTAGGGGTGACCTTGGTAAGGGAGATATGGCCCAATTGAATTGGCAAATTAAACTTCAACAAGCACAATCTAAGGTTAACCTTTGGAATAAATGGCAAATGACCAAATCAAAACAGGTATATATGGTAAAGACCTTTTTACTTTCTATGTTTTTACACATTAGTGTAACATACTCCCTCCCTAAACAATTAGAGACAAGAATGTATGGTTGCTTCTTCTCCTGTATTTGATGGAGCTGGCTGAACCAAGTCAAACGTGGGATTCTATTTTTGTATAAGGCTCATTGGGGCCTTAAAATGATCAACCCCATAACCTTCTTTTTTACCATGCTTACTAATATTAATCTCCATCCTGTGCTATTAAGTAAACTATGGATTCCATGGGTCAGCGAGGCCCTGAACCCCCTATTGCAAGTTTAGCCATTACATAGGGAGATTCCCAAACAAAGGTCAATTTAAGCCCTCCTGGGCCATTTTACTTCCTGTTTTTGGAAAATTAAATTATGGTTATTCATGAAAATCATTTTATATCCCTTCCTAGGAAACAACTGTATGAATATATTATGGGCACATTTTCTTAGAACCCACACCCTTTGCCAATGTCCCTAGCTCTGATAAAGAAACTATTGGGAAACTTCTCACTTGTCCCCACCTACCCCTACAGATGTGAAATGTGACGTGGCTGTTTGTTCTTGGGAAACTGAATGTGAAAGGAAATCTTAAACACAATGGGATTAAGGAAAGGTACTGCACCAGACATTCTTGTGTAACTACTATCGAAACTATGGGCCATTTGTTTTTCACCTGTCCATTCATTCATAGATTCTGGACTTTAGTATGCCAAAGCTGGGGTAATTCACCTTTCCAGGATCTGACTCATAACATATTGTTTTGGGGTAGTCTCCCTGAGATGTGGGTAGCACACAATGTCCAGACCATGTGGGTTATGCTGGCATGTTTCAAATATCATATCTGGACCATGAGATGCCAGTTGTCTATTCAGCAAATAGAACTCACTGAAGTACAATTGTTTCATACGATAGAATCAGCCGTAAATAAGAATAAAATCTCAAGAAAAATCTCTGTTCTCTACTCAGGTATTTCAGGACCTGTGGGGGCATATCCTTTAGATCCCTTAAACTATGGAAGCATCCAGGAGCCCAGAGATCCAGTGTTGCCCTGCAGTTATGAAAGGTGGGAATGACCTGTGATGCTCCCCAGTGCTGATAGGAAGGTAGGCTGGGTGGCATCAGATGCAGCATCCATTATTGTTGTAATAATTGTTTTCTTCCATTTTACTTTAAGAGTTGTAGTTCACAGATTATAGCCCCACCTTTTATGGGGTGGGGGGTGTTTCTAGTACTTACCACTTGGTTCTGTGGTTATACCAAATCAATATGTACATCAAATATGTGCTGGCATAAATTTTATGTTTACTTTTCCTTTTTCATTTAGTTCTGTGAGGAGTACCACTGAGTTGCATGAATTTTGCTTTGAAGTCCTAAGACCACAACTCCCCCTACTATTTTTGTGGGGTGGGGGGTTATTGTTAATTCTAGTTTATATTCTTTCCTGTGTTTTGGTTTGCAGGGTTTTCCAGATCACCATATGAAAGTACTATTTTTTTTTTTTTGCTTTTCTGCATGTGATTTGGTTTTGTCTTATTATTTGTGTGCATTCACTCTATTTGTAAATATTTTATTTTGAAGGAATAATTACCTATTCCCCTGCTTTTCTGGTGGGCGGGGGTGTATGGTAAATTCCAAAACTGTTTCTTGAATTGTATTTTATGAACTTTTGAGTTTATTTAATGAGTACCGTCTTTGATAGATAGGGTAATATGCATTACTCTTTATTTTTCTTTAGTTGGGACGGGAGGACTCTGATTTTTAGTTACTTTTTGGGGGGATTTTGGCTTGTAGGGTTATCATAATATTCTAACCAATGTATGACAGCAATACATATTTTCTTTATTTGTATATTTTGTTTTCTTTTATTATTAGCCATGTGCATTAACAATATTTGTATATGACTGATTTTGAGGAAAAAAACAAAAACAATTCCCCTACTCTTTGGAGAAGGAAGGGATATGTTATAATTTACAAAATATGTTTTCAAACATTTTAAAGAGGACCAGTATGCATGAATACGTATTTTCGATTCAAGGTATTGTTTTCTTTCTTATAGAAGGAAACTACTGAAAGTATGTCTGAAATACTTAATTTTAATTTCTTTTCATATTGGATTTGTATTTTTTTTATTCTGTATGACTCAATACTGCTGTTATGATTTATTTTGAAGTTACAATGAAAAATTCCCCTACTCTTTGTGGTGGGGCCACTGCTTACTTCCTGTCGGCTGGGCGTCTGGAGAAAATGGAGCAATGGTGTCCTAGGTTGAGGAGAATGCTTCCCTCCCCACCCAGGTGAATCAGGAGGGAACTGAGGAAGTGTCTTTGAAAAATGATGTTCCTATGACAGAGACAAGCAGAGTGGGCACTTCTATGGAGCCCAAAACTGCTTCAAGCAAAAAGGGACCGGCACAGGTTGATTGGGTGCCGGAAAAGAATCTTGCATCAAATCCCAAGTTTGCTACAAGGAACTAGTACCTACTGCACTTGCTAGCACTGGAGGAACAAACCCAGGTAGAACTGTGTAAGAAGCAGCATATTTTAACAGCCATTGCACCAGAAGAGTGCTACATTGTGGTAACCATGGCCCTGTTACAGTCAGAGGGTGGAACTGGGAAGGCACCCACTACACAGCCAGCTTACGGCTCACAAGGTACTGTGACTGCAATTAATACAAGAATTGTTGAGAGTTTGCCATCACAAATGCCTGTTTCAACAGATGCTCTACAGAACCCAGTTCGCTGGGATAATCTAAGGGATATAGAAAACATTTTCACACCCACGAGTACAGCGGCTGCATCAAGTGGTATCTCGGGGATCACTAAACCAATGGAGGTGAATGAAAATATTAACACTGGGGCAGGGATTTCGGTCTCCCCTATACTGGACTATGATGATAATTTCTCTTCTACAGGAGTAAAATTAGCAGATGCACTCAGAGGAGCAGGCTGGATAAGGCCAGATAAAAGTCATCCATGGAAATCACCTGAATATGTTATATCAGGACTTGAAGAGGTGACTGCAGGGTAACCTTTGGAAATCCCCTCATCAGTGACTCTGACTGAAAACCCAGTGTTGTACCTCCCAGTAGGTGATAATTCAGATGTTAGCTCACAGCAACTGACTGAAGAGGAGATTATGGATGGTATACCCCCTAATGCTGGGGGGAAATGACCACTTGGGGAAGGGGCCCCTCATCATATTCTCAAGTTCAGCCCTCAGCTTCTGCTAATAATACAAATAACAATATGGGGGCCAAGGCTAATTCCAAATGCACAGTAGAGAGCATGTCCTAATGCACATATCAATGCAGGCCTAATCCATATACCTCCAGAACAGGCTAAATTATGAAATGCCATTCACATAAGTTACAGAGGTTATCTGGATACATTTCCAGACCATATATATGTAGGGTGTAAGTTTATCAAAGAGAGTTTAGACTTTATGCCAACTGAAATATATGCATTGATCCATATATCTGGGGACTCGAACTTCAATTTAAGTTTTTAAACAGCGGTTGATTGGAGACCTTCTGGCAAAGATACCAATTGGTTAAATATATACCCCTCTGTGGTCACCTTTTGTCACTATCCCTCTAACTGCATTTTGGATCATAACTGTACTGTTTAAAAACAAAGGTGTAGCTGTTTCCGATATTTTACACTGGATGAAAACCAAATGTACAGTATTGGGTCCTCCCGATCCTATCATAGTTTCATAGCAGCTGTGGCAGCTGGTGGATCTGAGTTAGACTTGCACAAATGAATGGGACAATTCAGCACCTTCCCAGCTGCTTTTATCTCAGCAGAGATCAAGGTTTCATTTTCTACGCTGGCCAGCCAAAATCATGTTTTAGATGTGGTGCATATACACATCTAAAGAGTGCTTGTGATAAACTCAAATGCTCTCTTTGTGCTGGAATTGGTCACTCAAGCATAAATTGTCCAAATCCTATGTACTGGAATTTATTTGACAGCACCACCCACTCGTACAAAAATTATCCGTGCACCTTTCACAGTAATCCTCATCAGGATCAGGAAGACAAGGAAGAGGTGGTGACTAGAGCTCAACAACAATCTGCCACATGGCCCGCCATGGCACCTGGTCCTAAAAGGCTTGCTAGTATTTTAGACAATGCAAATAATAATTTGTCACAGTCAGAAGATACCACCATGTTACAAGACCAGGTTTCTACTAACACATCAATACCTTAGTTAACAGATCCTACAGTGGTTAATCCATACTCTACAACTCTAATTGCTGAGTCTCTAGACCCAGAAGGTACCATTGCAGATACCACCCTTCAGACAGATGCTTCTCACTCTGGACATGCGCAAGAGAAAGACCTGAGGAGACCCAATGGAAACAATAAGGTTCCCAAAGAATAACTAGAAGTTGATCAAACAGAGGGGCCTTAGCAGTCAAAATACTCTCTGAAGATCACCTACAGACAAAAAATCATTATGCTTCTTTTGGCCAAAAGGAAACAGTGGACCGACAATGAGGATGTCTCAAATGACTAGCTTCTTCTCAGCATGACCCTATGACAGACACTAAATTAGTGTCTAGTGACTCAAGGACATTAAGTAAAAGGAAATTCAAGTTGAAGTCCCCAGAGAAAGAGGGTGATCACTGACATTTTAACTCTTGCTTATGGCATACAGTTTCTCCTGTGGTTCCCTTAATGTTAATAGTATAAAAAAAGGCATTCTACTTTTTTTATATTAAGGGATTTGAAGCTACAGGTGTATTTTTTGTAGGATACCCGATTGCATTCTAACACAGAAACTAACAACGCCTCATGGGAATGGCTTAGTGGGCCTTCCTTTTGGTTACTGGGGAGGAGTCTTGTGTGGGCGTGGGTATTTTGTTTAATACACAGGGTATAACTGTAACTAGATTATTGGATCTACTAGAGAGGAGGATACTTCTCTTGGATATAGTTTACAATAACCAAGAGTGGAGAATGATCAACATATACAATCCCCAAATTAAAAGACAAGGGTGGAAGTCTTTAAAAAAATCCAGCCATATCTTCTTACATCTAAATCTCTGATTTTGGGGGAGATATCAATTGTATTCTTTCCCTCTCTGATAAGACAGGGACAACACAAAAATTGTATAGTGACTCAAATTTTCTGTGTTTCACATATACAGCTGCTGAACTGGTGGATAGTGCCACATATGGAACAACACTTCCTAGCCATACATTTTATAAAGGGTGATTGTCCTCTAGAATAGATTATTTTTTTCTATCAGAATGGATACTGTGTGTGAACTGTACAGTCATTCCCATTGAAACTTCAGACCATGGGTTATTGGAAATACAGCTAGGTCTCCCTAGGAATAAGCTGGAATCCCATAGTCATTGGAAAATGAATGCTACTCTTTTGGAGGAGAAAAATGGGTGGCTGGATTTGAAGGAGGTGTTAATCACTAAAATGTCAGCTTTTGAAATAATTCTAGACAGCTAGTAAATGATAATATTGAAATCTTAAAAACTGTAACCTCTCATACTGAAGCACAGTTTGGCCAGCAACTCTCAGTCTCAGCAACTTTAGACATCTTCCTTCAAGAATTAGATATTTCTTCCTTATCTGAAGACATAAAAAAAGATCTGATTAAACCCATTACTGGGGCTGAAATTAGCATGGTAGTGACTCACCTCCAAAATGGCACTTCCCTTGGCCTAGATGGAATTTCTAGTGAATTCTATAAAAATCCATAGATATTCTTTCAGATTATCTTGTAATTATTTACAGTGAAATAGTCAATGGATAGTGTCCCCTGCCACCGGTACTAGTGGACAGTATATCAATGTATTTACATAAAAAGAATTCTAAAGATGATATTAATAACTGGTGGTCAATAAGTCTGATGGACACAGACCGGAAAATGTTACGTAAAATATTGTGTAAAAGACTGGTTCAAGCAGCAACTATTTTAATATTCCCAACTCAGACTTGTCCTGTACCCCAAAGGACAATGCTGAGCAATTTAATGCTATTGGGGGAAATCTATGATTTCCCTACAGCAGGGGGATACGTATTTAGTCTGGATCAAACCAAAGCATTTGATTTGGTACCCCATGAGTACTTATTTGAGGTCTTGCAGTATTATGGGATACCTTCAGAATTTATTCATTGGATAAAATACTATATCAAAATTTGTCTATGAGCCCCCTAGTAAATGGCTTCCTGGGATCTCATATTTCTATCTGGAGAGGAGTTAGACAGGGGTGCCCTTTGGGCCCCTTATTGTATGTGTTTGCAATTGACCCCTTGCTTAGAAAGTTGAATGTGGATCAATCCATAAAACATATGGTTAGCCCAGCAGATATGTACTTTCCCAGCATTCTGGCCTATGTGGATGATATCTGCCTTTCATAGCAGATCATTGGTCTGGAACTCAAGCCCTTGCAATAATACAATCCTTCTCACATTTTTCAGGGTCTTTAATAAACAAAAAGTATAGGTGCAGAAATCGCAGTTCATTCTGAACTACAGGTCTCCAACATACTATAGATTCAAATACAAACAGAACCCCTACAGATTCCAGGGGTCTCCTTTGGGGGTCCAGATCTGGCAGCACAAAACTGGGTTGAGAAAATAGAAACAGCAGAGGAAAAAGTGAATAGATGGAAGTCATATCCCATGTCAAGGGCTAAATCTATTTATATGATAAAAACATTTATTATTCCCATATTTTTGTCAATCTGATATATTTTCCTTTACCAGCCCAATTGGAGGCCAGAGTATGTAATCTATTTTTTCACTTATTATGGGGTAGCAGGCTGAACCCTGTTAAAAGATCTCTTATATATTGGCCAGTAAAAAGGGGAGGCTTAAATATGATAAACCCTGTTCTTTTCTTTGTTAACATCTTTTTATATTCTAATACACTCCCAATTATTCTAGGACAACAGCATGCATGGGATTCTAGTCATGGAGCTAGATATTTCTACTTCAATCAAAAATGGGAAGCCCCTAAATGTGGTGTCTTTAGATGTATCCCCACAAGACATCATCATACGTAACAGATTTCTTCAAGAAAACAAAGTCTTGGAAAATATCTCTACAAGAATGTCTGAATTATAATAGGAAAGAAATGTATGTACATATACTTAATTCATGTTTTTTAACATGTCCATGCTTTTCTTGTCCTCCAGAAATTGAGGATAAATGTCTGATAGATAAACATACAGAAGCCAGGATCCCATGGAAAATGTGGGACACAATATGGTTGTGTTTCCATGATAAGTTAAATGTCTGAGGAAATCAATTCCACAAGACAATGGAAGATAGGTTATGCCTAAGAGAAAATTGTATGCTGCAGGTAGAGACTATGCAGCATCTATTTCTCAAGTGTCCCTATTTAGAGAACCTATGGGATCATATGTCCTATACTTCGGCCTGCCCAAAATTCTCAGACACGTCATATAATGTTTTGTTATATGGTAAATATGATTCGGACTGGAGAATATTTTATCCTGGCACCATAAGGATAATATGTGCTGTGATAAAAATTGTGCATTTGGCAAACCAGATGCCAGTTTATCTTACAGCAGAAATACATTCCAATTGCAGGTCTCCTGGAGAAAATTACAGAATAAATATTCTTAATTTATGTTAAACAATAATCTGCCATGACCTCACCACTATTGGCCACTAGGTGGAAAGCTGTGCCTACGCCTTTATTTCAGGGATCACTTAACTCCTAAGGTATTAAGTTAAGTGTCCAAATTAGATACATTTCACAGAATCTTTCCCCTTTGAGATATTTTTGTATGAAACAAAAATGTGGTTATTATTCATACAACCTTAATGAGTGGGGTTATATATCCACGTAAAGATCCAGAGGGGAATGTACTTTTTTTTTCATTGATAGGAGTATGAAGCAAAATATGATGGACAGCCTGTTTCTTTTGTACGTGTTTAATCTGTGCATGATTTTTTCTTTTTTTTTTGTATGTCAAAAATGTGTTTACTTTATTATATAATTTGTCAATAAAAAATTCCCCAACTCTTTTTGAAAAGTGCCATGGGATCTTTAACATGCACCTGAACTACCACCAGAACAGGCAGATGGGACCTCAGTTTAATGTCTCTTCAAAAAGATGCACCTCAGGAGTGCAGCACCCCCCCCCCCATGCTGCACCATAGTGTCAGTATTGGAATTTAACCCATGTACATGGTGTGGGGATATAACCCACAGCATTCTGATCTTCTGGCCTCAGAGGTGAATATGCAACCTGCTGAGCCACTGACACTACTAAACATTTAGCTTGGAGGATAGGATTTCAGTAAACCCAGCAGACTTGGTAGATTTTGCTAAAGCACAGAGCTGTGATATCAGCAAATATAGTCATTTTCCCTCTAATAGAAGCATGCATGCTATAGGAGACAGATTTAATTATGTACTTCAAGAGTTTCAAGTTACAATTGAAGTGCTTAAAAAAATCAACATAAAAGATAATACATTCAACACAATCAGTCTATAAACAAGAAGTACATTGATAAGAATGAAAGACAAATTAGTTGGAAAGAGAATTTGGTACATCTGGGAAATCAAGTGTATAATCCCTCAACACTCAGTAAACATTTGGTAGAGCTACCTCTATGGGACTGTTGGCAGTACTGGAGCTATCAAGAGTTGGGGCAACTTGTGCGATTAGACTGGAAGAAGCAGTGATGGCCTATAATAGGGCTGTGTTTGTGACCTTTGACTCAATATCTCCCATTCATGTCCACCCCTTGTCTACTCACTGGAGACCTCCTTGGTATGATGAGGAACTCAGGAGTTTAAAGACTAAGGGGTGCAGGTTAGAGAGGTGCTAGAGGAGATCTGGCTAGATGAAGGACAAATTAGCCCTGAGGTCACATTATGCTTACAATCAGGGAACAATCTCCTGAAAGAAGGCAGAGTTTCTGACTAGGGAGACTGGTAGGGAACAGACCAGCCCAGTCTTTCCTTATGGTAGACAGACTTTTACATCCTGTTTGTCTCCATGCTGGAGGAGCAGGTTCTAGCACTAGGAATGAAGAGTTGGATCTGTTCTTCACTGACAAGGTGTCCTCTATCAGGGTTGTGGTCCCCTTGAGTATCTCTCAAAAGGGATGTAGTGTACACCCTGAGTTGTGTTGAAACACTCCTCCTGTCTGAGATGAGTTTGAGCTGGTTGGGTGGAGAAGGTGGTGGAGATAATCTCAAAGCTGTGTCCTGCACATTGTGATCTGGACCCAGGTCTAACCCACCTTTTGGTTGGATGTTCGGTCCTGATAGGACCTGTGGTTGCTGAGGTTGTCTGGAGTTCATTTAGGAGTGGGGTCTTCCCATTGTCCTTGAAAGAGATTCTGGTCAGGCTCCACTTAAAGAAGCCCTCTTTGGACCTGGACTGCCTCAGCAACTACAGGCCGGTCTTAACCTCCCATTTTTAGGTATGGTTATAGAGAAAGTGGTGGCTGTTCAGCTTGAGAGACATCTCACATCTTCTACCTATGAGTCTTTCCTGTCTGGGTACCAGGTGGAATATAGTACGGAGACTGCCATGGTAAGGGGGCTTAATGATCTCCTGATGGCAAGAGACAGAGGAGCTCATACAATCTTGGTTCTCCTGGATCTCTCCATGGCATTTGACACCATGGACCATGAGGTGCTGCTTGACTGCCTGCTGTTCTGGTTTGGCCTGTTCGGTAATGTCATCAACTGGTTCAGGTCATACCTGACAGACAGAGCGCAGAGGGTGAAAATTGGACTTGTCTCATCTAGCCCAAAGCCTCTGAGCTGTGGAGTGCTGCAGTGGTCAGTCTTGTCACCCTCATTGTTCATGGTGTACATGCTGCCACTGGGGGAAATTATCAGGTGGCACAGGTTGGGTTTTCACTGTTATGCAGATGATACCCAACTGTACCTGTCCTGTGCACCTAATGTCCAGATGTCAGACTCCATATTTAACAGATGCCTCAAGGAAATACACAACTGGCTAAGGCTCAACCCAGACAAGACTGAGGTACTGGTGGTGTAGCCGGGTTGATGTGGAGGAGCAGGAATGGGGGGATTCCCCCTAATCTAGTGTTGGGGGGTGTTCCCCTTGCCTCTTCTAGATAGGCAAAGGATTTGGGTGTGATCCTAGATGACAGCCTGACACTTTATGCTCAGGTGTCACCTGTGGTCTAAAGTGGTTTCTATCATCTTAGGAACATCACCTGAATTCAAGCCCTGATCCCTCCTGAGGACCTGCCCACACTGTTACATGCTTTTGTAACTTCCAGAATGGATTACTGTAATGCCCTGCACCTTGGGTTTTCTGGAGGCAACCTCCATAGACTGCAACTGGTGCAGAATGCGGCAGGGAGACCCTTTACTGGTGCAAGAAGATGTGAACATTATTTTATTTATTTATTGAATTTTGATGACCGGGTTGGCCCACTGGGCCCCGAAGGTCCCTTTTTCAGAAATGACCCAGGGAACAGAAGCAATACAGTACATACAATCGGGTGATCCAGAAGCAATACAATGCATACAGTCAGGTGATACAGGGTTACGAGAAGTAGACAAGATAATGAGGATAACAGTATAGGCAATTATTCAAATCATAGACCATAAGTGCAACACTTGAAAGACTTAAGGATTTAAGGCATGATTTAATGTAGGTTAAGGTGAGAAGAAAGGGGGGGATGGGTGTTGTGATTAGGATCGGGGGTGATTATCCTATACCCTCACAGTGGCATGAGCTTGTCCTGAGCAAATGGGACTTAAGCCTAGTGCAAAAGATTGGTAGTGAGGGAGCTTCCTGTACTAGAGGTGGGAGAGTATTCCACAGTTCAGGGCTGTGAGAGTGAAGGAATTGCCTCCCTTGTGAGTCTTGATTCTGGGGATTGCCAGTAGGGACCTACCTGAGGTCCTGAGCATTCGAGGGTTAGGCTTAGCCATGATTATTCCTGTTAGGCTTGGTGGGGCCACTGGGCTCTGCAATTTGTATGCATGGCAGAGCAGGGGATACTGTAGACGAACCTCAAAAGAAAGCCATTGCAGCTGGGCTAGTGAGATGCAGGGGTGGCTTCTTGGTTGACACATTGTCGCAAGCCTCACAACCTTGTTGTACAGGACCTGAAGCCTGCTAACCTCATTCTTTGCCATGCCCTGGATTACCTGGGCAGCATAGGTTAATGTGGGTAGGAGGACACTGGAGGCGATTGCTCCTCTAGCCTCTGGGATAAGTTGTTTTTATAGCCTGCACATGGTGCCAAGTTTGACGTGGATAGACCTTGTTACCTGGTCAACATGAGGATTAAAGGTGAGACCCTGGTCAATAGTTAGCCCTAGGTATTTTATGTTGTCAACTATGTCTATTTTTTTATCCCCAAGGGTAGTAAGTTTTAAGGAATTAATCTGATCCTGGCCAAGGGATCTAGGACCAAACAGCATGGCTTTAGTTTTTGCTGTGTTGAGGATCATTCTGTTTGATGTGAGCCAGGCCTCGAGTGTGTTTAGGTCACCAGTCATCAGTCCTCAGTGCACTACACTGGCTGCCAGTTAGGTGGAGGATTGTCTTCAAGATAGGCTCCTTACCTATAAGACACTGCAGGATGAGGATCCCACCTATGTGCAAGATCTTCTTGTCCCTTACCATCCAGTCTGCGTGCTCCATTCCATTGAGGGGACCCTCCTTGGGGTTCTCCGGTTTAGGCTGCAGCATTCAGGAGACAGAGTGTTTGCAGTGCCTGTGCCAACCCTATGGAACTCCTTACCTGATTATTTAAGGAGGGGCCCCTCAGTGGAAGCCTTTAAAAGGGGACTAAAAACATACCTGTTCCAACTAGCTTTTATCAGTTAAGTTCACTTTGAATACATAGATGGGAGTTCATATTTATAATTATTTTATTATATGTTTGTTTTTCTTGTTTTAAAAAATTGTGTTTTGTATTATGATTTTATTGTACAGTGCCCAGAGTCTCAGGAACAAGGTGCTTCATAAATAAAATATCTATCTATCTATCTATCTATCTATCTATCTATCTATCTATCTATCTATCTATCTATCTATCTATCTACTTCAAAATGCATTTTTTGCAAATATCCTAATTATGGAACAATTATTAGTTAACAGAGATGAAACAGAAATCCTCCAGACTTATTTGCCAACAATGTAAAGCTTGAGGAGATTAATAATACATTAGCTAATATAATACCATCCTAGGAGGTATATGAGTCACCAATATTTGAACCTGACAATTTTGGAACAAAAGATAATCATGACATAAGGCAGGATTTTGCAACAAAAATTATCCCAGAGTTACCAACGAAACACATAGAGGAGAAAAAAAAGGGAAGAAGGAGAAAAGTAAGAAATGTGATGATTCAGTGAACTGCTTGACTGTTAAAAGCAGTGAAGTTGAGAAAACACTAACAAGTGGTCCCTAAATGAATAAGAAGTCCATAAGGTTCATCAAGAAGTTTGTAGCTCTATGGCATTTAATCAAATAGATGCTCATTCATTGCCACAGTCTGGGGTGCTAGTATATCAGAGTGCAGTCTGCAGCCAGCTGTGGAGGTGAGGGGAGGGCTGTGCTGGTCGCAGACTGGGAATACAGATAGGCGGTAGCAGGGTGGTCAGTCATTATCTAAGAGGGTGAGGGAGGCAGGCTACAAGACCACCAGCAATATAA
The DNA here is from genome assembly GCA_016271365.2 of Neoceratodus forsteri. Lineage (NCBI taxonomy): Eukaryota > Metazoa > Chordata > Ceratodontiformes > Ceratodontidae > Neoceratodus > Neoceratodus forsteri. The sequence goes on from CM057452.1 coordinate 1,205,921,114, forward strand.
CTCACACTGCAATGTGATATGTTGTTTTTATGGCTGTGGGTGGAGCCTACAGGCATCTTGCTGTCTGTAGCTGGAACAATGGAGGAACATGGAATACTTGTTTTGGACATTTAAATGTATCCTCCCACATCTATAAATCACTATGCCAATTAAAATAAAATACTCCCTTCTTTCTGTATAGAATGTTGGAGACAGCACTAAAGCTGCTTATCAGATGGCCATTAGGAAACTGAAACAGCTTGTTAAAGATTGGTTGCCCATTAAACTGGAGATTTATCTCCTTCAAAATGCAACAATATGCACATTTAAAGACTTAGCATTTAAACATGTTCTTGCTACAAGGTTCAGTGGGGCAAGTATTGTCTTTCAAGAAAGATTCATACCTCATAAATGTCACCTTTTTCCAGGAACAAATGTACAATAATTTACACTGTTTTTTAACCTCCTAAGACACTATCTGATAAGCACTGTCTGAAACATATGCCAGGTCTTGTGTGAACTATCCAAGCTACAGTAATTATATAGTGATCATCAGACATTTTTACTATGCTTTCTGGGGGAAAAATATGTTGAACTACAGCAAACACACACACACACACACACACACACACACACACCATCCTCATGGCCACAACATTCAAAATAAATACTGCAATCTAATATGTTATAAAACAATAAATAAACTGTTTGTTTATGTCAGTGAACACAGTGAAGTTCATTTAATGAGCTACTGTACTGCCTAAAACTAATATTAGATTTTAAAAGCAGCCAGTCATTACCTGTTATATTTGAGGTACCTTTCCCTTTCAGTTTGTTTAATTAGAAGATTGTTTACCTGATGTTAGCAGGTGTGATGTGTGGAACAGCTCTTAGCATGGCAACTGACATATCTTACTCTTCTGCCTCACACTATATCATCAACATTGTGACCTCAGTGACTGTGACATCACTGCTACTTAGGAACAGCAAGTGAGGGACTGCCAGGTCATTCACCAGTAATGTCACAGTCAGTGAGATCACAATGCTGATGATGTAGTGTGGGGCAGTAGAAAAAGCTATGTCAGCTGCCTGGCTAACAGGTGTTCCATGCATCGAGCACAATATTATCACATAGAATACTTCCTGATGAGCAAAAGGAAAAAGAAATATACTTCAGAAACAAAAAACTACAACTGACTACTACTTAAGATTTGTATTATTTTCCTGTCTGCCTGTTTTGGCTCCACTAGCTCTTTAAATATTTTGTAGCCTATATTTTGTATCTTGGATAGTATTGGGGAGATGTATGTATTTACTCAGGGTGTCCCAGATTATATGCAATATCTTGTTTTCAGTGGGGTCATGATCTTACCATTTTTGTATTGTATTTATTCAGGGTAGCCTATTCCAGATATAAAATATTGCTTTCAGTGTGTTCTGAATTTATGCAATGCAGCATAATATTGCAAAGATGCAGAGCTCCACTGAAAATAAGATGCCATGTCTTCTGTGAACTGTTCAGGCTAAATATATTGCAATCAACAGGCATATTCTAGAAAACCCTACTTATCTAGTACCTTTCTGTAAGACATCCCTAGGGTATCGAGCATTCTTCCACAGGGCCCCTGTCCTGCTCATTGGCCTGCCTTCTTTGGTTTCCTCCATAGTTAAATTGGGTCCCTTTAAAACTAAACTTTGCCAGCACCTGCTATTTGTGAATAGTTATGACTGCATCTAGCTTTTACTGGTCAATCTCGGACTGCTTTTGGCTTGTCCCTCAATTTTCCCCTGCCCTCCCCATCTTATCTTGGTCTAATTTCTCCCTCCCCACTCTGTTCCTCTCCTGCCCTTTATTCATTCTTTACCTGTACTCTTTCCTATTCCTCCTTCTCTACACCTTACACCAATCTACACAACTTTTCTCCCTACCTCCCAGCAAGCTGTCTCACAACTCTCCTTAACTGACTTCCTTCTGGTCTCCCTTTCTTTTATTTAATTTCCTATCTGTTAGAGTTAGCTAACACTGCCTGCACCATGTTTATTTCATTATCATGTACTCCTCCCTCAGATATGATGCACTTATGTATAATGCACTGCATTACTTATATGCTCATATCCTATGTATTATGTACTATATTATTTTCTTTTAATGTTTCATATCCTGTCTGTTTTAAATCTACTTGCCATGTTGTTTCTTTGCCATGCACTCCACCCTCATTTATGATGCACTTATGTACAGTATAATGTACTGTATTCTTTGTATACTCTTATCCTATGTATAATGTACTGTATTAATGTCCTGTAATTTGTTTGTAACCTGTCTGTTTGTAAATCTGACATGGAGCCTTTGCAAAAATATGTTTTTGAATCAAAGGGTTGTATTTCCAAGACTTCAATAAATAAATAAATAAAATAAAAACACATTGTAAAAATGTGTAAAAGGAAGAGTACATTGAAACTGCCTCTCAGCAGATCTGCATTGAGCAAATTCATTAGAAATAATGGGTAAAAGCATCCCAAAAACTCTCCACAGCCATAACAGCTCTGACCAGACTTGTTTATACTGGGAGGAGAGTGGGCATCAGGGAAGGGGGCAGGGATTACTACAATACAAGGATGTGTTTTTTTAACAAGACAAAGAGAACAGACATTGGGGAGGTGGGAGGGACAACTAGATTACTAAAGAGACACGGAAGTACCAGAATGGTGATCAGAGAACTGGGGGTGGGGGAAAGGAGCACTACTACTATTATGGAAAATGGGGAGCAGCAGGACAATGATAGGAGGATTGAGGGTGGGGGGATGGACAACTACACTACCAGGGATGGCCATCAGACGTTGGGGGAAGGGGGAGGGACCACTAGACTACCAGGGACATTTTTAAGGTCACTTTTTGGGGGTTGGAATGCAGTAGGATCCTATTTTGCAAAAACAGAATCATTTACCATGCTTTCCCATTCATTACAATGGCATTAGCTTGATGTAGGATTTTGTTTCACAAAAGGATCCTTTATTGTCCTTTCCCACTGACTACAATGGGAAAGCATCATAAAGAATTATTTTGCAAAACAGGATTGTACATCACGCTAATTCCATTGTAGTCAATGACAAAGCATGATAAAGGATCCTTTTGTGAAACAGGATTTATTTTATGGCCTACCTAGACTTTAGCAAGGCATTTGACACAATCCCACACAAAAGATTAATATACAAGTTAGCCAGCCTGGGAGTGGGTCCCAAGATGACAGCCTGGGTAAAGAATTGGCTGGAGAATAGGACACAGAGAGTAATAGTAAATGGAGTCCACTCAGAAGAAAGGAAGGTTACTAGTGGGGTACCGCAGGGTTCAGTATTAGGACCGGTCCTCTTCAATGTCTTTATAAGCGACATTGCAGAAGGACTGGAAGGAAAAGTATGTCTCTTTGCAGATGACACAAAGATCTGCAACAGAGTTGATGCACAGGGTGGGGTGGAAAGGATGAGAAGGGACTTGGCAAGGTTAGAGGAATGGTCAAATGTATGGCAGCTTAGATTCAATGCTAAGAAGTGCAAGGTAATGCACCTGGGAAACAAAAACCCAGGGGAAGAGTACACAATGGGGGTGAGATACTAACAACAACAAAAATGGAAAGGGACCTGGGGTAGTCATATCAGATGACCTAAAGGTGGGCAAGCAATGTGAGAGGGCAGCAAGGAGGGCTGGGGGGATACTGGGATGCATAGGGAGAGGCATCACCAGTAGAAAACAGGAAGTTATTATCCCTCTGTACAGACAGGTGGTGAGACCCCATCTGGAGTTTTGTGTGCAGTTCTGGAGACCCAATCTCCGCAAAGACATAGACAGGATGGAAGCTGTCCAAAGGAGGGAAACTAAAATGGTGCAGAGTCTGCACCGGAAGACATATGAAGAGAGACAAAAGGAGCTTAATATGTATAGCCTCGAGGAAAGGAGGGAGAGGGGGGACATGATAGAAATGTTCAAGTACCTCAAGGAATCAACAAAGTCCAAGAGGGTAGCATCTTTCAAAAACGAGGTGTGTAAGAACAAGAGGACACAATTTGAAGATAGAGGGGGTGCTCAGAGGTAATTTACAAGTATTTTTCACAGAGAGAGTTGTGGATGCATGGAGCAGCCTTCCGGAGGAGGTTGTGCAGTCAAAATCAGTGGTGGAATTCAAGCATGCATGGGACAGTCATAAGGCAATTCTAGGGGGTGGGGGTAGGAAGAAGTAGGCTGCTGGTTAACTAGGATCTGCAGCTTATCCAGTAGGTAGGGAAATGGGCAGACTGGGTGGGCCAAGCGGTCCTTATCTGCTGTCAAATTCTGTTTCTATGTTTCTATGTTTCTATTTTGCACTTTGCTTCCATGTACTGTATTTAAATGGGATTTTCAAGTTTTATGTATCACTCCGTCAATTTGTAATATTTTAACACCAAATGTTTAGCATTGCCTTTTGTGCACCCTATTTCATGAATTATATGCCTCTCATCATGCAACTCCTGCCCAAAAGGTATTTTCATGGTCGCTTAGCAAAATCACCTTTTTGGTGGGATTTTTGTAATGATAGAGATATTGCTCATGATGTGGGGTCACAAGTAGGCAGTTTTTAAAAGTTGGTGTCAAAATATGTACACATGGCAAAGTTATGTCTATTCCTCTGCAGGGCCCTGTGCTTCCATGGCTACATAGATATATGCATATATGGGGGGGATGGGAGCTCAGGGCCCACAGACAAATAAGGATATGATTATACTATCTCAAAAAGTAAGGAAATTTATTGCAAACAACTTTGTTAATGCATCAGTTAGGGTTCTTAATAAAGTGACATAGGCAGGAAAATTTGGTGTTAGGGTTTCCAACCCAAACACCCCACCCCTGCCACCCAACCCTACCACCGTAAACCCACCCCCACCCTCCAAACACCAACAAGTGTCGGGGTGTGCCTTATGGTCATTGGCCCTAATGCTCACCCAATTTCATTGTAAGGTAGCTGATATGGTACAGTACAGGAGAATGGGGTGAGCATTAGGGCCGATGCTCAGAGCACACCACAATGCTGTTGGTGTGCAGAAGGTGGGGGTGGGGTTGTGGTGGTAGGGGTTGGTGGGTGGTAGGGTAAGGTTTTAGGTTAAGTCCTAACACCAGATTTCTACCTTTGTTGCTTTAGTAAGAACTCCTAGCAGATGCATTAACAAAGTTTTTTGCAATTAATAGATGTTTATATTTCATGCTAATCGCTTGAACAGCTGTGAAGTTATTAAAGTGTTAAATTTCGAGTTTTACATAGAACTGACTGCTCAGCCCTAACTATGCTGGTGCGGTCATGCCAGTATAAAATAAATATATATCCTGTTTTTAATTGCAAGTTATATTTTTCTGGTGAGCCATTTGATCTTGTGGTCTTTCTTATTGTAATTTGTAGTCTTGGGGATATGGCATTCACAGGTCTCAAGGATGACATGCTTCTTCTACTGTTTTACCTCTAAGCAAGAATTCTCAATCATAGTTTTCAAGATAATTTAAAATCACATGCATTGTCGCTTTGTTGTATGGATACATTTCTGTTGTTTCCCCATTTATGGGTTTAGCATGGTCAGTATTGAAACTGACTGTGCAGTGGTCACTTCCTGCTAGGAGTTTTCTCAATTTACAGGATTTTATCTGAATGTTCTGTGAGCTGAGGAAAAGATCTAGTATGCTACCTTCTCTAGTGGCTTTTGTTATATTTTGTGTTAGGTTGCACTGTGTCAGGGCATCAAGAAAAAGATTTATTAAGTTTAGGCTCCCCGCTATGACCAACACAATTAATGCCAAGCATGCTGAAATTTCCAGTTTTAACAAAAATTGTCACATGCACTGTTGATTTCTTCTTGTACTGCCTGATTTCCTCTGTCACCTTAATTAGGTGGTCTGCACATTAGACCAATCGGAATTTATCCTCTTACCATAGAAGATACTTTAATCCATACGGTTTCTGTTTTGTTTTCTGGGTGTTTTATCTTATCTGTGATGTCAACAGAATTAAGAGTGTTTTTAATACCAAGACAATTCCATCACCCTTTCCCCCCCTTTTTCTCTTTCTAAAATGTATTATAATATGTCATGGTGGTATTCCATTGTATTTTATCATCCTATCAACTTTCTATTATACTAATTATTTTGGGGTTTGTATTGTTCTGTTAAAGCCTCTAACTCATATTTTCTAATTAATATCTCGAATTCATATTTATTTTAATTTTTGAGGCTTCTGGAGTTAATCAGTATTCCTTTGTATTCTCGTTCTTGCCCAACTATGTATTTGTTATTTTTATTAGATTTTCAGGTGCTGTTACAATTTATACAGTTATTGGATTTATTAGGGTGAGTGGAGGTAGTAACTAAACCATCCACAGGCCTTTCATCGGTCTCTTGGCACTCTTCTTTAATACAGTACATTCTTTAATGATCTGAACAATTTTGTGAGCCAACAGTCTGCCCCTTTATTGTTTAGATGGAGTTCATCTCGGCCAAAAAATTATTTTTCCCAAAATGCTTCCCGGTTTTTTTTGAAAACTAAAAGGTTTCCTTGCACTCCATTCAATTAGCTATCACCATGCTCTTATTACCTGCTACCTATCTGATAAGATTCTTGGGACAGGAAGTATTTCCAAGACTATTACCTTGCATCCCTTGGCTTTTAACTTGATTCCAAGATTTTCATAGTCTTTAAAGATTTGCTGCTCTGGTTTTCTGCCAGTGTCATTTGTACCATCATGAATCACAGCTGAAGGGGTGGGGCCTGTGTTTTTTAAAATATTCTTCAATCTGTTGGCTATACTTCGAACCTTAACACCACAGAGACATGGCGCCATTGTGTTCATTTCGTATTTTTTTTTTCAAATTACTGAATCCATTAATCTTACAATGGAGTCCCAATTACTTATTCATTTTTTTTTATTAGACCTGTTTCTACACCTCCATGGACCCCGACAGTGTCTAGGACCCCATCCTTGGAGAGGTACATCCTCTGGCCCCTCTAACCCCTCCTGCTTGGCCACCCCCTGAAATTCTCCTGTGTCCCCCTCCCGCGGTGGGGCAAGGGCAAGGAGTGCCAGCTCATCCCTCCCTCCAGAAACAGCAATCCAGAATTTGGAGCTGCCACACAGGAGCGATTTGGTTCATCATGTGTCCTGCCAGGTCCAGGTTTTTCCTCTACTTTTTCCTCCTATGCCCTATGCCCATGCAATGGGCTGGTCATCTGTCTCCACCTCTGTGGAGGCAGCCAGTCACCCTGGACATGAGCTGACTCCTTATGCTTGCATCTGCACTGACACCCAGCCAAACACAGAACGACCCGAATCTGTTCCTGAACCCGGGTTGCTGGCATGGTGCGAGGTGTGGTATCTAGTGCCTCAACCCTCAGGACCACAGGGATGGCTATGGAGTCCCAATTATGATTTTTTTACTTACAGATATTTGCTTCAGAGTTGGAAGCTGGAAGGGCACTGGTTGCAGGGTTCTCTACATCTGCAGGGGCAGGCAAGCCAGTGTCTGTACCTTATATGTTGAATCTGTTTTCTGTAATGATTTGGTCTGAAAATACATTGGCTCTCCTTTTCCTTTTTTGTCTTTTATTACTGCCTACTATGCACCATTCATGACAGTGACGAATACAGTTTCCATCCTCTTCCTCACTTCCATATTTATTCTGCCTTATTTGAGTATTGCAAATACCTAAAGCATAACCAATTACCCTTGCCTGAGACTGTGCATTTCCTTTGTTGTTTGTTCAGCCTGATAATTTTAAGCCATTAGTTCTCAGACATTGACATCGTGAGCCTCCCCAAATCCATGGAAAGGATCTTGAGCCACCCCTAAATACTGAAATAATCTTGGTCCTCCCCATTGAAAAAAAGCATGCTTTGCATAATACATCAGTAATAAAGTGAAACTCCTTTGAGCAGTTGGCTTTTATTCAGCTTATTGTACCTCCTTCCCCACAAAACCCTCTCCCCAGGCTATCCTACTTGTTATTCTGACTCTCAAACCAGTTACCCACTGATGCAATATCTTCATGGGTCAGACTGATTTCTCTGTCAAACTTACTACCCACCTCTGCCTCTCCCCCTCTTACCCTCCCCAGGGAGGCTGGCCTCACCATTTGGAAAACTCTGTTTTAAGTGAGCACCTTGCATTACTATTTGCATACCCCTCATCTTCACCAGTATTGAGTTTCACATCGCCTGACACAAAAGCAGCAGGGTAACAAAGAGCATAACTGAGTGTGACCTGTTCCAACAAACTGGTTTAATTTAAAACAAGAAGAGAGAGGGTGGGCAAGGATGAGAGGCATAAATCATAGGAGCGCTTCAGGAGTGAGAGATGGAGTTGATAGTACACAAGGGTAAATGAGAAGGGGAGAGAGTATGAATAACAGAAACAGGTAGGGAAATATAGAACTATAGAAACATAGGTTTTGTCAGCAGAAATTGACCTGTAGGTCCATTCTATATGCCATTATCCCTACCTATTCCATGACCACTGACCCTAGCAAGTCATAGATGTCACTACCTTCCCCTGTTCCTCTACCTAATATGCCCCCATGCTTATCTAACACATGCCTGAAGCTCCCCACAGTTTTTGCCCGTGCTCCCCACATTGACAGTCTGTTCCTGTCATCCACCACCAATCTCTCCTAAACTTTCCCTCTCTTACAGTAGCTTCATTGCATACACCCTTGCTCCAATGCTTCTTTTCTCTGAAATAGACCTTCCAATCCTTCTTTCTTCACTCCTGTGAGGTACTTGTAGGCTTCAGTCATGTTCTCTCTTGCTCTTCTCTCTTGCAGGGAGTACATGTTGAGTTCCTGCAGGCTTTCCTCATATTGCATCTCATGCAACCCCTCACCATTTTGATTGCCCTCCTCTATGCTGCCTCTACCCTTTCAATTTCCTTGCATAGGCGTGGTCTCCAGAACTGGACAAAATACTCTAGGGGAGCCTCAACAGTGAATGATACAATGACAGCATCACCTCCCTCCTTCTGCTATAAATCCCACTACCAGTGCACTCCAGCATCATACTAGCCTTTCCTGCTGTTTTGTCACACTGACCAGGTACCTTGAGGTCATGAGATATGATGACTTCTAGGTCTCTTTCTTGTTTGGTGATTGTAAGCTCCATTTGCCTTATCTTATACACAGCCTTTGGGTTCCACAGCGCTACATTCATAACCTTTCCCCTTTTTGACAATGAAACCCAACTGCCACCCCTAGACCATTACTGTAGTTTCCTTAGATCCCTTTGCATTCTCTCCACTCATACCTGAGTGTCGGCCCTGTTGCAGATTTTTGTATCATCTGCAAAGAGACACACCTTACCCTAGAGATACTTCTGAATACCACTTATGAAGACCTTGAAGATGACCAGGCCCAGCACTGAACTCTTTGGTATCCCACTAGCCACTCTTGTAGTGCCTGAATGGCTACCATTTATAACCACTACCCTTTGCCTCCTATCCCTTAACCAGTTTGCTATTCAGCTTGTCACTTTCTTTCCCAGCCCCAGGCAGCTTAGTTTCTTTTTTTTTTTAAGAGTATCTTTATTGTATTTTTCATAAACATACAAACACACATACATACCAACCCGGGAACCCGGGTGCCCACCCCTATAACTGAGTAGGCGAACTATGTACAAAAAACAATATACAATCACAGCTGCAGAGAACCGCCAGCCCCTATCCAGACATGAAAAACCAGGACACCACTCCTCGCATTCAGGGAAAAAGAACAAAAAGGTAGTAAATTGGGACTGGATATTAACGAAAAACGAGAACCCCAAAGTGTAAAGACTAGGATTAGTCCACCAATCCTATAATTCCCAAAACCCCTCTAGTCCGGGGAGGATGTTCCTGCAGCTGTGTCCCGAGAAAGAGAGAGAGCCCCAAAAAATCAAAATCAAAATCCCTTGCTTGGCAGTCCAGGTCATATCTTATTAATGTACAATGTTAAAGGAAAAGGAAAAAAAGGGAGAAGAAAAATTAGTTCTAGAACCTACAGATCTCTGGATCTAGAGATAGAAAAAACTAGAGTACTCCCAATATAAACAACCAGTCATAGAAAATATGAAAACCCACCGCTTCAAAAAGCTACACTTAGACAGACAGACCGATGGCAAGGAGGCTAGAGCTGGGTCAGTAGATAACCTCTAAAATTCGCCACCTCTTATCGTAAATTCCTTTTTTCCCATTCCAAGACAAGTGGCACTTAATCCTCCCTAGTACCCTCATAAGATCCGCTAGCCAGTGGTCATATGAATAAATGCATTCACTTTTCCAGTGCCTCAACACATAAGCTTTAACCAGGGCGGACATCAGGGCAATATGATACTTAATCTGCGAACCCGGGATTTGAGTCATATCCTCCAAAATACAGACCTCCGGTGAAATGTAGTCTACATAATTTAGAAGGGGGTCCATATTCTGCTTAATTAAGACCCAAATTGGGTATATCCTAGGGCAGTCCCAAAATATATGTAGTGTATCCCCGGAATTCAAACCACACCTGAAACATAGATCTGTCTGTCCAAGCTTCCTAGCACAAAGTTTGGCAGGAGTGAAATACAAATTAGAAAAAATGAAAAATTGCATAGTTCTGAATTTGGGTATAGATATGTAGGCCACACTTTTCCATATTGTCTCCCAGTCCGGCCTCAGTAGGGTATCCTTCTTCTCCCAGTAGGCCACCTTGGCCGAGACTTCCTTGCTGAGGAAATTGAGAAGCACCTCATACATTATTGACAGAGGCTTTCGAGCACAGTTAATTCCCTTAAGATTATCCAAGGTAAATGGAGTCCCTTCTTGACAAATATTATCCCTTTGCATTCTCTGTAACATTTTGGTAATCTGTATCTTCTTGAAGAAATTAATACCACTACATTGAGGTGGAAACATGACTTTATCATCTAGAATCAAGTCTGACCAAACACAATTAGCTAACTGTGGAGCCCAGGAGACCCTAATAAGTCGGCCACCAATAGTCATGTTAGGATTACCTAAAATAGGTTGACCTCTACAGCTCTTCTGAAGCTTCTTACGGAGTGGGAACAAAAGAGCCCACCAAGCCAGGACTGTCTTAACTATTGGGGAATCCTTACCCACATCCGGAGAGATCCCGGATTAGTAAAACAATGACTCAGGAGAAATACCCTTATCTCTTAAAATTTGCTGTTCAATATGTAGCCAAGTTGGCGTATAGCCCTCTCCCTCCTGAGTGCTATTCCATCGTGTCATTATCGATAATTCTCAGCAACATAGTATAGGAAGATATCTGATTCAAAGCCCCCTAAGTAGAGGTGTAAGCAAAACCACATGTTTCCTCCTCGGAGGCTTGGAATTCCATAAAAAGTTGGAGAAAAGTTTTTGTATTCTAATAAACCAGGACTTAGAAATATTATAGGGGGACAAATATATAGGATATAAAAATCTAGGTAATAGATTCATTTTAATTAATCCTATTCTAGCTGTCGAATTTAAGGGAAGCTTGTTCCACCTATCCAAGTCAGCCCTAGCTGCTGTGAATACTTTGTCCAGGTTTGCTTCAGCACCTTGCTGGAAATTAGGAGTAACCCGAATCCCCAAATAGTCAATACCATCTGGAGCCCATTTTAGGTGGAGATGGTCAAAATCTACCTTAAATACATGTGGTAAGGGAGAACCTGGGTCTTGGTTAAGTTCAACTTATAGTTTGAAACTACCGAAAATCTTTATAATCTCAGAACCCTATCAAAACTCTTCACGGGTCACAAAGATGCAGAAGAATATCATCTGCAAAAACCGAAAACTTCAGTTCCCTACCCTTAACCTCAATCCCCCGTATTTCAGGGTCTGATTGAATCGCCCTCAAAAGAGGCTTCAGATAAATATTAAATAAAATTGGGGAGAGGGGGCAACCCTGCCTGGTCCCGTTATCCAGATGGAATTCCTTTGACAAAAAACCATTACAGAGGACCCTGGCCGTAGGTATAGCATATAGATTCCTAATACCTGAGAGGCCCTCCGGAAGCCCATCCCTCTCCATGGTGGCAAATAGAAAGGAATGGAGACCGGTCAAAGGCCTTCTCGGCATCCAAGGAGAAAGGGCCATATCCAGACAAGAGGTAGAGGCCTTCACAAGGATATGGTGAGGCTTATAAACATCATGAGCCCCCTGCCCGGCATAAAACCAACCTGGTCCTGGCTAATAATCCGAGGAGCTATCTTTAAAATTCTATTAGCCAATATTTTAGCTAACAATTTGATGTCCTGGTTCAAGAGGGCAATAGGTCTATAACTCCCTGGTGTTTCTCCGGGCTTATTTGGTTTAGGAATAAGTGTAATATAAGCCTGATATAACGGCAAATGGGGGATTCCCTCAGACAAAATACCAGAAAAAATCTCACGGAGTAAAGGTATGAGACTCTTCAGATGGGCTTTATAAAAGCCAGCTGAAAGACCATCTGGACCTGGAGTCTTGCCCCTAGGCATAGTGTTAATTGCATCACATATTTCAGCCTCCGTTATAGGTATTACCAGGGCCTGGGCCTGTTCTTGGTCCAGTCCAGGTAAGGCAATACTCTCCAGGAATTCCCACGCATTTTCCTCAGTGCTGCCTGAAGCCCCCGATATAAATCTGTAAAATAGTCGGCAAAAGCATCTGCCATATCCTGAGGGTCTGTGATCAGATCCCCCCGGTATTCCAGGTATGGTATCATGCTAGCGACCTCCCATTCTCTAACCCGGCTTGCAAGAAGCCTACTGGGCAGGTCCCCTTGCAACAGGTATTCAGCTTGAAGCCTTTCGGTCCAAGCCTCCAATTTAACGTACATAATATCCGTCAGCTCGTCCCTCAGTTCACGAAGTTCCCTATCCACCTCCTCACCAGTTCCCTCAAGGGGGGTGAGTGAGTTAATAGCACCCTCAATGAATTCCTCCCTTGCTTTCCTCAACTTATTCCTCCTAATGGAAAGGGTCTGAGCTATACTGGAATATAGAACTTTACAAGTGGGCCATGCTAAGTTCTTATTGTCCAGGGTAGGGATCTGGGTCACAATAATATCCTTAAGAGATTCCTCCAAACGAGATAACATGTTGTCTTCTAAAAGGATTCATCCAATCTCCACCTGACGGTTTTTTTGAGAACAGACTCCAATATCCAACACATCTGTAATGGAGAATGGTCAGACAAAATTCTGCTGTGAGTAAACAGCTTCTTAACCCCTCATAGGGCCTCCTGATTAACCAAGAAGAAATCGATACGTGTTTGAATTTTATGCACCCCTGAATAAAAGGTCATAATACCATTTCCTTGTTTAAACTTCCAAAAGGGGTCTGTCAGTGCTGCCACCTCCAGAAATCTGGCCAAGGATACCTGCGCTCTAGAAGGCGTTTTTTTAGAGGGGGGGTTCCTATCCACCAAGTTACTAAAGCAGAGATTCCAATCCCCTGCCATAATTAGGGGGTGAGCTGAGAAGCTGGTGAGGTCTAATTCCAGGGAGGAAAAAAATTCAGGGTTAGGGGAGTTGGCCCGTATACAAGTGATTGTTATTAGCCTCCCCATAATAGTACCAGTGACAAAACTCCCCTCGCATCCTCCCGGGTTTTATATTGCACAGGAGTAAATGGACAGCTCTTTGCAATCAAGATAGCAACGCCCCCTGAGGCTTTGGCATGCCCCTATCCAAAAACTTGACCTACCCAAAGCCTTCTCAAAAGCAATAACTCTTCCTTTAACAGGTGTGTCTCCTGCAGCAAAGCTATATGAGCCCCTATCTGTGAAATAAATTTTAGAATCAATAGTCTCTTTTTCCTCCCTCTAAGGCCTTTGACATTCCAGCATAAAATGTTAACCATAAACATATTAATGTATTACACCCCATACCTCCAGCCCGGCTGCCCTCTAAGGAAAAAAGAAAGAAACATTCAAAATCTGCAATTTGGACTATCTCTCTTCCCCTCCCCCCAAACCCCACCCCTTTGTCACTACCCCGATCCACTGATCGTCCTCCTAACCATTGTCGAGAACGAGATGAGCCAGCCACTGAGCGCACTCCCTAGACCCTACAACCCCAAAATAACCCAAAAACAAGTATCTATTCCCCTTTACCCAGGAAATCAATATTTTTATTTGAAAGCTCCTTCCTCCCCCTCTCATACTTCTTCTGAGGTCCCAACTTATAACTCCACCTTCATTAAGGCTTTAAATCAATAGTCACAGTCTCCACATTCCTCAGGGAAAATTGTGTTGTATCATTAGTAGGAAGCCTTATTCCAAAGTATCATAACTAGGGAAAACAGAGATCAGCCACATCCACAGACTTGTCCTGAGCCGTAGATTCAGGTTGCCACCCTGAACAGATCCGGAAGTTCAGCTTTCGGCCCCTCCGCAGCATCCCTCGCTGTCAAAAACCTCCGGTCCCCCACTTGCAACTTGACCACCAGAGTAGCAGGATGTTGCATCTGAAACTTCACACCTGCTAAATAGAGCTTCTTTTTAATGTCAATATATTCTTTCTGTTTTTCACGTATGGCAGGTGTCTGATCCTGAAAAAGCCAAATTGCAGCTCCATTCCAGTGCAAGTTTTTAAGTGCTCTCGCTCTCATAAGAACATGGGTCTTCTCCCTAAAATTCAGGAAGTGCATTATGATAACCCTGGGTCGAGCCCCTGGGGTCTCTCTCAGAGACTGATGTGCCCTCTCAATATTATATGCCTCTCCATAAGGAGTAGGGCCCAGGATCTTTAACAGCAGTCCCTGAATAAAGGTGATACAGTCCGCACCCTCAGAGTGCTCTGGCAGACCAGCCAGAATTAAATTATTCCTTCTGCTGCGCGATTCTTGATCATCTACTCTCTCCTCCAATTTTTTCACTTGTCTCCTTAGGGCCACCAACTCCTGCTCGTGTGCAGACGTTTTTCTGTCTTGAGAGGCAACTCTAGCTTCCAGATCCCCTACTCTCTGTGCCAAAATGCTGAGAGTAGGCTTAATGGTAGCAAAATCAGCTACCAGCCCTCGTAGGAGTGATTTGATTTCACCTAAATCGTCCTGAGGGTTCTGGCCTTTCTCCTCCGCACCCATACATGCCTCCTGGTCTTCTGGCATTGGTGAGAGGGGTTTCGGTGTTTGAGGGTGGCGCTCGTGCGTCAGCGATGGAGCTTCCTGGATCATCCTCGGTACTGCAGCACAGGAGGGGTACACTCGCGCAGCCGAAGCGGAATAGCGAACCGAGCGGCTTTTCAGTAAGTCCAAAACAAACAGCTGCCAGTTCTAATAAAGATTATCAGCCCATTAGCGTTAATCGGGGATTTTGAACTGGTTTAGAGGTTGAGTCAGCCCGGGAGTAGCACTCTGAACGTCTTCTCGGCACTAGCACATCACATGATCTCCAGGCAGCTTAGTTTCTTAACTAGCCTCCTGTGTGGCACATTGTCAAATGCCTTACTGAAGTCAAGAAAAGTCACCTCCACCGCTCTCCCTTGATCTACCTCCCCTGTAACCCAGTCAAAGAAATTTATGAGATTAGTTTGACATGACTCCCTGCCTGGGAGAGGTTGAAGGAGAGGAAGATGGAGAGTAGGAGAGAAGACAAGGATAAAGGGAGGGATAGAGGATGTAAGAGAGGTAAGAAGGGCATGGGGAAGACAGGAATTGGAGATGGATGCCTTCTGTATAAGCTGGCAAGGAGTGAAATGAGTGAGTGAGTGGAGTGAGTGAGTGAGTGAGTAAAAAGAGATACCCAAAGGGATAGAGCCCTGTGATGGTGGAGGAAACACTAAGTAATACACTGAAACAGTAAGCACTAAATAATACACTATTCATGTCATCTGTGCTAGACAATGCAAACCAAAAGTTGTAACATACAAGACCTGTGTGCAAAAAGTTATGTAATGAGATTCAGTCAAAAGTGGTTAAGGCAAGATAAGAGTAATGAAGTATCAAATAATAAAATTACACATCAGTGTGAGAATTATGATCTTATAAAAGCAAAAGGGTTGTATAGCTGGTAAATTGTTCAGTAAATAGAAAACAGATGTGTAGTATTTATGGTCAACTGTGAAGGGGAGGGATCATAATTGAAAACTACTGCTGGTATTTCAGTGAGCAAAAAGCTAAGGGGGACAGTTAGTTTTCCTTGCACAGTAGGTAAAAATGGGCAGTGGAAGACATACTCACATTCTGGCAATAAAAATAGAGAACTCCAAGCCAGAGAAGAGAGTAAAAGCAAAAGTAACCAAAAGAAGCAGGAAAGGTGCAGTCTTGTAGCCTTTCATTTGCTGACTATCTGATGCAAACTCCCAAAGATCAGATTTGCCTCTTCTGTTGTGGGTCCTTTATGCTGGGAGTCTGCTTATGCAGAGACCACTAAAAATGCAACAAAGCAAATGGTGGCACAGTTCTACCCCAGCTGCTAGCCATCTCCTGATTGAAGGGATCTCCCATCATAGTTGCAGGGGTTCAGAGTCCTTGGACAAGCCTGTCACCCTCCTGGTTGATCATGAAAACTATAGCAAGGAACACAGCAGGGAGTTCAAATGACCTTCCATTTGGTGAGGTACCACCCTCAGCTGTAGGTGTTTGGAGACCTTGTAGAGGCAGCTTGCCTCTGGTTAAGCTAAGATGGATCCCAACTGTCTCTTTTCTGACCAGACTGTCCATGTGATCCATTGATTTTTTGGTCCTTTTCTATAAAGATGTGGTAGTCCACTAGGAAAACCTACTGTTGATATTGTCTGAAAGCTGATATTCTGCTGCATCAAATAAAAAAATTACTTGAAGTGTTTGGGAGGCACTTTAGGTAGAAATGAGATTTAAGTTAGGCAATGCATTGTTTTTTTTTTTAATTTAATATATTGTACAGAACGGCATGAAATTTAACAATGATCACCAAATAACATCAGGACAACATCTACAATGAGTGACAAAAAATGTAACAATAAAAAGAATTTTAGAGAAAACAAGAAACCAACAATTAACCCCCAACCCCCATATCCAAAGGTAAAACATATTCCCGCCCCCACCCCTAAAGCACACTTAATCCTTTATAAGCAATATAACAAAGCAATACACACTCAATTATAGGGTGCTCAGAGAACAGTCCATTTTTAACAAGACAAGGCCCCTGTAACTGCTCTTGATGGCTCAGTAAAGCATACAATGCATCCCATCTATCCCTAAATAGATCTAGCCAGTGTGATAGAGAAGCAATGTGCTGTTCCACTGCTAAGGCTTAAACAATTTCTTGATGCCATTCACGATATGTAGGTGTTATTTCATCTAGCCAATGTTGTGCAATAATCAATGTGGCAGTAATGGAAATCAAAGCCATGTGGGCTTCCCATTAACCAAATAACTCAGAGGGAAATAAGCCCACCAAACAAATTTCTAGAGTAAAATACATCTCCAAGCCAAGGAAGGGGTCTAATAACACTCTAATAGACTCCCAAAAAGGGGAGATTTTTTTCACAATTCCATAAAACATATTTAAGATGGCCATCAAGTTTACCACATTTGATACATAAAGGAGAAGGGTGCTTACCCATCTGGTGCAGCCACAAGAGTGTATAATATAAATTCTGTAAAACTTTGAATTGTTGGAGGTGATAATGATCTTGTTTAATATATTTATATAGGGCACGCCAAATGCGCCTCCAAACCCATGGGACATCAGATAAAGATTGGGCTTCCTGCCAATAGTAGCAAATACCAGAAAGGCACATTCAATCAACATCCTGAAACAGTTTTTAAAATTTAGACACTGGGTGGGGTTGCAAAACTATAGAGAGACAATCCTGAATTCTAAAATTCTGATGGGAAAGTGAGGGAACCTTACCGAGCTGGGTTGTAATAACATGCTTAATTTGAAAATAATTAAATTCAAAATGGGAGGGCAGTGAAAACTGATCTTTGATAACAGAAAAGGGAAGAAGACTATCATTCAAGAACAAGGAATTACGAGTGCAATTATGAAATTGAGGACAGAAATTCAAAGGTATAGGGCAGCGACCAATCTTGATGTTTGGATTCACTAATATTGGTTGGTGGAGTGTCTTGGACCAATCCTGACCCCAATAATTACATAATTGCTTAGGTTCTTTTAAATACCACATTAGGGGAGTGGCCTTTAAAACGGGAGGTAAAATGGAAGGCTTAACATATAACAAACTACTTAAGCAAATTCCCACTTCCTGACAGATCTCCTTTTCAATAACCAGCCACAAGGTAATATATATATATATCTATTGACATCTGTAAGGAGGTCTGGATGTCCCCATATGAAGAATTTACTGGCATATATGGAGCAATAATACAAAAAGAAGTTAGGGAGATGAAGACCCCCTCATCCCTGGGAAGCATCGTTTGTAATATGCCCATCGCACAGCTCCACCTTTCCATAGGAAGGCATTGAGAAGCTATTGCAATTTAGAGAACCAAGACTTTGGAAGGTGCAAGCCAGCATACCAAGGAGGTATAGCAGACAGGGCAATATATTCATCTTAATCTTATCATTCCCCATAGGGAAAGAGGAAGAGCCATCCAACATTGTAAATCCAATTTTATATCCTGCAGAAGTGGTATAAGGTTAACATTCAATAAAGAAGAGAGGTTATGAGTGAGTCAAATACCTAAGTACAGCAAGCTTTTAGATTCCCTAGCTAGGCCAAATTCCAAGAGTTTTTTCTTATTTATTTATATATTTATTTATTTATTTATTTGTGTCTAGGATTACAAAGTACCTTTGAGCCAAGACTCTTTTACAAAGGTTCCACGTCATGCTGGTTACAGGATAACAGACACTAAAACATAGAACAGTTACAGGTACGTTGTTTTAGACAGTAACTTTGCTTGACAAAATAGGACTGAGCAATGAGTAACTCAAGAAACAATAGGAGGAAGAGGGCAAGAAGGGGAGAGGGCTGAGGGTAGGGGAAGGCATAGGTGTAGAGGGTCAGGATGAGGCAGCTGAGGGGCCTTGTCAGGACAGACACAGGGCAAGTGCATTGGAAGTTGCATTGGACAGGTAAGTGCAAGAAGAGAGAGCAGAAACTGACACCTATCAACATAATTATTAAGGGGGAACACCTTGGATTATTCTAAATTCATTGTATAACCCAAAAGGGAGGCACAACTTTTTATTTCAGCTAAAGCTGCTGGAATCGAATTGGAGGGGTCCTCAAGATGCAAAAGTAAAAATCATCAGCATAAGCTGATAGCTTATACCAGCTCTTCAAGTTTCAAGTTTATTGATGGAAAGACTCCGTTGAGCAAGCTTATTCACAAGGAAGTCCTGAGGCACATACACATACAGTTCGCAATTACATAGACAGGAGATATAAAATGTAGAACAACCAAGAAAAAAAAATATAATACAAGAGGTGTACACAATAGAAGTCCTTATGCTATATATGTAGTACATTCCAGCTTTAACCTTGCCCTAAATTATGCAACACATCTCGGCTTAATAAGTAAAGGGCCAGTTGGTACCTAGAAAGTTGACTTGGCGTTGGGGGCCTAGTAGCACCTACATATGTCTTTTAATTTAGAGGTAGCTAGTGTTTTGTAGGAGTTAATTGATATGATGCTGGTTAGCTTCAGCATGGCTTGTAGTGGTTCCAAATGTTTGGGAGGGTGTATGAGACAGCTCTTTGGCCAGCTGTGGTACGTGTCCTGGGAACATCTAGTAGGATAAGGTCGGATTTCCTTAGGGAGTAGGTGCTATGCAAAATGTGTATGAGAGACATTAAATAGGCAGTTTGTCGAGTAGTAATTTGAGGGTCCAAATGCCAGCATGCAGGAGGCGTCTGGTGGTAAGAGAGGTCCACCCAACTGCTGCATAAAGATCACAGTGGTGGGTCCTGTACGCAGAGTTAGTAATGAAGGGAAGAGCACGGTGATAGAGTACATCCAGTTTAGATAGGCTCAAGGTTGGGGAGGAGATAAAGATAATGTCTCCATAGTCAAGCAAGGGAAGGAATGTTGCTTGGATAAGTTTTTTGCAGGTCACGAGAGAAAAGAGGGTCCTAGTTCTAAAGAAGAAACCCAAGCATGCTTTAAGTCTCTTCGATAGATCCTCGATGTGGTCATTGAAGGAAAGCTTGTTGTCTATCCACATACCTAGATATTTAAATTTAGGTACGACTTCCAAGGGTTCACCTAGGGAGGTAACTATGACGTTTTTAGGTGGCGTAGGTAGGGCACCAGACAAGGCAAGTCTCGAGAAAATCATTGTCTTGGTTTTTTTGGCATTTAAGAGAAGCTTGGCATTGATAAGGTTGCTTTCTAACTGGATAAAGTCAGCTTGGAGTGCTTCCCTGACTTCAGTTAAGGACAAGCCTGATGCATACGAAACCGTATCATCCGCAAAGAAATGTATGCTAGAGTTCTTTATGTGGGAGTCAAGGTTGTTGATGTACAGGGAAAAAAAGATTGGTTCTAGGATGGAGCCTTGAGGGACTCCTCTGGCAATTGGAAGGGGGACAGATAGTAGGCCATCAGCTTTGACTTTTTGTATCCTTCCTGTGAGATAACTGTTAAAACCACTGTAAGGTAAGTGGAGTGGCACCTATGTAGGCAAGACAGGTGATTAGGAGGTGATGGTCTACA
Organism: Neoceratodus forsteri; assembly: GCA_016271365.2. NCBI lineage: Eukaryota > Metazoa > Chordata > Ceratodontiformes > Ceratodontidae > Neoceratodus > Neoceratodus forsteri. The sequence goes on from CM057452.1 coordinate 1,205,941,707, forward strand.
GTGTCGAAGGCCTTACTGAGGTCTAGAAAGACTGCACCAGTAACCTTCTTGGTGTCCATAGCATGGATCCAGTCATTAGAGACTTTAGCCAAGGCTGAGATGGTACTGTGCTTTGACCTGAAGCCAGATTGGGCAGGGTTTAGGAGTGAATGCGCTTTGAGGTGATTTTTTAGTTTGTTGTGTATAAGTTTTTCCAGCACTTTGGAGAGAACGGGCAAGATAGAGATAGGACGGTAGTTGTTTAAGTCACAAGGATCTCCTGATTTGAAGAGAGGAAGAATATGGGCAGATTTCCAGCAGGATGGAACAGTGGCTGAGGTAATAGAGAGGTTGAAGATGTGAAGGATGGGGGCTGTGAGCTGGGCATAGCCTAACCGCAAGAAAAATGATTCAAGGCCATCGTCCCCTGCACTTTTCTTTGTGTCAAGGCTAAGAATTATGTCTTTGACTTCTTTGTAGCTAAACAGGCACAACTGGAAGGGATGAGGTGGAGTAGCATGTGTAGTATCTGGGCTAGTGTTGTTATTCACTCGGCTAGTGTATGGGAAGGAGTCGAATGCCAACCCGGCAGTGGCAAAGTGAAGGTTAAGTTCTTCGAGGATTCGCAGTTTATTTTCAACCATCCCATCCTTGGCCAGAATCTTGGTGGGAAGAGAGGAAGCAGGAGGATGGCCTTCAATGGATCTCAGTGTCGTCCAGATTTTTTGTAAGTTCCCTTTGGCCTGCTCCAGAGTGGAGATGTAGAAGTTTGCTTTAGTAGCATGTACACTTTTAACACAGGCATTTCTGGCAGTTCTAAATGCCTGCCAGTCTGCCAGGTCCTTTGTGTGCCTGGCCCTATCCCATAGCTTGTCTGCATTGGTAAATGCAGGATTTGAACTCCCTTGGGTGAACCACAGAGTACGAGATTTTCCACACCCTCATTTTAATAAGAGGAACATGCTTGTTAATTAGGATGGTGAGGTTATCATTTAGGACAGAGATGGTGGCATCAGCAGATTTGGCAAGATATAGGTCTTGTCACCTGATCGTAGCTAGATTGGTTAGGAAGTTTACTGAGTTGAATTTACAGAACGAGTGTTTGATTCTGAATTTAGGGTGCTGCTGGGTTTTAGATTGGAATCTTGTACATACAACGATACTGTGGTCGCTCATGTCATTATGGAAAACTGCAGAATGTGAGATTTTATGGGGATGCGAAGTTAAGATGACATCTAAGAGTAGGCTGTTGGCAGAGTTAGAAGCATTGATTCTTGTGGGTTCAGTTACTATCTGTGTAAGACCCAGCTCATCACAGATGGCTTTTAGGGAGTGGGATTTAGCAGTGAGCCAATCCATATTGAAGTCCCCTAAGATTATGGTTTCCGTGTTAGCAGCCAAAGTTATGGATTTCAACACCTTAAGAGTTTCTGTGCCTCCTGATGGGGGTCTATAGCCACCAATGATTGTGATGCACTCTGAGGATGGAAGGTGTAGTTTAAGCGAGACAATCTCGTATTCCTTGGGCTTAGTTTTACAGGAAATGCTGCTAACATCAAATTTTGATTTGGTATATACAACCACTCCCCCCCACCGAATCCCTATCAGCCCTAAAGAGCTTGAAGCCCGGTATAGTAATTTGTGGATCAGTGTTGGTCTTTTTTAGCCATGACTAGGTAATTATAATCAGATCTGGGTCAGTGTGGGCTGCCCAAACTTGAAGATGATCAAGTTTTTTGAGCAGGCTTAGAATATTGACCATCATCAGTTTCATCCCAGGAGAAGCTGCAAACTCCGATGGAGAAGTGATTTGAGTTGGGGGACCTGGATTTAGTTTGACATTGCCTGAATAGAAAGGAGAATTAGAAACATTTCTTGAGGGCATTTATCAGGTAGAAGTGGGCTCTTTTTGTATGGGTTCTTGTGTGGTGTTCAGTCATTGAGGTACGTCTAGCCAGGGCATAGGAGATGCTGACATGGCCATTCAAGGCTAGCAGAGGAAGTGCATGGAAAGACATTGGTGAAGGGAGGAGGGCCAGAGGAGAGGGATGAGAATTAAAATGAAAACCTGACAGATTAAGAGTAGGAAAGCAATATGAAGATGCAGCAGGAACTATGATTGTGGGTTCCCAGGCTGGGATGATTTCTGACTTAGCATGGATCAGTGCTTTATGAGTCATCATTTTTGCCAGGATTAGAAGTAGAATGATAATGCAGGCCATATTGCCCATGATCGAGTACAGTGATATGTGTAGAAAGACCAAGAATCCCTCTAGTGGCAGGTCTGCATAACCTGCTAATGGAAAAAAAACTAGCCACATTAAAAAAAAAAAAACTTCTATTACACAGTTGAAATGTGCTTAGTTCTATCGAAAATCTATTTGTAAAAAGTGCCAGGTGGCTGAAGCAGGGGAAAAGTCCTGGCCAATCAGAGTGGGTTTGCTGGAAGCGCCTGTGTTCTGATTGGCTGCTCTGTCCCTTACCTTCCAAGGAGCTGCAAGCGGGCATCCTGGTCTCGGTCGGTGGCTGGCTGGGTGCCGGCCGACCGTGGGGGAGCTGAAGCAGTCCCATTCAAGCTCTTGAGTATCCTCCTCACTTGCTGATTCCATAGAAGGTGTTTGATAAGGGGATCCAATATAAGTTGAAAAAAAAGGGGAAAGAGGGCAGTCTCTGCCTTGTTCCTAGTTCTAAGTACAAAAGAGAAGAGTGCACACCACTGCACAAAATTCAGGCTGATTGGTCACTATATATTATCTGCATCCATTTTATGAACTCCTGGGGAAAGTCAAACCTCTGCAAAGCCTTGAAGAGGGAAGGCCAAAAGACCCGGTCAAAGGCCTTTTCTGCATCAAGGGAGACCAGAACAGCAGGAATCCTGCTCTCCCTGGATGTAGAAATTAAATAATGGAGCTTACACAGGTGGTCACTCAATAACCTTCTCGCTATAAATCCCACTTGTACTGGACTAATCAGACCATACCACACTAGTAAAAGTCTATTAGCTAAGACCTTAGCTATTATTTTGATGTCTGAGTTGAGAAGGAATATAGGGTGGTGACTGCTTGGGAGTTGTTTGTCCTCTTCTGTTTTTTTAATCAGGGTAATCCAAGCCTGCTTCAGGGTCAAGCCAGAAATGCTAGAGAAGAACAGATAATTAAATTGCCAAACTTAGAAAGAAGCAAGGTCAGTAGTGAATGTTTTGTAAAAAGTATTTGTGAAGCCATCTGGGCCAGACACCTTATCTAAAAGGAGTTGTTGTATGACACTGATAACCTCCAACAGCAAAATAGGCCATTTTAACATACCCTGTTGTTGTGTGGACAGCTGGGGAAGGGGAAGGTCAGCCAGATAGTCATATGAGATTTTATCAAAATCACTTGGAAGAAGGTTGGCTTTATATATGGAGCTATAAAGTTGCCAGAAGACATCAGCTATGGCACGAGGTGAGTAGCTAATGTGACGTGTGCACTCAGATGAATACTAGGACTAGAACTCCCTGTTTCTGTCAGAGACGTAATGCAAGTAATTTACCAGCCCATTTCCCACTATCTAGATACTTCATTTTAGTTTTAAACAAATACAGTTCAGCTTTCTCAGCCAATATACTGGCATATTATGTATGCAAGGACTGTAAATGATGCCATTCTGAATCAGGCATAGAGGGGGATACTTTAGACTCTGACACGCTGATCTGATGAAGCAATTGAGGGAGTTGCACAGTGTGGGCCTTGTGACGTTTCAAGGCAAAGGGAAGGCATTAATCCCGAAATGACATTTGGCTGCACTCCATAAAACATCAAGATGAGGGCTGTAGGTATTATTAATAGTAAAGAATGACTGACTATATTCTGTGAGAATGAAGTGAGTTGAGGGGTCTTTTAACACTTGCAAATTGAATCACCAGATCATGTCATGTTCCTCCATCCCATAGAGCGAATGAGTCATTCTAACTGGATTATGATCTGAAATAGCCAATGGCTGAATATCACAGCAACTGAGACCAAAGAGGGATTTGTTGCTAAGTAACAAATAATCCAAAATGGAGAAAGATCTACAGGGCAGCAAATAAAAAATGTTTTGCCCCTCTGTGTTATGTAGGTCTCACCACGGATCCACCAACTCTAGCGAATCCAGTAATTCTCTTAGACCACGCTGACCTGGGTATAACCCTCTTCAGATCAGGCTGGCATGCAAGATTCCTGTCCCCTCCCAGTACAATTGGAAAATGGGAAAAAGGGGCCAAGAGAGTCAAAAGTTTAGCGAAAAAGAGATGGGAGTCAACATTAGGGCCATAAATAGATCCTAACACAATCTCAGTTAGGCCTAATCTACCATGTAGGGTAATATATCTGCCCTCAGGGTCCCATATCTCCTTATGCAGATGAAAAGACAACCCACAGGCTAATAAGATCACCGCACCTCCAAATTTTGTTTCCTTACCCACTAGACATACTGGTCCACCTGGCTACAAATGACATTGAGGGAAATAGTGAGCTAGAGATACAGGCAAGATTCAGGGAGCTCGCCAGGGTCTGTCATGACATAGGATGCACAGTTTCCTTCTCAGAAATCCTGCCAGTGCCAAGGGCTGTTGGGAACACAAAAGGAAAATTAGGAGATAAACCAGTGGCTCAGGAAGTGGTGTGAGGCCAGAGGTGATGGGTTGATGGGGGATTGGGGGGAGACCTGGGAGGATAAGGAGCTGTATGCTAGAGATAGACTACATCTCAATTTGGAGGGGAGGGGAATCCTTAAGTTGAAAATAGAGGGGCTCATTGGTGAAAAGTGGGGTATAAACTTGTGAAGGGGGGTGGGATGGGAGAAAAAGCTGTCAAGGGGGTGCCGATAAAGGAGGGACTCTGTCTCCACCCCTGGGGACCAGGAGGATTGCAGGAAAAGGCCGACTGGCAAAGTGCAGACCAGGGAAAACAATCCCCATGGGAACACGAGCAGGGAAATGGAACTATAGGGAAAGGGTGGAAGGTAGTCCTGCTAAATGCCAAGAGCTTGGGTAATAAAATGCCTGAGCTCCAGGCGATGCTAACTGAGGGAGCAGTGGATGTGGCAGCAGTCACTGAGACTTGGGCCAATGCAAGACATGACTGGGACCTGAACCTGGAGTGTTACACTATGTTCAGGAAGGATAGGGGGGAGGGAAGGGGAGGAGGGGTAGCAATGATAGTCAAAAACCGCATTTTCATAGGGGGAGTAGAGGAGGCGGAGGGAACCGTGGAGGCGATTTGGGTCACCTTGATAACAAGGGGGGGCAAGAGAGTAAAAATAGGAGTGGTGTATAGACCCCCTGCGCTGGCGGAGGAGCTGGAGGACAGTCTGGTGGCAGATGTTAGGAGCCACTGCAGACTGGGCAGAGGAATAGTGGTGGTGTTGGGGGACTTAAACATGCCAGGAACAGACTGGGAGACTATGACATCCTCTGTGACCAGGGAACAGAGGTTGTTGGATGTCTTTCAAGGCGTTCCTAACTCAGCAGGTGAGGGAACCGACCAGGGAGGCACGGGTACTGGATGTGGTCCTGGCAGACAGTGACCAGATTGGGGCCTGGAGGTAAGGGACCCATTGGCGGGGAGTGACCATGCCACGGTCTGGTTCTGCCTGGACCTAGGAGGGGTAGAAGGCTGCACAAAGACGGAAGTAACCGACTTCAGGGGCGGATTTTAAGGAAATGGGAAGGATCCTTAAGGAGCATTTGGATGGGATTGGGTCAGACATGGATGCTGATAGTAGGTGGGAAATCATCAGGAGAGGGGTGCAGGATGCTACCAGCACCTGTACAAGAGTAAGACGAAAATGCAGTAGGGCCCAAAAACCCTGTTGGTGGACCAGGGAGGTCCAGGAGGTGGTGTGGGGAAAGAAAGCAGCCTATAAGCAATTCAAGTGCTCAAGGAGTGAAAGGGATCGAGGGGAGTACGAGCTGATGGCTAGAAGGGCCACTAGGTGGTGAGGGCGGCTAAGTCAAGGAAGGAGCAGAACCTGGCCAGCAAAATTAGGAGAGGGAACAAGGGGTTCTTTAGATACATTGGGGAAAAACGAAGGGTGAAGGGGCAGATTAGCAGGATTAAATCAGGGGAGAGATGGGCACAAGACCCGGGGGAGCAGGCTGAGGTACTAAATGAGTACTTCACCTCAGTTTTCACCAGGGAAAATGGGGGTGCTGCATCATACATGGGAGGAGACAGAGATACTGAGGAGGGGGGGACCCTTACCGATCGGCAGGTCTGGGGAGAGGGGAGGCATCACTGGCAGGTGGGGGAGGGCTAAGCAGGGAGAAGAGGTACCAGAAGTGGAAATCACAGCAGAGAGAGTGAGGAAGCCCTCAGCTCCCTTAAGATGGAGAAAGCACCTGGGCCGGATAAATTACATCCCAGAGTGCTGAAGGAACTTGCAGATGTCTAAGCGAAACCTGGCAGAGCTTTTCACCATCTCTCTGAGGACAGGGTGGGTGCCCCAAGACTGGAAGATGGCGCATATAGTGCCTATCCACAAGGGGGGATCAAGGGAGGCGGCAGGGAACTACAGGCCTGTCAGCCTGACATAGGTGGTGAGCAAGGTGATGGAGGGCATTGTCAAGGAGAGGCTAGGGGGGGACCTGGATAAGTCAGTGTGCCTGGACGATAGACAGCATGGATTCATCCCAGGGAAATCGTGTCAGACAAACCTGGTGGAGTTCTATGACTGGGTGACAAGTGCCTTGGACCTGGGTAGACCAGTGGATGTCGTCTTTCTAGACTTCAGCAAGGCATTTGACTCTGTTCCTCATGTGGGCCTGTTGGATAAGCTGGGAGAAATGGGGGTGGGGAACCAGATGATCAGATGGATAGGCAATTGGCTCCAGGACCGGACCCAGAGGGTCGTAGTTGGTGGGATAGTCTCATCCCCAAGGAGGGTCATTAGTGGGGTACCACAGGGATCAGTCCTTGGGCCCCTTCTGTTCAACGCCTACGTATCTGACATAAGGACAGGAATCAGGAGTGAGATGAGTCTCTTTGCAGATGACTCAAACTGGGGGTGGTGGATGGGGAGGAGGGGAGGGTGGCCCTACAGGGGGACCTGGAGGCTCTGGAAAGATGGTCTAGAAAGTGGAAGCTGAGGTTCAATGCAGGGAAATGCAAGGTACTCCACCTGGGCACCAGAAACCCAGGCCAAGTGTACACCCTGGGGAAATGCTAAAGTCTCGATGGCTGAGAGGGACCTGGGGTGGTGGTGGATGTCAAGATGAACAACTCTGAGACTTGTAGGAGGGCAGCAGTCAAGGCCAACAGGATGCTGGGATGCATAGCTGGGGGATCACCTCAGAAGGATGGAAGTGATACTCCCTCTGTATAACTGTGGTGAGGCTGCACCTTGAGTACTGCGTGCAGTTTTGGAGGCCACACTTAAAGAGGGACATTAACCTCCTGGAGAGGGTCCAGAGGAGGGCAACCAAAATGATTTGGGGCTTGGGGGACAGGACCTATGAGGAGAGTCTCGAAGAGCTAAATATGTACACATTGGAAGAGAGAAGGGACCGGGGGGACATGATAGAGGTCTTCAGGTACATGAAGAGGGTAAATAGGAGAGGAAGGAGGAAGGGGCCACTAGAGGGCATGGGTGGAAGCTGGGGGGGAGATTCAGGGGAAAAAGGAGGAGGTGCTACTTCACTGAGAGGGTGGTGGAGCCATGGAATGCACTGCCTAGGGGGCTGGTGGAGGCAGAGACAGTGGAGGGGTTCAAGAGGGGGTGGGACAGGTACAGGGGAAGGGTTCTGGAAGCAAAATCCAATGCAGCAAGAATATCCGGAACTGGGAAGGGAGAAGCCAGAGAAGGCGAGGGGGACAGCAAGGTCAGCACCCAGGGTGGGGACTGACCAAACGAGCAGACACGAAAGACCATTAGGCCTATTCTGCTGGCATTTTAGTATGTTAGTATGTTAGTACATAAACTTGACCCACCCATAATCGTCTAAATCCAATAACATTGTTTCTATGTAAATGTGCTTCTTGTTGAAATGCGACACTCACTTGTAACATTTTCAGATGTCAAAGTACCATATATCACTTCCAGCTGTACAGTGCACCCTTAATGTTCCAGGCTGCAAAATGGTGCAAGTCACTCATTACTGCTGCTAAACACGAGCATCCAGTAATCGATCAACACATACAGTACATAGTGTGCCCCAGGCCCACCCTACAAGTACAGAAGTACATAACCCAACTTATGAAGTAACTGACAGAAATAAACCACACTCTTAACCAGAACCCCCCTCCCAAACCACCAAACCCAATATCCCAAAAAGCTAGACGCTCCCCTAATCATTAAGTAGCCTCTAGAGCTAACCCATACTAGTCTCAGAGGGGCAAAATAAAAAGAGAATTTAAGATAACCCACTCCATTAAATCCCACATCTCCTAGACTGAAAAAAAAACAAACAAACAAGCAAACCATAAGCAACCCTGAATAAAATCAACTGCCCCCGATCCAAGTGACCGCAAGCCCAGATAATACCAGCCCAAAATGCTAATCTTTATCCACTCAAGAATGTTCCTCCCCCTGCTCCCCCAGTCAGTAATAACAACTAACAATAAGCTAAAGACAAATACTGTACATAATAAATATCTAACTATCTGTAAACTAGTATAAAAAGCAACCTATTGACATGAAGTATAGGGAGCAAAATCCTACTCCAGATACAGTGCTATGTAAAAAAGTGTCAGGAAGTGCTTTATATAACAGAAAACAGAAAATAAAGTCCACATAACAGCAAGAATATAATTCCCCAAAGGCAAGAATTGTATCTATTTGTCTTAAGTTAGCGCACCTAATCCAGTTAACAAAGTAGAGAGAGAAGAAAAAAAAAAGGAACCGAAACAAGAACCTCCCCTCAAAGTAAAGTGCAGCAGATATAAGCAGATATAAATATAAACTGTATAAATCATAACACAACACATTGAGAGATTGTAGTGAACCATAGTAAACAATTAAATAAAGAGAGAGTGGTATTCATAAATATCAAAATGTAATAAACAATTGAGTCACTCAGTATGTAATAATCCAAGCGGAGTCATTCATGTAAATGTCTTGAAAATGCAGCTAGGTATCAGTTCTAAAAGTGATTAGCATCAATAAATTCTAGGAGTCTCTGGTATCTGATAGAACAAGTTAGCAAAAGAAACAGGTTAAAGGCTGCAACACTAATAGTTACAGTAAATGTTTCCTTCCTGACTGGAGATGTGATTAAAAGAAAAAATAAACTGACTGCAGACTGCAGATGCTCCCATGTTACTGAATCTATAAAGATATTTTTTTGTGTAAAATAACAGAGATTGCACAGACCAGACAATGTTTTCCAATATACAGGTTATCCAGCAAGTCCCAACAAAATGCAAAAGGCCAGCCCAAACTGAAAGTCCATAATTCTCAGGTTCTCATATCAAACGGTTATTTGCAGATTTAAAAAGATATGAGCAGCACCAGCTTGTTGGAAATCCCAATAGAATACCTCGTTGAGAGCATTGACTAAGTTCTGTAGCCAGTCCTGATGAAGATATAGTTTGCCAGAAAGCAGCCATCTGGGGATTAAGTCTTACCTTCACCTCCATGAAGAACCAGACTTTTCTCACTCGGATCTTTTCAGTTACTTTATTCAAGTGCAAAGATGTTGCGGACATTGTTCTTCTATGTTGCCGACATTAATTTAGAATGGCAGCCCTTATGTGGCTCCTGTCTTCTTCTTCTATGGTTCTGAATGAACTAAAGTGAAGTAGCGGAGTATCCAGCAGTTTGAGCATAAGAGTAGCATCTTGAAAAGCCAATGATGCAAGGAGCTGCAAGTATAGATAATATTGCAGACAGGTAGATACATGCCAAAAATTCCATTAAATGTAGAATTGACGCAAACAGCCAACAGCATCCAAGGGAACAAAGTCACAGGATGGAAGGCTGCTGAAACTTGAGAGCCGGAGACAGATGTTAGTGTCTGGAGGGAATGCAAGGAGAAGTTAGATGCAGGTAGGAAGCATAATCGACATAGAACAGCAGCAGTGAGTAAATAATATCTAGACAATCAGTTGTGTTAACTTTCAGAGGGAATACATAGCATGGGAGCCTAGAGAAGTGACCTCAGAGAATCATGCAGGTTTAAATAGATCAGGGAAGAGCTTTTGTAAATAGGTGGAAGCTTTCAAAGCTCCGTCAAACTCCTCCATGCTGAATTGGAGAACAGCAGGGTAACGGACTCAGAATATAATGCTGGCCGCAATCAGTTTTAAAACAATAGGGTGAAATGCAACTGATTTATGACGAACCATAAATGGCAAGTCCTGCACCACACAGAGATGTTGACCTTCTCACAGAACTTCCTTGAGGTCCCGGACTTTAGCAAGAATATGCTGGCGATCAAGGAAGCCTAACAGTTTAAATATCAGCGGCTGGGGAGTAGAGCCATCAGTCAGCATTGGGCACAGTGAGTGATGCACTCATTCTACTATATAAGCTGGGCTATTGGAGGAGGGTCCCGCTATTTTTTTCGCATAAGTTCTGTACAAACAGAAGTATGTTGGGACATTCCACCCACTCCAGCAATCCCAGAATGATCACGTTATTTCTCCTACTACACCCTTCTAAGTCCTCCAGTTGGGCTCCCATTTTAGCTTGTTTCTGTTGAAGAAGGGCCATGTGTTAGCCCTCCAATTCTCTAGCGAGCTAGTGCACACCTCATTGTCTCCAACTTGCCGGGATAAAGAGTCCACCGATGATCAAATACTCTTGACATAATCTGTAAATTCTTTCAGAGTATTTTTCAAGCTGCTGAATTCCTCTAAAAATCTTTCCTCCATAAGAGCAGTCAGGCCAGAGGTACTGTAGGACATTGCTACGGTCTGTTGCCTAGACCTTTTAGAGGCTTTATCTCATTCTGGTGTCATTGGAGAAGTATGTCGAGGCTGAGCAGTTTTCATTTTTGCATCCATTTTTGGCAGAAAAAACAGCTCCAGGAAGACATCTCATTACAGCAATCCTTCAAAAAGCTAATAGGTTGTTTTAAAGGTAAGAAAAAGTTAAAAATATTGCATTTTTCAATTGGGCATCATGAGGGAGTAAAACACCCATTGGTTCAGGAAGCCATCACGTGACTAGCAATGCATTGTTTTAAAACATTTTGTAAAACAATTCAGGAGTAACAGGGTTATCCTCCTTCTTTAAGATGAATAAGGGCATCATTCTTGCATTGCTTCAAGCAATACAGTACTAGAGACTCACTGTATTTATGTAAGTAATCTCTCATATATTTATGACCAAAGGCAATTTGAATTGCTAAGAAATAAAATCTGTGATACATCTTGCCCTTAAAACCAGCTTAAATGCAGTTATCCAAAGGTCCAGTGTGGCCCCACCCATGCATAATAATAATAATAAAAAAAGAAACACCAAGAAGAGTTTGTTCAAATAAACTTCTGCCTCACACACTGTGCTGTCAAAAAGTGATACTGAACACATTGGGCCCTGTGCACTATAGGGTGAGCCTACCCACTGCTGTCCATGGTATGCAGGCCTCCATATAACAAAATGTCCTGCATCGGGAGTGCCATGGACTCCTGTGGCATGCACAAAAGATGCAAGCACTCCTTATGCACTTGATCCACCAGCAGTTCATGCAGCTACATGCATAGATGGTCAAAGGGATGGCCAAGGGGCATGCCCATACTCATTGTTATTCTCAAAAGCATAAAATGCTGGTTAGGGGGAGGCAAACTATGTGAGCAGGTACCCTGCTATATCTGATATGCACCCTCCACAAAACACACTTGTTGCCGTGGCAAAATCAAAATTCCCCCTGCCATGCTGCTCTAGCCCTTGTTTCATGCAGGGAGGGCTGGGGCAGCCTTTTGGGCACTTGCCCAATATTTGACATTTTAAGGGGAGTGTGATGTCCCATGATCCCCTGCTCTGCACAAAGCAGGGGATTCACTCTTGGACTAGGACAGGCATCCGATTGGATGCTGACCTGTAGCCACTGATCCACCCCCATGCACTAGCGTTTTGAGGATGGGGCAACAGACAGGCACCCTTCAGGGGCCAGCTGTTGTGAATGTTGTGTTCCATGCTCCATTCTGTGAATGCAACCATGAACAGGCCAGGTATGCACCTCTTGGGTATACCTGACCCATGTTAGAACCTAGGGCCCAATGATAGAAAATATTATACTTTTTATTTACACCTTTGCCTTCCTAGTACCAATCCCATATCTAAACTTCTTTTCCTAGTAATCGCTAACAGTAAAGTTTCTAAGGCTTTCAGAATTGCAGGTGGACCCTTACCATGTGGAGCCATGTGAGTTATACATGCAAATGAGTTCTGAATAACATTTTTCCTAATCCCGCAGAAGCAGATTCAATAAAATATGTCTTTCTGCTTTATAGTTACTTATAGCAATTTAACTCAAAGTGAGCTGTTAATAGGAGCACTGGAAGTAACTAAAATTCCATATGAACCCACATGGTGGGTCTTAACTTTGAGCTACCAGAGGCTTAGAATGGGTCAGCCATTGCTGCCTGCATTCTGTGACTGAAAATGGTGTTTTGGATGAGGAGGTTAAGAGGAACGCAGCATGGATATGTTCCCAGTACTCCATTCTGCTGCCAAAAGAAGCACCCCTGTGTTCAAACAGTTAGACTTGTGAGACATCTGAGCAGACCATAACTGATGTTACCAATGTACTGGACATCATTTTCAGAAAGACTAACAGTAATAAACTGATTGCCATCATGTGGGGCAAGAAATCATTTGAAATAAACATCTTTGTCATTTGATGCTTGTAACAGCATGGGCATCACAATCTTGGGGACCCTTAATCTTGGGATCAGCAAGTCATAACCTGAGGCTTATGAGAGGAAATGCCTGAAACACTCTGGGACACAGACTGGCAATATGCTTGGCACCAATGTCTACACCAGTCCTTTGTTGAGTACTACTGTTGTGAGTGTTTGACAGCCCAAACAGTGAATCCAAGGTCAGAAAACCTAGAGCCTGTAGTGGAACCTTCCCCCAAATTAGGAGAGGATTCAAGCAGTTCTGCTTGGGCATCTAAAGGAAAAAGATATTCTGAGAGGAGAAAGTTGATGTCCTGAGCAGAACAACAGCTGGAAGCTGCTGATTTGCTGTGTAATCCTACTAATGTTCAGTACACACTGTGGCACTGCTAACTGCTGCTGAGAAATGTTCTTGAAGAGAATTTCCAGGAAAAGCTGGTGGAACAGTCTTTTTTGCCTCTGCTGGCATGACAGTAGGAAGACTGAGATCAATGAGATTTTGCAGTTCCATGTCAAGATTGCAAATATCGGAACAGCGAAGTGTAAAATGGCACTACATTACAGTGAGTGCTGTATCAGCAACCTTTCTGTTTGTGGGGGTGTGCCCCCCTTACTTAATATAACAACTCTGTGGGGGGTGAACCTTGGGGATGGGGGGACAATCAGTTGCCAATACAGCATTCAGTGTAATTTATGTGCCATTTTTGACTCCTCGCCTTTCCGTACTCGTTATATTGATGGGCTACCAGATTTGTCTCTGGGTTATCTGATTATGAGTGTGCCCTAGATATAGATGAGGGAGCACTTTGGTCTAGGTCTCACCTTGAGCTTTAGATGCTGCAACAGTGCTGTGACTGCTATGCCAAGAGGGAACTGCCAGTGAGTGAGATCTGACTAGGCCCTGAGCCAAGAGGTCTGTCTCCTTACTTCTGAACCATAGGTGCTATTCTGCACCTGAAGTAATCCCATTCACTGGAGAGCTGCTCCTGTGTTCTTGCACCTGCCAGTGAGATTGTGGTCATCAGAAGTATGAGTGCTGGTCTAGCCAGCCAGATCTGAAAACTACACTTGAAGTTAAATTGAACATTTTCCCTTTTTGGAGTAAAACATTTGTTGCTTGGATTATGATTCCTTGTTTTGAATTACAATGTTGTGCTTTCACAAATCACTTGCAAAAGTCAGTTGGGTGGGGGTGCTTATTGCTGCAAGCTTGCAGTAAATATTAAGTACACCAACACAAGATCCCAGGCAATGTATAATTAGACCTGCAACTGCTAATTTTGCTTGTGTACCCTGTAACTGCTTGGAACTGCAGTAATTAAAATGTCTTGAAAGAAAAGTCCTTTGTAAGAATTTGGTTAATACTGTGGAATTGCCATTACTGTAGGTACTGGGGCCAACAGTAGTTAGTGAAGGGATATAGTGTGTTGTGCAGGGGTGATACTGCTTCCCATCAGAGGAACTTTAATTGCTAAAATAAACATAACTGCTCGTTGCTTAACCTCCTTCCTTTTTCAGGGCACTATTGTAGTTAATAAATTAATGTTGTTATTTCTTATAGTTTTGAGTCAGCATATTTTTTGTAGATGTACCAAATTGTGGCTTTGTCATACTCTATGTAAGTATTGCAATTGGTTTGTCTCAGGCTGGTGTCCATAACCTGGGAATGTGGGTTGGTACTACTTCTTAGGGCCAGTATTACACACTTGACCTGACCCAATAATCTTTCTTTGGGTGGGGGCACCAAACTTTTTTCTACACTGTTTTGGAATTAACAGCCCAGTCTGTGGAGTATAAAAACCCAGGTCCCTCAACCTTCTTTGTAATCCCCACAGGAACAAAGCAGGGGTTGTAACCATGAATAACATCCAAACATCTGCACATGGATCCAGTTAAATAATACATGATGTATCACCAAGACAATTTAAAAATTAGGGCCTACACTAATGGCCTTATATTAGAAACTAATACATAGCCAGGTAAAACCAAAGATTTGCAGCTTCCACAGTAGTGTGCAACAGTAATGATATACACTATTGTAACAGTCGCAACACATTAGCAGATATAAAGAGTATCAAATGTACCTCTGTGTCACTATGATGCAATCAACACAGTGCTGGGAGTGCAAGATCATCTGCAGACAGACATAACTTAGAAAATACATATTAGGGCCACTGATGGGCTAGATCAGCTCAGTTAGGAACTGAGCAGTCATGACAGACCCTGGGACTTATTCTATCGGCAACTCTGGTCTATGGAACTATGGCAGTCTAAGGAGCTGGACTATGCACAGAACACTAGAAATGAGCTGGGGTGCTTTCTAGTACACCCTGTCATTTTCACTGTAGACATTAAACCGTGGATCCTGGTGTGTCTGTGTGGAACCACAATACACAAATCCTGTGAACACTGCCCCTTCTTTCAGCATGCTGAAAATCTGCATCAGTCTCTCATCCACAGGCATGCACCAAGGCCAGCAAACCACTGGACGTCACTTGAAATGTTTACAGCACATTTCATGAGCTATACAATTTGTAAAGGAGAGCTATTAAATTAAAGTGGTAAGTGAGGCATCACAACATGGAAACAAGATTTGGACAATGTTGGAACTTATAGTCTTTAACACCTTCAGAGAATTAGTTCACAAAAGAAAGATGTACTGTAGGAGAAGTCACAAAAACTTAATTTTTACAGAAGGAAAGTATACATTCCTTAAGTTGAATGGTTCTGATACATACACAATGTAAGATGTACAGCTATCTGGAAGACTCTGGTTATTTTTAGCTTATTCAGAAATTTAAGCACATAAAGTATAAAACCAACTGGAGGTCTGAACCTCCAGTAACATACTGTATGAGCAGTTGTTCCCTGCCTAGTTACCGCTGAGTAACCAAAACAAGGATACAGCAATTCCCAAGTCTTTAATTAAAGATTACAAGCAAAGAAAAGCTAGCAGTCATACTGTGCCAACTTTAGAAATTCTAACATTGTAAGCTTCTCAAGAACTAATTCTGGCCACAGTCTGAGGAAATAATTGCTAGAAGGGGAACGTCAAGTTCCAGCTTTTTAACCTATTGATTATAAATGAAATGAGGCACTTCTAAAGAATAAGAATTAAAAAGCAGCAGGGCAGTGAGGACATGTAATGGATTGGGAAAGATACAGGGGGGATTGTGAAGGATTTATTTGACAAATATATTGGAGTCAGCTAGGATGAAGTACAGTATAAGACATGTCACCAAATATTGCATGACAAAAAGTCTTAACTACAACTGAATTGCACTGTTCCCAGTAGCTAACTGTAGCACTCAGCATAAATATTGCAAGGTACTACAATGTATTCTGAATGACTCCATAATCATTTTGTTTGACAGATTGTAAATTGTGCAAGGCATATAATTCTATATTTGTATTTTACTCCTTTTGAGTGAGCATGCCAGCAAGCCACTGAGTGAAAAGTGAATCGGGCTGCTGTCTGAGATATTATGTCTCTCAGTGGGGTGGTGTGAGGGTCTGTTAGCAGGGCCAGGGTGTGGCCTGGTTGTATTGCTCTCACTCACCTCTCTCAATTTCATCATCCCTCAAGTCATGTAACACTGAGGCATATGCATGCATGCATGCATGACCATGTGCATCATGTTGGCATTTAAAAATTGTTAATGACTATTGTGAGACATCATAGGTGGCATCCAACAGTCACTGTGCTGTGGCATCATCTGCCGTGTGTTTATCACTAAGGCATGTTTAAAATATAGGAAAAAGAATAGGAGGAGAAAGGAACACAGGAGGAGAAAAAGAGCAGATGAAGATTTCTGCATGCCATTTCTACTAAGTTCAAATTCTGCTTGTAGTGGTGGTGGAGAAGGAGCCACTGTAGTTATGGTAGAACAGGAACTCTGAGACATAGTTATGGGGCTGTGAGGAAGAGTTCAGGGCAAATGATAGTATGGCTGAAGAAACCATTATTCGTTAGTCCCAGAAGTCCACTGATTCCACCACTTCCCAGCCAACCTTTCCAATCAGTCATCTCCTGCACCTGGTGATGAAACAACCATAAGCATTCCAGAATCACTTGTTTTCCACCCTTTCTCTTTTAAGTGTTTCCACTTCCAGTTTCCCTACCCAGGAAATAAGTGATCTGTCAAAAAAATGTAAAGGCAATCCCTTACCCTGTCTGTATCATAAAAAGAACTAACACACTGCTAGAGTCACCTCTGTGTGCACCAACAAATGCCAGTCTATCGTGAACCACCATATGATACCCCCAGACACCAATTCATGCATCAACCACACAGCTCAGTGCTGCTGCTCATTCACTGTATGAGGTAGGTTACACTGCTTGCACAGTCATGTTAGGTGCTGCTGTTATCTTGTCACTATTGGAAAAAGTATAGTTGTTAATGAGAGTAGCAGCAAGGCAAGATAAACTTAACCTCCTTTCCCTCCTCTCTCTCCTCTCTACTCCCCCCATTGCCCTCCACATCTTCAGCCATAGGACCTTTACCCCTCCAAGCTGTTCCACTTCTGATTCATCCACTTTCTCTTACCACTTCCCAAACACCTGGAATTCTCTATCCTTGGACATTCACTCATCCACATCCTCCTTCTCGCTCTCCCCATCTCCTTCATCATTTCACATTCCTCTTCTGCCACTGCAGCTGATCATCTCTCCCCCCCCCTCGTTAACTTCTCCTCTCTACTCCTTTCCCTCTCTGTCACCTTTGGCCTCTCCTATTTTTCCTCCCCCCCTTCTCTACCCCCTTTAGACCAGGTTCTCTGCCTTCCCTCTTTTACTCCTCCTTTTTACAACCACTTCCCACCCACTATATGGCACTTCTTCTCCTCTAATGCTATCCCTTATCTACCCCTCAGTTACTCCCTTTTCTGGGTTCTTGCATCCTGAAAGGGAGGAAAGGGAGGTTTGGCTCTTTTGGTGCCCATCTTCTTCCTTGTGTGTCCTGTTTTTAATTAGCCTGTGGGTTTAAACCTTAGTTTTAATATGGTATGTAAATTGTTAAGTAAATAAAATGATTTAATCTATGTCTACTTCTGTATATAGGCTAGTAGTACCTACGTAAATCCTCGATAGTTCTCTTTACACAGCTTATTGTTATGTAACTGATGTCTCTTATTTGTCTGTACTTCCGGCTGTTGTACATTTCTACATTATGTATCAATGTATCAGTTCCTTCTAATTGTACTTAATTGTGTTGACCCCTTTCCCTTCCCCAATGGATGCACTGGGAGATGAGCTATTGCAGCTCAACTTGCCATTCCTGGTGAAATGTTTTCAATAAATAAATAAATAATTGACCCAACAATTCTACAAGAGCAAGTGACTAGCATTGCCACTAAAGCAGGCTGTAATGGAGGGCACCAGCATGTAGGATATAGAAGTGGACTTGTCAGAAACAGCCAAGAGACAGAGACAGTAAAGGAAATCTAAAGTTCTGCCCTTCTCCAGCCCACACAACATGATCAGTCCTATTGTACTGTACCAGCTGCTGCTGCTGCCGCACTGTCTGCCATTGCACCTGTCCCCTCCTTCTGCAGTGGCAGAAAAGAATAATATTGTAATTACAACCCAGTTAAGCCCAAAGTACCCCTCACCACCACCAATCCACTGTACCTGTAAAACAATGAGAGCCTATGCAGTGTGGGACTGTTTTATAGTTGACACCACAAAGTCAGTGAAAGCATGTTGCAATCAATGTGGAAGAAAGATCAGTCGGGGTCTGTTTACTTGAACTTTTGGAGTTTTTATTCTAATTATTTAAAACATGAGCATGGTATCTTCTTAACAGTCATGTCCACTAACATTTCCCACTCAATTCAGATGGGCTACAACCAGCAGCAGGGATAGTCAGGTTGAACAGTGGAAGTGCTGGGATAAGTTTTTAATTTTTTATTCATGTAATCTAGCCACCATTGCTGCACATGAGCCAACTGATGCATCCACTAGTACCAGCACTGCTTCACAAGGAGTTCAACAATCTCTAGCTAGAGTCAGGCTTAGTGTATGCACCCCAACAATGGTGCTGAATTTGTTGTGAAAAATAAACTACACTTCCCAAGTATTTACATGCCCCACTAAACTGCCAGGCTGCCAGCAAATCACCCATTACTGTACTGTATACTAATGTATGCCTGTTCTGCTGTTCTGTTGTTCTGTAACCTCCTGTGTCATGCCGGAAAACAGGCAAGTTTTGTCTGGTGCACTTACCCGGTAAACAAAAACTAAATAAATAAACAGATAAATGTTCTGTGTAATGCAGATTTATTGGGGGAAATAGCAGCTCTTGATCTTTAGCTGTTCTCAATGCTGGAAGACATTGGCTTTCAAAGAAGAAATTAACTTCATACTTAACATAATTTCCTTTTCTGTTAGCTCCAATATTGTCAATGGGTAATCATAACAACTGGGCATAGTGCACTACTACCAGGGGAATGGCACATCCCATGCTTTAGAATGTTGGGCACTTGAGGATTCCATGTGCTAACAGCGATTCCCCAGTTACTCTTACCTCGCAGTGCCATGAGAGTTACACACATACACAAACCTGTCTTACCTTCCTATCCGACATTCGAGAAAGGGATGCATTTCATGGACCCAAAATAGAGGCCTGAAGTATTTGGTTCTCCTTAAAGAGAAGGTGTGCAATCACAACATGTCTCACAGGAATCACCCATCTGGAATGGAGACCTGATTATGCCTCACAGGATCTGTGAATTGAAGTTAATACACAATGAGACATGTACTGTCTTTGATGCAGAGAACTAAACTGCAACAGGAATATATACCTTCATTAACCAATGTAACCTTTTAACCTGAGGATGCAGAAAAGTGATAAATCAGCAAATAAATATACATATCAGAGTACAGTGCAGCAGAAATAGAGAGAGGTATACGTAAGGGATTTTTACTAAAAATAGACTTCTCTCCTAGCTTGCAGGATGAGTCTCCCTCAGGAGCCAAGCTTCTGGGTGCAGGTCCCATTGACAATATTGGAGCTAACAGAAAAGGAAATTACAGTACATATGAAGTTAATTTCTTCTTTCTGTAGCACTCCACATAGTCAATGGGTAATCAAAACAACTGAGTTCTAAGAAGTAGTACCCAGACAAAAACCGGGAGGGAGGAGAATATTATCCCATAAAACAGATGGTTCAGAATTACTTGCAAACTCCTGTCTGCAATACTGTGTGGCCAAAAGCTGCATCAGCAGAACTATGAACGTCCAGTTTATAATGTTTTGTGAATGTGTGGACTGAGGACCACATGGTTTCCTTGCATAGATCTGAAAACTGTGGCTTCACCCCTTGCTACCGAGGAAGTTGCCATTGCCCTGGTGGAGTGAGCTTTGATAAGAGCCAGAGGCCTCTTCTTTTGCTCCACACAGGCCTTAGCAAACCAGATCCCCACCCACCTAGCTATTGTAGAGTTAGAAGCCTTTTGTTCTTCTTTGGTTGTCCCAAAAAGCACAAATAGGCTATCTGACTTATGACATTCAGACGTACATTTAAGGTATATCCTAATGGTGCAAGATGAATTCAAACTTGTACAATTCCTCCCCTTGAAAAGAGGATGTTGCAGCCAGACATACTGCAAATCTATGTCTTGAACTCCTGGAAGGTAATACATACCTGAGGGATGAAAGCCATTCTGAATATCACCTCTCCTTATGCCTAATAAGGTATGGCACCTTAGCAGGAAGCCTGAAAAACAACACTTCCAGCGAAGTTGATGGGAGTGGTTTGGAAACTCCTTTATGGCTCCTTAACTGGAAGCCTGAAAAAACAAACACATCTAGTGGAGTGGATGGGAATGGTTTGGAAAAACTGCTTATAAGAAGCATTCAGAACCCTGAGATCCCACAGCAAACCAGATCTAACAGTGGACTTGTCCTACAAACATGCACCTATGAGTTCCTAAGCCAAAAACTCCCGAGCTCTGATAGCAGAATCTGGCCTCTCAGTGAACTTAAATCAACCTCTCTGCCTTCTTACAGAACACCCTCCCCCCAAAAAATTGCAGAATAGGGACCATTGCAGAAGAACCCTTTGCAAGTGGCTCAGGGAGAAATGAGAGGCGGCCCCTATCGGAGCATAGGCTGCAGACATACACAATTTCTGGCAGCCATCAAGGAGTCAAGTGGTCTTTTTTGGAGAAAACGGTATGTGTGTGTAGATATACATGTGTAGATATATATGTATGTGTGTATATATATATATATGTGTGTGTATATATATATATATATATATATATATATATATTTTTTTTTGATGGCCTCCTCCTCTCAGGAGCCAAGGCATGAGCTTTATCATTCCTGAATTTTTTGAGTGGAGAGAGAGAGAGACCCTGAGCAGGTCTCTGCGCACCAGAAGGTGTACTAGTGTTTGCTGAACAAGATCCTCTGAATCTGAGAAGTACGGTGTACGGTCTACTCAGCCACTCAGCAGGTAAAAAGGAGCAGCTCCCTTCAGAGAGCCCTTATTTCAATTCATTATTATCTCTGTATCCTTTGAGAAAAAATAATAGAGGGAAAATACGCTCTGCTGAAGGCCCATTCTTAAGGCAGAGTGACCACTGCCCTTGTCTGTGGTCACCTACAAGACTGAAGAACCTTCTCGGATCCAAGCCATGGGGCTGGAGGTGGACAGATTGATCTGAGGTTGACCAAGCAGGTTGTAAAGGGGTTTGAAAATGCCTCTGGTCCAACTTCCATTGCACAATATGAACAGACTATGGCTTAAGCAATCCACCTGAAGGTTTAACACCCCTGCCAAGGAACTGTCAACAGTCTGGTGACTTCTCAAAACATCCCATGTGCCTTAATGATTGTGTATGAGTGCCTGCCATGTGTAGCATCATGAATGCACACTAAGGGGAGTTAGGCGGACCATCTCCAAATTCTGAACACTGATGTGGAGATGCTTTTGTAGGTTGGTCAGGTTCCCTGAGCAGGAAAATGGCTCTGAACTGTCCCCTGTGCATCTAGGCTGACATTTTGTTGTGAGATTTAACTGCAGAAGTTTTAGTGAAACTTGCTCAGATCTTGCACATCCAATCACTATCTCAGGGAGTGAGGAAACTAAGGGATAAAAAGAAAAGACTGGCTGATAATACATCGAGGGATCCCAGGCCTATAATAAACCCATTACGTAGGCCACAACTAGAAGTGGGCCCACAGGATTAAAACTGTCTATGCCTATCCTGAGTCCCAACGTCAGTGAGCCAGCAGGCCACTGACAATTCACCACTCCGGAAAAATGCTGCACAACCTTTCCTGACCTCGTACCAAAATAATTACCACCAGGCATCCAAGGTCTGAGAAGGCTCAGAGGAGCTTTGCTTCCAGTTCACCCTTAGCCATGTGACTCTGGCATTCAGAATGCTATGTACAGGCCTCCTGCAAGAATAAGCAGAACGTTCAATCAGGATGTAAGCCACTCAGACTACCAATACACTTAAGGGACTCAGAAAAGCTGATGCTCGGTTGAAGACCCACCCTTTGCTGGAGGGTTGATCCAGTATCAAAACCTGAAGTACTCTGAGTAGGACTGACCTAGGGAGAGTGAATGTGGGCATCAGTCAGATGTACTGGGGTTTAAGAAAGAACCACTATTCCTGAACAGTCTGGTGAATGATCTCCAGGGCTCCATCCCAACAAATTGTGGAGCAAAAAAAGGTACAGGCTCTTGAATTAAGAAATCTGACAACTCCCAGACTTCTAGGGCCCATAAAATAAAACTAACAGGACCCCTGAGCATTGAATAGTGAGGCCTGTACTCTGGCCTGAAGACAGCAGGAACTCTGATGATATCTGGCCTTTCTACCACCCTTGAAAACTGGGGTGGAGAAGTGACCCCTAATAAGGCACCTAACTTTGTTCTGGCCTATCTGAGAAAAATGTCTCTAATCTACCAGTGAGGCACCATGCTTGTGGTGTTAGGCCTCCTTCATGGAGTCTGTCCAGTGCTATTTTGGTACTGTAAGTTGGCTACCTGAGTAGGCACCTCCATTTCCTGGAGCAAACTTCACAAGGAATGGAACTCCCCTCGGAACTGTCTGCACCGACGGTTATCATGACCCCACTGGGTTATGGTGTTCTGTGCTCTTCAAATAGCCTCCAGGGTGGAATCAGACCATAGGTCTCCCTCAAGGGATGATCAACAGGTTAATTATAAAGCTTAACCAGACCCAATGACAAGCCACGTGGCCCTCATGGTTGTCTCAGGAAGTGACATCTGGCCCAAAAATCTCCAGAAAATGACCACTTGGAAGGTGGAACCATGGCCATGGATTGTAAAAAAGGCTGGCCTTTTGGAAAAAAGGTGGAGCAAAACTGGCCAGGGTAGTGCCTCATATATTGAATGCTCTGGCCAATAAAATATGTACAAGATGCACCACTGTTGTGTGCTAATAGAGGTGAAACCCTTTCTACATGAAGTGATCACCCACTTAATTATGCAAAAACTGATAGGGCCAGAGCCATTTATAAGCAGGGCAGTGTATTTTCAGAAATACAAATGGCCTTGTCTTCAGTGGAGGAGCTTTCCACCCATGAGACTTTTTCCTTAACAGGAGAAACCATGGCTTGGAAGGGAAGACACTTTTTTTGATCCACACCTGCCCAGTGTTGCTCAAGAATTTTGGTCACATAGTAGTGGGAGAAGATGCAGACAGAGACAGACTAACATCTGCTGTCTCCACACACTGACCTCCTGAGCAGAAAAGGACTACATGCCTCAGCTATTCAAACAAGACAATGACTTATTATGAATCAGTGGAGAAAAATAATCCCTGATTGTTTTTTTTTAAACTTAATTTAATTTAAGGTCAGGAATTTCCCCAAGATCCCATAGTCATCATCCTGACCTTCGGAAAGGCAGGGTTGGGGTCTGCCTGCACATTCAGTTATAGCAGCCTTAGCTCACTGTGCCACACCTGGGTGTCTGGATGTGCCTGGATTGGGCACCCTTGACTTGAGGGGCAGTATTGGGGTCGGATATATCTGCGGGGATGTCCTGCAGAACATCGGGACTCAAGCTCACTCAGGAGCCACAGAGATAATATCTTTCAATTCTGATGCCACTGCCTTGAAGAACACTTGTAGAGTTGAGGAGGGGCCTAAGACAAGTAGCACACACAGTATCCTTCTCAGAGAAGCTGCCTGTCAATGGCATGGGGGAGGCGAGGATACTTTGCACCATGCAGTTTAATGAATGGTTGAAAAAATGGTGTGGAGCACAGGGGTTTGGCTTCATTGGGGACTGGGGTTCCACCTGAAGGGACACCAGCCTATACTGGCAGGATGGTCTGCATCTGTCCAGGAAGGGAACAAGTCTTTTGAGCAATCGGTTTAAATCTTCATTGGCAAGCTTTTAAACTAGTCAAGGGGGGAGGCACTGATAAGAGGCAGGAAAATCCCAGCATCTCCCTACAAAACAGGGTACTAAATGAGAAAAAGACCAAGGTAGAAAGGTCAGTGGGGAATGCTGCAACAGAAGGTAAAGCCATCAAAAAATGGAGAGCAATGAGTACCAATGCCAGTAGTCTGGGTAACAAGCTTCCTGAATTAGTGGCCTTGATGGAGGAGGAACATCTGGATATCGTGGCAGTCACAGAAAGAATGGTGCACACAAAACCATGACTGGAACATAAACATACCAGGATACACTATCTACAGGAGGGACAGGGAGGGTAAAAGAGGAGGAGGTGTAGCTCTTTACATAAGGGAAGGAATCAAAGCAACAAAACAAAATGGTAAACAGGGAGGAGAAGAAGCACCGTGGGTAAATTTGGAGACAGGCAATGGCACCACAATCCGTACAGGGGTTGTATACAGACCCCCTTCTCAGGGTGAGGAAATGGACAAGGAAATGATAGAAAGTATGGCAGAAAAAAGGGAGATATTGCTGATGGGTGATCTGAATATGCCAGATGTTAAGTGGAGTGCAGTTGCAGCAGCCACTTCAAAGAGTGGGGTTATTCTAGATGTCCTACAGGGGGCATGCCTTAGACAACTAGTATTGGAGCCCACTCGAGAGGGAGCAATCTTAGACCTGGTTCTCTCAAATGGAGATGGAGAGAGGATCACAGATGTAGAAGTGAGTAGCCATCTGAGAACTAGCAACCATCGAGCAGTATGGTTCACAATAAACACAGCAATAGAGTCAAGCCATACAAAGGCAAAGTACTGGACTTTAGGAGGGCTGACTTTGCAAATGGGTGAGTGCCTAAGGAATGCACTAGCAAATGGGCAGGAAGGAGGGGTGGAAGAACAATGGGGAATAATAAAAACTGCCATGACAGAGGTAACAAGCCTTTATGTGAAGCAAATAAACAAAACAAAACGATGTAAGAAACCACTATGGTTCTCAAAGGAAGTGGCAGTGAAGGTTCAAGAGAAAAAGAAAGCATTCAGGAAGTACAAGGAATCACAGAAGGAGCAGGACACAGAACCATATCAGTTAAAGCAAAAGGAAGCTGGGAAGGCAGTCAGAACAGCAAAGGCCCAAACCCAGGAAAAGATAGCCAACTCAGTTAAGAAGGGGATAAAACCTTTATAGGTACATCAGGAGTGAAGGAAGACCAAGGGAGGGATAGTAAGGCTTAATAAAGGGAGGGAGGGTGGGCAGATGGTGACTGTGAAAAGCAGAGATACTAAACAAATATTTTGCTCAGTATTTACAAATGAAGGGGAGGTACCTAAAACAAACAGTAGAAACACTCTGGATACAAGTTGATACCAGCCCATTTACAGAAGAAAGGGTTATGAAAGAACTCTTAAAACTGAAGGTGGACAAAGCAGTGGGCCTGATGGGATTCATCCAGAATTCTAAAAGAACTAAGGGTAGAACTAGTGACGCCACTGACTACCCTCTTTAACAAATCATGGGAGGATGGGGTGGTACCTGAGGACTGGAGGAGGGCAGATGTGATTCCCCTTCACAAAAGTGGGAGCAAGGCAGAAGCAGGAAACTACAGACCTGTTAGTTTAACCTCAGTGATAGGGAAAATGATGGAATCAATTCTGAAGGAAAGAATTGTCGAGTATCTAGAGGCCAGAGGGGCACAGGACCCAAGGCAGCATGGATTCACAGCGGGAAGGTCATGCCAGACAAATCTGATAGATTTCTTTGACTGGGTGACCAAAGTAGTAGATCAGGGAGGAGCTGTGGACATGGCCTACCCTAGACTTTAGCAAGGCATTTGACACAGTCCCACACAAAAGATTAATATACAAGTTAGCCAGCCTGGGAGTGGGTCCCAAGATGACAGCCTGGGTAAAGAACTGGCTGGAGAATAGGATACAGAGAGTAATAGTAAATGGAGTCCACTCTGAAGAAAGGGGGGTTACTAGTGGGGTACCGCAGGGTTCAGTATTAGGATGGGTCATCTTCAATGTCTTTATAAGCGACATTGCAGAGGGACTGGAAGGAAAAGTATGTCTCTTTGTAGATGACACAAAGATCTGCAACAGAGGTGATGCACAAGGTGGGATGGAAAGGATGAGAAGGGACTTGGCAAGGTTAGAGGAATGGTCAAATGTATGGCAGCTTAGATTCAATGCTAAGAAGTGCAAGGTAATGCACCTGGAAAACAAAAACCCAGGGAAGAGTATACAATGGGGGTGAGATACTAACAACAACAAAATGGAAAGGACCTGGGGTAGTCATATCAGATGACCTGAAGGTGGGCAAGCAATGTGAGAGGGCAGCAAGGAGGCTGGGGGATACTGGGATCCATAGGGAGGCATCACCAGTAGAAAACAGGAAGTTATCCCTCTGTACAGACAGCTGGTGAGACCCCATCTGGAGTACTGTGTGCAGTTCTGGAGACCCAATCTCCGCAAAGACATAGACAGGATGGAAGCTGTCCAAGGGAGGGCAACTAAAATGGTGCAGGGTCTGCTCCGGAAGACATATGAAGAGAGACTTAAGGAGCTTAATATGTATAGCCTCGAGGAAAGGAGGGAGAGGGGGGACATGATAGAAACTTTCAAGTACTTCAAGGGAATCAACAAAGTCCAAGAGGGTAGCATCTTTCAAAAAGAGGTGTGCAAGAACAAGAGGGCACAATTTGAAGATAGAGGTGCAGCTCAGAGGTAATTTTAGAAGTATTTTTCACAGAGAGGTTGTGGATGCATGGAGCGGCCTTCCAGAGGAGGTTGTGGAGTCAAAAACAGTGATGGAATTCAAGCATGCATGGGACAGTCATAAGGCAATTCTAGGGGGTGGGGGTAGGAAGAAGTAGGCTGCTGGTTAACTAGGATCTGCAGCTTAATCAGTGGATAGGGAAATGGGCAGACTGGGTGGGCCAAGCAGTCCTCATCTGCCGTCAAATTCTATGTTTCTATGTTTCCCCATCCCCAGACCAAAGAACCAGCTGGAGGGTGTTGAGCAACACAATAAGGGCAAAAGAACCCATGGGGGAGGGCCTCACCACCCTTGTTGCAGGACTTAGATTATTTTTTTAAATAATGGTCTCTGATAAGTCATGGTGCCAAGAATATAATTGTGCCAAATAACAGTTGTGAGGTAAAATAATACTTAGCTCCAATGACTTTTCTGGGCTAAAGAATTATTTTCCACAGCGTTGTGTTAAAATACCTTGCTCAGTGTTACACTGGAGGAGGACAAGTGGAGGACGTGAGAATCAAACCCAGATCCATTGAATGTATAAATCATAATTATGTAATAATTATAATCCCTATTACTTGTTGGACTTCAAGAAAGAAAGAGAGAGTCATGGGAAGCAAACCCAGGAATGCTGGATTTATGTAAGCCATAATAATATAATTATTTACCCCATTGCTAGTTGAGTTAAAACCAACAAGGCAAGCGTAATCCTGTAATAACAGGCTAAAAATTACCTCCAGTTTAAATGTATTAGAGTTTGTGACAGGAAACACTCAGATTTTTACTTAATTAAGCTTGTTTGTCCTTTAAAACTACCAATCCAACTGCCAAACAGCATCCGTGTGCTCAAAAATGCTGTAACTGCGTGCACAGGATAGTTGAATGTACTGTGAATGTCATGCTGCCATATACTGAAAACACACATACAGAAATCCCCAGGTTATACTATGTTTAAAGAGTTGTTGTCTGCTTGCTAATGCTCTCAGAAATCTGCCTGCAGTAAAGTGGCTTACACTGCTGTGAGAGTTCTAAATGACAGCATAGGCTTGAGGCAGCCCTCTGCCTATGATAGCTCTAAAAAATAACAAGCATTTGTCAATGCCGAATGTTGTCGCGCTGGCACTGGCTTTGATAGTGCAGTGCGGGAAAACATTTTGGGCAGGATGTGAAAAATGACAGATGTACAGTTTATAAGGAGGTGTGAAAATGTGGCATGTAAATATAGCAAATTTGCTGTTACAAGGGTGCATGGGAAAAGTGCAACGCACGCTTGTAACACAGTCATTTTATGGGCGTTCGGCACCAGATTTTCAACATAGGCATTTTAGCACCTCTGCTCATGTACAGTGTCACTGTTATTTCCTCAAACTGTCCCAAAAAGTGATTTCGCACAGCGACCGCTCTATTCTTCACCTGAAGTGCGAAAACACATTTTTTGGCAGGATATGTGAAATGACAGCTGTACTGTTCATCAAGAGGTGTGGGAAAAATGCCATTGGTGGAAATCCAGAGTGAAAATATTACAAATGCACAACATTGCGAGTGTGCGTGCAATCTGCCGATGCACACTCGTAACACGGTGATTTTATGGAGTATCGTCACCAAATTTTCAACATAGGCATTTTAGGACCTCTGCTCATGAACTGTGTCACTGTCATTTTCATAATCTGGCCGGAACACTTATTTCCCATAGCTACTGTGCTATTGTGCGCCGGAAGTGTGGAAACACATTTCGGGCAGGATGTGGAAAATGACAGCTATACTGTTCACAAGGAGGTGTACAAAAATGACAATGTTGAAAATCTGGCATGAAAATATTGTGAATTCGTGAAGTTATGAGCCTGTGTAGCAACTGCACAACGCACGCTTGTAAAACAGTCATTTTTGGGATTTTTTCCACCAAATTTGCAACATAGGCTTTTTGAGAGGCCACCTCATGAACACTGGCACTGTCGTTTCCTTAATCAGTCTCAAAAGGTGATTCTACGCAGTAACTACGAAATCACCTTTTGAGGACGATTAACACCATGACAGTGATAGAATTCATGAGGAAGGGTCCCAAAAACCCCATGTTGAAATTTGGTGACAAAATTCCAAAAAATGCCCGAGATATGCATTAAAGTTGGAAAAACCCTATTCATTCCATTATACAGCTTACCTGCATTTCCTCAGTTCACGGTCGGCTTTGAAGAGTGCAGACGTGTTCCTGGTCCACCGAAGATCATTGCACCAAGCTCCAGAGGTAAGTATGGGGTGTGGGGTGAGGGGAGGCAGGGTGCACAGTGGGTGGGTGCGGGTTGTGGGAGGGGGGCCAGGGAGACCACCGAGGGACCATTTCCTTCTTTACAGGGGAAAAAAAAAAGGCATCGAGGGACCAGTTTCATTTTTAATAGGTGCTTTGGCATGCTGGAGTGGGCTCCCAGCACGCCACCTGAGTGTGTGTGTGGGTGGGTGGGCACTTTAGCCGATGGGTGATTGGGCACCTCCTTTGGCAAACAAGGAAGGGGGGTGTTACATGATGCTGACAGGGATTGGGCACCCCCGTCGGCACACAAAAAAGGAAGGGGGGTTGACAAGCAACAGCTGCAGTAACTGCCGCCATGTTGCCTGCACGTAGGGGCAGGCGTGCTGTGGTCACGCTGCATGAGAGCTTTGCTTTCGTTGCAGCAGACCTTTTCTCAGAAGTTGTCACCTCATTAGCCGGGCAGGGTGTTGGCCCCTGCTGCTGGCTGATTGGAGAATGTAGGACGCACCTACTGGTGCGTGCCCTGCATTTGCCCAACAGCGACCGCGCCTCCAAATCTCCACTGCCACAAGATGTTGGCTGCACAAGCACACCAACATAAAAATGATGAGCCCCATTGTATTATTGGGCTAAGTCTTACAGAAACACCAAAAAAGCACTAAAATGTACCAAAATCACACATTAACTGTAAAACAGTAAGAAACACAAAACCTGAAGCTTAGGGAGGGGGTGGGAAACAGGAAACTGATACCAGAGCCGAGGGACACCCCAGAGACCCTACACTCCCAAAAAATAAAGTTGTATCTACCTGTGGCACCTAGACTTATTATTTAAATTGGAAACCATTGAAACACCCTATTAAGGCAGCAAAAAGACTAACAGTCCACACAGGAAATTCAGTTTGAAAGCTACAGCTGAACAGGCATGATTTTAATTAAGGTGTGCCCCATGAAAACAGGGAGCCCCAACCTGCTATGCAGAATTGCAGTCCCCCAAAAATCTTGAAGTCTTAAATCTTGAATTCTTCAGAGAGGAGAAAAAAGCTCTGTCCTCATTGAATGCACAGCTTAACTGGGGAATTGCTGTTAGTGCATGGAATCTTCACATGCCCAACATTCTAAAGCTTGGCATGTGCCATTCCCCTGGTAGGGCTGCACTGTACCCATTTGATATAATTACCCCATTGACAATGTGGGGCACTACAGAAAGACGTTTGCTTGCAGGATATGAAGCTAGGCATAAAACAAAATAGCATAACATGAAAAAAAAAAAAAAAAAATCATCTGGTTCCACTTCCAAGCCCCACACATAGAAACATAGAAACATAAAATTCAATGGCAGATAAGGACCGCTTGGCCCACCTAGCCTGCCCATTTTCCTACCTAATGGATAAGCTGCAGATTCTAGTTAACCAACAGTCTACTTCCTCCTACCCCCTCACTAGAATTTCTTTATATCTGTCCTATGCATTCCTGAATTCCCCCACTGTTTTTGACTCTACGACCTCCTCAGGAAGGCCGTTCCATGCATCTACAACCCTCTCTATGAAGAAATACTTCCTCACATTACCTCTGAGCCGTCCTCCCTCTATCTTCAAATTGTGCCCCTTGTTCTTGCACATCTCTTTTTCTGAAAGATACTACCCTCTTGGACTTTGTTGATTCCCTTGAGGTATTTGAAAGTTTCCATCATGTCCCTCCTCTCCCTCTTTTTCTTGAGGCTATACATCTTAAGCTTCTTTAGTCTTTCTTCATATGTCTTCTGGTGCAGACCCTGCACCATTTTGGTTAATAATAATAATAAGTTTATTTGTATAGCGCTTTTCGACCCTCCTGTCTGCACAGCCTCCACCTTGTCTATGTCTTTGAAGAGATGGGGTCTCCAGAACTGTACACAGTACTCCAGAAGTGGTCTTACCAACTGTCTGTACAGAGGGCCAACAACTTCTTGTTTTCTACTGGTGATGCCTCTCCCTATGCATCCCAGTATCCCCCCTAGCCCTCCTTACCACCTTCTCACATTGCTGGCCCACATATGGTCATCTAATATGACTACCCCAGGTCTCTTTCCATTTTTGTTGTTGTCAGTATCTCACCCCCCATTGTGTACTCTTCTCCTGGGTTTTTGTTTCCCAGGTGCATTACTTTGCACTTCTTTGCATTGAATCTAAGTTGTCATGCATTTGACCATTCCTCCAACCTTGCCAAGTCCCTTTTTATCCTGTCCACCCCACCTTGCATATCAACCCTGTTGCAGATCTTTGTGTCATCTGCAAAGAGACATACCTTCCCTTCCAGTCCTTCTGCAATGTCACTTATAAAGACATTAAAAAGGACCGGTCCCAGTACTGAACCCTCCGGTACCCCATTAGTAACCCTCCTTTCTTCACTGTGGACTCCATTTACTGTTACCCACTGTGTCCTGTTGTCCAGCCAGTGTTTTACTCAGGCTACCACCCTAGGACCCACTCCCAGTCTGGCTAATTTGTTTATTAGTCTTTTGTGTGGGACTGTGTCAAATGCCTTGCCAAAGTCTAGGTAGGCCATGTCCATAGCCCCTCCATGGTCTACTACTTTGGTCACCCAGTCAAAGAAATCAATTAAATTTGTCTGACATGATGTTCTTGCTGTGAATCCATGCTGCCTTGGGTCCTGTGCCCCACTGGCCTCTAGGTACTCAACAATTCTTTCCTTCAGAAGTGATTCCATCATTTTCCCCACTACTGAGGTCAAACTGACAGGTCTGTAGTTTCCTGCCTCTGTCTTGCTCCCACTTTTGTGAAGAGGAATCACAACCATCCTCCTCCAGTCCTCAGCTACCACACCATTCTCCCATGATTTATTAAAAAGGGTAGTCAGTGGTGTTACTAGTTCTTCCCTTATTTCTTTTAGAATTCTGGGGTGAATCCCATCAGGCCCTCACATATCAACTCTAGAGCAACTCATTATGACACTACCCTTAGCAATCCAGACAATCAATCTTTTCCTCTAGTTCATCCAAGTTCTGCCAGTTCCAGAGACATCTCATTTTAGTTATTTATTCCTTTAACATTTTTTGGTAGCTGGGAAAGGCACATTGAGTCTAGAAGTATTTCCAAGTGTGACCATGGGGGGACAAATATAAGAAATGTACAAAGCTCATAAGTTACAGACATTGTGAGCATAATGTGTAAGCAAATACATAGATTCAGCAGACACAACAGCTAATGCTTATAGGGTTACAGTCGCTGTGAGCATAATGTGTGCACAAATACATAGATTCAGCAGAGACAACAACTAGCAGTCCAACAAATTATTACAGTAATAGTGCCCAGTAGAACATGGGAGGCAAGGAATGAGTGGAGGGGAGTGGCAGAGGGACAGATGTGAAGAAGAAGAAGAAGAGAGGCGGAAGCAGAAATCAGGGAGAAAGAGATGACAGGAAAGGAAAAGACACATTGGGAATATCGGAGGGAAATATGGAAGGCCTACAAAAACAAGAGGGCTGGGTAAAAAGTTTGAGTTAGTTTTGAAGGGAAGAAAAGTAGAAAGAAAGCCAGAGGAAGTATGGCAGTTGGTTCCAGAGGAAGGGGAGATGATAAAAAGCCACTTAACCAGCACTTGAGCACACTTGGGGAAGGGAGAAGGTGCAAGAGTGCCTGGAGTGAAGCGGGTAGTCAGATGCACTGATGGGGGAGAAGAGGGAGGATAGACAAGTTGGGAGTAGGTTGAACCAATATTTGGCAATGAATGATATGTTATGTAGCTGATGGCACAGGAGGAGAGGGAGCTCAGAGAACAAAGAGTACAGAGAGCAGTGGTGGATTAGGGGAGGTAGATTTGAGGTGAACTGACAAAAGACATTGCACAGGGTGTCCAACCTGACAGCAGAGGAGGAGGAGGAGGACTACACATCTGTGTAGTCAAAAATTGAAAGACTCAATTTGGTAACTAGCTTGTGGTGTATTGGGAGGGCAAGGCAGTCCCTGTGGTGGTATAAGGCCCCTTGCTTAGGATGAAGCTTTACATGTTGTGTGTCAATGTGGTGGGAGAAATCCAGCTTGGGGTTCAACCAGACAACAAGGTATTTGAAAGCAGAGACTGTTTCTAGGTGGCCACCATCGAGGATGTGGAAAGTGGGGGGTAACTGGAGTTTAACTGGATTCTGGGAGTATCCAAAGGTTATCAAAACTGTCTTTTTGGTGTTCAGTCTGAGCTGATTTGATTTAAACCAGTGCAAAATTTCAAGGAAATCCATTTCAAGTATGGCAGCAGAGAACAACACATCCAATTCCACATCATCCACTTTCCATAATGATTCATGATTTCTTGTCATATAAATAATGAAAAAATTAAGAATAATGACTAACTATATATTGTATGTTAAAACTGCTCAATAAATGTTTTGGAAAAGCAGAGATAATAATAACTGATAACAATAATAGGTATCACTACAGGATTTTGAAACACATAAGCTCGACACCCACCAGCTCGAGACTAACATCCTGATGCTGCACTAACTCGACGGTGTAACATCCAGATGATGGTAAGCCCGACAGTGGAGTTTGCCAGGACTTGTAGTTAGCAATCATTATTTTGGGGTGTGTGGGGGGGTGAATCCCCCCACAACAGGGGGTTAGGGGGGCGTATCCCACCAATTGACAAGAAACCCGGCATTAATCCACTGTCAGGTTTACAATCATTGGGTTGGTACACCGTTGGGTTACTCCAGCTTTGGGATGTTGGTCTCGAGCCGGTGGATGTTGAGATTGTGTGGTTCGATATTCAGTAGTAAAAACCAATAATACTTACATTAAATTAAAACCATAGAAATTGACTGGTTCTGAAAAGAACACATCATATTTAACATCCTCCCTACATCACGAATCACAGTTACTTGGCATAATGAAGAAAAAAAAATGAAGTACATTAAAATACTGTAACAACATGGAAGTTGACTGGTTCTAAAAACAAAACATCCTTCTCGCCATCTTCCACCACAAATTAGGATTCATGTTTTTCTGCATATAACTAATTAATACACAGTAATAACTGTTAATAAAAAATAGTGCAAGTTATCACATTACAGTCAGAATATATTAATATGACAGCACTATTTATAATAATGTCGCAGTCACATGCCTCATCTTCTGAAGAATTTTGCTTCATTAAGTACCAATTCAAAGCAAGAATATGTATACACAACCTCATGGTCATACTGTTCTTTCTCTTCTGCTGTTTTCTCATGGTGACAGTACCAGGTGTGAGTGTGATGACATTAAAGACTTGGAC
This sequence comes from Neoceratodus forsteri, assembly GCA_016271365.2. NCBI lineage: Eukaryota > Metazoa > Chordata > Ceratodontiformes > Ceratodontidae > Neoceratodus > Neoceratodus forsteri. The sequence continues at coordinate 1,205,976,149 of CM057452.1, forward strand.
AGAGAGGATCCTGAGACAATAAAGGACATTTTTGAGCTTCTGGATACTGAATGGCAGTGTCATTCAAACCTTTTTCAGGACGAATCACTGTAGATGTGTTAGCACAGTGTACAGATTTGTAAAAAGTTGTTATTGTTCAACTTTCAAGGTCTTTACTGTTAAAATATACATTAAGAACAATTGATAAGAGCAGATGTAAACAACAATACTCACAATAAACATTTAAATAGCCAGGGAGAGATTTAACAAAGTTTTACTCAGCGGATGAATATGCCACGAGGTTGCAAATTTCGCACCATGAAGCTCTTCGTGTAATGATTGAAAATTATCTGAAATTCACCATTTGTGACTTCACCTTGCTTTGGGGTTTTTTAAGTGCAAATTGCACTTAAAAAACCCAAAGCAAGCAGAGGTTACAATGGTGAATCCCCCCCAACACCACCTCCCGATCTATCGCTGGTGTCTAGTGGTCCCCCCTGCCTAATCACCAGCCCCAGTTTAAAAAATAATATGCACACGCCACCGAGGACCCCGAGGTCGCGGTAGTCGAAACCCTCCCCACACCGAAGGCAGGCCACCCAACCCCAACCAAGGCTTGCACACGCCACCGAGGAGCGGAGGTCGCGAGGCGAATCAGAGCCCTCCCCACACCGAGGAGAAGGAGCCAGCCCGAACCCCCAACCAAGGCTCTGACGCACCGAGAGCCGGAGGTCGCGAGGGCGAATCGGAGCCCTCCCCCACACCGAAGGAGCGAGCCAGCCCCGAACCCCCAACCAAGGCTTGCACACGCCACCGAGGAGCGGAGGTCGCGAGGGCGAATCGGAGCCCTCCCCCACACCGAAGGAGCGAGCCAGCCCCGAACCCCCAACCAAGGTAACTGCCACCGCTTTGAAGAAGGACCACGCTTGTAAACTTGTTGGCGCCCTTTTCTCCTTCCAGCGTGTCCGTTCAGAATTGTCTTTGGAATCCCCCTCCTGTGGCTAAGCGCAACGGCAGGGCGGCTAATTTAAAAAAAAAAAAAAACTTACAAAACTGCAGGACGTTTGGAGCCTGGACCAGGACAGCGTTTCGGCAGGGCTGGTACCGCAGTGCCTTTCTGCCCCAGGGCAGCTATACTTAGAGCAGTTGTTTGAAGGGAAAATGTGTTTGCTGTAACTCCGTGCATGCTGAGTTCACTTTATTCCCCATTGCCTTGTTTATTCTATGTGAAGTTAGCAAACAGCCATTTCCACGCTCCCAGCATCTCCTGGCTTAATTTTACCAGCATTGGAGATTCCCAGCGTCTCCCCTTCTCCTCCTCTCGCCCTCCCCCCAGCTGTCCTCCACCCACTGATTTGATCTGCCCCCCTCCTCCCACCTCCCCAGCCCTACTTAATTCCTGTCTCCTGTTGTCCTTTCAGGCTTGCACACGCCACCGAGGAGCGGAGGTCGCGAGGGCGAATCGGAGCCCTCCCCCACACCGAAGGAGCGAGCCAGCCCCGAACCCCCAACCAAGGTAACTGCCACCGCTTTGAAGAAGGACCACGCTTGTAAACTTGTTGGCGCCCTTTTCTCCTTCCAGCGTGTCCGTTCAGAATTGTCTTTGGAATCCCCCTCCTGTGGCTAAGCGCAATGGCAGGGCGGCTAATTTAAAAAAAACTTACAAAACTGCAGGACGTTTGGAGCCTGGACCAGGACAGCATTTCGGCAGGGCTGGTACCGCAGTGCCTTTCTGCCCCAGGGCAGCTATAACCCCGCCGAACGCTACGCGTTCGGCTCCCCACCGCCCCCACCACCACCCTTGCTCGGCTCTCTAATTTATAGGGAAGTGAGGTCAGGTGTGAGGCTGAATTAACCTATCAGCCAACTTTCCCAGCAGCAGGTTATACAAACTGTACACTAGTGGCTGCTGCAGCACCTATTTCCTCTCACTGTCGTTGCTATGAACACTCCACTACTAGCTATCCTCTTACTTGCCTGGACCCCACAGCTTGCCCCACTACCCCCCCTAGAGGCACCCAACCCCTCCCACTATAACCTTTGCTCCATCCCTTCTGCATTCAAAGGTACACACAGATTCTGTACCACCACCAGCCTCTATACCAAACACACTGAACCTGTGGCCATTACTTTTCACTTGCTCAACTTAACACTCACACACCAGGCATACGCTGCACCTCTAGTGTCCCCAGACCCCGGCCCCACCACCCTCCTTTCCTCTCTACTGCCCCCCTCTCTCCCCCTAAGCTACTTTCCTGTATTACTCCCAGCCTCCCCATCCCCACCACCAACGCAAAGCGTCTCACACCCTACCAGTTACAGTGTCTCTCACCAAAACTCAGCATGCTGGCCCTCCTACGGCACACCTTCTTACTCCTCCTTGTATCTGGTAACATCCACCCCAACCCAGGTCCACCTCGCAAGTTTGCCCTCCCTAAAAACCCGGAGGGTCGGCTGCGGCTTGCTACCCTAAATATATGCAGCCTACCCAAAAAACACACACCACTCCAAGGCTGGATCGCTCAGCATGCTCCTGACATACTCGCACTCTCTGAGACCTGGCTCACTGACAAGATTCCCAGTGAAGCGGTCTCCCTCCCTAATTATGCTCTCTTCCGGGCAGATAGGCACAGCAAGAGAGGTGGGGGCTGTGCAATGTATGTCAAATCCTCTCTCAATGCCACTGAAGTCCATACACCAGCGTCTGTCCAGGTGCCCAGGTTCTCACAATAAAACTCAGCCTGGGTAACAAAACACTCCACATCATCTCGGCCTACATCCCCCCGAGAAATCAAAAACTCGCATTCGACTCTATTCTTCAAGTCATCTCCCATCTACCCAACACTAGCGAAGTCATCGTTATGGGGGATTTCAATGTAAACTGGTTATCCCTGGCCTCTTCCAGCTACAAAGATGCCGCCCGGGCCTTTGATCTCACCCAACTAGTCACCTCCCCCACCAGAAGGGACCCCAGATCCGGGACCTCCACCCTCCTGGACCTCATCTTCACCAACCGGCCAGGTAACCTCTCCATGGCTACAGTACTCCCGATGCTATCAGCGACCACTCCCCCAGTAACTTGCTGGTGGTCGTGCAAGTTGCCCTACACTCCCTAAAATCTCCTGGCACGTAGACTTAAAAGGCGGTCTAAGAACCTTAAAGCCCACCTAACCAACAGCAACTGGCTCCCATTTACACTGCCCAGTCAGTTGACTTCACCCTGGCACTTCATAACCACCTTCAACAAAGCCTGTGACTACTCGCCCCCTTTTCTAAGCAAGTTGCGAAATCCAGATCCACCCCTTGGATCCACCCCCACTACTTAGCCTGCTTCAGCAAAGAGATAACCTCTGGCACAAAGCCTTAGACTCCCAAAGCACCCTGGATAGACAACTTTACAGGGAGGCTCGTAATAAATGTACATGGGCTTTGCGGCAGGCAAAAGCCCTCTACTACCAACACACCCTAACCTCTACCTGGGGTGCTGGGAAAAAATTCTGGGACAACATAAAGGAGCTCAGTGGCAAATCTCGCTCCCCCACCCCCACGCAACTCACTATTAATGGTGAGGTCACTCAGGATCATCCCACTATCGCTGAAGCCCTTAGCTCGGCCTTCTCTGATCTCTCCCACACCTTCCCTCCTCACTCCCCCCCCAACTCGAGTTCTTCAACACCCCCTTCCGGCTGAGTCATCACCTACCACAGGCAAAATGCTATATTACCAGGGCTATCTCTAATACCGCTATAGCAATGACACCCTTGATCTTAAACTCCTGAGGCTCTCCCTTGATGCCACGCTACCCCACCTCACTAAAATTCTTAACCTCTCACTCTGCCTAGGCCAGTTCCCCTCTACCTGGAAGAGAGCCATAATCACTCCCATCCTGAAGGGCGGGGACCCCACTGACACCAGTAACTACAGACCCATCTCTATACTGCCAACCCTCTCCAAAGCCCTAGAAAGAATAGTCTCTGACCAGCTAACCCGAACACCTAACTAAGTATGCTCCTCAGCCAGGAGCAGCATGGCTCGCTCAGGTCATAGTACCATCACCGCTCTCACAGAGCTCACCTCGTTCCTACATGAGCCCTCGACCATGGCTCAATTGCCGGGGCCATATCCGTGGACCCTAACCAAGGCCTTCGACACGGTCAATCACGAGCTTCTGCTTCAGGTCCTCCCTACACTAAATGTGGTCCCCGAGACATTGACCTGGTTCAAGGATTACCTGCAGGCCGTCGCAACAAGTCAGGATATGCTCTACCCTCTCCACCCCTAAAACAGTTTCCTCTGGGGTCCCTCAGGGGTCTATCCTGGGCCCACTGCTGTTCACCCTCTTCCTAAACTCCCTCCCTAAGGCCTGCAGCGGTCAGTTGCTCCTCTATGCCGATGATGTCGGTTCTGTTAGGAAACCGCCCACCTACCGCCCTCCAGCAGACCCTTCAAGGCAATTCCGGGAACTAGAGACCTGGTTCTCTGAACACCGCCTAATTATCAACTATAAAAACTAAGTCCATGATTTTTGCCCCTCAAAGTCCTTATAGTCAGTCTGCTCTCCTCATCAACAACATAATAGGTGCCCCTCTGGAACAAGTTTCCGATTTCAAATATCTAGGTGTCACTTTAGACACCTCCCTCTCTACCAGAGGCATACCCAAATTCTCTCCTCCTCTATCAGCTCTAGGGTAGGGCCTCCTGTACCAGCTCAAGCACCTGCTTACCCCCAAGGCTATGCAGCTGCAGTCACCTCCTCCATCCTCTCCCTGGTGGACTATGGGATCACTATATACGGCTCAGCTAGAACCACCTCCCTGAATAGGATAAACATTGTCCTGACAAAGCCTGCCGCCTAGTCACTGGTTGTGAGAGGCTAACCCACACCTGTGATCTTTATGCTTTATCTGGCTGGCTAAACTTCCAACATCGATTACAGTTCCACACCTGCATCCTCATAAAAAAAATACACCTTCACCTAGCCCCGTCGGACTTTTCCCTTAATCAGTTCTGCACCTCACGGATGCACTCGAGACTCTCCGCAAAGCCCCTTTCCTTGTACCTCAATGTAGAACCTCTCTAGGGCAAAAGATCCTTCCGATACCAGCGCCTCTCTGGCTCAATCGTTACCTCACTCCTTGCACAGACCCACAGCATCTCTCAATTTAAAACAGACCTCAAAGCTCACCTCCTTGAAAGAGCCATATGTGACTGCGGCTAACTCTGCTCACCCAGATGAGCCGCCTCCCTCCCTACTCTTGACTCAGGGTCTCACAAGGCCCCACGTAACTCAAATTCCCTGCCTGGGTAACCCAAGATTGCAGCTCTTCCTTATCAGTCATTAAGTTTTGCCTGGAATACTCCTGTGATTTTGTTATGTATATTCTATCTGTTTCAAGTATGTTCTCTACTGTATCTGTCTTCCCTCCACCCTTTGTAACCGACGTGGAGCCTTTGCAAAAGAGTCTGTGACTCAAAGGTTTGTAATTCTGATTGTTTCCAATAAATACAAAATAAATAAAATATATATATATATATATATGTAATTGAAGTGGTCAAGCCACTATAGTGAGGGTTCAGCAGTCACTTCTATGTTAAACTCAAAATTGTGGGCGTAAATAACTTTGGATCTGTTCAATGGATTTGCCTGAAATTTGGTATGCATGGAGGGGTATGATAGGTCTCTTCATCTGCCAAATTGTATTTTGGTTGGACTTACGGTCTTTGCGTTTGAAAACGCTGAAAAATGCAAAATTATCCATTTTTGGAGGCAACTTTTGGGATTTTGGACGTGGCCCTGCACGGCTGTTGTGTAGTGTGCTGCTCTGTGAGATGGCTCATTTGAAAGAGTTTTGGTGGCTGAAGATGCCTCTTTTTGTTTGGTCAAAAAATATTAAGGCAGTCAAATGTTATGCCACTTTTAAGTTCCCATTATAAGTCAATGGGAAAATTTATATGTATGTTTTTCGAACAAAGAATGGGGTTCTGGCCATCTCATCCCACCTAGCGATCAAAGAATTTGCAGCCTCATGGTTCAAAAATTTTTGTCCCCAGGAATTAAAAAAATTCTTTGATCGCGAGGTCAGCCATCTTGTTTTTAATTTTCCAATCAGAAAAACACAAATATCTCAGCTCAGGAGTCACTTCTGAAGTAAAACTTGGATGGATTTTACTCAGGGCACTCAGATCTATCGAGCCATGCCTTTGGTTTGGTCCAAATTGGTCAAAAAATAGAGTTATGAACTTTTAAAATCTTAGTTCGTGGCTCGCTAACGATCTTTGATTGCGAGATTCTTTGATTGCGATCGTGAATCTCAATCAAGAGACAAGATGGCCAGATTTAAAAATTGATTTTCTCAGCCCAGGGGTGCCCAAAAAAGTTGAATGAGGATGCGTTTTGCTCAGGGGACTTCGTTCTGCCTCATCTGAATAAAAAAAATGATATTTTCAATATCCCTGGTAGTCTTGCAGCCCCCCCGATCATAATAAAATAGATTAAGATCTCTGTATCCCTGGTAGTCTAGTGCCCCCCAAGTGTATTTCATTCATATTTCTTTTTTATATCCATGGTAGTCTATTGGCCCCGATCTGTATTAAATTATTATTATTCTTCATATCCCTGGTAGTCTAGCACCCCCATCATTATAAAATAGATAAGCATCTGCAATTTCCTGGTAGTCTAGTGGCCTTCCACCCCCCACCAGCACCCCCACCCTTCCCCAGCCAGCGACTGACACAGCCCACCTCTCCCTCCATGGCCAGCCGCCGACTGTGTGTATATGAGAGCTAATGCAAAGAGGCACTCCAGAAATAATATCAGAGTGCTTCTTTGCATTAAGCGCTCATACACGAGTCAGTGGAACCTGGAAAATGAGGAAAATGGGCTGTCTTTCAATCGATGGCTAGAGAAAGAAGTGCTAAATAACTTTTTCTGACTGGGTGGGGGACACTAGACTACCAGGAATTTGCAGATGCTTATCTATTTTATTATGATGGGGGGCAATAGACTAGCAGGGATATGAAGAATAATAATAATTTAATACAGATGGGGGGCACTAGACTACCAGGGATACATATATGGTAATCTATTTTATAATGATGGGGGCGCTAGACTACCAGGGATATCAACAATAATAATAATTTAATACAGATCAGTGGGGCCACTAGACTACCAGGGATATAAAAAAGCAACATTAATAAAATACATATTGGAAAGGGGCCACTGGACTACCAGGGATATAGAGATCATAATCTATTTTATCATGATCGGGGGGGTGCTAGACTACCAGGGACATTGAAAACATAATTTTTTTTATTCAGATGGGACAGAACGAAGCCCCCTTGGCAAAACACACCCTCATTTAACTTTCTAGGGCACCCCTGGGCTAAGAAAATTTATTTTTAAATCGGTCCATCTTGTCCCTCACTCTTTGTTCATGAGCGAGCAATTTCTTTGATCACGAGCCTGCAAATTCTTTGATTGCAAGATTCTTTGATCACGATCGTACATCGTGAGTGAGGAACAAGATGGCCAGATTAAAAAATCAATTTTCTCAGCCTAGGAAGACAAATGAGGGTGGGTTTTACTCAGGGGGCTTCGCTCTGATGAACCATTTTGGTGTTTTATCATAATTCTTTTAATTTTTAAAATTAGAACAGTTTTTATTCTTTCATCATGATCCTGCAAAGTCTTTGATCACAAGCCTGCAAATTCTTTGAATGTGAGATTCTTTGATCGCCATCTTTGATCACAAGGGGGGACAAGATGGCCAGATTTTTTTTACCAATCTTTAAGATTGAATATCTTGGAAACAGTTTGGTCTTTTTTACTTGAAATTTGGGTGGTGTTTAAGGTATGTCCTGTAGATGTGAATTATGGTGTTTACATGTCAGAGAAATTTTTTTTGCGGAGATATTGTATGACACACTTTATGTGTTGCGGACAGTGTTTTGGACTGTGCTGGTGGCTTGAAATTGATAGAGTGCCTAGCCTTAGTGTCATGGATGTAGTTTTCAGCTGTTGTGTGTGTTAAATGTCAACAGGTGCAGAAGTGTGCCACTCTGATGAATGAAAATTTCAAATTTTGACATGTTATATCTTGGACACAGCTTGCTCTTTTTACTTGAAATTTGGAGGGTGTTGTCGACATGTCCTGTACATGTCAATAGCGGTGTTTATGTGTAGACAATATATTTTTTGTGGAGATATTGTGTGGTGCAGTTTACATTTTGTGGACAGCATTTTCTATTGCTCTACTAGATTAACATTTGTTTATTGGGTGGCCTTGCTGTTGTCAATGTACTTTTTAGTCATTGGGTGTGTAATGTGGCCCGACACTTAGAAGTTGGTGGGCCCCATGCTCCCACCAACTTGTGCAACTTTCTACTTTTCTATTCTTTCTTAAAAAGTAAGGAAATTCTATGCAAAAAACTTTGTTAATGCATCAGTTAGGGTTCTTCTACAGTGACAAAAGTGAGGAAATTCACCATTAGGGTTCCCACCTGTTGAACCCAACCCCAACCCCCCCACTAATAGGCATCAGGGTGTGTGTTGGGGTTATCAGCCCTAACTCTCACCCCATTCTTCTACACTGCATCACCTCAGCTTGTTTACACATGGGATGGGGTAAGAGTTAGGAGCGATGACCCCAACGCACACCCCGATGCCTATTAGTGGGGGGAGGGGTTCAATGGGTGGGATCCCTAATGGAAAATTTCCTCACTTTTGTCACTGTAGAAGAACCCTAACTGATGCATTAACAAAGTTTTTTGCATAGAATATATATATATTCACTCAGTCATCCAGCTCCTCTGTAGTGGACACTTTTCTGGGTGCTAGAAAAGGGAGGTGGGCTGCTCTGGGCTTTGGCAAGGGGGGCACTGGGGGAATGGCATTGTGGACCCCTCTGGGTCCCACAGCACCTTCCCCATCCCACACATCCCACAGAGACCCAAAGCAGCCCTCCTCCATTCTCTAGCACCCAGAAAAACATCCACTACAGAGGAGCTGACTGACTGAATGAATGAATGAGCATGTGCTTGTACAAGAAAGCACTCATTCATTCAGAATCAGAGAATTCACCAGTCAGACTACCGGCCATAGAGGTGAGTGGAGGGATGTGCTGGTCGCTCATTTGGATCAGGGACAGGGTGGGTTGGGGAAAGGTGGTGAATGGGGAGGTACTACCTGATGGGATGGTGGTGGGGGGTTCCACTATACAAAGGGATTGTTATCATTGGGCTGGAGTGGCACTGGTGGTGATCAGCAGGGTGGGGAGTTCTAGACACCAGGGTTTTTTTTATTACTGAGTCCAGAGATCTGTGAGGTGGGGGGGTTCCACTAGACACCAGGGATTTTTTATTACTGGGTTTGGAGATTGGCGAGGAGGGGGTCATTTAGATACCATGGACATTTATTATTGGGGATGGGGATCAGTGGGGTGGGGGTTCCACGAGACACAAGGGATTTCCATAATTTTTTTATAGTGCAGTTGCTGGGGTGGGGTTGGGGGCCTTTAGCCTTTGATCCATGCCTCACAAAATGGATAATTTCACAAACTGCGCTCTGTGAATTGAGTGCAATGCACAAAATATTCCACGTAGTGAATTTTTACGACTTTGCTCATCTCTATAGACAGGTTATGCAAATATCCTGCATGCTTTCTTATAGGAAAGAGAATGTAAGTAAACAGCCATAGCTATATTTTGGTTACCCAAAATTTATTCAGGATGCTGGAGGGTTTGGGTCTGGTTATCATGTGCCCTGAGGTGTATTTTTGCTTGAAACATCCAAAGGTAAAGCAGTCCTGAATGACTCTAAAAAGTTATAGTAACATTCTTTTTCATTTGTAAGAAATCAGTTCAATTGAACATTTGTTGTAAGTAGAGCTTATTGGCAAATAGTGTTAACTTTTTGACTGAAACCACAATATTCTTCATATTTCATTCACCAAGGAAATAAGTCCCTCTTACCAAATACACAAGAAATGTTATTATAAAGACCATTGATTTCTTGACATTAAACATTCAAGTTTAATTCATCAAGAAAGCTCCACTGAGCAAGCTCATTTACAGGGCGGTCCTGCCACAGGCAAAACACTAACAACAGATACATATAAAGCATAAATCAGGACAAATACAAATACAAGATGGCATACTCTGCAGAACGAGTTGCACAGAAAGATTAAATGACATGGAAAGCATAGTGCAAAAGATTGAATTAGTATCTAAAATATAAAATATATCAATCATTCCATCTTTTTATAATATTAATTCTTATACAAACACAAAGGCTATTCATAAGCTCATAAAATATGACATATACGTTAAGTATTGTAAAATTTTAGTTCAAGTTATTAGCACTGTTAGAAAGTCAGAGGGATTGTGGCACTTCTGAATTTTAGATAGTATAAAACATTTCCCTTTCATATGAAAGCTTATGATTTGTTATCAGCAAGATATGGTTACTCAGTCATAGGCAGTTTGACTACAAAGTATTAAAAGCAAGAAAAATCGGTCACTTTCTTAATCATCCCAGAGCTGGTGGAAAATAACATATTAATTAAATGATTCTGTGGGGTATCATAGGTATCTCCTAAAATATCTGGTAGCCATTTTTCCCTACGTTTCTTATAGTATGGACAAAAAATAACACATTCTACATTGACAATTTCTCCAGTTTGACATTTGGAAAGCAGCGAATGAATTCCTTCCCTGTGTTGTCTAAAATATAAGTACAGTAATTGCTATAAAAATTTCTAGTATAAATTTTGTTTAACATTGTCTGGCTTTCCTGTCAATTAAAATTGTAAAGTATAGTTTTCTACCATATCTAATTTTAGTTTTTTAAATAAAGTATTTATTTGATTTTTTTTTCAAATTCTGATTTAAAGGAATACATCTAAATTTATTTTTGATTTGTTCAACCAGGTCTGGCCTTGGGATGAAAAAGATATCATTTAAAATGTTGCCCAAATATTATGTATAAATAGTTTACTTACTAAATGTTAGGGAAAGAAACTGATGCATTCTAGTAGAATAAACAGTCTGTTCAAAACAAGCTATTAGTAATCGGCTTTTGGGTAGGGTTTGCAAAACCATGATTAATATAGCTAGTCTTTCTAAAATCTTATTTTGAATAGAATATTGGCCTAAATCCAGACATAGAATAGGAGCAGGATACAATGGTACACACAATAAAGATCTGAGTAATTTATAATGGATTACTTCAAGTATATTTGAATTACTAAATCCCCATACTTCCCCTGCATATAAAATGGGTGACTGGATATTTGAATTTATTACCATAAAAGACCCTTTATCCAAGTGTCCTCCATATTGTGGCAAAAATCTTAAAAATTCACTTACTGATTTTGTTAATTTGGTTTTTAAATATAATTTTTTGTTACACAGTTGGACAAAGTTATCTAATTTTCTTTGAAGACCTAACAGAGACGTAGAAATCAGTACAACATTGTCAACCTAAGTAATTTCCATACTGTATTTTTAAAGGAAACCATCAATTTATTTTTCCTTTTGACACTTTGACACCTAAAGTGAACTGGTGTGTCACATGAAAGGAATCAAAGGGATCTGTATTCCTAAACAGATATTTTGTTTTCCTTTTTGGGGTATCACATCATTTATCAGGTGACCAATGGATACCCTTTACAGAGATATTCACTTACAGTCCTCAACAATACTTTCATTCTGGCAATAAGTGCCTAGATTGGTTAAAACCATGTCCAACAGTATGGGTGGATCTAAAGTGATTCCTATAGATATCAGGAAATAATTTAATTTAAAATAATCCAATGTCTTCCATTCTGATTCTATTATTGCATAGATCCAATCCTTTCCTGCAGGATCAGAGATTCAACAGAGTTTCAGGATAGCCTGGTCTGAATTTTCAGCCTGTTTATAGTGTTTAGTTTTAATTAGTAGGAATTTGTTAGTCTCATACCTACTCATTTACACCCCTTTAAGCACCAACATTGCCATGTTTCTAATGTTATTTTGGTTATCTAACTTAGGTTGGTCAATGCAATCTTTCTTCCAAACATGAAGCTGAGGTGTATTTGACTCTACTGTTAAACCTACTTAATTTGCCTTTAGGTTACCATTATGAGTGGTTATTTTATCACAGTACATGATGCTGGCTTTTCTAGCACAATCAATATCTAGCAGAACATTTGATGCTATTAAATTTTAACAAGACTAGCAAATCACTGGACAATGTTTTTCTAAATAGCTTTTTATTTTGACAAATGCCCTTCAATAGTGATCAGATCTACAAGCTGTTTTACTGCAACTGGAGATATTGTTTCACCACATAGCTGAAGGCTAGATCCCGAGAATCTTGAACCTTTAGCCTTTCACAACTTAATTTACCAATTAATTTTAATTATCCATTTGATTACTCATATGTCAAACAAATGACATCTACTAGTACAGTTTTTCCACTTATACACCTCCTGCTGGCAAGTCTCCCTGGACTCCCTCTGATGCCACAGTCCAGCTCACCACTCCCAGCAAAAGAGGCAGCACAATGACTACTGAGATGCACATCACTGGCACAACTCCTCCTCCTGGTGACACTACAACAGCTTTTACATTGTCATCACCAAACTCAAAATGATCATTTGTGTGACTCACACAGAGTTATCACTTGCAGTACGTAATACTTGTCACTCCACTACATCCACCATGAAGGTAACAGTAACAGAAACTCAGTGTACACAGGTTCACAGTTCTCCCGTCTGAACTCATATAGTCAACGTAAGTTGATTTGAACTGTCAAAAGCCAGCAGCAATTTAAGTAATGTTCAGTTAATATGAAATAACTTACAAATAAAAAAAGAACAGAAAAAAGTCTCAAAAAATCTTCTTTCATTGATGGTTAAATATTATTAAGAAGGGAAATGTTATGCTTTAAATTTAATGTGTTTAATTTTTTATGTGCTTTGATGAGGGGGGATTTCTTATAATTTGAAAATCTATGGAGTCCAAGTAAAAATAACAGTTTGCATGGATTTACTGCAAAGGCTATAGGGGTGTAATCTTTGAGCTCAGCAATGAATATTAACTATAAATGCAGTTAGCAATGGGGGAGACAGTGGTCTTTCTGGGTTGCAGACTGTCATAAGACCACAATGTAGTCATCCTTAATAGTGCCATGCCAACACCACCTGCCCCAAGTAAGTTACCATAATACATATGAATTGCTAATGTCAAAGCTTCTCCCCATTTATAGTCAGCTTTACCCCATGTCACTTACTGCAGTGGGAGACAAAGGGGTTTTGTCACATTCTGGAAGCTGAACCAAATTTATGTGGCCCAAATTAAAGTCACAACAAAGCTGCCTACTTTTCTCTCCCTTACCTGATTGTCAAAGCTCTTGAGGTATCACATGAAGGATCTAGAGGCGTACCAGAGTGTCCCAATGGGCAGATGGGGAATAGATAGCCCAAAATGTGAGACACCTAAGGACCACTTTGAGAGAGAGAGAGAGACATAGCAAGAGAGAGAGAATAGAACAAACTCTGGCAAAGCCATTACAGCTGTAAATGCATTAACTAGAAAAGGGTGTTTCATGGGCTTAAACAAAAACATGAATTGCCGTTGCATACACTAACAGAATCAAAGTACGGTACATTGAGAGAGGGCAGATATAAGAATAATGCCACCATTTGTATTACAGTTACCTATATGTTTCATATTTTATTCTATGCACTGTGATAGCAATCAACTCAACAGAACCGGGCCATCATATACATGAAGGTACTGTACCTTAACTGCAAACACTGCTGAGACAGCTATATGCTGTGACAAGGTGAAAAGTAAACTCAATGTTGAGACATGTTTAGGAAGACATTTGATGTGTTTAATTGATTTTTTTGAGATTGTTATACAGTTCACACACACTCACATAATTAGTATAATATAAAAGTGCATATACCCAAATGTCAATGTAAATCTTACACATTCATTACAAGTTGTTCTCTTGAAGGAAGATCTTACTGTACAAGGCCTAAAATTGGGTGTTAGGTAAAAGTAAACTGGGGTAGGTGTGTTATTGAGGGTATTGCATAGTTTATCTTTTATTGCTGCTCCACCCCAGGCACAAACAATATGAAAATCAACACCCACTTGATATGAAGCAACAGGAATAAGTTAGTACAAGGACACAAACAAGTAGGAGACTGAGTAAGTGGGTAGACAAGCATGAGTATGGTAATTCAAATAACATTTCAAAAATTCTCACTATTAGAATAATTTTTTTTTACAAATGTGTCTGCACAGTTGACAATTTTTGTAAAAAAGTAATAACAATGGGAGTTACTCCAAATACATCCACAGGTGCCATGCATGCAGGTGGAGGGATTTGCAGCCTGGATGCACCAGTTTTCCCAGCTCCTGAGTCAGAGGATCATGGCAGAGAGGCAGAGGTACTTGGGGTTCCATTGATAGCTGTTGAAGCAGAGGGAAACAAATCTGCTGAGGCCAAAAAGGGGCTATTAGAGTCATGTGAGCCCCTTCCACCTGTAGCTTCAGGAGAACCCTCTGAAGCACTGGGAAGGGAAGAAAGGCATAAAAGAACCTCCCTATCCAGCAAAGAGACAGCACATATCACCAGAAAACACCATGCCCTGGAACAAGCAAGCAAAAATTGGATCATTGTGCATTGGATAGGGAGATGAAGAGGTTTATTCTAGCCAACCCCATAGGTTGAATAAGCTTTTGTTCACCCCTTGATTTAGCTCCCACTCCCTGACAGTGGTGTGGCTTAGACTGTCTGCCAGGAGATTGCTGATGCCTGGCACATGGACAGCAGTGAGACAGAGATCATGCTGGACTGCCCAGTACCACACCTGCATTGCCTCCCAACATAGAGGATATGAGCAAGTGCTTCTCTGTTTATTCAGGTGCTACTGTAGATAACAGAAATATTTTCAGTCAGAGCCAGGAGTGTCCCTGGACTTAGAAGAGGCTGGAAGACCTGGAGGGAATACAGCACTGCCCTCATTTCTAACACATTGATGTGTAGAGATGCTTGCAGTTAGACCATGTTCCCTGGGTCTGATGGTCTCCTAAGTGGGCTCCCCAGCCTTGACATGAAACATCCATTGTAAGGCTCATGGTAGGAGCAGGGGGTTGAAAAGAGAGTCCCGTGGAGAGATTGGACTCCTGTCATCAAAGAAGATCCTTCTTCATGTACCCAGACACTAGGACCCTGTGATCCAGGTTGCCCAGCCACCTAACCCATTGGACATGAAGATTCCATTGGGTCACCCACCTATGCAGTCTGGGTAGAGGAACTGTAGAGATTGCAGCTGCAATCAGCCCAAAAAAGATGGAGAATCAACTGGACTATGGTCCAGCTTGAGTTGGCCACTAATCTGGCCTGTTTCTACAGGGTCTCTGCTCTGTATGATGGGAGGAAGACCCTGCTCTGGACCATATCCTGCACCATCCAAAATGAGTTGTAGGTGCTGGGAGGGGAGAGGTGTGACTTGGGATATTTGTCTGTTATTCCAAGTCATTAAAAGAGGTCCAGGGTGAAGGAGAGGGACTCCCTCAGATTGCTCTGTGATGTGGCTGAAAGAAGCCAGCCATCCAGATATAGGCACAATTAGATCCCTCTGCAGCATAGGGCCACATCCACCACTGCTAGGCACTTGGTAAAAACCTGAGGTGCTGAGGATAGGTCAAAAGGGAGAGCCTTGAACTGGTAATGTTCTCCCTGAAGGCAAACTGAAGAAAGCAGTGGTGGGCCTGGAAGACAGGGATGTGCATTTAAGTACCCTGCGTGTCCAGTGCACAAAACCAATGGCCCTTGAGGAGTAAGGGTAGAAGTCCCTGGATGATGAGCATGTGGAATCTCTTGTACTCAATGTACAGGCTGAGCATGCTGAGGTTCAAGATTGGTCTTAGGTCACCCATCTTTTTGGTGCCATAGGAAGAAATGGAAGTAGTACCCTCTTCCTAGTTGTGCTGGAGGCATGGGCTCTTTGGCTGACTTTTCTAGAAGAGCCTTGATCATGTCACCTATCAGAGAGAGGTGCCTCAGAGGATAATGGGAGATCTGGGATGTTGTCTGGAGGCCTGATTAGGAACTCTATGGTGTGACCTCTTGTTATTAACTGAAGGATCCAAGAGTCTGTGGTTATGTCCTGCGACCCTGGAAGGTGGAGGGCAAATCTCCCCCCTCCACTAGTTCCCTTAGAGGATCTGGTGGAGGCAGGGGATCCACCACTAGTGAGGAGGCTGAGGGAAGGGAGCCAGCAGCACCTCTGTGGGGCTTCTGGGACTTGGAAGGGGGAATAGGGGTTCCTGATGCTGGATACCAGCATTTGGTCTAGTGTTTGTCAGGAGTCTTTTTGGTCAGGCATCTCTGTTGCTGACAAAATGGCTGTTTGCCTTTGTAACCCCCTGGGTAAATATTTTTTTTTTATTTAACCAGGAGTAGCGCACTAAGCTGAAAGCTTCTTTACATGAGCGACCTGGGAGCACCGAGAAGTTAGTGTCTTGCTCAGGGTCACACATTATGCAAGTGGAAGCTGTGGGATTCAAACCCAGGTCTGGTCTGCTGGATGTCACCAGATTTGCAGCTCAGAGCCTTAAACCACTGTGCTATACTGCCTCCCAGCATGAAGCTGCATGAAGCTGATGGACTTGCCGCAGTCCTGCAATTCAGTGATAATATCCTTGGCATCACCTCTGAATAACATGGACCCCTGAAAGAGGCATCCAGGATGGAGGCCTGGATGTCTTGTGCCAGGTCAGCAATCCTGAGCCATGAATGTTGCCTAATGCAGTCACCAGTGGTTCTGGTGTGAGCAACTGGGTATACTGTGTCATAAGTGGCTCAGAGAGCATGACAATAGGAGATTTTAGCCATGTTCACTGTCTTGGCAATCTCAGCCTTAAGCTCCTGGTCCTGGATAACTTTCAGCTTGGACTTGAGTGAGGCCAGGGATGATTTCTGGTAGGAAACCATATAAGCCACATAATTAAGGGATATGAGGGCACCAGTAGAGGAGCTGCTTAGACTCCATATCAGGAGGAGACATGCTTAAATGTTTAGGTTTAGAGGACTGGTTGTGGACAGCCATTATAACAACTGAGTCTGCATTAGGATGTCCAGTAAGATGTGTGACCCCATCTGGGGGGTGGTACATCCTGTCTACCTTTTTTGAAACAGCCAGAATGGAGGAAGGCTGTTGCCAGACAGTGGACTTCAGGTCTTCATGGGGCCCAGTCCAAGGCAGTATGGGCATAGGAGCTGTGTCAGTCATGTCTAGATGCTCTGCAAGCTTTTTCCTCTTTGGATCCTGTTCCTGGATAACCCAGCTACAGGCATTTTGTATAGTTATGAGTTCTGCTAAAGAAGGGTCCTCCAGTTTGGACTTCGAGGACTCCTTAGTCTGAGGCTGTATAGGTGTATGCATACCAGAGCTGGAGAATGAGTCAGAGTCAGAGTCCAAAGAGTGTCTGCTGGGGGTCTGAACCCATTTTAGAAGTGTGTCCTGGATTTTATCCCTGATCTGGTGTCTAGAGGAGCCTTCTCCAGAAAGGTGGGAATCCACAGGAGAGGCTGATCTAGGGGTCAGAAAGGAAGTGGGAGTACAGGTTTCCACTAATTGCCGATGGTCAAGCTCTGAGGTTAGTTGAGTCCTGGCCTCCTGAATCAGGGTCTGAAACATTTTCTGGATATCAGCCTGAGGCTGCTGTGGAGGCAGAGGCTGAGGCTGAGTTTCAGAAGGAGGTGGTGGTGGAGAAGGCTGGTATAATGGATAGCTTGGCATCTGATATTGAGGGTATCTGTGAGTCTGATAAGATTCAGGAAAGCCAGAAGAAGCATACCTTGATTAGACATAGCCTGGTGTCTGATACCCCAGTACATAACAGGGTTGATGACCAGGCATTGGATACCCCGGCAAAGGGTACATTGGGTATTGTGAGGGCAGTAAGCCTGGAACACTGCCCATAGGTCCAGCTAGAGGTAGAGTTGAAAGCCTGGCAGGAGGTGGGACTGAAGATCCAGAAGGACCAGGTGTCAGCCCTGTAGGGACATTCAAAGGGGTTGGAACTAGATCAGGCAAAGGAATGTCCGGCACTGGAAGATTTGGCACCTGGGGTCCTGAGAGAAGGCCATCCAGCATTTGAGGAACAGTCAGAGTGCCAGACATACCCTGACCCGGTGAAGGGTCACCTGGTGAAGGGTCACTTGGTGTCAGGGTGTGAGTAGAAACTGACTTAAGAACCACTATCATCTGGGGAGTTGGAGTCCAAGATGGCGAAACCTGGTTTTCCAAGAGGGCATGGGTTGAGGAGATCCTGACAGAAGGTCCCCTAGGATTAACAATAGGCTCAGCGGGTGAACCAGGAAGAGACTGACCCAGTGAAGGATGGGGAATCTCCAGATTAATGCCCACCTCTGGCTCTTGATCATCAGGCAAGCTTGGAGGGTCTTATTCGGTCAGTGGGAGTGAGGAACCCTCTAAATACTGTTGTGTGTCTGGCAGGTGGCTCAACCTGATGACAGGAGTATCCTGTAAACCTGATGGGAGAGCCTCAGCTGTGCAGTCCACAGAGGAACTGGGGAGTGACTTATCAGTAGCAGCCATGCAGATGTCAGAAGAGTTAATGTCCGACTAATCAGCCTGGGCCATGCAGACAACTTACCGGCTGTGACTGTGTACTCCTCAGTGGGGCCAGGGAGTGACTTATCAACCTGGCTGCTGGCAATAGACCCTGAAGAAGATATGGGCCTAAGGAGTAGAATAGGGTTTCCGTCATCCAAGAAGAGCCCTGACTGCACCATGAGTAAAGCAGGTAGGGAGGCCATTGTCTATCCACTGAAGCGGTAGGACACCTGGCAGTAGGGGTACTTTCTGAAGTGGAGGTCCCTCCTCTGTCAGTGGTGCCCAATGGTTGTTGCCAAGTGGATGAAGATCTATCCCAGTCTTGGTGCCTCTCCTTCTCCTTTTCCTTCTTTTTGGGTTCTGGCAATGGAGAAGATTTTTCCTGCAGATTCTCCGGCTCCTTTTCCATCAAAGCTAGGCACTTCTCCAGCAAGTGGGCTTCAAGCTTTTTTTGGTGCCTAATCCGTGTGGTCTGGTTGAAGGATTGGCAGGGTGCACAGTCCTAGACCCAGTGTTTAGGGGCCTAGGCAGATCACGCAGTGGAAATGCTCATCCACGTGCAGGATCTGGGAGCCACAGGACTTGCACTTTTTCTTTTCGACGCATCACCCAACTGTTCATGTTCCTGAATTGTACCACTAACTATATCCCATGTTATAAATTTGTTACTGTTATTTATTTGCTTCCTCTTTCTTCTGTATGTCCCTCAATATGTCTGTATTAGACCTGTTTATGTTAGATCTGTTTATACTGTATTTTACTGTGTAATTGACCTGTTGTTCTGTTCTCTTTTTATGCTCAACTGGATGTTTGTGTAAATGGGCATTTTTGCTCATATACCTGACAGTATAAAATAAAGATTGTCTGATTGATTAAAAACTGGACTGACAGAGCTGAGCCACAGAAGTTCTGTAAAAATCCAAACTGGCCATACTGGGTGCAACTTGCACAAATACTGCTGGTCCAGTCTTTCTGGCTGCATCTTCAGTCCAACTTTTACATATCTGATCCTCTCCTGGAAGTCTGTTTTTCAACCCTTCCTTGATATGGTTGAGAATGGAACTGTCAGGACCAGTCCAGATAGGTAAAAGCCAGACTGGATCTTCTGGAGTGAATGGATAAGCAATATTTGCACAAGCTGTACACAGTCAAGATTTTACAGCTCTGGTCAGGGTCTGGTGATTGGGTTTATACTCATACCCCACTGCATGTGGCTTTTTGACATACTGTACAGATGGATGCAGAGTCTAACCCATTGAAAGTTGAAGTTTCAGAAAACCATTGTGCTAAAAATTCCAAGACACTCAATTCCTGATGATCCTGCAACCCCAAGTCACACACAGTCCTCTACCAAAGTCAGGCTCAGATATTGGTACCTCTACATCCACACCATTAAGCTTTTAATGCCATCATGCCTGTTCTGCTGTCATGAACTCCCATCCATTAAGTCCCATTCTGCTTGTGGCAGCACCCCAACCCCCAAACCAGATAATTTTCCAAGGAGCAGTTCTTTACACCACATCAATTAAAGTACTGCTAAAATCCTTATTTTTAAACATTTTGTTGAGAAGTTTTTGTTCTAGTATATCCATGGTCAAGAAAAATGAATTTGTAAAAGAAACCAAAGCCCCCACTAATCAGTGCATTTAATCACAATACAGCATGTTATGAACTGATCAGATTCTATGTGTAACCTAAGTCAAACAAAAATTAGACACACACATGCCTACCTATTAGCAAGTGAAGCAAATGCGGTTACTATCATTCAGTTGTAAACACCTGTAGCCACAAATTGCATTCAGTAGAATACAAACAGTATCCCAGAACTGCCAGCCTGAGAAAATAGAATTGTTATACTATTTGAAAACCGGTATCTCTGGGACTCTTTGCTATGGAATGTCTTGCAAAGTAGCAGAATGACTGCTCTTAGGATGGTGGTGTCAAATGGCTTAATGAGGGCACAGCAGAGCTTATGTGTTATGCAGAAAGCTCCAGGAAGTGTTTAACTCATTCTACTTCCAATAGCTTTTATTATGTCTGTACTATGTCTGTACTATCCATTGGTAATCTGACACAGAATGAATGTCAGAAGATAATGAGTTAACATTCTGTGGGCTCAATTAACTTCTCAAACCAGTGGACAAATAATGCTCTACAGCTTCCTATACACACACAAGCAACATAGTAATGAGGCTTCAGTGGAGGAATCTATTTTTAACACTCTGTCATGTTGTTTGGTAGCAAAAACGACATCAGCCTTTTCTGAATGCAAAGCATCTTCTGGGCTATACCCACAGCCATAAAAAACATAAAAACAATACACCTTGACATGAAGGCACATTTACACATTGCAGGGTACTTTATAAAGCACAGAAGGCAGTAATAAAACAGTACCATATTGCTTGATGTTTACAGTAAATATTTTAATAGTGATTGGCAGACTTAAATCCCCTTGCTTTTCCTGCATAAATGTTTTCAGGACTTTTGGGAGACAGATTTGCTCTCTTGTATGGGGAGAAGCTTTGGCAACTTTGACCTAACCAGTTTTCCTCTTGACTTAGTCCCATCTTGTGTCCCATTTGTTTTCCCCAGGAGGAAGATGTCTCATGACTTTGAAAATGTGGGGAAATCTGGAAAAGGGAAAGGGACTATGATTAGTTTTCATATTTAAAACTAAATTGTGTTGTTATTACTGCTGAATCTCACCCCATGGATAAAATGCATTCTTCTCTATTTCTAGTTTATGCAGACAGCCTGTGTTGATTCTTTTATTCTAAGCAGAACAAGGCCCTATACTTGTTAGGTAGCAAAGGAACTGACCCATTTGATAATAAGTGTGTTTAATTGATTTATCAAGGCAGGGTGCTTATGAGGATAAGCCGTCATGATTGAAAATACAGCAGTAAATGTACTGGAATGACAAATGTCTTCAGTGCAGATTTTCCATGCTCAGAAATGGCTTTCTGGCTGCAGTTAATGTTTCATGCTGCAAAACTCCATTAAGCACAACACAGATAATGACATTCCTCCAATTAATTTCTTTTTATGAAATAAAATTAATTTGCAAAATGTGTGAACTGAGCAAAATGCTGATAATGTGAAAATTTATGTTTTCCTAAAATAACACAGAAATTAGCAATAACTTGGATTAAAGTTGCCCAATTTTCTTCATCCATTACCAAAGAATGACAGCATCCTCTATGCTCTTTGGATTTTGAAGTATTGCATTTCTATGTTTCCCCTTGCTGATTCATTTTGTTGGAGGGCTGTTATACATTATATAATAATAGGACCTCCAATGGGGTGTCTCCTATGAAATAAGAGACTCTGAGGATTAGGTTTGTACAAGGGGACCACAAAGTGAAGCAAAGTGGTTCTGTGTGCCCCACCAAAAAACTCATGAGAGGAGCCTTTTATACCATAAGAGGCACACTTTAGAGCCCCTATTAACTTCTTATAAATCACTTGAGTTTAGCTTGAGTGATTTATAACATGTTTATAGTCTTTTTTATTTTATTGTGCCACCCCCGTGCTAAAGTGAAGCATTCCCTCCAAATACTTCCGTATGAGAGCATACTGTACACAGGTTAAGAAGTATAGGAGCTCTAAATGCTGATTGGCTGATGTTCTAATAGTGATTTATATTAAGTGTTGAATGACTTTCTGTTGGAAATCCCTCAGAAGTATTGTGCACGTAGTGAAAGCCTATCTTTCTGCTTCTGAGCTACCAACACAAGTTTCCTTCCAATGTCCCAGTGAGCTGTTAAAATATCACTTGGAATAATTAAAATGCCATACTGTACATGGTGCTCTATACACTAAGGGCAAATGGCAGATTTGTACCATGGAAAATGGATAAATAATTGCTTACATGTGAAAAACACATTGCATGCAGTACGTGTACACCATATGCATTGCAAACTTACATATATGTACACTAGGCCACTATAAGCAGTTATGTAACAACATTAGATATCCACACAAATGGGACATAGTCACAAAATTGCAAACAGTGCTCAAGAGTCACACATGCACTAACCAGGATACGATTGTGTATACACACATAGCATGGGTCTTTCATTATACAACCCCACACCCTGCCATAAAAGTCAAAGTCAGATACATGCACAGTTGCCATTAGGACAGTCCTTTCCCAGTCATGTGATGGATCCCAGGAGAATGAACATGGGACCTGAAATAAAAATACAACTTGTTGATTCAGAGCTCAAAATATTTATTGACATTTGAAGAACAAAAGGCACCTTATTCCTCCATTGCACTGTAGAATACTGCTGCAGCAGCCTACTCAGCTTCATTCATCTGCTCCTTGAGTGGTGACATCAACCTCCTTGGGACCCTTGTACCTCAACATGGTGGATCCCAATGGGATGGAGCAGCAACACACATTCAAATCTGCCTCCTGTGTCACCACAGTGTACACTTCACCTCCATGTCACTGAAATGCACATTCCCCTCTCATGTCATTAGAGTGCACCATCTATGTCACTTTATTGCAGAGACACACAATGTCACCAGAGTGCACATCCCCCAACTTTTGTTGCTAAAGTGCACATTCCCCTATGTCACAATAGTGTAAGTCCCCTCCAGCATGTCCCTGGAGTGCACATCTTCTCCACCATGACACCAGAATGCACATACTGTACAGGACAGAACCAATGCAGTAAAGCAATTGAGGATATGGCATTATGTCCAAAATACATATAATACACTTGGTTCTGTTATGAACCAGATGGGTATAAACTTGTTCACACACTGCAGATGTTGTGTGCTTGCTCCAGCCTTCCAGGAATACACATGGTCCTGGTCACCTCAGGCCTGGCTGTGGGACGGGTATCTATTAATGCACATGCTCAGTGGTTATCCACTACAGACAGACACAAAATGGCTGCAAAGATGAAGACAGAAGTGTCAGTAATGTAACAACAGTACAGGGGAACAAGTAGAAGCCCTAAAGCCTGTTAACACAACCCATCACTGGATTGGTCACCCAACACAGGTGCCCCTCCCTATCTTCAAAAAAGTGGGAACCTGCCCAGAGCATAAGGCATAACTGGCTCTTCTGTGTCTTGAAATAGCATGACTTGCACAACTGGTATGTCCTGCCCCCTCAGTCACCATGCTGCAGTGTGGCTTAATAAAGTGTGATAGAATACATGACCATGCCTAACTACAGTATGTGGCATGTCACTTGAGGCTTGCTGTACTGTGATTTAAAAAGAAACCCACATCATGACCCTGATAACTGCAGTTGAGGAGGTGTGTTATGCATTATGCATATGGTGAACCTTGATTAATGCAATGTAGATATGTACACAGATCAGGTAGACACATGTGTCAGTTTGACTGCATAGAAGTGCATTGTGCCACTGCTGACAGGCAGACTGATGTGTCCATCACTGCTGGTCCACATTTTGTGGGTGAGGGAGAAAAGAGCAAAGAAGATGAAGTCAAGGCCATATACTGTATATTTAGATCAATGTGCTGCTAGACACCATAAGTGACACCAATGACTGAAACACCTTTCAGCCATGTCAAATTATGTTGCATGGCTTGTGTCACCTTCTGAGAGAGCAGCTGCAGCCTTCAAAAAAGGTAATCATATGTCTGTTAAGACAAGGTTGATGTATAACTAACATATTTTATGCAACAGGCTCATTTCAGGGTGTGGCAAAAGACATGACTGGTATTCAAGTCCTCCTTACCCTTATGAGGGCCTACTCTACACAAACATCACCATGACTGTGCATGAGTTGAGGGAAAATAGAGAGGCCTTTTATAAACATACTGTATTCACACAGACCATAGGTTGCACCCCCTTGGCAAAAGTGGAACCACTTGTCAGTGAGGAGACATACACAAACAGTAAGGGATACTGCAGAATGAATGTGCACAGTATGTGGTAGTCAATGCAGATGGCATCATAATCAATCTGTTATCCATGAAACAAGCACCAAGTTTAATTTTATATTTAGTAAAATGCTCATTTCCAATGGTGTTCCAATCAGTTAATCGAAAATAACAATTGTTAATTCATATTACCCACACACTTATAAACTCTTTGTAAAAAACTGTGGTAATGCACCAGTTAGGGTTCAACATAATACCACAAAAGTATGGAAATGTGGCATTAGGTTTTCCAACCCTAACTCCCCATCCCATAAGCAGTAAAAGGACAAGATTACAGAAGCAATCACAGATGGCCATCCTTGGGTAAAACAAACAACACACAACTGTTTCCAGATGGCACAAATGCAATAGCATGGATGTGCTACTTTGTGGATTTATATCTGCAGCATATACTGTACACCGCAAGACATACACACTCGCTTATTGCTACAGATAAAAATCCACATTACTAAAATCACAACACTGCTTCTTTTTTGCCATAAAAGTTTTATTAAAGATTTACATTTTTGAAGCATTAACATAATACAGAGTACAACTGATACAGTAAGAGTGTTACTTGCTATGAACAGCTATATGGTTATCACAGAAAAAAACATATTCATCTGAGCATGTAACATACAATGGTAGTATCTAAAGGCAAGAAGGCAGTACGAAAGAGTGGTTCAAGAATACTCCTTGGATACTCCTATATCATGCTTTAATGTCCTCTCTGGCTCCTACAAAATGCTTAATAGGAATACTTTGTAACTCAGGGACAGAGTGTACAAATATGCACATGTGAATAGAGGCAGGTGAAGATATTTTATTGAAGAAGGGAAAAGTTACAGCTCATTGGTTTACGTTCTCTTATTATTACTCTGCTGATACCATGCTAATCTTTCATTGGGTTGTCTCTTTGTAAGTGAAGAGGCAAGACAAGAATGATTTTCTATTTAACAATAGACTCCTCTCTGTCTCAGCAGAGTTCCCAGTCTCATATTGGGGAAATAACATAATGTTGAGGTCTCCCCTTGTGGGTTCCAGTTTTATTATTGTTACTGAAGTATTAAATATAACAACATTTGGCCTAGTAGATTGTTGTTCATGTTTAGAAGCTTACAACTGGTTGGGTAGGGGAAGGGGAACTTGGGGAGTTCTATTGTTAGCAATTAACTCAAGTGATATAAAATCTAGTGGTTTCATGGGTGGGGGGAGTCAGCTCAGAGCCTCCAAAGAGTGATATAGGTGGTGTGCCTGTGCAGGGTTTAGTAAAGTGTAGTGTAAGACTGGACTATGAGTATAGGTTTCTCAGTAGGTCGAGTCACCTAGCTGGGAGTGGGTAGATTGGGTGCTGCTTCTTCAGCTGATCAAGAAAGGGCCCCCAGACCTGGGATAGAGATCCATTTTCCTTGCTGCTGTGTGTACTACTTTTGTTACCGAGAGGTTAGAATAATAAGTGTTCTCCATTCCTGAAGGCTGAGTGGTTTTGGATCTCTCCAGTGCCAAAGTAGGACATGTTTTGCTGAGCCAAGAACATGATTGGCCCAGAGCAGTTTGGAAAAGACATTTGGCTTCCTTCTGGTGGCAGACCCAGCAAGGCAAGGATAGGATCTTTGAGTTGAGAGAGAGGTATCACCTGTTTAGACTGGGTCTAGACAGATTACCAGTATTGGTCAATGGCCAGGCAGGACCATGGTACATGGTAGAGTGAGGCCTGTGAGGAGGAGCATCTCCAACACTCACTAGTCTGAATGATTCCTGCTCTGTACTGCCATTGTGGCATGTGATAAACTTTGTGTAAGATCTTTTACTGCAGGGTTTTGGCTTGTTGCTCTCTGCTGAAGACATAGGCCTGAACCCAGACTTTACCCCATGATTCATCCGATAACTGAGTCTCCAACTTCTGAGCCCAATTTTCTCATGTGGTCCCATGTGGGGTAGTTGTGATGTTCCTATGCACATAATGCTTAATCTTCCCTGCCAAATAGTTTGGTTTAGTCAGTTTGCTTAACCGTCTGTCCAACGCTGGTAGAGGTGGCAGGGTGTGTGTTGGGGAGAACTTTACTCTCAGGAGATCTCTTTTTTATATACTCAAACTTTATTTCTTTTTTGTTTAGTTGAACACAGAAAATATGGTACAACGCACAATAACACACTACTACCTTAGCTAATTCAACGTTGGTATACCTAACTAATTATTATGGAAAAGAAAGAATATGTCATCTCTACTTCTATAGATATCAATCAACATCTGTATTGGTTCCCTTACCCAGCTGCTAGCCCAAGGTCAGCATCTGGTAGAGGGTTCTCCAATAAAATGAACAACAGGGTGAAAAGAAGCCCTGTCCCCCCTAGGGCCACAGTCTCCACTATCATCCTTTGTGGAGGTGTGGTTTGCACAGATTATAGCATGAATTGAAGGTCCTTTGCCATAACATATGGTAACCAGCTATTCCATCTATTCTGGCCTTTGTCTGTTTGATTTTTAATCATGTAATTTAAAATCTCTAGTTTGTATACCAAGTTAATCAATACAATCCAAGCAGTCAGCCCTGAAACTTTCAGATTGTAACCATCTCTTGGTGATACATTTTTTTAATTGCTATGAGCAGTATGCCCAATAGTTATTTGTATGAAGGGTCTTTCAGTTCTTGAGGGAAGAGTGTGAAAAGCAGCAGTTCCCTTGACAGAGCAAGCTGGAGAGTGAATATCTGATACAGTGCCTCCACTACTTTGAAGAAGATGGAGAGGAGAGGGCAGTCCCACATTATGTGGAAGTGAGAAGCCCACAGCTCTCCAGATTGGCACCAACAGTGTGCCATAAGAGCATTTCCTGTATGCACCTGCTGGATCAGAGTAATAAAGAAGTGAGCAAGACATTGCCATTTTAACTCCTTCCACAATATGGAAAAGGAAATTTTGTATGTGTCTGACAAAGTATTTCCCACTTATTTTGTTAAAAAGGGAAACCTATTTCTTGCTCCCATAACCTGAAGGCTCGTAGCAGGGGAGGTTTACCAAGTTCTTGAAGAGCCCTATATAGGCATGAGACAAGGTGTGAGGGGTTCTCCCCCAGCAAGAAGCCCATTAAAACCTGTATTAATGGGATTGGAAGGGTCCATCCCTGTGTTTGTCTGAGATAGCATTGTTAAATATGGCTGTGCCTGAAGGTATTGAAACACATCTCCATTAGGAACACTGCACATGTACCTTACCATTTGAAAGGGTGTAACATTTTTCCCCTGCATCGTTTCAGCTGGGAACCATAATCCTTTACAATACCAAGATTTATAGCCAGTATTCAGAGACACAGGAAAAAAGCCGGTGTGTAGATGTAAGGGAAGAAGCCACATTATCTGCTGAGATAGGTTCCCCTTAAGGATCTATTTCTTCTGTATCAGTAGTGGTATATAAATAAATGTGGAATCACATCTATGACACATGCTAAAAGTTCTGTAGTCTACAAGGGCCAGCTGTTTGTGTTGTACTGGCACTAAGCTGCTCTGCAGTTGTGCCCATTGTTGATCTGGAGAGTTTCTACTCCAATACATTATTGGTTTCAGCTGTGCTGCCTCATAATATAGTTTAAGGCCTGGAAATGCAAGACTACTGCATTTTTTTGTTCTAATTAGTGTTGACAAGGTGACTTGAGGACATCTCCCCTGCCACAGAAATGTGAAATCTGCCTACGCCAATGCGTCCATGTCAGCTGAGGGATAGGGAGAGTCACATTCAGGAACAGACAGAGTAATTTTTGGAGAATTAGCATCTTTATTGTGGCTACCTGTCTCTCTAAAGAGAGAGGGAGCACAGAATAGCTGTCTAGCTCTTATATTTGTGTTTGAAGGGGAGTATAATTTGCCTCTTATAGTTGAGAGACTGAGGGTGTGAGTCATATGCCAAGGTATTTCATCTGGGATAAATCCTATTGAAAGGGGTAACGAGTGTTAAGTGCCTGACTAGGGACATATTGTATTGTTAGGGCATCCATCTTACTTTCATTGAGCTTATAGCCTGATAAAGAGCCATATTGATGTAGAAATTACCATATAGCTGGGAGTTCAGTCTCCTGGGTAGACAGGTAGAGCATGGTGTCATCAGCATTGACGGCAATGTGATGTTCCATGCCCTCCAAGCTCACATGGCCTAGGTTGTTTGACTGTTGCCCAATGGCCTGTGCTAGGGGCTCAATGTATAGGGCAAACAAGAACAGAGACATGGGCAACCCTGTCCCATATCCCGTTGCAGTTTGAAGGATGAGGACAAATGGCCATTTGCTGTTACCTGAGCATAAGGTGCATGGTAAATGTGGGAAATTAAATCCGGGAATTTGAGTGGGAACCCAAATTGCATCAGGGTGGTCCTGAGAAATGCCCACATCACCCTGTCAGATGCCTTTTTGGCATCAAGGCTCAGGGCAAGGGGGGGGGGAGCCAGATCTTGATACCTGCTTTATAATAGAAAGGGATATTTTAATACTATGCATTGTTTGATGTGTTCTGATGAAGCCATTCTGACCAAGGTGTATTGCACATGGGAGAATACCATCCATTCTCTTTGCCAATATGGACATAAAAATCTTATAGTCCACATTGAGGACTGAGATTGGACAGTAAGAGTCATATCTTTTAGAGGGATTCCCTCCCTTAGGGATCACTGAAATAGTAGCATTATTCTAAGGGGTGCTATTAGATAATCTTTAGAGAAGAGGTGTAGTTTCCAGCATGAATTTCTTGTAAAATTCAACAGTGTAGCCATCAGAGCCTGGGCACTTTTTGATCTTAAGATGACCAGTGGCTGCCTGGAGTTCTGAGCCCATGATTGGTGACAGGACCAAATCTTGGGACTGAGTTCCAATTTGGGGAGGTTAATCAAGGAAAAGAAAGAAGTCAAAACTTCTGTGTCAGGCATTGTATCAGTAGTATAATGTTTCTTACAGTATGCCACAAAGGCTTCCGTTATGGAGCTTACTTCTTTTTGAGTCACTCCAGTAGTGGGATGCAGAATTTTTAGGATTGTGACCCTCTGACAATATAAAAACATAGAAACATAGAAGTTGATGGCAGATAAGGACCGCAAGGCCCATCCAGTCTGCCCATTTCTTTTTCTACCTCATAAATGTGCCATCGGCCTTTGCTCTGTCAGTGACCTATCTATTCATAGTCATTTGTATTGCTCCCTTATGCCTATCCCATGCCTGTTTGAAGCCCTGCACTGTATTCATAGCCACCACTTCTTGTGGTAAGCCATTCCATGCATCTACCACCCTTTCTGTGAAAAAGAATTTCCTCACATTCCCCTTAATTGGCCCCCCTCTAATCTCATGCTGTCCCTCTTGTCCTGCTATTTTCTTATATTTAAACATGTTAGACTCTTTCACCTTGTTTATGCCCTTAAGGTGTTTAAATGTCTCGATCATATCACCTCTCTCCCTCCTTTGCTCAAGGGTATACATATTGAGCTCCGTTAATCTGTCCTCATATGTCTTCTGATGCAGTCCCTGCACCATTTGGTTGCCCTTCTCTGGACTGCCTCAATTTGGTTAATGTCCTTGTGAGGTGTGGCCTCCAATACTGCGCAGTACTCAGATGGGGCCTAACCAATGTCTTGTACAGAGGGATTATTACCTCCCTCTTACGACTTGTGATACCCCTACTAATACACCCCAACACCCCCTAGCCTTACCTACTGCTTTAGAGGTCTGCTTGATGATTTTAGGTCATCAGTGATGATGATGCCCAAGTCTCTTTCTTCCTTTGTGACTGCTAGCAACTCCCTCCCAGCCTATAAGTGGTTTCAGGGTTTCTCTTCCCTATGTGCATGATTTTGCACTTCTTTGCATTAAATCCCAGTTGCCACTTTTCTGACCATTCTGCTAGTTTATCAGATCTCTTCTCATTCTGCCCACCCCATCTGGATCATCTACTCTGTTGCAGATCTTGGTGTCATCTGCAAACAGACAAGCCTTACCCTCTAGTCCATCTGCGGGTCACTAATGAAGATGTTGAATAGGACTGGCCCCAGGACTGATCCCTGAGGTACCCCTTGTGACTTGCATCTCTTCTGACTGTATACCATTTACCACCACTCTCTGTTTTCTGCCAGTCAACCAGTTTGCCACCCAGTTGACCAACTTCTGACCCACCCCAGGCCTACCTAGCTTATTTATCAATCTTCTATGTGGAACAGTGTCAAAAGCTTTGCTGAAGTCAAGGTAGGCGACATCAACTGCCCCCCTTGGTCCACCACTCTGGTTACCCAGTCAAAGAAATCTATGAGATTAGTTTGACAGGACCTTCCTTTGTAAACCCATGCTGTCTTGGATCCTGTGCCCTTGGATTCCAGGTGTTGCACTATCCTTTCCTTGGAGTGCCTCCATAATCTGCCCACTACTGAGGTAAGACTGACCGGTCTGTAGTTCCCCGCCTCCTCTGCTACCACTCTTGTGGATGGGATCACATGAGCCCTTCTCCAGTCTTCTGGGACCTCTCCTGTGCTCAGAGACTCACTAAACAATTCTGCTAATGGCTCTGCTAGTTCCTCCTTTAGCTCCTTAAGTACCCTGGGATGTATGCCATCAGGTCCCATTGCCTTATCCACCTGAGCTTAGCAAGCTCTTGTAGGACCCTTTCTTTTGTGAAGGGAGTAGTGCTCACCTCCCTCCCCTGTGTCCATGATACTGAGCTGTGGGCCTGCCCCTACCTTCTCTTCAGTAAATACTGAGCAAAAGTATCTATTTAGGATAGATCCTTTACAGGGTCCTCCTCCTCACATGCTCCTTTTCTCCATTAAGCTTAGCAATACCCCCTCTGGACTTTCTCCCTTTCACTAATGTATCTATAGAAAGTCTTGTCACCTTCTTTACTGTTCGTGCTAGTGTTTCCTCAGTTTGGGACTTTGCCTGCCTTACTGCCTTACCTGCTTCCCTTAGGGCAGTTTGGTATGCCTCCTATCTTCATCCCGCTGTGTTCCCTTATATTTTCTGAAGGCCAGCCTTTTGGCTCTGACCTTTTCTGCTACTGTATTTGAGAACCAAAGTGGTTTCCTTCTTCTTTTACACTTCCTTTTCTGTCTAACACAATGGGATGTTGCTTCAAGTATTGTATCCTTAATGCTTGCCCACTTTGCCTAGTACCTCCTCACCTGTGTTTCTTTTGCCAGGGCTAGCTTAACTCTGTTGGCCATCTTATCAAAGTCAGCTCCTCTGAAGTCCCATATTTTTGCCTTGGAATGGGATGATTTAGATGTAGTAGCCAAATTGAACCATACCATGTGATGGTCACTGGCCCCAGTTGACCTTCTACCTGGAGATCTGTGATCCTTCTTTGTTAGTCAGTACTAGATCTAGGATAGCCCTGTCTCTTGTGGGTTGCTGTACCAGTTGTTTGAGGCCCTCCCCTGCAGGAATCCACTATGTGTCTAGTTCTGGCAGATGTTCCTGCTGGTATTGACCAATCTGTATCTGGCATGTTGAAGTCTCCCATTATCAGAACCTCCCCTTTAGCTGTCATGTTTTGTATAACTTCTAACAGTAATGTGTCTATGTCCTCCCCCTGGTCTGGGGGCCTGTAGACAACCCCAGTTCTTATGGCTGTCCCATTTCCTGTTTCCAGGGTGACCCACAGTTCTTCTGGCTCCTTATGTGTATTCTGAATTTCTGTAGCTTTGATATTTTCATTAACATACAGGGCCACTCCTCCCCCCCTTTTTGCACCTCGGTCTCTTCTGAACAATACATAGCCAGGTACTGAAGTCTCCCAAGTGTGGTTACTGGTAAACCACGTCTCACTAATTGCTACTATGTCCAGTTTAGCCTCTGACATTATTGCCTGCAGGTCTGGGATCTTATTTCTCAGGCTGTGAGCATTTGTGTACATGATTTTCCATTGGCCAGATTTTGGTGTGTTGGTTGTTGGGTGAAGTTTGGCATTACCCTGTGCATCGTATGGGGAGACAAACCTTTTTCTTGCCTGGTGATGCAAATGAGCAGGCAAACACGCTGAATTCCTGTTTGACCACTGGCTGAGGGGAGGGTGTTCTTCCCATTCGGCGATGGGGTGCTGCACCTCTCCCCATTTGCTAGTTTAAATATTCTGCAAAGACATCAAACTTCTGCCCCAATGCACTGACTCCCTCTTTAGTCAGATGCAGTCCATCAAATTTAAAGAACTTTCGCTCCCAGAACTGTTGCCAGTTCCCTACAAATCTGTGTCCTTTTTCCTGGCACCAGTCCTTGAGCCACGTGTTTAGCTCACATATCTCCCCTTCTCTGACCTTCCGTCCATCTGCTCCCCTCTCCCAGACTGGCAGGATCTCAGAGAAGGAGATGCTGGATGAAATAGATAATAGTTTGTCACCCAGCCTAGTCAGGTGTTCCTTGGTCTCCACAACTGACCGGCTGGCGAGATCATTAGTCCCTATGTGTACTAGGACATCAATGTTTCCTCCTGCTTTGTGAACAATTTAGCAATGCGGTCAGTGTCTCTCCATGCTGATGTACCTGGGAGACATCTGACCATCACCCTGGCTGGAGATGGTATCAACTCCCTGAATCATGGAGTCTCCTATGATCAGAAGTTTTTTGGATTTCCTTTGTGCTTGTTTAGTTTTGTTTCCTGATTTGGGTGAGTATTGTTGTGCTAGCTCCTGTGCCGCAGTGTCCTGCTATGCAGTGTCTTCTGCCTCTTTATTTGATTTCAGAGATAGAGGCAGATACCTGTTTGTAGTGTTTATATGGTTTTTGGAGGTAATGTGTTGGAAAGCAGAGAGTGATGGGGCACCTGATTTGCTCCTCCTAACCACCTGCCAACCTCCTGGACCAACTACCCTCTGTGGTCGAGGGTTTTCTGTTGGATGCTGGGGAAATGGCGGGTGGTTCTTATAATGTATTTCCTCTTCAATATGAAATTTGAGGCATGTAATCTCTGCCCATGCTGCCCGGAGCTGAGACCTAAGATCTCCAAAGGCCCAGCATGTAGGACAGTGTCCTAAATCCTGTAAGACTGTCCTTCTGAAAATTGTTCCACAGTACCTGCAGTTAATGAAATCCATTCCAAATAAGTTGCTGGATTTGTAACCTAGTCAGAGTAATTAGAAGGAAAAAAAATGCAAGTAATGGTTTAATTGTG
Source organism: Neoceratodus forsteri (assembly GCA_016271365.2). Classification (NCBI taxonomy): domain Eukaryota; kingdom Metazoa; phylum Chordata; order Ceratodontiformes; family Ceratodontidae; genus Neoceratodus; species Neoceratodus forsteri. The sequence continues at coordinate 1,206,009,807 of CM057452.1, forward strand.
CTTTGTTTAACTTGTTATAACAAGTTAAATTACTAGTGCCCTGTAAATGAGATCACCTTGTGGAGGCCCCACTGATCCACCCCTTCCTGCTGTGCCACAGGAAATGTCACAACTGTGGTACCCTATAAAGGAGTGTAGCGTGGGGCTGTTGAGGGATGGGGTGGGTGGCTGGGCCCTTCCCCTGCCTAAAAAGAAGAACCACGGAAGAAAGAACAAGGAGGTAAGAGCAGAAACAATCAGCCAACAACAAATGCAGTAACCCTGAAAGCTTATCCTAACGTTAGATAAAACTGTAAAACCTGTAAAGCACCACCTGTAATAATTTCAGAGAAGATATACCCTGTAAGAAACACTTTGCTCCAGAGAAAAATAAAGCAGAAACAGAAGATATACCTTGCAAAGACAATTTGAATCAGAAGATTACAGCAGTAATCTGTTAGCTTTACACCTGTGGCACACCTTGTAATAATGCAGAAGAAGGTATACCAGCAACAACAATTTGAATCAGAGAAAAAATAAAGCAATGAAATGTTAGCAACAAACAGTAGCAATCCCTGTGAGTAAAAAATAAAAACACTACCACACAGTAAATCTGCTTAGCCAAACTAAGTCTTAATCCTTCTCCCTTGCTCTGGTAAGTTTCTCTACTCTGCCTTTCAAGCAGTCTTAAAAGGAAAGAGCTCAGGTGAAGCTAGGTGCCTTGGCCAGCAAACCAAGTCTTCTAACTCTTTGAGCCAGATGTCTTGTTGCTCAAGAACCTCCATCATAATACTGTACTTCTGACGTAGGTGTTGAAGCACTATCTAGGTCTGCTTCAAAGTCAAATCATTCAACTGTTTCTTTATTTTGTCTATTAGAGATGGATATGCTAGTGTGCCTAATTAATGCTGATGTAAAACGGTGAGGGTAGCTAACAGGTCTTTTCTATGTACTCATCTCTCCTTGTTCTTTTGGGTTCCATAACTAATTAAGTGTCCTCTAAGGTCCACCTTGACTGTGTCCCACAAGACCTTGGGCTCTGTCTCTGGGATATCATTCAAGGTCACTATATTCTTGACATGATTCCAGACCATTTTTATAAAATCTCTTTATTTTTTCAGGTACAGAGTCAAAGCTCCAAGGTGTCCTTTTTTGAAAAGTGCCCAGATCCAAATCAGTAATGATCAGAGCATGATCCAAAAAGGAAATTGGGCCTTTTTGACTGGAGATCACTCTGGCCACATCTTCCTGTTGTATGATATGACAGATAATATCAATAGTTTCATTAATAAATTTGTAGATGATACAAAATTAGCAGCCCAGGTAAAAACCGAGGAAGAAAGATATAAGCTCATCTATTACCTAAAAACATTGGAGAATTGTGCATTAAAAAATCAAATGTCCTTTAACATCAGTAAATGTGTCATAATGCACTTAGGTACAACTAATACCCATCATCAGTTTACTTTAAATAGTCAAGCTCTCACAACAATAGCACAACATAGTGACTAAGGCACATTAATTTCCCAAGATTTATCCTTTCACAAACAATGTAACCATGTTATAAACAAAGCCAAAAGAGTGTTGGGATGTATAAAGAGGAGTTTTAACTCAAGAGATAGGGGGGAGGTGTATTGCCACTGTATAGGGCCTATGTAAGACCTCATTTGGATTACTGTTCTCCTTTGTGAAATCCCTATCACAAGAGCTATATAAATAGGATGGAGTGTGTCCAGAGGACAGCCACTAAAATGGTTACTAATATGTACAATAAAGAATATGAGGTAAGGTTGGATGAACTTAATCTATACTCCCTGAAACAGCAGAGAATTAGAGGAGACCTTCTTCTAAAGTACAAACTGTCAAATGACAGTAAACTACTGTCACAGTTAGGGATGACATTTAGACAATGGGAATGTAACCTCAGAAGTCACCAACATCAACTGACAGTTACATACCCTAGAAACAACAAAAGGTGCTTCTTTTACACTCAAAGAATAATCCGCATATGGAACTCATTGCCCCAATCAGTAGTGGTATCTTTAAACCAAACAGATTTCAAGAGAAACTTTGACCAATATTTACTAAATAAGGGATGATATACCAGCTTGGCTGGAGATACACATCTATGGGCTCCGATCTTCTGTGTATCTCCTTTCTTAGTATGAATCTTAGTATGAATCTTTTTATTTTTGAAATGTTTCAACAAGAAGGCACACCGAGCAACAAGTTGCTCATCTCCCAGTGTGACATAGGAGGTATATGGGGTTGAGTAGTGGGTAAATTAATTTTGGGTGGGATGTAGCTCTCTCCAAGCATCCAGTCACTCCATAGAGTTAATATATTTATGGAAAAACTTATGTGTGGTGGATGACTTGGTTTGGCAGGAGGTTGTGGTATCTTTATTAGGGTCTGTGAGCAAACTACAATCTTCCCCTAAAAAAAGAAAACCCCTGACATTGTCTGCAACCGTACATAATAAGCGGTGAATAAAAGGGGTGACAGAATCGGTGGCATATAAAGATTAGACAGGGTAATTTGTACTCCATCAATCTCCCCCTGAACCAAAATTCCACATCCCTCCCTGTCTTTTACCACTTTTAATTCCTGTAATGTCAGGTGCTGGGCTACCAAAACTACCATACCTCTATGTTTCACTTGTTTATATGAAGAAGAGCAAACAGCAGAGTATCCATATTTGCCTAGTTTAGTTGACTCCTTCTGGGTGAGGAGGGGATTCTTGCTTGAATGCTGTATCTGGCGGCTGCCTATGTATCAGAGCGAACACCTTAGATCTTTTTACCAGATTATTGAATCCGATCACATTTCTAGAATACATTTTCACTTTGGGACCTATCATTCTTATGTAGTCTATATAGCTATATGAATATATCTTCTAGTCCTCAGGTGAGCCAGGTGTTTGCCACCCTCTTTAGGAAGCAGCAGAAACCCTCTGTAGCCCCGTGACAGCGGTGGGACCAGGAACCATTAATGAAATTCATTATAGTAGAGTACTTTTGGTTAAAAATATATTGCATTAGGTAACACCAAAACTGTAACTTGAACACATAACAAAAATAAACTATATACATATAAGTCAATGTCTGGGCTTTCAAGGGAGGGGCCCTAGTGTGAGGCCCTAGCTCAATCAATCAACCAAACAATCTTTATTTAGCCAGGTGAAATGCCATTGAGCAAGCTCATTTTCAATTAGGGCCTGGTAGGTACAGAATAAATAAAACAGTAGCACAATAGAACATATAGCACAAATGGGCATAGTAATACAATACATAGCAATAAAAACAAGGTACAAAGATAATCAATGCAGCCCGGTCGTAAGGGGAAGCCGCATCCCAGTAGACAGTACAGCTGAGAGGTGGAAACAAGTAAGCACCAATGTGCTGAACCAGTGTTTTTAGACACTGAGAGCCCTAGCAGAGCAGAGTTAATGCTAGTGACAGTGCCAGCTGGGGGCTCAGCAGCAAGTGGAGAGCAAGAATGAATCCAGAAACATGGCTTAAGGTAATTCTAATGCGAGGATAGAAAGTGTAGAGGGTTGACTGTAAGAATAGCAATGTATGGCTACAGTTTAGCAACAGGAAGGGCATTGACAAGGCTCCAAGAAGTATCTCGAATAGAGTGACTTGAATTCCACAAAACCAATAGGATGCACCAATTTTATGGCTTTCTGGATGGTGTTCCACAGCTGGGGCAGCACATAGCTGAAGGAGGCTCTGCCAAAATGGGAAAAGATTTTAGTCACAGCTAGTGAGATGTATGAATGGCTTCTCAAGGCATAGTTTCATAAGGTGCAGGAGGGCAGACAGTCAGAAATGTAGGAGGGTAGAATCTTGGATATAGATCTATAGGTCCATAGTATAACGTTCCTTTGCCTCCTGAACGTAAGTGAGGTCCATCCGATCATGGAATAGAGTACACAGTGATGGGTATTATATGCCACACCTGAGATGAAGCATAAACCCTATGATAAAGGGTGTCAAGTTTAGATAGGGTGGTTTTTGGGACTTGGCCATAAAGGAAGTCTGCATAGTCCAAGATAGCTAGGAATATGGTTTGTACTAAGCTTTTTCTGGCCTCTTGGGTAAGCAGATGCTTGATTCTAAAAAAAATCCAAGCCTCTAAGTTTTTTTGAGAACTCGTCTATAGCAAAAGAAAGTCTGTTGTCAATCCACATACCTAGGTACTTGAACTTGGTCACATAGTCAAGTGACTCGTCAAGCAGGGTGGTGATAGTGCGAATATTGTCAGGCTTAAGGGAGTTTATGGACTTGGTAATTGGGGATAACAGCATAGCCTTGGTCTTTCTGGCATTCAGTAGGAGCTTTTGACTCAGTAGGTTTTGTTGCAGCATAAGGAAATCTGCTTGCAAGTCCGAGCAGGCACTTTCGGGAGTAGGCCAAGCAGTGTAAAGGGCTGTGACATCTGCAAGGAGATGTACACTGGAAAGTTTGATTCCATGGTAGATGTTGATATAAAGTGAGAAAAGTAAGGGCCCCAAGATGGAGCCTTGAGGTACACCTCTGCTAATCTGTTTTAGAGTGGAGAGATCTCCTACTGATTTTACTTGCTGCATCCGCTCTGCCAGGTAGCATGAGGACCATTTTAGGGAAGGTGCATCGGTGGGGGGTGATGGGACTATACCCAAACCGAGGGAGGAAAAAATTGGGGTTCCAAGAATCACAACCTCCTAGGAGCTTACTTGCTCCAGGGAAAAGAAAGAAGGGGGGCTTGGTCAGGAATAGGGATGGTATAAAGAAGAGAAGAACAGAGACTGAAGTCTCTCCATGGCCAGGTCCAGTCCCAGATCAGCAGTCCCTGATATGATGCTGAGATAAAAAGAAATATATTTCTTACCTTGAATTATGAGAAGGTGGTGGGTAGGTAGTCTATATTCTTAGTTTAGGATGATCTGGATATGCTAAATTCAGCAATGAAACTCCCTTTGCAATAAAAGAACATGTTTATGGCTAACAGCCTACATCCTCCCCAGTTCAATGCAGTAAGAGTTTAAACAGCAAGAAACACGCAGAGCATATATAAAATAAATGGTCTGTTTTAAGGTAGCTGAAGCATAATAGGGTTATATAGGGGTAGGGCCCTGGCTATGGGCAGGCACAGGGTGACTTAACATGCTGACCAATAAGGTTTAAACTATTCAATTAAAGCATAATCAAAAGACAAACATCAAACTGTACCGTATTTTTCCCCATGTCTATTCTCTTATAATGCTAATCAACATATTGTCTCCCTTTTTTTTCACTCTTAAGGGGGGAAGGGTTTAAGCAGCATGAAATGCCCAAGGCGCTTATACAACAAATTCAATTTTGCAGAGTAGCTGAGGCTCAATAGAAATGCGTGGGGGCAGGGCCCCCGTTGGGAGTTCATACCAGATAACTAAACCATCCTGACTATTTTGGTCTAAGTTATCCAAAAGTGGCTCAGCCAGAGTGCAAGGAGCAGATGGCACTGTAACCTAGCTCCCTGTCCATTCCCTTATATGGATAATCAACCGTCATCCATTTTATTTTTATTACTAGGCTTTAAAAAGAAAAAGAGAAAAATGAAGAAAGATACACGCATAGCTCGCATCAGCCCTATTGTATTCATTGTCCAATTTTTATATATTTGCGGATCTAGTTTCAGAAGCTATGAAGCATGATGGAAGGAGGAATAGACCAACATGAGGTATCTAAGTGTGAGCCAGGATTAACAGACAAACAAAGGACCTACTATATGTTCTAACTTATAAATCCTTCTGGTTTAAAAATTATATCCTTCTGGGGCATGGTAAAGTATTAGCTCAAGTCCCCTTCCCCCCCGGGGAATGGAGTCTCTGTCTGAGGGAAAGAGACATCAAGAAACAGGAGAGAGACTGCGAGGAACCTCCCCATTTACCTACTGTCCTATCTTCACCATCTCCTTGCACAGCAGTTCTGAATGTGAAATCACCACCACTTCATTATGCTAACACAACATAAGATTTCATGTAGCACATGGCTGTGCATCGAGATAGGCAGGAAACTTTCACTTCAAATGCACTCATGGGATGCCAAACAAATAACTAGTGTGCAGCCTTCATGCCAGGAAAAGATCTCTCTTGCCACCTCACTGTCCAGTGTCATTCACAAAGAGATATTTAAACACTAAAAAAGCTCCTGCAGCTTAGTAATAAAATAGAAAAAAAAAGTGGGGGTAAGGGATAACCATTTTGTCAATCCCCGCTCCTCTCATCCTGTGAGTATCCTCTCTCATTAGCCTCCCCCACATACCTCTGTATGCCAATCCTGTGCATTTTAAAATTAACTGGGAAAAAGCTCCCCAGCCAGTGAGAAGAAGAAAAAAGGTGAATGGAAATTAAGTCAGTAATACATATACTATTTGCAGTTCAGGCTTTCAAGTGTCCCAAGCAGAGTTTTGGTCAGCCTGTCCATTTTTATCCAGAGCTTGTAATCCAGCTATTTTTGCTTGTTTTGTTTTAGCCACAGGCTGCATTTTGCTAGCACCAAATGTACTCCACCACTCTGCCATTAGTCAGGACCTGAGAGAGTTTCTGTTGCAATGCTCTGTGACAGTGCCTTCCTTTGCTTAGATCTTGTTTGACTTCCTCTGCAGTATCATAGACCTCCTGACCCTCCAAGAGGAAAACCACTAAGTGAGCCAGGTAGAGGGTCTGGAAGTGAAGTTGATTTCTCTGAGGTGCCTGCACCAAGGGAATATAGGCACTCCCTTTTTGCATTGTGTGTAGGGGATAGTCATTATCAAAGAAGATACGATGTGATTCAAGCTTTACCTCCTTCTGTCACCACACCTGAGATAGCATGTCTTGTTTATCTTTATATTTTAAGAAGCAGATTATTATTGATCTGGGGTGAGCATCAGGAGCTGTTGGTTGCTGACCCATAGCAAGGTGGACTTCTCTCTATTTCTGGGGTCCCTTGTGGGTCAAGATGAAGGGCCTGTTGAAAGATGGATATCAGAAAGGTCTCCATGTCCTGCCTTCAGTGAGCTCTGGTACCCAGTAAATTCTGATATTTTTTCTGCAGGACCGGCTTTAAGCATCTTCCTGGTGGTCATGGATAATTTCTTGGCCAGTTTGCAGTTGTTGCACGATCTCCTCTAGCTGATCCACTTGACAATCTGTGAGAGCCAACTGCTGGTTAATATCGTCAGCTCTTTTGGTCAATACTGTTATTTTCATTAAAATATGTACATGTTTTTCTGAAACATCTGCACAGAAGACACAAAGCTCTCTCTGAATAATATCCAGCTTTTGGCCCCTCTTCTGTCTCTTAGTCAGAGAGATCCTGTCTTGTACCAGCAATGCAACTGAGCCCAAGGCACATGAGGCCTCTGAGTTATCAGGTTCTGTATTCCATCTGTTACCATCCATTCATTCTCCCATCTTCTTTTTCTGGTCTGAACTCCTAATTAACTTGATAGGATATTCCCTGAGCAAGTAAGTATAACATTATTGATACAATGTCATTTGCAGTGAGATTCTCAGGATTAGCCAATACAGAGCTCAGTAACTAGGCTGCCATTAATTAGAAGATGTTACTGGAAGTCCTTCAGATCTCTTAATTGCAAATACTGCCAAAAATGTATGTGGGGTAGCTGATATTTTATTTGCAGATATGCAAACGGGTGGACAGCTGCATCTCCAAGGTGATAGACCTCTCCTAAAAATTGAATTCTCCTCTCCTGCCAGCTTCTCTATTAAAAAGGTTCCCCCTATCTTAATTAGGGAGTTATTCCAAAGAGGTACTTGCTGAAATGTTTGAGACTGCCACCTCAGTTGCTCTCTATACTTTTTCCATGCAGTTTGCATGTGCTTACTGCAAGGAGACATTGTTTTTTTATGGCCCCATATAGAAAATAGAAGGGATGGTGGGGTTGGGAAGTCTCCCTGGGTTTGCTCTAGTGTAACACATCTAGGAAGGGGGATGCCAAACTAGACTTGTAACAAGTAACAGCCTGCCTAAGTGTTACATAGTCATGCATCTGGTGCAGACTGGGGAGGACAAAACCACCCAGACATCAGTGAAGCTGGAGGGTTGCCAATTTGATCTTCAGGGACTTCCAGGCCCAAATGAAGGTAGACTGTTTGGTAACAATTGCCTTGTAGAATGCCACTGGAATATGCAAGGGCAGGTTAGAAAGTATATGGTACAGCTTTGGGAGAGTAATCATCTTTAGTGCTTTAACAGGTTGCCACTTGAAGAGGATCAGGGAGGCCCACATCTGGATATCAGAGTCTGACAAATCTAACATAATTCGGGTGTTAGCTACAATGGTGCCCTTGCTGGTAGGGGAAGCTGAACTCCCAGAAATGTGATTCCTTCTGATGCCCACTGACAGGGGTACCCAGCAAAATGTTGTTGAGTACATTGGGGATTGATGGCAATGATTTGTGATTTGGTTCCATTCAGCTTGTGCCAAGATAAGGAGGAACATTGCTGAATTATGCAATATAGGATCTGTAATGAATCAGGTATGTCTAACAGAAAGAGAATTATGCCATCTGGAAAAAAGGGCCAGTTTGTGAGAGATACAGTACCCGTTAATGAAATCCCACTGAAAAGAAGGGATACCAAAATCTTAATAGCAAGGGCTCTACTGCCAGGAGAAACAAAAATGGGGATGGGGCAGCCCTATCTTGTGTTGTGTTCCAAGTGGAAGAGCAAGGAAACAAATAATTCATGAGAACTGAGGCTTTTGGATTAGTGTGAAGGAGCTTAATCAGGGAAATGAAGTTCAAGTGGAAGCTAAATCTTGTAATAGCATCCCAAAGGTAGGTCACTCCACTCTGTTGAATGCTTTTTCAGCATCTAGGGACAGGATGGCAATGGATATGGTAAACGTATGGGCCTCCCAAAGCAGGTCCAAAATAAACCTGGTGTTGTCTGCTCCCAGGTGCCCTGGGACAAATCCCACCTGGTCTGGATGGATGAACTCCTCCCATGACATCTTGCATCCTCCATGCCACCACTTTAGCAAAGATGTTTGGGTCCACATTTATAAGAACACTGCATGTTATCCTTACCCTTCTTGGGAGGAAGGGTTCTGTGTTCCCAAGCCTCATTGTATACTGCCGCCAATTGAACTGCCAGGGTGTCGTCAAACATTTTATAAAAATCTGTGTGGAACTCATTCAACCAAGGAGACTTGACCAGAGGCATGGCAAGAATCACTACCCAGACCTAGTGGGGGTAAATAGGCTGTGTCAATTTGGTATTTGGTGCACTGGAGGCTGGGGTGAATGTTATGTCTTGGTAGAAGTAATCAAAATCCATTTGGAATGGAGCAACATCTGAGCTATAAAGGTAATTACAGTAGTCAAACAACTTGTGATTGATGAGCTTTGTGGAGGTTACCATGGCACCATTCCTAGTCTGGATTTTGGTAGTATATCATTTTACTTTCCTGGCTTTAAGTCTATGTGCCAGAAGTTTGTTTGGCTGCTCTCTGGCTTTCCAATATTTCTATCTTAGGTCAAACAAGTCATATTAAATTTTGTGGTGAAGGTATTCTTCAAGGGCTGCCAGGAGTGCTGTAATCTGTGTTTTAAGAATTGGGCACAGCTGAGGTTGTGAATGGTATTGCTACTCTAATCATCTGAGCTGTTTCTCTTTGAGGCAGATGTTCACAACAATGTTTCTGTGTGCAGAAACACAAGCCCCTGCAGCCAACAATACAAGTCTATGATACCCATATTACATGAGTTATTTTGTCTGCAGAAGCACATGCCCCTATGAGGCCAGTGCTGGTGTTGCCTCAGATACTCATACACACCATAAGACATGCAAACACTTGACAGGCCTGCACTTGTGCTCTTCTGCAGCCACAGGTGCAAAACATACACACTGTCCTCCGACTGTAGAAGTGCAAGTGCCACAAAGTCCATGATACAAAAATTGCAGTTAGGCAGCTGGAAGTACTGTTGTGATGTGGGTACCATGGTTTCAGCACTTTCTAGAAATTGTTTAAGTGGGTAGAAGTTTTCCAGTTATACAGCTGCATATAGAAAACAAATATGTCATACAGTGTGCATGAGTACCTCTAGCTATAGAGCAATAAGCCCCATGGGGGTATACTGTCTGCAGAAGTGCATGCCCCCATGGGAACTATTCTTCTGTGGCCATATATACGCATGCACACTGTATGACTTCTGCACACAGGTGTGGCTGCATAAGAGCATGTCCCTGGTGGCCAGTGTTTATATAGCCACAGATTTAAATCCAAGGATGTAGCACATTAGTACTACTGCATTTGTGTCACCTGGAAATAGTTGTATGTTAGAGAAAGGGAAAGGGAACATTGTTTAACCAGGAGTATCACACTAAGCCAAAGCTTGTTTCCAGATGTGACCTGGGAGCACAAGGAGGGTAAGTGACTTGCTTAGGATCACACAGTATGCACCTAGCCAGTTGTGGGATTCAAACCCATGTCTCCAGATCTGCAGCTCAGAGCCTTAACCCACTGTGCTATACTGCCTCCTAATGCACACAGATGTGGCTGTATATTGTTTGTCTTACCTGATAATGGCTGTCTGTGGTTGATTGTGTGGTCTTGTCCTTTAGCTGCTTGGGGTGGTTGGGGAGTTAGGTATGGAAACCCTAATGCAGTGTTTGCCTACTTTTATGGCATTAGGCAGAATCCAACTGGTGCATTAAAGTCAGTTTTTTGCAAAGAATTTCCTTTCTTTTTGATGTGGTGGAATTGTATTCTCTTTCACACAGAGGATGGTGTGAATTATTAGCTGCTGATTTTGTGTTGTAGTGGGATTCACCTAGCCTGTCTGAGATAATAGAAGAGGGGTACTTATCACTTCCTGATGGGACAATTGCTATTCAGTGTACACTTTGCAAATGCTTCTCCTTGGATCAGATGAAGGATTTCATACTGTTTAAATGTAAACAATGTGAGGAAATACAAGAACTAAGACACAAGATAGTCATACTAGAACATGAGCTTAATCTTAGAAAAATAAATAATACTTTTACTGAAATGAGATCCTCCATGTCTCCCAACTCTAATCCAAAGGCTGCAAAGTCTCCACAACTTGGTCCTGGAGATAAGGAGCCCAGTACTTTATCATCCAAGAAAACACCCAGGGATGATTCTCCTACTGCCAATTCTGATTGGTGTGAGGTTAACTACAAAAAGAGAGCTAAAATAGGGTGCAGGTCATTGGGGAATCAAATACCCCTGGCTAACAGCTTCCATTCCCTAACTGAGGAACCGTGTCCTGATTCCAATGCTTTATCAACACACTATACTACTGATCAACCATCTGAACAGCAAGGAAATTCTTTTAAGCAAATGATTCTTATGGGTGATTCTATTATCAGGTATACTGATAGTTAGGTATGTAGAGCAGACAAGCAAAACAGGATGCATATCTGTTTTCCTGCTCTTGGAATTAAGGATTTAACAAAAAAGACAGACAATATACTTAAAATACTGGGGATAATCCTTTTATTATTATTCATACTGGTACAAATGATATCAGCAGGAAATCAGCAACTTGTGTAAAAGGAGATTTCATGGAATTAGGAGACAAAATGAAAACTAAGGGTTGTAAAGTATTTTTTTCAGAGATATTTCCTGTACCCTAAGCATCTTACCAAAGGCAACAGGCCATTAAACATTTGAATGCATGGTTAAGGAACTGAACCAATGAAATGTTTTTTGGGTTCTACAGACTGTGGGGCACCTTCTGCAATAAACCAGACTTATAGCCCAGAGATGGTTGGCACTTAAACATTAAAGAAAATAAGATACTCAGCTTCATGTCTGAAAATTTTATCAGCAGAGCTTTAAACTACATGTGAAGGGGTAACTGGGGAAAGCACTGACCTTATTTCTAGGCATACCAAATGTAGGGTCAAGAGTACAGTGAATTCCTTAAATATTTTGATGATCAACACCAGAAGTTTAAATGCTGACAAAAACGTAGAGCTCAAGTCCCTGGCAACCTCATTAAATCTTGACATAATCGGTGTTACTGTAACATGGTGGGGAGATTCCAGTACATGGAGCAAACATCTAAATGGGTTTCTGATATTTAGTAAAGAAAGGAATGGAAAAAGAGGTGGGGGAGTGGCATGTAATTTGGGAATGATATTGAATATGACCAAATATTCCCACCTGGGAAGCATAACTTGCCTGACTCTATCTGGGTTGCCATTTCAGGAACTTAGGGAAAAAAAAACTTACATTAGGATTTTTTAATTGGTGACCTGATGCAATTACTGAAGCCACTGATGTGCTGATAAAAAAAAAATCATGTTTCTCAGATAGCAGGGGTGTTATTATAATGGCTGGTTTACAGTAAATATGCCAAATATGGATTGGTAGGAAATAACTGCCACGTCATCCCTAGGTTCTAAGTTTATTCAGCTTTCAGTTACTCATGATCTTAGTCAAATTGTCAAGGAGCCAATAAGAGGAGATAACATACTTGATGTGATTCTAAAAAACATCAAGGATGACATTTATAATATTGGTGTTGGTACCCCACTACGAAACAGTGATAATTTACTGTACATTACACTTTTGTGAGGACAACAAGGAGGACAAAAGGCACACATTTATTAGAAATTTTAATAAAGCAAATTATGATGCCATTAGATATGAACTGAACAATATAAACTGGGACAATGTATTTCAGTCATTAAATATTGAAGAGCCTTGGTCTACCTTCATTGTTGAAATCAATAAGTTATAAATGTGTACGTAGAAAGAAGGGCTAAAATAATAAGGGTAAACACCCCCCTTGGTTTGTAAACAGATCAGGAGACTGTGAAATAGGATGAAGAGGTTATTTTCATTAATGAAGAAAAGAAACAGAAAAGACTATTACAAATTATAAAGCAGCATTAAGGGCTACAAAACTGGTTATTAGAGAGTGTAGGAAAAAGACAGAATTTAGTTTGGGACACTCTAAAGATAATCTTAAGTCCTTTTATTCTTAAATAAATTCAACTAAACAAAGCTCTAGAATAGTAGGATCTTTGGTAATTGACAACATTACTTATACTGAGCCAAAATATATGACAAACCTCTTCAATAAATACTATTGTTTGATATTTAACAAATACAATGCCCATTTATAAAGCACACAGGATTATCTATCATTTAATCCATCTCAGGCAGTAATAGAAACTGATATGTTTTTCAATAAACTATCTTCTGTTGATCCAAATAAATCTGCAGGCCCTGATAAGTTACATCCCAGGCTTCTTAAAGAGTTAAGTAAGGAATTGGCACCAATCATAACTACTATATTTAGTAAATTTGTATCTGAATGTAGAGTACCTTTGGACTGGTGTAGAGCATTGATAATTCTACTATTTAAAAAAGGCAGCAAAGTTATCCCTGGTAACTACAGACCAATTAATCTGACTTCCATTGTTAGTAAAATAATGGAAAGTATTATCAAGGACAGAATATCAGAAGACATGGATAGAAATTTAGTAAGTTACTGATGTTTTTCATGAATATTGTGTTTTATTTGAGTGCACTTTGTGTATTTGACAGTTTACTCTCTGACACCCTGTGCCTGCTCAGGGAAATAATAACTTATATTTTTCATTCTCATTTGCTTGTAAATCTGAAGAAAGTTAACAATCCTGATTTCAGAGGTTGCAGAGTGTCCTACAGCAAAGTAAAATATTAAGGTGCAAATCTTTTATTGTAGTAACCAAGTGTTGCAGGTTTTTGCACTGTTTTCAAGTTTATTTATAGTTTAAATAGCTGACTATACAGACATAAGATGGAATTAATTTCAGGAACTGGTGTAATAATGTATTGTTATAGTCTATTCACATCTCAAATTACTTGCATTGTATTAAGCAAAGTAAGGAAACCAAATTAAGGTCCATAGAAAAAAGGGGTTAGCATGCTGGTAACCCTGAGAGCTGAGACACAAATTCACAAAGTGTCTGTTCTCATGGAAGAATAATAAGATTAAAATTAGCACAAAGCCTAGTTTAAGCAGCAATGAGTATAGTGTGCAAAACAAAAGTATGACTTGTCTTCTTATTTTGTTACTAGCAGGTGACATTGAGATTAATCGAGGACCCAAAGTGAATAAGGAAGTTAAAGTATGTCACACAAATGCTCAAATTATACTACTAAAACTTGCCAAACTAAGAATTTGGTGTATGCAAAATAAACCAAGTTTACTTGGAATCTCAGAAATTTGGCTGGATGACAAAATAACTGACACCGAAATAAAAATACAGGATTATGACCATGTATGTAACAAGTAGAACTGAAGGTGGAGGTGTATTATTGTATGTAAGAGAGGAATTAGGACCTTATAACCAGAAAATCCTATTTAAGGTAAATGGTATAGAAGGAATATTACTAGAGCTAAAGAAACTAGATTTAATGGTAGGGGTAATTTACTCCCCCACCACACACACACACACACACACACACACACACACACACACACACACACACACATAAATGCACAACATTCTGATGATCTGGCAGCTCTACTAGGAAACCATGTAAAAATTGAAAGTATAATTTGTATGGGTGACTTTAACATACATTGGGGTAAATCTAGAGGTAGAAGGTTAAAAGAAGCCCTGGACCCTCTAAATGTTAAACAAGTAATACAAGAACCCACGAGAATCTGTCATTTGGGAAACACTAGAACCATAATAGATTTGTTCTTTGTCAAATAACCTATTGGAAATTAAATGGCATGTTGGTGCACCGTTGTTGGGGGGGACCACTGTGACACTGAATCTAAAATTAATTTAAAACTTAATCATAGACCAATGAATACTTCCTTATTGACTTCCAGATCTTATAAGAAATGTAATAAATTAGCTTTTCTAAATGGCCTGCAAAAGGTCAAATGGTATCGTTTAGGTTTTAATACCATATCTGGAGGACACTGTAAAAGTTTTCCTAAGCGAGTTTTTTATTGATATGTGTTATACAGGCACTTAAATTACAATTAAAAAGAAAATCAAACAGTTTCCCTGCATAAACAGGAGGAAACTAAAACATATTAGATTATGAAATAGATTATGGAAAGTGGCTAGGAAATATAACTGGGATAGTGATTGGAACAAGTACAAAATATATAGGAACAATTGTCAAAATCTAATTAAGGAAGAGAAAGAAAGATATTATAAAAATAAATTTGAGCCACTAATTCCCAGGATTTTTGAAAAACTATCAGACAGTTCAAGTCACCTGTTACTGCTATGCTTCCTGCTTCTATGAGGACTAACGGAATAGCAATATCTGATCCAAAATTAATGGCAGAGGCCGTAAACAATTTCTTTACAAATCCACCCTCACTGAATGAAGATAACCGAATATACCCTGACAGCACAGATGTGTAAAGTATAGTGAGAGAAACACAGGGAGGGTAGGAGTACCATATTTAGGTTCAGGGTTCTGGAATTAAAGGATATATGGAAACAACTAAAATCTTTAAATGTATCTAAATCAGGAGGATTAGATGGCCTTCAGGCCAGGCTGCAGAGGGATAGAGCTGATGTATTAACTCTGCCTTTAATGAAACTTTAATCAGAGTTTGTGTTGTGGTCTCTTCTCTGAACTTTGGAAGAGTGCAAACATTGTTTTGGTGTTTAAGGGAGAGGACCCATTACAGGCAGACAATAATAGACCTATAGCCTTGCTCTCTATTGTTTCAAATATATTTGAAAAATAAATTTACAAATAGGTTTACACCTATTTGTCTAGCAATCATCTTCTTGCACCCCAGCAGTCTGAGTTTAGGCCTCTGCACTCCACACATTGAGTTTTGTTAGATTAGATATAGAGTATGTGCTCAGTGATTAACAGCTCAGGGTGAGCTGTCAATCAGTGAGCATGTACTGTATACAGTATGTGATCAGTGACAGTTCAATCAGTGGCCAGCTGTGGTGGTGAGAGGAAAACAAAGCTGTGGTGGTGAGAGGCAGGCTGTGCCAGCCACCAGCTCAGATTTGGGATGTGGGATTGGGGTGGTGGGACACAACCTGCTGGGGTGGAGGGCCCACTGGACCACCATGGAATAACTTTACATACTGGGGATTGAGGATAGGGAAGGGGGTTCACTAGACCACCAGGGAAAATATTTATATAATTACTGTATGAGGGATTGGGATGTGGGGTAAACTGGACACGTCAGGCAGATGATCTGTTTAGGGAAGGGACTGCTAGCCACCAGGGAAGTACTTTTTTATGGGGTGAGTTATTGGGCGGGGAGAGGGACTGCTAACCACCAGGAATTTGTTTTTTTTCTCTTTTACTCCCCTTGCCCCCAGGGCTACGGCATACACATGCAAGTACGTGCGTGGAGGCGCACACTTACACCAGGATCTGGTGGCCCCTCCACCTCTCCCTGGACTTATGTCACTGCTCCTAACCACCTACGCTACCCATCGGACCTCCACCCAGTGGGATTGTGATTGCAGCAGAGTGGGCATCATCCCCATGGAAGAGATAGCCAAGGCTCAATCCCGTTCCGACCCTCCCCCCTCGAGCTGGCACTCCAGCAGCCCGAGGTTATTCCCGAACCTGGGTTGCCTGGTTGGCATGAGGTAAGGCGCCAGTGACTCATCCCTCTGCACCACCAGGCTGGCATCACCAGGAAATGTTATTGCTTTTCAAGTAGGGCTTCAAGGGGCATTGGACACCAGGGAATTAATAATAGGTTTGATATATGTGGTGATGAGTGACTGGCGGGGGTGGCACAAGACACCAGGGAAATATTAATGTTAGGGTGCCAGTGAATTTCCACAAAAAATCAGACATTTGATTTTTGAAGTGATGATGAATTTCTGCTGGTGGATTTTTTTCCACACACCTCTAGTTTTCACTGCTATGCAGATGATACTCAGCTGTACCTGTCCTTTTCATTGGATGGATGGGAGGCATTCACTGTGCTGAAGAGGTGACTACAAGAAATTTCCAACTGGATTGCCTCCAGCTAGCTGTGCCTCAACCTGACCAAGATGAAGTTGCTGTTAGTGGAACTATGTTTCATGATGCTCAGCAGGAAGTCATGATGATGTCAATTAATCATCCCTGAACAGCAATCTTCTTTTTTTTTTTTGTTAGTCCTTTTTACTTGGTGACTCCTCAGTCTGCTTCACATCCTGGCCTCCATTTCATCCATCCGCTGTCCGGTCTGCCTCATCCCCCATAGAAGCCCCACAGTTTGCCCCCTGTGGTGGGGTGGGGTGGAGGACAGTCCACCTCACTCCCCAACAAAACAGGATCCAGTAGCCACAGTGGTGCCCCTGAGGCCAGGCATCCCTTGATGGCCATCAAGCCACCGTGACCATGCACCATATTTTCCCATTTTCTCTGCATGAGAGGGGTGTGTAATGATGCCAAGGGGGAGGAAGCATGCATGCAGCCACATTCGCTCCCTCCTGGTGCTCTGTCCCAGCTCACCCTTTCCCAGTATGGTGCCAGCGCACCACCCCATAGCCTCCGAAAATGGTGAATACAAGCAATAAAAAAGAAATAAACTCTGCTGTCACTGCTGATGCAGACAGGGGACTGCACAGAGCGGGGAGGCACAGAAACTATGATATGCACTGAACAGGGATGACACCTGGGGCTGTCAGGGGTGCAACAGGGACACCAGACACAGACAATGACATGGACAGGGGACACATTGAGGGGGCAATGCACCAGTGTGGCAGCAAGGTGACATGTGCAATGGGCTAGAGGTGTCACAGAGGACAGCAGGGATGTGTAGGCAGTGTGCACCATGGCAGGGCACACCGGAGAGTTTGGAGGGACACTGGTGGAACACAGGTTTTGGACAGGGACAGCAGGGGGACTATGGCAATGGTGGCCTGAGGAATGGGCAGTGGTGCAGCATGCACCACACCCAACTAGACCTGCAGGTACAGATTGTAGGCGAGGCCACGCAGGTATTCAGGAGTGTCCCTGCACAGTACCCCATGATGAGTGCCTCAAGCCACTGAATGAGGTTACAGTACCATCTCCTGGTGCATGGGTGCCCTGCACTGGACACCTGTGAGGCACTCTTCCTGGTGCAGACAGTCCAGGAAGCACCACAGCGTGGGGTTGCAGGCCCCCACCTGCGTGGAGAAACCCCTATACCAGTCCTCCACAGCATTATTGGTCCTGATGTGGCCATCCAGTGTCACCTGGTGCATATTCCAGGTGGACACGGGGAACAGGGGCCTACAGTGAGCCATCCTGTCCAGCAGATGGCTGATCCATGTTTCCTCCATGTAGTCCAGGAGTGGGCACAGAAGGTCATCCTGGGCGGCATAGAATGGTGTGTCCAGCAGCTCCCCATATGCTGTCTCCACTGCATCCTCTGGCACATATGCCAGGGCCAGCAGCATTTAGATCTGGAGTGCAAACTCTGTGTCTGAGGCATAGTGGGTCTGCAGGCAAGGTATCTATTGCAGCTTCTTCCCGTTGGCCTGGCTGTAGTGGGAAAAACAGCCCTTTATGGTTGTCTCCATGAATGTTGCCACAAATGCACACCATACTGTCTGCTCAAAATCCATGAAGGCAGACCCTGGACACACCCCCCATGAGCTGATGGGGGACCCCAAGACCTGTGAGTATGTCCTCTCCAACTGCCCAGGCATGAGGACATATACCACAGGCAGCAAGACATCCATGCACAACCCATGTACAGTATAAAGCTGCCCAAACAGCAGTGGCACACAGCAGAATGTGCCATCCATGAACCACTGTTCACATGTGGCAAGGTACTACAGTATCTGCTGTGTCATGAACAGCAGGATACGCTCCTCTGTGGGGCTGCTGTCATGCTGCAGGAAGATGTCCCTGGCTCCCGTGATGGTGTATTCGGGTGGGATGACCAGGTCCTGCAGTGACGCAGGTGTGGCATGGCCACCCTGTGCTATCTGGCTCACACGCTGTACTGTGTGCTGCAAGTGTTGCAGTGCTGGCAGTTGGCCAGCCATCACTGGGGGACATCAGCAGTGCACTTTGTGATGATGGTGCCAGTGCCCTCAGCTGTGGTCCTCACCTGCTCCCTCACCCATATGAGCACCTCGCGTGCCCCCTCCTCCCCTGCATCATAGACGTAGTTGTAGGCTCTACCAGTGTATATCACCTCACCCGCTATGATGTGCATGCATACAGGACAGCTGGAGTGATGGTCCTGCATGCAGCGCCAATATGTTTTGGATTTTACCTCCTTGTCCCGGCAGTAGATCTATCTGCCATGGGACTGAAGGGGCTTTCCCTTTTGGCTTACGATCAGCTGCATTTCTGCCATGCTATCTCTCGCCATTCTGGAAGGCCATTCTTGAGGCACTGTGCTCCTTACATGGTGGCTGCACACTTGTGTGAGCATGTGTCCCCGCTGACCCCCTGCCTGCCATGCATAAAGGAAAAAGGATCTGAGGGTGTGGCATGCTATCATGTGGTGGTGATGCTTATCATCCAGCGGTCAGTAGCAGTGGTCGCGGCCAGTACATGGTCTGCTGGTGGGTCCTGGAGTGATGGTATGCAGATGGTGGTGGTGCACAGCAAGTAGTGCTCTGGTAGGTGCATGCAGTCCTATTTACTATGTGGTACTGAGGGGTGGTTAGAACCCGTTGCTGACTGGGACAATGTGCTCCCGCGGTGGGTGCAGGTCAGCGTATGCTGTGCGGTGAGTCAGTAACTACACTGGCGGCAGCATGAATTGTGTTCTGCAGTGTTCCCAGCGTCATGATGCTCTGGAGGCATTTCACAAGGCAGTCCAGCTGGGGATGGGGAGAGGGCATGTCGGTATGCCTTGCTGCCTTGAACCAGTGGCGAACTACTGCTATGGTTGGACCTTTGACAGCCCCCTATTGCTGTGCTCACTCCTTTGCTGCTGGCCTTTTTCCCCCGTTTGCCCTCGAAGGGAATCGCCATGGAGGGTGTCACACTTTTGCCACAATCACCCTATATGTTGTCACCAGGATGCCCAGTCGTCCTAATGTCATTCACACACATGCAGAGTCACCCACAACTGTGTCACTGTCCATTGTGTGTCACCCTCCCAACATTCACCCTGCTGGCATCGCCATTCAGTGGATAGCCATTAGGTATATGCCCTCATCATAGGCTACCAGGTAATTCAATGGCAATTATGCTCTTTTGTCATGCAATGTTTTGTGACATGTCATTTTCTGCAAGCTACTGCATTGCATCCTGTCTGGTGCTGCTGTTGGGTGTAACTGCTGACGTAAACCCCTTTACGCCATGTCACGGGGGTTGTTTATGGCTTACATGGTTGTGTAGCACACCTTTGGTGCAGGCAGCCTGTGCCTTGTTGCAGGCTGCCTTCTGGAATACCAGTTGGTGTAATGCATGGTGCAAAGTGCTACTTGCATCATTGGATTTGGTGGAAGTCACTTTGCGACATGTGTAACCCATTCTGGAATCAGGTCCTTTGAGAGTAAATTATTGGAGTTGTCACTATGGCTTTGGCTGATATACAGCAAGGGTAATATCACGCTGGAGAAATCTATTAGTCACAAAATCAGAGAACAGACAGGAATGAGGAAATAAAAAGAGAAATTAAGATAACAGCTAGCCTGACGAAAGCAATACTAAATGGGAACTTAATCCTCTCAGACTGAGACTGGGACACTAACAGTCTCCTCCCCCAAGTACATCTAGTTTAGGTCCCTGTGGTCACTTAATATCAATGATCTCTTGAGTGACCCTTCTGCAACTGATTGGAAAGCCATCCTCTTCATCCCAGAAACTAATGTGTCCCTTTCTCTGTTCCATTCCAAATTTTCCTTTGTTTGGTTAAAGTATAGCCCCGCCCCAGAAAGTCCAGGAATAATTCTTCCCACCACCCCTGCATTACTCAAAACTTATTGATCAGCGTAAGACCTATGATCACACATGGGCCTGTTACAAATGATCTTGCTCCTTATCTGACCTGTTCTCCTACAGGACACTTATCAATTCATGTACAAAGGCTGTCCATTCTACCCAATACCTTTATTTTGAGGTCAACCTCCAGAGCAACCTTAACTCCCAAGCTATCTTCTGGAAGGTAACTCACACTGTTTTTGATTACCCTGCCTAGTCATCTCCCCTAGTCCTCATGGTTAATGATTCACCTGTCTCGGTCTTCCTTCTGTGGCTGCTGACTTCTGCTCTCTCCTCTCCCCTGCCTCCTAACCTCTCCTCTTCCCCCTGGTTCCATCCTTTGGGTTTTCGTTTCCACCTGTTACCACTCAAGAAACCTTGCTAGCCCATTCCTCTCTCAGCCTTTCCAAATCAAGCCTTGATGGATGGATCCTAAACATCTGCAGCTTTCAGCTCCTGCCATCATGTCTCCCTTTGCTCACCACCTCAATGTCTCCATCCATCTCTGTGCTGTTCCTCAGTCATGGAAGATTGTCAAAGTTCTCCCTTTTCATAAAGGGATGACTCCTCCTCCTCTGGTAACTTGCAATCTATCTTCTTTCTCCCCTCTCTTGCTAAAGTGAAAGTAAAACTTGTCTACTCTAGGCTTGTTGACTTCCTCTAGTCATCTGACTTCCTCTCCACTTTCCAGTCTGGTTTCCAGAAGCTCTAACATCTCTTCCCTGATGTG
Organism: Neoceratodus forsteri; assembly: GCA_016271365.2. Classification (NCBI taxonomy): domain Eukaryota; kingdom Metazoa; phylum Chordata; order Ceratodontiformes; family Ceratodontidae; genus Neoceratodus; species Neoceratodus forsteri. Next base: position 1,206,031,399 of record CM057452.1, read on the forward strand.
TGTTGCTGGTTTAATCTTGCAGGGATAGATCAAAGACACATCAAGGCGACCATTTTCATTGATCTGGCAAAACCCTTTGATCCTGTGGATTATCCATAATTCCTGGAGAAGCTGAGCTCTTAAAGCCTCTCAGCTCCTGCTGTTGAATGGTTACATTTCTACCTCACAGTCAGTACAGGTAAGAGGCATCTGGTCACCATCCCTACCTATCCAGTCTGGGGTCCCAAAAGGCTCCATCCTGAATCCCATCCTCTTCTCCATTTTCCTGAATGACTCCCCCTCTGTTTGTACCAATTCATCTATTCACATGTATGCAGAAGGCAGTTATCTACATCTCCGGCCCTTCTACGGTAGAGGTGGAAGGCTTGCTCCAGCAAGACTTCCCCCATGTCCTTCACTAGTTCCACTCCAACCATCTGTCGGTCAACGGTAAAAAATCAGTGTCCATGACTATTTTATCCTGCCAGAAATTGTCTAGGCTTGCCCCTTCCTTGACTTCCCCACTCTGGATGGTTCTCTTCAAAGTGGTTTCTTCCTTCAAGTATCTTGGTTTGTGGCTAGATAATAAGCTTCACTTCTTTGCCCACATTGATGCCATCCATTCAAAGCTCTGACCTAAACTAGGTGCGTTATAGTAAAACAAAGACTGTTTGTCTCCTCAGGTCTGCCATGAGCTGGATACCAAAATGGAGCCTCAGTTTTCAGCAATACAGATGTGGTCTACAACACCTCCTCCTCTTTGCTTGCCAGATTCAGCATTCTCTGCAATGCCTTTTGTCACATTGCTACTAACCTCCCCACTTATACACACCACTGATTCCAGTGTTCTTCTCTGTCCATCCTCTCCCTACCATCAAATTGCCAGTCCCACAATATCGCTTACATCTTCAGATTCTGGTTTTGGGATGTTGCCCTCTTACCTGTCCTCACTCCTTTATCCTAATCCCTATACCTCATAATCCTTCCACTCCAGGGATCCTTACACCTTTTCCCTTCCCCATCTTCACTGCTCTGCTGGGTAGTCAGACTTCTGCTATCACTTTTTCTCCCTCAGGAGCCTGCTTCCCTTCTTGCTCCACCTCTTCCTCCCCGATATCTCCTTCATGCACCAGTTAAAACTCTTTCCAGCTCCCACCTGCTCTTGTCATCCCACTCCCTGATCCTTCCCTACTGGAGCCCCTATCATCCTTGTTATTGGGCCTCCTTCTGGGGTTTATCTCAGCTTGTATCGGGTTACTTCTTTCCTTGTATGCATCTATTTACTTTGAGTTCTGTTTACTTTTATGTACATTATTACTGTTTTAAACTGTGCTCTGTTTATATTGTATTTTGCAGCCAACATTAACACTGTGCATGTTTTTATCAGTGTATTCCCTCCTTCCCGATTGTGCCTGGAAACAAGCCTTGGATCAGTGTGTGCTTCTCACCATTTCTAATGTTCAAATAAATAAATAAATAGTGGTAAACCCAAGTCAAAAGTGTCAGAGGTTTCTTTAAATGGTGCAGGACAACTTCCTCACACAATGTTTGTGCAAACCCACTTGAGGGAAATAACATTTTCACCCCTTACTGCCACCCCACCCTCCCCGTAAATTATCAGGAATATGAAAAATCGAGAATCAGACCGGCATGAGAGACTGAAATTCCATTCCATTTCACATTGTGCTGGGGTCTCAGCAGCTTAAATCCAAGACAGTTTTATCTGATTTTAGGAAGCTAGATTGCAATTAGTTGAAGATAATCTTAGATGAACAGCTGGAGGACCTGCATAAACTGAAAGGGGAAGAAAAAGAAGAGACCATCAATAAAAGGAGCAATATCTGTAGCTACCCATGGTTGAATAAAACTTATAAATAAGACCAAGAAGCTGAATAAGCCAGTTTTGCTCAACAAACAACAGGACTATGCAGTATGGGAAAAAAACTTATTTTAGGTTATTCTATAGAGACCAGAAAGAGTCCAACAGGATTATATATGAAGATGAACCAGCATAACATAAATACATCATATAAGTGGCTAACGTGAGCACAGGACTAAGGATATCTGAAAGAATAAAATAATGAACACGCTTTCTACAGGCATACTACATTAGGGTAACATGAGAGGCAGCATATAACATAAAGAAATGAAAAAAAAGATAGAACAAGTGTTGAAGAGTATGACAAAAAGGCAAAAAAAAAGGCACAAATACAAATAAGTACTTTAGTTCTGCATTTGCAGATTCCATGTGATAAGAGCTAATGCAAAAGCGTGATCGCTACTATGGCGAGGGTATATCACCAAAAAGCAATTCAATGATATACACAAAATGGCATCACTACATCTGGCCAGTAGTTTTCAATGTTTTTGCGGTGGGACTGTGCCCCCTCACACCCCAACTCACGGGTGGCTTCATCCCTCACACTCCCCTACTGAAGGATTTTCAACTCAAGGGGGTGCATGTTGGGGAGTAGGCAAGACTCCCAAAAGAAATAAAAAGAAAAAAACAGCCACAGGCAGCGGCAAAATATTTCTCCCCATCTCATCCCTGAACCCAGAACCTCCTATGCTGGAGCCAGCCACCCTCAGCACCACACCACATGGGCTTGCTCGGCAGCCCCAGGAACACTGCCCCACAGAAATCCTCTCTCCTACCCTACCCTTCCCCTTGCAATTCTTGCCTTCCAGTCACTTTTCTGCATGGTCGCCATCGATCAGGTCACTACCCTTGCAGGGTAACTGTTAACCATTTCACTCAATATGACTCACTCATTTGTGAGTCGATCATTTGTGATTGCCCTTTTGACATGATACCCATTCACAATAGTACATACTGGAACACTTCCTGACAGAAACAAAGAGATTCCGGGGGTTTTAAATGTAATAGGTTTGAAAAAAAGGGGCTCAATTCACAAAGATCAGCGCAAGCTGCACCAATGGCAGCTTGCACAGTAAAGTAGATCTCCAGTGTGCCAGGAACCCTACACCCAGTTCACGAATGGGTGGGGTCCCAGCACCAAAGTCCTGTAGCTTGATGCAAATGTGACCATGTGGCAAAAAGATGGCATAAGTGAGAGGTTTGCTGCAAGCTGCATTTGATCAGGCAGTATCTTTGCCCAGGGACAGAGACTTAGCAGGAGGTTGCCAGGGTTGTGGAGAATGGGGCAATGCATGGGGAGGGCTGGTGGGACTCAGATGGGTGATGGGAGGGGTGGCACTATCACCCTGATGAGGCTTTAGAAGGACTGCTGCCATGTCAGTGTGTTGAGGGGACACCCACATGTTGGCATCATGGGGGGGTTGCTGCAGGAACTGCACTACAAAGGGATCCAGATGTTGTGGGGGCATTGGAGACTGTGAGCCAGTGGCTGCACATTTTCCATTGCACCCAGGATGGGCTCCAGGGGTGGCCCAACTGTCTCAGACTGTGTACCCTCTGGGAGGGTTTCCTGAATCCTTCTGTTGGGGATATCTCAGCTTACATATGCCACAAGCACCCTAGCACCCTAGAGCAACCATAAGCTTGATGAAGACCTGGCATAGGGCTGCTCTAGTGCACAGGGTCCCCAGTTTTGCACAGGGAGCCTTCCTGAATTGGGAACTCTACAAGTTTTGATGCAAGGTATCCCTTGAATCAATTCTGCTTGATGCAGGCACCTTGTATCAACTTCAGAGCTTTCTGACTCAAGTCCATGGTGTGTAACTAGGGAAAATGCAAGACATTAATCTGACCAAGTCTCCTGGTTCAAATGGACTATGATGAAGGGTATAGATGGAGATGAGTCCATCACTGGCACCGCTGTTGGAAGTCCTACTGTATTTAATAATTCACTAACTACGAAGAGGTACCTGAGGGTTAGAGAGGGGCAAATGTGGTTCCACTGCATAGAAATGGGAATAGGGAAAACCCATGTAACTATAGACCAGTGAGCTATAGAGCAGTGAGTCAATAGTGGAAGTTTGCTGGAAGAAATAACATAGGATCAGATAGTAGATTTCCTGGAACAAAATAGTGTTATGGACAAAAATCAGTATGGTTTCGTGAGAGAACATTATGTCAAATAAACATGATTGTTTCTTTAGCTCAGTAACACAGATGTTGGACAGGTGTAAGGCAGTCAATATGTTCCACCTGGGCTTTAGGAAGGCCTTTGATTTAGTACCCCACAGGAGGATTGTCCTGAATGTGAAGGAAATATACCTAGGGGAAGAACTGTGAGTATTCACATCAGGCTATCAGATCAAATGTACGGAGTGATCCTAAACCATAAATTGTCTGATGTGAGGAAGGCCACAACTGCAGTGCCCCAGAGTTTGAACCTGGGACCAGTACTCTTCAATATGTACTGAATATCAGTGACATAAGGGCTAGGTAAATGGGTAAAGCAAGTCTGTTTGAAGATGAAACAAAACTCTGTTGGAGGGTAAACAGTAATGAGGGGATGAACAGCACTCACAGGAATATAGAAAAGTTGGAGAAGTAGTCCAGAATATGTCAGATAAAAATTAAACACCCAAAAATGTAAAGTGATGTATGTTGGAAGAATTTCTACAGATATTACATAACATCAATGGAGTCACCAGGTGATGTGATCACGAACTGTTCATGAACATCCATGGGCCTGATTATAAAACACTGGAGACTGGCTCAAGGGGCTTACATCAAGGAGTCATGGTGCAAAGGGCCCCTTGCAGTCCTGATTTTAGAAGAAACCCTTCACCACTGGGGGGACTGCTTGCATTAGCTGGGCTTGCAACATCCATGGGAGAGCTGCATCAGTGCACCATGGTGGAAGGGTACTTTCCCCAGGGCATAGCTGAAATATCCCCTAAAGTGGTATTTTACAAGTCCCCCATGGGAGAAATGGATCAGGCAATTAGATCAGCCCAGAGTTGGTCTAACCCACCATAGTTTCATAGTTGTTTACAAGTTCAGGAGGCAGAGCCTGTTATTGAACTTGCCACCCAAAGGTGGTTTTAGTTATCTATATATTCAAATTTAGTATTACCCATGTGTTTGTCTAATGTATTCTTAAAGATATCCATAGATTTACTCTCTACTATTGAGACTGGTAGTGTATTCCATAAATTAACTATTCTCTGAGTGAACCATCAAAGTCTTTTTTTTGTTTGACAATTTGCTCCTTTTAATTTCATTTTGTGTGATCTTGTATTTGATGTGCAAAATTTTCTTTCAATACCTAATGTCTCTATTAATCCTGGATCATTGAGTGCTTTATAGATCATACATAAGTCTCCTCGAAGATGTCTGTATTTGATTGAATACAGGCCAAGTATTTTTAATCTTTCGCCATAGGGTTTGTCAAACAGACCATTACGTTTTTTGGTCATTTTCCTTTGGACTCCCTATTTTTGTTTCATTCCATGAATTGTGGTAGGTGCACAAAATGGGGCACAATAATCCAAATGTGATCTCACTAGGCTAGTATATAATGGAAGGATGACCTGTGGTTGACTGCTTTTAATATTTTTCCATATATTACCCATAATTCATTGACATTTCTTTACTGTAAGAATTGTATTGTTTTCAAAAGTTAACTTACTGTCTATATTTATACCAAGATCTTTTTCATTATCTGTTATCTGAAGTATTACATTATTTAATAGGTACCCTTTTTTCAGATTGTTATGACCCAAATGCATTACTTTGCACTTCTGCTCATTGAATTTCATTTTATTATTTATTGCTCAAATTTCTAGTGCCTCTAATTCTTTTTGCAGAGTATCTGTTGCTTCAGGAGTATTAACAATACTTCCAATTTTGCAATCATCGGCATATTTAGATATCCATATGTTATCCGATGGCTGCATTGATGTTATTAGGACATTGAAAAGAACAGGGCCCAGCACAGAACCCTGTGGAACTCCGCTAGTAACTTCGACCCATGAGGATAAGGCTCCCTTAACTGATGTACGTTGTTTACGACTGTATAACCATGAATTGATCCAATTGATTAAGATATATGGAAATTTTTGTTTAGCCAGATGTTCCAGAAGAATTCTATGTGATACTCTGTCGAATGCCTTAGCTTGGTCCAGGAATACAACATCTACCGGAAGTCCTTTATCCAGTGCAGCACTCACTTTCTCGAAGAAGTTTAGTTGATTTGTTAGACATGACCAGAGCGGTCACTGGGTGGGAAAGTGACCCACTGCCCCCACGTGGAATGTGCCCCCAGAGTCCCCAATACCTGCAAGACTACCACTGAAGTGGCCATTGGTCTGTGGCAGGTACAATCCTGCAACCTCCCCCATGTTGGCACTGGTGTGTTTGCCCCCCCTACGAACTTGCACTGCAAGTGGCAATCATGCATCTGCCCTTTTGGGGGCTATTGCCACTCCTCCCCCTATCCTGACCCCTGTTAGCCCCCCCATGAGACCGAGCATACCTAGGATGACCCACCAGTCACAAGGGTGACTGGCAGGTGAGTTGCCATCACTGGTTTCTGCTGTTGCAAGCCCATCCCACAGTTTGCGGCATTCCCCTCCATGTGCCTATGACAGGAAGATCCTGTCACTCCTGAAGACCAACCTTTTCTTAAATCTGTGGCAACAGTTCTTCTATTTCTTAGCCTAATTTATCCTTTACCATTTCTAGTCCATACAGTTGGCCATCTATGGGCACCCATCCCTTTTTTTGACTATGCGGTAGTGTCCTCTTTAATTTTCCCTTTCCCCCTCAGGTCCTCATACAGGGAGGTTATTTTTACTTTTTTTTTGAAATTCAAGTTTATTAACTTTTACCCCGAAGAAGCCATATCATAGAGGGTTACATATATATATATATATATATATATATATATATATATGATGTCATATTGTGTCTTGTGTCAAGCCCGCCACCATAACCTTCCCCTCCAGCCCTCCCAGCTTGACAGAAAATTAAAAGGTAGACTATTAGCAAAGCACATTGATAGACAAAATATAACATGTAAATCAATCACTAACTTGGTGTATTTCAATTGAGCTGACTTCTATGGACAAGGAACAATGAAAGAAAAAATTAATGCGGAGGAGGGCATTCCAGATTCCTAGAGTTCCACCCCTCATAGCTAGTATCACTTACTGATTGCTACTAGTCTGTATCAAGAATAACGTATGAAAACTCTCCCAGATTCTTTTATATCATGGTGCTGAGCCCCACAGGTTAGCTGTGTTCTATCCTAAGATTAAACAGGAGTTCATTCGGCCATTCAAGGTATGACGTGAGTTGACTATCTAACCAGTGATGCAGCACCACTTTCTTTACTGATAAGGAGATCAGGGCCATATGATACCTTCTAATCAGCACTGGTATTTTGGAGAAGTCTCCCAGTATACAAACTTCTGTGGGGAATTGGTCTTCGAGACCCAATAGTGGATCTATTTTACTTTGAATCTGTCCCCAAAGTTGTTTAACCCCAGGACATTCCCAAAAAATGTGCTGCAATGAACCCTCCACTTGCCTACATCTATTGCATAGGTTATCCAGGACTCTGACCATTTTCTGGAATTTGACAGAGGTCCAATACATATCATTTAAAATCTGAAATTGAGTGAGTCTCAATCTATCTTGTGATATGAACATAAAGGTAGCTTTCCACATCTCCCTTCATCTGTTCTCCATATTCGAGTAATAGGCCTCCCAGAGATTGGGGCTGTTGCTATGAGGATCCAGGGCTCTGTCTCTAAGGATGGCATAAACATTAGAGGAAGCGTGGGGTTTATCACTAAGAGGTATCATTGACCTGAGGCAGTCCCTCGGTTCCAGGTCTGCACCCCAGTCCCAAACTGACTTAGCAAGCAGGTGACGCAATTGGATAACTTTAAAAATGCAAGTTTTGTCCACTTGTATCTTGTCCAAAATAGAGGCCGAATCAACACAGAGCCCCCTGTAAAAAGAAGTCCAAAACCTTGAATTCCTTAAGTGGGGTAACCAGCCCACAGGAATAGGTCGGCGATCCAGTTTTAGATTAGGATTACCAAACACAGGTTATCTAGGCTCCCTGGTGTGCTTGTATCCCAAAAAAAGTGCACAGTTGTGCATGTGTCTGCAGAGAACTGGCAATTGGAGAGCAGTGGAGAAACTTAGGGAGGGCTTTAGGGATACATGCAAAATTACCTCTGGGGAAAGTTTGGCATCCTTAACTGCTGCCTTTCTAAATCAACCACTCCGGGGTGTACATCTGTGAGTCAATATCCTCCTGGGGGGTGAGCCATCTCAAGTATTTAGAGGCTTGATTAGACCAAAAGTATAAATTATAATACAGAAGTTGTAATTCTCCACAAGATTTAGAGGTTGCCAGCTTTTTATATGCCATCTGGGCTTTTTCCCAAGCCAAAGAAATGTGGAAATAATAGTATGCACCTTCCTAAACCAATTCAATGGAGTCCATAAGGTTAGCATGGCCATTGGGTAAAATAATCTCAGTAAGACATTCATTTTAATAATGCTTACTCTCCCCAGAGCAAAATTGGGAGTGATTGCTGTCTCTGTAGATCAGATTGGATATTAAGAAAGGGTGAGTCTAAATTAAGTTTTTTTGTCATCATGTCGACCTGGTCAGGAATAATCCAAGGTATTTAATACTTTGAGAACTCCAATGCAGACCCAAAGGTTCTAACAATCCTTTACTAAGTTTATGATTAAGTGGGAAAACTATCATTTTATCTAAATCAACTTCATAGTTAGAAACTTTTCCATACTCTAGTAATAGGGAAAAAACCATGGGGAAAGTTTGAGCAGGTTGCAAGAAGTAAAGGAGAATATCATAAGCATATGCTGATGATTTGAATTCTTGGTTGTTTATTGATATTCTTTGTATGCCCTTATGCTCCCTTATTTTAGCCAAAAGGGGTTCCAGATAAATATTAAAGAGTAAGGGTGACAAAGGGCACCCTTGTCTGGTACCAGAGAATAAAGTAAATAATCTGGAACCCTGTTGCAATAAATTCAGGCTGAGGCCTCAGAGGAGCCTTCTGCACCCTAAGCGGTGCCCACGGAGCCCAGCAGCATCAGCGCCACCATCACCAGATAAACCGACACTTCCCTCCCACCCTCCTGGTCCAATCTCCCAGATCCTCTTGAAGGAGCCTTCCGTGCCCCGAGAGGCACCCACAGAGCCTGGTGGCATCAGCACCGCCATCACCAGATAAACCAACACTTCCTTCCCACCCTCCTGGTCCTACCTCCTGGATCATCTTCAAGGTAATCACCGCTAAACACCCTCAGCCAACCAGCTTCTAGTGCCTCCTCCAATTGGTGTGCCTACTGCTTTGACAGCCCCTGATTGGACCGGAGATCAGCTCTCTCCTTCCGATTGGAGCGCCTGTTCAGCTGAGCCAGCCAAGCTGCTACCCGACCCGTGGAGCCCTCCAGCTGGATTGCCGGAGCGGCCGCTAGCCTGGGGATATGCTTTTTTTTCTGCTGGGCTATTTTGGACTGTATAATAATTCTATGTTGATGCTATATTACTTAGCTTAAAAGGCCTGTAATTGTAATACTTGCTTGTGTTATATCTAATTATATTCTCTGCTACATTACAGCTTAAGTCAAAGTGATACAGCCTTTTTGTGTAGACATTATATAGCCAGTGCATCTCTCACTTTTGTAAGCCTAGAAAGCTAGCTATTTACTTACTCCTGCCCTACCCCCTGTTGTTTTCTACTCCTGCTGTGTACTGTCCTCTACCCTCCAAACAAGACTGCCATTTTCCCTCTGCCTAATCTCCAAATCCCTGTTTCCACGCTCCTTGGCACCATTTATTCTCTGCCTTTTTTTTCCTTCCTTACTCCTGCACTATGCTCCATTTTGGTACACTGCCCCCTCCCCCGCCCATCTAACTTCTGCCTCCCTAAAGCTCTTCCTCCTGAATTGCTAATTCCTGTCCTTTGTCCCTTGTTTGCACCCCGACACCATCTGTAAGTTCCAGCCTGTGTCTTGCCTTCCTTTTGTTCCCTTCAGCTACTTCATCCTCAATTTCTCCTTGCTTCCCTCACAGGAGCCTTTCGCCCCCCCCCGATCAGTGCCCATGGAGCCTGGCAGCATCAGTGCCACCATCACAGGATAAACCGATGCTTCCTTCCCGCCCTCCTGGTCCTACCTCCTAGATCCTCTTCAAGGTAATAACCGCTAAACACCATCAGCCACCCAGCTTCTAGCTCCTCCTCTGATTGGTGCACCTACCGCTTTGATGGCCCCTGATTGAACTGGAGATCAGCCCTCGTCTTCCTATTGGAGCACCTGTTAGCCGAGCCAGCCAAGCTGCTACCCATCCCGTGGAGCCCTCCTGCCAGATTGCCGGAGCAACTGCTAGCCTGGGGATACGCTCTTCTTTCTGCTGGGCTATTTTGTCCTGCCCCTACCACTCCCTCCCAGGCCACCTATTAAATACACTACTTACCCCACACCTTTCTACCTACTCCTATCCCTTTCCTACAAATACTACCCTTCCCCTCTTCCCTGACCCAGCTATCTACCTAGCGCTTCTCGTGACTGATCCTCTTCTCCCTCTATCTACACTACCCCCCATTAGACTGTACCTTTCCTCAATCCCTACCTGTGCCTCTTGTGCATGGAAAAATGGCACAAACAATAACCCACTTACTTCTGATCTTCTCCATCCTACTTTTCCTCCCCCTTTTGACTCCCCTTTTAAGTTGCTACCCTGCATCCCCCCTGCTGTACAGACTCATCCTACAAATGCCCCTTATAAGTCCACCACAGCATCTCTCCCAGCTACCATCTGGTCCCATTTCTCTACGAGCCCCACCTCCTTAGTTTATTCCTTTGGCTGCCTCCTGGTCTCCCTCTACCAATCCAACTGCCTCCCCCAAATGGTGCTTGGCCAAATCCTGGTGCTTCCACATACTATGCCACCACCTAACCCTTGCCCTATTACTACTGGCTGCAGGGATATACACCCCAATCCCAGCCCACCACCTATTCCTGGTCCCGGCTACCCCATGCCTAACCCCTCAACCAAGGCCACAACTGACACTCACTCTGGCTCCCTTCCCTGAGGTTTATGCCTACTCCATCTAAACATTCATAGCCTAGCCCCCAAGCTCGATCAGCTCCAGGTTCTAGCCGCCCACCATACCCCTGACATAATCATTCTATCCGAGACTAGGCTAAACCCAAACCTCCCAGACCACACCATCGCTATTCCAGGGTTCACCATCACTCAGCAAGACCAGCCCACCAGAGAAGGAGGGGTGGCTATCTACACCAGCTCAGCCCTACATTTTTCTGTCTCTCTTTCAAAAGCTGAACCCAAAGCTTATGAGCTACTTATGGTGAAATTGTCCCCTCCCTCCTCATTACCCATCTTTGTGGCTGGTATATATTGCTGCCCTGGCACTCCAACCACAACAGTCAACAACCTTCTGTGCCAACTCATGTCTCTTGCCCAGTCAGGTGAACTATATGTTATGGGTGACTTTAACCACAACTGGCTAGCCCCCACTTTTAACAAAACCTGAACCGAGATATTTGCTTTCAACCTTACCCAAACCATTATGGAACCTATTCAGTCAAACCAGAAGACCGGAAACCACTCCCTTCTTGACTGGGCGCTTACCTCCCACTCACACCACGTCGTCAGCTCTGGCCTCCTCCCTGACTCCATTAGTGACCACTACCTAATCTACTTGGTCCACAAAATCCATAGAGTTAAATCCCCTCCCAAATTTATATTCCAACGGTCATATAAATCCCTAAACCTCTCCCATCTCCTGGAAGAACTATCTCACTCAAACTGGGACCCGATCTTAAGCTGCTCTAACATGAACGTTGTCCTTACGCACTTCCAGAACACCTTCCTTACCACCTGGGACAAACATGCCACCCTGTGCCATACTAGGGTAGGGGGGGCTCACCTTCCATGGATATCACCAGAGCTGATAGCTTGCCAACAGGCCCGTGACAAGGCATTTACAAATCCACGCTCCTCCCAGGTGACAATCTCACCTACCACATGCTCGCAACAAGTGCACAAAGGCCATCTGCTTAGCTAAAGCTGAATATTTTAACGACACCCTAAACACAAATCTAGGGAGGCCTTCTAAATTCTAGAAAGTCATCAACTCCCTTTTCTCCCCCCAAACATCAAATCCCCCACCTCTCCTCCTCGCCCAAGGGACTCTTCTCTCCGACCCCCTGAAGGTAGCCTCCAAATTTAATTTCTACTTCACTAGTTGTTACTTCGACCCTCCTAGATTCCTTCCTCCTGTAACCACACCCTCCCTGACAGCTACCCCGCTACCGCCTGGCCAGAACCCCTTTTCCTTCAGACACATCTCCCCCATTGAAACCCTAGATGCCCTTTGCTCCCTGAACCCCAACAAAGGCAAATCCCCCAATGGTCTCGACAACAAACTCCTCTTCCTATCTTCCCCTGCCATCGCTACTCCCCTCGTGTCCCTGCTAAATCTTTCATTCATCACCGAGTCACTCCCCACTGAGTGAAAGCATGCCACCATCCTACCCCTTCCAAAAGGAGGTGATCCTACCTCCGCAACTAACTACTGTCCCATCTCCCTCCTCCCCACTCGCGCCAAACTCCAGGAACACCTAGTACTATCTCAACTCTCCCTCTTTCTCTCAGAAACTAACTTCTTCACTCCATTCCAGTCCAGTTTTAGAAAAAAACACTACCACCACCTCCCTACTAAGACTCACGGACTCCATCCTCTCTGGGATGGACAAAGGACAAATTACTGCCACTATTTTCATCAACATAGCCAAAGCATTTGATATGGTATCCCACTCCCTCCTACTATCCTGCCTATCAGGGGCTGGGTTAGCAGCGTCCACCACAAACTGGTTCAGTGCCTTCCTACAAAATAGAACCAAATCCACTAAAATAGCTGACTACACCTCCCTCCCACTCCTATTACCACCGGCATTCCCCAGGGCTCAGTCCTTGGCTCCATCCTCTTCTCCATCATACTAAATGATCTGCCTAACTCTTGCTCCACTACCGCAATACACATGTACGCTGATGACACGGTCCTCTTTACTTCCGGCCATACCCACGAAGAAGTCACCTCTAATCTTAAGACCGACTTCAACAAAGTTCAACACTGGTTCATCTCCAACCAACTCTCCCTAAATGCCAAGAAAACTGTCTCTATGTCTTTCGGCACTAGACAGAAACTCTCCAGACTTACATCCCCCCTGATCTTCCATACCCTAAATAACACCATCCTTGAAGACGTACCCTCCTTTAGGTACCTGGGGGTTTGGCTTGATCACCACCTCTCCTATTCCAAACACGTGGACACCATCCTATCAAAACTGTACCCAAAGCATGGTGTCCTCTATAGAAACCACACTAGTCTCCCACTTCCTGTGAGATGCAAAATAGTCCTGAAAATGATTCTACCTTCCCTCGACTACTGCGATGTTGTTTACAGCTCTGCTTCGAAGTCCACCTTAGCCAGACTGTACCCCCTCTTTAATGCTTTCTGCTGCTTTGCCCTCGATGCCTCCTCCTGCACCTATCACTGCGAGCTCTTCCATTCACTGGCCCTTCCACCTCTGAGAAACCGGCACCTACTCCACAGTGTTAAATGTGTTCCTAACTTTTGGCTCGGTTCCCTTCCTCCCTACCTCGTATCCTCCCTATCCTCCCCATCTACCCCTGCCCTCGCCTTCAAATCTACGTACTCCAGGCTATTAGTAATCCCTCACCAAAGGACCTCTGCAGGCCAATTGGCTTTCTATTACCTCTTCCCTAAGCTCTGGAATAGCCTGCCAGCCCAAATCCATGATTCTTCATCCAAACACTCTCTATCCTCTGCCCTCACCAACTTCCTTGAACCAAATTGTACCTGCCCCTGACCTCCTACACCCTGATGGATTCTCTCCCCCCCTCCCCATCCCCTCCTCCTTACGTGCCTGACCAGCAGCTCGGCCTTTGCCTAATTGTCTGGCTTATTCATTGCCCTAAACAACCAATGCACTTACTGTCTCATTCACTTCTGCTATTTCCCTTCTCTTTCCCCCACCGTCTTCCCTAAATCAACCCCCCTAAATATATCCCAGTGTTTACTAGATAGTCCTGCCACTGCTCCTTTGCCCCAATCTCCTACTTCCATTTCCCACTGCCAACTTGGTGCATCCTGCTCCAGTTCAATCTCTGTTACTGGCACTTATGTAATTATATATAGTCCTTGATTTGTATTCAAGTATGCATGCCACTTTCCTTAAGGCTCATGTTATGTACTGTACTCCTCATGAGATCAAGTTCGTAAGTAATCTCACTCAATTATGTAACAATTGTTTGTGTTGCTCCACTCCAAGTTCAACCTACTGACTGTTGTATATATGCCCTCCTCCCTTTAACCCCCCTCCCAGGTCGCACCATGAGATGAGCATCTTTTTGTTCAGTGTGCCTTTCCTGGTGAAACATTTGTAATTAATAAATAAATAAATAAAGGAAAGAGACCCATTGGATGAACTTTTGTGGGAAGCCGAATCTGTTCATAGGTAGGAACAAAAAGTCCCAGTTAACTCTATCAAATGCATTCTCTGCATCTAGGAAAAGCAAGCCAGCTGGTATTGAAGAATCCCTGGATGCAGAGAAGATGTGAACAAGTTTGCAGAAATGATCTGCCAAGTATCTGCCCTCCATAAAACCAACCTGATCTCTATGAATTTTATGAGACAATACCTGCTTTAATCTATTAGCAAGAATTTTAGCTAATATTTTAATATCACAGTTTAACAAGGAGATGGGTCTGTAACTACTAACATTTTCTGGATCTTTATCAGGTTTGGGTATTGCAATGATTAATGCTTCATGAAGCATATGATCTAGAGATTGGGAGTCCAGAATCCAGACAAATAACCATTTTAACCAAGGAATCAAATGGAAAGATAGAGCTTTGTAGAAGTTAGAGGAAAACCCATCAAGGCCAGGAGATTTATCTGCTTTTAAGGAGGAGATGGCATCTTGGATCTCAGAGTCCCTAATAGGAATAACCCGAAAATCCTGTTGCTCTTGTGCAAGGAAGGGGGAGAGAGGTGGCTTCTAGATAACTCTTTATTGTAGCCTTTGTCAGGGGGTTGGACATTGGACTATATAAAATTTTCATAAAACACAGCAAACTCCTCTGTTATTTCTGTTGGGGTCAGACAGAAGGTTGCACTAGATTGGGATCTAATGGAATGTACCAGCCTGGATTGTTTAGTTTTTTGCAGCCATAGATCAATGAGATGTCCCGCCTTCTCCCCTTGATCAATATCCTTTGTATTTGTCCTAAGCATGGCATACTGTGCAGCTTCCTGTAATATGAGGGCATATTCAGTCCTTAAGCCAATTAATACTGATTGTTGTTCCATCGTCGTACTAGGATATAGTGTAGTTTCATATGTTCGAATTTTGGTTAACAGATGCATTGCTTTCTGGTCTCTTTGCTTTTTGCGCTGAGAGGCCATATTAATAAATGTTCCCTGGAGGACTCATTTTAGGGCAACCCATTCCAAATCTGGTCTCCCTGTAGAATTAAGGTTCAGAGTAGTATACTCTTTAATTTCCTGAATAATTTGGTTTAAGAAAGTTTCATTTTTGGGCAATTGGTTGTTGAGCTTCCACAGTGACTCTTTGGCGAAGTCCCCCAGGAGTGTCATAGTGCAAGTCACTACAGAGTGGTCGGATATCACACCCGGTTTGATTGTAGAGTCACTGAGGCCCCTCAATAGTGATTGATTCAATAGAAAGTAATCAATTCTAGAGTTGGTACCATGTACTGCAGATCTAAAAGTAAAATTCTTCTGGCGGGGATGCAGAAGGTGCCATGGATCACAGACACCCAAATGATTAGTCATCTCTCTAAGGGCTCTTTGAGCCGGTGAGAAACCCTTCTGTTTTGCCTTACACTTATCCAAATCAGGTGTAAAAGTAAGATTCCAGTCCCCTCCTATTATAATCGGTATCTTTGTGAATGGGGCCAGTACCTTAAGAAACTCTGTAAAAAATTGCAGTGTGTCAGTGTTAGACCCATAAATGCTACCCAGAACTAAAGTTTGCCTATCTAACAGCCCTGTTATAAAAATGTAACATCCTTCCGGGTCCGCCAGGATTTGTTCACAGGTAAATGATACCCATCAACCTATTAAGATGGTTACCCCCAGGATTGAATACTATAACCAGCATGAAAAACATGTCCTATAAACTGTCTCTGTAAGAGGTTCCCTTCCACCTCTAACAGATGAGTCTCTTGTAAGAATATCACTTTTCACTGGAATATTTTAACATGTTTCAATACCTTATATCTTTTTGTTTGTTTCGTACACCACAGACATTCCAAGTTAAAAACTTATTGACGTTCAACATTGCTATCCTGTAAATTCAAAATATATAAGGAATAAAGCAATTATTACTTCATAACCAAAATTGAATAATATTGCCAAGCTGGACCCCCCTCCCTCCACCCCTCCACTTTCATATCCCTCCTAACAGTTTCCCCAAAACTATTGAACTATAACCCAATCAAAAGAAATACCCCCCCACAAGACATTGTAGTATGTGATCCACCATGACGAGGATGCCTCGACCAGTTTACCTCCCCCACTCCCCTCTAAACAACAGAGTTTATAGCACATCCCACACTAAAATAGTTAGCAAGTACCTTTTGAGGTCTTATAAAAAACCTGAGACTTACAAAAAACAAGTACTATAAAGTGCCCCAGATAATTATCTAGCAGGTTATGTGGTCTGGAATCAGGCAACTGAGAGATCTAGGTCTTAACAGAATCCAAATAGTATATGTTTCCTGCACCAGCTAACATAAAGTGCCCCAGGAAAAAAACAAAATACAAATGAAAAACTGCCTTACATCAAGCAGTGTATATGCTCCACACCATAATCCTAGATAAAAACTACCACAGGGGAAAAAAAATAAAAAAGAGGTAATTTAAAGGATGTCACTGAATGCCAAACAGGATCAACAGACCCCAATTAGTCCAGTTTCCCATCCATGAAAGATTATTAAGGACGAGGGGGCAAAAGTCCATGTGTCAGTGCAGATGGGCAGGAAAAGTAGGGAGATTATAGTGTCCCCCACTTCTCTGTGATGACAGTAACAAACATTGGCAGTCATCAGTCACTGAATTCAAATAGTAAAGATTTAAGTGAAGCAAAACACTTGAAGGTTGCTTGGCATTGCACTGTAGAACTTTGAGGAGGTTCTCAGCGATCCTTGAAAAGGTCAGGGAGGGACTTCTTCAGAGACTCTTCTGCCACTTTGGGATCTTCAAAAGATTGCCAGGTACCAACAATGAGAACTTGGAAATGGGCTGGGTACCACATCCAGAATCTAATATTGGTGGCTATTAATTTAGTGACTACAGCATGATATGAAGCTCTTTTATGTCTAACAGACAGAGGTAGATCTTGGGCCACACGGAGAGTATTCCCCTCCCAAAGCACTTCCTTCAAATCTTTTATTTTGTTCAGTACATGTTGATGATCCTGATAGTGTAAAAATTTGAAAAAAAAAGTACAGGAGGGAGCCCCTGGAGGTGGCATGGGCCGTAATGCACAGTGGGCCGACTCTAACATACGTCCAGAACCAAAAGGAGAAGGGCCTACCAGTCTAGAAAGAAGCTTCTGAGTGAATAGGACTGGATTACCTCCTTCTTCCCTTTCCAGAAGCCCAATTAGGATCATGTTATTTTGGTGGATCCGGCCCTCTAAATCTTCCACTTTTGCTTCCAGTTTGGCTACCCTGGATCTTATAGCAGTCATGGCAGGATCTACAGTTGTGAGCTTTTTCTTCACCGACATGATCCATGTTTCATTGTCACTAGTTCACCTCGTAAGCTCTTCTAGTGTCCCCGACAGGTTTTTGAAGTCAGAGGTTAGTGAATGAAGCTCTTCTTTGAATGGTTTGAATTCCTCCCGGAACAGCTCCAGAGTCAGAGGAGTTTGTTGCTGGTGGCCCACTGGTTACGTAGTGGAGGAGTGAGCCTGGGCCTTAACTTTCTTGTTGGCCTTCTCTGGGGTATTTGGCGGCATGTGTTGTGTAAGCGTGAGGCGCGTTTCTGTCTCCATACAAGCTATTTCACTGCTAAGATTAGCCCCATACATGCTATGTGTGCCAATAGCTTAAATTGAGTACCTTTGTGCTCAGTTTGTGCAGCAAAGCTATATATTTTAATAAATGTTGTGAGAGGCAAGTGGGAGAGGTCGAGTAATGCTACTACCATGCTTGCTGCATCACTTGATCTCCATACAGGGAGGTTATTGTGGAGACCTCTGAGCTTATGTAAAACAGCAGACTGTGTTCCTCATTGTTGGATATAGTATGCAATAGCACTATGTCATAAAATACCTTGAGGTATGTACCTTATCAAATCAAATCAACATTTATTTTTAAAGTGCTTTTCAATAAACCAAAGCTTGTATACAATATAAAAACTTTAAATCCAAAAATAAAAATCAAGGCAGCAGTAGCAATACTAAACAGTTTCTCCACATGCCATTTCAAATAAATATGTTTTTAGTGAAGATTTAAAAGCCTCAGTGGACAGGCATTTTCTAATCTGATGAGGTAGAGAGTTCCACAGGGTCGGGGCTACAAAAGAAAAAGCCCTAGCACCTGATGTCTGTAAACAAACCCTGGGAACCTTTAGCAATCCCTCATTGGCGGAGTGGAGAGGTTGGATGAGGCAGTATGGCTGACAGAGGTCTTGCAGGTCCCTGTCCATGTAGGGTTTTATAGCTCAGCAACGTGACCTTGAAAGTGATGCTCCATCGCACTGGCAGCCAGTGCAGTTCGCACAGCACAGGTGAGACATAGCTAGATCTTGGCAACCCTGTCAACAACCTGGCCTCAGCATTCTGCACCAGCTGTAGGTGATGGAGAATGCCTACCGAATGGATGTATGAAAGCCAGAAATGTTGAAGAAACCATAGCACTACTGTAGGTGTTTTTGATAAAAGTAAAAAGTTACCAGGGGACTGTATTATAAAAATTAAATTACCGGGGTGAAGATATCAGAACCAGAGAGGCCCTTTGGCACCATGCATTCCTGCTTTAAGCTGAACCAGCCTAAAATTTAGTGGTGATTTGCATGTATATCCCATGATGTTTTACATTGGGGGGGTATGTATGATGTGTTTCTTTGAAACTTGGATTTATTGTCAGTGCCCTCTGGGGTAATTCTTGCTTCAGTGCTTCTGCACTGAGGTTCTTTGTCTTTAGCTTGTTTTGGGTTTTTTCATTTTTGAGCTCCCCATCACCCAAAAACATAAGACCAACATGGGGAATGAATTAATTTCCACTGAAGAGATAGATCAGTCAATCAGTAGATGCTGACTAAGTGCAGAGGAAAGACATGCATAGTCTGTTACTGCAAATTGATGTATTGAAGAAGGGATATGCCATTGCATAAGGTTATCCCTTGTGTTTTAAATAAACATCACACAGAGATTGTGTGTTGAACTTGAAGTTCTCTGTCTGGTTCATCTGTTATCCCACAACCCCTCCCCAGACTTGGTATCAAAAGTGGGATAACTTTGGATATCACCCAGATATCCTAGGTGGACTGATACACTAGGAGTCATCAGAGGAGAACCTGGAGAATAAAGTCTGCAGAGTTCTGATCAGACAACAGACTGGGAGAGAATCTGCTGCCTGGACTGGACCTGGGAGCTCAGAGGAAGGCCAAGCCAGAAGATGATGAAGAGATGCAAGGGGATGAGGGAGAAGTAAGGGAACTACCTCCTGTTGAAGGCACTCCACTTGAAGATGTAGGGGAGTTGTTAAAATGGGTCTGCATAAAACAGGTGTAGATGGAGAGATAGAGACATTGAGTGGAGAAGGCAAGATGCCAAATGGGTGGATACCATGAAGGTCTCACATGCCATTAATGCAGGACAAACTGAAAGAACCAGTAGCCCAAAATACATTAAACTGTCCAAACTATTGGACAGTGATGACATTGAAGTATACTTCACAACTTTTGAGAGGATTGCTCGAACATGCGCATGGCCAAGGGAACAGTGGATTGTTCAACTGGCACTGCTCCTGACAGGCAGGCAGTACCCAGTTGGTTTATAGCCACATGGACTCCCAAGAGGTGAAGGACTATGACCATGTGAAGCAATAGATCATCAGGCACTATAACATAAACACTGAAACCTATTATCAGAGGGTTAGATTTCTTAAAATGCAGTCATTGGATACCCCCTGAGAGACTTATGCCAGCCTGAAGGAGATCTTCTACAAGTGGTTGTAGCCAGATAACAAGAGCAAGGACCAACTTCTCGAGGTGGTAATTATTGAACAGTTTATTAAAGTTTTACCCCAGGATGTACAACTTTGGGTTCGGGAGCATAAGCCTGATTCCACTGATAAGACCATCATGTTGGCAGAAGATTTCCTGTCAGCCCAACCATCCAGACTCAGAGACCTAAGGGACATCAGCAGCTGCAACAGCCAGCAATCCACTAAGGAACCCTTTTACTTATAAACTGTCAAATCCAGCCTCAGTGAAACAAGACTGGAGAGCAGAGATGGGGGGGCTGAATTACTGTAGCAGAGATTGCATGTAATGGATACTAAAAGAAGGGACATTAAGTAAGAAACTGTATTAATATAAAGAAAGAGACAGCTTACCTAGCCTTAGCGAACTGGGGTCACATTATGGCTACTGTGCAGATTGGATCACAGCAGATGATGGGACTGATTGATACAAGGAGCCTCCAGATTCTTGTGCGAGCAGATCTGGTGAATGGGAATAATAAAGGGCAGGATACAGCTATCATCTGTGTGCACGATGATACCCATTGCTACCCTGCAGCCACCATATAAATGACTGTTCAAGAAAAGACACACGAGGTAGAAGTGGGGTTGGTACCTAACCTAACTGTGCCAGTTGTTATCGGGCATAACTGCACAAACTTTGCTTCATTTATACATCTTCATGCCACTCAGGACTCTGCTGTAGTTGCAATAACCCCCAGAGCTCAAGTAAAGCAGGGATATTTATCATCTGTGTTCCCATTTGATGATTATATTTTTGAGGATCCTGGCAAGGACCATAAAACTAAGGTGGACAACAGAAATCTAAAGAAGGACTGCAAAAAAACCCAGAGCAAATTTATTTTATTTATTATTTATTTAAATTTTGGTAACCGGGTAGGCCCACTGAGACCTTGACTGTTCCTTTTTCAGGGGTGACCCGGGATTAGTTACATGTACCTAAGGGAAAAGAAAAACAATGCTTTGATACAAACAGGGGAACAAGGCTTACATAGTGCATTAGAGCATCCATTGCAGCATGTTATACATTACCTACAGAATCCAAACAACAGCCTGTACATTTTAGTTAGAAACAGACAGATCAACAAAAAACACATAGATGAGTGCCCTTGCAATAATATTCTGTTCTACTTTGTGACCCCTCCCTTCTTTAGACTGTGAAACCTTTCTGACTATCCTCCTGATATGGAGAAACATACGGAAATGCACTGGGGCAAGGATTATCCCTGAGAATATTGGCCATACAGCCCAATTTTGAAGAAAACACAAATTGCACATACTCCAATAATGCAAAGCATCATGGGAAGCATATGCAAATGCCCATGAATTAATTTTGACTGGCTCAACTTTAAGCAGAATTGCATGGTGCCAGAAGGCCTCACAATACAATCAGCAAAGGCTGAGAACAGCAGTTTCAGACACGTGTTTTGTCCTCATTTGGACTCATAAGTGTGCCATATCTGTACCTCAGCCCAGGTAGAGATAACCAACCAGCCTATAGGGGATCCTATTGGTTTGGGTCATGGGAAGCCCAAAGTGGAGTGAGAAAGGAGCAGCAAAAGAACCCCAGAACAAATGCACTGGAGCAAGTGTTATCCTGGAGGACACTGACCATATAGCCAAATTTAAAAAAAAACACAAATTGCACATTCCTCAATAATGCAAAGCATCTTGGGAAGCATATACTGTACAAATGCCCATGAATTAATTTGGACTGGCTCAACTTTAAGCAGACTTGCACGGTGCCAGAAGGCCTCACAATACAATCAGTAAAGGCTGTGCTCAGCCTTTGCTGATTGCATTGTGAGGCCTTCTGGCACCGTACAATTTTGCTTAAAGTTGAACCAATCCAAATTAATTCATGGGCATTTGTACAGTATATGCTTCCCATGATGCTTTGCATTATTGGTGTATGTGCAATTTATTGTTTTCTAAAGAAGGACTGGATCGATACTCATGCTGGTTTACAAACAGACTTGGGACACACTTTTAGATGTGATATGCAGCATGAGCACAAAGCAGACCCTTCACTTAACCTTTCTTCCCACAGGTGGGGAAGGGAGTGGAAAAAGGTGCCCCTCAGTTTGTTGTAAAGCAGGGAATACAGTACAGAGAATGCACTAACCCCAGAACTGGAGAGGTAGTAGACCAACTAATGGTACCAGAAAAGTTCCACTCCCAAATCATGTATCTGGTGCATGACATCCCTTTAGCAGGCCATGCAGGCAGAGATAGTACCCTGAATAGGATATTACCCATGTTTTATTGGCCCTCTTTCCATGAGAATATGGCTGAGCATTGTAAAGCATGTGCTAAGTGTCAGAAAATAGCACAGGAAGGAAAAAGGGATAGCGTACCACTACAACACATCTCCAATGTGACTAACCACACTGATAGGATAGCCATGGATATAGCAGGTTTCCTGGAAAAAGAAATCAATTTGTGCTAGTCATATGTGATTATGCTACCCACTACTCAGAAGCTATCCCCATGAGAACTGTCACCACCCCGAGGATAGCAGAGGAGCTAGCAAAGGTATTTAGTCACATGGGAATCCCCCAGAAAATTCTGATCAGAGGAGTAATTTTAATGCACACCTGCTAAAAGAATTGTACCATCTGCTATGCAGAGTAGCAGTGCATACTTCCCCATACCACCCACAGACTGACGGCCTCATGAAGAGGATAATCAGACATTAAATAGAATGTTGAGGAAGTATGTAAACGAAGAGGGTAGAGATTGGAATAGTTATCTCCCCTATTTACTCTTTGCTTACAGAGAAATCCCTCAAGCATCCACTGGTTTCTCTCCTTTTTCATTACTATATGGGAGGAACTCAAGGGGGCCACTGTATGTGGTTAAAGAACACTAGGAAGAAGGGAAGGAGGTGGGACATCTTATTGTTGTACAGTACATGACTCAGTTACACAAATTCCTGGTAAGGTATTTCAACTTGGCACACCAGAGCATAAAACAGAAGCAAGACTTGCAGAAAGAAAGATATGACCAGAATTTGAAGACTAAAATATTTTGGTCAGGGGACAAAGTGGTGTTACTTCTTTTCTTCACAGAGAACAAACTACTGATGAAATGGCAGGGCTCTTTCACCAATTTGAGGCAAACAGCAGCAGGGAATTATGAGCTTAGGATGCCAGGAAAGAGACCCCCAGAAAATTTACCATGTAAGCTTCTTTAAGAAATGATGTGAGAAGCCAAACCCCTCCCTGTATATCCATCCTGAAGTTAGGGAGTCAGTGCTGGAGCTTTCCTATAAAAGGCTAGAGCATTAAGTACAGTTGGGGGAGTCCAGATAAACACTGATTTGGAGCTTCAGCAACAGAAAGATTTGTTGGGGATATTACAAGAATTTAAATCCATATTCACAAACATTCCAGGGAGGTCCAAAGGAATTGTGCATAGCATAACTGCCACGCAAGACAAGCCCATACACCAAAAACCCTATAGATTGCCCATGAAGGTGAGGGATGAGGTGATTCAGGAAGTCAAAAAAAAAATGAAGCAATTAGGAATAACTGTGCCCTCAAAGAGTGCATGGTCTTCACCCATGGTCATAGTGGACAAGAAAGAGGGTGGGATATGTCTATGCCTAAATTTTAGGAAGCTTAACAACGCATCACTATTCAATGGCTATCCAATGCTCCAAATAGATGACATCATTCATAGACATAGAAACATAGAATTTGATGGCAGATAAGGATTGCTTGGCCCACCTAGTCTGTCCATTTTCCTTCCTGATGGATAAGCTGCAGATCCTAGTTAACCAACAGCCTACTTCCTCCTACCCCCCACTAGAACTGCCGTATGTCTAGCCTATGCATTCTTGAATTTTCCCACTATTCTTGACTCCACAACCTCCTCAGGAAGGCTGTTCCATGCATCAACAGCCTTCTCCATGAAAAAATACTTCCTCACATTACCTCTGAGCCGTCCTCCCTCTATCTTCAAATTGTGACCCCTTGTTCTTGCACAGCTGTTTTTCTGAAAGATACTACCTTCTTGGACTTTGTTGATTCCTTTGAGGTACTTGAAATTTCTATCATGTCCCCCCTCTCCCTTCTTTCCTTGAAGATATACATATTAAGCTCCTTTAGTCTCTCTTCATATATCTTCTGGTGCAGACCTTTCACCACTTTTTTTGTCTTCCTCTGGACAGCCTCCACTCTGTCTATGTCTTTGCGGAGATGGGGTCTCCAGAACTGTGCACAGTACTCCAGATTGGGTCTCACTAACTGTCTGTACAGAGAGAAAACAACTTCTTGTTTTCTACTGTTGATGACTTTCCCTATGAATTCCAGTATCCCCCAACCCTCCTTACTGCCTTCTCACATTGCTTGCCCATCTTTAGTTCATGCGATACAATTACCCCCAGATCCCTTTCCATTTTTGTTGTTGTCAGTATCTCACCCCCCCCATTGTGTACTCTTCTCCTGGGTTTCTTAACAATAAAGCACTTAAGATTAGTATATGTGAAAAATATTTGGGTGTATGGATGGATGCCAACCTATCATCTAATACCCATTCAAATAAATTGCCTGGAAATGTAAGCAAATTATTCACTCTATAAGAAGAGCGTTTATTTCCAGGGATGGAATATATGTCATGAAATTATACAAAACATATGTATTATCCCACCTGGAATATGGTACCTCAATTTGGTGTCCATATCACAAGAAAGATATTATTCTAATAGAAAGAATACAGAGGAGAGTGACCAAATCAGTACATGGTTTAAAAATCTTTAACTATGATAAAAGATTGGTGAAACTAAATCTATTCTCCTTAGAGACTAGAAGAACCAGGGGTGATCTGCTGCTAATGTATAACATTTGCAAAGGCCCTACCCTGATGGAGCAGTGTGGTATACATAGACTCCATAAAAAGGTTAACCTTAGGTCACATAAACAAATTCTAGTACCAAAAGTTCACACTGTGAAACGTCTAAATTTTTATAACATACGTACTGCCAGGATATGGAACAATCTTCCAGAAAACATTGTTGAGGCATCTACATTTGACACCTTTAAAAAAAGGCTAGATGAACATCTTTTGGGTATCAGACTGCAGAGATAACCCAACTATGAGCGGGAAAAAATTAAATGGCCATTTCACCTATTTTGTCTGAATCCTCCAAGTTAAACCAAGTTTCTAGACTAGGCAATGCACAGCAAATTTCCACCCTTGACCTTACTAAGGGATATTGACAATCCCCTTGTCACCTGATCCACAAGATAAAATCACATTTAGCACTCCAACTGGTTCATATAAGTTTGTTACAATGCCATTCGGACTACATGGGGCCCCAGACAACTTTTCAGCATTTTATGAACCACATACTAAGACCACACACTGAGTACTGTGCGGCTTATTTGGGCGATGTGGTCATATTCAGCCTTGACTGGGAATCCCATGTTAGACACTTGTCCCAGGTATTGCAAGCAATAAAGGAGTCAGGAGTGACCATTAACCATGCTTAGTGTGCCCTAGCAAAAATACAAGATACCTAGGGTTCATTTTGGGCAATGAACAAGTGAAGCCTGAGATAGAGAAGGTTACAGGAGTAGCAAACAGCCCAATACCTACCACAAAAAAGCACATGAGTTATTTCTTAAGCCTGGTTGGTTATAAGAGGTGAGTGAAGTGTCCAAAATTGCTCCATGAAGCAATTCAAGGAGTAAGGCGGAATCCGTGATGTACTCCTCAAAGCGAAGCAGAGTTCTTCACGTCATAATGTGGAATGTGAAGTCCATTCAAAACAATGACTTAGCGCTACTCCACCTTTCTCCAACAACTTCTGCACCAATATTAATGCTTACATTGAAATCAATGTACTTTGCATCACTTCACCTTGTTGTTGAGCTCCAAAGGTGAATTTTGCAGTGATTCATGGGATTGCAGGTCACATGAGCTTTAGATTGCTTTGCACAGCTTCAGTTCTGTGAAGTGTGTGTGTAGTGCAAGCTGGAGACAGTTTCCTCTCAGAGCTCTGAGATTCAAACCCTCTAAAAGGTGTTCAAAAAGACTTTTTGAGCAATTGTTTTGCTCAAAATGTAGTACATTGATTGTAGGAAACCCTCTTGTGCTCATATCATAAAGTGTTTATTGTTTGTGTGTGGATTTTGAATGTTAATTTAGAACATTCAGTCTGTGTAGTGACAGATGCTTGAAGTGTGCTTGGGGGAGGGGCTTAACTGTGGTGGAGGGAGGTAGACAAACTGGGAGAAAGGCAGCCGTTCTGTTTTGGTAATATATTTCATATATAACTGTGTTAATGTACACAAAGTAATATTTTTAGTAATTTTTGACGTTTTTGTGCTGATTTTTGTGGTGCAGCAGTGCATAATTTCAGTTTATTTAAAAGATTTGGTTATATTACTGAAGTTTTCAATTTGCTGCACATTATCTGTAGTGAGTGAGTGTGTGTGGCACATACCATCAAATCAGACACAATTTATTGTGCCACACAGTAATTGCAGCATTGTGAGCCTGCTATCCACCACTCATGTGTTATTTTGTACTGCTTTGTGGTATCTTGGTAGTGGCCTCTTACTGCAGTTCACTCCCCCCCAACCAGCAAAAGGTATTCTTTTTCAGATTTGGATTTGTGACTTGTGAGCACTGGTTAAGATGTTGTTGTGCCTTTGTTTCTGCATCTCTATAGTGAGCAGCACAATCTTAGTCTGTCTGTTCATTTGCATCTCTCTAAGGCCCAATCTCCATCTGTAATTTAAGTCACAGTTGTTTGTTTGGCTTCCCTTCAGAGTACCATGTGGTACATATCTTGGTGTGAACATTGTACTCATTAATGTGCATTTTTAAGTCAGGGCGATCATCACAACTCATTCATGATACAAATCATGTTCTTCATGGTCATGATGATTCACAAATTACAAAACTGTAAGTTTTTGGGTTCTAAATTGCATGTAACCCTGTTTTGTAGTATCTCGGCTGGACCATTGTACTCATTAAAGTGTATTTTCAAGTCAGGGTGTTTGGGGTGGTACAGGTCAGGGAGGTACAGCCACAGGTATTTGCGTACAGTTCATTAGTCATGTCATACCAGTCACTCATCACGAGACAAATCACATTATTCATGAATCACAGCAGTTAAATTTTTTTTTTCAGTTCTGATGATACACTGATTGTGAACCAGAGAAAAGAAAGTCAAGGTGGCTGTGTCTGGATCTGTTGGTGTTAAATCCTCCCCTCCTCAAAAAAGTTGTGATGTAGCGATTCCTTTTGATGATGATGATGATGACCCGGGGGGGGGGGCATGATAGAAATATCAAGAACTGAAAGAGAATCAACAATGTACAAGAGGTTAGCATCATCCAGAACAAGAGATGTGCATGAGGAAGGGCCCAAAACTTGAAGATAAAGGGGTACAGATCAGGTGCAACATCAGAAACTATTTTTCACACAGAGTGTGCTGGGTGTAAGGACAAAATAAAACTAATGATCAACATTCTGATGGGACATCAGCAGTTGAAACATCCCCATAATATGTAGCTGGTGCCCTTTAATTTGTTCCAACTGCTGCTCAACGTTGTCAGGAGTGATGGTGGTTAACAGCTTCCAACTCACTCCGCATCAGGCCCACATTGGCCTGTTTGGCAGGTAGTTGGACAGGGTTGCCACCATCACCTGCTGCAGGTTGTGGTGGTGGAGCAGCAGTTGATCCATGGCCCTCCCCTGCTTCACACCACCATGCACAGGAGGATGCTGTGCTGCCCCCTCTTCCCCAGCAAGGCCAGCAGGTGCATTACTGCCCTGTTCTACAACCTTGGCCTGCCATTGTACACAGTGGTGGTTGTACATGTTGTTGTGCTGACCACCTGTGCCAAGATGAGTTCCTTTGTGGCCACAGCAAACCTCCACATCACACAGATTACATTTCGCTACACTGTTGTCCAGGCAATGTAGTAAAGAACTCCCACACTAATGAGGTGCATGGAGGACCAGACACAGGTGGCGGGGGGGGGGGAGGAGACAGGTGTTGTTGGATCCAGGGGCTGCTGCTGCAGTGAAACTCTCTTTCAAGAATGATTCACTTCCTGCCAGCCTGAAGCATGTAACTTAGACTGTGTAAGTCATGTGATATATGTGGTCTGCCTGTAAATTCTCACTCTGCCCTTAAAGGCGGAGTTAGCAATGCAAAGTCATTATCACCATCATCACAAGGTGAAGTGGTGAAGTAGCACTTTCAATAAGCAGTTCGCATAGCCACAAAGTAACACGAAGTGGTCAACGTCGCATCTACTTTACTGGTGGAATTTAACTTCACTGTATCTCTACACACAAACTCTTTCTCATACTACAAGGTGAAAGTGAAACTCTCTTTCAAGCATGAGTCACTGCCTACCTGCCTGACTGAAGCATGTGACCCACACTGTGTAAGTCATGTGATGTGTGTGGGCTGCCTGTGAATTCTCACTCCACCTTAAAGTGAAGTAAGGCTGAGTGAGCAACGTGAAGTCATTATTACAATGCAAAGTGGTGAAGTGAGGGTTTTAAATGGGCACTTCACGTAGCAGGATGGTAACACGAAGTGGGCCACTTCACATCCACTTCATGGGCGGCATTTAACTTTACTGCATCTCTACCGGTTATTACCAGAGATTTATTCCTAATTTCTCAGCCATTGCTAGTCCTTTGACTGATCTCACTAAAAAAGGGGTTCCCGAATAAGGATTAGTGAACTCCTTTTTGTGGTGAGGCTTTTAAGAATATCGAGGCCATTCTATGTACAGCTCCTGTATTAAAAAGCCCTGACTTCAACCAAGTGTTTGAGGTCCAGACCGATGCATCAGAGAATGGTATTGGGGCAGTCTTATCTCAGAAAATAAAAGGGCAAGCACATCTGATCATGCATATCAGCAGGAAGCTACATAAAGGGGAGAGAAGATATGTTACCATAGAGAAAGAATGCTTAGCTCTGAAGTGGGCTATTAAATCTCTGAAATATTACTTGGGGGGTGAATTTTTAAGGTTGTAACTGATCATAACCCCCTTTTCTGGTTGCACTAAATGAGAGAAATAAATCCCTGTGGTGGTACTTTAGTCCTATCAATTTACTGTGTCCTACAGGGCAGGGACACAACATGTAAATGCTGAATTTGTGTCTAGATATGGTGCAGGAATTGATGGCAATGAAATATGATGGACTTTCCCTAAAAGGAGATGCAGGGAAGGTACAATTAGTCTCTGTTGAGAAATGTGTCAATGCCTCAGGTTAAAGAATGATGATATCCATTATGTTTATCATGGAATGTTTATCATTATTAGGGACCCAGAAACAGAGCTTCTGAAGATGGATGGGTGGAAGCTCCATCTCTTCCTGGGGTAAGGAAGGTGGTAAGCAGTCTGAAATAACTGCTTCCCTCTTAAGGTGGGGGATATGTGACATGGAGATCCTGCCACTTTTGAGGACTGACCTTTTCTTAAATCTGTTGCAACAGTTCTTCTATTTCTTAGCCTAATTTATCCATTACAATTTCTAGTCCATAAGGTTGGTCTCCTATGGGCACCCCTCCTCTTTCTTAACTATGCTACAGTAGCAGCCACAGACACTGCCAGCTATTTCCCAAAATGTCTGTGATATTTCCAGAAATATCTCCTGCTTTCTGCATTTCCACAGTAGAGACAGCAGAGTCAAACTCTTCAGAAATTTTGTGAAGTATCTGGAAATAGCTGGCAATGTCTGTGGCTACCACTGTATAGTGTCCTCTTTAATTTTCCTTTTCCCTCTCAGGTCCTTATACAGGGAAGTTATTGTGATGACCTTCAAGCTGATGTAAAACAACAGGCTGTGTTCCTCATTGTAGGATTTAGTATGCAATAGCAGTATGTCATAAAATACTTTGATGTATATGCCTTATGTGTATGAAACTTGTAAATGTAAATGTTGAAAATACCACAGCACTAGGTGTTTTTGATAAAGGTAAAGAGTTACTAAGGGAACGTATTACAAAAACTGTTATTGGGGTACAGATATCAGACCCCCCCATTGTGTTATTTAAAATGCATGTAAATTACAGATTGTTTGAGAGGCCTTTTAGCATCATACGCTCCTGCTTTAGCTGACCCAGCCTAAAATTTTGTGGTGATTTTGATGTACATTTCATAATGGTTTGCATTATGGGGGGTATGAGTGATGTTCTGTTTCTTTGAAACCTGGCTTTATTGCCAGTGCATTTGGGGTACCTCTTGCTTCAGTGCTTCTGCACTGATGTTCTTTGTCTTTAACTTGTTGTTTTTTTCTTTTTTGAGCTCCCCATCATCCAAACACACAAGACCAATGTGCGGAATGAATTAATTTCCACCAAAGACATAGATCAGTAGATCAGTGGGTGCTAAGCGCAAAGGAAGGACATGCATAGCCTTTTGCTACAAACTGATGTATTGAAGAAGGGATATGTCATTGCTTAAGGTTATCCCTTGTGTTTTAAATAAACATCACACAGAGATTGTGGGTTGAACCTGACATTCTGTGTCTGGTCCACCTGTTATCCAACAACCTCTCCACAGTGCTGTTAATTCAGCACAACTGTCAGCTTGCTGCAAACCTGGGGACTTTGGGACCAGGACCCTGCTTTTGGAAAAAGCAGGTGCAGGGTCCTTGGTGCAGTCAGGTTTACCACAGCCAAGAGTTTGCTGCACCATGTGCTAATCAAACTGTGCCTTTAAAATTGAGCCCCATGAATTATTCATGACAGTTTATGAACTCAGTCAAGGAACATGCATCAAAGTTTAACAATTGTGTTCATAAATGCTCATGAACTGTGCAAGAACAACAAATGGGCAAACAGTGTTCATGAACATTGTTGAACACAAAGGTTCATAAAGGTCCATGAAAGTTTTTGAAATTCCTTAACTGAATATTTATGTATACAGTCCATTACTGGTTTTGGTGACCAGAAATACCCTCATTTATGATATTGTTTAATGCATCAGGCAACCCTATTTAAGACCTATTCTCAAAAGATTTCTGCACCCTATACAAGTCAGAGGCAGACCAGCTATTTATCAAATAACCTAATCAATAGAATTCTTTTAACAAAGTCATCATGTTTTAATGAATGACTTTTCTTTTAATGCAGTTTGAATTAACAACTTACCTTGTACTTACTTGTTTCCTTTTATTCATCAATTTAATGAAATAACTCTTCACCTTTCTCTCATAAATTGAAATGTGTAAATGCTATTTCAATAAGCAGAATCTGGAAAACCTTTAAAATGTTCTGACTTTAAATTGCAATCATTTTGGGGGCTCAAATCATAAATTACACTGTGGAACATTTATTTTCCACTGAAAAAGTACTGATTTTGTGGCACTTTATAACATTTACAGTGGGAAACTGTGTATTCTGATATGCAGAGTAGTTATACAAATTTATTTTTGTCTCATTTCATCTTGGTCCTTTAAAGACTCAGCAACTTCATGAACTTTACTGACTTGAAGAACACTGAAAACACACACAAACATTCTTACACTTGTAGAAGCAACCCCTGCAGCAGTAGAAAGGTACAGTACCAGAGGAGAAGAACACAATACTGTGCACAGGATTTTCATGGAAAGTAAAAAAAAAATAATAATAATATTAACTTGAAGGCTGCGAACAAAAAAAAACATCAAGACAGACAATACACAAAGCAATAAGCTTCAGCACTTCAGATGCACTGCCCCTTCTCCGAGAATCCATGGTTGAGATATCTATCCCATAGTCCACTTAAATAGCACACTAGTCACATGACCAAAGTTGTTAAAAAATACTAAATAATGTAGGCGTTAAACACCTAAACACCTATTCCCAATATGAACACAGTATTTAAAATGGACTAAGACAGAGGCAGATTTATTATAATACAAATATTCTAATTCATAAAGTCCAATGACTAAAGAGGATTAGCACATTCAAAGCTATTTGCTTCATATCTTGCATGCTATTATGTATTCTAGTAAACTAAATAAACTGTACATGGACCTAAAATACACCTAAAAATATATAAGTGTTTACACAATGCACCTTTATAAAGATGGGAAAACTTATATGTGTGGGGGAGAGAGCATTTTAGGTACAACTTTATAGGTGACATTGCAGAGGGTCTGGAAGGAAAAGTATGACGTTTTGCAGATGACACAAAGATCTGCAAAAGGGTTGATACACAAGGGGGTGGAAAGGATAAGAAGGGACTTGGCAAAGTTGGAGGAGAGGTCAAAAGTATGGCAGCTTAGATTCAATGAAAAGAAGTGCAAAGCAATGCACCTGTGAAAGAAAAACCCAGGGGACCTGTACACAATGGGGGGGGGTACTTAAAACAACAGAAATGGAAAGGGACCTGGGGGTAGTCATATCAGACAACCTTAAGGTAGGGGTGGGGGATACAGGCTGCATAGGGAGAGGCATCACCAGTACAAAACAAGAAGTTGTTGTTATCCCTCTGTACAGACGGTTGGTGAGACCCCATCTGGTGTTCTGCATGCAGTTCTGGAGACCCCATCTCCACAAGGACATAGACAAGATGGAAGCAGTCCAGAGGAGGGCAACTAAAATGGTGCAGGGTCTGCATCAGAAGTCACATTAAGAGAGTCTAAAAAAAGCTTAATTTGTATACCCTTAAGGAAAGGAGGGAGACTGGGGACATGATAGAAACTTTCAAGTACCTCAATGGAATCAACAAAGTCCCAGAGGGAAGCATTTTTCAGAAAAAGAGATGTGCAAGAACAAGGGGGCACAATTTAAAGATAGAGGGGGAATGGATCACGGGGAATGTGAGGAAGTATTTTTCATGGACACATTGAAAAGCCTTCCTGAGGAGGTTGTGGGGTCAAAAACAGTTGGAAAAATCAAGAATGTATGGGACAGACATGAGGCTATTATAGTGGTGGGTAAGAGGAAGTAGATTGTTGGTTAACTGGGATCTGCAACTTATCCAATTGGTAGGAACATGGACAGACTGGGTGAGCCAAGCAGTCCTTACCTGCTGTCAAGATCTATGTTCCTGTGTCTGTGTAACAAGAAATAACTGTTCAGCTAAATGTGCCGGTGTGGGGGGTAAAGTACAAATGTTAAAAAATGGGAGGGTTGGGAATATCTTAGATCTGAGGAAAGAAGAGAGGGTCAGAGAATAGGTGTAAAACCAGGCGTGGTTGGGAAAAGTTGCTGGAGATACTGTAAGTGAATGAAATAGTGCATGACTGTATGACTTGATTGATTCAAAGTTGTACCTAAATCATTTGGAAGAAAAGGACGGGCAACCTGAAGCACTGAGGCTTATTGTTTTGTGTATTTTCTGTCTAAATTGATTTTATATGCAGTCTTCCAGTTAATAAATAATTTTTTACTTTTGCATCAAAATCCTGTGTGCATTATTGTGTTCCTACCCTCTAGTATTGTGTCTTTTTACTGCTGCAAGGGTTACATCTGTGAGTGAGATTGCAAGGCTTTTTGTCCTCCAGTGTGTGTCAGTGTGGTGACTATTACCCGTTCTTTTCTGTTAAATGTTTGTCCATATTTACAATGCTGAGTGTCTGGTTGATTTTTTCCATTCTGATTTTTGACATTATTAGCACTGTGTAAGTGTGGAGTTTATTCTAGACATAGTCTAGAGCATGCCATAGGCACATAATTCCTATTTGCAACACTCAGGAATACAGCAGGTAAAGAAGAACCAGCTGTAAGCAGTAGTGCAGGTGCACAAACTGCAACAGAATCATGAATGCTATACATTTCTTATTCGGAAAGTTGAAAGAGAAAGAAGAAAACTCTTACAACAGAAACAAGTTAAGGCTACAGAACCAAGCAGCATTCCAGGAATGTCTAAATCAAAATTTAAAACAATGTTTTTTTTAATTAAATATATACCTTATTGAATTTTCCAACACATAAATACCAAAGCACATAACAACTTGACAAGTACTTCAGACGTGGCTGTCCATTCCCTCCACCCACCCTCCACCCACACATTCAGTGAATAATCATGTATCTAGAGGGATGCAATATAAAAAACAGTGACCCATGTAGGTATGAATAAGCAATGCTTTGTTAATATGGAAAGATTCTTGGCATCAGAAATAAATGTATGGCATATCATTGAGTCTGGAGAACTATGTGGACACATTAAGAGTACCTTGTGGCCTAAGACTCAGTAAATATAGCTGCATTTATAAAGAAGGAAAAAAGATGAGTGGCAGGGGCACTATATGAGCATGTATCAAAATTAATAAAAATTCTAATCTAAGATAAACATAACTACCAGAGAGTATAAGAAGATAAAAAAGAGCACAGTAGGAACTAGTGGCTTTTAAAAACACAGCACATTTATAATGAGAGAAAATTATTTAAGAGGAAACACATTTAAGAAAATTGCTACACAAGCAAGAACAAGAAGTACTTCAAAGGAAAGACAGCAAATATAAAAGTGATGAACAAGAATACCTATAAGGACAGGTATTCAACAGGATGAGAAAATCACACTCTAACTACAGGGGCTGCAGTAGAAATCATGAACAATATTAATCATATTCTTATAAAAGGAGTAATTCTTATAATAATAGAAAAACTAATAAAAAGAGAGAAAAAAGGTGACCTTTCAGGTAGACACAAGCAAATCTTGACATTCTTCCGCAAGCTCAATAGATTCTGATGAAGATACACAGGGCCAATCACAAGTGAAAGTGCTTTTCGGAGGGGGGGGCAAGAATGAAACAACAAAAATGAAACCTCCTAGAAAAGAAAAAGAGGAAGAGGTAAACAGGGAGAGAAAAGTGCAAGAATGATTAACCTGAAGTCTGTGAAACAGGCACAGGAAATAGAAAAAAATACTCAATTTAACAAATGTTTCCTTCACAGAAAACCAACAAAACATTTTAAGATAAATGTTACACTTTGTGCTATCACCAACATTGGGCAGTTTTTATATTCCAATTGAACTATTTAAACATTTTGCAAAATCAATCTACAATATTTATATCAGAAAGGCATTTTGTGTCATATTACAGAAACAGAAGTTACCACTTTCACATTGAGTTATTCAGCTAAGGGACTTATTTTGAATAACTTTAAACACAGGGGCCCAGATATTCAAACTGCACAATAAAAGTGCACAACAGCAGGAGCAAGCACAAGTCCACTGTGCCCATGCTCAATAAGTGCGATATTCAAAAACTGCACTGATCAAGATGCGCCTGCAGCACATGACTGAATATCGCGCCACCTGTGCCATAGCACAACCAGGGATGCCCAGTGGAGCAGGGTAGCAGTGCAACAGCACAACCAGGGATGCTCAGTGGAGCAGAGCAGCAGCGCAACAGCACAACCAGGGGTGCCCAGTGGAGCAGTGCAGCAGTGCAACAGCACAACCAGGGATGCGCAGGGACAAGATGCAGGGGCCCACCACCCATGCCACAGATGGGCAGAGGAGCACACAGCAGAACAGACATCACCCCCCACACCTCATGCACTGCACAACCGAGAGCTGGAATAACCACTGGCCCATGGATACCAGCAACAAACCCACAGCCGGGGCATGGTGCCCCAGCACACCCCCTGGCAAGCTGTGACCGGCACACAAGGAGGTCTGACCACCCCATGCCACACCATCCCACCAATGCAGAGCACACCCTGCACGGTGATCCTCAGACACACTGCCCAGGAGCAGCATCCACCAGTACAGGACACTCCGTGCATGCCACCACCCCCACTGTGACAATGCAACCCTGTGCACCACAGAACCATGCAAGGCAGCCCAAACCAAGCACCCATCGATGGGTGGCAGCAGACAGCGATGCAATGACTGCATACACAGTGCCACCATGCACGTCCCCCCTGAGATACAGCTGAGAGACTGACCTTGCATTTGCACATGAGGTACCCCACATGTGACAGGGCATGCCCCGGACCCCACCACCAGTGGTACAGCACCCTGCACACCCTCCCAAGGACACACCCCGACCCAGCACTGGCCACAACAGCCAGCGCAGACATCCACAGTGGTGCATGGAAGCATGCGCCATACAGGATGAAACACAGTGCATGGACAAACACCCACCCATACCCAAGGGCACACCAACACAGGGACACAGTAGTGGGGCAACCAAGCCCCCAGCATGTGGCCATGGAAACCATGTACACACAGCCTGCACCCCTCCATGGCACAGGAGTGCCAGCCACCCTGCGCAGGCACCCTGCAGCTGTACACCACCAGCAGCACCCAGAGCACAAGTGACAGACAGTGGTGCACATCCCCTGTGACACACACAAGCGACAGCATGGAGGTGGGACAATAACAGCGGAGGCCACAGTGCCACCTGAGGCAGACATGCACCACACCAGTGACAGGAGTCAACCCGGCATTGTGCCGGGTACAGTGGCTGTCCAGCATGGACAGCCACCACTAACATGCCAGCGGACCGAGCAGGTCAGAGACATGCAAGGGTGTCAGCTACACAGGCCATGGAATGTCTTACAGGTGCGCCATGGACACAGTGCATGCACCATGGACTACTGCACACAGTCATCCAGTGTACAGGGAACAACACACAAACCACAGACAGTGACTGATATCTACTCCCACATCATAGTTACTTTCCTTATGGACACACACACATGCCCATGACTGCACCACCTGTGACACCATGCACACCACTGCAGCTGAGCACCTTTAGCCCGCTGCAAATCAGAGACCACCACAGTAGGCATAACAAAGCAAATGTATTTTAAAAGATTGAAAA
This sequence comes from Neoceratodus forsteri, assembly GCA_016271365.2. NCBI lineage: Eukaryota > Metazoa > Chordata > Ceratodontiformes > Ceratodontidae > Neoceratodus > Neoceratodus forsteri. The sequence goes on from CM057452.1 coordinate 1,206,068,405, forward strand.
CAACTATTTACATATATGTACAAAAGGTTGGGAGGAGGGCCACAAATCAGGTGTGGGTGGGTAAGGGGCAGAGGTGAACAAATGGTAGAGGGAAGGAGGGGTGTGAGGGTGGGTGCAGGGGGGTGGGGGAAATCATGGGGTGAAACATGTTCGACGGGAGCCCCACTCCCTGCTCTGAAGTCACCTCCCGCCATGCCACTTTCAGACTCCCAGATGGACTATCCATTGCAAAATCTCCAGGGAGGCCCTGACCACCTGCAGTATCTCCTGCAACATCCGCTCAATGGTCTGCAACTGCTGTCCACCTAGGACAAGGGAGCAGACTCAATAGGTGTGAATGCACAGTCCCCTGCAGCCCACCCACTGTGCATGGCATATAGCCATGGGACATGCCTCTGTGATGGCGTGTGACCACCCACAGTAATTGTGTCCACAAGACCTGACCACCCCGGTGCACACAGCCATGCAGACTGCTGCACACACCCACAACCCAAGTCCCGCACAGCACCACCATGGCTGTACAGTGACATGGCTATGCGGTGCAAAGGCAGTGGCACAGCCATGTACCCAGTGCAAGCATGGACCACCATTGACACACTCCCAGACATGCAGTGCCACTGGACAGTACTGACTGTACCATGTTGAGTGCATGGTAGTGGTGGTGTCAATGGATGGTGGCCATGCCCCACCGCCCACCCTGTTACACAGCATGCACAAAAAATCCTGAATGTAAGGCACTCACCATCATCAGGCTCGTCCCGGCGCTGGTCTTGTATGGTCGCTCTTGCAGCATGTTGCGCGTCACGCAGCAGCCTCCCCTCCCTGGCACGCCGGTGGTCCTCAGGGCCTAGAGTGCAAACATGGAGAGAGGAACAGCAGTACAATCCAGTAGCAAAGTCCCTTCACCCCTGGGTGTGTGTGAACCCACACAGCCATACCCATCTGCTCCCCACCCCTATACCACCATCATAGCCCACACAGGATGGCCCCCCCATGTGCTGGACACATGCCACCGTGATACCCGTATGGACGTAAACAGTGTATGGATGGGGCACCTACCTGGCCATGGAACCACACCCCTCCTGATGCATGACCACAGGTGGTCAAGCCTGTCCGGGTCCCTACACTGCAGGTCCCCATAACAGTGCCTGCACTGCTCTGCCATGCACTGTATGCCTGTGGCCTCCTCCAGGGCCACTGCCACCTCCTCCCACAAGGCACTTCTGGCCCTGTCCAGTGGTGCCTCCCCAAATAGAGCAGCAGCATGGGGCTCCACCAGGTGCACTAGGTTGGCCAGTTCGACCTGGCTCCAGATTGGTGCCCGTCTCCGTGCCATCCTCCAAGCATTCAGCATCAAAATGGCACTCTGTAGTGCATGTCTGCCACGTGTGAATGCTGTGTGGTACTGTGCTGCCATTCCCCATCGCACTGTTGCCGAACAGCATGATAGAGGTGCAACCATGTGGACGCATGATGCCTAGGGACAAAGGTCGGCACAGGGTCAGGGGTCTCTCACGCATGAACCACCACAGCGCGATTGGTACTCACCACATGTAGTGCAATAGGGCACCTGTGTGGCACTTCCTGTAGTGGCCTACCGTGCTGTGGCTCCACGGCACCTATGGCACCCCAGTGCCAGAGCACCAGACATGTGAACAGTGCAGTAGCAACACTGGCACAATGGTGGCTGTGACCTGCACTGCCTCGCGCACACAGCATGTCAGCAGTGCGGCAGGCATTGGCATCAGCACCCTGGGCATGTGCCATTCGGTGTCCACTGTGCACGTCACCGAAATGCACCCTTGCCTGAGCACATTCAACACAATTGCGCAAGGCGCAACAGTGCGGTATTCAGCCGGCATATGCAAATCAGCTAATCAGCTCTTCAATGGCACAGATACTGCATTAGCATCCACTTAAAATTGCGCCTCACCTCATTTGCATGCGTTGCGCTATATAAATGCGACATTGGGCTGCAGAGGCCATAGTCTGGTATTGCAGTCTATTGTGGTGAGTTGCATGCTGTTTGGAAGTGTGGACTGTGGTGTGTGGGAGATGCATGGGACTGCACAGTCAGATGTAACACCTGTCATTCCCACAGGATCAATGATGAGCGATTGTGAGGTGGAGGAGGAGGAACAGAAATGTGGGAGGAAGAGGAGGCCAAACTTCACCAAGGCAGAAACAGATGCCCTGTTTGAGGCCTACCTTGACCAGAAGCAGCTGCTCAGTGGACAGTGGAGAACACCACAGGCCTGTGCTGCTGCATGGGGAGAGGTGGCACATGCCATCAACCAGCATGGCAGCCACCAGCGGTCCATGCAGGAGTGCAAGAAGAAGGTGGACACGGACAGGAGGAGGATTACGGATAAGGTGGCTGCCATCAGGGCAGCATGGGCTGTGACCGGTGGGGAACAGCTGGCTGTGCAATGCCTGACCCCACAAGAAGAGCGGGTTGCTGGCAGCATGCGGCATTATGCCATCGAGGGTGTTCCAGGTGGTGGATTCCAGATGGGTGGTAGCCTGCCACTGCATGGTAGGTCCTGATCTGTCACTTGGGGGGGATGACACAGGGTAGGGAAGATACATTAATGCTACTGTGTTCCCTTACAGCTCCTGAGTGTCTACATGGGTCAGCAGTGGTGGGCTCATCCACTGAGGGTGATACCCTGGACACAGAGGAGGGCCCATCCACCTCCACAGGTGTCTGAGGGTCAGGATGACAGTGGACTCACCTGGCTGTCTGGACTGATGTTGGTGGAGCGGGTGTGGAGGAGGCCCTGCTCGTGTCCCAGTGTGCCAGCATCCATGGATGCCAGAATGCTGAGACTCGGACTGGTGCCGGATCTGTCACTGATGATGATGGAGCTCACAACATGAACAGTGATACGTGTGGGCCACAGGATGGTCACACAGCAGGTTACAGCATGGGCATAGCCGTGGGTGGTGCCGCTGTAGAGGCCTGCGTGACATCACAGTCCCAACCTGTGCCTGTCTGCACCAATGGGGCAGCACTGGTGTGTGTCCAGGACAGTGGGCCTGTTGCAGCCACTGCAGTGGCACCGTTGAGCCCTGTAGAGCGGCAGCCAGAATGGCAGTGTCAGCAGTTGGCCAATGGCCATGGGGGTACAGTGTCGGGGGTGGCATCAGTGCACCACCCAAGGACATGCCCAGGCATGTCCCTGGTGTGCAGCACCCACCCTCAAGGGGTGCTGCCCATCAGGGCCATGAACACCATGAGGGACAGCATGCCAATCAGGTGTATGACCTCTTAGATGAGCACGCCTGCATACTCCAAGATTCAGTCGATCAGCAGTTGCGGCTTGTGATGACAGTGGATGCACTCAGTGTGGCCCTGCACAAGGCAGAGGAATGGCACAGCAGGGACACTGGTCTGCTCCTGGCAGGGATGGACGACCAGATGTGGGAGGATGTGACCGCTGCCATTGACAGGCTGACACAGACAATCACAGCTGTCATGGCCACAATGGGCACACAGTTATTTGCCCATGCGTCACAGACGCCGTGCAGAGCAATGTCCACCCCCTGTTCCCGGCGTCGTGTGACACCCTCCTTGTCGACACCGGGTTCAGCTGTGTGCATCCCGAGCTCACCTGGTGCAGGCATGTTTGGTGTGCTGCAGACCCCTGCGTGAGAATGGTCATGTTAATGCAGCAGAACCCCTGGGGGACCGTCGGTGCCACCCCCATGAGGCCATTGGTCAGCCTGTCACTGCTGGCAGGTCTCGGCAGGGACGCCCATGCATCCGTGGCAACCGTGGCACTGTGACACGTGACTGACCTGTCTCCCACCAAGGCTACTGTCTGACACTGCCCTGTGTGCAGTGTGTTGTTCAACGTGCAATGCATGGGTGGGGTACCCAGCCCAGCACACACACACACACACACACACACACACATTCCATCTGCACACCATCCCAGCTGCTGGCCACTGTGGCATGTGTATGATGATGCCTGCATTGCGCTGTCCACCACTGTGCAATGGTGCCCAGCGTCTGATACACGCACAATGACAGGCACTGGGCGTGGTGGTCTGTGGACGTGTGTGTGGCTAGGGGTGGCAGTTGGGGTCAGCGTGCCTCCTACCCTTTGTGTATGTCTTGTGGGGTGTGTGTGTGTGTGTGTGTGTGACTGCGTGCCGTGTTAGACCTTGCCCAACCCTGATGGCATGTGCGGTTCCATGCTCAGCCAGTTCCCTTTACTACATGCACTCCTGGGGATTGTCCATGTGTGTTTGTGGGTTGTGCCCTTGCCACTGGTGGTTGCACATGGCCCCATGACTTACCTGGGTTGGTTGAAGTGCTCCTCTGTGATGGTGTCCCGGTGCAGCTGCACCATCCAGATCAGTCGGGGGTCCCTTCGACCAAGGGGGGGCTGCCCATCACCATCTTCACCAGCGTCCTCATTGTCCCCATCATTGTCCCCCTCTTCGACCTGTACAGCTATCCCACAGTTGTTGGCCATGTTGTGCAGGATGCAACAGGCCAGGAATAGCCCGCAGGTTTTTGAGGGGCTGTACTGTAGGGCACCGCCAGATGCATCCAGGCAACGGAAACGTGCCTTCAGCATCCCGAACACCCACTCAATGACATTGCATGTGGTGGCATGTGCTTCATTGTAGCATTGCTGCGATGGGGTCGCAGGCCGCCGGTATGCTGTGAGCAGCCAGGGATGGAGTGGGTATCCACTGTCACCTGTGTGTAGAGGGTGGACATTAGTTTGGTGATCAGCATCGCCCTGCCATTGGCCATCTAGGCCAGTACCGATGTCACCTCTGACTATGCCCCTCCCAAGCTCTATGTCTTTCTGCGTGATTTGCATACTCACCCACTAGGTGGCCAGTGGGGATGTCCCCACTCTCAAACCTGTGGCACAGTGCAGACTGGTGCCAGATGAAGGCATCATGTGCTCCCCCAGGGTGCTTGGCACAAACATTGGTTATGCGCCCCCTGGCATCGCACACCACCTGGCAGTTGATGCTTGCATACCCCTTCCAATTTATGTATGCTGCCCCTTTGGGACCAGGTGGCATGCGGATGGCCACATGGGTGCAGTCAATGGCCCCGAACACGCCAGGCATACATGCTACCCTGTGGAAGTCCTGTATGTGTGCTGTGCGCTCTACCAGTGTGCTGGGGAAACGGATGTACTCCTCAGCATGTGGAAGCAGTGCACTGAGGAATTGGGTGAGTAGGCGTGATGCGACTGACTGGGTTATGCCTGTTATGTCCCCTGTTGGTCTCTGGAAGGTACCCGTGGTGAGCAGGCACATGACAGCTGTCACTTTAGTCTCCACTGACAGAGCATGGCTCCGTCGCGTGGGTGCCTGCATCACATCACTGCACAGCTCACAGAGCCACCTCAGGATCGCCTGGTTCAGGCAGTACTGGCCCACGATCTCAGTGTCACTGTACAGCTCGAAGCTGGTGTGGGCTCAGTACTGCCTGTTGGGGGCATACCACTGACGGGCCCTTCCATGGCAGCGCCCCCCTACTGCCTGAATTCTCATACCCCTCATTACTGCCTCCATCTGAATGGTGGTGCTGTCCATGTCCCTGGCTTGTGTTACCCCCCCAGGCAGCTGTATTACCGTTCCCCCCACTGTCCTTACTGCTATTCCCCCTGCACCAGGAACACCTCCCAGTATCGGATGTCCTACTCACTGTCAGAGCCCTCAGTCCTATGTGCCACTTCCCCCTTTCCTCCTGCACAGTGGCACAGGCTCCCCACTTCTTCCCCATTCCTGGTGGTTTCCAGGTGCTCTGTCCTGCTTCTGCTCCTGCCCTGTCCTGCTCTCAGCTACTGTGTGCCTGCTTGCAGTTAGCTTGCTCCCACATGTGGCTTTCCTGTAGCGTTCTTGCACCTCTCTCTTGTTCCTTTTTATTTTGGATCATTTCCACTATCGCGCAACTTCCATTTGCTCTCCTATTGCGCATGGCATTTGCTGTTGAATATCGCACTGCACCATTTATTCATGGTTCCTCCCCCTTCAGTTGCGCATGCATTCATTACCATTGCGCTCTTGCGCATTGTGATTTGGGGGGGGCGCATCTGCCTCCTGCTGAATATTGCACAATGGCGCATTTTCGGACTTGTGCTGACGCATCTCTGTTGCGCATGGCGCAACCCTTTTGAATATCTGGGCCAGGGCATTTTGAGTCATATAGTATATATGCTAGGGAGTGAATGAGGGAAGACTTCAGTTTATTTATTGAGGCTATTGTACTGTATAACTGACTACATGTGGTGTTGTACCCGAGGACTGGAGGAAGGTGAATGTGATTCCCCTTCACAAAAGTGGGACCAAGACAGAGGCAGGAAACTACAGACCCGTCAGTTTGACCTCAGTGGTAGGGAAAGTGATGGAGTCACTTCTGAAGGAAAGAATTGTTGAGTACCTAGAGGCCAGTGGGGCACAGGACCCAAGACAGCATGGGTTCACAGCAGGAAGGTCATGTCAGATGAATCTAATAGATTTCTTTGACTGGGTGACCAAAGTAGTAGACCAGGGAGGGGCTGTGGACATGGCCTACCTAGACTTTAGCAAGGCATTTGACAAAGTCCCACACAAAAGATTAATAGTCAAATTAACCAGCCTGGGAGTGGGTGTCAGGGTGGTAGCCTGGGTAAAACATTGGCTGGACAACAGGACACAGAAGGTAATTGTAAATGGAGTTCACTCTGAAGAAAGAGGGGTTACTAGTGGGGTACTGCAGGGTTCAGTACTGGGTCGAGTCCTTTTTAATGTCTTTATAAGTGACATTGCAGAGGGACTGGAAGAAAAAGTATGCCTTTTGCAAATGACACAAAGATCTGCAACAGGGTTGATACACAAGAAGGCGTGGAAAGGATGAGAAGGGACTTGGCAAGGTTGGAGGAATGGTCAGAAGTATGGCAGCTAGGATTCAATGCAAAGAAGTGCAAAATAATGCACCTGGGAAACAAGAACCCAGGGGAAGATTACACAATGGGGGGAGGTAGTAACAACAACAAAAAGGAAAGGGACCTGGGGTAATCATATCAGATGACCTTAAGGTTAGCAAGTAATGTGAGAAGGCAGTAGGGATGGCTGGGGGTATACTGGGATGCATAGGGAGAGGCATCACCAGCAGAAAACAGGAAGTTGTTATCCCTCTGTACAGACAGTTGGTGAGACCCCATCTGGAGTACTGTGTCCAGTTCTGGAGACCCCATCTCCGCAAGGACATGGACAGGATAGAGGCAGTCCAGAGGAGGGCAACTAAAATGGTGCCTGGTCTGCAAGAGAAGCCATACGAGAAGAGATTAAAGGAGCTTAATATGTATATCCTTGAGGAAAGAAGCGAGAGGGGGGACATGATAGACACTTTTAAGTACCTCAGTGGAATCAACAAAGTCCAAGAGGGTAGCATCTTTCAGAAAAAGAGACGTGCAAGAACAAGGGGACACAATTTAAAGATGGGGGGGCAGTTCTGGGGCAATGTGAGGAAGTATTTTTTCAGAGAGGGTAGTGGATGCATGAAACAGCCTTCCTGAGGAGGTTGTGGGGTCTAAAACTGTGGTAGAATTCAAGAATGCATGGGATAGACATAAGGCAATTCTTATGGGGGGGGTAGGAAGAAATAGGCTGTTGGTTAACTAGGATCTGCGTCCTATCCTGTAGGTAGGAAAATGGGCAGACTAGGTGGGCCAAGCGATCCTTCTGTGCCATCAAATTCTGTGTTTCTATGTTTCTAACATTAATGGAGATGTGATAATTTTAACAAATATGCTTTCTTTTTAAGAAGACCTAATCTGAGGAGAACCTTTAAATGTTCAATATTCAATCCAGGGCCAGTGATTTTCAAAGAAGCAACCTGGGGAAGAAAATAGAACTAATTCACACAGGCTTTCTTGTAAAGAGGACCTGATATGAGGACAGCCATGTGAACATGCCAGTTTTGTGAGTATTGTAGCAAGGATCCCAAATGTGTATAGTTGTAATCATTTATTATCTGTTGCGACTGAAGCTCAATTAGGGGACATTGCGCCAACTGTAAATTAACTGCTGGTTAATAATGTTACCATGAAAATTAACAAGGATATTGGTAGAGACCTTTCCATCAATCTTCAAACCATGTGGGACCCTGTGGGGTTTTTAAACTAGTTTTGATTTGATTCATAGGTTAATAGGTTTCATAGGTTACTTTACAAGTAAAAGTTAGGCAAAATGCCCATTAGTGTTCACCCTATCTGAAGAAAAATACCCTGATATTTTTGTTTCTAATATGAAATTTGTCCAAATTTCCCTTAAATTCACCTATGCTCCTACTATCTATTACTTCCAATGGAAGGGAATTTCAAAAGGTACTACCCTTTGATTTTACCAAAGTGCTTTTTTCTTTGTATGGCCTAAATTCCCTTTTAATTACAAAACATGGGATCTAGCATTATGTTGCTGATCTTTCAAATCCAAACCTGAACAGTCCCAAAGTCATGATTGATAAAGGCGCCATACATTAAACGTAAGTCTCCTCACAATTCTCTGTATTCCAGTGATAAAATCCACAAAATATCCAGTCTCTCCCCATAACTCAGACCCTAAAGACACATTACCATTCAGGTGGCCCTTAACTGCACCCCTTCTAGAATTCTGATTTCAGCTTTCACGCCTTTGACCATACTTGGGCACAATACTCCAGATGTAGTCTAACCAATGAAACATACAAACAAAGTACCACTTCCCAGTCTGTACTCAATATATGTCTGCTATACTACTCAAAGTTCCTTTAGCCCTTTTAGCAATCACATGACAGTGTTTTTTTGAAGCTAAGGTCATTTGTTACAATAACACCCATATTCTTTTCCTCTGTCACCTACCTGAAGATTTGGCCTTTGAGTAGATACAGTAGTTTACTTTCACATTGTTCTTACCCAAATGCATCACAGAGCATTTGCCTGTGTTAAAATCCAATTTTTATTTTATAGCTCACTGTTCCAGATTAGTCAATGCTTTCTCTAGTGTTTCAACATCCTTCTAATTCTGTACTATAGCACCTAAGCTAGTGTCATCTGCGAATTTTGAGATTCACATGCCTTCATCACATTTCATTAAGGCTATATATAAATTAAATAGACATGGTCCTAGGACTGATCCCTGCAGGACTCCACTGGTCACCCAAGCTCACTCCGAGGTGATGACCCTCTGTTGCTGTATATTAGTTAACCAGGAATCAATCCAACCTACTATTTTACTATTTAGCCCTATGTCCCTTAGGACATCTATTAATTCCTTATGTGGCATGGTATCAAAGGCCTTTGTAAAATACAAAAACACCACATCCACTGGGCGGCCATGGCACAAGACTCTACTGACCCTGTCAAAAAACTCCATCAAATTTGTCTGAAATGATCACAGCTTATTAAAACCATGTTGTGATTTATCAACCATGTCTGACTCCTTAACAAATATTTCTGTTTTTTCCTTAATTATTCCTTCCTAGATCTTCCCCTGCATTCTCTTTTACTTCTTCTTTTGTAAATGGGAACAACAGTGTATTTTCTCCAGCTTGATACCACAGCACCATTGTCCAAGGACATTTGAAATATCATAGTAAGTGGTCCTGCTAACTGATTGGCCAATTCCCATAGCCATCCTAGGATGTACTTCATGTGGATTTAACTGCAGTAATCTAGTCTTGATATCTTGTACCTCCAGGCATAGTGTTCTCCCTTCCTCACAGTGCTAAATGAAATTGTACTAGCTAGCTTGTCATTAAACACTGAGCAAAAGTACTCATTAAGCATCTGGGCAATACATTTTTCATCAGTGACCAGGTTACAATTATTATCCTCTGGTGGTCCAATGATAGCATTTCCTCCCATTTGTAATTTACATGATTGTAGAAAGACTTATAGTTGCCTTTGATTTTAACAGCCAGCCCAACTGGAAGCACCACTGGATGTCAACAGTAAAAATACCAACCTCCCGCACAGCATTGGCACAGTACCGACACTGGCATTGTGCCATCTGAAAACTAGTATTTTCTGTGAGATGCTGTGCCCCCGCACACCCTGGGATTTTATATAGTCAACTCCAGGTTTGAGTTGTTCTGGGGAGGGTAGGCAGAACACTGCGAGAATTCATCACTCAAAAATAGACCATTACAGCGACTGTTGCTGAAATGGACTATTTTTGAGTGTAGCTGTCAGGGTGTTGAGATGGAGGGGGGCACAGGCACCAGCCCCAGCTCATAATCATGCTTAGCCTTTCTAGTACTCTTTTTCCAATCTCTAATGATCACCTTATAACTCTCCCAGTCTTTGTTGAACCTACTTTTTTTTGGCCATTATGAATACCTTCTTTTTCATCCTTAATTTCCTCTTGATTTTCTTGTTTAAATATGGCGGTATCTTACCAGCATTGTTACATTTCATCTTTTTTGGTACATATTTGCTTATTAGTTAATTTAATTTTCTTATTAATATGTCCCTCATTTCATTAAGGTTCTTACTATTAAACTCTGCCTGCCAATCCCACCTGCTCAATTCATTCCTCATATTTTGGAAATCTGTTTTTCCAAAACATTTAATGTTGGTAGATCCACTCACTCTACTGCTTGGTTAAAACACTTCAAACAGTACCATATCATGGTCACTGAATCCTACTGGTTCAATTACTGTGCAATTTAAAACCTGATCATCCATGTTACCAAGTACAATATCTAAAACACTATTACATCTAGTAGCTTCTGTCACATACTGTTCTAGTCCTAATTGATTCAAGCAATCCAAAAATCTCCCATCTTTATATGTCATGCCCTTTCTAATTTCACAGTTTATACCAAGCATGTTAAACTCTCCCAGCAAAATAATTCCATTACCTGAATTTAATTCTCCAGGCTCTCACATACTGTAACTTATTGTCCAAATCCCTAGTCTGTGAAGGCAGTCGATAAACCAAGCTATAAACCAGTCCTAAAATGATCTTCATTCCTGATTTGGGGATTAGCTTTACCCAAATATGTTCCAAGTCATCACTGCCAGTGTTGACCAATTCAGAGTTGACATAGTCTACCATACACTGCTACTCCTCTCTCTTTTTGTTTCCTATAAGGAGTATAGCCATGGATATTTCTATCTCATGTGTCCTCACTGTTCAGCCAAGTGTCAGTGATGGCAGAGATCTGGATAGATTCCTTTATCATCACATACTCAAGTTCCCCTTTCTTCCTGATCATACACCAGGCATTAACCAGCAAACATCTCCAACATTCACTATTGGATCCTATTTGTGATTCAAACGAATGAGATCTTGGATATGGTACTAGATTCTCTAAGGGCTTGTTAATAATCAGAATAGATCCCACTTCAGGCCAAAGTTGAGGTTCTGTTTAGGGACACAAAATCCAATCATTTACGCTTACCAAAAGAAGGTTCTTAATGAAGTGCACACTTTATTGAAAAACTGACAGGAATTTTGTTAAACACAACCTTAATGCAGAAGTACTAGCCTTAGAACAATTGAAGGCAAAGAAGGAAGTGGTCATTAGAAATTCTGTTAAGGGGGAACTGAATCATCATCAATAGGGAAGCCTATTTGGTTAAAACACTTAGACTTTTAAGTGAGATGGAGACTTACAAAATCATGAATGAAAATCCCACCATATAAAATTCATTGCTGCTCTGACGGAGATTTTGGAGAGAGCCCATTGACAGAGAATTATTAGTACGCCTGAAACAGGCATTGTTAAAGTGGAACAACTCTGGTTACCTACTTTTTGTTACCTGCCTAAAATATAAAAAAATTCCATAAAACCCCTAATAGTCCCATTATTTCTGGGACTGGTTAACTATCCGAAAACCTATGTAGGTTTGTAGATTATTTTCTACAGCCCCAGGTCCTGAAGTTAGAATCACATATTCATGACTTGATAAACCAGCTCCATAAATTGGAGAATGTCACACGGAATGTTGAGTACAAATGGGCTGGAGTATATGTCTCCTCCCTATATACAAGTATCCCTCATAGACTGGGTATGGGACCATTACATTTCTACTTGGGGAATTGTACCTGTGCCAATGTACCTTTTAAGGATTTTTTTTTCTTAGAAGCAGTTAAATTTGTGTTAACAGAATTATGTTGGCTTTGATTGAAAACATTATTTACATAAATGTGGAAAACCTATGTGGGTATCAATGGCCCCCCCTTTATGAAAATTTGTTTTGGGGCTTTTAGGAGTTACAACAGGTGTTTAATTCCATTAATAATTTATTTTTGAACATAATGGTTTACTGGTATGGGCACATGGATGACATCCTTATTTTATGGAATGGTGATGACTGTTTAGCTAAAAGTTTTGTTCAGTACGTGAACAATGATGGCCAGAATCTCAAATTCACCTCTGTGATCAAGGAAAAAGTGGAACCCAGACAATCCTATGAGAGAGCATGTTCCCCCAGTAACAGACCTCCTAGCACCAAGAAACAGGGAATCAGATAGCCAACCTTTGACCTTTGCTCCTAAGTACACAAAGTTAGCACATAAAATCAAAACTATTTTGCTGAATAATTGGGGCATACTCCAACAGTGTGACAAATCAGGGGTGTTAGAAAGAAAACCATGGATTACCTTTGGCAGGGCACCCAATCTAAAACAGATTCTGGCACCTAGCCACTTTCAACCCATGAAGCCTACTGGAAATTGTAATTGGCTACCAACTAGACCTATAGGGTTTTACACTGTGGACATTGTTCAATCTGTGAATTTATGAAAATAGGGAAGGAGTTCATACATCCACATCCTAACATCAAAATAGATCACCAAGAATGTTTGTATTGCTCAACTACTTTTGCTGTTTATATTGTGGTTTATAATTGCACCAAGGTTTACATTGGAAGGACAGTCCAGACTCTTCAGGAAAGAATGCAAGAACACATAAGGGCATGAAAAATAGGTCAATCCTCTGTGGGGACTTATTTCCTGGAATATCATAACATAAATCCAGAAGAGCTAAAATTCAGCATTTTGGAACATGTACTTATCATTAACAGAAGAGGTGGTAGAGTACAACTGCTGCTGCAGAAACAGTCCAAATGGATTTTTAAAATGCAGGGTTAAAGCCCCAAAAGCATGAATGAAAACCTGGACTTATCAATATTCCTGTAATATGGAGATATTATGGCACGACAGTAGCACTATATTTAAGGTTCAGTAGGGTGTTTAATGTTAAATCCCAGTTTGTGCACTTTAATAACTTCAGAACAATTCAATGGATTTGCATGAAGATTTGCATGCACAGTCCCATAATGTAGTTCTCCAGATATGCCAAGTTTCATGCTGGTTGGATCTGTGGAGTCTGAGATCTGGATAGTGCAAAACGTGAATTTTTGGGGGGTTATCTTTGCTGGTTTTTGGTGACACCTACAACACCCAGATGGTTTGTAATTTTGGTCTGAAATTTTCAGGGTAGAAAGGAGCTGACCCACATATGTGACTTTTGCTGGTTTGGTGAAAAATATATTAATCTGTTCCAAATGTATTAAATTTTAAAAGTTAGGTTTGTGAGTATGACCAGTAAGCACTAAAAAATAGCTGTGTAAAACAAAAAAGAATCCTTTTTCATATGGGGACAATTCTTTTTTTTGTGAAGGAAAAATCCTTTTTTATTTGCTGCCATTTTCTTTTTACTGTTTAAACTTCCAAACATTTAAGGTACAGAAAAATAATGTTTTTAAAAACAAACACCTGAACCTAGCTAAAAAGGACCCACTTTTTTAAGTTGCCAGAAATATGTTTTCTAGGCACCCAACATCCTGGGTGCCTGGCTTAGCAAGAGGAGTTGTTAACATGCCTTCTGTCTATGAGAATAACAGGACTTTCCTGACTTCTGCAGCCACAGCTGGAACTTGTGCTGCAGGCTGCAGTGCCAGCAGTGAAATGTCTTTCCCTGGTGTCTATTGGTGCCCTTCCCCTCCTGCCCCATCGAATTGTCTTCCCTTTATGTATGACAAGCACAGCATTCTACCAGGGTCTAATAATCCATATAGTTTCCTTTTCATTTTCTAATACAGGTAAATACAGTATTTATTTTTACAGAAGACTGTTTCAAGTTCTGAACACTTTTTTTTCTGTTTAGAAACATATCTATCACAAATGCATTTTTGCATGGAGCTGGCTGGCTGCCTGGTTTTGTGGTACAAATGCACAATATTTTATTGCAGATCTCAATACAAAAAAATGGATGTTTTTAATCATTGCAGCAGCATGTCACCCCTCTCCCTCTCATCTTCTCCCATCCCACCTTCCTTATACCTCCATAAAAAAAATGGTTAGATAACATTTCTGAGCAGCAACGGGACTTATGCAAGGGTCAGAACCATCTTCCACAGAGCCATCAGAGGTGGCTATCTTACAGTCAAATAACTTCACCACACAGGGGATTATTCATCTTGTGTATGGTGCTGGTGAGGGTCGAGACCATTGACCACCACATAGTGTATGTACCCCCTCCCCAACATCCCCTTCAATCCTCCACTGACTGCGGGTGAAATAAAATAAGTAATAACATAAAGAGTACCAAAAAGGGAGAGGGTTAACCTAGGGCTGATGTACTTTCTAGCAGAATGGATCCTGAGCCTCCTCAATCTAAGTGAAGGGAAGCAGGTTGGGGGTCATGACTTTGTTCACTTGGTGGGCCAGGGGAGGGTGTGATTGGCATACCAGTGCACTATGGGTCCCCTGGTAAAATTGCTATTTTGAAAACATACTGAGAAAAAAAATATCCAAATAGGTTATTTACCAATGAGGCAGGATCACAAAACCCTGATATGATAACCAAGCAACTACATGTAATATCTCATCTGCTGAAACTTCATTTCTCCTGCCAAGATACTATGGCAGTCATGAAGCAGCACATTCTAAATGCTCTCTGGTGGAAGCGAGGCTGAGCAAGGTGGAGAATACATAACTAAATAAACCAATAATAAAGCTGAAGCACTCATAGGTGTGATATGCAGGGGCTAGTCAGGATTTACCGTTCGGCTGCAGCCTGACAGTATTATAGTATGCTGTGAGGAGAAAAGAATGCATCTATATGGCAGTACTGCATAAAACAAAAAACAAGGAAAAGCAAACACATAAGGTGAATGGAGTACATTGCTTCTACATTGTCTGAGGATATGGGATTCTTGATCAGCATGCCTGCCATGTAGAGTATAGGCCATTGCACAGTAGCTCACTTGAGACCTGACACCCCTTTTTTTCTCAAGGAGCTGCCTTTTATCCAAGTGGATCTTCTCACTCCAGTCTTTGGCAAGACTCATGAAGAGGTTCTTCAGAAGTCACTACCCACCCCCACCTCCATCCAACATAGCATAGATGTGCCTAATTTTAAAAAAAATGATTGCTTCATTTTATATTTTGTCTCTCCCTTATTTTATGTTTTTGTTGTTGATTTCATGGGCTGTCATTTCATTTGCTGTGAATTTGGAGTAAGGGAGATGGGCAATTAGTGCTGCTGGTGGTGAGGTTTATATATTAAAAAAAGAAGTCACATAGTGCCTTAGACTCAACAGATGAGCACTAACAATGGCTTCCACAGAATTCAATTCTGCTGTGGTCTCTCAGTTGTCTATTAGTTGCATGGTCCTCTAGATGGTGCCAAAATTAATTTTGAATGTGTTTGCATTGACAATAACATAAATATGCCTGTTGCAATCAGTGTAGTTTAGTTTTCTATAGGCTGCTAAATATTAGTATGGGCTGACTTAGAATTTAATCCACTCCAGCATGCATGGCTTGGCTGGCTGTACTCTGTTTTTTCTGCCATATACTTTAGAGTTTGTTTTAGTAACCTACAACTACCATAAATTAATATGACATCACTTAAAGGCTTTTACAGCAGTCTTACTGTTTACTAATTGTATGTTTCTTATTGTTGTAGTTCTTCTCCCTTCCCTTTTCCCTAAAGTTTTTGTCAGTATCCTATCTTGGATTCTGTTTCAGCATTATTGGTGATTGCTAGCAATTGAAGTGCTCTAACAAAACTACAATGACATGGGGTGGTACTGTTATTAACTCAATTTCCTTAAAGTTTATTTGCAACCACCAATGTTTATATATATATTACATAGCCTGCCTTTCAGTATTATTAGTGACTGAGGAAATTGATCTATGTAAAAAAGTTGTGTGCCCAGCTAGGACTGTATAAAATAAATATTTATTTTATTAAAGTGCAAAAGTTCAAACTATTGGCTCAACACCAAAATGGTGTGGCCGGCAGAAACTGATCTGCATTTAACACTATGATGACAGTGTATTACATGTAGAATAAAATATGGGTTGATGTGTGTAACGAGAAGTTTACATACACCCGAGGGGTTAGATGCTACATAAACCCCGAGGACAGAGCTTGAGGGGTTTGTGCAAGCATCTAACCCTGCAAGTGTGCGTTAACTGCTGCAGTTTACACACACCACCACACATTTTATTTTTTATAATTGCTGAGTTTACCCTTTTTTACTACAGCAATTATATAAAAAAAAGCCGCTCCGAGGCTGCCGTGGTCAAGAAGTTTTGTTCTGCCTTGAAATGGAACTGTTGCCAAAACCAGGAAGAAAAATAAATAATGCTGCCAGGAATACTCTTTTTTTTCAGATTTAGGCAGCCGAGATTGAAAATGAAATGAAAATAAACTTAAAAGCACATGAGAGATATGGGAGAGAGAGTTCTGTGTATTGTAAGAAGGAATGCTCCTCGATCTCTCTCTCTCTCTCTCTCTCTCTCTCCCCACAACAAAGCATTCTTTGGTGCCATAAAAATGGAGTGGCTTCACTTATACTTTTAAATTGCAAGAGCTGCTCTGCCCACAAAGCTTGCTTCTTAGCAATTAAATAGTGTCTTACAAATAACTTACCGCTGAGCTGAGGTTGTCTGCTGGTGCTGTTTCAGGCAAGACAGAGGCACCGAACGGTCAGCAGCAGACAATCTGCAGCAGGCACAGAGCATGGGAAACCATGTGTGTGTTTACCATAATAAACACTCCTGTATTAAGGCAAATTATGCCATAGTATCCCTATGGGAAAAAGGGGAACCCCATTAATTATAGAATTTAAACTCTGCTTGTTTGGATATACTGGCAATTGCTCAGATTTATATATTTATAATTATGAAATGTTTGCATTGCATTTTGTATATTGTGAGATGACATTGGCAATCATTAGCAATTGGAGTGCTTTAACAACCAAAATGACAGGGGATTGTAAAGTTATTTAAACTTTGTTTTTTTAAAGTGTTTTTGTGATCACTAAAATATATATTCATTCTGCACTTTAGCATTATTAGTGATTGCGGGTAATTGATTTACTTTTAACATTATGATGACAGGGTATTATAGAATTGGTTAAACCCTGCCTTAATAGATATATTGCTGATCATTGATATTCAGATTTACAGCATATATTTACTTTTATGAAATGTTTGCATTGCATGATGAAATTTGTGAGATGATAATGGTTTACAGTTATGCCCTTACACAGAGTTTTTTCCATTTTCCCCTTCCATTTCTGTTCCCTCCTCTTCCCCCCTTCCCATTCCTTTTATTGCTTTTATTTGGATGTGCTAGCTAAATATTAATCACACAAACACCATCTAATTTTTTACACTTGAACTCATTTGATTGCTATGCACATATATAGAAGGGAAGTGCCTGAGTGTGTTAGTCTTGAAAAAGTACTCCTAGTGCAAAACTCTTTAGTAGCCATTGGGAGAGGTCTGTGTGCTGTTGCTGAGTTTGGTAGTTTATTAAGAGTTTCTACAATATGAATTTTTTTTGCTGTATAGGTTTTTATCCTGCAGTGGTACACTGGGCAGCTGTATCAGCCATCCCCATTATCCCCACATGGCCATCCTGAACCTAGGGCTGGCAGTATAGCCTAGAGGTTAGAGTAATGAGCTGTGAATGAGCTTGCTGCATCCTGCAGACAAGACCTGGGTTTGATTTTCACAACCCCTACTTGCATACTGTGTGACTCTTAGCAAATCATTTAACCACCCAGTGCTCCAAGGTCACTGCTGAAAACAGGTACTTGTGCCTAGTGGGCATTGCCCAGTTACCAAAGACTAAAAAAAAATCTCTCACCTACCTCACTCCTTGAGACCAAGCAGCCTATTAATATGCTGGGTGGGCTTCAATGGAGCCCATCCTCCACATTTTCCACCCATGTTTTCTCCTCTTATGGCCCTGGAACCTCAGTACATAGACATGCATTAGCATGGAGGCATGCACGTATGGCTTGGCCTGAACAGCCCCAATTCCCCCCCTCTGGCTTAATGCCTAGCCCCCTCAGACACCCACACTACTATCATGCCTCCACATGATGACAGTCAAAGGCTGGGAAGGGTATCCTCCTGAATCCAGGAGAGGAGATCTGACTAGCAGCCATTCAATCTTCACCCAGCCATCCCAAGCAGCTGACCTTGAGCAACCCAGACCTGTTGTTAAATACCGGTCTCCTCTGTGGCAGAGGTAAGGCGCAAGCACCTCAGCCCTCCATGCCACCAGGGGGCCTTCTACGATAAAGTTTGATGAATCTTATATCAGCATTGTTAACTTATTGGAGACTGTCAGTGCCCCAATGTTTCCCTGGTGTCTATTGGCACCCCCCACCTCTCCAGTTGCCACCCCTGTATTCATTTATGTATTCCTGGTGTCTAGTGGCACTCCCCACCCTCCAAGAGGTGGCAAGTAAGGTTAGGGAGAAAAGGACAGCATTCAGGAAATATAAGGAAACACACAAGGGGCAGGACAGATAACTGTACCAGTTAAAACAGAAGGAAGTGGGCTATGCAGTCAGAATAGCAAAGGCCCAAACTGATGAAAAGATAGCCAACTCAGTTAAGAAGGAGATAAACCTTTATAGGTACATTAGGGAGTGAAGAAAGACCAAGGGAGGGAAAGGGAGGCTTAATAAAGGGAGAGGTGGGTGGGCAGAGAGGAAAGTGAAAAAGCAGTGATACTGAATGACTACTTTGCTCAATATTCACAAAAGAGGAGGCTGGAGGTACCAAATCTAATCAATAGAAGCACTCTGGATAGGGGGGTCAATACCAGTCCTTTCACAGAAGAAAGAGTTCTGAAAGAACTCCTAAAACTGAAGGTGGACAAAGCAATGGGGCCTGATGGGATTCATCCCAGAATTCTAAAACAACTAAGTGGAGAACTAGTGACACCACTGACTACACTTTTTAACAAATCATGGGAGGATGGTGTATTACTAAAGGACTGGAGGAAGACCAATGCCATTCTCCTTCATAAAAGTGGAATCAAAGCAGAGGCAGGAAACTACAGACCTATTAGCTTGACCTCAGTGGTAGGGAAAATGATGCAATCACTTCTGAAAGAAAGAATTGTTGAGTTCCTAGAGGCCAGCAGGGCACAGAACCAAAAGCAGTATGGATTCACAGCAGGAAGGTCATGTCAGATGAATCTAATAGATTTCTTTGACTGGGTGACCAAAGTAGTAGACCAGAAAGGGGCCGTGGATATGGCCTACCTAGACATTAGCAAGGCATTTGACACAGTCCCACATAAAAGATTAATAAATGAATTAGCCAGCCTGGGAGTGGGTCAAAGGGTAGTAGCCTGGGTAAAAAATTGGCTGGAAAACAGGACACAGTGTGTAATAATAAATGGAGTCCACTCCAAAGAAAGTGGGGTTACTAGTGGGATACCGCAGGGTTCAGTACTGGGTGAAGTCCTTTTTAATGTCTTTATAAATGACATTGCAGAGGGACCGGAAGGAAAAGTATGCCTCTGGGCAGACGACACAAAGACCTGTAACAGGATTGATACATGGTGGGGAAGGGGGTGGAAAGGATGAAAAGGGAATTGAAAAGGTTGGAGAAGTGGTCAAAGTATGGCAGCTTAGATTCAGTGCAAAGAAATGCACCTTGGAAACAAAAAAACAGGGGAAGAGTATACAATGGGGGGAGGGGGTATTAACAACAACAAAAATGGAAAGGGACCTGGGGTAGTCATATCAGATGATCTAAAGGTAAGCAAGCAATGTGAGAAGGCAGTAAGGATGGTTGGGGGGATACTGGGATGTATAGGGAAAGGCATCACCAGTAGACAACTGGAAGTTGTTATCCCTCTGTACAGACAGTTGGTGAGGCCCCATCTGGAGTACAGCATGCAGTTCTGGAGACCCCATCTCTGCAAGGACATAGACAGGATGGAGGCAGTCCAGAGAAGGGCAACTAAAATGGTGCATGGTCTACAACATAAGGCACATGAAGAAAGACTAAACAAGCTTAATATGTATACCCTTGAGGAAAGGAGGGAGAGGGGAGACATGATAGAAACTTTTAAGTACTTCCGGGAAATCAACAAAGTCCAAGAGAGTGGCATCTTTCAGAAAAAGAGATGTGCAAGAACAAGGGGACACAATCTGAAGATAGAGGGGGGATGGCTCAGGGGAAATGTGAGGAAGTATTTTTTCACAAAGAGGGTGGTGGATGCATGGAATGGCCTTTCTGAGGAGGTTGTGGTGTCAAAATCAGTGGGGGAATTCAAGAATGCATGGGACAGACATAAGGCAATTCTGGTGGGGGATAGGAATAAGTATGCTGTTGGTTAACTAGGATCTGCAGCTTATCCAATAGGTAGGAAAATGGACAGACTAGGTGGGACAAGCAGTCCTTATCTGCCTTAAAGTCTATGTTTATATGTTTCTATATGATCTAGCAAATCCAACCTCATAAATAACAACACAGCCTAAATATTTAAAATATATCATGACACTCTAATACACCATCTCTTGTTAAAATATAGAATAATTATACTATGCTGAAATATAAACTATTCCAGGGGCTTTAACAATAAATTACCTTGTTAGGGTACCAGAGAGTGCTTTTTGGTTAACCTCTGAACCCCATGAAGGATGCATGACTAAGCTGCATCTCACATCTGTCCTCCAGATTCTCAGCTCTTTCTTATTACATATAGGCAATACTTTAGAGCACATTTCAATCTGGGTAAATAGGTCTGTCCACAGGGTTCCCTCATATTGAGAAATGACACTTGGCCGTAATTAAGCCTGTGTACTCAATGTTGCATGTTCTGTGTCAGCAGATTGCTGACATACTAGTGCGCCATTTTTTCTACATTCACTACATCCAGCACCTGGCAGTTTTAATCACTTCAAAGGATCCACTTAGGACTGTATCCTACTTGCCACTGGCATATCCCATATCTTTATTTCTTGCCAAGGTAAGCAGTGCTTATCAATCCTCTAGGACAGTGATGATTAGCTGCACTGCCAAGCATCACAACTCATTGATCCAATATGTCATCCATTCCACACTCCCCCTTCTAAAGTTAAAGATGACTAGGAGGGGTGATTCTGGTCAACCTCTGGACCCTATAAAGGCTGCATGACTAGGGTGCATCTCACCCCATCCTCCAGATTCTTATCTCCATCTTATATGTAGGCAAAACTTTGGAGCACATTTCAGTCAGGGTAAATAGATCTGTCTACAAGGTTCCATCACACTGACAAATGACACTTAGCTGAATTTAAGCCTGTGTACTTAATGCTGCACATTCTGTATTGGCAGACTGCTGACCGACATACTTGTGTAGCATTTTTCTACATTCGCTACATCCAGCACCTGGAGGTTTAATCAATTAGAAAGGAGCCAATTAAGATAGTGTCCCTCCCACCACTGGCTTATCAATTGTCTTCATTTCTTGCCAAGGTAAGCAGTGCTTATCAATTATCTTGGACAGTAACAAGTAGCTGCACCACCAAGCAATGCAACTCATACCTGTATGACCAATATGTTAATGATTTTCATTCCCCTTTCTAAAATTATTCTAAATCACTATAATCTCCCAACCCAGAGTACTGGCCCTTTTAAGATGCCATAGTCATTAATACTGTAACTACAATAATCATATTTTAGCACATAAAAACCAGGTTACATAGAAATGAAACTATTAGCCTGCCATCTAGAAACAAACCATTCTAGTAACAATTCATATACTGTAACAAGTCAAATGTCAATTGATGTAAAATACTGATGATGAGTTCTTATGAGTTCGTAATATAAAAAGTTGTGGCTCCAATAGGCTCAGTTGTAGACCAAACATTCAAGGGTCCATTGAGTTGGGAGTCTAAAGGGTAATATATAACGCTATTAGTTCAGTTTGTATTTAGCTTAACACTTTTTTAAAATGATTAGCCTGTATTTAGATATCAGCCATTTATGATATAGCAGCATTATGGAAGAAACTAATACAACTAAAAAGGTGCCTGACTTAACTCATTCTGCTTATTCCACTTGTTGAAAAGTTCATGAGTTCATTCAAAGTCTCCAGGATTGCTAATGACAGAAATGCTGCTAAACCTCCAGAAATTATTCAATAGTTATCTTAATTGAGATATGCATAACATATCATCTGATTGCTAATAGTCTCCCAGAGCTGCAGTTCACCACAGTCTACATATTCCAGGAAGCTATAAAAATATGTATGTTTTTATATAAAATGCTTATCCACAATACCAGCACTCTTCCACCCATCTCCCTTTTTTGACTATGGGAAAAACACCTTCCCTTCCTTCCTTCTCAGTCTCCTAGGCTCACACTGGGCTTACACTTGCTCAATTATCTTTAGTCACTGCCACCTCTTTGAACACTCCACCTCAGAAACACCTGTTACAGTTGTACCCCAAACCTCTCCTCTCACTAACAGTCATACACTAGAAATGGCCACAGAAATCCCAGAGCGAGCGATAGATTCAGCCCAAGTGACAACAGAGCCATAGCAGCCAAAGGGCTCCTCCTATGTGGTGGACAGCAGCACATCAGGACAGAAAAACAGCAGCACATACAGCCATTAAAATAATGTTTTCTTTTCCCTTGCAGCTTTTGAGGCAGTGCAAAAATGTCTTCTCTAGGAAAACAAGGTACCACTCACCAAGCAACTGAGTGGGACTTAAATTTCCCAGGTTACACCACGTATAGAAGGGATAGAAAAACTGGAAAGGGAGGAGTGGTGGTACTGTTTATTAAGGTGGGGACTGAGTGCGGCAGAAAGAAAGGTGTGGATGGGAATGTGGAGGTGTTTTTGGTCACCTTACACAATGCTAAGGGAAGGAAGGTCAATATGGGGGTTGTCTACAGATCACCATCACAATTAGAGGAACAAGAGGAACAAGACAAGGAACTAGTGGATAATCTTAAAACCCACTGTAGCAAGGGCAGGGGTAGGACTGTGGTTGTGGGGGATTTTAACATGCTGGGGGTCGACTGGAGTAGTATGGCATCAGCATAGGCTAAAGAGCAATAGTTATTTGATGCATTTTAATACGAATTTCTGACCCAACTGGTGGTAGAGCCAACCAGTCAGGGAAGCATCCTAGACTTGGTGCTGGCAGATGGAGACCAGGTTAAGGACTTGATAGTGGAGGAACCACTTTGTGGGTAGTGACCATTCCACAATATGGTTCTCCTTGGACCATGGGAGAGAGAATGGATACAGACAAAGAGTAAAGTAGTGGATTTAAGGGGAGCAGATTTTGAGGGGATGGTTTCCATCCTAGAGGGTTATTTAGGGAAAACCAGTACTGAACGCAGGTGGGTGATAATGAAGTTGGACCTGCTAGAGGCCAAAAACAGCTGCAGAAATGCTCACTACAAGCCAACAAGGTCTAGCAAACCTAGTTGGTGGTCTAGGAAGGTGCAAGTGAGTGTGAGGGGGAAAAAAGAATGGCCTTTCATAGATACTAGAGTTTCTGAGTTTCAAGGGGGACAAAGACAGGGAGGAGTACCAGAGGATTTCCAAAGCGGTAAACAGGGTGGTAAAAACTGTTAAGGCAGCAAAAGTGATGCGCTTGGTGCAAGGGATAAGGGAAAGACAGAAGGATTTTTTTAGGTATATCAGGGAGAGAAGAAAGGGTGGGGGGCAGATCAACAGATTAAAAAATGAAGATGGGTGGGCAGAAGAGGGTGTTGATCAGACTGAGGTACTCAGTGAGTACTTCTGCTCTGTCTTTACAAGGGAAAGGAATGGGCCATTTCCACAAGGGGATGGCAAGGCAGGGGCTGGGGAAGGGGATACATACAGATGGTGTGATCATGGTGAGGAGGGTGTGGGATGCTCTTAAGCCTGTGAGGACTGACAAGACCCCAGGCTCAGATGGAATCCACCCCAGGGTCATGAATGAACTGGCAGATGACCTGACTGCACCAATGATGGATCTGTTCGACTCCTCCTACCAAACTGATTGTGATCCTATGGATTGGAGGATGACACAGGTGGTTCCAATCCACAAGAGCAGACCTCCGGATGAGCTGGGAACTTATAGACCAGTCAGCCTGACATCCTTAGTGGGGACACATTTGGAGTCCATCCTGAAAGAAAGGATGGTTGAGTTCATGGAGGGGAATGGCCTTCATTATCTAAGACAGCATGGGTTTGTCAGGGGGACATCTTGTCAAACCAACTTAGTAGAATTCTTTGGGTGACAAGATCCCTGGATAGTGTAAGCTTGGATAATGTCCTGTATTTGGACTTCAGCAAGGCATTTGACTCGGTGCCACATGGGAGATTGATAAGTAAGCTGAGGAGCTTAGAGGTGGGTGATAAAATGGTACGATGGATTAGGAACTGACTGAGCAAACATCAGCAAAGGATGGTGGGGGGAGGTCTCATCATCCAGAAGGGTTATCAGTGGGGTCCCTCAAGGATCAGTATTGGGCCCACTGCTGCTTAACATACTCAAATTGGACATTGGGGAGGGTATCATCAGCAAAATGAGCCTGTTCACTGATGACTTCAAACTAGGAGCAGTGGTGGACAGTGAGGATGGAAGGGGGCACTCCAGGAAGACTTAGAGAGGCTTGAGCAGTGGTCACACACTTGGTAGCTCGATGCTAGGAAATGTAGTGTGCTGCATTTAGGTGTCAGGAATCCTGGGTATGGCTGCCATTTGGGGGTGGAGAACAACTTACTGTCTTCTGTGAGAAAAAAGATCGGGGGGTGATAACTGATGGCAAAATGAACCACTCAGAATAGTGCAGGAGAGCGACAGTGAAAGCAAATAGAATGCTAGGGTTTATTGCTAAAGGAATTACATCAAGGAGGAGGGAGGTTCTCATGCTCCTGTTCAATGTCTTGGTAAGGCTGCACTTGGAATACTGCATACAGTTCTGGCATCTGTACTTAAGGAGGGATATTACTCTACTGGAATGGGTCCAGAGGAGATCATCCAAGATGATACAAGGGTTTAGGGATAAGTCCTATGAAGAGAGGATGAGGGAGCTGAGCATGTACTCCCTGGAAGACAGAAGGGATAGGGGTGACATGCTAGAGACCTTTCAATATTTGAATATGATCACTAGATTAAGCATGGAGGGGCTGCTCATACTAAAAGGGGAAGAGGCCACAAGGAGTCACAACCTAAAACTAGTAGGTGGGAATTTCAGAGGAGACATGAGGAAGCACTACTTCATGGACAGGGTGGTGTCTCCTTGGAATGCGTTACCAGAGAAACAGGTGTGAAGTGAATCAGTGGGGGATTCAAATGGGTTTGGGACAAGCACATGGGAAGGTGCAGGTGGGGAGGGTAGAGAATAGAATGAAATGGAATAGCTGGGGAACTCTAGGGGAGGGGCCAATGAGCATGAGATGAAAAAAGGGAGGGGCAGCAGCATAGACAGAACTGTAAGCTGCATCTAGGGCAGACATGATAGACCATTAGGCCTAATCTGCTGGCACCTTAGTATGTTAGTATGTTATATTAATGATGCTAACAACATAAAATCCTTGTTTTTCATCACTTTTCACTAGCACTATATAATTACACTTCTAGTATTAGCACATTCTTGCACTTAGCACCCCCCTTGTTGTTTATTTATTCTGTGGATTTAAGCTTCATGTATAAATTGTCTTGCCACAAGGTGGTTTAACAGGTCTTTTTAGAAAGTACTCTGGGATGGATTTTCAAAGACCCACTAGTTTGCCACAGATTACAGTGATCTGGTGGCTTTACCACATCCTGGCTGCATCAGAAACTCTGCACCATATTCCAAAAGAGCAGGGCCCCTCTGCCTGAAATCCTGGATGTGCCACCACATCTGCAGGCATGCACCAAAACAAGTGGCGCACCTGTGGGTAATGCCACAGGGTTCTGGCTACCCCCCCTCGGTGCAACCAAAGAGGTGTCAGGATGGCTTGGGGTTGGGGGCACATACACAGCTAGAAAGTGAGGTACAGGGACATCATACAGCATCAGGTGGCACAGTTGCAGGTGGGGAAGTGGTGGGCAACAATGACATTGCATTTGCACCTGGGGGGTGGTGAGTATGGCACCATACTGACTTGGACACACAATGGGGAATGGGAGGGTAAAACAACACACAATACCTTGACCCCATGCTTTCATGACCCAGGCAGCAGTCCCCTGGGCAGTGCCAATGTGGGGCCATAGCACTGTGTGTTGCTATACCCCCAGTCCCTATTGTGCATCTGTGTCAATATGGTGCCATAATCATCACCCCCACCAGGTGCAACTGCAATGTTATGGCTACACACCCCTTCCCCAACTGCAACTGTGACACCCTGTGCCCTATGCCATCCTGTAAATGCCTGTTACTGCCCCCAAACCACACATCCCCACACTGTATGCAGTGGCACAAGGAGCTTAGACCAGGTTTTCCATGGTCTATCTTCAGCCCCTTGCTGTGGCCATGGTGTGGTTTCTTGCATCCCAGAAAAGGGAATGTTGCAGCCCCACCATGGCATTAGCCCCCTTGCAGCATGGCACACCATAAGTTTGGCCATAAAGGTGGCACAGCACCAAAAGGATGCAGCAGCTCAAGATTTAGACACAGGCCACATTCCTGAATTGAGAATGCCACATCTTTTGTGCAGGTTGCATTTTAAATGTTTGACACAAGCACCTTGTGTCCCTCATAGAGATTTGAAAATCCCCTTCTTCATGCAAAACACTGACATTCCAGTTGTGTCTCTCTTTCTATGTTTTGCACTCTTCTTGATATAGTATCTTTAAGAAATTGTGTTGCAGGCATACTTTGATCGGAGCAGCATTGATCTGACCGTCTTCTTATGGAGCAGCACCTCATACCTGAAGCAGCCCTTTCTGTTTGCACACTTTGTTCAGATTATCTGTCACAAAAATGACCTACTCAGGGATGCCAGGAAAGTCATCATTATCTCATCGCATCAATAAAGTGAGGTGACAACATGGTAAAGGTGGAGGGGAAGTCATAGACCCACAAATCTTAGTTGAATTCTGAGTTCAGTTGGCTGGGGCCCTACTCAAGGGCAGGAAGGAGCTGAAAAAATAGGAAGCACAAATAAGAATGCCATTAGCCCCTAGAGAATCTAGTACCATATCAAAGATCTCATTGTCATCAATCACAAATATGATCCAATAGTGCATGTTGGAGATATTTGTTGGTTAATGCCAGGAGTATGATCAGAAAGAAAGAGGAACTTGAGTATGTGATGATAGAGAAATCTATCCAGGTCTGTGCCATCACTGAGTCTTGGTTGAACAGTAAGGACACATGCAATAGAAATATACATGGTTATACACTTTATAGCAAACAAAGAAAACACAGAGAGGGAAGAGGAGTGATAGTGTATGTGGCAGAATACAGTAAGTCTGAACTGGTCAACACTGGCAATGATGACTTGGAACATATTTGGGTAAAGCTAATCCTGAAATCATGGATGAAGATAATTTTAGGACAGGTCTATAACTTGGTTTATAGACCACCTTCACGGACTAGGGATTTAGACAATACGTTAAGTGAAGTTCTGGAAAATTTAAATCCAGATAATAGACTTATTTTGCTGGGAGATTTTAACATGCCTTGTATAAACTGGGAAATTAGGAAGGGCATGATGTATGCAAATGGGAGATTTCTGGATTGCTTGACTCACTTAGGATAGAACAGTATGTGACAGAAGCTACCAGGAGTGATAGTATTTTAGATGTTGCACGTGGTAACTTGAATGATCAGGTTTTAAAATGCACAGTAGTTGAACCATTATGATGCAGTGACCATGCTATGCTACTATTTGAGGTGTTGGAACCAAGCAGTGCAGTGGAGTACATCCTAGGGTGGCTATGGGAATTGGCCGATGAGTTATCAGGACCACTTAATAGGATATTTCAAATCTCTTTGGACAATGGTGCTGTGGTAACAAGCTGGAGAAAAGACACTGTTGTTCCCATTTACAAAAGAGGAAGTAAAAGAGAATGCAGGCGAAGATCCTGGAAGGAATAATTAAGGATGATATAGAAAAATTTTTCAAGGAGTCAGACATAGTTGATAAATCGCAACATGGTTTTACTAAGCTGTGATCATGTCAGACGAATTTGATGGTTTTTTTTTTTTGACAGTGTCAATAGGGCTTTGGACCACAGTCACCCAGTGGATATGGTGTTCTTGAATTTTATGAAGGCCTTTGATACCGTGCCACATAAGGAATTAATAGATGTCCTAAGGGTCATAGGTTAAATAGTAAAATAGTAGGTTGGATCGATTCCTGGTTAACTAATAGACAGCAACAAAGGAGCATCACCTCAGAGTGGGCAAGGGTGACCAGAGGAGTCCTGCAGGGATCAGTCCTAGGACCGTGTCTATTTAATTTATGTGGCATTGATGAAATGTGATGAACACATATGGATCTCAAAATTCGCAGATGACACTAGCTTAGGTACTGTATTACAGAATTCTAAGGATGCTGAGACACTACAGAACGTCTTTACTAATCTGGAACAGTGGCAATAAAATACAAATTGGATTTTAACAGACAAAAGCTCTGTGATGCATTTGGGTAAGAAAAATATGAAAGTGAACTATCTACTCAAAGGCCAGATCTTGAGGGAGGTGACAGAGAAAAAGGATCAGCATGTTAATGTAACAAAGGATCTTGGCTTCAAAAACCACCGTCATGTGATTGCTAAAAGGGGTAAGGCAACTTTGAATAGTATTAGCAGATACATAGGGAGTAGAGATGGGAAAGTGGTACTTCCTTTGTGTGTTTCATTGGTTAGACTACACCTGGAGTATTGTGTCGATCTATGGTCACAGGTACGAAAGCTGAGATCAGAATTCTTGAAGTGGTGCAGAGAAAGGCCACCCAAATGGTAAGGTGTCTTAAGGGTCTGAGTTATGGGGAAAGATTGTATACTTTGAGGATGCTCTCTTTAGAATATAGATGATTGCGAGGGGACTTGTGCCTTTAAGAATCATGACCTTTGGGACTGTTGAGGTTTGGATTTAAAGATCGGAAACATAATACTAGAGCCCATGTTTTGCAACTACAAGGGGGATTTAAGCCATACAAAGAAAAGAGCATTTTGTTATAATCAAAGGGTAGTGTCCTTTTGGAATTCCATTCCATTGGAAGTACTAGGTTGTAGGAGCATGGGTGAATTTAAGGTAAATTTTGACAAATTCTGTATTAGAAACAAAATAGTAGGGTATTTTTCTTCAGATAGGGTGAACACTAATGAACATATTGCCTTAATTGTGCTCACAAATTAACCTATGAAACCTATGAACCTATGAATCAAATCCAAAATATTTGACAACCCTACAGGGTCCTGTATAGTTTGAAGATTGAAGGAAAGGTCTCTATCAAGATCCTTATTAATTTCCATGGTTACACTATTAACCGGCAGTCAATTTACAATTGGAACAATGACCCCATATTCAGCCTCAGTCACAGCAGATAATAAGTGATTGCAACTATCCTTATTAGGGATCATTGCTACAGTATTCACAAAACTGGCATGTTCACTTGGCTGTCCTCATATACGGTCCTCTTTACAAGAAAGCCTGTGTGAATTAGATCTGTTTTCTTCCCCAGGCTTGTTCTTTGATGATCACTAGCCCTGCATTGAATATTGAACATTTAAATGCTCTCCTCAGATCAGGTCCTCTTAAAAAGAAAGCCTATTTGTAGAAATCATCACGACATCTCCATTAATGTTGCTGGTTATAGGCTCAATAAATAAGTTGAGATCTTGCCTCATTC
This sequence comes from Neoceratodus forsteri, assembly GCA_016271365.2. Taxonomy (NCBI): domain Eukaryota; kingdom Metazoa; phylum Chordata; order Ceratodontiformes; family Ceratodontidae; genus Neoceratodus; species Neoceratodus forsteri. The sequence continues at coordinate 1,206,098,466 of CM057452.1, forward strand.
ACTGCCTAGTGTATATATATTATGACTCAAAATGTCCTGTATTTCACCTTATTCAAAATAGCTGCCTTAAGCTGAATAACTCAAGGTGGTAGTGATCACTTCTATTTCTGTAATATGACACAAAGTGCCTTTGTAATATAAATACTGTAGATTGATTTTGCAAAATGCTTTAAATAGTTCAATCGGAATAGAAGAACTGTCTATTGTTGATGATGGCACAAAGTGCAACACTTTTCTTAACTCATTCCCTCCTCACGGCTCTTAGAGAGCTTCACCACTTGTGTCCTGTATACTCTTAACACTGCATCTTGGGCCTTTATAAGCAAAACCCAGCCATAATCAGAATGCCACAAACAAATACGAATACCTCATGAACTGTAATTACTACACACAGAGTATGAGTGGCAAAGTTGTTCAGCACAAAATTACTTTTCCAATGGTGCTATTCAATTAATTATAAACAATTTCTTTTTTTTCTATACTAGTTGAACTAGCAAAAAAATTTTTTTTTTTCAATAAAAAGGCAACGTAAACCATTTTTGGTTGGATAATATGTAACATAACATCATATTAAGCATCCCTACATTAGGTGTAGGTACAAAAGTAATTTTGTACTAAAAACAATCTTCAAATATAAAACATGTATTTTTTCCCATTTTATTCAAGGTGCTCAAGTTGAGTCTTAAGCTACAAGGTACTCTTTCTGCCTCCACATAATTTTTCAGACTCAATGCTATGGCATAAATTTATTTCTGATACCAAGAGTCTTTCCATGTTAACAAAGCATTGTTTATTCATACCTACCTGGGTCATTGTTTACTATATTGCATTCCTCTAGATACATGATTATTCACTGAATGTGGAGGTCAGGTGGTGGTGGAGGGAATTGACAGCCATGTTTGAAGTACTTGTCTAGTTGTTATGTGCTTTGGTATTTGTGTTGTGTTGGAAAACTCAATAAAGTTTATTCAATTAAAAGAAAAAAAAAATTGATTTAGACTTTCCTGGAATGCTGATTGGTTCTGTAGACTTCCTTTTTTCTGTTGTAAGAGTTTTCTTCTTTCTCTCTCCAACTTTCTGAACAAGAAGTGTGCAGCATTCATGGTTCTGTTGCAGTTTGTGCACCTGCTCTACCACTTACAGCTGGTTCTTCTTTACTTATTTTTGAGTGTTGCAAACAGGAATGATGTGCCTATGGCATGCTCTAGCCTGTGGCTAGAATAAACTCCACACTTACACACCACTTATAATGTCAAAAATCAGAATGGAAAAATTTCACCAGACACTCAGTCGTAAATATGGACCACAATTAAACAGAAAAGAACTGCATGGTAATAGTCACCACAGAGACACACACTGGAGCACAAAAAGCCCTGCAATCTCACTTACAGATGCTACCCTTGCAGCAGTAAAAAGGCACAATACTAGAGAGCAGGAACACATTACTACACAAAGGGTTTTGATGCAAAATTAAAAAAATAAAAATTATTATCTTGAAGGCTGCATATAAAAAACATTTAGACAGAAAATACACAAAGCATTAATCATCATTGCTTCAGGGTGCCCTACCTTTTCTTCCATATGATTTAGGTACAACTTTGAATGAATTAAGTCTTACAATCTTGTACTATTTCATTCATTTATAGTGTATCCAGCAACCTTTCCCACCCACCTCTGGTTTTGCACCTATTCTCCAACCAGGCTCTCTTCTTTCCTCAGATCTAAGATATTACCAATCATCTTTCCATTTTTCAACTTTTGTACCTTACACCCTACATCTGCACATTTCAGTGAGTAATTATTCCTTGTTGTACCTAAAATGCTCCTTCCCCCACATATAAGTGTTCCCATCTTTATAAAGGTGCATTGGGTAAACACATATATATTTTAGGTGTATTTTAGGTCAAGGTACAGTTTATTTCGTTTACTAGAATACATAATATCAAGCAAGTATTGAAGTAGATATTATTTATTTTATGTATTTATTTATTTATTAAAAATATCAGAATTACAATCCTTTGAGTCATACTCATTTCAAAAGGCTGCTCATCACGACTAAGACATTAACATAGATTACATAAGAGGATATACAATCAATGGATTCATACACAGCTTTTTATTTATTTGCTTTTGTTAACTGGGTAAGCACACTAGATAGCCAAGTGCCTATTTTCAGGTGCGACCCGGGTTAGTTTTCTTCTCTCCCACTGCAGGCCTCAAACCCTGTACCCTTAGCACCAAAGTCAGCAGCTCTGCCACAGCATCTACAAGTCAAGCTTTTTTATAGATGTTATAGATTATACATAGTTACAGAGATGCAAGTTTCAATTGACAATGTACATATAGATCACTCTATATTTGCTGAACCTCTTTAGTATTAGACTTTGTGAATTAGAAGATTTGCATTATAGTAAATCAGTCTGTTTCTTAGCCTGTTTTTAATACTGTATTCATATTGGGAATCAATGTCTAACTCCTTCATTACTGAGTAGTTTTTAACAACTTTGGTCATGTGACTAATGCTATTTAAGTGGAATTTGGGATAGATATCTCAACCATGACTTTTTGGAGAAGGGGCAGGGTATCTGAAGTGCTGAAGCATATTGCGTTGTGTATTGTTTGTCTTGATGTTCTTTTGTTCACAGCCTTCAAGTTAATATTATTATTTTTTTTTTCCTTTGCATCAAAACCCTGTGCATAGCATTGTGTTCTTCCCCTCTGGTACTGTGCCTTTCTAGTGCTGCAGTGGTTGCTTCTATGAGTGTAAACATTTTAATCATTTTTTGTGTGTGTTTGTAGTGTTCTTCGAGTCAGTAAAGTTCATGAAGTTGCTGAGCCTTTAAAGGACCAAGATGAATTTAGAGAAAAATCAATTTGCATAACTAATTTATATATCAGAATACACAGTTTCCCACTTTAAATGTTATAAATCGAGGGTTGAAAAGTTAGAGATATACAGGAGGGAGAGGATGCCACTACCAGAGCTTGATTCCTATTGGGTCCGATCCTCCACCCTGTGCCCTTAACTCCTAGGTGGACGTGGACCACCCCTACCCAAGGCAGGCCTGGTTTGAGATGCTGACCAAGTTACCTCCCAGGCATGATGAAATGGGCCCACACAAAAAACTAGACAGATATACAGACAGACACGATGGGGGGCTGGTGATACTGTAATTACAACTTGTAGCACTGCCTCCTCTCAATCCATAGCCTAAGACAAAACAGTTGGATTAATTGCTGATTCTCTGACAGAGGTATATTTTATTTCATAATTTCTTGAGGCTTCCTTGGCTTTTCTTTCAATGACTAAAGTAAGTTGCATACAGCAGCCTCTGGTCCCCCTCCTTCCCTCCGTGGCATTGCTGCAGCATCTCCAAACATTATTCCAACAAGGAACTCTACTCCCCACACAAGTTCCTGTGATTCTGCTGATAGCAGAAGGGTGTGTGATGAAAAGTAGAGGGAGACAAGTATACAGCTTGTTGCTACTGCTGCTCCACCTTTCTCAGCTGTTCAGATAGTTTTGTTTTATATATGTATGTGACTGTGTCAGTGTGTGTGTCTGGGAATGTGAGAGTAAGTGTGGCCACCAGGTGAAGGTTAGGTGTTGACTCTGGACTTGTTTATAGTCAGGGTCAGGGACCTGTGTGGGATGGACCCTGGACAAGGAGAGTCATTGGCCCATGGGCATGGGGAGGGGGTGCACATGTGGGGGTGGTCGTGTGTTGCTGGACTGCTCCTGACTGTTGGGTGTTGCTTCCTCCCTGTGGAAGCAGCAGCAGCACCAGTGCCACCGGTAGCTGCTGTGCAGCCACCTACTCCAGCCACTACCACCACCATGGGGAACAGTTGTAGGGGCTCCAGCAGCACCCCCTCCACCACATCCACAGCCACAGGAGGTGCCCCAGGAAAACATAGGTGGTGCTAGAACTGTATCTGGCTCCCCCTGCAGCTCTCCAGTGTGGGAGTTTTTTTAACTGTGTAGGGGAGACAGCACAGTCATGGTGTGCCATCTGTGTGGTGTGCTGGTGTGCCCTGGCTCCCGGGGGACACATTTGGGGACCAGTGGCCAGTGCACCCTCATGTGGAACCACCACAAGGCAGAGTGGCAGGCTGCCATGGAAGGGACCAGGCATCCACTTGCAGGCTGTTCTGTGGCAGTGGCCGAGAGTGCTGCTGGGGTTGAAGTTGTGCCTCACCACAGCAGCAGGAGGAGGGAAAGTGCAGCAGCTGCACCACCACCACTGCCACCACAGCCACCAGCATCACCCTCTCCATCACCATTACTACCTGGGTTTCCACCTGCAGTGGACCCCACCACAGTGCCGGCAACACAGGCTGACATTGCTCTGATGTGGGCAGCCCTGGATGAGAACAATGAGAGAGTAGGTGCTGTGTAGCAGCAGGTAGATACAATACATCAACAGCAGCTGCAAATAGTCACAAAGCTGCACCTGCTGCTGGAACACCACGGCATCCCACATTAAGGGATTGTTTTCTGGACCCCGACTACTGTGCTGTACTGTTTTTTTTTTGTTTGTTTTTATTTAATAATACACATTTTTCCTTCTGTAGTTGCAGTGCCTCAGTAATGTTTACTTTTTGTTTTGGCGTGCTTGTGGACAAGCTGTTGTGAGTAGTGCAAGTATCATGTAAAACTGCATGTGTGCAGTCAGTGTTGTTTCCTTTGTGTGTGTGTGTGTGTGTGTGTGTGTGTGCGCACGTGTGTGTGACATCAGCCATTGTGCAGCATGTTACAAACATGTATTGCTGTTACTGACTTGCTGCAGGCAGTGTTTATACTATAAAGAATAGCGAGCAGAATACAGTATATTTTATTGTCACCATCATCATCAGTGGACTAAGTGATATGATACTTTTTCAGAGGTGTCTGGTCAGAGTGCACCTTAGTCACATTATATACTATACTGCACATGTAACATTTAGGAGAGCATGTGTTTTTTGTGCTATGATCTCTGCAAAGTCATGTGTGCACTGTGAGTGACTGAGGTGCACAGTGACATGATACCTACGAAAAAATATCATATCACTTAGTCCGCTGGCATTGATGGTACCTATAAAATATATATCAGGTATTCTTTGTTATCTTTATTCTTGATAATGCAACAAGTCTTACCATATATATGTTTGCATGAAGCTGTACAATGTATGCACACACAGGAAAGAACAGTGATGGCACACATGCAGTTTAGCACAACATGCTCATATTGCAAAGTCTTCATGCTGTTTGCACAACACATAGAATCTGATTAATGAGTCCCAACACAAAGTAAACATTACTGAGGCTCTATAACTATTTTGCTTGTGAAATAGACGTGAAAGAGATTCACCAAGTCACAGCGTTGCACCCGATATATGGGCACCTTACTTCCAAGGGAATCTTTCTTGCTCCACATAGTGCAATACATTTCAGTGAAAACTGCTTGTAATTTCATTACAGTGTGTCACGTTACAGAGGAATTCCCATTCATAAAAGCTGCCCAAATTCTGCCCCTCTTTCTCAGCAACATTCAGACGTGATGCCAGGGAGTGTGGGTGCGTGCTCTATCATAGTGAATGTCTGATTCTCTGGCAGCTTTATGAATGTTTCTTTATGTTGTAATGGTCAGTTTGTGGTGAAATGTGTGGGCATGTTTCCAGTAAGAAGAGCCTTGTTAGTGGAAACATGCCAACATTACACCACAAAGTGAACTTTATAACATAAAGAAACATTTGGATAGCTGCCAGACATTCACTATAGTGGAGCACACACATGTGCTCCCTCTGGCATCATATCCTAATGTTGCTGAGAAAGTGGAGCAGAATGTGGGTGACTTTTCTGAATGTTAATTCCTCTGTCATGTGACACACTGTAATATAATTACAGACAGTTTTCACAAAAATATATCAGATTCTGTGGTGCAAGAAATATTCCAGTGGGAGTAAGGCCCCCACATATTAGGTTATGTGCATCACCATAACTATATAATGTGGTGAATCTCTGTAAAGCAGCAGTGCACTCTGACCTGTATTTTTAAATGCTATGTTACAACTTCCTTTACTTACATCCTGACTGGAATGATACGAGAATTTGCAGTAGTTGAGTCTGTTGTACTACCTTTTTTCAAGTGTGAAATAATGAAAGGAGCATTCCTTTTCAATTGGTGCTGACCAGGTCTTTGTCATTGTTTTCCTCTGCTTTTCTCCATCACATCAGTTAGGTGTTATATATCACTTCTGTTATAAATTAACAGTTATGCAGCAGGCAGTGTTTTATGACACCACAGAACAATATTTATTGAAAAGCAGCTGCAAATAAATACAAACCTGGTCAGAACAATATTGAAAGGTGTGCTCATTTTTTTTTCATACTTGAAAAAAAGTAGTCAACTAAGTAAAGCAGAAAGAAATTGTGAAAAGATGCATATCATTCAAGTCACAACTCGGAGGTAACTAGAGGCTTTGGCAATGTAAAGTAGCATAAAAAAGTACAGTTCAAAATTGTCATGACATTCTTGCAATGCTGCTTTAATTGATAATGTCAGTATGACATCATGAGCTCACAATCACTCAACACACAAGCATCCTCCTTATCTCCAGAAAATTGACAAGAGGTAGCAAAGTGAAATGGGAGCATTTCTGCACATACAAAATCCCCCAGAATTAATGGCGTACTCAGTCATGCACGCAATGGTGGCACAGAGTCCCCATATTTTTTCTGCATGCCCACATTGCATCCTCTTTGTATGCAGAAAATTGACAAGTGGTAACAAAGTGAAATGGGTGCATTTCAGCACATACAAAGTCCCCCATAATTAATGTCACACTCAAGTCATGCGCGCAGCTGTGGCACAGAGTCCCCAGATTTTTTTTCTGCATGCCCAAAATGCATCCTCCTTGTGTGCAGAAAATTGGCAAGTGGTAGCAAAGTGAAATGGGATTGTTTCAGCACATTCAAAGTCCCCCAGAATGAAATGATGACTGTGAGTGAACTGTTGCTGGTCCAGTATATTCTGTGAGGCAATTCGAGCAAATGCAATGTGATCATCTCAACTGGATAGAAGGGTACCCTTGTCTGTACACTAATAGTAGCCTTGGTGAGTTGATATATATAGATATATGTTTGTGCATTTTGTAGGTGAGGAGGGGGGTTGACATGGACATGTGCTCATGGTATTGTTCTGTATCACATGTCATAGAAACTGTTGGTGTGCACATTCCAGTGCCCGATGAGAATTTTTTACATTGAAATTGGAAATGGATAACTCTCAAGCACATGAAGGTAAGTATTTTTTTTTGGGTGGGAGCATATTTTCAGGTTTGTCTGTAACGGTTTCTTATTTTGTTACTTCTTCACAGATTTCATCTGCATCCTTCTGGAGTTTGGTTGTTAATGATGGTCATGGTCATCTAATGAAATGACTTCTGTGTGTTGCATGTATGCCCCATCCCAGGGAAGGGGAATGCCTGATGTTGAAGAACTTTTTTGGATAAGGCCATTTTGACAGAACAAAGCATCTGGAAGTTTCCTAAAAAAAGAAATGAATGACTTCTTACAACTTAATTGTAATTTGTCCCTTCTTGTTTCTCAGTCTCAAGTCAAGTTACATTTCAAATTCACATCTTGTCAAGTAACACAACCAATGTGCAACTTTTTCAACACTGTCATGGTCAGGGCTGCACAGCTGCAAGTCCAGAATACAGTGCATGAATGATATCTTACAGAAATAGTTTTGGTGCCGTACACACGTCACTTAGTTTGTGAAACATACTCAGTCACATTTGTTGCACTCTTTTCCAAAACAATGAAATGGATGAAATAAAATATTCATACTTACCAGAATGGAGTTCACATGGATATCTGCAGTACCATTCCAACCGAATTTCAGTCAAGGAGACTTTTTTTGTTAACCTGTAACAAAAACAAAATAAGTGTACCGTATGTGTTTGACCATTGCGTCTCTGAAAAGCTACAGAAGACAAAACATACAGCTAAAGGAAGTGAAATAGCATAACAATCATGAGTATACATACTCACTTTATGGTTTAAATATTAAGAAGCTTTGTGTCAGTGGCTGATGGATGTGGTTGTCTGGACAGACTCATGCTCAGGTGTGGCAGTGGCTAACAACATTCCCGGTGGTGGTGGTGGTGCTTGGGGGTGGACAGACTCATGATCAATAGTGGCACTGGCTAACATAATTCCTGGTGGTGGTGGTGGTCTGGGGGGGTGGACAGACTCATTTTTCAGTGGTGGCAGTGGCTAACATCAATCCCGGTTTTGGTGGTGGGCTGGGGGGTGGACAGACTCATGCTCAGTGGTGGCAGTGGCTAACATCAGTCCCAGTGGTGTGGTGGTGGTGGTCAGGGGGGCAGACAGACTCATGCTCAGTGATGGCAGTGCCTAACATCATTCCCAGTGGTAGTGATCTGAGGGGGCAGACAGACTTATGCTGAGTGGTGGCAGTGGATAACATCAGTTCCGTTGGTGGTGGTGGTGGTGGTGGTCTGGGGGGCAGACAGACTCATGCTCAGTGGTGAGAATGGCTAACATCATTCACAGTGGTGGTGGTGGTATGGGGTGGCACACCACCTTTTAATAACTTCAGTTAAAACCTGCCAACATTAACCACATCATCATCCTCATAAAGAAAGCTTCCCTCACAGTCATCTATGTCTGAAGTCTGACCACTGGGAAATTCTTTCTCCATTGTATCATCATCTACATCAGTGGTGTGCAGTTTCAGGCAGCCAGTGCCAGTGCCACCAAGTTGGTCCATTTCCACATCGCCAAGACCACCATGACTAGGCTGGGGTATGAATAGTGAGGTTGCAGTCTGTGCTGGTATGTGCCTCTCATTCATTTTAATGAATGTTAGCAACTAACATTTTCAGGAGACAGGTTTGTCCGACAATCCCTGACTACTGCACCTGCTGAGCTGAATGCCCTCTCAACACTTACACTGGAAGGTGGGCATGTGAGGTACTTCAGTGCCACTGCAGTCAGCTCTGGCCATTCACTGACCTTTACACTGCAGTACAAAAGAGGATCTTAAGTTATTGTCAGATGCCTGTTTTCAGACAAATATGACTCAACCATTCTCTGTGCTGCACTAAGTCCAATTGTTGATGCATCATCCTGTTCTCCTGAATCATTTATTTCACAAATACCCACTTGGGACAAAGCCTCCCAAAGCAGGTTGACACCAGCTACTTTGGATGAAAGACCACCTGGAACTGCAATCCCCTTCCCCTTGCAGGATATGCTTGATGGTCCTACAGGTACACCATCAGATGGATTATGCTGCTGAGGTTTGCTGATCTTGGCATGTGGCTTCTGTGCCCCAAGAACCAAGTGCACCAGTTGACCACTGATATGTTTTACCTGCTCAGGCCTTCCCTCCAGTACTGATGCAATTCCACGTTTGTATCATGGGTCCAGCATTGTTGCTATGTCAAAATTGTCACTATACTGAATGCTCACAATGTGATGATTCTGGATGAATACTGTCAGCATGTGTTGCAGCAACATACTGCTGCCAACATCAAGTCCATGCTGTACATTCACCAATATCTGCCGCAGCACCAGCAGCAGTGGAATTGATTGGCTAATGGAGGCAGACTCGCCACTCACTGTCTGTGTGGCATGTTCAAAAGGCCACAAAATTGTTATTACAGAGTCCATGAGGTGCCACTGTTCAGTCATCTTAGACATGGAGGCCCTGGAACTGTCACCACTAGTGTGCATCATAAGATATTCTGAGATGGTTTTGTGTTGTTCATACAACCTCTCTGCCATGTATAAAGTGGAGTTCCATTGGGTGACAACTTCCAGCTTCAAGTGGTGCTGAGGCAGGCTGTTTTGTACCTGCAACTGCCGCAGTTGGTCACGGGCCTTTCCAGATCATGAAACATGAGAGCAGATAGTTCATGCAATGGCCAGCATTTCCTTTACATAAAGGTGCTGCTGAAACTCCTGTACCACAAGATTTAAACAATGGGCCATGCATAGAACATGAAAAAAAAACACCTTTCATGATCCATCCCACCAAATTTGACCCATTGTCACTTGCTGTGAACCCAGCTCTCAGGGACAGAGGGTTTAGCCATTTGTTAATTTCAGTCAGTACCATGTCCAACATGTTCTCCCCAGTATGTGAACAGGTCACATTGCGCATAGCAATTGTTGCATGCAGTTGAATTCCTGGAAGATTGCTACAGTGACAATCCACCTTACTGCACTGATTATTCACACTACCAACATCACAAACAACTCCCGTCACCTGCTCCCAGTGTGCAGTTATACACAAATATGAACTTCCCTCTGTTTTTCCACTTGTCCACATATCCATACTTAAATGTATGAATAGAGAGAAAGAATGCTGAAGGGCATGTCTTACTGAGTCGGACACAGTAAGGAACAACTCGGGGACAGCATGGGTAGAAAATATGTCCTGGATGGAACTTTCCATTTTGGACAGGCACATGCAGCAAACCACCAGAACCCAGAATTCTCCACAAAAGAGATGGGCAAAAGATCAATTGCCAGCATTTCAGCTACAGCAGCATTAAGTTCACGTGACACTGTATGATTGGGGGGTACTTCAGCTTATGCACAAATCACTCTGTAATGTGGGCTGACAAATGTTTTACATGGGGTGTGATCACAAATGGTTGTGCTCTGTGATGATTGGCATTGGCAGGGAGTGGAGTGTGGATGTTTGATGAAGATGTTTGCACAGGTGATGATGACAAACCAAGAAATGCAGTTATTTTGCCAGATTTGCCAACTGGGGTGGGTTCACAGTGCCATGTGCCTATTTTTAAGATGCGTATGCTCTCCTCCTGTGCCCAGATGGCTCCCCTTTTTTACCTCAACTGACACGCACATGGCAAACCTGGCAGATTGCAAGTGACTCATCATCTGCATCTTGAACAAAAAAATCCCAAACAAGGGATTGTGATGCTCTGCTTTTAACATGTCCATGATGTTGCTTATTTAACTCTGTTATTTTAAGCACTGAAGTGGGGGGAGGCACATGATGTTTCGTGCATTGCACACCTGAACTGCAACTGACCACCACGACTACCTATCATTATTACTGGGTCATCATCATCAACTAAAACTGGTAAATCACAAGTTTTTATGGGGGGGGGATTCCTGCAAACAGACTTAGACACAGCCACTTTGAATTTCTTTCTCTCCAGTTCCCAACTAGGGTCAATGACATCATCATCATATTCATCAATGTCACACACATCCACATCTTCTGCTTGGATGCTAGCATGTGGGCTGCATGTTGCAACAACAGCAACATCATCATCATCATCATATTCATCATCATCATCTACACCACCATCACCTGATATTTTTTCACCACACTGCAAAGCACTGTATGGAAAATGCGTGACATTAACCGCCACGGTTGATGGACTATCACTTTGTATGCTATCGTTGACATGATCATCAGAATCCTCAGGTTCGGTTTCTGGGATGTTACTGGGAAGTATGACATCATATACGCTGCCACTCACTTACATCGCTTCATACTCCACTATATTTTTAGGTTTAGATGGTAGGCTGATGAACATTTAAACTAGTTGATGGGGGGGCAGTAATAAGAAAATCTGGCCAGTGCCATTAGGGAAGAATTGGGGTGAAAATATTGAAAATTACCAAAGTTATGAGTCTGCATTTGCAAAATTCAATGTAGGCTCATAAAGAAGTTGGTTTGTAATATTTGTACACCAAATGTTCAACATAGCCTTGTTATGACCCTGCCTCATGAAGAAGGGCAGAGAAAATGTTTAATTCTTGGCCTAAAGGTGATTTCACACAGGGAGTGCAAAATCAACTTTTTGGATGCAAAAGCACATTTTGGGCAGGAGATGAAAAATGACAGCTGTCACATTCATGATGTGTTGTAAAGAAATGGCTATGTTAAAAATTTGGGGTAAAAATATTGAATTTTACCAAACTTATGAGCCTGCATTTGGAAAAGTCAACACAGGCTCATAACTATGAGCCTGCGTTTGAAAAATTCAACATGGCCTCATAACTTTTTTTTATATTTTTACACCAAATTTAGAACATAGCCATCTTATGACCCCGCCTCATGAACAAGGGCAGAGAAAATTTTCAACTCCTGCCTGAAAGATGATTTCATGCAGAGACTGCAAAATCATCTTTTGGGATGTAATCAAAACATTTTGGCCAGATTTGGAACAATAACAGCTTTCCCATTTATGAGGTGCTGTAGAGATGTGGCTTGTTGTAAACTTGGTGTACAAATATTGAAACTTACCAAAGTTATGAGCTTGCATTTGCAAACATCAATGTAGGCTATTAACTTGGTTGTTTTTAAATATTTTTACATAACATTTTCAACATAACCTTTTATTTTTTTTTATTTTATTTATGACTTTGATAACTGGTTGAGTGTGCTGATCCCAGGGACCATTTTCAGGCATGACCCGGGACATGTTCAGAAATGACACAGATAACAATATGAACAGAAAAGAAACATGAGAAGGCAGAGTATAAAAAAAAGCATATAAAATAAAATATATAAAAAACTGTGGATACAGGTTACATAGGTCGAAAATGAAGCAAGAATTTGATAACATATGTCAGTTATTTACAATAAATAATTAGTTATTACAGAGGTACATTTGTGGTAGGCAACATTAGTACATTACCTATAATTGAAGTAGAAACAGCAGTTTGTAGTGAGTGGATGAGGAGGGAAATCGTGGGAAAATCCTAGGGGAGGGAGGCAGAATGTGGCTCAGTGGGTGACAAACAGATTTGACAGGAACAGGTCATTTATTCAGGGGAACAGTGACAGGGGGAGTTTGCTAGGGGCCAACTTTTGAGGTGGGATTTGAAGGTAGAGTGTGTGTCAGCGGAGTGGACTACAGTTGGCAGTTTGTTCCACCGAGTTGGGGCTGCTGCCGACAAAGCTCTACCACCCATATTCATGTCTACTCTAGGAACTGCTAGTGTGGGAGTGCTGTTTGAGTGGAGGGGAGTTTGGATCTTGAGAACAGCCGCAAGGGGGGATTCTTGGCCAGTATGAATAACTGTATCTGCCATGCAGCAGAGGGTGAGGTCAAAATGACCTTGCAGTGGGAGCCATCCAAGGGAGTTATATAGGATGCAGTGGTGGGAAGGGAAAGGGGCCAGCAAGGCAAAACGACAGTCATTGTTGTAGGCTGAGGAGAGTTTGGCTATAGTGGTAGCAGATGCTCTGGCATAGATGGTAGAGCTGTAGTCCAGTAATGGGAGAAGATTTCCCTGGACAATAGCTAGCCTGGCCTCCGGGGTAAGGAATTGCTGGAATCTATAAGCTGCACCCAGTTTTTGTTGGAACCTGCTGACTAGGGAATTGACGTGCTCGGAGAAGGTGATTGAGGGATCCAGTATGACTCATAAGTACTTGAAAATGTTTATGGCCTTCAGGGCTGTTCCATAGGGGGAGACAATGTAGGTGGTAGTGAGATGTGGATTTTGCAAGGAAGGGCTTTGATCTGAACAACATGGATTTGTTTTTTTTTGGCATTTACCAAGAGGAGATTCTTTGAGAACCAGTTGTGGGCTGCAGTGTAGTTTTGAGTGAGTGTTGTGGAAATGCTGGCAGTGGATTTGTCACTGTGGAAGAGTATGAGGTCATCAGCGTAGAGAAGAGAGTGGCAGTTTAGAGTGTCTGAAGGAAGAGAGTTTACAAATAAGGAGAATAGAAGGGGGCCCATAATGGAGCCCTGGGGAACCCCTGTGGAGATGGGCAGGGTAGGGAAGCAGGTCTGACCAATACTCACGAATTGGGATCGGTGTGTGAGATAGCTCCCGAACCAGTCCGTTACCTTCTGGGAACAGCCTTGGCAGCTTAGCTTTGAGAGGAGGAGGGCATGGTTGACCATATCGAAGGCCTTGGAGAGGTCCACAAAAACATCACCAGTGGCATTACCAGTGTCCATGTTCATGAGGATATGGCCAGTCAGAAGTACCAGGGCAGTGGTAGTGGAATGGTTTTTATGGAAGCCTTGTTGCTGGCTACATAGGAGGTTGCATTTGCCGACGTGTTCAGCGAGTTGAGTGTGGATCGCTTTCTCAAGCAATTTACTTATGTGGGGGAGGATGGAGATTGGTGGTAGTTGTCAGAGGATTGACGGTCACTGGCTTTGAAAATGGAGATCATCTTAGCTATCTTCCAGAGGTTGGGCATGGGGGAGGTATAGAGGGCAAGGTTAAAAACAAAGGTGAGAGGATTGGCTATGGCAGGTGCGATCAGCCTGAGGAAGACTGGTGATAGGCCATTGGATATAGCAGAGCCGTGAGTTGGTAGGCTTTTGAGGAGCTTGGTGGTATCAGTGCAAGAGAGCACTTTGAAGTAAAAAGGTGGGATTGGAGGGTATGTCGTAGAGCTAGTAGCAGATGCCAGTGGGTTTTTATGGGTGGCTGAGCTGCTTGGTATGCCACTGGAGAGTTTATTTAGGTAACTGGATAGATCGGTGAATGTGCTATTTAATGTCCTGGCCACTTCTATGGGATCTGAAACCAGGCCACCTGCTGAGTTTAGGTGTAGTGCAGCCTTGCTGGGGGAGGGGGGTTAGGAAGGAACCAATGAATTCCCGAGATTTCTTGGGGTCACCAAGGTTAGCTCTTAGTTTGTTACGGAAATGGGTTTGCTTCAGTGATTTGGCCAGGAGCTTACATTGGTTTCTCTGACACCTGTAGGCCTCCCAGAGGACTAGGGAGGGGGATGCTTTGTAGGTGGACCAAGCATGATCCCTGTCCTTCATGAGGGCTAGGAGATCTCTGGAGACCCTGAGCGAGCAGCCACCTCTGTCCCTTCTTCTAGTTAGAGGAAAGAACCTGTCCTGTATTGACAGTAGGGTCTGCATAAGAAAGTTAGCTGCTGAGGTTGCATCAGTAAGTGTGTAGAGGAAAGACCAGTCCAATGCACCGGTCTCTGCCAGGAGGTTGGAGGTGCTGGGGTTTCAGAAATGATGGAATAATATGTATTTGGGAGGAGAGGGCTTGAGTTTGGAGGACCATAGGAGATAGGTAGGGGAATGGTCACTAATGGAGTCAGCCATGGTTCTGGTTTGAAATACATGGTTATCCCTGTTTGTGAGAATCCAATCCAGTAGGGTCTGGGTGCCAGTTCTAGGGTTTAGTCTGGTTGGAAGAGTGACAGTCTGTGTCAGGTTGTGTTGTTTAAGCAGGGAAGCATAGTCCAGTTGGTGGTTGCTCAGCCAGTTTAGATTGAAGTCACCGAGTAGGACAGAGTCCCTGTGGAGGGATAAGGAGCTGAGGCCCAGAAGGAAGCTGTTTAGTACCCCCGTTCCTGCAGAGGGGGGGTTATAGCAGCAGCCTATGTAAAGTTTCTTACAAGATCCCAGGGTCATTTCAGAGAGTAGCCATTCACTTGGTGAGGAGGGGTTTGAGCAGAGAATGATCCTAGCAGTGAGGGGTTCTCTACAGAACAGGGCAATACCACCTCCTTTCTTTCTTCCCAGCCTATCAAGATGTAGCAGGGAGTAACTAGGTATTTGGTAGATGTTGTTGGTATGGTGTGGTTTCAGCCAGGTTTCAGTAAGTCCAGCAGCGTGGGGCTTGTGTAGTGCAAACCATGCCTCTAGTTCAGGGAACTTGGAGGGAAGGCTACAAATGTTTATGTTCATGAATTTAAGACCAGGGACACTCATCCAGATGCTTGAGGAGGAGGTGATGTGGGAGTTTGGAGGACTGGGGTTGCATTCAATATCACCGGCAAGGAAAAGAAGTGATAGTAGGAGAAGATAGGGGCAGGTGGGTAGTGTGGGAGACCAGGAGAGGGATGCCAGGTAGTGGCCAAGAAGGTGGCATTCCTGATTGGACAGGAAGAAAAGTGTGAGGTGTTTCTGGGGGGGTACCTCCCATGCAAGGAGTTAGGAGGAGTGTGGATAGGGGTGTGGGAGATGGACAGGCAGGCCAGGCACTCTTGGTCATGGGCCAGCACATTAGCATAGAAGTCAGACAGCACCAGAGAAGATAATAAGAGGACAGCCAGCGAAGTAGGCAATAGCAGATTCATTATGTAGGAGAGGGGAGAAAGAGAGGAGAAAAGGAGTTTAGGGATGGTGTAAAAGCTCAAGAAGGGGGGTGTGGGAAAGAAGGTGGAAGGGTGACAAAAGGAGTGAGCTCGGGATTACCTGAAACACTCAGAAAGCAGGGCTTAGTATCAGGTAAAGGTTTATGACACTACCTCATGAACAAGGGCAGAGAAAATTTTTTTCCCCTTCCTGAAGGGTGATTTCACACAGGGACTACTAAATCACCTTTTTGGATGTAAAAAAAACATTTTGGCCTGGATTTAAAAAATGTCAGCTGTCACACTCATGATGTGCTGAGAGATATCGCTGTGCTGTGAATTTGAGTGTAAAATATTGAAAATTACCAAAGTTATGAGCCTGAAGAGACCATAAAATCACCTTATGGGACAGATCTGCCTAATGACATTGCCTTTGTTCATGAGGTGGAGTCTCAAAGTAGGCATGTTGAACATTAGGGTGAAAATTTGCAAAAATGCCCATGTTATGGCACAAAGTTTAAAACCCCATTGAAATACACTGAGCCACATACCTGTTTCCTAAGTTCGCTGTTCGGCTTTGAAGAGTGAAGATGTGTCTGTGGTCCAGAGAAGATTATGGTGTTGGATCCCCACCGATCTGTAATTAAGGGCTTGGAGGGATGGATGCTGATTGGGAGGGTCAGGTGGGGGAGCGGTGTAACCCTGCAAAATACATTAATGGATTTTTTTCAGGTAAAAAAAGAAACAAACGATGATTCCTGCACTGGTGGATTGGGCACCCCCACTGCCACTGTTAAAGCTCTGGGGGGGAGTGGGGTGGTGGGTGCTGAGAGGGAGGGTCCAGTGGGGGGAAGAAACTAGAAGTATATAAAATAAAACACATGCAAATAACTGTGCACGCATGGTAGTGAACAGTGGGGGGGAGGGGGAGTCAGAGAAATTGTGATGGGACACTGGAGGACTGGGCAACCCAATATCTGTATTATGTTTCAGAGGTAAAGGGTGGGGGTGGTGGGTACTGAGAGGGAGGGTTGGGTGGGGGAATTAAATATAACAAATAAAGCAGACATTACTGCTCATGCACGTACTGGATGAGGGGAAGGGGCAGTGAGAGGAGCTGTGATCGAGACACTGTGGGATTAGGCACCCCCAGTGTCACTATTATGTTTCTTGGTGTGTGTGGGGTGATGGGTGCTTAGAGGAAGGGTTGGGTGGGGAGTTATGTGTGTCAAAATAAAAAATAGTGTGAGCAAAGAGTGTTCCACAGATTCAGAGGCAACTTTTGTCACTCCAGAATGTTGTTTGTTCACAAGAAATGGGGAGTTCTTTTCTCATAGCAAGAGG
This sequence comes from Neoceratodus forsteri, assembly GCA_016271365.2. Classification (NCBI taxonomy): domain Eukaryota; kingdom Metazoa; phylum Chordata; order Ceratodontiformes; family Ceratodontidae; genus Neoceratodus; species Neoceratodus forsteri. Next base: position 1,206,115,886 of record CM057452.1, read on the forward strand.
TATGCAGGGCTCCGCCCATTGCAGCCCTAAAAAGGGAGGCATAAACTACCCACCTACATATTTAAGCAACAGGAAGAGAGGAATAAGAGAAGGAAACTCTACCAGTACACAAGTTTAATGAAGCAGAAGCACTGTAGGGGACTATGGGGACATAGACAAAAGAGTAAGTAAGTAAAACTTTATTTGTTTGGTGCCTAGACCCAGAAGCTCTGGCTGCTTTACAGGAGGTTTAAGAAATCATAACAAAGTTACAAATACAGACATACAGGGTCAATAAATAATATTTATAATCAGAAGTACAGTAAATAAATAACAATAAGATCAGTTGCAACTAATCAGGAAAGTCTTCTTTAAAAAGATGAGCTTTCAGACCCCTCTTAAAAACCTCCACAGATGGGGCCTCCCTCAGAGATCTGGGAAGTGAGTTTCAGAGGAATGGGCCAGCCACTTCAAATGCAAGGTCTCACAAAGTTTCCAGCCTGGCCCTTGGAACCACAAGGAGGCCCTCAGTGGAGGAACACAGGAAATACACTGGGAGGGCAAGGGTCAGGAGGTCACTTAGATAGCCAGGACCCAATATATATATGGCCTTATAGGCCAGCAAGTCCACCTTGAAGATGATCCTCCATCTGACGGGCAGCAGGTGCTGCTCTCACAGACCAGGGTCACATGGCAGGACCTAGGCAGGCCCATCAATAACCTGGACACTGGAATCTGCACCAGCTGCAGTCAATGGAGGTTTACTTCACTGACCCCAAAGCAAAGAGCATTACAGTAGTCCAGCCTTGATGTAACAAAGGCATGTACCAGTATGGACAGGTTACCAGGTGGAATTAGGGGTTTAATTGAAGTGACATTCCTTAAGTGATAACAAACAGTTTGGAAAACGGAGAACACCTGAACTTCAAGCATCAAACCGTTATAAAGAATGATGCCCAGATTTCTCACCCTAGTGGATGCCACCAATGGGGTAGGTCCAAGGAACAGTCCTGTACCAGACCTAGTGGCAGCCACATCATGCCATTGACCAGGCTTGATTACTAGTACCTCTGTCTTGTTGGGGTTTAGTCACAGCCAGTTAGAGGGTATTCAGTCTTGACTCTCAGCCAGGCAGTTGTTTAGCACTTCCATGGTGTTGCTTGTCTCAGGACCAAAAGACATAAAAAGCTGGGTATCCTCTGTGTAACAGTGAAATCCCAGACTAATGTGTAATAAGCTCACCCAAAAGTAGCATATACACCATAAACAACATTGGCAATAAGATCGAACCTTGAGGAACTCCACATGGCAGGAGCTTCGTACAGGAGGAAAATTCCCCATCACTACCCATTTCATTTTGCTCATGAGGAAGGACTCATACCAGCTGATGACAGTACCAGCAAGTCCACAATACTCTCTAAGCTGATCCAGAAGCACAACATGGGCCACAGTGTCAAATGCTGAGGAAAGATCTAGGAGAGCTAAGAGAATTAGAATTGACTGATCTCCTCTATCTCTCATCCTGAGGAGGTCATTTTGCATCCTGACCAATGCAATCTTACTGCTATGCCTTGCCCTAAATCCAGACAGGAATGGTGAGTAGATTTCAAAGGCCTCAAGGTGCGGTTCGAGCTGCAGAGCCACCATTTTCTCAACAACCTTCCCCAAAAATGGAAGGTTGGAGATAGATCAATAATTTGCTTGGACATCACGATCGAGTGATAGTTTCTTCAGAAGGTGCTTTACCAATGCCTCCTTCAAGGTGCCGGGGAAGACCCCCCTGAGAATGAACACCAGAGTATCTCAACAAACAGTGGACCAACGGACTCAGCACATCACACTAGGAGATGAGTTGGGCCCAAGTCCAGTTCACAGCAGGTGGGCCGCAACTTTAAGATCACCTCAATGACCTCAGCCACCTCCATTGGCTGAAACTCCTCCCAGACAAAATGAATGCTTCTGTTGACACCACACTGACAACTGTGGGACTGATCATGTCCCACTGGGGAGATCCCGGACCAAATGGAGGACACCCTGTCAGAGAAGAACTGAGCAAACTCTTCACACAAATTGACTGAAAATGCTCTTTTTGGTGCAGACAGGCTGGATAAAATAGCCTGTCCACAGTCCCTGAGGCAGTCTCCCTGGATCTTATGGCCATTACTGAGTCATGGTGCACAGTGAGCCACAACTGCGACACGGCCATACCAAGCAACCCTCAGTTCAAGAAGGATAGAGAGGGAGGGAAAGAAGGGTGGAGAGGTTGAGCTGTATGTGAGGGAGGGTATCACAGTGATGAAAACACAAAGGGATCCAATGGATAAAAGATGGGTTGCAGGTGCTGTGAGTCACCCTGGAGACAAGCATAAGAGGCACTATTCACACTGGGGTGTTAAGCAGACTTCCAAGACAGGGGAAAGAATTAGATAAGGGACTAGTGAAAGCCATCAGGATGATGACAGTAAAGGAGGAGGTGCTGCTAGTGGAGTTCTTCAATCTGGCAAGTTGTAGGTTGAAGCCTCTCAGCCACAGCCTTTGTAGAAGCAGGGTCATTCTAGACTCCCTGTAGGGGCATTTCTGAGGTAACTAGTCAGACAGCCCACTTGAAATGGGTCAATACTAGACCTGCTGCTCACAAGCAAGGATCGTATCACAGACTTCAAAGCATGGGATGCCACATGCAGAGCAGTGATCACCGTACAGTATAGTTTAACATAAGGACAGGAGAAGAGAAAAACTGCACTAAAACAAGGGTCCAGGACTTTTGGAGGGCAATTTTGTTTTTTAAATGTAAAGTTTATAGAATTTTAAATAGGAACTTTAAAAAAATACTTTTTTGAGTTGGGCTATTTGTTAGCCAGAGAGGTCGCACCTTTGCTTGTTTGAATTTATTTCACCACAAGCGACCAAGCTCCACCTTGAAAAAACAGTAAATTACAACTTTAGTGATTTCCCTTGGGACCTATATGAGTTACATGTCCTCTCTATGGCCATGAGGAGTAGGAGTACACTGAGATCCCTGACAGTGCAAAGATTCCAAGAGAAGTGAATGCCTAGGTATTTGAGGCTCTCGCTGGCTATCTGTAAGCTTCATACAAAGCCCTGCATGGACTTAGCCTGCACTCCTGAGGGCATGATTATGGATTTAAACACACTTATACTCTGACAACTTTCCAAACTGGGTTAAAATATCAGAGGTTACTAGAACAGCTATCTCAGGCCAGGCCAATATCAGTATTATGTCATCTGCGTATATTAGGGCTTTGTGCTCAACCCCCATCTGTATTCCATAGATGCACTCATGTAATGTTATGGTTTGGAGGATGGGCTCCAGAATAAGCACAAAGAGTAGCAGAAAAGGATAGCATCCCTGCCATGTTCCCCTACACAGGGAGAAGGGGGTGCACTTGTGAATTTTTGACCACTGTTGCAGAGGCCCCATTGTATAGAGTACAGATCAGATGACTGAAATTTTCCCCAAAGCCAAACCTTCCAGGACATAAAGCAGGTAGCTGCATTCTACCCTACTGAAAGCTTTCTTATCATTGAGGAAGACAAGCAATGATGGGAGGTTGGAGTTGGTAGCCCTCTAAATCAGGTTCAACAGCCTCCTGATGTTGTCCACCCCTTTTTGGCCCAAGACAAACCCAACTTGGTCCCTATTAACTAAAGTTGAGACAACCACAACTAGTTGTGTTGCCAAAGCCTTAGCATAGGCTTTACATTCTGCTGGTATGAGCACTATAGGGCAGTAGCTCCCACATCTTTCCCCAGCTTGGGAATAAGAGAGGTCACTGCTGTTCTCATGGGGGGGGGGTCCTCAGCTATAGCCACTTCAATCAGTACCTCTGCTTGTGGTTGTAACAGGACTGCCCAGAAGGAATGCAAACATTTTGCTGGTAAGCCATCTCTGCTGGGGGTTTCCATGCAGGCACAGAATGCAAGACTTGTTCCAACTCTGTTTGGTTAACTGGCCATTCGAGTGCCACTTTTGTTTCAGGCATGATTCTTGGGAGACTCAGTGAGGCCATGTAGTTTAATAGGTCTTTCTTGGTGGGGGACACATCCTTCTTATGCAAGACCTGGTAAAACTCCAAGAAAGTGTTATTATTGTCTTTGGGTCCATATTTAAACATCCCATCTTGTTACAGACCCCTAGAATCTTACACCTCTCCTGCTGCTTCTTCAGCTGATATGCTAAGAGACATCCAGTCCTCTCCCCAGTTTACTGGAAAGTTTCAATGAGGTGGAAGAGTGCATACTCAGCCCACTTGGTTGTACAAGTCTGTCTTGAGAGGAATGCAACAATCTCCTTGTGTCAATTTTCCTTACATTGTCCCAGGCAATTTGTACCAAGACTGCATGCTCTCCCTCCTCTGGCAGAACATTTTTTGCACCTGTGCCACCATCCCTGCTAGTGAGGACAGAAGTCCCTATGAGTACTGGATGAGGGGTGGTACAATGTGAGAAAATTGAGTTCTTGGTACACCAAAGAGCAGGAAATTGCACAGGAATTGGTGGTTAGACAGCAAAGGGAAGGCCAGGGATTGACCTCACCTAGTTCCCATGCTCTGCCTTGATCCCCCACCCCTACACCTTTCTGTTAGACAGTTACTAGAGTAAAAGAGCACACTCACAATAAACAGCAGGTAGCCCTGTAATGACCGAGTGTGAGTTTTACAGCACAGAGCATCATGGGGGATGCAATTGTTAGTGGAGGGCAGGCTTCAATGCTTAAACCAGGTATGTAAGATGGAAATGTCAAGAAAAGTGAGGGGCTGTACTGAGATACCTCAAGTCTATTATTCAGTTCATAGGAGAGCAAATGTAGGCTCAAAAGGTAGTCCAAAAAAGTACTAATGACAAAAAATATAAGCAAAAGTGACTCTAGTCCAATGATCAGGAAGCTTTGCCATTAGCAGTCTTGGGTCTAGTTCCAGTCTCATTTCCTTCCCTCTCCCAGTCTAGTATGGGCACTCTTCCCTGTAGATTGATACTGCCAGTTCTAACTGCCCACTCCACCCACAATTTGGTCTTGTTGCCATTTTGCCTGTGTGAGGATGGCTTCACCAGGGGTATCAGAAGTGGGCTGTGGCTGGCCCTCTGCCTTACCCAGTCTTTGGGGTCTGGCTCCCCAGTAGAGTTGGAGCTAGCCACAGAATATCCAGAGTCTCTGCTCCCTTCTCTAACCCAAGAGTCTGTACCTTACCATCCTGATCTCTACCAGACTTTGCCCTGGCGATTTGCTCTTTATGACTTGGTGGTCTCCTATCCCTCTGATCTCCATTTTCATTGTTCTAGGCAAAGGAATAAATATGTAGGTTCCAGAACTTAATGTGATTACCCCCAGACTGCTGTGTCTTAAATGTATCAGCTTGCTGGATGGATAAAGCTTTCTCTGGTCAGTTTTTAGAAATGTAGTGTGCAGCTTTCTCAGGTGTGTGGGCAGGATACCAATACAGTTAATACACAGTTTTGCAGGATACTGGAGTTTGTACAGAATCCCCAAGCCCTGCAGCACTTTCTTAACTGCTGTATATCCCTTACTCTGTTGTGCCAGCTCAGTTGAATAATCTGCAAAGATGTATGTAAGTTGACTCTGCCAGGTGAGAGTTCCTCTGTCCCTTGCCAGGGACAGGATCCTTTCTTTGTTGAGAAATCTTAAAATCCTGACCAGGATGGGATGTGGTTTAGCTCCAGGTTTTAAAGGTGGGCTGAGAGTCCTGTGAGCCCTTTCTATTTCAAGGGCCAGTTTCCAGGTATGCTGGAGGAATTGTTGGATTTCTTGTTGAAGGAATCCTACCACATCTTTACTTTCAGTGCCTTCAGGGAATTCAGTGAATCATAGATTATTTCTATGACTCCTGTTTTCTGTGTCCTTAGCCCTATGTCATAGAGTAGACCCATGATGCAATCCTGTTCTTGAATTCATGCCTTGTGTCTATTGTCCTTGTTGTCTATATATGACAAAAAGCTTCAATGTCTCTAGCCTTGTTCTGTATGTCTTGTTCATTCTCTTCAAGGACCACCACAGAGATCTTGAATGTAGTTACAGTATTTCACAGAGGACTTGGTGCAGCATCCTTTTTATTACTTAGGTGTCAAACACTGAATTTCTTAGAGCTGCTACTATCTCAGCCACCTTCTTGCCCCTCAGCCAGCTAGCCGCCAAAGGTTTTTCACAGATTTCTCTGTCAGAACACCAGAATTCAATGTGAGGCTTGAGATTTAATTTGCACAGATTTTTTTATTTTCTGCAGGGCATAAATTAATCTGATTAGAATGATTTTTATTTAATTTCAAACAAATGCACAGCTGGGTGACACTGAGCAGACAACTCAGGCTACCATCTTGTTCAGTGGCTCAGATGGCAAATTTTATAAAAATGGATAAATGCATCAGAGATGACCAAACAGTTGGGGGATTGCCTAGGTTGGGTGGAGGAACAATGGGCAATTAAGGGTTGTCATGGTGAAGGTAACAAATCTCTTCATGAAAGAAGTGAGCAAAAACAGAAGGAACAAGAGCCCACCATGGTTCTCGAGGACAGTGACTGTGAAAGTAAAAACTAAAAGGGTGGCATTCAGGAGGTATGAAGAGATGCAGAGGAAAAGGATAGGAGGTGTACCAGGAAAATCTAAGGGAAGCAGGAAAAGCAGTGAGGGACATGAAGGCACAACCAGAGGAAAGAATAGTTGAAGGGGTAGCTACAGGGAACAACACCTGTTTCAGATGCATATGTGAAAAGAGGATTTCAAGAGGAGGTACTATGAGGTTAAGATTGAGAGAAGGAGACTGTGCAGAAGATGTTCAGAAAAAGTGGATATCCTGAATGGTTACTTCCATTCAGTCTTCACAGTGTAGTGACAGGGGGACAGATCACATAAAAGCAGTAGGAATATTAGAGGTAGGGGTGGACACTATCCATTCACAGAGGAAATAGTGTGGCAGAGACTTGTGAATTTGAAACTGAATATTGCTATGGGGCCAGCCAGGATACACCCAAGGGTGGTGAGTATGCTCAGAGAGGTATTGGTTGCACCTCAGATAGCCCTATTCAGCAACTCATTGGCAACAGGAGTGGTTCTACAGGACTGGAGAAGGGTAGATGTAGTCCCACTTCATAAAAGCAGCAGCAGGGATTAGGCACGCAACAATCAGATGGTCAGTCTAACATCAGTGGTGGGAAGTTAATGGTTAAACTATTAAGAGAAAGACTAGTGGACTATATCAAATCCAATGTGTTACAGGACCCAAGGCAGTGCAGATTCATGGGGGAGGTCACATCGGATGAACTTGACCAGTTTCATTGATTGGATGACCATGGAAACAGATCAGTGTGGGGAGGTGAACATGGCCCACTTAGACTTCAGCAAGGCCTTTGATACCATACAACATAAGAGGCTTATAAGGAAACTGGGCAGTTTGGGGGTGGAACCCATGGTGTTAAAGTTGGTATGGAGCTGGTTAATGGATAGGTGGCAGAGAGTGGTGGTAAATGGCACACATTCTAGGGTGACCAGGAGGGTACCTCGGGACTCAGTGCTGAGACCAGTCCTTTTCAATATCTTCATAAGCAAAATTGCAGAAGAGTTGAAAGGGAAGGTATGTCATTTTAACAATGTAACCAAATCTGCAACAGATATTCTGAACAGAGTGGAGAGAATGAGTAGACACTTGAGAAAACTCAAGGAGTGGTCAAGGGTATGGCAGTGAGTTTCAATGCATAAAACAGCAAAATCATACACCTAGGACACAGAAACCCAGATGTGGTGTGTAAAATAAGGGAAGAGGTATTATCAGTCACTAAACAGGAAAGGGACCTCAGGGTCATCATATTTGATAACCTCAAGGTGGTAAGGCAGTGTGACAAGGCAGTAGTGACAAAGGAACACTGTAGAAGAGCCAGAAGGGAAGGAATGCCTCTTAGACAATTAAACCAAATCTGCAATACAGTAGATACTCCTGAAGGAGTAGAAAGAGTGAGTAGATACCTGAGAAAACTCGAGTAGTGGTCAAAGTTATAGTAATGAGTTTCAGGGCAAAAAAAAGCAGAATCATGCACATAGGGCACAGAAATCCAGAACTGGTTGTGGTGACACACCCACTACTGTATTAACCTCTGTCCTCAGATAGGACCATTCCACACAGACATCGGTGACATCGAGGATTCTTTGCTCCTTCCCCTGTGACAACCCTTTCTCAGTTGGGTACTACCTGTGTACAGTACCTTACCTCCCCAACTGGAGTAACTAAGAGTTGCCAAGAGTAGGGAATGCTGCACCAGACTGACCTGGAGACCTGCAGGAATGTGAGACACTGGCACTGTAGGCAAGGACACCAACACTTCGATTGTTGCCCAAAAAAGTAAAAGTTTACTGAAAATGTGAAAGAAATATCTGCAGTAACAGCCACGAACGGCACAGTTCAGTTTCAGAAATAATGACAGTTTAAAACACATAAAATATTCTATAATTCTATACTCTTTACTTTGTCCCAGTAGGGAAACACCACTCAACCAATCAACTTGTATTCTCACCCCTGGAGACTGCATGCACTCTCCACCCACCAGCCCTTCAGATATCACACTGTCGCAGGATAAGCACCCACCTTGGCATTAATCCCCAAGCTTTATTTACCTTAGAATTAAATAATGCAGTGACTGCTGGGTCATACTTCCAAGCAGTCTGTCCACTGATCCTTCTGTCAGATACCCTCCCTGGTATCCAATTACTGTTACCCAGCACTAGGTCTTACCTTAGACCCCAATGCCATATGCTTCACTTGCCTTAAGGATGTGCAGTGACTACTAGGCCTTATCAACCTCAGTCAGCCCACTGACCCTTTCTGCCAGATACTCACCCAGGTATCCACTTACACAGTTACTTTATGTTATCTCTATACTCTCAATTGTCAGGAAATCAGTCAACATTTCTATACATTCATTACAGTAAAATATTCAGAAAATTGGCAGTGGCATCAAACATATTGAATACTGGTACATTAAAAGTTGTGACAGAGTCCGCCCCCCCAGTCCCTTCAGGTTCCATCCATCACTTGACAAGAGTCTCTTTAAATCAGATGAATTTAGGTAAATTCTCTGTAAAACAGTGTCACTGTGCTTTTAAAATAGTCCTCAAATTGTATCAACAAGGTTTGTACTATACCAGACCCTTTTGGATTTATTGCAGAAATTCTGTTGAAGTTGTTGTAGCCTGGTGTTGTTGGAGGGCCCCCTTTAAGTAGGCAGGTTGATGATGTGAGGAGAAGCAATTATTTCTTCAAGTTTGTAGCTTTTCTTCTTCTGTGAGGAAATCGTGGCATATAGGATCATCAGGCACTTGAAGCAACAGGCTTTCTATTCTTACCCTGTTCTCACTTACTGTACTATCTGACCCTACACTGGGATTCAGGAGATCCCCTAATCCTACACTTGTAACTAAATTAAACTGTCTCTGTCAGGCTCCTTCACTGCATCAGGCCTCTTGAGACAGGACATCCTTTTGGCATGGGCAACTTCCTTCTCAGTCGCTCTCCCTGCTCAGACTGACTGCTGCACAGCACTGTGTCACAGCCACAAAATGCAGTAACATATTTAAATTTGTGGTCACTGAGTGAACACTGACCTGTCCAGAGTCTCAGTGCCAATCAAAATCCTCTCTGCAGCAGCATAAGCCACAATGGAATTTGCAGATTAGAAGCTCAGCTGCCACTACCAACATTCTAAGGCTCCCTCTTTTTTATTATAACTTCAGCCCATTTTTAAATGCATTTCTTTTGTCACACAAAATAAAGTTTCCCAAGGTTTAAGCAGGTTTTCATTATACTGTCTGGACAGCTGTCTTTCTAAGCTCTCTGCTGAATTGTTTCTGTACAAAATAGCCCCTTGGAAAACATAGTTGCCAAGACTAACATTCTTTTATCATTAAGTTAACAAAACACTTAAAAACATTTTCCTGTTCATTTTCCAATCAAAATAGTAATTCCCCCTTAATTTTGATGACCACAACAGTTTTTTCACTCAGGAATTACACATTCCTTTTCCTACACTAAGTCCCACCTCTAGTGTGTCTGCCTGCATGGATTAGTTTCACCAAGGACCCCCTCTCCCTTACAAGGTTAACAACTCCTATATTTCTTGCTTTAATCACTTAAAACTATTTTTCCTGAATGTAAGACACTCTCCTCTATGTGTATGCTATGTTCAGTGCATTCCTATAAAAAAACAGCTTGGCAACACAATCTGTAATATGGCAAATATGTTTTGAATTAAATATCTTTTTTTTTAACTGATCCTCATGCCTTCAAAATGCTCCGTTTTAGTTTGTGTGCATTTGTAGAACTTTGCTTTATTTGTGTACTGAGCCTAGGACACCCTCAGCCCCCCCATCTTTTTATTTAACTTATTTATTATTTCATGTGTTTTTTTTATCTATGTGAGTTGTAAGTTCCTGTGCTTACAACTGCACCTCTGTCATGCACAAAATGGCTCCCTCTGAGCTTACAGACTGTTTGTGTACTTTGTGGGACTTCCAGAGTCCCTATTTGACTGTGCCCCATTTTGCTTTTATATTTATTACTGAGAGCCAGTCCCTAAAACTGGTATTCTCTTGTACTTATCACTGCCAACTACATGCAAGGGAATATTTTATCTGGTTGATCCTACCTCTAAAGAAGTGCACCTTGCATCTCCCTCTCGACACTGCAAGCTGAGGGAGATATGGTTAGGTCAAAAGCCTAGCTTCCGACCTGCTGTAGAGTGAGACGGATGCCTGCAAGTAGTCCCAAGGATCCCTTACACTGAGCACGGAGTGCTCTGCTGAGGGATCGAGGCTTGGTCTCTCACTTTCCCTCTCACTCAGTTTTTGGCACATATAGCACCCACAGCTGCCACTCCACGTTACTTTATTCATTTTAACACAGAACAGCTATTATTTTCAACACAAGAGCAAATTATTCAAGACAAAATAATTACTTTGAAAACAAACAGACAACTCAGGCAGGCTAAATCTTGCACTGGGCTACCAGCGCTTGTGTAAATAGTCAGGGCCATCAGTTAATAGCCCACTGGCCACCAATATTACCATTTTCTATTTTTACTATTAATATATATATTTTTTATACAAAAACATTACCAATCACTATATGTAAAACTGTATGTGTGTGAGGAAAGCCAGAGCCAGGAGTCCTTTCCAACTTCTCCCCTGCACTGCATCCCACTATCTCAATTAATGATATGCTCACAGTGTCCTCTGTAACCTATTTAACACTGCTAATTACTTATGTGGTACAATTATAGATTCTAAACCCAGGGCTTTTATCACTGCAGGCACCACCTTACATCTACATGGCAGCTCTTAACTACTCTAGGTCTTGAACCTGCATTCTTAACAAAGTATTTATTTTAAATACTGTAGAACTACTAAGCTGATCCTATTCTCTTAGTGGAACAGTCTCTCTAGGCTGTTACATGTTGTATAGAATAGAAGAGGAAGTATCAAGTCACTAAACAGGAAAGCGACTTTTGGGTTATCATATCTGATGACCTCAAGGTGGAGAGACAGTGTAGCAAGGCTGTTGGCAGGGTCAGTGGGATACCTGGGAGTATAGGGAGGAGAACTTCCAACAGAAGAAAGGTGGTACTACCACTGTGTTGATCTTACATGAGACCCCATCTGGAGTACTGTGGCCAGTTCTGGGGAGACCACATCTCAGGAAGGTACTGGCTGCACCTCCGACAGCCCTATTCAATAACTCATTAGAAACAGCAGTGGTATCACAGGACTGGAGGAGGGTAGGTGTAGTCTCACTTCATAAAAGCAACAGCAAGGAGGAGGCTGGCAACAATTGGCTGATCAGTCTAACATCAGTGGTAGGGAAGTTAATGGTGACACTATTAAAAGAAAGACTTGCAGAGTATCTTGAATCCAGTGTGTTACAGGACCCAAGCCAGTTTGGATTTGTGGGGGAGGTCACATCAGATTAACCTGATCAGTTTCATTGACTGGGTAACCATGGAATTAGATAATTGTGGGGAGCTGAACATGACCTACTTAAACTTCGGCAAGGCATCTGACACCACACCACATAGCAGGCTGATAGGGAAACTGGGCAGTTTGAGGGTGGAACCCAAGGTGTTAAAGTTGATATGGAACTGGTTGATGGATACATGACAGAGGGTGGTGGTAAATGGCACTCATTCTACTGAGGGAAGGCTGACCAGGGGTACCTCAGGGCACAGTGATGAGACCAGTCCTCTTCAATGTCTTCATAAGCAAAATTGCAGAAGAATTGGAAGGGAAGGTATGTCTCTTTAACAATGTAACCAAATCTACAATAGGGTAGATATTCTGGATGGAGTGGAGAGAATGAGTAGACACTTGAGAAAACTCAAGGAGTGGTCAAGGGTATGGCAGTGAATTTCAATGCATAAAATAACAAAATCATGTACCTAGGACACAGAAACCCAGATGTGGTGTATAAAATAAGGGAAGAGGTATTAACAGGCACTAAACAGAAAAGGGACATTGGTGTTATCATATCTGATGACCTCAAGGTGGTGAGGCAGTGTGACAAGGCAGTGGGCAGGGCCAGTGGAATATCTGGGTGTATAGGGAGAGGAATGACCAACAGGAGAGAGGTGGTGTTACCACTGTGTTGATCATTCATGAGACCCCTTCTGTAGTACTGTGTCCAGTTCTGGAGACCACATCTCAAGGAGGACATAGGGTAGAGGCTGACCAGACGAAGGAAACTAAAATGGTGATGGGGCTGCATCATAAGCTCTGTGAAAAGAGACAGAGGGATCTTAATATGTGCACCTAGCAAGCGAGGAAGGGGGGATGACAGAGACCTCTAATAACCTGAGGGAGATGAATAAGGTACAGCAGGGGAGTATTTTTCTGAAGAGAGAGAACTAAAACAAGGGGGTATGCAATGAAGCTGGAAGGGGGAATTTAGGAAGGATGTAAGGAAGTATTTCTTCACTGATAGAGTGTTGGGTGCCTGGAACAGTCTTCCAGAGGAGGTGGTAGGTGAAAACAGTGGTGGGCTTCAAGCATGCATGGGAGAATCACAACAGAATCCTGGTAGGAAGGTGTGGTGGGGGAAACATCAAAACATAGAAAACAGACTTTCACAGCAGATAAGAACCACTTGGCCCACCTAGTCTGCCCACTTCCCTACCTAATGGATAAGTTGCAGATCCTAGTTAAGCAACAGCCTACTTCCTCCTACCCACCTACTAGAATTGCCTTATGCCTGTCCCATGCATTCTTGAATTCCTCCACTGTTTTTGACTCCATTACCTCCACAGGAAGGCCATTCCATGTATCCACAACCCTCTCCATGAAAAAATACTTCCTCACATTACCTCTAGGCTGTCCCCCCTCTATCTTCAATTTGTGCCCCCTTGTTCTTGAACATCTCTTTTTCTGAAAGATGATACCCTCTTGTACTTTTTTTTTGCAGTTCAATTTTTTATTGAATTATAAAGACAAACAAATAAGGATGAACAATCAACATTTCAAATAAATGTACAATGGGTCATAAGCAAGTTATTACATACTATTCATATCAGCCTATATCTACTGTATGCTGGCAAGCCATTCACAAAATAGAAGGTGTATTTGGGATTCTGGGGAATGGAGAACTGTGGGAGGAGGATCTCTATCATTTATGTTCAGGGTGAGGGGGAGTGGGGGATGAGGTGAGGAGGTCATTAGCATTTTGCTCAGTGGGGGATGAAGCTGGCATGTCATACCTCCTGGTGAGTTTACTCAGGGGCGTTTAAACATGTCTTTATTTGAAGGGGCACCTGGGATGGTCGATGATCGATGAATATACTGCATAAAGGTGGCCCACCTGACTGAGTACACATGCTCGGTACCACTGGCTATATGTATTAACCTGGAATAGTCTGCCAATTTTGCCATGGCTTGAAGCCAGTCCTGTAGGGTTGGAATCTCCTTTAAACACCATTTACACAACAGTAGTCTCTTGGCTTCCACTGACGCCTGCATCAGCCAGAGTGTCTGCTGGCCCGACAGCCTGCAGGCAGTAGGAGGGATCTCCAGGATCCAAAGCATTGGGGAATTTGGGATCCGGTAACCTAACATGATGGAGCAGTGGGAAATCACTTCTTTCCAGATGGGGCAAATGGGGCCACAATGCCACAAGCCGTGTAGTAGGTCTGCTCCTTCAGCATCACACCTCCAACATACATCCTCATGTAATAAACCCTTTTTTAAGTTGTGTGGGAGTACAGTACCAGAGATGTTGTATCTTGTTTTGAATTAGGAAGCTCCAAGGATTCCCACATGCATTTTTGTCCGAGATCCAGCAACGTTGCCATTCCATCTCTGTGATGGGGGAGCTCAACAGCCATTGCCACTTCTCTTTAACTGGCAGAGAGGTATCCGGCAGCTTGTCTCTTATAAACTTATGATCAGACCTGCTAGACCCTTTGGAGCGCTCAACCACCTATCTAAGGGGATTTTCTTGTCTATAACCTGCCCCATGGCTTGACATTTAACACAGGATCATCCTCTCTTAGTCCACCCAGTGTAAATGTGTCTCATCTGTAGGTATTTCCAGAAGTCCTTCTTCTCTACCTTGGGTCTCTCCTGTAGGGAAGTGAAGCTGTCTAGGGTGTGTCCATCTTACATTAGAATGTCTTTCAGTCTATAGATCTGCTTCACTCTCCATCCCTCCCATAGAAAGGGTTTATGATCTTTTGTCCAGCTAGGGTCATTCCAAAGACAGAGATACTTCCCCAGGTTCAAACATGTTTTAGTGATAGTCCCTATCTGGTGCCAAGCCTTACAGTCTGCTTTTACTGTCAACCAGTGTCGGAATTTGGTTGGGAGAGGTCTACTTAAAAACCCTGTGAAATCATTACCCTGAAGGGCATTTCTTTCAATTGCTTCCCATGCTGGTAAGTTGAGTCTGTTCCCCTGAAACACCCTGCAGGTTCTTACCATAGAGAATGCATATGTGCAGTGTTGAAAATGAGGGAGGCACCATTCCCCTCGTTCCATGGGGCTCTATGTTTAGCTCTGCTGTACCGAGGGGTTTTGTTCTCCCACAGAAATTTTCCCACCAGGTTGTCCAATTTTTGGAACCATTTCTTTGGGATTTCAATTAGTAGGTGGGACAGCATATAGAAAGCCCTTGGGGCAAGCATCATTTTGATTGCAGCAAACTTCCCTGGTAAAGCTAGGTTTAGTTGGTTCCATCTTTGGTACTCCGCCTGCAAGCTATTAATAAGTGGGGTGAGATTAACTTCTGCTAGGGAGTGCACATTAGAATTGACCCTTATGCCCAAATATTTATTATCCCCTTTTGCACATGCCAGGCCCACCTTAGAAATAGCCTCTAGAATTAACTGTGCATTTAAGGAAAGGACTTCTGTTTTATCCCTAATGACTCTAGCCAGAGACCTCTGCAAATTATTGCAGGAGTTCTACAATATGTTGCGCACTATCCTGGAAATGATCAGTCACTATGAGGTGGTCATCAGCATACAACATGGCATGATAGGAGTTGTCGCCTATACTTATACCACCAATTTTTGGGTGTTCCCCCTCAGCACCAGTTAGGGCCTCTATGTCTAACACAAACAACATTGATGATAGGGGGCAACCCTGCCTGGTGCCCCTATGGAGTTCAAATGGTTCCAAGAGAATGTTGTTGGTCAGTATCTTGGCCCTGGGTGTCTTGTATGTAAGCAATAAGACACGACAGGGTGTGTGTTAGACACTTTAACACACGGCTATTAGGCATAGTGAGGCACGAGGCCATCGGCCGAGTGTATCCAGCCTACTAGCCATGTGTTAAAGTGTCTAACACACAGACCCTGGAGCTGTTTATTGCACTTATGAAATGGGCAGCTATGTTACAGATGCATGTGAAAGGTAAAAAAGTACTGCTTTAAATAATTATAAACATAACTCTTTTTCTTTCATTTAAATAAAATAGTTCCTCCACCTTCAGTTTGCTGTGTTTTTCTTTGGGGGAGGACTTTTGACCTGGGAAGGCTGCTGCAGTTATAGTTTTTATACTTGTGCTTGTCATAGTGATACACCCCCCCAATAGGAACAACAGGGACCAATGTAAAGTTTTGTCATAAAAATTGAGAAATGACAGGGCTAAGGGATGGAAGTATTGAGCGGGTGGCAGGTCACTCATTGAAAAGCACAGTGAGCGAGTGGGTAGAAGAAATATTGACTTTTTCCCTGTATTAAGCACTGCGAGCGAGCGTGCAGGCAGAACCAGAAGAAATCTTGACTTTGTTTTCACAATTGTGCTTTGCATCTAGAAAGTGCACTTTTACAAGAACTAAGTCACCATGGATTTTTATTAAGTGTTTACCCAACTAGTTGGAAAGCAAGCGAGTGAGAGGGCGGGGAGCTAGATCGCGGCACTTGCTGTTTTTTTTTTTCTGCTTCTCTGCATGCATAACAGAAACCCTCAAAGACCAAGGTCAACTGAACAAGAGGTCAGATTTATTTATTTCATTTTTTTTACAGTTAGGCTGGCACCATTTATGCCAGAAACAAGATGGCTGTGTTTTATTTCTGAAGGTTCTGAGTGGGCAGCATCACCCATATCAATGCCCGCTTGCCATAGCTTGGCACAGACTGATCCTTTTACCATGGTGTTAGACATATTAGCACACTCCTAGCAGCCAATCAGAATGCTGCTTTTCTACCACCCGTTTCATGAGGAGGAGGAGGAGGAGGGCTGGTGCTGGGCCTGGAGGGGGAATGGAAAGGAGTGGTTGGATAGAGATAGTGGAGACAAGAAGACACCATGAGACGAAATGGGCCCAGGAAAGGGGACCTCCCTGTCTGGTGCCCATACCCAAGGGTTCTGATTATAATCAGCAGGTAAGGCTGTAATCCTCGGATGCTCATCCTACTCGGCCGGTGTTGTGCAACGCCAGGTCCATTAAAAACAAAATGGCTATTATAGCTGATTTTGTTAGGTTATCTGACCTAGCATGCATCACCGAGACCTGGCTGGATGAAAATGCTGGGCCAGTTTTGGCAGCAGCAGTTCCAGCTGGTTACTCGGTGATACACCGCCTGAGGCAGGATCGTAGGGGAGGGGATGTTGCCATCTGTTTTAGAACAGAACTGGGCCTAGTGGAGGTACCAGTGGGAGTCACCAGGTCCTTTGAGTGTATCCTGAGAGAGGGTGTGGGGTGCAGGATACTTCTTGTATGCTGTCCACCAGGTGACGAGAAGGTTTTCCTGTGGGAAGTTGCAGGCTTCATTGTTGACCTGACATTGGGGTCCCCCAGATGGTTGGTTCTGGGGGACTTCAATGCCTGGGTTGATGATGAACTCTCACATTTTGGTCAAGGCTTCCTCCAGTTGATGATTTCACTGGGCTTCACACAGGTTATTTCCTCCTTGACCCATATTGGTGGACATTTACTGGACTTGGTGTTCCTTCTGGGGATGGGGATATCTGACTTGGTGGTGGAACCGGTCAGATGGTCGGACCATCACTCCATTGGGTTCAGTTTTGAGGCCACCCCTATTAGGTCAGCCCCTTCGGAAATGGTCCAGTACCGCCCTTTAAGGGGTGTGTCCCCGGATGACCTGATGGTGGTGCTGGATCTATCAGGCCTACCGATAGATTGCTTGGATCCAGGAGACCTGGTACATGCCTATAATAAGGCGGTGACAGGGGCCCTGGATTCCATTGCACCTGTTCATGTTCATCCTCTCACTCTTCGTCCCAGGTCTCCTTGGTTCGATGAGACCGTGAGGGAGTTGAGGAGAGTTGGACGAAGGTTGGAGAGGCATTGGCGGAGGTCCGGTTTGGATGATGACAAAGTTAGTTTGATGGACCACTATGTGGTCTTTCAATCCGCAATTTCTCGTAAGAAGGCAGAATTCCTGTCCAGAGAGATTGCGACTGCACAGAATAGACCAGCTCAGCTCTTTTGGACTGTGGACAGACTGTGCAATCCAGTCTGTCTTCAGCCCAGAAGAGCCTTTTCTCAAGAGCAATGTGAGGAGTTTGCTCTCTCTTCTTTGCAGATAAGGTTGCCAAAATCAGATCGGACGTCTGATTCTCCCTCTCCAATGGGAGTTGTGATGGTCGGCAGGAGATGTCGGACACCCAGTTTGCATGGTCTGACTTCAGCCTCCCCACAATCAATGACTTTGTGATGATCATCCAAGCACTGTAACCAACCAACTGTGATTTGGACCCTGGCCCCACGCGTCTCTTAGTGGATTGTGTGGATAAAATCAGCCCAGTCCTGGCTATGATAGTCTGGAGGTCCTTGGAGAGGGGGATCTTTCCAGATCCTCTTAAGGAGGCTATAGTTAAGCCTCTATTGAAGAAGCCCTCCTTGGACCCGGATTGTATAGCAAATTACAGACCTGTCTCTAACTTACCCCTTCGTGGGTAAAGTTATTGAGAAGGTGGTTGCAGTGCAGCTGGATGATCATCTGACCAACAACAATGTCTAAGATTCTCTCCAGTCTGGATTTAGGAAAAGGCATAGTACCGAGACAGCACTTGTTCGGGTACTAAATGACCTCCTAATAGCGAGAGATCGTAGGATCTGTTCCATCTTGGTACTTCTTGATCTCTCTGCAGCATTTGACACTGTTGACCATGGTGTGCTGTTGGAGCATTTGCGGTCTATCTGCGGACTGTCTGATACAGTCCTCAGGTGGTTTCGATCTTACCTCGAGGGTAGGACTCAGAGGGTGGTGTCAGGATTTTTCTTCTGCATCAGTCTCCCTATCCTGTGGGGTACCATGAAGTTCCATTCTGGCGCCATGTTGTTTGCAGTGTATGTGCCATTAGGAGCAATTGTTAGATGATACGGTTTGGGTTTTCATTGCTATGCGATGATACCCAGCTGTATATGACTTTGTGCCCAGCCAGGATGCTGCCTTTTCGGTATTTAACAACTGCCTTGCTGAGATCCAAGACTGGATGAATGGGAGTTAGCTGCGGTTGAACCCTGAAAAAACTGAGGTGTTGGTTGTGGACAAGGGTCGCTGTGAGGCGGGTTTGTTAGCTGGATCACCCTCAGGCTTATGGCTTGGGGGCGTCCAGCTGACGACCTCAGACCAGGTGCAGAATCTGGGTGTAGTATTTGATGACTGTTTGACTTTTAAATCTCAGGTGTCAGCAGTAGTCAACACTTCCTTTTATCATCTGAGGAATATCGCCCAGTTGAAGCACCTGGTTTCTCCAGAGGATCTTCCAATGTTGGTCCACGCATTCGTTACCTCCCGCCTTGACTATTGCAATGTCCTTTACCTGGGGCTATCTGGGGGTTGAACTTCGCCATCTGCAGCTAGTGCAGAATGTGGCAGTCAGGCTGTTGACTGGATCTTCTAGGTCTAGCCATATAATGCCTGTGCTCCGTGGACTGCACTGGCTGCCAGTTTTCTGGTGAATCACCTTCAAGGTTGGTTTGCTGACCTATAAAGCCCTACATGATCAGGGACCTACTTACCTGAAAGAGCTCCTTTGTCCCTACTGTCCTCCCCGCTCTCTCCGATCCACTGACGAGGGATTGCTAGAGATTCCCAGGGTCTGTTTAAAAACTTCAGGGGCAAGATCGTTTAGTTTTATGGCCCCAACCCTGTGGAATTCTCTACCTCGTCAGGTGCGAAATTGCCCGACTGTCCAAAGCTTTAAAGAAACTTTGAAGACATATCTTTTTAGTAGAGATTTTAATGATTTATGATAGTTTTATGTACTGTACAGGCGCTTTGGTTACAAGAAAAGCACCTTATAAAAATAAAGAATGAATGAATAAAGAGTTTTTATCCAGTCCCTGAAAGTACTGCCAAAGTTACAGTGCTTTAAGTATCGCAAATAGAAGTCCTACTCTACTGAGTCAAAAGCCTTCTCAAAGTCAATCGAGATGGCTACAGCATGGGTGGGTAATTGTCCTGTTCTTTGTATAAGGGACACTAGGGATCTTAGATGGTCTGCACTAGGACATCTCTTAACAAAGCCTACCTTCGAGGGGTGGATCAAATAGGGGAGGACCTTTTCCAGGTGAGCTGCTAGTATTTTTGCCAGTATTTTAGTATCTGCATTAATTAAAGAGATGGACCTGTAGCTCACAGGCAAGGAGGCATCTTTTCCCTCTTTTGAGAGGACTGTAATAATCGCTTTTCTTAGGGTGGTAGGGAGTTCCTCCTTATGCAGTGCCTCCTGTAGCATGTTCCTCATGGGTAAGGATATGGTTTCTTGTATTATTTTGTAAAAGTCAGCTGAGTAGCCATCCCCCCCCCCCGGGACTTTATGTGGGGCTATACTGTTAATTGCATCTCTGATTTCTTACTCTCCTACCGGTCCCTCCAACTGTTGCCTCTGGTTGTTTGTGAGCTTGGGGAGTTTAATGCCTGCCCTGAAATGATCAAATTTAAACTTATCCCAAGTCACATGAGCACTGTATAGGGATTCATAGAATTCCAACATAATGTTGTTTATCAATTCAGGCATATGCTGTTTTTCTCCCATCCTGTTTTGTAATTGAGCTATATGCCTGTCAGCACATTGTTTTTTTAGTCTGAACACTAACAGTATGCCCACCTTTTCCTCTTCTGCCCAGTATTTATGGTGCAATCTTAATATCTGAAGATCGGCCTTTCATGTGGCTAGTGTGTTCAATTTTATTCTTAGGGACATAAGGTCATATATTAAATCTGGGTTCTCAAGGCATTTAGGATCTTTTTTATACAGTTTTTCCGTTTCTTCCAGTTCCCTTACCAACTCCCTAGCCTCTTTTCCCCTCTGTTTCCTATGGTGTGAGGCATAGCTTATAATCTGGCCTCTCACCATGCCCTTAAATACCTCCCAAATGGCAGCAGCTGAGGCAGACCCTGGAGGATTGTCCGAAAAGTAAGTTTGAACCTCCCCCTTTAGCCATTTCTTAAAATCTGTGTCATGTAGCAGCAGGGGATCAGGTATCCAGCTTACTGACCTAGGTCTGGGAGGGTTCAACATAAGGGATATTGTCAATGGGGCGTGGTCGGACATGTATAGAGGGGCTATGGTGACATCCAATACTCTATTCGATATGTTGGGGGAAGTAAACCAATAGTCAAGCATGCTGTCGACCTGTTTGGTGCCAGAGAAATATATGTAGTCCCTCTCATCTGGGTGAGCTACCCTCCAGATGTCTTGCAACTTATGTAGGGTGAGCAGGTCCTTCAGAGCTCTGATGGACTGAGTGTGCTGGTCAGATCTAGAATTGGACCTATCCAAAATAAAGTCCATCGCTAAGTTGTGACAAAGTTTAGACACCCCTCCTTTGATTTTATTTGCTGTACTATGAACCTCCCATTGAACCCACTCCCTTACCAGCTTTTTAGCTTCAATGTGATTCAGTTTGATTTCCTGCAAAAAGACTACTTGGGACCGCAGGGTTTTTAGTCTGGCAAAAATCTTTTACCTTTTGATCGGCAAGTTCAGGCCCCTCAAATTCCAGGAGGTGGCCATTACTATGTCATTACCTGCCATGGGGTGTTCCTAAAGCTCTGCCCTGGTCCTCATGCCAGATCCGGTTTCGGTGTTGCCATTTTACAGGAAAGCATCTACCTGGGTCCTCCTTGTGAGGCAAGTCCAACCCTTCCCCTACGTTGCAGCAATCATCCCCAGCAATCCCATAATTCATACTACAGTCTGACAGTATGGCCTGTAGAATTCCTTTCTCTTTAAGTCTATCATGAATGAAAGACCCACCTGCAGAGTCCTATTATGTTGGCAAGTGAAAACGATTGGGCTATTCCATTGGGCATGGCTAGTGCCCGCTTGTGTAAAGGACTTATATGTATGTTCACTTTTGGTGGTGGTGCCTTTAGGTATGGTTACCCTATTACTATGCGCCTGTACCTGACCACTGCCTAAGGGGAATTCCCATAACAACCTGGCCACCAATGGCTTTGGTAGCCCATGGTCAGGAGAGTCCATCCTGGGTGAGGAGCATGGCATCTTACTGCATACAATTAAGTGCCAAGTTGGCAGATTGGCACCCTGTTTTTGTATTAATTAGCGTACTTCAGGACCTAGTTTCCCCCATTTTAACTTTTTTGAACCAGTGACAAACATTCATTAACTAAATTACTCATGCAATCCACTTTACTCTTAGATGAATCAACAGTTAACAGAACACTTCAAAAAACCAACATTAGTTCCCCCCTTTTTTGTTTTATTTTTTGCTTTATATTTTAATCATAACCTTTAGTTGTACCCACTGTATATTTATTATGGAGATTCCTGGTGTGCAATGGGGCCAGCAGCATCTTTTAATAGGGGAGAGGGTAGTGACATGGAGGGGGGGAGCCACTGTATCCTGATAGGCAGCGGTGCAGTTTTACAAGTTGAAATCACCCCTTCAGGCAGTCAAGGGTTTGATCTATACCCTTCTGAAATTCCACTTGTGGGTTAGTGCTTCTACCCCCTCTCCAGGCTATAGATCTTCACCTTAGGACAGAGCCACATGTTATCCCCCCCACTCAATGCCAATGCTACAACTGTGCACATTGCATTATTTATTACAGGGAAAGAAAAGGTCTGTGTGCAGCCTCAGGTTGGGTGTGCTAGTCTGAGCTGGAGTTTCTGAGCCAATGTTCCAATACCCAGTGTGGAGAGCTCGGGTAAGTCTTAGAGATGTTTGGGTAGGGGGAGGGTAGACAGCCAATTTCGAGTATCCTGCACAGTCAATGCCTCTCACTCTTTAACTTACAGCCCTGTTGCTCTCATATTCGCTGCTCCTCGGGATGATTTCACCCACATCAGCACCACCCTACCCCGAAAGGGATGCAAATCAAGCATCCCAATTGTTAGCAGCAGTGTTGACTGGTATCCGGAGAGGAACCCCAGCTGTAACCAGGTATGGGTTCACTTATTGCACACCTGAGGTTGTGGCAGGGGCCCTTCTATAACTACATAGTCTACTGCTTTGGTTACAAATGAGAAATTACTTTGGTGTGGGCTGCTGTGCTATCCACCACTCGAGCAGCTGCACACCAGAACTAGGAAGCAGCTGCTGAGCAGGGGTTAGGCATGTTACAAATCAAACAGCAGCACTACATATGTGTGGAGAATGTTGAAACAGAAATTAACGTAAACCTGAGGCATGCCACCCATTATTCATTGCAGAGGAAGAGAAAAGAAAAGAAAAAGAGATTCTGTCAATCCTCTAATTATGGCGGACTGCTTAGCAGCATGACAAATGTGAGTACCAGGGTGGGCATAGTCAGATAGTTTCACAGTTAAGTCCCCACTCTGTTGGTACTACCTTATGCCAGCCTGCCCTCTTTAAGGATTGACCAGTGGACCTGGGGAGAGTTCCTGGTGATGGGCCTTTCAACAAGCCCTAATGAACAAATACAGCTTATTCTGTTTCAAAATGGATTAAGCCATGAGATTTTTTTTCCTCTGCCAGTTCCCCTTCACGGTCAGCCCAGTCTTTGCAAAGGGGAGCCCAGTCAATTAGCAGGCTTTGGTCAGTCAGGTCACCTTGTGCCAGACTCATTGGGACTCCAGACAAGTTGAGGGTTGTCAAGATGAGATCTCGCAGGGGTTCATACTGGTTGGATACTCTGACTGGTGTAGCTGCAGAGGAGATTGTGCTATTATCCGACAAGTTTTGCAGCGTCTGGTGACTCCTGGACTGGTTCCTCCATGGCATTGTTTTTTTGTTTGGGTTGTTCCTGCTGGGTTTCCTACTTTTTCCCCTCTGCACCTGTTGCCATTCTTCTTCAGGCTTCCTTTCCTTCAGTGTTGCTCCACAAGACTGCTCCATGGGTGCTGGGGTAACCTCCATGTTCAGCCATGTGGTATCTCGTGGCGGTTGTGGGTCCTGCCATGGCACCCACCCTCCTTGCTGAATGTTCTGCAGAAATTGTTCCACCTTACTGGGTGAATTAAACATATGGTAGTCCCCATTATATTGAATCCTTAACATCGCAGGGTACTTCAGAGAAGCCGAAATGCTCATCTTGTACAGCAGCTGTTTAACTCCCGCATATGTCCTTCTACATTATGGCGAGGTCTGGTGAGTAGTCCTGGTACAGTTGGATTGAGCAGCCCTGCCAGGACACCTCCTTCATTACCCTTGTGAGTCTGAGGTACCGCACATTAACTGGGTACCGGAGGAACTTACACAGGATGGGAAGAGGACACTCCCCCGGCTTTGGCTTGGGGGCAAGTGTATGATGAGCCCGTTCAAGCTCAGGGGGCAGTTCATTGATCAATTTAACATTGCAAGCAGTGTATTCTCCAGAAAATAAATCCTGTTCCTACCCTCCATTCTTTATAATTCTTATATTCTTTCAATGTGTCCTGTTTTCCATGCCATCCACTTTAGACAGCAAATATTGTATCTGGCCATGATGTTCCCTGATATATCCCTCATGTTGGAACAGTTGGTCCAAATGTTGTTTCATTGTCCTTTCAGTGCCCTCCACCCTGGTAGCAAGCACCTGCAGATCCTCATTGATTTTTGTGGAGGCATGTTTTAATTCTGCAGTGTCTTGCAGGACTTTACTAAGCATCTCAGTCATTCTGGCAAGGTTTTTTGCCATGCGGGATGGGGACCTGTGCTTGGCCATATTGTCCCCTTCTGCCTTGATACTTGTGCCCGCAGTGACAGCTTTGAAGTGGGTGAGGGTGATACTAGGTGGTGCTGCAGTAATGGCCTAAAGCATGGGCACCACGCAAAAATGCCAGTCCACCTAAACACGCCACTGTTTCACGGTGCCATGACTGATTTTACTGAGGAATGTCTCGTTTGACAGCACTGGAATTCTGGCTACCAGCACAGATGTTGTTTTCCATGATTTCAACAGTTGGATCCATTGGCTGGACTTATAGGGGTTCACTAGGGCTCCTCAGCACAAATTAGCTTGCCACCATGTTGAGTGCCAGGCTTTACCCTCTCCACCCTCTTGGACTTTGTTGATTCCCTTGAAGTACTTGAAAGTTTCTATCCTGTCCCCTCTCTCCCTCCTTTCCTCAAGGGTATAAATATTAAGCTCCTTTAATCTCTCTTAGCATGTCTTCTGGTGTAGACCCTGCACCATTTGAGTTGCCCTCCTCTGGACAGCCTCCATCCTGTCTATGTCCTTGAAGAGATGGGGTCATCCCAAGGACACAGCTGGAGATTAGGTAGGGTTTCCAGTGACAGCATAGGCAGAGGGAAAAAGGGAAGACTGGGTGGGCCAAGCAGTCCTTATCTGCTTTCAAATTCTATGTTTCCATGTTTTGCTGTCAACTTGATCAAAATGTTATTGTCTTTAATTATAAACAAAAGACACTGAGCTGGTATTTCAAAATCTTTCTGTTTGGTACAGTACAAAAAGCAGATGTTGTGTCTACATGTGACAGATAAAATAAAGATAACATAAAATAAAATCCAACCATAGTATTATTCACTTTCTAATGGTTCTGGACCAGCAGTTCTAAGCGTCTAACCGGAACATTGTTCTCTTTAAGTATGTGCAAAAGTGATTAAGCACATCAAATATTTATTTATTTTTATTTCTTTATTTAAAGATTTTACCAGGAAGGCATGCTTAGCAGACTACTTCTCGATCCCAGATGCACCCTGGGAGTAGGGGAGAAGGAGTGCATACATTTATACATATTCAAGTCAATTACATGATAAATATACAAGATAAAACATACAAGGTAGATTGCATTATGATGGGCAGTTGAACAGGCATATGACAGGACACTAACTCCAGGTAAGTTACAGCATCAGGTTTAAGCCAGAAAAAAAGAGAAATTAGGAATAATGCGCAGCAGGGGTTTGTGCCCCGTTAGTTACGTTTAATATTTTTTTTGTGAGTACTTGAATAGTCCTTGATAGTTTGGAACACATTTATATTTGGTATTACTTTACTTTATATACCTGAAACTTGATTTTCAGTAAGCAATAAGACAAAACAGGGTGTGGGTAGTTATGTGATAAACCGCATTTGTGGTTGGCATAAAGAGAGTCACTTCCTACAACGTTTTCTTCAGGGCTTCACCCCGACACCCCAACAAGGTGCTGTTCCCCGCACCCCATTTAATATAATCAACCTGAGTCAGAGCGCTGTTTAGGGAAGGGGGTGCAAGACTCCCAGATAACAGTGCCAGAGTCAGTCGCCGACAGTGCAGTGACCTGGCACTGTTGTCGCTGTAGTGTCACTTGATGTCAACATGTCATTGTTGGGGCAGTATACTGCAATCTGGCAAGTCAAAAAATAACTCTGTTAATGGAGGACTACAATTTAACTGAAATATGGCATAACAAACACCTTGTGGAATGGCAATACTCATTTTTCTCACACCCGTATCAGACGTACTCCTTCATTGACTTTTTTCTTATATCGTATAGCTTACTACATTTTGTTCAGGAGGTAAAATACAATAATATAGTGAAATCTGACCACGCCTCTGTTCAAGTAGCTATTGAAATTTCCAATGACAATAGGACCCGTCCTTTAAACTAAATCCAATACTCCTTAAAGATAATACATTTATAGACTTTATAAATTGGAAGATTGATTTCTTTTTTTGAAGTGAATATCAGTGATGAGACAACCTCTGCTAACATCTGGGAAGTCTTTAAGGCTTATATTCGTGGCTGTATTATTGCTTTTACAGCTAAAAGAAATAAAAATAAATGGCAAAAATTGCTGGAACTCGAAAAACTGATTACAGAAACAGAACAGCACCATATGAACTTGAATGATCAACCCTTTTAAAGCTGGCCTCCCTAAGAGAGAGTATGACAGACTGATAACTGAGCAAGCAGAGCATCAAACACTTTTTGTCCATTCTCATTACTACATATGTGGTGACCGCTCTGAGAAACTCATGGCATGGCAATTAAAGTCAGCCCAACAAAAAAAATGTGATTACTCAAATCGTTGACCCTAGTGGTCAGATTCATACTTGCCCAAAATAGATTAATCAGATGTTTTATAACTTCTATCAAAATCTTTATACAGTGGACGGTTCTACAATTATCGATCACTCTAATTCACTCTTCTCTCAGATCACATTTCCAACTTTACCTCCTGAACAAGTTAAAATGTTGGACCAGGATCTTTCTCTGAAATCATTGTGGCTATTAAAGCTTTACATACTGGTAAATCTCCAGGCCCTGATGGACTGTCTACAGATTTTTTTTTTTTTTACCCTAAACTTAGAAAGCATCTTAAAGCGGCTTTCGATTCAATGCTCAATTCCCAGTCCTTGGCACCTTCATTTAGGGATGCCATGATATTGTTATTCTTGAAGAATGGAAAGGATCCATTACTCCCCTCATCATTCCATCCCATTTTGCTCATTAATACCGATGCCAAGATTTTCTCTAAAACCCTTGTTACCAGACTCGAAAAAACACACCCTATGTTAATACACCCTGATCAGCATAGCTTCATTAAAGGGAGATCTTTAAAATCAAATATTCAATGTACTATTAACATCTTAGATTATTCTCTGAACTCCAATGTATCCATGATGCTTATTGATGCAGAGAAAACCTTCAATGAAGTGGAATGGCCTTATATTTATAGGTTTCATACGTTTTTTCAGAGCTTTTTAAAGACCAAAGTCCATTATAGCTTGCACAAATACTAATGTTACCCAGTAATGTTATTACTTATCAGACAGGAGTCTAAGGAATGCTTGAAGGTTTCCATGGTTCTACTCATGACCACTTCCACTGGGAGTTTGTTCCAAATCTTGACAACTCTCACTGAGAACCAGAACTTCCTTTACTGGGTATTATATCTCTCACTTATTAACTGTAAGGGGGGGGGGGGCTCTAGTGTTATATTTCTGGTATCTCAACATAAGCCCCAACTGTTCCTATAGATGTGAATCCATTAGTGCTCTGAAAATCAAACACGTCTCCCCTTAATCTGCAGTATTCCAATAAATATAGCTCCAGATTTTGCAACCCTGCATAGTGTTGACCCCTGACCACTTTGATTCTTCTTGTAGCCCTTATTTGAACTTTTTCCAGGGCTTTTATATCTCATTTATGCCCAAGAGACCAAAACTGGGCACAGCACTCAATATGTGGGTGCACCAGGGAGGAATAGAGGGGAATCAACACTGCCTTACTTCTACTCTTAATATGCCTGTGGATGCAGCTCTGGATACCGCTAGTTTTTTTAATCACCAGATTATAATGTTGTTTAAATCTAAGGTCATTACTGACCCTTACTCCCAAATCTCTCTCATCCTTAACAGTCCTTAAGACTTTCCCAGCTAATGTATAATCATGTTGGGGGTTGTTTTTACCCAGGTGCATCACAGTGCACATCTCGATATTAAACAAGGATCTTTTTTTATGAGCCACAGCTTCAAGATCCCCCAGCACTTCTTGTATCATCCTTCTCTACATCCTCTTGACTATTTACTGCGAAGCCCAGATGAGTATCATCCATGAATTTAGATAGCCATATGTCAGTTTTTGGCTTCATAGTTGAAATATATAAATTAAAAAGACAAGGACGCAACACGGATCCCTGAGGCACCCCACTAGTCATGTCTGCCTACCCAGAGAGTTCTCTCCTGATGCAGACCCTTTGTCTCCTTCCTGATAACCAGGCCCCAATCCATCTTGTTATTCCAGACTGGACACCAAGTTTTTTAAGAGCCTCAATCAACTCCTTATGAGGGACTTTATCAAAGGCCTTGGTGAAATCTAAAAACACAACATCCACTGATTCCCCTTCATCAATGGTTCTGTTGACCTTGCCATAGATTTCTAGCAGGTTAGTTTGGCATGACCTGCCCCTTGTGAATCCGTGTTGTGACTCATCCCTAGCCCCAAGCGTATCTATATAGTTCATGATATTATCCTTAACTATGCCCTCCAGTATCTTCCCAAGGACAGAGGTCAGACTATTAGGCCTATAATTGCTAACCTCCTGTCTGGAACCTTTTTTGTGAATGGGGACAACTGTAGCTTGTCTTCATACATCAAGGACTTGTCCTGTATACAAGGATTTCTGGAAAAGGAAAGTAACTGGCCCTGCCAAGCTTTCAGCTAGCTCCTTAAGAACTCTTGGATGTAATCCATCTGGGCCTTGCCCCTTGTTATGGTTTAATTTTTTTAGCCTTTCCACAACATTCTGTAACTCAATTTGGAAATGGGCTAACATTTGTTCGGTGTTAATTTTGGGAACTTGTGATCCTGCATTAAAAACAGAGGAGAAATAACTTGTTAAAATGATCAGCCATATCCTTGTTGTCAGTTAGTATATTCCCAGTACTGTCCTTTAAAGGGCCAACCTTCCTACTAACTCCCTTGTTATTGTTTATGTAGGCATAAAAGGACTTATAATTGTCCTGTGCCTTGGTAGCTAAGTGGTACTCATACTTATCTTTGACTCTGGCTATAGTTCATTTAGCGTCTTTTAGGCATTGCCTATATGTTTCCCAGCACCTTTTATCAGCACTCATTTTTGGCCAATTATATGCCCTATTTTTCTTTTTTAATTGATTTTTTTAACAGCAGGGGTCAGCCATGGGGGAAGAGTTTTTCTGGGCCTATTATATTTATTTGTGGTCGGTGCATATGTATGGACCAAGTTATTAATTTTATGATTAAGCTTTTTCCACATAACTAGCAGTGAATGATTGTCAAACTTGGCTATCCAGTTCCATTCAGCCAACTCATGTTTCATTCTGTTAAATTCAGTTTTATTGAAGTTATATAAAACTGTACTGCCAGTAATATTTTCAAGGTCCCCATATATTCAAAACTAACCATGGAATGGTCACTAGAGCTCAAAGGTGGCCCAACTGTGCAATTACAAATGTTGTTAGTCATATTGCTTATAACTATGTCCAAAATACGGATTCCCCTGGTGTTTTCTAGAACAAATTATTCTAATCCAGCTATCATACAGACTTCCCTGTAGCTAGTCTTTACCTGGGTCTCCATTTGCAATGTATCCCACTATATTCCTGGGAGATTTAGATCACCAAAAAGGATAATGTTGTCCTCCTGTGTGATATTTTTAATAAAATCTAATACTAGACTATTTTCCTGGGCTGGTATGGCAGGTGGGCTGTAGACAACTACAATGCTAATCTTCACTGAATGTGTGGGGGGGTGATTTTTACCCAAAGGATTTCAGAAATTCCCCAGGTAGTGCAATCAATACTTTCAGATACAATACTGTCTAGAATATATATAATGCCACTCCTCCCCCCTTTTACATGTGTCCTATCCTTTTTATAAAGGGTATAACCAGGGATCTGTTTTTCCCAGGTGTCCCCTCCCTCTTCCAGGTTTCACTGATAGCACAGATATGAATGTTTGAGTGACGTAATGTCAACTTTGACTCATCCAATTTACTATGTAGACTCCTAGCATTCAATAGGAGGAAGTTCCATTTAGACTTATCAGTGTTCCTGGTGTTGTTGCTCCTGTCTTTTATGAGCCTCGCATCCCCCCCCCCCCGGAGTTTAAATGAGTGTTAGCCAATTGTTTTAATTTACTGGCAAAAACACTTTTTCCCTGCTTGTTTAGATGTAGGCTGTCCTGTGCAAACAAGCATGATGACTTGAAATCCTCCCAATGGTCTTCGTAGGCAAACCCTTCTCTGAGACACCAGTGTTTAAGCCACCCATTCAATCTCCCTATGTCTATGTTGTGTGAATGACTAGCCTGGGGAACAGGTAAGACACCAGAAATAACCAGTGTGCATTCTGAGGCCATAAGAGTGTTCTTCACATATTCAATGTCCCGCTGTATGTCTATAATATTTCTTTTGCCCACATCATTTGCCCCAACATGTAGAAAGATCAGTGGGTTAAATGTATTTTCCAATAGGCCAGGAAGTAACTTTCTTACATCACCAATACTCACTCCAGGTAATACACTAACTGTAGTGGAATCCTTTTTGTCCCTGCAAATAACATAGTCAGTGTACCTAAGCATTGAACTCCTATGAATAGAACATCCCTTGGTGCCTTTTCTACTTCTGCTGCTTGAACAAGGTCAACAGAACTATCAGTTATCATTGTAGCATGGTTACTTGATTAGCTACAGCTGGTAACCACTGGGTTAGTTTGTGTAAAAGGTTCCTCCCCATCATTAAAAATCACCGTCTGGTATTAGGACACTGTACTTATTTGGGGTTAGTATGTTCAAAGATCCCCCTATGTTTCTTCTTCCCTTCTTCCCCTTTGATGTTCTATGTACTACATACCATTCATTATCAATATCTGGCTCATTTGTAGTCTGAGCTAAGGGTACAGGTGGGTTAGGTAAGAGGGAATGTTCTGTGTTGATTATGGCATCAGCCATTGTATCAATGTATTATTCTAGTGTAGAAATGTCAGCTTAAACCTGCACCCTATGTTGCAATGCCACAATTTCTGCCTTCAGCACCTCTATCAGAGTACAGTTGTCACATATAAACCCAGACATTTCTTCTCCCTTGGCATACACAAGGCACCCAGTACACAGTCTCACGGTGAACCCTATTTTTATGCAGTAATTATTTCTTTACCTCCTCACTCCCAGTGTCCCAGCTGACACAGCCGACACACAACCGATGCACATGTCTCTGTGCGCATCTCTGCATATGGTGACATGCGCCCTGCCAGTGCTCCTCCTGCTCATGGCAAAGGCGAGTAATAAAGTGTCAAGTGCCCCAGAAGTAGTGTGTAGGGGTCACGGTTGCCCTCGCAACTATGCCATTGCAAAATTAAAGTCCCAGTTTGTATATGACTGTGCGTCCACCTCTCATGTAAGGCTAAGGCACACCAAGTATACTTTGGGCCACAATAATAGCTTTCAGCTAAAATATTAAGTCTATTATATCAAAATTTGAGTTTGGACCTATATTCACTAAATTAGTGGATGTGCTATACTCAAGTCTGGCGGCCAGGGTCAAAATAAATACTGATTTGTCATCTATTGTTCATCTACAATGTGGCACCCAGCAGGGATGTCCCTTATCTTGATTAATATATGCCTTGGCTATTGAGCCACTAGCATTGGGAATTCAGGCCTCTACTGTAATCAAAGGTCCTATCATTAATAATATTCAGCACCGCATAAGTTCATATGCTGATGACACTCTACTCAATGTAACTGACCTAAATCATAGCCTACCATTTATTATGGATTTTATTACACAATATGGGAAACTATCTGGATATAAAGTGAACTAGACTAAAACAGATGTAATGGAAACTCCTTATCATTCTAACCCTTTTATCTCTCCATTACATTTGAATATCCAGAAGGTTACTTAGATTACTTATTTGGGAGTTCAAACAGATAATAAATTAGAAAATTGCAGTCCCTGAACCTTGATTCATTAATAGAAGCTACTAAGATGACTCTCAATCAGTGGGAAACATTACCATTTAAGTTAATGGGCTGGGTGAATGTTATTAAAATGGATATTCTCCCGAAATTTATGTTTTTTTTTTCAAGTATTACACATCATAGTAAATGACATAATAACCATAAAATTCACCATTGTTCTAAATAAGGACCAAGGCCAAAATCAATATTCAAACTGGGCTTCTTGCTGGCTTTGAGTCATAATATTCAAAATGTATTTTTAACAACAAGTTGTTAAAATTCCCTCTCTTTGTGCTCTGGCTAACTCTGTCTATTGCCATAAAATTTAAAACATGATTGTTACCATATTTTGCTTCCATAACATGTACAGTTGTAACGTATGTCAGGTCTTTTCTGTTGATTGCCTTATATGAATTTTATGGTTACTTATGTCCCTTCACCTCGTCCAGTAAGGGCCACAGCTCTCTTTGTACCAACGGTGCTGCTACAAGCCTCCTCATGTGGGGTAGCACTAGGTAGGATTCCCTTCTTCTCACCTGCCACCATAGTTCTCCTAGACCCAGTCTTCTTCACAGTCAATTTAAAAGTTCTGATATAGATGTCACTTTTCTGCACCTGTATGCAGGCCCTTTCTTTTGTCAGGTGAAGTTCATTACCCTTGAAGAGTCTCCTGTCACAAAAGTCCCCCCCAATACCCACCTAAGTGATATCCATTTTCCTGACACCATCCCTTAAGCCAGCCTTTGAACTCATCTATTACTTCACTCCTTATATCATCTTGCTTCCTCTCTCTGCCACACACACACACACACAGGACTTTAGAAAAGGCCAGGGAGACCGAATATGCCACCAATCTGTCCTCCAGTCTGTGGAAATTCATCTTCGCCTTCTCCACCAACTGGCTCACCACATCATTGATAACCATGTGTCCCAGCATCCCCAGCTCCCTCTGCATCCTCCTTACCATCCCCTCTCACCTATCTAAATCTAGGATGGCTGAATCACCAGGGAGCACTGGACCACCATCTCTCATTCAACACCCCTAGACCACTCTCTCTACCCTCTAATCATTGAGTCACCAACCACTGACATTCTCCTGGTAGACTTGCTCCCCTTGGGTGCCATCACATTGCCCTTCACCTTTCACATCCACTGACTTGGAGTCCCTGCAGAGATATCAACTGCCAGAACATTCTCTAGGGGTATGAATCTATTCACCACCTTGATGGTGGGGGTTAGC
This sequence comes from Neoceratodus forsteri, assembly GCA_016271365.2. Classification (NCBI taxonomy): domain Eukaryota; kingdom Metazoa; phylum Chordata; order Ceratodontiformes; family Ceratodontidae; genus Neoceratodus; species Neoceratodus forsteri. The sequence goes on from CM057452.1 coordinate 1,206,149,440, forward strand.
ATAATATGGCTATCCCTGCACCCTCCATCACTCTCTAATATCTTGGACCAGTGGGTCTCAGGGGTAGTGAGGATGTGGTGTTGAGCCTCAGCTGAGCTGGTAGCTCAGCAGAAATATTTCTACCCTTGCTGCCATTAGCTGAGCCTGGAGCTCTGCCATGGACTTGCAGGTGGGGAAATGCTCCATCTTCTGGAGCATATCCCTACAGAAGAGCACCCCACAACTGTGACAACTGACTGCATCCCCTCTGAACCCCATACCCACATAGACCTGTACAAAAAGAGGACTAAATTAACTTGAGCTCACTGAGATAGGGTGCAGCTGTAGATTTAGTTATACCACAGAAAACAAGAGCAAAAAACTACCTCGTAGTGCTCACCTAGATAGGGTGAAGCTGTAAGATACAACTGTAGCAAAAAACAACCTAGCAAATTACAGCTACAATAGCTATAGTACAGAACACAGGTATAAATGTATAATTAACTAAAGTAAGGAGTACTAACTGAAGCTGATTGAGACTTCTCCTTTAACTTGTAATAATACACTCAGATGCATTATACCTAGGGCCTCCTAATAAAATGCTCCCTATAAAATACTCCCACAAAGCATGCAGGTAACTGTTCATAATCAGTTTTACCTGGGATGAGATGGACAGAGTTTCTGGTTGCTGGCTGTCTCTGCTGACAGAGTTTCTGGTTGCTGGCTGTCTTTCCTGGTTGACTCACTAGCAGATTCCTAATGATGCCATCTGCACTCAGTCCGTAACATAGATAACTGCAGTACAGAAGGACCGCTAGTAGAGGAGAAAAAGATCTGTGGGGGGGGGGTGATCCTGAATCAAAGGCTCAGGGTGCAGTCACTGAATGGCTGCAAGAGAGAGATAGGAGGTGTGACTTGGCTCTAATTGGTTGCTGCATCAAGCCATCTCCTAAAGCAGCTTCTCCTGTTGTCTTGTAGGGAACTGGTATGACTTCCGATCTGGTTGGTGGTCGATGTGGGGAGAGGGTGTTTTTGGAAGTCATAGGCCCTCTTTTCCTGACAATTGCATATATATGTAAAAATTGGATAATCACAGAAAAGAATATTAGATACAAACTACAGACAGATTTATTAAGCATGGAAACATGGTCAGAAGAATCAGGACTATTGTTAAATAGTAAAAAAGTTTTCTTTTTTTCTTGGGTAGAAGGGAAAATAAAAGGAATACTCTGAATATTAAATTTGACAATGGTCAAGCAGTAGTAACTTGGCGTAAAAGTAACATATAGAATTACTGGTAAAAAAGTTGAATCAGAGGCTGGGGGCTTTGAGACGCATATCAACTTGTTTATCAAAAACCACCAAAAGGAAATTAGTGCAGCAATGACTGATGCCAGTATTAGATTATGGAGGACTAATTTATAGAAATGCGAACGTGTCTTCATTACAGTTGCTGAACCGGGCCTATTACAGACTAGCTAAATTTGCAAATTAAAGTAAAACAAGATCACATCATTGTAGAATATATTCAGATTTGGGATGGCTTGGCCCAGAAGAAAAGAGATTGTATAACTGGTTAGTTTGGAGCTTTGGGTTGTTAGGAGCCAAAATTATTCACCAGTTAAGGAGATTGGTAACATTCCCAGACAATAAGCATAAGAAATATAATTTGAGGGTATATGAATTAAATCTGGCATACCTGAAAATCTGTATTAGACTAGGTGAAGCAACACTTCAAGCTAATTTAGCCAGTGCTTGGAGTAAGATACCCATGGAAATAAGATGAAATAACACTAAAACTGAATTCCAGACATCTTTGAAACATTTTTTGGAAAAGCTGTGTAAGTGTTGAGATGATTTTAATACATACATAAATAGTCTGTCTGTGCTTTGTTATATGTGCCTAGTAAGTGCAAGGAAAGCATGTTTTATGAGTGAATAGTATGATATGAGTAATTGTTATCTGTTGTACGTAGTGAGTAACTGTTATTTGTTATTGTTATTGATTGTATTGTCTTGTACAGGGCTTACTTTGAAAATAGTGATTACATCTCTAATGTTTGTACCTGTATAAAAATATTTTTTTATCAAATCAAGTCAAAGATGATTATTTTTTAATATTTTGAAATAATTTCATTTTTATGGCCTAGCTGACTATTTTAGTGAGAGCAAAGATGGCACCAATGTGTGCAATGACTGTCAGGATTTTTTTACAAAAGGTTTTGAGATGTTAATGTGTTGTGTCCTGATTGCCAGCACTTTTTATGTTGGCTTGCGCTTGTGCAGCCAACATATTGCGGTAGTAGCAGATTTGGAGGTGCGGTCACTGTTGGGAGAATGTGGGGCTTGCATCAGAAGGTGTGTCCCTCATTCCCCAATCAGGCAGCAGGAGGCACTGACCTCATGCATGCCTAATTTGGAAATTTCAACAAAGCAAAGGTCCACTGCAATGAGAGCCAAGCTGTCATGCAGTGTGACCATTATATGCCTCCCTCGGTGCAGGCAACATAGCGGCAGTGACTGCTGCCAGTCACAATGCCAATGGGGGATCCCACTCCCCATTGGCATAATGTTTCCCCCCTTTTGCTGATTGCTGAGGGGCCCAATCCCCTTGGCATCTGCACTCTCCCCTCCATTTGTTATGTGCCGATGGGGGCAAACAATCCCCATCAGCTAAAGAACCCCCCTACCCACAAACACTGAGGTGGCACACTGGGAGCCCATCCCCATATGCCAAATCCCATGTGAAAATGGAAACCATCCCATGACGTCTTCTTTTTTTTAAAAACCCTGTAAACCAAAAACAGTCCCTTGGTGGTCTCCCTGCCCCCCGTCCCACAACCCGCACCCACCCACTATGCACCCTACCTTCCCACACCCCCCTCGTCCCATACTTACCTCTGGAGTCCAGTTCAATGATCTTTGATGGACTGGGGAACACGTCTGCACTCTTCAAAGCCGACCGCAAACTGAGGAAATGCCAGTAAGCTGTATAATGGAATTAATAGGGTTTTTCAACTTTGATGCCTATCTTGGGCATTTTTTGGAACTTTGGCACCAAATTTTCAACATGGGTTTTTTGGGACCCTTCCTCATGAATTCTGTCACTGTCATGGTGTTATTCAGCCCCAAAAGGTAATTTTCTGGTCACTGTGTGGAATCACCTTTTGGGACCGATTAACAAAATGACAGTGGCAGTGTTCATGAGGTGGGCTCTTAAAAAGCCTATGTTGCAAATTTGGTGGAAAAACTAAAAACAAATGACTGTTTTATGAGCGTGCATTGCATAGTTGCTATGCATGCTCGTAACTTTGTGAATTTGCAATATTTTCATGCCAGATTTTTAACATTGGCATTTTTACACACCTCCTTGTGAACAGTACAGCTGTCATTTTTCACATCCTGGCCGAAATGCGTTTTCACACTTCCAGCGTGGAATAGCACGGCTGCAGTGGGAAATCAGTGTTTGGGACAGATTACAAAAATTACAGTGACATTGTTCATGAGCAGAGGTCCTAAAATGCCTATGTTGAAAATTTGTTGATGATACTCCATAAAATGACTGTGTTACGAGTGTGTGTTGTGCAGTTTGCATGCTTGCTCATAAGTTCACCAATTTATAATATTTTCACTCCAGATTTTCAACATTGCCATTGTTCTGCACCTCCTTATGAACAGTACAGCTGTCATTTTTTCACATCCTGGCCAAAATGCATTTTCACAGTTCTGGCGCAGAATAGCATGGTCACTGTGGGAAATCCATGTTCAGGACACATTATGAAAATGACAGTGAAACTGTTCATTAGCAGAGGACTTAAAATGCCTATGTTGAAAATTTGGTGATGAAAGTCCATAAAATGAGTGTTTTGCAAGTGTGTGTTTCGCAGTTTGCATGCACACTCATAAACTCCCCAATGCCTGTCGCTCTCTACAGGGTGAGGGTGGGTTGGCATCACTTCAACACTTCACTGCCATTCCTATTATGCATCTCTATCTCTGCCACTGCCAAAGCCAATGCCAGCAAGACAACATGCACAACTGATGACCAATCAGAATTCAGTAATTTCCATTCCCATTTTATAAAAGGTTCTAATCTATGGGATGTAGTAGTGCACATCTAGAACTTTTTTTTTGTTTTTGTATCATTTCTAATTTATTTTCTGTTGAAAAAATGAGAATTCAGTGTTCAAGAAATGTAAACATTTGTGCAAAAAGTTAAAATGAATGTGTGGCTGCATTTTCTTCCACAGACAACAAAACATTATTCCTACCAGGATTTAAAAAATAACCTTTGGAAACAGGTAAAATTAATTAATGTGGTAAATGCAATGTCTCTTGAGAGAGAGGCAAGTTTACAAATTGAGATTTTCTTTTTCACATCACAAGGGGTGGATATGGTGATGGGTACCATGTCTTCCTTTTCTGATCACTCATACAGTAGCTTATTTTGTATGCTTAATAACTCTAACAGAAATACCTACATCAGAGCCAGCAAGGATGCAGTGCACCACCTTGCAGTTAATAGCATGTCACAAACTACCGCATGACAAAATAGCTTAATTGATATTGAACTGCACTGTTCCCTGCAGCATACTGCAGCACGCTGTAGTAATAGTGCAAGGTACTGCATTGTATCCTGGCCAGCACTGCTGTATGCTTGTTGTATTTGAAAGCCAGAAACTATTAAATGTTTGTTCATAGCACCACAGCAACAAACAGCAGAAATACTGTACCTGACTTCAATCAATTAATCAATCAAAATCTTTATTTAATCAGGCAATCACCATTGAGCAATGCTCATTTGTGAGATGGACCTGGACAGAATACATAGTCTATATATGTTTACATCAAAAACAAATAGTAATTAAGCCAGTACCAAATCAATATCAAGGAAAATAACAATAACAAAAGCAAAGATATCAATATATACAAACTATATAGGAATTTCCTAGATGAGTTCAATATAACTCAAATAAGCCCTCTTAAATAACAGAAAATAGGAAGGAAAAGGAGCTATAGGTAGGAGAAAGGAGTGGAAGGTTGATACTGGTAGGGAAGGGGTGAGAAAGGTGGAAGTAGAAGGGTATCATAGAAGGAAGCATCTCAGAAAGAGAATATAGTGCTACTAAGTGTTAAAAGAAGAGCAATGGGGACAACATATGGAATGCTCTTAACTGGGGATAAGGCAAAGATCAGAGGAGGCAATTACATGATTCCTTGAAAGAGCGAGCATAGAGTGTTTTGAATGCTGCAACACTGATGGGGTGGACCAATTTCAATGTTTTTTGCAACTTGTTCCAGATTAGGAGTAGCACATAACTTATGAATGCCCTACCAAAGTGCAATTTGAACTTGGGCACAGTAATGGAGATATAAGATGCACTTCTCAGGGCATAATTGCTTACCGTGCTTAGTGGTAGACAATCCAAGATATATTAGGGCAGCTTCTTGGTGATGACTCTGAAGGTCCAGAAGGCAGCATTTCTCTGTCATCTATGAGTGAGAGAGGACCATCCCACAGCTGTGTATAAGGAGCAGTGATGCATAGAGTAAGGAGACCAGTAATAAACCTTAAAGCTCTGTCATAGAGCATATCAAGTTTAGTGAACATAGCAGCAGGACCCTGGCTATAGAGGAAGTCTGCATAATCTAGTAAGGGAAGACAAGTGGTTTGGACCAGTCTCTTCTTCGCATTCTGTGTAAGAAGGTGGTTAATCCTATAAAAGAGACCAAGCCCCTATCAAAACTTTTTTTTCAGTACTTCAATATGATCATTAAAGGAGAGTCTATGGTCAATCCAAACACCCAGGTATTTGAACTTGGTTACATATTCCAAAGATTTGCCTAGGACAGTAGTGATCTGCAGTAACATTCCATGGGTGGCTGGGTTCATTGCAGGGACAAAGGGTGAAAAGAACATCACCTTGGCTTTTTGGCATTTAGAAGCAGTTTCTGATTCAGTAACTGTAGTTTCAGCTGATTAAATTCTTGTTGAAGATCTCTACATGCTGCTTTGGAAATGGATCAGCTGATATAAAGCGCTGTATCATCTGCAAACAGATGTATGTTGGCAGATGTGATACTGGCATCGATTCTGTTAATATATATTGTGAAAAGCATTGGACCCAATATGGAGCCCTGTGGTTCACCTCTCAATAGGGATTTTAGTGGTGAGAGTTCTCCTTTCACTTTTATCTGCTGAAGCCATACTGTAAGGTTATTAGTGAACCAATGTTCTGGATGAAAGAAAGGAGCAGGCCATGGTCAACCATATTGAAAGCCTTGCTTAGGCCTAAAAATACTGCACAAACAAAATTCTTGGTATCCAGTTCACACTGCCAATCATTAGTCACCTTAGCAAGTGCCAAGATGGTACTATGTTGTGGTCTGAAGCCTGATTGTAGAGGGTTAAGCAAATTTGCACACTCTAAATAGTTCCTGATCTGAGTATTCACAATTTTTTACAGCAGTTTGGACAAGATAGGGAGTAGGGAAATTAGCCTATAATTGTTGAGATCACCGGGGTCTCCGGATTTGAAAAGGGGATCACATGGGTGGTTTTCCATACGGGAGAACGTCCACACTGCAAGAGAGATTGATTAAAAAGATGCGTAATCAGCACAGCCAAAACATGAAAATGAATTTCCAGGGAAAAAAGGTCTAAAAGATCTGCACTGGTACTTTTCCTGGTCTCCAGCTGAAGTGGGAGGTCTTCAATCTCTTTCAAGGATGTAGGCTGAAGTGAGAATGCAGTGCTAGTGCCATAGACTTCTTGGTCCTGTATTCCAAGTTGTGAGATGAGATTGCTGGCAGAGGAGTTATCAAAGACTAATCCTGCAATAGCAAAATGGTTAAGTGAGTCGAGGATAGTCATTCTATCAGAGACTGAAATGGCACCAATAGTAATTTTTGACGGTAAGGAAATACCAGATGCATGACCTTCTATATCCTTTAAGGTTTTCCAAAATTTGGAGGAACACTTAGAGGAAGAGTTGAGTTCTTTACGGTAAAAATTTGCCTTTGGCTCTCTGACCATCATGGTACAAAAATTCCTCATTCTCCTAAGCAAGATCCAGTCAGCTGGGAGCTTAGCTTTCCGAGCTGTTTTCCAGAGCATGTCTCTGTTAAGAAGTGTGGCCTTCAAATCTGCCATAAACCAATGAGGGCAGAGGTGGTTCCCCTACACAAGACTGGAAGTAGGGAGGAGGTAGACAATTACACACCTGTAAGTTTGACCTCGGTGATGGGGAAGCTGATGTAGTCCTTGCTTAAGGAGACGGTACTGAAGTTCCTGGAGTCAAGTGGTGCAAAAGACCCAAGCAGCATGGGTTCACTGAGGGTAGATCCTGTCAGACTAATGTTATTGATTTATTTGACTGGGTGGCCAGGGCAGTGGAGCAGGGAGGGGCAGTGAATGTGGTCTACCTGGATTTCAGTAAGGTCTTCAACACCATTCCACACAGAAGGTTGCTTAACAAATTGGGGAATCTGGGTGTGGGCTCTAAAGTGGTAAAATAGGTTGGAAACAGGCTAAAAGGCAGGACCAAGAGGGTGGTAGTAAATGGCATAAAATCAGAAGAGGGGGAGGTGACCAGCAGGGTTCCACAGGGATTGTTGCTGGGTCCAGTTCTGTTCAATGTCTTCATAAGTGACATTGCAGAGGGACTGGAAGGGAAAGTATGCCTGTTCACAGATGACACCAAGATCTGTAATGGAGTCAACATAAAAGAGGGGCTAGATAAAATTAGAAATGAACTAAGACTACTTGAGGAATGGTTAAGGGTTTGGAGGTAGGGTTTCAACACTAAGAAGTGCAAGATAATGCACGTAGGACACAGAAACCCAAGAGAGGAATACAGAATGGGTGGGGGGGGCAGGATCTAGCCACCATAAGTCAGGAGAGAGACCTGGGGGTTAATCATATCTGATGACCTGAAATCAGCCAAACAATGTGAAAAAGCAGTGGGGAAAGCAAACAGAATTCTGGGGTGCATAGGAAGGGGCATAACCAGTAGGAAGAGTGAAGTGGTGATGCCACTGTATAGATCACTGGTGAGGCCTCATCTGGAATACAGTGTCCAGTTCTGGAGATTGCATCTCAGGAAGGACATAGACAGAATGGAAGCAGTCCACAGAAGAGCAACAAACATGATGCATGGACTGCACCACAAGTCTTATGAGGAAAAACTCAAGGAACTAAACATCTATTCACTGGAAGTGAGAAGGGAGAGAGGGAATATAATACTTTAAAATACCTTAGAAGAATAAACAGAGTATAGGAGGAGAGCATATTTCAGAGAAGAGAGTGCACAAGGGCAAGGGGACATAACATGAGGCTGGAGAAAGGAAGGCTTAGGGGGAATGCTACAAAGTATTTTTTCACAGAGAGGGTAGTGGATCCATGGAACAACCTACCAGCAGAGGTGGTGGAAGGGAAAACAGTGTGGGGATTCAAGAGTGCATGGGATAAACATACTGTAAAGGCACCCTGCTGTACAGTAGAGCAGGAGTAAGGCAGTCCAGATAAGAATAGGGATTGCCAAACCAAGCAGGGAAATGGGCAGACTAGGTGGGCTGTCAGGTCCTTATCTGCTGACAGATTCTATGTTTCTATGTAAACCACCGGCATGATTTATTCTTAGCACAGACTTTAGCCAGTGAAACATCCTTGTCCAGGGCCCCTTGCACAACTTCTTGGAAGATGTCATATGCCGTGTTCATTGATTTTGCTAAGTAGAAGTCCTGCCAATGGAGGGAATTACTTAGATCAGAGATATATGCACAGGGGTCAAAGTTACATCGACAACTCTTAATGGTGAATTTAGATGGGGATAATAATTCTGGGTTGATCTTTCACAGGCATTGAAGCAGTGATCACTGATATCAGAAAAGAATACACCAGAGCAATGCTAGCGACCCATGTTCAGGAGCAAGCATGGGTCACTGGGGGTCGGAGGGGAGGAGATGGATTAAGTGTCCGATGGACTGCTTTCCATCTTCAGAGAGGTTGGGTACCTGTGGCCACTATGCACCTGACCCCTAGTGGAGGCCAGGAGTTGGAAACATGGCCAAGACTTCAGGGGGTAACAGTGCAGCAAGGTGCTTGAGGTGGCATTCATGGGAGCATGTGCGACCACGTCATAGGCGTCATTGCACACCACATCCCACAAATAAGGTAGAAAATGGGGAAAAATGTCATCCTTGGTCACAGTGGCTTGATGGCCATCCTATGGGTGCCCTGGCTTTGGGGGCATTGCAGGAACTGGATCCAGACTTGGCGGGTGAGATGGAGGCTCCCTGCCACCCCACCATGGGGGGAAGCCATAGAGGAAGAAGACAAAGGCCCTACAAGAAGCCAGGGCAGACCGAACGGTGGCCAGAGATGAGGGAATGCAAACAAAAGGTGCTGACCAAGGAACCAGTGGCAAAAATAGAGTAAAAAAAAAAAAAGAGAGAGAAGAATACACCAGCGTGGGAAAAAGATGAGGTTTGCTAACTACAACAAGATCCAGCAGAGTGCTATTGTTTGGATTCTTGTTGTTAGGCTACCTAGCTTCAGTGATAAGTTGTAACAACCCAAAGGAGTCACAAATAGCCTTAAGGGGCATGGAGGCAATGGAGAACCAGTCCAGACTGAAGGTTTTTTGCAAGACTGCTTACAAGCCAAAGGTATTCATTTTTATTTAAACTCACTGTAAATTTCATAAATATTGTTTTTATGGGTCCATGGCAGGAGAACTTAATGGTATCACAAAGAGTCAAATATGTAGTAACTATTATAAACAATTAATTACATTAGAACTGTTTATTTTAATAAGAAATAGAGACTTACTGGATTTTTTTAAAGTCAGATTTTTATACAGAGAAATATTTCGATTGAATTAAAGGAAAGGTTGTGTCATTAAACATTCATTTTAAGTATTTTTTGTATTTCTTTAGGAAGTGTTTTCAGTTCAATACTATACTTGATGGAATGTGATACAATTAAGTCATTTGTGAGAAGCGAGTCATTCTTTAACTCTAATGATATCAATTCAGGGTATCTTGTTAGTATTCATTGTAAATTTGTATGGACAGGGACAAAACATTTAACATAAATGTGTTGTTTTCATTCAGGAATTAAAAGGCCATTCTCCTGATGAAGCCTGAATTTCAGGTGAAACGTTGAGAACACAGGCAGCACAAAGAACACTGAATAAAAATTTAAAGCAACAAGTGAACTTTGGGACTCTGTCCAGTTTTGTTATTTGCACACCCCACCCCCATTCTCACAGAGGAATTTCACAGTGGACTACTACACAGCGAGGAGGCAGCCCACAAACTATTATAAAAAGTCCATTTCCCCTGGGCACAGCTGGAGATTCATTTCCAAGATTGTCAGAAAAAAAGCTCCTAGGAGTAACCTTTGCACTCTAGTCCATTCTCTTTTTCAGGGTTTATTAGGTGGAGTTGAGGGTCCCAAAGACTAATGCCAAGCAGACCTAACACCAAGTAGATTAAAACCCTGGTCGTGAATAGCAAGGAGGGCTGAGGTATGTGGGCAAAGGAATATAAAGTCAAGCCCTCCATTGCTGGTTCAGTACAAATTCTAGTCCGCCAGGGTAGCTGTATAGCTTGTTCCAGTATGGGGAACTTGAAGACACATACATATATATATATATGGCAATCAGGTTGGTCAAAAATATCCTAGCAGTCCACTGCGGTTCTAGGTTCAAACGCACCACAAGGAGGGGGATGAGTAATAATACGAATTTCTATGAGGCAAAATAAGATGAAGGACAGACAGGGGAACAAGCAAATGGCCCTCATTCTGTATCCTAGACACAGCATGTGACCTAGGGATTAACTAGCCCTGGTTCATAAAACCAGAGGAAGGAGGCAAACTATTTGTAAGGTGTAGTATAGCCAAAAATGAACATCCTTGATCCTAGGTCAGAAACAGGATAACGGTGACTTGCCACAGTAGCTCACTAAATAATTTTCAGTAAGATGTTAAAGGGAGGCCAGTAAGTCATAACAGACCTATGGATCAGGCAATTGTTCTGTATCCCTTTAAACCAACCGCTAGCAGCACTGCAAGCCAATAAGTGATTTCTGCAGGGAAGTAGGCTGGGCTAAAATGCATTTAAGGTGGCCTAGGGAGGAGGTGGGGTGGTGGGCCAAAAGCTGGCTGTAAAGAGAGCTAGGGCTGAGTGTAAAATCCTTGTCCAAGGGCTTCTTGAAGGCTGATGGTGAAAAAGCCAAGAAGAAGCCTTGGAGAGTGGCACAGGACAGCCAACAAGTGAAGCAGCCAATGGGAGCCTGGCCAAGTCCGGAGTCAGTCAATCAGCTTATTCCTCCAACTGCACTGTACCAATCACATCCCTGGCTTGGGAGCCAGTGCCTAAATGCCATACCTGGATCTTTTCTTGCTGGGAAAGGTCCTCAAGGAGGTGGCTTGAGAATCTCAGCCGGCAGTGACCTTCCACCAGTCACGGAGTCAGAGATGGTCCAGTGGAGGTGCACCTGAGAAAAGAAAGGGGAAGCACTCACAATTATAACCCTAACACAAAGGTTAGTAGGGTGCTTAATGGCTGGGTGGGGATAAAAGGATTAGTGCTGTAGGAGGGAACAGATTAGTCTAGGAGCAGGTGGTCGGGGGAGCTCAGGCTGCACAACAGGAGGCCATTGCTCACTGCCTCAATGTAAAAAAGCTGATAATACAGAAAAAGGAGATTAAAATAATCAGTAGACAGCGGGAGGGGGAAGCCCAAATTCACAATGGGAGGCTGTTGGTTTTGCACCTAAGTTCAAATTTAAGACCCCAAGAGTCCCAGTAAATCCACTGAGAGTGCCGGGAGTAGGGCTAAAGTATTGAAAAGTAAAATAAAGTGAAAAAAGAAAACAAAACAGTTCAGGTCAGCTAGGGCAAGACATCGGCCTAAACACATTAGCATCAGGAGATAAGGGAAAACAGAGTAGAGATGCAAAAAAGGCAAGACTGGTACGGGGGGGGATCAGCCCCAGGCTTAAATAAAGTCATAGTAAGAGAGTAGGGAGAAATAACTTAGTAGAACAGACTAAGTGCCACAGCTCTTAACAGAAAAAATATGTTTGAACATAATCCTGTACACAATATTAGGCAGGCATTAACATAGGAATAAAAAATTATCCAGCACTTGAAAGTTTTTACATCCTCCAGCCAATACAGTCCTAGCAAATTGAACAGTTTCCTCACAATAATTTACAATATGCAGAAATGAAAAGCAGGTTGTAAAGAGAGCTAGGGCTGAGTGTAAAATCCTTTTAGAGGGCTTCTCAGAGGCTCATGGTGAAAAAGCTAAGAAGAAGCCTTGGAGTGTGGCCCAGGACAACCAACAAAAGAAGCAACCAGTTGGAGCCTGGCCAAGTCTGGAGTCAGCCAATTGGCTTATTCCTCCAACTGATCTGAACCGATCACATCTCCAGCTTGGGAGCCGGTGCCAAAATACCATACCTGGAGCTTTTCTTCCTGGGAAAGGTCCTTGTGGAGGCGGCTTGAGTAGCCCGGCCAGTGGTGATCTTCCTCTGGTCATGGAGTCAGAGATGGCCCAGTGGGGCTGTACTTGAGAAGAGAAAGGGGAAGTGGTCACAATGATAGCCCCAAGACAAAGGCTAGTAGAGCGCTTAATGGCAGGGCAGGGATAAAAGGATTAGTACTGTAGGAGGGAGTAGATTAGTCTAGGAGCAGGTGTGGGGCGGCTCAGGCAGCACAATGGGAGGTGGTTGTTTAGTCCCTCAATGTAAAAAGGTTGATAATACAGACAGTGGAGATTAAAATAATCAGTGGACAGCGGTAGGGGAGAAGCCCAAATTCACAACAGGAGGCTGTTGGTTTGGTGCCTAAATTCAAAATTAAGATGCCAGGAGTCCCAGTAAGTCCACTGAGAGTGGCGGGAGTAGGGCTAAAGTATTGAAAAGTAAAATAAACTATGGGGTCTTGTGGTCCCTTATTTACCAGGCTACTGGGTAGCTGCCCAAATGCAGGTGGCTCTACATCTAGGACACCCATCATCTAAATCTCACTGGAAAGCAATAGACTAGGCCGAGTTCCTTACACCACCCTTATTGGTTCAATGTTTCGCTCCTCATAGGCCACCCAGCTGGAAGAGATCCCCATATACAGGAACAGAGATGGTACTGGAAGGTGCAAGAAGAGGGTTATCATGGGGTATAACTCGTGCACATCTTTGGAAATATAGGTGGTGGTTGACTAACCCCACTTTTTCTCCTGCCAGTTTAGACCCCTGGATCAAATTGCAAGAAGCTAGGGCATTTATGCCCCATGACAACTTTTAAATGTGGGAGGAGTCATTCCTTCTGACTTAGCTCAAGCCAGGTTTGGCTGATCTTCAGCAGACCAGCTCAGATACTATCAATTACAAGACTACATTAACATCTGTCTCCGATCTTTCATCCAAACAGACGTGAACTGTCAACCCGGCCCACCTTCCGAAGCCATATGGCATTCTAAATTGGGAGAGAGGGCAATCTCTCTTTTCTATTCTAATTTTGTTATAGACTTTCAACAAAATACAGATGTAATTAAGCACAAATGGGAAGAAGAGCTAGGGATCATACTAGATGAAAAATGTTGGTTGAGAATTTGGGAGCTCACTTGGCGAACTTCTACCACCCCGGTTTGGAGAGAATTTATCTGGAAACTACACAGATGATATTTTTGTGTCCCACTAACAGTCGCCAGGTGGAACCCCCATGATTCCACCCTAATGCTGGAGGGGCTGTGGGGAGGAGAGGGCCACACAGACATATATTTTTTGGTATTGCCCCAGCCTGCAATCTTTTTGGAATCAGACATCCGGCTATGTTCAAGATATTTTTGGTTTATCTTCCTCCCATGTCAAGAACATGTTCTAATGGGAATCCCACCCAGGGAACTCACGGAAAAATAATCCAGATACCTATGGGAAATTTTAATTGCAGCAGTATTTAAAACAAACACAAGAAAGTGGCTCCTCTCTTACCCTCTCAGGTATAGAGGCATGGAGAGAGATGTCTGGCTCTATCTACAAGCTGGCGAGTATCACATACTCTATACAACAGAGAACTTCACTACTTTTAAATAGATGGACCAAGTGGGACCTTAATGAGGGATGGGAACCCCCTGTAACCACTAAGGGCCAGCTGTCACTCACCTTTTCTGTACCTTGATCTGACTGCCCTCCTGTAGTGAGGACAAAAAATAAATTTAAAAATAAGGGATACACCTCTTTTGAACCTCAAGGACACACAGCTTAATGGAATAAATTGTTTATTCTTAGAGAACTTTTGTGAAGTGAACAGTCTTGAAGACCTTTTATTTTGTTTTTTCTCTATTTTTTTGTTTTTGCAATTGAATTTTAATTACATGTCTTAAAATAATGATAAAGATGTTATGTATTGTTTCTTACTGCAGATGTCCATGTCAAATATTCTTCTATTCTGTTTACTAGTTTAAAGGTATTTGTAGATCTGCAACTAACCTGTTTGACTAGACTGGTATGGAATGTACTTCCATAAGATGTTAAATAAAGCTGAGGTATGAAAAAAAAGAAAAGCAAAATAAAGGGGGAAAAAATTTAGGTCAGCTAGGCAAGGCACAGGGCTAGATTACATTAGCACCAGGAGATAATGGAAAATAGAGTAGAGATGCAGAGAAGGCAAGCCTGGTACAGGGGGAGATCTGCCCCAGGCTCAAATAAAGTCTTAGTACTGTAGGAGAGTAGGCAGAAATAACTTAGTAGAACAGTCTAAGCATCACAGCTCTTAACAGAAAAAATTTGGTATGTTTTAATGCAGTCCTGAACACATTACTAGGCAGGCATTAACATAGGAATAAAAAATTATCCAGCTCTTGAAAGTTTATACATCCACCAGCCAATACAGTCCTAACAAATTGAACAGTTTTCCCACAATAATTTACAATATGCAGAAAGGAAAAACTGGTTGCAAAGAGAGTTAGTCCTGAGCATTCTCTGAGGCTCATGGTGAAAAAGCTAAGAAGAAGATTTGGACAGTGGCCCAGGACAGCCAACAAGTGAAGCAACTAAATCGGAGCCTCCAATGACTCTGCACCAATCACATCCCCAGCTTGGGAGCCAGTGCTGAAATGCCGTATCTGGAGCTTTTCTTGCCGGGAAAGGTCCTCGGGGAGGCGGCTTGAGTAACCTGGCTGGTGACAACTTTACACCGGTCGCAGAATCAAAGATAGCCCAGTGTGGCTGCACCTGAGAAGAGAAAGGAGAAGCAGTCACAATTATAGCCCCAAGACAAAGGCTAGCAGGGCATTTAATGGCAGGGTGGGGCTAAAAGGATTAGTGCTATAGGACGGAGCAGATTAGTCTAGGAGCAGGTTGGGGGGCTCAGGCAGCACAACGGGAGGCCATTTCATGGTGTCTCAATGTAAAAAGGCTGATAATACAGACAAAGGAGATTAAAATAATCAGTGGACTGCAGAGGGGAGCCCAAATTCATGATGTGAGGCCACTGGTTTGGCACCTAAATTCAAAATTAAGATGCCTGGGGTCCCAGTAAATCCACTGAGAGTGGTGGGAGTAGGGTTAAAGTATTGAAAAAGTAAAATAAAGGGAAAAAAGAAAAAAAAAATTAGGTCAGCTTGGGCAAGGCATGAGGCTAGAATACATTAGCATCAACAGATAAGGGAAAACAGAGTAGAGAGGCAGACTGATATGGGGGGAGATCTGCCTCAGGCTTGATTAAAGTCTTAGTAGGAGAGAAGGCAGAAATAACTTTGTAGAACAGACTAAGTGCCACAAGTCTTAACAAAAAAATATGTTTTAGCACAATCCTGGACACGTTACTAGACAGGCATTAACACAGGAATAAAAAATTATCCAAAGCTTGAAAGTTTTTACAGCCCCAAGCTAATGCAGTCCTAACAAACTGAACAGTTTCCCCACAATAATTTACAATATGGAGAAAGGAAAAACTGGTTGTAAAAAAAAGAGCTAGGGCTGAGTATAAAATCCTTGTACAAGGGCTTCTTGGAGGCTCAGGGTGAGAAAGCCGAGAAGAAGCCTTGGAGAGCAGCCCAGGACAGCTAACAAGTGAAGCAACCAGTCAAAGCCTGGCTGAGTCCAGAGTCAGCCAAATGGCTTATTCCTCCAATGGCTCTGCACCAATCACATCCGCAGCTTGGGAGCTGGTGCCAAAATGCCATACCTGGAGCTTTTCTTGTGGGGAAAGGATCTTGAGGAGATGGCTTCAGTAGCCGGCCCGTGGCAACCGTCCGCTGGCCGCGGAGTCAGAAATGGTCCAGTGAGGCTGCACCTGAGAAGAGAAAAGGGAAAAGCTCGCAATTATAACCCCAAGATGAAGGTTAGCCAGGTGCTTAATGGCTGGGCAGGGAAAAAAGGATTGGTGCTGTAGGAGGAAGAAGATTAATCTAGGAGCAGGCGGTGGGGGGAGCTCAGGCAGCACAATGGGAGGCTGTTGCTGGGAGCCTCAATGTATTAATAATAATAATTTTTATTTATAAGACGCCTTTCTAATTTCAAGGTGCCGAACAATTTAAAACAATCAAAAACCACCATTATAAAATTCCATAATACTTAATACAGTTAAAAGTCAGATCAAATAAACAGATCAACTCTCTAAGAAGGCTTTTTGTAAGAGAAACATTTTCAATCCATTCTTAAATTCCACCACAGAAGTGCACTCTCGTAACCGTCAGGGTAGAGAATTCCAAAGGGTAGGAGCAGCATATGAAAAAGCTCTAGCAACCAGAAGATTTCAAATTAATCCTTGGAATCTCAAGCAACCTCTTGTCGGCCAAGCAGAGTGATTGCTCTGGACAGTAAGGAACCAGAAGTTCTTTCAGATAGACCAGACTCAGACCGTGTAGAGCTTTGAAAGCCAGTAAACCGACTTTAAAGGTGATCCGCCACCATATTGGCAGCCAGTGCAGTTCACGCAGCACCGCAGTAATATGACAGGATCTACCTGAGCCTGCCAAAAGCCGGGCTTCAGCGTTCTGCACTAGCTGCAGGCAATGGATTTCAACCCCTGAAAGCCCTAGTTACAGGGAGTTGCAGTAGTCCTGGAGTGAGGACACAAAGGTGTGGAGCAAAGGTGGAAGGTCATCAGATGGAACCAGATGCCTAATCCTGGTGATGTTCCTAAGATGGTAAAAGGAACTCCTGATGACAGCAGACACCTGTGACTGCAGTGTCAGTCTATCATCAAGAACCATCCCCAGGTTACGCACCTGTTTGGAGGTTGGAAGAGAGACGCCACCAAGAGTAATTCCAGAAGGTGCACCAACACTCAACACCCCTATCTGATGACCCAGGTCCACAGTCAATACCTCTGTCTTTTCTGAGTTCAACTTCAGCCAGCTAGAGTTCATCCACTCCTGGATTTCTTTCAGGCAGTTGTTAAAAACTGAGAGCTCTATCATGGTCAGGTGTAAAAGAGAGGTATAGCTGGGTATCATCTGCATAACAGTGAAACCTAAGCCTGTACCTTACTACAATGTCTCTGATGGGTAGCATATACACTGCAAATAGCATGGGTGACAGAACTGAACCCTGAGGCACTCCTCACAACAAAGTAGTTGGGTCCGAGGAAAAAACTCTGGACACAACTCTTTGTGATTTCCCTGTGAGGAACAATGTGACCAATCTTAAGATGGTTCCCGATATTCCACATATATGCCTCAGGCATTCTATCAACACCACATGATCCACAGTGTCAAAAGCTGAGAAGAGGTCAAGAAGAATCAAGATGGAGCCGCTCTTCCGATCTCTCACCATCAGGAGATCATTGAGCACTCGAACCAGCACTGTCTCGGTACTGTGTCTTTTCCAAAAAACAGACTGGAGGGGTTCATAGATGTCATGGATGGTCAAATGGTCCTCCAGATCAGCTGCCACTACTTTCTCAATCACCTTCCCAACAAAGAGAAGGTTAGAGATTGGTATGTAGTTTGTGAAACAGTCTGGGTCCAAGGTAGCTTTCTTCAAGAGTGGTGTCACCACCGCCTCTTTCAGGAAACTAGGAAAATCACCTGATTCCAAGGAGCACCAGACTATCCGCACAAGGACTGGACTGATGATATCACTACAACCCAAAATTATGGTGGTCAGTCCAGGGTCCAAACTACAGCACGTAGGGTGCACACTCTGGATAATCCTCATGACATCCATGAACTCTAGTTGGCTGAAGGAACCCCAGGAAAATTGAGGCACAGTGATCTCGCACCATTCCACAGCAAACCCCATAGTTGGTAGCAACTCCGCTCTGATGTCAGCCACCTTATTTGCAAAAATCTAGCAAGCTCATTGCACTCTATCTGTGAAAAGGCTTTTCAAACTTACAGACAGGCTGAGTTGCAAAGTCTGTCCACAGTTCAAAATAGCTGAGCAGGTCAATTCCAGGCAACTGCAATCTCCCTGGACAGGAATTCTGCCTTCTTACAGGAGATTTCAGATTGATAGACCGAATAATAGTCCATCAATCTTAGGTGGTCAGTATCAAGAGTGGACTTTCGCCAGCAATGCTCTAACCTTTGCCCCTGTCTCTGCATCTCCCTCAATGTCCCATCAAACCAAGGGGACTTGGGGTGAAGGGAGAGGAGGCACACTCGGACTGGAGCAATAGAGTACAGAGCTACCATAACAGCTATATTATAAGCTGACACGAGAGTCTCTGGATCATTGCTTGCCAACACGGGGATGATAGGTCAAGAACTGCTGCAAGGCCTTGGGGATTTATATCCCATAAAGGGTGGTACTTAACCATCTCCACAGGGGTAGGCCTTCTAGAGGGGAGTGCAAAAACTAAACCCCACGGTGTAGTGATCAGACCACCCGACTGGTTCCACCCCAACGTCAGAGGTTTCGATCTCAAGAAGGAAAATTAAGTCCAATTAGTGTCCAAGTTTATGTGTAGCAGTGGAAACCACCTGTAAAAAGGCCCAGAGATGTCATTAACTGGAGGAAGTGTTGATCAAATTGTGAGAGTTTGTCATTGACCCAGGCATTGAAATCACCCAGAACCATCAATCTAGGCAATTCAAATGCCATGTCGACGACGAAGTCCGCCACTTCCTGAAGGGATAGCTTCCCATCACTGGCTAGATGGTAAATGAGAGCAATTTGAAAGCCTACACCTGCTTCTACTGTAAAGTCAAAAAGACTCAACCTCCTCAACTACTACCTCCGTGAAGCCTAGTTCAGTCTTGAAACAGACCACAACCCCCACCCCCCGTGATCCAATCTTGGGCGGTGTATCACCGAGTACCCGGCTGGAGTCATAGCCTCCAAAATGGAGCCAGCATTGTCATCCAACCAGGTCTCAGTGATGCAAGCCAGGTCCACCGTACCAACAAGATCACCAATAATTGCAGTCTTATTCTTAATGGACCTGGCATTGCTTAACACTGCCCGAGTTGGACGAACCTCGTGGGCCGTATGGACCATCTTCCTACCATACTCAGTAGTACCCTTGGGTATGGGCACCAGATGTGGTGAACCATGATCTGGATTCCATTTTGCCCCAAGGCACCTTCTATATCCAACCCCCCGATACCATGGCCCCCCTCATCCATTCACTCCTCTTCGAAACCCCTCGCACTTCTCCCTCTCCTATGCACAATGCCCAGCACTCTACAGTGCTGGTAGATTTCAAACTGGAAGGGGGAAGGATAAAATGGGAAAAGGACATGATGGGAAGAGGATGAATAGCGCACCTCTGTGGGGGTTAAAGACCAGCACATGCTGCAGCTATACTCAAATAATAAATGCAATAAAACAAACCCAATATGAAACAATTTAAAACACCACCCTAAACCTAATTAACTAGGTCAATTGGTACTTAAATCTAAAGACAACTGTAGACCCCCACATACATAACATATAAACAAGAAAATAAAAATAAAAATAAATATTCAGGTTCTCTCACCACCCAAACAGAAATTAAATAAACAAAACAAATAAAATTAAAAATGTCCCTCACCCTAGTCCTCACACAACCAGGGAAAGAGAATAAAACAAAACATAAATTCCCTTCCTCCCCTCTGGTCCTCTCACAACCAGGGAGAGAGGATAGTTTTGGTACTTCTCACTACCAACTGTAGATTACAACATAAAAACTGTAACATAAACAAATAAATTAAATGTATGAATGCAGGGTCCTCTCACTACCCGGTCGCCCAGAAAAGAAAAAAAGTTTTAACTCCAAAAGGAAGGAAATCAGGTGTCTTCAGAGAACAGTACAAAGATCACAGCAGTCAGTAATCCACTGGAAAGTCTAAATCAATAAAATCCAAAAAATTTAAAATAACACAAGACATGAAGTGCAAATGAAAGAAAATCCACAAAATAATTCCACAGGGCATAAAACTTCTAGTCCAAAATCCTCTGTGGCCAGGTCTTGCTAGGAGAATCTCCATGGGACTCTATGGCCCCCTAACTCCCAGCCAAGTGTAATCCTCGAGAAATATTGGCACCCCAATGGAAAGGAGCCCAAGATAGACTGCAATTGCAGCCATATCTGAGCATCCAAGGGAGTGCAGTACCCCCGCCAGCTCCCTGGCTAGATGAATACTCCAGCCTCCCCCCCCCAAGTGAGGCAGCAAATCTCAAAGAAAAACACCCACTGGAGTCGGGCATTTTGCAGTTCCAAAACACCAAGCACAGATCCCAGTCACTTCATTGCCATAATAACCACAGTGAAAACAAAAAATCCTTTATCATCTCTTGTGTCCACAAATGTTCACGTCCAGGCTGGATTCACAAAGGAGTCCCATCTCCCTTCAGGCTCCACCAACTCTCCACAGCCCCTTGCCCTCCACATGCCAACAAAATTCTTCCCGGTCAAAGAAGTGAGGATCAGACAGTCACCGCAGCAAACAAGTCCCTGGGTTCTGAAAAGTTTCACAGGAGCCCAACAATGGTAATGAGAGGAGGAAACAAAGAATACGAAAATTTGCAAGAGCAGTCAAGTGTCCTTTCAGGCTGCACCAACTCTCCACAGCCCCTAGCCCTCCACATGCCAACAGAGTTCTTCCTGGGCAGGAAGCGAGGATCAGTTACTCACTGCAGCAAAGAAATCCCTGGGCTCTAAAAACTTCACAAGAGCCCAACAACAGTAAAGGGAGGAGGAACAAGCAATATGAGAATTCCTCCAGCAGTCACTAATTACAAATGATACTCTGCACTGGTAAAACCGGCAAATAACAGAAGCATTCAAACATGAAACAAAGAACATGAATAAAACACACAACAAACAAAATAAACTAAAACTAAATAAAACTAAAAAGAGAACAGCAGCAGCAGCACGCCAAGCCTGGCGGCCATCTCCATTTAGCTTAGGGTAAACTGCACCTGATGGCTGATAAGGCTGATAATACAGAAAAAGGAGATTAAAACAATCATTGGACAGTGGGAGGGGGGAAGCCCAAATTCACAATGAAAGGCCATTGGTGTGGTGCCTAAATTCAAAAGTAAGATGCCAGGGGTCCAAGTAAATCCACTGAGAGTGGCGGGAGTAGTGCTAAATATTGAAAAGTAAAATAAAGGGAAAAAAGGAAGAAACAATTTAGGTTAGCTAGGGCAAGGCATGGGGCTAGAATACATTAGCATCAGATGATAAGGGAAAACAGAGTAGAGATGCAGAGAATGCAAAACTGATACAGGGGGAGATCTGCCCCAGGCTCGAATAAAGTCTTAGTAGGAAAGCAGGCAGAAATAACTTAGGAGAATAGTCTAAGCATCACAGCTCTTAACATACAAAATATGTTTTAACACAATCCTGGACACATTACTAGGCAGGCATTAACATAGGAATAAAAAATTATCCAACGCTTGAAAGTTTTTACATCCCCCAGCCACTACAGTTCTACCAAATTGAACAGTTTCCCAACAATAACTTTCAATATGCAGAAAGGAAAAACTGGTTGTAAAGAGAGCTAGGGCAGAAAGTAAAATCCTTGTCCAAGGGCTTCTTGGAGGCTCACAGAGAAAAAGCCGAGAAAAAGCCTTGGAGAGTGGCCCAGGACAGCCAACAACAGAAGCAACCAATCAGAGCCTGGTCTAGTCCGGAGTCAGCCATTTAGCTTATTCCTCCAAGGGCTCTGCACCAATCGCATCCTCAGCTTGGGAGCTGATGCCAAAATGCCATACCTGGAGCTTTTCTTGTGGGTAAAGGTCCTCTGGGAGGCAACTTGAGTAGCCCAGCTGGTGGTGACCTGCTGCCTGTCATGGAGTCAGAGATGGCCCAGTGGGGCTGCACCTGAGAAGAGAAAGGGGAAGCAGTCATAATTATAGCCCCAAGACAAAGGCTAGCAGAGCACTTAATGGCAGGGCAGGGATAAAAGGATTAGTGCTGTAGGAGGGAGCAGATTAGTCTAGGAGCAGGTGGGGGGAGCTCAGGCAGCACAATGGGAGGTCGTTGCTTGGTACCTCAATGTAAAAAGGCTGATAATACAGTGGACAGCAGGAGGTGAAGCCCAAATTAACAATAGGAGGCAATTGGTTTGGTGCCTAAATTCAAAATAAAGACCCCAGGGGTCACAGTAAATTCACTGAGAGTGGCAGGAGTAGGGCTAAAGTATTGAAAAGTAAAATAAATGGAAAAATGAAAAAAAACAATTTAGGTCAGCTAGGGCAAGGCACGGACCTAGAATACATTAGCATCAGGACATAAGGGAAAACAGAGTAGCAATGCAGAGAAGGCAAGACTAGTATAGGGGGAGATCTGCTCCAGGATCGAATAAAATCTTACTAGGAGAGTAGGCAGAAATAACATAGTAGGACAGATTAAGTGCTACAGCTCTTAACAGAAAAAATATGTTTTAACACAATCCTGGACAAATTACTAGGCAGACATTAACATAGGAGTAAAAATTATCCGGCTCTTGAAAGTTTTTACATACCCCATCAATACAGCCCTAACAAATTGAACAGTTTCCCCACAATAATTTACAATAAGCAGGAAGGAAAAACTGGTTGTAAAGAGAGCTCGGGCTGAGCATAAAATCCTTGTCCAAGGGCTTCTTGGAGGCTCTTGGTGAAAAATCCAAGAAGAAACCTTGGAGAGCGGCCCTTGCAGTACTATATATCGTTTGACAATCCTCCTCCAGAAAAAAACTGATTTATTTCTATGACGTATTCAACTACCTCCTCTAATTATAGTTTAACCTCCAAGGAAAGAAGCAAGTGATATTTTTTCTGCAATATTGAGTAGTTTTCATCACATAATAACAATAAACTAACTATGTAATGCGGTGAACTGTGTGCTATGAAAAAGGATCTGAAAAGTGACATTTTAACATTGATCAATAACATGCTACAGAAGAGACATGGACAATACAAAAAAAGAATACACTGGCACATAGAAATACGTATATACCAAACAAGAGGAAATACAAATCCAATGGCAAGAGACCACTATGGATGACAAAAATGTAAGGAAAATAATCAAAAGCAAAATATGAATGAAAAATTCAAATTGTCTGGACTGAATGCTGATATCAGAAACGTATTGAGGAAAAACTCAATGAGTGTCAGTATGTAATACAAAGGGAGAAAAGAAAAACAGAAATAAGAGATGCACACCTTTTCAGAAGAGCTGGTTGACTTTGGGTAACCTCACAAGTGGTGTAAAGTCAAACATTTCAAATGAAAATAAAATATTTATTCCACAAGGTCCCTGTTGCATATTTAATTTATGCACTAGACAGGGACCTTGTATTAGTATTCTTTTTTTGAATAAGTGTTATTTAAATGTTTTCATTTTCATGGGTTTCTTTGCTGAATTAATGCTCCTCTGTCTGTTTGAGGTGTGCCATTGCTATGCCCAGTGTGATGACATTGACATGGCTGCATTCCCGCTGATTTGATGAGAAGCAACTTGTAAACAATTTATTGTAAAACATGGCAGTGCTTAGCAAGGAACACAGATGATCAGATCACCATGGAATGCAGTTGCAGTTCTCTATTGTGGTTAAGATTTGTTTTATTTGAATTAAAAAAAACACAATGTGGAGTGTGATTTTTATTTCAAAAGCAGCATGGCTTTGGATTGTGGGTGTGCAGTGAGGGATCAAGAGTCTGCAGTTTCAGACAGCAAAGTGCTGGAGTAAGCAACAGCACTGCTGTGATGTTCAGTCAGAACCTTTGAGAAACTGATGAGAACACAGCAGTTTAGTTTATTTTAAAAATAGCTTTCTATTTGCCAGTAAATAGTGATTCCACAGACAGTGTGCAGAGTTTTGTAAATGAGAGGAGCGTAGTGGGAGTGAGTAGAGCAGGAGCAGCCTGACGCTCTAGTGCTGTCAATTATTTAACAAAATAAGTGTTGGATTTGTTTAAATTAATGTGCCAGATTTATCTTTTTACTTGTGATCAGTAGTGCTGATAGTAGATGAAGGCTGTTGGTTTAGAAATGGAGTTAGAGATCCTATGAGAAAGACTGAGTGGTTGCTTAAAAATAAAAGTAGCTTGGGCATTTGGAAGTAGCGCTGGCTGGCTGGAAGTGGGAGGTAGACAGGTCACAATGACATGTCCACTATGTACATTTATTCATTTATGACTTTGGTAACCAGATAAGTGCGCTGATCCCAGGGACCGTTTTCAGGCATGACCCGGGCCACCATACAGTGGCACAGATTTACAACAGCAATGCATAAGACTGTAGACAATATGACAAATAAAACATGATTACAAATAATATACAGTTTACAATAAACAGGTAACAAAGTTATTCAAGAATACAGGGTAGCTTGAGGGCAGAGTTCCACAATGATACAAGGTTTGTGATATATAGATCCACTAGGCTTATACCTGTACTAGCAGGAAAAACAAAGAGCAAAAAAAAAATATTTACATGCTATATACAGCAGCAGCAGTGGACTACACTGGGAAGCAATGGCACATGGAGGTAGTCATGAGCCACTCTTTGAGGTGGGATTTGAAGTGGTTATGGGTGTCTATGGAGCAGAGTTTGGCAGGCAGTTGATTCCATAACATTGGGGCAGCTACTGACAGGGATCTACTACCCCTATTTGAGGATACCCTGGGAATATACAGCGGGGGGATACTGTGACAGTGCTGGTGATGACGAACTGTATGAACCATGAGGACAGCACTAAGGAGGGGACTCCTGCCCAGTCCATATGTCCGAGTCAACCAAGCTGCGAAGGGCGAGGGCGAAGCAGCCTTGCAGTGGGAGCCATCATAGCATATTGTAGAGGACACAGAATTGGCTAGAAAATGGGTCTAGCAGGGAAAAATGACACGTGCTGCTGTAGGCAGAAGAGAGCTTGGACATCAGGATTGCGGATGTCCTAGCATATATGGGGGAGCAGTAATCCAGGATTAGTAGTAGATTATGCTGGACAATGGCCAGTAGGGCTTCCAAGGTGAGGTGATGCCGAAACCTGTAGGCAGCACCTAATTTTTGGTGGAATCTTAGAACCAGAGAGTTGATGTGGTTTGCAAAAGAGAGGGAGGTGTTGAGTATGACACTAAGGTATTTAAAGGTGTCAGTTTCTTCCATGGCTTGGCCTTCTGGGGAGATGTTATTGAGATCAGGAAGAGTTTGGGATTTAGCTAGAAATGGCTTGGATCTGAACAACATGGATTTCATTTTTTTCACATTAACCAGGAGGAGGTTTTCCACAAACCAGTGGTGGGCAGCAGCATAGCTATGAGTAAGAACAGAGGAGATAAGGGTGGGGGATTTGTCACTGTAATAAAGTACAAGGTTGTCAGCATAGAGGAGAGATTGACATTTCAGTCTGTCTGAGGGGAGGAAGTTTATTAATAAAGAGAATAGAAGGGGGCTCATGATGAAGCCATGGGGCACACCTGTCGAGAGGAGCAGGGTGGGGGACCTGGCGGGTCCGATACTCACAAATTGAGTACAACCAGAGATGTATCTCAGAAACCAGTTCGTAACCTCTGGAGAGCAGTAGAGACATCTTAGTTTGTGGAGGAGGAGGGCATGATTGACCATGTCAAAGGTTTTTGAGAGGTCAACGAAGACTGCACTGGTGGCGTTACCATGGTCCATGTTTAATAGTATGTGGTCCATCAGTAGTGCGAGGGTGGTTGTGGTGGAATGGATCTTGTGAAAGCTGTGTTGCTGGCTACACAGGAGATTGTGATTCCCCATGTACACAGCAAGCTGATGGTAGATGGCCTTCTCTAGTAGTTTACTAAGGTGGGGGAGGAGCTTAGCTGTGTCAGCAGTTGA
This sequence comes from Neoceratodus forsteri, assembly GCA_016271365.2. NCBI lineage: Eukaryota > Metazoa > Chordata > Ceratodontiformes > Ceratodontidae > Neoceratodus > Neoceratodus forsteri. The sequence goes on from CM057452.1 coordinate 1,206,175,657, forward strand.
GAGGGCTCTGAAATAGAAAGGTAGGTTGTGAGGATGGGTGGAAGGCCCGGCAGTAGCCAACAAAGGGTTAGAAAGGAGGGGCTGAGCTATTTGGCTGGCTGTTTGGGAGTTTACTGAGATACATAGATAGGTCTGTGAACTTGTCATTGAAAGCCCTGGCCACTTCCAGTGGGTTGGCAATGGGACCATCAGAGGAGTTTAGTTGCAGGGGTTTCTTGCTGGAGAGGATGTTAAGGAGGGAACCGATAGATGACCAGAATTTCCTAGGGTCACCAAGTTTAGCCTGTTGGAGGTGATGGAAATGATTCAGTTTGAGGGACTTGGCCAGGTGTTTACATAGATTTCTCCAGTGCCTATAGGCATCCCAGAGAGCAGGGGAGGGGGAGGCCTTGTAGGTGGACCAAGCTCAATCCCTATCTTTCATCAGGGTAAGAAGGTCCTTTGTGACCCAATACGAGCAGCTGCCTCTAACCCTTCTTGTAGTGACAGGAAAGTGCCAGTCCTGGAGGATCATAAGGTTCTGTGTAAATAGGGTTACTGCCTTAGTCACGTAAGTAAGAGAGGAGAGAGCAGACCAGTCCAGGGCCCATGCTTCCTTAAGGATGTATGGGATGTCGAGTTTCCTGAAAGATAGGTACTTGGGCAGAGGATGTTTAAGCATGGATAACCAGAGGAGATATGTCTGGGAGTGGTCACTGATTGAGTCTGCCATGGTACCAGCATGCAGAACACAGTCATCCCTGTTTGTAATTACCCAGTCCTGAAGAGTCTGGAGGCAGTGCGTGGATTCTTTTCTGGTAGGGAGGGTGATAGTCTAGACCAGATTGTGTTGCTTTAGGTGGGTAATGTAGTCTGGCTGGTGGGTGCTTATCCAGTTTAAGTTGAAATCCCCAAGGAGAATGGAGTCTCGGTGAGGGGATAGGGAGTTGAGGCCCAAGAGGAAGCTGTTGAGACCCTCTGTTCCGGCAGTGGGAGAGTTGTAGCAGCAGCCTAGAATCATTTTCTTACTGCTGCCTAGGGTCAGTTCCAGGAGGAACCATTCACTTGGAGCTTTGTGATCAGAGCAGAGGACAATGCTAGCAGAGAGGGGTTCCCTTATGAAAAGTGCAACACCACCACCTTTTTTTTTGCCTGGCCTGTCGTGGCATGGAGCGGAGTACCCAGGTACTGTAATTGATAAGCAGAGGTTGCTTGGTGGAGCTTTAGCCATGTTTCTGAAAGTCTCAGGATGTGGGGCTTGTAAAGTGTAACCCATGCTTTCAGTTCTGGGAACTCAGAGGGAAAACTGCAAATGTTGATATTAGCAATCTTTAGATCAGGGGCATTTGCCCAGATACTGGAGGAGGAAGTGATGTGGGAGTTTGGAGGCCCAAGGTTACTTTCAATATGCCCAGCTAGGAGCAGGAGGGATTATAGGAGTATATAAAGGGAGAAAGGAGCAGAGGGAGAGCAAGAGAGAGAGGCCAGGTAGTGTCCGAGCAAGATGCATTCCTTGTTTGAGAGAAAGGAAAGTGTGATAGGCCCTAGTGAGGACCCATGTGGAGTGAGGTGTATGGCACAGAAGGGAGGAGTAGGTGGCAGAGAGGAACACTAGGTGCAGGAGTCATTTAGTGTGAGGCAAGCTGGCAGTAAGACGGTGAGGAGAGTGAGTTGCAGCAGGTTCATATTCATCAGGTGTAGAGTTTGCAGGGGAGAAGGAAAGATGTAGGGAAGGCAGATCAGGTCAGGCAAGACACTGCAGTCACCTTAATCTGTAATTGTTAGGAGAGAGGAGAGGAGTGAGAGAGGGAGCAAACTAAGAGTTCGGAAAGTAGAGATAGAACCATAGAGTACGACAGTGAAGGGACACGGAATGGGTGTGCTTGCAAGGGTGGGAGTTGACCAATACAGAGACAGGGAAAACACAGAACAAGGTGTCCTGACAGGGAAAAACAAAGAAATACAAAGAAACAGGTGTCCTAGCAAGGATGGAAATTGATCATGCATAAACATATTATGGTATGTCTTTTATGTGCATAAATGCTGATGAGATGTCTACTGTGTACATAAATTAAATTTATATACACAGTGGACCCGATTCACAAACGGTGAAGCCCTGCATAAAAAAAATTTTTTGGCGCAACTGAACCAAATACTTTGCTGCAAAGGTGCCCAGTTCAAGAAGATTGGCACATTTGTGACACTTTTCCCAATTTACAGCTACTTGCACCAAATCTGTGGCACATGCCCTGTAAAAAGGTTAACCGAGATTGCCACAAGTTAGATAAGAAAAAGCTGGCATAACTTGCGGCAACTGGTGCACAGGATTGACAATCCCAATTGCCAGCTGGGAAATGCTTTAAGTACAGTGCTCCATACATTGCGGCATTCCCAGAACTTACATGAATTGAGACCAGTATCTCAAATATTGGCATGTATGTAATAGATTTTCTGTCCACGTCTATCGCATAAAATATGTATAGAAGATTATATCCGTGTTCTGTTTATTTTTGCTGTTTTAGCTACTGAGAAAAATCAGGGCAAATAACTGGAAAGTGAAAATTATCAGCACGTAGGAAGCCAAGTTTTCCAGTACCCGTAATTGGGTTACACAAAAATTATAGTATACTATGTACAGTCACTTAGTCACAGGCCAGTTATCAAGGATTGTCAAAATCTTTAAGTTTCAGTGTTTCAGTGTTAAAAAAAAAATCAAAGGCAGAGTCAATTTGAAAGAAATGTAGTCCACTTCACAGTCCCGTTCACTCAATACCCCATGCTTTCTCCTTCAGTTTCTCCATTGATCCATGGCACAGTATGAAAACATAAGATGCCTGGTAGTTAAATGAACACAGAAGTGCAGAAAGCAGTGTCAAAATCAGTGAAGCACAGAATATGTTAACTTACATTGTTGAGGCAAGTCCTGTGCACTTTGGAGAGTCCTGCTTCCTTAAAGTCACACACAGTATCATCATGGTTTGGTTGTCAACTCATGGGCATCAGTACATGATGCAGAGACATAGATAGGGATAAAGCAGCTATCTTCTAGTTTTTTTAGTTACTGTCTCAGTCATATGTGCCCTATAAAGGTTAAGTATGAGCAGTGATGTCTGTTCTGCTGGCAGTCCGACATTCTGCATAGTGGAATTAAAATATTGAAGGGCAAAATCCAATTGTCCATGAAATCTAACATGGTCTCCTTATTCTGCCAAATGATTTATCAGCTGTGTAATTTGCCATTCAGTAGGAAATTTATGTATTGGGTTACATGCAGTATTCTATCCCTATAAATAACATGAGGAAGAAGTGTGTTTCCTGCGAGGTGCAAGCATGAACTATCAAGATTTGCCTTTTGCCTTCAAGCTGTGTAAGTGAAGCTTGTTTAGAGCCAGTAGCAGCCATTGTCCACTCCGAGACAGAAAGCATATTTACTCCTGTCTCATCCATGTTAATTACCAGTTCAGGTGGGATCAGTTCCTGGGCACATGCTTGAGAAATTCCTTGTTAAGAAAGCAGCTTTTACATGCTGAAAGTCTTTGAGTGCTTTACATTCTACTTTAGATTCATTTCTTTTGCTAAAACCAATCTGACGCAAGAACCCCAGAGCCCATTTACAGGTTAGATTTAAGTGACTACCATTTTCAACTAGCAACTGGGGTGCATTAGCTTTAACAATGCCTAATGCCATTGTGTGAATAATCTGAGCATTAAATACAGCCCATTCAGCTTGCAATGATCTTACAATTTTCCTTAGCTGGTCTTCAAAACCATCTAATTAATGTGTGGGGTACCCCCAAGGTTTTTGGGGCAGGAGTGGGGATTGTGTGATCGGGTCCAATATTTGTCTTAGCTCTGTGAGGTATTCAGATTTAAATTTCCTTACAGTACCTTTCATGTATTCTGCTGCCTGATTTCAACTGATGAAATTGTACTGCTGCCATGACACCATGCTCCGCTGCATATTTCCCAAGTTGGAATCAGCTCTCAGAGGTGTAACCGACATAGAGTATGTGGCTGGTTTCAGTTTGATAGGTGGAGGGGCTGATGCTGCTAACTCCTTTGCCACAGAGGTAGCTACATTGGGCACTGGGTCTATGTAGTGCTGACAAGAATAGTGTCTGCAACATGAGTGCTACAAAAATAGCCATGTTTTTTTTCTTTTTTGGGGGGCTTTGCACCCCACACCCCCCAATGTGGGGGCTCTTCCCCATGCACCCAGATTAATGTCTCTCACTCTGGGAGGGAGTGGATCACGGGGGCAAGTTAAAATTTGTGGGGCCATGGAATAGTGTTTCCATGGCCCCTCGTTGTCAACATAAGTCACATTGGTGCAAAATGTTGAGAGACCAGGAATAGAACCCTGGTTTCCATTGCCACTGGTTTAGCTGCTCCATGCACCAGTCCTCCATGTCACAGGAGCAGCTCAGCTAGCTTCACGTTCCCTGCAGCCCTTGTCCTGTGTACAGGACCATGGACGATGACTAGGGGAGCGTTTACAGCAAGTGCTGCAAAAACCCAGTAGCTGTCCATGTGAGTGCTTAACAGACTAGTGCACTGAAGTGCATCACTATTCTGGTAGCGTTCTTCTGACTGGGTACTGCTATGGTGATATCAATTCTTGAGCTGTTGGCTAACTCAGCACTGTCAACAGAGCAACTTTCCAATGGGTACTTTCTTTTGCATTGCAAGGAAGATCGTATTAATTTTAAAAGTGACATTTTCTTTTTTGAATTGGAGACTGAGGACCAACACAGACACAGTAGTGCCAGAGTGCACAAACAGAACTGCATGAGAATTGCATGAGACCAGGCCTCAGTGTATATTCATTGACCACTGATTGCTGCTTAGCAGGCATATCAGTAAATGTTAAACAATTACAGCTGTCAGCCAGAAATTAGAAAAACAATTACACTGATTGTAAGTGACTGTCAGTAATACAGTATTTATGGGTCTTGTGAAAGCATCAGTTTATGCGAAAATGTTTGACAAGTGAGGAGTTGCTGCAGCTATGTTTTCCTTGTTGAATAAATGATTTTTTAACTTAGACCAAGCTGAGTGGTCTTTTGCACCTATACCGAGTAGCAGTGCTTTTGTAGTACAGTATTTATGTCCAAGCCTGAAGCGCTGTCTACCAGACACAAATATGTGCAGCAGGTTGATTCTGCTAAATAAACCAGATACTAATTCAACCTGCTATAGACAAGGGGGAGGTGGTGCTGGTTGAAGACTTCAATATGCAAGATGTAGATTGGAGTATCCCAGCAGTGGCATCAACCAGGAGCAGATTTATCCCGGACTCCCTTCAAGATGCCTTCCTTAAGCAACTGCTCATGGAACCAACTCATTAGAAGGCAATACTGGACCTCGTTCTCACAAATGGGGATAGTGTGATGGGGTAACAGTGGGGGAGTACCTGGGGAACAGTGACCACTGGTCACTGTGGTTTGAAATCACAGAATCAGCAGAACCAAGCCACGCAAAAACATGTATCCTGGATTTTAGGAGGGCAGGCTTTAGGAAAATAGGGACATGCTTGAAAGAGGCACTAATGGGAATGGGAAGAGAATCAGGAGTGGAGGAACAGTGGGTAATATTTAAAACAGGGATTACAAGAGCAACAGAAATATGCATTAAGCAGGTTAGTAAGGGGAAAAGGAGGATGAGGCCATTATGGTTTTCCAAGGAGGTAGTGGAAAAAGTGAAAACCAAAAAGATTGCATCCAGGCAATACAAAAAGATGCAGGCAGCAGGGGATAGAGAGAAGTACAAGGAGAAGCAAATGGAGGCAGGGAGGTCAGTATGAGAAGCCAAAGCTCAGACAGAAGAGCACATCACAAAATCAGTGGTTAGAGGGGACAAAACGTTTTACAGGTACATAAGTAAAAAAAAAAAGGACAAAGGGAAGGATAGTGAGACTGAAGGGGGAAGACGGGGGGGGCGCGTGGAGGATGACAACAGTAAAGCTGACATACTGAACAGATATTTCTGCTCAGTCTTTACTGAGTAAGAAAAGGATAATGGGCCTGAAGGGACTACAAGGGGTGGGAATGGCACAGAAATGGACACAAGTCTTTACACAGGAAAGGGTACCAAATGAACAGGAAATAATGAGCCGGTAAAGCAATGGGGCCAGATGGGGTGCACCCCAATGTCCTAAAGGAACTAAGAGAAGTGGTGGCTGAACCCCTGGCAATTCTGTTTAGCCAATCACTGGAAACAGGGGGAGGTACCCAAAGACTGGAGGACAGCAGATGTAGTCCCCTTATACAAAAGTGGGAACAAAGAGAATGAGGGGAACTATAGACCGGGGGAAAATCAGGGATACACTACTGAAGGAGAGATTGCTGCAACATCTGGCTACCAATAGACTACAGGACCCAAGCAGCATGGTTTCACTGGGGGAAGGTCATGCCAGAACAACCTCATTGAATTTTTAGACTAGGTTACAAGGGATGTGCATCAGGGGAGGACAGTGGAAGAAGTCTATCTGGATTTCAGCAAGGTGTTTGGCACTGTGCTACATACTGTAGAAGACTATTAAACAAACTGGGGGAATATTTGAGTGGGCAGGACAGTATAGTGGTGGGTGGGTAATTGGCTGGATGGCAGGACAAAGAGGGTGGTGGTAAATGGCTGTCACTCCACAGAAGGAAGAGTGACAAATGGGCTACCACAGGGATCAGTGCTGGGACTGGTCCTGTTCAATGTCTTCATCAGTGACATTGTGCATGATCTAGAAGGCAGAATTTTGGTTCTATGTGATAAAGGTAATTGTGGGAAAGGCTATCACTGTTAGGGCAAATGTACATCAGCGAAAATCCATTGCACCAATGTATACTCCCGGAGCATGGCAAAAGGGCGCCGGGGACTAATATTTTTGTTTATGCAAGGGGAGCTGTGCCTCCCGCACCCCCCCACTAAAGGATTCTCAGCTCTGGGGGGGGGGTGCATGTTGGGTGGGGTGCAATACCAGGAAAAACAAATTAAAGCCAGGCACACAACAAAATGAATGCATGCCCAGAACTGAACCTGGCACTCTTGCAACCCTAGCCTGCCACCCACCCACCTCACCACAGGGCCAACTCGGCAACCCACTGCCACACTATGCCCCACAAACCCTCCCTCCCCTTCCGTTCATCGCACGGCATGCTCACTCACCCCCACGATCACTTATACATTTAGCGACAGGATGTTGCTATATCCATACTTACCCCTCTATCCAGTAGCCTTTTGAACAGGTCCTGCAATTGGTCACAGGAGACACACTTGTGTTCCGTCTTCAATTAATTTATCTGTTATATTTGTTTGCTTCTGCCTTATTGCAGCCTTTGAAGCACTCGATTGACACCACACTTTGATCTGGCTGCTATTGAGTCACCCTTTTGGTAAGTACTCAATAGCGGATGCCCTTATCACAAGATACTCAGAATTTCCCTGTTCACTGATGACACAAAGCTCTGTAACAGAGTACATATGCCAGAGGGTGTAGACAGAATAAGGAGGGACCTGCAGAAGCTTGAAGAATGGTCAAAGGTTTGGCAGTTGAAATTCAATGCAAATAAGTGCAAGATAATGCATATGAGGCACGAAAACCGTGGAACAACATCTCAGTTGGGGGTGAGGATATAGCATGCACCAAGCAGGAAAGGGACCTTGGGGTTATCATCTCTGATGACCTCATGGTAAGAAAACTGCAACAAGGCAGCAGGTAACTCAAACAGGGTGCTGGGATTCATAGGCAGGGCATCACCAGTAGGAAAAGGGAGGTCACAATTCCACTATACAAGACACTAGTGAAGCCTCACCTGGATTACATTGTACAGTCCTGGAGACCTTAACTGCGTAAGGACATAGACAGGGTAGAAAAGGTTCAAGGAAGGGCAACAAAGATGGTACAGGGATTGCATCAGAAGTCCTATGAGGACAGGTTGTAGGACTTGCATATGTACTCGCTGGAGGGGAGGAAGGAGAGATGGAATATGATAGAGACATACAAGTACCTTACAGAGAGGAACAGGGTGCAGGAATACATTATTTACCAGTGAAAAAGCTGTTCCAGGACTAGAGGGCATGGGATGAAGTTGGAGGGAGGGTGATTAAGAAGAAACGTGAGGATGAATTTCTTCACAGAAATGGTGGTGGACAAGTGGAACACACTGCCAGAGGAAGTGGTGGGGCATGAAACAATCATGGGATTTACGAAAGCATGGGATAGACATAAGGGAATTCAGGAGGTCAGGGTCAAGGGGCAACAGATTTCTAGAAAACGTAAAGGGAACTTACAAGCTCAAATGTGCAGACTGGGTGGGCCATAGGCCCTTATCTGCTGACAGTTTCCTTGTATCTATGTATACATTAAATTTTCAAATAAAGAAAGGGAGAAATAATTATATAGCTACATAAATATAGCCAAATCAGGAAATAGTAGAATAGGTTTATTGGATAATGGCAAGAACATAACTTGAAAAAAGATATAGCAGAAACATTTAATGAAAACTTCTATTTTCTCTGCCAACTGATCATAATGCCACAGTGTCCTATAAATATTGAAAGCACCAATAATACTGTTTTTTTTTCAACTTTATTAATGCTGAAATTAAAAATAGACTGGAAAACAATAGACACAAAAAAATTTTACTAAAACAATTAAATACCAACGAGTCACTAGGCCCAGATGACATTTTTCCACATTCTTAAAAGCAGTACTGAGGAAATAGCTAACCCATTACTGAGGATATCAAAAGGAAATGTTGGCTAAAGGTGAGATGCTGCTGGACTTGTAAACATGACATGTGACATTTATGAAGTGCAATCTGAAAACATAATTTTGTGTACCAACTGAAAAAAAACCCTGTTACCCATCCTCCTGACACCATCCATGAGTTGGGCCCCCATCTGTGTCTCTCTTACCTGCTTACTGGTTTCACTGGTTTCAATTCCTAACTTCCTCTGAACTTTCTTCACCCATGGGGGTAGGCATGCTACAGCCTAACAGGTCTCTCATCTGATACAGTATATGTTTTTTGCATGCTGCTCCTTACTGATGTTTTATTTGGACTTCTATAAGTATTCTATATTGTACTGTGACTGTACTTTGCATATCAATTCTTGTACCAATTTTTGCACCAATGTAACGTTATTGCATATTGTACTTCTGTTTTCTCCTGTTCTCTTCACCTGGGTCACACCTGGAAATGAGACTTGGCTCAGTATGCCTTTCCCTGTTGCCAATTTTCAAATAAATAAATAAAAATGTTTGGAAGGGGGATTTGAAAATGACACTTGCCATGTTCATGAGATCAGGTAGAAAAATGACTGTGATGAAGATATGGGTTCAAAATGTAAACAAGCATTTGGCAATGCTGAGTATTGGCTTGCTGGCATTGGCTTTGGAAGTGCAGGAGTTAGAGAGATGCATAATAGGAATGGCAGTGAAGTATTGAACTAATGCTACCCTCCCACCTCAGAGACTGAAAGGCGTTGGGGGTGTTCCTTTGGGACGATGGCCAAAACGCTTAAGCCATTCCACCTCACCCCACCGTGCAGACAGCAACTGGTGTCGTGCTGTGCCTTGGGGTCTTCAGCCCTTATGCTCATCTCATTCCATAAGGAAATAAGCTGAGATGGGTGCAGTATAGGAGAATGGGGGTGAACATTAAAGCTGAAGACCGCAAGGCACACCTTGATGCCTGTCAATGGTTGCAGGGTGGGAATAAAATGCCATAAGCATTATGGCCGATAAACCCAAGTTACACCGCTGACACCTGTCAGTCTCTACAGGGTGAGGTGTTACAGTTGGAAACCTTAACAGCCCTGGTGTTTGTATTTTTGCTCCAAATTTTCAACATGGGCTTTTTGAGACCCCACCTCATGAACAGTGGCACTATCATTTCATTGCTAAGTCCCAAAAGGTCATTTCACACAGCAACTGTGTGATTTGGCACCACAGGTGCAAAAACACATTTTGGGCAGGAAGTGAAAAATTATAGCTCTATTGTTGATGAGGAAGTGTGAAAAAATGGCAATGCTGAAAATATGGAGCGAAAATATGAAAAATTGGCGAATTTACGAACGTGCATAGAAACTGCACAGCACATGCCCATAACACAATGAATTGTTGGACGTTTTTCACCAAATTTTCAACATGGGCATTTTGGGACCTCCCCTCATGAACAGTGGCACTGTGATTTTGTTAATCTGTCCTAAAAGTTGATTTCCTACGGTGACTGTGCCAATCTGCACAACAGTTGCAAAAACACGTTTCAGGTAGGATGTGAACAACTGCAGCTGTACTGTAAGGTGGTGTGAAAAAATGGTAATGTTGAACATCTGGAGTAAAAATATTAAAAATTGGCAAAGTTGAGAGCATGCAGAGACACTGTGTGATGCAATCTCATAATGCAGTCATTTTTTGGAAAGTTTTCACCAAATTTGCAGCATGGGCTTTTTTTGACCCCACCTCATGAACAGTGGCATTGTCATTTCATTAATCAGTCCCAAAGGGTGATTCCGTGCAGCAACTGCAAAATCACCTTTTGGGACTGTAATTGATAAGCAGAGGCGGCATGGTGGAGCTTTAGCCATGTTTCTGAAAGTCTCAGGATGTGGGGCTTGTAAAGTGTAACCCACACTATCAGTTCTGGAAACTCGGAGGGAAGACTGCAAATGTTGATATTAGCATTCTTTAGATCAGGGGCATTTGCCCAGATGCTGGAGGAGGAAGTGATGTGGGAGTTTGGAGGCCCAAGGTTACTTTCAATATCCCCAGCTAGGAGCAGGAGGGATTGCAGGAGTATATAAAGGGTGCATGGGGTCCCAAGCACCTCATGTTGAAAATTTGTGACCAAAATTACTAAAAATGGCTACGATATCAACATAAGTTGAAACTCCCATCGACAGCCATTATATGCACTTACCTTTGATTCTTCAGTTTGCCGGTTAGTTTGCAGAGTGCAGACATGTCCCACTCCACCGAAGATCACTGCTCTCAACCTCTGAAGGTAAGTATGGGATAATGGGGGTGCTGGGAGGTGGGTGCTCAGTTGCAGGGTGAGGATAGGGGAGGGGCAGTGAGGAGACTATGAGGGGCCATTTTCTTTTTTGCAGGTTGAAAAAAAACACACCAAAGGGCATTTTTCTTAATTTACAGGTTCAAAGAAATAAAAAAAAACAATATTGGGGCACACTGGGGTAGGTTCCCAGTGTGCCATATGAGTTTGTGGGGGTGGGATATGATGCCGACAGGGACTGGGCACCACCGTCCACAAAGAAAGTGAGCTTGGAGTGGGGGGCATCCAACACTGGAAGCGGGCATCCAAGTGTTGGAAAAATAAATATATAAAAAATGATCTGGGCACACTGGGGTGGGCTCCCAGTGTGCCACAATGGCGGGGCGTGAATACATGCCGATTCGGGGATTGGGCACCCTGATGTCGGCTTTCTGGGTAGTGTGTGGCAGGTGGCAGGAGCCGCCAATATGGAAAGCCACCCAGGGGCTGATTTATTTATTGAAATGTTTCATCAGGAAAGGCACAGTGAACAAACAAGTTACTCTCATAGAGCAAGGCCCAGGGACAGAGTGCTCGGTGCATGGCGGGAGCTGATGAGGTTGCGAGGGACCGGAGGAGGCACTGCTCCATTGACAAAACTGTCTGTGATTGCAGATGCAGATTTGTTTCAACTCCTTGGCTCTCTTTGAAGCTGCTGTCATTACCAGCATGCTCGCTGATTGGTAGCTGAGAAACACACCAACTAAAGCATCCCCTGCATTTTCCACAACACTGACACACCTCTGAAATGTGCTACTACCACAAGATGTTGCTTGTACATGCACGCAAGCCAACATAAAAATTGTAACATTGTGAGTACAGTAAACAAGAAAAAGTTTCAATGTTTGTTCATAGCTTTGTTGTTTTTTGAGATTTTCAACACAAATTGTTTCTTTCTTTCTTTCTTTCTTTCTTTCTACCTACCTACCTACCTACCTTATGAACATGACAGGTGCCATTTATGAAATCCTGGGGAAAAACATTTTGTGCCATGACTGTGAAAAGTTGTTTTAGGTAGGATCTGAAAAATAACACGTCATGTTCATCAGATGGGTAAAAAAGGGCTATCTTGAAAATCCATGGTCAGAATCTGCAAAAATAGCAAAGTTGTGGGTAAACATTGAGAAATCTCAATGTTTCTTCATAACTTCATAATTTTTAAAAACAAATGTTGACCCTGATCTGACATTGACTGGGCTACTTCAGCAACAAAAATTGCCAGAATTCAGCCACTGCTGGACACAAAGCCAGACTGCTTGGCCAGCCTGTCAGCACAGCAGCAGGTTACAGTACAGTTAGCATTAAAATCTAAAGCAACTTCATCGCTACTGAGTTGATAATCCCTAGTCAGATCTCAATAGCAATGAACCTGGACTATGAATTTCAGTGATTTTTTTTTCAGTAAAGTACGGCAGGTATAAACTGCTGGCCTGTATGCATCAAATTGTGTTCTCAAATACTTTAATAACATTTTCACATTGCATTAATATACAAATCCAGCCCTTAAAAATCATTGTTAAATTATAAGGCAAACAAAAAGCAACTTATTAAACAGTGAGTATCTCACTGCAATTAAAGTTTAATTCTAATTGTACGGTACCACTCGCTATGCTAATGACCTGGTTTGGAAGTGAACTCGGGGCATCAGAGAGCTAGTCAGGGGGAGGAGGGTTTGCTGAGCCTGGTGTTCACCTGGGCCCTAGCAGAGCTAGAGGAAAGGTGCCCAGGATTGCCTAGAAAGGTAAGGAGGGGCATGACAGATGCCCATGTGTCATATGTCATGGCATCATTGCATGCCACACCAATCAAGGAGAACCAGAAAATAGTAAAAGCTACTAGTAGCAGGATGATGCCAGGACACCCATAGGCCCTGCACCTGACCAGATGGGCTCGCCAGGCCAGCAACTGGATCCAGTTCTTAATGGAGATGTAGGAGGAAGCTCCAGGGGTATAATAGCTAGCAGGCAAGTAAGTCCTGGTGGATGCTGCAGTGACAGGGCTAGGGTGTCCGCACAGGTGGGGACAATCTGGTAGGGGGGTAGAAACAGAAAGAAAATGCCAGACTGCATCTTTGTGCAGTGCGACAGGGCACATTTAAGAGAGATTAACCAGGATTGCATACATTCACTGTAGCAGGATCCCAGTGGTGCTAAGGAGAGGAGCACTCCCCAGGAAACAATGCCAAAAGAAAGCACAGCACTCCCTGTCTGGAATAGAAAGGTCACCTCAAAGAAATGATACTGAGAGGTAAAGCTGCCTGTTGATAAGCTATTATCCCAAATGGAAACAGACAATAGGTGACAATTCTGTGAGTACTATCCACCCCAGACACAGGTGTCCCAGCACTTGCTCAAAAGAAGCTTCATTAGGGGGCAGAGGACCCCTTTACCTTCAAGACAGATTTCCATCCTCAATTTGGTGCTTACCAACTTGGAGGTGGAAGAAGGGGTAATGGTTAGAGAACCACTGGGGTCTAGTGACCACAGTTCTGTGTGGTTTGACTTGGTCTTAGGCAATAGCAGGCCTTTACTGAAAGCCAGGGGTGTCAGCAGGCATATGCACAGTACTCAGCAGAGTATATAAAAAAAAATCAGACGGGGCAAAAAATCAGGTAAGGGCAACAAAAAGAGGAAAGCAAGGACATGGTGAGACATAGTGTGTCTGTGTCGCGCTGAGCTCTTTTGCCTTTGTTGTTTGCTATGGGGCACTGATGTCACCAGTGAAATACACAAACAACAGCAACTTACCAGGCAGGCAGAAAAACAAAAGAAGGAGGATTACAGGAAGAAACTTATTACTTGAACTCAGACATGGCAAGCAGGGTGGAGGGTGGACCTATTGTTGGTGTGGTATGACAGAGCATATTTTGGTTTATGTTAACATAACGAGGGGGGGCGGCAACAGTGCCAGTTTTGAGTACAAGTTCAAAATTCCTGGCTACACCCATGCTGAAAGCTGTGGTCCTGGACCTTAGAATGGTAGACTTAATTACAAAATTTAAAAAAAAAACAAAGTACTGCATCAGCATGTGGTCTAAAAGCAGAACAAAATGGCTATATTAAATGCACGCTGAAAATAGAAAATGGAGTTAAAAACCCACGTTTCAACCTTAGGTCTTCTTCAGGAAATATCTAAAAGAGAAAAAAACAAAGTTAGTGTAGAGGGGAGGTAAAATGAGGGATATATATATGTGTGAGTGTGGGGAAAGAAAAAAGGGAAGGCGCAGGGAGAAGAATTGATAAATGACAAGATTAAAAGAGAATCTCTGAAACAAAAAGGTGATGATGGGAAAGATAAAGCATAATAGGAGAAAAAGAGCTAGAGAAGTCCTCAAGTGGGGACTAATTAACAGGGCCTAGTAAGAAGGCTGAAAGGTGACAAATGTGGGGGAAGGAGACAGAGATGGAGACTAATGGTGAAAATGAAAAATAAATGAAATGTGTACAGATGTAAGCAGGCTTTAGGGAGAACAAGGGGTGGCTGAAAGATGTTAGTGAAACATAAATCTATAATTTAAATCAGAGGGCTGCTGGGAGCCAAGGCGGATGATCAGCTTGGCTTCCATGTTTTTTCTATCGTCAGAATCCCAGAAGCCATACTGAAGGACACAAACAGAAAGGTCATTGACACTGTGGTCCCTTGAGATAAAGTGGGATACAATGGGTTTAGCAGTGTCACCATTCCTGACTGCTCTGTAATGTTCCCTGAAATGGTCAGCAAGGCACCTACCAGTCACTCCGATGTAAATAGCTGTGCACTTCCTGCAAAGAATGCAATATACCACATTAGTGGAGGTGCATGAGAACTCCTTGGTGATGTGAAAAAACACCTGTAGGCCCCTGAATTTCAGTCACACTGGAAATAAATTTGCAGGTGTAGCAGCAAGTCCTGCTGCAAGGTTTGGTACCTGGTAGGGAGGGACTGTTAGGAGTAGGTAGGCTGCTTTTAACCAGGAGATTCCACAGGTTAGGTGGCCGGAGGTAGGAGGCAATAGGTGGTACTGTTAAGGAAGCACCAATGTTAGTGTCAGTTTACAAAATGGGAAAGTTACTGGTGATGATCCTGTGAAGAGAAGGTGTGCTCTTATGGAAAGGAAGCACTAGTGGAATTCACCGTTGTTCTTGAGTGACAGTATCCTTCCTGTGGGGTCAAGGTTACAGGGCATGTTACTGACTCTGTAGAGTGTTCTGTCCACTGTGCTTTTAGAGTATCCACTGTTGATAAAAAAAAATGTACATTATTTAGGTCTGCTCTGCAAAATCATCCTCTTCGCTGGCTCGGTGGTGCTGAGTGTTGAGGTGCTGGATGCCACACTTTGCGCCACTCTGGCGACCCAGGTTCAGGAATGAGCCCGGACCACTGGGGGTTGGCAGAGGGGAGAGAGAGGATCAAGCATCTGAAGGACTGCTCTCCTATCTCGGGAAGGGATCCAGGGGTAGCCCAGCGCAGCAGCAGCCCCCGGTGGAGACCAGCGGCACTGCGGTGCACAGGGGCTCACAAAATTGGGGAAGACACTGGGCAGCTGCCTTCCAGATGTGAGTGGGAGCACCCATGTTGCGGGCTGGACAGCATTGCACGTCCCATGTCTGGGGTGTAAACTCTATGTAAAAAGCCCCACCAGCCCGGATAGGCGATGGCCATCCCAGTGCTGAACCGCCACATGCCCAACACTGGAGCCCTGCCACTACCCTTTCCGACTCCTTGGGCCCTTCATCCCCCTTGGGGCTAGAGGAGAAAGCAATGCCCTTGCAGATGACAGGGTTCACAGTGGGCAGGAGACTGGCATAGGTGAGCAGAGAGACCCGAGAGAATTCCGGTGCCTGGGAGAGATATACAGAATTAAAAAAAAAAATCATCCTCTTCACTTTTTAATCTGTGAAGCCTAAGTAACTGTGAGTAAGGCAGGCCATTCTTGACATATTTAGGATGGAAGGAGCTGTGGAGGAGGAAATTATGAGAGTCAGTGGGTTTGTAATAAACTGATGTCTTCAGACCAATATTCTGTACTGACAGTTGGATATCCAGAAAAGGCAGTGTAGAGGAGGTTACTTCAACAGTGTATTGAAGGGAAGGATGGACCATGGTAAACTTGTCAAGGAAGACTTGGAGGGTCTCCCTGGAGCAGGAGGTGACCTCACACAGTCATCTACATAGCGTTTGTAGAGTTCAGGCACAGTCCCTGTGAATGAGAGATAAAAAACATTCCTCCACCCAACCCATAAACAGATTAGCAAAGCTGGGACCCATCTTGGTACCCATGGAAACCTTACTGACCTGCTGAAAAAAAACTGTTATTAAAAGAAAAAGCATTGAGTGTAAGAACAAGTTCTGCCAGACGAGTTAGTGTGTGAGTGTGTGGCTGCTGGACTTCCCACTTATTCAAGAAATGCTGCAAAGCTGTTAGACTACCATCATGGGGGATCACTGTGTAAAGAGATTTGATGTCCATGGTGAAGATGAGCTGATGAGAGTCACTGAATCTGAATCTGCCAAATAACTGGAGAGCATGGTTAGTGTCTTTAACATAGGAGGGTAGGGACTCAACGAGGAGTCTCCTGAGGCTGTCCAAAAATGCAGAGATGTGGAATGTGGGGCAGAAGTGGGCAGACACAATAGGATGACTGGGGATACCTGTTTTGTGGATTTTGGGCAGACCTAATTAGAATGAGAGAAAGGGTCAGGGAAAAACTGGAGGAAGTAACGTTGGTCAAAGGAGTAGAGGGGACAATACTGAGGTGACTAACTCGTGTATGAAGAAAATAAAGTTATTAAGAGGAACAACTATAAAACGTCAATAAAGTTTTCCAAGTAAGTAAGTAAGTCAGGCAGTGGGGGCCAAAAAGGGGCCTTCAAAAGACATAAGGACTAGGAAAGGAAGGGAAACTATGAGGAACATCTGGCAACCATCTGGGGTCAGGGTAATGGAGGATGGCAAGATGAAGGCAAATCCCTTGAACAGCCTCTGTACTAAAAATATAAGTGCATGAATTGGAATACTCATAAATAAGCTTAAATAATGATAACCACCATACCTTGAAGAAGTGAAATGGAGCTTTGTCTGTTTCCCTAGTTTAGGTACAGTGCATGCTATACAGACTCTTCCAAGTGTACACTACTTAGCACCCTGCGAGGACATTGGCATCCGGAGGTCACACTCTTCTTTGGTCTAATACATCGTTCCCCATAAAACATTCAACTTCAGTTGCCTTTTGCAGTACATTTTCTAGCACACCTGAACAGAACCCAATGCACATTATCACCTAAATGCAAATTATTTTAAAATAAAACCTGATAAAAATCAGTTCAATGGCAGAATAACCAGCTTTAGCTCCCCTGTCTCCAGAAACTCCAGTCACACTTAGCTGCATTTTGCTGCCGATTTTCTACTGATGTAGATGCTGCTGCATCTAAGGCTGTGTGAGTTTTAAACTTAAATCCCTTCCCACTATGCTCTATCACAGACAGTTAGTGGGTAACAAGGTAGCAAACCTGCCAGCAAGCAAAGGTGATGGTGGTGCACAGTAATAAGATGCTACGCGTAAGGAACACCAGGACAAGTGTGGCTCATGCTGGGTGGTGCAGGGCCTCAAGTGCACCTAACAGGGAAGAAGCTCCAATTCCACCACTCTACAGTCAAGTAAGTAGTAGCACTCTCAGGTATGTTTGTGAATAAATACCCATTTAAAGCAAAGTGTATCTCAAAACAGTTGCAATTTATTGCTGTTTTTCATTAGTTTTCATCCAAAGCAGTGTGTGCAAAGTATGCATAAGTAATATATTCCACACTTACAACTTGAAAGTAACCAGCTTTCACAGTCCAGTGCCCAGAACGTCAGTCAGGACTGATTACAACTGAAATACCTGGTAGTGCATCTATTTGCCTGAGTATGTGCAAGGAAAACTGCAGTCACAGAAAAGGAAGAAACAGTAAGACAAGTAATTTTAATAGTAAAACTTATGCTTGGGCAGCTGCAAATAAACAACAGTTACTTGTGACAGGTTCCAGTTCACAAAGATAGGGGCAGCAGCACCAGTTCTTAGCAGCAATAGAATTGGACCATCTATAGCATTCCCCAGCAATATGTAACTGCAGGAGACTTCCATGTGCAGTGCTAAGGCTCAGGTGGAGTCTGCCTCCCTCCAGACTCCAGCCATGCTTAGCCACACCTTGCCAGTGGTTTGCTACTGCAGTAGATGCCCCCACATCTAAAGTTGTGTGAGTTTGTGGCATTGCTTGTGTAGCCATAAGATGGCTGCTTAAACCTCTGTGCTCTGACCTACAATATCTGCCAACATGATATGTATAGCTGGTGTTCTTAACCTTTCTGCAGCATATTGTGTAAGCCACTAACCCAGTGATCTGATCTTTGTCTGTCCAGTTCTTCTCTGCCCAGCCACCATCAAGTTATAGCCTCTGTTTCTCTCCTGTCCATGTATCCTGTTAAACCACTTGGGAAATAGCACCAGCTATGACAATTCCAACCAGGATAGCAAAAGACACAAACCAGAGGGAGATAAAGACAGCTCTTGAATATACGATGGCACAAGTGAGTAAACCTGAGATAGCTGCTAAAAGAACCTCTGGGGACATTGTGGAACTGTCTCAAAAAGCAAATGTCACACATCAATGAATTGTTGACTCAGAGGACCATGTGGAATGCCTCATGAACTATGTCAAAGAACAAGATTGCACTATTGTGCTCCTGTGGGACCAAGATGAGGACCTGGAAAACTGCAGACACAGGAATATTATGAGGTTTGTAGGGTTACTGTAAGATTGCAAAAGGACTAGAAGAGGCAAATTACTCCAAATGGTGCTGCCTCAAGACCTTGGCTGCAGATGTACTACGTCACTGGAAATAGACAGATCCCATGATTCCTTAGTCCCTTGGCCATGACAAGGGTGCACTCTCACCTGATTCTGGTCAGATTCCTGTGTTTTCCAATCAAAGAAATGATTAGGCAGGCAGCAAAGGAAAAGTGAAATCTGACTTGGCAGTGACATTAAAAATGTATTTATTTGCTGAGTTTTTGCCAGCATTGTTGGACCACAGAAAGGCCTTTACCAGAGTGAAGAGGGCCTTATGAATATAGGGCTGCAGTATTCTCTGTACTATGAAACTAGGGCTCCAGTATTCTTTGTGCTACCATGCTACTCTCTGTATTACCACCAGTGGTGTACCACAATCTTTTGATGCTCTAGAAGCTGCATAAAGTTTCCTCATGAAATTCTCCCCACAACTGCAACTTTCCAAGTATCTGCTCCAGGGAAGACACAATGGATACCGGGTTCAGTCTTAGGCTATAGACACCACCCCTGTTCCAGAAAGACCCCTCACACTCAGCCAGGGGGTATGATACATCATTTCTATCCCCACTTTAAAACATGGACCCCTGGCTTCCTACTCCCTAGCAATGCTGCAAGAACTAGAAAAGAAGGCTGATGGTGGGAGGAGAAGAGACCACTCACCCAGGGTATGATCCAGAAGCCAGAACCATAGTAATGACTCAAAGGCCTCCTCCAGCCCTGCCATGGTGGACTTGAGAAACAACAGATTTGCACCACTAAAGGACTTACCAGAGGATTCAGCACTGCTGCTGCCTGGCCAGCCTCAGCTGCCACAAAATGTTGTGGCCACTGCAGCTACTTCCACATCATGGGCTGAGGTGGCCGCCCAGACTGTGCTTCTGTCCAGTGGCTCAACCAGCATGGAGGAACCTCACCTCAAGCTCCCAAACAGCAAGGCCATGCTGACATCCACCACTTTTGCAGTTTCAATGGGCAGATGATGAACTTCCAATCTGCTGCATCATGAAACTGCTAACGTGGGCCTTTTATACCCCAAGGACTCAGTAAATGATCAATTCAGCAGGGGGCAGTTACCACCCTTCAGTAGCCCTATAAAAACTGCCTTGCATTTATGAGCTCTTCACTCTTAAAGCAGTGACTGCTGCTTTGGGGAGGGTGACAGGAGCCAGGCTTCCATGTTCTGTTGTGGCCCTTTTAATAGTGGACCAACCAACATACACTGGCAGAGAAAGATAGCAGGGGTGTTTTATGTTTCTTGTGGTATTCCTACACCTCCTCTGCTATCTGTTTCCCACTCAAGATGGCCTTGAGTGTGAGACACAGCATTGTGGTTCCCCTCCCAGCTGAGCATATATCCCATGACTTCCTAAGTAAGGTGTTACTCTTCCCTAGATCGCCCTCACACTCCTGTTGGGGTCCAGAGATATCAAATGTAGGAGGCTGGTCCTACTATTGCTTTGTGTTTAAACACCCTTTCCACTCAGATATAGGACTGATTTCTTTCACCAGGCTTACAGTGTATCAACAATATCTGTCAAAAAGCCTGTTATGGCAAGTCTGGGGGGGGATATGGATCATGACCTGGTAGACTCTAAAGGTACTCTCTGCACCAAGACTTTCTCTGTGACTCTGAGGACTTGCTGGTATGCCAGCATGAATGGGGTGGGGGTAGCAGGCTGCACAGACTGTACAATGCATCACCATATGAAATACTAGAAGGGATCTTGAAGCTCTTCATACAGTTATGGCAACCTCAGTTAATGGGATAAACAAAACAAAATAAAAATAAATGAGATGCTGAGCTACCTGAACAGGGTAGTAAAGAGTTCTCACTCTAGTTATCTCACCCCAAAAAGTAATCAAGGGCACCTTGTATGTACACTGTGACGTGCACTCTTTATGGACTTGAGGAGATGGGGTGGGGGAGGGGGGCAAGAGGTATAACATGTTATGTTATTATTTCTAAGTTGTTTGCCATGTTGATGCACGTTTTACCACAGACAAAGAAAATAGGTAGAATGGGGATGGAACCAGGACACCCGGGGGGGAGGTACCCACCCTAGGGGGAGGATGTCTGACACAGGAATCAAATGCTCCTTGGAAAATGCAGACAAAAGCAGGATTCAGTATAATGGAAGTTAATGTTGTAAGTTGGAATGTGCAAGGGCTAAATTCCCCATCAAACAGAAAAAGGCAATGACCCATCTGAATAAACTTAGACCTCTGGTGGCCTTTTGAAGAAGACTAGGTGCACATCAATGAAGGCTGCCAAACTCAGAAAGGATTCATTGGGGGAGGAGGTACACAGTGTAACCCCATCACAAAAGAATAGTATCAGTATTGCGCCACAAAAGTCTGGGATGGAATATAACCAAATCCAAACCAGATGAAGAAGGCTGTTGGATACTGGCCTTGGCCTTGATCCTGGATAGACCCCTGTTATTAGTCAACATTTATAGCCCCAGTTCACATAACCCTGCCTTTTTCCACTTGTTGAACAAGAAACTTGCTGGGAGGGATTTTAAGTTGACTCTAGATGTTACACTAGACAGGAGTGGGGAGCAGAATCCCATATGGATGCCATGATGGTGCTAGAATACTGAACATCTGAACAACAGCTGATAGATGCTTGGTGGGCAAAACACCCAATAATCCAAAATTCTGTATGTTTCTCAGCCTCTCATGGTACCACAAGCAGTACTGACTTCTGGCTCATATCACAGTCTTTAATCCCATAGCTCACTAATGTTACATTATCCCATTATTATATCCAACCACGCCCCACTGGTGATGGGGATATTATGGGGCCCCCTGCAGAAAAAGTCCCCAGCATGGCAGCTAGACCCACTGCTGCTAGACAATAAGGAGTTCATGCCCTGATTTAAGAAGGAAGCAATGGCTTTCTGGGAGCAGAATGACAAAGATGATGTGTCAGATTCAACACATTGGGAAGCCTTCAAGGCTACCATGCAGGAGAAAATTATGATATATGCCACACATAGACTCAGACCTATACAGGCAGACCAAGCTAACCTGGAGAAAGAACTGCTGACCCTAGAAAAAACAATACAAACAGACAAGGCCCTCCTCCCTCTGCACTAGTGGCCCAACTAAACAGCACTCGTATTAAGCTAAATTGCTTACTCACCAGGAACTCAGAACATGCCATTAGGTGTCTGTGTCACTCCTTCTAGAAAGGAGGCAAAAGAACCAACAAACTGCTAGCATACAGGCTGAAATGCAAGTAGGCTGCATGGGCTGTCGCTAGGCTGAGGGACACCTCTGGCACACTGCATAGAAAACCTGAGGGCATAAATTCAACTATGAAACAATTTTATGAAGAGCTGTATGCTTCCCCCATCTTGATCATCCACATCCTTAATAGATAAATTTGTGTGGGTCTTCTCTATCCCCTCAGTTTCTCCAGCACAGGTGGCAGCTCTGGATGTGCCAGTGACAACAGAGGACATTTAGATGGCAATAAATGCTAAGAATCCCAATAGAGCCCTGGAGAAGAGGGATGGCTTCCCAATTAATTTACATCAGGCAGGGTGTAAAAATATCCCCATATCTAACAAAAGGTTTTCCAGGACCCCTTATCAAAGGGTTCTGTGCCTCCAGTCATGAAAGAGGCAGTGATTACTGTACCTCCAAAAAAGTCAGTGACCTGCTTATATCTCTAATTAATGCAGATGCAAATGTGTTGGCAAAGATGATGGCCAGCAGGCTGGTGAAAGTTCTATCAGGGCTAATACATCCCTTTATGGCGGGTTTTATTAAAGGGTGTATTAGCTCTGACCATGTTAAAATCCTAATATCCTTTATTCACATAGTCCTAGAGAGTCCTACCCCAACAAGCCACCCTGGTCGTAGACTTCAAAAAGGTATTTAACTTGGTTGACTCATGCATACATCTTGTGCCTTATGTCTCTGCTGCCACATGCATCATACATGTAAAGATATGTGTGTGATTTTTTCAGAATTTGACCCTTTAATGTAAAAATAAAACCTTTTGTGTCATCTAATACAGTATCTAAAGGATATGCCCCCCAGACAGTGACACCAACACAGCGACCTACACACACGTTGACAAAATCGACAGGTTGCTGACAGGTCACTGTGTTGGTGTGCCTGACACAGGGACACACTGTTTCCCAGTTCTGCAACCCCAACCCCAAATCAACTCTGACTGGAGTTGAAAATCCTAAAGAGGGGGGGGGTTCAAGGTAGGTGAAGCCTCCAATGTAATACCTGGACCAGGAGACAAATGGAACTATGTCAACTGCAACTAGCTGTTGACATAATTCCTGTCGATGAGAAACTGGTCAACAAAAGTGTTGTCGAACTGGTATTGTAGCGCCTATCTAAAGTATGTTCATTTTCTTTTATGGGAAAATTTCCCCACTGAATAATAAAAATAACCTTGGTCTGAAATCAAGAAACTGATCTCCAAATCTAGGTTATATTTACCAGTGATAAAACAAGAATTATGTATGCGGTATACTTGTATAATATGAAATATTAATAGACTTTTCAGTGCACACTTAATTATATTGTATTTATTTATATTGTTGCAATGTCTGTATAGTATGTTATGTCATATAGTTTTGTGCAAATACAGTATGAAACTTATTGCACAAAAAGGACCACCTTGTAAATAGGGCTTTGTCTACCCTAACGGTGTTTTGTGCCAACATGTTTTTATTACCTGTGTAAAAATAAAAATGTACTACTACTACTACTACTGCTGAAAAAATAAGGTGGCCTGGTTGTTTGAGTCATTATCATTTGTGGTAGATAATTCAGTAAAAATCAACAACATGTGAGAGAAAATATGAAGGTGGAAGATACCTGCAGTTTGTCCCACTTATAGTAACTAGAGCTAGGAGGAGTCTATAGAAGGTTCAGGTGATCTGTTCAAGCCATTTGTTTTTCTTTGTGGTCTGCACAGTCCCAATGTTTTTTTTAAGTAATTGCTGTGATGTGCTGCCTTTTCTTGTTTTAAAAGTCATTCAGTGCATTAAAGAGGGAGTCTGACCAAAGGTACTACATTGCAGAATTAGTAACAGAATACCCCCAATAAATCTTATAGCAAAATCAGGTTTCCATGTTATTTCATTTTAAAGTTATGAGCTATTTTACAACCCTTATTTGACTTACTGTCCAAAAAAGCCAGTTTCAGCAAAGAGCCACAGATGATGTCATAACTACAAGTTACAGCCTAGTCCTCCCAATTAGCAACATTGTAGGACCTCTTTTCCAAAGTTTAAGAAACTGTACCTGTAGCAATCATCACAAAATGTCATAGGGTTGACTGTAGTGCTTGCATTTGCATAATGCTTAGATGCATGATAATGTATTTTAGAATGTGTCAGGAGGTGGTTTTGGAATGCAGTGCTGCACCGAGGTAAAGAATTTCAAAATGGTGCACAATTTAGAAAGGTATGGGGGGGGGACATGCAGTCTTAGAATGTGGCAGGTATGCACCATCTTGAAATGTAGTGGGACACTCAGTCTCAGAATTTGACATGGACACACATCAAGGAATTTGGTGGGGACTGGCAATTTCAGAATATACTGGGGTTGCACACTGCTGGAATGTGATAGAACACACAATTTCATTCTGAAATTGCTTGCCTCTGTCATATTCCAGAATTGTACGCACTCACCACATTTCAGAATCATGCATCAAATCCCTACCACATTCTGACTATGTGCATCCCAGACACATTCTAAACCTGAGGTCCCTGCAACATTCCAAACATGTGTTTCCATGCCACATTCTGAAATTTTTTCATCACCACATTCCAAACTTGAGTGATCACCACATTTTGAAATTGTGCATCCCATCCACAATCTGAAATTGTGCATCACCACAACATTCTGAAATTGTGCCTCACTGACACAATTCCAAAATTGTGTGTCACCACCACATTCCAAAACTGTGCATCACTGCTAAAATCTGAAATTGTGCATCACTGTCACATTCCAACACTGTGCATCACTTCCGAATTCTGAAAATGTGCATCACCGCCACATTCTGAAATTGTGTATCACCTCCCCATTCCAAAACTGTGCGTCATTGCCACATTCCAAAATTGTGTGTCACCACCACATTCTGAAATTGTGCATCACTGTCACATTCCAAAACTGTGCATCACCACCACATTCTGAAACTGTGCATCACTGCCACATTTCAAAATTGTGCATCACCACTACATTCTGAAACTGTGTGTGACTGCCACATTCCAAAACTGTGCATCAACTCCACATTCTGAAACTGTGTTACTGCCACATTCTGAAACTGGGGGTCCTCACCACATTCTGAAACTGTGCATTACCACCACATTCCAAAATCGTGCATCACCACCACAATCCAAAATTGTGCATCACTGCCACATTCTGAAATTGTGTGTCACTACACATTCTGAAATTGTACACCACTGCCACATTCCAGAATTGTACATCACCACCACATTCTGAAATTGTGTGCCAGTGTCACATTCTGAAATTGTGCATCACAGCTGGTATCCTGTGAGCTGGGCAACTGCTATTGGGTGCCTACCGAAATGGTGACCCAATCGCGGTGCCTCACATTGTGGTATGTAGGGAGAAAGCATGACCAGATGGGGGGAGCATGACTATAGTGACATCCTGTTACTACATGTATACGTGCGGGGGGAACCATATACAATGAAGGGCAGGAAGGGTGGGAGGGATTGTGAGGGGTGGTGCTGCTGTGGGCTTCCAAGCTGCTCCTGTGGCATGGTGGGTGGGCACAGGACTGTGCAGCACAGGGTGCAGGTTCGAGGCCAGGCACAGGTACCTTTCATTGCACCCAGCCTGAAATGTGTTTTTTTTTTGCCTTTGTCCCCCCCATTGTGCACCCCCCGGAGTTAAAAATCCTTCAGTAGGGGGTGCATGGGGCAAAGCCCCACATTAACATTTATAACATAAGTCCCTGGTGCCCTTTTGCCGTACGGTGGGGACTACATCGCTGAAATATTTTTTCAGCGATGTGCATTCACCCTAACTGCGATCACTATCTGTGATCGCCATTCTCACATAGACCCGTCACAACCAAAATCTGTTTATGATAACATAAATGTAGAAACTTGTATTTTAGGACATTTTGATGAAAATTTGAGTTGGACGAGAGAACAGAAATATTCTTTATTATTAATTGGGGTCTCAGTCAGAAATATATTGCTTAAATATTCAATGGAGGAGACTTTACCTTCTTTTCAAGAGTTTAAAGCACAGATAAAGAGGGTTGTCTAATTTAAAAGGGGCAGGACCCATTGTCCTATGGCCCGGGCCAAAAAAGTGTGAGGCTCAGTGAGGGAAGAGGATGGCGAAAAAGGGGGGGTGGGGTTAAGAAGAGGAAGGTACAGTGACCTCACAAAGGGGGCAGGCAATGGGCCAAAGGAGCGATGAGGTGACAACAGAGGATTAGGTAAGGGAGAAAAGGGGTGTGGTAAAGGGAGCAGCTAAGAGGGGCTGCACACCATGGGGAGCTCACAATTTTGCTCCATAAGGAATTTCCTGTGGAAGCACATCAGTCTATGACAAAACAATTTTTGAGCCATTGGGAGTTTGATTTTGATTTTGGAGTTAATATCAGTGGTGGAAATAAAAAATAAAAGAAATTATTAAAAAAAAGAAAGAGAAAAGGGAAGGACTATTGTGAGCAGCAACGAAGGGACAATAAGAGGCCTGGAGGTAAGGGATAACGAGGTGGGCTGAGAGCCCTTGCAAAAAAAAAAAAAAAAAAGCACTTGGTTTGGGGCCAGGAGGCCATTTTCAATTGCTGTTTCCGTATGATCTGTTTGGTGGCCGCGGAGTGCGGTGAGGCACATGTGGTTTGAAAGACACTAGGGGTGACTGGTTAAGAGGGGAGGTTTTTTCTATGGTACGTTGGGGCAGGGGCTTTATTCGGAAGGAGAGAGTGGGAGGCAGTGTTGCTGCAGTGGTGGCAACCCGCAAAGTCTCAAGCGAGTGGGACAGGGCTGTGTGAAGAAGAGTAGAGGGGAAGAGGCAGGGAGCGATGCATGACAGCGTGGTGGTCACCAGACCAGTACTGGGGGAATAGAGTGAGGCAGCCGGTAGGAAGAATAAAGTTTAACAGTGATGGGTTGCGAGGCACAGTCTAGAGGGGGACCGTAATGCCCTGGAGAACAGCGTAGACAGCGTGGCATAATTAGTCAGGGGCCAAGCAGCAAACCCACAGGCCTTTCAGCAAAATCAGGCCCTCAGTGGTAGTGTTTTAGGGTGCAGGATGCTAAGCCTACAGAGAATGGGCTTGTTGAGGTGGCTGCAGAGAAAAAAGCATGCTGGTCAGAGTCACAGCGGTGCTGGGAGGAGTGGCTTACTGCAGGGAAGTTAAGGAAGAGCCTAAGGAGGTGAAGATGAGCCTCAGCAGTTGAGCATTTCCCGGGGTAGGCAATATGGAGAAAAAGGGTGTTTGCAGCAGGAAGGCCATGCAGGGGTGTTCGTGGCTGCAGTGATCGACAACAAAGGGGTTGGGCAGAGGATCAGAGCGCAACACAGAAGGAAAAAGGGCTGAAGCACTCGGTCGCACCAGAAGGGCATTGTTTTGGAGCCTTTGCAAAAAGTGGAGCGGAAAAGGGTCTATGAGACTGCAGGGGCCCAACCGCGTGATGATGACATGTGATATCATTGCCACGTGGGGTCAGAAGGAAAGTGGGACCCAAGGGCAGAGGACGCCAAAGCGGTGGGGGAGAAAATCAAAAGGGAGAGTGGCAAGCTAGAAGGGAGAAGAAATAACAGGGGCCATGTTGTGCAAACAGAGGGGAGGGTTCAAATTTGGTTGGGCAGAGGCATGGCCACAAGGGCCGTGTGAAAAACTATGGTAGATGGCTCCTGGGTAACACAGGGCTGGAAAGAAAGCAAAAAAAAAGTGAGTGGGGATTACATAAGGGATGAAGCTCAGCGGTTGTAGGGGAAGCAGGGGAGGGAGGGGCTGGCAATATGGGGTGGTCAGGGAGAGAGGCCCAGCTGCAAAAGCAGGAAAAAGGTCCACAAGAAGGAGGAGAAGAAAGGGGGGGGGTTGCAATTAGTTAAAAGTTGCCCTGTGGCATGATTGGGTAGTGCAGGGCAGTTTTAAGCAAAAGTTTGGTGGTGAAAGTCCACCTAACAACAGTTTTATCGGATGGATGTAAAAAAATATATATATATATATATTAATAATATGAAAGGAGGATACGTGGAAGGCAGTGGTTTGTTGGTTAACAGATGTTTGTCATTATAGATACAGATGGAGGATGGCACCAAGAAAAACAAAGTTCAACAAGGAGGAGCACTTCAAGGCGGTAATGGAGTTGGTGGAGAAAGCGAATCAGTTGCTGGAGGTGGCAGAGCCAGAGGGTGTGGAGAAGGGTACAAAACAAAAAGGGAAGATGGGGAAGGGTAAGGAGGCTAACAAAAGGGTACCACCGTGGGTCACTGCTAGGGAGCCCAGTGGGGTGATACCAGTGATGGAACCACGGGCACCTTCCCTGGAGATCCCGCTACCTGAGCCATGCCCGGACAGCACCCTGGGGCCAGAGACAAGAGCAGACCCACCAGTACCGATTTGCCAACCCATCCTACCAATACCAATTTTAGTGCCAACACTGCCACAATCGAGCTGTCCCCAAGTATCGGGAATACCGACGCTGGGGCTCAGTCCTTCACAGACACCCACACCAGGTAATCAAGGGGTGAAAGTGGAGAGAAGTATAAAATAAAATATAGTGCAACTGTTGAAAAGTATGGGGGAGAATAGGATTGGCCAGCTAGAAAAGGCATTGGGAGAGTTAAAAGGGGGTAGGGATGATGGGGGGGGCGATGGTGGGTAATCAGGGGGTACGAAAGGAGGTAGGGGCTCCTGGAGTACGGCTAGCAGACCATGTTCCCTCAGCAGTGAAAGAGAAGATATGGAAAGGGGGATATGTTGATCTCTTTGCATTAGCAAATGTAGATAGCATGGAGAAATATGAGGAGAAAGATAGCTTTGAGAAAAAAGACATGGCAGCGGCAGTAGTGCTGCTCAGAAAGGAAGACGAGGGCAAAACATGGAAAGGAAAACCGTGGGACAACTGGTCTATGGGCTTTACGTATTTCATGGCCATAGTGATAGAGAAGTGGGTGGAATTAGCTATCCCCCTTCTCACCTACTCCCTCATCATAAAAAATGCTTACAAAAATGGAGGGCATAGTTGGTTACAGTATGATGAAAAATTTAGGAAGAGAATGGCGCATTTCGGGGATGTACAATGAGATGACAGAGAAATAGATTTGTGGTTGGAGATTTACATGGGTTCTTCAGATAAAGAAACAGAAGGTGAAAAAAGGGCATTGGCAGCAACGAAGGCATGTTGGGGATGCAATAGGGTAGCCTGTTCCTGGCCGAACTGCCGTTTTTAGCATGTGTTCTCCAAGTGTGGTTGGCATCACCCAGTGGCAAAATGCAGGTACAGTTGGGAAAAAGGGACAAGCAATCAGGACAGCACCGCTCAGACATCTTTTCAGAATGGGCAGAGTTCCTTACGGGGGCATCAGTGGGGAGGGGGATCAGGGGTAGGGGAGCAGGGGGAAAATGGCAAGGCTATCAACCTCGACATCAGAACACATAGGAGGACAATGGGGGGTGCTTTCCAGCTGGCGCAGACACCCATAAACATAGGAAGGATGGAAAAATGGTTGGGGGCATATCTGGACAAGGTGGAGGCAAAAATATTGAGAGAGACTTTAAATATGGTTTTAGCTTGCAGTTTAAAAGGTGCAGGAAAAAGATGGTGGCAAAAAACTTAAAATTGGTACAGGGGAAGGAAGGGGAGTTGACTCAGAAGATTAAGAAGGAGGTAGGGGTGGGGGGTTGAAGGCCCCTTCACGACCCCGCCACTAACCAGCCTGAGGGTTTCGCCTCTGGGTCTGGTTCCCAAGAAACAAGAGGGTGAGTATAGGGTAATACACCATCTGTCTTACCCAGAGGGAGATTCAGTCAATGATTCCATAGGGAAGGAGGACAGCAGAGTCACTTACACCACACTGGAAGATGCAGTAAAACTGATTAGAACAAAATGGGAAGCATGGGTGGCAAAAACAGACATAGAATAAGCTTTTTGCCTCTTATCGGTTAGGCTGGAAGACTGGGACTTACTGGGTTTATGAGTTGAAGAAAAGTATTATTTCAATAAAGCCATGTCAATGGGGTGTTCAATAGCTTGTGTGATGTTTGAGATGTTTAGCACTTGACTGCAATGAGTTTTTAAGAACAGGTTCGGCTACCGGGTGGTGGTGCACTACCTGGATGATTTACTGTTCATTGAGGAGGGAAAGGAAGGGACCCAGGACATGCTTAGGAATTTCCAGAGATTATGCCAGGAGGTGGGGGTCCCACTAGCCAAAGACAAGACAGAAGAACTGAGTCACATAATTGAGTTTTTTGGATTAGAACTGGACACAACAAAGGAATTGTTACATCTGCCTGAGCAGAAGGCTAAAAAGCTTAAGGAACCATTGAAGGCAGTAAGAAAATGCAGGACGGTGAGGCTGCAGCAAAAGCAACGGTTACTGGGTCATTTGAACTTCACATGTAGAGTGATCACACCAGGACGTACATTTACACGGCATTAAGCCTGGGCTATGAGAGGGGCCACAAGGCCCCACCACTGGGTAGACCTTAATAAAATAGCTCGGGAGGACATAGCAGCATGGGAGCAATTTCTACACGAATATAACGGGTGCACATTCTTGCAGGTTGATTGGGTCTATAACACGGAGTTACAGTTATATACAGACGCTGCAGGGGGTACCTCCAGGGAAAATGGTTTGCAGAACTGTGGTCATTGGATTGGAGATGGGGGGGTGACAAAAGACATCACCTTTTTGGAACTATTTCCCATATGGGTGGCTATGATAGTATGGGGGGAGGACCTCAGGAACAGGCAAGTCATATTCTGGAGTGATAATAGAGCAGTCGTGGATGTACTGAACAAAAAAAGGACAAAGTCAGAGAGAGTTATGAGGGTATTGAGCAGAATGATGTGGTTGGGTTTGTCCTTGAACATGTCTTTCAGAGCAAAACATGTCAATGGAGTTGACAACGTGATAGCTGATTGCCTCTTCCGATTGCAGATGGACAAATTCAGGACCTTTGCACCTGGAGCAGAGACAAAACAGACTGCCATTCCGGATCACGTATGGGCGATCGGATTGGGGGAGCTGAGGCATTGTTCTGCAACTCCTGGGCCCCTCAGACCCTGAGAACATATGAAACCTCCTGGAGGGCTTTTCGAAAGTTTCGAGATGAGTACTGTGGGCAGGTAAGTGGTCCAGCAACAGGGGAACAAGTGGCGCAATTTATTATCAAGGGTTGGAACCAAAGCATAGCACACTCAACCACGGGGGTGCACTTGGCAGCCATCGGTCAAATCTGCACATTAAGGGGTTGGGAGGACCCCACAAAAACTAACCTTATTAGGAGAATGATGCAGGGCTGGATGAGGGGGACAGGAAGGAGACAAGATAGCAGAAAGCCAATATCAGAAGGATTGATGGTAAGGCTACTGGGGGCCTTACAGCATATCTGCATGTCTGTGAGGGAGGCGGTGTTATTTCAGGAGCTATACACCACCATGTGCAGCAGGGCTTTCAGGCTGGGTGAAATAGTGGGCCACAGTGAGAAGACGGAAGGCAGGGGGTTTACGTTGGGAAGACATGGATTGGCAGAATGAAGTCATAACAGTCAAGTTGCAGGAGTCCAAAATTGATCAGAAAAAACAAGGTTGGAAGGTATGGTTGTGGACACACCAAAATAAAGCCATTTGCCCAGTGACGGCGCTGCACGTGTATGCAGCAGACCGAAAAGACCAGGGTAATGGAAGGGTATTTTTACACGGGGATGGCAGGCCAGTCTCAGGGTACCAGGTGGCTGTGGTATTAAACAAGGTACTCCAGTTTATCGTGGAGTCAACAGTAGGATATTCCTTGCATTCATTTAGAATTGGGACAGCATCAACAATGTCTGCGCAGGGCAAGGGAGCCGAGGAGATTAAAGAGAGAGGAAGATGGTCATCAGGATGTTATAAAAAATACATATGAGAATTACAATACTAAAATCTTTGTTTTTCTTTCCCATACCAGGTGCATAAAGAAGAGAAAAGGAGGGGGAGGGAGAGGGAAGGACATGGACCGATATTTCATTCTTTTTGCTTTGATCAACCAGGTGCAACCAAGAAGCTTGAGGTGTGGATTTGTGGGCACTCTTTTGTGCACTGGGTGGAAAGATGGGCAACCAGGAGACAAGCGGGAAAACAACTGTACCTGGATATTGACACAATAAGGCTGGTGTGGAAAGGCTGATGGGGCATGAAATGGGTACAGCTGTTGCCAGAGCTCAGGGAAATCAGGAAGGACCATAAGCAACCGGACCTGATTGTGGTACATCTTGGGGCAACAATTTGAGAACAAGGCCTTGGTTGGACATTTTTTATCAGATAGAACATGATGTTAAAATAATCAAAACATGGTGGCCAGAGGTTACGTTGGCATGATCAGACATTACTCCTCGCAGGATGTGAAGGCAGGCAGAGAGCCATAAGAGCATAGACAGGGTCAGAAAATGCATGAATGCGACAGTAGGGAGATTATTCCAGAGTATTGGGGGAATGGTAATTAAACACGGGATCATGTAGGGGATAGATGAGTATTACAGAGGGGATGGAGTGCATTTGTTGGGTCTCGACTTGGCCATGTTCAACACCAAGATGTCAAATGCAATAGAGTCATGGCTGGTACGGCAATAAGGGTCAAAAAAGAGGGGGGAAGGAAGAAGAAAAGGGGGGAAAGTCCACAGTCCATCCCAAGCGGGAGGTGGACTAGTGGAAATAATAGGCAGGGGCAGGGTGTGTACGCCCGTGTCCCTGGTGCAGGACATAAGAATAAGAGGCCAGGATACCCCCTATGATGTACGTCAGGGGGGCAGCAGAGTGAGAGAGCTGGCTATTTAATTAAGAGAACAACAAGAAAAATGATATAATGTATGCACCAAATGGAAATGTAAGTTTATGTACAGATGATGGGGAATATGAAGAAAAATGTACCAAAGTGAACAAGTGGTGAATTATCACAAATATATCAAAATCAGTAAAATCATTGCCAAGACTGAGCAACCTCACACTACTAGTCCGTGTCTTTATTTATTGGCTGGGTTCTGGGGAAAATTGAAAATCTCAAGGTTGAGAGACTAGCTTTAGGAGTTTGATATTTGGGGGACAAGTTTAATGCTAGATGGGGTACATTATATCAATTTTTCTCTGGAGAGAATGTTGTTAGATAAATAACTTCACAACACAATGAGCTTTAGGGTTTTGGTTGAATCCTTCTTTATTAGGCAGTATACATAGAGCTCTACTGTCTTGCTTGTTTGGTTTCCACATACTGTATGTTAGATTGGAGCAGTAGCATCTTTCTGTGCCCTCTCTTCTCTATCTCTCTTTTTCTCGTTTTTCTCTCTGCTTCCTTTCTTCTCTCTGTCTTCCTTTCTTTCTTTTCTCTGTTGGAATAGACAGTTTGTTGCACATTATAGCTATCTATGATAAATATTTAGTAATGTAGTGTACTAAAAGTATGATTGTTCTTTATTGTATTGTATATTTAACAGTTCAGAGATGAATGACTTTCATGATTGTACACTGATTTAAATAAATGTAATTTATTAGTTTGTATACATAATAAAACATTTTAGTGACAAAAAAAAGATCCATCACAACCAGTCTGAAATTGTGTCGCCACCACATTCCAAAATTGTGTGTCATTGCCACATCCCGAAACTGTGCATCACTACATTCTGAAATAGCGCATCCCAGCTACTTTCTGAGATTGTGTCATTACTACATTCCACAATTGCAGCCTGGTGGCATTTTGAAAGGTCATCCTAGCAGTATTCTTAAAATTGCACTCAACTTTGTCATTCTAAAGCCATGTTTGCCATAGCTTTTCCCCACCCCCTGTCACATTCTTTAGTACTGTGCCTTGCATCGGTACAATATGGAAATACAAGCTGTGGCTCACCCAGTATCAGCTTTCCTTTGTTGGATATTTACTACAACAGCAGTTTTATGTAACATGGGAGAAATAAGTCCTATAAGATAGCTTGTTGGGGCTAGGCTGTGAGTTCTGATTATGCATCATCAGTTGTTCATTGAAAATGACTTTTTGAACAGGCAGTGAATTTAGGTTACAAAATGACTTGTAACTTTTAAAACAAAGTAACTTAGAGATCTCAATTTTGGCACAAGGCTGATTGGGGATATGCTGATCCAAATTCTGAATTTAGTGATGCCGGAAATCTTGGCAGGATGTCCTGCTTAAAAAGGATTCTAAATTACCACATGCTATATGTTGCTGCAACACTAGAAACATACCCAAATATTGTATAAAGAAACATATATCCATATACTGTGTGATAGATTAAAAGGTTTCTTACTTGGAGCTAGGTTGCAGTGTGTTATACTGTACATATTTATGCACAGTATGTGGGATTTTTGTTCCCAAAGTTGTCAGTTCTAGCAGCAATCTTGCTGCAAAAATCAGATCATTATTGTAAAATAGTTCTGACAGAGCTCAGTTCCTTCAGTTATATAACTTTTATGTGACTCTTTTCTTGGTTGTTAAATATGATTCAGATACTCTGGAATAACTCTTGCATAAACAGAAGAAAATGTCAAATCTGTGCTCACCTCCAACAGATCTAAGAGGCTTGCATGAGTGAAATAAATATATCTGACTGACATTCATTAGTTTTCTGATATGTATCACTGCATGTCTTGAATGCTTATTTTAGTTATTAAATTCAATAACATTTTATTTTATTTAAAATGCTGCAGTAGAAACACAGCAGGCTAATTTTCCATTTAACCCAAAGAATCTATAAAAAGATGACTTAAACATGTCAGATGGGGTGTTTTAAAACATGAGACTGCATAAAGCAGCATTAGAGAGAAATGGATTAGGTCATATCAGTTAGCCTATTTAATCATGAGTTTGAATTTTTACTATCTTAATGACCTGATTAAGAAATTTCAATCTTGGTTCAAAATCAATCACTGTACTGAAAGAGCTCTTCCTAAAGAAATTGTTCAAGTTTCCAACAAAAATAATCACAGTGGGCATTACCAGACCAATATTAAAGACATTCACAAAAAAAAAAATGAATTGCAGGACTTTCTATTTTTATGTGTGCTTGTTCACATGCACAAAGCAAATATCTTGGGATGACTCCCAGCAGAGTATATCTGGGAAGGTGTGTGTTTCAAGCAGCCAATGCAGCTAAGCCTAGCAGAAGTGTGCATGTGCACATCCAATCCTATCTGGGCTGCTGCTGATGCTGGTTTGCTGGCTGAATGGTGCAAACTTCTCACATACTGTATGAAAGGATGCAGCCAACACATATCACAGTGAGGCTGCAACCTTTATTGTTTCTGCCCATCTAACCAGGTCCAGCATCTCCCTTACCACCTTCCCAGTAATAACAGCAACCACTAGTATCCCCCATCCCACCTGACCTAGCTTTATGAGACTGGCACCACCAATACCCCCCCATCTGCCAAATCCAACTTGCTTATGTGGCTTGCAGTTGGTGTCCGTTCCACTCATTGCCAGTACCCACCAATTTTTCAAATCCCCATACACATACACAGTCCAGACACTGGGGTTCCGACCCTGGTGATGGTTAACCCCTCAAACTAAATGCAACACAA
The DNA here is from genome assembly GCA_016271365.2 of Neoceratodus forsteri. Classification (NCBI taxonomy): domain Eukaryota; kingdom Metazoa; phylum Chordata; order Ceratodontiformes; family Ceratodontidae; genus Neoceratodus; species Neoceratodus forsteri. The sequence continues at coordinate 1,206,211,260 of CM057452.1, forward strand.
GACTGCCCACCCATGCTGCCACCAAACAACAAACTGGTATTATGGTACCTGAAATAAAGGAAACCATCCCCATAGACTTTTTTTGTAATACCTGTAAATAAAATAATCCCTCAAAGTGTTTGGTGTGCTGGCCCACTGGTGCAGCGGTAGCACTACCACTAGCAATGCCAGTGACCCAGGTTCAGGAATGAGCCTGGGAGCTGGAGGGCTGGTCAGGGAGGGAAACTTGAGCCTCCGATGGACAGCTCATTTCCCTTGAGAGGAGGGGCAGCAGGCTGGTGCTAGTCTGACCTCTGGTGAAGGCCAGGGTACAGCAGCCTGATGCCCCATGTAGGGAAGTGTGGTAGGATGTTGGCATATGTGACTTGACATCATGGCACAACCATAATCCAGGGAGGAAAGAAAAAGGGAAAAATGAAGCTAACTGGAGCTCCTCTGGCAGAAGTGGTGCCCTTCACCATTCAACTTGTGAGGCCACAACTGAGGGCTTGACAAAACGTGAAGGATTTGGGGGTCCCTCCACCTCAACCCCACCTGTGGGCTATGACAAAGGCTACATAGGAGCACCTGACCAGTGGATCGCAGTCGAGCTGGGTTGGAGGATGCCAGTTGGATCCAGGGGGTAAAATGCAAGTTAAAAAAAAAAAGTGTTTTGTGCCTGCCAGACACCCACCAAAGCCCCTTGTCAGCATGCACCACCCCAGCCAACCTCTTCTCCCATCACTTATATATACAATGAAGTCCTCTGATGACCAGCATGTCCTGCTGCTTCAAACATCAACTGCAATCTGGCTAAAAACAAGGTAAGTTTCGTTAAGGCTTTTGAATGCATGTTGAACTATTACTCATAACTTGTCATTTTTAGTGTTTTTGCCACAAATTTTCAACATAGCATTTTAGGATAACACCTCGTGAATAAGACAGGTTAAATGTTTTTAATCCCCTAGAAATATGCCTTCACCAATTCCACCTGTCTTGATCATAGGTTGGGATCAAATAAAGACTATGTTGAAAACTGTGGGGTAAAAATGTAAAAAAAAAAAAGCAATGACATTATTAAAAAAATCTGAATTTCTTCAGTTATCTCTGTGATTATTGCAAATTTCTACAATAAAATTTCTACGTAGCTTTGTGTTACCCTTTACTCATATCATAAACATGATATCTGTCATTTTCAACCCTCTTCCAAAACAATCGTTTGAAGTCTCTTTGCAAAATTACCTTACAGGTGGTGTTTACAAAGTTTCATCTGTCTTGATCAAAATGAGGGACATAAAAAAATCTATAGTATGTTGAAAATATGGGATCAAAATGTAAAAAATAACCTTATGAAGATATAATGAAGTTATGAAGATGTTCTTTACTATTTTCACCATTTTTTCAGCACTATGGTCCCTGCAGATTCAAAGAGTTACACAGCACTAACTGGATTAATGCCATGCTAACCATGAATAGTACTGGCCGATAGTGGTGGAGCCATACTCAGAGGCCCTCAGTGCACTGAGCTAACCTGACAGTGTGACCATGCAGAAAAAAAAAGCTGCACCTATGCAGATGAGGAATCCATAATACACACTGGGTGCAGCAGTATATTCAGTGGTTTCAACAGCACTAAACAGCCTCTGTTACATCTCTGTTTAACACTGTTGAAATTCTGCCCATTCATCTGTGCACTGTCACCTCCAATTGCCCATCCTGTAGCTGTCATGAATATTCCAGTAGCCCCTGACTGCCTGTAAGGTAATTAACAAGAATATTACTGTCAGTCTAGTGTCCCCACCACATCCTCATCACCAAAACTGTAGCTATTTGAGATATTCCTGGTGGTCTAGTGGTTCCCCCATAAGGGTATCCAACCCCTGCTGATCTGTATGTTGAGGACCCTCCTCCTCGCACTTCCCATCACCCTGTGCCAAACTACCGATAACAGCAATAGTGATGACAGCTAGCACAGCCTTCTGCTCACAGTCACAACCTTGGCCAGCCACCATCTGACTGTTAGTGAGCAATCACAAGTACTGTGAAAACAATTATTTCTGTAGTAATCATGATTGCTTGCTGATAGACAGATGATAGCTATCTGAGGTGGTGAGCAGATGGCTATATCAGTCCTCATCACTATTATCATAGTTCATCACCTCATCAAAGTTAAGCTTACTTGGAATACTCAAGACAACTGCAGGATGGCTTGTTGGGGGATGGCAAAACTACTCCACCAGCAGAAATTTTCAAAATGGTGACAGCACAGGCACTTGAAGGGATGCATATGCATGCTAATGAGCTCATAATGGGTATGCAAATGTTCCCAAACACCTTGCATGCCCTAATAGGTGCATTAACATGTTAGGGCGAATAAGGCCCACAGGAACCCTTGTGCTATCCTGCTTGTGCTGCACTATTTCCACTAGTGGTGGGCAAAGTGCCTAAAATTCACTACATGAAGTATTTTGCATAGAACCCAAATTTCACTTACTACTCTGCAAAGTCAAGTGAATAACTACACATCTTGAAGTAACACAAAGTTCCCATTGTTGTTTATGGAGTTGCCTTTACTTCACCTTATTTTCTATTGACTTTGTGTTATTTTGTCTTGTTTTGTGCTCTTTAATTCACATTTTGAAGTGAATCATGGGATGTAAGGTCACATGGGCTCTCTATTATCTTGCACAGCCACAGTTCATTGTAGTGTGTGAGTGGAAAGCTGGAGACAGTTTGGTCTCAGAGCTCTGAGATTCAAACCCTCTAAAACCTTTAAAAACACATTTTGCTACAGAATTGTGGAGGACAAAATTTAGTAGATCGATTGTAGTAAACCCTGATGTGGTTATATCATCAAGCATTTATTTCCGTTTGAGAACATTGAATGCTAATTTAGCTGATTCAGTCTCTGTACTGAGAGACACTGTAGAAGTGTGCTTCAGGGAGGCTGATCTGTGGTGTAAAAGGGAAAGTAGTGAGAAAGGCATTTTTCCAACCATTGTTGGCTATTGTTTTATTATTTTTGTGTTCAGGTAGACACAGTACAACTTCACTGAATTGTTTATAAATATTTTCTGTTTGCTGGTCAGTTTTTCAGTCTTTCTTCAGGACTGTCTATGTTGTACTGTACTTATCAGTTAAAGTTCCTGTGCCTGACATTTAATCTGTGTGTCTGCTGTCAACTGACATGAATTTCATTGCAGCACTGCAATAGCAGTACTCTGAATTTCTAAGCCTGTCTGCAATTTATTTCCCTGCTTCTGAGTAGCTAGGTACTGCGTCCCTACCATCAAAACAAGGTATTGTTTTTGACTGTCGACTTTTTGAAGATTAATTAAGGATTCAAGGACAGTTATTGTGTTGAGCCTGTGTGGCTGCATTTAGTGTTTTGCTTCCCAGTTACCCAAAAATGCCAGAATATCAAGTTGTTGTAAGTTGTCTGTTATCTGAAAAAATGCCCATGAAGAGACAATCAGGCAAAGAAATTTCTGGCTGTGGTGCTGCTGCCAAAAGACTATTAGCAATGGTTGTTGTTGTGAAGATGAGTCAGGTTCATCAGGGGCTACCAATGGTAGCAGTGTTAAGAGTGATTGTAGCTGTGGTAGTATGTAGCTGAAGGAAAGGTAGTAGTGGATGCAATTAAAGGGATTTTTCTGACTATGTTTTCACAGTGAAATCAGTCGCTTAAGTGCTGGTGGGAGATGATGTTGTCCCTGCTGTTAGTAAACTTAGTGAGGGCATGGTTGATAACAACATGAGTATTGGTACAAGTTCAACCCTGTTAAACTTATGGGACCTTATGCACAATTAGAGCAGCATGGCTATGAGCGCATATCTGGGGCATGTAGACACTATGTGCCCACTGCACCCCCCCCACATGGGATGCACAGAGGGGGGCATACAGCACCAATGCACGGAATCCCCCTGGTGTGCAGAAGGCACCGTGCTGAGGGTGGGCTGGGGGCATGCCAGCACTATGCGCCATGCACAACAGCACATAGTACTGGCCACAGGGGTGCAGAGGGGGTTCAGGGTATGCCAGCGAGAACCCTTCCATAAGTCCCCTATGTGCCCCATGCACACATCAGGTCACCACTTGGTTAGGGCGGATAGCCCCCCCACCCACAGGGTCTACTGCTGCCATATCCTTCTACAGCTGCTGCCACCACCAGGCATAGCACACAGTGGTGCAGGGCCCCTTCCATGTGCCCCCCATCCAACACACAGCCACACATGGGCACTGATGGTTGTTGCCCACTTCACCCCCCCATGGCACCACCAGCCCACCACCACCACCACCACTGGACCTCTGGACATGTGGCTGACAATGGTCTCTCCACACCATGGCATTGCTCCATGCCACATTGCAGGATGGATGGCATCTGAGCCCACCACTCACCTCTCCAGCCATCAGACGTCTGTGGGGCGTGCTGCCAATGCATGCCCCACCGCGTAGTGGATCCACTTGGTGACCCATTCTGGCCATCCAATTAGATGTCTGGCTGCATACGTGACTCAGCTCCCTGCCACCCTCTGGAGTCCTGCACATCAGTGGGGTGGTGTCATGGAGAGGTGGCACCCAGTGATGCATACTGGCTACACACATCTGTCCACAGATGCGGTCTTCTGTGGATGGGATACACACCTCTGGTGCATATTTCCCACCCAATGGTGAATAACACCCATCATGTGGGAAAAATTTTATTGAATCCCCAGACTTGAGTGCAGTTCATGTCCCACTACCTACAGTACTTGAACATGATTCTGATCATGATTAGGACTCACAGTCTCATGTTTCCACTGATGCTGAGGATAGGCCATTTGAACATTCAGACACGGATGAAAAAAGTGTGGCTGATAATATTGAGGCTGCTGTCAAACTTGGAATATTTCCACAGGAAGACAGCCTCCAAAGTGAATTAGTGGATGATGATTATGATGATGATGCCAGCGAACCCATTTGAGAACCAGAAGAAAAGAATGTGAAGGTGGCTGTTTGTAAGCAGTCTGTTAGTCAGTCACCCACTCTTCAAAGTTCTGCTGTAGCTGTATCTGTTGATGATGACCCTGAATTAATAGTCATAGACTGTGATGGCCAGTCAAAGTACAGTTGTGCACAACAGCAGAATTCATGCATTACACCCCCAATTCATAGTCACCAAAAATGCAGTTACATTTGCAGCAGCAACACCAGCCATGACATGTGAAGAGTAGGGCATCCAAATTCTAAGTCTGGGATTTTTTTGTACAAGATGGCAACAATGAAACAGTAGCAATCTGCCAGCCTTGCCAAGTGTATGTGAAGCGTAGCAAAAAGTGTAGCCATTTGGGCATTCGGGGCCAGCATACTCATCTGAAGAGCAGGCACAAGGCATTCTGGATGTGGCACTAGAGGAGAGTTATGCCGTAGTTGAGCGTTCACCATCAGCCACCTTAGTGAGCATGGTATCACCTTCCATCAGTGTAAGTAGCCATGTTGGTAAAAGTGGTGAAATAACACCAGAGGATTACTACAGGCATGAGGAGGATGATGTTTTGGAATGTTCAAGTAGTGGTCAGAGTAGCAGTGGCAGTCCATGTAGTAATTCTACTACATCAATCCCTGTGTTTAAAACAAGGAAAGTAACTGCATGTATTGGCTTGTCACCTGTGTACCTGCCATCACAAATCCATGTCAATTAGTAGAATAGAGCCATTTGGCACACCACATGTAAAGCAATTAACAATGCAGCCCACATTGCACAGCCTTTTTGCATGCTACACTAAATACCCACCCAATCTTGCAGAGGCATGTGAACTCAATGCTGCCATGTCGGAAACACTGGCAATTGAACTTTTGCCATTTTCCTTTATGGAGAATGTGGGCTACTGGTGCTTTGCAGCATTCACATGTCCTAAATGGAAGATCCTGTCCCAGACATACTTTTCCACCAATGCTGTCCCTGAATTATACCGAATGGTGACAGAGTCTGTAAGACATGCCCTTCAACATTCTGCATCACCTTACATACACTTAAGCATGGATATGTGGACAAGTGGAAAAACGTTTGGTAGATCTCATCTGTGTATTACTGCACTTTGGGTGCAGCTACCTGGGGTTGTCTGTGATGGTGTGAAGGAAAGCAGTGTAATAAGTCAGACTGTGGTGGTGGTGGTAGCAACCTTCATGGCATTAGACAGCATGCCAAGCTTGCAATGCTTAGCGAGCAGGTCACATACGCAAACATATGCTAGACTTGCTACTGACAGAAATTGATCAGTGGCTGCACCTCCCTGTCCCTAAAAGCTGGCTTCATAGCTAGTGATAATGGATCAAACATTGTGAAATGTATCAACAATGGTGGCTTTGTGCAGGTTCCCTGCATGGCTCACTGTTTAAATCTGGTGGTACAGAAGCTTCTGCAGTACCCTGAAATAAAGCAAATGCTGACTGTTGCATGCTGCATCTGTGCCCACTTTGCACTTTGAACACTGACTTCCTGCCTCTTTAACTGCCTCCCTGAATCATGTGACCTGCAGACCTGCAGAGACAGTCAGCCATGTGATCAGTGGCCTGTTTTTTAATAACTTTGCCTTATCAAACTGTAACTCGAAGTGAACTCAAAGTGAACAATGTGAAGTAAATGGAAGTAAGGCAAATTCCACATTTTTAATGGACAATTTGCATAGTGCTACATGAATTTGAAATGGACCACTTCAGGTTCATGTCACCTATGAATTCAAACTTTGCTACATCTCCAATCTCTCTTGGCTTCTGTGGCCCATGGTAAGTCGTCATCTTTATCAGAACATCACATATTTACTATGTGCTGTGCTAACATGACCCCATAGTCACACAGTTACAGCACTCCGGCAAGATCACACTAATTGCTGACTCTTGCTCCTCAGCTGACTACATACTAATTGCCATGAAGAGCCCTTGTCAGCCAGTGCACATAATTGTTTCTGAATATACCCTGTACCCATTAACCCAATGGAATACAAAGTCCACAAGAGAATGACGACTAGGAGTAAGAAAGGTTTGCCTGTAGCCTCAGGACACTGTTATTCCGACTAGCAACAGCATGCAAGCAAACATGCTCGGTAGTGACAAATGCTTGTTTATTGATGCACATACTTTAAGTAAACAAGAATTTTTTCCTTTAGAATTAATTTGATCAGTTTGATTATTTCGTCATGAAGCAGTAATCCTTTTCATTCGGTATTACATGTTGTGACGTAAACAAGTGTGAAGTCACAAACAGAATATTATAACTGTAGGGTAGAAAAATATCTTAAAACAGATAAAATCTAAAGGACAAATTCTGTTTTCATGCAAATGTCTTTAGTAATGAAGAAAAGAGTGTCAGGAAATTTTATTTATTTTTGTACTATTATTTTGAACCTCATGGATTGTCAGGGCAATATATATATATATATGTGTGTGTATATAAAAATACTTGCTTCGCTTTTTAGTGTGCTTGTGGCAAAATTGTTAGACCACTAAACAAGTGATCTAGCATTTTGGTGTGACACACATTGCACTTTAAAAAATTAGGAATGTATAAAGCATGCTAAATTTTTCACTGTGAAGTGCAATAATCATCACATTTGAAAATCGCCCACAAATGTCTTGCCTCATTTGAAATGGTACAAGCAGTCTCTGAAAGTAGGAATTACATCTGCATCATGACTTCTAAAACTCCAGGCCCCATGATGCAGTATGCAGAAAACTGGAAAGAGGTAGGGGATTTACTACTCAAAAATGATGGAGGATATTATTCTATTTTGGTTCTAAAGGATCTTACTACAGATTTTAATACAGTTGAAAACTGCATCCTTTTTAGTGCTGTTCAGACTTTTCAAATTCCGTGGAACAGCATGCTATAGAATTTTAAAAGATTCCACCTAATTATGCTAAATTCCATCAAAGTGGAATGTGCAGGATTTTGGCACAAAATTGATTTGATTTTCTTTTAATCACTAAAAGGTTGAATTATATTCCTTAGATTTTTCAATATCCCATTTTCCTTGATCATTAAACATTAATTTCATTGAATTAGCTAGAAACTTTCTGTCAGGGCAATTCTGACTAGGGGAAAAGCAGACAGATACTTCATTAGAAGTGTAGATTCTGCAAGGAAAATTGGGACCATCAATTAGGGTAAACACACACATACACATATGCACACACACACACACACACACACACACACACACACAAGAGTTAGCGTGCTAGTCTGAGTTGGGGAAAGGATCATTTTCAGTAAGCTGGGTGAGGAGGAGAGCTGTAGCTTGGGGGGGTAGGCAGAAGTAAACCATGTGTCTGCAGTTATATTTTCCTGTAGTTATCTAGTGTAGTTATCAGGAGCCAGTTAGCTAAGGCTGCTAGAACCTTTCTGCTAGGAGGAAGCAGACAGATACTTTAATAGTAGTGCAGGGTCTGCAAGGTAAATTGGGACCTTCAATTATGATAAGAACATACACAAGAGTTAGTGTACTAGTCTGAGTTGGGGAAAGGGAACTGTTATCATCATGACAGTTAGCTGGGTGAGGAGAAGAGCTGTAAACTGGGGGATGTGGCATAGGCAGAAGTAAACCAGGTGTCTGCAGTTAGACTTCCTAGTAGGAGAGGAGTAAATTGGGGTTTGTGGCTTAGGCAGAAGTAAACTAGATGTCTGCAGTTAGACTTCCCTGTAGTGATCTAGTGTTCAGTTAAGCCCTCCAGGATGAAGCACAGTGTCACAGTTTCCTGCATGACAAAGGGAGTTAACTCCCATTGACAATGCATTGTTTACTGCAGTAACTCTACTGCAATGTGCTGCTGAATTGGGTTTAATCCTGATGAATTTCACTGCAGTTATCAGGGGGCAGCTGACTAAGACAGCTAGAACCTTTCTGCTAGGACACCTCTGACTATGGGGAGAAGCTGACGGATACTTTATTAGAAGTTTATGGTCTGCAAGATAAATTGGGATCTTCAATTAGGGTAAAAAATAAAACACACACGAGTTAGAGTGCTAGTTTGAGTTGGGAGAAGGGAACTGTTATCATTTGTGCAGTTAGCTGAATGAGGAGAAGAGCTGTAAATTGGGATATGTAGCTTAGACAGAAGTAAACCAGGTGTCTGCAGTTGGACTTATCTGTGGTTATCTAGTGTACAGTAGTTATCAGGAGGCAGCTGACTAAGGCAGCTAGAACCTTTCTGCTAGTATACCTCTGACTATTGGGAAAGCAATTAGGGTAAAAAATAAGACACACAAGAGTTAGTGTGCTAGTCTGAGTTGGGGGAAGGGAACTGATATCATCTTTGTAGTTAGCTAGGTGAGGAGGAGAGCTGCAAATTAAGGGAAGGAGTTAGGCTTATGCAGATGTAAACCAGGTGTCTGCAGTTAGACTTCCTTGTAGGACAACTGTAAATTGAGGTCTGTGGTTTAGGCAGATGTAAACCAGGTGTCTGCAGTTAGACTTCCCTGTAGTTATCTACTGTCCTTCTGCCCATCCTTAGCCAGTTCCACTTTTATGGGCATTGGATTTGATTGACAACAGGAACTTCATGTTTGGGAGCAGGAACTTAGAGATCACCAAGACACATAAGACTTACCATCCTTGAAGGAAAAGAGTAGCTCTCTCTCCACCCCTAGAAGCTGGAGGTTTGACTCTGGGCAAGGAAGAAGGAGACCACTGTGGCACACAAACACTTGACTCGGAGGAAGGAGGTAGGAGAGAGAAAGGTAGAGGGAAGAAGAAAAAAAAGTAGGTAGCACTAAAGGGGGGGGTGTCTGAATAATGCTTCTGGGAGTGTTAGCCTGTAGGTTACCTACTTGATCGGTGAACTTTTAGGGGTAGGCAGCACTAAAGGGTGTGTGTGCAAATAGTGCTTCTGGGAGTTGTTAGCCTGTAAGTTAACTACTGGATTGGGTACATTTTTAGGGAGTAGGTTAATTACTGGATTGGGTAAATTGTTAGGAGGTAATAGGTAAGGTCTAGATATAGAGAGTAACTGTGATGGGAGTAGTTCAATACAGCTGCTGTGGGGTGGCAGTCTTTAGGGAGACTTTTTGGAGACTGTGGTGCTGCCCCATCTGCAGGCATCTCTCTGGGCTGAGGAAGAAGGTTGCCAGACTCAAGGCTGAGATGGCTTGGGTTAGGAGGACCTAGTCCTCCATTCAGGGACCACAAGTTCACCTCCGCTTTCTCAAAGGGTGGTGGGGTTTGAGAAGCAGTTGGACAATGGTGGACTTGGGGAGGGTTAGGGTGGTGGAACATAGGCACATCCCAAATCCCATACCACTAAAGAACTCCTACACTGCACTGGTAGGGCAGATCTGCCCCACAGAGGCACTTGAGGTAGTGACTGTGACAGATTTGGAGGTCCTCCATGGTGGAGACCCTAAAGGGGGTGACAGAGGACCCCAGAGGAGGAAGAAACAAATCCTGGTGGGGGACTTGATAGTCAGGGGGAATATAGCTGGGGATAGGTAGGGATGAGGAGAGGATGGTAAGGTACCTTACCGGTGCATAGCTCATAGGGATGGAATGAGGTTCCTAAGGATCACTGGGGAGGCAGAGAGGGGAGAGAGCTAGATGTCATTCTCCACTTGTGGACAAATTACCTGGCTGAGGAAAGGCCAGATGCAGTCCAGGAAACTGGGGAGAGGCCTTTGGTAAGTAGTATAATCTGTTACTTTCTAAAAGGGGCTACCTGTCCATGACAAGGGGAATGACAGGATGCTCCACACCAGGGACTTCAACTTATGGTTGAGGAAGAGGTGCAGTGAAGAGGGATTTGGATTCATTGGGGACTACAGCTCAAGCTGGAGGGATAGAGGCTTCTATAGGGGTGATGGCCTAAATCCCTCCATAAGGGGAACCAAGATCCTTAATGAACAGTTCAAATGCTAAATTAGTAAGCATTTAAACTAGCCAAGGGGGAGGTGGAATAAAGCAGGAAGACATAGTCTGCCCCCCCACATGCTTACAGGGTCTGCAATGGGAATCCCGAGGGTGGGAGGTCCCAGAAGAAACAAAAACAAATAGGAAACCAGGAGGAAGAGGAAAGGGGAAAGAGGAAAGATAATAGCGGAGTAAAAGGGGAGGGGCAAATGGGCAAGAAGAGGGGAGACAACAGTATAAAATGGAGAGCCATGTGTGCAAATGCTTGAAGCCTGGACAACAAGATGGTGGACCTAGAGGTCACCAAGGCAGCAGGAGACCTGAACATAGCAGCAATTACAGAGCACTGGTACAATGAAAACCAGGACTGGGAGCTAGCCATTCCAGAGTATGCTGTATTCAAGAGGGACAGGGTGGGAAAAAAGAGAGGAGGGGTGGCTCTTTATGTGAGAAAGAACATAAATGTTGCAGAGATACAAGGGGGACAGTGTAAAGTGAAGGTGCTGTGGGTTACCCTGGAGACAGGGAAGTGAGGCATTATTAGGATAGAGGTGATCTACTGACCTCCAGCACAGAGAGAGGAAGAAGATAAGGATAAGACAGATTAAATACAAGGGATGGCTAACAATGGCAAGGTATTGCAAATGGTGGACTTCAGTCTACCAGATGTGGATTGGAGCCTACCTGCTGAAGCATCAGTTAGAAGTTGGGAAATCCTAGACTCCCCGAAGGGGCATTCCTCAGGCAACTAGTTAAAAAACCCACTCATGAGGAGGCGTTACTGGGTCTGGTACTGTCAAACAGGGACAGTGTTGCTGATGTCACAGTGGAAGGCCACCTGGGGACCAGTAATGATCGTATGGTGTAGTTCAGCATAAAGACAGGGACAGAACTGAGCAACACTAAAATGAGGATCCTGGACTTCAGGAGGGCCAATTTCAAGAAAATGGTGGAGTGCCTCAGGGAAGCCCTAGCAGGAATAGGGTATAAAAGTGGGATAAAGGAAAACTGGGCAAGAATAAAGCAGATCATTGAGAAGGCAACAAACCTCTGTGTCATACATATAACTAAGAGCAAGAGAAGAAAGGGACACAGTTCCCCAAGGAGGTAACAGAGAAGGTAAAGAAAAATAAGCAGGCATTCAAAAGGTACAAGATGACACAGAAGAAAGTGGATAGACAGCGTTATCAGGAGAAACAAGACAGGGAAGGCAGTTAAGAGAGCTAAAGCACAAATGGAGGAAAACATTGCTAAATCAGCAAACATGGGGGATAAAACTTTCTTTAGGTATATAAGCAAAAAGAAGAAAAGCAAGGCAAGGAAAGTAAGATTGATAGGGAAGGGGGAGAGTGTGGAAGAGGACCAGAAGAAAGATGACATATCAAATAAGTATTTTTGTTCAGTATTCACAAAGCAAGGGGTAGTTGGTGGGCCACAGATAGTGGAGAAGGGCATTAAGGGAAGGGAGCTGGACACTAGCCCTTTTACAGAAGAAAAAGTCCTCAGGGAAGTGGCAAAACTAAAAGTAGACAAGGCTATGGAACCAGATGGGGTACACCCTAGGATACTGAAGGAACTAAAGGAGGAACTGTCTGCTCCTCTGATGGCCCTGTTCAATCTTCACTGGTTATAGGGTAAGTTCTGGAGGACTGAGGAGGGTGGGTGTGGTCCCACCACACAAAAGTGAGAATAGGGAGGAGGCAGGAAACAACCGACCTGTAAGCCTAACTTTGGTAGTGGGCAAGGTTATGGAAACTCTAGAAACATAGAAACATAGACTTTGATGGCAGATAAGGACCACTTGGCCCACCCAGTCTGCCCATTTCTCTACATATTGGATAAGCTGCAGATTCTAGTTAACCAACAGCTTACTTCCTGCAACCCCACACTACAATTGTCTTATGTCTATCCCATGACTGTTTGGATTCCCCCACTGTTTTAGACCCAGCAAACTCCCCAGGAAGGCGGTTCCATGCATCCACCACTCTCTCTGTGAAAAATAAAATCCTCACATTACCCCTGAGCCTTCCCCCCTCTATCTTTAAATTGTGCCTCCTTGTTCTTATACATTTCTTTTTCTGAAAGATACTACCCTCCTGGACTTTGTTGATTCCCTTGAAAGGTACTTGAAAGTTTCTATCATGTCCCCCCGTCCCTCCTTTCATCAAGGGTATACATATTGAGCTCTCTCAGTCTCTCTTCATATGGTTTCTGATATAGACCCTGCACCATTTTAGTTGCCCTCCTCTGGACTGCTTCCATCCTGTCTATGTCCTTGTGTAGACGGGGTCTCCAAAATTGCACACAGTATTCCAGATGGGGTCTCACCAACTGTCTGTACAGAGGGGATAACCACTTCCCTTTTTCTACTTGTGTTGCCCCTTCCTATGCATCCCAGTATCCCACTGGCTCTTCTTACTGACTTCTCACATTGCTTACCCACCTTTAGGTCATCTGATATGACTATCCCCAAGTCTCTTTCCATTTTTGTTTTTGTTAGTACCTCCCCTGCTACTGTGTACTCTTCTCCTGGGTTTTTGTTTCCCAGGTGCATTACTTTGCACTTCTCTACATTGAATCTAAGTTGCCATATGTCTGACCATTCCTCCAACCTTGCCAAGTCCCTTGTCATCCTTTCTACCCCCCTTGTGTATCAACTCTGTTACAGATCTTTGTGTCATCTGCAAAGAGGCATATCTTTCCCTCCAGACCCTCCGCAATGTGACCTATAAAGACGTTAAAGAGGACTGGACCCAGTACTGAGCCCTGAGGTAGTCCACTAGTAACCCCTCTTTCTATGGAATGTGTTCCATTCACTATTACCTTCTGTGTCCTGTTGTGCAGCCAGTTTGCTACCCAGGCTACCACCCTGGAACCCACTCCCAGGCTGGCTAACTTGATTATTAGCCTTTTGTGTGGGACTGTGTCAAATGCCTTGCTAAAGTCTAGATAGACCATATCCCCAGTCCCTCCCTGGTCTATTACTTTGATCACCCAGTCAAAGAAATCAATTAGATTCATCTGACATGACCTTCCTGCTGTAAATCCATGCTGCTTTGGGTCCTGTGCCCCTCTGGCCTCTAGGTACTCAACAATTCTTTCTTTTAGAAGTGATTCCATCATTTTCACCACTACTGAGGTCAAACTTACAGGTCTGTAGTTTCCTGCTTCTGCCTTGCTCCCACTTTTGTGAAGGGGAATCACATCTGCCCTCCTCCAGTCCTCAGGTACCACCCCATCCTCCCATGATTTGTTAAAAAGTGTGGTCAGTGGTGTTACTAGGTCCTTCCCTTGTTCTTTTAGGATTCTGGTGTGAATCCCATCAGGCCCCATTGCTTTGTCCACCTTGAGTTTTAGGAGTTCTTTCAGGACTCTTTCTTCTGTAAATGAACTGGTGTCAACTCCCCTACCCAGACTGCTTCTATTGTCTGGTTTAGGTAACACCTTCCCATCTTCTTTTGTGAATACTGAGCAAAAGTATTCATTCAGTAACTCTGCCTTTTCACTGTCTCCTTCTGCCTACCACCCCTCTCCTTCATTAATCTTCACTATCCCTCCCTTAACCTTAGTATGCTCCCTAATGTACCTACAAAATGTTTTATCCCCCTTCTTAACTGAGTTGGCTATTTTTTCCTCGGTTTGGGCCTTTGCTATTCTGACTGCCTTCCCCACTTCTTTCTGCTTTAATTGATACAGTTCCCTGTCATGTTCCTTCTGTAATTCCTTATACTGTTTGAATGCAGCCTCTTTCTCCTTAACCTTCCCTGCCACCTCTTTTGAGAACCAGCGTGGTTTTTTACTCTGCTTTGTTTTCTTTATTTGTTTCACACAAAGGCTTGTTGCCTCCATGATGGCAGTTTTGATTTTTCTCCATTGTTCTTCCACCTCTCCTTTTTGGCCATTTGCTAGTGCATTCCTCAGGTATTCACCCATTTTGTTAAAGTCAGCCCTTCTAAAGTCCAGTATCCTTGTTTTTGTATGGCTTGTCTCCATGGTTGTGCATATTGTGAAGCACACTGTGCAGTGGTCACTTGTTCCCAGATGTCTACTGACTTCTAAATTTGTGATCCTCTCTCCATTTGAGAGTACCAGGTCTAGTATTGCTCCCTCCTGAGTGAGTTCCAACACTAGCTGTCTAAGGCCTGCCCCCTGCAGGGCATCAAGAATGATCCTGCTCTTTGATGTGGCTGCAGTACATGTCATCCAGTTAACATCTGGCATATTCAGGTCCCCCATCAACAGTATCTCACCTTTTTCAGCCATTCTGAGAATGTCCTCTATCATTTTCTTGTCCATTTCCTCCCCTTGAGACAGGGGTCTGTATACAACTCCTATGCAGATTGTGATGCCATTCCCTGTCTCCAAGGTGACCCAGAGTGCCTCTTGTCCTCCGCCTTTACATTTTAGTTCTGTAGCTTTGATCCCTTCCCTTATGTATAGAGCTACTCCACCTCCTCTTTTACCCTCCCTATCCCTTATGTAGACTGTGTACCCTGGTATGCTGACATCCCAGTCATGGTTCTCCATGTACCATGTTTTCGTGACTGCCACAATATCCAATTGTTCATCTTCCATCAGGGCTGCTAGCTCAGGAAGCTTGTTTCCCAGACTACGGGCATTGGTACTCATTGCCCTCCACTTAATGTTGGCTTTATCCTCTTTTCACCTATTCCTGCTCTTCTTGCCCTTGTCTATTTTTCCATTTATCCCATCCTGCCCTCTGTTGAGCTCTGTACCTCAGTGTTTACCTTACTACCTGCCATGTTTTGTGGTGGGAGGCTTGAAATTTCCTGCCTCTTATCAGCACCACCCCCCCTGGCTAGTTTAAAAGCTTGCCAAGAAAGCATTTAAACCTGTCACTTAGGAGCTTAGTTCTCTTTGTGGACAGATGCAGACCATCGTGCCAGTATATACCTTCATCTCTCCAGGTGTACCCCCAGTCCCCAATGAAACCAAAGCCCTGTGCTCTGCACCAGTTTTGCAATCATTCATTAAACGGCATGGTGTGCAGTACCCTAGCCTCACCCCTGACATGGACTGGCAGCACCTCTGAGAAGGTAACCATGCTTGCTACCTGCCTGAGGCCCCTCCTCAACTCCACAAATTCATCCTGCACTACACTGATTCTATGCCTAGCTAGGTCATTTGTCCAAAGGTGGACAATGATATCTAGTTCCCTCTCCTGTGATGCTTCTTCTGCAATCCTGAGGATTTTCTTTTTGTCCCTCCAAGCCATGGCACCTTACTTCCCTCTTCTCACCCTTCCCCCGTTCTACCCCCCTAACAATTGAGTCCCCTATCAGAAGCTGTTTCCTTCACCTGTAGTGTCCCTTGCCACCCATTTGTGGGTCTCCCTTGTGGATGTCCTCAGCATTCTTCTTGGTCTCCACCCAGGGTGCCATCATAGAGGAACCTTGCTCTGCCAGACTGGTGCATGATTTGTGTAGAGGTACAACTAGGGGGCTTCACCTCTGTTCCACCACCCGCACGCTCCCTCTACTTAAAGAAAGGATTGGGGAATACCTTAACACCAGTGGATTGCAGACTCTGAGGCAGCATGGGTTCACAGGGGGTAGATATTGCCAAACAAACATGAAAGAGTTTTTGACTGGGTTACCAGGGAGGTGGATCAGGGAGGAGTGGTGGATGTGGTCTGCCTGGATTTCAGTAAGGCTTTCAACACCATTCCACACAGAAGATTGGTAACTAAGCTAGGCAGCATGGGAGTAGGTCCAAAGATAGTAAACTGGGTACAAAGTTGGCTAAGTAACAGAACTCAGAGGGTGGTGGTAAATTGAGTTCACTCAGAGGAAGGTAAGATAACCAGCATGGTGCCACATGGGTCAGTACTGAGACCAGTCCTCTTCAATGTCTTTATTAGCAGCATCACCGAGAGGCTGGAGGAAAGGTATGCTTGTTCGTGGAGGACACAAAAATCTGCAACAGAGTGGACACACCAGCTGGGGGTTGGGGGGTGGAGAAAATCAAGGAAGAACTAAAACAACTGGAAGACTGGTCAAAGGTTTGACAACTGGGCTTCAACACCAAAACATTTAAAATTATGCACATGAGGCACAGAAATCCAAGAACAACGCATCATTTGGGGGGAGGTGTTAACAATAACAAAACAGGAACGGGATCTGGGGTCATCATATCTGATGTTCTGAAGATAGCAAAGCAATGTGATAAGGCAGTAGAAAAGACTAGTAGGATGCTGGGGTGCATAGGAAGGGGTATCACCAGTAGAAAAAGGGAGGTAGTGTCACCCCTATATAGATCAATGGTTAGGCCACAGCTGGAGTACTGTGTCTAGTTCTGGAGGCCCCATCTCAGGAAGGACATAGACTGGGTGGAGGCCGTACAGGAAAGGACAACCAAAATGTTGCATGGCCTTCATCAGAAGCAGTACAAGGAAAGACTCAAGGAATTAAATATGTATTCACTGGAGGAAAGAAGAGAAAGGGGAGACATGATAGAAACATTCAAATTCCTCAAGGGTATCAATAAGGTACAGGAGGGTGGCATATTGCAGAGAATGAGATGCTCAAAAATGAGGGAACATGACATGAAACTGGAAGAGGGAGACTTCGAGGTGATGTGAGGAAATATTTCTTCCCAGAAAGGTTGGCCGGTGCATGAAACAGCCTCCTAGCAGAGGTGGTGGGTACTGAAATGATAACAGAATTCAGACATGGATGGGATAGATTCATAGATATGTGATGGCAGAAAAGGTCCTTCCTGGCCCATCGAGGCTCACATTTCCTCCCTCTACCTGTCACCGCTCCTACCAAGATTCCCCTTGTAATCCCCTTGACAGCACTCTGTGTTTGTCCCAGACCCTCTTGAATCCCTCCACTGTACTGGCACTCACCACCTCCTGTGGCAGTCTGTTCCAGGGCTCAGCCACTCTCTCTATGAAGTAATACTTCCTAACATTTCCACTAAACCATACCCCCTCTTCCTTCAGTCCATGCCCTCTAGTTCTTGTATCCACCTTCCATGAAAATAAGCTCTTCCCTACTTTATTGATCCCCTTCACATACTTGAATGTTTCAATCATGTCCCCCTATTTCCCTTCTTATCTCCAGAGGATATAAATCCAGTTCCCTCAACCTCTCCTCATATGCCATCCTTCTTAGCCCATGCACCATTTTAGTGGCCCTTCTCTTCACCCTTTCAATGCCATCTATGTCCTTTCTTAGATGGGGCCTCCAGATCTGTACCCCATACTCCAGATGTGGTCTCACCATGGAGCTGTAAAGTGGCATCAACACCTCCCTCCTTCTGCTGGTTATTCCTCTCCATATGCATGCCAGCATCCTGTTAGCCTTGCCCACTGCTTTGCTGCACTGGGTCCCCACCTTAAGGTCATTTGCGATTATAATCAGTACAGACTTCTCCTGCCTGGTTGCTGCCATTTTCTCTCATGCTAGTGTGAATGTGGTATTTGGATTCCTCCTCCCCAAGTGCATCACTTTGCATTTCCTGGCATTGAATTTCACCTGCCATGTTTCTGACCACTCTTCCAGTAACCTTATATCATTCTTAATTGCCTCCAACCCCCCCTCTGGGAGTCCACACACAGACACAGGGAGATCTTGGTAACAGACACTCTCACAAAAATGAAGCTCATGCTCCTCAGCATTAGGTGGGGTGCTGGCTAGAGAGCAAGCCAATGTCCAACCAAGTAAATGCAAAAAAGGCAGCGCTCCTAGACAGGCACTCCTCATCAAGTTGATGCAAAATAGATATTTATTTGTAGAAAATCAAAGATCTTTTTAACAGGGCTGCGGGGGTTAAGGCCAGAGATTAATTAGAGTCTACCGTAGCACAGTGGGTAGGGACTTTGGGGCAGACTAGGTGGCATAAGAGATCCTTTTCTGCTGACAGTTTCTATATTTCATTGAATCCAGTTAGGCAATTTAATTAGAAATATGCTCATTTTCTGTCTTAAACATTGTACAGGACTAAAATAATAACCAATTGTCTCATTTATGTTTTTAGTTAATGTACTTATATGTCCTATAGTTCATCATGAAGTGCATCATGATCTGCAAAATTATATGTAATTGCCTATGTGCAGAATAAAATTCTGCTGGTACTCTCACAATAGTTATAATCCCACCACATGGTTCTCAAGGTAGGGAAACAGTGTGACAAGGCAGCAGGTAAAGCAGATAGGATGCTGGGATGCATAGGCAGGGACATCACCAGCAGGAAAGAATTGAATCCCACAGCCCCCACTTGCATACCATGTGATCCTGAGCAAGTCACTTAACTTCCCTGTGCTCCCAGGTTGCACCTGTAAATAAGTTTTCAGCTTAGTGTGCCACTCCTGGTTAAATATTAAAAAAAAAAGAGGGCGGTCATAATTCCACTATTCAAGACACTAGTGAAGCCCCACTTGGAGTACCGTGTACAGTTCTAGAGCCCTTACCTATGTAAGGACATAAACAGGGTAGAGAAGGCTCAGAGAAGGGCAACAGAGATGGTACAGGGACTGCATCACAAGTCCTATGAGGACAGGCTGAAGGACTTGAATATGTACTCCCTGGAGAGAGAGAGAGAATATGATAGAGACATACAAGTACCTTACAGGGAGGAACAGAGTGCAGGAATACACTATTTTCCAGCAAAAAAGATGTTCCAGGACTAAAGGGCATGGGATGAAGTTGGAGGAAGGGCAATTCCGAGGAAATGTGAGGAAGACTTTCTTCACAGAAAGGGTGGTGTACAAGTGAAACACCCTGCCAGAGGAAGTGGTGGGGATTGAAACAATCATGGGATTTAAGAATGCATGGGATAGGCATTAGGGAATTCTGGAGGTCAGTGGTAAGGGGCAAGAGACTTCTAGAAAAACATAAAGGGAACTTACAAGCTCAAATGGGCAGGCTGAGTGGGCCATAGACCCTTATCTTCTGACGGTGTCCATGTATTTATGTATCTTTGCATTCCATTCCATAGGAAGTGTACCCATGTAACTTGCTCAACTCACTGCAGATGCTGTAAGCATTTCAGAGAAAAGACTCTATTCTGCTGATCTAGTAAAGTAAAGATTGGTATCATAGTTCAAATCTGGTTTTTAGAGTGACTTTTTACTACAGGCTTGTGAAAGTGAAAATGCTGTAGATGGTATGTGCTGAGTGTTTTTACAGCTGCATAGTGAGAGTTATGCATGCATGATGTAGTGGAAGTACTTTGAGAAGGGGGCTTTTGTAGCATGTGACTGCAAATGGGGGTCTTTGGTAGCACTTTACTGTGAATGCACTACAGGTATATCCTTCCACCAGAGTGGAGTTGAAATCTCTGCATCTTCTTCATTCAGTACAGTGCAGTTACTGCCTCCCCCGCCACATTATTTTCTTGCTCCTGACCTGCATGAAACTGGGTTTCAAACTTGAAAATTGGTAAAAAGAAACTAGTGGCCTGAAGCCGGTAACCTAGAATGCTAGGGCCACATTTTAACTGTTTTTTTTTTTCACATCAATTTCATTGCATGTGGGTTGAAGCTGTTAACCTGGAACACTGGGGCCATATTTTAGCAGTGTTTTTTTCACATTGATTCCACTGGATGTGTGATGGGGTAGCTCCAATGAAACAGGAACAAAAATGGGAAGCCATATGTTTGGAACTACAATTTAAACTGTGAAATGCTGAATAACAACTCAAACACTGAGCTGTCAACTAAACTGATACTGCTCACACCAGACATAGCCTGATATGCAAACTGATCACTGCATTTAAGTCATGGTTTCAGACCAAGGGCTTCCAATGTTGGGATTTATCCATTCAGTACAGTGCATTTGCTTCCACCCCAGCTGCATTATTTTCTTGCTCCCAACCCCACTGCCTTCTTAGATCTAAGTGTTGCAACCTTCTGTGAAATGCTAGTAAGCAAGACCAGACCCTCAGTGACTGAAGTTCTAATGATGGTGTGCAAAATGACAATTAATGGAAACAAATTTATAGTGCAAGCATAGCAAAAGTCTCATATGGGCAGTTCCTGGATAAAGTACTGTGCTTAAAAAGTGGTATGATAGTGACATTTTGTTCCTGTACTTGTTTATAGTATTAAACTGTGTTTCAAACTTGAAAATTGGTGAAAAGGAATGAGTGGCCTGAAGCCGGTAACTTGGACCACTGGGGCCATATTTTAGCTGTGTTTTTTTCACATCAGTTCCACTGGATGTGTTGTGGGTTAGCTCCAGTGGAACAGGAACAAAAAGTTGACTCCCAACATTGGAAGCCATGGTTTAAACACAGATTGAACTGTAAAGTGCTGACTACCAACAAATTGAACTGTAAAGTGCTGACTACCAACAAAAACACCAAGGTGTCAAGTGAACTGATACTGTTCCCACCAGACATAGCTGGATGTGTAAACTGACCACTACATTTAAAATCATGATTTCAAACCAGGGACTTCCAATGTTGGGATTTAAATTTCCATTCCTGGTCAGGTGGAGCTAACATGTCCATTGGAATCAATGTGAAAAGACACAATCAAAATATGGCCCCAGTGTTCCAGGTTGCTGGATTCAGTCGACAGATTTCTTTTTATCAACTTTCAGGTTTGAAATCCAGCTTAATGCTATAAATAAAATACAGGAAAAAAATTGCACTATCTCACCACCTTGTAAGCATGGCACTTTAGCTACTGTTGGAACTGCCTACATGAGACGTTTACTATGCTTGCACTATAAGTTTATTTACACTAATTGCCATTTTGCACACTGTCCCTAGAACTTCAAACACCAAGGGTCCAGTCTCGCTTACTGGCAGTTTGCAAAAAGTTACAGGACTTAAAATTGACAAGGCCTTCTCTACAAAGGATTATTGCAGCTTTATCACAAGAAAATTTAAGTAGAACAACTAACAATTTTATTGCTGCAGTCTACAGCAGAACCTTTCTGGATGAAATTAATTAGCAAACATTTGGATTTATCTACTGCTGTATATGGGGATTAAAAAAAATGTCAATTCCTTATGAGTTTTTGAATTTTATCCAGTGCTGTGTATAAAGCATAAAAATGTCAATTCAGTTTGAGTTTTGAACGAGTTTTAAAAAAAAGCATCAATGCAGTGCCAGCTCTCTGGTGCAGTGTTTAGATTTCCACTCATGATGCCAACATATCTGGTTTGGGAACAGAACTGAGAACTGGAGGGATGGCCAGCAAAGGAAGGATTGAGCATCCCTCGAACTGCTCTCCTTCTCTGGTGGTAGGAGGGGAGACAAGCACTTGGTGCCTTACTGACCTCTGGAGGAGACTGGGGGACCAGCTGCTACTGATTCCTACTTACTGCTGTGGGGTGTTCTGGATGTTGGCATTTTGACACTGTAGCCCATGATGTCAGCCCCGGGGCTAAATAACTCAGATCCTTTTATGTCTACAGTGTGATCCAAAGAACAAATACAAGCAGAAGTAATAATGATAATTTATTACTGTACTCAGGCCAAGCATGGGACAGGCAAAATCACAAGGGAGTTGGCTTCTCGCCAGTCTTCAAAGAATGTACAAAGTCTCCAAGAGGATTTAGCTTACAGAAGGTTATATAGTCATGATAAGAACATGATAACAGAGATAGCATCATAGTTACATATATAAGGAACATATTGCATTGGTGTATAGAATGTAAAAAAGGCATTTCCCTTGGATAATGACTTAGATACCAGAATTACTAGTGAGTATAATGTGAGACAAAGGATTTGTCTCTGTCAGCATGAAACCTAGACAAAGAGAAATGCTGAATAACCAGAAATACATGTGGCATGCTAACTAAGTATAAAACAAATACGATATAGCTTTATATGAGAATGTAATATATAAAGATATACAATAATCACTGATGATCCATAAGAGTCATCTTATTAGTAATTAGGTAGATTATATATAGAATATGTATAAAAACACACAATAAACAGACATTAACTAGATAAATGCATTATAGTGAGGTATAATGAATCATGCATGATATAATCCATGGAGGCAGTATAGCGCAGTGGTCTAAGGATCTGAGCTGCAAATCTGGTGACATCCAGAGGACCAGACCTGAGTTTGAATCCCACAGCTTCCACATGCATACTGTGTGACCCTGAGCAAGTCACTTAACCTTCTTGTGCTCCCAGGTCGCTCCTGTAAAAAAGCTTTCAGCTTAGTGTGCTATACCTGGTTAAACAACTAAAAATAATCCTATAAACAGTGTAAACATAATATATATTAGCATAGAGTAGCAGCAAAGTACATTCCTGCCTCCCATGCTTATACAATGGGTATCTAAATCTTCATGTTAGTGCAAAATAGCAATATCACAGTATAAGAGACCAGGAACACAGTGTAAGTGTACATGGGATGATAGGAGGCATAACCCAGGTGTAACAGACCCCTCTTTGTTGCTTTAATTGCAAAAGTGGCAACACAACAAAAAGATAGCAGTTAGGCACCATTCGTCTACAGGCCCAAGGCCCAAGGCACAAGCCTGGAAAGGAATTGTGGACAGGTCACAGTGGTGATTTAGGGTTTTCCTCAAACAACAAAAAATAACTATAAGGGAAAATGTTAGTCAACCTTGTATTAGTAAAAAAATTTGAAATGTAAACTTCACAATGGGGTTTTCCAATATCAAAACAATGTCATCACTGATATATATCAGGTGTGTGTCTGTCCTATTTAGAAGAGATTGGAGAGACAAACTCAAGTTGCCAGGATGGACATTAAAAATCAGTAAAAACTGAGACAGAGCATCAAGATAGTCAGGACTAGACTCAATGGATGGTATCTGGTTCCGGGATGGGAACGGGTGTGAACACAGTATAACCTATAACCTGTTTAGGGAGTACAAAAAAAAATTGAAAAGTTCACATTGCATAACTTCAGTTATTCATAGGTATCATAGGTCAATACAGAGCTTTTAGACTTTCCTGCTCGCCATGTTATCTAAAGGCTCCCTGATAGGTATAATTTGTCTAATTTTGGTTTGAAAGCCTCTACAGATGGACTGGCAACCATATCTTCAGGTAACATATTCCATTTGGATACCACCCTTTGATTGAACCACAGTTTACACTTCCATGTTCTACAGTTCCCCCCCCTTCAACTGTAATGTATGGGCTCTGGTATTAAATGGTTGGTCTCTGAATTCCAGTCCCAGCTTCTCTCATAGGTCATGATTAGTTAGTGCTTTGAACAGCAAGCACATGTCCCCTCTCCATCCCTTATACTCCAGAGGAAACAAGTTCAGTTCTCCTAGTCTAGTAACATAATTAGTGTCTGCCAATCCCCTTATAGAGTGGGTAGCTCTCCTTTGTACCCTCTCAAGCATTAAAATCTCATGTTGATGGTATGGAGACCACAACTGGGCTCCATATTCAAAATGTGCCTTACCCAAGAACTACACAAGGGGACTATAACTTCTTTGTTTCTGCTAGCTATATGTCTTAAAATACAATGTAACACCCCATTGGCATTTTTGCATATGTTGTTGCAGTGGGCCTTAAATTGTAAGTCATTTGTAAGAATTATGCCCAGGTCTTCCTCCTCTGCTACTGTTCTATGGATAGTACTACTTATGCTGCATGCCTAATTGGTGTTTTGCCTACCTAAATGCATCACTGTACATTTGTCTGGGTTTAGGAGGAGTTTATAAATCCTACATCACTCATGTATATAATTAAGAGCCTCCTGCAATGCACTATGGTCCGAATGCTGTTTAATTTCCACCCCCAGTCTGCAATCGTCAGCAAACTTGGTCATCCATACATTGATTTGCTCACATTCGAGTGATGCCATATAGATGTTTAAGAGGCATGGCCCCAGTGCTGAACCCTTTGGAACTCATAGAGCCCTCCCCCCAATGATTACTTGCTGTTTCCTGTCTTTGAGCCATGAATGAATCCAAGCAACTAAATTCTCACTTATACCCATAAAACTTAGTGCCTGAATTAGTTCTTGCTGAGGTAGTTTGTCAAAAGCTTTAGTAAAGTCTAAAAAGGCTGTATCTACTGCTGTGCATATGTCTAAGCTCTGGCTAACCTTACTGTAGAACTCCAGTGTATTGGTCTGACAGGATCTCCCCTTTGTGAATCCATGTTGTAGGTCATTACTTAACTGTTCTTTTGTTATGAAGTTAATTATATATTCCTTAATTAACCCTTCCAGTATTTTACACAGGGCGCTTTTCAGGCTTACTGGCCTGTAGTTAGATGAACTTTTTTTGTCACCTTCTTGATTTAGTGGGATCACAACTGCCTCCCTCCATCTCCCTCCCAACAACCTTCCTACCTCCCCTTTATTTAGAATGCATTGAAATATGAGGCTTATTGGTGGTACTAGTTCCTTTGCTAGTTCTTTAAGCAGTCTTGGATGGAAACCCTCTGGTCCAGGAGACTTATTAGGATTTACAGTACTAAGTCTCCAGCTTACATCTGCTTCCTAAATTTGTATAGGGCTCTGAGAAATGCTACGTTTTATAAACCCCTTACTTCCCTGTTTTTTGTCATACTAAATACTGATGTAAAATATTAATTTTGAATTTCTGCCATTTCTCTGTTGTTATTTACTACTGTGCTATCCAAGCTTAGAAGGGGACCCATGGTATTTCCTGATCTTTTGCTGTTGTTAATATGGGCATAGAAGGATTTGTAGTTGTCTTTAATTTTTCCTGCCAGCTTAATCTCATACTGTGCCTTGGCTTTCTTTATCTCTTTTTTCACTGTCCTTTGAAGGTTTCTGAACCTTATCCACCCTTCTCCCTTTTTATCGCCACTGAGTGATTTAAATAGCTTATGGTTTTATCATTTTTTTGATTCTGCTGTTTAACCAGCTGGGTGATTGTTTCCCCTTTTGGTATTTTTTTAGTTGGTATAAACTGTTTTATACAATTTGCTAGCTTCACCTCCAGCATGTGCCACATCTCTTCAATGTTATTTTCCTGAAATCTTCCCTCTAGTTCTATGATTTAAGGGTTTATTTAATAGCAGTGAAGTTGTCTTTCTGGAAGTTCAATATAGTAGTATCCCCAGATTGGTAAGAGTTTAGTTCGTTAATGGTGAAGGATACAATTAAATGATCACTGTTGCCCAGATGTATTGTAACTTTGCAATTATCTATCTTAATATTTGTAAGGATTAAATGCAATATTCCCCCCTCCCCATATTCTGTTTTACCATTTGTTCAAGTCCCACCAGACTCAGGACATCCAAATACTCCCTCTCTATTTTACATGAACTTTTTTTTACAGTTGGTCACCACACACTATTCTCCATCAACAGAATAAACCATGTTGGAGGATGGCACTTTCCAGTTGGTCAGTTGAACAGGACACAAAATATTCACGTCTACGAGCCATAAACTACGAACAATTCCAGGGATAAATCCAGGATTTCTTCAAGTGTAAGACGAAGATTCATAGTTCAAATTAGATACAATTAGATTTTTCAAAGATAGATCCAAATGTTCAGGAGACTTCAGTATTTACAGAGGCCTCAGCAGGGGGTGCAGTAGATTGCATATTGAGTCTTACAATGGAATAGCAACAGTGTCATGAAAGTTGATCACAGCCCTACAAAAAGTTGAAAAGTTTATAGCAATACTTAGTTTGTATGAGGTGCCACCCAGGCTTGGAAAACCAGCAGTGGAGAAAATGGATGTCTCACTTGAAGATCAAGTGAAGAAGAGTCTTCTTGCTGAAGTTAGGGGATTGCCCCCACCCCAGGCTTGGCTTCATAATATGCATAACAATGAGCTTAACTGTAGAATCTGAATTGGCTGGACCTTTTACAGTATATTTGAGAGTTCACAAGAGGAAGCCTAATTCCAATTATTAGGCCAGTATTCACAAGTTTGAAGATGTCACATCTGCATAAAAAGTGATGATCCTTCCAGGTAAGACAATTAAAATTTGCAGTCAGTCACAATTCCAAAACCTCATGGTAAAGAAACAATGTAGATAGTTCCAACCTTTCACGATAAAAGTTCCCATCAAGATGACCAATAGAATGGATGGTTGTCTGATGATCAGAGATGGATATTGCTGGATCAAACTGCAGAAATGACATTGTGAGAGTCACAAACATGGCTTCCTTGATTGTGCAAGAATAAGTTTTGAAACATGGAGCAATACTGGTGTGTGTGTGTGTGTGGTGACATACCCAAGGTTCCTTGCCATTGACAAGTGAATAGTGTTTGATTCAAATAAACATTTGTTAACACATGCAATAGAAGTGCATTTGGGGCAATACCACTGACCCATACATCTGTCATGTGTGAGATCAGAGATACATCCCAATTCCAGATCCTGGAAGAGATTGCCAAGGGTTGTAAGAACATAATATATATATATATATATAGATATAGATATATATATATATATATATATAT
Organism: Neoceratodus forsteri; assembly: GCA_016271365.2. Lineage (NCBI taxonomy): Eukaryota > Metazoa > Chordata > Ceratodontiformes > Ceratodontidae > Neoceratodus > Neoceratodus forsteri. Next base: position 1,206,238,490 of record CM057452.1, read on the forward strand.
ATATAGGAAGTGCAAAGGACTTCCCAAGCTATGTGATGCTTCTCTGCTTCCTTAATGTAAGCAGAAATTATTTCATTAATATTACCTTAGTCGGGTCAAATTCATTCACAATATCCTTCATATTGTAAATTGTAAATCACTCTTCATGAGCAAGACCCTTGTGCACCATGCAATAGGGGAGGTATGATATTATATTTCATACTATAATGAACCATTAACATATGTGCTTGAATAATGGCTATATCAGTCCTATTTCAAATAGATATGTCAGATCCAAATAGGCCTGAGGCTAAACCGGTTTAAAAAAATGGCTAGTGCATTTGGGTAGGTTTACAGTTATTAGATGTACCACTAGGGGTTAGAATGTAAGAATCCTCTATGTATGGAGCTATCAGTCACTGTATTGGGTCATTTTTGAGTGCCAGTATTGCTGCCAGGGTATCCAATAACATAATTACTTAACATAAAATTAGGAAATGTTTGTTGTGAAACATAAACCAAATCATTCCAAGTTTCAAAGGGTAAGATTTAAAATCACTGGGCTGTGCATGAACTGAACAGTATTAACTAGGGCACCTGGTTGGTAAGTGGCAGTTAGACCACTTGGGGGGGACAGGGTTTTGTTTCAGACACTCATTATCTGGTGTCACAAATTCTGGGGCATCATAGGGTAAAACCTTAAGGACAATGGCTATTGTTGCCATATACATTTTGGATACAAAATTCCTGATTATCAATCAAATGTAAAAAGAGGTCCAGACCAAATCTAGCTGCTAGGATTGATCTGAAGCAATGATCATAACATTCAGTAGAGCCTCACTGCTGTCTTGGATGATGTCCATGTCTTTTTGACTTCAGCGTAAACTCCACATGACGTAATTAGATCACGTGGTCTTGTGAGGTACTCTGTCTCAACAAGCTGTTTAGATTTAAGTCACTGGTTCTTATCTGCAGTACAATGTGCAGTTTGGGCTTGTAAGAAGACCCATACTTCTAAAAAGAAAAATTAGCATAAAACAAGCATCTCTCTCTCTGGAACCTAAAGAGAAAGAGAAAAGAAAAACATAGTATAATACTATTCCGCTCTTTGGGGTATGGAAAAGTAATTTGGTCTCCTTTAAACAGTCTCATCTGATTGGCATTAGCCATATGTCAGTAAGTTTCTTGTTCTGCGGTAGTCTAATTTGATAGACTGATGGACTGAGCTTGTTTACAATGGGGTAGGGCCTGTTGTTGGGCCTTGCCTATACATTGTGTAACAAACAAGTGTACCTTTTGGATGTCTCATTTGAGTTGTTTGACATATTTATCTATTGATGCTTATCAGCAGTGGAAGTACACAGGTCCAGAAGTAGGTGTTCTGGCAATTTCATGGGTCATTCGGTCATGATTTTAAATGGAGTACACTGTGTACTTGTAGAGGGTGTCCCTCTTATTGCCATAAGGAGTAAAGGCAATAATGAATCACAGTCCTTGGGTTGGGTGCTTGAACATTATGAATGCAGTTTATATTTAAACTGTCTGGTTGGCATTTTGAAGTACACAAACAAGTCTCTGTATTTTACAAGAGTACCATCAGAGGACTGAAAGTTTGTTTTCTCCCCAAAGGGTAGAAATTCAGTCAGACAGGAACAGACCCAATCAAAATGTGTAATAAAGAAAGTGCAGTGCCTTGCTGTAGCAATTCCAGAGTACAAGGCTGTTTGTCAGACAGTGCAGCACACTTAACCCTCTCATGGAGTGCTGGTGTCATGTTATGTAGGGAAAGATCTTTGTTTTCCACATTGTCAACCACAAGTTGTTTCTTTGCCAATGACTTGCCAGTGCTATAAGCCATCTACAAACGTTTGTGGTAGTTATAAGGAGACTCCTCAGCTCCTTGCTTTACATTGTTAGCTGTGCGTGTTTTAACAAGGCCTAGATACTGCGCAAAAATTATGGTACACCTCGTAGTAATGTGCACTCTGCCAACACTAGGATGCAAAATAAAAATTCCAAATCTTGATATCTGACCCTCATTGGTATGAGAGGCTGAGTCATCAGTGAAAACATGACACACAGTGGTGTTATTTAACACTTCTTGAGATTCTGTTAGGAAGGATCCTGGGTCAGGTAGATCGAGGGTTGGAGTGAACAATTGTGACTTGTAGGCCATGAGGCAACAAGGACGGAGTTTTGGTAGGAAGGACAGTGATGTCATGATCTTGTAAAGGGAGAGGCCAGTGTGTAAGTCTGCCATTGGAGACAGAGTTATCCTTTAGTCTGTCTGACAAGAGAAAGTTTGTGGGCATGTGATTGGAATGCAGCACAATGGGGGCATATCCAATAATGTACATAAAGTATCTCACTGCCCAATATGTAGCCAAAAGATTCCTTTCACCAAGATTATATGTCAGCTCCACTGGGGAGAGCATCTGGGATGCATAAGCAATGGGTCTGATGTGTCCATTGTATTTTTGGGCTAAAACTGCTGAGATGGCTATATCTGATGCAGCAGTTTTAAGATAGTGTGGTAAATCTGGATTAGGATTACCAGTGCTTGCGCTATGGTCAGTGATCCTAAAAGAAAAAACAATAACTTCTACTCCATATGTCAGAGCCAACTAAGGCCATCCCAATAATTTTAGATATAATTGCCGAATTTAGCAGGTTCTCAAATTATAAATTGAACATCAATAAGACTGAAATTATGCCACTTAACGTTCAGGTTCACAAAGGTGACATGGCTACGTTCAGGATGGCTTGGACTAACAGGCTTAAATACCTTGGCATTATTCTGTCACCCTCAGCTTTTCTTTTGAAGAAGTTTAACCTTGACAACCTTCTCTTAACCATTCAGCAAGATTTAATTAGATGGTCCCCCTTATACATCTCCCTTCAGGGTAGAATTAATGTTATTAAAATGAATGTGGTACCCAGAGTATTCTACCCTCTGAATATGTTGAATATCTACCTCCCCCTATCCTGGTTTCGTAAACTTCAATGCATGATTACTAAGTTTTTATGGCAAAATAACCCCCCACGGAGATCTTATAATTGTTTATGTGCTCTGAAAACATTAGGGGGACTGAAACTCACGAACTTTTATCATTACTATTTGGCGAGTCACATTGCCAAATACATGCGGTGGGTGGTTACCCCCCTGAACAATAGTCAATCCCACTATAACCCCCTATGGCTGCAAACTGAAAGAAATCTCATTAAGAGATCAAAAGTGTCATTTGACAGTCTTTAGTATATACTCCCAAAAAATTTGCCTGCTTCACTCCCTCCCACGGTTATCTTTACTTCAGTCAAAGTTCATAATCAATTATGTAGGTCTTTAGGGATTATGCACACCAAGGATATGTCACAACCATTGTTTAGTAACCCTAATTTTAAGGTAGGTAAAGCTTTTCTCTCAGCACATAGGTTGAGAATAATCCCAAATATGAAAGTTAGTGACTTAATAGAGCAAGGGAAGATGTGCTCGGTTTCGGATATATTGGGGAAATTCCATATATCACCGAGGTATGCCTTCTATATTTACCAAATTAGACATTTGCTCACTACTTGGCTTGGATTGAATCAGTGGGATATTAACTATGGAGAGACTTTCTTGGAGTTCCAATCCCTCACAGGGCAACCACATGCTGTTTCTGGCGTACTTGCGGCCGTACATGGGAAGTTGCATCCAGGTACAGCTGACTATTCTCAATATTGGATAGATACTTTCCTTAATAGTTGTATTAATTGGGAACATCTATGGGGAGGAATTTACACATATAGTGCCAATGACAAGCTTAGACTGACACAATACTATATTTTGCATACCATGCACCTGACCCCTATTAAGTTATGTAAAATGGGTAAGCTGCCAAATGACTGTTTTAGATGTGGTCAGGCACAAGGTTCCCTGTTGCACATATTCTGGGAATGTCCCCTGGTTGCTCCTCTATGGTCTCTTATTAAGGCTAAGGCTAATCCTTTATTAGGGCTACAAGACCTTTTTACCCCCCAGATTTGTTTGTTAGGTGATTACTCAATGGTTGCAGTGAGGGAAAGGAGATATTTTATTAAACTAATTTCACTCACTGTGAAAACCTTAGTATTAAAACACTGGAAGGATCAGAATCCCATTACCTATCAAGAATGGCTTGCTAGTTTATTATACAACTTAAGGATTGAGAAAACTATTGCTAGCTACAGAAATGCAATCTCCCGTTTCAATGCCAAATGGGAGAAATTCCATGCTCTGTGGTCAATTGTTCCACCACACTGATATGGGGGGCAGGGATTCCTTATATCTTTTTTTTTCTTAGGTGGGTGCATGATTTCGGATCTTTAAGTGATGACGTCCTCATAATTTTCTTTGTTCTTTAGTTTTTTTCCTAGTGGGGTTAAAAGTATGACCTGTAATGCCACTATTTTATACTGGCTCCTGGGAGGGAGGGTTTAAATGGAGGGAGGGAGGGCTTTTGGGAGGGATACAAAAGGGGGTGGGTGGATGATGAGGTATGAAGGAGGGATGGGGGTGAGGGAGGATTTATGGGACAGTTATCTTCTGTACTGTTTATGTATTTGTACTATGCTTTATCCCCTGTAATGTACACTGCATTGCTTGTTAATGTAAAAACTCAATAAAGTATATTTAATTAAAAAAAAACAATAACATCAACATTACAATATCTTGCACCTTCTTGACAGACGTGCCTGCTATTGTCTGTGCTGGGAATAACCCATACTATTCCTGGCTTGTGCCTGCTACTGCAGATACAGTATGGGATGATCAAGGTGTCAGTGTTGGAGGGGGGGCCTGTATCATGTGCAGGCTGTGCTGGCACTATGGGTGGGGGGGTTCCTGCACAGTGGAGAAAAGTGGTGTGCAAGCTGCAAGTAGTTCTCCAGCTATGGTTTGTGGTTCAGTAGCCATCAGGGGTGGAGAAAGTGGTACTGGCAGCACAGCTGGCAGCACAGGTTCGAAATCAAACCTGCATCCCCCCCTTGCACCCTGTGATGCTTAAAATATCACAGCCATAGGCCTTTCAGAATCAGTGTTGTCCTCCCCCTTTCAAATGCATAGTGGATTCCCCACTGGAAGGTTGCTGGATGGTAGCAACATTCTTTTTAAGGTGACAGCTGAAGATTTCAGTGGGCTGCATATGCCCAATATGGTCTGTGTCAGGAAAAAAACAACACATTCATTCTTCTCACGGCTGGCTGGTATCATATTACATAGGGAAAAATCATCACATTCCACACTATCAGCAGCAAACTTTACCTTAGCCAAGGACTCGCTAGTGCTGTAATCATTGCTAGCTGCAGCTGCTGCTGTAGCATCTGCCACTGACATTATAACATTAGGCTGTGTACCAGCCTCTTTCAAAATTACATCGACTTTATTTTAAATGAGATTTTTCTGTTCCTCAGAAATACTAGTCTTACTGAGAATGTTCTGAATAATGCCTAAAACCTCTGGGTTGTTTTGTATGGTTAAGGCAGCAATCACAGGTCCCTGTGACTGAATGATCAGACCTCTGTGATGTGGTTGTCATCCAGCTTGGATTACCTCATGGGTGCCACCATTTTGCTGTATGGCAACATCATCAACATCACATGGGTATGAGTGGCTATATTGGGGATGACATGGGGAAGTAACGTGATGACGTGTGTGTCCTCCATTTTGAGACTCTAACAATTCTCCATTTTGTGAATCAAGAGTGGCTAGCCTTTGTCCTAGTCCACCCAACAGCACTCTGTGAGTGTTCAAAATCAAACTCTTCAACACCAGAAGCGGCAAGGTATATGAGCATTAAGGTGGTATGCCCTGCCAGTACCTCTGGCTGATGGCACAAGTTCACCGTCTCTGCCTTGCAATTTATATGATCCACTTCTGAGTTGTTATCACATGAACTATACATAACCTGTTCTTCAAGTTCCTACACATGGTGGTAACTTGATCTTTTTCCCTGCTCCTACAGTCCAGCTCCTTACATACATGAGTGAGCACATTGCTGCGTACCTTAATTTCAGATCGCAAGATTTTCTCATTGTGTAAAACTTCCCTTCTATCAACTGAAGCCCTTTCACATTTCTTTTTCAAAGCATGCAATTTCCATCTGCTCTTATCATAATCACATAACAAGGAATCATGCTGCTGATGCAACGTCTGGTTTTGAGATACCAGCCTGTCTACTATTCTAGCAGCTTCAGCATTTACTACAGCCATCTCCTGCCTGCAAGTAGTGAAATCTGATCTCAAAGCAGCACGTTTTTTTATAGAAAATGCTAAGCAAGCAAGAAGTGTTGCAACTAGCCATTGTTCAAGAATATTTTCCTTGGCACCATGTTTCAATTCACTATAGTGCTCAAAGACAGCCCTTATAGGGTTGTCTCTGCCTTTTGCTATACTTGTAAAATCCTGAAAACCACCCTGAGCTGTGAGGTATTGTGAGGCATCCAGCCTCAACTCAGCACTGATTGTTTCAGACATATCTATATAAAATGAGAAACCCTTAGCTGTCTGTGGATCAGAAACTCCATTTGCAACCACAGTACCTGAGAGCACACATATAGCCTTTGGTGAATGTGGACTCCTAAATGAGTATAAACCCACTAGAATTTTAACCCACAAAATGAAAGCAATCTAACTGTCTTCATGGAACATGTTCAGCTCTGTGTTCCCCGCAGGGAGAAGGCAGCTCACAGCACAGATTTAAATATCTTGCAGGAGGTCCACATGCCCAAGCTCCATACACTGGGGAACTGAAGACCATGGAGATTTATACAGCAGATGCTAACAGCTACTTGCCACTAAGGGATTTCTCACCCCCAATGCATAAATCCACAAGGGAAATAAAAGTGTCACCTTTGGCAAGCACCTGGACATTTACCACAATCACCATTTGTAGCCCAGGAGGTCAGCTTCTGGGACTAAATAAATCAGATTCTTGTATGTCTACAGTGTGAGCCAAAGAAAGAGCACAAGCAGAAGTAATAATGATAATTTATTAATATACTCATGCCAAGCATGTGGCAGAGAAAATCACAAGGGAGTTGGTTTTTCACCAGTCTTTGTATAATGTACAAAGTCTCCGAGAGGAACTGGCTTACAGAAGGTTATATAATCATGATAAGAACATGGCAACAATGATAACATCATAATTACAGATATTAGGAACATGATGCATGTTTGTATAGAATGTAAACAAGGCGTCTCCCTTGGATAATGATTTAGGTACCAGAATTACAGTACCAATGAGTATAATGTGAGACAAAGGATTTGTCTCCGTCAGCATGAAACCTAGACAAAGAGAAATGCTGACTAGCCAGAAATACATGCGGCGTGCTAACTAAGTATAAAACACATACTACATATGATTATATGAGAATGTAAATATATAAAGGTATACAATAATCACTGACAATCCATTAGTGTCATCTTATCAGTAATTAGGTAGATTATATATAGAATACATATAAAACACATAATAAACAGACATAACCTAGGTAAATGCATTATAGTGAGGTATAATGAATCATGCATGATATAATCCTATAAAAGATGTAAACATCATATACATTAGCATATATTAGCAGCAAAGCACATTCCTGGCACCCATGCTTATATGATGGGTACCTAAATATATATGTTAGTGCAAAATAGCAATACCACAGTATAAGAGACCAGGAATACAGTGTAAGGTATATGTGGGATAATGGGGGGCATAACCTGGGTGCAACAGCACCTCATGTCATTGCAGGCCAGACCACCCTGTGAGGTACCTAGTTTCAAAAATTGTGATTGCCTTCATGATACCTCACTCCTTTGGCCCTGTTCCCCTGTCACGGCTTTCTACAGTGACCTGGTACCAGCATTCATCCAGTATGGCATGACTCCACGCATCACCCTGGGGGTAAGCCAGGGAGGCAATACCAATATATGCTTCCTGCCAGAACCCTTGTACCAGCATCATAAGGGGCCATGTCTGCCTGATGGCCCTGACCTGGGGGCAATCCAGGGAGATTCCCAAAGAGGTAAGACCCAGGGGTAAGGTGGGGGTCTGATGGCCATGAAAAGCATAGTAAATAAAAAAGGAATCATCAGTGCAAAACCTTTAATTGCACAGTCAGAGTATTAACCTTACGAAAAGTCAGCTTTCATTTTTTAGAGCGCAATGATGAATATAAAGCAAGGTATCAGAAATCCATACTTTACAACAGCAGCAACACAAACTTACTCCCTCAAACACATCTGCATATCTGCTTCCCTCAATGCCCCATATACAATATAACAATACTCACACATCGATGTATGTACAATTTACTGTCATTGATTACCAGGTGGTATTGCACCTAAACCAATGCACACTGGAAAGAATAGCTCTATGGTTGCACCCTAAACTGTATGACATCACAGTTCAACAAAAACAGCCAAAGTAGACTATATTCAATTAATGCACTGCATATTTTGATAGACCTCTGTAAAAAATGAAAGCAGGCTTTGTGTAATGTTAATCTACAGCAGCTGTGTTGGCTCTGAATTGAATTTGTTTATTTTACAGTTGCTTTGGCAAACTTAGCTCTCACTGCATTTTCTCAGTCCTTGGGGATGGGAGCTGCTCAGCACTAACATCAGAAAGAAAGAGGGAGTGATAGTGACACACACACACACACACACACACACACACACACACACATATACACACACATATGGCAGATGCTGACTGAGTCTGAAAGTAACCAATTTAATTATGACAAACACACTGAAGGCAAAGATTGGATATTGACTGATTTACAGTAACAGTAAAAAGAAATGTGTTCTGGGATTCTTTTTCTTTCACTAATGTTGAGTTATTTTTTTCAATGCCTTTGTGCTGCAACACTGTTTAAGAGCTCATAGAAACACAGAAACATAGACTTTGATGGCAGATATGGACCGCTTGGCCCATCTAGTCTGCCCATTTCCCTACCTACAGGATAGGCCGCAGATCCTAGTTAACCAACAGCCTATTTCTTCCTACCCCCCACTAGAATTGCCTTATGTCAGTCCCATGCATTCTTGAATTCTCTGACAGTTTTAGACCCCACAACCTCCTCAGGAAGGCTATTCCATGCATCCACTACCATCTCTGTGAAATAATACTTCTTTACATTGCCCCTGAATTGCCCCCCCATCTTTAAATTGTGTCTTCTTGTTCTTGCACGTCTCTCTTTCTAAAAGGTGCTACCCTCTTCAACTCTGTTGATTCCACTGAGGTACTTAAAAGTTTCTATCATGTCCCCCCTCTCTCTTCTTTCCTCAAGGGTATACATATTAAGCTCCTTTAGTCTCTCCTCATACGGCTTTTCTTGCAGACCCTGCACCATTTGACCTCCTCTGGACTGCCTCTATCCTGTCTATGTCCTTGTGGAGATGGGGTCTCCAAAATTGGACACAGTACTCCAGATGGGGTCTTACCAACTGTCTGTACAGATGGATAACAACTTCCTGTTTTCTGTTGCTGATGCCTCTCCCTATGCATCCCAATATACCCCCAGCCCTCCCTACTGCCTTCTCATGTTGCTTGCTAACCTTAAGGTCATCTGATATGATTACCCCAGGTCCTTTCCTTTTTGTTGTAGTTAACCTCCCATTGTGTATTCTTCCCTGGTTCTTGTTTCCCAGGTGCATTACTTTGCACTCTTTGCATTGAATCCTAGCTGCCATACTTCTGACCATTCCTCTAACCTTGCCAAGTCCCTTCTCATCCTTTCCATGCATCCTTGTATCAAACCTGTTGCAGATCTTTGTGTCATCTGCAAAGAGGCATACTTTTCCTTCCAGTCCCTCTGCAATGTCACTTATGAAGACATTAAAAAGGACTGGACCCAATACTGAACCCTGCAGTACCCCACTAGTAACCCCTCTTTCTTCAGAGTGGACTCCATTTACAATTACTTTCTGTGTCCTGTTGTCCAGCCAATGTTTTACCCAGGCTACCACCTTGGGACCCACTCCCAGGCTGGTTAATTTGACTAGTAATCTTTTGTGTGGGACTGTGTCAAATGCCTTGCTAAAGTCTAGGTAGGCCATGTCCACAGCACCTCCCTCATGGCTGCTGTTTCTCTCATTACTAACAAGAGCTTGGCCCAAGTTCCTAGTTGTGACTTGTGAAGATGGCCACAGAAGTAAAGGAATGAATCTAATTAATTATGGTTGAGCAGCATTTTGTTCCAGTAGGGAAATGTAATATTCAAGACCAATATAAGAAGAGTTACTTAGGACACAGGATTAGGCACTTGATCTTATATGGAAATGGCAAGGGATGAATTGCCTGTATAGCTAATAGTGCAGTAACAGCAGCAACATTGGATTCCTGAGCTTTACATCCCTCAGTATTACATGGACTGTTTACATGGCAACCTTTGCACGACAGCAACCTGAAGCCTCAAGTTGCCGCAGTGCAAAACTGGCCATTTGGACACTTACAAAATCACACTAAGTCACTCCTTCAGCCTCTCAAGGAACTGCATCAATCTTGGGAATGCACTGCAGAGCAAGTGGTGTAATCTGCCATGTGGACAGGCTGCTCCACTCACTCTCACTTGCTCAGAGATGCTTCCAGTATAATGCTGCACCTCTCAGTAATCTTGTCCCCTCTCAAGTGTGTACTTCATCGGTGCTGAAAGGGCCGTATGATTTGAACTTGCCATTGCCTCCCGAGGTTAACTTGGGGCGTAGCAGACATGCACTGCAGCAATACAGAAAGTAGCCATGTATTCTGGTAACAGCTCATGTAATACAAATGGCTCCTGTATGGCCATCTGAGGCTAGGGTAAGGAAAGTCTGCAGTTCCAGAAGTGTGACTGTGAAATCTAGTCACCTTTTTAAAAAAGTGTTATAAAAGATCAGTACTGATGATATCCAGATCATAGGGAACGTCATCATTACCACAGGAGTCTCAGAGGTTACTGTTGAACCTGAGACACAGGAGATGGTCGTGGAGGACTCTCAATGTGAGGTGTTAGAGGAGGAGAAGGCACAGGAGGAGACAGCTGAGGGAGTGGAGGAGATAGAGGGTGATTGCCAGTAATTTATCATTGTAAAGGACATTGTGAGTTCAAGTAATAACAAAATGCCAAGTGAAGATGTAGAGCACAGGGAAAATATAAAGAATACTGGATGGGTAACCATGCAGAACCAGTGTGTCCTGCCACAAAAGGGTCTGATTCCCAGTAACCTCGAGAGTGAAGTTCAAGAGGTCCTTGGGAATCAGACCCCAAGGTGACAGAACACACTGGTTCTGCACGGGGTTACCCATCTAGTATTGTTTATAGTGTATGGTGCCCCTCAAATTATTTTAAAAACATTTTTAGGCTTTAAAACAGTATTTAAATTGTACATGATAAAATTGTTGTCTCTCCTAGCTAGGAGATGGAGCTGAGTGGTTGCTAGAAAATGGGCGGCCCCAACATAGCAGCGCACATGCCCATTGGTTGCCACTCTGCTGTGGGCAGGAGTAAGAAAAAAAACATGGCGGATGGACGTCTCGCTTAGCAAGGAAAATACCTGTCCCGTGGCTGAAAAATGTAAGTTTAACACACTTTATGGATCCAAATCTAGTTGATCCAGCTTTCTGTTTACTGTTAGCTTGTCTAAAAACCGTCGCAGTCATTTTCTGTCTGTTTTGGTTATATTGGATCATGGTGGTTTTTTGTTGATGCCGGTTTGAGCTTTCTACTCTAAACTGATAGAGTGCTGTTCTGCACGTATGGTCAGAACAGCATTTCATTCATTTAAGTGTGTGTAGATGAACAGCGATTTTGTAAGACTGGATTTCAGGTGAGAACAATGTTCCACCATACTCTATATGGAGAATATTGATTTAGGCAGAAGTGACATCTGTTTTGATTTAGATTATCTGGTGCCTAATTGGCATAATGTGGATTGGTAGCAAAAGAGATAGAGAGGACCCTATTTTTTTTATTCTTGCACTTAATTCTATTACTTTTCCAACAGAACACAAAGATACATACAGTATGCATGTTAGCAATAGGTACAACAGAACCTTAAAGGCAATTGATTAATACATAGAGGAGTGCCATTAGTTAGAAAAACCTCCAGTCATTGCCTAAACAGGGGTAAAACTAACAAGTGCTGAGATGTTTTCTCCCTGTCAGACTGTTTTGACCTACATTCAGGCTCATCTGTGTTCTACTCTAAATTAAAATGATCAGTTTACAAGAGCTAACATTTCCACCCCTAGTAGAATTAACACATATAAGGTCCCTATTAAAACTTACTGTAAAGCAGACACTGACAAACAGCAATGAAGTTAACAACATTACAGTGCTAGCAGCAATGCAGCTTTCTAACAGGCACAGTAGAGTAGCACTCCAAATGACATCGTCAGCCTGGAGGCATGTTGACTCAGCATCCAACAACCCTGGAGCCACAGAATGTAGGTCAAAGCAGCCTGCCAGGGAGAACACATTGCATTGGCTAAATTAGAAACTCCTAGTAAGGTTTGAAACCAGCATTGCCTCTCCAACCCCCATTGGCAAGGAGATGAAATCATTATTTTAAAGTTCCATCCTTAGAAACTGCCTTAATTGAATGATACAGTAGATGTGAATAATCTCAGCCTTTCACCACATCAGAAACTTATTCAGCCTGTAAACCTTGCAACAGAGCGCTATGACCCAGCATCCAGCAACCCTGACAAAAGTTCCACAACAAAAAGGCACCCCACAAAAAATTGTCAACTTTATTACAAAACCTGAAACACAGATAGTTTTTAAAGCAATGTTTATTGAATGGTGCTGCCTGTTTTACTTGTGAGAACAACTGCACATGATCATTACAGCTTTGAAGAAACATGTCATATAAGCTTGTGAACAGGGAGTACTAGACTGTGAGTTTCTGGAATGACATGAGCAGCAGCTCTTCACTGGAACAGGCTTTTTTGAACAGGTAGTGAAATCAGAGTTGCAAAATAGCTCATAACTTTAAAACGAAGTAAAGTAGAACTCTAGTTTTTGGTATGAGATTTACTGGAGATATGCTTATACTAATTCTGCAGTGTAGCACTTTTCACCATAGTGGTGTCAGTTGATCTTCAATAACATGCAATCATGAAATGTGTGACTCTTAAGGTTTTTACCCTTGTCTTACATTTGCAAAATGTTTGCTCAGCAAATGTACTGTATTGTGATTGTTATATGTTTTCAATTTCCCACCCCTTCCATGCTTCCCTTACATTTACTTTCATTCCCTATTAATTCTCAGGCCCATTCATATCTGAGTTTGACTTTATATGAAATATGGACATGATATTGTGCTGCTGTATTTCCTCAGTGAGTTTTTACATTGCTCATTTGTAGGTATGAGGTGTACATTTATATGATTTTGCACATGCATTTTGGGGAACTCTTTTATGTGCTGTCTAACCAATCCCATATTGAAAAGATCTATATTTTTTTTAAACATCTGAAATACTGTATATCCTTGTATCCCCAAATATGTTTCGAATATACGTTAGATACATTTACACTTTTCAGATATATTTAAAGATATATTCTAGATATTCACAGAATGATCTAAGATGTATCATATTTAGAATACATCAATAGAGATATATATATTTGAAATATATTTTGCTGTACTATTTCAAAACTAAAGTTTTTGTTCTTTCAATATTGTGTCCTTGAATAAAATCAAAAATACTTATTTGTGCATACACATTTTTGTAGTTTCTATATATTTAGCATTTTATGTAAACCTATATTTTGAATCTATCCAACATATATATTTTGGGTTATGTATATATTTTCATGTTTGTCTTCTCTTGTAGGAAACTAAAGAGATATACATCTATATATATATATATATATATATATGTTTATATTTATATTTATATATAACATATATATTTCACTGAAAAAAATTGTTAATTCACCATTTGGGTTGAAACCTAAAAGGATCTTAGGGTTCCCAAGCCTAAGACCCCACCCCCCCCTCGGCTTCCAACCCTAAGGCCCTACCTCCACCCTGCATGCAGGAATAGGTACAAGAAATGTGCCTAGGAGTAGAAAAACCTAATGGTCACCCCATTATTTTATTCTGTACCCATGTCAGGTTATTAACTGTAGAAATGGCGTGAACATTAGGGTTTGCAACCCCAAGGCACACCCCTCACACCAATTCCTGCATGCAGGTTGGAGCTGGGACCTTAGGATTGGAAGCTGAGGGTGGGGATGGGGTGTTTGGGTTGGAAGCTGAGAGTGGGGTTGGGATCTTAGGCTTGGGAGCCCTAAGATCTCATTTCTCTACTTTTAAGGCTTCAACCCTAATGATGCATTAACAAAGTTTTTTTGCAGTGAATTACCTTACTTTTTCAGAAACTTCATTTGCATGCCTGTTAAGGGCCAGCATTCATGAAGTGGTATGAAAAATGGCTATGTTGCAAATTTGGAGGGAAAATATAAAAAATTACCAAAGTTATGCATGTGCGTAGAACAATTTCAATGAACGCTTGTAACTGGGCCATTTTAAGGACTTTTTTCATCAAATTTTCAACATGGGCATTTTGGGACCCCATCTCATGAACAGTGATACTGTCATTTCATTAATCAGTCCTGAAAGGTGATTTTGCATAGCTACCATGCCATTCTTTGCCACAGGTGTGAAAAACCATTTGGGGCAGGATGTGAGAAATGACAACTGTACTGTTCATAAGGTGGTGGGGAAAAATGGCTATGTTGAAAATCTGGAGTCAAGATATATATATATATATATATATATAAGAAGTTTGAAAAAAGAAGCTAATCAATTGGTGAAAGACCATCAGGTAACCGTGCGTATATCAGAGCATGACCGCACACCTGCACTTTAACCCCCCCTCCAAAACAATTTTGACATATTATAAGATAGAAAAATCATTCTGAGGTGTGCAGTCATGCTCTGACATATACACGCCTTGGGCAGTTGCACATCAAGGAGTGCATATATCCGAGAGTGACCGCACACCTCAGAGTGGTTTATTGATAATATATATATATATATATATATATATATATATATATATATATAGTAATAACATAGTTTTAAATTACACTCGTATGGAAAAGAAGTACACTGTATTTTGTTAATATCTAGACTATAATTGAATATGCCTAAATATATCAAGATTTTCTGATATCTGTGCATTTTTCCAGTTATACTTTAGATATTTGCAGAATTCAATGAGGTATGTCTTATACTTGGCACGTATATACTAAATGTATATGTTTTGTTAGCCTATCAAAAAAAATATGTTGTTTTACTTTTTAATGTCTTTATGTAATCTCCACTGAAATCAATATAGTTGTATGCAAGCATAATTTTACCCTGTAATTTCTACAATAAGTGTATGTTAGCAAGCATATATTTTCAATATATTAGAGATGTATATTCTGAGATATAATTCATATATGTTAAAATAAGTTTGGCCTGACATACTGTGGAAAGTATCTTTAAAATATACTATTTACCCTGGGCCAGATATTCAAAGAGGTTGTGCCAGTGCAAACCCAGTAATGCACCCAGGTGTGATATTGAAAGGGGGAACCTGCACAGCACAAGTCCTGCTCCGGCGGGGTGCAAAGTAAATGTATGTGGTGCAAATGCAGGTGGCATGACCATACATATGTGGTACATCTCGATATTTAGCCCAGGATATGTGATGAATATGTTGGCACAACTCCAGCTTGCACCACACATGGCGGCTCAAAGCTGAGTTGGAAAAAACAGGCTCAAAGCCAGGCCACCCACAGGTGGGCTTCTGTATTGCAGTGCACAACACAGCACTCGCCAACCGTGGGTGGCCACCCACCCAGCAGGGACACCGTCGACAAGCACCCACACCCTCCCCCATGGTCAGGTGCAACCCCCCGTATGCCCGATCATGGGCATTGGGATGCACACATCCCACCTGGTAGTCTAGTGAATCCTCCTCCAGTTTGCCTGATAGCAGGCATTTGAATATTAATTCCAGATCTGGTGGTCTAGCTGTTCCCACTTCCACCTGTATGCCCGAGTGTTGGCATTTGTATTGTACATCCTAACCTGCTGGTCAGTGGATCTCCCCCTCCTCCACCCACAGAGGACCCTGTCACCCAGCTCCCCCACGTCATCAGTAGGTGGTTGAACTCACCCACATACCACCCGGCCGCCATTGAATGACAGCTTACAATATGTTCTGAGCCCTATTGGTGCACAGTGTGTATAAATGGGCTTGCAGACCATACTATACTACTGGCATGAATATGTGAATGGGTTCATGTCCATTCATATTCGTGCCTGTGTGTACAATATGTCTACAAACCACCACTGTGCATAACTAAACTTACAAGTATACTCTAAGCTGTCATTCGGAAGACATGCGTATGCAGGTGGTGCAGCAGCCTGCCAATGATGGGGGGGTTGCTGGGTGGCCAGGGTCCTCTGTGGTTGGGATGGAAGAGAGGATCCACTGGATCACCAGTTTGGAGATGTACAACACCAATGCCCATGCTCAGGCATACGGGTGGGAGCGGAGAACCACTAGACCACCAGGTAGAGAATTAATATTCAGATGCCCATGATCTGGCAAATAGGAGGTGGGTCCACTAGACTACCAAATCGAGATTACTATTCCAATGCTCATGATCAGGAATACGGGTTGGAGCGGGGTACCACTAGACAACCAAGTCGGGTGTAATATTCTAATACTCATGATCGGGCATCCAGGAGGGGGGTGGTGGGACCAGTAGACACCAGGCAGATCGTACAGCATGCTGACTACCACAGGGACATCTGAAGAATGTCAGCCTGTAGTTGTATGTCTGCTAGGGTCATGTATATGAGTCTAGCAGTCATACCACTATATCCTGGCAGTGTGCCATCCTATTCATGATCATTAACAAGCATGATGTCTTGCATGCATACTATGTGCTTGTGTTTGAGTTGGCAGCCCATGTAATCAGCACCAGCTCTTTTGTGTGGTTTTGTGGGATTCCATGTGGGACATTTGACAGGACCAGTGGACTACCAGGGACTCACAGTGGCTGGCGCAGGGTGCCAGGCGCATCTCGCCAGGCAGCCCTGTGCAAGGCATGCAAATGGGGCCATAATGACCTGCAAATAGCCCTATGTGTGCCATGCATACATTATGGCCTAATTTGCATTTGCATTTCTGTATATCATGGGTGATGCACCCGGCACAACTGCATTTGCACTGGAGCATTCCTAGGCCTCTCTGTCTGGTGGATGTGCTGGTGCATTGTACTTGCACACGGCGCATTCCATGCCATATTCAACAGTGATGTGCCTTGGTGCATCACCTTTGAATATCATCCTGTCCTGGCCCTGGCATATCTCAGTTGCGCTGCACCATACCTCTCAACTGTACCACATTATGAGGAATGTTCCTCATTTTACTTCAGAAAAGGTCCCTGTTCCACATTATGAGGACTTGTTCCACATTCAAAGTCAACATTTTAAAGCAAAAATCCATAGTAAATGATGGAAAGAATAACTTATTCAATTAATAACAGACATTCTGAACATAAATGCAACACTTTAACAGTTTTGAGCTTTTTAGGCAAATATTTGATTAAGTGTTCCACATTTTGCCCATTTGTTCCACATTTTTACAAGCAATGTTCCTCATTTGGGGGACAAAAGGTTGAGAGGTATGCGCTGCACCCCCTCTTGTGCCACTGCCCAATACAGTCTGAATGTCTCACCCCCATCTATATATACTGATAATACATTTTAAATATATGTTTTACATAACAATTAAATACATTTTATAGTTTATAGATATGACTGGAATATACATTACACATATCTTTAAAACATAAATAGACTATATTCTGTAAATATGTAAAATGTATTAAAACTAAAGCCAAAGTTAGCAATAGTATAAGTAGTACTAGTAGATTATATTTATTTTGGGTGCCCTTCCCTGAAGCTAAGGGCGCCCTTACAAACATCAACAGAAAATTAACATACTGTATATGGTTAGTCAGTTCAATAAAATCAGTAGCAAACATCCTTTAAAACTGCTCTCTAAAAATATTAATAATTCTGCTAATCATAATTCAAAGGCAGCTTGAAATAGATAGGTTTCCAAATTCTTTTTAAAGCATTCCAAAGAAGGTGCCTCCCTGAGATAGCACGGAAGAGAGTTCCATAGAACTGGGGCTGCAGCCTCAAAAGTCAGGTCCCCTGATGATATAGTCTCATCTTGTCCACTTCCAGAAGGGCCCCCTTGGCTGACCTAAGGGAACAGCCCAGGGTGAGGGATACAAAACCTCTTTCAGATAACCCAGACCCAACCTCTGTGGGGTATTATAGGTCAAAAGACCTATTTTAAAGGAGCTATGCCAATGCACTGGCAGCCAGTGCAGTTCATGCAGAACTGGTGTTATATGACAGAATCTTGGCAGACCTTTCAATAGCCAAGCTGCAGCACTCTGCAGCAGCTGCAGGTACCTCAGTGCACCCCCACTGACTCCAAGGTAGAGGGCAATAGTAAAAGTCAAACCTCCTCACAGGACTGACATTTCATGCTGTTCTCATGCTTTAAGAACAGTATGAAATATTAGTCCTGTGGAAATGTCTGTTTTTTTTTCTATTGCTACTTTTGGCTTTAGTTTTACAATTTTTCCTTTACTATATAAATAAATTTTGAATTGGAAAATACAAGAAGTGCTTTCTGGAGCCCCTGGTCCAATGTGTATCTGTGCCTAACTTCTGCTGTCAGTAAAATATGAATCTTGTTTGCCTGCAAGATACAGTATGTGTAGAATACTGTATATGCAGAATATATTTTTGTATATATGTCAAATATGTTTTTTGTAAATGCTTGCTATGGTACTACATACAGTTTTGCATAACAGATTTGCATATTTCAAAAGCACAGTTTATCAACCAAAAGCATGGCGATTTCTATTTTTAAAATCGTTTTGAAGTGACAGCATTAGCTTACAGACCAGAGCGAAAGGTAAAGCATAAAAAGCAAGAACATGTTGGAACTCACACCGACATCAAAAGGAACCAGACAGGTGTGGTTTAAACACCAATTTGAGTCTCATAACATAATGCGATCAAGAGGTAAGTTCTATGTGTAAAAATAAATGTGCAATCTGTAAATCTGTAGCCATAGTGCATCATTAAATGATGTGTACTATAATAATCTGAATGGTTGTTAATATGATAAATTCCATATATACAGTTAAGTATATGTGATAGCAAAATTAATTTATTGTTTGGGCATTTTAAGATATTTTTACAATTCACATATTTAAAAGAAATATTTTAGATATATGTCAACTACATAAAAATATATGTATTATATATTCAAAATATATAAGCAGATATATAAAATATATATCATGCACCTATAATAAATATATCATGGAAATATATGTATGATATATCTTAACTGTATCTGTCACATATATTCTGCAAATAAATTAGATATTTCATAACCAACCAACTTGAGATATATATATACACTTTAGACATATCATCAGATATACAGTATATTTGAAATATACTTTCATAAATATATCTAAAATATATTTCTTTTCCATATGGGAGAATACGAATTCACAGAATATTACGAATATATTTCTATGAAATTCACAGAAATAGTATCTAGGGTATTTCTGAAATATATTCATTAGATATCGCTCAAATATTACAAAACCAGACAATCTGAGATATAATGCGTATTATTTGGAAACTACTACGGAAATCTATTTATGGATGAAATTCAAAAACCATTTAAAATATATTTTACAACATATTTTTGAAATATATTTATTTTCCATATGGGATGTTTTGCAGTGTTATACCTGCATTCAAGTTCTGTGTCTTTACGAGCATAGCATTGAAGCTCTGCCCCCTGACAAAATGTTAAGTCAATGATGCGAAGTGCCATTGCATTAGTGCTGTTGCTTTCATGTGTTTAATACTGGGTGGAGCCATGAGTAAGAGCAAGTCACTTTGCAATTAATGAGAACAGGGGTGTTAAGTACTGCAAGGCTTAAATTTAATTTATTTAATTGTATGATGTTTGTGTTTTCCCCTTATATGTGACTCAGACTTCCCAGAAGACTTGTCTTAGGGATCATCAAACATGATATTATAGTTCTTACCTATCAGGAGTGGGATAGTGGAATCTGACAGCTCAGTCAGTAGATGCTCTAGTGCAGCATAAAGGTCAGAGCACTCTTGATTAGGCCATATATGTGAACTACTGTATAAGTCAAGGACCAATTGACTTATCACACTTAGCTACTACCCACCATCCTTCCATATCCATATGGATCTGATTTATAGTCCACAGTAGTTCCTTATGCAGCAAAATTGAGACCCCTGCTTTAGAAGAGGGGGCTGAGCTGTGAGCCTCAACCCCACCCACTCCCTCTGTAGCTTTAAGGTTTCTGAGGAACTCCTTTTGGTCTCTTGAAGTAGAGCTACTAATGTGCCAAAAGCTTTCCATAAAGCCAAGACTTTCTTACACTTACTGAGAGAGTCGAGGCTCTGGACATTCCATGTCACAAACTTTCCTGAGGCCATGGCAGGTAATACAAATATTTAGAACTACTCAAATGCAGGGGTTAACATTAACATTTCTTTGCACTAACCAGCAGTACAAGTTGATTCAGAAGTGCACTAGTTTGCTGATGGTTGCCCTAGCCCACATTTGTAATAGTACATTTTGACCACTTACACAGGAGAAAATGCAAGACAAGAAAATACTCAGATTATTGAACATTTATCCTGCTCCCACAATGCTTCTGGCTCCAGCAGAAAAAAAGACTGCAGTGCCATCACACACAGTGTGCCCCCCCATTGTTTTGTACCATGGCTTCCTCTCTTCCTTTTTCTGCTCCCCCAAACCAGAGGATAACACAGCAGCAAATGTTCAGTCAAGTAGACCTAGCTCTAAACACACAATAGCTGGCATCATCATGCACCTCACCACACTCTCACCACCACCCACAGGGCAATGAACAGAGTCAGGGAGAGAAAGACATCCTCAGCCCCTAGCTTATGATCAAGTGGGGCCCGGCACTTCTGGAAGTTTTCATACAATGTCAATTGAGACAGAAGCACATCTAGGATTTCTTTGGGAGGGGGCTACACAAACAAGAAACAGAAAATGTTATGACTTGTTTATTTGTAAAAGTATTCATTTTAACATGCTATGCCCCAACAGTAACATCTTTTTTTTAACATTCTTCTTTCATCAAGCCAGTGTAAATAGTACACAGGCATACTATACTACCCCTGTTTCTATATAGGATGATCTATACACCAAAGGAATGCTTATTATAACCTTTCAAAGTATGTGTTTTATTAAGGTGTTTTCTACCATACATGCTCCAAAGCTTTGTTTTTAGGATGAAAGGACATGCAGAGTAGGGTAAGGGCGGGACTATGTGGATGGTGTTGTCAGGCATAGTCCATTTAGAAGAGCTGAGGACCATTACACTTACCAGTAATGGCAGCTATTGGTCTATGGATAGTCATTTTAGAGTGTGGTCTGCAGTGGTGTCTAGGGAAAGTACAGAGGTGTGAGATTTGAAGGGCAGAAGGGGAGAGGGAGCTGCTATATTGAGGCTGGGATAAAACCCACCACCTGCAAAGTAGACCTTGTATGCCTCTTAGCATTTGAAATGTTGGATAGAGACACTTAAAATGTAGGGAAATGAGGGGCACTGGTCTTAATGTGGAACACATTGTCAGATAGAGATACATTCACAAAACTGGAAGCTAGTGACTTAACAGCTTCTACCTTTTATCACACCCTGGACATTAGCTGAAAGTTCTGACGGTGGCGTGATGATTACTCACATTTGGGCCTATTCATGAAGGCCTAGCTCTATGTGCAAAACCAACGTAAATGAGGCAGATGACCACCATGCAGTGAAAGAGAAATATGCGGCATGCACAAGACAGGCCGACATGCCACCAGGAGTCCAGGGCGCTGATAGAGGAGGCACACAGCTACACGCAGAGGCGTGAAGGAGCCAGCACAAGACAATGGGAATGCCCCTTGACCCCACCATATAAGGAGATGCAGAACAGCTATGTACCAGTGATATGCACAGTGTGGAAAAGGGATGTCTGTGGAAGAGAGCAGCAGCAACCATGAGTGAGAGGAGCATGCGGTGACAGCTGCAATGCACCCAACTGGCAATGTCGCTGGATGCGGCATGGTCGGGGTGGTGGCGGGAGGAGGCAGCATTCCCACACTTTACAAGGGCACAGGTGGCCATCCTTATCACTGAGATCAGGCAGCACTACAACGTGTTGTTAGGGCGGGGGTCACTAAGCACCCCAACCGAGACCAAGACCTGAATATGGCTGGACCTGCAGGTAGCAATAAACACCACTGGCTTAGAGGTATGCACACTGGTGGCCATCAAGCATAAGTGGTGTGAAGAGGTGACTGAGAAAGGCACACCAGTCGCAGGGCACCACAGGTGATGCAATGCCACCCCCGAACCACCCCTGATGCCTGTAGAACAGCAGGTGGCAGACATGACCAGTGATGTCCTCACGAATGGCAGGACAGACAGGCTGGACAGCATACCAAGTAAGCATGATGTGTGGGTACACAGGGCACAACCATTGTACCAATGAATGGCAACAGTTACTAATCACTTGTCACGCTACAGCCCAAAGTGCCCAATGATGACAGCACCAGAGAGGCACCATCTGGCATGGGAGAAGGAAGAGGTGGTGAAGGCCCACTGAATGCAGGTGGTGAAGGTGGGTACTGCCATTAACAAGGTACCTGTAGCTGTCTATGATGGACACTCTGGCTCACTAACTGATGTCATCCCCATCCCACACACAGGGTCATAGCAGCACAGAATAGTGTCCACACAGGAGGAGGACACCCAACAAGCTGCCATGCCCATGGACAACCACAGCTGAGACAGGGAACTGACCCCAGAGCAGAAGCAGCAGAAGCACGAGAGTGTCCCAGGCATGGGAAGGCACGCAGAGGTGACAGCCAATGTGGAGATGCAGGAGGGCAGTGCTGGTGCAGAACAGCAATCACCAGGACCAGATTGCAGCAGCCAGAACAACACTACCCCCTGGAGGACAGCTGCACTGTGACTGTAGGAATATCAGCACTTGCCACACTACCCACCATGCAGGAGCAGGACCCTGGCACCTCTGAAGGCCCCCCCACAAGGTACCCCAGACAGGGTGTCAATGGCTCTCTTCTAACCAGCTACTACTCTGACCTCCGTGGGCTAGAGCGGATCCACCTGCAGGTGAACAGGGAAGGCAAGGAAGCCATGCACTGCCTCATAGAGGTCATGGTAGGTTCTGTGCAGGTGCAGGAGAGGCTGGCAGAAGGTGTGGCCTTGGGCATGAGGGTGCAGGAGGAGATGGCAGAGAAAGTGGCTGTAGGTGCGTGAGCCTGGGAATGCCTGGCTGATGAGATGGCCGTGGTTGCAAGGACACAGGAGCAGATGGCTGATGTCCTCCTGGCCATAGCTGCTCATCTTGCTGCTCAACAGGGATGGCCCACTGCTCCTGCATCGGCTGCACATGTGGCACCAGCCAGTGTGCCCGACCCCTTGCCCATGGAACAACAGGAGCAATGTGAAATTGTCAGACAGTGCACCCAACCCATGGTGGGTGGAGCCAACCACGAGTCAGGACCAAACACAGCAGTCCAGTGATCATGCCGTGTGCAGGGAACACAGGGTGGTGCACATACGGTGGTCACAGCATGCCACACGGCAGAGGGTGGACAGGTGTGCAGATGCAGTGGACATCATCAGAGGCCTGCGACCCAGTGATACAGTGTGGCTGACACGCATGTGATCAGATCACCATAGACATTACACCCACACCCCCTCAAGTATTGCCACATGCCACACACAGACACACAGACACACAGACACACACACACACACACACACACACCACAGCATACACCACGGTTCATATTGACACCCCATGGACATGCACTGCCACAGGAAGGCACCAGGTGGACACCCCACTGGCCTGAATCATGCACCGCACTGGCACACACACCAACCACACAGCACGCACTGGGTGGAGTGTGATGTCCACAGTGGTGTGCCCTCAGTATGGCCAATGGCACAGTAATGGCATGCGTCATGCATGATGGACTGCCGGTGCGGTATGCACAACGGTAGCACATTGTGTCTACGGCCACACTGTGGAGCATACATCACACACATACCAGCTCAGTCTGTCACTCTCATCGTCAGCATGTGCACCACTTTATCTGCCGAATGTGCCGTGGGCCACATGATGGTGAACAGCCCCTGCCAACATGCATCCCACTGCATGGCTGCCCACAGGCGGCATGCTGGCACCCTCCTCAGGCAGTGCCAGTCCATGGGGATGCTGTGCTGCTTTCTAGCCATCCTCCTCTGGGTGTACGTCTTGTGAGTTCGGCAGCGTGTGGAACATGCAGATATTCTGCAGTATGGCACAGGCAGTGAACACTCTGCACGCCATAGCAAGCATCATCATGCCACCTGTGTGGTCCAGGCATTGGAAATGCATCTTTCAGCAGCCCTATCATGCATTCCACAATGCTGCATGCCTGTGTTTGTGCTGCATTGAATGCAACCTCTGCTGGGTGCCTTGGAGCCAAGTATGGTATCAGCAGTGTTGTTCTCTGGGGATACTCACTGTCACCTGTGGGAGCAGAGTGGAAAGGAATGGTTAGAAATGCTGAGGTGCACATGTGGCCAATGTATTCAAACTTGGTTATGGGGCCTCACCCAACAGCTTGTCATAGCCCTCCATCTTCTGGTCCATATGGTGCCTCAGGGAGCTGTTGTCATACATGTAGGAGTCATGGCATGACCACGGGTACCATGCCAGGACATTAGTCAGGATGCCCATTGTATCACAGATGAATTGACAGTTAATGCTGAGGAATCCTTATAGTTTCTGTAGTCATCCTCATTGATGGGTGGAGCGATGATGGGCACACGTGTGCAGTCGATTGCACCCACCATGTTTGGCATGCCATACATGTCAAGGAACAAACCCTTGATGGCACTGAGCCTTAAAATGTCCATGGGGATCAATCACCTGGTGCAGCACCTGTGACATGGATGCCTGATTCACCCCTGTCTCATCACACATCACCAGCTGGAATGTGCTTGTAGTGTAATACTGCAGGGCACAAAACACTTTTGTCTCCGCTGACATGGCCATGGAGCATTTGGTGGCCAGTCTGATTGCATCCTCCACAAAGCCACAAATGTACTGCAGCATGCAGGGGTCAACCCAGTATCCCTGTTGGATGTTGGTGGGGTTCAGTGTCTGGGCAACTAGGCATGGCCTGAATGATCACGGTCAGTGCCTTGATCTGCCATGATGCTCTGCATCTGCTTCCTTGAGGAGGACCATATGTAGTAGTGCCCCATGTCACATCACAATGCGACTTCATGACCCGCTACTAGCATTCTCTCTGTGGCATTGCACATCCACATGTGTGTGCCATGCATGCCATGTGGCATATTGCATATGCCCTTATAGGAATGGCATGCAAATGTGGTGTGGGTGTGCCTGCCACAGGATGCCATAATTTCTGTGGAGATGATGGCATCAGCAGCACTACCCATGGTGGCAGGGGATGTCTGTGGCAGGCTCACCCTGCCATGATGGCTGTACCAGATGGTGGAGGCCACTTATCAGGATGATATACTAGCTGGGGAGATATGGGAGGTACCTGAGAAGAGACAGGTAGGAGGTTCCACCAGTAACCATGGCCATGTGCCTTGTGTATTTGATGGGTGGGTTGGGCCCTGTGCCATGGGCATGTCTTCTTTTTACTGTCCTTATTGTGTTTTGCAGGAGACCCATTGTCAGAAGGTGTGTGGGTCCCATGCACTGGGTGGTGGGTGGGCTGGGCTGGGCCAGTGTGGTCACCCAGTGGTGGCTGCCACGTGACCTGCCATGGAAACTGGAGTTGTGGAGCAGCATGGAGGATTTTGTCTACAGGGATGACCCAGGAGACCTGTGGGCCATCCATGCCCCTCAAGGTAGGTGGCCATTTGCCATATGTGTGTGTGTGGGTGGGTGGGTGGGATTGCCGGTGCAGGGGTTGTTGCATGTTGCTGTGGTACTGACATCAGTCTTCTCTGTCTGCTCTTCTCATTTCAGCAATACTGTGACCCTGTCAGGTGGTTTGTACTAGAGGAGAAGAAGATTAAGGACATCCCTCCAGGAGCTGACCCCTTCAACAAGCCCGGACCTGCCCTCAGAGTAGGAGCATCATCTGTGATCCTTACCCCCTGTGAATGTTGTCTTGCTGTATTACATGCACCTGTATTGTGCAGTGGTTGACAGTAAAAGCATTCTACTCCAGCTACTTCTCAGTGTCTAATTCCTTACCCTAGTATGGTGTGCTCAGGTAGCCGTGTGTCTGTGTTTGTGGGGCTCTGCTTTCTGTGTGTATCCATGACAGGGCTTTATGGTGTGCTCAGTGTGTGTGTACCTGCATGTGAGACACAATACACCATGCTGTGCATCCACATGTGATGGTACCTGCTGGTTAGCATATGCACCATGCTGGATCTGGCCAAATGGACCATGTTGTCACATGTGTGATGGTGGCACATGGCACGTGACTAACTTGTGTGTTGGCAAGGTCAACATGCATTGCATTGCTGCATGCATTGCTGGCATGTGTAGCCACTGGAGGCAGTGCTTTGCATCCTCTGGTCCACTTTGCTGGTCTTGCCCACCATGTGTGTACCATGTAGGCTTCTTACAGCTGCTTTCAGGTTGCATATTGCATATGCTGGGACACAACACATCTTTTCAACATAACTTGCATCGTGCATGCACATACCGTGTCCCACACTTATCACAGATGTGGGAAAACACCTGCATGTCTGAGTAGCCACTATGGTGTCTATGTTCACATGGTGGCTCTGTGCATAGCACTATGCATGATTTGTGAATACTGCATGGAGGATGCTTCTGCATGTTCCATACATATCAGTCTATGTGCAGGGCTTATACACCGTGCCACATAGCCATTGTGAATAGGCCCCATTAAACCTTTTGTGAGATCCCCTCTTGAACTTCCAGATAACTGCAGATATTAATAGGGTGTTAACAACACCAGGCCATCAGCAACCCAGAGGGATTAGCAGGAGGACTAGTACTTGGTAAAGCAAGGACATTTTCAACTTAATTAACAGCCATAGAAAACCTGCACTGCTCAAGATGGACAAGTAAAGTGTTAGCTGCACTAGCCCTGGCCAATTTGCACTAGGTTTTGGGCTAGCAAAACAATGTTAAAATCAAACCCTGCGCAAATGGTATACTGTGAAGCCCAGAGGCCCCAAGGATAGCAAAGACATTGCAACGTACCATTCCCCCCACCACTGGAAATCCCAAATACAACAAACACAAAATGGTCGGTAGTACAAATGACAAAATACCTCCTCACACCCTTCCAAAACCCAGACATTGAATGTTCAGTAAACTGTACAACTATCAGCTGTCCATATCACCTACAAAAGATGCTAGAATAATCTGTAAATGACTGTTTATCCAACCAAGGCTCCAACTGCCAGTGGCAAAAATATCCACCAAGACCAGCCTAAGTGAGCAGGATGCAGGACGTAACCTTAATTAACTTAAATGAAGCAACAAGGTATAATAAACTCTGGCCAGAGCCAATAGGGTTGCAGGTGAGGAATTTGGGGTACAATTATTGAAAATTTGCTTTGTAATATTTTTACACTAAATATTAAACATAGCCTTGTTGTGACCCTGTCTCGTGAGGAAGGGCAGGGAAAATGTGCAATTCCTGGGCTAAAGGTGATTTTGCACAAGACTGTGAATTCAGCTCTCAGGACGCAGAAACACATTTTGGCCAGGAGTTGAAAAATGACAGATGTCACATTCACGAGGTGTTGTAAAAATATAGCTATGTTGTAAATTTGATTTTAAAATATTGTAAATTAACAAAGTTAAGAGTCTGCATTTGCAAAATTCAAGGCAGTCTTACAACTTTATTGTTTTTTACTAGTGTTACACCAGATTATGACCCCACCTCATGAACAAAGGCAGAGAAAATATTTAACTCCCAGCCAAAAGATGATTTCACACAGGGACCACAAAATCACCTTTCAGGATATTAAAAAAAATAACATTTTGGCCAGGATTTGAAGAATGACAGCTGCTGTACTCATGAGGTGCTGTAAAGATATGGCTATATTGTATATTTGGGGGAAAAATATTGAAAATTAGCAAAGTTATGAGCCTGCATTTGCAAAATTCAACATAGACTCATAACTTTGGTGTTTTTTTTAATATTTTTACTCCAGATTTTCAACATTGCCTTTTTATGAACTAGGGTAGAGAAAATGTTCAACTCCTGGCAGAAAGGGGATTTCTGGCAGGGACCACAAAATCAAATTTCGGGAAAGATCTCCCTAATGATCGTGCAATTGCTCAGGAGGTATGGTCCCAAAGAAGACATGCTGAAACTGGGGGCCAAAAATATGCAAGAATGGCCACCAAGTTATGCCACTAAGTTCAAACCCCCATTGAAATACAATAAAGTGCAAACCTGTTTCTTCAGTTTGTGGTCCGGCTTTGAAGAGTGAAGATGTGTCTGCAGTTCAGAGAGGATTATAGCGTTGTATCCCCGATGGGTAAGTAAGGTCTTGGGTGGAGTGTTTGGAGGTGGGTGTTGAGTGGGAGGCGAGAATCAGGGGCAGTTATAGCCACAAAAGACAACGATGTGCATTTTTAATTTTTTGTAGTATTGTAAAAAAAAAAAATTACACAGCATGGAGGATTCCTCATTGTGACACTGGGGGATTTGGCACCCCCTAGTGTCACTCTTATGGTTCTTGGGGGGGTGGGTACTGAGAGGGAGGGTCACGTAGGATATCTATCTATCTATCTATCTATCTATCTATCTATCTATCTATCTATCCTATCTATCTATCTATCTATCTATCTATCCATGAAAAGAAACAGAGAAGAAATAACCATGCATGTGAAGTAGTAAAGCTAAAACAGAGGATCCCTTAACATGGCACTGGTGAATTGGGCACTCTAGTGTCACTCTTATTTTTCTGAAGTGCTGAGAGGCGGGTCTGGTGGGTGATATATATATATATAAATTAACATGTGGTGGTCACTAAAACATTGGGGTGTCCTGATTGCAACACTGGGGGTTGGGCATCCCCAGTGTCACTCTTGTGTTTGTGTTTGTGATGGTGGTAGGTGCTAAGAGGGAGGGTTGGGTAGGGTGAATAATTCTAATTTTAAAGAAAAAAAGAAATGGCAGTCACTGAACACTTTGCCATGTGCAAGATGCCCTTTGAACTCTACAGCGTATGCATGACTATTAGTGCCTGTGCAGTAAATTGGGACTGCCATTTCTTTTTTCTGTCAGCCTAACTTCCATAGTTGGTAAAGTAATGGAATCACTACTGAAGAAAAGGATTGGGGAATTCAATACAAGTCGCATTAAACTGTTCCAATAATGACTTGGTTTAGCATTGTTTTTCACAGCTGGCAATGCATTGGCAACTCATATTGCATTGCTTTTCAATGTTTAACCAGATCAAGAGCAATGTTTATAACATTTTTTTGCCACTCAATTGGAATGCATCGGCAGTCCAGTCACAATGCAATGCAAAACTAAGTTTTAAATCGAAAGAAACAGTTTGTGCAGAGCTTCGTACTGGATCCAGCAACACTTATACAACTCACTCGGAAATGCTAAAACAACTCTTTGGAGGAACAGTTTAATGTGACTTGTACTATACCTTGCAACCAATGGACTACAGGATCCGAGGCGACGTGGGTTCACTGGGGGAAGGTCTTGCCAGGCAAGCCTGATAAAGTTCTTAACTGAGTGACCAGGAAAGTGGAGGAGTGGAAAATGTGGCCTACCTGGATTTCAGTAAGACCTTCTACACCATTCCACATAGAAGACTGGTGAGCAAACTGGGCAACCAATAAGTAGGTCCAAAAGTAATACAATGGATAAGGTGTTGGTTAAGCAATAGGAGTCAGATGGTGGTGTTAAATGGGGTCCACTCTGGGGATGGCAAGGTAACCAACAGGCTGCCAAAGGGATCTGTACTAGGCCCAGTCCTCTTCAATGTCTTTATCAGTGACATTGCGGAAGGGTTGGAGGGAAAAGTATGCATGTACGTGGATGATACAAAAATCTGTAAAAGAGTGGATACACCAAGGGGATGGAAAAAATGAGGGAAAATCAGAAAATGATGGAAAATTGGTCAACAGAATAGCAGCTGGGTTTCAATGCAAAAAAGTGCAAAATGATGCACTTGGGGCACAGAAACCAAGGGGCAATGTGCAAATTGAGCTCGGAGGTAGTAGCAACTGCAAAACAGGAAAGGGATCTAGGGGTAACAATTTCTAATGACCTGAAAGTAGCCAGATAGTGTGATAAGGCAGTGGGGAAGACAAGCAGAATGCTCAAGTGCATAGGGAGGGGCATCACCAGCAGAAGGAGAGAGGTAGTATTACCCCTGTAAAAATCACTGGTAAGAACCCACTTTGAGTACTGTGTCCAGTTCTGGAGTCCCCACTTCCAGAAGGTCATAGATAGGGTAGAGGCATTTCAAAAGAGGGCTACCAAAATTGTGCAGGGCCTGCATCAAAAGCCCTACAAGGAAAGACTAAAGGAACTAAATATGCACTCTCTAGAGGAAATGAGGGCTATTAAAATTAAAATACCTCACCGTATTAATAAGCTACAGGATGGTGGCATTTTCCATAGGAAAAGATGCTCCAGAGTAAGGAGTCGTATTATGAAACTGAATGGGGTGGCGGCTCAGAGGAAATGTGAGAAAATATGACTTATGGAGAGGGTGGTGGACATCTGGAACAGCCTCCCAGCAGAAGTGATGGGTGGTAAAATGGTAACAGGGTTCAAGCATGCATGAGATAGATACAAGCATGCATGGGATAGACACAAGCATGCATGAGATAGACACAAGTGGACCTTAGAAGTAAGGCCAAAGAGGAAAACAGAGATCAAGTACGGCCTGTGGAAACACAGTATGTAGGGAATGTACTGCATTCTAGCTGGGCCAAGATGTCCTTCTCTTCTGATAACTTTTATGTTTCTGTGTTTGTATGTTTCTCTTGTTAGCAATACGTTGTATAGCTATGGCTATGCAGCCATAAAAAGAGTACATTTCTTTCTTTAAAGAGCTAGTGTACTGCATAAACTAATGTTAGTTTTTCAAAGCATTTATTGAAAATAACTATTGTATGTTATACAGTATATGTTTAATTATCTATAGTATTGTTTTATATTTTTTATAACATTATGTGTAATTGTCACCAAGCATTACTGTAAATTGATCATGAGGTCCAGTCCACATCCTGGTTAAGCGAACCAAATAAAATAAATAATAAAAAAAAAAGATGTTAATTCTGGGTCTTGTCCGTACTGAAAAAAGTTTTATTTATAGAACTTTAACTGCACCTTTCTTGAGTTAGCGATACATCCAGTTGTTTGCATAAAACAAATACCTGTATGTAATGGGTCTAACAAAAATGTGCCTGATATTTAACTTGTGATGCATGACAGCATTTGTAGAGATGCAGCGAATTATAAATCCGCCCTTGAAGTGGGCACGAAGTGACCACTTCACGTCCGAGGAGCACAATGCAAAGTGGACCCTGTAAAGTGCTCGCTTTGAGTTATCATTACCACTTTGCGTTCTCAATATACTTTAACGTGAAGTGAAGTGAGAAGAAAATAGGCACATCACATGGCCTGCAGTACTGTAAGTCACATGCTTTAGCCAGGCAGGAAGGAAATGAGTCAGAGACGCAGTTTTACTTTCTCCTTTGCATTTGTACAGGGAGAAAGCAAAATTGTATTGTGAGAGGAGTTTGTTTGGCTCTTGGAGTCGTTACTGCCAATCCAATTCAAACAGCTTTTTTAAAAGCTATTTTATTTAGTGTTTGTATTGTGTTAGTGTTTTTTTGGTTAGTGGATTTTTTTGTACAAGTTTTGTTTTTGTTTTGTGTGTGTGACTGACTGTGTGTGTGTGTGTGTGTGTGTGTGTGTGTGTATGTGTGTACATGTGTGTGTCCACTGTCTGTGTGTGTGTGTGTGTGTGTATGTGTGTACATGTGTGTGTCCTCTGTGTGTGTGTGTGTGTGTGTGTGTGTGTGTGTGTGTGTGTTGTCCCATGGACCCAGGAGGATGAAGCGTCAGGTTAGAGTTGGGGAAGGTGAGTCGCTGGAACATGGGAGTGTTAGGAGGGAAGGAGTGCAGACCCATGAGGGGTGGGGCAGTCATGTTAAATTGGACTGCTCCAGACTCCTGGCCAGTGTTGCTTCCCCTGTGAAAGCAACAGGAGCAGCAGCAGCACCAATGCCACTGGTGGCTGTTGCTCATCCACCCTCTCCACCACCACTAGCAGAAGCTGCTGGGGCTCTAGCAGCACTTCCTCTACCACCTCCACAGCCACAGGAGGTGGCCCCAGCAATAGTGGGAGGTGGTGGGACTCATGCCTGACAAGTGCGTACTGTGTCTGGTGCCCCTCGCAACTCCCCAGTGTGGGAGTTTTTTAATTGTGTGGGGGGAGACAGCACAGTGGTGCAGTACCATGTGTGTGGTGTGCTGGTGTCCCGTGGTCCCCCTGGGACACATTTGGGGACTGGTGGCCATCCCAACCACATGATGAATCACCACAGGGCAGAGTGGCAGGCTACCACGGAAGGGGATATGCGTCTACCTGCTGGCCCTTCTGAAGCAGTAGCCGAGGGTGCTGCTGGAGTGGGAGATGTGCCTTACAGCAGTCACCGCCGCAGCAGGAGGAGGAGGGCTACATCAGGTGCTCCACCACCACCACCACGACCACCACCACAGCTACCAGCACCACCCTGTCCACCACCAGCTCCACTACCTGGATTACCTGCTGCAGTGGACCCTAGCACAGTCCCTGTTAGCCAGTCTGACCTCCTCCTGGTGTGGGCAGCACTGGAGGAAACAACAAGCGTTTCATTAATTTGGAGCGGCAGGTTACCAGAGTGGAAGCACAGCAGCAGCAAATACGTTCAGTGCTTCACCTGCAGCTGGACCACCATGGCATGCCACCATCATAGTAAGTCCAGGTATTGTTTTCTGCCCCCTCACACCACTGATCCCACCCCACCCCACTACTGTGTTGTACTTTTGTTGTGTGTTTTTTGTTTGTTATTATTAAATCATATACATTTTCCCTTCAAGGGGAATCTTTCTTGCTCCACATAGTGCAATACATTTTTTTGAAAACAATGTGTAAATGCATTACAGTGAGTCATGTGACAGAGGCATTCCCATTCTGAAAATCTGCCCACATTCTGCCTCCCTTCTCAGCAACATTAGTACATGATGGCAGGGAGAGCGCGTGTGTGTGCTCCTTACAGTGAATATCGGAATGTGCAGGATTACAAATGTTTCTTTATGTTAATGGTCAGTTTGTTGTGAAATGCGTGGCCACGTTTCCAGTAAGAAGAGCCTTGGTAGTGGAAACATCCCACATTTCACCACAAAGTGAACCTTATAACATTAGGAAACATTGCTTGGGACAGCTGCCGGACATTCAGTATAGTGGAGCATGCACCTGCGCTCCCCCTGCCATCACGTCTTAACGTTGCTGAGGAAGTGTGGCACAAATGTGGGTTGCTTTTCAGATTAATTTCTCTGTCATGTGACTCACTGTAATGAAATTATGGGTGGTTTTCACAGACATATATTGCACTCTGTAGAGCAAGAAATATTCCAGTGGTAGTAATGCCCCCACATATTAGTTTATGTGTATCACCATAACTATGTAATGGGGTGACTGTCTGTAAAGCAGCTGTGCAACAATCTGTTGATAACTCTGACTTATATTTTTTTAATGATATGTTACAACTTCCTTTACTAATATCCTGACTGACTGGAATGATACGATAATTTTCAGTAGTTGAGTGTGCTGTACTTCCTTTTTTCATGTGTGAAATAATGAAAGGAGCATTCCTTTTAAATTGGTGCTGCTGACAGTGAGTGCGACCAGGTCTTTGTCATTGTTTTCCTCTGCTTTTCTCCATCACATCAAGTAGTTATCAGATATAACTTCTGTTGTTAACTAACGGTTATGCATCAGTCAGTGTTTTATATGACACCACAGAACAAGAGCTATTGAAAAGCAGCTGCAAATAAATACAAAGTTGGTCAGAACAATATTAGAAGACATGCTCATTTTGTTTTCATACATGAAAAAAGTAGGAGTAAGAGAAGCAGACATAAACTGTGAGAAGAATCGTATCATTCAAGTCACTAATGACTCACAAATAAGTAGCGGTTGCTGTGGCAATTTAAAGTAGCATAAAAAAAGTACAGTTCAGAACTGTGAGGACATTCTTGCAATGCTGCTTTAATCATAAAAAATTGATTATGACATCATTACTACGAGCTCACATCAACAATCACAGAACACACAAAGGTGGCACAGAGTCCCTAGATTTTTTCTGCAGGCCCACAATGTGTCCTTCTTATGTGCAGAAAACTGACATAGCAGTAACGAAGTGAAAAGAGTCTGTTTCAGTACATACCCTATCCCCAGTATAAAATGATAACTGCGAGGTTCATGTTGCTGGTTCAATGTGTTGTGCGAGACGATTACACCAAATGAAATGTGATCATCTCAAATGGATTGAAAGGTGCCCTTTGGATGTACACTAATAGCAGCCTTGGTGAGTATCTCTCTCTCTCTCTATATATATATATATATATATATATATATATATGTGTGTATATATCAGAGGCAAAAACTCTGTTTAATGCATCAGTTAGGTTGTTCCACAGTGACAAAAGTGAGGAAATTGGTGTTAGGGTTGAAAACCCCTTGGACTATCCGCCCACCCCAACCGGCATTGGGGTGTGCATTGGGGTCATCGGTCCTAACTCTCACCCCATCACATGTGTAAAGAAGCAGAAGTACAGGAGAATGGGGTGAGAGTTGGGACCCAACTGTCAAGCACCCCAATGTCAGTGGGGGTGAGAGGCTACAAGGGGTTCAACTCTAACACCGACTCTCACTTGTCGCTAGAAAAACCTTAACGACGATTAAACAGAGTTTTTACCTCTATTCTCCTTCTTTTGATAATGATAATGAGAAATATTGAATGTAATGCAGCAGTGGGAGCACGGGGCCCGGATGACATAGTAACAGGAACAGCAACACAAACAGAAGCACTAACAGTGGTGCACATGGTAACACAAGCGCAAATAAGAACAGGAAGGGTAACGCACATGGTGGCGTAGACAGGAACGGTCCGCCACTTGATGTCTTGTCACATAGTAAGATGGTACCCACAAATGGAAATGGCAATGGGCATGGTGACGCAAAGCAAAACAGAAAGAGAAACAGTACTGTAGACACAAATGGAAAAAAATAATGGAAATGCAAGCACAAATGGAAACGCAAAGGATAACACACATGGTGGCGTAGACATGAACGGTTAGTGAAACGGGTACGGAACCACAAGTGAAAAGGGCAATGGTAACAGTTATGTAAGCACATAGGCTGGTTTTCCCCAAAAGCTGCATAGAGAAAGACAGTGAGTACAAAGAATGTATGCATAATAACGTGTCTCGGAGCAGAAAATGAGGAGTTGGAATACTAAATTGCTTATATCTCAGGAACTGTACAATGTAGGAAAAAAATGTAAAAGTCATATGATTTAAGACTTTCCTGGCTAGTTTTGTACCTAGGTCCTGCGAAGGGGCTAAGTATTTTTCTGACAAAAAGTCCATATCTCATACCGTTTTCGAGATACAGGCCCTGAAAGGCACGGTGAATGCCGTAATGTTATCCTATGGGAAAAAAAGAGAAGTTCGCAGTGGCATAACTTAGGCTCCCTGCAATATTTTTTCACCAAACCACTGAAAGGCACATCTGTTGGATGTTGGCAGTCTTCCTTCCAAATTTCAGCCCAAAAGACCAAGCCGTTATTTTGCAGCAGGGCGCCAAAGGATTGCTGCAATGCATCGGATGCCATAATGTTATCCTATGGGAAAAAGCAGCAACTTTGGAGTGCACTAACTTTGCTGCCATGTAATATTTTTTCAACACAATACTGAAAGGCACATCTGTGAGATGTTGGCTGCGTTCTCTCCAAATTTCAGGCCAAAGCACCAAACTGTTCTTTTGCAGCAGGGTGCCAAAGAATTGCTGTCATTTTCTCACAGCCTAGAAAAGTACTGTCGCAATTTGCAAAAGCTTTCGGAACAATTTGCGACACTTTCATGAGTGCAGCACTACTTTATGAAAGTACTTTTTCCAGAAATCTGAAAAACATTTCTGGGGTGTTTTACCCCAAAATAAGGACATGGCTAGCATCCTCAGGGCCCGACTAGGTAAATACAAAAAGAATTAGGTTGCTAGAGGGTCTCAATTTTAAATGCCAAGCATTTTTCTGATCACTAACTGAAAACAAAATGGCAGATTTGTGACAGTGAAAGGGCCATTTGTGACAGTAAAAATGCATTTGTGAAAGTGTTGAACTTTTTGTTAACTTTTCCCATTGACTTATAATGGGAACTTGTTTTTTGAATAACATTTGAACCGTTTAATATTTTTTGATGAAATCTTCAAAAGGCACATTGGGGACCCTGGCTGCACGTTCCCTGAAGATTTCTGACTAGTCACGCAAACCGTGTGAGCTGTAGGCGTGACCGTAGAATTCCAAAAAAAGCATAAATGCATGCGCAGATCATGCTAAATAACTCCACAGCCGTATATCTGACCAGTACAAAGCTTGGCAGATCCCAAGGTGTACGGGTCTTGATTCTGTATTCCAAATTTCAGGTGAATCCCTTGAACGGTTGCAAAGTTATTAAGGTGCAAAATTTGGGGTTTAACATGTAAATGGCTCCTCAACCCTAACTATGGTAGCACTACCGTGTACATGTATATATATATTAGAGGCAAAAAACTCAGTTTAATGCATTAGTTAGGGTTGTTTCACAGTGACAAAAGTGAGGAAATTCGCTGTTAGGGCATTGGGGTGCGCATTGGGATCGTCAGCCCAAACTCTCACCCCATGACATGTGTAAAGCAGCAGAAGTATAGGAGAATGGGGTGAGAGTTAGGACCCACGATCCCAATGTGCACCCCAATGCCGGTTGGGGGTGGGTGGGGGTCCAAGGGGGGTTTTCAACCCTAACAGCGAATTTCCTCACTTTTGTCGCTGTGGAGCAACCCTAACTAATGCATTAAACTGAGTTTTTTGCCTCTAATTTCCCTTCTTTTTGAGAATGATAATGAGAAATAGTGAATGTAATGCAGCGGCGGGAGCGCGGGGCCCGAACAGGGACAGCAACGCAAACAGAAATGCTAACAGTGGCGCACATGGTAACACAAGCATGAATGAGAACAGAAAGGGTAGCGCACATGGTGGCGTAGACGGGAATGGTCTGCCACATGATGTGTTGTCACATAGTAACATGGTGCCTCAACAGAAATGTCAATGGGCATGGTGATGTAAAGTGAAACAGTAAGATAAACAGTACTGTAGACAGAAATGGCAAAAATAACAAAGCATAGCGCAAATGAACGCAGAGATAACGCATATGGTGGCAGGACGCCAATGGTAAGTGAACGGTACGGATCCACAAGCGGAAAGGGCAACAGTAACAGTAATGTAAGCGCACAGGCTGGTTTTCCCCAAAACCTGCATTGAGAAAGACAGTGAGTACAAATAATGTATGCAAAATAATGAGTATCGGGCAGAAAATGAGATCTTGGAATACTAAATACATTATATCTCAGGAACCGTCTGACGTGAAAAAAATTTAAAAGTCATATTATTTACAACTGTCCTGGCTAACTTGGATCTTAGCCCGTGAGAGCTAAGTTTTCCTAAAAGTCCGTATCTGACTCGCGTTCGAGATACTCGGGCCTGAAAAGCGGGCGAACGCGTAATGTTATCCTATGGGAAAAAAGAAAAGTTCGAACACCATAACTTTTCCTCCTGTAATGTTTTTCACCAAACTACTGAAAGGAACATCTGTGGGCTGTTGGCTGTCTTCCTCAAATTTCAGGAAAAAGACCAAACTGTTATTTTGCAGCAGGGCTCCAAATGATTTCTGTTAAGTGTCGAGCCCGTAATGTTATCCTATGGGAAAAAACATCAATTTTGAGTGCCGTAACTTTTGCCGCCATGTGATTTTTTCACCAAACTACTGAAAGGCACATCTGTGCACTGTTGGCTATCTTCCTCCAAATTTCAGGAAAAAAGACCAAACCGTTATTTTGC
Organism: Neoceratodus forsteri; assembly: GCA_016271365.2. Taxonomy (NCBI): domain Eukaryota; kingdom Metazoa; phylum Chordata; order Ceratodontiformes; family Ceratodontidae; genus Neoceratodus; species Neoceratodus forsteri. The sequence goes on from CM057452.1 coordinate 1,206,276,816, forward strand.
AGCAGGGTGCCAAAGATTCCTGTAATGCCTGAGCGCCGTAATGATATCCTATGGAAAAACTGTCAACTTTGGAGTGCCATAACTTTGCCGCCGTGTAATATTTTTCAATACAACACTGAAAGGCACATCTGTGAGATGTCGGCTCGTTCCCTCCAAATTTCAGCCCAAAACTCCCAACAGTTATTTTGCAGTGCAGTGCCAAAGAATTGCTGTCATTTTCCACGAACTGAAAAATTACTGTCGCCAATTTGCAGCTTTTACCAAATTTGCGACACTTTCGTGAAACTTTGAAAGTAATTTGCAAAAGTACTTTTTCCAGAAATTTGAAAAACATATTTCTGGGGTGTTTTACCACAAAATAAAGACATGGCAAGCATCCTCAGGGCCCGACTAGGCGAATACAAAAACAATTAGGTTGCTAAAGGGTCCCAAATTTAAATGCCAACCATTTTTATGATCACCAACTGAAAACAAAATGGCCGATTTGTGAAAGTAACAGGCCCATTTGCGACAGTAAAAATGCATTTGCGAAAGTGTTGAACTTTTTGTTAACTTTTCCCATTGACTTATAATGGGAAACTGTTTTTTGAATAACTTTTGAACCGTTTAATATTTTTTCATGAAATCTTCAAAAGGCACATCAAGGGACCTGCTGCACATTCCCTGAGATTTTGGGCCAGTCATAAAACCGTCGACCTGTAGGCTGACTACAGAATTCAGAAAGCGTAACGCGGCGCACAGATCACACTCAATAACTCCACAGCCAGATATTTGACCAGTACAAAACTTGGCAGATCCCAAGGCCTATGGTTCTTGATCATAAATTCCAAATTTCAGGCAAATCCATCAAACGGTTGCAAAGTTATTAAGGTGCAAAGTTTTGGGGTTTAACATAGAAATGGCTCCTCAACCCTAACTATGGTAGCACTACCGTGCTACCATAATATATATATATATATATATATATATAGTCGTGTATTTTGTAGGTGATGATGAGAGGCGTTGAACTTGACATGGACATGTACTCATTCTATTGTTCTGCATCACACAGGTGACTCCAAACTGTACCTGTACACATTCCAGTGCTCAATGAGAATTTTTTGTACTTAAATGGAAACAGATAACTCTCAAGCACAGGAAGTTAAGTATTTCTTTTTTTGGGGGGGGGGAGTGGGGGATCATATTTTCAGTTTTGCCTGTCATGGTTTCTTACTTTTTTATTTCTTCACAGATTTCATCAGCATCCTTCTGGAGTCCAGTTGTTAATGATGGTCATGGTCATCGAATGAAACAACTTCTGTGTGTTGCATGTGTGCCCAAGCTCGGGTCAGGGGAGGGGTGTGCCTGATGTTGAAGAACTTTTTCGGATAAGGCCACTTTGACAGAACAACAAAGTATCGTGAAGTTTCCTAAAAAAAGAAATGTATGACTCTTAAAAGTTAGAACTTCATTGTTATGTGTCCCTCCCTGGTTCTCAACTCTCAATCCCTATTGTCAAGTTACATTTCAGAGACACATCTTGTCAACTACTAAGACAACCTGTTGTGTGCAATATTTGCAGCATTCTTTACAAAGCAATGAAACAGATGGAATAAAATCTTCATACTTACCAGAATGGATTTCACTTGCACATTACATTGGTTCATCTCTGTATAGTATAGCTACAGCATCTTTCCCAATGTGTAATAGCGATGGAGCCTGTTTTTGTTCTCCTGTAAAAGAAACAAAAGAAGTGTACTGTATGTGTTTTGCCACTGCAGCTCTGAAAAGCTACAGAAAACAAAACAGACAACTTAAGGAAGTGAGACAGCATAACACTTTATGATTTAAATATTAAGAAGCTGGTGGTGGTGGTGGTGCACTGGTGGACTGGTGGTCCATGGTGGACAGACAGACTCATGGTGGCAGACTTGCATAACATCAGTCCTGGTGGTGGTGGTGGTCCATTGGGGGCAGACAGACTCATGGTGGCAGCAGAGTTGGATAACATCAGTCCCGGTGATGGTAGTGGTCCGACTATGAGGGGCAGACAGACTCTTGGTGGCAGACTTGCATAACATAAGTCCCAGTGGTAGTGGTGGTCTGTGGGGGCCAGACAGACTCGTGGTGGCAGACTTGGATAACATCAGTCCCAGTGGTGGTGGTTATGGTCCGTGGTGAGCAGGCAGACCCATGGAGGCAGCAGAGTTGGATAACATCAGTCCTGGTGGTGGTGGTGGTCTGTGGGGGGTAGACAGACTCATGGTGACAGCAGACTTGGATAACATCAGTCCCGGTGGTGGTGGTGGCCCATGGGGGGCAGACAGACTCATGGTGGCAGCAGACTTGGATAACATCAACTTGGTGTTGGTGATCTGGGTGGGGGGGCAATGCCTTTTAAATACTGCAGTTAAAACCTGACAGCTTTAACCATATCATCATCCTCCTCATAAAGAAAACTGCCCTCACAGTCATCAGTGTCTGAAGTCTGACCACTGGGAAATTCTTCTCCATTGTATCATCATCTACATCAGTGGTGAGCCGTTTCAGGCAGCCATTGCCAGTGCCACCAGGATGCTCCATTTCCACATCAGCAAGACCACCATGACTAGGCCGAGGTATGAATACCGAGGTTGTAGTCTGTGCTGGTATGTGTCTCTCATTCATTTTGATGAATGTTAGCAAACTAACATTTGCAGGAGATAGGTTTGTTTGACGATCCCTGACTATTGCACCTGCTTAGCCGAATACCCTCTCAACACTTACACTGGAGGGTAAGCATGTGAGGTACTTCAGTGCCACTGCAGTCAGCTCTGCCCATTCACCGACCTTTCCAGTTTAGTACAAAAGAGGATCTTCACTTATTGTCAAATGCCTGTTTTCAGACAAATATGATTCAACCATTCTCTGTGCCACACTAAGTCCACTTGTTGATGCATCAGCCTGTTCTCTGGAATCATTGATTTCACAAATACCCACTTGAGACAAAGCCTCCCAAAGTGGGTTGACACCAACCACTTTGGATGACAGACCACCAGGAGCTACAGTCCCCTTACACTTGCATGATATGCTTGCTGGCCCTCCAGCTACATTATCAACTGGATTATGCTGCTGAGGTTTGCAAACCTTGGCGCATGACCTCTGTGCCTCATGAACCAAGTGAACCAGTTAACACTGATATTTTTTACCTAGTCAGGCATTCCCTCCAGTACTGATGCAATTCTTCGTTTGTATCGTGGTTCCAGCATTGTTGCCATGGCAAAGTTGTCACTACGCTGAATGCTCACAATGTGACTATTCTGGTCAAATACTGTCGGCATGTGTTGCAGCAACATACTGCTACCACTGTCTCTGGCAACATCGAGACTAAGCTGTACATTCACCAATGTCTGCCTCAGCACCCACAGCAGTGGAATTGATTGGCTAATGGAGGCAGACTAGCCACTCACTGCCTGTGTGGCATGTTCAAAAGGCCGCAAAATTGTTATTATAGAGTCCATGAGGTGCCACTGTTCAGTCGTCATAGACATGGAGGCCCCAGAACTGTCACGACTGGTACACATAATAAGATATTCTGAGATGGCTTTGTATTGTTCATACAACCTCTCTGCCATGTATAACATGGAGTTCCATCGGGTGATAACTCCCAGCTTCAAGTGGTGCTGAGGCAGGCTGTTTTATATCTGCAACTGCCGCAGTTGATCACGGGCCTTTCCAAATCTTGAAAAGTGAGAGCAGATACATTGTGCAATGGTTAACATTTCCTTTATGTCAGGGTGCTGCAGAAACTCCTGAACCACAAGATTTTAAGGAGAAGTCCATCTAGAATGTGCAAAAACATATGTTTTATAGAGTGTTTTGATATGTATGTTAAGTCAGAGTGTGTCCTTCCCTCTGTCTGCTATTAGGAGTTTTTCCTAAATTAGCACCCAGCACTTACAATCAGTGTTTGCACCCCTAACACCTTACCTGGCATATTCCCTCGACAAGGCCCCCTGGCTGCACTGTCTCCCACCCTCGCCCACCTCCCCTCCATATCTCCACTCCTGCCCTGCCCCCACCCACCTCCTGTACTCTCTCTTACCCGCTGCACCTCCTACCCCCCTCGATCTCCTACCCTCAATTCTCCCCCCATCAACCCCCTCTCCCTTGTCTTGCTCATAGCTCAAGTCTTTGTACTGGTTATTACATGTCTGTAAGTCAGTGATGTTATGTTTGTAACTAAAAATGATGACTGTTGCACACGCTGATGTGGAACCTTTGTAAAAGAGCCTCAGCTCAAAGGTATTGTAATCCTAGATTGAAATAAATAAAATAAATAAAAGCATTCTAGCTGTACGGTAGTTTTACGACCCCTGGGGATCTCCATCACAAACAGGTTTATTGGCTTTCTTTCTCCTATGATGCACCCTGGCTCATGTGACAGTGATGTAGCTATGCCCTTAGATTTAGCAGGGTCTGTCACAGCTCAGTCACAAAGATAATACTTCTTTCAGAGAAGTCACACTGCTAGATTTTGGGTGAGTGTAATCATTATTATTTTTTGATATTAGTACCTTGTCCTGCCATGTTACTACCTATAAGGTGATGTTCAATTTTTGCTACTTAGTACTGGTGCAAAAACTGAAAGTGACTGAGAGGAATAAACAGTGACATGATTCAAACACACACACACACACACACACACACACACAGAGCAGAACATAGAAGGACAAGGAACAGATATCAAAAAATGATAATGATTACACTCACCCAACATCTAGTAGTGTGTCTTCTCTGGAAGAAGTATTTTCTCTGTGGCTGAGCTGTGACAGGCCCTGTAACAAGACACTAGCTTCCTGCAGGGGCAATTAGACATCACACCAAAGGGCACTCTGGGAAGACTAGAGGCCATAAAATAAACCAGAATGGCAACCTCCAAGGGCAATAAAACAGTTAGGGAAAGTTAGAAAAAACATCTCTCACAGCCAGAGGAAAAGAAAATGCTGGAAACTGGTTAGAACACAGAAAAAAATGACTACTGCATATCTTTTTCTGATTTTAACATGGAGTTTTCCTTTAAGCAGTGGGCCATGCATGGAACAAGAAAAAAAACACCATTCATGATGCATTTCACCACATTTGATCTATTTTCACTTGCTATGAACCCCAGTCTCAGGGACAGAGTGTTTAGCCATCTGTCAATTTCAGTCAGTACCATTTCCAACTTATTTTCACCAGTGTGTGAACAAGTCACTCTGCACATAGCAAGTGTTGCTTGTCGGCAAATTCCAGTAAGATTGCTACCAGACAATCCACCTTTCTGCACTGATTATTCACTCTACCAGCATCACAAACAACCTCCAGCACCTGCACCCAGTGTGAAGTTATACACAGGTATGAACTCCCCACTGTTTTGCCACTTGTCCACATATCCATACTTAAATGGATGAATAGAGAGGAGAAATGTTGAAGGACATATCTTACTGAGTCTGAGACAGTGCGGAACAACTCGGGAACAGCACAGGTAGAAAAGTATGTCCTGGATGGGACTTTCCATTTTGGACAGGCATGGGCAGCAGACTGCTAGACCCCAGAATTCTCCACAAAGGAGAAGGGCAAAAGATCGATTGTCAGCATTTCTGCTACAGCAGCTTTAAATTCATGTGGCACTGTATGATTGGGGGGGGTACTTCAGCTTATGCGCAAAAACACTCTGTAGTGTGGGCTGACTTAAACGTTTTAGATGGGGTGCGTTGTTGGTCACAAATGGTTGTGCTCTGTGATGAATGGCATTGGCAGTGGGTGGAGTGTGGACATTTGATGAAGACAGTTGCACTGGTGATGATGACAAACCCAGAAATGATGTTATTTTTCCAGATTTGCCAACTGGGGTTGATGTACCACTTACACTAGACATACTGCATTCACCACCAGCACCACCACAAAAACTGCTACTCTCACCAGCACTGGACAACATTTCAAAGTAATTATGGTCCTATACCTCATCATGCCTGTAGTAATCCTCCGTTCTTATTACTATGCTACTGCACATGTTTACTTTCCTACTTGCTTAACAGTCATGGAAGGAGATAACATGCTGGCTATGGTTGCCGGTGATACAGGTGAATGCCCCAGTCTGGTATTAGCTGCCAGTTTGTGCTCGGTCCACAGTGCCAAGTGCCTATTCTTAAGATGCATACGCTCTCCTCCTGTATCAAGATGGCTCCCCTTTTTACCTCGACTCAGACGCACATGGCAAACATGGCAGATTGCAACTGAATCATCATTTGCATCTTGAACAAAAAAATCCCAAACAAGGGAGTGTGATGCTCTGCTTTTAACATGTCCATGATGATGAGGCTTATTTACGTCTGTTATTTTAAGCACTGAAGTGGGGGTGTATGTGATGTTTCTGGCACTGCACACCTGGACTGCAACTGACCACCACGACTACTTATCATATTGATTACTGGGTCGTTATCATCATCATCATCATCCACTAAAACCGGTCAATCACAAGTTTTTATGGGGGGGATTCCTGCAAACAGATTCAGATACAGCCACTTTTAATTTCTTTTTCTCCAGTTCCCAACTGGGGTCAGTTACATCATCATCATCATATTCATCAATGTCACTGTCATACACATACACATACACATCTTCTGCTTGGATGATAACATGTGGACTGCATGTTACAACAACAACATCATCATCATCATCATCATCACATTCATCATCAGCATGTACTCCACCATCACCTGATATTTTTTCACCACACTGTGAATCACTGCTTAGAAAATGTGTGACGTTAAGTGCCACGGTGGATGGAATATCACATTGTATGCTGTCATTGACATAATCATCAGAATCAGGTTCAGTTAATGGGTTGTTACCGGGAAGTATGACATCTTCTACGCTGTCAATCACTTGCTCTGCTTCACACTCAATATGTTTGGATATGGTACACTGGTTGGAATTAGAACTTAATGCTACAATGCTAATACTACCTCCACCACCACTAACACCAGTAACACTAACACCACCGGCTAGAAAAACATCATCTCCTCCAACTATCAGTGAAGTTACTGATTGGGCTGTAAAAAACATTGCAGGAGAAATACCTTTCCTTACATCAGCAATGCACTTCTCCATCCGCGTACTGCTACCATGACCACAGACCCTCTTACTGCCAACATTGCCTTGGCCAGAAACAGCTTTACTTGCACGTCTCTTTGCAGGCATTTTGGGGGATCAACCACAAATATTATTACCAAATTCAGATTTTGATAAGTTCACTTTCTGACTGGAGGGACACTGGCTGGATGTGAAGCAAAATAAACAACCATGGCTTCAGCAACAGATAAGAGACTACTGTGTTGTGACGGAATTTTTTTTTCCCAATTGTTTAACCAGATGGGACACACTAAGCTGAAAGCTTGTTTACAGGTGCAACCTGGGAGTGCAGGGAAGTTAAGTGACTTGCTCAGGGTCACACAGTATGTAAGTGGGGGCTGTGGGATTCAAACCCAGGTTTCCAGATTTGCAGCTCAGAGCCTTAAACCACTGCGCTATACTGCCTCCCAATTAAAACAACTTCAGTATCCAGTGGTGCTGATGGGGTCCCAAAAACAATCCAGTTTGGTAAAAAATACCTTTTCAAAGTGGGGGTGGGGGGAGCACTGAATATAGACAGTGTTGATTTCTATGGCACTACAAGCAACAAAACTAAGAACAGAGAACGTGATCGCAGTACAAAATCAGGCAGCTGCAGTGGATAGCAGGTTCACACTGCTGCGCTTAGTTGCACTTACACTAATCTGTGTCACAAATTTTAAAAGGTGCGTTATATATGATGCATGCAACACTGCACACACAACACAGAACACTTTGTGTACAATGCTGAACGAGGAATGCGATGCAAATGCAAAAGTTCAGTGTACTGCCACGTAATGTAATTTTGTAATTTAAACAACCTGACCATATGAAATGCTGCACCACATTCACACAACAAACAGCAAGAAAATGTATACTATTACTGACAATGTTACTTTGTGTACAGTAACACAGTCAGTTATATAACAAAAATATAACCAAAACACAAAGAAATCACTAGTTCTCCAACTTAAATCTACAGTACCTACACACAGATATGCCCTTCCCCCACACAGCACACTTCACAGTCTTTCACCGCACACACTCAGTGTTGTAAATTTACATTCAAAATCCACACGCAAACAAAAACACTCGATGATGTGAGCACAGGAGGGTTTCCTACAGTCGATGAACTACAGTTGGATCCCCAAAGAAAAAAAAAGAAAAAATACTTTTTGAACTACTTTTAAATGATTCCTACAGACAACTATCAGAGCACACTGTCTCCTACTCCTTCTTACTCAAACTACCCCGAACTGAGGCTGTGCAGATCAACATAGAGCCCATGTGACCTGAAATCCCACGAATCACCGCAAATCCACCTTGAGACTCAAAAACAAAGCGAGAGTGAAGTGAACTCCACCAATGTACTTAGCTCTTAATAAGTGAGTACCAGTGGAGGCAAAGTAATGCAAAGTCGCTGTTTTCAATGCACTTCGCGTTCCTCATCATAATGCAAAGTACTCTGCTTCGCATTGTGGAGCACTCCATGAATCCACCTGTGCTCCACAAAATGCTTCACAGAGTGGATTGAGCCCACTTCGCCCACCACTAAGCATTTGTGACTTCACCACTCTTGATGTCATGGGGGCCATGGACCTCTTGTAACTTATATGGAATATCTTGAGTCTGTTTGTCTGTCTGTCCATCTAGCTAACTAGCTAGCAAGCTGTCTATCTATCTACTTCTATCCACATAATGCTTCTTCGGACATTTTAGGGGTGTCTCACATAGTTAGCTATGCTAGGGAATCACTGACTTCAATGTGGACAACCACTGGAGACAGCATAAAGGACCCTGGTTATGTGTCTCATCTGAAGAACAGCAACTCTACCAGTGAGTGCAGTAAGCATCCAGTACTGTAACATAGTTTCTATATTTGGTGTGATCCCAGGTCATGGCATAGTGCATGAATCCATGATTTTCTGCTAACATCTGAGATACAAAAACACTATCTCTTTCATTAATTGCTGGTGTAAAGATGCACTATGCCGAAACAAAAAAAAAAGCTGTGATGTTTATAAATCCATAACAAAAATACTCAACAGAAAATTGTTTAGTGGTAAGGCAGACTGAAGAGCAATCGATTAGCAAGTGACCATCTTATTGTAATCATTAAAATTTTACTGCAATGCTAATGAAATATAATACAGTTACCAGAGAGCAGTGATATAACAAGAGCAATGCTTAGAAATTATTTTGTTGAACTTTGTAGCTAGATAAACAAGAGCGCTGCTGATCACAGAGAGAGAGAGCTGCTGATCACAGAGTTGAACTTTGTAGCTAGATAAACAAGAGAGCTGCTGATCACACAGAGAGAGAGCTGCTGATCACAGAGAGAGAGAGAAACAGCTGCTGATCACAGAGAGAGAGAGAGAGAGAGAGAGAGAAAGAAGGAATTATGTTGCTCATGTCACAGTCTCCCCCTTTTCCTTCCTCCCTCTCTTTCTCGCTCTCTCTTTCCTCCACCCCCCACAAGAACTACTCCTGACCGGGAATGGTGCTGTTTATCTATCTTTCTCTCTGTGGTACTGGGTGAAGTGTCCACTGTTACTGCATGCTACCTGCTGACGAGGACAGTGTTCTGTCTCTCTCTATATGAAGGAATGTCTCTCTCTCTCTCTCTCTCTCTCTCTCTTCCTCTCAAACAACTATGCCTCTCTCTCTCTCACCTTCTCTCTCTCTCTCTCTCTCTCTCTCTCTCTCTCTCCTCTCTCTCTCACTGTGTCTCTGTTTCCCCACAGTCCCTGGGGTGCTGACCTTCTTGCTCTCCCTCTCTCACTGCTTGTCCAGCTTCCTGCACAGTGCTGCTGGTTTCTTTACATGGAGTTACACAGCATACAGACTGGGATAGACTGTGACCCATGACCTCATGGCATCATTTGTGACTTCACCACTCGATGTCATGGGGGTCATTGACCTCTTGTAATGTATATGTGGAATATTTTGAGTCTGTCTATGTAACCATCTAGCTAGCAAGTTGTCTATCTATCCAAATCCAACCACATAATGTTTCCTCAGATATTTCAGGGGTGTCTCCCCTAGCTAGCTAGCTATGCCAGGGAATCATTGACTTCAATGTGGCAACCAGTAGAGACAGTGTAAAGGACCCTGGTTTAGTGTCTCATCTGAAGAACAACAACTCTACCAGTGCAGTAAGTGCCTGGTACTGTAGCATAATTTCTGCATTTGGTGTGATCCCAGTTCATGGCATGGTGCATGAATCCATGATTTTCTGGATCAGTAGCAGCTCTGCTAACATCTGAGATACAACAACACTACACTTTCATTAATTGCTGGTGTAAAGATGCACTATGCCTAAACAACAGAAGCAGTGATGTTTATAAATCCGTAACAAAACTATACAAGACAAAATTGTTTAGTGGTAAGGCAATCTGACCACACGGAGCTCAGCATTGCATAGTGACACAAGAAAGTTCTGCTTATGTTCTGAAAATATTTTATTTCAGAATTGTTCATTGATTTGTAGGTCACATATGAGACACACTAAGAAATACTTCATGGTGACATTGCCTTGCAGAGTTTCTCAAAACAGTGAGTATGTTAGTTACTGGATGCTACAGGTGACAAGAAATGTACAAGACACAAACTTATTCCAGCATCAGCATTCTCAGTGCTCTGGGTCCTGGTGTTCATTTTTGTATTCAATTTTGGTAATCTTATAAAGTATTTTAACACAAAAGCCCCTTCATCTTCAGACTGAAGGGAATTATTTTAGCAAGTAACCATCTTATTGTACCCATTAAAATATCACTGCAATGCTAATGAAATATAATACTGTTACCATAGAGTAGTGATACAGTAAAAACAATGATTAGAAATGATTCTTTTGAACTTTGTAGATAGATAAACAAGAGAGCTGCTGATCTGAGAGGGAGAGAGACAGAGAGAGGAAAGGAATTATGTTGCTTCTTTCTCTGTCTCTCTCTCTCTCTATATATATATCTGGCTCTCTGCCACAGAAAATACTCCTCACTGGGGAAGGTGCCGTTTATCTATCTCTTTCTTTCTGTGGCAGTGGGTAAGGTACAGTATCCACTGTTACTGCACTGCCACCAATGAGGACAGCATTCTGTCTCTCTCTGCTATAGAGTACCTCTCTCTCTCTCGTGCTATTCCTGCCTCTCTCTTTTCCTCTCAAAACACTTTGTCCCTCTCTCTCTCACCCTCTCTCTCGCACTATGTCTTTCAGTCTCCTCACAGTCCCTTGGGTGCTGAACTTCTCACTCTCCCTCTCTCCCTCTCTCCCTGTCCAGCCATCTCCCCACATGGCTCTGCTGGTTTCTATACGGGGAGTTGCACAGACTGGGATGGACACTCTCTTTCTCACATGCGTGCTGTGCTTATGCAGCTTGATAGCTGGTCACAGTTCTCCCGCATACCAGCCTGCACATTTGTGACCCACTGTCACAATCTCCTCATGTTCCTACTGGCATTCCCTGAAACTCTGTCCTGGGGAGCTCCACCACACCTTCCAATGTTCCTTCATTGTTGGCTGCCAATAACTGCTTAGCTCAACTCTGTCCCCAGTGCAGCTACCAAAGCCTTTGTAAGTAAATGTTGAGATTGTACTCTGCTCCTTGCTGACTCCAACCTATGGTCATGAGGGGAGGACATGGCCAAATTGCCTGCTCAAATAGGCAGGAAACACTCTGACCTGTGACACTGACAGCCACAGACAGAGAGCCGACTACAGGTATTCTGCATTAAATGTCCTGGTGTCTGTCTGTCTGTCTCTCTCTTTCTCTCACTGTCAGTGCAGGCAGGCAGGCGGTGCGTCTACTGAAGCCTTTATAAGCAAATGCTGACATCGTGATCCACTCTCTGCTGACTCCAACCTAAGATCATGGGGTGGGGAGCCAATGTGTCTACTCAAATGGGCTGCAAACACTGTACACAGTCTGACCTGTGATACTGACACCAACAGACAGAGAAAGAGAGCCCACTACAGGCATTCAGCATTAAATGTCTTGGTCTCTCTCTCTCTCTCTCTCTCTCTCTCTCACTGTCAGTACAAGCAGGAGGGGGTCTTTATGGCTGCCTTTCACTTTTCTGATGTGCAGGACATAACAAGTTAAAAAAAATAGTGTGTGCGCGGAATGTTATCTGATGCAGAGGCAACTTTTTTTGTCACCTCAGCATGTTATTCGTTCTCAAGGGATGCAGTCCTTTTTCTCAGTAATCATAAAATGATTGCAGGGCTCCTTCCACTGGGTATACCGCCACTACAGTGACACCTGGACAGTGAATCTCCCAAAGCGAAATCCCCACCACGTCTAAATCAGCAGCAATGGGGGTTTTGCTTTGAGACAGTTCAGGGTGACAGGGGTAAATATTCACCTCCATTTTCTGTTGAGTTATATAGAAATAGTGAGGGGTGGGGGACATCCACCCATGCATTGTGCATTGCAATGTTGCCAGTCGGTTCGGGGTCATGTCGCAGTCAGGGATGTTGATGGGTTCCCAGCGCTGTAGTGGATGTCGCGGTGAGGGTTGTCATGCCACCGTCATGGATCCCTCCCACTGCTGTCCTAAAAAGCAACATACAGAGCTCTAACCTGTGTGAATCCAAAAGGAGCAGAGCAGACTAGAAAGTAAGACTGTGGCTTCAAGTGGGATGCTGCGGAACATGATCCTTTATCATAAAGTCAAGCTGCATGTATCATCTGCATTTTAAGATAACATAGAGGGTGTGCTCCAAAGCTGTAGCTGGGGGGGGGGCAAGCCAGGAGATGGAGGGGGGAAGGGTAAAAACAGCTTGCATCCTACCTGGGGATGCACCCACTTTCAGACAAGAGGAGTGGGATGCCGATCACGGGAAAGGAAATTGCAACACTGCATGACACACAAAACAACAAAAACACAAAATCATTTTGTTTCCCAAGGGAAATCTAGCTGAGCAGCTGGAAATGTCTCACTCTCCACTATACAAATCCTATTAATGAATCAAAAACACAATTGTGAAGTTTGTATACTTGTTGTCCATGTCAAATCTGTTGTATATCATACTGTTTGAGAAACCTGCTCTGCACAGGATGGCCCTAAAATTAGACTTTGCCTAGTGCTTTATCCTGTTAAAATATAGATAAAACTTGAAATATACTTGCAGTACTAAATCAGGAGGATAATCATCTCGACATCCCAACAACAGCTCTAATGCAGGTTTTCCCCATGCAGTGCCCTCTGAAACCAAATAATGAACAACCTCAGACAGTAGGGTAGCATCCAAATACTGATCACAAAACACCATTAAAGTGCAATGCAAGACAAACAAGTTAGACACATGATGGCCAACCAGAACTGAACCAGCCTGAGCAACGAGAACACAAGCAGTCAGTCAAGAATACCCTGGCAGTGGCAGCACTCTATTTCACACAAAGGAAACTAATAAGCAAACGGGGGCACACCATCGGGGTGGGGTGCATGGGAGGGGAGTTAGAAACCAAGGATGAAGGGAGGCAGACTGCACAGCAAGCAGCTGGTAAGCACTCAAGCCAGCCCAACTATGCAGGTCAGATGGGTAGACCCAGAAACAAGAATTTATCTGAGAACCTCCAGAGGTATAACGTGAGCCAAATAACCAAGACCAAAATGTAAGGAGAAGAAAAACAGGTTACTATAACATCAAAGACATGTTACTTAACAGGCAGAACAAGGAACAGACAGTCCAATTCAAACATTGGTGGAAAGTCTGACATGCATAAATGGACACGTGCGCCTAGCTCCCATAAGTATTGAGACAACAAAGTCAAGAGTTTTGCAGCAAGGGGCATACTTAGTTTGCTCCACCCTTCACACCATAGGATCCAGCAAACAAAACAGAGTCAAGTTTGAATACAGTACTCAAAGCTCATATCCCTCAGGTCCAGAGCAATTAGCCAAAAGTCAGTGAGCCATCATAAGTTCCCCGAAGCATGAGCACCAGATCTCTGTAAAGCTCATCCTGCTGCCTTAAGGGGCTAGTACCTCGGGGGTGACCGGAGAAACAGTTAATTATGCAAACATGGAGGTAAACTTAAGCCCCTGAGAGTAACAAAGAAAAGCCAAAGTAGAGGACATGGCAGCCACTCACCTAGGGTGGTGCTGTGGAGGTAATTGAGGCAATGGTCCAGGCAAGATTTGCAGAGGGAGTGGTAAACTGGAGGTGATTTTTTTGGTGGTTAGGCCCTCTCCACCTAGGACAACTATGGCAGCAGAATTATGGGAGTTCCACTGATCATCCTGGATGACTTTTCTGAGGTCTCCATCAGTGTTGCTGCAGGCATCTGGTCCAAAGCTGAAGGCAAAAACAGAGGTGCACATCAGTTCCAAGTTGACAGATTAGAAGTCGCCAGAGTTGGGAGAAGTGCAGTGGGGCTGAGCAGCCATTCCTTTGTTTTCCTGGTCTGCAGTCGATGATTGCTTGTAGGGTGTATTGCAGTAGTCTATTCATGAGGTGATGAAAGCTTTGACCAATGAGTGCAGATTTGGATACAGGACACAAGACAGAGCCCTGAAAGACACTATGCTCAACTATAGCTGGGGGAAAATAACAACTTTCAAATAGCACAGTCAGTTGTTAGTCTTCCAGAATGACTAGAACCATTTCATTTAAGCATTATATCAGCAAGTCCACAGAAGCTCCTCAGGCATTCAATTAATTTCCTATGGTCCATGACAGTCAACACTGATGACAGGTCTAGGTGTACAATAACTGACATCTCTCCCTGATCCTTATCTAGGAGGAAATAATTCATAATCCATACTAGGGCAGTCTCATTTAGAGATGTTGTGAAATAAAATGTTGCCGGCAAAATTGTTAATTTTGTCATGCAAAACATTTCACAAAATTCTGCCATTCTGGGAATTTTTTTTCACTGGGTGCGAAATTGTGAAATTTCACCTGAGAAATGCAAAATTTTGCCACGAAATGTGCAATTTCACCAAATTTCACTGTTTCACATGCAACATTTTGCAGTTCACCCACAGAATTTTGCATTTCACACCCACTAAATATTTTGTGAAATTAGCACTTTTCACGAAATATTTTGCAGAACGAAATTTTATAATTTCGCACATCTCTAGTCTCATTGCTGTAATGGGAGCATAAGTCAAAATGGATTTGCTCTAGGGGTCTACTTAAATGGGAAGCTACCACTTTCTCAATTACTTTTCCAACAAAGAAAATGTTAGAGATAAGGAACTTAATCTTCCCTCAAGGCCAGGCTCATAATTCTTGAATGAAAGTCATTTCACTAAATGCCCAGTTAAACTCCCCCCCCCCACATCTACCAGTGTACCACCCCACTCACTCTATTGATGGACCATGCTCCCCCTCATCCACATTTCCCCCTATGGGCACTGCCTTGGTATAGCAGTGGATGCTACTTTGTCTTGCCTCTCCCTCTCTACGGGACCTCCCCATTCCCATCTCCATGCGCTGCTCTTCCTCCTCACTACTGGTGCCTAAGCTGGTGAAGAAGAGACTAAAGCTGTCATCCTTGTGCATCCTCCTGCTCCTCCTCCTCTCGGGAGATGTCCACCCCAACCCAGGACCTGCCCAACCCCCAGATTACTGCTCCTAAGGATCTAATAGTTGCCTCCTTTAATATATGTAGCCTCCCCAACAAATTTCAACTCTTTTCAGGGCTGGGTTGCCCAGAATCACCCTGATGTCGTATTGATAGTTGAAACTTGGCTTAACGATTGCACCCCAGACTCTGCAGTCTCACTTCTCAATTTTACTCTTTACCATGCCGACAGAACATCTGAAAAGAGGGAGTGAATGTGCACTGTATGTCCAGGACTCATTACAGTGTATCGCCATCTCAACCCTCGAACATGGGGCCCAGACTCTGACTCTGAAAATCACTCTTGCACCTAACAGAGCCCCCTACTCCTCTCCTCCATATACATTCCTCCCCAAAATCAGAAAAGTGCCTTCCACTCTGAACTCACCCACCTCCAGACACTCCCTGACAGGGCTGAAATCACTGCCTTTGGGGATTTTAATGTAAACTAGCTAGCTGACATATCAGCTCCCATCAGGGATGCTGCAGCTTCTCAAAGCCTGTCCCAGCTTGTGACCACTGCTACTAGAATCAGCCAGAAGACTGGTACTGCCACTCTCCTTGATCTTGTGCTCAAGAATGTACCCCACAAAGCAACCCAGGTCAGGGTACTACTCAATGCCCTGAGTGACCACTCCCCGGTGCTTTGTTACTGGTCATATATTGCTAGAAAGCCCCCTTCCCCAAAAGCTATCCTCCAAATGCTGTATTAGACTCAGTAGACTTCTATCCCTTAAACAGTGTCTCTTAGCTAGTGACTGGTCCCCCATAAAAAACACATTGAACATTGACTCTGCCCTCGACCGCTTCATTGATACATTTAACTCTGCCTGTGACCGGTATGCACCCCTAAGCAAAAAGATAGTTAAAGGGATTGACACACCTTGGATGTCACAAGTCCTTCTGGACCAGATGCACAAAAGTGACAATCGTGGCACATTGCTCTGGATACTGCTAAACCAGCTGATAGGCAGTGCTACCGAGAAGTGTATAATAAATGTACTTGGAACATTCATAAGGCAAAAGCTGAGTACTACCGAACCTCACTCATTGCCACATGGGGTTCAGGGTGCAAGTTCTTGGACTCCCTCAAAGAGCTCAGTGGCAAAGCCACCACTGCACCTCCCTCCCAACTCATGGCCAATGGGTTTATCACCACAGAACCTGCCCTGATTGCAAATATGTTTAACGCCTCCTTCTCTGACCTTAGTATTGTCCTCCCCCAATTTCTTCTCCCCAGCCCCCCAGCAAAACCTTTCTCCCTCTCCACTCCCCTGTTCCACTTAAAGCAATATCTCAGCATGAAGCTGCCCCCTTTCTATTCAAGGCCCTCAGAAAATCACATTTCAGCAGAAACACACTAGATCCTAAACTGTTTAGGCTCACCTTTATCAAAGTTCTACCCCTCTCACCATGCTTCTGAACCGCTCCCTCTCACTGGGCCAGTTTCCTTCTAAATGGAAATCTGCCCTCATCACACTCGTCCTTAAAAGTGGTGACCACACTCTGCCTGGAAACTAATGCCGCATCTCAATCCTGCCTCCCCTCTCCAAAACCTTGGAGAAGATTGTGGTCACCCAGCATATGGACTACCTTACCAAATATAGCCTCCTGTGTCCACATCAACAATGCTTCTGCCATAACCACAGTACAACCACAGCCCTTTTGGAGTTTACAAATGCCCTCCACACATCTCTTGACACTGGTCACACTGCTGGTGCTATTTTTATAGACCTGTCCAAGGCATTTGATACAGTGTACCATACACTACTCCTGGATTCCCTCACACAAAAAGGCCTGTCTCCAGAGACCACCAGCTGGTTTGCCAGCTATCTGTCCGAGAGAACCCAGAAAGCCAGGCTTGCCCAAACCCTGTCCTCCCCCTTCCAAGTCAGGTCTGGGGTCCTGTAGGGCTCTATTCTTGGAACCCTACTTTTCTCCCTGTTCCTCGACTCCCTGCCCAAGGATTGCTCTCGGAAGCTGCTCCTGTATGTGGACAATGCCATCCTCTACAGCTCCCACACTAATCCCACAGCCCTCCATTCTGCACTCCAAAAATCTTTCACAGAAGCTGAATCCTGGTTTGTTCTACATAGGCTAGTCTTAAATTACAATAAAACAAAATCCGTGCTGTTTGCATATTCCCAAAACAAGACCATAGGACAATCCCTGTTCATATTGAATTCTCTAAATGACCCCCTTGAGCAGGTTACCGTGTTCAAATACCTAGATCTCACCCTAGACTCTGGGCTTACCTACCATGACCACATCTGAGAACTGAGCACCGCTGTCAATGTGCATATTGGCCTATTTCACTAATACAAGCACTGCCTCCCACAAGAAGCTCTCCACCTAGCGGTCTCGGCATCAGTACTATCACTCATAGACTATGGAAACATTATTTATGGGGCAGCTGACAACACACACCTAAACAAAATTAGGCTGGCCCTTAATAAGGCCTGTAAACTAGTTACTGGCTGCGCCAGACTCACACATACCTGCACCCTTTACACCTCAACCAACTGGCTAAACTTTGATGGGAGGCTCAAATATCAGACCTGCCTCTTTGCTAAAAAAATAACATCAGGGCTACTCCCACCTGCTCTCACCCCCATACTCCAGGCTCCATTGTCCACCTACCTCACTTGTCAATTGGCAACAGCCCACTTCAGGGTACCTCGCTGCAAGACCACCTTGGGTCAAATAACCTTTAGGTACCTGGCCCCTAGCTGGCTTAACTGACTACCAAACTTCCTCCTCACAGAACCCAAACTTGGTCAGTTCAAGTCTCAGCTAAGAGACCCAATTTCTCATGATTCAGTCTGTGACTGTCCCTGATCTCTAGCCCTACCCACCCACCCCCATGACTATGGACTAAACTCTGGTCCAGCCAACCAAGGGCATGCCTATATTTGACAGTGGACACCTCAGTCCTGCCTAGGCCTGCAAATAACCACCAGGGCATGGCGCACCATTGCCCTACGGTATATATTTTTGTTGCCTGCTACTGTCTGTACTATGTATCAATGCTTATCGTTGTATCACCAGCTGCTTTACTGTGTTATCTGTAACCATTTTGTAACCATTTTCTGTAACTATTGTGTCTAGTTGTTGCTATTGTCCTTGATGTCTCTGGTCTCAGGGACATGGAACCTTTGTAATGGAGTCTTTGACTCAAAGGTATGTTATACGATATCTTCAATAAATAAAAATAAATAAATATGATAGTGTTTCATATTTGAAGGAGTGGGGGAAAGAGAGGGGGCAGACTCCAAATTTAACATCTCACACCTAACTGCAAAGTGATAAGACCAAGCAACAGGTAAGAGCAGTGGCTTAGATGACTAGAGATACAACACATTTTTAATTCATCAGTGAAATTCCAGTGAAGTCACCAAATTTACCTCTGTGAAACATTTCACAAAGTTTTCCTGTTTGATTAGAAATTCACCATTTGTTTTTCTTTTTAAGGGAAAATCACATTATAAAAAAAAACAAACAAAGCAATGTGAAGTTACAAAAGACAAATTCACCAATAGCCAGTCCCATCTTTCTCCAGTGTCTAGTTGTAAACCCCCCACCGCTGCTGATCACCAGCAGACAATGACACTCTTTTCGGGGTGTCTAGTGGTCCCTCCCCTACCAACCACTGGTGCCTTGTGGTTTCTCCATCCACCTGCACCCATGCCCGATCTTAGTGATTCATTGAGTAAAGTCAAGTCTGGGGTCACTCTTTAGTCTTGAATAATTCATATATCTTCAGAGAAGTATTCATTTCAAAAAATCACTCATTTATTGCCCTGATGTTTCTCTCCATCACAAGGTGCTTTTTCAAAGGGGTTTTTGTTTATCTGTAATTGAATTACAAAAACACATTTTTTTTAATTAATTTTATGTGGTACATAGTAATTTATTCATATGAAGTTTTTAAGGACAAACGTATAAAGTTGCCTAAAGTTCTGCATGTATAATCATTTCATTGTTAATGATGCTAATCAAAGATTCAGTGTCAGTTTCTATAAAGATAATAAATGTCATTTAAACCATTTCATCACATTTCTATTCTCAGAAATTATTTTTGTTTCCACCACCAAAAGATTCCAAAATTTAACTCTGCTCATGTGAAGCCTGACTAACCCCATATCTGGATGGATGCTAACATACCTTGCTGTATACAATTTCCTTATTCATGCTTCTTTCTGTCACAAGTGGTGATTGTCAATATCTGTTCTGGCCTTTATGCTAGAAACAATGACAGAAGATATCAAATATATTTATCAGTATTACCACCATAGTCTTAACCATCTTTCTTGTGCTTTCCTCATGTACATAACAGTTTTACTTACCTTTATTAGTGTTAGCATCTTTCGTACGAGGAGTAATGGCGTGTTAAAAACTGTTGTTTGTATAGCTTGTCCACCCTTCCCTCATGAGCCCACTTGTCCAGCACCTGTGGTAACGTGACCACAAGAACCCTCATGCTAGGTGATTCATGGGTTTGGTTGCTAGCAACCAGAAAAGCTAAGGAAAACCAAATCTGAATTGCTGGGCGAGCAGACTCATGCTGACTTTCTGGCAGGACAAATTAGGCTGAGATGAAGTGAATCTTCAATTTAAAAATGCTAAATAAAGACATAGGAATGAATATGGAAACTAACTGGCAGGCTTGCTGGTGAGTCAGCTGGGGGGGCATGCTAGGCCTCAAGTGAGAAGGACAATAGCACTTGAAAAGAAGTAAAAGAGTGCGATTTTAAGATCTACCTGTCTTGTTATTTTTTTGCCATAGATTCTCTGTCTGAACCTCTCTAGCATTTCATCTTTGTTTTTCTTGAATTCTTCTTCTGTACTGAAGTTGCATTTCACCCTAACAAGTTGTGAGTAGGGGATGCATTTTTAAAGTTTTGGTTTGTGATAACTTGAGCCATGTAAAATCATGTTTCTAGCAGTTACTTTTCTAAACAGGATCATTTCTAGAGCGTCAGTGTTGTTAATGATCATCAAGTCCAAATATGGCATTTTGTGCTTGCTGAATTGCATAACACAATTTAAATTACAGAGAAGTACAAAATCACACATACCTCCATAATGCAAAGCACCATGGGTTGTATATTCAAATAACCACATAATATTGTGCTGGTTCAACTTTAAGGAGTAATGCATGGTGCCAAAAGGCCTCTCACACAATCTGCAAAGGTTGCCAACAGAAGACACAGACACGTGTATCATCCTACCAGGGTTCATCAGTGTGCCTCATCTGTGTGACATCCCAGTGGAATGAACCAATTTCCCTAAATTGGTCTATCTGGGTAGGGTTGTGGTGAGTCCAATAAAACCAAAAAACAAGCTAAAACACAAAGAACCTTTCTGCACAAGCAATGAGGCAGGGGTTACCCCAAAGGGCAGTGGCCAGGAAGCCAAGTTTCAAAGAAATAAAAAAATTACACGTACTCCCATAATGCAAAGCATCATGGGCTGCATATGCAAATCACCACATAATATTATGCCGGTTCAACTTTAAGCAGAAATGCATGGTGCTGAAAGGTGTCTCACACAGTCTGCAAAGGTTGCCGACAGAAAACATAAACACGTGTTTGATCCTATCAGGACTCATCAGTGTGCCTCATCTGTATGACACCATAGTGGAATGAACCAGATACCCTAAGTTGGTCTATCTGGGTATGGTTGTGGTGAGTCCAATAAGAACAAAAAACAAGCTAAAACACAAAGGCCCAGATATTCAAACGTTTGCAGGCTATGGCGCAGCCAGCTACTCAACTTGGCTGCGCAGGGGTGTAGACTGGGCGATATTCAAAGGAGCTGCACCATGGCTCTGCAGCTTTGAATATCACACCCTGGCCACCCCCAGTGTGCATGGTGCAGTGGCACTGTGCCAGCGCAAGTGGCCAGAGTGGAGCATGGAGATGCGCTAGCGCAAGTTCCATTGCACTATGCACAGCAACCGCGATATTCAAAAGTTAACATGCAAATGGGACCATAATGTATGCAAGGTGCACATGGGGCCATTTGCACGTCATTATGGCCCCATTTGCATGCAGGTGCAATGATTTCTGACGACTTGCACCTGGTGCCCTACCAGGCAGCAGCCATCGGGGACCGATGCCCACTGAAGGCAGCAATGTGCTCTACAGCTGTATTGCGGGCATCTGTAAAAATAAAAGAATATATCCAATATCCCTTGTGGTCCAGTGGACTGCTATCTGCCCAATTGCAGGCATCTGTGAAAAAACAGAAAACAGTCCACTATCCCTGGTGGTCCAATGACCACTATCTGTCGATCGTGGTCATCTGTCAAAATAGAACACGATCCTATGTCCCTGGTGGTCTAAAATTACCCCATCCCCACCCACCCACTGAGCCCCACTGCCCCCCTCCCTCCTCTAGTCAGCCAGTGGGCGGCAGCACCCCACCCACTCGTTACTCCCGCCCACCAACTGACACCATTGGTAGAGCTGTACGCTCATTGGTTCACAGCGTGCAGCCCATACCATACTACATATTCCAGATATGTCAACTGGGGGGGAGTGGGGCGGTGGGGGTCAGTGGGCAGGTGGGGAGGGGGGATAACCTAGACCACCAGGGATATAGGACTGTGTTCTATTTTTGGACAGGTGCCCATGATCGGGCAGATAGCAGTCCACTGGACCACCAGGGATATTGGACTGTTTTCTATTTTTGGACAGATGCCTGCAATTAGGCAGATAGTGGTCCACTGGACCACAGGGATATTGGACTGTTTTCTATTTTTGGACAGATGACCACGATCGAGGAGATAGCGGTCCACTGGGCCACCAGGAATATTGGACTGTGTTCTATTTTTGGACAGATGCCTGCGATTGGGCAGATAGCAGTCCACTGGACCACCAGGGATATTGGACTGTTTTCTATTTTTGGACAGATGCCCATGATCGGGCAGATAGTGGTCCACTGGACCACCAGGGATATTGGACTGTTTTCTATTTTTGGACAGATGCCCATGATTGGGCAGATAGTGGTCCACTGGACCACCAGGAATATTGGACTGTTTTCTATTTTTGGACAGATGACCACGATCGAGGAGATAGCGGTCCACTGGGCCACCAGGGATATTGGACTGTGTTCTATTTTTGGACAGATGCCCGCGATCAGGCAGATAGCAGTCCACTGGACCACCAGGGATATCGGACTGTTTTCTATTTTTGGACAGATGCCTGCGATTGGGCAGATAGTGGTCCACTGGACCACCAGGGATATTGGACTGTTTTCTATTGTTGGATAGGTGCCCACGATCGAGGAGATAGCGGTCCACTGGGCCACCAGGGACATTGGACTGTGTTCTATTTTTGGACAGAAGCCCGTGATAGGGCAGATAGCAGTCCACTGGACCACCAGGGATATTTGACAGAATTCTTATTTTTTTTAAATGCCCATGATCTGACATGGGGGGTCACTGCTAGGTGCAGCCAGAGCTCTGGTGGCCACCCACAGGTGACAGCTGCCGTGCTGTGCCCTGCAGTGTGGCAGCTCACCTCTGGGTGGCCATCAGTTGTTCCTTTTTTTGGGGGATCAACTTTGTGCTGGTGCAGGTAGGGGTTGTACATGCATGGCTCTGCACATCCCGGGCTGAATATCGGGCTGTGCAGAGTATGCATTTGCATGCCCCCCCACCTGTGCCTGCATACATTACTAATGCACTCCAGGCCATCAGGATTCATGCTGCACACTTTTCCCTTTTGAATATTGCACTGGCGCACATCAGTGGGTTGTGCATAGCACAACACTGTTGCGCCATGCGCAACACTTTTGAATATCTGGGCCAAAGAGCCATAGTGTGCAAGCACTGAGGCAAGGATTACCCCAAAGGGCTTTGGCCAGGAAGTCAAGTTTCAAAGAAATACAAAATCACACATACCCATCCCATAATACAAATTACCACATAATATTATGCCGGTTCAACTTTAAGCAGAACTGCATGGTGCCGAAAAGGCATCTCACACAATCTGCAAAGGGTGCCAACAGAAGACGCAGACACATGTTTCATCCTACCAGGACTCATCAGTGTGCCTCGTCTGTATGACACCTCAGTGGAATGAACCAGCTACCCTAAGTTGGTCTATCAGGGTAGGGTTGTGGTGAGCCTAATAAAAATTAAAAAAAACAGGCTAAAACACAAAGAAAATTAGTGCACAAGCACTGAGGCAAGGGTTACCCCAAAGGGCATTGACCGGGAAGCCCAGTTACAAAGAAATTCAAAATCATTTATACACCCATAATGCAAAGCATCATGGGCTGTATATGCAAATCATCACATAATATTATGCTGGTTCAACTTTAAGCAGAAATGCATGCTGTTGAAAGGCCTCTCACACAGTCTGCAAAGGGTGTCAACAGAAGACACAGACACGTGTTTCGTCCTACCAGGACTCATCAGTGTGCCTCATCTGTATGACACCCCAGTGGAATGAACAGTACAGTAAATTACAGTATTATTTCTTGTATTCAAGTACTGATGAAAATTATGCCATTCATTAGCAGTTCCTGTCCATATGAAAAAAAAAATATTGTCTGAATAGTGAACCCACGATGTGATATGTTCAAAGATTGATACAGACCATTTCCCAAGGACACTCATTTCAAACACCGATCTTAATGATTCCCTGGTGTCCAGTGGTCCCTCCCCCATTATGATCACTCACCCAACATAATGCTGTACAGTGGTCATCCCCCATCCTGATCCCCTGTAACATTTAATACCGTGGTGTCTAGCAAACCTCCCATTCCCATTTCCCTGTAACAATTAACAAAAACAACAACAACAACAACAAAAATATATATATATATATATATATATATATATATATATAATTTAAAAAAGGTAATCCAATCCCTGGTGTCTAGCAAACCCCCCACACCCACCCTGGCAGGTAGTTCCCCATCACCAACAAACTCCCCACTCCAACCCAACCCTGAGCCATCAACTGGCACAGCCCTCCACTTTCCAACATGCCAGCCACTAAATGAACTGTCAGTAAATGAACATGTACTTCTACAAGTATGCGCTCATTCGACGGGTCAGTCGGCAGCCAGCATGCTGGACAATGGAGGGCTGTGCCAATCGCCTGGTAGGGGTCTGGGTGGGGAGCTGGATGGTGGGGCTACTAGCTGCGGTGGGGTCTAGAAGGCAGCATGGAATGGAGTACCTGTCTTTAAAAAAATATATATACATATATATTTGGGTCTGTTACAAAATCCTGGCTCATAAAAGACCGACACGATTATTACCAATGCTGAAATCCTGTCCTATTTAGAACCCCGATATTCATTTGGCTGACTGTTCAAATCCTGTCTACCACTTGAGCAACAAGTTGTGAATAACCATTGCAATATGGTAGTGTTTTTTGTTCCATATGAGGAGCTGACACACAAAGCATCTGTCAAGCTGTGTTTTTTGAATAGAGCATAGTAACCCGGCCCCTTCCCCCCTTCAAATACTCATATAAAACTATAATGATATCAGAATTGACAGACAAATTAGATGATCATGAAAACTGAGAACATCACACCAGTGTGTGGGTAACTGATTTACCTGAAGGCACAGAAGGCTCCAACCCAACAGTGTTCTCAGCTACTTGGCTCATACAACTCCTGAGCATTGAGGTAGTTACCCAGTTTGAAATTCAAAGAGTTCATTCAACCCCTGGCAATACATCAGATCCGAGAGAAAAGCAGAGACATTTTTTGATTACATTTTTCCAGTACCCAGACTGGGTAAGAGTGCTATAGGTGGCGAAGAATAACCCAGTGAAAAGAGACTGCACATTGCACCGTGGCAGTTTGCAAATGTTCATCCATCCCACCTAATCATTAATTGCCTAGATCTCCCACTGAAAAACTTTATGTGCCCCATTGCAGCCTTGACCTATATAGACACTGAACTTGCTGCAACTGAAGGCTGTTTGGGCAAAGAAAAACAAGACTTTCTACCTGAGAATTTTATGCAACAACATCACCACAACTACCAAAAAAAACCCTACAAACAAAAAAACACTAAGTGTGAGATAGGGGAATCCTAAAATGAACCCTGACTTTGGAGTTTACCCACACTAAACCCTAACAGCTACAATGATGGCCAGGAGATTCCTAGCAGCCTCTATATACACTAACAGTTGGGCATAGCTTGTTGCACTTGACATGGAGTAGCGTCAGGATTTTAAGAGATGGTATTATTACAGTCGGGCATTTCTGCACCGGGATTTTAAACTTGTCAATCATCCAATGTCAGGCATTCAAGAGTCGGGATTATAAAAGCCGGGATTTTGTACAGATCCTATATTTTTAATTATTACAGGGGATCAGGGATGCAAAGCAAAGCAAATTTGTGGATCTTCATCATGTGAATTTTTCGGGAGAATGTGGGTGTGTGGGGAGTGTACTGGGGGTGTGGAGTGGTGACTGCTTAGTGGGAAGTCAGTGC
This sequence comes from Neoceratodus forsteri, assembly GCA_016271365.2. NCBI lineage: Eukaryota > Metazoa > Chordata > Ceratodontiformes > Ceratodontidae > Neoceratodus > Neoceratodus forsteri. The sequence goes on from CM057452.1 coordinate 1,206,302,970, forward strand.
AGGGGGACAGACTGGCGAGGCACTGTTTTCTTTTTTATAGGTTGTAAAAAGGGGTGTAACCATGAATTTTAAACTTGTACTCAGGGGGGTTGTTGGCCATCTTTGCCTTCCCACCACCATTGTTGTCCCCACTCCACCCCACTGTATACAGAACATAAATACCGTGGAGCCCCCGTTACATCCTCTTTTGGTCAAACAATATGCCACAACAGGCCGATACCTCTAAGATTAAAAACATTCTTACCTACACATATTTATAAATGAGACACACTGGCTGGCTTTTAGTTACAATGTTAGTGTTACATTGTGATAAGCCTCTGAGCCACATTGAGGTAGCCAGCCATACAAAGGTCCATTCACACCATCACTCATGCTCCATGCATACTTTATTGGGTCACTCATGCAAATATTGCCTCAATATTTTGCACCACACATTTGACAAAAAGCATCCACATGCTCAGCATTTTAATGCAAGATCACCCCCCCCACCAAAAAAGGCACTCATCTAAACACACCACCTGTCTGTCTCAAACAAACAGGCCACACATCGCAAATGTAAGTACTTAGCACTGCAAATCATTCAGCCAATCACATATATGCAATAGAAGACAGAGACAGGGTAGAAACAGAGCAATTGATAGAAAATTAGGGTAGAAACAGAGAAAGGGGTAGAAAATGAAAGTCCATACAGTGCAGTCTGAACAGTACCATTGTAACCAGCATGCCCCGCACAGCCAAACACAGTACACCAAAAACCAAAAAGGCATTCATGTACTCTCGTGCCTCCAAAATGTAATAGAGACACACAGAAACCCAGAGGCAGAGACATGACTCAGACACCCACTCCTCCAAAATATAACAGTAACACAGACACACCGACACCTAGAGACAGAGACACCCAGACACTCACACCCACCCACACCGTTACACCTGAGTTTGAAGTCAGGGAAGGTATGAAGGTACAGCTATTCTTACTGCACTAAGATTCAGTATTTTGACACAGAATGTCAACTTTGCTGTTTAATGTTCATGTACATTACAAACATTTTTTAAGGAACTAGTAGATGTGCAATCATTCAAGATTATTCTTCAAGATATAATAAATGTTTTACAGTTCAGAAAATAACATAAAACTTCATACAGTATCTAAATGGATAGAACTTGAAGTGGAGTACTGAGGTCTAATGGATCTTCAGGTGACCCCCACACAACTAACTATATGCATCTGAATTGCAAAATTCTCATCTAGGTGTAAGTAGTACTCTAGTCATCAACAAATTGTGAGAGGACTACATATTACATAAGGCCTTGTGTATTCCAAGCGTAACAGTTCAGGGGAAGGTGGTGCTATTCCCTACATCATGGCCTAGAAACCATCCAATTTTCCAGTTTAGAAATATTGTTGGGTTATATAATCAGCTCAGTTAGTAATGTATCAACTCTCATCTAGTGTCATTACAGTTTTACTTATAATATGTTTCTGTATTTAGTGAGAAAATCTGTGAATATCTTTGCTCGTAAGAGAAACACCAAACATTTTATTACTCAGAAAACAGTTTATTTATGACACCACTATAATTCTGAACATTGGAACAGGAGGAGGCTCCAATTAATGATTTGTTTAGGGTGTATGCGCAGTATATGGGCCTTTGAAATCTGTTGGAAATTGAGGTTCCCCATACACTCCCTTTACACAGTAATTTGAAATGTCAAATCTGGCACATTTAAGAATTCTAATAAATATTTAATGATTTCCACCTTTAGCCTGTCACTTTGCAAACTTCATTTTGGAAAACTGATTTCCTCTTTGGCAAAAATTATGTTCTGTAGAGAAACTAACTAAAAGGTTTGTGTCTCACACACATTTATCACTGGAAAAAAAATCAGACTTAGGTTTCTTTTGGGTTTGAGTTTGATAGAAAATCACAAACTCATGAATTAGAACTGATTATAGGGTCACTTGCAGTGGTGGGCGAAGTGGCCCCAATTCGCTCAGCTAAGTGATCCGCGGAGTGCTCCACAACCCGAAACGGAGTACTTGGCCTTATAATGGGTAACATGAAGTCCATTGAAAGCAATGACTTCACGTTACTCTGCCTTCCCAAACTACTACTCCACCAATTCTAAAGGTGAAGTACATTAAAAACAATGTACTCCGCCTCACTTCGCCTTGTTTTTAAGCTCCAAAGGTGAATTTTGCAGTGATTCATGGGATTTCAGGTCACATGGGCTCTAGATTGTTCTGCACAGCCTCAGTTTGGGGCAGTGTGTGTATGAAGCTGTAGGAGAGAATCTGCTCTGAGACCTCTGTGATTCAGACCTTCTAAAAGCTGTTAAAAATGCCTTTTGGGGTCATTTGTTTTGCTGAAACTTTAGTTCGTTGATTATAGGAAACCCTTCTGTGCTTATATCATCGAGCGTTTATTGTTTGTGTGTGGATTTTGAATGTTAATGTACAATATTCAGTCTGTGTACTAAGAGACAGTGGAAGTGTGCATTGGGGGAGGGGCATTATCTGTGGTGTAGGTAGTTTAACTTGAAGAAAAAGACAGAGCTTTCTGTTTTGGTGATATTTTTCTTGTATTACTGTGTTAATGTACACACAGTAATATTTTCAATGATTCTTGTCATTTTTTTGCTGATTGCTGTGGTGCAGCAGTGCATAATTTTAGTTTGTTTAAAATATGTGGTTATATTACTGAAGTTTTCAATTTGCTAGGCAGTACTTAGTGTGTGTGTGAGTATGCATGTGACACGTATCATCAAATCAGACACCTTTTATTGTGCCACATAATTTCAGCAATATGAACCTGCTATGCTATCCACTGCAGCTGTATAATTTTTGTGCTTCTTTGTGGTATCTTTACTAGTACTAGTACTAGTACTAGTGACTGTTACTGCAGCAGTGCAGTACACTGCCCCCCCCCAAGTCTGCCCCAACCGGAAAAGGAATTATTTTCCAGATTTTTGAATTTCTGATGGTGAGCACTGGTTAGGTGTTGTGCCTTTGCATTTGCATCTCTTCAGTGTGCAGTGCAATCTTAATCTGCCTGTGCATTTGCATCTCTTTAGGGCCCAATCTGCATCTCTAACTTAAGTCACAGTTGTTTATTTGGCTTCCCTTCAGAGTACTGGACAGGTGTAGTGCATAATTCTGCATGAACATTGTCCTCATTAATATGCATTTTTAAGTCAGGACCATCATCATGAGTCATTCATGATACAAATCACGTTCTTCATCATCATGGACGGTCACAAATGCAGTCACAAATCACGATTTATGATCACATCACGAATCACAACATAATCTTTTAAATAGCTACTTGGATGTAGTGTAAGCCTGTTTTGTAGTATCTATCCATGCTTCACCACTCCACCATTGTACTCATTGAGTGTTTTTAAGTCAGGGAGTTTTGCACCACACCTCATCGGGGCTCGGGGAAGTACAGCTGTAGTCATTCACATTTCTTCATCATCACGGTCACAAATGCAGTCACAAATCACGATTTATGATCACATCACGAATCACAACATTAATTTTTTTTAATCGTTACTTGGATGTATTTTAAGCCTGTTTTGTAGTATCTCTCCATGCTTCATCACCCCACCATTGTATTCATTAATGAGTGTTTTTAAGTCGGGGAATTTTGTGTCACACTTCATCGGGGGGGGGGCGGGGAAGTACAGCTATAGGCATTCGCATTTTGTCATCATCATGGTCACAAATGCAGTCACAAATCATGATTTATGATGACGTCACGAATCACAGCATTAATTTTTTAAATAGTTACTTGGATGTATTTTAAGCCTGTAAGAAAAATAAAATTTACAGAAAGAGCAAATTAAGTAAAAAAGAGTAGAGAAAAGACAACAAAATGTAGCTTTAAAAAAAGCTGTTGGGTCTAAATCAAAGTTTAAATCTCCTCCTCTCTGATCTCAAAGTATCAGCAGTCACAAAATACACTACTCTCTCTCCATCTACACAGGAGAAAGTAAAAGTGTCTGCTTGTATGACTCACTTTCTTCCTGCCTAGCTAAAGAGCATGTGATTGACAGTACTGTAAGCCATGTGATGTGTGTGGAGGGGGCTGCCAAATCTGAAACACCAAGTGGGTCACTTAGAATCATAATGAGGAATGCGAAGTCCATTAAAAACAATGACTTTGCCTTACTTTGCGTTGCCATTCTGCCTTAACGCAAAGTGGTAATGACAAGGCGGAGTGAGCACTTTGCATTGCCCACTCCGCGTAGTGGAATGGCAATGCGAAATGCCCACTTTGTGTTCACTTCGCCAGTGGAATTTAAATTCACTGCATCTCTAGTCACTTGGGTATCAACATGATTAAATAACAGCAAAGCATTAAGTTTCCCAAAGAACCACCTGGTTCAATCATGAAATTCCAGGCTTTAACAATTTTTTACCTTTCAACTTGTGTCTCACTGGCTTGATAAGGAATTTTAAGCTGCTAGCAGATATTAAATCCTAGAGAAACATCTGCCAGTAAAAAGCTCAGCTTTTCCCATGATCGTACATTTGAATGGCAGCTTTGCAATTTGAATGTAATGCATGGCAGCACTGGACATTTCACTGGTAAATTCTGATTAGGAGTGTCTGCTCTGTCCAAATAAATTAGAAAGAACTGCTCCTGTAGTTCTTGTACACATAATAAAACAGCAATCTAGCATATTATACTTGATAATATTGTACTACACAAGAGTACAAGGGCATTCTGAAATAAATAGTTGCATCAGTAGTTTATTTTTCTCATGGGCAAATGTAGAAATATTTTTATACTGGCTCTAGTCCTAACCATCATGCACACCTCACTGAAGACTCATACATTTGTCTCACAAGTCCACAACCCTTTAACACAGATACACGGCTCACCCAAGACGTGCCCTAGAGAGGGAGATAAGAGAGCAGCTTGTCAGATAGCCTGAGGAGCATCCCCATTCAAACAAATCCTGTCACATCCGCTGACACCTGAAGCAACCTACCAGTCTCCGAGTCCAGTGCAGCTCCATTCTATATAGTTCAGTCTCTGTCTCTGACTCCTTCTTGTGTTCAATAGCACACTGTCAACTACCATAATAGAATGGCCGGCCGGGCTATGGGCCAGGGCTGTTACATGGTATACACACATGCTGTCTAGCCACATACAGTACACCACCACTAGATTTTAAAATGGCATATGCATGTGACAGAACTGGTAGTGGCCAAAGTAATTCCCTACCACAACCAGGGTTTTATTTTTATTTTTAGGAACAGTGAGAACAGGTAGCATTTAGTACAGAAATGTGACCTGAGGCATACAGAGAATTGCTGTAGTTGTGCCACTTCTTTATAGCTTCCTGGTAAATTATCCACTCATTTGGACTAGTGCAAAAAATACTGGGCAGGGCACAGCATTTATTTATAGAAAAAGAATAGCAAATTTACTTGACTGAGTGAATTTTGATTCAGGTGTTGCAAGTCACTGCTGGATGGAGGATCTAGTGAGAGCACTGGGCAACACTCAGGGAAGTTTGGTAAGGAAACAGGATTGGAATCCTTGGCATGGCAGGCTGCTTCAGGGGTACTGCCCCAGGTAGGACAGCAGACCAGAGACAGATGACACAGGACTCCAAAAAAGCAGGAACAGTCTCATTGTGGGGACTATGACAATCATGGTAGGGACAATCCTCAGGCAAAGAGCGAGTTCTTTTTATCCTCAAGCCTCAATGGCAGGCAATGGATAGCAGTGCAACTCTTCACATGAGGACAGGCAGCAAGCATTGCGACTTTAAAAAAAAATGTGAGAGGTAATGGGAGAAAGTCAAGGCACCTCACAGAGTGTCCTAAGCCTAACTGTACCGGCACAGAAATGTTAATGCCACACTGTCTCACTCATTGATCCAGCTCCAACACATGCAATGGCCATGATGTGTGTATGTAAGATACGCATTGGCTGGGTGGGTAAATGTAGCTCTTCACCTGAGGGTGGGCAGCAGACTTCACACCTTTAAAAAAAGGAATGAGGAGACTGAGAGAACTGAATATGTACTTACTGGAGGAAAGAAGAAAAAGTGGAGCTATGATAGAAACATTCAAGCACATAAAAGGTGTTAATAAGGTACATGAAGGTTGCATTTGCTGCAGAAAGACAGACTTGAGGACAAGGGGTCATGCTATGAAGAGGGGATATGAGGAAATACTTGTTCACAGAGAGGGTAGTGGAAGCTTGGACTGGCCCCAGTAGAGATGGTAGGTGCTAAAACAATCACAGGATTCAAGCATGCATGAGACACATACAAGGGGACCTTGGAAGTAACACATGGGGTGGGGATGACTAGAGATCATTAAGGGTCTGCAGTGACACAGTATGTAGAAAAATGGGCAAACTAGATGGGAGGAAAGATCATTGTCTGTTGACAGCTTCTATGTTTCTATGAATAAGAGAGGCAACAGGGGAAAATCAAGGCACCTCACAGAGTCTCTTAAGCCTAACTGTACCTCAAAGCCACACTATCCCTCACTGATTGGTCCAGCTCCAGCACATTCAATGCCCTGATGTATGTATGTGAGACACACATCTGCTGGTTGAGTACTGGACCAAACAATAAACACTCAAAGAACAACCAAGTGCTGCCTAGGTCCAGATTCTTGTAGCACAGAGCCACGCACTCACCGACAGAATGATGCCAATCAATCCACTAAACAAACAATCAAACACAATACTAGTGGTCCTCCACAGAATAAATAAAATAAATAATACCAAATAGAAAAGTTATATCCAACCTTTATTACAAATGAAAGCATCACACTAAGCCCCAGTACTTTGCTTCATATGTGGGAGGCTTTGTCTGGAGGCATGGCAAATAGTGGTAACTGACTGACTTATAACGCTACTGATTGACAACAGTAAGTCAGTTCAGCTGTCCATTGCACCTCAGTTTTAATGACCCATATTCTTTAAAAAGAACACAAGCTCTGAATCAATATAAAGTATAGTGAAATACACAAACACACCCAAACATTCACTCAGTGAATATAAACCCCCCCATACATTAGAGCTGAATAACACTATACTAAAAATCAACTAAACTTATACAAGCACCATGAAAATTCCCCAAATAAATTCAAGTTCTTATAAAGATACAAATTACCTCAACAATATATAGTCCAATGTGAATCAACGAGCAATTGCAACAGAAAATCATGTGCAAAAGGCATAACGTTATTTAGACTATGAATGATAATAATGTGAGAACTACAACATCAAAATGATAAGAGATGCTGTACAAAATACATTGTACATAGAGGAATACAGATCATTAAACTTATCAAAGTTTTGCAACATGTGACCTTTTAGCTACATATGTTTCATTGCCCCATTGTAAAAAGCAAGAGAAAGAAACAGATTGAAACAAAGTATGGGGTTGGGGGGGGGGAGAAAGGATGTCAAAGTGATGTAAGGAACCATACTAGGTTACAAACTTGCACCTAAAAATTCCACATACAAATGTAAACATCATAAAATGTACAGTATAAGGAAAAAAGTCAAAGAAAAAGGAGATGACGATTCCAGTCTAAGGACAGCATAACCTTAATAAGCTGTCAGTTGTAATATTAAAGGCACAGTAGCCTGCTATCCCAAATAAATTCAGTAACGCTGGAAAAGGTTTTATATTATTTAATCAAAAAGAAGGGGTCTGATTCTAAATCAGTCAGCATATGTGCACAGAAGTTCTCCAAATGTCATATTCCCTAAAGGGCAAAAGACTAGTAGTGGGGAGGGGGAAGGTTTAGAAATTACAGAAGCAATGGTTCTAAAAACAGAAACAAAGTGGAGACTAAGAAGTTCTTAAATTAATAAACAAAGTACTTGTATTTAATTTATTTATTTAACAGTTTCACCAGGAAGGGCACACTGAACAACAAGTTGCTCATCTCACGGTGCATCCTGGGGGGAAGGGCCAATATATGGGAATGGAAGACATACAAATAAGTCATAGGCAAACAAAAAAAAACACAGTATATCGTGCCAATTATGCACAGGGTACATTACTAAGTTACCAGGAGGCAGTATAGTTCAGTGGTTTAAGGCTCTGAGCAGCAAACCTGGAGACTTGAGTTTGAATCCCACAACCCCCACTTGCATACTGTGTGACCTTGAGCAAGTCATTTAACTTCCTTGTGGTCCCAGGTCGCACCTGTAAACAAGCTTCAGCTTAGTGTGTCTCTCCAGGTTAAAAAAAAAAGTACAGAACAATTAACAAGCAGTAACAGGCAGCAAGAAATTACAGTTGGCATGCACAGTATATTCCATCACATCATAGTGAACAGAATGTCCTCAAGTGTGGTACTAGGATAACTATTACATCCCATTTAGATGCAACATGGTCTGCTCAGTTGCAGTTCACAGACAGGTAATTGTGTAAGGCTGAGGAGATAGAGGAAGGGGAAGAAGAAAAGTGAATCTGGGGGGAGGGAATACCACAGTTTAGGGAAGTGGTATGAGAAGGCTGCCTGGCCAAAAATAGTCATATCCCCAGGTATCCCCAAATGTGGTTGATTATTTGCTCCACTTTGGAAGAAAGGGGGGTGGAGTTACCAACACACGGAAAGGGATCTATCAAAAACATATGACACTCACCAAAAAAGTCAAAAGTGCAAGTGCACACTTCGAATGTGATTTGGAATCCTGGAAACCAAAAACAAAATGGAAACCATGGGTTTCCTACATTTATGTAATAAGGTATCTCCAGTATTGAGAATTATAAAAATTATAATTGATTGTGTGCTCCACTTAAGAGAAGGGAATGAAAAGACAGAAAAGGAAGGGGGTAATAGAAGCAGAGGATTAACAGGAGAGGAACCCACTGGAGAATAAATAACTAATTACAGCAGATGAAACAAGTTCTGGTCAGAGCTGATACAACTGCTCAGAGCAACAGCAAGCAACAGCAGTGCGGCAAGAGTAAATAAAAGAATAGTAGGAGCTCTCGCTGCACCAGAGTCTGCCATTTGAAGATGGTGGTGTCTGACATAGCTGCACATGCACGATACTGGCACAGCAATATGCCAGCATGACTACACCCATGCAGCCATAAAAATGAGATCACAGATTAAACCATTCAGAATTGGTGACAATGGCAACTGGTTCCACAAAGATCAAATCAAAATAAGCCATACTGGTTAAAACAACTAAAATTCTAACACTGAAACTGGATACTGCCATCCCATCCCAAAACCTCAGCTCACCGATAATATTACAATAACCACAGTAAAACAGTCAAATACTGTATGTATGCTAAAACTTTTTTTATACATTAAAGCTTTTCTATGATTTTTCTAGCCAGTATGACTGATTTTCTATACAGCATAAAAGCAGCTCAAACTCCCAGACCTGTAAAACTGCACACTGTTTATGAGAACATGTGGTGAGCTTTTTGCTGCAGTGTACCACGTAAACATTCTTTTGCAAATTAAACCAGTCACATGACATTGCATCCTTTATGCACTTCATAAAAATATACTGAACTTCACCAACAAAAGTTGTCCACCATATGACTATGCAGAGTTACACCTCTCTCCACTTCTCAGCAAACACTTTGAAATTTGCATAGTTTTTTTCTACTTCAGCCATCCCTATAGAACAATAGCATAACAGAGAAAGAAACCAACTGAAAAATGAAGCAGGAATAATGATCACTAGTTCTTAGTCATTATAAAAAAATAACCTTTACTGTGAATAATTTACTGACTTTTTAAATTTGATGTAAAAAAATAAAAGGAAGTTCACTGTCTACATTAAAGCTTCATTACTTATTTAGACTTACTGAGGTAATCGGTTCTGTTTCCACTGCCAACAATTTAATGATTATACATGATAATTATAATACTACTTATAGTTACTGCATGTAGGAATGCCTGGTTTTGTACAAAGTGTTAATTATGTGAACTTTATTAGTGGCTATAGGCCCTGATATTGAATAAAACAGGGAAAGCACAGCACAGCCATTTGAACTGCACTTCCCCCATATGCCCCTGCCCATGGGAATAGTCTGACAAATAGCACTTGCTAAGAAGTAGCTCTATCTGACTAAATATTGTTACATGTCAGCGCAGCGCTAATTGAATTTATGCTGCCCTGACATGGAGCAGGGCTGCCTATGACCCACAGGAAATATCACTGCCTGAAATGGGATAGCACTAGGTGACCTGGGGGCCATATTTAGCCTGAGCGTGCAAATGAGTGTATTTCACTAGGGGTTCATTTGCATGCCCATTATGGGCCTACTGTTAATAGAAAAAGCACTCCCTGGTGGTAAAGTGGTTCCCTCCACCCTCCAATCACCCAGTATGCTTTTCTTTACCAGTCCACAGTAGCCCTGTGGTTTCCCTCTCCCCCGTTTGCTCAGTATATGTTTTTGACATTTCCTAGAGGCCCAGTTTGTTCCCCACCCCCAATCACCCAGTATTCTGTTCTGTACCAGTCCCTGGCAGTCCAGTGGTTCCCTCTCCCCAGTCAGCCAGAATACAGTTCTTTAATAGTCCGTGGAGGTCCATTGGCTCCCCCTACCCTCAACTGTACTCAATTCCCCCAGAAGCCCACCCACTGAGGACCCCCACCATGCACTCCCTCACCCCAAGTGCTGCCCATGAAAGCAACACCTGACACACCCCTCTCTCACCTCCTCAGCTGGCTACTGCTTTCATGGGTGGCACTTGGTGTGAAGGGTTTCAGGGCAGGGATCCTTGTTGGGTGGGCAGATGAAGGTGTGGGTATGGTATCTCAGGGTAAGGGGGAGCCACTGGACCACAAGGGAGTGTTAAAGAACTGTATGCTGGGAGATTGAGGGTTGGGGGAACCATTGGACACCAGGGACTGGTAGATTTGGAGTAATGGGAACCACTGGACTCCTAGGGATTAGCAAAGAGCAGTATACTGGGTGATTGTGGGTGGAGGGGACCCCTGGACTACCAGGGAGTGGTAAACAAGAGTACACTGGTTGATCAGGGGATGGGAGAACCACTGGACCTCCAAGGTTTTGTAAAAACAGCATACTGGCAATTGAAGGAACCACTGGACCACCAGGGACAGGGAAAGAAAGGTATACTGAGCAATTGGGGGGGGAACCACTGGCTGACCAGGGACTGGTAAAGAACAATATACTGAGCAATCATAGTGGGGGATCCACTGGACCACCAGTGAGTGGTAATGAACATTATACCTGATCCTCAGGGGAAGGGGGAACCAATGAACTGTCAGGAACTGGTAAAGAACAGTATGCTAGGTAATTGGGTGGTGGGAACCACTGGACCACTAGGGACTGTAAGGAAAATGTATACTGATTGATCAGAGGGAGGGGGTCAGCTCAGCATGGGCAGATAGCTGAAGTACAGCCACTGTACTGGTGAGGTGGGGGTACAGCTTTAATGCCTGAATAAGAGGCAGTTTTTGGTGGTTGTAAATGGAGGGCTGTTTACCACTGTCAGAAACCTTGAAAATGCTTTTGCACCAGTATGCATGTGGGGACCCCTCATTTGAGGGATATGCATGGAGAGGCAGTGGGAAATTCTGAAGCTGGGCATACTGGGAGTCCACAAAAACCAGCACAAGATCCTACCATAAGATGGCTAGGGCTAGGAAACCTTGCTGGTGGATGAGGAAAGTGCAATAGGGAGTGAGAAACAAAAGGATGACCTATAGAAGGCACAAGTGCTCCCTTACTGAGGCAGACAGAGAGGAGTGCCACAGGATCTCCAGGGAAGTCAGTGGGAGGGTAAGAGCTGCCAAGGCTGAAAAAGAGCTTAGGTTAGCACAAGGAATCAGGGAGGGAGAAAAGGAATTCTATAGATATATTAGGGAGCAAAAGAACAGAGGGGGCAGATAAGCATGCTGAGGAAGGGGGGGATGGGTAGAGAGGGTGCTAGAGAAGGCTGAACTGCTAAATGATTATTTCAGCTCAGTCTTTACCAGAGAAAGGGTTGGGCCACTGCCAAAGGGGGGTTCTTGGGGGTGGAGGTGCTCGCTGATGGTGAGATCCAGGTGGGGAGGGTGAGGGGAAGCTCTGAAGTCCTTGAGAAAAGATAAAGCCCCAGACCAAGATGGTATCCACCCCAGGATTCTGAAAGAACTGGTGGATCTCCTAGTGGTGCCAATAATGGATCTATTCAATTCCTCACTCCAGTCAAGATGTGTTCTTCTGGACTAGAGGATGGCACTTGTAGTTCCTTTGCACAAGAGCAGACCTCAGGATGATCCAGGGAACTACAGACTGTGGGGAAAATGATGGAGGCCATCTTAAAGGAAAGGATTGTGGAGTTTCTGCAGGCAAATAGTTTTCAAGATGAAACCCAACATGGGTTTGTCCAGGGGAGATCAAGTCAAACCAACTTAGTCAAATTCTTCGACTGTTTGACAAGATCCCTGTGTAGGGGAAAGTCTGTAGATGTTCTGTACCTGGACTTCAGCAAGGCTTTCAATTTGGTCCCACATGGAAGCCTGATTTAGAAGTTGAGGTACCTAATAGTGGGAGAAAAGTGAGTGGGTGGGTTGCAAACTGGCTTAATAACAGACTGCAGAGGGTGGTAGTATGGAGTGAAGCCTTGACTCACAGAGGGGTCATCAGTGGGGTCCCACAAGGTTCAGTGCTGGGCATTATTATTATCAATGCGTTCATTGCATACACTGGGGAAGAAGTTAGGAGTAAAATGAGCCTGTTCACTGATGATTCAAATTTGGGGGGTTGTGGTGGACAGCGAGGAGGGAACGAGGGCACTCCAGGAAGACTTGAGAGGCTGGAAAACTGGGCACATACAGCAGTTAGGGTTTAACACTCATAAGTGTAGTGTTCTGCACCTGGGAGTTAGGAACCCTGGGTATTGCTACTATTTGTGGGGAATAAGGCTGACTGTATTCATGATGGAAAAGGATCTGGGGCTGTTGACTGATGCCAAATTGAGCAACTCAGAGTAATACAGGAGACCAGCTGCTAAAGCGAATAAAATGCTTGGGTGTAAAGCTAGGGGGATAACATCCAGAAGCAAGGAGGTTATACTTCCCTGTACAATTTGCTGGTGAGGCCACACCTGGAATAGTGTGTGCAGTTCTTGCATCCCTGCTTAACAAAGCTATCACACTGCTGGAGAGAGTCCAGAGAAGGGCGACTAGGATGATCAGTGGACTGGGGGAAATGTCATATGAAGACAGACTTAGAGAGCTGAACATGTACTCCCTGGAGGACAGCAGGGATAGGGGAGATATGATTGAGGCCTTCAAATATCTAAAGGGAATCAGTAAGGTAAAAATGGAGGGACTGCTCAACTTGAAGGGGGAGGAGAATATGAGAAGCCATATTCTGAAACTGGTTGGGAGATGGTGTAGAGGGGAGGTGAGGGGTCGTTATTTCATGGAGAGGGTGGTGGCTTTCTGGAACGAACTTCCAGATAAGCTGATAAAAATGGAAACTATAGGTTTCAAGAGGGGTTGTGACAGGTTCAGGGGCATGGTACAGGATGGAGGAAAGGAGTACAGCATGGGTATTAAGGGAGGGGAGTGTTGGAGTGATGGGTTAAAACAGGGAGGTAAAGCAACTACTGTACTGTATCCTTCCAGTGTGCAGTGTTTGGGCAAATGAGATCGACCATTAGGCCTAGTCTGCTGGTAACTATGTATGTATGCATTTGCATAGGCACTATTGTATTTTAGTGCCTTGGGACTGCCAGGTTGGGGGGGGGGGTGTTTTGAGCGGCTCCAAAATATGGTCCTGACTGGAGTGCTGGTGCAAAACCAAGTTAGTGCTTAGCGGTTAGTGATTAATAGGGTTGGGTAGGATATTTTATGTTAAATTCCAATTTTTGCACCTTAGTAACTTTGGTGTCACTTGACAAAATAGCCCCAAATTTGGAAAGCATAGTCAGGCTGTCAGATTTTCAAAACAAGTAAAGGTTTTGTGATGGCATCTTGTTTGGATTTTGAGATAAACAGCTTCAAAACATTGGGAAAACACATTTGTTTACCCTATACTTAACATTGCGTATATTTTGCTTTTACATACAGCATAGACTGTGTGGAGTTTTTTCATGAAATTTTCAAGGACAAAAGGGCTCATGCTAGGGCTGTGCGTTTCAAAGCTTTGCTGAAAAAATAATATGGGGTTTCAGAGATATAAGGATTTTTTTATTTAACTGAGAAATGTGAACTGTAAGAAAAAAACAATTGTTTGAGTGCATATTTTCATGATTTAGCTCTTGTGCTGCAAAAAATACTGATTGTGTGGAAAATAATACTGATCATGCCAGCCATTACCTTGTTTTTTTTTTCTTTTGAAGTCACAAACATTGAAAATACATAAAAATGATACATTTTCAAGAAACAAATGCCTGAACCTAGCTAAACAAAACCATTTATCTAGATTCTGGTGTTCGGTTTTTGAACAAACTGTCAGAAATACCTCTTCTGGGCACCCCAAAATCCAAGGTTGCCCAACTTAGTGAGAGGAGCCATTCACCCACATTCTCTGTAGGAGAACAACAAGACTTTCCTAACATCTCCAGACACAGAATGAAGCATGCTGCTGGCTACAGTGCCAGAAGCAACCGGCAATCCCTCAATCACTCTAGTCTGTCTGCCAGCAGTGAGCCAGTGATCCATTAATCACTTTCTCTTGTCTCTGTCTATATGTCTGTCTTTCTGTCTGTCTGTCTGTCTGTCTGTCGATCGATCGATCTATCTATCTATCTATCTATCTATCTATCTATCTATCTATCTATCTATCTATCTATCTATCATAATTATGTCTTAAGTGAAGCAAGGCTCCACCTCTGGTAAAGATTCTTTCTTCCCCCTCCCCTCCAGATCATCCAGCCCCCCCTTTCCCAATTGTTTAATATATTATTTGAGTGGACCAGAGTACTCACCCCCACTACTGCTTCTCATCTTGCCCCTCCACCCCTCCAGGTTGTTACTTCCCAATCCCACTAAGTATGTGGTGACACCAGGGTGCCCCCTGTTCCACCAAAAAGTACCCCAACACTGGGGTGTCCAATCACCTGTGTCAGGATATCTGAAATAAAGAAAACTTTCCCTTGATTAGTTTTTAATCCTGTAAAAAAGAAATCAGTCACTTGCTGGCCTGATTCCCCAACCTACCCAACCCCACCTACCCCATCTTGATCTCCCACTCAGCACCCAACACCTCACAGCCCACACACCCCACACACCCTCATTCATCTGAACATGTGCCGTGGGGTAGATCCATTCTCCAATGGAAGACTCATCCTGCTACTAGAACTGGTGATTATAATTTGAGAAACTCAGATAACTGCAGTTTAATGTATTTCAGTGGGGTTCTGAACTGTTATCATATCTATCTCATTTTAATATATTTTGATCCCAAAGTTTGAACATTTTTATTTTTGGGATCCCACTTCATGACCGATAGTGGTAGATATATGCACATCTAGCCCAAAATGCAATTTTGTGATCACTTTGTGAAATCCGTTTTGGGTGGTACTTGAAAAATGCTTCCACCTTCTACCCTTGTTGATGAGGTGGGGTTGTAAGATGACTATGTTGAAAATTTGGGGTCAAAATATATAAAAATCACAGTTACAACTCTATTTCTATACTTGCTCATAACTTTGGTAATTTTAAATATGTTGCCCCAAATTTTCAACATAGCCTTTTTTTCACACCACCTCATGAACATGACAGCTGTCATTTTTCAAACCTGGCCAAAATGTGTTTTTGCACCCGTGGGACAGAATAACATTTCGGTGATGTGGAACTATGTTTCAGCGAGGATTTGAACATTTTACTTACGAGTTTCATGAGTTGCGGGTAATAAGAATGCTGTGCTGAAAATTTGGTCTACAAATATGATAAAATGACTTGGATATGAGTGAACATTGTAGGAAATCCAACATTCAATCATAACTGCTAATTTTTCAATATTTTGACTCCAGACTTTCAACATAGCCATTTTTCCACACCACTTCATAAACGTGACAGGAGTCATTTTTTAAATCCTGGATGAGATGTGTTTTTGCACTTCTGGGGCCTGATATTTAGTAATGTGCAAAGCGGAGTGCAAAGTTTTGTGCAGCACTTTGCAATTGCCAAGGGGTCCAAGGATGTTATATTCAGTTGGATATGGCACCATCGCTATCCGACTGAATATAGGGCCATGTCAACACAACAATAAGTCAGGTAGCACTGCCTGGACATGGCTTCTGAAGTGGGCCTCAAGTGTGTATTGTGCCGGAGTGCTTCCTGCAATTTTCAAAGGGAACCATTCAAATAAGTCCATTGGGCATGCAAGGTGCTATGTGACCATTTGCATGCACATTATGGGCCCATTTGCATGGGTAGTGGAGTCAGATAAGCAAGGTGCTGCCCCCTTCCCAGATCATGACCCAGAAACATAGAAATTGATGGAAGATAAGGACTGCTAGTCCCACCCAGTCTGCCCATTTTCCCTACCTGCTGCAAAAACCACAGACCCTACTTGATCTCTGGCATTATTCTCTTTCCTATCACTAGGGTTCCCCTATGCATATCCCATGCATTTTTTAATTCCCCTACTGAGTTATCCCCCACCACCTCTGCTAGGAGGCTGTTCCATGATCCACCACCCTTTCTGTGAAAAAATACTTCTTCACATTACCCCTTAGTCTACCCCCTTCCAGCCTCATGTCATATCCCCTTGTTCTAGAACATCTCTTTTTCTGAAAGATGCTACCCTCCTGTACCTTATTTATGCCCTTGAGATATTTAAAGGTCTCTATCATATTCCCCCTCTCTCTCCTCTGCTCCAGGGTATACATATTGGGGTACTCCAGTCTCTCCTCATATGACTTTTGGTGCAGACCCTGCACCATTTTTGTTGTCCTTCTCTGAACTGCCTCTACCTTGTCTATGTCCTTACAGAGATGCGGCCTCCAGAACTGGACACAGTACTCCAGATGGGATCTCACCAATGATTGTAAAGAGGCATCAACATCTCCTTTCTTCTGCCATCCCTGGTGCTAGAGATCCCTGCTCTCTCTGATTGCCAGCCTGTAATAAAAGAACACCCTGGTACTAGTAGTCCCCCCGTCCAATCCCCAACCCATATTTTATACTCAGGTTTATGCTCAGGTTAAAGAGTAATAAAAGTAGTTAGCTCATAAACAATTGCCCCTACTTTCTCAGTGGTCTTGGCTGGGTAGGTCACTGTTCCCTATAAACATATCCAATTTCCTTTTGAAACTTATGAAACTATTACAAACCGCAATGTCTTCAGGAAGCTTGTTCCATATTTTAATAGTACTTGGTATAAAAGCATACTTTGTTATATCCCTGTTAGACTTTTTTTCAACCAATTGTAGGTGATGTCCTCTTAGATTGCGTTGGGGTTCTTGAACTCGAGTCCCAGATCAATACACACCCCATTATTTTTAATTATATTATGTAGCAGTAGTAAGTCATCTCTCATATGTCTGTCCTTCAAGGTAAATAACCCTAACTCCTTTAATCTATCATTATAAGATTTAGTCCTGTGGTGAGAGATGAGTTTAGTGAACCATCTTTGAGGTGTTTCTACCACTGCAATATCCTTCAAAAAGGGGCTCCAAATCTGGGGGCCATAATCCAGATGTGAATATGTGTAAGCTCTATATATTGGCATTAGCAATGTTTCAGATCCATTTATAAAACTTGTCCTGACACAGTTCATCCGATACAGTAGTTAGATTTTGTGACAATCTGCCTGCAGTGGAGATTAGATTAAAGTAAGTCACTGAAATAAATTCCCAAGTCTACTACTTTATTTGAAGATCTAACCAGGGTATCATTAATGCAATATTTCTGGCAAACATTAGATCATCTGAAACGCATAACAGCATATTTGTCAATGTTGAACTGAAGATTGTTTGCTTTAACCCATGTTTTTATAGACCCACAGTAAAGTCAACCCGCATCTAAATTCTATCTTGCAGAACTGTCACCAATTCTCCTATTTTGGTATTATCCATGAATTTCAGAAGGCGGTTTCCATTCTCTGTTTTTAAGTCTTGAATGTAGATGATAAACAGGAGGAGGTAGTGGTATGGGTAATATGAATTACATCCCTCCCTGGTGTCCAGTGGTTCCCCTGGGCACTGAATCATGGTACCGTTGGTGGCAATTTCTTAATTCATGGCATCTAGCAGCTCCTGCCCACAGAACCAAACACCCACCCCACCAGTCACCTTTTCTGCATCTTCAGTTCTGCAGGTGCACATTCAGTGACCAGCACTGCCCGCTTCACATCTACTTGACTGGCCACCATATGTCCAGGAAGGAAGCACACATCTTATTTAAAGGACAGGATGTATCATCCTGTTCTATAAATAAGATGTGGGCTCCTGAATATATGGCAACAGTGGGAAGTTCTGAGAAGACGCTGTTGACATCACTGTTTGAACGTCCATGGCACCAAGGATATGGTTAAAGTCACTGGAGGGGGTGGGGGTTCTCTGATGAAGGGATCTACTAGATGCCAGGGATTTGGTAATTGGAACTGATGGTACCATGGATCGGTGCCGGGGGAACCGCTGGATGCCTGGGAGGGATGTATGTCATACTACAGGGCTGGCGATCTGAGGATTGGGGGCCACTAGAACCAGGGAAGATTTCCATTAACACGGGCTGATGATCAGAGGGAGGGGGAGACCACTAGCACCAGGGAGTTCTTTCATTATTTAAGGTCTGATGATGGGGGGGGCACTAGCACAGAGGAGATCTTTGTTTATATACAGGCTGGCAATTGGAGGGAGGGGGAACCAGTAGCACCAGGGAGGATTTCTATTAACATGGGCTGGTTATCAGAGGGAAGGGGTGACCACTAGCACCAGGGAGCTCTTTGTTTATATATGGGCTGGCAATCAAAGGAGGGGGGACAAGCAGCACTAATGAGGTCTTATATATATATGGGCTGATGATCGGAGGCAAGGGGGACCAGTAGCACCAGGGAGGATTTCTATTAATATGGGCTGGCAATCGAAGGGGGGAACATTTAGCATCAGGCAGTTCTTTGTGTATATATGAGCTATAAATCACAGGAAGGGGATCACAAACAGCAAGGAGGATTTGTATTTACATAGCTGATGATCAGAGGCCGGGGGGGACCACTAGCACTAGGAAGTTCTTTCGTTATATACAGTCTGGTGATGGGGGAACCACTAGCACCAAGGAGGATTTCTATTAACACAGGCCAGTGACTGGAGAGAAGGGGGACCACTAACACCATGGAGTTCTTTATTTATATTTGGGCTGGTGATCGGAGGGGGGCCAGTAGCAATAGGGAGGCTTTCTATTAACACAGACTGATAATCAGAGGTGGAGGGACCACTAGCACCAGGAAGGATTTCTATTAACATGGGCTGGTGATTGGGGGGGGGCACTAACACCAGTGAGTGTTAAATTCACCTGCAAGCACTGGTTGGGTGAGCTCCCTTCCTACCTCACCTCCTCCTTTAGAACAAACCCCTCATCCTCCCATTCTCTTAGATCAACCGACTCCCATACCCTGGTAGTCCCCTGCAGATCCAACCTAAGTGGCCAATCTGGTTACTCTCACCACCTCCCAAAAATTTGTAATTCCCCCCCCCTCAAATCCAGCACTCATCCTCTGCCTACTCCATCAGCTCTGCCCTCAGTAATTACCTTGCACCTAGCTGCTCCTGCCATGTCCTTCCCTAGTTCCCTCCTCTGAGCCCTGGATAAACCCTACCCCTCTACAGTCACCTTTATTTTACCCTGTGCACCCACATCCCCCACATTTCTAGCTCTCCTCCCCTTCCCCCAAATTGTTCCCCCTTACTGGCCTCCCTTGATCTCTTACAGAATGTAAGGGGACCCTGAATGCTCCCCATGGGTCCATGCATCCTGATGGACTATTGATTAGGCCCCATCCCCTCCAAAGATGCAAATTGTCTCCCCCTTATGGTTTCAATTATCACTATTTCCCTCTCCTATTACTCTCTTAATCCCTATCTACTGACCTTCTCCAACCCCCTTACAGGGTACCCTGCATCCTGAAGGATCCTCTCTTGGGTTAGATCCTATTCCCCCTCCTAGCATTTAAGTCACACCTCCTCCTTCTCTTTCTTCTCCTTCTTTAAATCCCTACAGCCTTATCCCCCTTTCTGTCTAGTCCCATATCTTCCTTGCAGGGTTCTCCACATCCTGAAGGGGTCTCTCTGGGACATAGCCTATCCTCTGGTCCCCCCCAGTCCCCTTGCAGGGTTCCTTGCATCTGTGAAGGGGTCTCCAGGAACACAACTCTTCCCCCTCCACATCTCACCCTTTCCTCTTCTTTTTCCCCTTCTCTTTCACATAAGCACTTGTTTACTTATTATCCCAACACTTATTATTGTCCACTCTTTCTACATATTATGTGCAACACTGTTTTAACACTGTTTGTAACACCTGTCTTACAACTGTATGTTAATGTTGATCTTGTAACTGGAATGTAACTTTAACTCCACTCTTCTCCCTCCCCCCACCTTACCCCTCCCTCTCCTTTACCCCCTTTTCTTTCATGTAAGCACTTGTTTACTTATTAACGCGGCACTTATTATTGTCCACTCTTCTTCCTATTATGCACAACACTGTTGTAACATTGCTTGTAACACCTGCCTTACAACTGTTAGTTAATGTTGATCTTGTAAGTTGAATGTTTAATGTCTCACTCCTATTGTGCCCCTTCTCCCCAGGTCGCACCGGTAGACGAGCGACTTGTCGCCCAGTGTGTCTTCTTGGTGAAACATTTCAATAAATAAATAAATAAAATATATGGGTTGGAGATCAGTGGGGACCATTAGCACATGAGAGTTCTATGTTCATATGCAGGCTGGCAATTGGAGGGGGACCACTAGCACCAGAGAGTTATTTGTTTATATATGGTCTGCTGATCAAAGGGAGGTGGACCACTAGCACCAGGGAGTTCTTTGTTTATATATATGGGCTGGCTATAGGAGTTATAGGAGATCACTAGCATCGTGCGGGATTTCTATTAACATGGGCCAGTGATCAGTGGGGGGGGGCCACTAGCACCAGGGAGCTCTTTGTTTGTATACAGGATGATGATGAGGAGGGGGGACCACTAGCACCAGGGAGGATTTCTGCTAACATGGCCTGGTGATCACTGGAGGGGTGGCCAGTAGCACCATGGAGTTCTTTGTTTGTATACGGGCTTGAGATCAGAAGGGGGACCACTAGCACTAGGGAGTTCTTTGTTTATACGGGCTGGTGATTAGAAGGAGGGGGGCCACTAACACCAGGGGGTTCTTTGTTTATATACGAGCTGGCAGTTGGAGGGAGGGGTGACCACTGGCACTGGAAGTTCTTTACTTATATGCTGGCAGGTGATTGGCGGAAGTGGGATCACTATCACCAGGGAGGATTTTTATTATCACAGGCTGGCGATTTGAGGGGGGTGGACTAGCACCAGGAATTTTTTTGTTTATATATGTGCTGGCAATCTGACAGGGTCCACTAGCACCAGGGAGAATTTCTATTAACAGGGGCTGGTGATCAATGGGAAGGGAGGACCACTAGCAATAAGGGAGTTTGTTGTTCTTATACAGGCTGGTGATCAGAGGGGTGGACCACTAATACAAAGGAGTTCTTTGTTTATATCTAGGCTGATGATCAGAGTTGGTGTGGGCCACTAGCACCAGGGAGGATTTCTTTTAATAAGGGCTGGAGATAAGAGGGAGGTGGGACCAGTAGCACCAGGGAGTTCTTTGTTTATATATAGGCTGGTGATTGACAAGGGAGGCAGTATAGCGCAGTGGTCTAAGGCTCTGAGTTGCAAATTTGGTGACATCCAGCAGACCTGACCTGGGTTTGAATCCCACAGCTTCCACTTGCATACTGTGTGACCCTGAGCAAGTCACTTAACCTCCTTGTGCTCCCAGGTTGCTCCTGTAAAAAAGCTTTCAGCTTAGTGTGCTATACCTGGTTAAACAACTAAATAAAAAAAAAAAAAAAGGGGGACCACTAGCACCAGGGAGTTCTTTGTTTATATACATGCTGGCGATCTTAGTAAGGGGTGTCCACTAGCACCAGGGAGCTCTTTGTTTATATATGGGCTGGTGATCGGAGGGAGAGTTGAACCACTAGCACCAGGGAGGATTTCTATTAACATGGGCTGGCGATCGTAGGGAGGGGGCAACCACTAGCACCACCGAGTTGTTGTTGTTTATTAGGAATAACTATTGAGCTTCAGCTCATTTAGAATGGCAACCTAGCATATCAATAGTACAAGCAGTGTTCTTTGTTATATACAAGGTTGTGACTGGAGGGAGAGGGGACCACTAGCACCAGGTACTTTTTTGTCTATATATGGGCTTGCAATTGGAGGAAGGGGGACCGGTAGCACCAGAGAGAATTTTTATTAACATGGGCTTGCGATCGGAAGGGGGGATCACTAGCACTAAGGAGGATTTCTATTAACAGTGACTGGTGATTGGAAGGGGGAGGACCACAAGCAGCAAGGGGTTCTTTGTTTCTATGCAGGCTAGCAATCGGAGAAGGGGCACTTGGAGGGACCACCAGCATCTGGAAGTTCTTTGTTTACATACAAGCTGGTGATCAGAGGATAGAGGGGGGCCACTAGCAACAGGGAGGATTTCTATTAAAGGTTGCTGTCCAAATCTTGAGTGACCCACTCCTCACAAAGGCTTACCCCCACCCCCAATTAAGCTTTTTGCAGGGAAAAGCCTTTGTTTTACTTGCTGGAACTTACTTTATTTTATTTTTGTAAACTCCAGGAGTTGGGAGCATGGTGGATGCTGCAAAGCTCCATTTAGTGTGAAATGTGGCATCGCACCATTCACTTCAATACAAATTACTGTGATCAGAGGGAGGGGAACCACTAGCACCAGGAAGCTATTTGTTTATATACGAGCTGGTGATCGGAGGGGGCCACTAGCACCAAGGAGTTCTTAGTGTATATATATATATATATATATATATATATATATATATATATATATATATATATATATACGGGCTGACGATCAGAGGAAGGGGGACCAGTAGAACCAGGGAGCATTTTTATTAAAACAGGCTGATGATTAGAAGGGGGGGAATCACTTGCACCACGGAGGATTTCTGTTAACACAGGTTGGCAATCAGAGAGAGCAGGACGACTAATATCTGGGAGTTATTTGTTTATATATGGGCTGATGATCAAAAGGAGGGACAACCACTAGCACCAGGGGGGATTTCTATTAACATGGGCTGACGATCGGGGGGGCACTAGAACCAGGGAAGATTTCTTTTAAAATGGACTGGCAATCAGAAGGAGAGGGGACCACTAGCACAAGCGAGGATTTCTATTAACATGGGCTGATGGGCCACTAGCACTAGCACTAGGGAGGATTTCATAAGATGGAGGAAATAATCCCTCTTTACAAGACACTGGTTAGGCCCCATGTTGGGTATTGTGTGCAGCACTGGAGGCCACACCTGCACAAGGACATTAACAAAATGGAGGCAGTCCACAGAAGGGCAACCAAAATGGTGCAGGGACTGCATCAGAAAACATATGAGGACAGATTAATGGAGCTCAATATGTATACCCAAGAGTAAAGGAGGGAGAGAGGTGATATGATTGAAACATTCAAACACCTTAAGGGCATTAACAATATGAAAGAGTCTAACATGTTTCAATATAAGAAAAATAACAGGACAAGAGGACATAGCGTGAGATTAGAGGGAGGCTGATTAAGTGGTAATGTGAGGAAGTTCTTTTACACAGAAAGGGTGGTAGATGCATGGAAGGGCTTACCTCGGGAAGTGGTGAATATGAATACAGTGCAAGGTTTCAGACAGAGATGGGATAGGCATGAGGAAGCAATGCAGATGATTATGAATAGAGAGACCATTGACAGACTAAAGGCCTATGGCACATTAATAAGGTAGAATAAATGGGCAGATTGGATGGGCCTTGTGGTCCTTATCTGCCTTCAACTTCCATGTTTCTATGTAGCACCAGAGAGTTTTTTGTTTATATACTGTATGGGCTGGCGATCAGAAGGAGGACGGGACCACTAGCATGAGGGAGCTCTTAGTTATATACAAGCTGGTGATTGGAGGAAGGGGTGGACCACTAGCACCAGGTACTTTTTTGTCTATATATGGGTTTACAATTGGAGGGAGAGAGGGGTGACCAGTAGCACCAGAGAGAATTTTTATTAACATGGGCTGGCGATTGGAAGGGGGGAACACTAGGACTGGGGAGGACTTCTATTAACAATGACTGGTGATTGGAAGTGGGTGGACAACAAGCAGCAGGGAGTTCTTTGTTTATATACAGGCTGATGATTGGAGCGGGGGACCACTGGGGGGAACCACTAGCACCAGGAAGTTCTTTATTTACATACAGGCAGGTGATCAGAGGGTAGAGGGGGACCACTTGCAGCAGGGAGAATTTCTATTAAAGGAAGCTGTCCAAATCTTGAGCGACCCACCCCCCCAAAGGCTTCCCCCCGATTAAGCTTTTCTCAAGGAAAAGTCTTTGTTTTACCTGCTGGAACTTACTTTATTTTATTTTTGTAAACTTCAGGAGTCAGGAACATGGTAGACACTGTGAAGCTCCATTTAGTGTTAAAGTGTGGCACCATGCCACTTGCTTCAATACAAACGACTGATCGAAGGGATGGGAACCACTAGCACCAGGAAGCTATTTGTTTATATATGGGCTGGTAATCAGAAGGAGGGGCCACTAGCATCAGGGAGTTCTTTGTTTATATACTGGCTTGTGATCAGAGGGAAGGGGTCCAGTATCACCAGGGGGCATTTTTATTAAAACAGGCTGGTGATTGGAGGGAGGGGGATCACTTGCACCATTAACATGAGCTGGCAATCAGAGAGGGCTGGGCCACTAACACCTGGGAGTTCTTTGTTTATAAATGGGCTGACGATCAAAGGGAGGGACAATCGCTAGCATCAGGGGGGATTTCTATTAACACAGGCTGAAGATTGGGGGGGCACTAGAACCAGGGAGGATTTCTTTTAAAATGGACTGCAATCAGAAGGAGGGAGGATCACTAGCACAGGGGAGGATTTCTATTTACATGGGCTGATGGGCCACTAGCACCAGGGAGGATTTCTTTTAAAACGGGCTGATAATCAGATGGAGGGGGACCACTGGCACCAAGGAGTTCTTTGTTTATATATGTGCTAGCGATCTGAGTTCTTTGTTTATATATGGCCTGACAATCAGAGGGAGGGGGGCCACTGGCTAGCATTTGGAGGAATAGGGCGAGACCACTAGTACCTGGAGTTCTTTGTTTATATATGGGCTTGCAATTGGAGTGAAGTGGGACCAGTAGCACCAAGGAGGATTTTTATTAACACAGCTAGTGATCAGAAGGAGGGGAGATCACTAGCACCAGGGAGGATTTTTATTAACGGGGCTAGCGATCGGAGGGATTGGGTACTATTAGCACCAGGAAGTTCTTTGTTTATATACAGGCTGGTGATTGGAGGGAGGGGGGACCACTAGCACCAGGGTGGATTTGTTTTAACATGGGCTGGTGATCGAAGGGGGGACCACTTATACCAGGAAGGATTTCTATTAACATGGGCTAGTGATCGGAGGGGGTAGACAACTAGCTGCAGTGAGTTCTTTGTTTATAGTTGGACTGGTAATTGGATTGGGGACCATTAGCACCAGGGAGGTCTTTGTTTATATATGGGCTGGTAATCAGAGGGAGAGAGGGAGAAAGGATGGGAGGTGTGGGGAGGGTGGATAGGGACAGTAGCTCAAGCTGTGTACCTTGCACTACAAGCAGACTAGATAGACCAAATGACTTTTTTCTGCTAGCTTCTTAGTATGTTCGTATGTATGTTCATATTAACATGGGCTGGTGATCGGAGGGCGGGGACTACTAGCACGAGGGAGTTCTTTGTTTGTATATGGGCTGGCAATCAGCAGGGGGACCACTAGCACCAGGGAGTTCTTTGTGTATATACGTGCCGACTATTGGAGGGAGGGGTCCACTAGCACCAGGATGGATTTCTATTAATATGGGCTGGTAATCGGTGGCAACCACAAGCACCAGGGAGGGTTTATTTTAACACAGGATGGCAATCAGTGTGTAGGGAACCACTAGCAGCATAGAGTTCTTTGTTTATATATGGGCTGTTGATCGGAGGTGGGGGTACCACGGACCATAGGGGCGGACTTCAGTACCTGGCTAGGTACTGTTCAGAAGAGACTGACATGCAAAGGGGGGGTGGAGTGGCCCTGTATGTCAATGAAAATAGCAAAGCTACAGAAATTCAGAATACATATAATGAGCCAGATGAACTGTGAGTCACCCTGAAAACAGGAAATAGGACAGCAATATTGCTGGGACGGTTTACATCTCAGTCGTAGGGGTAGTACACTTATAGGAAAAAGTATCTCTAAAATCATAAATCATTGTTTAAACTAAAAAATTGGGGGAGAATGGGTATATTCCCAAGTCTCTGAATACTTACCAAAATACTATTACAACTAAATATAAATTCCTAGCTTTGAATGCAAGATCTTTAAACCAACTCAAATTGGCAGAACTCGAAGCCAAATGTAAAACTTTAAATATAGATGTAGTGGGAGTAACTGAAACTTGATGGGATGCATCCTCAATTTGGTCCAGAGAAATTCCAGGTTATATGTTATATCATAAAAATAGATTAGATAAGAAAGGCGAAGGAGTTTGCATGTACATACGAAATGATATTCCTTCTTTTGAAGTGTGTTCTCCCTTTCCTTTGGAAAGTATATGGGTTAAAATCTTATTGACGGTGTAGTCCTATATAACTATTGGTAACATCTATCGACCTCCATCTGCAAATTCAGATTACACAACTGATATGTTTAAAGAAATTATACATTTTTCAGAATCTCAAGATACTGTAATAATTGGTAACTTTAACCTCCCTCATATTAACTGGGACTCATTCTCAGGACAGTCCTATGCTGAGAAAGGACTAATAGATGTGATAGTTAGTACTGGATTACAAAAGCTTGTTACTGAACCCACTCAAGGTCCTAATATTTTGGATCTATTATTTACTAACATAGCAACAAATTAGCAATTTACAAATTTGGGATCCACTTTGGGACCAGTGATTGTTCATCTATTCTTTTTGAAATTCAACAGTTTAAAACTACACAAAGGAAGTTATACTGTACAAAAAATTATAATAAAGCACATTTTTCTAAAATCAATGAATACTTACAAAACATGAACTGGGAATCAAATCTTCTTAATTGTACAACACAACAAGCTTGGGACTTTTTAAAAAAACATTGCACATTATTTGGAAAATACCTTTATTCCATCTAAGAAGAAATTTAACAATAAAGGAAAAATTCCCCCTTGATTCAACAAGACAATTAAAAATCAGATAAAAATAAAAATTAAACTTTTTAGGAAACTTAAGAATAGTTCTGTTCCATTTAAAACTACTCTAGTACATAAATAGAGACTATCTGGGAAAAACTTAAAAAATTCTATTAAATTGGAAAAAATAAGCTAGAATTTAAACTAGCTCACACAAAAGACTGTCGCAAATCTCTTTTCTCCTATATAAATAGTAAAAAAGGTGTATCACGGACCATTGGTCCCATTATAGCCAATGGCTCTACTCTATCTGTTATAGAAATCTTGAATCTCTTTAATAAGTACTTTTGTTCTGTCTTCTCTCAAAAATCACCTATTAGTACATTTAAAGTTCACTATGTAGATTATCATAGGTTCTAGCCAACTGACATTATACAGGATATCAAAAAACTAAAAAAAAACACTAGTTAGGGCTCAGACAGTATTCATCCATGGTTTCTGATCAAAACCTCTATAAGTATTTCTATACCTTTGTCAATTATCTTCAACAAATCCTTACAAGAAAGCATTGTACCAAATGATTGGCATTCAGCAATAGTTACTCCCATATTTAAAAAAGGCGATAGAGGTTCTGTGCAAAATTATTGTCCAATTAGCCTGACCTCAGTGGCTGGTAAATTAATGGAACAAGTAATGAAGTCTCTAATAGACCAAGATTGGAAATAATTAGGAATTTATGATTCAAATCAGCATGGCTTTACTCCCAAGTATTCCTGCACCACCAATCTGATATCTTTTTACAATAATATAAGTACTCTACTAGATGTGGGTATCCCTACTGATGCAATTATTTTGGACTTTAGTAGAGCTTTCAATAAAGTCTCACAAAAAAAACTCATTGCTAAAATGCACAGCCTAGGTTTGTCACCTGATATTGTCAACTGGACTATAAACTGGTTGACAACTCATTCTCAGAGAGTCAGAATTAATGATATCTTGTCTGATTCGGGTAGTGTGACAGGTGGTGTACCACAGGGGTCAGTCTTGGGACCAACATTGTTTAATCTCTTTATCAGTGATTTACAAACAGGGCCAAATAACTTCATGGTTAAATTTGCAGATGATACTAAATTGGGGGGAAAGGTTAATAATCAAGAAAATATTTCTGCATTAAAGAAGAATTTGGAAAAATTAACACTTTGGGCAAATGAAAATCATATGCAGTTTAATCAAGACAAATGTTTAGTAGTGCATTTCGGTGTAAATATTCCAAAAACGATATATTATATAAATGGACTACCACTTCACTCATCAAATTGTGAAAAAGATTTAGGGATAAATGTTAATAATAAACTTACATCAAATGATCACTGTGTTACAACTGCATGCATGACCAACAGACTTTTGAGGCAAATAAAATGCACTTTTGTTAATCACACTGAACAATGCTTCATTCCATTGTATAGGGCATACATTAGACCATATCTAGACTATGGCTCCTCTTTCTGGAATCCAAACCCAAAAAAAGATGTAGCAATTCTTGAACAGGTTCAAAGGAGAGTAACTAGAATGATTCCAAGATTAACAAACTTGGATTATCAGAACCGATTAAAAGCTACTGGTCTCTTCTCTCTTCAAATTAGAAGATTAAGAGGTGATATGCTTATGGTTTTTAATTTAATAAATTCACCAGATCTAATGGAAAAATGTGGTCCACCACTCTCCAAAAAGAGACATGTTCTGAGACTGCATAATAAACAGTTTGAAGTAAAAACTTATAAAAAAAGCAAAAGGGGAAACTTTTTCCAATAAGAACATCCATTGTATGGAACACCTTGCCATAATAATTGGTAGAGGCAACTAGTGCCACTGTCTTTAAAAACAAATTAGATTTTTGGTTGAGGAATAATAGATAAATAATGTCCCACATAGTGTGGGGATCAGTCTCGATGGGCTCTGGCCTTCTTCTTTTCTTTCATACCAAGTAATATGAACTGGGGTTGTCTACAGGTCCCCAGACCAAGGGGTGGACATAGGCACATTACTGTTAGAAGATATACAAAACATGACAGCTAAAGGGGAGGTGCTGGTAATGGGAGACTTCATCATGCCAGATACAGTTTGGTTAATACCAGCAGGAACATCTGTCAGAACTAGACACGTGGTGGATTCCCTGCAGGATGAGGGTCTCAAACAACTGGTACAACAACCCACAAGAGACAGGGCTATCCTAGATCTAGTACTGACTAACAGGGAAAGGATCACAGATCTCTAGGTAGAAGGTCACCCGGGGGCCAGTGACCATCACATGATATGGTTCAATTTGGCTACTAGAACTAAATCATCCCATTCCAAGGCAAAAATGTGGGACTTCAGAGGAGCTGACTTTGAAAAGATGGCCAAAAGAGTTAAGTTAGCCCTGACAAAAAGAAATACAGGTGTAGAAGTATAGGCAAAGGGGGCAAGCATTAAGGATGCAATACTTGAAGCAATATCCCATTGTGTTAGAGGGAAAAAGGAAGTGCAAAAGAAGAAGGAAACCACTTTGGTTCTCAATAACAGTAGCAAAAAGGTCAGAGCCAAAATTCTGGCCTTCAGGAAATATAAGGGAACACAGCGGGATGAAGATAGGGAGGCTTACCAAACTTCCCTAAGGGAAGCAGGGAAGACAGTAAGGCATGCAAAGGCCAAACAGAGGAAGCACTAGCACAAACAGTAAAATAAGGTGACAAGACTTTCTACAGATACATTAGTGAAAGGAAAAAGTCCAAAGGGGGTATTGCTAAGATCAAAGGAGTTAAGGGGGGCATGTGAGGAGGAGGACCACGTAAAAGCATCTATCCTAAATAGATACTTCTGCTCAGTATTTACTGAAGAGAAGGTAGGTCAGGGCCCACAGCTTAGCACCATTGACATGGGGGTGGGAGGTGAGCACTAGTCCCTTCAAAAAAGAAAGGATCCTACTAGAGCTCAATAAGATCAGGGTGGACAAGGCAATGGGACCTGATGGCATACATCCCAGGGTACTAAAGGAGCTAAGGGTGGAACTAGCAGTGCCATTATCAGAACTGTTTAGTGAGTCTCTGAGCCCAGGAGAGGTCCCAGAAGACTGGAGAAGGACTCATGTGATCCAGCTGCACAAGAGTGGTAGCAGGGAGGAGGCAGGGAACTACAGACCAGTCAGTCTAAACTCAGTAGTGGGCAAGATTATGGAGGCACTCCTTAAGGAAAGGATCATGCAACACCTGAAATCCATAGAAGCACAGGATCCAAGACACCATGGGTTTACAAACGGAAGGTCTTGTCAAACTAATCTCATAGATTTCTTTGAATGGGTAACCAGAGTGGTGGACCAAGTGGGAGCAGTTGACGTCTCCTACCTTGACTTCAGCAAAGCTTTCGATACTGTTCCACAAAGATGATTGATTAATAAGCTGGGTAGGCTTGGGGTGGATCAGAAGTTGGTCAGCTGAGTGGCAAACTGGTTGACGGGCAGAAAACAGAGAGTGATGGTAAATGGTATACAGTCAGAAGAGATGCAAGTCACAATTGGGGTACCTCAGGGATCAGTCCTGGGGCCAGTCCTCTTTAATATCTTCATCAGTGACATTGCAGATGGACTGGAGGTTAAGGTTTGTCTGTTTGCAGATGACACCAAGATCTGCAACAGAGTAGATGATCCAGATGGGGTGGGCAGAATGAGAAGAGATCTAGATAAAATTGCAAAATGGTTGGAAGAGTGGTAATTGAAGTTTAACACAAAGAAGTGCAAGATCATGCGCATAGGGAAGAGAAACCCTGAAGCCACCTATAGACTGGGAAGCAAGCTGCTGGCAGTCACAATGAAGAAACAGACATGGGCATCATCATCATCACCGATGACCTGAAATCATCCAAGCAGACCACTAAAGCAGTAGGTAAGGCTAGTGGGATGTTGGGGTGTATTAGCAGGGGTATCACAAGTCGTAAGATGAAGGTAGTAATCCCTCTTTGCAAGACACTGGTTAGGCCCCATCTGGAGTACTGTGTGCAGTACTGGAGGCCACACCTTCACAAGGACATTAACCAAGTTGAGGCAGTCCAGAGAAGGACAACCAAAATGGTGCAAGGACTGCATCAGAAAATATATGAGGACAGATTAACGGTGCTCAATATTTATACCCTAAAGCAAAGGAGGGAGAGGTGATATGATTGAAACATTCAAACACCTTACGGGAATTAACAAGGTGAAAGAGTCTAACATGTTTCAATACAAGAAAAACAGCAGGACAAGAGGACACAGCATGAGATTAGAGGGAGGCCGATTAAGGGGTAATGTAAGGAAGTTATTTTTCACAGAAAGGGTGATGGATGCATGGAACAGCCAACCTCAGGAAGTAGTGGATATGACTACAGTGCAGGGCTTCAAACAGGCATTGGATAGGCATAAGGGAGCAATACAGATGAGTATGAATTGATAGGCCATTGACAGTGCAAAGGCCGATGGCACATTTATAAGGTAGAAAAAGAAATGGGCAGACTGGATGGGCCTTGCTGTCTTTATCTGTTATCAGCTTCTATGTTTCTATGTTTGACGTGTTCCCCCAGTGGTTACTTGGCTGCATTACCTCCTGCAGCCATTAGGGCTGGGCAGAGTAAGAGGGGTGTTTGTTCTGCAATATTCGCATAGTGCAATGGGATCACACTAATCATTTTTGCATGGCACAAATCTGCTGACTATTGGCTTGTGCAGATATTTCTGTTCCCACCCCAGTTTACATACCCTCCCATTTTGGTTTGCTTGGCACTAACCCTGTTTACTGGCACAACCAATCATTTTGAGTACTGGGCTCCAGCATAAAACCTGATTTGCACAAACAAACATCAGTTAGCACCCATGCAAACTTTTGAATACTGTGCTCATGGTGTGAAATGGCATTTCAGCAAATATACTATAAATGTTACTTGTCATGATTAAAAGGAGCAAAAGGAAAATAATAATAGGGTTTTGGGTCTCCGGAGTCTAGGCGAATAACTGTGAGGTCTTCCTTGGGGTTTACTACCTTAATGCCCACTCCATTTCCTGAGAAAACAATGTCACACATGATCTTCCTTCTTCATGCAGGGCCCACAGGGCCTTGCAGGAAGAAAGCTGCAACAAATTGTGTTGTCAACATGTTGTGAGACACACTTTTCTACCTTTAAAGAGTCTGTCACAATGAGTCACTGGCTTGGTGCGGTACTTTATGCTTTGGACTGGAGGCAGTGGGCTGAGGCTGAGTGGTGAGCATTATGGTTGACAACCCCAAGAAATATCCCACCATTGATTCACCAAAACTCTGGAGACCCAAAACATTGATGTTTTTTGTTTCCTTTTGCTGCTTGGGGTTTTGGAGTGGGGACTTAGGGTTGAAAAATCTAATGTGTAATTTCTTTACTTTTTTTGTGTTAATTTACCCCAACTGGTGCATTAACAAACTTGTTTTGCAAAGAAATAGGGTTGCCATTTCAGGGCAACCAGAACTGTCAAGGTGTTTCCTGAAGGAAATGGCAGGGGTGTTGGTTGGTAAAGGGAGGTGGATAGTAGGCTAAGCAGAGGGGTGTGCCAGGTGAAGTCACAAGCTGTGTAAAATGATACTGGGAAAAGAGGGTGAGGTGATTGGCCAGGGGCTAGGATAAGTCCAGGGGTGTTTAGGGGTCCTGACAATGTATAAAAGGAGAAGCAGAAGAGAGGATCCCCCTTCTTCTGCTAGGATTTGATTTTGAACTTGAGTCTTAGCTTATCAATTGGCAAACACATCTTTAATTTTGTTATACCAATGTAAGATTAGATGGGCTCTTTGTGTTGGGATGGACCATGGACCACAACAGGCATCCCTTGTTTTTGAATGAAAAATTTGTGAGAAAGGTTCAGTACAAGTTAACTAAGGGATGCTGCTTAGAGTATGTTAATTGATGTTTTGTTTTTCTAGGCAGTGGTGATTTCGCAGTCTGTATGATGGCCGAAGAGGTAGACCACTGTTATTTCATGGCACAAAGAATGAGTTTACAGGAGTATTAAAAAAAATGTTTGTTTTAATGGAGGTAGGCAGTTGTAGAATGTGATGGGATAGAGAGTTTGCCCCATCTGTTTGGTTAGATCTAGTGTGGCCTAGGAGAGACAAACCTTTCTGTAATAGTAAAAGGAAGCAGCTGAAGGATTATGTGGCATTTCAACTGTGTTGATGTGCTCCTTTCTGTACTGGGGCTACTGGATAGCTGAGCATGTGAGGGGTTCCAGCGACCAGTGAGCGGATGCAGACACAGTAATTGGGGCCCTGTCCTGGGCCTTATAGAAGAAAAATAACTGGCTCTTTCTCTGTTGTGGCTGAGGTTTGGCCCGGTGGAAGCTGTGACCAGTGAGGGTATAAATTGGAGGAAGGGAGCAGCAATCTAACCAGTCAGTGGCCTGTAGCAGGCCTGAACAATGTGGCAAGAGGACAAGGTTTGTGGGCCGTGGAGCTCGGGGTCAGCCTGTTCATCACACAGAGGGAAAGATGCAAGCAATTGTTTAAAAAAAAACAAAAAAGAAAGAAAATATATGGTAAAAGATTTTGACTGGGCTGCATTCATATGGAGGTTGGACAGAGGCCACTCATGTGGTAGGCAGGACGCCAGCCTGGGGAGTAATCAGGACTGACTGCATGGTCAGCGTAACACTAGCAGGACAGGGTATCAGGAACTGGTGTCCTGGATACACGAGCAAAGGGAAGTGGACATATAAAAAAAAATAAAGAAATATTTTTTTACAAGAAAGACAGAGGGGGATAGTTTCAGAGGAGAAGGGACTCACGGTCCACACATTTGCAAATACAGGCAGGCCAGGAGTTTTTATGGGTGACATGGGCCATAAGGCAGATTACTGGAGGCCTGGTACAGCCATGCAGTTCTAAAGAGCCCCCACAAAAAATAATGAAAAAGGAATTGTCATGGGATTCGGGTTGAAGGGAGAAGGCCTATGGTGGGTCACAAGAAAAAAGCTGGATCGCAACCATGGCAGGACCAACAGCTGGTTGGTCACCCAAGGGGAAGCATTAAAGAAATAAGAAGTGTAAGGAATGGGAGGTGCCAGAGGGTCCCCACACCAGACACTTGGGTTAAATCCCAATACTGACACTGCAGTGCAGCATGAGGGGGAGCTGCATTACTGATGTGCCACCTTTCGGATGAGCCGTTTAAACCAAGGTCCCATATGCCTGTTCTGGTGGTAGTTCAGGTGGATGTTAAGTTCCCATGGCACTTCTCAAAAAGAGAAGGGGAAAATTTATTAAACACAAACACTATGTAAGAAAACAATAATACTACAATCCAAAACAAAGAGAGAAAAAAAAAAAACAATAATAACAACTGAATACTGAAAAGGAAAACATCAGTCTAGAAAATATTTGCCCATTATATAACAAGGAGAGAAAAAAAACCTGCAGATGGAACAAATCTGAAAAAGAAAAGGGAAAGAAAAAAACACAAGCAAGAACAGTATATGGAAAACATCTGGACTGACAATAGCCTACTGTGTCTCTGAAGCTTCAGAAATAACCCTTATGTAATTGGGACATCCGAATCAATGATCCAAGGTAAATCATGCCATTTTCAAAGCCAAAGCTCCTCCTGCAATGATTTTCTCTCTTTCAAACACAAGGCTTTAAGATCCTTAATAATTCTCCTCGCCAATTCAGAGTAAGTACAAGATTTTTGCTGTAAAGAAAATAAGCAGTGAGCATTCAAAATGTGTCATTTACAAATGGTAAAAATCAAACAGAATGTGTCTCCTTCCCACACCCACCATGGTCCATGAGTCTCCCCACACATAAGACTCTCCTGAGACACACTAGGAAAATTGGGAGTGCCCCCCAAGCCAGCACTAAAAAGGACCAAAAATGTTTAATAAAGGGACAAAGAAAAAACAAGTGATCAGTAGACTCAAGTTGTGCCACACATTCTGGTCTGCTACAAATCCTTTCCTCCATCTGTTTATGCTTGTGATTATCTTTAACATTAATTTTATCAGGGCAACTAAGCCAATGAAGATCCCAGACATGAGAAGGAATCTTGGGGTTATGTAACAGCGTAAGCAGAGCCTGCTCATTACCAGCCGGACAATGAGTAAAAATCTGGGAAACAGGACATACCGTGCCCAGTAAGGCAGCATACAAACCTTTCCTTTGTAAAGTAATAATGGCATGGGTGGTGATCTTCCACTGCCTAAGTCTGGTAAAAGTGTCCTGCCAATAAGGAGGGGCAAATGGCAGTTATTTGACAATTTTCAAAGCATTACTGTCCCGTAACTGAAACCAATAATGTACAGTATCAAAAGTCCATGGTTCCCACCTTTTATTCATATGAACCAAAAGAGGACGTATATTGGCCATCAAAAAAACAATTAAAAAACAATAAAGGGTGGACCATATTCAATCTTCCCTGACTGATAGGGAAATATAAGATATTCCACTTCATTGGGTTAAGTCGACTACCCCACACGGCCTGAAAAAAATACCTAATAAGCGAGTTTCCAAAGATTTGGGAGGTGGAAAAATATTACTTAGGAATAAAAATACTGTAATCAGAAATGCTTTAATCAGACAGACCCTTTTCTTTTTCCCCATCTTCCAATGATTCCAGCCAGAAACCTTACATTGGGCAATAGCCAATTTGTTTTCCCAATTATAAATATCCAGATGTTCAAAGTTGAACTGAACACCCAAAATCCGAATAGGGCCTGCTGGCAGCTGAATCCCACCCACCAAAGGAAGGACACCATCATGCAAACCCAAACACTTCCCTATGCATTTCAGCATGTTAAGCCTGGCCCCAGCCACAGACCCAAAAATAGAGCATATGCGTAAGGCTTCCAAAATAGAGGCTTCATTTGTCAACAAAAGGCACATATCATCTGCATAAGCCAATATTATAGGTGCTTGGAGCACCACCATAGAACCCAAAGGGGACAGGAGCAGAGAATGTTGAAGCAACCTTAATAAAGGATCCAAAAAAAAACCATACAGGATAGGACTAGGGGGGCACCCCTGTCATACCCCACATATAATCCCAACCAGGGGACCTCTCCACCCATTGACAACAGGAAAAACAGTTGCATTTTTATAGAGCAAATGAAGCCAATGAATAAAGCCAGAAGGAATCTGAAACTTGTCCAAGACAAACCACAAGAAATCATGACTGACTGCATCAAATGCTTGTTGATCCAAAGAAATAACATACCCTTCCAGAAGATCCAAATTACCTTTATCAAATACCTCCCGCAATAAAATTAAATGATCATGAATGTAGCAGCCAGGAACAAAAGAAGTTTGAGCTCCTGAAATAACCCCATTTGCAACAGACAGTAATCATTTAGCCAGAATTTTAGATGATTTTAAAATCAGTATTCCAGTTGGAGAAAGCCTTCCTGTCACCTTTCTTATATAAATAAAGCAAAGACCCCATATTAAACTGTAAGGGTAGATCTGGACTGTGCAACAAACAATTAAACATCACAGACAATTCATCTCCCATTTCAGTAGCTAAAAATTTATATACCTCAGAAGGCAGGCCATCAGGGCCCGAAGCCATATTATTGTGCAGAGTACTGATCGCATCCAGGACCTCAGAGATCTGAACAGCCTGGCCCATCAAAGCACCCTCCACATCAGAAATCCCTGGAAAGACAACCTGGGAAAGTAAGACATCAGCCTGGGCCATATCAAAAGCCATAGGACCATATTTCATCCAGAATAGGCAACAACTACGTCCATGATCTCAGCATTGGTGTCAACCATGCAACCCTCTGTATCATATAAAGCCAAAATGTATTTCTTCCCCACCCTTAAATGGCATGATTCATATGGACAGACAGACTCCACAGATCCGGATGTACCAAACTACTGTTGACATTACAGAGAACAAGCTTTCTCCAAATGGAACATACTCAACTGCCGCTTCAAAACCTGAATTTGGGAAACATAGTCCTGTCTCATCAACACTGATAAAGACATCAGCCACTTCAATTGGATCCTAGCAGCCAAATAATCTTTGTAAGCAGATTGACATAAATTCCTGCTAAAACCTTTGAAAAATGAAATCAAATCTGGTTTAGTATCTAACCACCACTGCACAGCCTCATCATAAAGAATAAAAACTGATTTCCAGGCTTGTAAAATATCAAGAAAGAAAGCTTGAATGAGGGAGTCCAGCAACAAGGAAGCATTCATCGTCCAGGTCCCTGGACCCCTCTTAATGGAGGATACTGTCCCCAGCACGACAGATAACATACTGTGTTCCAAAAATTCAGCCACAGTCACCTTAGCTGCCTGAATGGGCAACAGCTGGGAAATAAAAATAAAATCAATCCTTGTTGCCAAGGAACCTTTGTGAAAAGTAGGCTTATGTAAACCAGTATGGGAACAATACACATCCTTCAAGCGTGCAGTTCCCAACGTGGAGGACAAAAAATGAGAATCATAAAAAATCTTTTTGGTACTAGAGGTCACAGTTTTGTCCTTCAGAGAAAGTCCACAATTCAGGTCTCCACCAAAGATGACAAAATGTGAGGTGTACAAAAAAAGGTTGGATCAGCTTAAAGAGCTCCACTCTCAAAGCCTTAGTCTGAGGGGCATAGACATTAATCAATCGATATCCAGAATTAGAACCCTCCCTGGAACCAAATTGTAGAGCTTTACCAAGATAACATCAAGGCAATTAAACAAGATGCCAACCCCAGAACAGGTGTCCTGGCCAATAGACCAAAATGAGGGGCCGGGGTACCATGCCCTAGAGGCAAGTGCAATCTCCTAAAAAGAATGATAATGAACATCCTGAAGAAACACAATCCCCACTTCATGCATTAACAGATAGGAAAAAAAACAAATCACATCTATCTGGGTTCTTAATACTATTAACATTTACAGTATGGCATGCAAAATGTGTAGACATCATTCAGGAAAAAAGAAAAAGGGAACAAGAAATCCTTCATCATTTCAGGCATGCACAGCAAACGACTGACTCTTTGTGCTTAGTCTTTGCTTTGCATTTTGAGAACCAGAGTGATCCTGGGGCACCTCCATGTCCATCGTTTGATCAGAGATGGAGGATTGCAAAGAAGAAGAATTGGAGTCACTGTCTGTATGATCACCCTCCGTCTGCAAAAGTTCATGTTGATTGTGAGTGGGAACTACTCCAACCTCGGAGAATCCACCCTAGATGAGTCACTGAAATGTTTACTCCTAGTGATTCTGGTTGTTGGAAAAGTTTGTCCAGAAGAAACAGAAGGGAGGGAGGGAGGTTTCACCACCTCCACATCAGGAGGACCCCTAAAAGCATGCACAATGGGAGACCGAGGTATAGCCATAACATAAACAGTGGATGTCTTCAATGGCAGAGAGAAACTGTTAGACCCTGCCAGCTCTACCCCAAGGGACAACACTGGGTGGAGGGGGGCAACTCTTCCGTAGGCCACTGGGGAGGCAAAGGTAAGGTGTCCTCCTGTCAGGGTGGTACCATGACCGGTAAACCATCATCAGAAAGTAGAACATCAGGAATAGAAGTGTCATCTGGTCTCAGTTCATCTTGAGAAAAAACCCTCTCTTTCTGTGTCAAGCTAATATAAAGCCGTTGTTCAGCACCATCGGCCAACTCATGCTGATTGTGAGCGGCTCACTTGCAAGTTTGGAAATTATGTCCCAGCTCATCACACAAGTTGCACCACTCTTGTTCCACACAATGGAAGCCAGAATGGCCCAGAGAACCACAGATCATGCATTTCACCTGGTCACAGGCACTACTCAGATGGGCTACAGAGCCACATCTGTAGCACACCTTGGGTTGTCCTGACTAGAATAGGACACCTCGGTCTCAACCCAAAAAGAAACTGTTTGGGAGGTGAAGGAGACCAGTATCAGACATTTTTAACATCACTCTCGCCCACCATCCCCCCGTCCATAAATGTTTGGAATCGAAAATAGCTTCAGGGTCTAAAAGCACTGCGCAACGCGCCTTAAGCCAGTGTGTCAAATCATTCATATTGACCCCCTCACTGTGAAAAAGGACAGTAATAGTCTTCTGAGTAGGCCGGAACAAGGGCAATACAGAAAAGGGGGTCCAGAGAGGGGATGTCTTCAACTGTTGATACTTCAGCCAAAAACATTCCAGACCCTGTTGAGTTTTAAAACTGACGTCAAATATAGTTTCACCAGAGACATGAATCAAAGCATGAATCTCACTGGCAAAAAACTTGAGGGAATCCTTAAGAAGGACTCTAGCCACATAAAGTCTATCAGGGGCTTCTGCCATGCATCTCAGATAGTGCAAGCGGATAGCATTGTGGCATTTAGCAGGGTGCATGGGGGCCCGAGGGATACATGGCTGTGATTTGGGAATATTCTGGGCAGTAGCTGCTGAGTAGGAAAGTCGAGGAGCAGAAACCCCTGTAGAGGAAGTTTGTTGAACCAGAGGCCTAGAAACAACAGAGGGAGGAGTGGGCTCAGTATGTGGCAAAAGCAAAATCAGATTTTGTGTTAATTCCAACTCAGGAGGAAGAACCAAGTCCTGGGACGCTCCAGGCAAAGAGCGAACAGACAAATCAGTCACCTGAATATCATGATTTGCACCAGGGATATGAATGAGGGAGGACCCCGAAACCCATTGCCCACCAGTAGCATCCTGTTCCCATCCTGCTGCCAGCAAAGCTTTCTCAGCAGACCAGGAAGTATCTTAAATAGGGTCAGTAACTAATTGTTCAGGGAGCTGCAAGACTGGCTGCTCTATGGCCTTCATCTCCTCAGACACCACACCAGTGGCTTCAAGCCAAGTTCCATGAGCAGTAACAGAAGACGCAGAGGTCATGGGGCAATGGAGGCTGGGTCTCAGACCCGTATCAGCCAGTCCAGAGTCAGTCCCCACAATCAGACCTTCAGTAGAAACAGAGAAAGAAGAAGGTTCTGTACCAACCTGTAAGTTCGGTGCAGAAGAGCTTAGTTCAGTAGTCTGGTGTGGTGTAAACTTCAGAGGTTCAGTAGTCATGCTTGAAAAGATCGTTCGACCAGCAGGAAGAACACGATCACTCACTGGGGCTGCAGGCAGAGTCAGTTATGCGATCAAATCATGGCGGATGGCCAAATGTCAATCATCTTCAGCTTTAAGTAGATCCTGCACAGTTGGGTTAGAAAATACAAGAACGCTGGCAACATCAGGTTGTGCTAAATCTTTCTGTTCCCAAGTTAAATTCTGAGCCATAGGATCTTCCACAAGACCGGACATCTCCTCATTCAAAAAGATTCCTTCACTGAATTCCATAGGGGTCTCAAGCAAAGATGAGACAGGAGAGGAGACTGTCTCCCCTATCTCAACAGCTTCCAGCCGAACTCCCATCCACACTGATTGCCATCTTGGGTCAGAAGACAAGGTTGTTAGGTTCCCCTACCTGTGAGTAGGGGAATTTTCCCCGGTGCCCTGGCCAAATTTCCCCCTATTCACTAAACATACCACCAACAGCTTAATCAGGTTCAAGGTCAGTTGCCATTCATTGGTATCCCCTTCCCCCGGGTTGTGCCTAAAAATAGGCAGAATTTGTCTCGTGCACTTACCCAGTCAACAAAAACTAAATAAACAAAAAAAGATGGGTTGGGAATGGGCGATATCCAAGCATCTAAGGCCCAGGTGGGCCATAGGGATCTGCAGAGTGGGGGGCAGAACCTGGAGGGCAGGGAAAGGAAGCCAACAGGTGAAGGCCAAGGGAAGATGTTGGTCTGCTGCAAGGCCTAAAATGGCAGCCAAAGAACTGGTTACAAAATGGTGGCTGGGCCTCTTGTTTGGCAGTTCAAGAGAGCAATGGCTAAGGGGATATGGGGATCATGGGACTATTTTGCAGAAAGTAGGAGGCCAGGCACCCTAAGATGGCGGCCAGGAAATGGCATTCAGAATGGCGGCTGGGCCACATGGCACAAAGGGCACAGAACCAAGGGATCGGGATGGAGGCAAAGGGTGCAAGGCATAAAGGCATGAGAAGCATCTCCCTCTTACAAGAACAGAATGGGACACCAGATAGTAAAAAAAAATAATAATAATAATAATAATAATAATTTAAAGAAATAAATTATTAAATAAGACAGTGGTAAAGTCTGAGGAGACTGTCAAGAACTGGCCCGGGGCTGGGTCCTAGGTGGTGAAGGGGGACCCAACAACAGAGGGCCAGGCCATCGGTGGGGGGGGGGGTACACAGGCAAGTCAAAAAAAAAAGAAGGGGAAAGGCAAGAGGGTGATATCAGCAGGTGACAAGAGATGATGAAGGCTGACAAGTGGGGGACATACTCCATTCATGGGCAAGGTGGTAGGGTTAGCATTTGCATGATAACATTATGCTTTGTTGCATCAGTGATTTTGACAGGATGGCACCCAAGAAAACACCTACTCCAGCCACAAGCATCCAGCTGCAAGAAAAGGCAGCAGCCCTAACTGGGAAGATGTTGAAGCTCATTGAAGCAGCTCAGAAGAGAGAGGAAGAGGAGAAGGCATCCAGAAAAAGGAAGGGTCCACCTGGAAAAGCTTGGAAGGGCAAGGGGAAGCAACCACCAACACCACCACCTGAGCAGGAACCACATCCAGAATCAGAGTCCCTCCCTGAGCCAGATGAGCCAGACACAGGGAATGGTACGGGAAAGGCATACCTGTCAAAGAAGCTAGCTTGGAGAACTATATAGAGGGGATTATAGGTGACATAGATGACAAAGGCTTAGAAGAAATGGAAAAGGTACTTGAAGAACTTTAAATAGACAAAAGGAGACGAGGCAGGAACAGGAGTGGGTGCAAATGAGGGGGAGAAAGGGTAATGATGAGGTGCCAGGTGTGACCCTTGGGAATCATGTGTCAGACAATTTAAGAAAAAATATGGAAAAGAGAGTACGTTGATATCATTGCACTAGTGGGTAAAGAGACAGCAAAGAAATACGAACAGAGGGAAATGGTGGAGAAGTTAGAAATGGCGGTTGCACTGGCATTGGTGGTGGAAACAGCAGAAGAAACCCCATACACTGTAATGGGAAGAATATTGACACATGGCAGGCTGGCTTTACAATATTCAGTGCCATTTTATTGGAAAAACAACCAGATTTGGCTATTCTGCTGTTGGCCTAATCAGCCATTATTAAAGATGCTTACAAGGTGAAACTGGGCTACAGGTGGCTAAGATATGATGAAACCTTTAGCAAAGGATAGCTTCACATGTGGATTTGAAGTAGGATTGTACCTACAAAGATCTCTGGGTGCAGACATTATCTGGACAGGTGGGTAACGGGTGGAAGGGCAATAGAACGGTAGGTAACACCCAGACAGGAAAAACTTATTGGGTGTATAATAAGGCTTCATGCACATGGGCGAATTGCAAATTTAGGCATATCTTCTCCAAGTATGCAGGGCAGCACCCTGTGTCCTGATGCCAGACAATGGGTGAGAGAACTGTTTTTCAGAACTGTAATTGACAGTCCTTTCGAGGGGGCTAGTCAGGGTCATGGGGGGTGGGAGCCTATCAAGAAGGGAGAGGGAAGGGCTGAAATGGGAAAGGTGCTTATGGGGCAGACTACAGTGGGAATTAAGTGGGAGGAGTTAGGGGTTGACAGAAGGGGTTTTCACTTAGCCCAGATCCCCATAAAGGTCAAGATCCTACAAGAGTGGACCAAGGGGTACCCAAACAAAGAAATGGGAAACATTTTGAGAGAAGGATTTACGCAAGGTTTCTGTTTGGGTTTTCAGGGGAGGTGGGAGAGGATGTCTGCTTAAAACTTGGGGTCAGTTAGGGATAAAGAAGAAATAGTGGACAAAAAGATTAAGAAAGAGCTATTGGCAGATACAATGGAGGGGACATTCAGTAAGCCCACCTTTGCAGTTTTCAGGGTATCAACACTGGGGGTGGTCCCAAAAAGCAGAAAGGTGAGTTTCGCGTGATCCATCACCTGCCTTATCCAGAGGGAGTCTTAGTGAATGACAGCATTCCAGATGAGCTGAGCACAGTATCATATGCGACATTAGACCAGGTGGTAATGCTGATCAGAGCAGTGGGTGGAGCATGGCTGATGAAAACCAGCATGGAGGTGGCTTTTCAACTACTACCACCAGTGAGACCTGAGAATTAGGATCTGCTGGGTTTTAAATTTGAAGGCAGGTAGTATTTCAAAAAGGCCATGCCTATTGGGTACTCAGTGGCCTGTGTCGCATTTGGGTCCTCCAGTTCATGTCTGCAGTGAGTGTTTGGGGAGTGCTATAGCCATAAGGTGACAGTTCACTACTTGGATGACTTCCTCCTAGTGGGACAAGGGAGACAAGGGGCAACAGCAATGCTGAGGGATTTTCAGGACATGTGTGGGGTGATTGGGGTACCCTTAGCTGAAGGGAAGACAGAGGGTCCTGCAAGGAAATTGGAGTTTCAGGGCATTGAAGTGGATACAGAGCACGATATGTTCCATTTACCACAGGACAAGGTACTATGTTTGAAAGGGTTACTGCAACAAGTAAGGGGCAGACAGAGGGTACAATTAGTGATGGTGCAGCAACTGCTGGGCCATTTAAACTCTGCATGCAAGGCAATAACACCAGGGAGGGCACAAACCAGGAGGTTAGCTAGAGCGATGGGAAAGGCAAAACTACTACACCATTGGGTGGATATTGCCAGAGGGATATGCTAGGAATTGGATGTTTGGGATAAATTTTTGTATGGTTACAATATGGTCACATTTTGGCAGTTGGATTGGCTGTTCAACAAAGACCTTGAGTTGTATACACTGATGCTTCTGGGGCATTGGGCATGGATGCATACTTTGAGGGTGAATGTATGTCCGAGGCAGCATGGCCTGATGAGTGGTAAAAGAGGGGCCTCTTGAGGTACATCATATTCCTGAAGATTTTTCCAATATTGGTAGCTATGTTCACAAGGGGAACAGGTTGAAGAACCAGAAGATTATCTTCTGGAGTGACAACAAGGCAGTGGTAGAGGTCATCAACAGACAGTGAGTGTCCACTGAGTCGGTGACTAGGGTATTACATCAGTTAGTGTTATTAGGTCTCAAATTCAACCTGTCTTTCAAAGTAAGGTATATTGAAGGTATTCAGAATTAAGTGGCTGACAGCCTTTCCTGTCTTCAGTTGGACAGGTTCAGGTCTTTCGTGCCACAAGCCACTATCCAGAGAACTCAGGTGCCACCTCAGTTATGGGAAATTCCTGGTCTGCAAGCATGCTGAAAGCATATGAAGGGGTGTGGAACACTTTCCAGAAGTTACAGTGGCAGGATGGATTGGAGATACCGTAAGTAAGTCCGTAACTGAGGAATAAATAATGTAGTATGTAGTTAGGAAATGGGAGGCGGAGATGGCACACATGACCATGGGGGCTCAACTAGCAGGGATCGGGTGGGCATGTAGCAGTAGGGGTTGTCAGAGCCAAGCAATTTGAAAATTGTGCGGCAAATACTCATAGGTTGGCAGAGAACCCAAGGCAGTCCAGACAATTGCAGGAGGCCTATGGCAGGGCAATTGCTAGTAAAACTGATAGGGGTGCTGGGGCAA
The DNA here is from genome assembly GCA_016271365.2 of Neoceratodus forsteri. Lineage (NCBI taxonomy): Eukaryota > Metazoa > Chordata > Ceratodontiformes > Ceratodontidae > Neoceratodus > Neoceratodus forsteri. The sequence goes on from CM057452.1 coordinate 1,206,347,887, forward strand.
GAATGCACCTCATGATATGAAGCGTGTTTATTCTGGGCTATTTTTCTGGTCATGGCCAGTGGGGCATTCAAGGTGGGGATGGTAGCAGCAGAGAATAAAAAGGAGGCAATGGGGGGATATTATTGGAGGAAGTCCATTGGAGGACGGGAAGGGTGACTATTTGGCTTCGACGAGCAAAAACAGATGTAGCAGAGAGGTGTGGCCAACAGCTGAGGTGAATGGACGCCTGAAATGCTAGCTCCCTGATGCGCATTCGATAATTACACTGGCTAGTCTGCAATTTCAGTACTTAACAAGCTTGAGTATACCTTTGATCAACTCCTGTCTCGAGCTCCGGGCTGCTGGCAGTCAAAAGATCAGACCGGGTCCTTCTATTTTAAGAGACCTGCATACATGAGGAGATCCCCAAGATGGATTCCATGGTGCCTCCACCTTCCAATGCAAATCTTCGAGAAATCAGGCAGATATTCTTCGAGATCCTGCACAAAATGGATAGCATGGATCTCACTATGAAACAACACATGGCAAACATCCTGGTGTTATCCTAAGGAGCCTGTGTCATGGATCACAGACTGGCTGAGATAAAGGACCACAGGAATAGAGTTGATGCACAGCTTAAAGAACAGGACCAAGTAATCCAAGTGCTTTGATCCAGGGTTGAAGATCTGGAAAACCGCAGTCGCCAGAATAACCTCCTCTTCGTGGGGTTTCCAGAGAGATGTGAGGGAAAGGACATGGTGCTATTCCTCCAAAGAGAGCTGCCGTAACTACTGGGTTGTTCTAAGGGGGAATCCACCTGAGATCAATCTGGAACAGTGCACTCTGGCCCCATGGCCTGCCCCAGGGTGCTTCCCTCGTGCTATACTGGCCTGTTTTTGCAATTTCAAGACTGGGAAATGATCACCAGACTGGCCGAGCAACAGAGAGAGAGCTGAGCTGGAGGAGGCACAAAATTCACCAACTTCTCTCAAGAGGTGTCCGCAAGGAGAAGGGCTTTCACACTGGCAAGAAGGGCCTATGCTGAGACCTGGCTGAAGTACTCCCTGTGGTCCCCAGCCACACTCCACATTGTGAACAATGGGACGGCCAAGCTTTTTGACACTCCTGAGGCCACTGAGCAGTTCCTTGTGGTTCATACCCCTAGACTGAACTGGGAAAGACTCCGAGAATCTGGCTTGCCTCCAGAAGCCCATGCAAAGTCTGTCCCTATGGATTACCAGCCAGTCAAGCAGCAACAGAGGAAAGGAAATCCAGCTCCTGCATCTCCTGCTAGAAGTCCACGACCCAAGCAGGATCACCCCACTGACACACCAAAAGGTAAGCGGTGCAACAGAAGAAGGCAGATGGAGGATGGTGCTCATGTGGATAAAACTCCTAGGCTCTGATCCAAAAGGCACAGCATCAGCTCCAACTCAGACAACTCCTTGGGCCCAAAAACTGCACATCTGGGAAACAACTGATTTGTGGCACTCATGAATTTACCTACAGATGGTCCCCCACACCACTCGCCTCTGCCTCCAAGTCCCCCTGGCAGAGGTTCCCATGGAGAGGGCCCATTCCTGGGCTGATGAGGCGGATGATGCTGCACCACAGGGCCGATCACCAGGAGGTCCCGTTGAAGCTGCTGGGGGCCTTCCCTCTACCTCCACCCGACATGGCACAGAAGGGTTGATGACACACTACTTCAGTGTAGTATGTAGTTTCTTTGGACTTGTTCCTGGTCCTAACTGGCTAACACCCTCTTGCACAGGCTACTGAAAGTTGCTGTCAGTGTTATGCTGTCCCAGTTGGAAGAGGGGTAGTCAGGCCCATGGTCAGTAGCTCAGGGCTAGTACATTTACCCTCCCTCCCCTGTAGGGTGAGTCTATATGTTGCTCTAATGGTTAAACACTTCCTAGATGCTACAAGGGGCTTTTGCCCTGCTGATTAATAGCCATGTTTCCAGCCATGTAGACTTAGCCCATGCTAGGCTCACATTAGACGAGCTCCTGCTCTGACTTTATGTACTCGTGGGAAGTTACTGCCCCTGGGGGCAGGGTTGCAAAGTTACTGGATGTCTCACATGGGCCCCCATATCTGGGTTGGAGGTAGGTGGGCCCCTATAGTTTACAAATGTTTTGTGGGAGCTGAGGCTAGTCTGAAAGCCAATTAGTCCCCCAGTGGCTTAATTCCTAAGCTGCAGATAGGACCCCCCCCCAAGGAAGGGTTAAATTTTGGGCACCGTAGATAATGGGACCTTATTACGTTTCTAGTTGGTTGTTTAATTTCCCCCTTTGCTCATGTGCTTATGTGCTCCCTTCTAGCCCATGGGCCATTATATGGTGCTTGTCTCCCTGTGAGGCTTACCTCTGTTTTGATTTCTCTGCCACCAAGTGCATCATAGTGGGGAAGAGTGTGTGTGTGTGTGTGTGTGTGTATATATATATATATATATATATATATATGCCTCAGCAAAGATTTCTGATGAGAAGATACCGAGGGGGGTGTTTTGAGTCCTCCCCACCCCGGCCCCCCACATACCCGAACACTTGGATTAATTGAATGCTCACAGACAAGGCCCCAGTCATGAGCTAGTGGGTTTCGCCCTGGGAGGTTATACATGAGCAGCTTCAAGACTCAGGTTTGAGGAACAGCAGAATGGATCTAGGCACATCGGGGGAGGAGCTATGAAAGTAGTTCATCAGAAGACAGGAGCTTTCTTGCCCCTACCAGGAAGTGCACCCCTAGTGACTGCCCACAGTTATCTGGGCTACTGGTCAGCCGATAATGTATGTGGATGCTGGTAGTGAAAAAGGTATTCAGGGAGGGAAGGGAGTTTGGGGGAGAGTGTGGTTTTCTTGACACTGTCGTTGTTGGTTTGGGTTCTGGTACTGGGTTTTCCATCCTTTTCTGAGTTCATGATCCCTGGATATGGGCTTGCTGGAAGACAGGGCTACTCAGTATGGGAAGGGGGAGGAAGGGAGGTAAACCAGACCTCATGTCAGCTTAAAATGTAAAAAAAGGTCTGTTGCATTTAAATAATTTGAGCCCCCAAGTAGCATTCCTTCATTAAACTAAACTCTCCACTGGGGAAGCTAAGAAACTATGTCAGATTTGAGTGGATGAAGAGATCCACTGTTCCACACCCTCCCACAAAAGGGGAGTATTGATGCTTTTTCCACAAAACTCTGTGTTGGAAGATAGCGCACCACAAAGCCGATAAGGAGGGCAGGTGGATAATGGCAGAAGACACTACTCCAGAGGGTCTACTTATTCTGGTAAACCTATATACCCCTAACCAGGATTGCCTGCACTTTTTTTCATGATCACAATCAGCTGCTCAGAGACTTTAATCCAAGTAGGTTTCCAGTGTTAATGGGGGGAGTCTTTAACCTTACCCTGAATGCCCCTATAGATAGAAGCAATGGGTACCCAGAACCGCATCGGCTCATGGAGGAACACAATCTGCAGGATGCCTGGAGAACAAAACATCCAGGGGTGTAAGACTTCATGTGTTTTTCACTAACTCATGGGTCCTCCAGCAGAATTGATTTTTGGCTGATGTCCAGCTCAGCCTATGGGGATGTCTCCAATATTCAAACACACCCCATAATCATATTGGACCATGTTCCTTTGGAGCTGGCACTAGATAGGGGGATAGCACAGACCCAACCCAACAGTTGGAGGCTATACACCCTCCTATTGGACGATATACAGTTTCTTGACTGGCTGGGCCTAGAATTGAATGAGTACTGGTGAAACAATGATAATTGGGAGGTTTCTGACTCCACACTATGGGAGGCCTTTAAGGTTACCTTTCGGGGTTAGATTATTGCCTTTGCAAAAGTGAGACGGCACAGGAGAGAGGTAGAACAGTGAGCCCTGGAAAAGCAACTAGCCATACTGGAGGCCCAATACAAGAAATGTGGTCCTGGAACCCCCCTCAAAGGATTTTCTTGCACAGCATGCCAGCACCAAAACCCAGCTGAATATTCACTTGAGCCGGCAGGCAGAAATTAACCTGAAATGGTTGCACCATGCCTTTTACGAGGGAGGGAGGGAGGAAAAAATGCTAGCAAGTTGCTGGCCTATTGACTTAGAAGTCAGCAAGTGGCCAGAACCATTCACAGCCTCACTGACACTGAGGGCAACAAATGTCACTCCCAGATGGGTAACAACATGATCATGGCTCAGTTCTATGAAAAACCGTACTCCTCCACCATTCCCCCAGCTCCCGATGAAATTGAAGCATACCTGGCCAAGCTCCCTATACCTAGAATAGCAGAAAAGGCTGCCCAAATGTTGGAAGCACCAATTACCATAGATGAGGAGGAGGGAGCCATCCGTGTCATGAACCCTCATAAGGCTTGGGTAAGGATGACCTACCAATTGACCTCTATAAGGTTAAAGTGGTGTATCTTGCCAAATATCTGGTATGGGCATTCATGGATTCTCTGGATAGAGGCATACTACCGTGCTCATTGAGAGAAGTGAACATAACATTGCTCCCAAAAAAAAGATAAAAATCCACTGTCACTGGAGAGCTATCACCCCATTTCCTTTATAAATGTGGATGTCAAAATAATGGCAAAGGTGCAGGTGGGTTGATTAGAACAGCTCCTACCGGGCCTGATTCACCCTAGACAGGCAGGCTTTGTTAAAAATCAACTGGGGTCAGACCATCATAGAACCTTCATCACTCTTATGCACAAAATCAGGTCCTCCAAAGTCCCCTCAGCAGCCTTTGCAATTGACTTTGAGTAGGCCTTTGATTCGATCGAGTGGCCTTTTTTTATACAAACCCTGTCCCAAATGGGTATCGGTCCTGGCTTCGTCTCATGGGTGAAACTCCTATATGCATTCCCCTCTGCCTCTGATTTGACAAATAAGACAATGTCCCTCACTTTCAGCCTGCAGAATGGCTCACGACAGGGATGTCCCCTGTCCGTGTTACATTTTGTGCTCGCTATAGAGCCTCTGGCCATAGCTATTAGAGAATCCCAAAATATCCCAGGAATTCAAGTGGGGGGGGCACACCATTAAAATGTTCCTGTATGCGGATGACTTATTAATAACCACGGCTTACACACCCCAGGTGGTTCAGACAGTCCTGCATACCCCAACAAAAATCTCGAAGGTCTCCAGCCTCAGAGTTAACCAGTCTAAGATGGAGGTTCTCCCACTAAATCTGGTAAGTTCAGAACAACCCTTCACAGTGCAGTGCTTTAATTGGTCACCAAATGGTATTAAATATTTGGGCATGATAATTCACCCCAACCTATTCAGAATGATTTCACTGAACTTCCAGAGCCTGCTAGAGTCCCTCAGGAATGACATGGATAGATGGAGGGCATTGAAGTTGTCCTTGGCCAGAAAGATAGATTCTATAAAGATGATAGCAGCCCTGCAGTTCCTCTACATCTTTGCACATCTGCCAGTGCAGATCCCCCCAAATGGTTCCAGAAGGTAGATACTCTGATTGGGAAATTTCTTTGGGAAAGATGCCCACCCAGATTCAGTAGGTTAAAGCTTAGACAGCACTGGATCAGAGGTGGGTGGGGGCTCACCTGGTTCCAAGGGTACCATATGGCCTTTATTGTGGCCTAAGTGGTTAGATAGTTTCTTCCAATGGGTCAGACCTCTCCAATCTGGCTTCCTTTAGAAGCTGCGTGGGCAAGGTCCCCATCCCAGGTGACACCATAATATTGTAAAAAGCTCAACCCCTTAATGCTATCCCCCCTTGGTCATTTTGGCCAAATATTGGTTATAAGTTCATTCTATACTTAAACATATTCCTGCCCCTTGGAAATGTATGCCACTGTGGAAGAACCTGTCTTTAATGGTGGGAAAGGAGTCCATTCCTTGGTGGGTATGGGAGGCCAAGGGCATTACATTAGTCTGGGACCTATTGATTCTGGGATCTAATGCTTTGGAGTCCTTCAAGAACCTTTGGACCAGATTTCAACTCCCCTCAGGCCACCTCTGGAGATACCTCCAAATATGGGATGCCATCACTTACCTTCCAGGTGCCCCTTCTGCTACTGAGTGAACCACCATCCTCCACCCCCTGGTTTTCTGTTTGGCCCTGACCAAGCATAGGGCAAGCAATATCTATGCACCATCAGGGATCCAGACCACACTCAACTGGCTCGGTCCCAATGGGAGTGTAAATTAGGCTCTCCCATTTCAGAACAACAATGGGGCCACAGCTGGGAGAGAATGCATAAGGCCTGTAGAGATGGACGCACCCATCTCATTATAAATAAGACTCTGCTGAGATGGTACTATACTCCAGTCAAGCTCAAACACCTTGGTCTTATGGAACATGACAAGTGCTGGTGTTGTGGTTAGCAGGGTACCCAGCTGTGACGTGTACTTTGGGACTGCCCTCAGCTCCACTCCTTCTGGAAAGTGGTGACAACCATGTGTCAGATGATCCACTCTCTAGTGCCCCCTGATCCTTCCCTACTCCTACTAAGCTGTAAATGTTCAGGCCTTCCTAAGAACTTCCTAGGAGCAAGATGGGTCATGAAGGTGGAGGCGGCTGCCAAGAGACTAATACTCATGAGATGGCATACACCGGAGAGTTCTACTTCTTTGCCTGGCACAGGTGGCCACTTTCAAGAGACTCTCCAGCTTTGCAACGGGTACAATGGCTGAATACTCCATCTGTTGACAGCCCTTCCTGGACTCGACATATTGCCATAAGTCAGACATAGATCCAGGCTGAAACCCGTGATGGTTCTTCTCTTTTTCTTTTGGCTCCCCCCTCAGTGTCCCTGACCCCCACTACACTTCCACTCCATCCCAACAGAGAACAAATAAAGGTTCATCCATCAAGGTGATTGCCCACTGTACATAGAGTGTACATGAGTTATGTATTATGTTTAGGTTTAGTAAAAAGGAGGTTGCATAGGCCATGTTAGAATTTCATATTGGAATTCACCGCCCTGCAAGTAATGGAGGCTGAAGGGTATGAGATAGGGGTATACCCCCTAGCCCTCCTCCCCCTCCCACCACCTGCAACTGATGGAGTTGACCATTCTTAACAAGATGGGAGAGGGTGGGAAGGGTGCCACCTATGTTGCCAACAGGTAAAGATTTATTTTGCTTTAAGTGGTCCCCCTCTCCCTGGCATTGCTTGATATTGCATAGTGTCATTTTTGTACAAGCTTTGGTTGCCCAATGCTTCTGTATTTCCCAAAGATCACCAAATGTTGTGGTGTACCCAAGGGTGGGTGAATACTATTTATATGCTCCTTATTTAATAATAATAATAACATCTTTAACAACAAGAAATGGAACAAGCAGGAGTGGGAGCTGAGATTGTATTAGAAAAAGAGCCAGGCAAGGGTTGGTGTGCGGTAGAAACCCTAGGGGAATAGAGGGCCATTTGGCCAAAAGGGGAAAGAATGTTATTCATACATGGGGTTGGATCATCAGTTACATGTTACGAGGTAGTGGGGGTTCTCAAGAAGGGGATGGTGTTTGTGGGAAGAGGACTCAAAACAATTTATACCACATTCCTTTAGAATAGGCACTGCCTCAGAGCTGGTGGTACAAGAGGGAACCAAGGAGGAGGCAAAACAGGTGGGTAGATGGAAATCGAATTTCTACAAAAGATATGTCAGGAAACTGATTTAACAACTGTTCTGATTTGTACCAAAAGTCAAGAGATGTCAAAAACATGTATGGATCAGAGGGCATTCATTTGTATACTGGGCTGAGAGACACACTTCAAGCATGCCAGGTGGTAAAAACTAGTCTGCGGAGGGTGGCTGATGGCACCAGGCTTCACTGGAAAGGGGTCCGGGGCATGAAATGGGCACAACTCTTAGCAGTTCCTGAAGAACAAAAGTTGAGATGTCCCAAGCTGGATTTAATAATACTGTAATTCAATTGGGGGGAATGACCTGGGAGACAGGCCATAGAGAGCATTTTTTCAGGATATAAAATCTGATTTGGGGATCATTAAGAGCTGGTGGCCTTGAGACACAATAGGATGGTCCGAGGTTCTCTGTAGGAGGGTATGGAGGCAGGCTAAGGACATTAGAGCAGTGGAGAAGATTGTAAAAGAGATAATTTATCTGAATTTGTTATCCAATAAAGTTGAAGTTGAAAGCTGAAGTTGAAGATGAAAGTTAGAGAAGGCCAGGAAGCACCTTAATAGGCATGTTGCTTCAGTGATAATGGAACTGGAAGGTATATACATACCTCACAGGGACATATCTTATTCCATTCTGGGTTACTACAGAGGGGATGGGGTACACTTGTCAGATGTGGGCATGTCCTTTTTTATCCTACCTATAATCAGGGCCCTAGAAAGTGGGAAAAGAAAGGTGCAAAGGGTGGGGGAAGCCCATCATCCGTTGCTAGGTAGGAGATGGACTAGTGGATGGGAGGGCATAAGGGAGGGCAGAGGAGGGGCACAGCAGTGGGGTAGCATTGGGCCTAGGGGAAGGGGGATGGGTGGTAATCAGGTGTGGGCCGGGGTCAGGAGCATCCAGCTGTGGCTGCAACATAGGGGTTGAGGTCAGAGCAGAAAGGAACTGGGGGTCAGGTTATTTGGCCTCTGACCCCAGGGAGGAAATAAAATTGGGGTTATGAACTGGAAGAGGGCATCAGGTCATGCATTTGGGCCCCTTAGAAGACTGAGAAGGAATAAAGACTGTGAAGAAAGAAAGCGTCAAGAAAAGAAGTGGATTTGAATGTTGTAAAAAGTGTGTTTATGAATATATGAGGTTTTTATTAAGCTTGACAGCAATGTATGGAATGATCTGTCAATAAATTAATTGCCAATTGAGCATCCAAAGAGAATGTCTGTGTGTATTAATTTCTGGGGAAAAGTCCCTCTGACAATGTATACATAAAAATACATGCTTGCACATGCTCTCTTTTGAATATTGGGGCTCATACATTTCACACTGATGTAAGCTGAGTTAGTATAACTACATGTAAAGTATGTGCTATTTGCTTTTTGCATACAGTATATTATTTTGTAGCACTGTAGCATCCTTATTATTTTTTGATATCTCCTCTTTTAAAAAAAAACATATTTTACAATTAGCACAATATACAATTTGGGGATGGTTATTTTACAGATTCAACATCTCATGCAGTAATCTCTGACAGGGCTTGGCCTCAAACCTATGCTATAACAACAGCATGCTCAAAATTGGATTCTAAGACAAGATTAGTATGTATATACATATATGCTTGTATATACAGTACAGATATACTGTATAAACTGTATATATATATATATACTGGGCCAGATATTCAAACTGCGCTCTTCTAAGGCACAAGCCCTTGCGCTGCGCAAAATAGTTACGCAGGGGTGTGTCCGGGGCGATATTCAAAGGAGTTGCACTATTGAGCAACTCCTTTGAATATCACCCCCCAGCCACAGTCACTGTGCATGGCACAGTGGAACTTGCGCCACCGCAAGTTGACAGAGTGGAGCATTCAACTTGCGGTGGCACAAGTACCATTTCGCCATGCGCAAAATCCCGATATTCAAAAGGTGACATGCAAATGGGGCCATAATTCATGCAAGGTGCAGGGGGGGCCATTTGCATCTGATTATGGCCCCATTTTCATGCCATTAGCATGTAGGTGCGCCTATCTCCGAGGACTTGTGCCTGGCCCCTGCCAGGCAGCAGCCATCGGGGACTGACTCTCCCTGCAGCCCAATCGTGGGCAAAACAGTGTAGAATCCCCCCCACCACCCACTGGCACGATCGCGGGCATGGTTTAATTCCCCCCCAACAGCCTGATCGCAGGCAGCAATGTGGCGTCCCCCAACCTACCCCTGGTGGTCCAGTGGACCGAAAGCCCGATCGTGGGCAGTAAGTTAAATAACCCCCCTCCTCCCGAAGGTATCCCTGGTGGTCCAGTGGACTGAAAGCCCGATCGTGGGCAGTAAGTTAAATAACCCCTCCTGAAGGTATCCCTGGTGGTCAGTGGACCAAAATGCCCGATCGCAGGCAGTATGTTTAATAAACCCCAATGTATCCCTGGTGGCTGGTGTCCCCACCCACCCACGTAGCCCACCACCCCTCCCCCCAGCAGCTGGCGGGTGGCAGCATCCCACCGCCTGCCACTTCCCAACTGACGCCCGTGGCTGCACGCCATTGGTGGAGAGCATGAGCCAATGGGTGTGCAGCCCATACCGATAAGACAGTCCAGTTTTGTGAATGAGTTATTCCAGTTTTGTGAATGAGTTCATTCACAAAACTGGACTGTCTTAGAGCGGGGCGGCTGCACGCCATTGGCTCATGCTCTCCACCAACATGGCGGCAGTTTCACCGGCAGTCAGTCGGGGGGCGGCGGGCGTGCAGGCTGGTGGGATGTTGCCGCCCACCGACTGCTGGGGGGAGAGTGGAGTGGGCTACATGGGTGAGTGGGTGGGGGGACACTAGCCACCAGGGATACGTTGGGGGTTTATTAAACATACTGCCCACGATTGGGCTTTCGGTCCACTGGACCACCAGGGATACCTTCGGGAGGAGGGGGTTTATTAAACATACTGCCCATGATCAGGCTTTCGGTCCACTGGACCACCAAGGATACCTTGGGGGATTATTTAACTTACTGCCCGTGATCAGGCATTCAGGCCACTGACCACCAGGGATCCATTGGGGAGAGCCACATTGCTGCCCGTGATTGGGCCTGGGGGGCATAGGACTGGGTTGGGGCCAGCCACAGGTGGCAGCTGCTGTGTTGTGCCCTGCAATGCAGCAGCTCACCTGTGGGTGGCCCTTGACTTAAGCCTTTTTTTTTGGCTCAAAGTCGTGCAGGCGCAGGTTGGGGGTTGCGCCTGAAACAACTCTGCACAGCCCGGCTGAATATCGGGCTGTGCAGTTTATGCATGGTTCCTCACCCTCCAGTTGAGCATGCATTCATTTGCATTGTGCTGTTGCTCAGCCTGTTTTCAGTGGCACAACTGTCTCCTGCTGAATATCGCAGAATGGCGCAATTTCGGACTTGTGCATGCACAACCCTATTGCCCATGGCGCAACCCTTTTGAATATCCCACCCACTGTATATACACATACATACATATATATACATATATATATATTCTTTGCAAAAAACTCTGTTAATGCATCAGTTAGGGTTCTTTCCACACCGACAAAAGTGTGGAAATTCAACGTTAGGATTAACACCCCTACCACCCCACCACCACACCCCACCCTCCACACACCAACAGGCATCGGGGTGTGCATTGGGATCGTCGGCCTAACTCTCACCCCATTCCATGTGTAAAGAAGCTATGGTGGTACAGTATAGGAGAATGGGGTGAGAGTTAGGCACAACCACCCCAATATACACCCCGATGCCTGCCTGTTGGTGTGTGGAGGTTGGGGGTGTGGTGGTGGGGTGGTAGGGGTGTTAAGCCTAATGTTGAATTTTCACACTTTTGGTGGTGTGGGAAGAACCCTAACTGATGTATTAACAGAGTTTTTTTGCAAAGAATTTCCTTTCTTTGTGAAAAAGTGTAATGTAAATAGTAAATGGTATGTGTTGGTGGGAGCGTGGCGGCCTGAGCTGCCCATTTCTACATAATGATATGTGTCTGTGGAAGCATGGGCCCTCTAGGCCCTGTGCTCCCACTTACACATAAGTACGGAGCCATACAGCAGTCCTATAGGGCAAGGAAGCCTTGTAACACAAATTTGCCAATATCTGGGGAACCGTAACAGGTAGGGGAAAAAACTCAAATTTCGTTGTAATCATGACAGTGAGTAGTTCTTGCAACATAAGTTATCTGAATCCGTAACTCACATTGTTTCTGAGATACGGGCACTGAAAAGCACTGTGAATGGAAACTCTGTGGGCGTAGTAGTGGCCAACGGTGATGAAAATGAGCTATTGGAACACTAATTCCCAAATATCTCAGAAACCATTCAATGTAGAAAAAAATTAAAAATGTCATGGTATTCATGGCTTCCCAACCTACTTCTGTACTTAGTCCCCTTACAGAGGGACTAAGAATTTTTGCAATGAAAAATCTGTATCTCGAATCGTTTTTAAGACACAGGCCCCAAAAGGCATCACAGTCGCCGCAATGTTATCCTAGGGGGAAATGTTTGAACTTTGGAATGCTGTAACTATGGGCCTGTTGAATGTTTTTGGACCAAACCACCAAAAGGCACATCTGTGGGACTAGGGCTTGCCACCCTGAAAATTTCTCACCAATAGCACAATGCACATTGCCACAATGAAGTGACAAAGAAAACAGCAGCAGCAATGTTATCCTATGGCAACAATTGTGAATTTCAGAGTGGTGTAACTAGGGGCCTGTTGAATGTCATTGTTGTATCAAACCACCGAAAGGCATATCTGTGGAACTAGGGCTTGCCACCCAGAAAATTACAGGCCAATAGCACAATCCATCTTGCCGCAATGAAATGATAAAGAAAACAACATTTAGCAAAATGTGTTTGTGCAGTGTTGCCGCAAGTACTTTAATGTTTTCATGATTGTCCTATCTCTATAATGGGAATGTTAGCACCAGGGCCCCTGGTGTTCTGCGGCAGGGCTCCTTGTTTTCTGTGGCAGAATTTTCTGATTTCTGCGGCATGATTTATTCATTTGTCTGGCAAAATGCAGTTCTGTCATTGGCTAAGCATGATGTGATGTCATCAATGACATCATATGCTGAGCATAGAGGAGGGGCTTCAGGATAAACGAGGTGGGAAAGAAAGCCTGACACTATGGAAAAACAGTATATTTATATGAAAATTCACCAAAAACAATGACTTCTGCTGCACTATATATATTCTGCGGCATGATGCAAATTCTGTGGCTAATTCCGCAACCGCAGAACCACAGAATTCAAGGGGCCTTGGTTATCGCACACCAAAAAAAGTTGCCACAGTTACTTTTTCACCTGAGAGTGATTGTTTGCATGGCAACAAAAATGTTGCTGTCATCAAAAAACGGAAACATTTAAAAAAACATATTTCCAGACCAGCTGGTGACAAACTAATGCCTGGGGCATGTTCCTCAGGGCCTGATTAGGTAAACACAACTTCTGGTGTTTACCAAAGTGCAGTATTTTTTGAATTACAATTTTTTCTCTCTCTCGCTAACTGGAAACAAGACAGCGGCAGCACAACAACAATTTTAGGCAAGCTGGACAACAAAATTTGATTGCAAATGTTTTCGCATTGCACATATACATTTTCCCATAGGCTATAATGGGACATGAAAAAATGGAATAACTTGAATGGAGTAATATTTTTTTCACAAAATCTTCAGAAGGCACCAGTGCAACCCAGGACACATGTATACCAACAAATTTGATCCCACTGAAATGCATTCTTCATTCTGTTATGGGTGGACAAAGAATTCACAACAAGCATCAAATTTCACTTTTTGAGCATGCCACAACTGTACATTTGACCAAAATAAAAATTTCCAGATCCAAGGATCTGTGGTAGGTGGGTCTGCATTCCAAATTTCATGCAAATTGGACAAACAGTTGCAAAGTTATTAAAGTACAAACTTTGAGGTTTAACATAGAAATGGCTATGCAATCCGAACTATGATGGCACTATCGTGTCATTATAATACATATATATATATATATATATATATATATATATATATATATATATATTATATGGGTGTGATGGCACCCATATATTTAGGGTTGAGTAAGCACTTTAATGTTAAACCTCAAATTTTGCATGTTAATAACTTTGCAACCATTCAATGGATTTGCATGAAATTTGGAATACACGGTCTTGTATGGTAGATCTCTTGATCTGCCAAGTTGAGTTTTGGTCAGAGATACAATTTTTGTGCAGTGAAAAACCAAAAAAATACACTTTCCACAACTTTTGTGTGTTTTTTGCCTGTGGCGCCACACAGTCGTCTTACAGTCTATTGGTCTGACACTTAGAAAATTGAAAATACTTGGGTCAAGAAACATGTCACTTTTTGTTTGGTGAAAAAATATTAATCCATTCAAAAGTTATTAAAGTTTGAAGTTCTCATTATAGCCTATGGGAAAATCTATATCTATATTTTGTGAAAGAAGAATAGCAATATGACTATCTGGTCGTCCCCTCATGGCCGAAGATTTTGCATGCTCATGGCAGAAAAATCTTTCGCTGTGAGAAACGTTTCGTTCATGAGAGCCGCCATTTTGTTTTCAGTTTTGTGACTGAAAAAATGTTGTAGTTTACTCCGCGGGTGACTTTTGGGGTAAATGAGACAAGGGTTTTGCTCAGAGGGACACCATCTATTGAACCATGCCTTTGGTTTGGTTCGGTTTATTAAAAAAATAGAGTTTTACAATTTTAAATTCTTCGTTCATGACTCACTAAGATTCTTCATTCGCGAGCCTGCAAAATCTTCACTCATGAGATTTCTTCTGCCTTGAGCTTCATTCATGAGGGGATGTCCAGATAGCCAGATTTTTATGACCAGATGTCCATGAGGAAGACCAGATAGCCCAGACTGGTGTGACCAGATGGCTGCTCACTGCCGAAGATTTTGTTAGCTTATGAACTAAGATTTTCTCGCGACTGATAAATTTGCTGTCTTACGACTGAAAGATTTTAAAAGGTGTAAACATTTTAAAATTGCATATCTCAATAACAGTTTGGTCTTTTTACTGGAAATTTGCAGGGTGTTGAGGGGATGTCCTATACATGTGAGTTATGATGCTTAGGTGTTGGGAAATTAATTGGTTGCAGAGATATTCAGACATGTAGTTGATGTTTTTCCCATAGGATTACACTGCGGTCTGTGTCACAAATTTTGGTGGGGTTATCTCAGAAACGAAGTAAGATACAGACTTTTTACCACTGGTGGCTTAGGTGGTCTATGCCACTGGAACAAGATTTTAAACCACACAGTAAGCGTGTAGTGGAACTTTATTCTTAGGTTGCGTGGTTCTTGACATATTGTCAAATTAGTGTCACAAGGGTTCAAAGAGTGCCTATGCAGTGTATTTTGGTGCCCATATCTCTGAAATGTTGTGAGATATGGGTTCAGTCAATGATGTTGTGTGAACTACTCACTGTCCCGGTTACAATGACACTTGAATTTATTTTCTATCTGTTACGGTTCCAAAGATATGAACAAATTACTGTTACAAGCGTTCAGTGGCCTATAGGGCTGCTGTATGACTATGTTACTTCAGATGCACATTGTTATGCAGAAATGAGTAAGTTGGTCGGGCTCCACACTCCCACCAATATACGTTTTTTAGTAGTTATATTGCACTTTTTCAAAAAGTAAGGAAAATCATGGCAAAAAAATATATTTAAAGCATCATTTAGGATTAAAATGAAAAAAGTCAGGAAATGAAACATTAGGATTGAGGTCCTACCCCCCACACAGACCCCAGCACCCCCATCCTCCACAGATTGACAGGTGCCGGGGTGTGCCATTGGGGTCGCGAGGCCTAAATCTTAACCCATTCTCCTTTACTGTAGCATGTCAACCTGCTTACGCATGGAATGGGGTGAGAGTTGGTCACATGACCCCAATGGCACACTTCTGCATCTGTCAGTCTGTGGATGATGGGGGTGCTGGTTGTGAGTGGGGTGATAGGGGCGCAACCTAATGTTTCATTTCCTGACTTTTTGGCTTTAACCCTAAATGATGCATTAAATTCATTTTTTTGCCATGAATATATATGTTCTTGGCTAAAAACTGCATTTTTGTTATGGTTAAAATGACAAAAGTGGGGAAATGAGATGTTATGGTTGAGCTCCTAACCCCCCCTACCCTACCCCCATCCTCCACAGACCAAAAGATGCCGGGGTGTGCCATGGGGTCATGAGGACCAATTATCACCCCATTCCAAATGTAAATAGGTTGACATGCTACAGTAAAGGAGAATGGGGTGAGAGTTATACCTCATGACCCGATGGCACACCCTGGCGTCTGTCGGTCTGTGGAGGACAAGGGGTGGGGGAGTCAACCATAATGTCTCATTTCCCCACTTTTGTTGCTTTAACTACCCTCCCAAACTAGTCTAAAGAGCAGGTGCGGGTGCATCTTGGCTTCTCAAGCCTAATGCTCACCCCATTCTCATAAAGTCTACACATCTGATCTTATTTACAGATGGAATGAGGGTGAGTGGAGCATTAGGGGATATGTTATGGCCAGTGCAGAAATACACTATTTATGTGAATGAGTGGAGAGTGACCTCAGATATTCTGACAAGTGGCAGAGCATAGTGGAGCCATGAGTGATGGTAGCCAAGGTCACTCTCCACTCCTTCACATAAATAGTGTATTCCACCACCAGCCATAACTTATCTGATTTATACAGTAGGACTGTGTTTTTTGCTGGTTTTTTGGTTTGATGAAGTCACCACAGTGGAATAAATTTGCAGTGAGAATACATGTTTTTATGCAATGAGTTATTTGCTCACTTCTATTATATAAATATATATTATAGTGCCACGGTAGTGGCACAATAGTTAGGGTTGAGTAAGCACTTTAATGTCAAATTTTGTACCTTAATAACTTTGTCACTGTATGACAGATTTGCCTGAAATGTTGCATGCAGTGTGTGGTACCATAGATCTCTGGATCTGACAAGTTGCGTTATGGTTGGATATACGGTTGCAGAGCTGCAGAATGTCAAAAAATGCAAAAAAGCTGTCTTTTTGCAGGTTTCTTTGCTCATACCCACTGCCCACATGATTTGTCCTTTTGGTCTGCAATCTTCAGGAAGATGCTGCCTGCGTTACTGATGTGCCTTTTGAAGATTAGGTGTAAAAATATTAAACTGTTCAAAAGTTATTCAAAAAACAAATTTCCCGTTATAGTCAATGGGGAAAAATATATGTGTTTCACGAAAGTGTCGCAAGAACAAGTCTCCTTTTGCAAAAAGCACTTTTACTTTCATGCTGCCACCATCTAGTTTTCAGTTAGTGAGAGAGAAAAATGCCTGGCATTTAAATTTGGGACCCTCTAGGTAAACACTGACTGTTGTGTTTACCTAGTTGGGTCCTGGGAATGCCAGACCCATCTTTTTTGGGGGTTAAAACCCCCTAGAAATGCCATTTTAAAAATTGGGACCACAGTACTTTCACAAATTGCAAAAGAAATGGCTGCAACACTTTTACAAATGCAAAAGTTTCATGCTGTTTTTTGCGAAACGTTCACAATTTTCGAAAGTATTTTTTTAAAAAATAGCAAATCTTTGCCATCACCCTGCAACAAAACGGTTGAGTCTTTTGGGCTGAAATTTGCAGGGTGGCAAGCCCTGTTCCCACATATGTGTATTTTGGCAGTTTGGTGCCAAAATGTTTAAGGGGACCAAAGTTACAGCATTCTGAAGTTGAGAAATTTCCCATAGGATAACATTGCAGCACCTGTGACACCTTTCGGTGCCCATATCTCGAAAACAAAGCGAGATAAAGAGTTAAACGAAGCGAGATATGGAGTTTTCACTACTTGCAGATTAGTTCACCTTTAGGTGATTTGGTTGAGTACTCGCTGTCATGATTGCAATGGCATTGGAATTTTTTTCTAGCTGCTACGGTTGCTAAGATATTAACAAATTGGTGTTACAAAGGTTCCTTGCCCTGTAGGGCTGCTGTATGGCTCCATACTTTTGTGTAAGTGGGAGTGCAGGGCCCAGAGGACCAACACTGCCACATACCATTATTCAAAAAATGGGCAATATGAAGGGAGCACAGGGCCTGGAGGGTCCATACTCCCCCTAACATATACCACTTACCAGTTACATTGCATTTTCTCAAAAAGAAGATAAATTCATGGCAAAAAACTCCATTAATGCATCAGTTAGGGTTGATAGCATAGTGACAAAAGCATGGAAATGTGGTATTAGGGTTACCACCCCACCCTGACCACACCAACAGGCATTGATGTGTGCGTTGGGGTGTTATGGTCTAATTCTAATCCCATTCCCCTATACTGCACCACCTCAGATTCTTTACACAAGGAATGGGATGAGAATTAGGCCCATGACACCAACGCACACCCTGATGCCTATTAGTGCATGGAGGGTGGGGGGGTGGTTGTAGGGGTAGTCACCCTAACACCACATTTCCAAGCTTTTCTCGCTGTGCTATGAACCCTAACTGATTCATTAACAGACTTTTTTACATGAAAAAAATATATACAGTATATAGATAGATAGATAGATAGATAGATAGATAGATAGATATATTCATGGCAAACATTTTGTTAATGCATCAGTTAGGTTTGATAGCACAGCGACAAATGTATGGAAATGTGATGTTAGGGTTACCCCCTTACTACACCAGCCCCACCCCTCCACCCTCCACACACCAACAGATGTCGCGTGTGCCATGGGGTCATCAGGCCTAACTCTCACCCTCATTCCATGTGTAAACAAGATGACACACTACAGTTTAGAAGAATGGGTTGAGGGTTAGGTCTTACAGCCTCATGGCACACCCCGACGTCTGTTGGTGTGTGGAGGGTGGGGAGGTAGGGGGTGGTAGGGGGGTAACCTTAACATCACATTTCCATACTTTTTTTTACAGTTAATCTTTTTTATTGAGTCATAGAAATTAAAACAAAATACTTGTAAGAACAACAGTACAAATACAGACAACAGAAATATACATACATCAAGTCTTAGTAATATAGTCACAGACAGTATAGAGCTGTACAGATTGGTCAGCAAATCAGATACTTTGGAGGGAGTTTAGCTGACTTAGGGACAGAACAAAGTTCTTTCCATACATTTGTTGCTGTGCATTCAACCCTAACTGTTGCATTAATAAGTTTTTTTGCAATGAATTTCCCTTCTTTTTGAGAAAGAGTAATGTAACTGGTATGTGGTTGTGGGAGCACACTCCCTCTGGGCCCTGCACTCCCTTCACAATGCCAATTTAAGTCTAATTTTATGTGTATGTAGGAGCGCTTCCACTTACATGTAAGTATGCAGCCATATAGCAGCCCTATAGTATTGAAAAGGAACCTCTTAACACTGAGTTGGCAGTATCTCAGTAACTGTAGAAACTATGAAAAAATTCCACTGCAGTCATAATCATAACTACAAAACCTCCATGTGGGGTTACTAAGCTACCAGGAGAGAAAAATATGTGTCTCAAATCATTTACGAGCTACAGGCTCCAAAAGTCACTGCTGGCAACACAATGTTAGCCTATGGAAAATTTCTCAACTTCAAAATGCAGTAATTATGGGACTGTTTTAGATATTGGCACACAACCATGAAAAGACACATCTCTGGGGTCAGGGCTTGCTACACTGCAAATTTCAGCCAAAAAGACCCAACCATTTAGGTGCAGAGGGGTGACAAAGAATTGCTGTTTTTTCCCTCATTAGTGTTGTAAATTGCAACATTTTCACAAAATTTGCAAAAGCACAGGCATGACATTTTTGTGTTTTGCAAAAATGTCACATCCATTCTGTCACAATTAGTGACACAATGGGAACTCGATCATAGAAAAGGCATTTCTGAGGGGGAGTCCCCAAACAAACCTTGTGGTGTGTTCCTCAGGGCCCGACTAGGTAAACACAACTGTCAGTGATTACATAGGGTCCCCCAAATTTGAACGCCAACCATTTTTCTCTGCCACTAACTGAAACAAGATGGTGGCAGAATGACACAACTGAGTGGATCTGTTACAGTAAAATATGCATTTGCGACAGTAATGGGTGCTTTCAAGAGACACATATATTTTTTCACCTTGACTTCAATGTTAAATCTTTAAAACTGAATAACATTTGAATGGATTAATATTTTCACCAACTCTTCAAAAGAAACATCAGTGACCCAGACTGCATCTTTCCTGAAGATTTCAGACCAGATAGACAAATCACGTAGGCTGTGGCCCCAAGCAAAGAAATATGCGAAAACTTCATTTTTTGTGCATTTTTTGGCACTCTGCAGCTCCGCAACTGCTCATCTGACCTTAATGAAACTTGCCAGATCCAGAGAACTATGGTGCCCCACCACATATGCAAAATGTCTGGGAAATCTGTCAAATGGTGGCAAAGTTATTGAAGTGCAAAATTTGGGTTTAACGTAGAAGTGGTGGGGCCGGGCAAACATAACTACAGCTGCACTGCCATGCAGTTATTACTAAAGCATGAAGGCTGGAAAACTCCAGGTTAAGGTTAACAACCCTACCACCCCACCGCAACCCCCCACACACCAACAGGCATAGGGGTGTGCCTTGGAGTCACTGACCCTAACTCTCACCCCATTCCATGTGTAAACAACATGAGATGGTTCCATAATGGAGAATGGGTGTGAGAGTTAGGCCCTATGACTCCGAGGCACATCCCAATGCCTGTTGATGTGTGTGGGGGTGGGATGGTAGGGTTGGTAACCCGAAATTCGAGTTTCCCAGCTTTTGACATTTTATAAAAACTGTAACTGATGCATTAACATAGTTCTTTGCAATGAATTTCCCTTCTTTTTGAAGTGTAATGTAACTGTTATGTGGCTGTGGGAACGCAGGCCCTCCAGGCCCTGTGCTCCACTCACACTACCTATTGTGGCATAATGATATGCATAAGTCAGAGCATGGGCCCTGCACGCCCACTTACACCTAAGTACAGACAAACAGCAGCCCTATAGTCATGAAAAGTAACCCTTGTAACTCTAATTTGGCAATATCTCAGTAACCGTAGCAACTGTGGAAAACAGATCACTGCAGTTGTAATCATGACTTCAAAACATCCATTGGTGCTTAGTTCACTGAAATGGCATATTAAAAACTGGTGAAGTTATGAGTTTGTAATAAAAACTGCACAATGCAGGCTTGTAACATGGTAATTCTTTTGATTTTTTGCACCAAATTTTCAATATGGATTTTTTGAGACCTCCCCTCATGAACACTGGGACTGTCATTTCATTAATCGGTTCCAAAAGGTGCTTTTACATCCTGAAAGCTGATTCCGTGCAGTGACCAGTGAAATCACCTTTCTGGACAGAGTAATGAGATGACAGTGACATTGTTTATGAGGTGGGATCCCAAAATGCCTATGTTGAAAATTTGGTAAGAAAATATAAAAAAATGGCCGATATACCCATATTTAAATTGTTTGTATCAGAGTCATACAACATAGGATCCTAGTTCATATCATTGTATGAACTAAGATCCTACGTTGTATGATGCCAATACAAACAAAGAATTTAAATGTTAAATAACACGCATTTTAAGGGAATTTTTCCAACAGTAAATTGCAGAATGCACCTAGGGTGTCACAATAAGCAAGCTGCATGTGTTGGTTCCTCCCCAGAATATCATTTTGAGAGGTTTCCAAATTTGAATTTCAGGCAAACTTGAAACAAGATGGATACGAAAGAGGAATTTTCTCATACAATGTAGGACTCCTCTCTCGTATCACTCAGCTATATTGAAGTGCCTAATAAGCATGCTCAGAAATGATTTTCTCAAATTTTAAAATTGCAATAATTTAAAAACGGCTTATTATTTTTTCACCAGAGTAGCAAAAGGAACACCTTTGGGGTAGTCCATTTCTATCCTGAAAATTTCATACCAAACAAACAAACCCTTTGGACTATAGGCAAGTTCAAAGAAAAATCTCAGCAAAGTCAATGGGTAAAAACATGATTTTTCACCTGTCCATAACTCAGAGACTGCAATCTGGCTGGAACAAAACTTGCCAGTTCAAGAGATTTACATCAACTGAAAGCACATGCCAAATGTCATGCAAATCCATTCAATGGTTGCAAAATTATTAAAGTGCAACATTTTGAGTTTAACATTGAAGTGCCTACTCAACCCTAACTATAGAGGAGGCTGTGTCCCTAATATATATATATATACATATATATATATATATATATATATATATACACACAGTATATACAGTACATATATATATATAAATAAATAACCCACTCTTAGGTATGCAGTCACGCTGTGATATACACATGCCTTGGTGTGTGTTATATATGCAAGACTGCAGGCTGAGTGTGTCAACCACCCAAGGCATGTGTATATCAGAGCATGACCGCATATGTAACAGTGGGTTATCTATCATATAAAATGGCCAAAAATATTTGGGCATGGGGAGGAGGTACAAAAAGTAGTCCCTGTCTGGCAGAGAAAAATATATATATTTTTTTTATTTAGT
Source organism: Neoceratodus forsteri (assembly GCA_016271365.2). Lineage (NCBI taxonomy): Eukaryota > Metazoa > Chordata > Ceratodontiformes > Ceratodontidae > Neoceratodus > Neoceratodus forsteri. The sequence goes on from CM057452.1 coordinate 1,206,369,972, forward strand.
TGTTTAACCAGGATTTATGTACAGGATTTATTTAATTTACAGTAGGTGATCTGGCTGATCCTGCCATAACTGTGAAGGGTGTGAAGTTAAAGGTGGTATTTATCTGGTTGATTCTGCCTTGGTTTAAAAAAAGTGATAAAAATATGTATCTGGTTGATCCTGCTATTGTCAGAGTGTGTTACACTCTAATCCCTTTCAGTTTTTTTCTGTACTGTAGTGTGATCAAGCAGTGTAAACTGTAGTTAAAGACCTGGTGGCAGAACAAAAACAAGGAATTTTATGTCCAAAAACTATGTAATACCCATTTTTATGTTACTGTTATTCATTTTTCATTTTTTGAAAGAAGCCTCTGACTGTAATGGGGGCTGAGCGAGCTAGTCATTCATCTCTGTATTGTAGCACGACCAAGTGGTTTTATTGGCAGTTTAGGACGTGCTGGCTGAGCTTGAAAAGAAGGTATTTTACTTCCAGACACTGTGCAAACTCCTTTCTTTTTTAAGATTCTTCACATTTCTGCAGAAGGAAGCCGCTGACTATAGAGAGCAGACAGCGAGCGAGTCAGCAGCTTCAGAAGGGGTGATGGAAGTGTGAGTGAGAGTTGCTATAGCAACAACTCACGCTCACACTTCCTTCTACCCTTCTGAAGCCAGCGACTCACTCGCTGTCTATTCTCTTCAGTTGGCAGTTTCATTTTATAGATTATGAGAAACCTTAAAATAAAAAGGAGTTTACACAGTGTCAGGAAGTAAAATACCTTCTTTTCAAGCTCTGCCAGCACGTCCTGAACTGTCAATAAAACCACTCTGTCATGCTACAATACAGAGATGGACGACTCACTTGTTTAGCCCCCATTACAGTCAGAGGCTTCTTTCCCAAAATAAAAAATGAATAACAGTACATAAAAATGGATATTACATAGTTTTTGGACATAAAATTCCTTGTTTTTGTTCTGCCACCAGGTCTTTAACTACAGTTAACACTGCTTGATCACGCAACAGTACAGAAATAAAACTGAAAGGGATTAGAGTGTAACACACTCTAACAATAGCAGGATCAACCAAAAAAAAAGAATAACAGTAACATTAAAACAGAGATTAAATAGTTTTTTGGGAGACAAAATGACTCGTTTTAAATGTCAGCCAGCAATTTCTTTGTCATTTTTTAACTTTACTCAGTCAGTGCATACTAGAGTTAGAAAAGTGAAAGGGATTCCACCATGATACAGCGTGAAAATAGCTGGATCAAGTAGACAAGTTTTTTTTTTAAATAAGTTTTTGCTTAACAATTATGGCAGGATCAACCAGATAATTGTACATAGTGTGAGGCAGCTATACAGACTTTAATTAGAGCTGTGTGGGGGCAGCTATATACAGCACATTTTAGTTACTGATGTGGTTGTCAGCCTGTGTGTGTTTGTGTGGCAGCATGTGTGTGCCTGGTGTGGGATGATCTCACTGCTGGTGAGAAGGTTCTGTGGGCTGGAAAGTAGTTCAGGTGTGCAGTCATAATGATAGGTGTGCAGTCATTGGGAAATAATGCACAGCCATGTGATGCATTCTGTCCAACCATGTTAGTGGCATTTCCATGATTTTACAAACCTATTTTATATATATATATATTCATTGCAAAAAACTCCATTAATGCATCAGTTAGAGTTGATGGTACAGTGACAAAATTTGGAAATGTCATGTTAGGGTTACCCCCTACCACCCCACCCCCAACACCCACCCATCCTCCACACACAATGTCGGGTTGTATCAGGGGGTAATCAGGCCCAACTCTCATCCCATTCCATATGTAAGCAAGCTGACATGCTACAGTATAGGAGAATGGGGTTAGAGTTAGGCCTGACAACCCCATGACACACCCCGACATCTGTTGGTGTGTGGAAGATGGGGGATGGAGTAGGGGGTACCCTAACATCAAATTTCTAAGCTTTTGTCACTGTGACATCAACCCTAACTGATGCATTAATGATGTTTTTTGCAAATAATGTATTTACTTTTTGAAAAAGTGTAATGTAACCATTATATGGTATGTGTTGGTGGGGGCCACTTGGTCCCACCAAGCTTCCCATTTGTGCATAATGATATTTGTCTGTGGGAGTGAGGGCCCTCTGGGACTTTCCTCCCACTTACCAGCAACTGGGACTCCAGGTGGTGATGTGGGAAGGAGGAGGGGTGCTACAGTTCAAAAGTAAAGTCACATACCCGTATCTTCCGAGGGGCTGCATCTACCAAGTGTGTAAACTGCTCAATTGCTCTGGCTCCAGTTTCCTCACCCTGACCAGCTATCCTGCCTTTGGACTGTGTCTCCGGTCTGACCTGGTGGCAGCGGTCGGTACTGGCAATCAGGACTCCAGGTGGTGATGTGGGAAGAAGAAGGGGCACTACAGTTTAAAGGTTATACCTCTCTAGTGGCTCTCTGCATGAGTGGCTCTTGCTGGTCTTGTGAGAGTCCTCAGCGAGACTCACAGGTGGGAGGTCAGCGGGAGGCCTCATATAAAAAATTGTGTTTATATGTAAAAGGGGTCTTAGAATAAGTGAGAGTTTGTGTTGAGCTAATAGATTATAGGGTACTGTGAAATATGTATGCATATCTCAGTCATCTGTGCTTTCTATTGCTATTTCTAGTGGAACACCTAAACAGGTTTGAAATAGAAGCTAGTGTTATGGGGGAAGTAAAGTTCTGTGGGTTGTGGGGCATAATGGTATGTACCTGAAAATATTCCCATGGTGGCAACATGCTATACAAAAGCTAAGAGAAATGCAGGTCATGTTAATTGGGGGAATCTGCACAATATTGTCTGTGAACCTATGGGTTAAGAATTTACTGGGGGGGGTTAACTCCAAGTGAGGGGTATGAAATCCCAGTTCAAATCACTCATAGAGAAGATATTAATAGTCGTAGCATGATTATGCACCTTAATTGGAGTTTAGATAGGATAATGGAAACATATCCTGCATGTGGGATTGTCTTAATGGGAGATGCAAATCAGTTACAATTATCCAAAGTCATGCAGGGTTGGAACTTTAAACAGTTAGGAAAGGGACTGGGGCAAAAACATTTTGGATGTTGTAGTCACAAACTTGGCAAAATGGTATAGCCTCTCCCCCCCGAAATTGGCCCTCCTATCGGTTCTTCTGATCACAAATCTTTTTTTGTCACTTACAGTGTATTAGAGCACACCTACAGGGTGTAAGGTTCAAAGACAGAAGGAAAAGGTGTGGATGAGTCAGAAGTGGAATAGCATAAAAAAGGAAAGGGTGTTGATGCGATAGCAGGGGAATTTGATAATGAATGGCTCAAATTTGAATCAGCTGATTCTGCATGAACTATGGCAACTACCAAAATCTTGAGATAATGGATAGAATTGTACCTTGTAGTGAGGTTGAAGTTGAGGGGTGATAAACCTTGGGTTACAGAGGAATTTAAAGGGTTGATAACTTAAAGACAGAGGGCGTTGAAAGCTGGGAAGATAGACGAATTCCATAGGTTAAGGAATAAAATTAATAGGTTAGGAAAATGGAGTAAAAAGAAGTATTATGAGAAAAAAGATTAGTGGGTTACATAATGCTGATAAAAAAAAAGTGGTGGCAATCCACAAAGGCTATTACTCAAAGTAACAATGAGGAGGAACAGATAGGAAAGATGATGATTAATTGTGAGTTTGAGGGTGCAAAAAGGGAGATGCAATTTGTGCAGGAGCTAAATAGAGAATTGTGTGAAGTTAGTAGACAGCTGGAACCCTTGAAAGAATGTGAGGAAGAAATATGGGTAGTTCTGGTTAAATATTTAGTGTCAGTCGAAGATGTTTCTATAGCTTTAAAATGAGTAACGGTAAGCAAAGCATTAGGACCAGACAATATACCTAACTGGATTTGACATGAGGGAGCTGATCTGGGGGCACCCTGGATCTTCAATCTGTTTATTAAATCAATGCTGATGGGAAAAATCCCCAATCAATGGAAACAGGCCCAGGTTTTACCATTGTCTAAAGTAAACATTCCATGTGATGTGAGTAAGGATGTTAGACCCATTTCTTTGACTTGTATTGTTTCTAAAGTACATGAGGAATTTGTTACAGATTGGTTACTGGAAATAATGAGTCAGTATATAGATCCCAATCATATTAGTTCCCTAAAGGGGAGTTCCACCACCCTAGCCTTATTGAAATTTCAGGAGTTATGCATGAGGTCATGAGAAAATGGTGAAATGGTAAGAGCGGCTTTAATTGATTACAGGAAAGACTTTGATTTGGTAATGCATGATATTTTGATAGATAAATTACAGTCCTTGGCAGTTCCTGCCTGTATAATAAGGTGGAGCCATGGTTTTCTCGTAGGTAGGTCACAATTGATAGAGAAAGAGGGGTGGACGTCCGAACCAGATTATTTGTGTGTGTGGGGGGGGGTCCACAGGGTACAAAGTTGGGGCCCATCCTGTTTCTCATTATGATACATGACTTGCATACAATGGGGCCCTGTATTAAATATGTGGATGATACAACTGTTATTGATAGATTTGTGGATGTAAGTCATAGTGTAATATAAAAGGATTTAGAAAGATTTGAAGTATGGACACAGAGTATAAGATGCAGATAAATCGAGACAAAACACAAGAAATAAGATTTGGGAAAACTAATAAGGTTGAGTTACCATCCCTTATGTTTGGGGGTAGCATTGTGAAAGTGGTAAAGAGTGCTACGTTGTTAGGTTTACAAACTGAGGATGATTTTGGATGGAAAGACCTAGTGCCAGAGGTGGTAAAATAAAAGGGAATTTTAAGGTGTATTTTCTCATGATGTTAAAAAGAACAGGTGTGAGCCAGGACGATTTAGTGTATTTCTTTTGCACAGTTGTTCACCCCATTTTGGAGTATGGGGCTATTGTATGGGAAGCTGGGTTAACCTTAGCAGAAAGTGAAGAAATTGAAGGAGTTCGGAAGAGTGCTTTGAGGATTAATGTAGGCAGGGAAATGTCATATAAGGATGCAATGAAAATGTGTAAGTTAGAAAGGTTAGATGAGAGAAGAACAGTAATGTCAAGGAAATTGTGTTATGAAATTTGTAATCCTCAGCACAAGTCATATACTCTATTACCACCTAGAGAAACTGCTGTCTATGATTTGAGAAAACAAGTTAGATGGTGAAAACCAGTTTTCCGAACAACCAAATACCAGTCTTCCTTTTTTTTAATGATTGTTAATATTATTATGTATTTACTCTTTGTGTAATCAAATGCTTATTTTTTTTGTTTTGTGATTTTAAGGTGTATTTTTTTATTATATGTTTTTGTAATTTTTTGTATTCTTGTTATAATTGGTGTATCAAACTTCAGCTGACCCATCTTGCTGGAGTTTTGGCTGCAATATGGTAAACAAACAAACAAACACATAACTACGGAGCCATACAGCAGCCCTATAGGGCAAGGAACAGTTGTAATGCTAATTTGTCAATATATCAGCAACTGTAGCAGCTATGAAACAAATTCCAGTCCTGTTGCAATCATGACAGCAAGACCTCCATGTGAGATAGATCAACTAAATCCATGTCTCTCATCGTTTCCGAGATACAGGCACCAAAATTGCTGTGGGTGCCAGAATGTTATCCTAGGGGAAAAATCTCAACTTAGTCATGGCATATCTATGGGACCAATGTGTTTTTTTATGCCTAAGCAGCATAATTCACATCTCTAAGACACCCCCTTTATACCCTGCAAATTTCAAAGCAAAAGACCAAACCGTTTATTTACAGTGTGATGTACCTGTTAACAGGTACGTGTTGGTGGTAACGCATGCTTTTCAGGCCCCTTGCGTCCACTGAACTGAGCCTTTGTGCATAATGATATGCATCTGTTGGTGCGCGGGCCCTCCAGTCCCTACAGTCCCACTTATACATTAGTACAGAGCCATACAGCAGCACCATAGTACTCCAAAAGTTCCCTTGTAACATGTTTTTGACAATATCTTTGTAACTGTAGCAATTAAGAAAAAAAAAACAACAGCAGGTGTAATCTATGATTTCCAAACTTGTTTTTGTTGCTTATTTCACCTACAGATGGTCTAAGCTGCATGTAGCAAAAAATCTGTATCTTGCTTCATTTTCAGGATATGGGCACTGAAAGGCATCACGTGCACCTCAGTGTTATCCTATGAGAAATTTCTCAATTTCAGAATACTGTAACTTTGGTTCCATTCAATGTTTTGGTACCAACACACCAAAAAGCACATCTGTGGGACCAGGGCTAGCCACCCTGCAAATTTCAGGCCAAAAGCACAATCCACCTTGGCACAATAAAGTGAGAAAGAAAACAGCACATTAGAAAATGTATTTGTGCAGTGTTATCTCAATTACTTTAATGTGTTCGTGGCACTCCTATCTCTATAATGAGAATGTTGTCGTGCATAGAAAAATGTAGTCTAGGTTACTTTTTTTATCATGATCATTGTCAAGGCAACAAAAAATTTTGCTACGATCAGAAAATGGCAGAATGGTGGAACAAGTTCAAAAAACATATTTCTAGACCACCTGGTGAAAACCTAATGACAGAGTCAGAAGAAGCCAGAAGGGGAAGGAAGGAAACATATTCAATTCAGTGCTTTAGAGTAACTGGTAATTGCTATTTTTCTTTTAAACTTAGATTGTGGGCTTTTAGTGACACTATACTTTCTTTGTTGTCTTTACTTATAATTGTTTTTGGGCTGTTGAAAATTTAAAACATAGTGGTGGTGTAATTTTGTGCTGTCTTTAATTGCTGCAATTTATCTCCCTCCCTCCCCTTCCCCAACTCTTAAATATATGCCCTGTTAAATCTGATTGACAGGAGCTAAACACAGGGTATAGTAAGGGTGTGAAGTAGGAGGGGCATAAGGGGAAGAAGCCCACCCTCAGCACGAAGAGTGATTTGACTCATTTATTTATTTATTGGTTTCTTTTTCTTTAAAAAAAAATATCTGAGGATCAGTGGCAGGATTTTTAGTACAGTAAATTAATAAAAAGGGAACTAGGAGAGCTTCAGTAGCAGACAAGTAGTGGAATTGCAGTATAATGTGGGGAGTGGTGCAATGCAGTGGCTGTGGGGCAGCTATATTCAGGCAGACCTTCTGGACACTGAGTTGCTGCCCTATCTGCATGCATCTCTCTGGACTGCGGGATGAGGTAGCCAGGCTCAGAGTGGAAGTAAACTGGGTCAGGAGTACCATCACCCCTATCCAGGGACCACCCAGTCCAATGCAACTGCCTCAAAGGATGCCGAGAACGAGGAGCACTTGGATGACAGTGGGCTCAGGGAGGGTTAGAGCAGTCAGGCAGAGGCACATCCCAGATCCTATTCCACTCAAGAACTCATATGCCACACTAGCAAATGAGGACAACCAAATAGAGGTACCCAGAGAAGTGGAAAGAAAGGATGTGGAGGTTAGCCAAGGAGGTGACCTCAGCGGAGACAGCAGTGGACCCCAGAGGAGGAGGAAGCGAATCCTGGTGGGGGACTCCATCATAAGAGGGATCCAGCTAGGAACACAGGAGGGGGAGGACAGGGAGGTGAGGTGCCTACCAGGTGCCACGGCATGAAGGGATGGAAGGACGATCCTGGGAATCACTGGGAAGGCAAGATGGGAGGGTGAGCTGGATGTCATTATCCACCTAGGTACTAATGACCTGGCAAATGTGGAGCCAAAGGAAGTTCAGGAAGAGTTTAGGAAACTGGGAGGGTTCTACCAAGTAGCTACTTCTGTCACTTTCTAGAAGTACTACCTGTGAGAGGCAAGGAGAGATAGAGTGCATGCACCAGGAACTTTAACTCATGGTTGAAGAACTGGTGCTGTGGAGGAAGGGTTTGGATTCATTGGTGACTGGGGACCCACCTGGAAGGATGGAGGTTTGTTCAAGCCTGACGGCCTGCATCCATCCTGGAGGGTAATTCAAGCACTCAACGATAAGTTTAAATGCTACATTGACAGCATTAAACTAGCAAAGGGGGTGGCAGCCAGCAAGGAGGGTACCCATTACTCACCCCCACAGCTAGCAGTGAACCAGTGAACCAGAGGAGGGCTATCTCTGCAAAGCAGTGTGCAAAAGATGGAGATTAGTGCCCAAGAGGTGGATAAGCAGAAAAGGGGCAAAATTCAGCAGAAGGGCAGACAGCAAGGAGAACCAGGGATAAATGACAACCAAGGAAGGGGCTGGAGTAGAACAGTGAAACAATCTAGGGAGGTCAAATCATGGAAAGCCATGTGTGCAAATGCCAGGAGCCTTAGCAACAAGATGGAAGATCTGGAGGCTGTCATGGTACAGTCAGACCTGGACATTGTGGCCATCACTGAAACCTGGTGTAATGATAACCATGACTGGGAGATGACCATACCTGGCTACAACATATTCAGAAGAGACAGAGCAGGCAGGAAGGGAGGAGGAGTGGCACTGTATGTGAAAAATGACATAAGGCCACAGAGATCCAGGAGGAACAAAATGGGGGAGAGATACTGTGGGTTAAGCTGGAAAGGAAAATGGGGACAGCCATCCACACAGGTGTGGTCTATAGACCACCAGCCCAGGAGGAAGAAACAGATAGGGGTCTGATGTTAGCCATCCAAAGGATGGTAGACAAGGGTGAGGTAGTACTGGTTGGAGACTTCAATATTGCAGACACAGAAAGAGCAGAACCAAACCACACAAAAACACGTATCCTGGATTTTAGGGGGCAGACTTTGGGAAAATGGAGAGATACTTGAAAGAGGCATTAAGGGGAATGGGACAGGAATCAGGGGTTGAGGAACAGTGGGCAGTATTTAAAATGGGGATTACAAGAACAACAGAATTATGCATTAAGCAGGTTAGCAAGAGGAAAAGGAAGAGGAGACCATTATGATTTTCCAAAGAGGTAGCAAAGAAAGTGAAAGCCAAAAAGATTGCATTCAGGCAATACAAAAAGACACAGGCAGAAGGGGATAGGGAGAAGTACCAGGAGAAGCAAAGGGAGGCAGGGAGGTCAGTAAGGGAAGCCAAAGCTCAGACAGAAGAACACATTGCAAAATCAGTGGGTAGAGGGGACAAAACCTTTTACAGGTACATAAGGGAAAAAAGAAAGGCAAAGGGAAGGATAGTGAGACTGAAGGGGGAGGATGGGGCCGCATGGAGGATGACAACAGTAAAGCTGACATATTGAACAGGTATTTCTGCTCAGTGTTTACTGAGGAAGAGGAGGGTAATGGGTCTGAAGGCAGTACAAGGGGTGAGAATGGTGCAGAATGGGCACAAGTCCCTTTACACAGAAAGGGTCCTGAAGGAACTGGAAGTACAAGAGTTGATAAAGCAATGGGGTCAGATGGGTGCAATCTCTAGGTCCTTAAAGAACTAAGAGAGGTGGTGGCTGAACCTCTGGCTATCCTGTTTAGCCGATCACTGGAAACAGGGAGGTACCCAAAGACTGGAGGACAGCAGATGTAGTCCCTTATACAAAAGTGGGAACAAAGAGGAAGCAGGAACTCAGACCAGTCAGCCTCACCTCGTAGTGGGGAAGATCATGGAAGCACTACTGAAGGAGAGATTGGTGAAGATCTGGTTGTCACGTACTACAGGACCCAAGGCAGCATGGTTTCACCAGGGGAGGTCATGTCAGACCAACCTCGTTGAATTTTTGACTGGGTGACTAGGAGGTGGATCAGGGAGGGCAGTGGACATGGCCTATCTGGACTTCAGCAAGGCATTTGATACTGTGCCACATAGAAGACTATTACACAAACTGGGGAATATGGGTGTGGGCAGGACAGTAGTGTGGTGGATAGGTAACTGGCTGGGTGGCAGAACACAGAGGGTGGTGGTAATGGCTGTCACTCCACAGAGGGAAGAGTGACCAGTGGGGTACCACAGGGATCAGTGCTGGTACCGGTCCTATTCAACATCTTCATCAGTGACATTGCGCAGGACCTAGAAGGCAGAATGTCACTGTTCACTGATGACACAAAGCTCTGTAACAGAGTAGACACACCAGAGGATGTAGACAGAATGAGAAGCGACCTGCAGAAACTTGAAGAATGGTCAGGGGTTTGGCAGTTGAAATTCAATGCAAAGAAGTGCAAGATAATGCATATGGGGCACAAAAACCCTGGCACAATATATCAGTTGGGGGTGAGGATATAGCATGCACCAAGCAGGAAAGGGATCTTGGGGTTGTCATCTCTGATGACCTCAAGGTAGGGAAACAGTGTGACAAGGCAGCAGGTAAAGCAAATAGGATGCTGGGATGTATAGGCAGGGGCATCACTAGCAGGAAAAGGGAGGTCATAATTCCGCTATACAAGACACTAGTGAGGCCCCACCTGGAGTACAGTGTACAGTTCTGGAGACCATACCTACGTAAGGACATAGACAGGGTAGAGAAGGTTCAGAGGAGGGCAACAAAGATGGTGCATGGATTGCATCACAAGTCCTATGAAGACAGGTTGAAGGAACTAAACATGTACTCCTGGAGGAGAGGAGGAGAGGGGATATGATAGAGACATACAAGTATCTTACAGGGAGGAACAGGGTGCAGGAAAACACTATTTTTAAGGGAAAAGATGTTCCAGGACAAGAGGACATGGGATGAAGTTGGAGGGAGGACGATTCAGAGGAAACATGAGAAAGAATTTCTTCACAGAACGGGTGGTGGACAAGTGGAACACCCTGCCAGAGGAAGTGGTGGGGGCTGAAACAATCATGGGATTTAAGAATGCATGGGATAGACATAAAGGAATTCTGGAGGTCAGGGGTAAGGGGCAACAGACTTTTAGGAAAACAAACTGAACTTACAAGCTCAAATGGGCAGACTGGGTGGGCCATAAGCCCTTATCTGCCGACACTGTCTATGTATCTACAGTGGCGTGAAAAAGTATTTGCCCCCTTCCTGATTTTCTCTATTATTGCATATTTGTCACACTGGATGTTTTCAGGTCTTTAGACAAAATGTAATATTAGATAAAGGGAACCTGAGTGAACAAATAACACTTTTTTTTTACTTATTTCATTTATTTAATGAAAAAGTTAACCAACACCAACTGGCACTGTGTGAAAAAGTAATTGCCCTAGTTAAATCAACCCAATTAAAGGGCTAATTAGAGTCAGCTGATTGAACACAGCCAGGCTTGATTACAGCCAGCCCTGCTCAATATAAACCTCACTTATTTTGGCCCTTACCATCAGAGTCACGTTGCCAGCACAAAGATTCAACAAGCACATTATGCCATGATCAAAGGAAGTTCCTGAAAAGATCAGAAAATAATTTGTTGCCTTCTATCAGTCTGGAAAGGGTTACAAAGCTATTTCTAAGGCTCTGGGACTCCATCGAACCACAGTGAGAGCCATAATCTCCAAATGGAGAACACTTGGAACAGTAGTGAACCTTCCCAGGAGTGGGCGGCCTGCCAAAATTACTCCAAGGGCGCAGTGTAAAATCATCCAAGAAGTCTCAAAGGATCCTAAAACAACATCCAAAGAACTGCAGGCTACTCTTGCCTCAGCTAAGGTCAGTGTTCATGACTCCACAATCAGAAAGAGACTGGGCAAAAATGGGCTTCATGTGAGAGTAGCAAGGCGGAAACCACTGCTAACCAAGAAGAACATAAATGCTCATCTCTCATTTGCCAAGAAGCACCTGGATGATCCACAAGCCTTTTGGGAAAATGTTCTATGGACAGATGAGTCCAAAGTGGAACTTTTGGACAACATGGATCCCATAATGTTCTCATGAAAGCAAACACAGCATTCCACAGTAAGAACACCATACCAACAGTCAAACATGGTGGTGGTAGTGTGATGGTGTGGGGATGCTTTGCTGCCTAAGGACCTGGATGACTTGCCATAATTAAAGGAACCATGAATTCTGCTCTGTACCAGAAAATTCTTAAGGAGAATGTCCAGTCATCCTTCCGTCAGCTGAAGCTGAAGCTTAGTTGGGTCATGCAGCAAGACAATGATCCAAAACACAAAAGCAAGTCCACATCAGAATGGCTAAAAAGAAGTAAAATTAAAGTTTTGGAGTGGCCTAGTCAAAGTCCAGACTTAAATCCAATAGAGATGCTGTGGCAGGACCTGAAACTAGCAGTTCATGCTCGAAAACCTACCAAATGTTACTGAATTAAAGCAGTTCTGCGAGGAAGAGTGGGTTAAAATTCCTCCACAGCGATGTGAAAGACTGATATTGAATTATAGGAAGTGTTTGGTTGCAGTCATTGCAGCTAAATGTGGCATAACCAGTTATTAAGTGTGGGCAATTACTTTTTCACACAGTGCCAGTTGGTGTTGGTTAACTTTTTTCATTAAATAAGTGAAATTAAAAAAAAAAACAAGTGTTATTTGTTCACTCAGGTTCCCTTTATCTAATATTACATTTTCTCCAAAGACCTGAAAACATCCAATGTGACAAATATGCAATAATAGAGAAAATCAGGAAGGGGGCAAATACTTTTTCACGCCACTGTATGTATCTATGTTCTTCAGGGCCCGATTACGTAAACACAGCTGTTGGTGTTTACCAAAGGGAATTCTTTTTTGAGTTACAATGTTTGTGTCTCTCGCTAACTGAAAACAAGATAGCGGCAGCACGAAAAGAAATTGAGGGAGCCCGACAATAAAAATGTGATTGAGAAAGTTTTTGCAATGTGCATATAAATTTTCCCATAGACTATAATGGGACATGAAAAAGTTGAATAACTTTTGAAAAGAGCAATACTTCTTCACCAAATTTTCAAAAGGCACCAGTTCAACCCAGGCCACATATAGGAAAGCAAATTTGGATCCACTCAAATGCATTCTTCAGTCCATTATGGCTGACCAAAAAATGTGCAAAACATGACCATTTTTAAGGTTTTGGATGCTCTATAGTTCTGCAAATGTACATCTGACTGGAACAATATTTTGCAAATCCAGCAATCTATGGTTGGCAACTGTGCATGCAAAATTTCAGGCAAATCAGACAAACAGTTGCAAAGTTATTAAAGTGCAAACGTTTGGGTTTAACACACAGACGTGACTGTGCAACCCTAATTATACTGGGCTAGTTTATATATATATATATATATATATCTATAGGCTGCGCGTATGTTAGCGACATGACAGTGAGAGGTCTGTTGTTAGCTGAAATCTCTTGAGCCTTTCGCCACTCACCGCAGCTGGGTGCGACATCGCCAGCCCAACTCACCCCATGACATGTGTAAATCACCAGAAGTATAGGAGAATGGGTGAGAGTTAGGACCCACGATCCCAATGCGCACCCCAATGCCGGTTGGGGGTGGGCGGGGTCCAAGGGGGTTTTCAACCCTAACAGCGACTCTCACTTTTGTCGCTGTGGAACAACCCTAACTAATGCATTAAATGGAGTTTTTTGCCTCTAATTTCCCTTCTTTTTGAGAATGATAATGAGAAATAGTGAATGTAATGCAGCGGCGGGAAAGGGCCCCGCACTCCCGCCACATGATGTGTTGTGGCATAGTAACAGGGACAGCAACACAAATAGAAATGCTAACAGTGGCGCACATGGTAACACAAGCACGAATGAGAACAGAAAGGGTAACGCACATGGTGGCGTAGACGGGAATGGTCTGCCACGTGATGTGTTGTCACATAGTAACATGGTGCCTGCAAACAGAAATGTCAATGGGCATGGTGATGTAAAGTGAAACAGTAAGATAAACAGTACTGTAGACAGAAATGGCAAAAATAACAGAAACGCAAGCTAAAATGAAAACGCGAAAGGATAACGCATATGGTGGCTCAGACGCCAATGGTAAGTGAACGGGTAATGGATCCGCAAGCAGAAAGGGCCACAGTAACAGTAATGTAAGCGCACAGGCTGGTTTTCCCCAAAACCTGCATTGAGAAAGACAGTGAGTACAAATAATGTATGCAAAATAATCGGCGCAGAAAATGAGATCTTGGAATACTAAATACATTATATCTCAGGAACCGCATGACGTAGAAAAAAAATTTAAAAGTCATATTATTTACAACTCTCCTGGTTAATCTGAATCTTAGCCCCATTAAGGAGCTAAGAATTTTTCCGACGAAAAGTCCGTATCTCGCACCGTTTCTGAGATACGGGCCCTGAAAGGCGTGGCAAACGCCATAATGTTATCCTATGGGAAAAAAAGAAAAGTTTAGAGCGCCATAACTTTGCCTCCCTGTAATGTTTTTTCACCAAACTACTGAAAGGCACATCTGTGGGCTGTTGGCTGTCTTCCCTCCAAATTTCAGGAAAAAAGACCAAACCGTTATTTTGCAGCAGGGTGCCAAAGGATTCCTGTAATGCTTCGGGCGCCGTAATGTTATCCTATGGGAAAAACTGTCAGCTTTGGAGTGCCATAACTTTGCTGCCATGTAATATTTTTTCAATACAACACTGAAAGGCACATCTGTGAGATGTCGGCTGCGTTCCCTCCAAATTTCAGCCCAAACCTCCAAACGGTTATTTTGCAGTGCAGTGCCAAAGAATTGCTGTCATTTTCCCACAGACTAGAAAAATTACTGTCGCATTTAGAAAACTTTCTAAGATTTGAGACATTTCGTGAGCACGAAAGTAATTTATGTAGTACTTTTCCAGAAATTTGAAAAACATATTTCTGGGGTGTTTTACCACAAAATAAAGACATGGTAAGCATCCTCAGGGCCCAACTAGGTGAATACAAAAAATTAGGATTGCTAGAGGGTCCCAAATTTAAATGCCAACCATTTTTCTGATCGCTAACTGAAAACAAAATGGCGACGGTTAAAAAGTAACAGGCCCATCTTGTGAAAGTAAAATGCATTTAGTAAAGTGTTGAACTTTTGTTAACTTTTCCCATTGACTTATAATGGGAAACTGTTTTTGAATAACTTTGAAACTGCTTAATATTTTTTCACTAAATCTTCAGGCACATCGGGACCCTAGCTGCACATTCCCTGAAGATTTTGGGCCAGTTGCGCAAACCGTACGACCTGTAGGCACGACCACAGAATTCCAGAAAAGTGTAAACGCGCGCACAGATCACACTTAATAACTCCGCAACTGTATATGCGATCAATACAAAACTTTGCAGATCCCAAGGCCTATGGGTCTTGATCATATATTCCAAATTTCAGGCAAATCCATCAACAGTTGCAAAGTTATTAAGGTGCAAAATTTTGGGTTTAACATGGAAATGGCTCAATCCTATCTATGGTGGCACTCCACTGTTAACATATTATTAGAGGCAAAACTATTTAACGTATTAGGTTAATTGACAGACAGTGAGGGAATTGCTGTTAGGTTGAAAACTGTCCTTTTCACTCGTCATTGGGTCGCGCTTTATTGTCAGCCCCAACTCTCACGCGCGACATGTGTAAAGCAGCAGAAGTATAGGGAGAATGGGGCGAGAGTTAGGACCCACGATCCCAATGCGCACCCCAATGCCGGTTGGGGGGGTGGGCGGCAGGGTCCAAGGGGGGTTTTCAACCCTAACAGCAATTTTCCTCACTTTTGTCACTGTGGAACAACCCTAACTAATGCATTAAACGGAGTTTTTTGCCTCTAATTTCCCTTCTTTTTGAGAATGATAACGAGAAATAGTGAATGTAATACAGCGGCGGGAGCACGGGGTCCAAAGGGCCCCGCATCACTGCATCATCGTATTGTTGGGAGCGGGCCCTTTGGCCTCCTCGCCCGCCACATGATGTGTTGTGGCATACTAATGACAGTAACGCAAACAGAAATGCTAACAGTGGCTATATGGTAACACAAGCACGAATGAGAACAGAAAGGGTAACGCACATGGCGGCGTAGACAGGAATGGTCTGCCACGTGATGTGTTGTCACATAGTAACATGGTGCCTGCAAACAGAAATGTCAATGGGCATGGTGATGTAAAGTGAAACAGTAAGATAAACAGTACTGTAGACAGAAATGGCAAAAATAACAGAAACGCAAGTTAAAATGAAAACGTAAGGATAACGCACATGGTGGCGCAGACGCCAATGGTAAGTGAAACGGAAAATGATCTCAAGCCGGAAAGGGCAACAGTAACAGTAATGTAAGCTTTAGTGGCTGGTTTTCCCAAAACCTGCATTGAGAAAGACAGTGAGTACAAATAATGTATGCAAAATAATGAGTATCACAGAGGAAAATGAGATCTTGGAATACTAAATACATTATATCTCAGGAACCGCATGACGTAGAAAAATTTAAAGTCATATTATTTACAACTGTCCTGGCTAATTTGAATCTTAGCGATATGGGCTAAGAAATTTTCTGACTAAAAGTCCTTATCTCGCACCGCTTTTGTAGATACGGTAGCTTGAGTGGCACGCGAACGTCAGTAATGTTTACCTATGGGAAAAAGAAAAGTTCGAACTCTATAACTTTGCCTCCCTGTAATGTTTTTTTCACCAAACTACTGAAAGGCACATCTGTGAGCTGTTGGCTGTCTTCCTCCAAATTTCAGGAAAAAGACCAAACTGTTATTTTGCAGCAGGGTGCCAAAGGATTCCTGTAATGCTTCGCACAGAATGTTATCCTATGGAAAACTGTCTTTGGAGTGCTATAACATTGCTGCTATGTAATATTTTTTCAATACAGCACTGAAAGGCACATCTGTGAGATGTCGGCCATGGTCTCTCCACCTTTGAGCCCAAACTTCCAAACGGTTATTTTGCAGTGCAGTGCCAAATAATTGCTGTCATTTTCCCATAGATCAGAAAATTAAGGTCACACCTAGGAAACTGCTAGTACTTCTGACACTTTGTGAGCACTAAAGTAATTTTGTGGAGTACTTTTTCCAGAAATTTGAAAACATATTTTAGGTGTTTTTACACAAATAAAGACATAAGAGCATCCTCAGGGCCCAACTAGGTGAATACAAAAATTAGATTGCTAGAGGGTCCTAAATTTAATGCCAAACTATTTTTCTGATCACCAACTGAAAACAAAATGGCCGATTTTCTGTGCAACAGGCCCATTTACGTGAAGTAAAATGCATTTGCCAAAGTGTTGAAACTTTTGTTAACTTTTCCCATTGACTTATAATTGGAAACTGTGTTTTGAATAACTTTGAACCGCTTAATATTTTCATGAAATCTTTGAAAGGCACATCGGGGACCCTGGCTGCACGTTCCCTGAAGATTTTGGGCCAGTCGCTCAAACCGTACGACCTGTAGGCGCGACCACAGAATTCCAGAAAAGCGTAAACGCGTGCACAGATCACACTTAATAACTCCGCAACTGTATATATGATCAATACAAAACTTTGCAGATCCCATAGGCCTTGGGTCTTGGATCATATATTCCAAATTAGGCAACCATCAAACAGTTGCAAAGTTATTAAGGTAAAATTTTGGGTTTAACATGGAAATGGCCTCAACTTAATCTATGGTAGCACTACCGCGTTACCATATTATTAGGTAAAATTATTTAGTATTAGTTCTATTAGCGACAGTGAGAGGCGTGAGCGTTAGGGTTGAAAACCCTTGTGATTACCTGCTCTCCAACCGGCATTGAAAGCTCTGGGATCATCAGCCCCAACTATCACTCCATGACATGTAAAGCAGCAGAAGTATAGGAGAATGGGGTGAGAGTTAGGACCCACTATCCCAATGTGCACCCCAATGCCGAGTTGGGGGTGGGCTGATGGGTCCAAGGGGGTTTTCAACCCTAACAGCAAATTTCCTCACTTTTGTCACTGTGGAACAACCCTAACTAATGCATTGAACGTGAGTTTTTGCCCCAATTTCTTCGAGAATGATAACGAGAACAGTGAATGGAATAGCGGCGGGAGCACTGTCCAAGGGTCTCAGACTCCCACTGTAACAGACAGGGAGCTGGGCCCTGGGGCTCTCGTCCCGCCACATGATGTGTTGTGGCATACTAACAGGGACAGCAACGCAAACAGAAATGCTAACAGTGGCTTACATGGTAACACAAGCACGAATGAGAACAGAAAGAGTAATGCACATGGTGGTGTAGACAGGAATGGTCTGCCACGTGATGTGTTGTCACATAGTAACATGGTTCCTGCAAACAGAAATGTCAATGGGCATGGTGATGTAAAGTGAAACAGTAAGATAAACAGTACTGTAGACAGAAATGGCAAAAAATAACAGAAACGCAAGTGCAAATGAAAACGCAAAGGATAATGCACATGGTGGCGCAGACGTCAATGGTAAGTGAAATGGGTACGGATCCGCAAGCGGAAAGGGCAACAGTAACAGTAAAGTAAGCACACAGGCTGGTTTTCCCCAAAACCTGCATTGAGAAAGACAGTGAGTACAAATAATGTATGCAAAATAATGAGTATCGCGAGAAAACGATCTTGGAATACTAAATACATTATATCTCAGGAACCGTATGACGAGAAAAAAAAAAAATTTAAAAGTCATATTATTTACAACTGTCCTGGCTAATTTGAATCTTAGTGCATAAGGGGCTAAGAAATTTTCTGACGAAAGTCCTTATCTCAAGACCGCTTCCGAGATACGGGTCTCGAAAGGCACTGCTAACGCCGTAATGTTTACCTATGTGGGAAAAGAAAAGTTTGCAACTACAATTCTTGGCCTCCCTGTAATGTTTTTTCACCAAACTACTGAAAAGACACATCTGTGGGCTGTTGGCTGTCTTCCTCCAAATTTGAGGAAAAGACTAAACTGCTATTTTGCAGCAGAGCTCCAAATGATTTCTGTTATGTCGAGCTGCAATGTTATCCTGATGGGAAAACCGTCAATTTTGGAGTGCCGTAATTTGCCACTATGTTATATTTTTCACCAAACTACTGAAAGGCACATCTGTGTACTGTTGGATGTCTTCTCCAAATTTCAGGAAAAGACCAAACTGTTATTTTGCAGCAGGGTGCCAAAGGATTCCTGTAATGCCGGGCGCTCGTGAATGTTATCCTATGGGGAAAACTGTCAACTCTGAGTGCCAGGTCTTGCCGCCGTGTAATATTTTTTCACATACACACTGAAAGGCACATCTGTGAGATGTCAGTCATGTTCCTCCAAATTTCAGCCCAAAACTCCAAAACGGTTATTTTGCAGTGCAAGTAGCCAAAAAAGAATTGCTGTCATTTTCCACAGACTAGAAAATTACTGCTCTAATTTGGCGAAAACTGCAATTTGCATACACTTTCGTGAGCACGTAAAGTAATTTGTAAAGTACTTTTTCCAGAAATTTGAAAACATATTTCTGGGTGTTTTACCACAAAATAAAGACATGGCAAGCATCCTCAGGGCCCGACTAGGTGAATACAAAAAAATTAGGTTGCTAGAGGGTCTCAAATTTAAATGCCAACCATTTTTCTGATCACCACTGGAAACAAATGGCCGATGGCGAAGTAATATGCCCATTTACAAAGTAAAATGCATTTGCGAAAGTGTTGAACTTTTGTTAACTTCTTCCCATTGACTTATAATGGGAAACTGTTTTTGAATAACTTTTGAACCATGAATATTTTTCACGAAATCTTTTAAGGCAATATTGGGGAACCTGTGCTGACATTTCCCGAAGATTTTGGGCCAGTCGCGAACCGTATTTACCTGTAGGGCGCCACCAGAATTCCAGAAAAGCGTAAACGCATGCGCACAGATCACGCTTAATAACTCCTGCAACTGTATATCCGATCAATACGAAACTTGAGATCCCAAGGCCTATGGGTCTTGATCTATATATTCCAAATTTCAGGCAAATCCATCAAACAATTGCAAAGTTATTAAGGTGCAAAATTTTGGGTTTAACATGGAAATGGCTCCTCTTCCTTAATGTGTAGCACTCACCGCGTTACCATACATAGATGGAGGTAAAAATTATTTAATGATAATAAATATAGTGACAGAATGTTAGGTTGAAACTTTGACTCCTCGCCATTTTCAATTATTAGTGGCGCATTGGGACTGGCCAGCAATAACTCTCACCCCATGACATGTGAAGCAGCAGAAGTATAGGAGAATGGGTAAGAGTTAGGACACACGATCCCAATGCGCACCCCAATGCTGGTTGGGGGTGGGTGGGGTCCAAGGGGTTTTCAACCCTAACAGCAAATTCCTCACTTTTGTCACTGTGGAACAACCCTAACTAATGCATTAAACGAGTTTTTGCCTCTAATTTCCCTTCTTTTGAGAATGATAACAAGAAATAGTGAATGTAATACAGCGGCGGGAGCGCTGGGTCCAGCCCCGCACCCACTGCATAATACATTTATGGAGCGCTGGGGCCCTTGTGCCTCGCTCCCACCACATGATGTGTTGTGCATACTAACAGGACAGCAACGCAAACAGAAATGCTAACAGTGGTGCACATGGTAACACAAGCATGAATGAGAACAGAAAGGGTAACCATTATGGTTGTAGACAGGAATGGTCTGCCGCGTGATGTGTTGTCACATAGTAACATGGTGCCTGCAAACAGAAATGTCAATGGGCATGGTGATGTAAAGTGAAACAGTAAGATAAACAGTACTGTAGACAGAAATGGCAAAAATAACAGAAACGCAAGCGCAAATGAAAACGCAAAGGATAACGCACATGGTGGCGCAGGCGTCAATGGTAAGTGAACGGTACTGGATCCGCAAGGAAAGGGCAACAGTAAGGTAATGGCACACACAGGCTGGTTTTCCCAAAACCCGCATTGAGAAAGACAGTGAGTACAAATAATGTATGCAAAATAATGAGTATCGCGCAGAAAATGAGATCTTGGAATACTAAATACATTATATCTCAGGAACCGATGACGGAGAAAAAATTTAAAGTCATATTATTTACAACTGTCCTGGCTAATTTGAATCTTAGCAGCATAGGGGGCTAAGAAATTTTCTGAGAAAGTCCTTATCTCAATCGCTTCCAAGATACGGGCCCGAAAGGCTGCCATGGGTAATGGTTACCTATGGGAAAAAGAAAAGTTCAGAACATCATAACTTTGCTCCCTGTAATGTTTTTCACCAAACTACTGAAAGGCACATCTGTGGGCTGTTGGCTGTCTTCCCTCCAAATTTCAGGAAAAAAGACCAAACCGTTATTTTGCAGCAGAGCTCCAAATGATTTCTGTTAAGTGTCGGGTGCCGTAATGTTATCCTATGGGAAAAACGTCAATTTTGGAGTGCCGTAACTTTGCCGCCATGTTATATTTTTTCACCAAACTACTGAAAGGCACATCTGTGTACTGTTGGCTGTCTTCCCTCCAAATTTCAGGAAAAAAGACCAAACTGTTATTTTGCAGCAGGGTGCCAAAGGATTCCTGTAATGCTTCGGGCGCCGTAATGTTATCCTATGGGAAAAACTGTCAACTTTGGAGTGCCATAACTTTGCCGCCATGTAATATTTTTTCAATACAACACTGAAAGGCACATCTGTGAGATGTCGGCTGCGTTCCCTCCAAATTTCAGCCCAAAACTCCAAACGGTTATTTTGCAGTGCAGTGCCAAAGAATTGCTGTCATTTTCCCACAGACTAGAAAATTACTGTCTCAGTTTGGAAACTTTCGCAAAATTTTGCACTTTCGTGAGCACAAAAGTAATTTGCAAAAGTACTTTTTCCAGAAATTTGAAAAACATATTCCTGGGGTGTTTTACCACAAAATAAAGACATGGCAAGCATCCTCAGGGCCCAACTAGGTGAATACAAAAAAAATTAGGTTGCTAGAGGGTCCCAAATTTAAATGCCAACCATTTTTCTGATCACCAACTGAAAACAAAATGGCCGATTTGCGAAAGTAACAGGCCCATTTGCAAAAGTAAAAATGCATTTGCGAAAGTGTTGAACTTTTTGTTAACTTTTCCCATTGACTTATAATGGGAAACTGTTTTTTGAATAACTTTTGAACCGTTTAATATTTTTTCACGAAATCTTCAAAAGGCACATCAGGGACCCCGGCTGCATATTCCCTGAAGATTTTGGGCCAGTTGCGCAAACCGTACGACCTGTAGGCACGACCACAGAATTCCAGAAAAGCGTAAACGCACGCACAGATCACACTTAATAACTCCGCAGCCGTATATCCGACCAGTACGAAACTTGGCAGATCCCAAGGCCTATAGCTCTTGATCATAAATTCCAAATTTCATGCAAATCCATCAAACGTTTTCAAAGTTATTAAGGTGAAAATTTTGGGGTTTAACATAGAAATGGCTCCTCAACCCTAACTATGGTAGCACTACCATGCTACCATAATATAAATATATACATATATATATATATATATATATATATATATATATGTTTACATACATGTATATTTATTGCAAAAAACTCCATTAATGCATCGGTTAAGGTTGATAGCACAGTGACAAATGTTTGGAAATGTGATGTTAGGTTACACCCCTACAACCCCACCCTCCTCACACCAACAGGCATCAGGGTGTGCATTGGGGTAGTCAGCCTAACTCTCACCCCATTCCATGTGTATAAAAGCTGAGGTGGGGCAGTATAGGAGAATGGTGTGAGAGTCATGCCCTGTGACTCCAACGCACATCCTGATGCCTGTTGGTGTGTGGAGGGTGGGAATGGGGTAGTAGGGGTGTAACCCTAACATCATAATTCCAAACTTTAGTCACTGTGCTATTAACCCTAACTGATGCATTAACAGAGTTTTTGCAATGAATTTCCCTTCTTTTTGAGGAAGTGTAATGTAACAGGTAACTGATATGTGTTAGTGGGAGCATGGGCCCTCAGATCCCTTCACATTGTCCATTTTTAGTGTAATGGTATGTGTATGTTGGAGCATGGACCCTCTGGTCCCTGAGCTCCCACTTATACATTAGTATGGAGCCATGCAGCAGTGTCATAGTACTCCAAAGGAACCCTTGTAACATGTTTTTGCAAATATCTCTGTAACCATAGCCAGTAGAGAGAAAATTCCACCGCAGGTGTAATCTATGATTCCCAAACTTGTTTTTATAGCTTTGATATAAGCTGTGAGTAGTGAAAAATCCATATCTCAGATTGTTTTTGAGATACAGGGGCTGAAAGGTGTCATGAGCACCGCAATGTTATCCTATGGGAAATTTCTCAACTTCATAACACTGTAACTTTGTGCCCAATGAATGTTTTGGTATCTAACCACCAAAAGGCACATTTGTGGGACCAGGACTTGCCATCCTGTAAATTTCATCCCAAAAGCCAAAACCATTTTGTTGCAGGGGGATAGAAAAGATTTGCAGTTTTTCAATAAAGTACTGTGGCAAATTGTGACAGTTTTGAAAAAACTGCATAACACTTTCATGGTTTGCAAAACTCTTATGACCATTTCTGTCACAATTTGCAAAAGTACTGGGGTGCCGATTTTAAAAATGACATTTCTGGGGTTTTTGCCCCCTCTAAAAAAGATAGGTCTGGCATCCTCAGGACCCGCTTAGGTAAATACAACAGTCAGTGTTTACCTAGAGGGTCCCAAATTTAAATGCCAGGCATTTTCAGGCAAGGACTCTCTCACTAACTGAAAACAAGATGGCCACCACATGAAAGTAAAAGGGTCATTTGTGAAAGTAAAATGTAGTGGCAGCAGCTTTCGAGAGACTCATATATTTTCTTTCACATTGACTATAATTAGAAACTTATTTTTTGAATAACATTTGAATGGTTTAATATTTTTTCACCAACTCTTCTCTGAAGATTTCAGACCATACAAATCATGTAGGCTGTAGCCACGAGCAAAGAAACATGCAAAAAGTCATTTTTTTGAGTTTTTTTGCATTCTGCAACTCCACAGCTGCTCATCCCACCATAACGCAACTTGTCATATCCAGAGACCTATGGCACCAGACTAAGCATGCAAAGTTTTAGGCAAATCCGTTGTATGGTGACAAAGTTATTAGAAAGCAAAATTTGAGCTTTAACATTAAAGTGCTTACTCAACCCTTACTATACTGGTGCTACCGTGCCTCATGCCATATATATGTATCTCTCTCTCTCTCTCTCTCTCTCTCTCTCTCTCTCTCTCTCTATATATATATATATATATATATATGTATACATATAGATAGCTAGATAGATAGATAGAGATGCGTGTGCATTTGAGACTAAGTGTCCCAATTTTTTTTTTTTTTACTTGAATCCCATAATAATACCATTGTTACATTGGGTGCATATGGAGAGAATGTAATATCAAATATAAAGATAGTTAATTATCTGGAAGTATAAGAAAATTAGTCTTTAAGTTAGCACATGGATCAGGTAATGTGTGTAACATGGTGTCCCTTCTATTAAATTTTCAGTTTAAATTTCTTTCATTTTTTTTCCAAATTAGTATGGTTTTTGAAGCTATTTAGATACCATAATATGCAACATTTCACAACTTTATTCTAAGCATTACCTGGTGGTAATTATGCCACAATTTCTCTTTGGGCACCTCTGCTGTGAAAACAGGACATGTCAAAGTTGTGTTGCTGATTGTATCTCTTTGTTTTTTTATCTGCTATGTGAACCTTGGTGGATATGTTAGACACCACTGAGTTTCTTAATTTGTAGGTGTACTTTATTTAAAAACTTTTTTCATAAGAAGTCATGTGCGTAACAGTGACGCCACAACAAGTCAAGTGCATAACAGTGACAACGCATCAAGTCATGTGGTCAACAGGGACCCAACATCCACAGCAATGCAAGTGTCTAACTATCCAACATAGACCTACTATAAGAAATACTTGTGTCAATGTATGTAAAGCAACCATAGTTATGTTTAAACATTTACTTTTGAATGTATTTTCACTGAGCATGTCAAAGTTTACCTGCTGATTGTATCTTTGTTTTTACAGCTCTTTTTTTCTTAATCAGCTGTGAACCTTGGTGGATGAGTTAGATACCTCTGAGTTTCCTAATTATTCAGTGCGATTTATTTAAAAACAGTTTTTTCATATGAAGTCATGTACGTAACAGTGACACCACATCAAGTCATGTGGTTAACAGGGACCCAACAACAGCAAAAGTGTAACTATCTGATATAGGAGTACTTCAAGAAATACTTGTGTT
The DNA here is from genome assembly GCA_016271365.2 of Neoceratodus forsteri. Taxonomy (NCBI): domain Eukaryota; kingdom Metazoa; phylum Chordata; order Ceratodontiformes; family Ceratodontidae; genus Neoceratodus; species Neoceratodus forsteri. Next base: position 1,206,394,903 of record CM057452.1, read on the forward strand.
AATGTGCATAATGCAACCATAGTTATGTTTAAGCATTTACCTTTGAATGCATTTTCACCAGAAGTGTCAAAATTTACCTGCTGACTGAATTTGTTTGTTATACAGCTCTTTTTTTCTTAATTAGCTATGTGAGCCATGGCTGAAAAGTCAGGCACTACTTATTTTCCTAATCATTTGGTGTCATTTATTTAAAAGCTGCTTTTTCATAAAACGTCATATGTAGATAACAGTGACACTACAACAAGTCTTATATGTCACAGTGAGAGGAATGGAGACACCAAGAAAAATACTTGCCGGGATGAGAAGCAGAAAGGAAGTTCCTTGGGCAGGTGTGGGGCTTTTAAGATGTTCAAAGGTACAGCAACAAAACAGACAAGTGCTTTCAGTTCTGCAAATGGACTGTTGGTTTTGTGGAGAATTTTTGGACCCATAGTTTTGTATGTAGCAGGGGGACACCAAGGGAGAGGGACCTGAATATTTAAATAAAACATCATGAATACCACAAAGTAAAGAAAAAAAAATATGATGTTGAGGATAGTCAGAGGCACTGCTGTTGGGGGGTTTATTAGAAAAAAAGCTAATTAAAAATCAGGGCTGTACAAGTCCTGAAAGTACTGTAGGGGGACACCACTGGTTAATACAGTACCGGGGAAAAAAGCTGTATAAAACTACATAAATGATAAATTTAGAAATAAGAAAGTTTTAAGAAGCACAAGAGCTAACTATGAAATACTAGCATATAGTTTTTTTTTTTCTTTAAAATGTCAATGTTGAGGCAGCAATGAGGCACTCTATGAGTGACATGGAATAATGTCACAAAATGGCATCTTTCTTAAGGGGAAATGTGGCATTCCAGATGGGTCCACAGCAAAATAGCAACACAACAGAGGCTGATGTTATTTACAGTATGTCCTTATTGAGTACAATACTAGAAAGCATTAGAATGGACACATTTTAATGGTTATTTAAGAAGTTACAGGCCATTATTTTACAGGTGATACAAGTCTTTCCAGTACTGTGCACAGACATATATACATATATATCTATATATATATATATATATATATATATATATATATATATATATAGATATATATATATATAGATATATATATATATCTATATATATATATCTATATATATATATAGATCAATATATATATATAGCGATATAGATATACACACAGTACAAGTCACATAAAAATTGTTCTGCCAATGAGTTGCTTTAGCATTTTTGATTGAGTTGCATAAGTATTGCTGGATTCAATAGAACGCCTTTCATGAACTGTTTCTTAAGAGTTACATCTCAGTTTTACATTGCATTGTGATTGGGCTTCAGGTGCATGCTAACGGAGTAGCAAAAACATTTTATAAACATTGCTCTTGAGCTGATTAAGTGCTGGAAAACAATGCAGTATGAGTTGCCAATGCAATGCCAACTGTAAAAATCAATTCTAAACTAACTCATTGGTGGGACAGTAATGTGACTTGTACTGTATATATATTTATATATTATAGTGGCACGGTAGTGCCACTATATTTAGGGTTCAGTGGTAGAGTACCCTATTTAAGGTTAAATCTGAAATTGGCAGCTTAATAACTTTGCCACTGTATGATGGATTTGTCTGAAATTTGGAATGTATGGTCTGGTACCATGGATCTCTGGAACTGCCAGGTTTCATAATGGTCAGATTTACAGTTGTAGAGCTACAGAGCACCAAATAACACATAAATTACGTGATTTTGCACGTTTCTTTGGTCGCACCTACAGGTCGTATGGTTTGCGTGATCAGTAAAAAACCTTCAGGAAATAAGTAGCCTGGGTCCTCGATGTGCCTTTCAAAGATTTTGTGAAAAAATATTAAATGGTTCAAAAGTTATTAAAAAAAAAACTGTTCCCCATTATAGTCTATGGGAAGTTAATAAAATATTCAAAAGTGTTGCAAATGCCTTTTTTACTGTGGGACTCTTTTTTACTTTTGCAAATCAGATATCTTGTTTTCAGTTGGTGGTCAGAGAAATGCTTGTTGTCTTCACCTAGTCGAGCCCTGAAGATGCTAGCCATGTCTTTTTTTGGGAGTAAAACACCCCAGAAATATGTTTTTTAAATTTTTGTAAACAGTAGTGTCACAAAGTACTTTCAAATATGGGATACTTTCGTGATTTAGTGTCATGATTTGTGAAAGTACTTTATGACACTATGCCCAAAACAATAAGGAATCTTTGCCACTCTGCTGCAAAAGAACGGTTTGATTTTTTGGGCTGAAATTTGTAGGGCAGAAAGCCAAGATCCCACAGATATGCCTTTTGGTGGTGATAAAATATTAGAGGGCTGCAAAGTTACGGCACTCCAAATTTGACAAATTTTCCTATAGGATAACATTACAGCATCCGCCGCGCCTTTCGAGGCCTGTATCTCGAAAACGGTTCAAGATACAGGCTTTTCATCAGCAAAACATTTAGTTCCTCACTAGGGGGCTAAGTGCAAAACTAGTCTGAAAAGTCATAAATAATATGAGATTTAAATTTTTTTCTATGTCTTACGGTTCCTGAGATATAAGCAATTTATTAGTACAAGTGTTCATTTTCTGCTCCGAGGGCCATTATTGTGCACACATTCTTTGAATTCCCTGTGCTTCTGAATACACCTTTTTGGGGAAAAAAGTGTGTGCGTTTGCATTACTGTTACCGTTAGCGTTTCCACTTGTATTTCCGTTACTGTTTGCATTCGTTTTTACGTCACTGTGTGCAGTACCCTTTGCATTTGCATTTGTGCATGCATTTGCATTACTGTTACTGTTTGTGTTTCCATTACTGTTTTCATTAGCGTTTACTTTTGCGTCACCGTGTGCGTTACCATTTGCATTTGCGCTTGCATTTCCATTTGTGTTTCTGTTTCCTTTGGCATCATCGTTGGTGTTACCATTACCGTTTGCATTTCCAATTACGTTACTGTTACTGTTTTCTGTTTTTGTTACAGTTTGCATTTGCATTTTCTTTGGCATTAGCGTTTGCATTTCCGGTTGTGTTTCCATTGTTGATTGCATTACTGCTTCGTTCTACGTCACCGTTGCCATTACCGTTTGTGTTACCATTTTTGTTACCATTTGCGTTTCCATTGCCATTACTGTTTCATTAATATTTGTGTTTACATTTTCTTTTGCACTTGTGTTTTCTTACTGTTTGCGTTATTGTTTCCATTTGCGTCACCATCTGCTTTACTTTTTGAGCTTGTGTTTGCATTTCCATTAGCATTACTATTTTCTTTTACCGCACTGTTGCATTACCATTTGCGTTTACATAACCATTCATGTTTTTGCATTTTCATTACTGTTTGCATCATCATTTGTTTGCGTTAACGTTTGCGCTTGTGTTTACGTTACCGGTTGCATGACCATTTTTGTTTGTGTTAACACTTGTATTTCCATGCATTTCTGTAACATTTGTAATAGTGGGTCTACTATGTTACTTCCTTGCATTTACCAATTTTCATTTGACATCTGCATATGTTTTTTGCAGAATGAAGCACTCATGTAAAGTTCTATGCTTGTGCTGCTCTGCAACTGTTGAAGAGATTTGGATAACATTTGGTATACTTGGAGTGGAATGGTCCATCCATTTATTTACCAGTTTATATTTCACTGGTACATACCACTTTTGCATATTACTCTGCAAAACATTCAGTTTTTGCTAATTTTCTGCACTGTTTTGGCACAACTCATAGCACAGCTACTGTGTAGTTGTTTGGCCTGACTCTTGACACTTAGAAGGCCCCTTCTTTAAGAAACATGCCAGTTTTTGTTTGGTGAAAACATGTTGTTCCTTTCCAGAGTTATAAGCATTTGAAGTTGCCCCCCTTCACAGTCAGAGATTTTTCAGCAGCAATTCCCACCATTTTACCGCATTTTCTGCCACAATTTCCGCCATTTTGTGGTGGAAGACTTGTTAAAGGTACAGAAATTTAAAAATGTAATCTCTCTGGAATGGTTTGGTCTTTTTACATGAAATTTGGAAGGCGTTGAGTAGATGTCCTGGAGATGTGAATTATGCTGTTTACATGTTGGGAAAGTAATTTACTATAGAGATACTGCATGACACACTTATCGCTTTTCGCATAGCGTTATGCATGGAGCTAGTGGCTTGAGATTTATAGCTTGGGTAGCCCTTGTGATATGGAGGTGCCTTTCAGTGGTTTGGTTTACATTGGCCTTTGTGCCATTATCTCAGAAATGAAGTGCGATACAGACTTTTCACTACTGTTGGCTTACATTGCCTTTTTGCCATTTTTTCAGAAACGAAGCGAGATACAAACTTTTTGCTATTGTTGCCTCACATCGCCTTTATGCAGTTATCTCGGAAACGAGGCAAGACAGACTTTTTGCTACTGTTGGATCACATCGCCTTTGTGCCGTTATCTCGGAAACTAAGCCAGATACAGACTTTTCACTACTGTTGCCTCAGGTCAACTTTGCGCCATTATCTTGGAAACGAAGCAAGATACAGGCTTTTCTCTACTTTTGTCTCACATCGCTTTTATGCCTTTATCTCGGAAACACAGCCCGATACAGACTTTTCACTACTGTTGTCTCACATCAGCTTACTGTTACCATTTCCTTGTGCATTACCATTTGTGTTTCCCTCACTGTTTGCATTATGGTTAGCATTTGCTCTTCCATTTCTGTTTTTATTTACATTTGCATCACTTTTACTATGACTGTTAGCATTTGCGGTTACATTAACTGTCACCATTACCATTGCCTTTCGTGTTTGCATTTGTAGCACTGTTACCATTATCATTTGCATTTGCAATACCATTTGCATTACCACTTGCATTTGCATTTCCATTTGCGTTACCATAACACTTAGAGCCTGTGTCTGCATTCATGTTTCTGTAGCTGTTACACTTACCATTAGCATTTGCGTTTCACTCACTGTTACCATTACTGTTAGCATTAGCATTACTGTTACGGTTATTACACAGACATGAGCAGCATTGTGGGAGCATGGAGCCCAAAAGACCCCACACTCCCACCACCACATACCTTTCACTATTTATAGTGCACATTCTCAAAAAGAAGGGAAATTCATGGCAAAAAAACTCAGTTTAATACATCAGTTAGGGTTGTTCCACAGTGACAAAAGCAAGGAAATTCATTGTTAGGGTTGCCACCTCTTGTACCCCATGTCCACCCTACCCCCACCAACAAGCACCAGGGTGTGTGTCGAGGTCATCAGTCCTGACTCTCACCCAATCCTTCTATACTGCACTACAGCAGCTTCTTTATACATGGAATAAAGACATCTTACATATCAAGAAAGGGTAAAATCATTAGGACTATATAATTTACAGACGAGACAGGATAGAGGTGACTTATTGTTGTTGTTTAGTATTTTAAATGATGAAAACCTTATGAACACATGTGGTTTAAAATATCTGCATGAAATGTTTGGTCTGAGATGTAATAACAGGCACATTCAGATAACAAGGGCATTTACTAATAAACAAAAATGTTATTTTACTTTAAGAGCTGCAGGGATTTGGAATTCTTTACCACAATATATAGTGGATCAGACATCAAGAAGACAGTTTAAAATTGAGTTAGATAGATTATTGTTGGGAAGTTATACCTAGATACCCCCCATTTTTTTGTGGGGAAAGTGGTCTCGATGGACCTAGGGCCTACTTCCACTTTTATTAACTGTGAGTAATACTGAGAGAATGGGGTGAGAGTTAAGGCTGATGATCCCAATGCACACCCCGATGCCTGTTGGTGGAGGTGGGGTGGATGTAGGGTGCAAGGAGTGGCAACCCTAACACTGAATTTCTTCACTTTTGTCACTGTGGAACAACCCTAACTGATGCATTAAACAGAGTTTTTTGCCATAAAATACATATATATATATAATAGGGGCGTAGTTGCACCCTATAGTTAGGGTAAAGTAGACATTTTAGTGTTAAATCTCAGTTTTTGTGCATTAATAACTTTGCAACTGTTCAACTGATTTACACAGAATTTGGAACGTACAGTCTGGTATGGTAGGTCTCTTGACTTACCAAGTTGCAGTTTGGTTGGACTTACGGTTTCTGTACAGCAAAGTGCTACAAAATACATTTTTCACCACTTTTAACACATTTTTGCCTATGGTGCTACTACCACACAGTGTGGTCTTTTGGTCTGACATTTGGAACATAGAAAGAGGATAGGACAAGGAACAATCCAGCATTGGTTTCTTAAAAAAATATAAATCTGCTCCAAAGTTATTATATTTTTAATTTCTGGGTTCTGAGCATGCTCAGTTCACTCCAAAATTTATATGGTTATTTTTCAGACAAAGATTGGGCTCACAGTCAAGGATTTTGCAGCTTGTGGACTAGGATTCTAGTCCCCCAGAAAATTTCTTGTCTGTGAGCAGCCATCTTGTTTTTCAGTTTTTCCCAAAAACAAAATGTTGTAGCTTTCTCCATGGGTGACTTTTGGGCAAAATGAGGCATGGGTTTTCTTCAGGGTGACCCCCTCTACAAAGCCATGCCTTTGGTTTGGTGAGTTTTGGTAAAAAAATAGCTTTTTCAAATTTAAAAATTATTTGACTGTGACTGGCTAATGATCCTAGACCATGAGCTGTCAAAATCCTAATCTGTGAGCTTGCAGTCAAGGATTTTGCTACCTTGCAGACTAGGGTTTTAAAAACTTACCATTGCATTCCTAATGAATAGTTTAGTCTTTTTACTTGAAATTTTCAGGGTACAGGTGTGAATTATGCTGTTTAGGTGTTAGGGAATTAAGCAGTTCCATAGATATACCATCATAAAATGGATATTTTCCCCATAGGATAACATTGTGCTGCCCATTGTGTTTTTGGTGCCCATAGCTTTTAAACAATGTGGGACATGGATATGGTCAATTTATGTGATGAGCAATGCTTGTTGTCAAGATTACAATGACACTTGAATTTGTTTTCAAACTGTTACGGTTCCTGACATATCCACAAATTAGTGTTACAAAGCTTTCTTGCCCTATAGGGCTGCTGTATGGCTCTGTAGCTATGTGAAAGTGGGAGCGCAGGGCCCAGAGGGCCCATGCTCCTATATATGAGTATTGTTATGCAGAAATGGGCAGCTTTATGGCAGGCCCTGTGATCCCACCAACGCATGCTATTTAGTAGTTATATTACACTTTTTCAAAAAGTAGGGAAATTCATGGCAAAAAAACTTTGTTTAATGCATCAGTTAGGGTTAAAGCAAGAAAAGTGATAAAATGAGACATTAGGGTTGAGCTCGTAATCCCCAGTACCTCACCCTTCTCTTCCACAGACTGAAAGGTGTCAGGTTGTGCCATGAGGTCATGAGGCCTAAGTTTCACCCCATTCTCTTTTACTGTAGCATGTTAACCTGTTTACACATGGAATGGTGAGAGTTGAGCCTGATGACCCCATAGCACACCCCACAGTCTGTCTGTCAGAATATATATATTCATAGCAAAACACTTTGTTAATGCATCAGTAAGGGTTAAAGCAACAAAAGTGGAGAAATGCGATGTTAGGGTTGAGCCAGACAGATGTCAGAGTGTGTCATGGGGTCATGATGCCCAACTCTCACCCCATTCCATGGTAAACAGGTTGACATGTTATAGTAAAGGAGAATGGGGTGACAGTTAGGCCTCATGTCCCCATCTCACATCCCAGCGTGTGTTGGTCTGTGAAAGATGGGGTGTGGGATGTTGGGGGGGTTAGGGGCTTAACTCTAACATCTCATTTCCCCACTTTTTTGCTTTAACCTTAACTGATGCATTAATGAAGGTTTTTTTTAATGAATTTCCTTACTTTTCGAAAAAGTGTAATATAACTAGTAAATGGTATGTGTTGGTGGGGGGCACAGGGCCACCATACTGCAAATTTTGTATAATGATATGTGTCTGTGGAAGCATGGGCCCTCTGGGCCCTGTGCTCCCACTTGCACTTAATTACGCAGCCATACAGCAACCCTATAGGACAAGGAACATTTGTAACATTAATTTGCCAATATCTCAGTAACCGTAGCAGCTATAAAAAAAACTTCAAGTGTCATTGCAGTCATGACATTGAGACCTCCATGAGAGATAAGCTGACAAAATCCCTATCTCACATCATTTATAAGATATGGGAATTGAAAAGTGCTAAAAATGCACCCTTGGAACATGTTTTTGCCAATATCACTGTAACCGTAACAAGAAGGAAAATATTTCATTGCTGGTGTAATCTATGATTTTCAAACTTGTTTCTGCAGCTTAGATCACTTAAAGGTGATCTAAGCTGCAGGTAGGGAAAAATTTGTATCTCACTTTGTTTTTGAGATACGGTCACCAAAAGACATCATGGGCATCGCAGTGTTATCCTATGGGAAATTTCTCAACTTTGAAATGTCTTAACTATGTAACCAGTGCAACTGTTAACACCAAAACCAACATAGATCACATCTGTGGGACACCCCTTTTGCTCCTTGAACAATTCAAGTCAAAAGTCCCTACCGTTTCTTAACAGTGAACTGGTAAAGTTTTACAAATCCTTGTTTGTGACCTGTCAAAATCCCCATTCATGAGCTGAATCCCCATTCATGAGGTAACAAAATCCCCGTTCATGAGGCAATCCATGTTCATGAGATAGGGCTATCTGGTCTTTATCTCAAGAGCGGGGATTTTGATATCTCACAAATGGCGATCGGCTCACGAACAATGATTTTGACAGCTCATGAATAAAGATTCCTTGTTTGCAAGATAGGACCATCTGGTCCTCATCTCACAAACGGGTATTCTGATACCTCATAAATGTGGATTCAATGCATGAACTTTTTTTTTTACAGCTCACAAACAAGAATTTTTTTTATGATCCCCATTCATGAGACATCAAAATCCCGATTCACGAGCCGAATCCCCATTCATGAGGTGTCAGAATCCCTATTCATGAGATATGTACATCTGGTCCTTATCTCATGAATGTGGATTTTGACAGCTCATGAATGGGGATCAGCTCACGAATGGGGATTTGGACACCTCAAGAACGGGGATCAGAAGCGAGTCATGAACAGGGATTTTCAAATAAAAACATTGCCCTTTTTCTAATAAACTGATGGAAACCAAACACATGGTTTTGTAGAGGGCATCACCCTGAACAAAATCCATTCATTTGTTTTCACAAAATGCATCCATGGGGCAAGTAAAGATATCTTGTTTTAGGCTAAAAGTGAAAACAAGATGGCAGCTCATGAACAGGGATTTTTTTCTCATGAATGGGGATTTAATGAATCCCCATTCATAAGCTGAAATCTTGTTCACAGATGGTCACCTATGCAAAAGACTGAACTGAGCATGCTCAGAATGCACATTTTTAAAATTGAATAACTTTGGATCAGAATAATATTTTTTTTACCAAACTAACACTGGCTTGTTCCTTAGGGTAAGCTCTTGCTACCATAAAAATTGAAGATTAAAATCTAAAATGGTGTGGGTGCAGGGCGATGAGGACAAGTCAAGAAAAATCGGCAAAAAATGCAAAAAATACACTTTTTCTTCTGTGCGCTGCGCAATATCTGAACATCCAATCAAAACAAAACTTGGCAAGTCAAGAGACTTACCCCACAAAACAGAGCATGCCAAATGTCATGCACATCTGTTGGACGGTTGCAAAGTTATTAAGGTGCAAAATATGGGGTTTATCATTAAACTGCCTACTCAACCCTAACTATAGAGGCACAATTGTGTCTCTATAATATATGTATTTATATTATATTATATTATATTATATTATATTATATTATATTATATTATATTATATTATATTATATTATATTATATGATATGGACGTGGTCGCACCACTATTTAGGGTTGAGTAGTCACTTTAATATTAAACCTCAAATTTTGTGTGTTAATTAGTTTGCAACCATTCAACGGATTTGCATGAAATTTGGAATGCATATTCTGGTATGGCAGTTCCTTTAACTCACCATGTTGCATTTTGGTTGAACATACAGTCTCTGCACAACACAACACTAAAAAAATGCATGTTTCACCAGTTTTGATGTGTTTTTTGCCCGTAGCACATCAACCACACCGTGTGGTCATTTTGTCTGAAACTTGGAATGTAGAAAGAGGTTGGGTAAAGGAATAATCCAGCATTGGTTTTGTAAAAAGATATTAATCCATTCCAATGCTATTAAATTTTTTATTTTTGAGTTATGAGCATGCTCAGTTCCCTCAAAAATGTGTATGTATATTTTGCAAAAGATAAATGGTCTCATGGTCAAAGATTTTGCCAGCTCGTGAAAGAAAAATCCTAGTCCATCAGAAAAATTCTTTGTTCCCTAACTACCATCTTTTTTTTAGTTTTCCAGTCAAAAAAATATTGTAGCATTCTACACAGGAGACTTTTGGGCCAAATGAGGCATGGGTTTTGTTCAGGGTAACCCCCTCTACAAAGTCATGCCTTTGGTTTGCTTCATTTCTGTCAAAACTTAGGTTTTTAAAAATAAAAAATTCTTCTTTCGCAACTCGCTAGTGATCTTCTTTTACGAGCCTGCAAAATCAAGTTCTGCAAGATGATCCTAGTCCGTGAGCTTTATTCATGAGGTGATGACCAGACAGCAGGAATTTCATGACCAGAGGTACCTGGGGATGACCAGATGGCCCAGACTGGTGAGACCAGATCTCCGCTCATGGATTGAATTTTTTAGGTTGTGGACTAGCATTTATCTCGTGGATGAAGATTTTGCTATCTCACAACTGAAAATTTTCTAACGGTGTAAAAACTTTAGAATTGCATAGCTCATTAATGGTTTGGTCTTTTTACTTGAAATGTACAGGGTGTTGAGGGGATGCCCTACAGGTGTTACATATGATGTTTAGGTGTTGGGGAATTAAGTTGTTGCATAGATATGCCATGATGAAGTTGACATTTTCCCCATAGGATTACATTGTGGTGTCTGTCACACCTTTTGGAGCCATTATCTCAAAAACGAAGCAAGATACAGAGTTTTCACTACTGGCGGCATACATCACCCGTTGCTGGAACAAGATTTTAATCCATAGAGTAAGCCTGCAGTAAAGTTTTTTTTTAGGATGCACAGTTAATGTGATATTGTCAAATTTGTGTTACAAGGGTTCCTTGCCGTATAGGGCTTCTGTATAGCAATGCGTAAGTGGAGCCCATGCTCTCACAGGTGCATATTGTTATGCAGTAATGGACAACTTGGTGGGAGTGTGGGGCCCTTTCCAATACATGTTTTTTACTTATTATAATACACTTTTTCAAAAAGTAAGAAAATTCATGGTGAAAAAACTGCATTTAATGCATCAGTTAGAGTTAAAGTGACAAAAGTGAGGAAATTAAATGTTAGGGTTCAGCACCTAACCCCCTCTCACAATCAACACATCCATCTTCCACAGACTGACAGACACCAGGATATGCCATGGGGTCATGAGGCCTAAATAGAGGAAGCAGTATAGTGCAGTGGTTTAAGGCTCTGAGCTGCAAATCTGGTGACATCCAGCAGACCAGACCTGGGTTTGAATCCCACAGTGTCCACTTACATACTGTGTGACCAGAGCAAGTCACTTACTTCCCTGCAGTCCCAGGATGCTCCTGTAAAAAAGCTATCAGCTTACTGTGCTACTCCTGGTTAAACAAGTAAACAAAAAACTATCACCCCATTCTCCTTTACTATAGCATATAAATCTGCTTACACATGGAATGCAGTGAGAGTTGGGCCTGATGACCCCATGGCATACCCTGGTGTCTGTCAGTCTGTGGTGGATGGGTGTGTAGGTTGTAGGGGGGTTAGGTACTCAATCCTAACTTTTCATTTCCTCACTTCTGTCACTTTAGCCCTATGCATTAAATGCAGATAATGCAGATTTTTGCCTTGAAAATATATATATATATATATATATATATACATATACAAACATATATATATATATATATATATATTTAAAAACTGCATTAATGCAAGAGTTAGGGTTCTTTGCAGTGAAAATGCAAGGACATCGTCATTAGGGTTTCCAACCCAACTCTGGCCTCCAACCAACATGACTCAACCCCCCAAGCCCCCATTCCCACTGGCACACACACACACACATGCAGAAGCATACACAGACACACACACACACACACTATGCACAACTATGGGGGCAGTATAGGGGAATACAACCACTCACACAGACCCAATCTCCACAGTCACATACACAGAGTGCAACCTGTTCAGAGGAGGGTAAACAAAATGGTGCAGGGTGTGCAGCAGCAAAGATGCAAGCAGAGAGAGTAAACCATTGCTTTATACACAATGTCAAACACAATTTAATGACACATAGGCTTCCGAATGTATGTATCAGGCTTCCTGACAATGTTGTAGACTAATGAGAACTGCTACAATTGTAGAATTAATAAGACATAAGACTATTCTAGTCAACATCAGCACAAAGTAACGTATTGATTAACTACAATGTTTACCTTTTTGATGAGATATTAAATGGCCAGTGTTACTTTGCAGTAATTGCTTACCTGATCTCAAATGAATCTCTTACATGAATGTTTCTATCTTCATGGAAAATCTTTTATTTTACTAGTATCCTAACATGTGACTGGAATACAGCAAGACGGTATTTATTATTTAGTACACTGTTCATTGCCCTAAACAGTATTCAGGAATATTTGAAGCCTGAGCAGAATGTTTTTGCAATTACTTTGGCAACAAACATGATTATGACAGGCAGAGACCATTCATTTAACTGTGCCACATGATTCCGATCTGTAAATGCCATTTATACATTCAATAGAGCAGACCAGACTGTAATTCTCAGAAGCAGAATAGCGATAGTTGGACTGTAACTAAGTGACTTAACACACTACAACCTCTAGCTTAGTCCTGAAAACATGTAGTTGTTCTTAGTTTATATCATCCTGTTATAAAATATCACAACATATATATGCAAATTAACTGTTCATGCCAATTGATAAAAATATATTTTCTCAAATAAGTCCTATATTACTGCCCTAGTTTGCTCCTGTGTTTTGGTATTTTCTGAGAAATTCTATACTTTTGTACATTCTAAATACCATAAATGTAAAATAAGGTTTACTATTTCTGCTTGTATCTTTGCTGTGTATGTTTCTACCTGTGTGTGCATGCCAGTGGGAATGGAGGCATGAGGGGGGTTGAGTCATGTTGAGGGGGGGGGGAAGCCGGAGTTAGGGTTGGAAACCCTAACAATGAATTTCCTCACTTTTTCACTGCAAAATAACCCGAACTCTTGCATTAATGCAGTTTTTTGCAATTAATTTCCTACTTTTTGACTAAAACAAAATGCTGTTTCTTTTAACACACAGTTACCTTACCTATGTACTATTAAATACACTATCCAATACCCATCTTGAGAGATCACCTCTGTATTACACTATCCATTCATGTAATTCCAGTGCAGACAATCAAAACTATTTCTAAATACTTCAAATAATTTCTGTTCCATTTTATCTGCTGTCTGTACAATTAAAATACACAAAGCAAAACAAATGGTTCAGTAACACACATACATTTTTGAAGTAGATAGTAGTGTCTGGCTCACTAATGGAAGCACAAAATGTAACACTAAGCAAACCAACACCATTAACAATGTGTCCCATTCATACAAACCACCTCCTTAGTGTGACACTGGTGATCACTTAACTGTCACAGATGTAATAACCCACATGCTTGCCAATAACTCAACAATATACATATCCATTATAATAATAATGAGACAAACAAATGTTTACAAAATTAAAACTGTTTATAAAAATATCTTTTTGTAAAAAAATATAAAATGCTTGAGTGCAACTCAGACACAAATAAATATTAAAAGAACTTAAATACAAGCAATAAATAAAAAAATAAATAAGACATAAAATTAAAGGTATGTAAAATAAATAAAAGTGTTACGACACACTAAATAAATAAATAAACAGTACGGTAAAAGAACTTGAAATATATTCTGTGGTTCACAAACCATTTACAAAAAAAGTGTCCAGGAGTGACGCAGAGGTGCTGGCCACTCAAGCTGTGGGGACTTGGGGAGGCAACGGTGTTGAGGAAGTGGAAGCCTGGTCAGGACTAAGTGCAGCTAGATGTCCCTCCTCTGTAGCAGCTTTTGATGGAGATGTTGGAGGGGTACCTTCGAAGAGCTCGTGCTGAGGTTCTTCAGAGGGCTGGTCACCCTCAAAGTGCTGCAGGTCCTGGTGCAGAAGCTGGTGAATTGCTCCTGTAGCCTCCAGCTGGTTCTCAGCCAGCTGCACCATGAGACTGTGCATGGACTCAAGTGAAGCAACAGAGGCCTCCTCCAAGTCCCTCAATAACTCTATTGCTTTGGTGAGGCCCCTGTTGCTCTGCTCAAGCCCATGAGTGGCAACTAATGCCGCATGCCCTATATGCCGGAGATGCAGCAGCAAATCAATAATCTCACCACCCTGCTGTATTATCTCACCTGCCTGCCCTACTAGGTAGTTTAGTTTTGCTGCAGAGTCATGGGTGTGTTCAGCAGCAGCCTCGTTGCCACTCCATACAGTCTCGAGCAGCTGGCTGAGGGTGTGACTGATCTTATTAAGAATGGCAAGTTGTCCTGTATAGACAAAGAAAAAAAACAAGAAAAATGTTGTTAGTAGATGGAACCATACTGATCTTTCATAAAAGAGACCACTGAAACAGTCTGTTAACAATATATATAACATTCCTAGTGTTCTGCAATGTATTCCATTAACAATTAAATAAATTAATAGACTTCAGAGTTATAACTTTTCCCTATATACACATGTGCCCTCAGCATGAAATATATAGAATAATACTACACATATTGTATCTACATCACATTCTCTCAATTCAACAATAGTTCTCTATTCTCAGTATCCCTTAAAGTAGTGTATAAATTAGCATATGTCAAGTATGTATAACATGTCTGTAATTAAGAAAAATCATAATGTCTACATTGTTACAGTTGTAACACTGCACAGCACAATACTATCATGTTGAATGATGTGCACAGTGCAACAATTGTCACTAAAGGAATAATGCATGACAGTGTGTGTGTGTCGTACTGGGATAACACCATGCCTGGGGGGGGTTGGGCATGAGGCTGCAGGCTGACTGCATCCAATGCCCCAAGCGTTGTGTTATCCCAAATGACACACACCCTGGAATGCATTATTCCTATTATACAATGGCTCATGGTTATATATATAAAACAAAAAGACCATTGTAAAGAATCTTTTTATTAGTGCGGAAAAATATTTTTGTTTCTTGAGAGGAGATGCAAAAAAAGAGCTCTAGGTCCCAAAAATCATCACGCTCATCCAAAAAATCATCTACAGGTTCATACTGAGGCTGAGACTAGACATGTGGTGTCGTACTGGGATAACACCATGGGTCCAGCCCAAAACTGACCAATCACAGTCCAAGATTCTTTCTTGCCATTGTATAATATGAGATATACAATAACACCCAACAGTAAACACCTTTTAAATATATTCATGTAACAGCAGTAAGAAAGTAGTTCAACCATAAACAATGTTTGAAATTTGACCAGTAAGAACACCAGCAACCCCCATAACATGTGCAGATATATTCTCTATTCAAAGAGTGAATACTACTCTACCACACTCTATAACCATCTGATCTGTGACAACAGCACTTCAGTGTAAGTCACTGATACTATGTTACAACTAAGACATTGTTACTCAATATCTCAAATGGTAACACATACCACTTTGATAATTACCATCCCTGTAGTGCTGTGTCATCTCTTACAAATCCTTGAGATGTATGTATCCAATACTAAATACACACATTCAGCAGTCTCTGACAGTGTTTCACAACCTAACTACATATCAACGATACAAACATAGAACATGTATAGTAAAGTAAACCCCACTGAAGAGGAAAAAACATTTACTACTGTCTATCTATCCATACTTACCCACACACCATTGTCTATGTATTGAACTTCTTCAATAGACAGAGATAAAACACATATGGCATTTAATAAAATCCACACACTTTAACATTAGCCACTCAATTAACATGAAGCACAATTGTAGCACATTCTCTATCCCTTGTTGGATTTATTAATACAAAATACTGACAATGACACGTAGATTCTAAATCTAAGAAAAATGTTTAAAATATACATATACAACCTACCTATTACTTTTATTCAAGCCTCTCCATATACACAATAGATAAGAAAAAAAAAACAGATGAGCATTACTGATATATAAAACTAGACATGCCGATTAAGCACTGCATACTTCCAGCAGATGCAGTTCTCCCATGTGATACTCCTATCTAACTGCTTCATAACTCCATGATGTGATGTATAATTGATAAATCAGACCCAACACTGTTTCTTACAACAGTATGATAAACCTGTAACACCAAGTTACTGTCTTAAGGTACAACATTTTGAAGTGGGAATGTAAAGTAACTGCAGTGATACTATATCTGAAAGTATCAATATTGGTGTACATCTCATACTAATCTTTAATAATAAAAACACAAAGTATACAAGAAGTACTCATTTTCCTCAGCTGGAGGCCCACCTGGACCTGCAGATGATGAAGGATGACCTGCTGCTGGAGATTATGGCATCTTCTCCACAGAGGGCTCAATCTCAACAGTTTTAACCCTCTCTGTGGAGTCTTCCCCTCCAGCAGCACCCTCTGCAGATGGTTCATCCTCTGAAAAACACAGTTAAACAAAATAAGCCATTCATCTTTCAGTATCAACATCTGCATACATGAATATACATATCGCAAGAATGAGTTATTCAAATTCCTCAATCTTCAGATGTGGCATACTATCTACTATTCCAGTAAATCACAGAACACACATCTGATTCACTAATTGGAATACTAAATTTAATAATCTACATCTATGTGCAATCATATTGTTTTGTATTAACAAACTGAAATAGTCTTTCACTGATAAAAACCTTTACACATGAATACCCATAGTAACACTAAACACATACATTACTACTTCTTCTTATACCACTTCCTGACTGAGTATACGTTAGATACATAACACAGTGAAAATTTCAGCCTGAGTACCTGTTCAAAACATAAGAACTATTTAACTAATAAGCAAGCAATCATACCTGGCTATATAAGTGCTATTGTTCAATACTGCACCACCCAGGACTGTGATGGCACCTCGTGTCACAGGCACATGGCTTTATAGCCCTGGATGGCCCTCAACTGCCCATCCCACCCACCCTGGAACATATTATTGTGCTTGAAAATATCTAACTTTGAGCAACAATAACTGTCACACAAAATTGTTTCCTTTAAAAACATGATAAATATCTTTTTTGTGATAAAACACTTCATAAGCTACCATCAGAATATGCATTAAAAACTATGCACTATTCAATGTAAATGTTCACACGCACACACAGACACACATCTGTGTCAATTATCTGATAGATGACCAGCTACAAAACTGTTTCAGCCAATCAGATGCCTCAAATAGGTATGCACATTCTGCAGCATTATACAAACTAGATACAAGCAAGCAATAATACCCGACAGGGTGGGCAGTATGGGGAAATACCAGACCACCCAGGGGCATATTGAGGGCTTATGCCACAGGTGGAGGGCCTTATACCTCCTGGAAGATCCAGTATTGACCATAACAACCACCCTGTAGAGTATTATTCTGCTTAGAAAATGGTCTGTATGTAAAGATTTTTTTGTAATATTTAAGAAATCAAAAAATATTAAATAAAATTACTAAAAATGAAGTCATAGTTATTTTACTAATAAAGTATTCCTTCTACTAGTATACTTACTAGAAGTTACCAGTAGACAGCAGAGCGGCATTTCTCACTTGTTTTATCCTTTCTATTGGAGTGTGCAACATGTCCCTCCTTTGTTGTTGAAACATAATCCCCACCGCCAAGCTCAGCTTAGTTGTGTTACTCATTTTTTTTGTGTGTGTGGGGGTGATACCTTTGTGAAACCCCCAACTTACAGCACAGTTATACTTTTCTTTGCAACAGCACAGTACTGGCTGTTGACTGTAGCAGCTCAAATGGGTGCTCAGGAAAATGTACATGAGACACAGAAAATGCCATTGGCGTTGTAAGCAGAAGCAGAATTGTGTTAACAAAAAAAATCTTTAAACGCTTTACTGTGGCAGGAGTGAAGCTGGAGCAAATCAGGGACAATTGACAGAAGTAGTGTTTATGAGGAGTACTGCTGAGCACATGGCATGTTGTCGCTAGCAAGTAGAAAAAGAATAAATTGCTTTAAATATTTTTGTGGTAAAATTGTGACAAAAGTGACAGTGTGTCTGCTACTTCAGTATGTAGGGTGTAATTTTTCATTTGTGTGGAGGTAACATCAGCTAGTGAGCTGCGGCACTGAGTGAGTCCATAATGTGCCCGTTTCCAGCAATCATGTGATTACAACTATGGAAGGTACAGATTGTGGTTTTGAAAAACATGCTGCCGAAAGCGCTTGTGTGAAAGAGGTAGCAGTGATGACTTGCTTTGTTTTTCTTGTGGCTACCTTTTTTTTTATTTGGTTAGTGTGCTGCCAAGTGAGCCTAGCGGAGACTGGTGTACAGTTTGTCTGGCAGCTGGCAATCATTTAGGGACTGTTGGCAGGACAGTATGTGTTGCTTAGCGACAGAAAAAGATGGTGCCAGTTTCAAATTCAGTGTGGTGCTTTTTCCCAATGAGAAAGCTGGATGGGTACAAGAATATTTGAATCTGTGAGGGGCATTTGACATGGTGCTTTTTATTTCCAGGGCATCTATTCTAAGTTAATCTACCCCTCTGACAAGAGTACCAACCAATCAGATACCAAGAAATAAAAACACATTTTCTAATAAATAATAATACGGACAGCAGTACATTATAATAACTCACCAGCAGAGTCGAGCACAAGTAGTTTTATTTTATTTATTGAATACCATCAGAATTACAATCCTTTGAGTCACAGACTCTTTTGCAAAGGCTCCACGTCAGTTACAAGGGGTGAAGGGTAAACAAATACAGAGGAAATGAACATAAACAAGCAGTATTTACAGTATCAGTACTGGCAGTGCAGTCCAGGCTTGAACTTAGTTAACTGGTGACGGTATTAGGCAGCATTCTGGGTATCACTTGACAGAGACTTGAAGGATGCTGATTCATGGGGTCTAGAGACACCCTGTGTCGGGTATTTGGAGGGTTTGGGAGCACAATAGGTGGGCAGTGTTAGCCACAATCACATTTAGCAGTCTCAAGTAGTTGAGCTTTGAGGCCTGTTTTGAATAGTGAGATGCTATGGGTCTGGAAGAGCTGGGGCAGTAACGTATTGAGCCAAAGAGGGGCATGGTACTGAAAGGATCTTTGCCCAAGGGATATTCTACAATGTGGGACCAGAAATGAGGAGTTTGCTGTGAGTCTTGTATTACGCCTTAGGGGTGCTGCGCAGATTATCGGGAGAAGGCTGATGGGGGCTAGCTGGAGATATATCTTTTTTGCGAGGATTCAGGTGTGATACTTTAGTCTTTGTTGGAAGTTTAGCCAACCAGCCATAGCATAGAGAGTGCAGGTGTGAGTTAGTCTGTCACTGCCTGTGACTAGGCGGCAGGCTTTATTCAAGGCAGTGTTAATTCTACTTAGTGTGGTGGGTTCTGCTGAGCCATATATCACTATCCCATAGTCAACTAGAGAGAGGATTGAGAAGGAGACTGCAAGATGCATGGCCTGTGTGGGTAAGCAGTGTCTAAGTCTGTAGAGGATGCCCACTCTAGCGTTGACAGTGGAGGAGAGAAGTTGAATGTGACTATGGAAGGAGAGGGAGGTATCTAATGTGATACCCAGGTATTTAAAGTTTGTAACGTGTTCAAGTGGGGCACCTTGTGTGTTTTTGATTAGGAGTGCTGACTGACTGTGTGGGCTTTGATGGTGCGCAAAAATCATGGACTTAGTTTTTTCATAGTTGATGATCAGGTGGTGTTCAGTGAACCAGTTCTCTAGCTTCCAGAAAAAACCCTGAAGGGCAAGTTGGAGGGCACTTGGTTGTGGGTGTTTCCAAAACAGTACTGCATCATCAGCATAGAGTAGTAGATGACCACTACATGCCTTAGGGAGAGAGTTTAAAAAGAGGGTGAAAGAAGCAGGCCAAGTATAGACACCTGTGGGACTCCAGAGCAAACTGTTTTGCAGGTGCAGATGGTGGTGTTTATCCTGATTTGTTGAGACCGGCCTGAGAGATAATCCTTGAACCAGGCAGTTGCTTCTGGGACCACATTTAGTTGTGGAAAGACACAGAGCAGTAGCTCATGACTGACCGTGTCAAATGCCTTGGTCAGATTCACATAGATCGCACCTGCGATTGAGCCTTGGTCTAGGGCCTCATGGATGAACGAGGTGAGCTCAGAAAGTGCAGTGACGGTACTATGGCCAGTCCAGAAACCATGCTGTTCCTGGCTGAGAAGGTTATGTTTAGTTAGGTGTTCTGTTATCTGGTCCGAGACTATTTTTTCCAGTGCTTTGGAGAGAGGTGGAAGTATTGAAATTGGTCTATAGTTGCCTGTGTTAGTGGGATCGCCGCTCTTCAGAATGGGAGTGATTATGGCTCTCTTCCAGGTAGAGGGGAACTGACCAATGCATAGCGAGAGGTTGAGAATTTTTGTAAGGTGGGGTAATGTGACATCCAGGGTAAGCCAAATGAGTTTAAGATCTAGGGAGGCATTGCTGTAACGGGTATTGGAGATAGCTTTGGTAATATAGTGTTTTGCCTCGCGGCAGGAGATGACTCAAAGCCTGAAGGGAATCAAATTGACATTACATGGGGTTTCGGGGGGAGGGTGGAAGAAATTAGGAGGGAGGATATGGGAGAGGTCCGAGAAGGTGGAATTAAGGGCTTCTGCTATAGTGGAAGGATCCTGTGTGACATCCCCATTTATAGTGAGGTGGGTAGGGTTGGGGGGTGCAGGATTTCCCACTGAGTTCTTTTATATTGTTCCAGAATTTTTTTCCGTCTCCCCAGGAGGAGGTAAGGGTTTGTTGGTAGTAAATAGCTTTAGCCTGCCGTAAGCCCCATGTACATATATTGCATGCCTCCCAGTATAGCTGTCTATCCTGCGTGCGATGGGAGTCAAGGGCCTTATGCTAAAGGTTGTCCCTTTGTTGTAGCAGGTTTAGTAGTGACGGTGTGATCCAGGGTGTGGTTCTTTTTTTCACAACTTGCTTTGCGAGGGGAGCAAATATATCACAGGCCTTGTTGAAAGTGGTTATAAAATGGGTAAGTGCTAGGTCTATGGACTGCTTGGTGTAAATGGGGAGCCAGTTGCTGGTAGTTAGATGGGCTTTGAGGTTCTCTAAGCCTCCTCTTTTTAGCCTTCACTGCAAGGAGATTTTTGGAGGGGCAGGGGGCAATTTACCTGACCACGAGCATGTCCCCGGAGAGTGGTCTCTGATAGAGTCAGGGAGCACCATGGCATAGGAGAGGTTCCGTGGCCTGTCGGTAAAAATGAGGTCTAAAAGGGTGGAGGTCCCGGATCTATTGTCCCTTCTGGTAGGGAAGGTGACTAGTTGGGCAAGATCATATGCCAGGGCAGTGTCTTTCAAGCTGGATGAGGCTGGGGATAGCCAGTTGACATTGAAATCACCCATTACGATTATTTCATTAGTATTAGGTAGGTGGGAGATACTGTGGAGGATAGAATCAAATGCGAGTTTTTGGTTTCTCGGGGGATATAGGCTGAAATGATGTGGAGAGTTTTGGTACCCAGACTGAGTTTGACTGTAAGTGTCTGGGCGCCATATTGTGGTGCGGGGGTTTGTACTTCAGTGGCATGGAGTGAGGATTTAACATAAATTGCATGGCCACTGTCTCTCTTGCTGGTCCTATCGGCCCTTAAGATGGCATAATTACAGAGGGAGACAGCATCATTGGGTATTTTTTCAGAGAACCAGGTCTCAGAGAGGGCTGGGATGTCTGGTACATGCTGGGCAATCCAGCCTTGGAGAGGGGTGTGTCTTTTTGGTAGGCTGCATATATTTAGGGTAGCTTGCAGCAGACTCCCCATTGGGTTGTTTGGAGAGGCCATTGTGCAGGGTGGTCCTGGGTTGAGGTGGATATTGCCAGATAATAAGAGAAGTAGAAAGGTGTGCTGCAGGAGGGCCAACCTGCAGAGTTTGGATAAGTGAAGTTGGGATTGGTATGGTGTAGGGCTTTTTGCATTGGAGGTGGGGACTGGGAGACTGGGAATGACGCTTGCCAGAAGGGTTAGGGAAGTGAGGGGGCGATGGTGGGGCTTACCTGGGTGGTGGGGGGTTGAGGTCTGAAGGGGGTAGAGCTGAGGTACAATGCGTATCATGTGAGAGTGTGAGGGTTAACATGAGAGTGTGTGAGTATAGGCCAGCAGGATCAATTTGGCTTGTGTGGGAGATGTTGGAGGTACAGGGTCTGCAGTTATCATAGATAGATGAATGATTGGTGTAACAGTCATAGTAGTGTGGTTTTGGTGCCTCTGGGGGGGGCTTGTTGAGCATGTTGTAATATCCTGGAAGTCAGAAGGGTTGCTAAAAGTAGGGATAACATTGTATATGTAGATAGTGAGAGGTATGTTGCAGCAGCCACTAGTGTTGAGTTTGTATAACCTACAGCTGGAAAAGTGGGCTGATAGGTTATTTCAGGAGGCCACCCGACCAAACCTAGCTATAAATCCGAGTGCCGACCAAGGGTGTTGGTGAGGGTAGTGGGGAGCATTACGCGTAGCGTTCAGCGGGGCAAAGCCTGAGCACCAACTAGATATGCATTTTCAGCTGTGTTCGAGCGGCGAGACGGGGAGCTTGCAGCCATTGCTGGAAAAGGTGCCAGATACCCAACGTTTTCGACTGCAGTCTGGTGCAAGGTAACAATTACCTGGAGCAGCTTAGAATCTGGCTTCTTGCGGGTAGGAAGGGCTTCAGGGGCTGGCCCTCATGACCTCCGGTCTCCTCGGGGAAGGGGATGGTATCTGGAGCAACTTAGATTCGGGCTTCTTGTGGGCAAAGAGGGCTTCAGGGGCTGGCCCTTATGAGCTCCGGTCTCCTTGGGGGAGGAGGTGGTATCTGTGCTCGACTGGAGCCCCTCGAGCCGCACCTTACAGGAGTGGATGAAGCTGCACAGGATGGGAGGATGCAGGTTCCACAGTTGGTCTACCTGAGTAAACAAAAAAACAAAAAGATTTATACAAACAACACCATCAGCCGGCAATCTAATGATGAACATAGCCCAAAACACATACTGTTGGTCACACAATATCCCACTCTTTTGTTATGATCAGTATCCTGTCCACAAATATCACCTACCTACCTACCTTTAAAAATAATTCTTTGCAACATTTAAACATCAGAACATCTCATATTCTGAATATTACATGTACTAGAACACCAGCAGAAAAGTATCATTGATAACTTTCAAAGAATTCATTTAATCTTGGCGTTTTTCCAAAAAAAACCATATCACCACAAACACACTTGTAAAGTAACAATTGCTAACCTATCATTCTTACATATCTGCAGTGATATATCAATTGGCACATAAGTATAATAGTACATATCACTAACAGTTTAATAATAAATGCCAATACTCACTTAAAATATAGAAAAAAAAAACATTCCTCTCAGTTACAAACCAAATATTTGCATCACAAAAGTTTCAAATATGTATTCACATGTGGTGCCATTGCCTGGGTCAATCTGGAGACAGGCAATGGCACCACAATCCACCCAGGGGTTGTAAACAGACCCCCCCCCCCATCTCAGGGGGAGGAAATGGACAAGGAAATGATAGAAAGTATACTTAGAAAGGCAGAAAAAGGGGAGATATTGCTGATGGGTGATCTGAATATGCCAGATGTTAACTGGAGTGCAGTTGCAGCAGCTACTTCTAAGAGTGGGGTTATTCTAGATGCCCTACAGTAGGCATGCCTTAGACAACTAGTATTGGAACCCACTTGAGAGGGAGCAATCTTAGACCTGGTTCTCTCAAATGGAGATGGAGAGAGGGTCACAGATGTAGAAGTGGGTAGCCA
Source organism: Neoceratodus forsteri (assembly GCA_016271365.2). Classification (NCBI taxonomy): domain Eukaryota; kingdom Metazoa; phylum Chordata; order Ceratodontiformes; family Ceratodontidae; genus Neoceratodus; species Neoceratodus forsteri. Next base: position 1,206,418,974 of record CM057452.1, read on the forward strand.
TCTGGGAACTAGCAACCATCGAACAGTATGGTTCACAATAAACACAGCAACAGAGTCAAGCCATAAAAGACAAAAGTACTGGACTTCTGGAGGGCTGACTTTTCCAAAATGGGTGAGTGCCTAAGGAATGCACTAGCAAATGGGCAGGAAGGAGGGGGTAGAAGAACAATAGGGAATAATGAAAACAGCCATCACAGAGGTGACAAGCCTTTGTGTGAAGCAAATACAAAACAAAACGATGTAAGAAACAACTATGGTTCTCAAAGGAGGTGACAGCGAAGGTTCAAGAGAAAAAGAAAGCATTCAGGAAGTACAAGGAATTACAGAAGGAGCAGGACAGAGAATTGTACCAGTTAAAGCAAAAGGAAGCTGGGAAGGCAGTCAGAACAGCAAAGGCCTGAACGGAGGAAAAGATAGCCAACTTAGTTAAGAAGGGTGATAAAACCTTTTTTAGGTACATCAGGGAGTAAAGGAAGACCAAGGCAGGGATAGCGAGGCTTAATAAAGGGAAGAGGGGTGGGCAGAGGATGATGGTGAAAAGGCAGAGATACTAAAAAAATATTTTCGCTCAGTATTTACAAATGAAGAGGGGGAGGTACCTAAAACAAACAATAGAAACACTCTGGATACAGAAGTTGATACCAGCCCATTTACAGAAGAAAGGGTTCTGAAAGAACTCTTAAACTGAAGGTGGACAAAGCAATGGGGCCTGATGGGATTCATCCCAGAATTCTAAAAGAACTAAGGGTAGAACTAGTGACACCACTGACTACCCTCTTTAACAAATCATGGGAGGATGGGGTGGTACCTGAGGACTGGAGGAGGGCAGATGTGATTCCCCTTCACAAAAGTGGGAGCAGGGCAGAAGCAGGGAACTACAGACCTGTTAGTTTAACCTCAGTGATAGGGAAAATGATGGATTCACTTCTGAAGGAAAGAATTGTTAAGTACCTAGAGGCCAGAGGGGCACAGGACCCAAGACAGCATGGATTCACAGCAAGATGGTCATGCCAGATGAATCTAATAGATTTATTTGACTGGGTGACAAAAGATGTAGATTGGGGAGGGGCTGTGGACATGGTCTACCTAGACTTTAGCAAGGCATTTGACACAGTCCCACACAAAAGATTAATATACAAGTTAGCCAGCCTGGGAGTGGGTCCCAAGATGATAGCCTGGGTAAAGAATTGGCTGGAGAATAGGACACAGAGGGTAATAGTAAATGGAGTCCACTCTGAAGAAAGGGAGGTTACTAGTGGGGTACCGTGAGGTTCAGTATTAGATAGGTCCTCTTCAATGTCTTTATAAATGACATTGCAGAGGGACTGGAAGGAAAAGTATGTCTCTTTGCAGATGACACAAAGATCTGCAACAGAGTTGATGCACAAGGTGGGGTGGAAAGGATGAGAAGGGACTTGGCAAGGTTAGAGGAATGGTCAAATGTATGGCAGCTTAGATTCAATGCTAAGAAGTGCAAGGTAATGCACCTAGGAAACAAAAACCCTGGGGAAGAGTACACAATGGGGTGAGATACTAACAACAACAAACATGGAAAGGAACCGGGGGGTAGTCATGTCAGATGACTTAAAGGTGGGCAAGCAATGTGAGAGGACAGTAAGGAGGGCTGGGGGGATACTGGGATGCATAGGAAGAGGCATCACCATTAGAAAACAAGAAGTTGTTATCCCTCTGTACAGACAGCTGGTGAGACTCCATCTGGAGTACTGTGTGCAGTTCTGGAGACCCAGTCTCTGCAAGGACATAGACAGGATGGAAGACGTCCAGAGGAGGGCAACTAAAATGGTGCAGAGTCTGCACCAGAGGACATATGAAGAGAGACTAAAGGAGTTTAATATGTATAGCCTTGAGGAAAGGAGGGAGAGGGGGGACATGATAGAAACTTTCTAGCACCTCAAAAGAATCAGCAAAGTCCAAGAGGGTATCATCTTTCACAAAAAGAGGTGTACAAGAACAAGGGGGCACAATTTGAAGATGAGGGAGCAGCTCAGAGGTAATGTAAGGAAGTATTTTTTCACAGAGAGGGTGGTGGATGCATGAAATAGCCTTCTGGAGGAGGTTGTGGAGTCAAAAACAGTGGTTGAATTCAAGCATGCATGGGACAGTCATAAGGCAATTTTAGGGGTTGGGGGTAGAAAGAAGTAGGCTGCTGGTTAATTAGGATCTGCAGCTTATCCATTAGGTAGGGAAATGGGCAAACAGGGTGGGCCAAGCGGTCCTTATCTGCCATAAAATTCTATATTCCTGTGTCTGTGTGTGATGGTGATCGCCAAACTCTGGTTTCCCTGCATCCTCCCACATAGCATAGGGTATGTCGTACCACTCCTGGACACTCCGTCGCATATCACCCGCCGCAGACTTTGCTTTGAAAAATGTCTGGTGGGTGATCTTCCACTTCCTACGGCACACATCAGGAGATTTTCTAATCTTTGGCCTCCCCAAGGTATGACTAACCTGAGAAAAAAACATAAAAAAAAATATTGTAAATCTTTCATGACACAGTGAAAATAATAGGTTGTCATGTTTCTTGACCTATCTACAAAGACTGGTCCTAGTCTAACCACATATACTACAAATGCAGTATTCCTAGCAGGACAGACAGTGTACTCCCAAACCTAGGTATACAGATCCTGGGAAAAAGAATGTAGTGCTTAACTAGTAGCCCCCTCCCCACCTGGCTACTCACTCACACCACCACAATATAACCCACTCACCAACATGTGGCATATCCCCACCCACAAGTCATCTATGCAGCCACTGACTGTAGAGCACAGTAAAGCTGAACACCAATTGCTAACACTGTACATCAATATGCTTGCACACCATACTATATAACACATTGATAAGCATCATAGTAAATTAATAAAAATATCGGAGAATTATATCCACCAATACAGTAACAACCATGCTGACATGGTCTGCAGCTAAAGACACAGAGACGTAGTATGTCATCTTGTAGAGGCGTCTACTGACCACTTCTGTATGTGGTGATGTCCTGTCCAATATAACTACTTAGCAGCATACTCACAGGTCTCAGTACCTCTCTAGACAGCAGAGCACTGCTGTCATGCCTACGTGTCAGCAGTAACACACAATGGGTCTGCATTAAACAGTTCCAATGCACAACTAGAGGTCCATACTGAGGCATGAAGCCACAGGCCAAGTGCATCTAGTCCCCTAGCCATGCACTGGAACTGTGCAATGCACATCCCCAGACTGGCTTATTGCACTTATAAAATGGGTGTGTGTGTTCTAGATGTGTGTAATAGTTTTAGATGTTCATTACACACATCTAATACACACCTAACTACTGATCAGATTACTTGAAATCCTTTGCCTGTTTTATAAGTCTCCTTTCACAATCTCCACAAGTAGTCTTCACACAAACCCCACTCTACCACAAGAAAATATATATATTTTATTTACAGCACATACAGCAGAATGATCAAACTGTTGATTGACACTGTCTCAGGAACATCCAACAAATGTACAACAAATACTACTGACCATACCATTGTCATCTATCACATGTATACCTCTGCTGAAAAATATGAAGACTCATTGTGACCAAACACCTACCTTACCCCATGTATGGGATCGTCTCAGGTTAGTCGCACACATGACAACTGTAGCATTAGCATGCTCCCTCACAGCCTGAACCAGGGCCAGCACCTCTGTGTCACTCCATGACTTTGGCATGACAGTTCTCTGAAACAAAAATAAAAAGACAGCATGCAAAACTATTAGATATTATATTGCTACTGTTTTACCTTACAACTATTTTTATCAAATATGTGTGCTCACTGGTAAACTCTGAGGTAACAATAACTCTGTTCTTAAAACACATGCATCTACTATCTCCATCAGATTCCCAAAGCACCATAATCATGAAATATACATAACTGCTGCACTATCAGTTTAAAACATGAAAAAAGATGCAGGTATGGAATGGCAACAAGTGATCATACTACACAGCATACTAAAATGTTAACAAACATTATTGCATCATATGTATTGAAAATACATATGTTGCTAACTCTCCATATTATTACTTATTTCCACATGCATGTTAAACAAGTAATACCTCCACTTGCTTTTCAGTTTTTTTCTATTTATGCTGTTACCAGACCCCCTCAAAATCACCACTCACAATGTTGCCTAACAAAATACATCAAAATCAACAATGACATAAAACAAAAAGCAAAATACTTACTAGACAGTCCAGTTTTGATACAAGAAACAAACACAGTTATCTACCTGTGCAAAGAAAAACATAAAACATTTTGTTAAAACTTTTACAGAACACAAACATTTCACACACAGAAACAATATGGCTCATATCAGTAATCAACATACCCTAGCAACACATAGCATACTACATGCACAGCATATGTCTCCTCATATCACTAAACATCCTTTGCTTCCCACTTCATACTGAGAAACATATGCCGCATTTTCATTCATACTTTTATAATACGCCCCCCCATAAAAAGCCATACTCAACGATTAATAAAAAAAGGAAAAAAAAGTTACAGAATCTATCAGTAACAAAAGAGACACCCTGCGTATCAACAAACAATGAACAACTCGTACACTTTACCACAATCACAGTCAACAAAATACCATACAACCCACCTAAAAAAACACACATACAATATCAAGCAATAATATACACCCTACTCATTGACCAATAAGCACCATCACACTTCTCTGCTGTTAAAAACAAAGAATCTGTGCTTCCCAGACTCTCACAACCTAACATACAGATAGCAATGCACAAGATGTGAACAGTTCTATGTTTTGACCATTTTGTGGTGGTTCTAAAAAGAGCTGTTTTTTTCACAGTGTAAATGTGATGTACTTGAGAGGCACCATCCTACAGGCACACAGTCACAAAACTGTAAGGATACCATGTCGAAGATCCCCAACAAAAATGTTATTGCCAGTGTTAGAGAGATGCACACCATCTTTTAAAAATAGTCAATATCTGTAATATATAATTTGGGGATGACGAATAGTGTGCATTCCCATAGCATGTAGGAATCCAGATATTTGTACAGTATGTTAACCTTCCAGCATGATCTTTCAACTGCAGGACAGTAATCCTCACCCTTCCGGACCATGCGTTGTGTAATATCTGAATACAGAATTTTACACAATGGCAACATACTGATAAGATGCTGCAAGTCTGACTGTGCAGTCTATTAAGTCAATAGCCCTTTTGTTACCCAAATCATTGCCTCCAAGATGGATAAGGAGTGTGTCTGGTTCTGGGTGTGTCTCCAATAAATAGCACATGGTAGGCATGAGCTGCTCCCACCTCATGCCACCCTTCCCAAACCAAGAGACAGAGTATCCAGGTATTTGTAAATCATTCCCAAAATGACTACATCTACTGAACACTGCTGCCTTTCTCACCAAACTTGATCCTACTATCCATACAGTAACTGTAGATTTTTCTGCCATGCTGACTAACAAATCTTAGTAACTCAGATGCAGAAATAGCACAATTGTGTCTGTCTGACTACCAAGTACTAAGAAGTGGAACCACCACAATGACTACTATTCTATTGCATCATCCAGATAAATGCAGACAAAACAATCACAAACAATAACCTGTTCACAGATTGGCTAATTCAGCATAGAGTCCTAGCTATACATATAATTTGTCTTTCTATTGGCATGATATTTATTAAACTTTTTTTTGTTTTGGGGGGGAGAATACTGTCATCTGATTGGCACACCTCATAACTTGCCAGTAACACAAATTTTGATTGGTCTAAGTCACTAGTCATAATGTTCTTGCAAACTAAATTCCCTCTCTTACTCAGCCAGTTGCTTGAGTGGTGAGCGGAACCATTTCTTACAACTTGACAGAAATAGTGAACAACAGTAATCAATAGTACTATACTAATTTGATTGCACAGGTCTCACAACCAGTTTGATTTAATGATAAACTATTTGCAGTGAGATGTACTGTGACTTAATTACCTAAGTTAAATATATTTATTTGTCACTCTCTATATAACAAATGCAAAAGCAGTACCTGGTTAAGCTAGGCAAGACACAATATCATTCCAAGTCAGGATTCCATGACAATTAAAAACACACACATAGGTAGCAAGAAAGTGCCACTCTTATTAGATCAGTCAGCAATTGTCACAAACCAAAGTAGCACTGAGTAAAAATAAATCTCCTTAGCTCACTATCAAAGTGTACAGATCAGCCAGTCTGAGACACCAAAAATACCCAGGCAACAGTGAATAATAAAGACTGTTTTCAGCCACAAGAAAGATCCCAGGACAATAACTTATTGTAAGACAACAATCACAGTAGTTTGACTGACTAAACTGTAAAATGCATAAAACACAGCTTTTCAATAAATGCTAATTTTTTTTTCACTTGCACAAATCACACTCACAAAAACCTATTTGCATTAGTTTACTAAAAGCAATCCATTGTTGACACAGATATATAAACACTTTAATCTATTACTAAACTGTGTGACAGTTTCCCAGGCCATGCTGCTATCAAAATATCAAAATTGCTGTAAACTCCATAAATAATCTAGCTAAACTAAACAGTTCCTGCCAATATCAGTTGACAAAAAATACATGCAGTAGTTCCTAACTTGCCAAAACACAGTTAAATAACTTTTTAAAACTCTAAAAATCACTTTCATCTAAGATCTATCTTATTTGAGAGAAGCACTTACTTTTTTAATATGCCCTGTTGCCTTCTCAATCACTCGATGTAAAATGGCTCCCAGAGTATTTTTCTTCAATTCTATTTGTTCAGGAAACTCACATGACTACCTAGCCATTTCTTTGATTGTGAGCATGCAATTTCTTTGACTGCGACTCGCATTGATCGCCAAAATCGATCACGACTGTGAAAAATCTTTGATCGCGATACTAATGCAAGCTTTCAACATTAGCAGTCTTTCACAGTGAAACAAAAATACTTCCCTAACTTTTTCACCAGAACATTCCTAACAGCATTATACTAACTAATAAACAAAGAGAAAACAGTTTTTATATAATTTCAACACATTTAAAAATAATTACCGCACTTTCTACTATCGTTGACCGCGAGCATGCAAATTCTTCAGCTGCAACTCGGTTTGACCGTGAGCATTCACCGTGAGCATACTAAATCTTTGATCACGAGAATAATGTGAGACTTCAACGTAAACCACATCTGACTGTCTAAACCCAATATTTTAAAAAACAACACAGCAAGATAAACCCTCCTAGCATTTTAATAGCCCATAAGTAAAAGGAATAGTGTTTTATTTGTTTTTATGCATTTTCACATAATTACAGCATTCGTATGATCTTTGACTGTGAGCATGCAAAATCTAGAACTGCAACTCTGTTTGACCATGAGAATAGACAAAATCTTTGATCGCAAGAATAATGCAAGACTTCAATGTTAAACGTTTCTCACAGTGCAAACCCAATATTTTCAACAGCAATACAGTACAGAAACCCTCTTAGCAACATTTAAAAGATTCATAAGTAACAAAAATACTTGTGTTATTTGTTTTAAAAATATTCTCACATACTTCCTGCATTTTTTATGATCTTTGACTGCGAGCATGCAAAATCTTTGACTGCCAATCGGTTTGATTGTGAACTTGAACCGTGACTTGACAAATTCTGAGGTCGTGAACCAAACCACGTGATTTCACCAATAAAACAGTAAAAGCTCTAAAAACTAAACTGTTTACATACTATACCACCACACAATGGTCACATATGCCTATTGACAGTTCGCAAGTTCTGCATGTTATGAAACCAACATAAACAAGCTTCTACACTAATAGCACATGGTTTATGCATTCTTTGTTCATGAGACCGCAAATTCTTTGATCATGACCATCTTTGACCACGATGATTGTTCGTGACTTGACAAATTCTTTGGTCACGACAAAAAACACAAATTCAAGAATTTTAAGTTATACAACTTTCTATACATGCTCCATAAGAGTCAGTCATCATTAGACTCATGTAATAATTCCATCCCAACTATCAATAAAGTAATATTGTTTCATCTTAACTAGACTATTGACATAATCACCACATTCATCCAGAACCATAATACTATGATTGCAACAATCAAGCAACACACTTCCTATTCCATTTATCATTATATGTCAGCATACGTGCATGTAACAATGCCACAAGAAATACTTGACAGCTTCAAAAATTTACACTTCATATTACCCAAACAGATCAACCAATAAACATGGCACATATTCTTTTTTATCAACTTTTGCCCATGTGACAAGTGGCTGCAATATTAACTGCACAGTACTATGCAAACAATAGTCAAATAATTCATAACAAAGTAATGCTAATCATAGCAGATGTTTTATTATTAGCACAATACCAAATATTATTTTCCAAACAAACAATTTCTGATTAACTGCCATATAGCTAGTGTTGTTTACTACTAAATATATGTATTTTCACTTTCCTTAGGTGACTACAATAACAAACATATTGAAGAAATACTTCACCAACTTCATCATGGGCATCTGCCATAAAACCAGAGCACACAGAGAAAGTGCTAGCTGTACTGCTTGTTCATTGTCATGCCATACAAGAACAAAAGGTAAAGTTTCTAAACAGAAGCATAAAAAACTCTCTTCTCTCCACATCATACACAGACTAAATCATACACAACTAAAGAAACAGAAACTGTCATCTAAGAAAACTACCACAAGTAGCCTTCCTAAAGAAACATTACAATCACAACATTCAGCACTGTCATCACCAAAGTGTTAACATGTGAGACAGAAAAAAATGTTAGGCATGGTACCTCTGCTAATGCTCAACACAGTAAGATATTGTTTTTCAAAAAGCTAGTCCACAGAGCTAGGATAGAACGTGTGATCTCCAAAATAGTGAGTCTCAAAGGTAACAGACTACATTCTAAGCTCTCATTGATGAAACTCAGCTTAAGAGCAAGACGATTTGTCAATGTGGCTCTAGCAATACATTCCCAACTGTGGACTGATATGATGTCAGCCACTGATACATTGAGTACAAAGATTGAGGAGATGAGAAACACTATTTTATCTTTTGAGCACTTAAACAGACAGAATATTTCTATTGTGTTTCAAGGAGATTGGCTTCATTCAGAGTACTCAGAAGCATTCTTCTGGGAAAGAGACATACCATGCACACAGTAAAGACATTACTTTAACACTAGATGAGCATTGGAAACTACTAAAAGTCTTATCTGTATCCCATGAAGCCATCTATCTGAACAATGACAATGTAGATGAAGAGGTTGAAAGTGATCCAAAGTCATCAGCAAAAAAATGGGCATGTGACAGCACATGTAACATTAGAGAGGAATCTATTATATCTATAAAAAACTTTTCTCTCAACAACTCTTAACACAAAGAGATCTGAATGACACACACTACTTCATAGCATTGACAAGTGTGAGGTCCAGCCTCACAATAGCCTGATGGGTCACTCCCTCACATGCTTACAGTCCATGAACTGCAACAGCACATTTCATCACTTTTGTATGCTAGCAGTGCATAACTCTGGCATTCGCAAATTTGTGCAAAGGTTGTATCATGTCAGATCTCTCATTCGAGACTACATGCAATTCCAAGCATTGCTCGATGATGGAGATGTTGAAAGACTTAGTGAGTTAATCAAAACGTTGCAAAGAACCCAAACATTGAGGTCTGCTGCTACTGTTCCTGAAGAAGCAAGTACTCCTCAGACATCTCTGGTTAAAGAAAAGCAACTCCTATGACATTTTGGTCATGAATTTGCTAAATTTGAATTAAGCAAAACAGACAAATTTTACACAATATGTGTGTCATGTGAACGATTGTTCTACAAGCACTTATGTGTCAAAGTAGACCTGCAAAACATTCTATCTTGGAATGAAATGTGGGGACGTCTCCATGCGTACCTCCTATTAAAGTCTGACTATGAAGAATTCACAACTGTGTCACTCTGTTCTTACTGTCATAACAAAATCAAGAATGATAGTTTACCTCCTCAGTCAGTGCTCAATAAAATGGAAGCACAACCAACACCTAATGAGATAACAGTGTTGAACTTGTTTGAAAGGATTCTCATTCAAACCATAAAGCCATTTCAAACAATCATCAGGCTGAATACAAGGACACAAGACCTACCAAACAAAGAACTTGTACGCTCTCTCAAAGGCTCTGTTGTCAACCTACCTTTACCTTTGCAAGACAATGTCAACACTATTTCTCAGGACAATAGTGTAGTCATCTTGGTAAATGGTGTGCCAACAAAGGTGAAAACAATATGGCAAGAGATTGTTAATGTAGACAATGTGAAGAATGCTTAGAGATATCTAAAAGAGCACACTCCTTTCTATCCTGAAATTGACATTGACACATTTAGTGGTCTCTCATCAGATAGTGCCAGAGACAACTCTGACAAGGCAATACATGAGAAGGTTGACATGGCAACTGTACAGAATGTGTATGAGCAATGCACCATACACCCATTGCACGGCAAAGACCCAGTAATGGATAACATTGATTTATATCAAATGAAACAAGTGGAGGGCAATCCTGTTAGTAAATGGGAGGCCACTCTAGAAGCTCATTGTTTTCCAGATCTGTTCCCTCTTGGTTCAGGTGGTCAATTAGACAAACGAGAAGTCCGAGTACCAGGAGCTGAGTATAGGACCTCACGAATACTACATAAGGATAGCAAGTTTTGAAGAAACATTGCATACCTGTTCCACCTTCTTTGGGAAAGTGAACTTAGTGTCTTATCTGCTAGTATTGTTCACACATTGAGACTTGGGATAGAGTTTAATAATATGACAGCTACACAGTTACTACACAAGTTGCAGACCAAAGATGAAACACTGCAGGTCAGTCTTTCTTCTACTTTGTCTAGCATGTGTGGTATCAAAGAATATTGGTACAGATGTCACTCTGAGGTAATGTGCATGCTGAAAGAGTTTGGACCAGCAACATGGTTTGTGACACTCAGTTGTGCAGAATATTATTGGGATGATATGCTCAATATACTGAGATGGGCAAACTCTGATGTTGAGAACATCCAAACAATGACTCTCAATGAACTCTGCTCACTTGATCCAGTAACTGTTTCATGTTACTTCCACCACTGGTTCCAGAGTCTTTTGATATTCATACTGTCTAAGACAAATCCTCCCCTCAGTATTGTTGAGCACTACTTCTGGAGAGTTGAGTACCAAGCCCATGGAACACCACACATTCATATGTTGCTGTGGATTAAAGATGCCCCACAAATTGGAGACAATGAAATATCTGACATTCTAAGCTTCATCTTGAAGTATGTCACATGTCAGATACCAGACAAGTATGATAGTGCAACACTGTGGAAACTGGTCCAGCGATTTCAAAGACACCTCTGTGTCAAATACTGTCATAGGAAAGTTAAAAACAAAGGTCAGTGGTATACTCACTGCTGTTTTGGCTTCCCAAGCTGAGTTTGCCTAGCTGCTTCACTGAATGATGTTTTTTCAGCCATGCAACACCACCTGAAAGCAAAGTCAACAAAGCAAGTGTATGAACTACCTTACACAGAATCAGAAGTCTACATCAATGACTATAGTCCTTCTCTTCTGTTGATGTGGCAAGCAAATATTGATGTCCAGTTTGTAGCAGACAACTCAGTGGCTCTCGTGAGGTATGTAACATCATGCATTACTAAACATGATCAAACTAACCTCCAAGAAATGTGGGAAGAGCTGTCAAACTGTGATAGGTCAATGTCTTCCAGACTTTAGTCACTAGGGCTTATGACTCTATCACACTGTGAGTGCGGAACCTATGAAGCAAGTGACTGTCTCACAGGTGAATACCTATATGGCAAATCAGAGTCCATACATTTCTTAAATGTAAATCACAAGCAGAACAGGTGCCATGTTCTTAAGAGCCATGAAGAGATTGAGGAGTTTGCTGCCACAACACCAACATCCACATCTATTGTTAAGAGCAACTTAATTGCCGACTACTATCCACAGTGGCACAGTGCTGTGGATGATCTGTGTCTCTTTGAGGTTGTTCAATGGTATGACTACAAGTGGGGTGTTCCTTCAGACCCAGAAAAAGGGAAAGTCACTGGCTTTGATGGCTCACCTGTGAACAAATGCAAACCATGCCTAATTGACCACTGCAAACTGACCTTGAATACAACAGAAAGCAAAGAACATTATTACTTTGCTCTATTGTTTCTATTCAAACCTTGGAGATCAGAATCTGAATTAAAAGGATTGTCTGATTCATATGAACAAGAGGTCACGCAAACATATCATACCTTCCAGAGTCATGTCTTTTAAAACATACATACAGAGACTTGAAATGGAAAAACAACCGATAGATAACATGAAGAAATTCCTAGATGATGACACACCTGTCACATCACAGGAAATGGTTGATGTTGAAGGAGAAGGCACACTCGGTGCTCCTCTTCCTCCTAATGACCCAGCTGTGCTGATATCAGAGGTTGAGGGCACAATGCAACAAAGCATGTACTTCTCAGAGTCAGTCATCAACATTGTCAACAAGTTAAACTCACACCAAAGAGTTGTGTATCACTCTATTATGCACGCAGTTAAACATGCAATCCAGCACTATGAAAAGCAGTGTCTCTGTGGAGAGAAAACACCAATCAGGATGTTTGCAAGTGGTGCTGCTAGGACTGGTAAAAATTTCTTGATCGAAGCCATAAGCAAAGGAGTATGTGACCTTACCAGGACACCAACATCTGTTATTGTTGCAGCTCCTACAGGACTGGCAGCTTATAACTTTAGTGGTATCACACTCCACAGGTTATTCATATTGCCAGTCGAGCATGGAAAGAGTGGTGATTACAGGAAATTGCCATATGTTGTTGCCAATGAACTCAGGTCAATGTTTGACAAAATGCATTTGCTCATAATTGATGAGATCAGCATGGTCTCAAATGTTCTACTCACATTCATCCACATACATCTACAGGAGATACTCAGAACTAATGATAATGTTCCATTTGGTGGAAAGAACATCCTTGTTCTTGGAGATCTCCTTCAGCTAGCCTCTGTAAATAGTAAGCATGTTTTCTGTAGTCTATCCATTGAAGAGGCAAAGAAAATAATTGGATGCATTGGTGGAGTTAATCTGTGGCAATTTTTCTCATATGTTGAACTCTTTCAGAACATGAGACAACAAAGTGACATGTCTTACAAAGCATTACTTGACGAAGCAGGTATTGGTGCACTTACACCAACTCATGTTGAGATACTAAGACAGCACATTATCACAAGAAATAATATCCCTATCCAGGATGCTTGTGATATGTTTTCACATGTTCAGAAAACTGGGGTACATGTTGTATGTCTATTCCCAAGGCTCACACAGTGTGTAGAGTTTAATGACATCATGATGAAGAGAGAACAGCAGCCTATAGTCACCCTACCATGCACAGATACCATGGAAGGCATTACTCTATCACGAACAGTGTTATCGAAAATGGCAGATCGTCTGAAAGCGTTCACAAATGATGTGTCACAAACAGCTGGTCTGGAAGCTGTGCTACCACTGTGTAGAAATGCACGTGTCATGCTCCACAGAAATATTGATGTCAATTGAGGTCTCGGAAATGGAGCCATGGGATATATCCAAGAGTTTCTATACAATGTACAGGGTACAGCTCTGGAGTTTGTAGTTGTAAAATTTGACAACTGTGAAATACCTCACCCAATAGACAAAGTCACAGTTAAGTTTGAACTTGAGAAAGACATATATGTGACAAGGAAACAGTTTCCACTGTGTGCTTCTTATGCGGTCTCCATACAGAATTCACAAGGCCTTAACCTTGATAGTGCCATAATAGATATAGGCACTGGTATATTCAAGGATGGCATGTCTTATGATGCACTGTCTCATGTAAGACAATTGTCTGGAGTACACATAGTGAAACTGGCAGAAAGCAAAATATGTGTTGACACAAAATGTATAGTTGAGTACAACAGATTGTGAACATTATACCAGTCAAATGCTCCTTTACTACCAGTTCCCAAATATGCATCTGTCACTGCAATCACAATTGATGAAGGACATACACTGGAAAGACAGCATAGTAAGACTCCACAGTTATCACCTGAGTACTGCACAAAGCAGCAATCTCTTAAGAGACTGCTTGCATCCCCCCCTGTGAAACAATGTATTGGAGTCAACACACTGCCAGCATTTGACAACAGTACAGGAGTCAACTGCTATGCAAATGCAACTATGCAAGCACTCCTCCACATCCCTGCATTTGCTAGTGTGTTAAACTGTTGCCCATCAACACCTCTCTCAGAGGCATTAAAGAGAGTCATAAGAGGTACTCAAGAAGAGCTAACCAGTTTACAAAGCTTAACTCCTCTAAGGCTAACTCTTGGTTAATATGCAGCACAATCTATGTTTGCTAACAATTCACAACAAGAAGTCACAGAATTCATGATGGGAATAATAAACAGTTTAGCAAATGATGGCATAGATCTGTGTCAACACTTCAGGGTTGACTATGTGCCCAAGTACACATGTTTGTCATCTGGACACAAGGAGTCACAAACAACGCAGGATATGCTGTGGCTCTCTATGTCCCTGAACAGACAACTGTGAAATTCCGCAAGTTATTTGCTAATGCAGAAACTGGTTGGCTCTGTCAAAAGATGTGGTTGGTCTTGTGTATGCTCTCTGAGAGTTACATATTGAAGTTCATATATTATTATTGTACTACAGTGCTTTAACTCTCAAGGCATAAAAGTCACAACACCAATTTCACACTTCATTGCTGGAAGAACTATGTTCTCAGGTACTCAATTTGACACCCATGCAATAATCTTCCATCATGGCCTATCCATTCAATCTGGACACTATGTCACAAGGTGAAGATTAAGAAAGGGATGGGTAGAGTGTAATGATACAGTATGCACCCTAAGGGAAAGGCTCCCAAGAAATCTAAAGGATGCAAATGTCATAATACTCCTCTGCACCAGTGCTGCACAACACATGGAAGAGTGATGGTATCTAATCACAGCATATCACTAAACCAGTCTCTCTGCAAAAATAACATTGCATCTGCATATCCCACCCAGATGTTTTTTTTCCTCAACCACCAATGCATATACACATTTATGTTACAAACTTCATCGAACACTACTAGTGTCTTATGACACCTATGGTGAAAAATGTGTTCTACCTATTGCACAAAATTACCACAGCCAATGCAGAGTTACCACATTTCTCTGCCATTGAACAAACATAATGCAACAGTACAGCAATGCAGCCACCTATGGCACACAAATTCCTGTGTATCAAACTGCTACCCTCATAATTCGGATGCAAAACAAGACTGTTTTCATCATTAATCACAACTGAATATCAAAATCATTCTATTGTGATATTCAGCATTTGCAACTTAGATATACTAACAACAAAAAAATGCATTTTTACTGTTCAAGTAGACCTGAGGGTATTGAACTGTAATCAATAGCCAGTCAGTTAGTCATATCTTTTTGCAGATACCTTACTTAACTTCACATACTATAGCACATATTTCTGTGTACTCACTTGTGTCACAGTACTATCTTACATGGCAATGACAAATTAGTTTATCTATTTAAACACTTATCAGAGATGCAACAACTTTTCACAACATATTTAGTTGAACATACTACTTGTTTCAACAGCACACATCAGATAAAGTTCAGACTCCTTTTCCTGTTGTTGTCTACATTACTGACCTTTACTATGATACTTACTAATTTAACTTCCGCCAAATCCAAGCAGACTCAAGGGTACAGGATATTACTCAACATTAGTTAGTAAGTTATGTATTGGTAAATGTAGCTGTCATACCCACACCGAGAGTAGCACTGCCTACACCACAGTGTCATCTGTACTAGTATTTTTAAATTGTTGAAAACAATGTGATAGAATTTGTTATCATTGTTATTGCACTCTGAACACTGAATATACCATTATCTCTCACAAGTCTATGACTTACAGCGCTGGATATGAAAAATTATTAAAAATGAATGTGACTCGGACTTGTATATATGTATATAATACTGAGATTCAATATGAATGTACATAACTTCAATAGAGTTAGAAATTTGCATCTTTTTTTTTCCTGACCACTGTTCCAACTAAGATATTTCTGTTCACTTAATGCTATTGCATTACATTAAGTGCTACTATTTACATAAGTAATACCTCATGAAAGAGATCTATACATGTGGTTCTCTGGCCTATTGCCACAGTATAATTAATCTCTATATATCTCTGCAAAAGTATACACATCATAGGTAATTATTAAATACTTACAATGATTGTATACTTCTGTTATACAATGCAAACAATTGGTCTGCTCTTGCTGTAACAGGATTGTCCATATATCTGGGAGTCAGATGAGGATTTTTTTCCCAGTTCACCAAATAAATAATACTTCTAAAAACTCATTTATTATCAGTTTTATCAACAATATTGACATGACTACCATCGCCACACCCTAAAGTGGAAGAAAATGTGGCACATGTCTGTGATACTTTAATTTCTTTCTAACTGGTTAACATTACAACATATAACTTACAATAAATAACTGCTATTTTAACATAAGTAGTGCCAAAAAATATCAACATATTACTAATTTGATACAATGGGACAGATATTCAAAACTTTGCGCCGGGCAAAAACCATTTGAGCAGGTTTAGCACGGGATTAGCGCGGGTCTGCTATATTCAAAAGGCCAAATCGCACAGGCAAACTGCATTAGTGCTGGGAAAAACTATAATGTATGCAAGGGGCAAACTGACATGAATACAGGTGCAATGCTATATTCAGCGACTAGCGCCGTGCTAAGTGGTTTTGCACTACTTAGCGCGACACTTAGCGTGGTGCAAATTATCACCCAGGAAAAGCTTGTCTTAACCCTGGGCAATCAGCTTTGCACAACACTTTGGCTTTGCGCAGTGTTTATTTGGGTTTAGCGTGGGTTTTGCTCGACCCTAACAAATAAATATGACACATAGATAAAGCCAAACATAGAGGAAGCATGCTGCTAACCAATTGCATCACAATGATGCCATCTTCTGCCACCAGTCCCAGTCATGCCAGGCAGTAAGTGGTGACCCTGCCACCAGTGGACAGCATGGCAGTGTGGCCATACAGCACACACCTGCGGACCACACATCTGTGGACACGAACAGATGCCAGCACACACATGCAGCACTGTGGGCATGGAGGATGTTGAGGGGAGCGTGTATGGGTGGCAAGGCTGTACCACAGACCAGGTGTGGCCACAAGGCTGGGACACATCATGCAGTGCACATGGGCCAGTATTGGGAATACCCCAACACTAATGTGCCTTTTGGATAATATATGCCCCCCCAGCCACATACCGCACAGCTGTACAACTGCCACAGCACACAAAGCCAGAAATGTACATGTCACTGTGAGCATCCCATGCAACAGGTACAGCATCTGTGGGTCACACAACAGTGTTACAGTAATGTCCACTGTCAGTAAACACCTGCAGGTTGGGCCTGTCACTGTGTACAGTGCAGTCATCATCACTGCCCTACACACCATAGGCAGTGCTGTGTCCCTCACACTACTGGCCCCCTTGCTACTGTAGTGTCTGCTGTGCACTGTAGCATGCCCTACAGTGTGACAGTTTCATGCAGCACCACCACCACCTGTGCCTATGCTGTCTTGTCCCCTGGGGTACAATATGCTATGCTATGCTGTACTGTTTACATGTAGCCTGCAGCTATCATCGTGCACTGCCAGACTGACCTACAGGTGGAGCTGTGGTTGGACCTGGTCAGCCCCTGTACTTCCAGACTGACCTACAGGTGGCTCTGTGGGACCCTGCAGTAATGCTGGGCAAACTGCATGCAAATCAGGGTATAATGAGATACTAATCCAGTTGTTTGCCCAGAGACTACCTAAGTAGACTCATTTGCATGGCAATTTTGAATATGGCCCATTTCAGCTCCGGGCAAACGTGTTTGCACCGGGTTAACTCACAACTCACGCCAATGCCGCGTAATGTGTTAGCTTGTGAAGCTATATTTCTGAGAATAATATACAGTTCTGATCACTGTTCTTTCACATCTGCTGCTTCCTGCAGCTGTACTGAGTCCATGCATTTGCTGGCACACACATTGGCCATGTAGTTCATCTGTACCTGCCCTCACGTTGCTGTGCACTGTGTTGTTGTTGTGGGTTGCACTTCCTGGTTGCTTTATTCAGTGCTGTCTTATTCCCGGGCTATTTTCTCCCTGCACTCCCAGACCAGTTTGCCCAGCTTCCTTAGATTGCAATATTCAGCAGGATTAGCACCGGGCTATTTCCATTTCAATATAGCTTGCTCTGTGCTCCGGGCTAAGTTTGCATGCTGGGCAGTGCTAATTTAACCCCTGGGCAAAGTTTTGAATATCTGGCCCTATGGTACTTAAATCAGACATTAAAAATAACCATGCATGTAACTGACACAAAATAGAGCAATAGCCTAACATTGATCTTCATTATGTAAGTGTAAATTTTTGACTAAACATTATTCCTCAGATGTTAACCATTTGCAAAAACTATTACACCACTACGTTAATCTACAGATGTAGTGAAATTGTAGGAAAATGTAATAATGCTAGCATGCCCAACACACAACGTTTCTTACTTTATCATGTGAACATCTACTGAAATATTAAATACCATAAAAAATAACTCATTTAGTAAATCTCAATATTCTAGCCAGTTGTACAATATCACCACTTAATTCTTCAAAAAGCATATCTTTAATTATTAATAGTAACTGGTCAGCAATTTCCCTCAATGTACTGACAGGTTGATATTTTCCATAACAACCGACTGGTTGTTCTGACATTCATGAACCATGCCAGTCAAAGTATGCTGCTGCCTCATTTGCCAACATTATGTATATGGGCTGGACCAAACAGTCTCAGAAACTGCTGGACAAAAATTGCTGCTCTGTAATTATAACAAATAAAAAAAGGGGAGAGTGTTTGATATGAAAATTAAATGCACACCTTCATTGTGGGATACTTTGATAAACCCCAAGGGCAAAGCATAGCATCCCACAACTCAGGTGTGTATTCTAAATTCTCATATCAAAACC
Organism: Neoceratodus forsteri; assembly: GCA_016271365.2. Classification (NCBI taxonomy): domain Eukaryota; kingdom Metazoa; phylum Chordata; order Ceratodontiformes; family Ceratodontidae; genus Neoceratodus; species Neoceratodus forsteri. Next base: position 1,206,438,167 of record CM057452.1, read on the forward strand.
TTCCCCCGTCCATTATTCTCTATTTTATTACTATCCATTTTTTGTAAAAATAGAACTGCTAAGTCAGACTAATATATGTTAGCACACGCATAACTAATACAACTCAGCAATAAATGTTGAAAAAATAGCATTTGTCAAGAAAATATTCTCTACCATTTACACCCGTACAAACTACTATTCAAATAGTTTTAATTCATACTTCTTAACCTACAGTGCCAACAAAACTGTTTTTTTTGCACATCGCAAGAGCAACCAATCAATTCGGACTATATGCATAGATATATATATATATATACACTATTTAAATAATAAAGTAATTAGTAAACTAATTCTATGTCTCCTGAGTTTTATTTTCAAGGAGTTACTGTTATGTGCTTCTAATATTGATCACAATGTTTTCTATGGCACTGTTACTGCATAGCACTCAGAATGCAGACTAAGCAGAACAGTAGCAACACCACCTCCTACAAATGGTCAGCAAGGGGTGGCAGAAGGGAGAGATGGCACAGACACCTAAGTAAGTGTCTCATGCCACAGATCTCAGATAACTGCAAAGTCCCCACCTCTCACATCCACAACCAACTGACAGCTAAGTACAGTATTAGCACTACTGCACAGATACTCTCAAAAGTTACTTTGCGAGCATGCCTTCAGTAACAATAGTACTGCACTCAGTCAGCAGCTGGCCATGGACGTGACAGGTATACTGTACCAGTTACCAAATGGCGACAGGTGGAGACACATGCAGGGGGGGCTAGCACACAGTCCCTGCTATTTTACTGTTTCCCCCACACCCCAACATGCCAACCCACCCTCTACCTCCCCGCAACCATCCTCAGTCAGCAACTGGCACAACCCACCTGTCACCTCCACAACCAACTGCCAACTAAGTGCAGTATTACCACTACAGCACAGACACACTCAAAACTTAATTTCTGAGAGTGCCTGTACTTGTACTAATACTGCACTCAGTCAGCAGCTGCCCATGGAGGTGACAGATACACTGTCCCACTTACCAACTCGGGACACATGGACTGAGGTGCAGTGTGGCCTGCCACTGCGCACTGGAGGGGTGGCACGTGTAGGAGCAATAGACTACCAGAGACTCATGATTTGAAATGTTTTATTATTGTCCAGTTTGAACGTGGACAGGGCGAAGCACTAGAGTACCATAGAAGTGCCGATAAAATGAATTTTGATATTTTGCAGTTCAAGTACGGGGGATGGGAACAGTAGACTACCAGGAAATAAGGCATGTAACTCTTGAGTAAACCACCAAAACACACATCAGTACATGCCAACCCACCCTCCACCTACCCCCACCCATTCCCAATCATCAAGTGGCACAAAACACCTCTCACCTCCACAACCAACCAACCGCCAACTGACTGCACTATTACCACTACTGCACAGACACACTCATAAGTTAATTTCTGACAGCCCGGCAGTAGTACTAATACTGCACTCACTCAGCAGCTGACCATAGAGGTGACAGGTACACTGTATCACTTACCAACTGGGGACATGTGGACAGACATGCAGGGTGGCCTAGCACAGTACACTGGAAGGGCGGCAGGTGGATGAACAATACACTACTAGGGACTCTTATTGAAAATATTGTATTATTGTCCAGTTCTAATGTGGACAGGGGGGCAGTAGACTACCAGAGAAGTGAGAATAAAATGAACTTTCATTTTTACTGGTTCAGCACAGTGCACTGAAAGGGTGGCAGGTGCACGAACAATACACTACTAGGGAATCATAATTCTAAATATTTTATTATTGTCCAGTTCAAATGTGGACGGGGGGCAGTATAAGTGCAGTATTACCACTACTGCACAGACACACTCAAAAGTAAATTTCCGAGAGTGCCTACAGCAATACTAATACAGCACTCAGTCAGCAGCTGCCCATGGAGATGATAGATACACTGTATCACTTACTAACTGGGGACATGTGGACTGACATGCAGGGTGGCCTAGCACAGTACACTGGAAGGGTGGCAGGTGGATGAACAATACACTACTAGGGACTCATAATTCAAAATATTTTATAATTGTCCAGTTCAAATGTGGAAGGGGGGCAGTAGACTACCAGAGAAGTGAGAATAAAATGAACTTTCATTTTTACTAGTTCAGCACAGTGCACTGAAAGGGTGGCAGGTGCACGAACAATACACTACTAGGGACTCATAATTCTAAATATTTTATTATTGTCCAGTTTAAATGTGGATGGGGGGGCAATATAAGTGCAGTAATACCACTACAGCACAGACACGCTCAAAAGTAAATTTCTAAGAGCGCCTACAGTAGTACTAATACTGAACTTAGTCAGCAGTTGCCCATGGAGGTGACAGGTACACTGTACCATTTATCAACTCAGGACACATGGACTGAGGTGCAGGGTGGCCTACCACAGCACACTGGAGTGGTGGTAGGTGGAGGAACAATAGACTACCAGGGACTCATGATTTGAAATGTTTTATTATTGTCCAGTTTGAACATGGATGGGGGGGCACTAGAATACCACAGAAGTGCCGATAAAATGAATTTTTATATTTTACAGTTCAAGTACAGAGGAAGGGGAACAGTAGACTACCAGGAAATGAGGCATGTAACTCTTGAGTAAACCACCAAAACACACATCAGTACATGCCAACCCACCCTCTACCTACCCCCACCCATTCCCAGTCATCAAGTGACACAAAACACCTCTCACCTCCACAACCAACTGCCAACTGACTGCACTATTAATGCTACTGCACGAACACACTCATAAGTCAATTTCTGACACCACTGGCAGTAGTACTAATACTGCACTCACTCAACAGCTATCCATGCAGGTGACAGCTACACTGTATCACTTACCAACTGGGGACATGTGGACTGACATGCAGGGTGGCCTAGCACAGCACACTGGAAAGGTGGCAGGTGGACAAACAATACACCACTATTCTTTGGTTCAAATGTGGAAAAGGGGGGCAGTAGACTACCAGAGAAGTGAGAATAAAATGAACTTTCATTTTTACCAGTTCAGGTAAGGGAAGGGGAACAGTAGACTACCTAAAAATTGGAAATAGAACTCTTGAGCAAACCACCAAAATACACATCTGTAGAATATTGCTTTTCTTCCCTCCAAATATCAACTCAAAAGACCAACTGTTCCCAAGATATTCAATATGAAAGATTACTAAAATGTTCCCTATCTATTCTATTATAAAAAATCTGGGCATCTGATCCCTATCTCGCAATCAAAGATGACGATCAAACAATCTCATGATCAAAGAATCTGCACTGTCACAATCTAAGAATTTGCAGACTCACAAACAAAGATTTAAAAACCATATAAATCAAAAAATTGAAGGAATTGTGGTAAACCACCACCACGGTTCCACAGAACGAAGCCCCCTGACTAAACTCCACCCTCATTTGACTTCCTACAACACCCCTGGGCTGAGAAAATTGATTTTTTAATTGAGTCATCTCGTCCCTCACTCACGATGCATGATCGCAATCAAAGAATCTCACACTTGAAGAATTTGCAGGCTCGTGATCAAAGAATTTTCAGGCTCATAAACAAAGAATTAAAAATACTATTAATCAAAAAATTGAAGGAATTGCAGTAAACCACCACTATGGTTCAATAGAACGAAGCCCCCCTGAGAAAAACCCACCCTCATTCCACTTCTTAGGACACCCCTGGCTGAGGAAATTGATTTTTAAATTGGGACATCTTGTCCCTCTCACACAATGCAAGATCATGCTCAAAGAATCTCACGATCAAAGAATTTACAAGCTCACGACCAAAGATCGTTAGTGAGCCACAAATTAAGATTTTAAAAACTTTTAACTCTATTTTTTGACCAATTTAGATGGAACAAAAGCCATGCCTTGATACATCAGGGTCCTCTGAGTAAAATGCATTGAAGTTTTACTTCAGAAGTGACCTTTGAGCCGAGATATTTGTGTTTATGCGATCGGAAAACTGAAAACAAGATGGCGGACCTCGGGATGAAAGAATTTTTGAAATTCCTCAGGAACAAAGGTTCTTGAACCACGAGGCTGCAAATTCTTCAACTGCCAGGTGGGACAAGATGGCCAGAACCCCCATTCTTTGATCGCAAGATATACATATAAATTTTCCCATTGACTTCTAATGGAAACTTAAAAGTTTCACAACTTTTGAATGCCTTAATATTTTTTTACTAAACAAAAAGTGGCATGTTTGGCCACCAAAGCTCATTCAAAAATGCCATCTCACAGAATGGCACACCACATGATGGACGTGCAGGACTGCATTTATAATGCCAAAAGGTGCCTCCAAAAATGGATAATTTTGCATTTTTCAGCGCTTTCGTACATGAAGACCGGCACTCCAGCCAAAATGCAATCTGGGAAATCAAGAAATCTAGTATGCCCCAATGGGTGTACCAAATTTCAGGCAAATCCATTGAATGGGTCCAAAGTTATTAATGTCTAAACTTTTGACTTTAGTATGTAACTGGCTGCTCAATCCTAACTATAGTGGCGCGACTGCGTCACTATTTTATATATATTTATACACACACACACAAACCCAATATATACATACACATACACGCATACATATATATATCTCAAATGGAGGCATGATAGTGCCTGTATATTAGGGTTGAAAAAGCACATCTATGTTAAACTCAAATTTGTGCACTTTGGTAACTTTGCTCCCTTTTTACCAATTTACATGAAATTTGGAAAGTGCAGCCTCTGGTCCAGGATCTCATGATCCTGTAAACTTCATGTAGATGGGTTCTGGGGAGACAAAGATACAGAGGTGCAAAAAAACCCCAAAGTCTCAGTTTTGGAAAAAATATTAAAGACTTTTATTTCCACCCAATAACTAAAATTATACTATGGGAAGAAAAAATGCTGAGTTTTGATTGGTCATTTGCCACTTTGAGCAGTGATGTTATCCCGGGATAGCATCATTGTATCATGGTCAGGCACACCTGACAGCAGCAACATTAAAAAATCACTCTGTCCTTTTCCCAGCACCTTGCCATAGCTTGCTTCAGTGATCCCCTCTCTGCACCCTGCATGCAAGCTGATGTCTCTGTCCCTAGCTCCTAAACCCCAAAACTGCCAGAAATGTAGAGGGAGTACTGGACAGGGAGAAGTTGTCACAGATAATAAATTCTGAAGTATTTTAATTTGTCCCCGCTCCGCGTACCAAACAAGAAAGCTGTTGCTCTGTATGACTGTGTCTCTCTCTACCTTTATCAAGTGCATGCTTTGCCATCTGTTTGTTTCCCAAAGTCACAAGCAATGGTGGTTTCTCACAGCACATTCAAACTACAGTAATTGTCTACAAAAAAATTAGTGACTTTACCAATGACATCTGAAGAAGTCTCTCAGTCCCCACAAGTCACTCATCAGTTAACTCTGTTTTTGTCTTGTCAGGTGCCTGCTTCGCCATCTATTTGTTGCAAAAGCCACAAGCAATGGTGATTTCCCTAAGCACTTAAAAACCAAAGTAATTGTGTAAAAATAGAAATGACATTGTGAAGCAGAAGTCTCTTGATCCCACAAGTCACATGCCAGTCAGCTCTGTTTTGCGAGCCAGTAGTAGTAAAGGCAGCAGGACATCTAATTGAACTAAAAAGCAAAACCGCATAGAAAAGAAAGACACATAGGCTCGGATATTCAGAAGGATTGTGCATGGCGCAACAGTGTTCCACCATGTGCAACCCACTGATGTGCCCTGGCATGATATTCAAATGGGGATTGAATCTGGCACAAATCCCGATGTGACAGAGTGCATCAGTATTGTATGCAGCGTGGGGGGGGCATGCAGATGCATATTCCACACATCCTGATATTCAGCCCGGGATGTGCTGAGCCCATGCATGCACAACCCCTACCTGCACTGCACACAGGTGAGCCAAAAAAAAAGGAACAATGGCTGGCCACCCACAGGTGAGCTGCCATATTTCAGGGTGCAACATGGCAGCTGCCACCTGTGGGTGGCTACCTGAGCTCTGGCTGCACCTCCATGGTGGCGCCCGATCATGGGCATATGTTGAATAAATAACATCCTATATCCCTGGTGGTCCAGTGGACCACTCGCAGCCCAATCAAGGGCATATGTTGTAAAATAAAATAAACATCCTATATCCCTGGTGGTCCAGTGGACCACTCGCAGCCTGATCGTGGGCATATGTATTAAAAAGGAGAGGTCCAACATCCCTGGTGGTCCAGTGGCACCCCCCAACTGCCCACTGAGCCCCACCACCCCTCTCCCCCAGTCAGCAGTGGTCAGCAGTGGTCAGCAGCACCTCGCCCGCCTGCCACCCCGCCACCCGCTGCCTGACACCATATGGTAGGGCTGTATGCCAGGGTTTGACAAATCCTATAGCCCGACATCCTGGGCTACCAGTTTTCATCCACAGACAAGCATTTTCTGTTCATCCACTTGTCCATTGGCTAGTACTGTTTTAATGTTTAAAAAAAACAGGTTTTGGATGCAGTATTAGCTTCCTCCAGTAAGGTGCTCCCTGCTCTCTCGCTAAACTAGCTGTCCATGTTGTCATCTGAACCACCGGAGCAGTGCTCACATGATCAGTGGGTTAGGGAGTGAGCAAACACCAGGTGGGAGTGAGTGGTGGCTGAAAAGAAACAGAGGAGGAGCCAGTCATCGAACTGGCAGGAGTGGCACTAAATCAAGGATCAGGTTCGCATCGGTAAGTGATGCCCATTGGTCACAGTGGTGATTTGGCAGGGCAGATCAGAGATGTGCTTATCACTCAGGATCTTGTTAGTGAGGAGAAAGGACGTGCTCTGGACTCATGGAGTGATTGTGTTTTTCTGTGTTGGTCATTGGCGGGAGGACTGTGTTGTATTTTACTCCTAACTCGAGACCAGACCACAGCCAGTTACAATCTTTGTTTGTGTACAGCTGCAGCATGCAAAACAATTTTTTCCCCAACTTGAGCTATAAAAATTTATGTGGGGATGAGCACCAAAGCGGTAGTCAGTGTGCCAGTGAAGAGCCGTGGCGGGGAACGGGAAGGAGGCAGCGGTTTGATTCATCGAAGTAACTGCCTTCAGGCTTTTAAAACAGAATCATCTACCTGCCAAAACAGTGCAAAAAGTTACTAAATTAAGGAGTGATAGGGCAAATATTTGGGAGAGTAGAGAGAGAGAAGGCCAGGGGTTTTTTTTGTGTTCCCCTAACAGAAGGGCATAATCCATTATTACAAATACAGCTTTGGATTGAATGAATAAAACAAACCCTGCCTAAAAAATAACTAAGGAGTATAACACACACTAAAAAGGCCTAACTACTGAGAGTTGAAGAAACAAAATAGAGAGGGGCTTAACTCTGTGTCTGTTACTCTGATTGCTGCTGTACACTAAAATACAATACCGAAGTAAGGGTGAAGCTGGTCAGCTGGACTACTGAGAACCTGCAGCAGTAAAAGTTGTAAAGGCAAATCGGAGAGTTGGGCTTTCTGCAGTGCTGCCTAGAAAAGGGCACTGGGCAGAAGACAAGTGCAGCTAACTGAAAGACCAAACAAACAAAAGGGAGCAGTAAAAGGCAAATTTGACTAACTACAGTGCCCAAAATAAATAAAAAGAAAAAAACAGCTAATACAAAGAAAAATATTTTAAAGTAAATTAAATAAGAGATGCCTGTATGTGGACTGTTGGGAGGAAGGAGACTGTGTGGCAAACAGTGAGGAACAGAATGGAGGGGTGACTGACCCATTGTCCTGCGGCCAGCTGGCTTGTGAAAGACAAAAAAAAAAATAGTTTAAAAAAAAAGATTGTAAAGGAAAACAAAATAAGAGAAGCCTAACTCTGTGTGGGCTGTTGGGATAGAGGAGATTTTGTGTGGAAAGGAGTTAAGGAGGGGTGAGTGACCCAAGTGTCCTGAAGCCAGCTCCAATTTCCTTTTCCCACTTGTCCTGTATATGCTGGATATGTAGGGTCTCTACATTTTCTTGTAGTAATTTATATATTTGTGAAATAATCTTAGTGTCCCATAAAGTAGCTTTAGTGCAGATGAGGGTAGCTCTCGGGGCTGGACCACTCGTTAAAGTGATCAGCCCTGGCCCAGATGATATATAGTGTCTACATTGCAGATATCTATAAAAATCTTGCTTAGGGATTTTGAACTCAACTTGCAATGAGCAAAAATCTGTCATATTCTCCCCTCTAGTTGGTTGTCCTAGTCTTTTAATACCCAGTTTGTCCCATCTCTCAAAACATTGGTCAGAGGTCCTAGCTGGAAATCCCAGCAGGTATTTCAAAGGGATATAAGGCCATACCAGCTGAGTAATTTCCCATCTCCAGTCTCTTCTAATACAGACTTCTGACTGTATTCTACCATGTATTAACAAAAAATATAGGAAAATATTGTTTTACCTGATTTATGAAGTTATTCTGCATCTCTACATCCATCCTATGAAATAGTAGTAAAAATGCAAGCCCTGCCACACCATTTCATTTATTTCTATTCAGTTGGTAAAAATTTCCATTGAGATGTGCTGGACTACCACTTGGAACTTGGGGAGTACCATATTTGTCAAGGCTAGTTGTCCTGGACTAGCATGCAATTTTGACATTTGTCGATCCCTGCTGTATGCCCATTGGTCCACAGCGTGAGCCAATGGGCATGCAGCCCGTACCATACTACATAGTCCAGATATGTGAATGGATCCATTCACATATCTGGAATGTGTAGTACAGTATGGGCTGCATGCCCATTACCTCATGCTGTGGACCAATGGGCGTACAGCCCTACTGTGTGGTGTCAGTAGGCAGGTGGTGGGGTGGCAGGTGGGTGGGGTGCTGCCGCCCATCGCTGACTGAGGGGGAGTGGGGCAGTGGGGCTCAGTGGGCAGGTGGGGAAGGGGGTACCACTGGACCAGCAGGGATATTGGACCTCTCCTTTTTATTACATATGCCCACGATCGGGCTGCGAGCGGTCCACTGGATCACCAGGGATATAGGACATTTATTTTATTTGACAACATATGCCCACGATCAGGCATGAAATGGTCCACTGGACCACCAGGGATATTAGACAAATCAGTTTTATACTTAAGCCCGTGATTGGGCATGAAGCGGTCCACTGCACCACCAGGGATATTGGATGTGTACGCTATTCTACATATGCCCGCAATCGGGCAGTGGAGAACTTTTCCGCGATGTGCAGGGAGTGTCGGTTCCTGATGGCTGCAGCCTTGCAGGGCGCCAGGTGAAAGTAGCCAGGGATCAGCCCATGTGCATGCAACTAGTGCCATAATGACATGCAAATGGCCCCATTTGCACCTTGCATACATTATGGCCCCATTTGCATGTGCATTTTTGAATTTAGTGCAATGGAACTTTCACTAGCGCATTCCTCTGCTCCACTCTGGCCACTTGCGCTGGCACAGTTCCACTGCGCCATGTGCAGTGCAGGTGGCCAGGGTGCAATATTCAACGATGCTGGGCCATGGCGCAGCTCCGTTGAATATCAGCAGTCAATGCCCCTACAAGAGCTGTTATGGCTGCACCCAGGCTTGTGCCACAGCCTGACGCAGTTTAAATATCTAGGCCTCTAACTTTAGCAAATACACTAAGCAAGCTACTCACACACAAAAAAAAAAACAACACATGTTCTCTTAAAGCAAAACTTACCAATCTAATGTAACATATAAAATCAAAGATGGGGAAGTCTGGCATACTTATTAAATAATATCATCTCTGGGTTGAACAAGCTCATAAAGATCACTCGCCTTTTAGGCTCGAGGCTTTATGGAATGCTCAACTACTCAATGGCATTATTTCCTCATATACCACAATTTGCCATCATTTATTCTCTCTCTCTCTCTCTCTCTCTCTATATATATATATATATGTATGCATATATGTATAGTATATATATATATATATATATATATATATTATACATGTGTGACAGTGCCAGTATTGTTAGGGCTGACCGTGAGTTAAATATTAAATCCCTAATTCTGCACCTCAATAGCTTAGGCAGTGTTTGAAGAAATTGCCACAAATTTGACAATCATTGTCTACAAAGCAAGGTCTCAATGTCTACATTTTCATGATGATATATTAGGCAGCTTCTGAGTTCCACATATGTAATTTTTAGATTAATGTCTAAATTATTTCCTATATTTAACACACATTTTTTTCTCTCACCTATAGCCTAGATGGAACGGAATTTTTTTTCTGAAACTTTCAGTATAGAAGTGGTCTGTGCCAAGATAATCCCTTTTAAAGATTTTGTGAAACAATATTAAACAGTTCCAGAGTTCTAAGGATTTATTTTTTCTGAGCATGCGCAGTAGGGGTTTTGGAAAAATCCTTGATACAACACAAAAAATTTGTGGTCATGAGAGCATTTTGCTTTCTCACTACTTACTTCTCACAGCCCAAAAACATTCTATAGGTCAAGACACTATCACCTTGTTTTTCCCCCCATAACTAAAAAATATAAAAAAGAAATACATAAAAATTATTTATTTTAAATATCTGAAACTAGTTGAATGGGACTTGATTAGCTAGTTCCTGTTTTTTTTTTGTTGTCGCTCATATGGTCAGAAACACCTTTTCTGGTCACTTGAAAATTCAGGGTGCCCACCTTAGTGAAAAGAGCCAGTCACCTGTATTCTCTCTATGAGACCAGCAGGAATTTCTTCTCATCTGCAGCTGCAAATAGAGCCATGCTGCTAGCTTGTGTGCCAGCAGTGAGCCAGCAGTGTCTCTCTGTCTGTCTGTTTATCTGCCTATCTGTCTGCCTGTGTATGTATCTATCTGTCTGTCTATCTATCTTTTTTCATTCCCACACCTCAGCACAGCTAGCCCACCCTCTTGTTTTCCTGATACTGTGCAGAATATACCATTTGCAAACCCCTCCCCTCCAGGTCACATACCCCATGAATAGATGGCAACACCAGGGTTCCCACCCCTGGTGCTGCAGTGAAGAGTAACCTACACTGGGGTGCCCAATCCCTAGTGTCAGATCCAATATTTCATTTGAACTTGCAAAAAATAAAATCATCCCTTGATATCCTTATTTTGTTTTCAATAAACCAGTAGAAAAGAAAAAGGTCCATCAGCGATCTGACCCCCCCAGACTCCCATCCACCCAACCTTGACTTCACACTTAGCACCCACCACCCCACTACCCCCACACAACCTATGCCACCAGAATGTGTCCCATGGCATAGATTTGCTTTCCAATCAAAGATGTGTCTTGCTGCTGGAACCGGCAACTGTGATATGAAAAAACATGGTAAGTCAGGTTTAATGTATTTTGATGGGGTTTGAACCTTTACTCATAAGATTATCATTTTGTAATATTTTTACACCAAATATTCAACATGGCCTTTTTGGGACATCACCTCTTGAAAAGGGGAGGTAGAATTGTTCAAACCTGGCCCAAAAGATGATTTTGCAGTCCTTGCATGAAATTACCTTTTGAGTGGGAATTGAAAATTTTACCTACTGGATTCATGAGGTGGGGTCATAAGAAGGCTATGTTGACAATTTGGTGTAACAATCTTAAAATGATCCAGCTATGAGTGAACATTGAAATATTTCCACGTTCATTCATAACTTCAATAATTTGTAACATTTTTCCACCAAACCTTCAACATGGCCTTTTTGGGACACCACCTCTTGGACGAAAAAGGAAAAAACAAAACCGTCCCCAAAAGTGATTTGACAGTTGCTCTGCAAAGTCACATTTCTGGAAGGATTTGAAAGTTTTCACCTACTGGATTCATGAGTGTGTGTGTGTGTGTGTGTGTGTGTGTGTGTGTGTGTGTGTCTGTGGGGACATAAGGAAACTATGTTGAACATTTGGCGTACAAATATGTTAAAATAAGTTATGGCTGAACATTGAAGTATTTCAATGTTCACTCTTAACTTTGCTAAATTTCAATATTTTGACTCCCAGCTTTCAACATAGCCATTTTTTCATGCCACATCATAAAGATGACAGGTGGCACTTTTCAAATCCTGGATTAGACATGTTTTCACACACATGGTACAAAATGACATCTCAGCCAATATTCTATAAATGCCACATGTCATGTTTATAAGGGGGATTCATAAAACAACTGTCTTGAAAATTTGTGATTGACATTTTAAAAACATTATTACGAAATGTACTGTTTAATACTAGCCTTTACTCCAGTGTGTCATGCTTTGTGATCCCGTGCCAGTGAGCTAACTTTTGGGGCACATTCAGTTACCCAGCTTGATGGGCCAAGGCTGAGGGTTAGATGGCACTGTCATGTGTGTGACAGGGTGACCCCTGTCATGAGTGGTTGCCACGGTAAGGAGGTGTGGGTCTTCTTTTACCCCACCCTTGATTTAGTGCTAACTGTAAGAGTAAAGTTAATTAGTGCATTTAAAGAAGTAAAATGCACGAGGAAATGCATTTCATGCCTAGAATGTAGAATAGAGTGCTGCAGTGCAGCCACATATATAAGAAAAGTAATGGTTTAAAATAATTATCCCAACAGTAAATGCTGCCTGCTATATAAAGTGCAAATTGTGAGAAAGGAATTAAACATGAATAAAATGCCTCAAATTCTTTAAGTACTACATAAGATGCTAAATGCATAAAAGTGCAAGGTGCTGGGGTAAAATTAAAAAAAGAAATTGCTTAGCACATGCTTTATAAGGGGCTTGTATTGCCTTTGCAAATACCAAAGAGCTGCTAGATTTAAAGTGCAGAAAGTTTTAACCAAGCTGTTTATTGGAGGTTGAGTAATGTGTTCATGGGCTTTAGGAATATAGATGTATTTGTATGTGCACACTTGTAGGACCTTAAAGTGCCTGCAGTGCTGAATTTATGCTTGAAACAGAACATGCTTCAAGAAATTATAAGGTGCTTAAATATACAGGTTAATAAAATGGATGGAAAGGTAAAGTGCAAAAATAGCTAAATTTATATATTTACAATACGTGAACACCAAGAGAAAACAAGCATGGAGTACCTTTGGTGCCTTGGCTCTAAATGGGGGCAGTCTGTAATTTAGCCCCTGGCTGTGTTTGTTTCAGAAAAGGCCCATTTTTTGGCATAAGTTAACCTCATCTCCATTTAAAAAAACAATAACAGATGTATTAAAGCAAAAGCCCTGATATTAGTAAATGATAAAAAGGGGTTACTACAGTTCTGAGATTTCCCATAGGGAGCTTTAATGTTTTACAGTTACCATATAAACCCAGGAAGAATACCAAACAGTTCAGTATCTTACCTGACTGCAGGATTGCCTCTGAGGTTTTCTAAAGGGAAGAAGAGCCCTCTGCAACACCCTCTTTATACAGCCTTACCTGTCACACAGTGATAACTAAGGAGGGATAATATCTTAGTTGCCACGTAAGTAAACATTTATGAAGTTTACTAGCCCAGTATTATACAGTCTTATCTGTCACTCAAAGGTAACTAAGGAGGGACCCTATGTTAGTTGCCAGGCAATTAAGCATTTATGATGTTTTACTAACTCAGTATCATACTTGATACTTGTTTATAGGATTAAATCAATGTGTAGTGTTGTACTGTATGGTGGGTCACCTTGGGATTTTAGACTAACCTAGATAATTTTCTTTTGTATTTTTAGCTAAGGGTCTAGTCAGGTGACCCCACACAGAAAGTATTAAAACCTGCCACTAGGGCTAGATATCAGATAGGAGTTAGAGAGTCAGTTGGAGATTGACAGAGGTAGGAGAAAGACCTCCCAGTGGTGTAGGCTCACACCAGTCATGCTGATTGAAGCCTAGAATTTACAAAGACCAAGAGCAGTGTCCTTTATTTTGAATGCAACTAACCATTATTTTGACATTTTTTATATTTGATTCTCTACATATATTCTTTCATCATCTGACAAAATAAAATAATAAATGCCTTTGGGTATTTTTTATGCACTGTGATCTGAGTCTGTCTTATATGTGTTATCTTGAATACCCACACCCAGTGACAATATCACACCACCCCCTAGCCTGGGAAAGGTAGGTGCAGGGTTGCCTGCACAGGCCCAAGTTCAATACAATAAAGATAATTCTTCTCTTTTGACATGGGGCTCTGCATCTGTGGTGCCAGAAGGCCCTGTGCTTTGGCTGAGAGATATATTTTTTGCCCTGATCATCTTTGCTTTCAGCCGTATGGAAGATCAGGATCCAGAGGGCCCTTTGTTTCAGCAGTCCACCACAGAACCCAATGAACTCGTCATCATTGTGTGGCATTTCTGTACACTGATAGAGTCTACTCTTGGCACAGACTCCAAAGGGCCCTCTGCATCTACAGCTATTCACGCAAGTCCCAAAGGAACCTGTTTGAATGAGGATATGATTCCACTATCTCAAAAAGAAAGGAAATTCTTTATAAAAAAATTGCATTAATGCACAAATTAAAATTCAGTTTAGCACAACAAAAGCAGAGAGAATGTGACATTAGGGTTTCCAACCCTAACTCCTGACCCCCACTACCAAGCAGAAAAGGGAAAAAAAACCTTAGTGTTTTGGGACTATGGACTCTTGGTTAATCAGTGGTGGGGTCTTCATTGGGGTTGTCAACCCTAATACCCACTTCTGCAGTGAGCAAACAAGGTCGTAAAGAAAGCTACAACAGATTCTCTTAGCACCTTGTGGTGAGACGTACTTCTCTGCCTTTGAAGAGTTTAGCAATATGAGGCACTGGCATGGAGGTGTACTTTATGCTTCAGACTGGAGGCTACTTGCTGGGGGTGAGGAGGGGTGAGCATTAGGGTTGACATCCCCCAGGAAGACCCCACCACTAATTCTCCAAGATTCCAGAGACCCCAAATTCTAATGTTTTTCCTTTTTCTGCTTGGGGGAGATGGTGGGGAGTTACGGTTGAAAATCCTAATACCACCATTTCCTACTTTCTTGACATTAACTTGAACTCTAAGTGATGCATTAATGCAGTTTTTATAAAGACTATATATATATATATATATATATATATACACACATGTATATTTGTGTTTGATTTATAGTGCTAAATTTTATCTTACTGCATTTCATCATCTATTATATAATGCCAATTAACATATTACAGCTCACTAAAGTGTAAGTGCAGCAAATATAGTAGGTTTAGGAAGTGGGAAAGTGGCTGTCAAGAGCTTCCAGTTTTATAAAATGGACTGTGACATCTCAACAGAACTGATCCATATACAAAACAGAACAACCTTTAATGTGGTGAGTGTCTTTTATATGATTTGTCTCTCAGCTCTGCTTCCTAGAATTATGCAGTTAGGAAGACAGATCATTAGATCATTAAACATATGGGGAAGGGAGACAGATAATTTTGCATTAAACAAGAAATACCATTTTGTTAACAATATACAAAGTAAGAGGATTATCATGATGCCAAAATTTAAACATTGCATCAAGTCAGCAAGATAATGTACCTGTCTTACAAAGACATAGACAGAAAATTGCTTAGGTTTTATATGCAAAGAAAAAGATTCAGTTTAAGTCAAAGTTTGAAAAAAGGATATCTAGTGCTAGGTTTATATACTGAACTACAATATACGGCAGTAGTATTGGAGAAGTTCCTTGATTAAGCACATCCATTAATGGTATATATATTAACCATTTAAAAAAATGCACAGACTGGATAAAGGGTTTGCATGGCTAGAAATATGATAAGTAAGCATTAAACCTTGACAGACCATGGTTCTACTGTGGTATTAATCATGGTTGTGGCCTCGTGCCCCCAACCACCGAACCATGGATTAATTCCACAGTAGATCCATGGTCTGGAGTGGTTTAATATGCTTGTAACATGGCACGTGCTACATTAATAATATTTTTCCAGTTTTCATGACAGAAAAAGACCACAAACGATTACTTGGTCTGCATAATATGTTTTCTGTTTCAGCTGTGTAGCTCTGGAAGCAGCTATATAACAGGAAACGTGTGCGTGCACGTTCAACTCTGAAGTTCTATTAATATAGTGGTTGAACACTATTAAGACATGTATGAAGTGTACAAAATGTACATAACATGCAAACACAAACAGATATAATTTACACTTTTCATTATGATGCTTATTTCCACTTTTTAAAGCTTCGTATTTAGCTCACATTTCAGGATTATTCTGATGTGTTGTGGGTATTGCTCTATATCTACATATTTCAAGAGCTATGTCTTTAAACATTCTACATAATGCATCTTACTTTAATAACTTTTCCATTTCATGACCAGGTGCTGGGGTACGATCACATAACTACTTAATAATAACAACAATTGCAGCTTTCTACCTGATTGGAAGTTTTATTTGCTGTGCCATTGCCTTTTCTGGTTTTGAGGGAGCTCACTTTCTGTACATAGCAACTGGTAGTGACAGACACAGACATCAAGATATGCAAATGAGTACTGTGAACTGGCTTACTGTCTGCTGTATCTCTCTCTCCCTCTCCCTTTCCCCCATTCCATATGAGTATATCCCAAGACAAACAACACACCACAATACCGAATATGAGGTACAGTGATGGCAGCGATGGCTATGGTCCCTGAGGTCCTCCTGTGCGGTGGGTGGGATGGAACAGAACACAGAGATGACTGAGTGCTTCTTCGGCGTGCTCCTGACCAAGGGTCCTGATACCAAGTGTGGTCTAATTTTTCCTGCAGCGCATTCCCGATGGCAACCATGGAGTAATAAGGGGAATTAATCCATGGTTGCTCGGCAGTCACATGTTGCTGTGCTCCAATCACTGTTTGTTATTTTTGTCTGTTGCATTTTGCCATGTTAAAAGAAATGTTGGCAGAGGATGACACCTCATGGCATTATACTGTTAGGCATATGCGTGTTGCTTTCTGGTTGGACAACATGGTATGCCCACAAAAGCATTGTGCCAGGCAAGCCAAGAAGAGTCAAGATAAAAAAGGTACTTGGAATACAGCTACACAGAAACACTACTAGTTTTATAACAAAAGGATGTCACCAGTTTCTGATGAAAATGTAAGTACATATTTGCAAAATGTGCAGGCTATCACAGAGACCCTGCATTGCAGGGGAGGACAAGACAAGCATTGTAGAAATAATTGTTTTAGGGCATGAAGCAGGGAAAGGAAGAATACAAGATCACAAAAGAAGGCACAGTAACATAAGAACATAGAATCTGATGGCAGATAACAACCACATGATCCATCCAGTTTATCCATTTCTCTCTTACTACAGTATTACGTAAGACCATGCCTGATGAGCAGCTCTTTCTCTCTCCACCCTTCATTTACACTTTGATTCCTTTGTGCTTATCACATGCATTTATGAAGCCCACCATTGTTTTTGCCCCCACCACCTGTGCTGGAAGGCTTTTCCCGGAATCCACCACTCTTACAGTGAAGAAGTACTTCCTCACATCTCTCCTGAATCTTCCCCATCCAGCTTCATAGCATGTCCCTTGTTCTTGCGTACCTTTTCTGTTGAAAACTACTCCCGTCCTGTACCTTATTTTCCTATGTGAGGTATTTAAAGATCTCTATCATATCTCCCCTCTCCCTTCTCTGTTCTAGGGTGTACATATTGAGGTCATTTATTCTCTCTTCTTAGGGCTTTTGATGCAGACCATGCACCATTTCAGCAGCCCTCCTCTGGGACCAATCAGTCTGTGTCCTTCTGGAGATATGATCTTCAGAACTGGACACAATACTGTAGGCGAGGTCTTACCAGCAATCTATGCAGAGACAACACCACATCCCTCTTTCTGCTGATGATACCCCTTCCTATGCACGCCAGCATTCCATGTGCCCTCCCTACTGCCTTGCCACAGTGCCTGGCCACTTTTATGTCATGTGATATGTTTATCGCCAAGTCTCTTTCCTGCTTGGTGGTCATCAATATCACTCCAGCCATTTTGTACTCTGTCCTTTGGTCTCTGTGCCCTAAGTGCATCATTTTCATCTATGATGCTGGTTCGACAACACTTTTGTCGATCGGCATCTCAGCAATGGGATTTATGTCAACGGCAAGCTGTGGTAGACATAAATCCCATATGTCTCCTGGCCCTGTTTTTTTTATCGTGGGGCTTCGCCTCCAAACCCCCCATGTGGGGGACTCTACCCCCCCTGCATCCCCTGTACTATGGATTATCGACTCCAGTTGGAGTTAAATCGGGAAGGGGGTGCAGGACTGGGAGACAGCGTGCCCCTGTCTCAGGCACACCAACACAGTGACCTGTCGACAAAGTGTTGATTTTGCTGACAGCAAGGTATGTCGCAGTGTTGGTGTCACTGTTGGGTCATCATAATCATTATTTTGCACTTTCTTGCACTGAAATCTAGCTGCCATACCCTTGATCACTCCTCTAGTTTTCTCAGGTCTCTGCTCATTCCCCCCCCCCTGCCCAGAGTATCCAACCTCCTGAAAATTTTGGTGTCATTCACAAAGAGGCAGACCTTCCCTTCCAGATTCTCTGTAATGTCACCTATAACAATATTAAAGAGGACCGGTCCCAGCACTGAACCCTGAGGAACCCTACTGGTCACCTTCCCTTCCTTGGAGTGAACTCCATTTACCACCACTCTCTGTTGCCTACCCCTAACCAATTTCATATCCAGTTTACCACCTTTGGACCACCTCCTAAGCTACCCAACTTGCTTACTAGTCTCCTGTGTGCATTGGTGTCAGACGCTATGTGGGCCATGTCCACTGCTCCACCCTGATCTAGTTCCTTGGTCACTCAGTCAAATAAATCTATCAGATTTGTTTGACATGACCTCCCCTTATGAAACTATGCTGCCTTGGGTCTTGTAACCCACTCAACTAGGCAGGGAATCCAAACCTACACTACAAAACTACACAACCCTACGAAAGTTCCATAACTTGGAGCAACTAATCTCGGCCACAACCAGACATAGCACACACATACAACAAACCACTCTATGCTTGATTGGATTATGACAAACCGGCCTGATCGAATCCTTCAAGCAGGGACCATGTCCAATGCGATTAGTGACCACACCCCCGCCTACATCGTCGTGAACAACAAGGCAGTTCATCCCCCACCAAAACTACTGTCCTTCAGAAATTTTAACACACCAAACCATGACCTCATGACTAGAGATGTAAGGCCATTAAGCTGGTCCTCCCTATATCTGACAGAAAATGTATCCACTGCTGTCAATCTCTTCTCCAGCACACTTCGGAAACTACAGGACCACTATTTTTCCATCAAGACCAGAAGGATCTGAGGAGGCTGCATGCGCTGGATAACAAAAGAACCATTACTACAAATGAAAGCCAGGGACTCTAGTTGGAAAGCTTTCAAAATGTCCCTGGCCCCCCCCATCTATGGAATGCCTACAGGCAGCTACGCAATGCCTATAAGCAGATGACAAAGTCACTCAAAAAGAAATACTTGACCAACATCCAGCAAAACACCCCGAGAAATCCCTGTAAATTCTGGACATCAATTGGGCCCATACTTAACCCCAAGACTAATAAACAAATTACACAACTTATGTACCCATCAGGCAAAATCAATGACCCCGAGGACATCGCAGACCTTTTCAATGATATGTTTACTGACCTGACCCCATACCTTAGCAAGCTTCCCCCACACCGTCCCTCCTACCTAAAAAGAAACAGGAGCACCCCCACTGTGAGAACACCTAAATAACTACAACCTCCTATGTCCCCTCCAGCATGGTTTCCTAAAGCATCATAGCACCTCCTCTACCGTGGCAGTTTTTTCAAACCATGTCCTCAAAAATATGGAAATGGGTAAGGCCACGGGTGCTGTTTTTTTCAACTTATCAAAGACATTTGACCTTGTAGACCATCATCTCCTTCTCTCCTCACTTTGACAGTTTGGCTATGCCCCTGGACCTGCAATCTGGTTCCAAAGCTACCTCTCAAACAGAACCCAGTCAATGCTTATAAGCAAAGTTGCTTCAGCTTCCCTTACCACAAGCATCGGGGTTCCCCAAGTGTCAATTCTTGGCACCCTTCTCTTCTCCATGTTTGTCAGTGCTTTACCGACAGAGATCCTAAACTGCAATGCACACCTTTACTTGGATGATCTAGTCCTGTACCACAGCGATAAATCATTGGAATCCATCTCCTCCACACTCACTGGCAACTATGCTGCGGCAGATGGCTGGTTTGCATCCAGAAAACTCCTAGTCAATGGGAAAAAGACAAAGGCCATGCTGTTTGGATCCAAGCTATTCCTAAACAAAGTTGCCAAATCTGACTCCTCCCTCACTATATGCACACCCGCTGGCCCCCCCTTGACCAGGTCACCTCTTTCAAATATCTCAGCGTCACTCTTGACTCCTCACTTACCTTCAAGGATCACACAAATCTGACTGCAACAAAGATAAATCAGAAACTAGGGGTGGCATACTGCATAATTCACCTGCTCTCATCTGATGCTTGCCTCTCCATTGCACAAGGCAGCCTTCTCCCCCTCCTTGACTACTGCTCCCCCATTTATTACCTCATGTCCTCGATGCAACATTCCCACCTAGACATGACTTATATTGCTATCTGTTGCTTTGTTCTCAAAGCCCCCTCATTAACCCACCACTGCACACTCTACCAGTCCTTAGGATGGTTTTTCCTCCAGCAACACCTTCATTATGCCACAGGCTGCCTGATGGATAGTGCTCTTAGAAGTAACCAGCTATCTCCCTATGCTCCCCGACTCATAAATAGAGCAACCACTAGACCTCTTAGGGCTTCCTCTGTTCCAACCCTTGAAGTCCCTCGGGTATCAACTGTGATGGGCAGCAAGGCTTTCTCCGTATTTGCCCCCTCCCTCTGGAACAGTCTTCCTGCAACCATTCATACATCTCCATCCCATGCATCTTTTAAATCCAACCTGAAGGCATGGCTACTGAAAGAGTCCACCTGCAAATGCTCACTGGGCTGCACGGGAAATCGTAAGCTGCCATAAACCTACCATAACGTTTGCCATTCCCCACCCCCCTTTTTTCTCTTTTCCCCATGCATCCCCCTTCACCTCTTGAGCTCAACCCACATGTGACTAACATGCTGTCTCGCACAGCCAACCAGATAGGCTTTCTCAATCAAGGCCTGCTCTGGCCATCTTCCAGGACAGGCGTGTTTACCTAGACTAGATGTTAGCAGTCTGCTGCTTTCAAGACGCACCTTATTTAGTTTGTGCAAATGCTAATCTACTTTTCCTCTATACTGCTGCCTGTATTACTCTGTTATATCCTCTTTATTTTACCATACCAGTACAATACGTAAATAATGTCTGTTTTTTATTGAGTGGTTGTATCATCTGCACACCAAATGTAAATGTTTGTATACCTAATTGTAAATGTGCCGACTGCTTGTGTTACTCCATCACCACCTTGTGGCCCAGGTTGTGACTGAAAATGGTCCACTGGATCAGTGCACTTACCTGGTTACCAAAACCACAAATAAATAAATAAATAAAAAGATTAAGATGTTCAACAATCCTTTCCTTCAACAGTGATTCCATTAACTTTCCCAACCCCAATGTCAGGCTGACTGGCCTATAATTGCCAGCCTTCTCCCTGCTACCACTTTTTTGTTGTGGGACTACATCCATCCTCCTCCTCCAGTCCTCTGGAACCTCTCCTGTTTCCAGTAAGCTTTTAAATAGAACTGTCAGAGGTGCAGCTAGTAGTTCCCTGAGCTCCTTCAATACCCTTGGATGCACCCCATCTGGTCCCATTGATTTGTCCACCATCAGATTAGCAAGTCCCTTCAGGATTGTCTTCTATAAAAAAGGACACGGGTCCACCTCCATCCCTCCCTCCCTCCAAAGCTTTAGTTACTTTTTTGTGTCCCTTCCCCTTATCCTTCCTCTGTGAATACTGAACAAAAGTACTTGTTCAGGATGTCAGCCTTTTCCTGGCCCCCCTCTGATCAGTCCCCCTTTTCCCTGTTTAGCCTCATAATCCTACCCTGGGTCTTCCTCTTTTCAATTACATATCTAAAAAATGTCTTGTCCCCTTTCATTACTTCTTGGGCTATTCTCTCTTCAGTTTGCACCTTTGCACTCCTTACTGCTTCCTCTGATTCCCTTTGTTTTCCCTGATAAACCTCCCTGTCCTCCTCCCTCTGTGTATCCTTATACCTTCTTAATGCTACTCTTTTAGCTTTCAATTTTTCAGCCACCTCTTTTGAGAATCATAGTGGCCTCTTTTTCCTCTTGCGTTTGCTCACTTGTTTGATGCAGAGGTTTGTTGCCTTTACTGTGCTCCCTTTTATCTTCACCCACTGTTCTTTCACCCCACACAGGGCACTCACCTATGCTAGGTCATCCCTGAGGCATTCACTCTTCTTTTTAAATTCTGCCCTCCTGAAGTCCAGAACCCTCACCCTTGTGTGGTTCGATTCTGCAGCCTTCCTTATATTGAACCAAACTGTATGGTGATCACTGATCACCAAGTGTCCTCCCACCTTGACCTCTGTGACACTGCTCCTGTTAGTGAGTACCAGGTCCAATATTGCCCATCACAAGCGGGTTCACTGACTAGTTGCCTGAGGAATGCCCACTGCAGAGAGTCCAGGGTGACCATGCTTCTAGCTGATGCTGCTTCTGGGAGGCTCTAATCCACATCTGGCAGGTTGAAGTCCCCTACCAGCAGCACCTCCCCTTTTCTGCCATCTTGGCAATGACTTCTACCAGCACCTTATGTAATTCCTCCCTCTGTGCTGAAGGTCTGTAAATCACTCCTGTGTGAATAGTGGCTCCATTCCCCATCTCTAGAGAGACCCACAGTACTAGTACCTCTGCCTCTCCCAGTATTCCCTGTATCTACGTGGCTTTTATGATTTCCCTCACATACAGCACACACCTCCTCCTATCCTTCCCACCCAGTCTTTCCTGAACAGAGTATAGCCTGGTATGACCATGTCCCAGTCATGTTTTTCAGGGCACCATGACTCAGTAATGGCCACAAAATCCAAGTGGGCTTCTGCTATGATGGTCTCCTAGTCTGGAATCTTATTGCCTAGATTTTTAGTGTTCATACATGTGGCCTTCCAGATTTTGATTCCACTCTGCTTTTTGCCCCCTTTTTTCTTTTTTGTCCTCCCTCCTTCCCAGCTCTGTTTTTAGTTATTGCACCTGTTCCTGTCCCTTTTTATCTCTTCAACCATGATCCCTTTATTCATTTGCACCCTAGGGGATTCCTCTCCCCTTGGGTTCTCCTTACTCTCTACTTCATCCTGTGGAGGCGGAGTTTCTGACTCCTCGATTCCTTCTGCCACAACCCTTGGCTAGTTTAAATGTTAATCGAAGTGACATTTAAACCTTCCACTGAGGATTTCAGTTCCCCTCCCAGATGGATGCAGGCCATCACCCCTGTATAGGCCCTTATCCTCCCAAGTGAGTCCCCAGTCTCCAATGTAGCATAACCATTCATCTCTGCACCATTTCTTCAGCCATGCATTGAAGCTCCTGGTATGGTGTTCCCTCTCTTGTCCACTATCATAGACAGGCAGCACCTCAGTGAAATCAACAGAGCAAGCTACCTGTCTAAGACCCTTCCCCATCTCCCTATATTCCCCGTGCACTATCCCAGCCTTTTCCATTGCCAGGTCATTAGTTCCCAGGTGGACACTAACATCCAGTACTCCCTCCTGTCCTGTTACCCTAGCAATACGCAGGTTTCACTTCCCATCACTCTGGGCTGTGGCACCAGGAAGGCACCTATCCTGTTTCTCCCCACTTTCCTGTTCCCAAAGCTATCCCCCTCACAATTGAGTCCTCCACCAGAAGGTGCTTCCTCCTCCTTTGGTGTCCTCTACCACCCTCTTTGGGGTTTACACAATGGAGGGCCTCCACGTTCCCCTTGGTCACTTCCACAGTTACTTCCTCCTGTCAGTTGCACCCTGCCAGAGTGGTGTAGGTATTTTGTAGTGGTACTGGTTGAGGAATATGCCTCTGTTCCACAAGCGCCATCCTTCTAGAGCCCACCATAGTCCAGTCAGTTCTCCTTCTTGGCATCCTGTGAGGTAACAGTGGCAGATCTGGTGGCCTCTGGGTGGGAGGGAGAGGTCCCCCAAATCCTAGCCAACTAGACCTGGAGTCTAGTAACCTCCGCCCTGAACCCAGAGAGGTGTGCACAAATGGGACAGCACCACAGTCTCCAGAAGGCCTCTCTGAAAACTGCTGCTCCTTAGTCACTGCATTGCACCACTCCTAGCATTCTCAGTCTCTGTTCTTCCTGTGACTCCCAGTAACTAGTCCTCTAGTCTTCCAGTAACAGATTTTCTTTCCTGTGGCCATAACAAAAACTGAAGTGTTGAACAGGCTGCTGTGAATTTACCTGAACACAAATAATACAACAGTCTTTGTGGTAGCCCGGAGGTTGAATGTGTTTTTTCTTTACTCTAGAAGGGACCTTCAGTAGTAGGTTCAGTTAGGAGTCAGATAATGTACAGTTGCTAAAAGTTAGTAAAACTGAATGCTTCTGTTGCTAAAGAGAAAATATCACTAGAGGTGCAAGTAGACAGGACTGAAAGTCCTTTCAAAAACTTTGCTTTTCTGCTGGGCAGGTACTAAAAATTGAAAGGAACATTAAGATTGATGTCTTACATGTTTTTTTCAGAGTGCTCATTTATAATAAAATTTTTTGGGAAGGGGAGATTAAATATATCTACCAGTTGTGCGGGGTTTGTGAAAACATTAGCTCATTTTTTCTCATGATGACACTTGACCCTACTTATCAGCAAAAGTAGCCCACAGCCTCTGGGGTAACATATGCCCCATTCTGTGATTCCCTAGTTGCTTTCATTACTCATGCATAGAGGGGAAATAGCCTGAGCCTTTTTGGCACACGCATGCCGTTATGCTGTTCTGCTCTTTTATTCAGATGATGTGTGTCTTTCTGCCTATACCCACACATACCAATCTATTTTGGATCTAGTATGACTATATTGGTAGTGCACAGTAGGAGAAAATACACATTAATATCTGCAGCTACTGCATCAAATAACTGTGACATTTTGAGTGAATCTACCCAACCCTGTGGGCCTACCTGTGAGGGTGAACCCCTTTGCTTCTGGCCCACTTGGACATGTTTTATGTAATTCTGGTCATGCCTGTACCCAGGGTAAATTTGCTAATACTGTCTTACTGGATTATCAGTAGTAACTATATCACTGCTTCCCTTGTTCAGGCCCTTGGTATAAACTCAGACTTCTTTCTGCAATTTGGCCACATCCAGCAGTTACAATCTATGGTGGTCATTCCCACTACAGGACCATTATCCCCCTTCTCTTTTATATACCTTTCCCTAAAATGTCCTCTAATTGTGAATTAAATATTTACAGTGGTAGGCATCCTAATCTTCTACCTTTTACCACAGGAAAAGTTACCACATTAAGGAATTGAAATACAGCATGTCCCCATATGGCACTATTATTCAAAATTACAAATTAGCTGAAGTGTTGCTTTATTACGCTGACTAAGCACAATAAGGTAGCACTCCAGCTTATGTGGTACCTTGAATGATAATGAAGTAAGAGAAAAGTGCTGTACTACAGTACCTTCATGTGGTAACCTCTTCTGTATTAAAGCAGAAGATTAGGATGGTACAATTGTGTATTACCACATCAGAAAGTGTGCATTGTATCTAGATTCATTAACCTTAATTATAAAATTGGTTTGGAAAATCATGAAACCTGACTGGCTGAGGGCCATCTTTACCCATGCTCTAATCTCAGCACTGCAGCACTGGATAAATATCTAGCAGCCTCTTCGCAATAAAATCAACACTAACCACACATCTTTGACTGCTATCACAAACATGGCTGCCTCCTTTACTCACTTAAAACTTTCAGCTAGGCCATAAAAATAAAACTGCCTTAAATAAATAAAAAAATATAGAGAAATGTTATTTACCCTCCTAATCCTCCTTCTACACTCACATACATATATTTAAAAATGAAGTACCGCAGTACTTATAGTTTTGATTTCTGATTTTTTTCTTGACCATGAAAATTCCCCCTCCTATCCTCATCTGCTTACCAGGGAAATCTCTAGGGACAGATATTCAAAACTTTGCTCCAGGGCTAAATTAGCACTGCCCGGTGTGCTAAATTAGCTCAGAACCAATAGGCTGCTATACTTAAAAGGGATAGCCCCAGTGCTAAACCTGCTGAATATAGCATGCTAAGGAAACCGGGCAAACTGGGCTGGGAGTGAAGTGCAAAAACAACCCGGGAATAAGACAGCTCTGAATATAGCAACCAGGAAATGCAAACCACATCAGGATCCCAGTTCACAGCAATGTGAAGGAAGGTAAAGGTGAATTATGTGGCCAATGTGTGTGTGCTAGCAAAGGAGTAGACTCAGTAAAGCTGCAAGCAGCAGCGCATGTGAAATCACATTGTGCAAAAATGTACAATGTTTCTGAAAAGCTTGCAAGGCAAAAATACATTTGCACAGCTTTAGCGTGGAGCTAAGCTGTTTGCCGGGGCCAAAACTTTGCTATATTCAAAAGTGACGTGCAAATGAGCCTACTTAGGTAGTCTGTGGGCAAACATCCAGATTAGCATCTTATTATAACCTGATTTGGATGCAGTTTGCCCAGCGCTATTGCAGGGTCCCACAGCTCTGCCTTTAGGTCAGCCTGTAAGTATAGGTGCTGGCTTGGTCTGCCCATAGCTACACCTATAGGTCAGTGTGACAGTGCATAGTGGTAGCTGCAGGCTACGTTTGTACTTTACAGCATAGAATATTGTGCCCCAGGGGACTACGCAGCACAAGCACAGGTGGTGGTGTTGCATGCAATTGTCAAACTATAGTTTGTGCTACAGTGCACAGCAGACACTACAGTAGCAAGTGGGTCAGTAGTGTGAGAGACACAGCAATGCCTATGGTGTGTAGGGCAGTGATGACCACTGCACTGTACACAGTGACGGGCCCAACTTGCAGGTGTTTACTAACAGTGGACATTACTATTATGCTGTTGTGTGACCCAAAGACAGTGCACCGCTGGCATTGGATGCTCACAGTGACGTTTACATGGCTGGCTGTGTGTGCTGTGGTGTCTGTAGAGATGTGCAGTATGTGACTGGGGGGGAACATACCATCAGACAGGCACACTGTTGTTGGGGTATTCCCAACACTGGCCCATGTGCACTGCATGGCTTGTCCCAGCCTTGTGGCCACACCCAGTCTGTGGTGCAGACTGGTCACTTGTACACCCTCACTTCAACACCCTTCATGCTCACATTGCTGCATGTGTGTGCTGGCATCTTTTGGTCTCCATTGAAGGGTGGTCTGCAGATGTGTGCTGTATGGCCACACTGCCAGGGTGTCCACTGGGAGCCAGGTCACCACTTACTGCTTGGCATGACTAGGACTGGTGGCAGACGATGGCATCATAGGGATGCCATCCATGAACAGCATGTGTCCTCTCTGTCTGGTTTATTTCTGTGTGCTATACTTACTGGGTAGGGTCCCACAAAGTCGCATAAAAGTCACGCAATGCTGCACAAAGCCACAAAGTCACACAAAGCTCGTTTGCCTAGAGTTAAGACTAACCTTTCCTGGGTGGTAATTCACACCATGCAAAGTGCTGCGCTAAGTCATACAAAAGCACTTGGTGCAGCGCCATTCGCTGAATATAGCATTGTGCCTGTATTCATGTACACGCCCCCTCAGTTTGCCTCTTGCATACATTATAATTTTGCCCAGCACTAATGCAGTTTGCAGGTGCTATTTGACCTTTTGAATATAGTGGACCAGCACTAACCCGGCACTTACCCTGTGCAAACGGTTTGCACCCAGCACAAAGTTTTGAGTATCTGGCCCCTGGTGTTTTAACTTGCTACAATTATAATAGAAGCATTGGTTTCTTATGAGGCCTTCTGTTGTGTGATTTCATACTAGGAAGGAATAGGCATACAGAAGGCCGTGGCCCATATATGTATGTCTCCAGCCATGCTGGTATAACATCCCTGAATTTACAACAGAAATTTATCAAGATTTTGTTTAAATGTAACCTGATTATTACTTTCTAATAATGAACTAGGAATGGTGTTCCATAATGGAATTATTCTCCGGGTATGATATGCTCTCCTTTTATTAGATCTGGGATATGTTAGTGCTATTTGATTATAACTTCTTAAATTACATTCTCATCTGTTATAGGTCATGTCTAACTGATTCAATAGCTCAGTATCTGTATATATCTTGTGCATAAGTAAGAGATCTCCTCTCTTTCTTCTCAATTCCAGGGAATACATGTCCAGTTCCTGCAACCTCGTCTCATAAATCTTTTCATGCATGTTGGTAACCAGCTTGGTTACTCTCCTTTGTACTCCTTCTAGTCTACCAATATCTCTCTTTAGATATGGACTCCAAAGTGGGGAGCAGTAGTTAAGGTGCTGTCTCACATATGCCCTGTATAGTGGCAGGACACATTCCCTATTATGGGAGGAAAAAATCCTTTAAATGCAACCTATGAGTCTATCGGCTCTGTTAATAATAAAGTTGCAATGACTACCAGAGGTTAACTCAGAGTTAATAAATGTTCCTAGGTCATTGTGTTGGAGTGTATGGGTTAATAGTTGACCATTTAATGTGTACTGGTTTAGCATGTTTGCAGTACCCAAGTGCATGACTACACATTTGTTTGTATTAAAGGACATCTGATTAATATCTGCCCATTCCTCAATTTTCTTTATATCATTAGCTAAGCTAGTTACGTCTTCCAGTGTTTTAACTGATGCTGCTATTTTGGTATCATCAGCAAATTTGATGGTGGGGGTGAACATTCTGCCTGTAAAACTGAGGAGAGATTTGAATTCTTGTTCATCCCTTAGTAAATATTCCATCTACTGAGTGCAAGAAAGATAGAACAGAAACAATTTGGGGGAAAAAAGAGAAAATAATATAAAGAAGAAGGAGGAAAGGGGAGGAAACAGATAAATGGGGTTGAGTCTGGGAAAATAGAAGGTTTAAAGACTAATTTGGAGAATATTTAAAACAGATAACTTGCTAAATGTTGGAATGTGATGGGACTGTTTTGTTGGGGTGGATGAATGTTTAAAAAAATAATTAAAATACTAAACATTAATTTATTTGTGTGTGTTTCTTCACCTCCCACCCTGAAAAGAAAATCTTTGGCCTATTTTATAATCACAATAAGACATTCCAGAGCATGCTTTGTGGTGGGATAACAACACTTCTCAGGTGGTTGAAGGCACTTGGCAGTGCCTCATGCCTCACAACACAGCTACAGTGTGCCATTAGCCCACCACAATGCACACCCTGTCATGTCTTATTGCTTAATCATTCCATCTTGATCTCTGGATAAGACACCATTCTAAAGCTCTCATTCTGTGCTGCTTCTCCGGTCTTGTCGGTTAAAACAATTACATGCCGTGTCAGTAGCTTTTGGGTTACAGTCTTTTCTCCACACTCTCTATGGAGTAATTGCTGACCACACTACCAGTACCCATAGGCACGTACTGTACTTTAGATCATTTTACATGTTCCGCATTTGCTTGAATGGTTCAGTGCATAGCATTTGTTCACAATTATTACTGCCTGAAATGAATGTCTAACTCACCTTGATATACCCCATTCCTCCCCATGAGTGGCAACAATTGAGCCAATATCATGCCACAGATCCCAAACAATGATAGAGTCACTGATCTGATATCTTTGTTGAGTTGTTTTTTTTAAATAAATGTAATTTATCAAATTTTTAAGAAAACCAATCAACAACTAGCACTACAACAACAACAATAAACTAAACTCAAGCCCCTTCCCTCCCACTGTACCACAGAGTCATAGCCACAAAAGAAATTTAAAATTCAGTACCAGTCAAACACATTATAACTATATAAAACAGATAAGAAGTACATCTGGGGCACAAATCAATATATAAGAAGCAACTGAAATTTGCACCATCAAGTTTGTTACAGTTAGCAAAGCTTCCATACATTCAAACCTCTCTTTGTATGCCTGTAGGTTATGTCTCACAGAGGTGAGCATTTTTTCTATAGAAAAGACCTCTAAGATTTCTTTTTGTTATTGAGTAACAGAGTTCTGTATTCATCTAGTTTCGAAGAATAATTATCTTAGTTACCATAGAAATGAAAGTACATGGATATCTACAACTACCCATCAGCTGATAGGTATTCATCCTTAATAAACATCTTTCTTTTGTAAAAGATCCCTCTAAGCCTAATAAGGGGTCTAAAACCCATTAAATAGCTGTCCATAAAGGCTGTACCCTTGGGCAGTCCCATAAAATATGGAAGATGAATCCCTCCTGTGTATCACAATGGGTACACAAAGGAGATGCCTGTAAACTCCACATATGCAATTTTTGCTGAGTATAACATATATTCTGCAAAATTTTAAACTGCATCAAAAGATAACTGGTAATTTTTAAATATCTGTGAATGTTCACCCAGATTGCCTCCCACTGCTGTTGTGTAAACTCTGATTGTAAAACCTGTGGCCAATAATTTGAAAGGGCACCATAACAGTGAAGCAAGGCCTTTCAAATAGCAGAATAAAACCAAGATTGCATGTCTCTGCTGGTAAAATCAGCCCACTCTTGCAAAATACATGGAGGATTGATCATGTTCACAGATCTACCTAAGGCAATAGCTAACAGGTGACATATTTGAAGAAAGGTGAAAATATCATTCATAGTAAACAAAAACTGTTCTTGTAGATATTAAAAGGGAACCCTTCCATTAAAACCCCACAATTGTTTAACCAGAGAATTCCCTCAGTATTTCCAATATTTACAACAGACTGTCTTCCCAGCAATAAAATTTGAGTACCTGGCATAGTTGGAAAAATAAAAGTAAAGAAGTACCAATGGGGGTTTCCTTCAAGGGCACTAGCAGTTTATAACAAGAACTATATAATAAAGAATGGAAACTGATCCTGTGATTTTGACAAAGGGACTCCTCAATAAACAACCATTATGGTGCATAGGATTCCACAGGGGGCTCTTCAACTGGATGCCAGCAAAGATATTTTGTGCTCTGTGCTGCATGAAAATAAATGAAAATGTCTGGTATAACAAGTCCCCCATGAGACCTATCTCTGGACAGTTTTAAATATGCCCTCCTTGACTGTTTCCCCACCACAAGAATTAGAAAAAAAATTGTGTATTTTTTTTAACCATGAGAGGAGAAGGGCCAGCATGAGCATTGTGTAAGAATACAAAATCCTAGGCAAAACATAATTTTTTAGTGTATGAACCAGCCCTCACAAGGAAAAAGGGAGGCCCATTGCTCCAGATCTTGTTTCAAAACAAAATATTGATCATATAAATTGGATTTTATCATCTGTCATAGCAATCTTGTGACTCTGGTTCCCAGCTATGTAAGGGGTTCCCTAGACCAAAGCAACCCAAGAAAGGCAAGGTTCTGTTGCCTAGCTCTGTGATCAATTGTAACAGCTTGGTTTTCTCCAGATTCAACTTATAAAAAGAAATTTTCCCAAAATGTTGAAGTTCTCATAGAGCTACAGTGGGTGACAATCAGGATTCCAGATATGAAAGAGAATATCATCTGCATACACAGAGAGTTTATATTGGAATAAGCCAAACCGAGCACCCTGAATCCCTGGGTTGTTATTGATTTGTAGCACCAGAGGCTCTACATAAAGGTTAAAAAGAAAAGGGAAAAGGGAACATCCTCATCAGGTACCATTTTTGAGTGGAAACAAAGGTGACAAAACCTTGTTACAACACACCTGGGCTATCAGGTGGGAATGTAAAAGCTGAATATATTTAATAAAATCCCTCGGGATATTAAATTCCTCTAGAACTGTAAATAAATACTGTGAGTGAACCTGATCAAAAGCTTTTTCTGCATCCTGGGAGGCCAAAACCACCAGATCAGTGACCTCCCTGGATGCAGAAATAATATGTTGAAACTTTCGAAGATGATCAAAAGAATGCCCCCTGCTCATAAAGCCGACCTGGTTTTCCCTATCAGCTTCGACCAAACCTGCTGTGAGTGAAAAACTAAAGTTTTCGCTAAGATTTATAGCCTGACATTAAGTAAGGAAATAGGCCTGTAATTCTCTACATACCTTTCATCCTTTCCAGGCTTAGTTAATACTGAGAATATAGTAAGTTGTAAGGAGGGATCCAGGTATTCCTTATTGTAAGCCTCCATAAATACAATATGTCCCACAAAGGCTGTAGAAATTCTTCCTTAAGGATTTTATGAGATTAGTAGATCAACTATCTGATTCCTGGGCTTTATCTGAACTCATAGACTCTATAGAGCTGTTAATTCTTCTAAAGTTAGACGCAGCTTTGGACCCTCCTGATCTTCTACTTGTAAGGTAGGAGGTACAATATCCTGCAAATAACCCCTTATTTGTTCAGAATGGGGCAAATCATAAGCTATATTATACAATTTCAGGTAATACTCCTGAAACACTTCAGCAATATCTCTCAGTTTGGTTAGAGTACAGGCAGCAGAAGGGTGGTAAAGCTATCATATTTTGTCCAGGCAGTATCTTGGGCTTTAGATGAAGGGCTAAACATTTACCCACCTTTTCCACCTGCAGGGCATATTTCACCTTAGTTCTAAAGAGAGAAAATTTGGCTTGTTCTCTATTAACCCCACGGCATTGGTCATTGGTTTCATTAAGAGTCTGGTACAAAGAGAGAAGTCCTTCTTGTGCGGTTACCCCCCTGACAGCGACATTTTGGCAGTGAGGTTCTCCACAGTGACTACAGTGCCAAGCCACTGTGGGAGACCCACTGGAACCTGGTGCTGTCTGTTGGGGGTCCTGCACCCCCCAATCAGCTCTGACTGGAGTTCAGAATCCTTAAGTGGTGCGGGTGCGAACAAAATGTGAACTGGCAGCTGACTACAGAATGCGGTCGACCTGCCGGTGTCACTGACAGGGTGTTCAACAAAATTTTTGTTGGACTCCTGTCATGGATCCCTTCTTGTGTAAGCTGAGTTTCTAAGTCTCTAATGTCATCCAACAGATTGCCAGTCTTTGTATTTTAATCTTAGTAAAGAGACTAAAAAAACTCTCCTCTGACCACACACTTGGAAACACAGCACAACGTGGCTGCTTTCTTAACAGATCCCCTATTCTCTTCAAAAAAGCATTTGGTGAACTCTCTAATCTGTGTCACTATATCATCTTTTTTCAAAGACTGTAATTAACTTGTCGATAAAAATCTGTCTCCTCCTGAGTATCTACAATAATTGTGAATGCATGTCAGGGGATGATTCGACCCGAGGAAGCACTGCAAGAGAGGTCATGAGATTGGAGACAGCTGTGTAGCTCGTCACTCTCAGGCCGTGTGGAGTAAGACTGAGAAGGAGGGAGATACTGCTGGTTAAAAGTTTTAGAAAAGGTATGCCACTTTTACCCTTGTGGTGTGCATCTCCTTTACAGCTGATCTTTTAGTGTACCTCTGCCTGGTTTTTGCCCTTTGTGCTTTATCCCTCCCCACAGGAGGAAGGACCCAGGTGGTGGTACTGGAGAAGTCCAGCCAGGAGAGCAGAACCACGGAGAGAGGAGGGGAAGTCACTCATAATGGTTTTGAAGCACCAAGGACTGAGCCACTAAAGAAGTGAAGATTTTATTAGTCTCTTGACTGACTCTTCTGTTTCTGGGAAAACTGGAAAATTTGAAAACTTTCATTGCTGCAGGGTTGTATTAATTTTAAATTTTAGGGCAAAAACCAGACACTAACTAAATAAATTTTATATAGAGCGTGATTTATTTTATCAATTTGCAATATAAGTAGTAAGCAGAGTCGGATGAGTGAAGGGTTTTTGTTTACAAATAGCCAACCAGCATATACGCCCTGTAATATTTATGTATTACTCTATGGCCTTAGGGCTATAGGCTTATTTTAGAGGATTTATTGCTCTTTATTTATTTTGTGTTTTGTGTTTTTGTGACAGTTTCTTGGCTATCTTGCTTCTGCTCTGATTTTCGCACCTTATGCTAATCAGCACATGTGACAGCACCAGATAAAAGAAAAATAATAAAAAAAACTTGCCTCAAGTCAGTTTGTGCTATCTTTGCACGGAGAGTGGATGCTCTTCCTTGAGTACCGCTGAGCCACAAGGAGGGTGTAGGCCTGTGACTGGTTGGAGCCTCTTACGGAGGGAGAATGGCATTTGAAATCAACATTTGTATTCGTATTTGTGTTTATCTCATTAGCAATGTCTGTGGAAACTTCACTGTTGGGTTTCAGGTTTTTACGTACTACTAGCTGGTGATAGAGGTGAATCTGAAATAATTTTTGCCATCTGTCATTTGTATCGTCGCTTACCCATTTATTGTTTTATTATCTCTGGGCCTGCATCCAGTGTTAATCAAGTTTCAAAACTGAGCAACTTGGCGGAATTGCCCAGTAACTGATTTTAAGTAACTTGGTCATATTATTTTAAAAAGAATAGGCACTTTTTTTGTCTGTTTTTGAAAATGTTTATTGGTTATAGTAAAATCTTTCATATGTAGAGATCTTAGCAACACTATTAAGACAGTTTTTAAGTGCCTTTTTCCCAAGGTGCACTTTTGGTTTTAGAGTTGGTAAAGCTAGCCAAATTTATACAGTCTGTGTAAGAACATAGTCCCCTCTACTGAAGATTTTTTTTTCTTCTCCCTGGTTTTAGTTGAGCCCCTAGATGTTCTGTGGGTCACTGGATCCAAGAAGGGTATAAGAAAAGACAAAGGAACAGTCAACAGGATTATTTGTTCTACCCACTCTGTTGAACTGAAGGAGAGCTTGATATTTAATTTTATCCTATTTACTTTTGGCCTACCATTACTTTTTGAAAAGGCTTATGGAAGAAATGCCACAGGGAGTTGAAGAAGTCTGAGAAGCCTGAAGGTGACAGGATAGAGGAACTTTTTCCAAGGAAATCAGACTTTATCTTAGCATCCTGGTGGCAGGAATAAAGATGTGATACTGGAGGACTTGGAAACAGCATAGAAGGATTTTTGTATTTATATTTATTAAGTTTGTACCTTAAGCCATATAATATTAACCTTGATAAATACCAATACATAACACAGTTATCTAAACATTTAACACATTAGTAGTCGTAGTAATTGAGGTCTAGCCGGTGCCACTGGAGATTTTTGAGATATTGATCTATACGTCATTGGTCTATAGGATCTTCAGAGGGAAAACAAAATAGGATATTCCAGGATATTCTAGCTACTAACTGAGAGGCATTAGAGGATAGTAGCAGCTGTGATTTTGTTTCTCTGTTTCTCTGGCCTAGTTAGTGCTGTATCGCTGCCTCTTTATTCTGAAACAATACATTCTCTATCTGTTGTACTTAAGGGGGCTGCAGCTTAAGATTTGACCTGCACCCCCTTCTAAACTAAATTTAAAAAAAAAGTTTGAAGCAGAAATGGTGATTACAAGGATTGGGAAGGCTAACTTTCCACCAGATAACATGGCTGGAGGACCTGAACCACAGATGATTGTGATTCTGGACTCTCAGGATATACAAGATACTCAGGTTGCTTGTCAAGAATTAAATGCTTCAAAACAATTAATGAAACAAAATAAGAAAGGTAGTACTAGAAAAAAATGATATTAAAGAAAGGAATTACTAGAATGGGAAAAATGATAAAATAACTAGAAATGAAAACAAACAACTCAGGCTAACAGACTTATGGGTAGAAAGGGAAATCACCCCTAGATATCTCTCTGCACCTGTACAAACTTCTCCTGAATGGACGAATCAGTCAGTTATAGACTGTAATGCCTGCTCAGGAGAAAGTAAACAAAAAGATCATTATGATTTGGAGATCCCTATGATATCACCAATGCAGGACTCAAGCTATCAAGGATGCTCTGAGTCTATAGAATTGGGATTCTCACCAGACTCTCATATTGTTCAATCTCAATTTAGGAGTGCAACATCCCCTAAGGGGCTGAATGGGTATTGTACTGATTTGAGGGAATCTGAAGCCTTAGGTAGGATAATACAGGAAATGAGTGTGACAATAGAGGGTCTAAAATGATTGGATAATTCTTATAAGGAAAAAAGGGGATGAGGGGACAATACAGAAATAAATGAAATCCCAAATAATAATATATTAGAGACCCCAGAAGGAATGAGTACCTTTAAGAATGGATCCCATGATCAAAGAAAAATTAATTTGGGGGTAGCTTTAACCATATCTGTACAAACTTTAGAAATTTTGAAAGATAGATATTCAGCTGATATAATTCTGTTGGAAATATTACTATATTGAAGGATGAACTTGCTAGCATGAGAGAGGATGTTTTCCACAATAGAATTTTGCTGGATAAGGTTTTGAAAAATTCTAGAGATGTGAATTCTAGCCAGAATGAGCAGAGGTCTTTCTCTCATTTTATCCAGAATTCAATTACTGAGACAAAAGGTATCCAAGTTAATCTTCCCCCACTATTTGACAAGGATAGGACTTGTTTCTGTTGTTTAGGGAATAGTAATACAGGAACTACAAGCAAGGAAGATATAAAAGAACTTAAAAATACCAGGAAAGGTAAAATCAAAAAAGCAAGAAAAAAGAAGAGTGTAGTAAAAGATGATGAGACAAAGACACAAACTAACCCTGAAACCAACCCAGAACAACTAGAATCTCATGAGGCTCAACAAGATATTATTGATCTGTTACAAGAAAGGCCTGGAAAGGATCAAACTGGATTATTTAAAAATAAATCTGTCAGACATAATGAGCTTTTGTGTGAGAGTCTGTATGAGGACATTCTGAGTGATGAAATTAATTCAGGGATTTGCGGGGAGGTTGAGATCACCACAGTTCCACCTACTATTCCTCTTAGTGGGGATGAAAAGATAAATTCTGAACCCCATAAGTGGGATTTAGATAGTGTAGAATTTATGTTAGAAATCAAAGGTATAACTAAGGCCCCAAGGGAAACTGATCAAGAACTTCGCAAGAAGGTATTAGACCTTCTTGGAATTAAGGATTCTGGAGACAAACGAGAGATGGTGGTGATTAGACCCCCAAATCAGGACTATGATGACACAGTTCTATTATATTGTACTTTTGCAAGGATAGCTTATTATATTTTGAAGAACTTGCATACAATTGAGAATGGTGGACTGACAGTGTCTTTGCCAGTGATGTTCCAAGGATGGTTGTTAAGGAACTACCAGGTGGAAACAATACACTGTAATCTGATTTGAGCTTGGAAGAATCTCCTTTTATGGGGACCTTAGCTACACTAAATACAGAAACACAAAGTAAACTCTTAGGGGTAATAGGGGACTATGTTTTGAGGCAGAGAAAAGATTGGCTGAGTAGAACAGTTACATTATTTGGCTGGATGATCTCACTTACAGTGTCCAACAAGGAAGCCAGAGAAGAACTCCTTTTCTTTTTGTGAAGAGTTCTAGGATTCTCTGTTTCCAGAAACATGGTAGAATCAGTTAAGTTATGCAGAAATTGTGAATGTACAAATCGGATTGATAGTATTTTGAAAAATCCTCACATAGCTGGTAGTATATTTTCACTAGCAAATAAGTTGGATGAACTAGGAATTTATATAGCTAATTCTTTAGAATTAGAGAAAATTCCCTTGGAACCTTCCCAGAAAGAGACTGGAGCAGAACCAATTAAAGACCCATAGTTTTCTCTGATTGACTATGGTAATCTGATAGACTGCAACACTTACTCTTCCCTAATTATATTGGATTCAGCCTGATATAAACAGAGGCCTGGTAATAGACCTTCATTAAAGGAGCCTGGTGGGGATCAAGGCATGAATACCTTTTCTCTCCTCTCATGGAACATTGACGGCCTCCACCTTAAAATAATTGACCCTGAAGTAATAACATTTTTGGATAAGTTTGATACTATTGGATTGCAAGAGACATGGTGTCTAGAAAATGCCACTTCCAGGCTTCCAGGATTCACTGCTTTTGTGTTACTTGCAACCAGAAACAAAAAATACGAAAGACCTAAAGGGGATATTATTTTCTTTATTAAAACCCTATGTAACTTCCAGATTATGGACATCCCAACTAAGCCAGAGGGCATTGTGGCTCTCTGTATTAGTAAAGTATCAGAGAAAATTATTTTCTGGAATGTTTATTTTCCTCCTCGTTCTGGAAAAGTGGATTTCTCTGACCCTTAAGTAAAGGATCTCCTCAAATTCCTTGATGATTTGGCCGACGAGAATACAGCCTGCCCAGTAATCATCATGGGGGATTTCAGTGCTAGAATTTCAGCTCCCCTTTTGGAAAATGCATATTCAGACATGATTTCCATGGTAGCAAAGATTAATGCTAAGATAACATATATGAGAAATACTCAAGACAGGAAGTCAAACACTAAAGGAAGAAAGTTAATTGAGGGGCTGGCTATCAGAAACCTTTATGTTTTGAATGATAGGACTCATGGAGATTCAGAGGGATGCTTAACCTTTACAGGTGCCACTGGTTCCTCTACTCTGAATTAGATATGGGTCAATTTAGAAGCAGCAAAATTAATCCAACATTTAAAGATTGTGGATAGACTTGAATCCATGCATAATGCTGTTACAGCCCACCTAAGAAACCTCTTTGAAGTTAACAGTAATGAGTTGCTATAGGAGGATAATCTGGAGATCCTTAATGAAAAAAGGATTAAATGGGGGCCGATCCATCATGCTAACTTTGAAGATATCTTATTGCAGGAACACTTGCAGCAAATAGTGAGCATATTCTAGACAAAGGAGAAACCAATAGTGTCCTGGAAAGATGGGAAAATATACATGCCCTACTGGGCCCTTGATGTAAAACAACTTATCATGTTAAATCCACCTATAAGAAATTATGGTTTAATTTGAATTGTGTACAGGCAAAGAAAGAGTTTGGAGCAAAATTGAAACAGCATAAGAAGAAAAAAAATCAGTGATTGATTATAAGATATTAAAACAGGAAAGGGAAAGATACAGGAAAATACTTGAACAGAAGAGACTAAAACACATGCAGAAATTATGGGAGAAATTAAGACAAGCAGTCTTGGATAGAGATGGTAGGCGCTTTTGGAGTATTGTGGCACAGGGATACAATAGATATACTAACAGGATAGAGGCCCATATTACCCCTGATATCTGGGTCAATTATTTTACTGAATTCTATTACTCCCTTGAGAAGCTGAAGAGACCAGAAATCTCTGCATTACTAAAAAATGACCTTAGGCCAAAACCTATTTTTATAACAGGGGAGGAAATTCAATTAGTGCTGACTGGCCTTAAAGCCAATGAAGCACCAAGCCCAGATGGGGTTTTAGGAGATGTTTATAAAGCCTTCCCTGATTGGCGGAGTCCTATTTTTATGATTTTCTGTAGCAGGCTTATCCAAGGGGATTTATGCCCTGCAAGTTGGCAGGTAGCACTATTTTCCCAATTTTTAAAAAAGGAAATCTGAATGAGCCAAGAATGTACAGACCCATTAGTCTGATAGATGTATCACAAAAAATTTTCACCAGAATAATTTTGTCTAAGTTAATGATATGGACTGAGGATAATGCAGTGTTAAATGAGGCCCAAAATGGCTTTCGTAAGAACTGTTCTACAGTTTAGCACTGCTATGTACTCCAACATTTGGTTTGGAAATATACTAAAATTAGCAAGGGTAAGTCATACTGCTGCTTTGTAGATTTTTCTTCTGCATTTGACAGCATCAGCAGAAAGATTATCTGGGCCACTCTGAAAGATTTGAATTTAGAAGCTTCTCTTTAGGATATAATTATTAGGCTTCATGAAAATATTTGTGCAAGGGTCCAGTACAATCAACACACAGATTTAAGTGACAAGATCAAGATGAATGTAGGAGTAAGACAGGGATGCATACTAGCACCCACTTTTTTTACCATCTATAGAAATACAGTACTAGATCAACTTAGTAATGTAGACTTTCATGGACCTAAGATCAATGAGCAAAGCGTTGAATGTCTAGCATATGCAGATGACTTAGTCTTACTCTCTACTTCGGCCCTTGGCCTTAAAATAAAATTGGCCCACTTTAATCTTCTTTGCTTAGAAAAGTATTTGAAAGTTAATATGGGGAAAACAAACATTCTTATTTTTGGTGCCAAATCATAAAAGGCAGTTGACTTTAGGATGGGTGAAAGGCATATAGACATTGCTGAAACATATGATTATTTTGGACTTCGATTTCATTATACTCTATCTTGGACAAAGCATATAGAGATGATCAGATACAAAATGGGTTCGGCATTTAATGCTTTCAAAATATTCAATAACAAAACTGGGAAAACATCAGTAAGAGGGGTCCTGAGAGTAGTTAATGCTAAGATCAAAATGTGGATGCTATATGCCTAGGAAGTCTGAGGCTGTTCCAAGCCTAGAACACTAGAAACTATATTAAACAAACTTTATAGATATATACTTATGTTACCTAATGGAACCCCAAGCTGTATCTTGGCTATGGAACTGGGTCAATGATCTCTGGCTTCCTTTATTGATGAACATCAGACTCTTTTTCTATTAAAACTTTTTCTTTTACCTCAACAAAGATACCCCGGGATGTGTATAGAGGAGGCCATAAAATTAGATAAGCTGGGGTACATACACTCTTTGATACATCTTATAAAAGAGAAAATATTACCAGCAGGGCTGGGCTATCTACTTTATAAAATCTATTTGAGGCCTTTTGAGAAATTAGACAGAACGTGAGTTGTAGATTTACTGATCTGGATATAAACATGCAGCATGTTCAGCTTTCTAAGCTGAAGCTACATGAGTTCTATAGATCGGTAAAGACCACATGGAGGTATGAAC
Source organism: Neoceratodus forsteri (assembly GCA_016271365.2). Classification (NCBI taxonomy): domain Eukaryota; kingdom Metazoa; phylum Chordata; order Ceratodontiformes; family Ceratodontidae; genus Neoceratodus; species Neoceratodus forsteri. The sequence continues at coordinate 1,206,478,927 of CM057452.1, forward strand.
CATATCTTTCTTTCTTAACTTGCCCTAAACTCAGGAGATTGTACATTAGATTTAGAACAGAAAGTTATAATGCCCAGTGCATTCTTTTTAGGCAGAAAAGGAATGGAGCAGCTTCCCTGCTCTGTGTTTGAGGAATGAGGACAATTGACGATCTCAAGCATGTGGTATTTCTATGCCCTAGATTTGAAATTTATAGGAAGCAATTATTGGGTGGACTGTTAGATGATCTGAGCCTCCCTCTTGAGGAATTACTTAAATATCTGTTTTCTACAAAGGAGAAAAGTTCAGCAGAAACTTTAGTAAAATTTCTCCTGATAACCCATTTGTAGATTCCTGTATAGGGAAGGCTGGAGATTGCACAATATATTTATGGAAATTTTTATATTTGCATAATATATGTCCATTTACTAAAGCAATTTATCTGTTTTAATTGTGGTCTGAAATGTTTTAATATATTGTAACTGTTTCTGCTGAACACTAAAATGTACCTACCTACCTACTTATCTACAATAATTGTCATCTCAACCAGGGCATGGTCTAAAATTACCTGAGATAATATCTCAGAGAAACCAAGTCCAGGGAGCAATCCTTGGCTAATAAGAAAAAGCAAGAGTGTGTACCATATGATACCGAATAAAACGTATAATCCCAATCCTGGGAGATGTAATGTCCTCCAGGGGTTCACCCAATAGAGGTATCCCATAATTCATGCTAAACCCTATGGGTTGAAGTTAAACCTAAAGATCATCTACCTGATCTATCCACAACAGGATCCATGGCAACATTCCAATCTCCTGCTAGAACAAGTGGGAGTTGTGGCCATGAGGCTAAGCATGTCATCAAAGTAAAAAAAAAAAATCAGGGTCCACCTTATTAGGGCCATAAACATTAACCATTAAACCCCTTAAAAAACAAATTGCCTCACTGGTTCCACCAATTTCTTCATAAGGGTAAAGGAAACAGAACTCACAATGAGAATGGCATCTGCCACCATCTTTAAATGAGATCCACCCCAATATACCTGACTTACCCACATTCTACGCAGTAACATAAGATTCTTTGTAAGTAGATGGGTTTCCTGAAGAAAGACTATTGATGGACGATATCTATGTAAGTGTGATAGAAGTTGAGTCCTCTTTTTAGGTATATTAGTCCCCTTAACATTCCAAGTACCAAACCAACAATCTAATGTAGCCAGTTTTTAAGTTGCTGAGAATCAATCTGGAGACCCCTGGGGGTAAAACTTAGGTGAGGGGCAAAGTCCTGCACTCTTACCACTGTTTGGCTCCCATGAGATATATAAATCTATGCCCCACATCACAGTTCTATACACTGCCCCCGCCCATTAAATTCTTTAACCCACTTCCACCCTTTTAAACAAATTGTACATCCCCCCAAAACCTATTCCACTCCACATCTAGTTATTCAAAACTAAATGGCAGGATAAAATTAAGACTGTTCTCACTAAAACATCATCCCACCCCATATTGACAACTGGGTTAGAGACCTTAGGAGGCATCCCGTGTCCTGAAATGGCATGTGGAACAACTTCCAGATTCCTCATCCCATCACGTGTGTATGTACCATGAGTAATATAGATATGTTAATAATAAAAAAAAACTAACATAGTCAAACCTCCATCTCAACCACACCCCCACACCCCCTTACAACTACCATATAGTCACTATTACAGTAACAATAACAGCATAACAGTATGATACTGAGGTAACTCTAAATAACTAATTACAGTCCCCCCCCCAATGTCCAATTCAGGCTTAATATGTAAGACCCAACACACAGTTCTCTGAGAATTGTTGAAATGACAATCAATACATGACAAGTTTAGTCAACTATTTCCCTAAATAGGCCGTTACCATCTCGGGAACAACTTGGTACCATAGTTCATACAGTCTGCTCGAACTGTACAGTGGCAGCCACGATACAGTCAGATATTTCCAGATATTTCCCAAAATACCTAAAGAGATTCTCTCTCTGGTGGCCCATAGTGGTACCACAGACAGAAAGGAAATTTCCAGATATATCACAAACATTTCAGGAAATATCAGACCATATCTATTATCTATGGCTACCACTGTAACTATCTACACCGTATAAATCATATGAAAACTTGCTCTAAGAATCAGTATACCAAACAGCCACAGTACCAAAGTAAAGTTCATACTTCACATCCCATAGGCTGGCATATATGTGAATAAGTAGTACAACACACCTGCACAAGTGGGTTGCACAGAGATCCTGGTTCCCTCTGGGGAAAGTAACAAACCTAATCTCCAATATCCATCATAACCAGTCAATAAATGAAATGTTATATCACTCTAGAATAACCAAGGAGCTTCAAACTCCATGTAATAGTAACTTAACAGTATAGAAGGAAAGGGTTGGTAATAACTGTGTTAGCGTGGTCTCCTTTGGAGGGGTGAGAAAGCACAGCAGAAATACCTAGAAGTGGTGTGTCTGGTTCATGCTGCCAGAGCAACAGCAAAACTGAATATTTCAGTACCTAAAAAAGAAAACAAAAAGGAGGTAGTGATAAAAAGAAGGAAGTATAAGAAAAGAAGGGACCCAAGATACAATGAACTTTCACTCAGCATGTGCTGTACAACAAGTTATAACGGCACTCTGAAGTTACTCACAAAACCTCAGATAATCTTCTCAAACCAGCAGTAATACAGCACAAACTAGGCTGAGGGCTGTACTAGTTAGGCAGCTGAGTGTTCCCTCACACACACCCAGCCAGCATCACTTCATAATACTGCTATCACTTTCCACATGCAATCTTGTGACAAAATAAAAATGATATACATTGCCAACATATAACCACTACAAATGTAAGCAAAACTCTTTAGTAGCATCATGCACCAAAAATGTTCACTCAGGTAGAAGGTTTGGGAAAGAGCTTTGGCAAAAGCTTTGTGAGCACTTGTTGAGCTGTAAGCTGACCAGGGAATTGTACATGGAATTTTATATTACCATGGGGCCGAACCCTCTTTATATTTCTGCAGGCACATTGCTGCTCAATCACTGATTAACTGAGATTGTTGAATATATAGTATCTATAATATTGCCAGTAGAGGGCTGGTTGAGCCTGGGCTGTGCATTGATTGGCCACTTTGTCTTGAAAGTTTAAAAGCTGACAAATGATGCCTGTAGGTTTCTCCTACTGCTGTGATTTGGGATGCAGGGCTCTATGAGCCCTGCAGTGAGGTACTATTAACAATACTGTGGTGGGCCTGCTATTTGTAAAAATGGCAGATTCACAAATTTTATAAGGTCAGAACCTTCTGCTTACTCTGAGATCCCAATTAGTAACAGGTTGTTGCGACAACTCCAGTTCTCTAAGTCATCAATTGTTTTCTTATAAGCCATGCATCTTGCTTCATACAGAAACAAGCTCTGTGCCATCCTTGTTAACAGTGTCCTCTAGTGAGCTAACCTTCACTTTCACATGCTCCATAAGGAATGCCAAGCCAACAGCAGACATTTTCACAGCCTTTAACTTGTCTGTGATTTCTGTTCGTATCACCTAGATGGCTGCAAATTATGCCAAGAAAGTTTCTGCTAATGGTGTGTCTTGGATGGGTTCAGGAATTTGGAGGAGGGGGAGTCAAATTTGTGCTACTATGAGGCATGGGCTAGTGTGGTCAGCGGTGAAATCAGGCATGGCATTGAAACCTGTTCCATCGACTGCTGCTGCAGTCTACAGTATATCCAATGCCACCATCTAAACTACCACTAGGCATTATAGATAAGTAATATAAACTTCATGGTACCAAAATCAAATGAACTTACAGTACTTAGGGGAAAAACTGCTGATGCACCACAGTGCTCACTCCAACCCATCTGCTAAAATTGACTGCATCACTGGAACAACTTATTGAGTTGTCATTTAGCTGGCTACAACATTGCTCATCTGTCTGCTCAGTAGAGGAACATGTTACACATGCCCATATACTCTTTGGCCACCACACGTCTGTGAAAGAAAATTTATCAGTAAATGCTTATGCCATTATGCATGAATTACCTACAGTGGGTTATGTGTACAACTGCCAGCATAAGGAATAAGGGTTAAAAATCACTTTTTATGTGTCTTCCAGATGGCAGTGCATTATCCTGCTGCCATAGTAGTGGGCCAACTAATTGAATGGTAAGCAAATATTTGATCTCATATATCAAAAACAAAATGGTCTTTACTTCTGATAAAAACAAGCATTTGTCAATGCTGAATGTTGTCTCACTGGCATTAGCATTGGTAGTGCAGGAGTCAGAGATGCATAACAGGAATGGTAGTGAAGTATTGAACTGACGCCAACCCCACCTCCACCCTGCAGAGAATGACAGAGGCTGGGGTGTGCCTTTGGGTCGTCAGCTATAACGCTCATGCCATTTTACCTCACCCTACCCTGTAGACACTGATAAGTGTTGTGGTGTGCTTTGGGTCCTTGTGCCTTATACTTACCCCATCCCATAAGGAAATACACTGATATAAGTGCAGTATAGGAGAATGGGGTGAACTTTAGGGCTGAACACTACAAGGCACATCTCAATGCCTGTCACTGGCTGCAGGGTGGGGGTGAGGTGGAATGCCATGAACATTACAGCCAATGATCCCAATTCACACCCCTGACACCTGTCAGTCTCTACAGGATGGGGTGTTATGGTTGTAAACCCTAACACTGTAGGTGTTTGTTGGTATTTTCACTCCAAATTTTCAACATGGGCTTTTTGTGACCCCACCTCATGAAGAGTGTCACTATAAGTTTGTTAGCCGAAAGGAGGTTTTGCACAGCGACTATGCCATTTGGTGACACAGGCACAGAAACACATTTTGGGCAGGATGTAAAAAATGACAACTGTATTGTTCATGAGGAGGTGTAAAAAAATGGCAACGTTGAAAATCTGTAGTGAAAATATGAAAAATTGGTGAAGTCATGAGCAGGCATAGAAACTGCATAACACACGTCTGTAACCCAATTACTTTTTGGATTTTTTTAACCACATTTTCAACATAGTCATTCTGGGACTTCCCCTCATGAACAGTGGCACTGTGATTTTGTCATTCTGTCCCAAAAATTGATTTCCCACAGCGACCACGCCATTGTATGCCACAGATGCGAAAACACATTTTGGGCAAGATGTGAACAATGACAGCTGTACTGTTCATAAGGAGGTGTGAAAAAATGGCAGTGTTGAAATCTAGCATGAAAATATTGCAAATTTGCGAAGTTACAAGGGTACGTGGAAACCGCACAATGCATGCTTGTAACATAGTCATTTTATGGACTTTCATCACCAAATTTTCAACATAGGCATTTTATGACCTCTGCTTATGAACAGTGCCACTGTTATTTTCTTATTCTGTCCCTAAAACTGATCTCCCACAGTGACAGTGCTAATCTGCGCTGGAAGTGCGAAAACACATTTTGGCCAGTATATGGAAAATGACAGCTGTACTGTTCCTAAGGAGGTGTGGAAAAATGCCAATGTTGAAAATCTGGAGTGAAAATATTACAAATTCACAAAGTTACGAGCATGCATGGAAACTGTGGGAAAGTGATGGAGTCACTTCTGAAGGAAAGAATAGTTGAGTACCTAGAGGTCAGTGGAGCACAGGATCCAAGGCAGCATGGGTTCACAGCGGGAAGGTCATGTCAGACGAATCTAATAGATTTCTTTGACTGGGTGACCAAAGTAGTAGACCAGGGAGGGGCTGTGGACATGGCCTACCTAGACTTTAGCAAGGCATTTGACACAGTCCCACAAAGATTGATAGTCAAATTAACCAGCCTGGGAGTGGGTCCCAGGGTGGTAGCCTGGGTAAAACATTGGCTGGACAACAGGACACAGAAGGTAATTGTAAATGGAGTCCACTCTGAAGAAAGAGCGGTTACTAGTGGGGTACCACAGGGTTCAGTATTGGGTCCAGTCCTTTTTAATGTCTTCATCAGTGACATTGCAGAGGGACTGGAAGGAAAAGTATGCCTTTTTGCAGATGACACAAAGATCTGCAACAGGGTTGATACACAAGGAGGCGTGGAAAGGATGAAAAGGGACTTAGCAAGGTTGGAGGAATGGTCAGACGTATGGCAGCTAGGATTCAATGCAAAAAAGTGCAAAATAATGCACCTGGGAAACAAGAACCCAGGGGAAGAATACACAATGGGTGGGGAGCTAGTAACAACAACAAAACAGGAAAGGGACCTGGGGGTAATCATATCAGATGACCTTAAGGTTAGCAAGCAATGTGAGAAGGCAGTAGGGAGGGCTGGGGGTATACTGGGTGGTATAGGGAGAGGCATCAGCAGCAGAAAACAGGAAGTTGTTATCCCTCTGTACAGACAGTTGGTGAGACCCCATCTGGAGTACTGTGTCCAGTTCTGGAGACCCCATCTCCTCAAGGACATAGACAGGATAGAGGCAGTCCAGAGGAGGGTAACTAAAATGGTGCAGGGTCTGCAAGAGAAGCCATACGAGGAGAGACTAAAGGAGCTTAATATGTATACTCTTGAGGAAAGAAGGGAGAGGAGGGACAGGATAGAAACTTTTAAGTACCTCAGTGGAATCAACAAAGTCCAAGAGGGTAGCATTTTTCAGAAAAAGAGACTTGCAAGAACAAGGGGACACAATTTAAAGATAGAAGGAGGGTGGTTCAGGGGCAATTTGAGGAAGTATTATTTCACAGAGAGGGTAGTGGATGCTTGGAACAGCCTTCCTGAGGAGGTTGTGGGGTCTAAAACTGTGGGAGAATTCAAGAATGCATGGGACAGACATAAGGCAATTCTTGTGAGGGGTAGGAAGAAATAGGCTGTTGGTTAACTAGGATCTGCGGCCTATCCTGTAGGTAGGGAAATGGGCAGACTAGATGGGCCTAGCGGTCCTTATCTGGCGTCAAAGTCTATGTTTCTATGTTATCCCTCTTTTCAGCTTTTCCCTCAACTCTCTATTTGTCTCCTTCTCTTTTCCTGGTGGTCTATAGATAACTCCCAAGCACAGTTTCTTACCTGAAGCTGCCATGAGTCGTACCCACAGTGACTCCGTCTCTTCATTACTACCTCTGATGCATCCATCTTCTAGAACCTCTATGCCATCCTTGATATGAAGGGCTGCTCCTCCCCCTCTACCTGTTCCTTGATCCCTCCTGAACATCAAGTGCCCAGAGACCGTCAGTCCCCATTTATTATTTCTGATGCCCATGCTTCTGTTATGGCCACTGTGTTCACCATCATATCTGACATCAGCAGCTGGATCTCACTGATTTTATTAACTAGGCTCCTAACATTAAGGTATACCCCTTCCATCTAACCCTTGACCCTGCTTTGCTACTACTCTAGTGCTTTGCATGTCCTCTCATTCCCTTGCTTTTCTTGGTGCTAGCTCCCTATGCTTTCCCCCATTCAAGGTCACTTCACCTTGTCCAGTATGGCCCACAGCTTTTTTTGTACCTACTATGCTGCTACAAGCCCCCAGATGTGGGGAAGTACTAGATATGATCATCTTCCTGTCCCCTGCCATTGAGGTTCCCCTAGACTCAGTCTATCCTGCAGTCAGTTTAAACATCTGATATAGACATCAAACTTCTGCCCCAGCATGCAGGCCTTCTCTCTCAACAAGTGAAGTCCATCACTATTGAAGAGCCTCCAGTACCAGAAGTCCCTCTGTCACCCACAAAGTGGTACCCCTTATCCTTACACCTTCCCTTAAGCCATTGATGAAACTCCTCTGTTACTTACCCCCTTATCCTATCCTGTTTCTCCTCTTTGCCCCACACAGGGATGACTTGGGGAAAGGAGAGGGAGACTGACTGTGCTGCCAATCTGTTCCCCACAAAATGGTTCACTAGATCATTGGTATCCCAGTGTACCAGCACCTTCAGCTCCCCTGCTCCCTCTCCACCATCCTCCCTATCTTGTCTAAACCTCTGGATGGCAGATGCCCCAAAAAGGCACTGGACCATTTCCATCCTGTCCATATCCCCTCCCTCACCCTCTCTACTCCCCTAATCATTGAGTCCCTCATGATGAAGACTCTCCTAGCAGACTTGCTACCCTTGGGTGCCAACACTTTGCCTTCCCCTTTCCATTGACTGTCTTGATGACCCGCTCAAGCAGAATCAGGTCTCTGAACCTCTACTAGGGATGCAAAACTATTCACTGAATGGTGAGGGCTGGACAACCTCCTAATGGCTATCCCTGCTTTCCTTCCCCATCCCTCTCCATACCAGTCTCCACCCCCCTGGACCAGTGGGTCTCTGGGGGAGTGGTGGGGTCCTGCTAAGCTGCTGATGTGGCTGAGATATTTATTCTACCCTTGCTGATGCCAGCTGAGCCTTGTGCTCCACAAAGGTCCTGCAGATGGGGCACTGCTCCATTCTCCAAAACATATCCATAGAGAAGAACACTCCATAGCTGGCACAACTGACTGCCTCATCTCTAAACCCTATCCCCATAAACACCTATACTAGGCAGACATCTAATTTAAGTTGTAGAGCTCACCCAGATGTGCTGTAATTGTAAGGCTCAGCTATAGCACATAAAACAGGGACAAAACAAAACTACCTTGTAGCGCTCACCCAGATAGTGTATACAGTAGCTGCAGGCTTGGATATAGCACAAAATGACAGGAGTTAAAACTACCTTGTAGTGCTCACTCAGATTGGGTGTAACTGTAGGCTTAACTATAGCACAGAAAACTGGAGATAAACTATATTGTAGTACTTACCCAAGCACACAGTAGCTGTATGATTTAACTATAGCACAAAACAACCCTGCAAATGAAATGTTCACTAGCAGTAGCATAAACACTTTCTGCAAATAAACTTCACAATAACTTTTAGTACAATCCTTAATATATTTCAGCCAGGACCCCCCACAATACTCGCACAAACTATGCTGTTAACTTTGCATATACATAGGATGAGATGGGCAGAGTTCCTGGCTGCTGGCTGTCTCCTGGCTGATTTCTTGACAGAATCTGCACAGATGGGGAAGCTTTTACAAGTGGTGTGGAATATGGACTTCCACATAGATGGGAAACTGAGTGGAATAAGACATTATGTAGATGCAAACAGAGTTAATTTTTTTGAAAGTGGACTGGCAAATATGCACTATAGAAGAGGGATTGGACATGGTAGTACATTTTTGTCTGTAGACACTGAGCTGGAAGGTTTCGTAAAAGACAACACTCAACTGAAAAAAGTCAATGAGATGTCAGACACAAATCAGCCTTCCAGAAATGTGAAGCTTAGTGATGTTCCTTTTGCAGCAGAGGAATTTTGTTGTTGTTGTTGCTGCAGTATTGGCCTCTGATAAGCAATGTTAAATCACAAAGTCTAGTGAGAAAGAAATAATGTGACCTACTGAGAATTGAACCCAGGCCCCCAGAATACCATCCTTATGTTCTTACTAGTGAGCTACATGCTCATACCATTGAACCTGATGTTCCCAGACACACTTTCTTTCTCTGGTATTGCATATCTTACAATTAGGGATAATGAAGATGACAATTAGATGTTTTTGGTGCAATATTACCTACTGTTAAGCCATGATAAGTCACAAATTGTAATGAGAAAGTGATGATGTGACCTATAGGGAACTGAACCCAGGCCTCTGTAATACCATATCTGTGCTCTTATCACTGAGCTACATGCTCACATGGTTGGTTCTCAAGTTCTTGGATACAATTCCTTTCTTTGTTATTGCATATCCTGCAATTAGGAATAATCAAGATGACAATTAGATGTTTTTTTGGTGCACTATCAACCACTGTTAAGCAGTGTCAAATCACATATTGTAGTGAGAAAGAAATTACGTGGCTATGTGCAAACTGAACCCAGACTATTAGAATATCATCCTAGTGCTCTGACCACTGAGATACAGGCTCACATTGTTGGGCCTGAGGTTCTCAGACACATTTCCTTTCTCTGGTATTGCATATCCTGCAGTTAGGAATAATGAATCTGACAATTTGATTTTTTGGTGCAGTATTACCTACTGTTAAGCAATGTTAAATCACAAATTGTAGTGAGAAAGTAATAATGAGATCTCTTTGGAACTGAACCCAGGCCTCAGGGATGCCATATATGTGCTCTAACCACTAAGCTACATGCTCACATGGTCAGTTCTTAGGTTCCTCAACACAATTCCTTTCACTGGTATTGCATATCCTGCAATTTGGAATAAACAAGATAACAATTAGATATTGTTGGTGCAGTATTAGCCATGTCTAAGCAGTTTTATATCCTGCATTTAATTCCTAGTAGGTTACTTTATTTCTTTCTTACTGCAACAAGTGATTTAAAATTGCTTAGCTGTGGCTAATGCTTCACCAAAAATGTCTAATTCCATATAGGAGACAAGTAAGCCAGAGGGTTAGGTTAAGAGTGGGTCCAACAGTGGTAAACAAGATAAGAAACTGGTTAGGGGATAAGTGACAAAAGGTGGTGGTAAACAGAGTTCACCCAGAAGAAGGGAGGGTGACCAGCGAGGTGATTCAGGGATCAGTGCTAGGATCAGTCCTCTTCTGTGTAAGTGACATTGCAGAGGAGCTGGAAGGAAAGGTCTGCAGATGACACCAAAATCTGCAATAGGGTGGACACACTCCAGGGTGAGTGGAAAGGATGAGCAGAGACCTGAGAAAACTAGAGGAGTGGTCAAGGGTGTGGCAGCTGGGTTTTAATGCAAAAAAGTGCAAAATAAAGCACTTATGGCACAGAAACCTAGGAATAGAGTATAAAATGGGTGGCATGGTATTGATGACAACCAAGCAGGAAAGAGGCCCAGGAATAATCGTATCAGTTGACCTAAAGTTGGCAAGGAAGTACAACAAGGCAGTCAGGAGGGCAAGTGGGATGTTGAGGTGCATAGAGAGTTGTATCACTGATAGAAAGAGGGAGGTGGTTTTGCCTCTGTATTAGTGGTGGGCAAAGTGGTCGAAATTCGCTCCGTGAACTAAATCATAGAGTAACGCAGAATCCGTGAAGTATTCTGCAACGTGAAGTGGAGTACTTCATGTTATAATGGAGAATGTGAAGTCCATTGAGAACAATGACTTTGCGTTATTCCACCTTCCCAAACCACTTCTCCAGCAAGTTTAAGGCGAAGTACATTGAAATCAATTTACTTAGCCTCACTTCGCCTTGTTTTTGAGCTACAAAGGTGAATTTTGCAGTGCTTCATGGGATTGCAGGTCACATGGGCTCAAGATTATTCTGCACAGCCTCAGTTCTGTGTAGTGCGTGTGTAGTGGAAAATGGAGAGATTAATCTCAGAGCTCTGCGATTCAAATCCACTAAAAGCTGTTAAAAAAGCCTTTTTGAGCTATTTCTTTTGCTCACAATTTAGTACATCGATTGTAGGAAACCCTCTTGTGTTCATATCATTGAGTGTTTATTGTTTGTATGTGGATTTTGAATGTTAATTTAGAACAGTTAGTCTGTGTACTGTGACGTGTGCTTTGGGGGAGGTGCGTATCTATGGTGTAGTAGATTAACTGGCAGAAAAAAGCAGTCTTTCTGTTTTGGTTATATTTTTCTTGTATAACTGTGTTAATGTACACACAGTTAATATTTTCAGTAATTCTTGATATTTTTTGCTGATTGTTGTGTTGCAGCAGTGTATAATTTCAATTTGTTTAAAACATTTGGTTATATTACTAAAGGTTTTCAATTTGCTACACATTACTTGTAGTGTGTGTGTGTGAGTGTGTGTGAGATGCGTGCCATTAAATCAGACACCTTTTAATGTTCCACAGAGTAGTTGCAGCAGTGTAAACCTGCTATGCACTGCAACTGCATGAATTTTTTATACTGCTTTGTGGTATCTTTACTGGTAGTGGACTGTTACTGCCATGCAGTACCCCCGGCCCCCAACTGGCATAAGGTATGCTTTTCCAGATTTGGATTTGTGACTTGAGAGCACTGGTTAGATGTCGTTGTGCCTTTGTGTCTGCATTGCTTGAGTGCACAGCACAATTGTAAACTGTGTATTTGCAGTACACCATTAATTCTGGAAGACTTTGAATGTTTTGTTACCCTCTCATTTCACTTTGTCAGCACTGGGGAATTTTCTGGACACAAAACAGTAGCATTTTGGGGATGCATATTAATTCTGGTGACTGTGTGTGACCACTGCACACATGACTGAGTGCACCATTAATTCTGGGAGACTTTGCATTTTTTGTTACCCTCTCATTTCCTTCATCAGCACTGTGGAATTTTGTGGACACAAGACAGTAGCATTTTGAGGATGCAAATTAATTCTTGTGACTGTGTGTGACCACTGCGCACATGACTGAGTGCACCATTATTTCTGGGAGACTTTGCATTTCTTGTGGTCTCATTTCACTTCATCACCATCAGCACTTGAGAGTTTTCTGGACACAAAACATGACCATTTTGGGGATGCACATTAATTCTGGTGACAGTGTGTGTGAAGGGCTGCCAATATTATTGTCACTTCACCTTACTTCGCGTTAAGGTAGAATGACAATGCGAAGTAATAATGACAAGGCGAAAGTGAGCCTTTTGCATTGGCCACTCCATGTAGCAGAGTGACAACATGACGTGCCCACTTTGCGGGCACTTAGCCAGTGCAATCTAAATTTGCTGCATCTCTATTCTGTATAGATCACTGGTAAGACCCCACCTAGAGTACTGCGTCAGTTCTGGAAACCACATCTCTGGAAGGACATGGATAGAATGGAGGTGGTCCAGAGGAGGGCAACTAGCATGATCCAGGGTCTGCATCAAAAGCAGCTTTAGGAGAGACTAAAGTACATTGATATGTACACCTTGGAATAGAGGAGGGAGAGGGGAAATGAAAGTGACCTTTAAATACCTCACTGGGGTAAATAAGGTACAGGAGGGAAGTATTTTTTGGAAGAAAAGGTGCTCAAGAACAAAGGGCCATGCTATGAAGCTGGAGATAACAAATTCAGGAGAAATGTGAGGAAGTACTTATTCATAGAAAGAATGGTGGATTTCTGGAACAGACTTCCAGTGGAGGTGGTGTGGGCAAAAACAGTGGTGCTGTTTAAGAAAGCATGAGATAAACACAGGGGAAACATAGCAGAAATGGCTGTAGATCAGGTACAGTCTGTGGTAACCAAAATGTGCTACTAAAATGTGACGAACAGGCTTTCTCAGCATTTACTCCCAAGCTCTGCAACTCCTTTCCAATGCCTTTAAGATGCTTTCAGTCTCATCACATTGTTAAGAATGAACTTCAAAAGTTCCTCCTGTCTAATGACAAGTGCATGTGTAACTGAGTCATAGTATTCATACTGTACTTAAAGTAACTTTATCTTTCTACCACATGATGACAGTGCTCTTATTGTAGTTGTATTCTGAATTCTGACATCTCTTTTTGCTGCTCATTGTTTCATGTTACTCCTGTATTTTACCTGCCCAAGCTGATGTTATTGTATTTATTGTGTCCTTGTAATCCTATTCATTTATTGTCTGTAACTTTCCCAGGTTGTGCCAGAAAATAAGTAATGCTTTTGTCTAGTGCACCTACCCGGCCAACAAAAACTAAATAAATAAATAATGCAGGTAGTGAGAAACTGAGAGACTGAATGGGCCAAGCAATTCTTATCTGCCCTCAAATTTTATGTGTAATTGTAATATTGATTATTCCTGGTTGCAGGACATGCAATCCCAGTGAAAAGAAGTGTGTCCAGAAACCTTAGGTCCAACCATGTGAGGTTGTAGGTCAGTGGTGAGAGCACTGGGCTGGTAATCCAGGGTATGGGTTCAATTCCCTTGAGGTCACATTGTTTCTTTCTCACTACAACTTGTGATTTGAAATTGCTCAGCAGTGGTTAATACTGTGCAAAGAAATCTAATTGTCATTTTGATTATTCCTGGTTGCAGGATATGCAATACCAGAGAAAACAAGTGTGTCTGTGAACCTCAGGTATGACCATGTGATCCTGTATCTCAGTAGTTAGAGAACTGTCATGGTGTTCTGGAGGCCTGCATTCAATTCCCAGTAGGTCATACTATTCTTTCTCACTTCAATTTGTGATTTAAAACTGCTTAGACATGGCTAGCACTACAACAAAAACATCTTTCATTTTGAATTGATTATTCCTAATTGGAGGATATACCACACCAGAGAAAGGAAGTGTTTCTGTGAACCTCAGGTGCAACCACATAAGCCTGTAACTGAGTGGTTAGAGCACTGTGGTGGTATTCCAGTGGCCTGGGTTCAGTTCCACGTAGGGCATATTATTTCTTTCTCACAACTATAGTGTCTGATAAATGTTTTGGAGATCCCAAACTTGCCCTCATCATTCATCATTTCAGGTGACGTCAAATGATGAAGGTCTACAAGGCTCTGTTGTCTCTGACTCAGTGATCATTGTTGTATCCTTCATGGGTTCCACACAACATGATAATATTCTAGCAGAAGCTAAGCAGAAAAAGTAAATTTGTTATGCTGACAAACATGTTAATTTAATTTGGATGGAGTACATGCCATATGGAATAAGTGAAGAAGAATTCAAGCTTTTAATAACTGAATTTTAGTCCTATGGTATCAGGCAGCTACTTTCAGTGGAACCTAGCTCAGTTAATTGTCCTGTTGAAAGAACAATCATTTATTTTATTATGTACATGCTGCTAGAGAGCTCATTATACATTTGGAAGAGACAGAATCAATAGGTGGGAATTTTGGAACCCGAACTTGAACCTGATCTTGAACTTGTAATAAATGGACCAAGAATGACTACAGCCAGATGATATAGCTAGAGAAATAATGACTAGCATTAGTTTGTTTACAGTGGGGTCCACCAGGATGCAAAACAGTGTCTCAGATTCCTACAAGATAAAAGAGATTAAGGATGTTAGCTTGTATTTCAGCAACCCAATGGCAAATTCATAAGTTTTTGCCCACTACATGATAGTCATTTAAACATTTAAACTTCACAAAAAAGGGGGGCACTAATGAACAACTGAAGAGAACAGACACACACCTTCGGAGCTCCATCCTACCAAGTTTGAACATAGACTATTTCTACAGTTAAAAAAGCTTAAATTACCTAATGTTTACCTTAGGTACGGTCCTAAGAACAATGGATGACTTCTTGCTTCCAGGAAAGTCAAGAAGGCAACCCAGCAAAAACTCTAAAAAAGGATCCCAACCAGAGACTCCCACAACTAGCGGTTTGGGCCTGATCTCCCTGTCAGATGCTGAAATGAGTGCCCTATGCAGGTCAGTCACAAAACAAGCACTGGCAGGCCTAAATCCTTGATTCACTAAATTTGAGTAAAAATTAAAGGAAATCTCTGTAGAACATGTCCAATATAACAAGTGCATAGTGGAGTTGGAGCAACGGGTATCGGACTTGGAAGACTCCACACACCAAAAACCAGACAAAATGGTGCATCTCAAGCATGAAGTCAAGGAGTTGAGAGAAATGCTGGACTATCAGGAGAATTACAACCACAGAAGTAACCTTAGACTCAGGGAATTGCCAGAGGGAAAGGAGGGCTCCAGCTGCCTAACGTTCTGTGAGGTAACTCTCCCAAAGTTGTTGGTTTGCTAAAAATCAAAAGGGAGCACAGGGCCTTGGCTCCTTGACCCTCTGCAGACCAGCCAACCTGTCAGATTATCTTCTGACTGCACTAATTCAGGGATCAGCAAGTGCTGATGGCAGCCTATTAAAAATGAAAGATCTGTGTTATGAGAGTAACAAACTCACATTGCATTAAGATTTCTCAGTGAGACTACAAAAACAGATACAACAATTTAACCATCTGATGGATATTATGACAGAATGTGGGCTCAAGATTTTCTTTGTTCACCAGGCAGTGGTGAAGGTGAATCATGAGGAAGCCACGTTATCATTCTGGGAACTGGACAAGCTTTGCAAGTTTATGGATGAATGGGACCTGAAACACAAATGCTGAAGACATGGTATGGCTGTTGAGGGCTGAAGTGGAACCAGATTACTGAGCTCATCGATAAGGGCCCCATGACTATATGCTCCCCATTTAAAGTTAGAGATCTATGGCTCTCGGACTACTGGAGACTGGAATCTTAAACTCACTGACCAGATCTGAGGGATGGCTTGTGGAACTGTACAGGTGTTGCTTCCTTTTCCCCTGAGGCCCTAGCAATTGGTGACCTGGCAAGATGATATCCACTGCCTGGTGACCTGGTTTGGTGCATCTGCAGGCTTGCTCAGCTCTTTATTTGGATCGAGAATTGTTGCCAAGCTTATTTATGACCCGCTTGGATTAAGTATTGAACAGACTGATGTGGCACGTCATGGAGACGACTCTTACCCCTGGATACTTTTTTGCAACCCTCTCTGGTAGAAGAAGAAGAAGAAGAAGAAGAAGAAGAAGAAGAAGAAGAAGAAGAAGAAGAAGAAACTGGCTCTCTACTTCCCTGCGGGTAGGAGATGCTGAGGAGGGGGAACAGGAGGCCACATTTTTTATTAAAATCTGTGGTCTCTTCTCCAGTCTAATCCCTGTGTTCCCTTAAAGACACCGAGATGCTGCACTTTGCTTGCTTGAGGAGGAAGGATGAAACTAAGGGAATGGGAGGTGGATAGGGGAGTTTGAACAGAGGGGGCACTGGGAAATTGGGAAAACAGATGATGGGGGTGCAATAATGGTCTGCCTGAGAGGGAGGAGGTCGATGGGCTCCCTTCCTCACTCCCCAGCTGTGGAGTTGTATGGGGGATGCTACCTGGGAGAAGTGCCAGTCAGGCGAATAGATGGAATTGAGGGCCTCATGATAGGAAGGGATGGGTGATAGAATGTACTTACTTATCGATGAATGGGGAGGGCAATACTGGCATTATTTATTTTTTTAAATTTAATCAGAGGTGGTCCTCAACCATATCGAGGAACATTGAGCTACTGGGTTGTTGGGAGGGAGTAAAAAATGGAGACAAACATTTTGTGGCCTCGCAGTGGCAGCGTGGGGTGGGTTGGGGGGAGTGTTGGGGATGGGGAGACATGCGTGGCTTCATAGACCTGTCCAGGACATGCTTGGTTCCACCCCTCTCCTCTCCTCTCCATGTTTTGGTCTCTGGAGGTCACTGTTGGTGAGACAGGCCCCTTGCTGTTTGGTGCAGGAGACATACCTCAGTATACAGGCAAGTGGACCTGTACATGTGGGTGGGGGGGCACATTAAACAATGAACTTTGGAAGACACCCCAAAGGGAGCTAGGGGAGGCTCTATGGAGGGCCAAAATGGATGCAAGCATACAATTCATTGGGTATATGTCAGTACATGAAAATAGATGATTGTACAATGTAGGGTGGGGGGGCATGGTATGGTTGCAGGTACTAGGTGGTTTTGCCTCTTTTTTCTTGTTTTTCCCACTTCAAGTGAATTATCTAGGATTGTCAACACATTACTGCCTGCAATCTTAGACAGGGGAGGGATCTGATGGTGGGAACTCAGACTGTACAGTGTTTCTAGTTTTAGTTGAGGGAGGGTACTGGGAGTTCTGAGTATGTAAACTGTTCAAAAGTGGAATTTCCTGCTTTACTGTTTGGTGTTACTATGATTTTTATATCTTTGGGGTACTGCAAATGTATTGAATCTGCATCGTATTGTGTAGGTGTTACTAGACCATGGGCAGTGGGTGAAAAGTGCGTATACAACACATGCAAATAATGAGAAAATCAGAAGATATAAATTTCATCTCTTGGAATTGGAGGGGTTTTATCTCCCCCATTTAGAGCACTAAAATCTTAACAGCACTGAAATGCTGGCAGGTAGAGGTAGATCTCTTTCAGGAAACCCACTTAAGTCTCCACGAACACACAAAGCTGGTGAGAAGCTGGGTGTGGGCCTGCTATGCGGCATCCTGCACTTCATACGGGGGTTAGAGATCATCTTTCATAGGAATTTTCCCTTGCAGGTTACAAAAATTGTCAAAGACAATGAAGGACGGTGGTACATTTTTGTGGAAGGGGAACTACAGTAGATGGAGAAAAGATTACAAATGGCAGTCTTTATGCCCTGGCAGTTTTTGAACCCACTTTTATTAACAAGTGTTGGATGTTCTAAATAGGAAACACCCAAACGTGGTGGTTGGCGGGGATCTGAATTGTATTATCAGCCCAATATTTGGTTGTTCAGGGAGTAGAACCACTCTAATGTGGAGATGGAAACTTGGCAGTTGTGAGTGGGGGAGTTGGACATAGTGGACAGCTGGCGTGCCAGAAATCCTGGAGCTAGAGAATACACATTCTATTTGAATCCTCATAAGTCTGGTCCAGACTAGATTATATTTATGTTCCGAGGGGACTATATGTAAGGGTGAGAGATGTAAGCCATAGCCACATCATAATATCTGACCATGCTATGGTATATCTGGTTCTTAGCTGGTCAGGTGAGAAACAGCAGAGGCCAGGCTGGAGGCTCCCCACCTACCTTTTAGTCAGGGAGGATTTTCACTCATACCTCAAAGACCAATGAGAACTTTATACCCACACGAATAAGTGTTCAGTAGCATCTGCAGGATTATACTGGGAGGCAGGTAAAGCCTTTATGAGAAGGGCAATAATAAGTTGCATTTCAGAGGTCAAAGGGATTGTTCACTAAAGTTGGAAAAGCTAGAGCAAATTATTAAGGGCTTAGAATGTAGACTGGGCAAGAAGGGGAGGGTGTGGGGTTTCAAGGGAGCTGACCATGGCCCGGGAGGCTTTGAATCTACTACTGACAGAGGAGGCAAAGATGAGGTTACTCTTTGCTAGTCAGCATTAATATGAGTGGGGAAATAAACCTGGCCCCATGTTGGCTCATTTAGCCGGGAAGACCTCGGGGCATGTTACTGCTGTTAGGAATATGTATGGCAATCTCTTAGTTGATTGCCCTCAAATCAGACAGTGCTTTTCAAAATTTTACCAAGGGCTTTATACAGTAGATTGTAAGGGTACTACACAATGAGCTGAGAATTTTTTGGATGGGATTACTATCCCTACTTTATCAGATTGTCAGAGGGAAATGCTTGGGGTCACATTCACACTGGAGGAGATAGGGTGGGTGACTGGCAGTTTGCAGAAGCATAAGGCAGGAGGACCCAATGGATTTGTAGCAGAATATTATCAGGCGCTTATGGGGGTACTTGTGTCGACTCTGAGAGAGCTGGTGAAAGAGACTGTGGGGGAGATAGGGTCTTTCCAAAGTCGTGCTGTGAAGCAAACATCTCTATTAAACCAAAGCCAGGAAAGATGTGCATGAATGTGCTTCCTACAGACCCATCTCCCTGTAAAGTGTGATAGTAAAGTGATAGTGAAGGTGATGGCTCGCTATCTCGATGGACTTCTACCGAGCATAGTGCACGCTGACCAAAAGGATTTCATGCAGGGTAGGCTATCCTTCCATAATATGAGACAATTGCTGAATGCAGTGTGGTGGGGTTCTCGGCATCCAGGGCAGGCATGTGCCCTGTCCATTGATGCCGAGAAAGCTTTTGATAGAATAGAATGGTAGTACCTGTTTAAGGTACTAAGAAGATTCAACCTGGGAGATGGATTTGTAGAACTGTTAGGCATGCTATATCAAGAACTGGTAGTACGGGGGTTGATGAATGGGGTGCCATCGGAGGAGTTTAGACTTTTCTGGGGTATGAGGCAGAGGTGCCCTCTCTCCCCCCTTTTGTTTGCCTTAGCTGTAGAGCCACTTGCAATTAAAATAAGGGAAAGTAGAAATATACAGGGGATCCCCAGGAAAAGTGGAGAACTACATAAAATCACCCCATGCGCTGATGATTTGCTGATATTCCTTATGCAGCCCAATGAAGCTATGCCAGCTCTGTTAGAGGTTCTAGAGTCTTTTGCTATGTTTTCTTGCTATAAGTTGAACTTACATAAGCCACAGATCCTACTGCTCGGGGGAGATGGGGGGGGGGAGTGAAACAGGATACATGGGGCCTGCAACTGGTAAGAGGATCCCTTACATATTAAGGGATACAAGTGGGACTGACACTATTATTAATGATTTGAATAGATGGAGAACCCTACCAATTTCATGGCTGGGATGCATAAATGTAATTAAAATGAATGTACTCCCGAGACTGTTATATACAGTATTATGCAGAAGCTCCTAATAGGACCTACAAGGGCGGATACAAAGAAACGGGAAAAGGGATTCTCCATGTTTATCTGGAATAGTAAGTGACCAATAATGGGCCTAGCTAGGTTTAAGATTGCGGTTAACAAAGGAGGGCTTGGGTTCTTGAACATCCAGGGCTACTGTCTCACAATGCAGCTTAGATACATTCAAGACTGGATGACTAGAGATAAGGCAGCAAGCTGGGTGCATAAGGAAGAAGAGGGATGCCCAGGGTGATTGTTGGCTCATCTGGCTAGTGGGGACCGGTAAGCATATAAACAAACCCTGTACCCTAACCCCTTGGTTGTGTGGGTCCTTGTGGCCTGGGACAAAATCAAGAAAAGGAGGGGAGCAGACCAAGACCACACCCTGCTCTTTCCAGTAGCTCAAAACCTGGGTTTCTTACATGGGCTTGAGGACCCAGGGTTTCGCCTCTGGCAGGAAAGGGTAATTCAGTGCCTTGGAGATCTGTATAGTAAACATGGGCTTTATTCTTTTGCAGAAATACAGGGTGGACTGTGGTTACCTCACTCACATTTCTTTCGCTTCCTACAGATTAATACCTTTAGCAAAGGATTGAATAGAGAACTGGTGGAAAACTCTGAGCTAACTATGTTGGATCAGAAAGTACAATATATAGAGCATGGACAACAGAGAAGGGCCTAATAGGTCAACTGGCTAGGCAAGATAAACAGTTCTTCTCAGACTTGTCTGGAAAAGTGAGCCAAAGTTGGGAATTGGACCTAAGACAATTGATTAGTGAGCAAAATTGGGGTACAATAACAGGCTGTCATATGGGACTCATAATATGTAGTAAATTAAATCTTGAGTGTTTTAACTGAGTTTCAGTAGCCAGCCAGCTGCAGAGTACTGAATCTACATTTTCTTTTCTGTATTTTCTCTTTTCTTTCCACATTAGTTTGAGCAGCATCCTGTGCCTGTGTTAGTAATTTATAAACTGCAAACTGTTTCTTTTGGGAGCAATATCACCAAGGGTAATAATTTATTCTGCTGCTTTTGAAACTTTTGGGAACAATATCAGCAGGGGTATTTGATTTATCTGATGCTTATGTAGCTTTCCTGTATTCTTTGCCTGCTTAGCTATTAGACTGCTTAGGATTTCCTGACTTCATTCCCACTGCAGAAGGTCTCAGCCATTTTAAACTAACTGCCTGCTTCTCTATCCTCTCTGCCTCCTCTCTGTTTTTGTCCTTTCTCTTACCCTCTCTATCTCCCACTTTCTGTGTCTTCCTCCATGTCTTGCCCTCCCCCTTCTCCTATAACCTGAGGCTGCTGTCCACCCAGTCTACCTTTTTAATCACTGCCTCCCTCTTTGTTCTCTCCTTAGCCCTCATCCACCAGGGCTTGAGGCCCACCAAAGGGCTCCTCTAGCGACCAATGGAACAGTAGCCATGACCTGCCCTGGGCTTCATGCCCACAGAACATCTCCTTGAACGGGCACCAGCAGCATCGGAGAAAGGTACGGACCCCTGGTATTTGATTGAAGACTGCTCCCCTGCAGCTGAATTTCAAACATGGTGCCTTCTTTCCGCTAGTTGCTCCCAGCCCCTAAGATTTGCTACTTGCAGCTTACTGCCTCTCAGGATTTATAAGTATTTAATTGCAAACCTCCCTCCTTGGAGCAAAAACTGAATTTCCAATTTAATTTAATATAATTCATTTTATCTGTTTAGGGTGACAGCTGCAGGTAGTTTTATTCTGCAGGCTGCTTTTTTGCAAACAGGCACTTAACATTATAACATTATTGTAATCAGTTACTCCATCACTAGGCTGAGCATTCTACGTGAGTTCCCCACTGGCGCTGTGTGCCGGCTCCCCACCATGGTGGGTTTACTCACCTTTAAGGCCCTACTGTACATGGGCTGGGCCCTGGCTACTGGTCTGATCTTCTGACTCCTGCTACCTCGGCCCGCTTCGTCTGCTCTTTAGGTAAGGGCCTCCTTACGATTCCCAGGACAAGGCTGAAAACTGCCAGTGACAGATTGTTTAGTATCGCCGGCCATGTCATGTGGAATTCACTTCCAACTTCTGTCTGGGAGGCTTCTTCGGCTGAAGTGTTCAAAACCCACCTAAAGGCACACTTGTTTAGTCAGGACTTCCCAGACACTCTGCATTAGCTCTTATCCTTGGGATGAACCTTTTTTTTTTTTAGCCACAGCTGTTACTTTAGGTCTTATTTACCTTTTCATACTATCTACTTAATTTATTGCTGTAATTCTATGGTTTTATTAATAGTATTTTTGATTTGTGTGGCTCCCAGAGCCTCTGGGATTGGGTGCATAGAAAAATAAAATTTGCCTTGGCACCTCCCACCCACCCACCCTACTCAAGTATTTTATTTATACTCTCCTGTAATTACATGACATGACTAGTAGGCATC
This sequence comes from Neoceratodus forsteri, assembly GCA_016271365.2. NCBI lineage: Eukaryota > Metazoa > Chordata > Ceratodontiformes > Ceratodontidae > Neoceratodus > Neoceratodus forsteri. Next base: position 1,206,501,428 of record CM057452.1, read on the forward strand.
ACTAAGTCTTTTTTTTTTATTAAGTACCAACATTTCCATCTGCACCTTATACAAGCCAACCACCAGTGGGCCCCCATCCACCTTTTAGCCTGCATTATCTGTAGAACTCAGAACTACTAATCGTCCTACTTCTAATGGACCCTATATTTTTTCTTTTTTAAGCACTCCACTCCCTCCACTATTTCAGACCATTCTCTAAACCATCTTAGACCGCTCCTCCTTCCTGCACGCTCCTTCTCTGCCCAGGCCCATACTTCCAACCTGTATCATCTAGCAGCCCTCTTATTTACACCTCGTCAACTTATTGCATCAAACGTGGCCAAACACTGCAGACACCCTGCACCATTGCTAATCCCTACCGCTTTAGTTGCCTCACCCTTGCAGTCCAAATTGTAGACACCATTCTTTTCCTTACTGAGCTCCCTGCCCCTCCCAATCTAGGTGATTTCACCCTATCCAGCATACTGGTCTGCCCAAACTTGTCTGCTACATACAATAGTCTTGCTCCTACAAGGCTCTGGCTCCCTATATTGCGCTACCTCAAATTCTGTGGCAGATACCCTCATACATGGCATAAAAAGGGCAAATACTTAGAAATAATGGTCCTTCTCCCCTGGCTTAGTCTCCTCCACAACACATCTGGGGACATTGAAGTCAACCCAGGTCCTGGTAATCACATCCCTGTCTCGCTATCTCCTTCCCCCTGGAGTGCTATTAAAGGCTTGAAACTTGAACACCTAAATATTAGGAGTATCCAGTAGAATATTACTGAGATAACTGCCTGGACCTTACACTAGCAACCTGACATACAATGTCTAACTGAAACCTGGCTTAAGCTATCTATGCCAGACACACTTTGTGAGCTACCTTGTTACAGTTTCATCAGAAATGACAGGTCTCCAACCAAGCACGGTGGTGGCACTATGATTTATTTTAAGACCCATTATAACTTTGCCTCCTTTTCCCCACCCTCACCTCCACAGCCTGCCTCCTTTGAACTCTGTGTTGGTACTCTGAGGTTCGACTATTCAAAAAAACTGTACATACTTTGTGTTTACTTCCCTCCCCCAAACAACCCATGTAAGCTCTCCTCCCTGATTGACATTCTGGGGTCCCTAGTTAACAACAATGGCTCTGAAATCCTAGGTGATTTCAATATAGATTGGTTCAAATGGCCTAATGACTCTGTAGATATACTGCTAAATAAATTAGCCCTCTGCCAAATGATCATTCAACCCACCAGACTCTCCAACAGGGCCCAAACCGCCACCCTGATTGACTGGATTCTTGTTCCTAATCCTGACAAAAAAATCCTCAGCTGGAGTTCTTCCTGACTCCATTACAGATCACTTCCCAATCTATTGCACCTGGCATGCCAGCACTGACATGCCATACCCAGGATCATACAGTGCAGGAACTATTTGCTTTTCAATGAACCCGACTACTTATAGGACATAATGAACTTTGACTGGACCCGTCTGTGGACCACCGACGATGTGGACCTTGCGCTAAATTAGTTCAGTGCTTCCCTCCTCCAAATACAAAATAAGCATGCTCTGCTCTCTACTAGGCATGTCAGAGGCTGTACAACTAAGTGGCTCACCCATCCCTTATTTGCTGTACTAAAAGAGAGAGATAAAAGCTGAGTCACTTACAAAAAATGTAACTCTACTCATGACTGTGATAACTGCTGCTGCAAAACAAGTGCAAGACAGCCATTTGGCTGAGCAAGACTAAATATTTGTAGAGAGAAACTAGCCATCCAACATAATACACCCAGTAGCTTCTGGAGAAGTCTCAAGGAATCCCTGGGTCACTCTAATCCTAGCCCCCCCCCCTCAATTTTGAAATTAATGGAATCAATTGTAACAACCCTACTACTACATCCAGTGCTTTTAACCAACTCTTCTCAGACCTCTCGTCTATTTCTGCTGAGCTGAACTCTCTGGCAGATACCATTGCTTCACACACACCAGAACCTCCGCCCAACACCCACCCCCTTTCCACTTTAAATTAGTCACCAATACTGAAGTGCGAAAACTCCTTCTCTCACTACCCAAAACCAAGTCCGATGGCCCTGATGGTCTTGAACCCAAACTCCTGAAACTAGCTGCCTGGCAACTAACCCCTCCACTTACCTGCATTATCAATCTCTCCCTTGACGCAGGCTCAGTACCTATGGCATGGAGACATACCAATATCATACCTATGCTAAAAAAAGGAAACCCAAAGTCCCTTTCCAACTACCAGCCAATAGCCATATTCCCTACGCTCAGCAAAATCCTTGAGAAAATAGTCACTGCTATCTAACAGCATATTTGGAAAAGCATGATTACTGTGCTCTGCACAATATGGCTTCCAAAAGCATCACAGCACCCCTACAGTCCTACTCACCCTGACTAATGCAATTTACTCTGCATCTGATTGAGGTTACCTCACAGGTGCCATCTCCATCGACTTAATGAAGGCCTTTGACACTGTTAGCCATCCTATACTTCTTAACAGACTAAAGTCCTTAGGAGTCGCAGACAGTGCACTGCCCTGGTTTTTCAGCTATCTCACCAATAGACAACAATGCACCAGAATTGGCTCTACCTTCTCTGAATACCTTCCCACCTCCCTCGGTGTCCCACAGGGATCCATCCTTGGCCCTCTACTGTTCTCTCTTTACATCAACTCAATCACACACTGCTTTAACAAATCAACCCCCATCCTCTATGCAGATGACCAGGTGTTCTTCTGTCACTCCCCTGACCTAATTCACATAAATCATGACCTTACCTCCAACCTGGCCATGATATAGTCCTGGCTCAAGGACAGCAAACTACTTATGAACTACTCCAGATCCCAAATAGAGATGCAGCGAATTTAAATTTCACAATGAAGTGAACGGAGAGATTGCGATTAATTCACCACAACGGAGTGTGCAATGCAAAGTGTTCACTTCGCCTTGTCATTATCACTTCATGTTAAGACGGAATGGCAATGCAAAGTAAGGCAAAGTAATTGTTTTTAATGGTCTTCGCGTTCCTCATTATAATTCTAAGTGATCCACTTGGTGTTACAGATTTGGCAGCCCCCCCACACACACATCACATGGCTTACAGTACTGTAAGTCACATGCTGTTTAGCTAGGCAGGAAGAAAGTGAATCATACAAGCAAACACTTTTACTTTTTCCTGTGCAGATGGAGAGAGAGAGAGGAGTGTGTTTTGTGACTGCTGATACTTTGATATCAGAACGAGGAGGATATATAAACTTTGATTTAGACCCAACAGCTTTTCTGAAAGCTACATTTTTTTTGTCTTTTCTGTCTGTACTCTTTTTTACTTAATTTATTCTTTCTGTAAATTTTATTTTTCTTACATAGAGGGACATCAGTTGCAAATTATGTCCATGCTGGAACTGCTGCTGGATCACCATGGGATCCCGCATTAGTTTTTTTTCCTCACACCATGTGCCCCCCCCACACCTTCCTTGCTGTGTTATAAAATGTATTCCTCCACCATCCCCAACCCTTGTATGTAATTATGCCCTTTTTTTGTTGTCTTCCTTATGTATTCTGAGCAGTGGAAGTATACTCTACTAAACTGCATGGGTGCAGTTTTCTTTCCAGTCTGTGTATGTACTGCAGACACTGTCCAACTCCCTGACTTAAAAGCACTTATTAATGAGTACAATGGTGGGATGGTGAAGCCTGGAGAGATACTACAAAACAGGCTTACAATGAATCCAAGTAACTAGTAAAAATATTAATGTTGTGATTCATGATGTAATCGTAAATCATGATTTGTGACTGCACGTGTGACCGTGATGGTAAAGAAATGCAAATGCCTATGGCTGTACTTCCCCAGGCTCCAATGAGGTGTGACACAAAACTCCCCGACTTAAAAACACTCATTAATGAGTACAATGGTGGGGTGGTGAAGCATGGAGAGATACTACAAAACAGGCTTACAATACATCTAGGTAACTAGTAAAAAAAATTACTGCTGTGATTCATGACGTGATCGTAAATTGTAATTTGTGACTGCATTTGTGACTGTGTTGATGAAGAATGTGATTTGTATCACGAGTGACTCCTGATGATGGTCCTGACTTAAAAACGCATATTAATGAGTACAATGTTCATGCAGAATTATGCACCACACCTGTCCAGCACTCTGAAGGGAAGCCAAAAAAACAACTGTGACTTAAGTTAGAGATGGAAATTGGGCCCTAAAGAGATGCAAATGTACACACAGATTAAAATTGTGCTGTACACTGAAGAGATGCAGATGCAAAGGCATTACACCTAACCAGTGCTCACCATCAGAAATTAAAATCAGGAAAAGAATATCTTTGCTGGTTGGGGTGGGCCACGGGGAAGGGGGCAGTATACTGCACTGCTGCAGTAAGAGTCACTAGTGTGAGTACCAGTAAAGATACCACAAAGAAGTACAAAAAATTACACAGCTGCAGCGGATAGCAGGTTCACATTGCTGAAATTATGTGGCACTATAAAAGGTGTCTGATTTGATGACACGCGTCACACACGTACTCACACACACACTAAATCATGCGTAGCAAATTGAATTTGAAAACTTCAGTAATATAACCACATATTTTAAACAAACTAAATTTATGCACTGCTGCACCACATCAATCAGAAAAAAAATGGCAAGACTTATTGAAAATATTACTGTGTACATTAATACAGTTTATACAAGAAAAATATCATCACAACAGAAAGCACTGTCTTTTCCTCCAGGTTAATCTACCTACATCACAGATACACCCTTCCCCCAAAGCACACTTCCACGGTCTCTCAGTACACAGACTGAATGTTGTACATTGACATTCAAAATACACACACAAACAACGAATGCTCAATGATATGAGCACAGGAGGGTTTCCTATAATCGATGAACTAAAGTTTCAGCAAAAAAAAAGACTCAAAAAGGCTTTTTTAACAGCTTTTTGAAGGTTTGAATCACAGAGAGCTCTCAGAGCAGATTGTCTCCTACAGCTTCCTACACACAACCCCAAAATGAAGCTGTGCAGAACAATCTAGAGCCCATATGACCTGAAATCCCATGAATCACTGCAAAATTCGCCTTTGTAGCTTAAAACCAAGGCAAAGTAAGACGAAGTACATTGTTTTCAATGTACTTCGCCTTAAGAATTAGTGGAGCAGTGGTTTGGGAAGGCGGAGTAATGTGAAGTCATTGTTTTCAATGGACTTAGTGTTACCCATTAATAACGCAAAGTACTCTGCTTCACATTGCGGAGCACTCCGCGAATTCGCTTTCACTCCATGTTCCACTGCTGGAGCTTAATTCGGGGCTACTACCATCTCTAATCCCAAACCATGCTTTTGAACCCCGCATAAACCAAAAAAAACTATCGATACCCCTGTCAATTACTACAGATAATTTTACCCCTCAAAATACAGTCACCTCCTTCAAGTGCCTTGGAATAACACTTGATCCCTCCTTTGATTTCTCAACCCACATCCACTCAGTTTGTAAGGGAGTCAACTCCAGTCTGAGTGTTGCCTATCATGCAAAAAGCCATCTATCTCTCCCTCAGCATGAATTGCAGCGGTGTGAGGCCTTTTCCTTCCCAGACTGTCCTACAGCCTGCCCGTATTCTCTCTGTCCTCTGCTTCTCTCTGTCACAGGTGGACTGTAAGCTATAACAATATCTGCAGATTCATCCTCATCTGCAACCATCTCACACATCACTGCTCTCTCTACAGCAAACTTGGTTGGCCCTTCCCATCAGCCCTACTTGACTCCTCACTAGGCAAATTGACACACAAAATCATTACCTCACAGAAACCACTTTCACTGGCTGCCGTCTCAGTTCCCAGTTCACACCACTATGCCCTCAGATCCTCTGATGCAGTACAACTAGCTATCCCCAGGTCAAGGTCCAAGCTTGCTTCTGTGGCTTTTGCCTCTGCAACTCCTGCACAATGGAACTCCTTCCTAGCTGCACTAAGCTCCTGCATCACTAGAAGCACATTCAAAAAACAGCTCTACTCCCTACTAATTGCACGATCCACCAGCTCCTGTCCATAATCCTACCATTTTCCCCTCCACCACTCACACCTCACCTGCCCTCTCCCCCATCCCACCCACTTTCCTACTCCCTCCCCCCGATCTTGTTTCTCCCATCCTGCCCAAATTTGCTACTTAACAATCCTTGGCTGCACTGGCTCTTGTGTACTACAATTTTTTATCTGTCTATGTAATATTTACTGATCCCTATTGTCTTCTAATTTTCGACCCCTTACTGCTATGCCTTAGTTAAAATGGTACTGGCAAACTGTACAGTCTTTTCTCTTACTCGATTTGCTTCCTTGTCCTTTCTGTATACATGGCATCGCATTGTCTTGAAATGTACTGTATTATATTATACTGTTGTTTTGTAACAGGTCCTGGATGATCTCCTGGAAATGGTGGGCAGTGGCCCTCCTTTTGCGGTGGGGGACAGTATCGCTCTGTATCTGCAAGGTTTGCTTAAAAACTCAATAGAGTAACCTTAGGATATAATCTCCAGGACCCCTCTGTCTGAAGTTGTTTGCTGCAATTGCTGATGGAATGACATCAGTCTCTGGCCCACAGGAGGGTAGTCTGAGTGTTGTCATGGCAGCGGGGAGGTCCGGGGGAAAATAGTCAGTACTGTTTAGGCTTTCCCCCTCTGCCTATGCCTCCAAAGTGTGTGTTCCTTCCTCTGGGTGCTGAGTAGCTGCCCTGTGAGGTACATCTGAAACCATTGTTGTTGTTGTTATGGCCTTTACCCCAAAAGGAATTGTTCGAGTAATTCTGTCTTCTTTTCTGCTGAAACCTGTTATTCCCCCAAAACCTATGCTGAGCAGATGGCAAATAAGTGGTCCTATGGTTTTCTCTAGTGAGATCCTTGCCCTCTTCCTTTGTTTCAGGAATTCTTTAAGGCCTTCGCCAAACACGTTATCCCCTTTCAGAGGCATATTCTGTAAAAGGTTCTTCAACTCATTGTCTTCCTTCCAAGTTTGAGCCACACCTCATCTGGCTCTGTTTGTCAGGGCAGGAGATCTGGCTTTTAATTGCGGGGTATCTACTGCCATGTCCCCCAGATACTTAGCTGTATCTAGGGAAGAGGGCCCCTAGGTCTAATAGGGTGAGGCCTCGCTAGGCCAGCTGCTGTGGGAGGGGCCTAGGCCTGATGAGGTAATCCCAGGAATTTTTAAGGCCAGCAGGTCAGGAGCCAGCTGTCTTGTATCCCTACGGCACCTTGGGGTTTAGGCCACTGAGGAAAGGGCCTAGACCTGACAAGGTAGTTCCAGTAATTCTTTAGGCCAAAAACACAAGGAAACACCAGCTGTTTTGTGTCCCTCTGGTGCCTCGAGGTCACGCTTGGGAAAGGATCCCCCTGAGGCCTGAGGGAAATTATCATCCATCTTGGCAAAATCATTGAGCCCTCTGAGCAGCAGCCAAAAGTTCGTTGAGGGTCCCCCTCATCCGAGTTCTGCACAGCAATAGAGGCTGTATCTCTTTTAGCAGACTGTTCCTTCCTTCTGACTCCATCACACCCTTTTTTCTCTCTTCCTCTCACTTAACCCCTGAGAAGGTGGGTTGTGCTCTCCCCAAGCCACTGGTAGAGTTCGGTCATTGGGGGGGAGAGAGAAGGATCAAGAGAGCTATGTAGTGGGTAGGGCCTACCCTTGGGACGCTTGTGCATCAGTGGCCTACCCGACATGCTGGAAGAGACATGCCTGCCGTATGGTGCCTGGAAACTGTGCCACCAAGGAAAGTGGTGACTCCAGCATTGAACACCAGCAAGTTAGAGCATTCTCGGGGGAAATTGGGACACCAGCCAGTTAAATCTTCTCGGGAAGTTAGCGAAGGTGAATGAGGGGGTTCACTTGACCACATGGTCGCTACGAGCATTTTCATTTCTAAATTCCATGGAAGGGGGGAGTGCTCCATACACAAATGAATAAGTACCCTATACAAGCCTGGTGAATGAAATTAAAACAGGGTCTTGATGGAACTGTGGGCAAGAGAAGCCCTTTCAGCAGCAAGGGACACCCGGACGTGCTATCCAGTTATCATACATCTTTATATACATATATATATATATATATATATATATATATATATATTTATGGAATATACCAGGGCAAGGTATGCCATTGCTGCATCAGCAGCACAGAGGAAAAGAATGGATGCATCGAGAAAACCTGATGCACTGAATCTGGATATAAAATGCCCAAAGGCTAACCCCACCCTGTTTAGTGGCATATGTTTATCCTGTACTCAACACCTGTTGCATGATGTAGTGAGGAATAAACATCAATTTAGAGCTAAAATGGTGTCTGGGCCCCAATGGATAGGGGCCTAGTTCAAATGGTGATCTGGCTACCATGAAATGGTGGCCATGCCACAGGGCTTGCCCAAAAAGGGGGCCGAAGACTTTTGGGAATTGTCCCATTCAAGATGGTGACCAAGTCATGCGGTGAAGGCCTCCCTAAAATGGTGGTCACGTGGTAGGGACTTGCTCCAAAATGGAAATCATTTCAATAGAATGGTGACCAAGCCATGAAGTGAAGACCTCACCTAAAATGGTGGCTGAGGGCTAGGTACTTGCTCTGAGATTATTGTGACCTGAGCCATGTGGAGAATCCACTCGATCTATGGTTCCAGGCCCTAGTTGTGGCAACACGAGGTGCCAGGTGCGCCTAAACTGCAGCAGGAATCACAACATTCTCTTTATCACAACAATTGTACCCTCAGTCTTCTCGCAGCTTTTGCTGGTTTAGAGGCCGCATTGCCAGCAATTAGGGACTTAGTTACCCATCTTCTCAGTGCTTCCAGACTGGAACAAAAATTCTTTCAATTTCATGCCCCAATTTCGTTTTAAGGAAAAAACCTCCCTGCAGTAGTCGCTCAGCTAGGGACTGTATGCCGTGGATAATACGATGTCTTACATAACCTGTGGATTCAGTGGTAGAGTAGGAGAGCACAGGAGTGACCGCATGGGTTCTGCTTGGAAGGGGAGACCATGGGTCCAGGGACAGGTTAAGTGTGTAGCTCAATTGAACAGGCTAAGACGTTGTTGATACACTAGCAGCATTTGGCGATGGGCCTCGTTTGGAAGGGGGGACCACCAGCTACTAGGCGGGCGCTAGAGCGCAAATCCTAAACAGTGTATCCAAGCATGTAGGTCGGAATCACTCACTACAGCATTGATTAAACATTCCTTGTTTCTCATTAAAAAACTCATCAATTTCATTTCAAACTGACAGGATTTGATTCAAATTGTGTTCTATCATTTTAGCCATTCCACCAGATTACATAGAAGTGAAAGGGGAATACAGGGCTTAGAATCTAGTCTTTTTTCAGCAAGTTACCAACAAAATAGATCACATGCCAACAATTTCTAACAAAGAAATATCTGACTCTCTCATTTCTGTGTTTACTTGCACTCATGTGCAAGAAACACATTGCGTCAGCTTTCTTTGCAAAGGGGTTGCGGAGGCGCGGCAGTGTTGTGCCGAATGGCAGCAGCCCATTCAGAGGCTGGTCTCTGCCTGGTCAATAGATGAGCATGCCCTGGATCACCACAGTTAAACAAGCAGAGGCCACTAGATCAAAGAAGTTGAACTGCTGCAATGAGGGAACACCCCATCAGTACGCAATCAGCTGTTCAGTATGCTCCCTGACTGCAGCAGTCAATTACAGAGTTGCATGCCACCGATTCCCCCCCTTAGTGTGCCTTCCTGGTGAAACACTTAAAAAAACAAACAAAAACCGACGGGGTAGCCCGCTCCCCATCGGCATAATATCCCCCCAAAAATCATTCGGGTTCTGCCGAGGGGGTGCCCAGTCACACTCAGCTCTTGCCCCTCCCCACTGAAACATTGTTTTGTCGACGGGGGGCCCAATCCATGTCAGCATCATTCCCCATCTGTCATTTGCTGACGGAGGAGTCCACTCCCTCTCAGCATAATATCCCCCCCCAAAACATTCGGTTTGTGCCGAGGGGGTGCCCAATCCCCCTATGTCTCTTGCCCCTACCCCATGTGCTGACGGGGGTGCCCAATCCCCCCTCGGCTACAGCCACCCAAAAAAAGATCAATGGGGTGGCATGCTGGGAGCCCACCCCAGCGTGCCAAATAACCCTGTAAATGGAAAACAGTCCTGCAATGTTTTTTTTTTAACCTACAAAGTAGAAAATGGTCCCGCGTTGAGTCCGGTGACCTTCCCCGAATCCGCACCCACCCTCTGCGCACCCCACCTCCCCACACCTCCCCACCCCATACTTACCTCCGGAGTCTGGCACAATGATCTTCAGTGGACCGAGAACACGTCTGCACTCTTCAAAGCCAACTGTGAACTGAGGAAATGCCAGTAAGCTGTATAATGGCATAAATAGGGGTTTTTCAACCTTGATGCATATCTCAGGCATGTTTTGGAATTTTGGCACCAAATTTTCAACATGGGGTTTTTGGACACCTCCTCATGTATTCTGGCACTGTCATGGTGTTATTCACCCCCAAAAGGTGATTTTGCAGTCACTGCATGGAAGCCCCTTTCAGGACTCATAGACAGTGTCAGTGTTCATGAGGTGGGCTCCCAAAAACCCTATGTTGCAAATTTGGTGGACAAAATCCAAAAAATGACTGTTCTACAAGCATGCATTGCACAGTTGCTACACATGCTCATAACTTTGCAAATCTGCAATATTTTCATGCCACATTTTCAACACTGGCATTTTTCCATATCTCCTTGTGAACAGTACAGCTGTCATTTTTCACATCCTGCCCGAAATGTGTTTTTGCACTTCCGGCACAGAATAGTGCAGTCGCTATGGGACATCAGTGTTCGGGACATGTTGCAAAAATGACAGTGACACTGTTCATTAGCAGAGGTCCTAAAATGCCTATGTTGACAATTTGGTCACAATACTCCATAAAATGACTGTGTTACGAGCGTGCATTGCACAGTTTGCATGCATGCTTGTAAGTTCATGTATTTATAATATTTTCACTCCAGATTTTCAACATTGCCATTTTTATGCACCTTCTTATGAACAAAACAGCTGCCATTTTTTACATTCTGCCCAAAATGTGTTTTAGCAGTTCCGGTGCAGAATAGCGCGGTCACTGTGGGAAATCAGTGCTGTGGACACATTACAAAAATCACAGTGACACTGTTAATTAGCAGAGGTCCTAAAATGCCTATGTTGAAAATTTGGTGACAAACGTCCATGAAATGACTGTATTACTAGTGTGCGTTGCGCAGTTTCCACTCATGCTAGTAACTTCGCACATTTGCAATATTTTCACTCCAGATTGCCAACATTGCTATTTTTCCACAGCTCCTTATGAACAGTACACCTGTCATTTTTCACATCCTGGCGGAAATGTGTTTTTGCACTTCCGACGCAGAATAGCACGGTCGCTGTGGGAAAGCAGTGTTTGGGACACACTATGAAAATGACAGTGACACTGTTCATTAGCAGATGCACTAAAATGCCTACGGTGAACATTTGGTGACAAAAGTCCATAAAATGATGGTGTTATGAGCGTGCATTGCACAGTTTCCATGCACGCTCGTAATGTGTCACATTTGCAATTTTTTCACTCCAGATTTTCAACATTGCCATTTTTTCACAACTTCTTATGAACAGAATAGCTGTCATTTTTCACATCCTGGCTGAAATGTGTTTTCATACTTCCGGAGCAGAATAGTGTGGTCGCTGTGGGAAATCCATGCTGGGGACACATTATGAAAATTACAGTGACACTGTTCATTAGCAGAGGTCCTAAAATGCCTATGTTGAAAATTTGGTGAGAAAAGTCCATAAAATGACTGTGTTACGAGCATGCATTGCGCAGTTTCCACGCACGCTCGTAACTTCGTACATTTGCAATATTTTCCTTCCACATTGTCAACATTGCCATTATTTCGCATCGCCTTATGAACAGAACAGCTGCCATTTTTCACATTTCACCTGGTATGTGTTTTCAGACATGTAGCATACAATGGCGTGATCTGTGTGGAAATCAATGTTCAGCACATATTAAGAAAATCACAGTGACACTGTTCATGAGCAGAGGTCTTAAACTGGCTATGTTCAAAATTTGATGACAAAAGTCCATAAAATGACAGTATTACGAGTGTACATTGTGCAATTTCTAAGCACCCTCATACGTTCACAAATTTGTAATCTTTTTAGTCCAGATTTTCAACATTGGCATTTTTCCACACCTCCTTATGAACAGTACAGCTGTCATTTTTCACAATCTGGCACTTCTGGTGCAGAATAGCATGGTCGCTATGGAAAATCAGTGTTTGGGATAGATTAAGAAAATCACAGTGACACTGTTCATGAGCAGATGTCCCAAAATGCCTGTGTTGAAACTCTGTTGTAAAAAATCCCCAAACTAATTACAATACGGTTGTGCTTTGCTCAGTTTCTATGCACACTCATGACTTCACTAGTTTTGTTATATTTTCATTCCAGATTTTCAACATTGCCATTTTTTATACCTCCTCATGAACAGTATAGCTGTCATTTTTCACATCCTGTCCAAAATGTGTTTTTACACCTGTGCCGCCACATGCTGCAGTCGCTGTGCAAAATCACCTTTCAGCTAACAAACTGATAGTGTCTCTCTTTTCGCGGTGGGATACCAAAAAGCCCATGTTGAAAACTTGGAGTAAAAATGTCAAGAAAAAGCCAGGGTGTTAGGGTTTTCAACCATAATGCCCTACAGCCATCAGGGATATGACTTGGGATTGTCAACAGTAATGCTCATGCCATCCCATCCCCCCACCCACACCCTGTAGCCAGTGATGGACTTCGAGGTGTGCCTTGTAATCTTTGGCCCTAGAATTCATCCCATTCTCCTATAGGGTTACCACCTTTTCAGAATCCCAAAGTGGGACGAAAGCACGTGACCTGACCATTGGCAGCCAACTGCGCATGCCGCCGCTGCCGCGGATCCACGGCATCCTTACGACACAGGGTACCAATCAGGATATTTGGGATGCTTTGTCATGTGCCACTGCCCTCCCCATGTATGCCTTAACTCAGCATTCTTTGCATGTTCACCCATGGAATATTATTAACATCGTCTGTGTTCAGAACCTTTGGTAACTTGAAATCAGGAAACAGACAAATGCAACACTGCAAAAAATGCATTTTTTATTACACAAAAAAAGAAATAGTAAAGCAACAAGTCAATTTTCAAGCAGCAAGGACATTTTCAAGGAAAAAAAAAGCAGATATTCACCCCTTTCAAAACTGCTCCACCTCTTTCTCACTCACAGCTCTACACCTCATTTCTTAGCTTTGAAATTATACTTAGCATTCAATTTAACAGCCTGCAAAAGGGATCTGTTCCACATAATGTTTGAATGGAATTCTCCACATTTCATTCGGTAGTTTTTTGTGACCATAAGTTTGGCTTTTATCAGTTCCACCCTGCAATGATTTCTTACATCGGTCCACTTGTTCTTTAGGAGAGAAAACACTCTCTCAGCAAAAGCATTTGAAGGTGGGATGCTCATGATACGTGCAATTACTGGATACAGAGCAGGTAGGTCTGGTGCATCCGAACAAATCTTTTGCCACTTTTCTGCTGGTGCTAGGTCCAGTCTACACAAATCTGGTATAAAGGGCCTGATGACTGAATAGTCTTGAAAGAGTTTGCCTGCATCTATGGATTCCTGCAGAGAAAAGGCAGCAACAACATTTAATAAATCATCTAAGGCAAAGGGTTCCTTCAAAGACAGCATAGACATTTTCTTTTGATAGTTGTCATCACTGAAGTCAAACCACTGCTCCAAGTATTTGACAGCAGTTTCAAGGAAAAGGATAAAATCTGTCTCCAGCTTTTTACAGGAGACAGTATTCATATCCCTCATGAATGCCCGAAGCTTTCCCCCAAAAAACTTGTCTGCTGCTCGGGCTTCAAGATTTTGTGTAAGTGAGGCCATCACTGCAAATATTTCCATAGCTGTCAGTTGTGATCTTTCTAGGGTGACTATGTGTTCATTGAAATTGACCAGAATGTCACTAAGGAAATACAGGTAGCACTGTGGCAGTGTCAGAAGTGTGCCCTCCCCATGTTCATTGCCAGCAAAGTATTGCCAGATCTGTCTAGGTGTATCCTCTCCCTGTGACAGGAAATAGGACTGCAGTGCAGCAAGATTTTTGACTATTCTGTCAATTGCTGGCAGCAATGACAGCCATCTGGTTGGCACATTCTTCAGAAGGGACTTGTATTCCATGCCACAAAATTCAAAAAACTCTTTTAAATCTCTTGTTCTTGTGGCAGACCCTGAAAAATGGCTAAACATTTTTAGGACGAACACCTCCACATCATATGTCAGTTTTGCTGCTGCCTTCTTTGCAGCATTGTGAAGTATGTGAGCAGGGCAGTTTGCTTTTTGAAGTGATGGGCAGTTCTCTTTCAGTCTAGTATACATGCCTGACCGCTTCTCATAGTTCACACTGGCATTGTCAGCACCATATGCCGAAACAGAGTCCCACGGCAAGGAATGCCTTTGCAAAATAGATGAAATCTGCTCAGTTATGGCTTGAGCAGATTCATCTGGGTCTTCATAGAAGTCCAGGAGAGCATTAACCACACCTTCTTCCTTTTTGAAATACCTTACTACCAGTGGAAATAGTTTTATGCTGCCCTTGTTGGATGTATCGGATGCTATTGAAAAGGACACCCCTGGACTTTGCAAGTCTTTCAGAAGGCATTCCAGAGAATGTGGCCTCAGAACATTCTCTACAATGGCTTCAGCCTTTGTTCTGCCTCAGGCAAGTCTTTTGGCAGTCTCAGACTCACCATACAGCTGACTGGCCAGCTTTAGCCCACAGTCCAAGGAATTGTAAGACATGTTGTGCTGCACTGCATGGAACACCTCAGCTGCTTCTGCTGCAGTCACCTTCAGCTCCGTTCCATCCACATTAGTAGTTCTGGCCCACTTTGTCATCAGATGGCTGTGTTTGGCTTGCTGGATTGCCCTCTTGTGTTGATCGGTGCTCTCATGTCTTGCTAGATCATTTCGTCCCCCATGTGACACCAGGATTTCTTGCCTACAGTATCTGCAGGAGGCTTTAATGTCACTGCACTTGTCAACCCAGTTGAACTCCGTCTTCCACACATCTTGCCACTTGCAGAGTCTCTTACTGTTTGAGGATGCAGTCACTGCAGATCGCTTCATTCTTTGAGCCCCGGTACTTACCTGCGCAATTTGACATAAATGTTGCAATATGCTTTTAGTAGATGATCAACACACATTAACTGTTGCAATATGAATCTTATCTTCTGTGGAGAAACTATAACATGTGTGCCAATCATTGTCTGCAAGCACAGCGCAACTTCGCCTTACATGGCAGCCAGACAAAGCACCAAAATAGACAAGCCAGCCGTTATGGCTACAGGTTCTATGACAAATACAGCACCACAACAACAGGTATGGAGGCAGTTAATAGCATGGAATCTCATTATTTCATAGGCCTTAAAAAGTTGGCTCTTGTGTTGGAAGCATAATACAACAAACACACTGCCAAACAAAGCTAGACACACTGACTGAAAAGAATGACTAAACAGGGTTTCCAATTGACTAATTACAAATGACATGTGTCTGGAGCAACGTACATCCAGCGAGCCTTGGTTTAATGATCCAGCTAGCAAAATAAACATAACAGTGATGCTCCGCAAAAGCTCAATGACAGACAGCTAAAAAACCACCAAATTCTAACTGAAGCCACAGCCACCACACCATAACATTTTACCAGAGAATCAGGCCTGTCTTTTCAAAATATTTCTATTTGCCAACAAATAATGTAAATATGTGGTAATGGATGAGTGTGGGTGGGCACATGTGGGCTCCGACAAACTTGAGATGCAAAAAGAAACCATAGCTATACATTATTCTATCTCAGAGGAATCTGTGGCAAGACTGGTAGCTCCGGTCTATGTAACGACAGATCCATGAAATATATTAGCACACATTACAATTCTATTTTTCAGCACCCAGGCTAGTAAACTTGTTTTATCTGCAGTACGTGAATGATTAATTTTCCCATGGCATGCATGCTGTCACAATGACTCATTATAATTCCAATAGCGGACATGCCAAGAAACACAACAGCAGGCTAAACAAGCAGTATATCATAATAGATAAAGGCTACCATGTTGGCAGGCACCACTTGCCACTTGTTTTACATTCATGGCATTATCCAATATGACACTGGGGACTGGAACAAATAGCAGCATTCAGTATGACAAGTTTGACAGCTGTTGACACCGATTACAGGCACCGAGCCATGCTGACATTCTCAGTAGAGAAGCATGCAAGAGAAGGGACCCGGGGCCAGCCTTTCCCCAATAATTATGTTTGAAATTATTGTAAAGAAATTACATATGCCTGCCCAGAGACAACTACATGGTGCACAAATGGTCAGTTTATCGTGGCTAGCCCATAAATGTATTTGGCACACAAGACAATACACCTGCAGCAGGGGAAAATCAATCGCATCTATGGCTGTCATGCTAACAATTAAGAAGGCTGTAAAAGCAAACCAGTTTTTCTGCTAGGAGGGAGCACGAATTGTGCGTGCCCTTTGCCCGTTAATTTCACTACAATTTTCTACTACCTACCTACCAGGCACCAGGGGGAAAATCAGTGCTATATCGATTGGCATGTGCAGGGGTCAAAATTAACTTTCGCAGCCAGCAGCAGGGCTAATGAAAATTTACCAGCACTACAGATGGTATTTCCACTGGTCCAGATGGTGTACATACTGAAGTGTTGCCTTCTCCAGTACAAGTCAGAAGGGCTATGAAAATCTTACTACCCAGACACAGAAATCTACCAGTATTTTGACTAGTGGGCCAGTAACAATTGTTCATAAGCCCAGTGTTTTGCAAAAAAAGTGTCTGGTTTGGTTTGATAGTTACAGCATGAGTACAGATTTGTCTTGAAAACATCTCTACACTGCAGAATAAGAAACTGACCTCAAACAACTGCTTCACTAACACAAATGACTAAAAAATAAAAATAAAAAACACACACACAAAAAATAACAATTTATGAATTCTGCCAATAAGTCACATTCCCTCTGAACTCCTGAGTACACACATCACATTACATACCATTTAATTTTAATGTACTAGAAAGTGAAAAAAAAAAAAGGCTGGCTCGGCTAGAAGCCCACATACCTGGCTTATTGCAGCAGAATTCACTCCTTAGGTAGTAGGTATGCTTGCTCTTCAATGACCTCCTCTTGACCTCTCTGGTAGCAGACAGTAGTTCAGACTGGGAGGGACTGACAGACAATGGGCAAACAAGGAAAGCTGATCATAAAGCTCTGGGCAGCTGCCCCCTAATCAACCACAACTTCAAGTGACAGACAGTGACTACAGCTCTTATATTGTGAACTTCTCCAGTCCTTTCTTCCTCTTCAGACTTCGTTGTTGGAGACAAATTCAAAGTCAGTCTGTTGTTTCTGATAGTCCTGGCCGCCTAGCATCAGCGATGTAAACAGATCCCACCTTGCTCCTTGCTGTCCTGACAGCCTGTTGTGACTGCGTGCCACCCTCTTTCTGCCCCTTCCTTCGGTCAAGAGTCTCTCCAGTCAGTGTGGTGTCTCATCTTCACTCTCAGCACAGCGCTCTTTTTTTACCTCTTCAATTGATCATCCGCATCGGCAGGAACAAGCAAGCAGTCCAAGGAAACTGGCACCTACTGACTAAATCCAACTGGTGACTCAGGCATTTAAACATGCCACCAGTGGATAACCACACCCCCAGATGACTCGTCATCTATTCTGCTGCAGCAGTGAGTCATTGGAGGTGCCGAGCTGACCTGATTGAGAACCCTGGTGGGGGCGGGAACAACAAAGAAACCCAACACACTGACTGGCTGACTGTAGACACTAGTCTGCATGCCATGACACCACTCCAGCAGAGTCAGACCTGATTGGGAACGGGAAGACAACCCCCCCTCGGCCCCTCCCACACCAAAGCCTGCGAAACCACAGCAGGCTAACAAAGGGACTCCTCCACTCCACTCCAGTCTTGCCTTGGCCAACGGTAGCCGCAAAACTGATCAGCAGCCCAGTCGAGAGTCAAGTGAGTCACCGTCACCTCCCGCTCCCGCTCTGCCCGTGACTTAACACTGCAGCCCGTAGGGATGGCTCGCTACTCGCTAGGGGATACAATGCTGCTGCTGTGCCTGCTGGTGTGTGGTGAAGAACTAAGCAAATGAAGGACATCATGCTGTGCATCCATCCAGTTACTCCATTCCAGGTAGGGGGTGCAAGGCGGGACATTTGGCATCCCACGGGGGGGGCGATAGACGGGACGGGACCTCAGAAATCGGGACTGTCCCACAGGAAACGGGACAGGTGGCAACCATATTCTCCTATACTGCATCCATTTCAGCATATTTCCTTATGGAGTGAGATGAGTAAAGCCCGAACACCCAGGGCACACCTCGACACTTGTCAGTGACTGCAGGGTAGGGTGAGGGGAAATGTTGTGACAGTTATGGGTAATGACCCAAAGGCACACCCTAGTTCCTGCCCATCTCTGCAGGGTGGGGGGGGGGTTGGTGTCAGTTCAGTACTTCACTGCCATTCCTATACTGCACGGGCCCAATTCTCATAGGGGCCTGTGCCTGGCGCAAGCTTGGCAAGCAGCATCTTGCACCAATGCCTGGTGCACCAAGGACCCTGCACCTGATTCAGGTTCAGGAGTGGTCCCAGTGGCTAAGTCCCCATGCTAGCACTGACCAGAACCCTGAGGCAAAGTCCTGGCACACTGCACAGGTCCACTGTAGGCCATCAGAAACTAACACAGGACCCCCTGTCCCACTAGGTAATGGGCATGTGGACCCAACCTGATGGGTCAATGTCCCCCCACCATGTTTGGTGCAATCAGCGCCTGGCCCCAGAGGTGAGTGGTGGGATGTACTGGGCACTGGGGAGTAGTCTGCACTGGTGTACGGGGGGGTTTGGGCACCACCTGCTGGGGCATGGGTGGACACTGTACCACCAAATGTTGGTGCTGCAATAGCACTGATAGGGCAGGCATCAAGGATCAGGAGAGCAGCATCAGGACGGGAGTACCAACATGGTACATAAGTGGCATCAGGGAGCTGTGAGGGGTGCCATTGGACCACTCGGATGGGGGCCACACATACGAGGCCACAATCTGCGGTGTATGATGGGTGGACCATCACCCATGGTATGCCGCACACAGGCATGTCACCTAGGGGAGAATGTCTAAGTCACCTTACGGCTGCTCTGGCTGGTCTAAGGACACTTAGAATTTCTCCCTCCAGGTGATGCCTGTGAATCGCAGGATGCAGCTTCCATCAGCCACAGTCCCCCTACCACTATGCCACAATGCATTGCAGGTGCAAGCCCTGTTTGGGGCAGGTAGACTGCAGTTGGTGTGCGAAATCAATGTTTGGGACACATTACGAAGATCACAGTGACACTTCATGAGCAGAGGTGTTAAAATGGCTATGTTTAAAATTTGATGACAAAAAGTAGTAAAATGATACTCAGAGTAGGAATATTAGTGTATGTATAAGTTGTCTGTATTTGTTTTATATATATATATATATATATATATATATATATATATATATATATTTCTTTTTTTTTTCCTCTCAGATCCTAGTCAGGGGTAAATCTATAGAGGATATCTGGAGAAACAGTATAAAGCTGTCTTATGTATCTGTTTATTTTATTTATAGCCATACTACTGTGCTTGAGACCTATGAAGCCACATGGAGACGAGAAACTCGGGTCATAGAAGAATTGATATGATTTTGTTCTCTTCATGTGGGTACTTCCAGTTTTGGACAGTTCAGGTATGTACCATGAATATAGTTTATTCCGAGAGTCTAGACCTGATTGTTTCTGGGTCTGATATGAGATACAAAGAACAATGAATAAGGCACTATACAAACTTTTAAGTACAGCTGATGGACACCTCTGTATATGCATGAAGGAATATGTATATGTCTGTTAAACAAAATACAATAAAAATGTATTAAAAAAAAAAATTATGACAAAAAGTCCATAAAATGACTCTGTTACGAGCATCCATGGTGCAATTTCCACACACCCTCGTAAGTTCACGAACTTATGAACAGTACAGCAGTCATTTTTCACATCTGGCTGAAATGTGTTTTAGCACTTCTGGCACAGAATAGCACGTTTGCAGTAGGAAATTAGTGTTCAGGACAGATTAAGAAAATCACAGTGACACTGTTCATGAGCGGAGGTCCCAAAGTGCCTATGTTGAAAACCTGCTGTAAAAAATCCCCAAACAAATTACATTATGGGTGTACATTGCACAGTTTCTACGCATGCTCATGGTTTCACCAGTTTTTGTATATTTTCACTCCAGATTTTCAACAGTGCCATTTTTTACACCTCCTCATCAACTGTACACCTGTCACATTTCACATCCGGTTGAAATGTGGCTTTGCACCTGTGCTACCAAATGGCACAGTCACTGTGCAAAATCACCATTCGCCTAAAGAACTGATAGTGTCACTGTTCATGCAATGAGGTCACAAAAAGCTCATGTGGAAAACTTGGAGTAAAAATACCAAGAAACGCCCAGGGCATTAGAGTTTTTGACCATAACGCCCTACACTGTAGGGACTGACAGGCATGAGAGGTGTGACTTAGGATTGTCAACAGTAATGTTCATGCCATTCCACCCCCACCCCCACTGTGCAGCCAGTGATAGGCATCAAGGTGCACCTGAGACTCTTTGCTCCCAGAGTTCACTCCATTCTCCTATACTGCACCCATTTCAGCATATTTCCTTATGGAATGAGGTGAATGTAAAGTCCAAACACCCCAAGGCATACCTCAACACTTGTCAGCGTCTGAAGAGTAGGGTGAGGTGAAATGCCATGGCCATCATGGGCGATAGCCCAGAGTCACGCCCCAATGCCTGTCCATCTCTACAGGGTGAGGGTGGAGTTGGCTTCTGTTCAATACTTCAATACTTCAATGCCATTCCTATACTGCATCTGTCTAACTCCTGCACTTCAACTGCTAATGGCAGCAAGCAAACATTCGGCATTGACAAATGCTTGTCTATGTCTCTCTTAATAAGGGCACAATCAGACAAACAGAAAACAGCTGAAGTGCATAATTTATTCCATGCAAGAAACCTTGGCCTTGTTTGTTATTATTCTAACTAAAAACAAACAGTTAAATTAAGGGACTGCTAGCAGAGGCTAATTGAAGGTACTGCGCTACCCGAAGGCTGGGGAGTAGAATAGTAGGTGGAGGTGACTGCGTGAGCTCCGCTTGGGAGGGGAGACCACAGGGACAGAAGTAAGATGCTGATAAGACATTTTCCAGCATTTTGGAAGTGGGCCCCGCTAGGAGGGAGGACCACCGGTTACTGGGCGGGCGTGACGTTTAAACTCACAACCCAGGCATGCAGTGAAAAAAAAACTCGCTACAGCATCGAGCCACATTCTAATTGCCAATACTATCTCAGACACCTTGCCTGTCTGCTCTGGAGTCCCTCAGGGGTCCATACTGGGCCCTTTCCTTTTCAGCCTCTTTTTAAACAACCTACCACAATGCTGCTCAGGACAAATCATCCTGTATGCGGATGATGCTGTTGTCTTTTCTACGTACAAGGATCTTTCACCATTACAACACAGCCTCCAACTCGGATTCAGTGGCATTGAAACATGGTTCTCCAATCATGAACTAGTCCTCAATCACAAGAAAACCAAGTCATTGCTATTCTGTGGTTCACATAACCATTACAAGCAACACCCCCTTGCCATCTCCACCAAGCAGGGGACTGTCCTTGAACAAGTTTACTCATTCAAATACCTAGGGATTCTGCTTGACCCCAATCTCTCCTATACAGCTCACATTGACAGTGTGGCTAAAGCTACCAACACAGGCCTTGGATTACTCTACAAGCACAGGCAGCACCTCACCCCAGAGGCCCTGAAGATTGTGGTCCAGAGGTCTGTGGTGTCAATTATTGATTATGGCCTCATTATCTATGGCTCCACCATGACGTCTGCCCTCTGACATATAACAACTGCACTTAACAATGCATGCAGACTCACAACTGGTGCCCACGGCCTCACCCACACCTGTACCCTTTACGAACAATCCAGATGGCTCCAACTCTCCAACCGTGTAAAGTATCTCACATGTGCTATGGCGGGAAAAATCAACCTTAGCCTCACACCCCCTGCTGTTACTGCCTTGTTACATCAAAACACCAACCAACAGAACACCTGGAGCTTGACAACCCAGATTCTACAAGTTCCTCGCTGTCGAACTATGCAGGGCCAACGCTTCTTCACCTATAGGGCTCCTCTATGGATGAATGGTCTCAGCCACACCATCTTCTCTGCCTCAACACTAGGTCTGTTCAAAACCAGGCTCCAGGCCCATCTCATTGCCTCTAGCTCCTGTGATTGCCACTCCTAGATGATGACTTACACAGCTTTAATCCTAACTTATATACTGCTTAACCCCAGGCCATCCCCAGTCCCCATCCCCCCAGCTTCTGAGGCGCCACTTCAAATCTCAGGTCTTCATACCACCTCATTAGTCTCTCCTTGCCCTATTATACCAATTATCACCCCCTCACCAAACCCCTTTTTCTCTTCTATCACTCCTTCCCATTTATTTTTTGACAAATGCCTCTGGCTGCATCTTCATCCTCCCCTTCTCCTCTCATCCATGTTTCTCTGCTACCACCGAGCGCCTGACCCTACCCATTCTTTGTGGGCACATGCGTCCTAGCTGTGTTCACCGTTTTACTATGGTGGCCTCTGTTCACTACCTACACTTCTCCTCCTCCTCTACACTTTACTCTTCCTATAATTGACCCCTCTCAATAGCACTGTTGTACATGAATTGTTTACTGTTATTTCACTGTTGCTTCCTTGTTGTTTGTTATTTCTGATGTGGAACCTTTGTAAAAGCTCCTTGGCTCAAAGGTACTTGTAATACTAGAATAAATAAATAATTGAATTCTCTCTTTCTTTCCAATAATTCAGTCAAATTGTTTAAAAACTTGCAGAATTCATTTCAAACTAATTAAAACTGTCTTAAGCAGCCCAAAGCACAAACACAGAAGTGATGAAAGAACAGATTTTAGGTTTTTCCAGTCCTTATCTGCATGCTGTCAAGTAACACATCTCCAGCTGCTAACAAAACTTCACAATGCACCTCTGGCTATCCAACTCGTTTCTCTCTCATTCTCTCTTTCATGCCCTGAGGCAAACCAAAAACCAACAGCAACAACTGAGGAGCATAATCCAATACAGCCAGAGAAAGAAGAACCCTGAACATTGTTTGCTGTTTTCCAGCTGAGAAACAATTACTTAATTAACCACATTGCTTCCAGTATAAACACAACTCGATATAACTAACTATAATAGCTAACTGCTGTGGAAGTCACACATTTTGCAACTAACTTGTTTTGGCCTACCTTCTTTGATTGATCACTCAGGGACTCCTGGAGTGCTTGTAGCCTCTCAGGTGCAAATGTTGAACTGGAGAATAGGGACTCTTGGGACCTGGGTATGCTGTGAAATTTGATCTGGGTCACATGTGCATCACTAGCCTATCATGTTGGTTGGGAACCCATGAGGTACTGTCTGGAGTGTCATGAAGACAACATAACAAAATATGGATGTCAGACACTCTTGGGCTAATGATCTCTCTAACATAACATGTTTTCTATCCTCTCACACAGTTTTGCTTCTGTCTCTCTCTCTCTCTCTCTCTCTCTCTTTAATTCCTTCCTTGTCTTTTCCTTTTTGTCTGAGAACTTAGTGTTCCTAGTGGTGTCCCATAAAAATGGTGCCTGACATAGAGCGACTCGAATATGAGTAACTCACTTTCAGGGTTCGTCATGTGAACTACCCTGAAAGGGTAGCAAGGGGCGAACAACAAAGTGACTGGAAGTACAGGAGGGGGAATGGAACTGGATGGAAGATATGTGGGAGGGACCTGTAGTGTGGTGAGAGGCTGCCAAGCTGGCCATGTGATGTGGCGGTGAGGGTGGCTGGTTACATTGGGGAGGGTACAGGGTTTGGGGCTAGGAAGGTGCATAGCATTTTGTGTTTTGTTAGTAGGAGTATTTTTTTAACAAGTTTCTCCCCTTCCCCAACATGCACCCCTCCCTGGAGTTGAGAATCTTTAGTAAAGGGGGTGCAGGGGACATTGCAGAGGGACTGGAAGGAAAAGTATGCCTCTTTGCAGACGACACAAATATCTGCATCAGGGTTGATACACAAGGGGGGGTGGAAAGGATGAGAAGGGACTTAGCAAGGTTGGAGGAACGGTCAAAAGTATGGCAGCTTAAATTCAATGCAAAGCAGTGCAGAGTAATGCACCTGGGAAACAAAAACCCAGGGTAAGAGTACACAATGGGGGTAGGGACTAACAACAACAAAAATAGAAAGGGACCTGGGGATAGTCATATCAGATGAGCTAAAGTTAAGCAAACAATGTGATAAGGCAGTAAGGAGTACTGGGGGGATACTGGGATGTATAGGGAGAAGCATCCCCAGTAGAAAACAGGAAGTTGTTGTCCCTCTGTACAGACAGTTGGTGAGACCCCATCTGGAGTACGGCATGCAGTTCTGGAGGACATAGACAGAATGGAGGCAGTCCAGAGGAGGGCAACTAAAATGTGTCTGCAGCAGAAGCCATATGAAGAGACACTAAAGGAGCTTAATATGTATACCCTCAAGGAAAGAAAGGAGGGGGGGGGCATGATAGAAACCTCAAGGGAATCAACAAAATCCAAGATGGTAGCATCATTCAGAAAAAGAGATGCACAAGAACAAGAGGGCACAACTTGAAGATAGAGGGGGGACGGCTCAAGGGCAATGCGAGGAAGTATTTTTTCACAGAGAGGGTGTTGGACACATGGAATGGCTTTATTGAGGAGGTCATGGTGTCAAAAGCAGTGGGGAAATTGAAGAATACATGGGGCAGACATAAGACAATTATAGTGGGGGTTAGGAGGAAGTAGGCTGCTGGTTAACTAGGATCTGCAGCTTATCCAAAGGTAAGAAAATGAGCAGACTGGATGGGCCGAGCAGTCCTTATCTACCATCAAAGTCTATGAAGCATAAAAAAAAAAAGTTTTCACCCACGTCTTTGTTGGGAGTGTATATCACCGTTTTGGTTTTTCGGCACTATACACTTGCTGTAACAGCGATCGCTATTTAGAGATCACCATTTTGACATTGAACCTTCCTAGTTCACCTAAAACTGACATTTTCTTGCTGTCATAAAATCACCCAAGAGCATTGGGTGATCTTGTTGGTCTGAGTTGCTTTTCCAGTGCTGCCACCAACCTGGACATAATGCACTTGGGAACTGTGGCCTTCTCATCCCACCACAGGTGTCTTCTCAAACAGTGACAGGCCTCTTGGACATACAACTTCCCTTAGAACCGTAGCTCCTAGAGCACCTTACCCATGCTCTAGATAAGAAGTGAGTTTACTTTTGAAGTTGGTATGTGCTTTGATGGTGCATAAATGGAATAGCCAATAAAATAGATTTAACTGTTCTTATTAAAACACTGTAGTACCAGGTACATATTAAATATGAAATATGTAATATTTACACAAAAATAACAAGATAGGTTGTAAACACACTAGGAATTTAAAAATACTAGGAAATCTAAAATAAATATGTTTAAGCACAAGTGTACAAAGAGGAGAAACATTAACTGAACTCATTTAAAATCTAAGTCTTACCTTAAGCCCATAGAAGAATGCTGTCTTTGCTCATGGGGACAATTCTCATCTGATTATACAACAGTTAAGAATTAGTCCTTTTCTAATGTACACAGTCAGTAGTGTACTAGCTCTACAATACAAAGGAGAGACAAAGACTGATCCCTTTTCGAACAACAGTTAAAACACCATGCTGAGATCTCCCATGATGCAATAGGCTGTGTCACAGATCACTGTTTTCTGTACAATGCCCCTTTGATTGTCTGAAAAGTTACTGGGTCGTCTTTTTCCCAGACCTTCAGTGTGGGAAACATGCTGTCACCCAAGGCAGGCCCTTATTTATGTGCCATTTTAACTGTTTTCTTCAGACCCACAACCATTTTTTTTTTTAATGCCATTGTGCTTTCTTTCTGATAGAGCATAGTATCTGGCTCTCGTCCTGGGCATTATTCAAGTCAGCTCAGTATCTCCATCAACCACTTTACCTCTGCAACTGACTTACCTCCTGTTGTGGGGTACTCATTTCAAGATACCACCTATGGTGTACTCTTGGGAGAGTCACATGATCACCGTTTATGTGATCTTGGACACCTACCTTTTTGGTGTTCCTTGTAAAAGACTTGTTGTTATTCTGCCACATCTAGGATTTTCTCCCCATGTTCCATCCTACCCACTTCCCTTTACATGAGCACACATGCTTGTGACCTTACAATTGGGATGTCACTTAATTTGCTGTCACCCACTCTGCCAGCAGCACATCTGCCATGCCATCAGCAGGTGTCAATCAGTGAACAGTACTGCACTGAACCTTTCCTCAGAGGAAGAACATCCCCTCCTTTTTCCTTGGGTTCAGCGCATAAACCTGGGTCACCAGCATGCCAGAAATGTCCCTCACAGCTTGACAATATGGAGCCAGTCCCCTCAGCCAGCTTTAAACAGTCCTCAGATTGCTTACTAACTCACATCAGGATGTCGTTAAGAATCCTCTCACTATGGAAACAGCATTTGTTCTCCAGAGTCCATGCTATAAATATACAATACTGCATGGGGGTAAGTGCATAATGAGAAATTAATGCTCGCCCAAGGTGTGGGATGGTATATAAACCCTGAGGGCAAATCCCGAGGGATTTATAAAAGCATCCCACACCGAGGGTTGGTAATAAGTTCTCATTTATGCACCCCATGCGTGTTATATGTAATTGCTGGCTTGCATTTTTTCACTTGATGGAGAAAAAAAATGACAAACTGCAAAGTGGTTCAACTTCTAAACTCCTTTCTTAGAAACCACTTTAAAATGTAAGTAACTTTCAGAGAAAGTTGTACTTGAATGCTGAGAATGTCCCTTGAATAGTCCGTTTTGTAAAATATTTTAAAAGTTTTTGTTGAGTTTTTTTTTCCCCTTCAGGTTGCCTTGGTGATATGCTGATTAGCCTGCTGACTTGATTTAGCCTTGTGATTTCTATGGAGACCAGAGAGAGAGAGAGAGAGAGAGAGTGTTAGGAATAGAGTTACTGACTGTGTGGATTTTGCAGAGACAGGTATGCTTGATTTGTTTAAAAAATTAACTTTTGGGTGGACTGCTGCTAGGTTAATGACAGCTGGTTTCTGACAAAGCAAAAAATGCTGTTTTACTGCTGCTACTCAGAAACTTGCCACGGAGGTTGCTGAGTTGAATTAATGAACGTCTTTCACTTGTACAGTATAGGTAGACTGAGGTGCACCATGAAGCAACAAAGGGAGCAGGTGGATTGTGCTCGCCGTTATAATCCGCAGGTTATAACAGCGAACTATAACCTGCTTCTTCTATGGGAAACAACACAAGCCAGTTATTATGACTAATTAACTGCTGAGTAATGATAGTCATAATGTATCCCCAGCCAGCTAAGCTCTTGCAGGAGAAAGAAACCAGAGAGTAAAATAAATGCTCTATGTATTTTGGGGTCAAATCTGCCACACCCCAGCACCAACAGTGGAGTCAGCCAGGATGAAACATGCTGATTACAGTGTCTGCCAGGGACATGTTGCAGAACACTGCAGCAACATAGTGTAATTCAATGAAATTACTCTAGTTTGTCAAACAGGAAAATGTGACATGCTTACCACAGAATGTTGCATCTTTGCTGATTCTTCTATATATCATCTCCAAGCCATCCTGCAGTCATCTCTGCATTATTTGTATCTCGCAAAAGCATTGTTTTGTTTTTTTCTTTGTAGTTTTTACCTTGGCTTTAGATGCCTTGTGTTATTTTCTTTGTTGTTCTGTTTCTATGCAGCTTTACAGTTGTACAGCTTAGAGAACTGATGTACAGTTACAGCAACCCAAGTGACTTAAGATAACACAGTGTGCCAGCTGTGGTGATGGAACTGAAATCCAAGTGAGCCTAGACATCACAGATGCATGCTATTGAATCACCAAATCCTCAGGGGGACAAGAGGTCAAATCTGGCTGTTGTTCCTTAGATGATAAAAGTCCCTCCAGACTACTGTTGACACTTGAGCCTTAAATGTCAGCCTTCTGTCCAGAATGACCACTAGCTTTCTCACCTTGGAGGAAGCCACAAGCCTAGAGAGGCTGAGCCAGAGTACTGTCTCCACCTCAGCAGCAGCCAGTCTCACCCTACAACCTGGACTGACTACCAGTAACTTATTCTTGTCCAGTTTAGTCTCAACCAGCTCTATGACAGCCAAGTGTTTATTCAGCATGTCCACTGCACCATGCATCCTGGGTGCAAATGACAGGTACAGTTGGGCATCATCTGCATAATCTGTATCATCTTATGCTCTTTGCCGGGGGTTCCGTGTATCCTGCAAACAACATGGCTAAGAAGACTGACCTCTGGGGAACTCCACAGGGCAGTAGCATCAAGTGTGAGGAGAAATTCCCCAGCACAACCTACTGCCTTCAGTCCATGGGAAAGGAGACAAACTGTCAGATGACCTTGCCACTGAATCCTACATACTCCCTGAGTTGGTTCAACAACAGCCTCTGGTCCATGGTGTCAAAAGATGAGGTGAGATTAAGGAGGATAAGAACTGAACATTCTCTTCTATCGCTTGCCCTAAGGAGGTTATTATGCACCAGGAGCAGTGCAGCTTCTGTGCTATGCTTAGATCTAAAACCAGACTGGAGGGGCTCATAGATGTCAAAGGCTAGCAAACATGTAACTATCATCTCAGTAACCTTCCCCACAAATGGGAGGTTAGTGTCAGATCAGGAATTAGCCAGAATGTCTGGGTCCAAAGATGGCTTTTTGAGAAGGAGCTTCATCAGTACATCTCACAGTGCAGTTGGGAAGACCCCCTCTGATAAGGAGCACTGCCCAATTCCAGTATACACTGGGCCCATTTGCCTGACCAACTCACAAGTAGTCCAGTAGGGCCTAGGTCCAGGTTCACAAAAATTTGGTCACAGCTTTATAATCTCCTCACTGACCTCCTCCACTATCACTGGTTTATACTCACCCTAAGACAGCTGAGTGTATCTGGTATGTGTAGAAACATAGACTTTGACAGCAGATAAGGACTGCTTGGCCCACCTAGTCTGCCCATTTCCCTACCTACAGGATAAGCTGCAGATCCTCGATAAGCAACAACCTATTTCTTCCTACCCCCCCACAAGAATTGCCCTATGTTTTCCCCATGCATTCTTGACTTCTCCCATAGTTTTAGACCCCACAACCTCAGGGAGGCTGTTCCATGCGTCCACCACCCTCTCTGTGAAAAAATACTTCCTCACATTGCCCCTGAGCTGTCCCCCCCCCCATCTTCAAATTGTGTCCTCTTGTTCTTACATATCTCTTTTTCTGAAAGATGCTACCCTCTTGGACTTTGTTGATTCCACCGAGGTACTTAAAAGTTTCTATCATGTCCCCCTCTCCCTCTTTCCTCAAGAGTGTACATATTAAGCTCCTTTCATCTCTCCTCATATGGCTTCTCTTGCAGACCTTGCACCATATTAGTTGCCCTGCTCTGGACTGCCTCCAACCTGTCTATGTTCTTGCGGAGATGGGGTTTCCAGAACTGGATGCAGTACTCCAGATGGGGTCTCACCAAATGTCTGTACAGAGGGATAACAATTTCTTTTGTTCTGCTGGTGATGCCTCTCCTTATACATCCCAGTATCTCCCGCAGCCCTCCCTACTGCCTTCTCACATTGCTTGCTAACCTTAAGGTCATCCGATATGATTACCTCCAGGTCCCTTTCCATTTTTGTTGTTGTTACCACCTCCACCCCCCCATTGTGTAATCTTCCCCTGGGTTTTTGTTTCCCAGGTTTAGTCTTTTGCACTTCTTTGCATTGAATCCATGCTGCCATACTTCTGACCAGTCCTCCAACCTTAGCCAAGTCCCTTCTCATCCTTTCCACTCCTCCTTGTGTATCAACCCTGTTGCAGATCTTTGTGTCATCTGCAAAGAGGCATACTTTTCCTTCAAGTACCTCTGCAATGTCACTTATAAAGACATTAAAAAGGACTGGACCCAGTACTGAACCCTGCAGAACCCCACTAGTAACCCCTCTTTCTTCAGAGTGGACTCCATGTACAACTACCTTCTGTGTCCTGTTGCCCACCCAATGTTTTTCCCAGGCTACCACCCTGGAACCCACTCCCAGGCTGGTTAATTTGAGTATTAATCTTTTGTGTGGGACTGTGTCAAATGCCTTGCTAAAGTCTAGATAGGCCATATCCACAGCCACTTCCTGGTCTACTACTTTGATCACCCAGTCAAAGAAATCAATTAGATTCACCTGGCATGACCTTACCGCTGTGAATCCATTCTGCCTTGGGTCCTGTGCCCCACTGGCCTCAAGGTACTCAACAATTCTTTCCTTCAGAAGTGATCCCATCACTTTCCCTACCACAGAGGTCAAACTGACAGGTCTGCAGTTTCCTGCTTCTGTCTTGCTCCCAGTTTTGTGAAGGAGAATCACATCCACCTTTCTCCAGTCCTCAGGTACGTACCACACCATCCTCCCATGATTTGTTAAAATGGGTAGTCAGTGGTGTCACTAGTTCTCCCCTTAATTCTTTTAGAATTCTGGGGTGAATTCCTTCAGGCCCCATTGCTTTGTCTTCCTTCAGTTTTAGGAGGTTCTTTCAGAACCTTTCCTTCTGTGAAAGGACTGGAATCGACCCCCCCACCTATCCAGAGTGCTTCTGTTAATTGGATTAGGCACCTCCCCCTCCTCCTCTTTGTAGGAACAGTCCTGCTGGGTTTCCACAGCCCACTCACAGAAGTCCCTTCCCAAATAATGGATAACAAAGCAGGGCTAGTGTTCTCAAACAGCTCAAGCAGTAAAATCTGGGTGCTCAATAGGGAGCTGCCTGCTCCAAAACATTAACCACAAAAAACAGGAGGATTGAACACTCAACAAAAAGAAAGTGGCAAAGATGTTAATTATGTCAAGAGCTTTTATTGCCACAAACACTGCAAACTTACAGGGTAGCTCCCATCACTCTGAATTAACCCTTTCTCTGCCGTGGATGGATATATCCATCCAAATTTCCTATATGTTCAAATTCTGTTGGCAGTTAAAGGATTAAGCCCCAGCACTTCAACCATAGTACTCATGATGAAGACTATGGTTGAAGCACCTGGACTTTGATTGAGAGTGACAGGAGTTATCCTACAAGTTTGCTGTGTTTGTGGCAATAAAAACTCTTGACATAATTTGCATCTTTGCCACTTTCTTTTTATGGAGTGCTCAGTCCTTCCATGTCCAAGTAGAACTGAGTAAGCTACTCACATTTAGTTGGTGAAAGCACTCTCATTGACTCAAGACAAGCCAGTTGGAGTAGCCTGTCTACAGTCTGAAAGAACTGAGCTGGTCAATTCCTCCAAGCAGCACTATCTCTAGACAGAAAATCTGCCACTTTTATGTGATTGCCCTTCAGTATTCATGGTAACAAACATTCAAACCCAGTCTGTCCACCTGGGCCTTGTATATCCTATAACAATGCACCACCATCCATCCTTTGGCCTTCAACACCATGAGCTGACCTTTGAACCATAGTGAGCTGCACTGTGAGACCAGGGGATGTACATGGGCCATTGTCACAGTATTAGAGGCAGCCATTACAGCTTTGTTGTAGGCCACCATGGCCTCCTCTGATCCTGTGCCACATGCTGCCATCACATCAGAAATGTCCAGTACTGCCACTAGCCCTTCTGACCAAAGCCCTTAGTACTGGACCATCTCCACTGGAGGTGCACTACAGAGGGGCCATGAAGAAAAACTTCATAGTGCAGTGATCTGACCAGCTGAATGGATTAATCTAGAGTCCCTTGATCTTAAGCCCATACACACTATTTTTGTAATATATTATGTATCAGTACTCTGTTTGCAATATAACACTAGTTTTATGCAAATTAGAAATGTACATACAACATTAATCATTTATTAATTGTTCAAACTAGTTTAAATGAAATTATATAGCTATTTTGTATAATTTATAAACATTTTGTAACAGAAAAGGACATTGGTCAAGCAAATGTTTCCCTTTTCTTTCTTTTGTCTCCAGCTAGTTTTCCACATGTCTTTTCAGCCTCATTTTCTTAAAAAAATTGAGTCCCTTCTTTTGTACACAGATGTTCTCTGCTCCAGTGATCTTTCTGTGTAAGTTATTCTATTCTTTATAATGATCTGATACCAACATTAAAAATAAAGTTGTATTAAATATATACATATGAGAAAAAACATTTTTATATAGCAGACTGATCAAATATCAAAAGCATACACATATATTGCACTTGCTAAATTATTGAAGCTCAACACTTAATGCCTACATACTAGAAAAAACTGCAGAGAGATGAAAGAGTTAAAGGGGAAGTCTCCCATAGTTTCACACCCATATTTTCCAACTCCTTATATGCAAACTGTTGTGTGCCTCCTCCAGTTGCCAGCAGTACTATTGCTGTCCAAATCTAGATTATAAATAAAAATATACAGCTCCCAGAAGTTATCAATGTGTTTGTCCTCCATTTTACCATCAATGTTGCTGGAGGATGATGTCTTCAGAGCACCAGATAATGGTGCTGTACTAAATGCAGTTCCACCATGAAACCAAACCCATGATGTTTAGTTCCCCACTTAAGTAATGGAGGAACCCTTTAAGTGTTGTGCACATCCTGAAGTGAAGGTCTAATAGGAACTAGGACCATATGAGTGTGATGCAGCACTGATTGGACATGTATATACAGTATTCATATAAGGAAGTGCCTGTATGTGTTGTATTAACGTTTCTGTTAGCAAACACCGTTTACCCAATAAATGACTCTGGGTACAAGAGTTTTAAGTGGTATTATACAGCTGTTGTATTATGTTCTGTATGTGTTAGTATTATCTGTTTTGATTGACACCAGCAGTGAGACACAACCTTGCAAAAATGTTCCTTTCCCTTTGTAACTAGGCAGTCGGTGACTGGATGGCTGCTGTAAGGCAATAAAGAGTTAAGCTATAACAAGGAATAGGTTACCAGGAC
This sequence comes from Neoceratodus forsteri, assembly GCA_016271365.2. Taxonomy (NCBI): domain Eukaryota; kingdom Metazoa; phylum Chordata; order Ceratodontiformes; family Ceratodontidae; genus Neoceratodus; species Neoceratodus forsteri. The sequence goes on from CM057452.1 coordinate 1,206,534,687, forward strand.
AACATCAGCTGCAGCATCTGGAAGAAAGGTGATCTAATGCTTAAAGCACAGGCACAAGAACTGGGAAACTCTGGTTCAAATCTTACTAAAGTCCCTTACTCTCTAACCCTTAACAAGTTCCTCTAACCTCCTTGGGAACTGTGATTGCCCCTCAGGTCCATGACTTTAAAAGTGCCTCCATTCCCATTAAAAATCATAAACAGTGATGCGAGAGCTACAGCACTTCACCTTGAAGGTACTGAAGACAAGTTGTGGCCGCCCTTCCTTAGTAATGCCAGCATTTGAAGTAGGATGTTCCTCACAAATTAGATGCTACACTTCGGCTGTTGTAGGTAAAAAAAACTAATCAGTCTTAGTGTTTGAAGTGCTCTGTATTTGCTTAGCTCATTCCTCCCATTTCATATGCATTCTGTGTCTTGGCATTTCCAATCAGAAACTCAGATTTAAGAAGCATTTGAAATGTAGAACAATACACTTTATAAAATAAGTGATCTAGCTCTCCACTTTCAGGCTGTTGAAAAGGGGGTGTATATCATTTGTGCAAAGGAGGAATTCAGTCTTGTGTGATCCTTTGGGAAACTGCTCAGGCCTACCTTGTAAATGAATCTTCTCAAGGGTGTTCACCTGGTTCAATACTGATTGACTCATTGACTGCTAGACTGACTGCTTGATTGCCTGATTGAACTTTCTACTGCTCTCCACAACATGTTGCAACTGTCTCACAGAGAGAAATGAGCAGTGCAAAGAAACAGATTCTGTTTCCTGTGAATGAAATGCTAATAGATGTATTATTTGCTCTATACATACAGTATTAAGGCTGCAAGTACTATTCCCTGTGTGAGTTGCATGACAGAACTGTCTTAAGCCATTGCAAACTTAAACTAAAATCAGGATAGACAGCATTGATACCCTTATGTGTTCTTCTGCACTGTTGCTGTAGTGACATCAGGGAATGGGAGCGACTGTATTACAAGTGACCCATTTGCATGTAAATGGAGGCTTGTCTGACACTTTACTACCTTGTGTCAGAGCCTTAGACTCTAGATATGTGTTGCAACAGCAGAAATGATTGATCTCTTATTGACATATTTACAGTAACTGATGTAATGTATAATAAATACATCAGACATATCCAAATCAGAAATATACAGGAGTCTTCTCAATTAATACATTTGACAGTGTGGGGAAAAACAATGTTCATATTGAGTGCAGAAGTACTTTGTCATTTAATCCAAAGGGTATAAGTGTTTCTAGTGGGATAATCCAAAAGGATTCATGCATGAGCAGTTTCTGTTTCAAGTTCCCACCCCTACAGTCTAGCTAAACTTTTTCAATTCCTAGATGTCGTAATGTAGCTGCTGACCCATGTTTGGCTTCCTTGAAATGTTTGGCCATAGCCATTTCTCTGTAATTTATCTTGTTACTAAGTTGGTGTAGTGGTAATCAATCACTTATATAAAATTTGTCTGCTCATATGTATATATTTAATATATCCTTTTTTATTATTGGTGTTGGGCATACTGGTGTTACATGAATTTGTATAAATTTGTTTGTATTTGCACATGTCTTCAAATATCTTTGAATTATAGATATTTTGCACTAAACCTTTAAATCATATGTTTTTAATAGTGCTTGTGAACCCTGCCTCACATACTCTGAGGAAGACATTTTGAAGTTGAAACATCAGTGACTTGGTCAAGCGTTCTGCTCAGGTATGCACAGGTAGGTGATGGTGGAATTGCAGATCCATAACATATTTTTGGATTTAAAATCACTGCTTCAAGTTTAACCATGCTGTAACTTTATGCTGTCTGTCTGCCATGAGATGTGGTACCTGTCTGATTGCTGTTTGTGGAACATTTAATGAAGGAATTTAAGCTATTAATAATAAAAAAAAAATGTCCTGCCCATTCTGTGAAGATTCTTGGATTACTACAGGGCCTCTGGATTGCTGACCCTCATGACTGCTACAGTGCAGTAGTGGCACCAAATTTATCAAGCAATTTTGTGAGATTCCCTATTTATCCTTCACAAAATTTAGAAGAACAATTCCTCTAAAATTCTTTTTGTTATACCTACAGAAAGAGGCCAGTTCCTATTACAGTACTTAAGTGTCATCTGGTAGATTTTCAACTACACTATCAGATGATACAACCCTATTTGCATAGCAGTGAACACACTAACAAACAAAACAAAATACCTAATTAAAGGTTTCACAATTCTCAATAGGAATTGTTAAAAATCCTTAAAATCCTTTGACTAATTCAGTGCTACTACTGTAGTACTTTGCCTAGCACTGGTCAGTATTTCTCACTGGTTGGATGTGAGTAGAATAGTAATGAAGCACTCAATGACCGTCCAAAGTATGAAGTAAGGCCACCCCCTGATTAGAATACTCAGGAAAATAAACAGGTAGGTGGATGGATTGGTTTCGTGTGAACTCAGATACAACCTTAGGCAGAAACTTAGGATCGATATGCAAAGACACCATATCTTTGTGAAAAACTAAATAAGGTTCTTTACATATCCGAGCCTGAAGTTGGAAATCCTCCACGCTGAGGTAACAGCAAAAACATTGCTTTCCATGACAGACAGAACAGCTCTCAACTCGCAGCTGGATCAAAAGGAGTCAGAGTAAGCTTTTAAAATATGAAAAGAAGGTCCCAAGGAGGGACAGGGTCCTGAATGGGGGGCTTCAGATGCAGAATACCCCACAAGAAGGTGTGGTATACTTCCAACTGGATAACTGCTTTGCCCTCAATGGGTGCATGGTACAAAGAGATGGCAGAAAGGTGCACCTTAGGAGAGGAGTACCTCAGACCTGAATCCAAAGGGGAGAGCAGGTACTGTAAAATCAGATTCACTGGGCAGGTGAAGGGTTCCAGGTGGTGAGCAGTGGCCCATAGGGAGAAGCACTGCCATTTGATAGCATAAGTGGTTCTGATGGAAGGCTTCCTAGCAACAACCAGGACATCAGTGACTTTGGGAGAAACCCCAAAGTGGGTGATAAGAAAGTTTGCAGGAGTCATGCATGGAGATGTAGAGACTTGAGGTCAGGATGGATCAGAGTGCCCTGTTCCTGGGAGAGCAAGCTGGTGCACAGAGGCAAGGGTACCCAGGTTTCCACTGCCAGTTGCTGTAGCAGGGGGAAACAAATCTGACATGGCCAGTAGGAGGTTATGGGAATCATCTCTGCTCCCTCTGACTGGAGCTTGAGAAGAACCCTCTGAAGGAGCTGAAAGGGAGGAAAGGCATGCAGGAACCTCCCTTTCAAGTATAGGGAGACCACATTGCTCCAGAAAACTCCAGGCCCTGGATCAAGTGAGCAGAAAAGCAGCAGTTTTGCATTGAGTGTGGATGCTAAGAGGTCCAATTCTTGGTGACCCTACCTGTCAAAGAGATCTTTGACTACTGAGGAGAGGAGCTCCCACTCATGTGTCCTCAACCTGAACCAGCTTAGATCATTGGCCAGGGCATTTTGGATGCCCAGAGCATGGACAGCTGAGAATTCCAGGCCATGCTCAATGGCTCAGTACCAGACTCTCAAGGCCTCTCAACAAAGGGGGTATGAGTGAGTGCCCCACTGATTGTTTTTGTAGTGTACTACAAACATATAGTCTGTCTGAACCAGTAGAGGGCTGGGAAGAATGTGTGTCTGGAAGGCCTATAGAGCACAAAGAACTGCCTGCATTTCCAGTACATTTATATGGATATTCTTCTCCAACTCGAACCAGGTCCCCTCTGTCTGATGGTTGGCTAAGTGAGCACCCCAGCTCTGACCTGAGGCATCCATAGAGAGAATCTGCTGAGGGGACATAGCTCAAAAGGGAACCCGCCACAGGTAATTGGTAAGGCTCTGCCACCACTCCTGAGTCCTCCTCACTGTGGCTGAGACCAACACTGTCTGATCCATGTCATCAGTGCACTGGTCCTATTGGTCCCAAAGAGTCCATTGGGGGATCTTCATGTGCAGATGGGCTTATGGAACCTCAGAACGTAAGAACATAAGAATGTGTTGGAAGAAGTTGACCATGCAATCTATCTAATCTGCCCAATTTCCTACTCCCTCCCCACTTCATTTTGGGTTTCCAATGTGCTTGTCCCAAGCTTACTTGAACTCCCCTATTGTTTTAGCAGCTAGAAAATCTCTGGTTAGCCTGTTCCATGATTCCACCACTCTCTTCATGAAGAAGATCTTCCTGAGGTTGCTTCTGCATCTACCTCCCTTAAGGCGCATGCTGTGACCTCTTGTCCATGTACCCATATTTTCCTGGAAGAGATTCTGAGCCTGTACTGCATTTATTTCTTTGAGGTATTTAAAAGTTTCTATCATGTGACCTCTGTTGCATCTTTGTTCTAGGGAGTACAAGTTAAGTTGCTGGAGTCTTGCTCCATAACAGTGCTTATGGCCACCGCCATGTGCCCTAACAGGCAGAGGAAGGTTCTGGCTGGTATCTGATGGCTGGAGAAACCAGCTGAGCCTGCACTATCAGGCACTATGCTCTGTCCAGTGGCTGGACAAGTCCAGGTGTGCTCCAATTTATTGGAGAGGTTGGCTTGGAGTGAGACAAGACTTTGGCAGGTTGACTGTGATCCCTAAGGCCTTGAAATTCAAAACACATGTTACAGGGTATGCAGTAAGAGATCCTTGGGAGGCGGTCAGCAGCCAGTCGATCAGATAAGGGAACACATAGAAGCCCTGTCTCCTCTGAGCCATGGCCACCACCACCAGGCACTTGAAAATGACTTGGGGTGCTGAGGAAAGGCCAAAGGGGATGGCCCTGAACTGAAAATAGTTCCCCTGGAAGTAAAAATAGAGGAAATGGTAGTAGGCCAGGAAGATCTGGATATGAATGTAGGCATCTGCATGTCCAGGGAACAGAGCCAGTCCTCCTGTGGGAGAAGGGGTAAAAGCCTTTGGAGAGTGACCATCCTGGAGTGCTTGTACTCTATGTAGAGGTTCAGGTGGCTGAGGTCCGTAATCAGCCTCAGGTCACCTGTTTTCTTGGGGACAAGAAAGATGTGGGAGTAGAACCCCTTTCCCATCTAAGTCAGAGGGATGGGTTTTATGGCTCTTTTTCACAGTAGTTCCTACATCTCTTCACAAATGAAGGAGATGTGGGGTTGAGTGTAGTGGGAGGGCAAGGGAGGGTTTTCCAGAGGGGGATCCAGGAATTTAAGGGTGTGACCCCTTTCGATGATCTGCAGCACCAATGATCCAAAGTTGTGTGCCATCTGTTGAGATAGAGGGAGAATCAACCCTCAACCACCTTCCCCAATGTCTCCAGTGGATGGAGGGATCAGACAAGGAGTCAGGCAATGGTTCTGGGGGTGGGTAGAGCTGCAGCGGGTGCCCTAGGGACTCTAGGTGCAGCTGCTCAAGCTGGTGGTGTTAAGCTTGAGTTTGGAAGGTCCCTTTGACTGCTGGACTTTAAGCAGCTGATGAGAGGACCAACCAAAGGACTGATGTTGGGAAGACCTAGAGTGGGGCTGGTAGAGGAAATGTACTGATCTAAGGGTCTTGCCAGATTCTTGGAGGTGAAAGATAATATCCTGGGCATCTCCATCAAACAAGGCAAAGTCCCACAAAGAGGCATCCATTATTTTAGACTGAATGTCTGGCTCAAAGACAGAAACCCGGAGCCATGAACGGCAGCATTAGCAGATCTCTGCCAATGCTCCATGCCTGGAGGCATTGACCATATCATATGCCACCCTCAGAACATAGTTGTCCATGTCTGAGCCAGATTTGAGGACCTGGGCCAGCTGTGTTTTGGTAGAGTCTTCAAGGAGGATTTGGACCAGATCCCTTTCTGATATTGTACCATGTGGGATAGGTAGTTAAGAGCCTGAATTATCACTGTGGAGGAGAACTGGTCCAATTGGTGAGATTCCATGTCAGGGAGGTGGGTACTGAGATGCTTGGGTTTTTTTGTATGGTTGTGTTCTGCATTCATGACCATGGAGTCCACTTTGGGGTGCTTTTCAAAAAAAGGTTTGCACACCAGTGCATGACCAAGGTGGTCTGCCTTCTTGGTCAAAGTAGGGATGGAAGAAGGGTGGATTCATGCCACCTTAGTAGCATCTTCATAGGATTCAATTAAAGGAGGCACCACTAACGGGAGGTTCTTGTTTCTCCTGAGGTATATGGCCAGGCGACATTGCTTTGAGTCAAGATTCTCAGTTTCCCACCCCATAAGGGATTGGATGTGATGTATAACATTGAGAAAAGTGGGATCATCAAGGGGGAGACTTAAGAGTCTCCTTGGGAAGCTCTTGACCCACTGAGAAACCCCTAGAGTTCACTGATGACTCTAAGGAAGAAGTGAAAGAGTCTTCCACTGACTGATCACTGTCAGGGACTAGAAGATCACCTGCATGCTGTTCTGAGTTCCCAGTGCATCCCCTAGAGGACTGTGTGGTAACGGTGTTCCTGGGTCTTGCCCAGTTGTAGTCCTGAAGAAGATGGCCCCGGGGAGGATGAGGCGGAGAAGGCCCCCTAGGTTCATCCTTGAACTGCATGAAGGACCACCTGGCTGAAAATAGTGTTACAATTCACTTGATGGGAGGATTATAGAGTGGATAAGGATTCTGAGGAGGAGGGTAAGGGTATATTGGTGAGAGGACTGGCTTACGGTACCCTGGTGTAGGCCTGTCTGATGCTGGCTGAGGATTCCAAGGAGGGCTGGCAGGTGTTGTTTGTGGTGTAGGTTGGGGAGGAGGTGATGACTGCTGAGGATTCATCGGTGTAGTGGTTGGTGTAGCCAGCACTGGCCTGAGAGGCAAAGGCTAGCACCAGTCTGGAAAGGCAGCTGACTCTGGCCCCAAAGGCAAGGCAGGTGCTTGCAGAAGAGAATTCACCAGAGGCAGGTGCAGACGCATCACCTGGGTGGAAGAAGAGGTGAGCACTTGCTTCAGGCAGTGCCTGGCAGGGCTAGCACCATCCCCAGAGTCAGGAACCATTGGAGGCAATGTCATGGCTGGTGGGAGTGATGGGTGAAGCCTGCCACCCATGGTGCTAACCCTGGCTGAGCCACCTGGCTGAGGACCCATGGAGGCTAAGGGCCTGAGCATCAGGGTCCAGAAGGCAGGGGATGATGTCCGCTGCCCCAAACAGCCCCCACCTGAAACAGAAATGATGGCAGGTGGCTGCACCACTGGCAGCCCAGGGGAAGTGAGGGCTACTGGGGACAGAGGGACTGACCTCCCACAGGAGGAAGACCCACAGGCAGAAGCCAGTTTATGCAGCGACTATGAGTGGGAGGCTGACCAAGGATAGTCCCAGTGATTATGCTTCCCACTCAATTTCTTCTCCTTCATGGAAGAATAACAAAATGCCTGGAAGACTGGTCTGGGGAGGAAGAAGAACCCTTGGCCTGAAGCTCTTACTCCATCATGGCCAATTTCTAATTTAGCAGGTAGCTTTCTAAAGTCTTCAAGCTGCATCTCCTTGTAGCCTGGTTGAAGTCCTGCCAGTACTGGCATGCCTCTGTGTCGTGGTTTGGGGCCAAAGCAGATCAGGCAGGAAGAGTGATCATCTTTGGAAGGGATCTGCTTGCCACAGGCACACTTTGTCAGCTGGTTGGAAGACAAGTATCGAGAAGAAGATATATACTTTTTAAAGAAAACACAGAAAATTAAACGTTGACTAAGAAAATAAAATAACTAAATCACGGGTGAAACACAAGTAAAATGGTAGTTGACTGAAGCAGGCATTAGTGGAAGTCTGACATGCATGGGTCAGCGGCAGGAAAAGAACTGAAGTAGGGCTGGGGGACTGCCCATTTTTATAGGATAGGCAGACATCAGCATGCTGACATCGGTGGGGGCAGTTTCCCATCTCAGACTGCTAGCTAGAATTTTTCCGTGTGGTCCTGGCACCTGGCATCTTTTCTCCTATGGATGTTGCCTGCTGCAAGAGCCCTCTCAAAGTAAGATCTTCATTTCAGTATCAGCTTTTTACTCTGGATGTACCCCATGTGTAGTATCAATTGCTTGGTTTGAACATATCTGTCTGATAAATAACAATAGGCAGTAACATTAATAGTTTTGCTATTTTTTGTAAACCCACTAAAGATTTAAAAACTATAATGATAAAATAATCACTCAATCAATCAACCAATCAATCACTCAATCAGTGTATTCATGTTTTGAAAAGGAGAAAATTATTGTGCCAAGGCTCACTGTCAGTAGTGTCCTTGAGATAAACATTAATTACTGTACATTACTTACAATGTATAATAATAATAATGACTAAACAGTATAAGAATAACAAGTAGTAAAAATGAATATGTATGTTTCACAATTAACAAAAATGAATACTGCAGTCTTAGTATTTAAAACAATCAAGAAATGTTGGCATTCTTTACAAGAGGCCAGTACCTCATTTAATATCAGATGGGTAATCATATGCATTGACCATACTGGACCAAAACAAGGTCACCAGTGTATTGGCAACAATTTCCGGAAGCTTTGACTAGCAAAAGCAAAGCGCTGTCAGACAGAGTTACTACAGATGTGATGGCATTCTAGTGGGAAACTTTGTCAGGAACAAACAGGAACTTAGTCCCCAGCCTCTCAAAAATTAGTATGAGAATTCCTGCACCTCTGTCTTCTTGCTCCGCTGAATATTATAGGAGAGTTCCACCACCTAGGGAGTTATTCATTTAGCTTTTCTTGACCAATTAAGCACACTAGACAAACACAGTGCCTATTTTCAGGTGTGACCCAGGAGTGTTACAAGGCATTACAAAACCAAAATAACAACAGTACAAGAATTATATATACATTTAGTGGGATGACAGATTGGCAAATACATAGTAAGCAGAAAAAAAGTATGCAAATAACAAGTAACAGTAAACATAAGCCAATTAAATGCATACGTTGAGTACAGATCAGAGAAACAATCTGAAGTTATGCAAGATAACAACCCCCTGGCAACAGGACAGTGGGTCACCATACAAACTAGATGACAGTTCTTCCTCTTATAAAACTAAAGTGGCGGCTCCACCAAACAACTATTTCCAGGTAACTACTGGTCAATTCTTGCCAATTGATAATCCAAAGTCTGTCCTACTTTTCTTTTCTTTGACTAAATTGCAAATGTGGCACCTTATTCCTTATAAATTTAGCCATTATTGCAAGGTTCAAATGCCTATGCTCATACAAGGATGCCGTGCAAATAAATCTACAATAGATAAAGCAGTCATGGGAATATTACAGTGCCAAAATATATCCAATCTAAATTTAATATATGCCTCTGAGTCTGTGCTTGGTTAGTCTCTAATTGCTGTAAATTGTAGGAATACTGAATTCAACTAATAGAGCCTAAGACCTGAATGTTCTGTTTTATTGGATGAACTAATTATACCTAATTCTCGGGGTCCAGTGCTTACAAAATTAATTTAAAATTGCCAGCTCAGAATAGTACCAAATTTATTGCAGTCCTCCTTAACCTTGTTATCTTAGCAAACACCTTTATTCTAGTGTACCAGCCATGGCCCTCAAAGGCATACTGTAGAACTATTTAATACCGCATCAACTTTCTATCACAGTCCCACTTTCATGTTTCAGAATGGGACAAATTAGCATCAAGCTCTACTACCGATTGTCCATCTTTGATCACATGTCAAAAATAAAATACAAAAACTGGGGTCTGCTGTAGCTCAGCCATAGCTCTGCTAACCAGTTTTCAGTGTGCTGTTTCAGTTCTGGGTGTCAAGATGTCCCTCATAAAATGGCTAAAAACTCCAGCCCAAAAAATGGCTAAGCATGACTTCCCAGCATTGCAGGCTATAGACATTGATGCTAAGCTATTGAATGTCACAGGTTTCAATGCTGATGGCAGAGAATGTGGCAGACAGAGGAGCTTATCAGTGCATCACTGCCTCCTAAGAAAAGAAAAATTGTTTGTTCAGTTTATCCCCGCTGAGGTCAAGTTTGAGATCTGACAGCATGCAGTACAACAGAGGGTAATGAATGCTGTACATCTGTACAAGGCTAAGTACCATGGTAAAATCAATGAAAGTACTGTCCACACTTTTAAGCAAGATTATCTAATTAAACTTAAAGAAAATCCTGACCCTCAGAGTTTGGAGAAAATACCGCACATTAAAGCAAGCGGTCGCCCACCACACCTCATGGAAAATATTGAAAAAAAAGCTGAAAGCAATCATTAAGTCACTAAGCACGGAGGGGATCATTGTTAATTGGTGAGTTCTGGCTGCTATTGCTACTAGGATAGTAAAAACCACACAAACTCACATTCTAGCTGAAAATGGTGGTAGTCTTTCTTTTTCAAGTCAGTGGTCCTAGTTATTTGTGAATTGCATGGGGTTAAGCAAAAGAGAGGGTACTAAAGCTGCCAGAAAACCCCCTGCTAATTTGCCTGAACTTAAACCACAGTTTCGTTGTCATATTTCAACTGCTACAATGCAAGAGCTGGTGCCTCAAGAACTTGTTTTGAACCTAGATGAAACTGGTGTGAATTTAAGTCCTGGTTCCAAGTGGACTACAGACAGTACAGGAAAAAAGCAGATAAAAGTCTTTGGTCTCAGGGACAAAAGGTAAGTGACTGTTGTGTCATGCTGCACACTAGCAGGTCATTACCTCCCTCCCCAGGTCATATACCAGGATGAAACCTATCAATGCCACCCAAACTAAGTTCCCTATATTGCCCATACTGAGAACCATTGGGCAAATTCAAGCACCAAAATTTAATACACTAACAAAGTGAATGTTCTTTACATTTCTAAAGTAAAAACAAATGGATATTTATGATGATCATCATGCAATACTGATCCTTGACTTGTTCAGAGGCTATTCCACAACAGAGTTTCTTGAAAATTTTGAGGCACACAACATCATTCCCATCTATGTTCCTGCATCCAGCACCAACATGCTACAATCATTGGACATCTCCATAAACAAAATTTTTTTAAAGATCAACTGAAGATATAGTTTACTGAGTGATATGCTCAGCAGATATCAGAGCAGCTAAAGGGCAGCAACAACAGTTCAGTTAAGGTTGATCTGAGATCAGCATCACTTAAAGCATGCCATGCTCAGTGGCTGGTAACCAGCATTGCTAAGCTGTCTACCTGAAGAAAGGAGAGTATCCAGGGCTTCCATCAGGCAGGCATACTCAAAGCACATAACCACTGCCTTGATGGTAATGACTTTGACAATATTTATTATGATTAGGATTTGATATACACCCTTGTTACCACTCTGCTTACCCCTTAAACATTTTTTGGGCAACAGAACCTGAACAAAAGATACCAGTAGAGCAAGATCAAGTACTAGCTACCAGAATGAAAGATTGACAACTGACAACACGGTACAAAAATATGTAAACTGTCCACTTTGTTTATACATTATACAGTACTATTTGGCCTTGTTACCAACTTTTCTCCTTTTACGTATTACAGACTCCATACCTGTGCAGAAGTGGTGGAGGAGCTGTAGAATCACTACAGAAGATGGACGGATCGTTCCCCCCAAAATAAATGCCGTAGCTGAATTCGGCGATGACGGTGGAGTGTTTAAATTTATTTTTCTTCTTTTTTGGCATTATAAAAAAATAAATAAAAAGGTTGAGTACAATATAAACTCCTCTTATTTTAATGTTGTGTCTCATCTACAATAACAACTTTTGGGGGGGTTGGAGTCAAGGGATGGGCTCGTTGCTGAGCAATATCAACACGTGGCTGTGTCTTTGAACTTATGAATGGAAACAAAAATACCACTGTAGATCTACTATTGTGCTTCAAAGACACAGCACTGTGATAGCAATGTTATTTTACAGCAGTCTTTTCTAGCCCTACAGCATTTTTAGCTATATGATACATGTTACTTTTTGTTACTACTGTATGCACTATCTAGTCATAACTACTCTTACCGCAAGAAAAGATTCGCTATGGTTTATCAGTGGCACCTGCTGGTGTGCTTTATGCTTCATGGGGTAATCCTCATTTATTAGAGCTTTATCATCTATCCTGCAATGGGCTGTGCTATATGCTTACCTCCTATGCTAGAAATGTATCTCATAAGTCCTTCCCTATCTATGTACTGAAGTGTAAATTATCATTGCTACTCCTGCTGCTCTCAGCAGGTGATGTGGAACCTAACACTGGTCCAGTCCCTCTGAACTACAATATAGCCTCCCCTACCAAACCCATACAGCTAAATGCTAAGGGTATACATGAATATACAAATTTTGTGGCCTAAATTGCAAGAAATTGAAGCATGGGCAAACCTCTGTAATCCTGATGTTCTGATTGTAGCTCAAGCCTTGCGTATCTTCTCATGACAGTGACAATCCAAGTTGCATAGTGTTCTGGAAGGATAGAGTAGTATACAAGGGGATGGTGCTAATCTATGTAAAGTCCCATTTAAATTGTAAGGATATGCCCCTTCCCATTCCCCAAGACACTCCAGGTGAATCGATATTTGTCAGGTTGTTACTTGGAGGGAGTAAATCAGTTCTAATTGGTAGATTATATTACCCCCCATGTGGCCAAAGCGGCCCTTACAGCAGTCTTCTCTTGTTTGGCTGCACAGAATCTGGGAGAAATTATCCTGCTTGCTCTCTTTAAGCTCAGCTGGTTTGAATGCGGTCCAAGCATAGCCCTACAGAAAATACCCTAGTTGATGCTCAGCTCCACCAAATTATCAATACTCCGACACAGATGAATAACAAAACTGGTAACCATTCTCTCCTGGACTAGATCCTTGTAAACAAAATTGACAAAATCAAGGCCACTGGTATACTTGCTGACCCCTTGAGTGACCACTGTCCATTTTTTTGTGTATGGAAAAACAATGTTCAAAAGCTGTTGCCCAGAGTCATACCTGTCCATGACTTTTCTCAGTTTACTATAGGTGAATACCGTAATAGCTTTGCTGAGGTATGCTGGAGCGTCATATGCCAGCTAAATATGGTTGAGGAGGCTTGTGACTTCTTCCAGAAACATTTTCTAAGTGTATTCAACAGGCATGCGCCCCTTGTCCAGAGAAGGATATAAAGGCTCTCCTCTAAACAGCTGACCTCTGACTTGTGTCAAATCATGAAATTAAGGGAGGAAGCTTGAGAGCTTTAAAACTCAACAAGTCTTGCAAGTGATTGGCAAAGCTAAAGGACACTTAGAGATACATGTAAACATTAGCTCAAAACAGCAAAAATGAAACTTATCATAAGTCTACAAGGAAAGAACCACACTGACTCCAGATGGTTCTGTAGCCAAGAAAAACAGTCTCTTAAAGGGTCAATCATATTCCCAAACAAATTAAATTTCACATGTGATGCAGTACCCCCTGAACCAACTGCCTTGGCTGTTTTTAATTACTTCTTCACTAACCTAGAGAAATTCATAGGTCCAGTATCTGCGGTCTTCTAGACCCCATCCTCCCCCTTATCAAGGTAATAGCTCATGATCTCCTTCCAAATTTCATTTCAAATTAATAACTAGAAAGGATGTCCTCACTCAGCTCAATCATTTAAAGGAGGATTCCTCAAATGGATATGACAATATGGAACCTAAATTACTCAAATTAGTAGCCCCCAACATAGCCTTCCCATTAAGGGACCTGTTCAATAAATCTCTGATTCAGGGCAAGGTTTCTGCTACATGGAAGGTTGCCTTAGTGGTGCTTGTCCACAAAGGGGGAGATACGGTATCTATCAAAAACTATAGATCCATCTCGCTCCTTTGCCCTCTGGCCAAATTCCAAGAGGGGCATTTTTTTTCCCCAGCTTCTTTTACCCCCCTGCAGGGGTTCTAGCCCCCCTATCCCAAGGCTTACACCCCTGGGTGGAGATGCTGGGCAGATGCCCCTTCCCAGGAAACATGGTACTCTAGCCCTGGCTTGTCCCCCAGGGTGGGGTCACAGAATTGGGACCCCCTGGTGAGCCATTATCTGAGCGGGAGCAATGGCAGAAGTGGGAGTCATCATTAGCAGCCGTAATTTTTTGCTGCTATTTTCCCTGGGATTGGAAATGTGAAATGATACCAGCATCCTCCCTGTCCCCCAACATGTGGTGCTGGCCCCAGTGGTATTCCAAGCCTCTGCCAGAGGACAGCATTGCACCAGACACTCTCCCCCAGGAGAAGCACAGCAGTCCCTGGGATGCTCAATCCTTCTCCCTCCAACTGTCCTTCTGATTTCCGAGTCTGTCCCTGAACCCAGGATGTCGGTGCAGCAGATAGACACCTTGCTGCTGCACCAGCGTGCCAGCAGAGAGACTTATTTTCAGTCAGTAACTCAGAAAGATAGAAGATTTTGGCAGAAAGACCTCATGGCCCATCCAGTCTGTCCTATAGTTCCCTACCTACAGCTGCACCACAGACTCTGCTTAGTTTTTGGTCCCTCCCCCCTCCTTACTCTCAGGATTCACTTGTACCTATCCCATGCATTCTTGAATCCTGTAACTGTTTTAACCTCCACTACCTCTGCTCGGAGGTTGTTCCATGTGTCCACCACCCTCTCCATGAAAAAGTACTTTCTTTCATTTCCTCTGAGCCTACTACCTTCCACCTTCATAGTGTGTCCCATTGTCTTTGAGCCTCTTTTTCTTTGAAAAATGCTGCCTTCTTCCTATACCCTGTTCTTACCTGTAATGTATTTGCATGTTTCTCTAATATCCCCCTTTCCCTCCTTTCCTCTAGGGTGTACAAATTCAGCTCCTTAAGCTTTTCTTTAAATGACATCTGATGCAGGACCTGCACCATTTTGGTTGCTCTCCTCTGTACTGTCTCCATCCTACCTATGTCTTTTTGGAGATTGGGCCTCAAGAACTGGACACAGTACTCTAGGTGTGGTCTCACTAGTGACCTATACAGGGGTATCACTAATCCTTCCTTCTGCTGGTGGTCCCCCTGTCTATGCAGCCCAAAATCCTATTAGCCTTCCCCACTGTCTTGTCACACTGTTTAGCCACCTTCAGCTCAACAGCAATAATTACTCCTGAGTCCCTTTCCTGCTTTGTGACTCCTACTTCCACTCCTCCCAGATGATATGTTGCCCCAGGCTGTGTCCTAAGCAGAGGCATCAACAGCATGGGTGCTCAGGTGCTCAAGCACCCACAAATTAAATTGGGCACCCACAAAAACCCGACCATTCATGTTCTCTGAGGATATGAATGGTCCAATTTTAATTCATTCATCTCGACAGTCACTTGAATTGACTTTCACTCACTGGGAAGCACCACCTGCCAGTCCTGTTCCACTCCAGCCTAGCAGCATTTTGTGTGTTTGTGTATGGGTACACCAATCAGGATTTTTTCAGGCATTCTCCTTTAAAAGTCTCAGTTCCATGTCACATGACTCATCCCTGGGAGTCTCAGGGATGGGGCATGTGATGCAGGGTTCTCATCTCTGCAAGCGATTTACGGTCACCGATTTACTGTCTCCTGCTCAGCTACACTACTTGAGGGAGCATTCCCTCCCAGCTCCCACACTGCAGAAGGTCAGTGTAAAACTGTTCTATCCTGTCTGGAACTGACAATATAAAAATTAAGCTAAAAGATAGATCTATAGAAAGGTCAGAACAAGAGCAAGAGTAGTTAGATTGACTCAGTGGTCAGTGTTAGGAGCATGTTACACAAGGTCCCTGCACCCTTATTGGTACGCTTAGAGGTACACAGTAGACAGCTAGTGCTTAGGCATATGTTATACTAACAAACAGGGCTAAGGGCATCTACCGTATAAGAGTAGATGTCAGGATATGTATGCATATTGTTGTAATACACTTTGCTTGCTAATATATATATATATATTCTATGTATTTTCTGTGTATTTCTTACTTATAAGATGTTAGGACACCTGTGTCCTTGGAATAATTATGATATATAAGTCAGCATTGCCACCTTTTGGTGATTTGTACTACTACACTGAGTTATGTAAGACTCTGTATAAGAACTCTTTTGTTTCGCAAGCTGATGACTACTACAAAATGGTATAATGTTATCTTGGACCGTGGAGCCTCCTCTAATTTAGCCAATAGGGCTCATCTCTAACTAGAAATGTTTCTGTCTTACAGTAACCAAAGTAATTATCAAAGGTATATAATGTGATACGCAAGTCTTGTACCTCGGAGATCCCAAGAGACACAAAGAAACCTCGAGGTATAGGGAATGCTTAGCACTGGCTCCCAGTTTGTATTGGTAAGAACTGCTTAGGGCAACTGTGATTTTATCGTTTTTGGTAGTAATAAACAAGTGTATTACTCTTATGCAATGTATCTGTGATTACTTGCATTCCCAATATTGCCAAGAACCTGAAAGTGAGGTTTAGACTTCCTGACAATTGGCAACCACGTGCAGGTGATATTTGGTGTTTGTAAGTTTTCACTAGTTGCTATAACTTTTCCCTTTCCCACGGGGACAGTAGGTGCACATTCCCGTATCACCTCTCCCATCTTAAAACCATTTTTTAGTCACTTACAAAATCTGGCTGTTTTCTTTTCGGGTGTGGTCGATGCTGACTCAACTCACTCCATCACAGCTTTGAATTGTAAGCCTACAGATCTTACAATAGCCCGACTGTGCATAAAGTGATCCTGCTGTGGATCGATACATAGCACGGCGCCTTTTTCACAGTTTGATTTTTCGTTCCCTCCCACACAATGGCCACCATATCAAATATCTGCACAAAACTGAGACTCGATGTCTCGAACTTTCTTGCCTCCCATGGAGGATGGGCTGACTTCATGCAGGACACAAGTCAATCCGACAACCGTATACTGGGGATTTCAACCCAGTACACAGAGATGAGACAATCAACCAATAAGCGTCAAGCTAAAGAGCTGATGGTCGCGACTCTCTATGCTGCTCTAGAAGCCTCCAAAGTGAGGTTTCGAACCCTTGATCTGCAAATCTCGTCTCTTAAGCAACAGATGGGTTTGCAGGAAACAGAATGTGTTAGACTGCAGCAGAATTTGGAGTCTGACCTTCAAACTCTAGGAACTTTGTATGTTGAAGCATGAGTGTGAAAGTTTGAGACAGGATAAGGGACAGGCATTGCATATGAATGATTTGTTAAGTACTGCGAATGCACAGTTGAGTGAGGAGATGGGAGAGCAACAGGACGAGATAAACCAGGTACGTAATGACTTAGAAGTGGCTACTATGGACAATCACGAATTGAATGCCACATGTAGAGTGTTGCAGAAGCCAATGCAGGATGAGGTTGATATGGATGTTGCAACTGTGAGTCATGCTGTATGTAAAACAAAGATGGCGAAACTGCGCCATTAGCGGTAGGTTCTGGCTGGACATGTTAAGTTAATGGGAGGCGTAGCCCCTGCCTTACACACGTCATCTGAAGGGAAGGCATCAGATGACGACATCTCTCAGTACAACACCCAGTTACACTCCTACTATGGCCCAGAAACCCCACCCAGTCATCCACAACATGGCGGTTCCCCACTCTACCCACACCATGTCATATGTCGTTGACGTTGTGACGCCCATCATGGAAGGCGCCAACATGGTGGCCCCCATGATGGGGGGGAGCAGGCCCAGGCCTGGTCCTGATGACACCACTGATAGCCAATATTACTGTGGAAGACAGGCAAGAGATAGAAACGATGACTGAAACTGCAATAGGTAATGTACCTCTTCCTGGGAGGAGTAAATGGGCCATTAAAACCCAAATTAGACAGCTTCTACAAGAGGCTGGCACTCAGGATGGTATTGTTAATACTGCAGCTGAGGCTGCAGCTCAGGCCACCCTAGACAGCACCCGAGACAATATACTTCTGCCTGATCAACCCAATAATCCCCTACAAATGGCCTACTCTGTTCAGCAAATAGCTGACAGTATCGGTCAGATGAACCTGTCTGACAATCCCAGCTGTCACTTAGAAAAGGTGCTTTCTAAATGTGAGATGCTTAGCCTCACTGCAAAGTATCAGGTCCAGATACTACGCCAAACCATCGATCCTAGTTTGTGGGCCAAACTCCCCAATGCCATCTGCCAGGATGGGAACACCACCTTTGATGAGGTTGCAGCTGAGCTCATTTCTGCTCAAAGCCCAGGTGTAGTAGGAGTGATGCTTGCATATCCTGTAAAACAGAATGTGAAGGAAGGTCCAGTGACTTACCACCAGAGACCTTGGATGGCCTACCAAGCAGGAAAACATCTGGCACAAGAAGCTGCAGATGTAGATCTTACTGAGTATAAGACCCTGTTCCTTAGGAACATGATTCCTGCAGTACGAGAAAAGGTAGAGCCAACCACCTACCCCAACATGGACAGGTTTGCTGACATTCTTCAGAAAACTGAGAGCGTTTACCAACTCTACACCCGTGATCTGGGATCCGGTTCCAAGAAAGTAGCCACCGTGGATCCTATTTCAGAGGCCATGACGCACTACACTGTGGAAGGGCATGCCCAACACCAACAGGCCCAAGATCAACAGGCCCTCCCAACTGATAACCAACACCCCCAACAGGCCCAACACCAACAACAACAACCACAACAGCAACAGCAGCAATGGGGTGAGAACTGGAACTGGCATAAGAATAAAAAGCACTAAGGGCAAATGACAACAACAAAGAATGGGCCCTTCATAAAGGGAGATAGCCGAGGAAAATCAGAAATTCCGAGAGCTCCTGGGGCAAGTGCACTCTGTGGCAGATGCTGTTCCCACTCAGGTCAGGCCCTTGTGGCTGTACAACCGGTGACCCAGACCCCAACGGGCCAAGGTGACACTGGAACTACAGGCCTTCAGGCCCACACAGGCCTGAACCCGGAATCTCCTCCCTATATAGCATCGGTGCAGCATGGTGAAGTGATTCAAAGAAGCCAGGCCCAACCTCTCCATGCTCCCAGCAGTACAGATTGACAATTACTGGCCCCAGTTCAGATTGTAAACAAGCTGGTCTTGGATACAAATGGAAGGCCCTGCACCGAGGCTGAGGTCAGGAGGCCGCCTACTTGTAGTCTTACTAGATACAGGTGCGGCAGTGTCTGTATTACATGATGAACACCCAGACACATCTTCTTGGCCCACCGGATGGAGGACCAACATGTCAGGAGTAGATGGTACTAGGTTACCTGCATACCGATCTCTACCCTTGCTGGTAGAGCTAGGCCATTTGAAGGCCTCACACACCTTCCAACTGATGGTAATGCATGATCATCCTAGTATCATAGGAATTGATTTTCTTGCACCACATGGCTGTGTGGTAGATCTAGCTAATATGCTATTGATACAGATTCAGGGCCAATGCCGTACCATTTTGATCCCCGATTCACACGTTGTGGTGACAATTTCTGCTAACAACAAAGAGTATGACGTCATAGATTTGTTCAAAGACCACAAGCTTTTTCTGAAGTTTCTCCCCATTTTTCAGTGACATTTGGAAGTGTTTGCAATCAACAAACATGACTGTGACAGAATGCACACTGTCATCGAAATGCCAGTCCTAGCACATGAGAGGCAAAGGCAATACCCTTTTCCAACTGAGGCCTTGCCTTCTCTCAGAGAAACAATCAAGTCACTTCTCAAGCAAGGAGTAATCAGAACTTGTGTTTCTATGGTGCCTGGAGACTTACTATTGACTACAGGAAACTGAATCAGGTCACCCCCAGTTGTTCCCCAACTGTGGCATCAGCACCAGATGTACTACGACATTTGACCCCTGACCTGAAATGGTTCCATGCCCTGGATATCTCCAATGGTTTTTGGTCATTACCATTGGCCCCCAAGAGTCAATATAAGTTTGTCTTCACCTTTGAAGGAAGACAATATACGTGGACTTGCTTACCACATGGATTCCATAACAGCCCGTCCCTGTTCCATCTACATATGATGGATGCCCTTGAGAGTTTCTCTACTCACCAGTGTCTCTTGCAGTATGTGGATGACCTGTTGCTGGCAACTGCCAGACTGGAACAACAGCTGGATCTCTTGGATGAACTATTGACTCTCATTCAGAGAGCAGGCCTGAAATGCAATCCAGCAATAGCACAACTATATCAGAAAGAAGTACTCTTTCTGGGTCTAAAAATAACTGACCAAGGTTGAAGCACTACCTGGAAGAAGATACAAGGACTGCAAGACTTGCCATTGCCCATCAGCATGGCAACTCTTCGACAGTTTCTAGGTATGGTAAATTATTCGAGAAATTTCATCTGTGATTTTGCTCAGAAAGCTGCTCCTCTGTATGAGCTATTGAAAAAGGACATCCCATGGACTAGGGGCCCCATACATACCCAGGCCGTGACATCACTGAAGCAGGCCATGGCATCCGTCCCAGCTCTGGTCAACTCTAATCCAGTACTACCATTCCATCTTGAATGTGCCACCTCTGACATTGCCATGTCAGCAGTCCCAGAAGGTTCATGGCACCCTGAGACCTATTGCATATGCATCACAGCTCTTGACCCCAGTGGAACAGAAGTACAGCCTTTGTGAAAGGAACCATCTGGCCACCTACTGGGCTGTCAAGCACTTTCTGTATATCATTGGGTACTCTCCACTGATTATCAACACCAACCACACACCAACTACCTTTCTGCTCTCAGATAGAGGGAAGGAAGGGTCAGTCTCCAGGACTAGGCTGACACACTGGTCACTTCTTCACCAGGATAGAGACATACAGGTACACCCAACATAAATTCCATCTATGCTGGCTCATGGACTCCTTTTCCAAGGAGAGCCCCATGACTATACACTGCAGTCACCTGATCTTCCAGATCCAGGTCCTTTCCTTCCTGCCACACTGCAAATACTTGACAACATCTCTTTGTGTCGTATCTTTACTGATGGTTCAGCATCTTACTATCAGACAGAACAAATTGCAGGGATGGGAATTCTAGTGATTTACCCTTATGGGAACACTGTTAAAATATCTAAACATTGCAGTGTAGCATCATCACAGTATGCAGAGATGGCAGTGGTGGCCTGTGCCCTCGAGTTCATTCAGCATGGGACTGAGGATACCATCATTTTTACAGACTCTAATTGGGTTTGTTGTTCTCTTACAGAATTTCTTCCTTTCTGGCAGAAGAACTCCTTCCTCTCCTTTGATGGCAGCCCAGTGAAGTACAAGGAATTGGTAATATACATACATTCACTGGCACAAGAATGTGCACACAAACTCTATGTACACAAAGTCAAAGCTCACTCTCTCCATGTCCCTATCATGCCTTCAATGACACAGCAGACACCCTTGCCAAGGAAGGGGCCCGAGGGGGGGCACATGGATGATGGACCATCCAGAGGCCAATGCAGCCGTACATATTGCAGCACTCAGGAAGAAACCTGAACCCTTTTCCCCCTTGGACATCTCAGCAGCCCAACATATTGATATTGAACTCAAAGAAGTGTACAGATTCCTTGACAAGAGTACAAAAGAGAAACTTTCCATGCATAACCCCTGCCAGAGGCATGACAGTAAGTTACACTTGTCACCAGATGACAAGCTCATCTGGTGCCAGCCAGATGATTCCACCACTAAGTTATGGGTGGTCCCCAGACATCTTAGGTCTGAATTTCTGCACCAAGTGTGTGATACACCCACTGGTGGGCAACATGGAGTGGAAAACATCCTTCAAAGGCTTAAGACCTGGTGTCACCAAAGATGTTAAACAGTACATAGACAACTGCCTTGTTTGTGCACAAAACAACCCCATTCCTACCAAGTTAAACACCAAACTCTTACCACAATGACACTCTGGCCCTTAGCATGCCATACAGATTGATTTTATTGGTCTTTTGACCAATACCAGCAGAAATAACAAGCATGCTTTTGTGGTAACTGACCTCTTCTCAAAGTGGGTTGAAGTTTTCTCCACTAAAACATACACAGCTAAGACTACTGCCAAAATCCTGGTGGAACAATTTTTCTCCAGGTGGGGCCTACCTCTTAAGATAGGCTCCAACAAAGGAACCGGTTTTACAGGTGAGTTAATGAAAGAATTGCTTGAACTCCTTGGAGTTCAACAAAAGTTCCACATAGACTACCATCCCCAATCTTCAGGTCAAGTAGAGAGAGCCAACAGATGGATTCAGCAAATACTTTCCAAATTTATTGAGGACAATCCCAAAACCTGGGATTCCCTACTGCCTTAGCTCCTTATGGCAATTAGGGGCACACTCTCAGCCATCACCTAGCTCACATCCTTTGAAGTGATGACTGGAAGACAGATGAGATTACCTGAACACCTGCTGTTTGACCTGCACACTCCCACTGCAGATTGTGTGTCTGTGGCTCAGTATGTAGAAAAACTCAGAAAAGACCTTATATACACACACATTTGTATGCTGCCAACTGCATGGGCAAGGCCCAGCAACAATCCAAAATACAGTTTGACAAGCACGCACAAGAAGTGGATTGGCTGGTTGGAGATCAGGTAATGGTACTCCGATTTGCACATCTCATTCCTTCTCCAATAAATGGGAAGGCCCATACCCCATTGTCAACAAGCTCAGTCTGGCAGTCTATCAAGTTAGACTCCTGCAGTGCACTTTTTGACTATCGTGGTTGCTGCGCATAACGCAACAGAACTTGCGCTAGTGCATCCCCCTGCTCCACTCTGGCCACTTGCGCTGGTGCAGTGCCACTGCGCCATGTGCACTGTGGGTGGCCAGGGTGCAATATTAAATGATGCTGTGCCATGGTGCAGTTCCGTTGAATATCGCCCAGTCAATGTCCCTGTGCAGCCAAGTTGTGCTGTGCACAGGCTTGCACCACAGCCTGGTGCAGTTTGAATAGCCAGGCCAGAGTATACTCAGTATATATGCAGGATCTACACTTTGTGTAGAAAATAATATAGAAGAGGTGAGAAGGAAAGAAGGCCAGGGGAAGGGTAAGAACATCAATTACTGGGGCAGTAAGTTAGCACAAGACAGACTGAGGTGAGTCCTGATGCAAAAATTAGGAAAGGGATGGGGACTTATAGGTGTAAATGAGGGGATGACAGGGATAAGCAGGGCCAGAAAATTAGAGGGTCATTGGTGGAAGCAGCTGCATGTTTGTTTTAAGGACTGCAAAAGCAAGTTTTTGAAAAGGGATGGTGACACCAGGGAAGCGAGCTGAAGTGTTTTTGTGCATTATTCCAAAGAACAGGAAGGGTGTGGCTTATTGTCACTCTGCCAGAATGCGTTCTCGTTTTAGGGATCAAGAGAGAAATATAAGAGAGGCTTCTTAAAAGGTAGGTACCAGGACTGCAAACAGGCAGGCAGTCCTTAATGTATTGTGGCAGCATATTATTAATGGCTCTATATGTCCAGAATACTGCATTCCTTTGTCTCCTGAGGCTAAGTGAGCTCCATTCTACGGTAGTATAGAGGGTATAGTGATTTGTAAAATAGGGGACACGGGTAACAAATCTAAGTGCCAGGTGACATAGGGACTCAAGTTTGGAAAGGGCTACAATCAAGCTATTCCCATAAAAGAAATCACCATAATCTAGGAGAAGCATGAATGTAGTTAGTACTAACCTTTTTTCCCCTCTCCCGAGTTAGAAAATGCCTGATTCTAAAGAAACTCCCAAGCCTCTGTATTAGTTTTTTGAGATTTCTTCTACATGGACTTTGAATGATAGTTTAAAGTCCATCCAAACTCCCAGGTATTTAAAGGATTCCACATAGTCCAGTGGCTCACCAAGCAGGGTGAGGATTTGAGGGTCTGTCCCCAGGGGCAGGGTTTGGATGCATTCACTGATGGGGTGAAAATCATAACCATCATTTTCTTAGCATTTAAGAGGAGCCTTGAGTGCAAAAGATTTTTCTGTAAATGATTAAATTCAATTTGGAGGTTGTTATACACAAGCTTTGGGGTAGGCCTGGCTAGGTATAAAACTGTATCATCAGGAAATAACTGAATATTTGCTGACTTGATTCCAGTGTTTAAGTTGTTTATATTAATAGAAAATAAAAGTGGACAAAGAATGGACCCCTAGGGTACACCTCTTGGAAGGGTTTTCATAGGGGAGAGGTCACTCCCTACTTGACCTACTGCTAGCAATTGGTGAAGTCATTTGAAAACCATTTAAGGGCCAGATTGTTAACACCAATATTCTTTACAGTGGCCAAAAGCAGTGTGTGATCAACCATATCAAAGGCTTTGCTAAGGTCATGAAACAATGTACATGCATAGTTTCTGGCATCCAGGGCATTCAGCCACTCATTCGTGACCTTAGCAAGTGCTGAGATACTGCTATGACAGGGCTGAAAACCAGAATGGGCTGGGTTTAGCAGGTCGGAGTCCTCTGTGTACTGCCTAAGCTGTGAATGAACAACCTTTTCAAGTAACTTAGATAGAATAGGAAGCAGGGATATTGGACGGTAGTTGTTTAGGTCACTAGCATTGTCTGAATTAAAAAGCAGTATAATGTTGGCTGTTTTACATATTGCAGGAAGGGTACCCTGAGCAAGGAATATATTAAAATAGTGAGTGATTGGGCAGACAAATTATAGTAGCCAAGTTTAAGGTAGTATGGCTCAAGGAGATCTGCCCCTGTCCTCTTCCTAGTTTCCAATTGAAGTAGGAGGTCCTCTCCCTGCTTCACAGTAACAGGGCCAAATGAGAAGGCTTTGCCTTGTGTGGATGAAGCTAGGTCAGGGCAGACAGGGCCCAGGTTACACAGTTCCACCAGGAGGCTGTTGGCTGGTGAGGCATCAAAGGCTAAGCCTGCAGTGGAAAAATGTTTTTTAAAGAGGTCAAGGATTTCCTGTTTGTCAGTGGTTTAGGAGCCACCAGTCGAGATTTTTGGTGGGAATGGGTTAGATGAGCTATGACCTTGTAGTTCCTTTAACGTTTTCCAGAATTTAGATGTGCAGTTGGATGAGGATTCAAGTTCAGAGTGATAATAAATAGATTTTTCAACCCTAGTTAATTTGATGCACCAGTTTCTAGCAGCTCTGAAAGCTGCCCAGTCCGCAGGCTGTTTGGTTTCCCTTGCCCTTTTACAGAGAGAGTACCTATGTAGCATCTCTGCTTTCAAGCTAGTAGTGAACCATAGGCATGATTTATTCTTAGTACGGGTTTTGGCTAGAGGTGCATGTTTAGTAATGGGGCCAAGGATGATATTATGGAAGGCTTCGGCTACCAAAGGGGCCAAATAGAAGTTCTGCCAGTTAGAGTTTTGGAGGTTGGATAAGAAGGTGTTGGGGTCAAAGTTCTGTTTTGTTCTCTTAAGGATATAGTTAGAGGAAGAGACAGTCTTGCAGGAGGTCCACACACAGGCTATAACACAGTGATTGCTAAGATCATTCAGGAATATGCCAGAGTGTGAATAAAGGTGGGTGTTTGTTGACCAAAATGATGTCAAGCAAGATGCTATGATTAGGGTTTTTTAAGTTGGAACGGGTAGCTTCTGTTACAAGTTTCGACAGTCCAAAGTTGCCGCATAGCTCTTTTAGGGTAAGGGCAAAGTGGAGAACTGGTCCATATTAAGATCACCTGTAATAATAATCTCAGAGGATATGGAGCCTAGGATGTTAGATAAATGCTGCAGAACCTTGTTCCCTGCAAAAGGAGGCCTGTGGCATCCAATGATGTAAATGACAATTGTCAGGGATAGTTGCAGCTTTAGAGTAGTACATTCAAATTTCAGTGGTGCAGAGGTGGAATCAACTACAGTGGCAGCAAATTTGTCCTGAACATGAATAGCTACACCCTACCCCTTGATAACCTGCCTGTCTTATGGACATTATATGAGGGGATGTTTATTTCATAGTGTAGTCCAGGGTAGAAGGCCTCAACCAAGATTCTGTCACCACTACAATGTCAGGGGTAGTAAGGTTGAACCTAGTCTGTATAGTGTCAGATTTCTTTAGCAAACTACAGACATTTATGTGGATTAGGCCTAGCCTTTATCTGTGGTAGGACAAAGGGAGCAGGGATAGAGAGGGGAGGACTGGGGTTAGGCTTGACGTTGCCTGCACAAATAAGCAGCAATAGGAGAAGCTTTATAAGTACATTTAATAAAAGCCTAAACAGACAGGACTGGGCCCTTTTGTGGGGGCTGGAATCAATGAAAGTAGGTAATGGGAACTATGTGGTACAGGGGCACAAGGATGCATGCAAAAGAGTCACAGTGGAAGGGGCACATAAAAAGGATGGGAAGAGAAAGGAACAGAATTGCCTTCAGCAGCTGGTTACAAGGCAGTAGGGCAGCTTGGCATGTATGGTAGAGTAATAAATGTTGAATTAGGTAATAGGGTGAATATAGGGGATAACAGACAGGTATTATGGAACCAAGGACTGTAAGAGGGGGCTGTAGAACAGGTTCAGAATGTGGGTCAAAAGTGAAGCAAGCCTGTTAGACACCGCAACCAGAGAAGTAAAGAACTCATTATAGACCCAAGGCTGTAGGTATGAAGGACCCAGAACTAGAAGTGCAGGGGGAGAGCAGTGGGAAGAGGACTGCAAACTCCTTGAGCTGTTGCCATCTAGTGGCTTTGCAGTATAATTTGCAAATGGGAAAGTAGACAAAAACACTATAACTTTAACAATCCTATTCTACTAAACAGTCGGTACTGGAAAACTCAGCATTATAAGTTTCTGTATTAAAAAGAAAGGACAGCTTAGAAAGGATAGAGGCAAAAATCAATAAGAGAAGGGGGAATAGCTTTGCACCCAGTCAGAGCTCAGAAGTAGTAGCAGTGCAGCCAATCAGCCAGAAAGGCAAAAAGTTCCAAGTTCAATCCCGTTGGTGGCTCTGGGCTGCTCTTCGAGATCTGTACATGGTTGTAGGCTGAGAGGCAGGAGGGTCAGTGCATAACAACCACCAGGGTCAGAGTGGCTCCCACGGTTTGAAGGAGGAAGCGGTCGCCCATACTGTGCAGGATGCCTGGTTGCAGGCTGTGAGGCGGGTGGGTGGATTACTTCTTTTGTGAAGAAAGTTAAACCTCTTGCATTAATCTCAGCTCTTACCACATGTTGTTTTGACAAACAAACCATATGAATTTTGCGTCTTCATTTAGCCACATTTTCAGAATTATCCAACACAGATACATCAATACATCGGAACATTCAAAATTTAATTTAATTATCGCACTATGTTTCTCAATGTAACGTAACTCTGATTGTTTAGAAACCTTAAGACTCATTCCCAAGGGAAAAGGCCTTTACACCTGTGAAAGCAAACCACAGGAAAATAGTCAATACTAGGTCTAAACCTTTTCAGAACATCATTTCTACTTAGAGAATCATAACCTGTTGTGTTTGCAACACACACTTGATGTGTAACTACAATTTTGCCAAATGTCAGTTTCGACCAAACTTTATTTAAGGCTTCTGAATAGCCTCTAAATAACCTACATTTTTTAAGTAATCATTGATGATAATTGTGAGTCACCTCAGTCATCAGTCAGTTTGACAAAATAATTTACAGACATTGGGGCACTTCTGCCCCTGAATCTAACAAAGCTTTTCTTTCCGAACTGTTCTCAATGTTAATGTCAAAGTGAAACCTTTCTGCTTTTCCTTTCAAAATTAAGTTGCCTAGGTAGAATTTGTTTTTCTTTACCTCTAGCAACACAGCAGTTTGCTGTGGCATGACACACTGTAACACTACCACTAGACCCCTCTCGAGAAAGACCAGACTCAGACATAACATTTTCATCTGGCATGCATTCATCTTCAAGTTTCAGTATAGATCCAGAATCAAATTGTTTGATACCTTTTATTGGACCAACATAGATGTTCCAAAAAGAAAACAATGTCTAAGCTTTCAGACCAACCAAGTCCTTCCTCAGAGACTTATGACAATTGTTCAGAGAGTCACATTCTATTAACACCCAGATCATATATAAAAAAAACCCAGAAAACATTCGCATTGGTTTAAATTACCTATTTCAAAAAATCACAAATTTAAATGGAATGAATAGCATCCCATTAGCTTGCTATTACTGAGAATCTTTCAAGGATCAAATGACATCCAAATTAGATAAGCTGAACACTCAAGCAGCCATAACCTCCAACTGAAATTAATGAATGAGCGTGTTATGAGAATACATTCAAAATTAAAAGTAAGATCTTTTGATTTAATAGCACAAATTTCCAAGTTAAAATGTGATAGTATTGTATGATAAAAAAACTGTACAATAGAAATGTTAGTATGAAAATACGAGGGGAATAAGAAAAATGTGCCTTGTATAAACAACTGTTTAAAACATTCATACAGAATTAGCTTATCTGGAGATATTTTCTAAACTATACTCTCAACCAGTTAGCACACTCCATAAACATTAAAACCTACAGTACTGTAACAGTATTTTTACAAGACAATATCAATTGTCAGTATTATTGCCAAATAAAAAAACACATTTCTCAAGGACCACTTAGAAAATGAGTTCATGCATCTTAGAATGTTCAAAGTTCAAATGAGTCAGTATATAATCAGTTAACTATATGAACAGAAACAATCTTAAGAGTCTGTATAAAACCCCAATTAAATTAAACTCCCCCCCCCCGGAAAAGAAAACTAGAAAAGAAGTGTATATTCACTATGTATGTGAGACGGGAGTCCTAACACCCTGTAGCATAATTATGACATGTACCTCAATATAAGCCTACCTAAATAAGTAAGCAAAACCCAGCCACAGCCCTTTCCCCACAAAAACTACACCATCCTCCATCTCCCACAACAACACAAAATTACCCCTCACACACACAACCCCCTCCCCACACTCACCCAAGACAACCCAACCTCCCCAACCCCTCCACATATAAATATTTGGTGAGACACCAACATGTTGATAATCAGTTAAAAAGACTCTATGAAAATAAAATCAACAACAACTGAAGGCCTGTTAAATGTCCATCCTGTGAAGTAAAATCTATATAAGTTTAAGTGGGGAAATGTGTCATGAAACCCAAATCAATAGTCAAGCCATGTGCTACCATATTGAGAAGTGAAATAAGCTTAATCTCAAAGTCTGTCTCTGCTGTGTATTTTTTTAAATGTCCCTTTAAGGCCATTAATGACATATCTGAGATTGAGTGGTCATTCTGTGAGACGTGTCACCCCACTGGTTTGTCAGTCATCTTTATATTAATGGTATGTCTGTGTGCATTCATTCCA
Source organism: Neoceratodus forsteri (assembly GCA_016271365.2). Lineage (NCBI taxonomy): Eukaryota > Metazoa > Chordata > Ceratodontiformes > Ceratodontidae > Neoceratodus > Neoceratodus forsteri. The sequence goes on from CM057452.1 coordinate 1,206,563,729, forward strand.
GTTTGGAGAGTTTGGCTTGTCTCTCCAACATACCCTGTTATGGACATCTCTTGCATTGAATGAAATAAACAACATTACGTGGTAAACAGGTATAATTCTCCTGTATCCTAAACAGTCTATTTTGTGATGTAACCACACAATCCAAAGTTGAAATGTGCTAATAAGTCCTACATCTGGGTTGATTACAGCGTCATGTGCCATTTAGTGTCATGGTACCCTGTTCTGGTGCAAGTTTACTCCTAACAATCAGGTTGGTTAAATTAGGTGGTTGTTTAAAAGATAGTACTGGTAGTTCTTGAAACATATAATGTAGTGTCTCATACTTACTAAATATAGGGTGGAGATCCTTAATAATTTTACGTAGAAGTTCAAGGTCAGAATGATATGTGACTACTAAGGGTATTCTGTTGGTAGTGGTCCTTTCCTTTTACTGAAGTAGCTGCTCTCTAGGTACCTGTGTTGCATGTTCTACTGCTCTGTCTGTTTCTTTGGAAGAGTGTCCCTGCTCCATAAAGGTTTTTTTCAGCATAGACGAATGTGTATCTCTGTCTTGCTCATCAAAACAGATATGGTGATACCGAAGTGCTTGACTGTACATGACAGATTTTTTTGTGTTGCTCGGGTGATTACTATTCTTGTGTAGGTATCTCTGTTTGTCTTTTGGCTTCCTGTAAATACATGTATGTAAGGTTCCTTCCTTGATGGTGACAGCGGTGTCCAGAAAATTAACACTGATGGCAGAATATCCCAGGGTAAGCTTTATGGTAGGGTGGAGGTTATTAAGTTCCTGATAAAAATCTTTAAGTGAGTCAGTGCCCTCTGTCCAAATTATAAACAACTCATCAATGTAATGGAAATAAGCAAGTGGTTTGTGAGGACAGTGCCTTAAAAAGCCTTCCTTTAAATTTCTCATAAAGAGATTAGCATACTGTGGAGTCATCCTGGTGCCCATTGCTGTTCCCATAGTTTGAACATGTTTACCATTGAAGCTGAAGTGTCAGAATACATTCAGTAAGTTTCCCCACTACTTCAGGGTCAAGGTTTTGGTCAAATCCTTTCTCATATAGGTACTTAAGGTAGGCTGAAATGCCATCCATGTGTGGAATATTAGTGTAGAAGGATGTTACATCCATTGTTGCTAAAATGGTATTAGGCGATAAAGTCCTTATAACCAGAAGTTTCAGTACAGTTACTCTACTGTTTTCAACAATTACAGTTTTGCTGATCTGAGCAGCAGTAGAAGGAACAGAAGCTGTCTGTCAACTACGTACGTTACTGGCCTAACCTGTTTTTTTTTTATTTTTTTTTTATTTTATTCTTTGGTAACTGGGTAAGGCCCACTAGGCACAAATGTCTGTTTTCAGGGGTGACCTGGGAGCACTGGGTGGTTAAGTGACTTGCTCAGAGTCACATAGTATAGAAACATAGAATTTGACAGCAGATAAGGACCGCTTGGCCCACCCAGTCTGCCCATTTCCTTACCTAGTGGCTAAGCTGCAGATCCTATTTAATCAGTAGCCTACTTCTTCCTACTCCCACCCCCTAGAATTGCCTTATGACTGCCCGATGCATGCTTGAATTCCACCACTGTTTTTGACTCCACAACCTCCTCCGGAAGGCCATTCCATGCATCCACAACCCTCTCTGTGAAAAAATACTTCCTTAAATTACCTCTGAGCCACCCCCCATCTTCAAATTGTGTCCCCTTGTTCTTGCACATCTCTTTTTTTGAAAGATGCTACCCTCTTTCACTTTGTTGATTCCCTTGACGTACTTGAAAGTTTCTATCATGTCCCCCCCTCTCCCTCCTTTCCTCGAGGCTATACATATTAAGCTCCTTAAGTCTCTCTTCATATGTCTTCTGGTGCAGACCATGTACCATTTTAGTTGCCCTCCTCTGGACAGCTTCCATCCTGTCTATGTCTTTGCGGAGATTGGGTCTCCAGAACTGCATGCAGTACTCCAGATGGGGTCTCACCAGCTGTCTGTACAGAGGGATAATAACTTCATGTTTTCTACTGGTGATGCTTCTCCCTGTGCATCCCAGTATCCCCCCAGCCCTTCTTGCTGCCCTATCACATTGCTTGCCCACCTTTAGGTCCCTTTCCATTTTTGTTGTTGTTAGTATCTCACCCCCCCATTGTGTACTCTTCCCCTGGGTTTTTATTTCCCAGGTGCATTACCTTGCACTTCTTAGCATTGAATCTAAGCTGCCACACATTTGACCATTCCTCTAACCTTGCCAAGTTCCTTCTCATCCTTTCCACTACACCTTGTGCATCAACTCTGTTGCAGATCTTTGTGTTATCTGCAAAGAGACATACTTTTCCTTCCAGTCCCTCTGCAATGTCGCTTATAAAGACATTGAAGAGTATGCAAGTGAAGGTTGTAGGAATCAAACCCAGATCTGCTGGATTACCAAGTTCATTCACAGCTAATTATGCTAAGCTCTAGGCTATACTGCAAGCCTGTAATATGTGCTTCTGAAGAAGTTTGCACAGAAGAATGCAAAGCAGGAGGTAACCAGGTGAGAATGTAGCAAATGACTCTGAAGAGGTGCTTTTAAAGCCCCCATTTCCTTTGTTTTTTTTTTTTTAAGGAAAAATATTTAATTGTTTTTCCATTTCCTTTCTCATTTCATCTTTCCATGACTTTATCATGTCTTCTAGACTTAGAGAACAAGGCCCAGATCAGTCCTGGGATGCCCTGTAACCTTGTTGACCATTGTTAGAATACTGGTATCCTCTGAAATTAACTCTAGCACCTATAAAATTATTTTGTCCCTGTCACATCCTCTGCCACAGTTGTACCCCCACCCCACAAGAGAAACCTTGGCTTTGGTATTACTGAAGGTTTTTATACTGCTGTTGACTTTGATAAAACTGCTGAGTAGGACAAGGTTGCTGAACCATACCTATGTCTTGTACAGACTTTTACTGCTCTACAGGTTTCTCTTGTGGAGTCTTGTTATTTTTTTTTTTCCTTTTGAATTTTTGGAAACAGGTAACTCATCTCCCTCCATAGGTAGATTATCTAAGGTAGTGACTTTAGACACTTCAGCCTTGGAGACAGAACATCCTTTTCCTGTGTAGAAGCTGCATCACCTCATCCAGAGTCCACAGCCTGTTCTACAGTGCAGTGTACATTTCTACATTACTTATTAAGCTCCATTGCCAATTGTGCTCTAAAGAGGGTAAACCATGACAATATACATCTTTGAAATTATCACCCTTACTGTTGGTATCATTCTCTGCTCCAAAGTATACATCTTTCTGCTTACAATAAAAATCTCCTAGACTTTGATCAATACCACTTTTCATATTCTAAGTGACACACATGGCTGCTCCTTTGGTGTGATTTTCACCAAATTCCTTTTCCAGAAACGTGCAGAGTCTATCTAATTTATTTCTCTCCTCTTTAGGTGCCATAGTCCAACTGGCACATGGATCACCCACAGAGCACATAATTATAAAACTCTGTTCTCCCTCATCAGCCACAGCCATAGGCAAGGCCACCGATTGAAGATGATCACAGTAATGACATTTTGTTTTTCAAGACTAGATATTCCAGGAACTGCACTGTTGATTGTATGTCTAATTTCTGGATTTTAGCAGGATTCTACTGTCATTCTTTTAGTACGTGTATAAATAGTACATATACAACAAGGCTTAATATACAGAAAACTAAACAAAGCAAACTGAAAAGAGTACAGGAAACAATTAACAGACAAATACAACTTCTGTAGATTTATTACTATAGTACAAAACACCAAATTCTGTGAAATTCTTTGTTTTTACTGATGCACAGGCAGTCCAAATTCCAGAATGTTACAGTATTTTCTGGTAAAAACTGAAAACCAATGGCCTTGGTCATAGACATACAAATTTGCCAGCAGAAGCAGTCCATAGTGGTCTATCAAGTCTACTCTAGTGTGTAGCTCTAATCAGTTTTCTGGAGCTTCCCCTCCCTCCCATGCTCCCCCTGGAGCCACTGTCCATCTCCCAGTACCCTACCCTTTCCCCATCTTATTACCTTCTTCACCCTGCCCCCCCCCTTGAAACTAGCCACTGTATTTTCTGCAACCACCTCCTCTGGCAACTTGATCCATCCTGAAACCTTTCCACCCTTTCAGTGAAATAGTACTTCTTCATTTCCTTCCTAAACCTACCCTCCCCACTCTAGCCTCAGGCTGTGACCCCTTATTGTACCCTTCTTCTTTAAGTTAAAGATGCTCTCCTGTTCTACCCTGTTAATTCCCTTAAGGTACTTAAAGGGCTCCATCATGCCCCCTCTCTCTCTTTCTCTCTCCTATCCCCTAGGAAGTACATGTTTAGCTCACTGAGCCTCTCCTTGTATGTTTTGCCCCGAATACCCTGGATCATCCTTGTCACCTTCATCTGGACTCTCTCCAGTAGCTTGACATCATTCTTCAGATACGGGCACCAGAACTGCATGCAGTATTCCAGGTGCTACCTCACCAGTGACCTGTACAGTGGCAAGATGACTTCCCTCCTCCTAAAGGTTATTCCCTGATGATGCAGCCTAGCAATTTATGTGCTTTGGCTGCTGCCTTGCGAGACTGTGCAGAGAGTTTCATGTCTCCTCTGACCATCACTCCAAGAACCTTTTCCTCCTCTGAGATAGCCACCTGTATATCTCCCAGCCAGTAGTTGGCCCCTGAGTTCCTGGTACCCAGGTGCATAATCTTGCATTTCTTGGCATTGAAACCCAACTGCCAGATGCTCAACCATTTCTGAAACCTAGCCATATCCTCCCTAAATTCATGTCTCCCCTCCACTGTGTCTATCCTTTCACAGAGCTTGGTATCATCTGCAAAGAGACAGATCTTACTTTTGACCCCCTTTGCAATGTCACCAATAAAGATGTTGACCAGCACAGATCCAAGTACTTAGCCCTGTGGGACCCGCATAGTTACAGACTGAGGTCTGGATAGTCCACCCCCCACCACCACCACCCTCTGGTTCCTATCCTGCAGCCAATTCTTGACCCACCTCAGCAGTTTGTCCCCTATTCCCAGGTCCCTAAGCTTGCTGATCAGCCTGTCATGTGGCACTAAAGTGAACGGTTTGCTGAAGTCCAGGTACAGGATGTCCATAGCATGTCCCTTGTCCAACAACTTCATAATCCAGTTGAAGAAGTCTATCATGTTCGTTTGACAAGATCTTCCTCTGAAAAACCCATGCTGCTCATCATCCAGGAGACCATTTTCCTCAAGGAGAGACACCAGTCTTTCCTTTAGAATAGTCTTCATTAACTTCCCACTATGGAGGACAGGCTAAATGGCCTGTAGTTACCCCGCTCATCCCTGGGACAGCTCTACAGTGCTATTTCCTTTATTTCAAATTGAGCCTGGCAGCTTTCTCATCCTCTGGTATCTTCAAATGTACCCACCTCTTTAAACTGGATTAGCCCCAAGCACGATACTGGTAGGTTTATCCACCTGGTGACCTCCTCCTTGCATTAGATAAGCCATAAAACACCATACTGTTGTGCTTACCCACATGGTGTTTTCACCATATCAGGCACCTCATCACTTTGAATAGGCACTTTAAACATTTCACTATGCTGCTTCATGCTTCCTACTTTCCTTCGCTCTCAGTAATCAGGCTACTCATCCTTTGTTCCTTCTTCTCTCTCACCTCCAGCATTCCCCACCTTGCTCTACACCTAAACACAGCCTCCTCTTCAACTAGACCTAAGATCTCCCTCATTACATTTATGTCAGGGCTCCACTCTAGCACCCCTCCACTTCTCTCAACCATCCCATTTTTCATAAACTCACTATGGCATTATAATACATTTCAGCTAGCAATACTGCTTACAACCCCTTATCCCAGACCCATTTGGGCATCACTGATTTACTACACCCTATATCCTTCTTATCAGCACTATTACGGTACACAATCACCGCATAGCTACCCCCAATGCAGGCAGACAAACTCGTTCAAAATTAAGATGCTCTGCAAATAGTTTATGAACATAATTTTCCTGTTGCTAGTATGTTCAGGAAACATTGAGTTAAACCCTGCCTACCACCACATGCTATAACCTCACCAGTCAACTATGTATCCTTAAAAGGGCTGAAGTACCTGCACATTAATGTGTGCAGCCTACAAAGAAAGTTTGATTTAGTCCAAACCAGGATCTCCCACATGGAGCCTGATATCCTGGTATTAACTGAGTCCTGACGGGAAAAAAACATACCTGACGTTGATTTCCATCCCTTCCTTTAACATCTTCCATAGTGATAGACCAACTAGGGGAGGTGTTATGGCAATTTATGTCAGAGATAGACTAATAGTATCCAACATCGCTCCAGTCAGCATATCAAAGGAGTTTGAAGCCTTAATGTTAAATCTGTCATTCTCCCCATAGTAACCATTACAGTAATAGGTTGCTATAGGCCACCATCTGTGGGTCTGGAGCTTCTGAAGTATCTGTGTACTGCATCTGATGCAAGACAGAACAAAATAATCATCCGTGGTGATTAAAATCTGGACTGAATAAAAAACTACAACTCCAGCCTACAACTCAAAGAGTACTGCGACAAAGCTGGCTTCTCTAAACTGGTCCCTGAAATCACACGTCCAAATCCCAGAATTCCCTCAAATGGATCCCTGATCAACCTAATCCTCACAAACAGACCCCACACATTTTCCCACATAGCTGTCTTCCACAATGATATCAGTGACCACTGTGCCGTGGCCTGTATTAGAGGGCAGCCCCCAACCAAGTCGACAAGTATGTGCATTTGGAAAAGGAGCTTCCATAAATTCAGTCTCTTCCTCTACCTATCAGACCTCAGAAACATTGATTGGACTGACTTCTACCTGACCCCATGCATCAATGCTGCTGCTACATTTTTCAACAGCACACTATGTAACATTATCAAGTTCTCCTGTCCCTGGTTCACACCTCAGCTAAAAACAGCACTAAACAGGAGGGACTGTATCTAGGTGACAGCCAGATGAATCAATCTACAGTATATGCAGACTGGGCAGCCTTCAGAACCTGCAGGAATAACTGTACCAAAAAGATCAGAACCATGAAAGCAAACTACTATTTATCTGCCTTTGATTCAGCCAAGGGTAACTCATCCAAATTCTGGCAAATTATAAAATCAGCAACAGACTGTCCTCCTCATTACCCAGCAAGATCTCATTCAAGGGAAACACCCTTTCCAATAAGTCTGATATTCTATTTAGTTTTAATGACTACTTTTCAACCACTGGCCTGGCATTTGATATCTCTAAAGTGGCCGTTCTCATCTCCATCTTACCTAGAATCCTGCCAGCATCATCCAAACACAGCTTCTCCTTTGTCATATTTCAATACAAAGAAGTTGAGGACCTTCTTCTCCATCTAAATGTAAGCAAAGGTGCAGGTGCTGATGGAATAGGACCATTCATCCTTAAAGCTGGCTTCTGGTACCTTACTGCCCCCATACTGCACCTGTTTAATCTGTCCACCAGCACCAGTTCTGTTTCTGAGGCATGGAAGGTAGCTTAGGTTATACCACTGTTCAAATCAACTAACCCTATGGATCTGAACAACTATCGCCACATATCCATTTTACCCCTACTTCCAAAACTCCTCGAACAATTAGTAAATACCCAGTTAAGAGAATGTCTCAAAAAAACAAACCTAATAAGCCTTCCCCAATCTGGATTTAGGCCAGCCCACAGTACTACCTCAGCCCTAGCTTCAGTCACTAATGACTGGTTACTTGCCATTGAATAAAAAACAAGTGACATGCACAGTTTTTCTGGACCTCAGTAAAGCCTTCAATACCATTGATCATGCTCTACTACTCGACACTCTACACTACCATGGCATCTCCGGCACTACACTATCATGGTTCAATAGCTACTTGGCTTATGGACGGCATCAGGTGAAAGCAGATGGCTCACTCTCCCGGCTCCTTCCTGTTATGAGAGGTGTTCCACAAAGGCTCGATCCTTGGACCTCTACGTTTCATGATATACATCAATACTATTGGTAATAATATCACCAAAGCAAAACTTCATCTGTTTGCAGATGACACTGTGATCTACATATCCAGACCCTCAATAACCGAAGCCCAAATGGAGCTCTGACCTGAGTTTGATCTCCTCCAACTCAGCCTGGATCAACCCAAACTTCTCTTAAACATCAAAAAACAAAAGTAATGTACCTATACTCTAACCAGCTAATTTTTATCAAAAATGCTCTAGCATCCCTGAAACCCATCTAAACTCTCCTGGGTGATGATCTTGAGGTAGTTAGCAACTTCACATATCTAGGTTGTGACTTAGACCAACACTTAACTTTCTCTGTCCATATTACTTCTCTTGCAAAAACAACTGTGCCAATGTATTGGCTTCTTCTTCAGGACAAAATCCCTATTCACAGCAGAGGCCAGACTACATTTAGTCCAGACAACTTTCATGCCACTCCTCGACTTAGCCAACATACTGTAGTTTATGGCCGATGCTCAGACTCCCTGCCTTACCAATTGGGCACATTCTGTCACAGAGTGATTCGATTAATTTCTAATGCCCACCGATGCATGCATCACTGTGAGCTATATGCCCAGTTGGGTTAGACCTCTTTATTGACTAGGCGCCTCATCCATTCTCTCATCTGGTTATACAAATCTCTTCTGTCTAAGCTCCCCTCCTATATTTCTACTGTCTTTCATCATACTGCTTGCCTATACACATTACACAGAAATGATCATATCATGCTAGAAGTCCCATGCACCCGCTCTCAGTTCGGAGATATGGCTATAAATTGTGCTCTACCAGCTGCCTGGAATAAAGCCCAAACTAGTCTCAAACTACAAAACTTAATACCCCTATGCAGTTTCAAAAACTGGTGTTCAACAAAACTGGTGACTATTGTACATGTCACTGACTATATGTCATACTCCTAACCCTTCTCAATCTCACCCTTCCCTAGATCTCCTTCCCTCCTCATTCACATTCACTTTCCTACCCTTCTACCCCCCCCTCCTTCTCCCCCACTTCTCTGCTCTCCTCCCTGCTCCCAGATCCACCCACCTTCTCCCTTCTCTTTGCTCTTGCCCTCACCTTCATTCTCTGACTCGGCCCTCTTCCCCCTCCAAATCCTCACTTTAGCCACCCCTCTCTATTATGCCTCAAATCTCTGTTGGTCCCATGGTGTAATCCTTGAATGCAAAATGCCCCAAATGCTACCAAATGTTCTCACCATGTTCTAATCTCATTGCTCTGTTGCACTCGAGGAATACTGTATGCATTTTTTGTATATAATTCTGTACATATCTGTATTTTGTTTATGTAAATTTATTTGTTGGCTTGTTATACCCTGTTTATTGTATAGTTGCCTAACTCTATTTGTGTATATGACTGTTTGCTCAGGATCTCCTTGTAAATGAGCCTGCTCAATGGAGTATTTCCTGCTAATAAACTTTAACTTGACTTGACTTTGACTTGTGGAGTGGAACCACGTGAGCTGTTCTCCAGTCTAGTGGAACACATCCCTCCTCCAATAAGGTGTCAAACAGGTCAATCAGCAGGGCTGCTAATACCCCAGCCAACTCCCTCAGGACCCTTGGGTGCAAACCATCTGGTCATGGTGATTTGTCCACCCACTGTTCACTTAGCTCCTTTAAGACCCTGTCCACCCCTATTTCCCCATCATAATCCCTCCCCCGGGCACCACCCCTTCCTCCCCTGTGGTATGGGGCTTTCCACTTATCTAGTGAAGACTGAGCAAAAGCATTAATTTAAAGCCTCTGTTAGATCCTCCCCCATTTCTACCCATCCTCCTTCCCTCCTTATCTTTTTTATTTAACCAAGCCTTCGATTAAGGGTTTTTAATATCAGAATTCTGTGAGATAGGTAGATCTGTGATTATGATGTTTTATTGTTTGATTATTTATTCCATGTATATTTTAATTGTTTATGTTATGTACAGCAATCGGAGTCCCCGGAAAGGGGCACTTTGAAAAGTATCTATCTGTCTGTCTGTCTGTCTATCTCCTTATCCTTAAAATCCCATTCCTTTTGCTTCTTTTCTCCTTAATGTAGTGGAAGAAATCCTTCTCCCCTTCCTTAATCCCCTGTGCTAGTCTTAGCTCTTTCCTTGCCTTTGCTGCCTGGACATCTCTCCCTGCCTCCCAAGATTTTTCTGTGTAAAATTCTCTGGACTCCTCCTCCAGGGTATGGTTGTACTTCAGGAAGGCCTCTCTCTTAACTTTCACCTTCTCAGCCACCCCTAATATACCAGCTGGGTCTCTGACACCTGGAGTTCCTTTTATTAATCTTTGTGGGTTCTATGTGATAATGGTGATCACTGAATGGTGATCGCCTTTAGTGCTAGTGTACATCACTGAAAATAAAAATGGTGATGTGCACTCACAGCAAACACAACAGGGCACACACACATCTCTATGTATGTGGGGGCTGTGCCCTCCGCACCCCACCAGAAGGTGCTTTTCCCCCGCAGCCCCCTAACTAAATATTCCCAACTCCAGGGGGTGCATGTTGGGGAGGGGATGAAACTTGTAAAAAATAAATACAGCTGACCGCAAAATTACTATTGCATCCCCAGACCGAAAAGCTGCACCCACCCCACCGTAGCCAGCCACCCTCACCACCACACCATATAGCCAGCTCAGTAGCCTTCCACTGCACTGCCCCCCCCCACATACCTTCCCTCCTCTTCCATTTCTTGTGCTGGTTCCAGTCACTTCCTTTTTGCCCTCAAGTCACCTTCCTTTTTACCCATTGCTACCCTTTCAGGGTAGCTCAAAACACAGGCACTGAGATTGAGTAGCTCATATTTGAGTCGCTCAAGCTCAGTCACCCTTTTCACAAGATACCATCTTTGTGCTGGTGTCACTGGCCTCTATTAACCCCTTCTTGATGATGTCCCATTTCTGCTTCACATCCATTTATGGTCTGACGTTTATCAGGTGCTCCTTTAGAATGATACCCATTCTAGTGAAGTCATCCTTCCTGAAATCCACCACTCTCATTTTTGTCTTGGCTGCATCCTTCCATATGTCAATGTAAAACCAGACAGTGTGGTGGTCACTGCCTGCAAGGGGTTCTCTCATTTTGACACCCTGGACATGTTCCCCATCTGATAGCATGAGGTCTAGTATGGCCACCTCTCTTGTTGGCTCTGTGACTCCCAGTGTCAGGAAACCCTCTTGAATAGCATCCAAGAGGACCTGCTCCCTGCAAAAAGAAGTAGCCAGGGTGCCCCAGTCAACACCTGGCAGATTGAAGTCACCCAGGATTACAAATCTCCTTCTCCCTGTTGCCCTCCTAATCTGGTCCACTAGCTCCCTATCCAAATCTATGCCCTGTGATGGTGGTCTGTATACCATCCCCACCCAAATCTTCTTCCCAGTTGTGTTCTGCAACACTGTTCATAGGGCTTCAGTTGCACCCTCCTCTCCCTCTTCCCTGGTGCACATTATCCCATCCTTTATGTACATTGCCACTCCTCCCCCCCTCCCCCTCTCTCTATCCTTTCTATGCAATTGGTACTCTGGGATCTCAAGGTCCTAGTCATGGTACTTGGTTACCCATGTCTCTGTGATGGCAGCTATATCTACTTCCCATTCTGCATCAGCGCCTGCAGGTCTGCCATCTTGTTTGCCAGACTCCTGGCATTTAAGTAGACCACTTTCCATCTTGACCCCTGCCCACATTTTCCCTGTTCCCTTTATGACTCCCTTCCACCTGTTACCTCTTCTGTCCCTTCCCCTTGCCCTCTCCCCTACTGTAGGTTCCTTCCCTGGGAGGAGCAGGAAGCACCCCTCATCTGTTGCCAAGTGCTGTGCCCTCTGCTGCCCCCCTTTCTCATTTTAAATGTAGCTTATCAGTCAAGTACCTCTCCAAGCTGTCTTTCAGGACCTTTGTGCCCTCTCTACTGAGATGCAACCTGTCCTTTGCATAAAGTTTGTTATGTTCCCAAATCCTGCCCCAGTCCCCCACAAGCCTGTACCCATTTGCCTCACAAACATGTATTGAATTCTGCAATCCTCATCTTTATTGCACTATTGGCTCTTGGGACAAGTTGTAACTCTGAGAATGCTATTGCTTTCCCTACCCCACTGCAGATTTTTCCCAGCACCTTTCCTGTACCACATTCACCTCTCACCCTGCAAGGTCATTGGTTCCTAAGTGAACCACTATGCATGGCTTCCCATGCTCCTGTCCTACACATTTTGGTATGATCATTCCCACTCTCCCTGCGGTCATGCCAGGCATGCATTCCACCTTCCTGTTGTTCCTCCTAGTATGTTTGTTACCCCTTTGTACTCCCATAAGAATCAAGTCTCCAAAGATTACCACTCTCTCCCCCCCTTCCTGATCCCCTCTGCTATGGTTCTCCTCCTGTTTCTCTTCTCCTATATATTCTCTTCCAGTGTGGGTACCACTGAGAGCAACTTCTTTTCCCTGTAACCCAGTTTCCCTGATCCCTATGTTTACTTCCAGCTTTGACTCCCCTCTTGGTCTAGTCTTTTCACCCCCTTTGTGCTCCCCACCTGGAGGTTCCCTCAGCTTGACCATGCCTCCTTCTTCCTTGTCTTGCCCTCCCCTGCTGATCTTGCCCATCACCCCTCTTGTCTGACCTCTCTTCTTGCCTCTGTTACATTCCCCTAACTCTGCCCCACCCCAGCTCCCTGTCCACCCTTACTGGGTTCTGCCTCTGTCCTCCCTTGATTTCTACTTCCCCTTCACCCTTCTCATCCAAACTCTGTAATACAGTATACCTGTTAGAGGTCTTACTTTCCCAGCCCACAATGCCTTGTGCTACGCTTCCCATCTCCTCTTTTGTCCATCCTTGCCCTGACCTCTTCCCTTCTCTGTGTCCCATCCTCACCACCTTCCATTTCTCTCCTTCTCTCCCCCCATGATCCCTGTGGTGATGGTGATCCCTGACTCTGTTTTGTCTTCCTAGCTTCTTGTCCCACTCCCATAACTGCTCTGGCAGGCTGTGATTTGTCCATATCCACCTGCCCCAATCTCCTACCCAAGTACCACCCCTCCTTGCTCCCAGTTGCAATCTCAAACTCCCTATTTCCTCCCTAAGCTGTCCAAGCTGCCTACAAACTAAACAGCCCCCTCCTGCCAACATTGCTCCTAGGAAGATGGGTGCTGCACACCCGTTACATCTGACCATCCTCCTGTTGCCCACTGCATGCTCCATCTACCATCCATGCCCCACCAACCATCTTCCATGCTGTTTTGACTCCCACCCCTGCTGCTCTGTTGCCACATCCTTCCCTGTATCTTCACTCTTACTTGCTTCTAACTTTCCCTCAGCAGTTTACTGCCCTGTTCACCTTGCCTCACCATGGCCTGTGGCCTGCAGTCCTCCCTGTGGATGCCCTGCAGATGCTACCTAGACAGATGACACACTCCTGCTTCATGGCATTCACATGTCGGGGTCGGTCACACGAGGGATTGCATGGCCCCCTGTGAAATATATAGTGACTCTAGCAACCAGATTGGCCCTGTCAGGTCACATGATCTCTGTCTTCCTCTCTCAAATTCATTTCCACACCCTCCCTCTCTCAGTGTCCTCCCACCACCCAGTCACTGTAAATCAGCCCCCAAAGTTCAAAGTCTTCCACACATCACACAAAAGCCACACAGATTGCACAATATGCCAGTAGTAAATGACTTGAGCTTCCCTCAGCTTGAGTGCATTCTTCTGCCTCTCAGCAGTGTTCCACTCTTTGACAGACTACAAAAATGCTGGTCCCCTTATATTGCTGTGACTCCAGCCTCTTGGTTGGCCCTGCCAGGTCATGTGATGTCTGTCTGCCTCACCCAAAGTCCCACCATTGCCCTCCCTCTCTCGGCATCCTCCCATCACCCTGTTCCTGCAAATCAGCCCCCAAAGTTCAAAATCCACCCCACCTCACACAAAAGCCACACCAATTGCACAGTAAGCCAGTAGTAAATGAACTTAACTTGATTCAATGATTCAAAACATTCTTTCAACTTACAAATGTGTTCAGTGCCCTCTTTACCAGTTTTGCAATTGTATCATGCTCCAAGTAGCTGCAAGGCTTTTATTACAGCTTTGGATGTAAGATACCCTTTTTTTGTTTCAGACACTTTCATGTTCCTTTTAGATGTCGTGGATGAGTCAACCTTTGCATCAGATCAATCTTCGGCTTAGACTTGCTTTTCTTTTTGCACGTCTTGTGCTATTTTATTTTTTCTGAATCCAAATGACCTTTTTCAGAAGAGAAATCACTGGAGGCTTTAGAATCAGCGTCAGAACCTGATTCTACAGAGTTTTACATTTTTCCTCAGTTTTACCTTTACTGTTTATACTTTTCTCTTTCTTCTCTACTGGTATACTGCTTTTTTCCAATGTACTTTTCTGTTTTGCCAGTGCACTGGTTCCTTTATCTCTATGCATTTTCTTTTTTTTAACAGCCTCTCTTTCTTCCATCTCTGACTCACTTTCAGTACTAGACTGAATAGGAGAGTATGAATTGCAAGAGTAAGTTTCTTTTTACATGTTCTGTATAAGAAACTTTCCAAGTAGGAACATTCTCCTTGTTTGCCCTTTTGCCCTTTTTACTTAATCTGAGAAAGGTAGCTAGGAAATCAATGACTTAAGCCCATTGGTTCAAAGTCTTCCTGTTTTTCAGGTGCATTGAGATGTTTTTTTTTCTTTTCACTTTAATATTGCTTATACAAATTTCTGTATTTTTTGTGCAAGTCAGTGAGTGAGCTTTCAGTCAATAAACTTGTACTCCATACAGTATGTGCTCATTGACAGCTCATTCATTGGTCAGCCATGGTGGAGAGTGGAGTGTTGTGCCAGTTGTCAGCTTACTAAGGTTCATTAAGGCAAGAATGAGGAGCAAAAGATGAAGCCCATGTTGTCTCTTATCAATTTAATTACAATAAGATGTTATGCATCTGAGTAGTAGCCACTGATCAAGTCTATTTAAAAAAAAAAACTTAGATTCACTTACAATCACATGTGTTGGAAGCAAGTTCCAAGAATGGACAACTCTAAAAGAGAAGAAATGTCCCCACCTGACAGCACAGAATCTTGGCCTGGAAAGCTGTAAAGGATGTCCACAGGTCTCCACAGAAATTTATTTAAAGTCAAGAGCAATGTCTGGCATTAGTTGTTGATCTTTAATTACTGTAGAACAGGTTCTGTTTGATGTACAATAATTATAGCTATATTCGCTTGAGTGAAAATTGCTCTAAAATAAAATGCCACTAATTGGCCAAATTTACATATTTTCAATGGGCATAAATTAGGAACCAATTGCAGAGCATGAAATTAAATTTGTGCAACTGCAACTGATTAGCAGCAAGTGCTAAATATATCTTGCACAAGAAGAAACAGTTCTACAGTATGTCCCAAACACATAGCAAATCACCACATAGTCTCCTGGCTTCTAGAGAAATTAATTGTAATGAGTTTAATCTTTCATTATAATTCATGTCATCCAGGACCTTCACGTATTTGGTTATTCTACACTGTAAATGCTCAATGTATTGCTTATCCTTTTTGAGATATGGGTTCCATAATTGGGAGCCAAAATCTAGGAACATATGCTATGTATAATGTTAATAAGACAAATGGATCTTTTGATATAATATTTTATCTGATTGGCCACCATGTTTTGTTAGATATTTTTTCTCAATTTAGTAATCTACGATCTACAGTAAAGGAGAGATTTCCATTAATCAATACACCTAACTCTCTCTCACTATCAGATTTGTTGAGGAGTTCATCTCAGAGTATATAGTTATTTCTCAGGTTATGCCAACCAAAATGCATTATACTAGATTTGTTTAATGTTAAAGTGTGTGTTCCATTTTTGTTACCCATAAGAAGAGTTCATTTAAATCTTCCTGGATTTTGAAAGAGTCAGAATCAGTATCACATGGACCACCAATTTTTCAGTCATCTGCATATCTAACAACCCAACTCTTAATGTAGAAACATAGACTTTGATGGCAGATAAGGACCACTTGGACCACCTAGTCTGCCCATTTCCCTACCAACAGGATAAGCTGCAGATCCTAGTTAACCAACAACCTATTTCTTTTTACCCCCCCACAAGAATTGCCTTCTGTCTGTCCCAAGTATTCTTGAATTCTCTGACAGTTTTAGACCCTACAACCTCCTCAGGAAGGCTATTTCATGCATCCACTACCCTCAATGTGAAAAAATACTATCTTTAAATTGTGTCCTCTTGTTCTTGCACATCTCTTTTTCAGAAAGATGCTACCCTCTTGGTCTTTGTTGATTCCACTGAGATACTTAAAAGATTCTATCATGCCCCCCCTTTCCTCAAGGGTATTCATATTAAGATCCTTTAGTCTCCCCTCATATGGCTTCTCTTGCAGACCCTGCACCATTTTAGTTGCCCTCCTCTGGACTGCCTCTATCCTGTCTATGTTCTTGTGGAAATGGGGTCTCCAGAACTGGATGCAGCACTCCAGATGGGGTCTCACCAACTGTCTGTACAGAGGAATAACAACTTCCTGTTTTCTGCTGGTGATGCCTCTCGCTATACATCCCAGTATACCCCCAGCCCTCCCTACTACCTTTAAAGTTGGAAAATAGATCTACAATGAACATCTGGAAAACTACAGGTGCCAAAATCAAACCTTGTGGTACACCACTGGTCACAGGCTTCCATTCTGAATAGTGTCCATCTAATATCACATTCTGAAGAGGATTCATAAGACAATCTCTAATCCAGTTTTCAATTTTTTGGTGAATGTTCATATTTGTGATTTTATCAATAAGTGCCCAGTGTGGTGTGGAATCAAAACCCTTTTTGAAATCTAGAAAGATGACATCACAAGAAGACTTATTGTCTAGACACTTACTTACTGATTCATAAAAAGTCAATAAATTATATGTCACAGATCTACCCTTGGAGAATCCATGTTGATTTGTGCCCAGATTGCCTAAATCAGTAAGAAGACTATGTGTGATAAGACTCTGCATAACTTTACCCAATACTGGTGTCAAACCTATTGTCCTGTAATTGTCCATATTTTGCTTGTCACTCTTTTTAACAAGCTTTTGTCAATGCTGAATGTTTACTTGCTGGTATTAGCATTGGAAATGCAGGAGTTAGACAGATGTAGAATAGGAATGGCAGTGTAGTATTGAACTTCATGCCAACCCCACCTCCACCCTGCAGAGATGGACAGACATTGGGGTATGCGTTTGAGTTTTAGCCCATAACGTTCATGCCATTTCACCTCGCCCTAACTTGCAGACACCAATAAATGTTGAGGTCACTAGCAGCAAAGGATGATGGCACATTTATAAGGTAGAAAAAGAAATGGGCAGACTAGATGGGCCTTGCCATCAACTTCTATGTTTCTATGTTTCTAGGTGTGCCTTGGTGTGTTTGGCTTTATAGTCCCCCATTCCATAAGGTCATATGATGAAATGGGTGCGGTATGGGAGAATGGGGTGAACTCTGGGGCCAAAGAGTCCAAAGCACACCTCAAAACCTCTCACTGGCTGCAGGGTGGGGGGTGGAATAGCATGAGCATTACAGTCGGCAATCCAAAGGCATACCCCTGATGCCTGTCAGTCTGTACAGGGTGGGACGTTATGGTTAGAAACCCTAACGTCCCGGGCATTTATTGATATTTGCACTACAAAGTTTCAACATGGCCTTTTTGTGACCCTCATCTCATGAAAGCATTTGGGAGCTGTTATCGTGAACAGTGGCACTTTGATTTTGTTAAAATGTCCTGAACTTAGAGTCCCACAGCGACTGTGCCATTCTATGCCAGATGTACAAAAAAACAAAGATTGGGCAGGATGTGAAGAATGACAGCTGTACCATTCATAGGGAGGTGTGAAGAGATGCAAATGTTGAAAATCTGTACTGAAAATATTAAAAATGCTCGCACTTCTGAGCATACATGGAAACTTAGCAACACATGTGCTTAACACAGTCATTTAGTGGAATTATTTCACCAAATGTACAGTATAGACATTTTGTGACCTCTGCTCATGAACACTGTCACTATGATTTTTGTAATCTGTCCTGAACATTGATTTCCCACAGCAACTGTGCTATTCTGTGCCACATGTGTAAATGCAAATTTCAGGCAGGAGATGGAAAATGACAGCTGTACTGTTCATAAGGAGGTGTGAAAAAATGCTAATGTTGAAAATTTGAAGTGAAAATATAACAAAAGTGCGAAATTACGAGGGTGCATTTAAACTGTGCAACCTATGCTTGTAACACAATCATTTTATGGACTTTTGTCACTAAATTTTCAACATAGGCATTTTAGCACCTCTGCTCATGAACAGTGTCACTGCAATTTTCTTAATCTGTGCCAAACACTGACTTCCCAAAGCGAACGTGCTATTGTGTGTCGGAAGTGAGAAGACACATTTCAGCCAGGATGTGAATGATGACTCCTGCACTGTTCTTAAGGATGTCTGAAAAGAAAAAAAAAATTACTCACCTTAGTAATTATGTTTCTTCTAATGGAGTCTTGCTGTATTCTGACTATTGCAGTTAGCCCCAGCACTCAAACTGCCCTGGAGAGAAGAGGGTTAATTTTCTATGCAGAGTATAGAACGTTGAGCTCGAGCTCGGTTCAAACCTCTGTCTGCTGCACTTAGAAACACAACTGTCAGATTCTTATGAGATAATACTAACTACTACTGTATGTGGAAATTGTTACATTTTTACTAGCCAAATGGCAACAAAATATTTTGGATCCCCAAAAGACTCAAGTCAAGAAATCAAAAATCAAAATCAAGGTAGTGAAAAACATAAGACTGTTAAATAAATAATATAACCCACTCCCCCTCTCTAAAAGGAGGGAGTGCCCAAATGCACCCCTGGGGTGCAATACTGCACCTGCCAGCCCACTTCCCAAAAACAGGTTCTGAGAAATGAAGCAGGAAGGGAGGTCAGAATACAGCAAAACTCCATTAGAAGAAACATAATTACTAAGGTGAGTAATTTTTTCTTCAAACCACATGAAGTGTTGCTGTATTCTGACTATTGCAGACTACCAAGCAGTACCTCCATGGAGGAGGTAATTGAACCTACCTTGGGAATAGGCTCTGCAGTACTGCTGTACCAAACCGAGTATAACTCCTAGTCTGGATGTCCAAGGGAGTAATGTTTGGTAAATGTATGGACTGTTTTCCAGGTGGCTGCTTTACATATCTCTAGCAAAGGAATATCCCTGGCCAAGCCCAGGAAAGCAGCTGTACCTCTAGTCAAAAGACCCCTCAGACCCGAGGGAGGTATTTTGCCTAGCTTCTCATAGCAGAATTGAATGCAAGAGACAATCCACCCAGCAATAGTTCTCTTAGTGGCAGGTTTGCTCTTCTCCACTTCCCCATAAGTGAGAAACAACTGGAGGGAGTCAAAGCTGTAAGCCTTAGTACGTTCAATGTAGTAACTAAGGGATCATTTAACATCCAAACTGTGTAAACTTCTTTCTCCTGAAGAAGAATGATCAGTGAAGAACACAGGGAGAGACATAGATTGGTTCAGATGAAAAGCTGAAACCACTTTAGGTAAAAATCTCCTGTTAGTTATGAGGACCACCTTATCTCTATGGAATGAGATAAAATCAGGCTGCACTGACAGAGCTTGCAATTCACTGATATGCCTGGCAGAGGTAATAGCTACCAGGAACATAGTTTTCCAAGTCAAGTACTTAAGTTCTGCTTAAGACAAAGACTCAAAAGGGGGGTTGCATAAGCTGAGCAATGCAAACATTAAGATCCCAAGCAGGGGTAGGATCCCTAAAGGGGGGTTGGTACAAAGCATTCCCTTGAAAAATTTACAGAATACAGGGTGAGATGACAGTGAGGAAGGCTTTCCCACTGACAGAAAAGCAGAAACAGCTGACAAATGTACTTTGAGAGTAGCTGGTCTGAGGCCTAGGCCATTAAGATGAACCTTATAATCCAGAACTATAGACAATTTAGCAGTGCTTGGGGATACATGCTTCTTGGAATTCCAAATGCTGGATCTTTTCCACTTGGAGTTATACGTTTTTCTGGTGGCAGGCTTTCGAGATCCTTTGAGAATATCCAGAACCCCTTGGGACAGATGCAAATCTGCATACTCTAACTCTTCAAGAGCCATGCCTTGAGATTGAGAGACTGAATATTGGGGTACCAAATGCTCCCATGAGAGGAGGTTAACAGGTTGTAATTCCTGGGAAGAGACAGAGGAAGATGGATTGCTAGGGACAGCAACAGGGGATACCAAGGCTGCCTGGCCCAGTCTGAAACAATCAGAATCACTTTGCAGGGTTGTGACCTTATCTTGACCAGGACCTTGAACAATAGAGGAAAAGGAAGGAAGGCATATAGAAATTTCCCCTCCCAGTTCAAGATCAGAGCATCCAGAGGGACTGAGCCCAAGACTGGGGGTCTATAACAAAACAGAGGAAGTTGGTGATTGTCTGGGGCTGCAAAGAGATCTATCTCTGGAGTGCCCCACCTTGAAAAAATCACTTTCAACACTGGAGAGTCCAGGGACCATTTGTGATGGCCCTGGGATACCCTGCTCAATGCATCTGCTAGCACACTGTCCATCCCTGGAAGGTGGACTGCTATCAGAGAGGTCTGTAAAGAATAAGTTAAGGACCAAAATTTCATGGCTTCCATGTACAAGGCCATGGACTGAGTGCCTCCCTGCTTGTTGATGTACCACATGGTGGTGCTGTTGTCTGTCCTGACCTGAACCACCTTGTTCTGCACTGACTGAGAGAAAGCTTGCAAGGCCAGAAAGACTGCCCTGAGTTCCAAGAGATTGCTATGAAGAAGGGATTCCTGAGGGGACCACAGTCCCTGGGCTTTGAGAGCCCCCTGATGGGCTCACCACCCCAATAGAGAAGCATCCATGGTTAAGACCACAAAGTGAGACTGAGTGACTAATGGGACTCCTTGGCTGAGGTTGCCCTGATCCTGCCACCATTGGAGAGTCTGGATCAGAGTCTGAGTCACTGGAACTAGTTTTGTTAGAGAATTTTTCTTCTGAGACCAAAAGGCCCTCAGGTGATACTGAATGTCCCTCATCTGAAATATGGCCCCTTGGACCACTGCTGCAGAAGCTGCCATGTGGCCTAGAAGCTGAAAGAAGTGCCTTGCTGGCCAAGAGACCAGAAGGTGGAATGAAGAAGCCAGCTCTACAATAGCCCTTGCCCTTTCCAGGGGAAGAAAAGCTCTTGCTTTGACTGTATCCAACTCTGTACCTATGAAGGTGAGGAGCTGTACAGGCTTAAGAATTGACTTGGGAAGGTTGAGAAGGAATCCTAGGGACGTGAGCACTTGCTGAGTCACTAGCAGGTCTGACTTGACTTGGTCTGGGGACTGACCCACAATGAGTCAGTCATCCAGGTATGGAAATATGGAAATATTCTTCCTTCTTAAAAAGGCCACTACTACTGTTAGGCATTTTGTGAATACCCTTGGAGCCGATGTCAGGCCGAAGGGCATAGCTTTGAACTGATAATGGCCTGAAGGCAATTTGAACCTGAGGTACTTTCTGTGAGAGCACCTGATGGGAATGTGAAAGTAGGCATCTTTTAAGTCCAGGGAGGCTAGCCGGTCTCCTGGCCTTAGAGAGGGAAGGATTATTCCCAAAGTCACCATTTTGAATTTTGGTTTTAAAAGATGTTTGTTCAGGTATCTTAAGTCTAGGATGGGTGCCACTCCCCTGTCTTTTTTGGGGTATGGAAGTACCTGGAGTACAGACCTTTGCCCCTGTTCAATGTAGGAACTCTATTTACAACCTTTAGAGCCGGTAGAGATGAAACCTCTGCCTCTAAGGCAATGGTTTTGGAGATGCTTGCAGGTGAAAAAGATCTGGCCCTCAGCTTTAGAAATTTCTTGAAGCTGAGAACCAGCCCCTGGCTTACCACCCCCAGGATGCACTTATCTGAGGTAACAGACATCCAGTCCTGGATGAAGTAAGCCAGCCTGCCTTCTACAGGAATGAGGGAGTTGACCAGGGCTGACACATCAGGGTATCTGTTTGGCAAGAGCCCTAGCTTGAGGGGTGGCTGCAGTCCTGCTCATCCCCCTTCTTCCTCTACCTCTGAAGAACCCCCTCTGAGGAAAAGGAGAAGAGGCCTGTGCTTGGTAGAAAGGCCTATGAAATGTCCTGCCCCGCCCCTAGCTTGCTACCTTTGAGGAGGTGCCTGCCTTTCCTTGGCCTATGCACTCCTATAGATGGTCCTATACTCATCCATCTTTTTCATGTAATTCTCTGTCTGCTCCCCAAACAGAGAATTACCCACCACAGAGAAATCCTTGGCCTTAGCCTTGGTGTCCTGTGAGAGACTAGTACATCTGAGCCAAGCCATTCTCTGAAGAGCCACAGATGTAGCCATGACTCTAGATGACACATCATTGGAGTCCACAGCAGTATGGAAATGTACCTTAGATGCCTCAATCCCATCAGCAGTCATCCCCTCCAGCTCTGAGGCTAGCTGTGGGGAGGCTTGCTTAGCCACTGCCAGTACAGTGTCCCACCTGGACTTCTGGTACCTGGCTGCATAGACCATATAATTAGCCTGCCTGATTCCCAAGGCAGATGCCATATACTGTTTCTTTGCCATGGCATCCAGCTTTCTATAGTCTTTACCTGGGGGTTGTGAAGCCAAGGGTATATTAGCCTTATCACAGACTGCAGCCTGCACAACCCCAACATGGCTGCATTATTGATACAAGTACTCTGTACCTGATCCTGATAAGGTGTACCTTTTGTCCATCTTTCTGTTGACAGGAGGACCATCATCTCCACATAATCAAGTTCCTCTTGTTCCTCCATGGCTTCTTCCACAGGGAGCTGGAGGGTTTCCGCCACTTTCCTGTAAAACAGGTAGTGGGAAGGAGACTGAGAAAGTCTAGGAGGGGAAGCACCAGAAGGTCTGTCTGGGGAGATGTCCAGTTCAATGTGCTCATCCAGACCTTCCCCATCATTGTCATCATCATCATCATAATCTTCATCCTCCTCCAAATCCAGTTCATAAAAATCTTGAGAGGCATAACCTTGAACCAGAGGAACCGACCGAACCGAGCGCCTGCCAGAAGGCGCTGAATCAGATGGAACTGGGCAAAGCAATTCTACAATCCTTATCACTTTGGCAATCTCTTTGGCAGTCAGAAAATGGGTCTCTGGATCTGAACCGGCCATTTTTTATTTTCTTTTTTTTTGTAGGAACTGATTCCTCAGGATCGGATCTCCTCTTGCCCAAAGAAGTATCGCCCTGGTCAGAGGGTACTCCCTCAGGTTCGGTCAGAACCAAATCAGGCTGGCCATCTGGATCAGCAGACTTCATGGCCTCCTTATCCCTAAGCCTACCTAATCTTTTTTGCAGGGTAGACTTAGGGAAATGTTTTTCAGATTTGGCAGTCTGAATCGAGGTGGTCAAACTCCATACAAAAAACACAGGTGGTGTGGGGATCAGCCTTAGCAAAGTCCTCCCCACACACACTGCAGTGTTGAAACCCAGTGGGCCCAGTTTTTCTTTTGGGTTTCTCAGACATAGCCATCCTAACCACAAACTTATCCTTTTTATGGCAAACAACCAGGTTATACACCCTTCTAACCCTGTCACAGGTATTTGAAAAAAACACAAGAAAATGCATTTTTTTTAAAACCGATAAGGACCGGTAACCACACTCTAAGTTTAGAAACAAAGACGGAATATGTAATTCACTAAATGGCTGGATCAGCTGAACCGGTCAAAAATCAATTTTTACAATTTCCACAAGTTTATTATGTATACCTAGTACTTATTGTACCAGAGACAGAGATCTGAATTGAAACTTGCGAAAAAATAATTGGTAAAACCGAAGACTTTACCAACTTTCGAACTGCGAGCAAAGAAGAAATCTCCAGAGCAACCGTTCAGTTAGGTGGAGTAAAAAGCTGATGATTGTGCTTCTAAGTGCTGCAGACAGAGGTTTGAACTGAGCTCGAGCGCAACATTCTATGCTCTGCATAGAAAATTAACCCACTTCTCTCCGGGGCAGTTTGAGTGCTGGGGTGAACTGCAATAGTCAGAATACAGCAAGACTTCATGTGGTTTGAAAATGTAGATGTTAAAAATCTGGAGTGAAAATATTACAAATTTTTGAAGCTATGAGGGTGTGTGGAAACTGCACAACTCACGCTCGTAACATTGTCATTTTATGGATTTTTGTCACCAAATTTTCAACATAGGCATTTTAGGACTTCTGCTCATGAACAGTGCCACTGTGAGTTTCTTAATCTGTCCTGAACACTGATTTTATACAGCGACCACGCTATTGTGTGCCGGAAGTGCAAAAATACAATTTGGCCAGGATGTGAAAAATGACAGCTGTACTGTTCATAAGGAGGTATTGAAAAATGCCAGTGTTGAAAATCTCGTGTGAATATATTACAAATTCATGAAATTATGAGTGTATGTGGAAACTGCGCAATGCACGCTCATTTCACCAAATTTGCAACATAGGCTTTTTGAGACCCCACCTCATGAATAGTGGCACTGCCATTTCATTAATCGGTCCAGAAAGGTGATTCCTCACAGTGACCACAGTGACCACGAAATCACCTTTCAGAGCAGAATAATGCCATGACAGTGACTGAATTCATAAGGAGGGGTCCCAATAACCCCAAGTTGAAATGTTTTTGCCAAAAGTCAAAAAATGGCTGAGAAAGCCACATAAGTTGAAAAAACCCTATTTATGTCACTATACAGCTTACTGGCATTTGTTCAGTTTGTGGTCAGCTTTGAAGAGTGCAGATGTGTTCCCAGTCCACCGAAGATCGTTGCGCTGGGCTCCAGAGGTAAGTATGGGGTGATGTGGGTGTGGGGAGGTGGGTTTCACAGAGGGTGGCTTCAGGTTGGTGGAGAAGACACTAGACACCATGAGGGACTGTTTTCTTGGTTTCATGGACAACAAACTAACCGAAAGATGTTGCGGGAAGGCTTTTTTTTTTGCAGGCTTGCATTGGTCACACTGGGGTGGGCTCCCAGTGTGCCACCTGCATTTTGGGGGAGGGAAGACTTGAACCAACTTGGATTGTGCCCACTGTCAACAAAGAAATACTGTTTTGGGGGGCATGATGCTGAGGGGTGACATTATGCTGACTGGGAGTGGGCTCCCCCATTGGCAAATGAACTGGTCAGAGCATACCAAGAGGGGGATTGGGCACCCCCATCAGTTTTCATGGGGCTCTGAGGTGGACAGCAATAGCCACTACCATGTTCATGGAAATGTTACTCCAGGCAAGGTACCACCCTACAATGATGGGTCTCTCCATTATTGCAGTTGAATGGCTGACACTCAAATGATGAGGTAGCCCTGATTGTGGCAGCCACATTGTTTCAAGTTGGTGGCACTTCTGTAGAACCAGAGTCATCAGGACAGTGGGCCTGTATTGGTTGAACACTGCCAAGCCCACAAATGCAGCACCAGCATTGGCCACCAGAGTGCCACACCTCGACAACCTGTTTATCTCCTAAGCTGCCACATAATGTTTCTTGCACATGCATGCAAGCAAACATAAAAATCAGGATTATACAGGCTTTTCTCCAGTCATCTGGTAATTGCTGTATCTTAATACTGACATCAAAGATGATTTTTAGTGGTGTTATAAGGTGTTCTTTCATGTTGCTGACCATGTTTCCTGAGATACCATTTGGACCAGGAGACAAACTACTCTTTATGTAATCTATTTTTTTACCTTTTTCTTCCAGTATAAAAGTAATATCCGCCAAAGATGGAGTATCACTCATAGGTGGAGCATAACTATGTTTAGAGAACATGTCAGAAAAATGCTTGTTTAGGTTGTCAGTAGTGGTGTCAGCTATTTTCTGCACAGCTGTTATAAGGACACTATTTATCAACAAAGGGCCAAATTTGCACTCTAGCCTTATTAATGAATTAATATAGCTGTGAAATTTTTTACTATTATGTTTGGATGCTTGTTCTGCTAGTAATATGTCAGTTAACAACTTTGTTGTTTCTAATGGCTTCCTTACTCTTTTTCTGAGCACATTTGAAAGCATTCCATCTAGCAGACTTTTGAGTCAGTTGATATTTCTTTTAGAGCTTTTCTTAATTAGTCTCCTAATCTTGCTTGTTAGCCATTTAGGAGATGCCATATTATTCCTCACCTTCCTGATTTTAGGAATACATTTAGTGGTCATGTTTAGAATAATTCACTTTAGTTTATTCCATTTAGTGGTGATTGTTCCGTCTTGCAAAAGTAAGTGCCAATTAATTTTGGATAATTCCTGCTTATTCATAACAACATTTGCCTTCTTATACAGAACACTTTCATTTTTTTGACTGATGATAATTTACAGTGTTGTTCAGAATAAATTTGATTACATTATGGTCACTATTACCAAGTGGGGCCTCATTGAACAGCTAGTTAGTTTGATGTTTTCTGAGACTAAAATAATATCTAAAATATTGAGACTACATGTAGGGGATAGTACAAACTGCTGCAAGCTTACAGTAATTCTTTACAAACAGGTAACATTGGCTTACTCAGTTTGGAGGTAGATGAATGGAGGGTCCTATCAATGTCATTAAAATTGAGGTTGCCCTTAAAAAGGACATCATTCATCTCTATGGCAGTCTCGAGATCCATAAAAATGCCATGTGTAACATCAGTGTTAGCACTTGAACGTCTATACAAGAGACTCAAAATGGTGGCTATGGACTTATCTCTAACAATATTTACCAATATTGATTCAGTGATTTCTGATTTTTAATTATATGAGAAAAGTTGGTGGGTTGCAGGGCAGAGTTTATGTCAAAAGCTGTACCTCCCCTCTTTCTACAGTTTCTGCTAAGAGAAAAAGATCAAAACCCTCTATGTTTCCCCCCCATGAATCATTATTTTTTTTTATTTTTTACCAATTATTTCACCAGGTGAGACACACTACGCTGAAAGCTTGTTTGCAGGTGCAACCTGGGAGCACAAGGAAGTTAAGTGACTTGCTCAGGGTCACATAGTGTGCCACCATGTTTCTGTTATGATCACAATGTCAGGTTTTTCAACATCACAGATGGCAAGAAGATTGTCAAATTTTTTGTTTACACTAGAAGCATTTAGTAAGAGACCTTTAATGCCATGTTTCCTATAAATAGTATTACCTTGAACAGAATTAAATGTATTATTAAATTCTGAACGGAAGTTGTTGTGCTCAGTGTCAAGAGTAAGCGATTTCCCATGAGACTGCAACTGTTCCCCCAATGAAATTAATTTAAATCAAGGGCATTAAATGCTGACTGAAAATGTACACTTAATTATTTTGCCCCAAGTTTGTCCAAATGAAGTCCATCCTTGCTATATAAATATTTATTGTTGACAAAGGTGTCCCTGGGGTCAATGAGCAAACTACCACCTTTCTTGCACCAGTCAGTGGGGCATGTATTAATTCTTTTCATTGTGTTACTATTTTCTTTTGATGCTCTTTGGACTGGGAGAATGTCTGAAACTGCAAACTTGCACCCATTCAACAAAATATCCTTACCTAATTGCAATAAATCAGAACAAATATACTTCTCATGTAAATGACCTACATTGTTTGTACAATACCAACATGTAGGACAATGCTAGAGCTGCTATCATCCTCCAACTTGTCAGTTCTTTCATTTATATGTTCAATTTTGGCACCAGGGAAGCAATTGACTCTCTTATGGTAATTGTCATTTTTACAGAGGTAGGAATCAGTAAATCAGACAACTGAATCACCTAAACAATTTGGTTCTTATGTGAAGTGGGATTTTTATTAACACTGTCCTCAAGACCATTAGTGAAATTCTGAAGTGGTGCAACTCTATTAGCAGAAAAATGTTTGTGTTGGGGTTTGTAATATTGTGTACATCAGCTCATCTTCCCTTTTTTAGCTTTCTAGATTGAACTGTTACCCAGTCAGCAACATCCCAAGGAATGTGGTCCCCTTCACTGTTCCTTTTACTATGCAACACTACATCATTTATATTAGAGTTGTTAGAGATATTATTCATCTCAGATGCATTTATGTTATGATTAGACTCAGAAGTAGTCTTCATACCAGGGACAAGTTCTCTGACCATGTTGCCTACATAGCATTCAAGGCCATGTAATTCTTTAATACTTGCTAGTTTTTTATTAACTAGCCCTAGTTCATCCTTTAGACTTTTCATTATGGAGCAATTGGACCAATACATATGATCCTGTGAGGCAGGTAGTGCTGAACTGCTAAGTTGGAGGAAATTACAAGTTAAGCATGCTAACAAACAACCCACATTAGCAAGTTCAAAGCTCTTCCATATATTACTACATCCTACTGTGTCCATGGTAGGTATTTGTCAGAAAGGATACTGCAAGAAATGTGGAGCAATAAACAATAGATAGAAAGTATGAAAATGAACTTAACTAGATGTAGGCAACCTTAGAATCTGGGCATCCCTAACTCTGCTTCCTCTGCTGATGCAGGCAGATGCAGCTTGCCTCTGCCTGTCTCTCCTCCACCCTGCACTTGCCTCTACTCACTGAGGCAAGCCTTAAATCTGCCCCAAAACCAGAACTGACTTCACTGCCCATCTCCGTGCCAAAACTCAGCTAAAATACCAGCCTGTGACAGTAACATGCCTTTACAAAGACAGAATAAGGGCACCTGAGGACACAAAAGGGTTCCCAAACCACAGTTAGACTGTGGCAGCTTGTGTAAATAGTTTGTTTAAAAAACAGACTTAAAAGCAGGTTTGTTCACTGCAGCCAGTGATCACAAATCAATTTAAATGGACTATCTCCCCAATAATACAGCTCACACACCCAGAGAGCTGTTGCTGTGTGCAAGTTCTATTTCAAAAGCCTCCACTCACTGAGGCAGGCCTTAAATCAGCCCCAAAACCTGAACTGACATCACTGTCAACCTCTGTGCCAAAACAGAGCTAAACTATCAGCTGTGACAGTAACCTGCCTTTAAAAAGACAGTGTAAGGGCACCTGGGGAAACAAAAGGGTTCCCAAACCACAGTTAGATTGTGGCAACTTTTGGAAACAGTTTGTTTAAAAAATTCACTTAAAAGTAACTCTGGTCACTGCAGTCAGTGATCCCAAATCAATTTAGATGAACTATGTCCCCAATAATATGGGTCACACACCCAGAGGAGCTGTTGCTGTGTGCAGTTTCTATTCCAAAAGCCTCCATTCACTGAGGTGGGTCTTAAATCAGCCCCAAAACCAAAAGTGACATCACCACCAACCTCCATGTCAAAACTCAGCTAAAATACCAGCCCTGACAGTAACCTGCCTTTAAAAAGACAGGGTAAGGTAACTTGTGGACACAAAAGGGTTCATAAAGCACAGTTAGACTGTGGCAGCTTGTCAAAATCATTTGTTTAAAAAACAAACTTAAAAGCAATTCTGGTCAATGCAGTCAGTGATCCCAAATCAATTTAGATGGATTGTCTCCCCAGTAATACAGCTCACACATCCAGAGGAGCTGTTGCTGTGTGCAGTTTCTATTCAGAAGGAATGGGATGGGGAGGAGGTTTGTGGGGCACTATCTGCCAGGCTTGGGGTGGGTTCACTAGTCACCAAGGAAAGATCTAGATGATCTTCTATGGGCAGATTGGGAATAGGGAGGGGGTTCCACTAGACCACCAGGGAGGCATTCATTGTATTGCATGGGGAGACTGGGGATAGGAAGGGGTATAGCTAAATCACCAGGAAATGTTTTTCTTTCATATAAAGGGGATCAGTATGGGGTGGGGACACACTGTACACCACAGATACTGAGTCTGTGTGTCAGACAAGTGATTGGGTGGTGGTAGGGACCATTAGACACCAGGGAATTTTTTGATCAGGTAGCAATCAAGGAGGGAACCACTAGACACCAAGGAAACTGTAGTTTCTACATCAGGTTGGCAATCAACAGGGAGATCACTACTAAACACCATGGAAATGTTCCGCTTTAATTTAATGGTGATTGGCAGGGGGACCACTGGACACTAGGGAAACATTACTGGTAAATTTCAGGTGCAGCGATTGACAGGGGGCTCCACTAGATGCCAGGGACTACTGTGTTGGGCTCTGGGAACCACTGCACTTCCTCCACCAACTGATAGGTTGTGTGGGAGAAAGTCAGGTTTCGATCAGCAGTATATGCACTGTGCAATGGGACTGAGTAAAATGGCCTTGTGTGGTGCACATACTCTGAATATTGGACTGCACCAATATTCTGGTCCCCACCCCTTCATTTACATTGCATCCCCCTCTGACTATTGCCCAGGTACCAACCCTGTTTGCCCATGCTAAGTGGACTTTTCAATAGTGCCCATCCACATTAAACCCAGTCGATGCAGGCAAACTCTGTTTTGTGCTGGGTCAAAGTTTTGAATATTGGGCCCTTGGAGTTTGAACAAAATGTGTTTTCTTCTTCACAACACAAAACTAAAGGAAAATCTGCTTCTTTTATTTGCTATTGATGTCACTCTGGTAGTGCTAGTTTCTTACTAGAAGGCACAGCATTTCTTCACATCGAAATCTCAGTTCTCTGGTACAAACACAGATACAATAGCTTTCAGTACAGGACAGGTATGAGCTTTTGTTGGAAGGACTTCTTCAGCTTGAATACAGCAGTCTCAGATGTAGATTATGATAGCAACTGATTTGAGCAGATTGAAACCAAATGTCAGACAGATCAACATTTATATGCAGATCATAGTTCCATAATTAGGACATTACAACATTCTGCTTTACCAACTCTAATTGGACATTGCAAATGAGGAGAGGAACAGTAAATGACTCTTTTTGGTAACAGCTCTCTCTAATATAATGCTTATTAAAAAAAAAACATAGAACTGAAGTTACTTTCCACTCTGATATGTGGAGGCAAA
This sequence comes from Neoceratodus forsteri, assembly GCA_016271365.2. Classification (NCBI taxonomy): domain Eukaryota; kingdom Metazoa; phylum Chordata; order Ceratodontiformes; family Ceratodontidae; genus Neoceratodus; species Neoceratodus forsteri. The sequence continues at coordinate 1,206,594,640 of CM057452.1, forward strand.
CAGAAACATGTGTTAACATATTGGTCTTTGAACTCAGCAAGTCATTTTGCAAATTTTCATCAAAGTCCCATCTCTCCAAAGCCTATAGTTCACAAGATAAGCCAAAAACACTGTTTCCAAACAAATATCTTTCTAAAAATTAGACCTTCTTAATCATCCCCTCCTGTCCTTTAAAATAATAATATTTCTATTTAAAACAAACTTTTAGAATTGGGTTAGATATTACAGAAGCTCTTCTGAGCAGAAACCTTCTTTGTCTCTAACTACTGAAGCATGAGAGTCATAACCTTCGGACACATCGCAAGACTTTCAAACAGTTATAGCTCCAGAAGCAAATGATTTGATACCTTTTAATGGACCAACATAGATGTAACAACAAGAACAGAGTGCTCTAGCTTTCAGACCAACCAAATACAATACTTTTAACAGCTCTAAACAACTGCCATTAGCTTCTGAAGAAGGACTGGTTGGTCCGAAAGCTAGAGCACTTTGTTCTTGTTGTTACATCTATGTTGGTCCATTAAAATGTATCAAATCATTTGCTTCTTTTTATTTTTATATTATTGAAATCTAAGATTACAAATACCTTTGAGCAGAAACTGCTTATTTACAAAGGTTCCACATTGAAGGAATGGGGGGGGGTATACATACATACAAAGGTCAACATAATAATATATAGTTACACAATAAAAAGAAGTAAGAGACTGAGGCTTAGGAAATTCCAGTAATTCAAAATGTGCCAAATGTTAGGTAGCATGACATACCAGCCAAGAGCAATCTTAGAAATAAGTTATGCAGATGAAAGGAAAGGGGGTATGTAGGCAGGAAGGCAATTGTTGGAAGGTAGAGGGTGAGGGGAGAGCTCTAAAGGGGAGGGAGGGAGGGATAAAAGTCAGGAAATGCCTGGGGGGAGGAAAGAGAGGGGGGCAAGGAGATAGGCAGGTAGAAGGGAGCAAGGCGGGAAGAGTTAGCTGTCAAGACTGAAGTGGAGGGCAGTGTGCGGTGGGCCCCTGATTAGGTGAGGCAGTCACAATGACTAGTTGAAATGAGATGAAGTCAGAGTTGTCTCTTAAAAGGGCCAAGAGCAGCACCAGTAAGAGTTTCTTTGTTGAGAGTATTGTACCACTGTGGTGCTCTGTGGGCAAAGACCCTCTGGCCCATGGTTGTCCGGCATCTGGGAACAAGGAAGGTTAGTTGTTGTGAACTTTTAGTTTGCTGGGTGCTGTGGTGGTCAATGAGGAGCTTTTCAGTGCCCGGGGGCATGACCCTGAGTAGGACTTTTTTGGCTAAGAGGCAGGTTTGATACTGTATCCAGCTGATGAGAGGAAGCCATCCTGCCTGAGTGTACAGGTCACATGTGTGCATAAGTCAGTCAGCCCCAGTTAGCAGCCTGCATGCTTTGTTGAGCACAACTGTAATTCTGTGGAGGGCAGAGGCAGAGGCAGAGCCATAAATTGCTAGCCCATAATTAATGATGGAGGTGACAGAGCTGTTGGTAGCCAACCAGAGAGTGTCAGGAGTCATGCAGTGTTTGTGCCTGTAGAACAGGCCTGTACGGATGTTGGTGGCTTTGGCAACAGAATCTATGTGCTGATGGTAGGAGAGTGAGCTGTCCAATGTGACACCTAGGTATTTAAAATCAGGAATGTATTCAAGTAAGGTCCCTGTTTGGTTTAGGATGGTGAGGTCATGGGATTTGTACTTGCTCCTAGCTTTGTAGAAGGTCAAAATCTTTGTTTTGCTGTAGTTCATGACCAGTTTGTGTGACTTGAACCATTCTTTGATGTGCATGAACTCAAGCTGTAATTGTTTCTTGAGGAGCTCTGCGTTTTGGTGGTTGGTGAACATGACTGTGTCATTGGCATAGAGCAGTACTTTCTGGTGGCAGACACTGGGAAGGTCATTGTGGAAGAGGCTGAAGAGAAATGTCCCAAGGATGGACCCCTGTGGGACCCCTGAAATGATTGGCTTTTCTTCCGAGGTGACACCGGCAATCCTAACCCGCTGGACCCTCTCCTCAAGGTAGCATGAAAACCAGAGCAGCACTTCATTGGAGAGCCCAATGTTTGATAATTGCTTGAGTAGGGGTGGGTGGTTCACAGTATCAAAGGCTTTCATAACGTCGATGAATACTGCTCCTACACAGTTTCCTTGATTGAGCATGGTATGGATGCAGCCCATGAATTCTAATAGTGCAGTGGTGGTACTGTGCCCTTTTCAGGAACCATGTTGCTCAGGACACTGGATGTCATATTTTTCCAGATACTTGACTAATTGGTCTGAGGCAATGTGCTCCAGGGCCTTAGACAATGGAGGGAGGATGGAGATAGGTCTGTAGTTGGAGTGCAGTGATTTGTCTCCACTTTTGTGTACTGGTGTGATGGTTGCCTGCTTCCAGTGAGATGGGAACTGGGACATCCTTAGTTATAGGTTGAGGACCTTTGTCAGGGGTTCAAGGACTTCTTCAAGGACAAGTGTTAACAACTTCAGGTCAAGAGAATCACCTCTGTAGCCTGCATTGTAAATGGCCTTCCAAATATAGGTACTGGCTTCATGCACTGGGATCTTCTTGAAGTAGAATTGTGGGGCAGGGTGCAGGAGAGAGGTAGTTTCAGGAGGGTTACTACCAGAGGAGGCATCAAAGAAATTACAAGGGAGGACACTATCCAAGTTGGAGAACACATTGTTAAAGGTGTTGGTGATTGTGTACAGGTCAGAAGTTGGTGTTCCATTTATGTTGAGCATGATGGGTGGTGACTTAGGGTCCTTGCCTGTAAGGCTTTTCAAGTTACTCCATAATTTGTTTCCATCACCCCAGGAGTTGGAGAGAGCTTCCTTGAAGTATTTGCTTTTGACACTCCTAACTGCCCATGTGCACTCATTTCTGTCAGCTTTATATTTATGAATATCCCCAAGTTTGGATATTGCACAGGCACAGTACAAGAGATGATCCCTATGTTTGAGTAAAGTAATTAGAGCGGGGGTTATCCAAGGGTTAGCTCTGCCCCTGACCTTCAGCTTTTTGAATGGTGCAAAGATATTGCAGACCGCAGTGAAGTGGCTGATGAAAAGGTCTAAGGCTTGGTTTGCATCAATGGCACAGTCGATTGGTGTCCAGTCTGGGTGGATTAGGTGTATCTTTAATAGCTCAAGGTACCCCTGCTTTAACACTCTGGTGTGGATTATTTTAGAAGATGGCTTAATGAATTTGTTTGTCCAGTTACATGTGACCGGTGAGTGGTCACTGATCCCATCAGGGAGCACTGAGACTTTTGAGATTCATTCAGGGTGATTAATAAGGATCCAGTCCAGAAGGGTGGGCAACCCTGTCCTATAGTTGCATCTGGTTGGGGTGGTAACAAGCTGGGTGAGGTTCTGTGACTACTTTACTATTGCTATTACCATTTCTATCAGGGCAAACAACAGAGCTAAACAACATTTTTAAATCTTAACCAATCTGGTTAAGGCACATTTAGCTAAATGATCTCCTCAGAATGAGAAAGTGATTGTGTGTAAGATCAGGGACTTGTCTGCCACAGTTGTTATGAGTACAATCATATCATGTACTTGCTGCATCTCCCACCCACCTCCAGGATGATGATGCTATGGTACAAAGGCTGGCAAATCGCAGATCTCAATTTTTTTAAAACCAGTCTCCTGAGTTTGACTTTTTGTAGAAAGGGACAATGTGTTTGTAATGTATGTCACCAATTATGTTCAGCAAATGCTGTCAGTATAGAACACAACAGGTAGGGCATCCTGCAGAACATGAACAGTAATAGAAGCATCATACTGGACCAAGGCTGATGAGTGATGTGACATGATAACTGGGTGTTCTGGTTCATGATGAAACTGAAGATTTAAAAAAAAAAACAGGGTTGCATCAAAAAAAGTTGAAGTGGCATGACTCGTGTTGACCGTGAACGTGATTCATCGTGATGTGATGTGAGTCATGAACTTGCCACTGGCAGCACTTCTCAGAGCACCAGAAACTGGATGGAACTGAGCTTCCACAAACAGTTGCCATTGATAATTTGAGATACCTATGGCTGTACTTCCCTGAACTGGCTGACTCAGAAAAACATATATATTATAAATGCTTCAATGTTTGGTCTCAGATTATAGCTACTGGATTAAATTCAACCAGCTTGTGATGACAAAGATTTGAATCCATCTGCTAGTAGGGTATCCTGCAGAACATGAACACTAACAGAGGCATTGTACTGGAGCAAGGCTAGTGAGTGACATGACATGATAACTGGTGTCATAATTTGTGACGAAACAGAAGATTAAAAAAAAATAGTGTTGCACCAAGAAAAGTTGAGCTGGTGTGATTCGTCATCATGATTCGTGAGTAGTGACTATGTGATGTGCAACAGAAGAGGTAGAGATCCAAGAAAAATACTGCAAATACACATGCTTCATTACTGGTGCTGCTGTTGAGGAAATCTTTAAAAAAAAGTGGATGTTTTAATTACAGGTGTCACTGTAGTAGACTGACTACATGGGCTTGTCACAAATAGCTGCCATTGAAAATCTGAAATTCATGATGACCGTGAACGTGATTCGTCATAACGTGAACCATGTTGGTTTGGCATTGGCTTCTGGATCTATTCTTGCAAGGACCAATATGGCAACTACTAAATCTAGATTTAAACAGTTATAGCAGAATTTTCAGCCAATGCAACTCATTTCTGCAACCATATAAACAATGGATGGCAGAACCTCAGAAGGTACTGAGGTTCTAAAAGGTTCTGATAAGCAAAAAAAAGGTCTGGATGCTTATCCAAACCTTTTATAACCTTTATGGTTTTATGGTAAGTGTATGTGAAAACATCATTTTAAACAGTTTTTAATCAACATATCTATAGAAAAAAAAACAATTAAACCACTGTTTAGTAGTACAGAACTAAAAAGCATGAGTAGTGAAATGAGATGAAGAGTGAGTAATATGACTGTGGATGTGCCTACTGGAGGATAGTGATGATTTGGCCCAAAGGCAAGCAAGTTCCAGAGCTCTATTTTATTAACCAGTATCCTGAATCTAACTTTTTGTAGAAGGGGATATGTTTGTCACCATTTTTGTTTAGCAGTGGCTCTTTGTATGGAACATGGCATGAGGCAACATGGAAAAAAAAACAGAACCAGTAAGTCCAAAAGTCACCACTTCACTATTGCTATTACCATTTCTATCAGGCCAAAAAACAGAGCTAAACAACATTTTTAAATTTTAACCAATCTGGTTAAGGCACAATTAGCTAAATGATCTCCTCAGAATGAGAAAGCGACTGTGTGTAAGATCAGGGACTTGTCTGCCACAGCTGTTATCAGTACAATCATATCATGTACTTGTTGCCTCTCCCACCCACCTCCAGGATGATGATGATATGGTGCAAAGGCTGGCAAATCCCAGATCTCAATTTTTTTAAAACCAGTCTCCTGAGTCTGACTTTTTGTAGAAAGGGACAATGTGTTTGTAATGTATGTCACCAATTATGTTCAGCAAATGCTGTCAGTATGGAACACAACAGGTTGGGCATCCTGCAGAACATGAACACTAATAGAAGTATCATACTGAACCAAGGCTGATGAGTGTGATGTGACATGATAACTGGGTGTTCTGATTCATGATGAAACTGAAGATTTAAAAAAAAAAACAGGGTTGCACCAAAAAAAGTTGAAGTGGCATGACTCGTGTTGACTGTGAACATGATTGATTGTGATGTGATGTGAGTCATGAATTTAGCACTGGTAGCACTTCTCAGAGCACCAGAAACTGGATGGAACTGAGCTTCCACAAACAGTTGTCATTGATAATTTGAAATACCTATTGCTGTACTTCCCTGAACTGGCTGACTCAGAAACACATATATATATTATAAATGCTACAATGTTTGGTATCAGATTATAGCTACTGGATTAAATGCAACCAGCCTGTGAGGTCAACGATTTGCATCCATCTGCTAGTAAGGTATCCTGCAGAACATGAACACTAACAGAGGAATTGTACTGGACCAAGGCTCATGATTGACATGACATGATAACTGGTGTTGTGATTTGTGATGAAACAGAAGATTAAAAAAGAAAAAAAAATAGTGTTGCACCAAAAAAAGTTGAAGTGATGTGATTTGTCATCATGATTCGTGAGCAGTGACTATGTGATGTGCAACAGAAGTGGTAGATATCCAAGGAAAAATACTGCAAATGCACATGCTTCATTACTGGTGCTGCTGTTCAGGAAATCTTTAAAAAATAAAGTGGATATTTTAATTACAGGGGTTGTTGTAGTAGACTGACTACATGGGCTTGTCACAAACAGTTGCCATTGAAAATTTGAAATTCATGATGACCGTGAACATGATTTGTCATAATGTGAACCATGTTGGTTTGGCACTGGCAGTGCTTCCCAGAGCTTTAGATACTGGATAGAACTGAGCTTCCTGAAATAGTTGCCATTGAATATTTGAAATTTGTGATGACCGTGAATGTGGTTCATCGTGAACTCATGGCGTGAGTCATGTTGGCACACAAACACACACACACACACACACACACACACAGTATTAACCACCTAGCATAAGGGATGATGCTGCTGGCACTGTTGCTACCCACAGAGATTAAGGAACCTTGCCTCTCTGACAAACAGAAATACTGAATCCTTCAAGAATTATTTTTTTTATTGTTTATTCCACGTGATGGAATGTCCTGCAGACTGAACCAAAGCTTATACCCCATGAAGCACAGGGAGGAAGATTACAGATGACTGACTTCTTGCAGGAGGGGGGTCACACAGACAGTATACAAGAGGTAGCACTGGTGCACTGATGACTGGCTGGCAGATTTTATTTCACACACACACACATCATTTATTTCACACACAATCTACACTAAGGGTGATTTTGCAAGCACTGCTGCCACCCATACAAATTCAAGGACCCTGCCTGGCCTAGCCCTCTCGACACAGGACGTTTTCCCTTCAAGGATTTTATTTTTTGTATTTATTCCACATGGTGTGATGGAATGCCCTGCTCACTGAATCAAAGCGTATTCCCCATTGAATGAGCACAGGGATGAAAATGACAGATAACTGACTGACAGCAGAAGTGGTATTGAGTAGAACAGTGGATTGCTTCAAAAGGGGCTGGAACAAGGTAAGGGGAGGGTCAGTGGAGGGGTAGGGAGGGAAGGAGAGGTAGCTGCAGAATAAGGGATACTAGCTGCACATTGGAGCAGACTTGATAGACAACTAGGCCTTTATCTACTGGCAAATTTCAGATGTGCATATGTTCTTGGGGGTCACATAGTGTGCAAGAAGTGGGACTGGTGCACTGATAACTGGATGGCAGATTTTATTATACACACACTTACACACACATGCACACACACACACACACAATTTATTTCATTTATTTCACACACCACCTATGCAAAGGGAGATGCTTTTTGCTCTTATGCTCACCCCATTCCATCAGGAAATATGGTGAGATGGGTACTGTATAGGAGAATGGGGTGAACTTTGGGTCCAAAGAGTCCAATCACACCTCGATGTCTGTCACTGGCTGCAGGGTGTGGGTAGGGGTGGAATGGTATGAGCATTGCAGGCGACAATCCCAAATCACACGCCGATGCCTGTCATTCTCTACAGGGTGGGGTGTTATGGTCAGAAACCCTAACGCCTCAGGCATTCATTGGTATTTTCACTCCAGATTTTCAACATGGATTTTTTGTGACCCCCCACCTCATGAACAGTGGCAATATCAGTTTGTTAGCTGAAAGCTGTTTTTGCACAGCGACTACGGCATTTGGCACAACAGGTGCAAAAACACATTCCAACAGAATGTGAAAAATGACAGCTGTACTGTTCATGGAGAGGTGTAAAAAATGGCAATGTTGAAAATCTGCCATGAAAATATTAAAAAAACTTGTGAAGTCAAAAGCGTGCATAGAAACTGTGCAACACACACCCGTAATGTAATTAATTTGGGGATTTTTTCAGCAGATTGTCAACAGATGCATTTTGGGACCTCAGCTCATGAACAGTGTCACTGTGATTTTCTTCATCTGTCCCGAACAATGATTTCCCACAGCGACCACGCATTTCTGCGCTGAAAGTGTGAAAACACATTTTGGCCATGTTGTGAAAAATGACAGCTATACTGTTCATAAGGAAGTGTGAAAAATTGGCAGTGGTGAAAATCTGAACTGAAAATATTAGAAATTCATGAACTTATGCAGGCGCATGGAAACTGCGCAATGCTCACTTGTAACACAGTCATTTTATGGACTTTTGTCACCAAATTTTCAACATAGCCATTTTAAGACCTCTGCTCATGAACAGTGTCACTGTGATTTTCTTAATCTGTCCCAAACATTGATTTTGGATATCAACTGTGCCATTGTGCACTACATGCATGGAAACACATTTTGAGGGATGTGAAAAATGACAGCTGTGCTGCTCATAAGGAGGTGTGGTAAAATGGCAGTGTTGAAAATCTGGAGGGCAAATATTAAAAATTCATGAACTTACGAGTGTGTGTAGGAACAGCGCAACGCATGCTCATAAAACAGTCATTTTTAGGACTTTTTTCACCAAATTTGCAACATAGGCATTTTGAGAGCCCACCGTAAGAACAGTGGCAATGTAATTTCGTTAATCAGTCTTGAAAGGTGATTTCACGCAGTGACCACAAAATCATGCTTTGGGCTCCATTAACACAATGACAGTGCTAGAATTCATAAGGAGGGGTCTCAAAAACCCCATGTTGAAAATCTGGTGCCAAAATTCAAAAAAAATGCCTGAGATATGCATCAAAGTTGAAAAAACCTTATGTATGCCATTATATAACTTACCGGCATTTTCTTCAGTTTGCGGTCGGCTTTGAAGAGAATGTAGATGTGTTCCCGGTCCACTGAAGATCGTCGCGCTGAACTCTGGAGGTGTATGGGGTGAGGAGGGGGTGTGGGGAGGCAGGATGCGCAGAAGGTATGTGCAGGTGGGCAGGGAGACTGCTGAGGGACTGTTTTGTTTTCTGCTTTTTTATTTTTTAGGAAGATGATGCAGGACGTTTGCAGTGCTGGGGTGGGATCCCAGCATGGCAACTGGAAGGCTGTTTGGGGGTGTGTGGAGCTGACAGGGGATTGGGCACCCCCACTGGCCATAAAGCTTTTTTCCACACTGGGGTGGGCTCCCAACGTGGCATCTGGAAAGCTCTTGGGGGGCCATGGAGCCGATGGGGGATTGGGCACCTGCGTCTGCCATAACGATTGTTGCCACTCTGGGGTGGGTTCCCAGCATGGTGGATTATGTTCCAGGAAGAGAAACAGATATATACAAGCAGGATTTCTGGCAATATGCTAATCAGCACTATCTTATCGCTGCTCACTGAAGCGGAGCTCTCCCTTTCAAATGTACAGCACTGCATTTTCAACTGCTGTCATAGACAGCTGCAGCATTCATTGGGGAACTGTGGCCACACCTGCAAACACACTCACTGAATTGGAAGACAGGGTGCCACATCTACAAAAACTCAGATGATGGTAGGATGTTTCTTGCACATGCATGCAAGCAAACTTAAAAATGAGCACCTTGTGTTGTATTACATGCAACATTAGGGAGCTGAAGTCTGTAATTAAAAGGAGAAAGATTTTGAATTATATTACCAGCAGAAGGGTGATGTTCTCTTTCTACAAGAAGTACATTTATTGGGTGAATGGGTTAAAGAGATTGAGGGGGCCTGGGGTGTAAGGTTTCTGATATCCCCCTTCACATCCTGGACAAGGGGGGGGTAGCAATATGGCTGAGGCCAAGGCTACAAACAAATATTCACAGCTTCATAGTTGGCTCAATGAGCAGGTATGTCATACAGTATGTGTTAAAATAAGATATATCTTGGTGTCTCTCTATGGCCCAAATATTGATGACCCTGGTTTATTTTATCATCTAGCGGTAACCTTAGCTCCCTTTCCAGACAATATTATTATAAGAGGAATTTTAATACCTACCGAGAAAGGGAAAGGGATAACTATGGCCCATTGGTCAGACTGCAACACAGGAGTACAGTGGCTCTCAGGTCATTGACTAGTGAAAGGGCTCTAGTAGAGATGTGGAGACACGTTAACCCTAGTAAAAGGGAATTTTCTTTCTACTCATCTGTACATAAGGTTTATACCAGTACTGACTACTTTCTAGTATCCCTTGCTATCCTCAGAAATATATTCAGTGCTGAATATGGCTCAATGTGTATTTCTAACCATGCCCCTTTAATAATGTCCTTTGGTACAGAGACAACCCCCCCAAAGCAAGCAATGGAGACTAGACTTCAAACTCCTGTCCTCCATAGATTACAAGAAGTATAGGTCAGATAGTATTTGAGAATTCCTAGCCCATAATAAAATATCTGACACATTGGCCTCAACCACATAGGAGGCCTTGAAAGCTTGTTCAAGGGATGCTACTATTTCCTTTGCTTCTATGTCAGAGAGGAGATGAAAGCTGAGGAATCCCTGGAAAGGGAAATAACTTTTTTAGAAAAGGAAATAATGTCTGGAAGAGTCCAGAACAAAGAGTGAGAGTTAAAGAGACTAAAGGGTAAACTACACCAGCTGTTCAATCATCAGATAGAAAGAGACATTTTAAAATCAGGGTCTACAAACTACTTTGAAGAGGACAAGGCTGGGAAATGGCTAGCTTGGAAGGTCAAAAACAAGCAGCAGAAAGTTATTTTATAAATAGAGGGGAGAGGAGGGGACAAATCCTCAGACCCACTGGTTATCAATCACACTTTTAGATCCTTCTATGAGAACCTATACATTACAGAGGCCCCTGACCACTTGAACCCAGAGAACTTCTCGGATATGGTCCCCCTGCCATCCTTGGATCAGAATAAGAGGGAAGACCTAGATATCCCAATTACTTTGAATGAGCTTAAGCAGGAAGTGTGGTCTTCAAACACAGGTAGAGCCTCAGGCCCAGATGGTATACCCATGGACTTTTATAAAACTTCTGGGATGAAATTCAATGTATTCTTTTATCTATGATTGAGGAGTTTCTGGAAAAGGGTATAGTCCCCCGCCCCTCTGCAAATGGCCATGATCATTGTCCTCTCCAAGACAAACAAAGACCCCACGAATTGCAGATCATATCACCCTATTTCCTTATTAACATAGAAACATAGAAACATAGACTTTGACGGCAGATAAGGACTGCTAGGCACATCTAGTCTGCCCATTTCCCTACCTACAGGATAGGCTGCAGATCCTAGTTAACTAACAGCCTATTTCTTCCTACCCCCCACAAGAATTGCCTTATGTCTGTCCCATGCATTCTTGAATTCTGCCACAGTTTTAGACCCCACAACCTCCTCAGGAAGGCTGTTCCATGCATCCACTACCCTCTGTGAAATAATACTTCCTCACATTGCCCTGAACTGCCCTCCTTCTATCTTTAAATTGTGTCCTCTTGTTCTTAAGCCTCTTTTCCTGAAAGATGCTACCTCTTGGACTCTGTTGATTCCACTGAGGTACTTAAAGTTTCTATCATGTCCCCTCTCCTTCTTTCCTCAAGGGTATACATATTAAGCTCCTTTAGTCTCTCCTCTATGGCTTCTCTTGCAGACCCTGCACCATTTTAGTTGCCCTCCTCTGGACTGCCTCTATCCTGTCTATGTCCTTGGGAGATGGGGTCTCCAGAACTGGACACAGTACTCCAGATGGGGTCTCACCAACTGTCTGTACAGAGGATAACAACTTCCTGTTTTCTGCTGATGATGCCTCTCCTATACATCCCAGTATACCCCCAGCCCTCCCTACTGCCTTCTCACATTGCTTGCTAACCTTAAGGTCATCTGATATGATTACCACCAGGTCCCTTTCCTTTTTGTTGTTGTTACTACCTCCCCACCCATTGTGTATTCTTCCCCTGGGTTCTTGTTTCCCAGGTGCATTATTTTGCACTTCTTTGCATTGAATCCTACTGCCATACTTCTGACCATTCCTCCAACCTTGCCAAGTCCCTTTTCATCCTATCCATGCCTCCTTGTGTATCAACCCTGTTGCAGATCTTTGTGTCATCTGCAACAAGGCATACTTTTCCTTCCAGTCCCTCTGCAATGTCACTGATGAAGACATTAAAGGACTGGACCCATTGGAACCCTGCGGTACCCCACTAGTAACCCCCTTTCTTCAGTGGACTCCATTTACAATTACCTTCTGTGTCCTGTTGTCCAGCCAATGTTTTACCAGGCTACCACCCTGGGTCCCACTCCCAGGCTGGTTAATTTGACTATTAATCTTTTGTGTGGGACTGTGTCAAATGCCTTGCTAAAGTCTAGGTAGGCCATGTCCACAGCCCCTCCTGGTCTACTACTTTGGTCACCCAGTCAAAGAAATCTATTAGATCTGTCTGACATGACCTTCCTGCTGTGAACCCATGCTGCCTTGGGTCCTGTGCCCACTGACCTCTAGGTACTTGACTATTCTTTCCTTCAGAAGTGACTCCATCACTTCTCTACCACAGAGGTCAGACTGACAGGTCTGTAGTTTCCTGCCTCTGTCTTGGACCCACTTTTGTGAAGGGAATCACATCCGCCTTCCTCCAGTCCTCAGGTATGACACCATCCTCCCATGATTTATTAAAAAGAGTAGCCAGTGGTTTCACTAGTTCCTCCCTTAATTCTTTTAGAATTCTGGGATGAATTCCATCAGGACCCATTGCTTTGTCCACCTTCAATTTTAGGAGTTCTTGCAGAACCCTTTCTTCTGTGAAAGGACTGGGATCGACCCCCCTATCAAGAGTGCTTCTGTTAATTTGGATTAGGCACTTCCCCCTCCTCTTTTATGAATACTGAGCAGAAATATTCGTTCAGTATTCCTGCTTTTTCACTGTCCCCCTCTGCCCACCCACCGTTCATTCTATTCAGCCTCACTATCCCTTCCTTTGTCTTTCTACGCTCGCTGATGTACCTATAAAAGGTTTTATCCCCCTTCTTAACTGAGTTGGCTATCTTTTCCTCAGTTTGGGCCTTTGCTATTCTGACTTCCCTCCTGCTTCCTTCTGCCTTAACTGGTACAGCTGTCTGTCCTGCTCCTTCTGTGTTTCCTTATACTTCTGGAATGCTATCTTTTCTTCCTGACTTTCACAGCCACCTCTTTTGAGAACCATAGTGGCTTTTCTTTCATTTTGATTAGTTTATTTGCTTCACACAAAGGCTTGTTGCCTCTGTGATGGCAGTTTTGATAATTCCCCATTGTTGCTCCACACTTCCTTCTAGCCTGTTTGCTAGTGCTTTTCTGAGGCACTCTCCCATCTTGCAAAGTCAGCCCTCCTAAAGTCCAGTACCCTCACTTTTGTATGGCTCGACTCTGTAGCTGAGTTTAATGTGAACCACACTGTTTGATGGTCACTTGTCCCCAGATGGCAACCCACTTCTAGATCTGAGATCCTCTCACTGCCCCCATTTGAGAGTACAAGGTCTAAGATTGCTCCCTCATGACTGGGTTCTGAAACTAGCTGTCTAATGCCTGCCACCTGTAGGGCATCAAGAATGGCCCTGCTCTTGGATGTGGCTGCTGCAAATGTGCTCCAGTTAACATCTGGCATATTCAGGTCTCCCATCAACAGTATCTCCCCTTTCTCTGCCATTCTAAGAATGCCTTCTATCATATCCTTGTCCATTCCTTCCCCCTGACATGGGGGTCTGTACACAACCCCTGTGTGGATTGTGGTGCCCTTTCCAGTCTCCAAGGTGACCCACAGTGCCTCCTCTCCTCCCTGTTTACTGTTTTGTTCAGTTGCTTTTATCCCTTCCTTTACATAGAGAGCTACTCCTCCCCCTCTTCTCCCCTGCCTGTCTCTCCTGTAGGTTATGTAAATGTTAACATCCCAGTCATGGTTCTCTGTGTACCATGTTTCTGTGACTGCTATGATATCCAGGCATCCCTCTTCCATTAAGGCCATCAGCTCAGGGAGCTTGTTGCCCAGACTACGGGCATTGGTACTCATTACCCTCCATTTCCTGATGCCCTTACTCCCTTTTGCCCCATCCCTGTCCTTCTTGCCTTTGTCACTTTCTCCATTTACCCCTGCTCTTCTCCCTATCGACACCTCTATGTTGATGTTTGCCGCACTTACTACCATGATTATTTGGGGGGCTAGGATTTTCCTGCTCCTTTCCAGTGCCTCCCCCCTTGGCTAGTTTAAAAGCTTGCCAATGAAGCATTTAAACCTATCACCTAGGATCCTGGTTCCCTCCCGGACAGATGCAGCCCATCATGCCAGTATAGGCTTGCATCACTCCAGGTGGACCCCAGTCCCCAATGAAGCCAAACCCTGAGCTCCACACCAGTTTTCAACCACTGATTGAATCCCAAGGTGCGGAACACCTAGCCTCTCTATGCCATAGATGGATAGCACCTCCGAGAAGGTTACCGTCGTGCTACTTGACTAAGGCCCTCCCAATTCACAAACTCTTCCTGCACTTCTCTAATCCCTTTCTTTGCCAGATCATTTGTCCCTAGGTGGGCAATGACATCCAGCTCCCTCCCTGTGCAGCTACTCTGGCAATCCTGAGGATTCACTCCCTGTCCCTCCAAGCCATGGTGCCAGGCAGGCACCTTACCTCCCTCTCCCCTTCCTCCCCCAGTTCTACCTTCCTAACAATGGAGTCCCCCACCTGGAGTTGTTTCCTTCCCCTGCAGGGTCCCCTGCCACCCTCCTGTGGGTCTCCTTTGTGGAGGTTCCCAGCATCCTCCTTGGTCTACACTGTGGATGCCTCCATAGAGGGACCACACTTTTCCAGAATGGCATAGGAATTGTGGAGAGGTACAATGGGAGGGATGTGCCTCTGTTCCACCACCCTCACCCTCCCTGAGCCCACTGTGGTCCAACTGCTCCTCTTTCTTGGCAACCTCTGAGGCAACGGCAGTGGCACTGGTGGTCCCTGGATGGAAGAGGAGGTCCCACAAATCCTGGCCAACTCAGCCTGGAGATGAGCAACCTCCTCCCTCAGCCCAGAGAGGTGCCTGCAGATGGGACAACACCGCATCCTCCAGAACATCTCCCAGAAGACTGCTGCTCCACAGCCACTGCACTGCACCACTCCAATCATGTCTTATTTCTGGCCCCTTAACTGTTTGAAATCTTTACTCTTTCCTCTGTTTTTTTTCTCTCTCTCCTTACTTTCTGCCTGTGTGCCCTTTAAGCTCCTGATTGTCCTGTTCTGAGACAAGAATATCCTATATTTCACAGTAGACCACTTATTTGCTCAGAAGCAGACCTCCAGCAGCTAGCGTGGGCCGGAGAGCTACTCTTGCCCTTCTAGGATGGTGGGTCCTTGGTGGTTCTGTGATCACTCACTTCCTGCCCCTAAACAGGAAGTTCCTGTTGTCAGTTAAATCCTGTGCCTATAAAAATAGAACTAGCTTTGGGTGGAGGGTAGGGAAGGAGGGCAATATAGTCCCAGCAGAGAAGTCCAGTCATACAGCAGTCCTTTCTCCTGGTGTTTTCTGCCAAGCTACTAGCAGAAACTTTCTAAGGCAGTCTTTTAAATGTAGCTTCCTTCTAGCTAAGCCACTCCCCCTACTTACCAGATCTTTCTACAAGTAATTTAAACCTCACAGCAGTTAAGTCCTTTCAGTCACCTGAGATTTACACCTAGATAACTCTTCAGATACCCATTCAGTTCAGTTAACCCAACACACACTTTTTTTTGTATGTTAGTTTTTTTACCCTTAATTAAAGGTCAAATACAAAAGTTCTTTTACTATAGTCCCAGCAGAGAAGTCCAGTCACACAGCAGTCCTTTCTCCTGGTGTTTTAACCACGGTGTTTAAACACGGATTATAAGATTATAGTTAAAATTATTGCCACCAGATAGGAGGGTAGTTTACCAAAATTTATATACCAGGATCAGTATGACTTTGTCAGGGACCAACAAGCAAAACATAATATAAGCAGTACACTAAACATCTTACATGGTTGATCAGGGGAGAGCCCTGATAAGGGAAGGGGGGTATTCTAGCACTGGATGCCAAAAAGACATTCGATAGGGTGGCGTGAGCCTTTATGTTTTCCACTCTGGGTCACTTCAGGTTGGGTCTCAGATTGCGTTGCTGGATAGGGGCATTATACTCCTCCTCCTCTGTGGCCCAAATTCTCACTAACGACAACCTTTCCACTCCTTTTGCCATGACCAGAGGGACCAGGTAGTGCTGTCCACTGTAACCCCTGTTATATGTCTTGACAATTGAAGTATTGGACTCAGCCATTCGATACCAGCCTAGTATACAGTGATTTTGGACAGGGGACCAGGTAATATCACTATTTGTAGATGATATTCTACTTTTCCTTTTTTTTTTTGGTTATTCCATTTTTCACCCCCCATGCTCACAGGTCCCCACTCCGGGCTCTGCAAGTTCCCCCCTGCCCCACTGTCCTTAGCCAGCCCTCCTCTGGTTCCTCATATAGCAACCAATCCCCGGGATATCCCGGCATATCCCTTCTCCGGCGGGTCTCCCTCCTCCGAGGGGGAAGGCACTGAGAGGAGAGGGATGGCTCCAGCACATTCTTCTAGGGCCCAGGGATGCTGCCAATGAGAAGAAGGCACTGAGAAGGTGCTGGAGGCACTCAGGGAACAGAGATCCATCATCCAGTGGCCAGCAAGCAATTTTTCCTGGTTTTCCTTGAGGTGCGTGATGTCCGGACGTCAAGGCAAGAGCCGACATCTGCCACGCACCACCCATCAATGACCCCGACATGTTGCCCTACCCCTGGTCTCCACCAGAAGTCACCCAACACTGGGTCACAGCCCTCCCTCCTTCACTGAAGACAATGAGCAGTTGTGGGATGCTCAAGTTGTCTGCCCCTGGCCGGCCCTCCAGCGACCCGAGCTCATTCCCATACCTGGGTCACTGGCGTCACAAGTGGAAATCCAACCACTGCACTGGTGGGCCGGCCTCTACTTTTTCTTAAAGAACCAGAGGTTTCCATCACTGTACTCACTGACCTATTTAATATATATGATCCTATCTCTGGCCACAAAATTAATTGGGCAAAATGTGAATGGCTCCCAATGGAAAGGACAGCTCCTTTGAAAATTCAGGGTTCTCACATACAACCTGTGACTTCACTAAAATATCTGGGGATCTTACTTCCCAAAAAATGATCCAGTTTATAAAAAAATCAGTTATATCCATTATTTAAAAAAATCCAAGATGAACGTGATAGGTGGAAGAACTTGCCCTTGACCCTGATAGGTCAAGTGAACCTGGTCATGATGTACACTCTCACTCAATGTTTAGATTTATTTCAGACCCTGCCAGTCTGGGTTCAAAGATTTTGCTTTAAATCCATGAGACTTGCTATTACCTTATACCTCCTTTCTGTGGAGGGGCAGGAGGACTAGGATAAAGCAGGAAACAATGTGGAAACCAGTAAGAGAAGGGGTTGGGTCTTCCTAATCTCTACCTCTACTACTTAGCAGTACAGCTTTCCCCTTTAGTGGACCTTCTCCAAGGTGCCCCGGAAAAGAGAACCTGGACAGACCTGGAACTATCCCTAGAGAGTTATACCAGGTCCTTCTCCTACTTCACAGCTGCGTTGAGCCAGAAGGTGGTCAAGCATGTAGCAAATCCCTTTACAAGAACTACAATGAGATCTTGGTTGGCCATCCATCAGGTGGTGGGGATCCCGAGGTGATTTCCCCCAGAGGCATCTATCCTGCAGATGCTTTGGGCAGAGGGCAGGAAACCTGCACAGGTTAAACAGGAGCTAGCCTCATGGCATAACAGTGGACTCCAAGGCATCTTACAACTGTTTGAGCAAGGTGAGATGCTCCCCTTCCAGGTCTTATCAAAAAAATATGGCTTGCGGCCCACCCACTTTTTTGCCTACCTTTCAGTAAGGCAGTGACAGGTTAGGGTCCTAGATCAAGAAGTCATACATAATCAGCTGGGTAGATCCCCTTTGGAAGAGGTGCTCTGAACCTCTTTAAATCAAAGAAATGTAAAACCTCTGAACAGGAGTTACATGACTCTCCTGGGAGGCTTGCTCTCAGATTTGGAAGCCCTAAAGAAGAAGTGGGATAGGGACTTGGGATAAGAATCCGTTACAGAGGGAGATTGGAGTATGGCTCTTCGTAGGGGTATGCAATGTTTGGTTAACAACAGATTGCAGGCTACACACTTCAATATTTCACACAGAGCCTACTTTACCCTGTTACTTGCTAATAAGATTGACCCCACGGTGTCTGATATGTGTCCAAAATGTAAAGTCAAGCCAGGTACTTTTATACACTTGACATGGTATTGCCCTAAAATTTTAAACTTCTGGGGGATGGCAATTGATCTAATGCAAAGGGTCCTCAAAACAAATCATACTGTAGGCCCAAGTCAAATCTTGTTGGGATTACTGGGTTCCTCAAGATGGGGAAAGGGGCTGGACCACCCTCTATGGCATTTAGCAATGGTAATAGGTAAACAAGTACTGGTTTGTCACTGGGGTGCAGAGACAACCCCTACTACAACAGAATGGGTAAGTAAACTGCTACAATGTATGAAGCTTGAACACACAGATTATAAGGCCAATAACAGAGAAGCAACATTTCTCAGGATGTGGGTTCCCCTGGAAAATGCACTAGTGGACCCCAGGTTTCCCTCACCCTAAAGCTGGGAACAAATTGCAAACAAAATGATTTCACAGAGTTAAAAGTCCAACAATAAACGTACAATGCATATAGTGGCTGCTATGATGCCCACAATATAACAGACTGTTCGCATTCAGGTTTACCTGAATAGGGTTATGAAGTGGCATGGATTGATCTGCCCTGGGTAACGAATATCTGTTTATCCCTCCTATTTGTTACTTGCTCTCCACATAGATCTTTGGTGGTCTATACTGCCAGTATTTACAATAACATACAACAGACAGGTTGCACCCAATGAATATGAACTGGTCACAATGCTTTTCTTTCATTTCCCGTCTGCATTAATGTATTATATTAGAGCAGCTTGAATTTACTCTGCACCAATATGTTTAAATCTGCACTACCTTGTAAAATAATTGCAAGTCAATGAAGTGGATATGTACACCTGCTGAACTTTAAATAAAGTTTAAAAAAAAAAAAAGGAGTCGGACAGTGTACCTGTGTGGATGATCTTGTCAGCGCTATTAGTAATCACCCAGTTCAGGAGGGTGTGGTTGGAGGTAAGACGGTTGACGCGAGTGGGGAGATTGATGATTTACACCAGGTTTTGTTGTTTTAGGAGGTTCACATAGTCATGTTCACAAGGGCTGAGCCAGTTAAGGCTGAAGTCACCAAAGAGGAGACAATCTCTGGGAGGGGAGAGTGATCCGTGGCTGGTGAAGAAGTTCTAGAGGCCTTCCACCCCACCATTTGGGGGGGTTATAGCAGCACCCCAGGAATCATTTTTTTGTTGACTCAAGAGTAACTTCAGTGATAAGCCAGTTGCTAGGGGAGTTGTCATTGGATTTCAGGACGAGTGTGGCAGTGATTGATTCATGTATGTAAATTGCAGCACCACCACCCTTTTTTTTGCTGGGTCAGTCTTAATGAAGAAGGGAGTAGCCAATTACCTGGACCATGGTGTCAGGGTGTAGTGGTTTTAGCCAGGTCTCTGTTAGGCATAGAGCCTGGGGGGAATATAGCGAGACCCGGGCTTCAACTTCAGGAAATTTAGCAGGAGGGCTGCAAATGATCATGTGGGTGAGTTTTAATCCAGGTGGGCTAGCCTAGATGGGGTTGTTTGGTTTGAGTGCAGATTGCATGGGGGCCAGGGTTTGTCTCAATGTCTCCTGCAAGTAGGAGCAAAGAGAGTAGGAGTAGGTAGGTGCACAGGGGCTGAGGGTAGGGGAAGGGAGAAGTGAGCATTAGAAGCCTGGATGCTAGCAGGCAATGTTGGAGGGTAGAGAGGATGGCATGTGTATGGGCCCCAGTAGGGATGGATTCCCATATAACTGAAGTAGGTGGGGGGCTGGGAGGGGGGTAGTCCTCAGTGAAAAATGATAGGTTGTTTTGGTCAGAGGCTAATACTGTGGCGGTGAGGTTGGCTAGGAACAGCATACCCATCAGAGAAGCCACAAGTAGGGGGAGATGGGGGATGGGGGGATTTCATTGCGGGCGATATGAGACAAGAAAAAAGATGGGTGCAGTGGGAGAAACTTGCAGTTGGAAAGACCTGAGCACAAGAATGTAACAGAAAGTAGGGGGATAGAGGGCACTTTAAGGAACAGGCATGCTAGAAGAATGAGGGCTGTGGAAGGAGAGAAGTGGCCAATCGAGAGAGGACAGGGTTTAATAGGCAGATCTTAGATGTATTTAATTAGTCATGGTTGTGGGGGAGAGTGGGTGGGCCAAAAAACTTCCCCTTACACTACAGCCACATCCAAAAAGTCTGCTGGTGAAAGCCCTGGCTTCAAAACTGCAGTCAGATATGAGATCCACAAATCACATCACAGAAGCTGAGGGAAGCAGCCAACCAGGAGCCAGGAGAGGAAATCCACAGCCAATGGGATTCGAGCCAGTAGTCGTGGAGCTCAGTGGTCTGTACCTGATGCTTGAAGTGGGCAGTGAGAGCTGGGTGGTGGCTAGAGCAGGTGCCGCCAACTGGGGAGAAGGTTCATGATGCGGGAGCACCTGGGCAGAGGGTGCTTCACCTGGGGAGAAGAAAAAAGAGAGAAGGATTACAACAGGGAGGTAGGTCATGGCAGGGCAGATAGTCCAAACAAACACTGGGAGGCAAAAGGATAAAAGAGGTGTTGATTGGGATGATGTGGGAAGCACAGACCACTGGAGAGGAGAAGGGGGCTAGGGGGCTAAGTATAAGGGGATGGAAGTTGTGGGAAAATCATGGATGCTGCTGGAGGAAAGGGAAAGGAGGAGAAAAAGGAAGATGACAGCTGTGAGACAAGTCAGAGACACAGCTAAGGTGGAGGGTCAGGCAGGAAAGTAATAGCAGCCAAGTGGCAAAGACACAGCCGTGGACAGAGACAGAAGGAGAGATAAAAATAGCAAACAGCAGGTTAAACAATTAGATTGAGTTGTGGTCTCTAAAATCATTAGATACTATGGCACAACACATCACAGTCCCCAAAATTAACAAACTCTCCTAAGCCAGGCAGAATAAGGCTTCACTTGAGAGGAAGACAGTGGGAGTAAAGAACATAATGAATGTGACTCACTATACTTATAGACCATTGGACATATTGGATAGAAAAATCCGTAATATCTAACCTTTTCAATATCGCCAAGTCCTTCAGTATCCATAAGCAGCAGCGTGAGTTTAGGATTTCGATGGTGCGCCAAGGGAAACACCAAAATTCCTTTAGTCTTATACTGAACTGTGGAACCAAGCAAAAACCCATTCTCTGTAAGAGGATAAATATGTTTGTTTACCAACAAAACAGGAAGGTCAGTTAGAACATAATGCAATGACCGTTTCACAAGTCGGTCATTTCCCAAAACAATGTTGTACTTCCGTTTGATCCAGCCAGCTTATTTAACAAGAAGGATTTGCCAGTCCTGTATCTGCCAGCTACCACTACAACATAGAGAGGGGTCAGTATTCGTCTCAGCAGGGAGGCCATGGAGCTGTCAATCTCCAGGTTGTTGTGCTCATCCGACTTCACCAG
Organism: Neoceratodus forsteri; assembly: GCA_016271365.2. NCBI lineage: Eukaryota > Metazoa > Chordata > Ceratodontiformes > Ceratodontidae > Neoceratodus > Neoceratodus forsteri. The sequence goes on from CM057452.1 coordinate 1,206,616,283, forward strand.
AACTTTGGAAATGATCTTCCTTTGGGGTGGAGTTGGAGGGAGCGCCATGCAGCCATACCCCGGGTTCTGATCCAGAGCCGTTCTCCTTTCAGAAATGAATAATAATAACATTTAGAAATCATACTTTGCTACTCATCTAGGGTTGCCACCTTTGGATGAGATGAAAACCGAATACTAAACCACACCCCCAAACTCCACCCCTAACCCGCCCCTTTTATGACTAATGAGGGCATCTCTTGGACTCTGATTCATTTGATTTATTCATAATTGCTGCTGATATACCGTAACATTGTGTACAACTTCTTTAAATTACATCATGATTATTTTTGGTTTATTTGATTTAGATTTAAATATTTTAAATTTCAGAGTGTGTTAACATTTGGTGGGGTTAGAGAGGGGGGTGCAGGGGACTTTCCATCCTGTGTACACAGCTTAGCTGACAAATCGAGTGACTACAAGGACACCTCTGACAACTGGCTAGTTTGGATCAGGTGGTCTTTTCTGGTAAAACTCTTTCAATAAATAAATAAACTACACCGGTAATGGTGGATGAGATGTCATTACAAATATCATCTGCCATTTTAAGATGTGCTCCTGTCCTTCCCATTGCTCCTACTCTAAAGTTATTTGTAATGTAAAAGTGGTAGGAACTGTTCAATGCTGTTAAATACCCTATTTTGTTTTCCATGTAAGTCATACATAGCAGATAGCATGATATGTGATATGTAGTATGGAGGCAGTATAGTGCAGTGGTTTAAAGCTCTGAGCTGCAATTCTGGAGACCAGGGTTTGAATCCTACAGCCCAAACTTGCACACTTTGTGACCCTACATAAATCACTTAATTCCCTTGTGCTCTCAGGTTGCACCTGTAAACGAGCTTTAGCTTAGTGTGTCTCTTCTGGTGAAAACAATAATAATGTTTTGAAAAATGTTTGATAAATTGCCTAAATTTGCAGTGCCATCAAATCTAGATTGTGTTCCTATCAGCTACTGCTCTCTCTCTCTCTTTCTTCCTTTTCTCATTTCTGTAGCTTAGCATGACATTAGCCACATTATTCTGGGCTGTTCATCTGAAAGGCCTGGATTGGTCTTCCTGGAATATCCAAGTAGTATGAAAATTGACAACAATAACTACTGAGGAGAGAGAGGCATAGTAGTGCTAGAAATAAACTAAAATATTAGATTATTAATTTAACAACAAAAGGGGTAACAAATATTAAAATATAGGACAGACCCTAAAAGAAAAAATGGTGAACATTTAAAGGTATAAAAGTATTCCTTATCACAGCAGTCAAAGACCATACTCACAATGCAGCCTGGAAATGATTAGTTTGATTTGCTGCTAATTGTCTTAATAGCCCAACTTTACACCTCTCAGATTGACTGGTATACAAACAAAGGTCTGCATGACATCAGAATGTGTTTGTAATCTGACCATGCAAGTAAAATGGTGAATAATTTAACAGAATCTGTTTTACAAGCATGTGAGCATTCAAAATGACTGAAAAAGTATTACCTCTGAATAAAACTGGATTAGCAGGTAAAGTTTCTGAAACACATTGTACAGTCCATACTGGGACAGGAAGCTACCCTAATGTGGTGCCTGTCTTGTTTCAGAAAAATGAAGGTGTTAATTAAGGTGGTATTGTTTACCCTTCCCATGAATAATCTTCCAATTTGCTAGTGTGAAGTTAGAGGTGACAACTGAGCAGACAGGGACATATTTGGCTCTTTAAGTGCCCTGCTCTTGAAGGCACTTCTTGATTGGCATGCACTGAAAGCAAGCAATCACACTAAAATGTCAGACTCTTGCTTACAGTCAGATGAGAAGAAAATGAAACAGTTAGTGGGGAATCTAACAGGTGCTGCTTGACCCACCATAAAAGCCGAATTTGCAATGGTGAAAACAGGAGGACCGAATCTGGACCTAGAAAACCGAATCATTTGGTCAAAAACCGAGTAGGTGGTAACCTTATACTCATCCCCCACCAGCCTATGTCATTATGTTACCTCAGCACCACATCTCAAAACACAGATTTGGGTAATGGCTAGCAATGTTAAAAGGCGGGGAGGGGATTGCTGCTGATTAATCCGTCACCAGCAAAAGCTCAATACACATTGAGAACACAAAAGCCACAAACCGTATATTGCTGAAATTGGGCAGCAGGTCCATTGCATTGCCAATACTATATTCAGATAATGCATATTTCTGGTGAGATATAAACATCGGATCATCGATTTCCCAGCTCTGCGCTAATATATGATTTCAGTATACAATAAATATATTTACAATTTAGTTACAAGATACACCAGCCGAAATGCAACTTCTCGTTTTCAGTAGGGTCCTGCTTTTGCCCATTTACACTACTGGGAGGTTAATTGCCTTGCCCAAGGTCAGATAGTATTTGGCTCTTGTGGGGCTTGAACCTGCCATCTCCTGGTTCCTGTGCTTGTGTGGCCGGTAGGGAGGCTAACCAGCAGCCATTCGTCAAAGATTGTCACACTTTAAACCCTCTTTAGGGTCACTGATTTTACAAAAGTTGTTCACTGGGAAAAAAAAAAGAAGAGGGGACAACCAGTGGCTAGACAGGTACCAGGTGTTAGAAAAAGTTTCAACTACGCTCAACTCGAAAGCATCTAAAGATGCCCACTTCTTATAATCACCCGGTGCTGGCCCTGTACATAATTCGGAAGTCATTTAAGCAGATAAAAATTGATTTCCTCAGGTGCACAGTAGCTGCATAGTTCTATATATTTGCTGCAGTGGAACCTCAAGTCCGTTTTCATCCATGACTTTCAACATGATAACTGTATTGTTACAATTTTTGGATGAAAAGATAGCAGAAGCACCAGCACCCTTTATACTAACAACTTTGGGACTTCAGGGTTTGCAATGTGGCAACAGGTCTAGTAAATACAGATTGGGGGGGTTATAACTAGTAGTTGTACTAGAACTGGATAAAGTACTCTTGTTCCAGCACCTGCACATATGCCGACCTACATAATCAGATAAACTCTCCCCCTGATATTTAATCATAACACCTGGTCCCCTGTAACACTTTAACTTGGAAAAAGTGCCAATGATTAGTAACCAGTTTCTTATTTTATAATATGTGCCTTAGACTGATAACTTTTTGTATGGTTGCCCATGTGATTGTCTAGTATGCTCCACAGGAAAGCGATGTGAACTGCACTGCATTGCATTTCCTTTGTCTGCCTTACCTCTGCAAGATATTGTGATGGGATAATGAACTTTTACTGGGTTACCTTCCTCTGGGACCAGGAACTTGCGAGAACACGAACCTCAAAGCCGCTTTTCCCGTGCAGGGCCAGGAATAAGAATAGAAGTGACTGTATTAGTTTGGGTTTTCCCTTTCTTCATCTTGCCAATGCAGCTCAGTGGTCTGTTGCTAATGGCAGTGGAGGGCTGGCGGGTGAGATGGAGAGGCAGGCCTAGCATGCATGTACCCTGGAGACACGTTTCACGCAGTGATTGAAGCAGACCTTTTCTTTGAAGCCAACACCGCTGCTGTCAATCTGCTGCCATACACATCTCGCAGCACCACTGGTGCATATGGGATGCACCCCGCAGATTGAACACTTCACTGGCAGGGACAGGCACACACCTCCAGCAAGTCGTATTCTCCCAAGATGTTTCTTGCGCATGCACGCAAGCAAATATAAAAATATGTAAAATATAAAATACAGAACCATATATCACAAAACATACAAATCTTTTAAAAGAACAAGGATTTAACAGTGCAATTCCTACTACAGTGCTTAGATTTTGTCTCTCACTACCTGTATACTTGCTTAAAGTGCTCAAAGATGTTTCTTTGTCAGAGTGTAGATAGAAGTCTCTGAAGGAAAACAGAACTCTTGTTTAAAAGCTGGCTTTGCCCACCTCTTTACATAAAGTCACCTAGCTCCTCCTCTGTTTATGGAAAAATCATACACCCAGGATATTTTATATTAGAAGGTAAGATTATTAAGGTTACATCAGCAGAAACGCCTTTCCCCATGTGACTTCCCCAATCAAGTCTGTAAATTTCCTTTCATCTATAAGCAGTATCCTGTCTCACATAGGCCTCAAAGTATTTATGACTTCGCACCAGTGTCACATAATCCTGCACTCTTCCCCTAAATGCCATAAAAGTTTATGATTTTCCTCTTAGCAACTACAGCTATAATCAACTTAGATAAACAGGAGATCCTTGATCAAGGCCTGTTCTACTCCATATTTAGCTTCTGGCATTCCAGGTAACACCTTGTATCTAAAACCTGTGTGTGTGTGTGTGTGTGTGTGTGTGTGTGTGTGTCATACTCACATGCTGTTTCAGCATTTCTAATGAGAGACAATCAATAACACATTTTTATATTACAAAAAATGATACAGCGATCAGAACCAGCTGTCCAAGGGTCACACTCCCTACTGAAACAGAACTCTGTTTTTCATTGTTACTGAAGGTCCCCCACAGGAACCTGGCCCACCCAGTGGTCTCACTGCAATTTCCATTACAGGTACACTTGTGAATAATGTGCAATTCATGCACATTCCAGTTATTTTTAATCTCACCCATTGGAATACGACAGCATTTAGTACGTGTTCTAAAACCAATACTTCCAAAGTTTTCAGTACTATGTTATTGGATAGTCTTGCTGCCTACCAAACAAGCACAAAGAATCCTGTGGCTGGTTCACATACTATTGAACATTTAGGTTTATTCAGAACTTGACCAAACCCCATAAAGAAGAAAGCCTCCTTTTCATGAAGGAGACGTGATACTGCTAATGTCACAGATATGGCTGGCACTGTTTCTGGACTCTTTGGATCTGACTTGTCCATCTGAAACAGGGCAGACATAGCTGCCATTAAAGGACAAACAGCTAAATTCCAGTCTGGCATGAAGAATGATACTTTACCTCCATTATCACATGGTGTAGATGGACTTAGGAAGAATGCCACACAGTTTACAACATGCATGACATTGCTAAATGATTTAATGACACTAAGAACAAGATTAATGAACTTAATAACAAGGATGCCGACAAGTAATATATTGCAAGGGAACACCTGTGCTCTGCTTATGGCTGTTATGTCATAACCACTGTCAATAATCTCTTCTGTGATTTGGAATCTGGTCATATTCAAGATATTGTTCATGATAGAAGACTTGCTAAATAATACTGTCCACATTATAGATCCACTGCTTGTATTACAATGTGTATATCCAGATCTGTTTCCATTCCATTATCAACTGCTAAAAATGTAGGTTATGTCACCCACCACCCCAACAGAGGTTCCTTTTACACTGCTCATCACTGCATTATTTGGGACACCTTGTTTGTTTCCTTTACTGTATCTCTGCCCCGCTTTGATCCAGAGACTGCAATGTTTGATAGACTTGCCTCCATTCACTCAATTGGACATCTTGACCAGGACATCTACAGAGAATACACCAATCTTCCACTTCTTTGGGTTTTATCATCATACCCTTGAAGCTTGGGTTTAGCCTCATATGGACTGTTGTGCTAAAAAGGGATATCAGAACTTGTGTCGCTGTGACATTTTCAATGTCATCAAGCCAGTGTGAGGCTGTTCACTGGACAGCATTGACTGGTCATTCAGTATGGACTTGGACATTAATTCTAATAACTCTGATATCCCAAGGGCACCATCAACAGCACTGCCACCAGTGGGCAACACTGGACGTCTCTACAAGAACTATGCAAAAGAGGTTCATCGCCTGACTACAAGACTTGCAAATCAATCTTTCGCCTGCCCAATCTGACTGCAAAAAATATAGGGTACCAACACTAAAATGTTATGTCATTCTGATGGGCAGTATTGCATTGTGACTAACCATAAATCTTTTTTCTATAGCAATAAAACCTGTGAAGTACAATACTCTAACTTTTGTTTTATTCCTCATAAAACTACCATCATTGGTCATACAGTAATTACTCCTTTTCCCATAGTGGAAGCCAATGTTATTGAGAGTGATCCTGAATATTTGCTTACTCTTTCTAAATATTTACCCATTTTTTAATGTCCACATTGACCCTTTGACATTAACTTTAAAGACTCTTTTAGTTAGAAAGGATACCCATCTCATCAACATCAGTAATAATATCTCCACTGCTGAAGATGCCCTTAACACCCTTATCCATGATAGTGATTTAAGTACTGCACTTTCTAATAGAGGGCTGTCCAACCCATGGCTCACGAGCAGCATATTGCTTGCCAAGCATTTTTGTGTGGCTCACAACAATGTTTCTAAAATCAGCATGCATTTTAAATTAAATCTACATTTTGCACTAAAAACAAGCATTCCTTGGTCGATTACAGTTGTCTCTTTCACTGCATTTCTAAGTGATGCTGTTGACTCCATTAGGTGCAAATGGCAGCAGTTATCTGATGAGTGAGAGATAATTAGCACACTGCAGACCACAACAGTTACTTCAAACACTGCAAATTTCAGTGTTAAGTAATTGCAGTCCATTTAACCATAATCTGATTTCTACAACTACTACAATGCTGTGGGCTGAGAGACTTCCAATTTACATCTGATTTGCTGTGTGCTGATGGCTGAGGGCATTCATTTTTTTTGCAGTCTGACTCTGCGAGCAAAACATGCTGTGGACTGTTTTTATTCTGCTCCTTCCACTGCACAGATACACTTAGTTGTTCCCAGTGACTCTTTCTGAAGAGCAAAATGTTCATCTGTTTCAACTGCCACACTGCTAAAGTTTTGTGGTCCAAAATGTCTGAGCATCAAATCTACAACTATACACTGCTAGGGCTGGCTGTCTGAGTTAAGCAACTTTGCTGCTTCCTAATAAGTAAGTTTAATGTGGGCACCTTTATAAGAGCACAACGTGTGTTAAGGGAGAGGTGAAACAAAGCAAATGGTGTGGGTTTTGGGGGAATCTCATTTAAAATTCATGCTGCAGAGCAGTGCTTGTTTGATGTACGCTGTTGGTGGTGGTGGGGTCATATAATGATTTGAGCACATAATAAGGGAGAAGTAGAGAAGTGCAACAAAGCAGAATGATGTGGGTTTGGGGGAAGCTCATTTAAAGTTCATGATGCAGAGCAGTGCTTGTTTGATGCAGTGCCAGAGCTCACATTATAATAGATATAATTACAATACAGATTTTTTTTAAATAAAAGAGTTTTTATAAAGATTACAAAATTAATATTGACTAGAGCTGTGATTATTTATTTAAAACTAAATATATGTATAAATAAGTATAAAATAAGTGTAAAAATCTTAAAGATTGGTCTAATATGGTGCACGCATGTTGAAGGGCATGTGATGTTGCTCTCCCCTTCTTCTTAAATTTCAAATGTTGCGCTCCCACCCCAAAAAAAAAGGTTGGACAGCCCTGTTCTAATACTTGGTTAGAGTTAACTTTTAAAGGTTTTGTTATTATGCAAGGATTTGTAATTGTCTTTTTGATATTAACACTTTGCTGTTTAAGGCGCATGCTCAAACAACACCATGAACAACTCAATTTCCTTTACAAGGCTCATGCGTCGGGTCTATAAACTTTCACATAGTGTGATTGCCTTTTTGATAAGGCAACAAGGGGGGGATGTTAAGTGAGGTCCCCACACTCTAATTGGTCTCCCACTGTACACCTTGTACAAACCTTATGTTACACACTCAGGCAGTACACAGCACAGCAAAGCACCTGGGAAGTAGAGTAGGACCACGGAACCTTAAGGGCCTTGGGACCCCACTCCCCAAGCACACTCAGGCAGTACACAGCACAGCACAGAACCTGGGGAGTAGAGCAGGACTGTGGAGCCTTAAAGGTAATTCAGTAGCTTCCTGGACGAGCTCCTTTGTGAGGGGTGTATTTTCTGACCTCCTGTCCTGACTGATTGTTTTTCTAGTGGTCAAGTTTTACTCTCTCTGCCTGGATTCCCAACCATTTCTTCTGCTGCTTTAAGACACACAGACTCTCTGGACATCCTGTGTTTTCATCATTGCTGTGCACAATTGTGCTCTTTTATAGCCTGATGAGTTGTACTCTGTCTCATTGTTATTATCTGCTGAATTAGGGCATACAGGCTCTTACGATGTGTTTAGAGCATTCTAATTAAGTTTTCAGCTCTGCACAATGTAGCAATAGTCTGTCTGATTGTCGTATGACTTGAACATTTAAATAGTTATTTAATTTACTGCTTCATAGGCACAGTATATTGTATTGCATTATAGCATAGTACTCACTGTGGAGTCTGGTTGATAGTACTGCAGGCTGGTTGAATTTCTACAGCATTTACTCAAGGCCATTTTCAGCTCCTTTCTCTCTCTCTCTCTGTCTCTATCTCTCTCTCTCTTTTCCCCTTCCCCTTCCCCCTCCTCTGCAGGCTGCTAGTTTTCACATGCTCACTAGAGTCTGGCTTTCTCTCGCTCTCCAGCTAGACCCCTAATCCACTTTGCTTTTGTTATCTCTCCCTATTACAGGCCTCAGGACCCCACTCTCCAAGCACACTCAGGCAGTGCACAGCACAGCACCTGGGGAGTAGAGCAGGACTGTGGAGCCTTAAAGGTAATTCAGCCATTTCCTGGAAGAGCTCTTTTGTGAGGGGTGTTGGCCCGTTGATGCTACGCATCAACTGCCCCACCAACCTCTGCCTGTCCCTTAATTTAAGGACTTCCCCTGGTCATGTGGCTTCCTTCCTGCCTTTATTTTTTCTAAGTCCCTACTTTGCCATTTGCAGGTTATACCTTTCCTCCACTTGAGGGCAGTATTGCTAGTTCCTGTTCTTCTCAGTCACTCCTCTCTGTCCAGCCTCTCTATTTTTTCTTCGCTCTCTCTCTACCTCTCTCTCACTGGCTTCCTTCCTACTTATTCTCCTCTTTTGCCACTCCCACTTGCACTCTCTGTCCTCACTTATGGTGCTCTTCCTTTTTTGACCACTAGGAGTCACTATTGCTATGTCTTTTTTCCTGCTTTCTGCCCCCTTTTCCAACTCCCTCATCTTTACTTCCTTGCTCTTCTATGTTGCCCTGTCACTTTCTGCCCACCCCTGGAATCCAAACCGTTGATCATTTGAGCTGCAGTCGATGACCTTTCCACTGTGCCATCCTGTCAGACCTACTGTTTTCATCTCTTTTGTTCCCCTTGTATTGCTTCCTCCCATAGCTATCATGGTGTCTTATGCTCCTCTTTCTCACATTGTCTCCCTGTGCCTCTTTTCTGCTCTGCTTCTCCTCATTAATCCTCTTCATCCTCCAAGCAACCGCTCTAGCCATAACCCCCTCCTTCTCTCTCCTAACTCTTCTCTCCCTTCTAACACCTCTCTATACCTAATTCCCCTCTCCCCCTTCTCCACCATCTCTCACCTGCTCTGTTCCACTCCCAGCCTCCCCACCCCCTACTGTCTCACCCCCACCCTCACCCCTACCTCTGTCACTGCCCTGTGCCCTCCCTCCTTGCCTTCCCCGTGCTTCGCTGCCTTCTCATTCCTGTCACTACCACAGTAACCCTCTCCTCTTGCATCTCCCCTTCCCACAGCATGCAATACCTAGCCACTCTAAGGGTCTTGCTCTCCTCCTCCTGCTCTCTGGAAATGTTCACCCTAATCTTGGGCCCCCTCCTATTAACCCCCCCCACACTCCAGTGTCCCATTTGCTGCACTTTGCATCCATGGACATATATAGTTTGCTAAAGAAATTTCCTGACTTACAGGGTTGGACTGCTCTGCATCATCCTGATATCTTGGCCATTGTTGAAACCTGGCTTACCAAGGCCACCCCTGATGCTGCTGTTGCCCTCCTTGGGTATACACTTTTTAGGGAGGACCAGATCTCGAAGCGTGGCAGGGGTTGTACCATATACCTCTGCAACTCAATCTAAAGACACACCTCCCCACCCCTCAGCTCAGTCATGGCACCCAAGCTATCTCCCTCAAACTTACACCTGACCCCTCTACAGCCCCTTTATATCTTACTGCAGCCTACATTCCATATAGTGTTATGCCTGAGTTATATACCACCAACTGACCCACATGTAACTATAACCTTATATTGCTACAAGCGTTAGTGCCTTACACAGTCTTGTAATGTTTTATCTTGTTTTATTACTTATCTTAGTGTTCTTTATTATATTTGCTATGCTTATAGCTGTCTGAAATATATTTACCTATATGCTATGTTTCTGCCATATATTCTGCTATAGTCATAATCACTCATATTTTGTAGTTTTCCACTATTTTGACATGTAGTGTGCTTTTCTGATTATGTTGCGTATATTTCCAGACGGTCTGGAAATAACAATAGACGACACTTATTTTAGCTGAGCTATCATTTTCTAAGATACAGCATAAGCCAGCCATGCACTCTTGCTTCCTGGGGTCCTCCCTGATATTACACTCTGCATACTTTATTCAATTGTATTTGTCTGCCTTATCCAAATGTTGCATTCTTATTAGCAGAGTATATATGTAACTGCCAGACCGCCCTTCCCCAGTCTCTGACATCTTAGTGATCTTTCCAAATGTATATTCATTTTGTGTTTAGATTTATTTAGTACATGTAACACTGGGGATGACTGGTGGAAATTATCCTTTTTGTAACTCCTTGTTACATGCTTTGGTGTGAGTATGTAATAAATATTTCCTTTATTACTTGTTTGCCCTGTGTTTTCCTTACTCAGCACATGCATACAAGAACCTGAATTATAAGCTGAACTTATAATTAACACTAGGCACCAACACCTTGCCTTTCAATCCCTCCTTGATCATCTTACCTCCTGGCCCCCCAAGATGGAACAAATCTTATCTAAACGTTAATTGGCTTACTGCCTCCGCCTCCCAGGCTAGAGATGCCGCTGCCACCCTAGACCATACTCAGCTTGTTATTCTACCAACCAGATCTATCCTGGTCACTGGTACTTCTATCTTACTGGATCTTATTCTATCCAACAAACCCCACAAGATCTCCAACCTCACTGTGCTCCCTGATGTCCTCAGTGATCACTCCCCTATCACTTTCTCCTGGTCGTGCATGATGCCTAAGCATCCACCCAAACTGTCCACTCATCGTCTCTTACACTCTGGTAAACTTGCTCAACTAAAAGAGTACCTTGCTGGTTGTGATTGGTCCCCCATTGATCATGCCTCTGATATTGACTCCGCCCTTCTCGATTTTATCCATGTTTTCAACAAGGCCTGCAACACATTTGTTCCCCTTTCCAAAGTTGTCTCCAAGGACTGTGAATCTCCCTGGGTCACTCTATCTCTGCTTAATCTCATGTGCCACAGAGACAACCTTTGGCACAGGGCTGTTGAATCCAGTAGGACTGCGGACAGGCAAGCTTTCTGTACCGCTAGAAATAAATGTTCCTGGGCTATCCATAAAGCCAAGGCTGAACACTACAGGTCCACCTTTCCTCCTCCTGGGGCTCATCCCTTAATTTCTGGAACAATATCAAGGAACTTAATGGCAGGCCTGTGACCCCCAACACCCATCTCTTTGTTAACGGTGCCTTCTCTACTGGTCCTATGGCTATTGCTGACTTCTTAAATAATTCCTTCTCTGACCTCTCGGCTGTCCTCCTGCAACATTGATTTGACCCAGTCCCACTCCCCCTCCTCTGATCCAGTTGCTCATTCCCCATTCTACTTCAAGGTGTTCTACCCTCATGAAGCAACGCCCTACCTGCTCAGATCACTTAAGGGCATGGGTCATAGCAGTGACTCCCTCAACACAAAACTGCTTAAAAGACTCCTAGATGCTGTCCTCAGCCCACTTACCAAATTGTTGAACCACTGTCTCTCCCTCAGTTAATTCCCCCTTGCCTGGAAAACAGCAGTGATCACCCCTCTTTATAAATCTGTTGACTGGACCTCCCTCTGCAACTATACCTGATCTCCATCTTCTCCCCTCTCTCACAGGCTCTGGAAAAAACTGTGGCCAACCAGCAGTCTGACTACCTCTCCACCTATACACTCCTCTGCCGTGAACAACAAGGTTTTCATCGTGCACACAGCACCATATGAACATAAGAAATTTGCCTGCAGATAAAGGCCTAGTGGTCTATCAAGTCTGCTTGAATGTGCAGCTAGCAACCCTTATTCTGCAGCTGCCCTTCCCTTCCACCCTTCCCCTACATTGACCCTCCCTCTTGTCCTGTCCCATCCCCTTTTGAAGCAGTCCACTGCTCTACTGGATACCACTTCTGCAGGTAACGCATTCCACCCAGCTACTATCCTCTCTATAAAAAAGTGTCTCCTCATCTCCCTCCTGAATCTTCCTCCCTCCAGTCTCATATCATGGCCCCTAGTGTCCCTCCCCTTCCTTACTTTGAACAGCCCCTCTGTACCTGTCTTGTTTATTCCTTTCATGTATTTAAAGGTTTCAATTATGTCCCCCCGTCTCTCCTCTCCTCCAGCGAGTACATGTTCAATTCCCTCAGCCTCCTCTTGTATGATAAGTTCCCCAGCCCCTTGATCATCTTTGTCATCCTGCGCTGCACCCCCTCCAGTAACTTAATGTCCCTCTTCAGATACAGGCACCAGTACTGCACGCAGTACTCCAGGTATGGTCTAACCAATGACCTACAGAGTGGCAGAATCACTTTCTCCCTCCTCAAGGATATACCCCTTGCAATGCAACCCGGCATTTTGTTGGCCTTTGCAGCTGCCTTCCTACATTGTGCTGAGTTGTTCATTGACCCTGTAATGAGTACCCCAGATCCTTCTCCTCCTTTGTCTGGGTTAGCTGCACTCCCCTCAACTGGTAACTCCTCCTTGGGTTCTTCATCCCAAAATGCTGCACCTTGCATTTTTTGGCATTAATCCCCAGTTGCCAGGTGTCTGACCAGGTTTCAAGCTTTGCCAGATCATCCTGCAACCCCTAACACCCCCCTAAGTCATCCACCACTGCTCCTACCTTGGTATTATCAGCAAACAGACTGATCTTGCTCTTGATGTCCAATGATATGTGTGCAATAAACATCCCAAACAACACTGGTCCCACCATCGAGCCCTGTGGAACACCGCTCATCACTACCCTTGGGTGTGAGCACTCCCAACCCACCACCACCCTTTGTTGCCTTCCCTGAAGCCAATTCCCTACCCATCTCACTAGCTTTGCACCTGTCCCTGTGCCTTCTAACTTACTTCCCAGCCTTCCATGTGGCACTGAGTCAAATGCCTTACTGAAGTCCAGATACAGGACATCCACTGTATGGCCCCTATCCAGTTGCCTAGTTACACAGTCAAAGAACTCCACCAGGTTGGTTTGGCAGGATCTGCCATGTATGAAGCCATGCTACCTGCTGTCCTGCAGTCCTTTGGCCTCTAGGAGGGCCACCAGCCTCTCCTTCAGGATAGTCTCCATTAGCTTACCCACAATGGATGTGAGGCTCACTGGTCTGTAGTTCCCCAGTTCATCCTTGGGCCCACTCTTGTGGAGGGGCACCACATGAGCCATCCTCCAGTCCTGAGGTACACACCCCAAGTATAGTGAGGCATTGAATAGGTCTGTCAAAGGTCCCGCAAGGACCTCTGCCAGCTTCTTCAGTACCCTGGGGTGGATGCCATCTAGGCCTGATGCCTTGTCCACCCTCAGTGCCTTCAAACCCTCCCGAACTCTGCCCACCATGATTTCCCCATCTGTCACCCCCTCCCACCCTGTTACTGCCATCTCTCCCCCTTTGAGTGTCACCCCCTCTTCTCCTTAGTAAATACCGAGCAGAAGTAATCATTTAGTGCTTCTGCCTTATCGCTCCTACTTCACCCAACCCCCTTCTAATCCTTACTATGTAGTCACCAAAAGCTCCTTTTCTCTCTGATGTACCTAAAGAAGTTCTTCTCCCCCTTCTTAATGCCTTATGCTAGCCTGAGCTCCGTAGATGCCTTGGCTCCCCTTACTGCCCAAGTCACCTCCTTAAATTCTGTCAAGTACTCCTCCCTGTCCTCCCCTTCCCTGTTTTCTTGTACTTCCTAAAGGCAGCTCTTTTCCTCCTTACCTTTTCCATGACCTCCTTGCTCAACCAGCTCAGTTTCCTATCCCTAACCTTCTTGCTCTGGTCCTTGTATCAGGTTTTGGTTGCCTCCACTATCCCCAGCTTTATGAGCTCGCACCTCTGTTTAGTGTCCATACTAGGTTGAATTCTCACCAGGTACCCTTTTACCACTTCCCTCATCCTCCCAAAGTTGGCCCTCCTGAAGTCCAGTACTCTTGTGCCAGATTCCACTCCTTCCTTGCCCATATCCAATGTGAGCCATACTGAGTGGTGGTCAATCCCTGACAGCGGCTCTTCCACTATAATTTCTCTCACAAAGTCCCAATTTGCCAGCACAAGGTCATGGGTATTCCCTAACCTGGTTGGTTCACTAACCATTTGCAGCAGAAAACTGTCCTGGAAGGCATCCAGTAGAACCTGCTCCCTTCTGTTCCTGGTTGTTGGGGTACTCCAGTCCACTCCTGGCATGTTGAAGTCCCCCACAGTCACCACACTACCCTTCTCACTGGTCCTTCTGATCTGTCCCACTAGTTCCCTATCTAACTCCTTCATCTGAGATTGCAGCCTGTACACCACTCCCATTCTGAGAATCCAATTCTTGGAATCCTGGATTTGCATCCAAAGTGACTCCGTACTACCCTCCTCCCCTTCCTCCCTTACACACTTCAGTCCTTCCTTCACACATAGTGCTATCCCCCTCCTTTCCCAATCACCCTGTCCCTATAAAAAAAAAACTGTACCCTGGTACAGACAGGTCCCAGTCATTGTATTGAGAGGCACATGTTTCTGTGATGGCTGCAATGTCCACCTCTCCCTCTGCCATGAGCACCTGTAACACTGCAGTTTTCCTCCCAAGGCTCCTAGCATTAAAAGTAACCACCTTCCACCCTTTCCCATCCCTCCCATCCCACCCTCCTTTCCTAGCATCACCAACAGTATTTGCCATTTGTCCTTTGTCACTATTATGGGGGGTAAGCTCATATGGTTTCCCAACCTGTGGTCTCTGCATGTCTCTTGCCCACTTGCCACCCACTGCTCCTAGTTTAAATTCCCAACTTCCTCTATCTACTCCTCCATCATCTGTTTCAACACTTTCTTTCCCTCCTCACTTAAGTGTAGTCTGTCCTTGGCATAGAGACTACTGTCCTCCCAGGTCCCTCCCCAACCCCCCAACAGCCCATATCCTTTAGCATAACACCAGGTTCTTAGCCATCTGTTAAATTCCTCTATTCTCAGCTTTCTTGTCGTGCTTGCCTTGGGCACTGGAAGTATCTCTGAAACAGTTACTGATCTTCCTGCCCCCTCACACAATTGTCCTAGTTCCACAAACCTCCTCTGGACTATATCTACTGTCATGTCAGCCAGGTCGTTCATCCCAAAATGTATAATTAAATGAGGCTTGTCCCTACTCCTTCTAGCATATTTCAGAACAGATTGTCCCACCCTTTCTGCTGTCATTCCTGGCATGGCCTCCACCCAAATGCGATAATGTCTCTCTCCCCCTTGCTACCCCACCTGACTCCTCTAAGTGTTGAGTCCCCCAGCACTAAGATTCTACCCCCTTACTCCCTGCTTGCTTCAATTAATCTCCATCTCTCATTTCTGTCTCCTCTTCTTCCTCCTGCACATTATTTCCACCTTTTGCCCCTGTTACAATTCTCCCAGCAGAACTCCCCCACCGCACTAGTTTGGTCCAGGCATTTATCAATTACTCCTCCAAATGCATCATTTCCCTCCTCCTTCTTCCTCTCTGGCAGTGCAAAACTATTTTCTGAAGACCCTTCACAAATGCCCATTCCCGCTCTCTTCATAGTGACCTGTTCTCTCTTTTCCACTCCATGACTTTTGCCACTTTTGTCTCCTGACCTGGTTTCTCTTGCAATTGTTCTTCCTGGCCTGGGCCCCTTTGTCTCTGCTTCCCTTCTTCTGACCCTCTCCTCACCACTGTTGGCTCAAATCACCCTCCCTCATCTCCCCTCCTCCCTCCCTCCTGTTTTGTGCTAAACCCACCCCTAGTCTGCCTTGCCTATCTCAGTTCCTCCTGCAGACCCTTGATCTCCTTTCTAAGTTTCTCTATGTGGTTGCACACTAAACATCCCCCCCCCCCACACTCCAGGCAATTTTTAGAAAGATTGGTGCACTGCAGTTGTTGCAGCCTACCACCCTACCCATTGCTGTCACTGCCCACCAGCATCCTCCCACCCTTCCAGATGAAGGATATCAAACATCCCCCAAGTGTCTCGTCTCCCTCCTCTATCAGGGCAAAACATTCTTTTCTAAATTTCCCTTACCCCTTTTCTTGTACATGTTTAGATAGATTGAGAAACTGCTTTTTACTTTCCTATCTTTCCTATCCACACCCAAAAACAGATTTTAAGTAATTATTGCACAACCTTCTTCAAACTCCTACTCCTCCTTTCCACAATGCAAATAGCAATGCAAAGAAGTAACAATGAAAGCTCCTTGATTTGCAGTTACTTCCCTTCCACTGAGATAGCAGTCACCTCTTCAGTCACTGCTGTTCCTTTCCTGGATATCTGCGTCTGCTATGACAGGTGCATGTCCTTTGCCCATTTGAGTAATTGATGTCAGAACCCCTGGTATAAAGGAAATCACAGACCTGGGGCAGATGAGGTGAGGGGCTGGAAGGGTGGGACCAGCTCAAGTCTTCCAGAAACAATCAGGTAGCTGAGGTCCTTGTCTGACCATTAGCACCCTTCCCCCAGTATACACTAAACTTTGTAGCTAGTGAAGCCAGCAAAAAGGAATCACAATTCTACTCAATGCCCCAAAAATAGGTTTGCTACCAAAAGAAACAGGTCTCAAATTCAAACGGCTTCACCAACAACACATCAAAATAGGCTTGAATGTAGAAGATATAGGTCTCCAATTCAAATAAACTGCCCCAATTAAATCACACCAAATAGGTTTTAAATCAGAAGAAATAGGCACGCACAAATGCAGCCTACTACACAGTGAAACATCAAACAAATGAGCCCACTTATAGCCACCAAAACAGGTTTCAAAATTTCAACAGTCCCAAAACAATACCCTGCTAGCCTCTTAGAAGTAGTAAGAAAGAAAATAAATAACCTTCTACCAAGTAAAATCCACAAGAAACAATATAAAACAGCAAGAAGAAGCTACTATACTGGAACTGATCTGATCCCTTCCCCTTCTGGTTACTTCACCAATACTGCCCTTATTGAATTCTATAATTTCCTTCACACTGCTCTTGACAAAGGTTATGTTGCTGGCTCAGTCTTCATTGATTGGAGAATGCTTTTGACATTGTTCACCTCTCTCTTCTCCTTTCTTCTCTCCAACCCCTTGGCCTCTTGCAGGGTGTTTTGAACTGGTTCTCTGGCTGCCTTTCCTCCTGCACCCAGTGTGTCAAAATTGGGTCTACTGTCTCCTGCCCCCGACTGGTTCATTCTGGTGTTTCCCACAGCTCCATCCTAGGGCCCTTGTGTTTCAGCCTCCATCTGAATTATTTCCCCTCTGCTTATAATGGAAACCTTATACTTGATGCTGATGACACTGTCCTGTTTGGCTCACATGCTGACCCTCTCCTCCTACAAAACTCCCTGCAGGACTCCTTCACTCAGGCTGAATGCTGGTTCTTTGACCACAGGCTGATTTTGAAGTTAAAGAAAATTAAAACCATGCTTTTTGTGCACAACCAGAGTAAACATAAAGATTATCCACTCTGGATTTTATCTAGTTTCCTCTTCCCTTGAAGAAACCTCCTCCTTCAAATATCTGGGCATTCTCTTTGATCCCTCCCTATTCTTTCATGACCACATCCACCCCTTTTGCTTCTCCTTTATCTCTAGGATAGGTCTACTTTATCACCATTGTGACTGTCTCCCACTGAAGCACTAAGGCTGGCCATCTCATCCTCAGTACTGTCCCTCATGGATTATGATCTGCTTATTTATAGTGCCACTGACAACACTGCTCTGCACAAAAATAAGCTATCCCTCAATAAGGCCTGCTGGCTGCTTACAGGTTCACCACATCTTACCTATACTTGCACATGGTATTCCCTCTCTAACTTCCTTAATCTGGAGGAAATGCTTATCTATTAATCTTGCCTTTTAAACAAAACAATCACTGCAGGTTTGACTCCCCTGGTCTGTCTTCCATCATAAGCCTATCAACCTCCTCCGTCTCTATGCACAGCGTTGTCCACTTCCTTCTGCATGTTCCCAGAGTTAGGACCTCCCTTGCACAGAGGTCATTCCATTACCATGCCCCATCCTGGTACAATTCCCTGCCTATTGCTATAGCCTACCTACCAAGATTGCAGCCTTTTAAAACTGCTCTCAAGAACCACCTACTATCCTCCTGCCAATGTGACTGCCCTGACTGAGTTTTCCCCTGCCTTTACTCCTCTCAATCTGCCTATTTTTGACTCTACCATGTATTTGACTCATTATAGCCCACATTATTGTTTATGTCTGTTTATTATTGCTAATTTACCTGGACGTGGACCCTTTGTAATCAGCCCTTAATTTTGACTGTTTGTTTTTATTTGAGCTCATTTACTTTGTTTTCTGTCGCTTGCTATTAATGTATTTGTCTTCCTGATGAGGAACCTTTGTAAACGAGTCCCTGACTCAAAGGGTTGTAATTCTGATTACTTCTTAAAATAAAAAAATAAATAAAACACACATGTCTATACACACACACACACATATATATATATATATATATATATATAAAATGACAAATCATTACTAACATATAGGGTGTTGGCATTTACCATATAAGAGTAAGTAGCCTGGGGCATATTGATTCCTATAAGACTTTGCTATGAAACATACAGCATGTAATGTGCTAAGACACACTTGTGTCTTTGTTATCTTCTGAGAATTTATGATACAGCCTGCACTGCCACTATGTGGATTTATGTAATACTGCACTGCATTCTGTACCTTGTATGAATCCTTTGTTCTGTATTTAAGCTGACTTTATGAATAATGTATAATAACAGATAACACTGAGGAGCCACCTCACGTTTGGCCAATAGGGCCTATTTTATGCATCTAGTGTTTTGGTAATTATGGTAATAATCAGTTAATCTATTGTGTTACGTATTCCCCTTGAGACCTTCTTCACTCCTAGGGGTATTTCGGAAACTTCAGCTCCCAGTATCTAATAGTAAGACCTGCTTAAGGCAACTGATGATCTTTTGTGTAATTAACAAGTTTATTACCAAATATGCCACTTATCTGTATCTCTTTTACTAGTCTACGACTTCCAATAATCTGACCAGGACTCAGAGACCCTAACATTGCCATTGATGCTGCCCAGCAGAACTGAAGAAAGACAACATAACTCTACCACAGAGTTCATGCAACTTTATAGTCTTTGTCCTTCACCTTCATCATTTATTGCTCTTGTACTGCACTCAGTTCACACAATGTTCACCAAGGTTCACAAGTGAATACACTTCACAAAGTTTTCATGCCATTTTTTGTGAAGTTGAGCTGGATGAAGAAAACGTTGTCATATTTAATAAAGTTGATAACATCACAATAACTTTGCATGCAAAGTTATGATTCACTGCATCTCCACTTCTGAAGCAAAGAGCAAAGCAGAAAGAAGGCAGTATTGTCCATTCAATAATTCTGGTCACTGGCAGGACAACACATCAAAATTGGAAAAAAAAATTGAAAAACATACCCTATGCTTAGTTGGTTTCAACTTTCAAGTAGTTCTTCAGCCACATTACTCACTTTATCATTGAAGTAAAGAAAATAATGTTTTGAAAATGATCAGTTGTTATTCTGAGCACAACAACATTTGTAAGTCTTCTGTACTTCCCATTTACAAAAGGTTAAGAATCAATAATTTATAAGGAAAATGTCAAAAGATATAAGAAACTTTTAACATTCTTTCTTGTAAAATGAGAAGTATTGACATTTAGGATGGAAGACATCTGTATTATGGAGAATAAATATTTAATGATTCCTTACAACAGAAACTATACATTATATTGTACATTGCTGGCTAAGTGGCAGAATCCATTATACTTTCAGTAGCTTGCTTGATAGCAGTATTTTGTCATGGAATCCATCAAAGAAATATCTAACAAATTACCCTTTGATGCAAGTTAATTTAGTAAGCTTTCCTTACCTATGTTATGAACCAATGAATAGATCTGTTCCAAGAAACCTGCTGAATTGATCTGGTTGAGTATGTAAGTTGTATGGCACCTTCACAATGGATTTTAATCAGTAATGCATCATTTACTGAGAGACTCAATTTTCTTCTGATTGGAAATGCCAGAAATGTCACTGACTGCTTTCATTTATCTTGAAGTCCCAAATCAAATGTTGTGCAATTTCTAGTGTTGTGACTTTTGAATAAGAATCGGACTTTGAGTGGATAAGTGTGATGGGCAGTTGACTGAACATGCTGTTGAATTATATAAAAGGCAGATGAAATGGAGAGTTATCCTTAAAACACAGTATGTTCTCTTTACTTTCTCAGTTGAGAAATATGTGTATCACAGAGGCTGATGTAATTGCAAACATTTTCATTTCCTTAGTTTCATTTTCCCTTGGGGATGTGTTAGTACCAATCACAGTATATTCTCTCTTAAGAGTATGTCCACTGGTGTGATCAGTTTGCTACATGTCTGAATCTCATGGCTGGAAATCGGACATCAAAGAGTATGGAACTGAAAATAAAATAATAATTCAAAAATCTCCTGGTATACATTGGTCAGCCCCTTCGTGAAGACACTAGGCAGGACAAAAATACTCTGACTGGTTTCACTACGACATCATCAGGGAGTGTAGATTGCAGCCCAGCTGTACTGATATTAAATTGTCATCCTTAAAATAACAGTGCCTGTGTAAATTATAATTCAATTTATAACATAGAGCACAGTGCCATAGTGCAAAATATAGTGAAATACCAGAGAACAATAGTGCAGATACAAAAGTATTAAAACCTATATAAAAATAGCAGTGTATGGGCAGAGCAATTTAATTGGAAGGCTAGACCTGTAGTTCAGTGAACAAGCAGACAGCCACTCCCACTTCCTGAGCTATATAAGCAGTTCCTCTCAGCCTCATTGTGAACCACTTTTTCTTTGCAGCTGGAGGCTCTGTTGGTTTGTCCTCTGAGCTGGCTGGGGCCTAGCCCCCCCCCCACCTGTAGTTTCTGTGTGTCTCTGCTGGACTTCAGTGCTTGTTTTCCTGCTTCTGGTTTGTATGTTTCCTCCAGCTGTGTGCTTCCCTGTGTTTTGCTTCTCTTGTTTTTGGGCCTTGTTACGTTTTCTGTTTTGCTGTGTTTTGGTTTTGTCTTTTTTGGGACTTTGTTTCCAAGCTCCTAGCATTTTGCTACTCAGAGCTCATACTACTGCTTTCAGTTACCTACAACTGCAGCCACTGCTACTGTTTGCTCCAATTACTATTGTACTCAGTGCTTGTCTTTTTACCCTGTTGCTCACCATGCTCAAACTACTGCAATGCAACTGCAATCATTATCTGTGTGTTTCAGCACAACCATAGTTGCTCCCTGTTGCATACTCAATTCTTTTCACCTGACACAGGTTTACTCTGACCCTAGCTGTGCTACTCATTCATGCTCTCATTCTACTTGCAGCTTCATTGCACTGCCTGGCCACACCTGTTTTCAGAACATTGTCTCCATGTTTTATTGCAGTTACAACTCTGAGGTCAGCCAACTAAGCTCCTGCTGAGGCTGTTAATATAGCTTTATTATTATTAAATCCTGCCTCACTGCTGAACATCCTCAGATTATTTGCCACCTTGATTTGGCTATTCATGTCTGGCTGGCTTGCCCCCATTCACTGCTGTTTCATTGCTACATGTTATGCAGACCTCCTTGCAGGTCCTCCTATCACTACTACTGTTTATTGACCTATGTACAGGTCCACACTTGTTTATGCTATAATTACTCATTGCTTCATGCCTACTGCCAACCCCTCGGCTTCAGCCTCTGGGATTCTGCTGCACTTTATTCTGCATTCGACCTTGCAAGGTCTCAGCACTCAATGCTCATTCCGATCTCAGCATGCCGTGCTCATTAAACTCACCAGTTTTTCAGGTCTCAATCAATTTTGGGGGCATGCCAGCCATTCTATTCTGGCACAGGGTTCCTGCAGTTGGCGGTCTCGCTCTGCATTTAGTCTGCATCTTGAGCGTGTCCAACTTGGGGCAGGATCCTTCTCACCTGGCCCATAGCTGGGAATGTCCACACCCCAGGCTTGGCTTTAGCTGCCTGCTATGCGACAGCAGCTCCTGGTGTAGAATTTAGGACTAGTGGTGAAGGGTGGAAAAAGTTACCTCCTTTGGCTCTAGTGTTCTACTATAATGGTTAGCCATTGACTTTAGTGGTTTCCCTAGCGAGTCACCTTCACCGCATTCTCCCTATGACTGCCTATGATTCACCTGGTTTGACTTTAGGGTGGCTAGGCCAGGTGAATGCCTCAGCAGTTGTTGCTGTCCTCCTGCACCTTGGATGCATGTATTGTTGCAGGGTTTTCTTGCAACCTTCCACTGCATTCATGCTAGAGGGTTTGAGTGAGAGTATTCCTTCAAATTAGAATATTTTCAACCTCCCTTTAATTGTGTTTTCCAAATTGCAGCCTCAGAGCCATCACTAAATAAACTGTCCCAAGCCTGGAGGGAAGGTGACCTAGGCCTTGGACCCCCAGATATTTCCTTCTCAGAGGGTTTTTTTCTCTCCTCCATTGCCTCACGTCATAACTGTTAGTTAGCATAGTAGTGTCCCCTAGTTTCTTTAGGAAGGTTCCACTGTTGGATGGAGGTGGAGGATGTCCTGCTGTTCCCTATCTCCTTAGAAGATCCCCTAATTCTCAGTGCAAACCATTAGTATCATGCTATGCAAAACTGAGCATCTCATTACATTATCAAACTGTCTATGCTTCTGTACTACTACATCACACTTACTGCTACTACATCACAGTTGCTTCATGTTGCCTCATTCTTTTGGGGTATGTTTGTACTACATTTCTTTTGGGGATTCCTAAGGTACCTTTAGCCATGGGAATCATCTTGTGGCACCTCTAAGGGTGGAACCCTCTCTGAGGGTTCCTTGCCTTTTGTACCCCTACATGGAAGTAATGAACAATGGGCTGCCTACAGTCTTATGTGTATTGTTACACTCATTTGGTCCAAGCAATTTTGACTGTGTCTAATTAGCAATATGTTGGACTCTGTGGCTGTATATGGCAGTGCATTTTGTTTTCCAGACATCACTGTTTGCTTACCATACTGCCAGTATTGCAGTGGCAAAAAGTTAGTGCTATGCTGATGTTCATGTCATGCATTGTCAAACTGGCCGGTTAATTTTCTTGCAACTTTTCAGCACTTCTTACACTTTCAGTGAGGTTCAAAGTGAAAATGAAAACTGATAGTGCCATTTTCTTGGGGCATTATTTGAGGAAGGAGCTAGATCTGTGTGTACTGTTGTAAACCTTTGTTTTGCATTGCTAATATGCATTTTTTAAAGTTCAGCCTAAGAAGCATATGGGACAAGGCTACCCTTGCCTGCTTGGGCATTTCCTTGAGTGGACCATTTCTTTCTCTCTCTATATATATATATGGTGCTAGTGCAACTAGTTGCATCCCCTGCTATGATGGCAAGACATGCATGAAACACACACTAACATCTATGACTTGATTTTATATGTTTCTGCATAAATATATATCCAATGTTTATGCCCCTCTTTTCCTGTGTCTCCCTCCCAGGTAGTAGCTTGCCAGAACACGCTTCCTCCTCTTCCTCCTCCTCCTCCTCTGGGTCTCACCTTATGGAATGATCATCCTATCCGGTGCGTCATGCATGTGTGGCATCCTCACAGCTGTCCCTCAGCTACTAAGGTAATAACTTCTGAATTCTGCACACACTAAGGTTACCCAGTGCCGTTGTGATTCTGTCTGGCTTCCACATGTCTCTTCTGATGAACTGCCAGGCCAGCAAGTCAGAAGGAATGGGGAAGGGGAAAAAACTCTTGATGTGTCTGTGCTCTGCTGAAAAACGTACTTCCTGTCATTGTGTCTTCCTCCCAGGTAGCATCTTGCTGGAACACTACTTCTCTTCTGGTTCTCACCTCACAGAGTGGTCATCCTGTCCCAGGCGTCATGCTTGTGTGGCGTCCTCACAGCCATCTCTCTTAGCTACTAAGGCAATAACCCCATAATTCTGCACCTGTCGTTGTCTGTAATGATGGGATGGGAATGCACTGTATTAAGTCAGACTATGGTGGTAGCAAGCATCATAGCATTAGACAGCATTCCACACTTGAATGTGTAGTTTAGCATGATTGCATACAGGTGAAAACATGCTTGACTTGCTATGAGATGGACCTAATTATGATTTTTTACTTGCTTTTCTTACTAACCACAATTATTTAAGGGTCAGGCATATATTATTCTTGTAGTGCCCATTGAGACTGTTGTGACCACGCATAGATTGTCACTTACCTCCAAATATTGCCAGTTGTTTCCTGTCCAAATAACAGTGTTATCATATAGGCTTAATTCAATGTGTCTTTTCTGATGTGGTGCTAGAAGAGCCAATCAGAACTACTGGGTGAACGGGAAATGTCTTCGTGTTTATGTGTCCTGTTGTAAAATGCAGTTTCTTTCATTGCGATTCCCTCACAGGTAGCATCTCTGAAGCATTGTCCTCCTCCTCCTTTGGGTCTTACCTCTTGGAGTGGTCTTAACATCACATGTGTCACACCTTAGTGACATCCTCACAGCTGTCCCTCTTGGCTACTAAGGTAATAACCCCATAATTCTGCACACATTAAGTTAATCTGAACCTGAGTGGTTCCATTTAATTTCCACATGTCTATTCTGACATGGTGCTAGGTCAACCTCTCAGAACTACTGGTGGAAGGGGAAATGTATTGATGTTTCTGTGCCCTGTTGTAAAATGTAGTTTCTTTCATTGTGGCTCCCTCACAGGGAGCATCTCTGAAGAACTATCCTCCTCAAGCACTAGCAGCCCAAGCCGTCCACTGGCAGCAGTGTACATGACAAACTGCCTATGAACTCTCCTCCTCAAGCACTAGCAGCACAAGTCATCCTCTGGCAGCACCGTACAAGCCACATTGCCTATGAACTCTCCTCCTCCTCCTTCTCAAGCACCAGCAACACAAGTCATCCACTGGTAGCTGCGTGCAAGTCAAACTGCCTATGAATTTTCCACCTCCTCTTCAAGCACCAGCAGCCCAAGTCATCCTCTGGCAGCAGCGTATAAGCCAAACTGCCTATGAACTCTTCTCGTCCTCAAGTACCAGCAGAACAAGTCATCTTCTGGCAGCAGCGTACAAGCCAAACTGCCTTTGAACTCTCTTCCTCCTCCTCCTCCTCCTTCTCCTCCTCAAGCACCAGCAGCCCAAGCCATTCTCTGGCAGCAGTGTACAAGCCAAACTGCTTATGAACTCTCTTCCTCCTCATCAAGTACCAGTAGCACAAGTCATCCTCTGGCAGCAGTGTAAAAGCAAAACTGCCTACGAACTCTCCTTCTCCACCTCAAGCAGCAGCAGCACAAGTCATTCTCTGGCAGTAGTGTATAATCCAAACTGCCTATTAACTCTCCTCCTCCTCCTCCTCAAGCACCAGCAGCACAAGCCATCATCTGGCAGCATCATACAAGCCAAACTGCTTATGAACTCTCCTCCTCCATCTCAAGAGCCAGCAGCACATGTCATCCTCTTGCAGCAGCATACAAGCCAAGCTGTTTATAAACTCCTCCTCCTCCTCCTCCAGCAGCACCAGCAGCACAAGTCATCCTCTGCCAGCACCATACAAGCCAAACTGCTTATGAACTCTCCTCCTTCTCAAGCACCAATCAGTCAATCTTTTATTGTTTGGTTTGAAATTCTTCAACAAATAAACAGGATTAAAATTAACATCCAATAGATCTAAAAAGACAATTATAGTACAGAACGAATAAAATACATAAATATTTCAGAAGTTTGAGTACCAATCCTACATACAACATATTTCCTCAGCTTGTCCAATTTGATTGTTATTTATCCAAGACCTATTCCACTCTAAGATACTGTTTGTAACATTAGTAATTTCCTTTTAATTTTATGTATTGCACTGGAGTATTTTGATTGTCTAATTACTGTCCATTCATCAGAAGTGTGCATGAGGATCAGGGTTAAAAGTTCTTCAGTTGAATACATTGGCCCAGATATTCAAACTGCGCTCAAAACTGGCGCAACAGCAGGAGCAAGCACAAACCAATTGTGCAAATGCACAACAGGTGCGATATTCAAACATGGAGCAGAGCAAATTGCGCAAGCAACCAACGTCTGAATATCGCACATACTGCGCCATCGTGCAACCAGGATGGAGAAGCTGAGCCAAAATGTTGCGCTATGGCGCAACCAGGGAAGCTCAGCTGAGCATTCCAGAGCTGCCATAACACAAGCACAGCCCCCCCAGAGCAATGGAACTGCACATCCAGGGAGGCAGGCTGGGCCCACCGCCAGCCATGCCACACATGGGCACAGGAACACACTGCAGAACCCACACCACACCTGCACACCCCAAGAACAGCCATCACTGGGGTGGGAGATGATCTACCTGCCCATGGGGACAAGCCAACAAAGCATAGCAGAGCCATGACACCCAGCACAACCACTGGCAGGCTGAGAGTGCCACACACAGGGGGTTGACAACCACAGTGCACATCAGCCCCCCATATGCACAGCACACCCTGCACTGTGACCCCAAGACACCACCCATGTGCAGTGACTGGCACTGCAGGAAACCATGCAGTCCCCCCAGTACTCTTCAGCCCCATGCAACACAGAAGCCTACATGCCAGACACACACTGTGCACCCAGCAGTGGGTGGCAGCAGACGGCAAGACCAACAGCAAGTCAATGCCATGCTGGTGATACCTCCCCATGCACACACACGCATGCACACACACCCAGGACCAGACCACCCCAGATGGCATGTACACACCTGCAACTGAGCACCCATAGCCAGCTGCAAATCAGAGACCAACACAGTATTCATATATCAAAATAGAAATGTATATTGAACATTAAATAACAACAACAATAACTATTTACAAGGGGACGGGTACAAGGAAGGGGTGTTCAAGGGGAGGGATTAAAACTTGGAGAGGGAAGGCAGGTGGTAGGGATGGGAGAAGTGGAAGGAAGAAAATCAGTGTTCCGCGGACGCCTGCCTCCGCCTGCTGTCTGCTAGTTCCATGCCACCTCCTCCGCAGGCCATGGCGGTGTATGGACCTCAGGATGGCCTGGTCATCACTGACCATCCGTCTGATGGCCCGGACATCCCTGGACATGTGCTGGAGTACCTCGAGACCTAGGAAAATGGGAACACAGTCAATGGCTGTGACTGACCACAACCCTGAACACCACCCAACCTGCAAGCCATATAGCCCAATGTCCCGCACCTGTGATGGCATGCGCCCACCCACAGTGAACATGCACATGGCCATCACAAACAGGCGCACCAGCTATCACGAACCACCGCCCACACACACTGCCTACGTCAATCACAGTACAAACTAGGCTGGCAAGTGACGTGGCAACGTGGTGTGATGCAAGTTACACAGCCATGTGCCCAGTGCATGCCTGGACCACCAGTGACGCATACACAGACGTGCTGTGATACCGCACTGTGATGCATGTCACCTGTGTCGTGCCTACATACATGGATACATAGACAATGTGAGTAGATAAGGGACTATGGGCCACCCAGTCTGGCCATTTGACCTTGTAAGTTCACTCTGTTTTCCTATAAGTCTGTTGCACCTTACCCCTGACCTCAAGAATTCCTGTATGGCTATCCCATGCATTCTTAAATCCCGTGACCAAGTCAGCCCCCACCACTTCCTCTGGCAGGGTGTTCCACTTGTCCACCACCCGTTCTGTGAAGAAATTCTTTCTCATGTTTCCTCTGAATCGTCCCCCCTCCAACTTCATCCCATGCCCTCTAGTCCTGGAACATCTTTTACACTGAAAAATAGTGTTGTCCTGCACTCTGTTCCCCCCCTGTAAGATACTTGTATGTCCCCATCATATCCCCCTCTCCCTCCCTCCTCCAGGGAGTAAATGTTCAGTTCCTTCAACCTGTCTTCATAGGACTTGTGATGCAATCCATGCACCATCCGTGTTGCCCTCCTCTGAACCCTCTCTACCCAGTCCATGTCCATACGTAGGTATGGTCTCCTGAACTGTGCACTGTACTCCAGTGTGGGGCCTCACTAGTGTCTTGTATAGTGGAATTATGACCTCCCCTTTGGTTGTGTTGTGCAAGGCTGGTGGTCTTGCCCCCCCAGCATGCAATAGCATCCATGAAGTAATGATACTCACACTCCTCCAGCAGCTGGGTCTGCCACTGCTGCTGATGCTGCTGCTGCTACTGCTGCTGTGGTTGGGGCACAACACCCCTGGCACGGCCCTGGCACGCCCACCTCACCCTCACCCGCGCCTCAAAATCCGCCTGTGGGAGACATATGTTGAGACAAACATCAGTGTGACTCAAAAGCAGAGTGTCCCTGCCCCAGTGAGAGTGCCTGCCCCACAGCCATAACCATCCATCGCACAGCTGCACACACTGACACAGCCAACCGTGTCCGAGCCGGCACCTATGCACAGCCACCCAAGCACACACACACCCCTACAGAGAATATAGGTGCATAGATGGTACACTCACCTGGCCTAGGCACCACGCCCCGCCTGGCATGTGAACGCAGCCGCATCAAGAGTTCTGGCTCCCTCCGGCGGAGGTCACCGTACCGGTGCCGGCACTGCTCAGCAGACTGGCCCCGGCCAGTGACCTCCACCAGATCAGTGGCCACTTGATGCCACACGTGGGTCCTAGGCATGGTGAGGGGGGCCTCACCATACAGTGCCTCACAGTGGGGCTCCACCAGGGCCACCAGGTTGGCCACTTCAAGCTGGCTCCAGGACACCGCCCTCCTCCTAGCCATGGCACCAACTTTACAGCAGGCAATATGTCACCCTGCTGCGCCGTGACCCCACGTGGAGTTGTTGCGCACTAGACCACCACAGGCTCCAATCGCGCTGTTTGAACAGCGCCGTCACTTTACATGGTGCTGTCACCAGACAGCACAATAGGGACGTACACATGGCATCGCGAACAGCGCCAGAGGGCAGAGGGCATACACAAGGTCCACGGCAATTATGCAAGGCTCGCACAGCACCATAGGGCGTATAGGGCATCCTGTGTGACTGCCAAGCTGAGCACCAGTGCCACAGTGGACTATCGGCGCGGTAGTGCCACAGGCGCCATATAGTGCCCAGTGCTGTAGCGCCACTGGCACAATGGTGGCCGGGCCCTGAATTGCCCTGCTCGCTCAGCAGGTCTGCAGCACGATAGGCGATGCTTAAGCTGTCTGGGCATGCGCCAGCGCGGTGTAGCCGCGCAGCCACAAACCTGCGCCATTGGCTCAGCGGACCTTCCAGACAGCACAGCTTAATACGCGATATTCAGCCGACATATGCAAATCATTCGATCAGCCATTCAAAGGCGCAGTGGCGTGATTAGCATGTCATTAAAGTAGCTCCACACCTCATTTGCATGTGTTGCGCTATAAAATGCGACAGTGGGTTGTGTTGGCCAGATTTGGTTACTGCAGGTGAGAGGTGAGTTACATGCTGTGTGATGCTCAGGACAATGCTCATGGGCAGGGGTGCCGGAGGATGATAAAGGCTGAGGGGGCTGAGCATGAAAAGGGCACTTAGAAAGGACAAAGGGCACCCTTTCTATCAGTATCTGCCATGCGGAGAGGAAACGTGGGGGGTCTGCACCCCCGGGCCGGCAGCTATGCTCATGGGGAAATGCTGTCGACTGCACAGTGACAGGTGTCCACTTCCACCCATACAGATCACCATGACTGACCAGAGCCAAGCTGAGGTGTGGACGGTGGGTAGGAGGAGGCCGAACTTCACAGCGGCAGAGACAGAGGCCCTCTTCCAGGCCTACCTGGAGGATGAGCCACTATTGAGTGGATGGAGGGCACCCTCAGGAGCGGCAGCTGCATGGGAGGGGTAGCTTGGCCATCAACCTGCACAGACCACCAGCGCTCTGTGCAGGAATGCAGGAAGAAGATGGGGACTGACCGCAGGAGGCTGAAGGAGAAGGTGGCAGCCTTCAGGCCGGCACGTGCTGGCACTGGTGGGGGCCCACCAGTGATGTTGCAGCTGACCCTTACAGAGGAGACACTGGTCACGGCCATGCAGCCGAGTACCATTGCGGGCGTACCAGGTGGAGGATTCCAGACAGGTGGAAGCTCATCACTGCACGGTATGACATGGTGGTGTTGTTGGGGAGGGCTGTTGTTCACATGCACTCACATGTACTCTCTTTCTGTTACAGATCCTGTTCGTCTGCAGGAGACGGTGGTGGTGGTGGGTCCAGACAGTGAGGCAGGCCTGCTGGACATGGAGGAGGGACCATCCACCTCCACCACCAGCCTGCAGGCACTGCAGCAGCATGCACGCTGGGCCTACAACTCCGGTGTCAGTGATACGGGTGCAGGGGGTGCACAGCCTGTGTCACAGCAGTCTGGCATGCAGGTATGCCAGCATGCTGTGCCTATGGCAGTGGCACGCACCTGCACCATTGATGATAGCAGGCCTGCAATGGGCAGTGATAGGTGTGTGTCCCATGACGGACACATGGCAGGCCAGCACGTGCCCCTGGGCCTTCCTGGTTCACACCTGTGTACCAGCATGCTGGCACAGTCCCAGGCTGTGCCTGTCAGCACTGGTGGGACAGCACCGGTGGCTGTGCAGGTGTCTGGCACTGTTGTCAGCACGGAGGTGGAACAGGTGGACCTGGGGGCTCAGCAGTTGGAGGGGCGGCAGCAGCAGTCTCACACCAGGTCTGGGGGTACAGTGTCAAACAGTCGCACATGTCCACCGCTCATTGATCCGCCCATACCTGGTCCTGGCGAACAGCGCCCACCCTCAAGGGGTGCTGTGCACCAGGACCATCCACACCCTGGGGGTCACGAGGCCATTGGGGCAGAGTACCCATTGGATGCACACACCCGCCTGCTGCAGGACTCGGTACAGCTGCAGAGGCGTGTTGCAAGGTCCATGGAGGCACTATCTGTGTCCGTGGAGCGGCATAGCAGGGAGTGAACTCGGGACTGAGCCGAGCTGGTCCTTATGTGGACGGATGTGACCGCTGCCATTGACAGGGCTGACCTAGGCAGTGGTCTCTGTGGCAGACACATTGGCCACACTGTCATGTGCCCCTGTACCACACACCCCACACAGTGCGCTCTCCACTCCCCATTCCCGGCGTCATGCGACACAAGGCCTGTCGACACCGGGTTCTGCTGTGGGCATCCCGAGCACCCCTGGTGCAAGTTTTTTGGCAGGATGCAGACCCTGTGCGGGCAAGGTCGCGTTCGCGCAGTGGGACCCCTGGTGGTGCATCAGCGCCACCCGATGTGGCCCCTGCTCAGCCTGCCAGTGCTGCTGGGACATGGCGGGGCCACCCACGCATCCGTGGTGGCCGTGGAACAGTGCTACCTGACTGAGCTGTCTCCCAGTGCAGGCCCTGTCTGGTGCTGCCCTGTGTGCAATGTGTGTCATGGTGGGCAGTGCACTGCTGGGTGATCTGCTCACCACGCTGACACACGGACCACCTGCACACTCCCCAACTGCTGTCCACAGATGCGTGCAGCATGATGATGCCTGCATTGCACTGTACACCAAGGTGCACGTGTGCCCAGGTCCTGACACATGTACGTGGACAGTCCAGGTGGTGGGGGTGGTTGGTGGTGCTGTGTGTTGGCAATGTCATTTCCGCAGTGCTGTGCTGCTGCCCATGTACGCTGCCTGGTGTGTGTGTGTGTCCATATGAGTGCTCACCCCTCTCTGATGGTGTGTTAGTATGCCTGGAACCGTCAACTCCTCTGACCTTCATGCACGGTGTGTTCCCCTGTGTGCCTGTGGTTTGCACATGGACAGTGTTGCCTGCACATGTCCCCTTGACTTACCTGTGTTGGGCATAGTGCTCTTCTGCAATGGTGTCCCGGTGTAGCTGGGCCTGCCGGGTCAGTCGGGGGTCCCTCCGTCCTAGGGGGGGCTGCTCATCACCCATCACCGGCGCCACTGGCGTCCCCCATCGCTGTCCCCTCTTGGACCTGTACGGCTATCCCATGGTCTTTGGCCATGTTGTGCAGGGATGCAACAGGCCAGGAATATCCCACAGGCCTTTGGGGCTGTACTGTAGGCTCTGGACGGAGGTGTCCAGGCATCGGAAGCATGCCTTGAGCATCCCAAACACCCGCCTATGATGTTACGTGTTGCGGCATGTGCCTCATTGAAACATAGCTGCGCTTGGGGTCATGGGGCACCGTGCACGGTGTGATCAGCCAGGGACGGAGTGGGTATCCGCAGTCACCTGTGTGTGAGATAGTGGAGATCAGTGTCATGTCAGGTCCATATTGCCCATATCCTTGTGTGCCACTACCATGGCACCTGTGTCATTCCACCCTTGCACAGAGTTTGCATTCCATACATGTGTACTCACCCACTAGATGACCCATGGGATGTTCCACTCTGAATCGATGGCACAGTGCAGACTGGTGCCATATGGAGGCATCATGTGCTCCGCCAGGGTGTGTGGCACAGACATTGATAATGCGCCCAGTGGCATCACACACCACCTGGCAGTTGACACTGGAAAAGCCCTTCCGGTTCCGATAAGCCTGGCCGTCGGGGCCAGGTGGCGTGCGAATGGCCACATGGGTGCAGTCTATGGCCCCTAGCACACCAAGCATACGTGCTACCCTGTGGAACTCCTGCATGTTTGTTGTACGCTCTGCCGAGGTGCTGGGGAACTGGATGTACTCTGCAGCATGAGGCAGCAGTGCGCTGAGGAATTGGGTGAGGATGCGTGACGTGGCCAACTGTGTAATGCCTGTGGTGTCCCCTGTCGGCCTCTGGAAGGTGCCCGTGGCGAGCAGGCACATGCAGGCTGTCACCTTGGTCTCCACGGACAGAGCATGACTCCATCGTGAGGGTGCCTGCATCACATCACTGCACAGCTCGCAGAGCCGTCTCAGTATTGCCCTGTTCAGGCGGTACCGCCCACAATCTCGACATCTGTGTACAGCTCAGGCTGATGCGGGCATCGACACTGCCTGTTGGGGTATACCGCCAATCGGCCCATCCGCTGCCACGCCCCTGCAGCATGGTGTCTCACCTCTCATTACAGCTTCCATGTGAAGCTGACACTGTCCATCTCCCTGGCTTCGCCCCCGGCTGCTGTTCCTGTGTTACCCCCGCTGCCCCCACTGCTGCTTCCACTGCACCGGGCACCCCCCACTGGCCTCTCTGTCCTCCTGGACCCACTGTCCCTCTCTGCCCTTCCAGCTCCTGTCTCTCTCTCTCTCTGTCTCTCTCCCCAGTTTGCGGCCTGCTAGGGTTCTTGCGCCGCTTCCTTGAGCCTTTTTATTTTGGCTCAAATCTGGTACTGCGCAACTTCCGGCTGAGCCACTCTTGCGCATTGCTCAAGTGTTCGGATATCGCATTGCGCACTTTATGCATGGACCGGCCCCCTTCGGTTGCGCATGCCTTCATTTCCATTGCGCTGTTGCTCAGCATGTTTTCGGTGGCGCAACTGGCCCCTTCTGAATATCGCAGAATGGCGCAGTTTTTGAGTTGGCGCGACGCCAAGAACCTGTTAAAAGATGGCGAACCCTTTTGAATATCTGGGCCTTTGTGTTTAAAAAAAAGGCCCAATCAGTATAATCTTTCTTTAGTGTACCATGAACACCTCTAAAGAATATGCATAGGATTTTCCATTTCACCTTGTGAACAAGTACAGTTTTCCAAGTCCCTTGATAATTTCTAATGTCTAACAAGTAAGATATTGCCAGGGAATCATTCAAATTTATATAGAAGAAATGTGCTTCATAATTCAGGATCAACCAGAATGATGAAATATGGCTTAAAGAGCTGCTGACACCTCTAAGAAAACTTTGAAAAACATAATATTTAGGTACAATTCAGCTTGCATTCCATACATAATCTATAAATTTCTCCTCCATATTATTTACTACTGATGCAATTTGCATGAATATATGATCTTTATACTTCAGAGTTCATCTGCCTTTATAACTTACTCCCTACTTCAAGCCATAATCGTCTGTTGTGACATCACAATTTGTTACCATTGGAGTAACTGTGATGTCACAAGGAGTGCTTTATGACTTCAGGTAGGAATAAAGCAACAGGAAAAGAGGAACTCTTCAAGAGCAAAGATCCTGTTTTCATGCAGATTACATCAGTAATAAACAACGGGGAGAAGAAACACAAAACTAATGTGAAATACAAGCCAAACTGTGTCTGAATATTATGTTTTGTTGAAGTTCTTCTAAAGGTGTCAGCTGCTCTTTAAACTCAAATGAGTAGTTAGTTTTAGCAACCCATCTAGAATATGCTGTATTCTCTGTTTTGTTTAAATTGTTCTGGTTCCAAAAATTAGTGATTCTCTTTGTTATAAATTATTTGTATTTAGTGCTTATTGTAATCCCCGTGTCTATGTAAGACTTCAGTCTTGTGAGATTGCACCTTTTTAACAAAGTGAGTACCAACCAATACCTCTGTAGCCGATTTCAAACCAATATTTTTTTTCAGCAACACATAGATACAAAAGTGCATTCTTATGCAAATTTGTAAGTCTTAGCCAAAACAATATTTTTCTTATTTCAAATAGTGCACTTAAATCCATCAGGCCTAGTTCTGCCTGTAAGTACGCAGCAGGGCATGAACAGCCAAATCCCAATACTTTTCTCAGTAATTTATAAATTGGGGTTGCTAACTTGTCTGCAATTTTATCTTCCCACACTTGAGCACCATAAAGTACCTGGGCTTGGAATTTTGCTCGAATTTTCTGAACCAAAGGTTCGATGGACACCCCTCCATATCTGTAATTAAACCTTTCCAGCCCTCTTGCTGTTTTAGTTAGTTTATCTTTCATCATTTCAAAGTGAGTATTCCATAGACAATTAGTGTTAAATTCAACCCCTAAGTATGCATACAGTACATACATGTGATATCTCCTGATTTTGCCAGGAGACTCCTGTTTTTTTGACTGAACTTCAGCCCTCTGTCCCGGGAAACAAAATCTTCTGCTTAAGTGAAATTCTGCCAAAATATCCATTCACGATTTTTAGGGGCAGATAAAGACACAAAAAAAGTAAATTAGTGTATCAATGTATCTAATAACTTTCTATAACTAGTTGTTGATTCTTTTCAGTGCTTATTCTTGTCAAAATAAGATATAGCAAATGTTTTTAAATGCTTTTTTCCTTGTTTTTGATGCCATTTAAGGACAAACTCACGACATTACAAAATGTCCCCACTAGCAGGCCAATCTCCTTACTAATTTGACCCAAACTCCCTCTTAAGCAAGTTGGAAATATCACATGCATGTACATAGCTAGCTGCTATTTCTATCTTCTGTGATCATATGTACCAGTGTCCTAGTGTTTTCTAGTTTTTTTGCCAAATATTACAGCTTTTGTCTTATTAATATTTATCTTCAGTTGAAGCTTCTGAGATTTTTCAGAAAGAAGATCTAGTTTCTTTTGTAACCACTTTTTTGATTAAGAAAATAATACAATGTCATTCACATGTGCAAGGGTTGCACAAGAATGCAGAACATTTTTTTAAGGGAATCTAAAGGGAGCAAGTTGAGCTCATTCAACAGACCATCCAAATATAATGAAAATAAAGTGGCAGCCAGGACATACTCCTGTCATACTCCTTTGTTGGCTCCCAATCTGACAGAGGCCCAAGTGCATGAGTAGATATTGTATAATATGTGCAGCAGGTTGTTATTAATACCTCTTTCTAGTAAGGTTTCCCATCAAATTTCCTTGATATGGAGTCATACGTCGCTGAATAGTCTATGAAGCTTGTCTATAAGTTTTGCTTTACGAAGTAGCATGTATTTTTCAGTTAGGTCCCTTAATATAAAAATAGTGTCTAGTGTTGAACAATTCTTTCTAAATACAGCCTGAAGCTATGATATCCCACCAATTACATTTATTTCTATTGTAAGCTTTTTAAGTAACACTCTTTAAAATATTTTTTGATTTATGTCTGGAAGACTAATCAGGCGATACATCATGGGGTCCGCTGTATTCCCTTTTTAATCTTGCCTCCCTTGTTACTATGGAGTTTGCCTTGTAGGTCATGATGGTGCATCCTGCCCAGTCAGGAACTTGCCCTTGCCTTGATGTGCTGACTCATGAATGTCTTCACTGTTGTGACCAGTTTTAACCAATATTCCTTAGTACCTTGTTGGGTTATTTCTGCCTTACTGTGCAAATTGTTTACCCTGACACTATGTGAATTTTAATGTTATGTTATGTTATTTGGCTGAATGTATCATTTTTACTGACTATTTGACCTGTGCTACTGTATATGTAATTTTCTTGTACTCATGCTACAGTATGTATTTGTTTATGATTGTTGTAATTTCCCAGATTGTGCCTGAAAATAGTAATTTCATGTCTAGTGCACTTATCTGGTTAGCAAAAACTAAATAAATAAAATAAATATATGCCCCTTTCCATGATTCAGGAAACTTGAATTTCTCTATGCATTTATTATAGAAAATTGTAAGGTACCTACACTACAGGCCAGTCTGACAAAGATACACCTCCAATGAAATTCCAACAGGGCCAGGTAATTTGTTCACTTTAAGTGAGTTTATTGCTGAAAAAAGTCCTCGTATTTTATAGCAACTTAGTTGAGCACAACTTCTAACTCCCAACTGAATTGAGTTATATGTGTCTGGGATCCAAAGAGTTTTAGACAAAAAAAAACAACTCTATCCACTTATTTTCTGAAATATAAGTTTCTATTTTGAATTTGCTATTATTTGCTCCTCAGGCTACCAGAGACCAACATTTTTTGCTGTTGTAACGGCATCTTCCAAAAGTGTCCATTGTTTGTTGTAATAGTTTTTTTTTCTCTTTAAGTACATTTTTGTAGTTTTTCTTGACCTTGGTTAAACCAATCTGAACCTTGCTCATTTTCTTTTATTGCCTTTACAGTAATTTCTAGTCTTTTTTATCTCATTATATACACTATCTAGATTGTCAATTAGCTGGTCTAAGGTTTGATTCTGTAAGAGCATAATCTCTATATTTAGGGGTGAATTGCTAATTAAATTCTTTATTTTAGAGTCAGAATTGTGGCGCCAGATTGCCTTCTTATGGGCTCTGATTTTGGAGAATATAATCTGTCCAACAGAAGTTTGAGGTCAGGAACACATGCCAGTGGTTTAGTTAAGACCATAAGAGGGAAATGATAACTTTTAGAACATGTTACTATGTACAGTTTTCCCATAATTTTGAGAAACCTGCCACATGGCAAGATCTACCACTGATGTACGGCTTGGTGAAAAGTATGCCCATTCACCGTTTCTATCTCCATCAAGCCTCCCATTTAAATGATAGAAGTTAAAGTCACTCATTAAGTCAATCAACTTATCTCCTGAGGCATTTCTTTTGGAATCTTATGTAGTTCCAGCTACCATATTCTCTGCTACGTTGTTGTAAATATAGAAGGGGTTCTGTACATAGACATTGAGTGCACCATTTCTGGCATTAATATCACCTAGTAATAGTATGCTAAACATCAGGAGACTTTTGAGTGAGTTTGTTCATTATTTCCTTTAGCTTATGCCATACCTCATGAGTATAAAATCTTGAATTGTCTGGAGAGTTGTAACAATTAATTACAAAAAAAACTTCGGTTAGCAACTGTCACAGAGGATATAACACAGTTGGCATTTGAATGTATACCTTTTACCCATTTGAATGAACAAATTTTAAAGTAAGAGACAAGGCCCCCTGAGCTTCTGTACACATTCTGTATTCTCTTTCCAGGAAATTGAAATACCTCAAACCCATTGATATCAATATTTTCATCCTTCTCATGCCAAGCTTCTTGAAAGACTACTATGTCAAACTTCTTTATAAAAGATTTCCATTCACTGTCAGCTGTCTTGTTTTTCATCCCTGCAATACTCCAAGTTAGGATGGATATCCCATTTTTATGTCCAATACTTAGCTCAAAAGTGTCATCATTTTCTAAGTCCTCACTATTTGGAACTGGTAGTCAGTCAAAATAACCTGCAAAATTCAGATATTTATTGGATTGTGTTACTTCTGTGCCGGTGTCCTGCTTTTTGCTATTTGCAACCTTGTTAGTACACTCCCAAATTCCCAAATCAACCCCAAGCAAAAGGATATTAGTAGACAGTTCCATATTTTTGACTACCAAGTCTACCTGGCTATCGGACCCAGCTCTGGTGGTCATAATAATACCCTTTCTCCCTACTGGAATGTACATAAAAATGTTCCAGTAGGTTGTGAATCACTCTTGTTACATAGAAACATACATAGAAACCTGCTGGCAGAAAAGGACCCCTTGGCCCATCCAGTCCACCTGAAAATACCACCCTCCTCTGCCCATTTCATCTTTCCCCTCTGTACCCTATGCCTCCACTTTTATTTAGCCCCATGAAGTTATCTGAGGCTCTGTTGAATTTGCCCACAGAATCCACCCCAACAACCCATTCTGGTAGCCTGTTCCATGGACCCTCAACCCTCTCTATGAAGAACTCCACCCTCACATCTCCTATAAATCTAACCCCTTCCAGCTTGAATGCATGACCCCTGGTGGATTTGCTCTCACTCAGCCTGAAAATGCTACCTTCCCTCACTCTGTTTATTCCCTTCAGATATTTGAACATTTCTACTATATCCCCCCTTTTCTTCCTCATCTCCAGTGTATACAAGTTTAGTTGCTCCAGCCTTTCCTAGTATGACCTCCCATGTAGCCCTTGAAGCATCTTGGTTGCTCTTCTCTGGACCCACTCAAGCTCAGTCCTGTCACCCTGTAAGTGTGGCCTCCAGACCTGGACCTTGTATGCCAGCTATGGTCTAACCGTTGTTTTATAAATTGCATGATCACCTCCTTTTTTCTGCTTGTAAAGCTCCTTCCTATGCATGCAGACATTTTGGTTGCCTTCCCCAATGCCCTATCACATTGATTCCTAACCTTCAGGTTATCCAAAATGGTGATTCCCAGGACCTTTTCCTGCTATGTAATCCCCAATCCCCCCCCAAGCCAGTATCTTACCTTAGGGTTTTTATGCCTATGTGCACGATTTTATAATCTGTTTGCATTGAATTGAAGTTGTCACTTCCCTGTCCACTCCTCCAACCTGATCAGATTCTCTCTCATTTTTTCCACACACACCCTCGATGTGTCCACCCTGTTAAAGACCTTTGTATCCTCTGCAAACAGACACATCTTTCCATTTAGGCCCTCTTTAACGTCCCCAATGTATATGTTAAACAGTATTGGTCCCAACAGAGACCACTGGGGAACCCCTCTTATCACCCTTCCTTCCTTTGAGTGTACCCCATTTACCACCACCCTCTGAGTTCTCCTACTATCCAATTTTTCACCTAGTTTGTTAGTTTGCTCCCCACCCCCAAACTACCCAACCTGCTTATTAGCCTCCCATGGGGGACAGTGTTGAAGGTTCATTTTCATTAACCAATCAATCTAAGCCAAACAAGCTGAGCTGAATACTTTCCTCCCCTACTTCCATCTCACAACTCAATTTCTTATTAAAATTTAATCTATTAGGAGAGATGACACTGAAATATCTGTCTTGGATTGCTAGTCCATTCAGCCATACATAGTGTTCCACTCTTGCTGAATCAAACAAAGCATCCACTTGTGTAGCAGAATCCAGTTGAAAAACATTAATATCTAAAACATCCTCCAAACTAATGTCAATATCCAAAAGAAGTTTAAGATGCGCAGTTAGTTGTGTAATCTGGTCATTGTCTTCAAAACAAATCCAATTGCTTGGCCCCGTGAATCTTATCAATGGTTTAGCTGCCTCTGCTAGATTTCCCCTTTTATTTTCATCTGTATTTTTCAATTCTCTGGTAGTAAATATTATATCAGTAGTTTTAGGTGCTGGGGGATATGTTTTACTAGGCAGCATCAGACTTTCTTTAAGGTTTGGTACTCCCAATAACTGACTTGATAGTTTTATTTCATTTTCTAAGTTGTCCAACCCAGGCAACAGTATGTTGTGTTTTGCTGTTGAACTGCTTGACTGTTCTACGTTTTTTCCCTGGGCTTCCTGTTTATCATCAGTGCTTTCTTTATTAGTAGTCTTCCTAAATGTTTCTTTTCCTGAAATGTTATATTCTCTTGTATTGATGCTCTGGTTTATGAGCTATTCTTTGAGCATTCTTAATCTACATACCTTTCTTTTAAGTCTTCTTTCTCCACCTCCTCCCCCCACACACTTCCTTTTCCTTTGAGCTTTAGATACAGTTTTAGGGATGTCTGGAATATTAATTGTGCTGAAGTCTAATTTCTCCATCCTAGTGCATTTTTCCTGCATCATTTATTAGTGCTCTGGGTCATTATGTGGGTATAAGGAGTTTAATCTTTGCTAAATTGCAACAATTTTAAAACCATTCTTTGTCACATCCTCCCTTAATAATTCTAACAAGAGAAGGGACTTGGCTAGGTTAGAGGAATGGTCAAATGTATGGAAGCTTAGATTTAATGCTAAGAAGTGCAAGGTAATGCACCTGGGAAACAAAAACCCAGGGGAAGAGTACACAATGGGGGGTGAGATACTAACAACAACAAAAATGGAAAGGGACCTAGGGGTAGTCATATCAGATGACTTAAAGGTGGGCAAGCAATGTGAGAGGGGAAGTAAGGAGAGCTGGGAGATACTGGGATGCATAAGGAGAGTCATCAGCAGTAGAAAACAGGAAGTTGTTATCCCTCTGTACAGACAGCTGGTGAGACCCCATCTGGAGTACTGTGTGCAGTTCTGGAGACCCAGTCTCTGCAAGGACATAGACAAGATGGAAGCTGTCCAGAGGAGGGCAACTAAAATGGTGCAGGGTCTGTACCAGAAGACATATGAAGAGAGACTAAAGGAGCTTAATATGTATAGCCTCGAGGAAAGAAGGGAGAGAGGGACATGATAGAAATGTTCAAGTACCTCAAGGGAATCAACAAAGTCAAAGAGGGTAGCACCCTTCCAAAAAAGAGGTGTGCAAGAACAAGGGGGCACAGTTTGAAGATGGGGGCAGCTCAGAGGTAATGTAAGGAAGTATTTTTTCACAGAGAGGGTTGTGGATGCATGGAACGGCCTTCTGGAGGAGGTTGTGGAGTCAAAAACAGTGGTTGAATTCAAGCATGCGTGGGACAGCCATAAGGCAATTCTAGGGGGTGGGGTTAGAAAGAAGTAGGCTGCTGGTTAACTAGGATCTGCAGCTTATCCATTAGGTGGGGAAATGGGCAGACTGGGTGGGTCAAGTGGTCCTTATCTGCCATCAAATTCTATTTTTCTATAACAGATTTTGGTTAATTACCAACTGTTACATTAAAATGAGGTTTGCACTATATTGGTTTTTCATTAGTAGAATTAAATCCTCACTCAGGGTATCAGGTATAAAGAAAGGACTATCTGAATTAAAGTTCCTATATTCTATTCTTATTTCATTACATGGCTATTTTTGTTTAATATGGCATTGCATCAACTGGCTTTTGCAATGTTTTAAACCATTAACAGTATATTGAAGGTCTGACAGAATTTGCTCAATACCTTCTCTTTTTTATGGCTGTTAGCATAGCCCAGCAGATGTTTTGCATTCAGAAAAGGGCTGATGTCATTTTTGCTACCAAAAAAATGATAGAGTGTTAAAAATGGATTCCTCCACTGAAGCCTCATTACTACTCTTCATGTGTGTGTATAGGAAGCTGTAAAGCATTATTTTTCCTCTGGCTTGAGGTGTTAATTGAGCCCACAGAAAGTTAACTCATTATCTTCTTGCAGTCATTCTGTGTCAGATTACCAATGGATAGTACAGACATCATAGAAAGTTAATGGAAGTAGAATGGGTTAAACACTTCCTGGAGATTTCTTCATAACAAATAAGATCTGCTGTGCCTTCAGCCTCTAGGAACACCTCATTAAGCCATTTGAAACTTCCATCCTAAAAGCAGTAATTCTGCTACTTTGCTAGTCATTCCACAGCAAAGAGTCCCAGTGATGCCTTATGCCAAATAATATACCAACTTCATTTTCTCAGGCAGACAGTTCTGGTCTACTGTTTATAATAAACTGAATCTTCTTAACCTGCAATTTGTAACTATAGGTGATTACAACTGAATGATAGTAACCTAATTTGCTTCACTTGCAAGTGGGTAGGCATGTATGTGTCTAATTTTTGTTTGACTTAGGTTACACATAGAATATGATCAGTTCATAACATGCTGTATTATGATTAAAAGAATTGATAAATGGGGGCTTCAGTTTCTTTTACAAATTAATTTTTCCTGATCATGGATATACTAAAACAAACATTTTTCTACGCATTTTTTTTTTAAAAAAAGAAGTTCAGCAATAATTTAGTTGATGTGGTGCAAAGAATTGCTCCCTGGAAAATTTCCTGATTCAGGGGAGGCTGCCTCAAGCAGAATGGGACTTCATGGATGGTTGAGCTCATGGCAGCAGAAGAAGCATTTACAGTTGTGGGTATAGCCCAGCAGATGTTTTGCATTCAGAAAAGGGCTGATGTCATTTTTGCTACCAAACAACATGATAGAGTGTTAAAAACAGATTCCTCCACTGCAACCTCATTACTACACTGCTTGTGTGTACATAGGAAGCTGCAGAGCATTATTTTTCCTCTGGCTTGGGGGCTTAATTGAGCCCACAGAAAGTTAACTCATTATCTTCTGGCAGTCATTCTGTGTCAAATTATAAATGGATAGTACAGACATCATAGAAAGCTATTGGAAGAAGAATGGGTTAAACACTTCTTGGAGATTTCTGCATAACTAATATGCTGTGCTGTGCCCTTAGCCGTTAGGAACACCCCATTAAGCCATTTGACACCACCATCCAGAGCAGTCATTCTGCTACTTTGCAGGACATTCTATAGCAAAGAATTCCAGTGGTGCCTGTTGCCAAATAATACACCAACTTCATTTTCTCAGGCAGGCAGTTCTGGGCTACTGTTTATATTCTACTGAAATTTCTTAAACTGCAGTTTGTGACTATAGGTGTTTACAACTGAATGATAGTAACCACATTTGCTTCACTGGCAAATAGGAAGCCATATACTGTATGTGTGTCTAAGTTTTGTTTGACTTAAATTACACATATAATCTAATCAGTTCATAACATGCTGCATTGTGATTAAATGAGATAATAAATGGGGGCTTTGGTTTATTTTACAAATTCATTTTCCCTGACCATGGATGTACTAAAACAAAAAATTCTCATCAAAATGTTTAAAAATAAGGGGTTGGATTTTCAAAGCCCTTTAGAATGACGCAAGGTGTGTGTGTCAAACATGTTGAATGCAAAAAGCACCTTGCACCAAGGGCTGTGCCCCAAGCTATATTGCAAAGCACGCCAATCCAAGAACAGGTGTGTGTGTGTGTGAGCTGGAGCCAGCGGGCCGGTGCAAAACACTTTAGAAAGAGGCAGCTCACCTCTGATACAATAAATTCAAAAGAAAAAAGTGGCACTCAGGCTACCATGCCAAATAATTTATTCAAGCAAAATAGACAGAAAATCCAGGGATCGTAAACACCAGCATACAGAATCTCACAACAAACTACCCCAACACTTCGACTCAAAAGTGAATCTTCCTCAGGGGGTGTTGTTTTCTATGAAGTCAGTCATTTTTATATGGTAAATCCATTACTTAATTACTACCCCTTAAGGACACATGACCACATTTAAAGTGCTAATGCACCCAAAGACACCAATCCATTGTTGAGAACATGTTAATGTTAATAAAAAGTGTTTTCTCACAAGTATAAAGCATGACAAATGCATAAAAAATGGTAATGTCTCAAATCTTAATCTTTATGGTTGCTCAATTCATCATCTATTCATTTGAACATTGTCATATATTTAATTACAGTAATCAAAGCTGCTATATATTAAATGCTTTAATAACAAACAGTTTAGCAAATAATGAATAAGGATAAAAAGATTATTCTCAAACTGAAGCCACACAAGGTTAATGTAAAGGCATCTTCATTGTGGTACCCCTCTAAAATTAAGTCACACATAATTTTAATCCAGCAAAACTTCTTGGAATGCAGATTGAGTTTAAAGATGATGTAGACTAATGTCCTAGAAACAATAAGGGAGGAGAAAGGTATATATCTTGTATTCTAATTCATTGTCTACATTCTAAGACAAAACAAAAAGAACAATTTTAGAGGTCAAAGGTCAGCTTCCACAATGAGAAAAAAACAGAGCCAAGCACTGTGACTATAGGTAAGGCAGGCGTAGTAAATGCAAACAAAAAAATGTCATCATATTTTAAATGACAAATGCTTTTAACCCATCTAAGAAAATTAATTATTTAACACTATTTCTAGTCATAATACCATTCAGTGTTGTGATAATTGCACTTCAGAAGACAAATCATAATTCTAATATCAAAAGGATATGTCATATTATCACAACTACTGCAAGAAAGACTTTAAATCCCATTGGTTATTTAATCCTCTTGGCTTCTCACTTTGAAACATGTGAATCCATTTGCTTCCT
This sequence comes from Neoceratodus forsteri, assembly GCA_016271365.2. Taxonomy (NCBI): domain Eukaryota; kingdom Metazoa; phylum Chordata; order Ceratodontiformes; family Ceratodontidae; genus Neoceratodus; species Neoceratodus forsteri. The sequence continues at coordinate 1,206,660,977 of CM057452.1, forward strand.
CTCTGTAAAAGAAGGTTACTTCTATCTCCCCCTGTTTTGAATGGCGGGATAGACTGCAATCCCATGAATCTGAAATCCTCCACAGAACCTGCGTGTCCAGTAACAAAGTGTAAGCCGACAGGCTTATCTGTATTCATATTTGTCACAGAATGCACATGTTCTTGAATCCTCTGTTTGAGGACACACATTGTTTCCCTCATACAGCATGCTGCAGGCACACCAAATCACATAGACAGTGTAGGAAGTGTCACATGTGATTAGGTGTCCTACTCTTACTTTTACTGCCTGGTTCTTGGGATGAACAAATAGGTTACTAGGTACTGCATATCTGCAGATATTACACCGACTGCATTTGTGGAAGCCAATCAGCCTAGGAGGTAGCCAAGTTGTAGTTGTTCCTTTAACTTTTTTAAAATGACTATGGACAAGTTTATCTTTTAGGCTTGTGGCTTTACTAGAGGTAACACGGGATTGTGCCTACAGCAATCCATATCTCTTCACTTGAAAGAATAGGCCAATTTCCATGGGCAATATTTTCCAATTTGCCCAGTCAAATGGTTATATTTGGTGACAAATGTGTATTTCAGATTGGTTTCTGCAACTGGTGTTTTCTCTGCTAGAATGCAACTTCTGGGAATTTCTCTAGCCTTTTCTTTTGTTTTTTGCAATAAATATGCATCATAACCTCTATGCTTAAATCTTGAAATAAGTTCATCTGCCTGTATTTCAAATGTACCATCTTTTGTACAGTTTCTTTTTAACCTTAATAGTTGTTTATAAGGAATGGATTTTTTAAACCAAGTTGGTGTGTACTAGTTGTCATCAGGAGGGAATTAGTGGCTGCGGGCTTTCTATAAATTCTAATTTCTACACATCCAGCTGTAATATTGTCCATAAGGAATGACGTTTTTTAAACCGGGGGTCTGCACTAGTGGCCATCAGGATGGAATTAGTGGCCATTGGCAAGATGGGGTGCACCCTAGGGTCCTTAAAGAACTAAGAGAGGTGGTGGCTAAACCTCTGGCTATCCTGTTTAGCCGATCACTGGAAACAGGGGAGGTACCCAAAGACTGGAGGACAGCAGATGTAGTCCCCTTATACAAAAGTGGGAACAAAGAGGAAGCAGGGAACTACAGACCAGTCAGCCTCACCTTGGTAGTGGGGAAGATCATGGAAGCACTACTGAAGGAGAGATTGGTGGAACATCTGGTTGTCAATGGACTACAGGACCCAAGGCAACATGGTTTCACCAGGAGGAGGTCATGTCAGACCAACCTCATTGAATTTTTTGACTGGGTGACTAGGGAGGTGGATCAGGGGAGGGCAGTGGACATGGCCTATCTGGACTTCAGCAAGGCCTTTGACACTGTGCCACATGAAGACTATTACACAAACTGGGAATATGGGTGTGGCCGGACAGTAGTGTGGTGGGTAGCTAACTGGCTGGGTGGCAGGACACAGAGGGTGGTGGTAAATGGCTGTCACTCCACAGAGGAACAGTGACCAGTGGGGTACCACAGGGATCAGTGCTGGGACCGGTCCTATTCAACATCTTCATCAGTGACATTCGCAGGACCTAGAAGGCAGAATTTCACTGTTAGCTGATGACACAAAGCTCTGTAACAGAGTAGACACACCAGAGGTGTAGACAGAATGAGAAGCGACCTGCAGAAACTTGAAGAATGGTCAGGGTTTGGCAGTTGGAAATTAATGCAAAGAAGTGCAAGATAATGCATATGGGGCACAAAACCCTGGCACAATATATCAGTTGGGGGTGAGGATATAGCATGCACCAAGCAGGAAAAGGATCTTGGGGTTATCATCTCTGATGACCTCAAGGTAGGAAACAGTGTGACAAGGCAGCAGGTAAAGCACATAGAATGCTGGGATGTATAGGCAGGGGCATCACCAGCAGGAAAAGGGAGGTCATAATTCCGCTATACAAGACACTAGTGAGGCCCCACCTGGAGTACAGTGTACAGTTCTGGAGACCATACCTACGTAAGGACATAGACATGGTAGAGAAGGTTCAGAGGAGGGCAACAAAGATGGTGCATGGATTGCATCACAAGTCCTATGAAGACAGGTTGAAGGAACTGAACATGTACTCCCTGGAGGAGAGGAGGGAGAGAGGGGATATGATAGAGACATACAAGTATCTGACAGGGAGGAACAGGGTGCAGGAAAACACTATTTTTAAGCGAAAAAGATGTTCCAGGACTAGAGGGCATGGGATGAAGTTGGAGGGAGGACGATTCAGAGGAAACATGATAAAGAATTTCTTCACAGAACGGGTGGTGGACAAGTGGAACACCCTGCCAGAGGAAGTGGTGGGGGCTGAAACAATCACAGGATTTAAGAATGCATGGGATAGACATAAAGGAATTCTGGAGGTCAGGGGTAAGGGGCAACAGACTTCTAGGAAAACAAACTGAACTTACAAGCTCAAATGGGCAGACTGGGTGGGCCATAGGCCCTTATCTGCAGACACTGTCTATGTATCTATGTATAAGTTCTAGTTTCTACACATCCAGTTGTAATATTCCCAGTTAGACTAGGATCTAAGAAGTCAAGTTCTCTGGCATCCATTTTAAATGTAAACTGCTAACTATCACCCTATATCCTTCCTTCCTTCCTACCCTTGCTAAGCTTCAGGAACACCTGGTTCTTTTTTCAAATCTCCTCCTTCCTTTCTGATTCTAGCGTCTTCACTCCATTTCAATCTGGGTTCCGGAAGAACCATTCCTCTACTGCCTCCCTGATTAGGCTCATGGACTCTATCTTTTCAGGGATAGATTATGGCTAAATCACATCGGCCATTTTTGCCAACCTTGCTAAGGCTTTCAACACCACCTCCCATCCCCTTCTATTAACCTCCCTTTCCTTGACTGGCTTAACTGCATCTGCCATAAACTGGTTCAGTGCCTACCTAGTGGGAAGGACTCAGTCAGTCAGAATAGCTGACTCCATCACTCCCTCCTCTCCCTATCAACACTGGTGTACCTCAGGGATCTTTTCTCCATATTCTTGAATTACCTTCCCACAGTCTACGCCTCCACCTCTATCCACATGTACGCCAACGATGTTGTCCTCTTTTGCTCAGGCCAGTCCTCTGTTGATGTTATTCAGCATGACTTCTATGAAGTACAGCACTGGTTTCCTCTCATCAGCTTTAATGCCAAGAAGACAGTCTCACTGACCTTTGGCACTAGGCAGAGACTCTCTAGGCTCCCCACCTTACCCTCCTTCCACACTCTGGATGGGATGGTTCTTGAGGATACTTTATCCTTTAGGTACTTGTGGGTTTGGCTCAACCATAATTTCAACTTCTCTGGACATGTGGACGCCATTCTGAAGAAACTGTTTCCCAAACTTGATGCTCTCTACAGGAACCATAGCTGCCTCCCACTACCGGCGATATGTGAACTTGTTCAGAAGATGATCCTACCTATCTTTGACTACTGTGATGTAGTCTACAGTGCTGCTCCCAAATCTTCTTTACTTAGGTTGGACACTCTTTTTAACTACTTCTGTCGCTTCACTCTTGACTCACCCTCATCTACCCATCACTGTAATCTCTACCACTTGCTGGCTTTCCCCTCATTAGAAAATTGCCACCTCCTCCATTGCACCATATTTGTGTCAACATTTTGGTTTAGAACTCTACCCCCTTACCTTATCTCAGTTCTATCCTCCCTCCCCCAGCCCATTCCCTTAGATCTTATGACCATCATTTAATGGAAGTGCCACATTGTACTACAGCTACAGGCTAGTTGGCCTTCTCACATCTCCTCCCTAAACTCTAGAATGCCCTTCCCCCACAAATTCACCTTTCTTCATCTCCCGACTCCATTACCCTGGCCCTCCAAAACTTCTTTTCTCCAGATTGTAACTGCAATTATGCACCTCCCTTACCTTACCCCTCAGTATGTTCTCCTTCTGCCAGCTTCTTTACTGTTATAGTTTTACTTAAATGTTGCACTTATTGCTTCTGCAAGTTGGAACTCACTGAATATCATGGCAGCACTTAACCTGCACTGGCAAAGTCTTAGTACCATGTTTGTGTTCACTTGTTCACCTCTAATTTTGTACTGGGTTTTGAATGTAATGTTCTGTTCACTGTTTATACTCCCTGTACCCTCTCCCCCAGGATGCACCATGAGATAAGCAACTTGTTGTTCAGTGTGCCGTTCCTGGTGAAACATTTCAATAAATAAATAAAAATAAACTTAAGATTCAAGTAATTGATGTTTAGCCACTGTACAAAATTAGAAATGTTTTCTGCGTCACCCTTCCAGGTGCACAATCATCTATAAAGTAGAAACAGTTTTTTATGTTGTTGAAAAATGGATTCACATCCTTGTTAAGTATATACATCATTTGCAAATCCCCCAGAAAAAGGTTTTCAAAACTTGGGGCCATAGTGGCCCTCATTATAGTCCCACATTTCTGAAGAAGAAATTCCCCTTCAAATTTGAAGTAATTATGTCTAAGTATAAACTCTAAGCCCTTTAAAATAAATTCACGCAGTAGATTGTTTATTTCTCCCTGTGCATATCAGAAATTGTTAACCGCTTAAATCCCCTGGTGATGTTTAATAGAGGTGTACAAAGCCTCTATGTCTACTGAGAGCCATACAAGGTCATTCTCCCATTTAATGTCCTCAACTTTTTTCAGGAGATCTGTGCTATCATTCATATAAGAGGTTAACGTGGGGACATATAGCTGCAGAAAAAGATCAATAAACTTGCCCATTCCTTCTGTAATAAATCCGATGCTCGATACTATTGGATGTAGAGGGGGATTTCTACTATCTTTGTGCAGCTTCAGTAAAATATAAAATCCTACAATTTTAGGATGTTCCTGCCACATATAATCATATTTTTATTTAAAGCATCCTTTAATAGTTTGAAGAGTTCTTTTTCATAAGCATGGGTGGGATTGAAGTGTAACCTGTTATAGTTGTTCTCATTTTTCAATAATGTTAACACACTTTTCCTATATCTGTCCCTGTCCATCATTACAATGTTACCCCCACACACACACCATTGGGTTTTATAACAATTGTATGATTTCTGACAGTTCCTGCAAAGCATAATTTTCTTACTTTGTTAAATTCCATTTCCTGGGGATTTTGTTATCCAATAATTCTGTCACCTGTCTGCATACAGTTCTTTCATATGTCTGAATAGTCTGATTATTTATTTTCAGACAAAAGGATGACTTATTTTGAAACATCAATTTTCTTTGTTTTTTCAAATAACTACCTGCTGACTGTTGACCAGTATTCAAACTAACTTGTGGCAGTGTACCTTCTACATCATTACTAAAATTCCCCTTTCTTAATAAGAGACTCCGATGTTTCTAAATCCATCAAAAAATAAGTTACATCATGTTCAACAGTACAGGATGTTATTTCAAATGGTAAATTCACAGTTTCAGTGTCTAATGCTAGTGATACTTCACCAGTAACAGTAGCAGTTGTGGTCTCAATAGTTTCAAGGTTTGTACTGATTGCATCTGTCAGTTGCTAACATGTTAATTAGATAGTCTATGTCCTCATATTCAGGATCAACATCTAATGAGGTATTGGGAAAGCCTATAATGGCATCTGATTGAATTAACTGCTGTAGTTTACCTTGCTGTAGAAAGTACAGTTGTAACTTTATTTTTCTAAACAGTTTGTACAAATCTAGAAATCATTGATGGGAGGTGTGGTAATAAAGAAGAGTACCGTTTTCAATATTCCTACCTGTATCTCATTTAGAGCAACTTCTAACAGGTTGACTACCTGTAAGTTGTGTCCCTTTTCCATTCTCACAGTGTTCTGCCTTTGTTTCCACCATTGACTTCCTCATTGTCCTCTCCTTTTCACTTTCTTTGTCCTCCTTTCACCAGTTGTACTTTTTGGGTTTTCTTGGTTAAAATAGGACCTTGTTGTTGCTCCCTTGTGCTGTATTTCCTCCTTTTTCTTGACTCTCATGATCTCTGCTTTTACTATTGCTTCCTGTTTGTCTTACAAATCTCAAATGTGACCTTCCCCTTCCTCTGTGGTTTGAGCTGCTCCTGGAGCACTGCAATATATTTCCCTTCTCATAATTACCTGAGTCCCTAATGAGCTTCTTGTTTTTCCTTTCAGCTATGATCTCTTCATATTTGTTCAGTTTTGTTTGAAATTGTGTATTGTAGTCACTGAATAGAGGATGGTCTTTGTAGCCTACCACTTTTCCTTTTGCTTGCTTCAAATATTTTGTTAGCTCTTCAAATTTAATGGCATTGTCCTCGGAAGGCCCAATGACAGAGCTGGACTTCTCGGGTTTTCCAATGGATAGCACTGACCCAGGGCCCCTAGTCCTGGCCTATAATAGGGCTGTGGTAGGGTCCTTGGATGTCATTGCTCCAATTCATGTTCATCCCCACACTCTTCACCTGGGGGCTCCCTGGTTTAATGTGGAAGTCCATGAGCTGAAGATGTGGGGACAAAGATTGGAAAGACGCTGGCAGAAAACTCATCTAGAGGTGGATAGGCTTGGATTGTTAGAACACTATAAGATCTACCAATCAGCAATTTCCCAAAAGAAGGCAGAGTTCCTGTCCAGGGAACTTGCTACAGTGAGGAATAGACCAGCCCAGCTCTTCTGAACTGTGGACAGACTGTGCAATCCAGCCTGTCTACAAGCCGGTCGAGTGTTGTCACAAATACAATGTGAGGAGTTTGCAAAATTCTTCGATGACAAGGTATCCACCATCAGGGATGAGATCTGCCAATGCCAGTCCATTGGGCCTTGCATTTATCAAGTGGGTGATACTAATGCCCGGTTGACTTGGTTCACTTTTAACCAACTGGCAGTCATGGATATAGTGAGGATCACCCAGACTCTGCGACCTACCTACTGTAAGTTGGATCCAGGCCCTACTCGCCTGTTAGTGGGGTGTGTAGATGTCATCAGCCCAGTCCTGGCTGGGATAGTGGCAGTTTCATTAGAAAGAGGGATCTTCCCAGATCCCGTAAAAGAGGTGGTAGTGTGCCCCCTTTTGAAAAAAACCTCTCTTGATCCCAACTGCCCAGCAAATTACAGACCGGTCTCTAACTTACCCTTTGTAGGGAAAGTTATTGAGAAGGTGGCTGCTCTGCAGCTGGAGGATCATTCAACCAGCCACAATATCTATGACCATCTCCAGTCCGGCTTCATGAAAAGGCATAGCATGGAGACGGCTTTTGTTTGGGTTCTAAATGATCTCTTGATGGCAAGAGATTGGAGAACCCATTCCATGTTGGTTCTCCTGGATCTCTCAGCAGTGTTTGACACCATAGATTATGGGGTGCTGCTCGACCACCTGTGGTTTTTCTGTGGACCGAGGGGGGCAGTCCACAGTTGGTTTCATCTTTCCTGGAGGGCAGATCACAGAGATTGGTGTTGGGAATTTATTCCTCTGCCCCTCACTGGCTGCCCTGTGGGGTTCCACAGGGTTTGGTGATGTCCCTCCTGTTGTTTGCGATGTATGTGTTTGCACTGGGGGACATTATAAGATGGTATGGGTTGAGTTTTCATTGTTATGCTGATGAGTCTCAGCTCTACCTGTCTTTTGCACCTGAACAGGAGTCTGATTCCATCACAGTGTTTAATAACTGTTTACAGGAGATACAGGAGTGGATGAGTACCAGTAGACTACAGTTGAATTCAGGAAAAACTGAGGTATTGGTGGTGGACCCTGGAGTGAGGACAACAGTGTTTTGGGTGGGGAAACCCCACAGGTTTATATCTTGGGGGGCCCCGCTTATGGCCTCTGGCCAAGTGTGTAACCTGGGCATGGTATTTGATGAGGGCCTGACCCTGAGGGTGCAGGTGTCAGCTGTAGTCAAGCCTGCCTTTTTCCATCTGAGAACTATAGCCTGGGTGAAACACTTGGTTCCGCCTGAAAATCTTCCTACCCTGGTCCACACCTTTGTCACCAGTTGTTTTGATTACTGCAATGCCCTCTATCTAGGGCTGCTGGGGGTGGATATCTGCTGCTTGCAGCTTGTGCAGAATGCGACAGCTAGATTGTTGATGAGAGTTTTGAGATCTAGCCATATAACACCTGTGCTATGTGAACTGCACTGGCAGTCTATACAGTGGTGGATCACCTTCAAGGTTACATTGCTGACCTATAAGGCCCTACATGATTTGGGACCTCACTACCTGAAAGAACTCCTGGTGCCTTACTGCGCCACCTGCTCACTCTGATCCTCTGATGAGGGATTGCTAAAGATACTCAGGGTATACTTAAAGACATCTGGTGGAAGATCATTTGTCTATACGGCATCTACCCAGTGTAATTCTTTACCTTGTCAGATACAAAATTGCCTGACTGTGGAAAGTTTTAAAAAAAACAGCTAAAAACATTCCTTTTTAATCAAGCATTTTCTGGGACTTGATAATTAAGGGTTTTTTATGTTTGTTCTTTATATTTATTGTTTTTATATGGTATGTATTTAAAGTGTCTGAATTGTTGCAAAAAGTACACTGAGCTTTGAAAGGGCACTTTAAACAAATACATTTTACTTTACTTTTACTGTACTTTAATAATTCAATAAAAATCTTTGCACATTCACATGCCGCCTTTACCTACTCCTCTTTAAATCTGAACTTTTCCAAGCTGCATGAGGGTAGGACAGTGACACGCAGTCCCCTTGGTGCTTGCTGTCTAGAAATATATTCCTCTAAAGCAGAAATATTGAATGCCAGGTCTATTTCTTTACTTAATAGTTTCTCTAGTTCAGAAAAAAAACAGCTTTTATAAATACCACAGTATCAGTGCTGTTGCCATCATTCTGATTATTCGCTGCTGGATTTTCATTTAATTGCAATTTCTCCATGGCTCATCTCCATCTCACTCCCCGGTTGTCAGTGTTCTCCCAACTGTAGCTCTGATTAATGTTGTTCTCCATTGCATGTCACGTTGATGCTCCCTTCTCACTCATTTCAGGTGGAGTTACTCCTTTTTACTTGAAATACAGTACAATCGGAGCCTACAGTAAATGAGAAAAAGTAAAGCTGAATATCTCACATTGCTAGAATATGTAAAACCCAGGTAGATGCTCTGTTCAGCACAACACAAACAGCCAAAGCATGCCAATCCAAGAACAGATCTGTGTGTGAGCTGGAGCCAGTGGGCCGGTGCAAAACGCTTTAGAAAAAGGTAGCTCACCTCTGATACAACAAATTGAAAAAGGAAAAAGTGGCACTCAGACTACCATGCCAAATAATTTATTTAAACAAAATACAAAGCAAATTCAGGCATGGTAAACTTCAGCATACAAAATCTCACAACAAACTACCCCAGCGCTTCGACTCAAAAGTGAGTCTTCTTCAGTGGTGTAGTTTCTGAGAAGTCACTCATTTTTATATGGTAAATCCATTACATAATTACTACCCTTTAAGGACACATGACCACATTTAAAGCATTAATGTACCCATAGACACAAATCAAATGAAGAGAAAATGTAAATATTAATAAAAAAGTGTTTTCTCACAAGTACAAAACACAAATAAATGCATAAAAAATGGTAGTGTCTCAAATTTTAATCCTTCTTTTTGCTAAATTCATCATCTATTTATCTGAACATTGTCATATATGTTATTACTACAATCAAAGTTGCTATATATTAAATGCTTTAATAACAAGCTTTTTAGCAAATAATGAATAAGAAAATAAAGATTATTCTCAAACCGAATCCACACAAGGTTACTGCCAAGGCATCTTTATTGTGGGACCCCTCTGAAATTAAATTACATGGAATTTCTATCCAGCAAAACTTCTTGGAATGCAGTTTGAGTTTAAAGATGGTGGAGACTAGTTTCCTAGAAACAACAAGGGGGGAGAAAGGTATATATCTTGTGTTCTGATTCATTGTCTACATTCTTAAACAAAAAGAACAATTTGCTAGGTCAAAGATCAACTTCCTCAATGACAAAAAAAAAAAAAAACAGAGCCAAGCACTGTGACTATAGATAAGGCAGGCATAGTAGAAGCAAACAAATAATTGTCATCACATTTTAAATGACAAATGCTATTAACTCATCTAAGAAAATTAATTATTTAACAGTACTTCTAGTCATAACACCAGTCATCGTAGCTATAATTGCACTTCAGAAGACAAATCATAATTCTGATTTCAAAAGGATATCTCATATTATCTCAACTACCTCAATAAAGGCTTTAAATCCCATTGGTTATTTAAGCCTCTTGGCTTCACACTTTGGAGCATGTTAATCCATTTTTCTTTCTTTCTGTAAAAGAAGTTTATCTCTATCTCCCCCTGCTTTGAAAGGTGAGATAGACTCCAATCCCATGAATTAGAAACCATCCACAGAGCCTGCATGTCCAGTGACAAAGCATAAGCCTGCAGGCTTATCTGTCATATGTGTCACAGAAAGTATATGTTCTTGAATCCTCTGTTTAAGAGAATGCAGTTTTTCCATCATACAGCATGCCACAGTCACACCAAATCACATAGACAGTGTAGGTGCTGTCACGTGTGATTAGTTGTTCTACTCTTACTTTTACTGCCTGATTCTTGGGATGAACAAATAGGTTACTAGGTACTGCATATCTACAGATATTACACTGGCTGCATTTATGAAAGCCAGTCAGCCTAGGGGCTAGCCAAGTTGTAGTTGTTCCTCATACTTTTTTCAAATGACTATGGACAAGCTTATCTTTTAGGTTTGTGACTTTACCAAAGGTAACACAGGGTTTTGTGCCCACAGCCATCCCTGCCTCATTGTCGCTTAAAAGAATAGGTTAATTTTTATGGTCAATATTTCCAATTTTCCAAACCAAATGGTTATATTTGGTGACAAATGTGTATTGTGGATTGATTTCTGCAAATGGTGTTTTCTCTGCTAGAAGGCATCTTCTGGGAATTTCTCTAACCTTCTCTTTTGTTTTTTACAATAAATATGCTTCATAACCTTTATGCTTACATCTTGAAATAAATTCATCTGCTTGTATTTCAAATGTACCATTATTTGTACAGTTTCTTTTTAACCTTAATGGTTGTTTATAAGGAATGGATTTTTTAAACCAAGTTGGTGTGTACTAGTTGTCATCAGGAGGGAATTAGTGGCTGCGGGCTTTCTATAAATTCTAATTTCTACACATCCAGCTGTAATATTTTCAGTTAGACTAAGATCTAAGAAGTCAATTTCCATGGAGTCCATTTTATATGTAACCTTATGATTCAAGTCATTGATATATAGCCACTGTACAAAGTTAGGATTTTTTTTCCGCAGCACCCTTCCAGATGCACAGAGAATCACCTATAAAGTGGAAACAATATTTTATGTTGTTGAAATTGGGTTAACATCTTTGTTAAGTATATACTTCATTTCCCAATCTCCCAGAAAAAGATTTGCAAAATTGGGGCTCTTATCACAAAATAAAAAATTCCCTTCAAATATTTGAAATAATTATGTGTAAGAATAAACTCTGAGCCCTTTAAAATAAATTTACTCAGTAGATTGTTTATTTCTCCCTATGCATCTAGGAAATTCCTAACTGCTTAATCTTCTGGTGATGTTTAATAGAGGTGGACAAAGCCTCTATGTCTACTGAGAGCCATACAAGGTCATTCTCCCATTTAATCTCCTCAACTTTTCTCAGCAGATCTGTGCTATCCTTCACATAAGAGGTAAACGTGGGGACATAGAGCTGCAGAAAAAAATCAATAAAATTGTCCATTCCTTCTGTAATAGATCTGTTGTTCGATACTATTAGATGTCGAGGGGGACTCCTGCTATCATTATGCAGTTTCAGTAAAATATAAAATCCTGCATTTTTAGGATGTTTCTGCCACATATAATCATATTCTGCTTCTGAGATTTCTGAGATCATATTTCTATTTAAAGCATCCCTTAATAGGTTGAAGAGTTCTTTTTTATATACATGGGTGGGATCAAAGTGTAACCTGTTACAGTTGTTCTTATTTTCCAATAATGTTAAAACACTTTTTCTGTATTTTCCCCTGTCCATCATTACAATGTTACCCCACTTATCAGTGGGTTTGGTAACAAATGTATGATTTTTCTGACAGTTCCTGCAGAGCATAATTTTCTTTCTTTGTTAAATTCCATTTCCTGGGGATTTTGTTGGCCAATAATTCTGCCACCTGTCTGCATACAGTTCTTTCATAGGTCTGAATAGCCTCATTATTTATTTTTGGACAAAAAGATGATTTATTTTTTGAAACATCAATTTCTTTGGTTTTTCAAATAACTACCTGCTGACAGTTGACCAGTATTCAAACTAACTTGTGGCAGTGTACCTTCTACATCATTACTGAATGCTCCTTCATTAATAAGAGACTCAAATGTTTCCAAATCCATCAAAAAATAAGTTGCATCATGTTCAACAATATTGGATGTTATTTCTAAATGTTAAATTTACAGTTTCAGTGTCTAAAGCTAGTGATACTTCACTAGCAACAGTAGTAGTTGTGGTCTCAGTAGTTTCAAGGTTTGTCCTGATTGCATCTATCAGTTGCTAATAAGTTAATTAGATAGTCTATGTCCTCATATTCACGACCAACATCTAATGAGGTATTGGGAAAGCCCATAATGGTGTCTGGTTGAACTAACTGCTGTAGTTTGCCTTGCTGTAGAAAGTACAGTTTGAACTTTATTTTCCTAAACAGTTTGTACACATCTATAAATACAGTATATGGAAATTGTTTATGGGAGGTGCAGGAATAAAGAAGAGCCCCCCTTTCAATATTCATACCTGAATCTCACTTAGTTTGACTTCTAACAGTTTGACTATCTATAAGTTATGTCCCTCTTGTGTTCTTACAATGTCCTGCCTTTGTTTCTGTCATTGTCCTTCTCACTACCATCTCCTTTTCCCTTTCTTTGTCATCCTTTCCCATGTTGTTCTTTTTGGGTTTCCTTGGCTAAAACATGACCTTGTTGTTGCTCCCTTGTGCTGGTATTTCCTCCTTGCAATGACTTTAATCTTGAGTTTGCATTTAAATTGGATGCCAAGGAAAATTTCTTCTTAAATCTTAGTTTTACTGGGAATATTACAACTGGATGTGTAGAAACTAGTACTTATAGAAAGCCAATCACCACTAATTCCCTCCTGATGGCCACTAATGCACACCCCCTGGTTTAAAAAAACTCCATTCCTTAAGGACAACTATTAAGGTTAAAAGGAATCTGTACTAATGATGGTACATTTGAAATACAAGCAGATGAACTTATTTCAAGATTTAAGCATAGAGGTTATGATGCATATTTATTGCAAAAAAAAAACAAAAAACAAAACAAAAGTTAGAGAAATTCCCAGAAGCTGCCTTCTAGTAGAGAAAACACCAGTTGCAGAAATCAATCCACCATGCACATTTGTCACTGAATATAACCATTTGTTTGGGCAAATTGGAAATATTGCCCATAAAAATTGGCCTATTCTTTTAAGCTGTGATAAGGTAGGGATGGCTATGTACACAAAACCCCATGTCTACCTTTAGTAAAGCCACAAGCCTAAAAGATAAACTTGTCCATAGTCGTTTGAAAAAACTTAGAGGAACATTTACTACTTGGCTACCCCCTAGGCCAACTGGCTTTCATAAATGCAGCCAGTGTAATATCTGTAGATATACAATACCGGGTAACCTATTCGTTCATGCCATGAACCAGGCACTAAAAGTAAGAGTAGAACAACTAATCACATGTGACACTCCCTACACTGTCTGTGTGATTTGATGTGACTGTGGCATGCTGTATGTGGGAAAAACTGTGCATGCTCTTTAACAGAGGATTCAAGAACATGTGCATTCTGTGACAAATATGAATACAGATAAGTCTGTAGACTTACACTTTGTCGCTGGATATGCTGGCTCTGTGGAGGGTTTCAAATTCATGGGATTGGAGTCTATTCTGCCTTTGAAAACAGGTGAAGATAGATAACCTTCTTTTACAGAAAGAAAGCAAATGGATTCATAAGTTCCAAAGTGTGAAGCCAAGAGGCTTAAATAACCAATGGGATTTAAAGCCTTTCTTGAGGTATTTGTGATAATATGAGATATCTGTTTGAAATCAGAATTATGATTTGTCTTCTGAAGTGCAATTATAGCAACAATGACTGGTGTTATGACTAGAAATATTGTTACATAATTAATTTTCTTAGATGAGTTAATAGAATTTGTCATTTAAAATGTGATGAAATGTTTTTGTTTACATCTACTATGCCTGCCTTATCTATAGACACAGTGCTTCGCTCTGTTTTTTTCTCATTGTGGAAGTTGACCTTTGACCTAGTAAATTGTTCTTTTTGTTTTGTTTAAGAATGTAGATAATGAATTAGAACTCAAGATTGATACCTTTCTCATCCCTTGTTGTTTCTAGGACACTAGTCTCTACCATCTTTAAACTCAAACTGCATTCCAAGAAGATTTGCTGGATACAAATTCCTTGTAACTTAATTTCAGAGGGGTCCCACAATGAAGATGCATTGGCAGTAACCTTGTGTGGAATTGGCTTGAGAATAATCTTTATTTCCTTATTCATTATTTGCTAACAAGATTGTTATTAAAGCGCTTAATATATAGCAGCCTTGATTACAGTTATAAAATATATGACAATGTTCAAATAAATAGATGATGAATTTAGCAACAATAAGGATTAAGATTTGAGACACTACTGTTTTTATGCATTTTTTTGTGTGTTTAGTACTTGTGAGAAAGCAGTTTTTTATTAACATTTACAGTTAATGGATAGGTGTCTTTGGGTGCATTAGCTCTTTCAATGTGGTTATGTGTCCTTAAGGGGCTGTAATTTAGTAATGGATATACCATATAAAAATGACTGACTTCCAAGAAACCACACCCTCTGAGGAAGAATCACTTTTGAGTCGAAGTGCTAGGGTAGTTTGCTGAGAGATTTTGTATGTTGATATTTACCTTGCCTGAATTTGCTGTGATTTTGCTTGGATAAATTATTTGGCATGGTAGCCTGAGTGCCGCTTTTTCCTTTTGAATTTATTTTGCAAAGCAGCTTGCATCAATTAGAAGGTTGCCTGGACCAAAGTGTGCCTGCACCTGCCTTGCACCACAAATGTGGCTGCGGCAGGGTTCTATGGGGCTTGCGGCCGAGCAGGCTGCCACAACCCTGAAAGTTGGATTTTCAAAACCCTTCCCAGAAACAAAGGACTAAGTACTGTTAGACCAGAAAATGGCTGGTGTAATTGTGCTTAGAGATCCTCAGGGATGGTTGGTAGTAGTAGACAATTGCCAACCCCCCATGAGCTCCCATGACCTGGATACTGTACACCTATTACTGCGGCGATATAATGCCCCTCATAGCTGTCCTGGTATGCCATGCTGTACATGGGTACAGAATAATAAGTCCCCTTGAAGTAGCACCCCCTCCCATGCCATGGTATGCCCCTACTGTACCATGATATACCCCACACCAGTCATGACTGTTATCCTCTGGTATCTCCCCCATGCCCATAACACATAGTAAACCCCAATTCAGTGATATGCCACTATACTCGACAGCATGTACCAACCCTACCTGGTGGTCTAGTGATCCCCAATAACCCCACCCAGCAAGCAGTGCCCACCATCCCATTCCTTCCCCCTTTCCAAAGCCTGATCCAGTGACCAGCACAGCCCTCCACACACCACCAAGGTCAGCCATTGCATGAAATGACAGAGTGCATACTGTGATGCTTGAACGCACTCTGAATATTCATTTGGTGACCAGCTGTGGTAGTGTGTGTGTGTGGGCACTGTTGGTCACTGAATTGGGGTATGGATGGTGGTAGGGAGTCAGTGGTTGGCAATACCTGCCAGGGGGATATGGGTGGCACCTAGATCACCAGAGATTTGTGTGATTACAATAACATATACCATGAGTGGAGCAAAGAGGGCACTGGGGTTATTCTGGGTTACCTGGTATGGGTAGATCTGAACTTGGTGGTGTTGGGGATGGCATGAGCCACACAAATTCCCCCATCCAAGGGTGCAGCTTACAACACATCCACTCCACAGCTGCAGTGGCACTCCTAGTGGGTGCGCCTTCTGTTTGGCGCACTGCCACCATTGCCACAAGCCATGGGACTTAGGCATTGAGACCCCGTCTAGTGGAAAATCAGGTGCAGGGTTCTGGACTCACCAGCACTTGACACAAGCTGCCATTGTTGCAGCTTGCATCAGAGGTTTGAAAATCCCGCCCAAGGGGTTTAGCAATAAATTAGTTGATGTGGTGTAAAGAGCTGCTCCCTGGAACATTACCTGGTTTGGGGGGGCCGCCATAAGCAGAATGGGTCTTCATGGATGGGGCAGCTAATGGCAGCTGAAGAGGCATGATGGCATTAAAAGCTTAATGGTGTGGATGTAGAGGCACCAATATTTACCAACTTTGGTAAAGTACTAAGTGTGACTTGGGGGTGGGGAATCATCGGCAACAGAACTGGCCTTAGGGGGTTGTGAACTGTGCATTCACACAGGGCAAAAAGAGCAGAGTGGCTCCCCAAAACAACTCAGCTGTCCAGTTGACCTCCTTCTTCTTGGTCCTGTATGTATTAATTTAAGTAAAGTGCAAAAATGGTACAAAACTAGCAAAAACTGAAGCTACAGGGAGGCCACAATAGGGATGAGAATGCTTCTTGGGGGCTTCATAACTTCTGATATGGTGACCCATCAAGGAGGTTCACACAGGGCCCCAGAATAGCTAGGACCAGCACTGCAAATTGTGTGAGTCTTGGTATTTTGAGTATTATGGTCTTCTGAAACTTCAGCCTTCAATGGGTTAGACTCTGCATCCATCTGTACAGTATGTCACTAAGCCACATGCAGTGGGATATGGGTAAAAACCAGATCACCAGACCCAGACCAGAGCTGTAAAATCTGGACTGGGCACACCTTGTGCAAATATTGCTGAGCCACTCACTCCAGATGATCTGGTCTGGCTTTTACCTATCTGGTCTGGTCCTGATGGTCCCATTTTCAACCATGTAAAGGTTGAAAAACAGACTTTCAGGAGTGGTCCAGCTACATAAAAGTCAGACTGAACAGTGCATACAGAGTGACTGGACCTGCAGTATTTGTACAAGTTGTACCTAGTATGGTCAGTTTGAAATTTTACAGAACTGCTATGATTCGGGTCTGACAGTCCAGTTTTTTTTTTCCACCTCCCATGCTTTGCTGGCCCCCACTCCTTCAGTCCCCACAAGCTCCCCACAGCCCCATTGCCCCTTACCCAGCCCTCCTGTGGTCCTCAGATCGCAGCCGATGCCCGGGATATCCTGGCGTATTCCTTCACCAGGTGGGTCCCCCTCCTCCGAGGGGGAAGGGCACCAGGGAGAGGGGATGTCCCAAGCACACACTACTTAGGGCCCAGGGATGCTGCTGAGGAACAGGAGGCCCTGGGAAGGTACTGGAGGCACTCGGGGAACAGAGAGCTGTCATCTGGCGGCCAGCGAGCAATTTTCCATTTTTCTGTTGGGGGCAGCGTAGTGACGTCATGGCATACGCCGACATCCGCTCCTCCCCCAGTTAACTTTCTGGGCCATGCGTCCTGTGATACTCCCAGCCTCTGCTAGGAGCCAGCAGGTGCCGGACCAGACCCCTACCCTCCCCTTGGAGAAGGAGAGCTGTCTATAGGACGCTCGATCATTTCTCCCCCGGCCGGCCCTCCAGTGACCCGGGCTCGGTCCCGAACCCGGGTTGCTTGTGTCACAAGTGGAAATCCAACCACTGTACTGGTGGGCCAGCTGACAGTCCAGTTTTTAATCAATCAATCAATCAATTAGTCTTTATATTACGCTAAAAGGCATGTGAGTAAAAATGCCCATTTACAGAAAAACGTTCAAGTAAGCATAAAAAGAGAACAGAAGATGAGGTCAAATAATTACATAGTAAAGTACAGTATAAACAAGTATAACATAAAAAGGTCTAATACAGAGATCTTGAGGGATGTACAGAAGAAAGGGGAAGTAAATAAATAACAGTGACAAATTTAAAGCATGGGATATAGTTGGAGGTACAATTCAGGAACATGAACAGTTGGGTGATACTTTGAAAAGAAGAAGTGCAAGTCCTGCGGCACCCAGATCCAGCATGTGGATGAGCATTCCCGCTGCATGATCTGCCTTGGCCCCAAACACTGGGTCAAGGCTCGTGTGGCCTGCCAATCCTTCAACCAGGCCACACGGATTAGACATCAGAAAATGCTTGAAGCCCACTTGCTGGAAGAGCTCCTTGGTTTGATGGAAAAGGAGCTGCAGAATCTGTGGGAAAAATCTTCTCCAATGCCAGAACCCAAAAAGAAGGAAAAGAACCAGAAGAGGCACCGAGACTGGCATAGGTCTCCATCCACTTAGCAGTGAACCACTAAGCACCACTGACACTGGAAGGTCCTCTACTTCAGTAAGTACCTTTACTGCCAGGTCTCCTACTGCTCCAGAGGATCAGACCACAGCCTCTCTGTCTGTTTTACTCATGGTGCAGTCAAGCCTCTTCTTGGATGATGGAACCCCTATTGTGCTCCTTAGGCCCATATCTTCTTCAGGGTCTATCACCAGCAGCCAGGTCGGTAAGTTGATCCCTGCCCCTACTGAGAAGTGTAATGTCACAGTGAGTAAGCTGTACTCCAGTTCTGCTGTTGTCTACATGCCCCAGACTGATAAGTCAGATGTTAGCTCTTCTGATGTCTGCATGGCTGTAGCTGATAAGTTGTTCCCTGGTTGTTCTGGGGACCCCACAGCTGATGCTCTCCCATCAGGGTTGCAGAATACCCCTGATGTCTAGTTGAGCCATTTGCCAGACATGCAACAGTCTTTAGAGGGTTCCTCACTCCCACTGACCCAACTGGACCCTCCGGGCTTGCTTGAATATCAAGAACAGGAGGTGTTAACTAATCTGGAGGTTCCCTTTCCTTCACTTGGTCAGTCTCTTCCGGGTTCACCCACTGGACCTATTATTAATCCCACCGGGGACCTTCCATCAGGACCTCCTCAACCCAAGCCCCCTTGGACAACCAGGTTCTGACATCTTGGACTCAAGATCCCCAAATGACAGTGGGTCTTCCATTGGGTTCTACTCACACCCTGATGTCAAGTGACCCTTCGCTATGTCTGGCACTTCTACCATTTCTCAATTGCCTGATGGCCTCCCGTCAGGTCCCCAGGTGCTGAATCTTTCAGTGTCAGACATTCCTGTGCCTGATCCAGTGTCAGCCCCTTCTAATGTCCCTATGGGGCTTACACCTGGTCCTTCTGGCCTCCTACCAGGTCCTTTGCCCCACCTCATGCTGGACCATCAGCTTCACATTCAAGTGGACCTATGGGCAATGTTTCAGGCTATCCACCCCCACAATAACCATTGTACCCTTCAATGGGGAATCCAATGCCTGGTTATCAACCTCATTATGTACCGGAGTACCAGACACTGAGCTATGCCTAATCAATAGTATGCTTCTTCTGGCTTTCCCTACTTGTATCAGGCTCATGGATGCTCTTAATATCAGATGCTAAGCTATCCATTATACCAGCCTCCTCCTCCACCACCCCTCCTCCTCCTCCTCAGCCTCAGCCTCTGCCTCCACAGCAGCCTCAGACTGATATATGGGCAGTGTTTCTGCCCTATTTAGGAGGCCAGGACTCAACTAACCTCAGAGCTTGACCGTTGGGAGCCAGTAGTGTCCTGTACTCCTGTCTCCTTTCCAAACCCTAGATCAGCCTTTCCTGTGGATTCCCACCTTTCTGGAGAAAGGTCCTCAAGTCAACAGGTCAGTGATAAAAGCCCAGACACTCCTCTAAAATGGGTTCAGACCCCCAGCAGGCACTCTTCAGACTCTAACTCTAACTCATTCTCCATCTCTGATATGCATACACCAATACAGCCTCAGTCTAAGGAATCCCTGAAGTCCCCGTCATCGAACACTTTCTTTGCAGAACTCCTCATAACTATACAAAATGCCCATGGCTAGGCTATCCAAGAACAGAATCCAAAACAGAAAAGGCTTCTGGAGCATCTAGACATGACTGACATAGCTCCTGTGCCCATACTGTCTTGGACTGGGCCCCATGAAGATCTGACATCCACTATCTGGCAACAGCCTTCCTCCATTCTGGCTGTTTCAAAAAAGACAGAGAGGATGTACCACCCTCCAGATGGGGTCACAGACCTTAATGGCTATCTTAATGCAGACTTAGTTGTTATCCCAGCTGCCCAAAATTGGTCCTCAAAACCTAAACATTTGAGCATGTATCCTCCGGATAAGGAGTCTAAGCAGCGGGACAATTTCAGTCAGAAGATCCCTTCCTCCTCCACTTGCACCCTCAGATCCTTTAATTATTTGGCTCATATGGTCTCCTACCAGAAATCTTCCCTGGCCTCACTCGATTCCAAGCTGGAAGCTAACCAGGACCAGGAGTTTAAGGCCAAGATTGCCAAGACAGTGAGAATGGCTAAAATCTCCTGTCATCACATCCTTTTTGTCACTTATGACACAGGAGACTCAGTTGCTATTGCCACAGCCACTGATGTCTGCATTAGGTGACATTCATGGTTTAGGATTGCTGGCCTGGCACAAGACATCCAGACCTCTGTCTTGGATGCCCATTTCAGGGAATCCATGTTATTCGGAGGTGACGCCAAGGATATTATCACTGAATTGCAGGAGCATGGTAAATCCTTCTACGACATCCCCTTCATGTACCGAGGGGGTTACAAAGGCAAACAGCCTTTTCATCAGCAACAGAGATACCAGATCAAAGAGGCCTCTTTCAAACGCCAGGCCAAATGCCGGTATCCAGCATCAGGAACCTCTACTCCCCCTGCCAAGTCCCAGAAGTCCCCCAGGAGAGCTGCAGGCATCCTCCCCTCAGTCTCCTGACTCATGGGGGACCTCCCTGCCTCCTCCTGATCCACTGGGGGAACCAGTGGGGGAGAAGATTTGCCCTCCGCAGTCTGATATCACAGGACATAGCCACAGACCTTTGGGTCCTTCAGTTAATAGCAAGAGAACATACCATAGAGTTCCTAGACAGGCCTCCAGACAAACCCCCAGGCTTCTCCCATTATCCTCCAAGGCACTTGTTAGGGGTTGAGATCCAGGTTCTTCTGCAAAAATCAGCCATAGAGCCTGTGGCTCCAGCACAGATAGGAAGAGGATACTACTACCATTTCTTCCTAGTGCCCAAAAAGACAGGTAACCTAAGACCCATCTTGGACCTCAGCATGCTCAACCTGTATGTCTAGTACAAGAGGTTCTGCATGCTCACAATCCAAGGACTTCTACCCCTGCTCCACAAGGGCCATTGGCTTTATGCATTAGACATGCAGGATGCTTACTGCACATCCCTGTCTTCCAGCCCCACCTACGCTTTCTTTGGTTGGCAGTCCAGGGGGAACAGTACCAGTTCATGGCTTTCCATTTTGGCCTATCCTCAGCACCTTGGGTTTTTACTAAGTGCCTAGCAGTGGTGGTTGTGGCCCTGTGCCACAGAGGGATCTAATTGTGTCTGTATCTGGATGACTGGCTTCTTTCAGCCCCATCACAGAGCAGTTGAGGGAGTCCCACTTCTTCACCCTGGACCTCTTTTCTAGACTTGCAATAACAGTCAACTATCCCAAGTCCCACCTCTCCCTTCCCAGTGCCTACAATTGATTTGGGACAGTGCTAGATACGGTCCAGGGTAGGGCCTTCCTCCCACTGAACAAAGCGGAGACCCTGCAGGAACAGGCCAGATTAGTGGCCAACTCATGCTGGACCACAGTCCGGTCGATCCTCCATCTTGTTGGGCTCATGGCAGCTGCGAACCCTACAGTTCCTTTAGCCAGACTGCATATGAGGGTGACCCAATGGACTCTTCATGTCCAATGGGATCAGCGGCTGGACAACCTGGACCACAGGGCCCTACTGTCTGTGTACATGAAGAAGGATCTTCATTGGTGGCAGGAGTTGTCCAATCTCTCCACGGGGGTTTGCTTTCAACCCCTTGCTCCTACCATGACCCTTGCAATGGATGATTCATGCCAAGGCTGGGGAGCCCACCCAGGAGACCATCATACCAAGGGAACACGGTCTCAGCTGGAAGCATCTCTACACATCAATGTGTTAGAAATAAGGGCAGTGCTGTATTTCTTTCTGGCCTTCCAGCCTCTTCTATGTCCAGTGACACTCCTGGTTCAGACTGAGAATATGTCTGTGGTCTGGTACCTGAACAAACAGGGAGGCACTCGCTCGTACCCTCTATGCCAGGAGGCAATGTGAGTGTGATACAGGGCAGTCCAGCATGACCTCCACCTGACTGCTGTCCATGTGCCAGGCATCAGCAACATCCTGGCAGACAGTCTCAGCCACACCACTATCAGGGATCATGAGTGGAAGCTAAATAAAGAGGTGGTCGAAAGCTTATTCGACCTGTGGGGTAGGCCACAGATAGACCACTTTGTCTCCCCATCGAATGCAAAACTACCCAATTTTTGCTCACTCGTTCCTGGGCATGGTGTTTTCTGATGAGATGCGCTGTCTCTTTGCTGGACAGGGAGATTCCTTTTTTTTTGTATACTTTATTTAAAACAGCAAAGAGCTGGTTACAAGTCTGACAGATCAGGTATAACATATTGCCAACTCAGTGGTAAATCATCACAGAAGATGGCGGTTGTTGTGAGCCAGCCAGCATTAGTTCTTAAGTTTTGCTCTGCTTTATCTTTGTTTGCTTAATTTTTTATCTTATTTTATATTATTTAGTTTTGTTGTTTCATTTTTAGAACAGGTAGGGGTGAAGAAGTGAGGTAGACCAGGGTTAAATACACTAAATATGCTAGCTCTGGAAGAGCTGTATTGTTAGCGTTGTTGCTAAATTGCCACTGTGTTTTTAAAGTTTTAATGCTATAACACTACATAGACTCCTCTGCGAATTTAGCTACGGAGCAGAGGTATTTTTACAGCACAAAATGGAGTGGGCTTGCAATGTTTTGTTGTGCCTTGTTGAAGTTGGGATGTGGATGCCCATTTGCATTGGATATATATCCAGCTAATGCCTGGTGGGTGCTCCTTTGAAGTGGAGGTTCACTTTTTCCCTGTTTGGCAGGTTGGGTGGCCAGCTATAAAGGAGAGTTGGGACTGTGCGAAGAAGATCGGCAGAGAGGAGTTGAACTTTGGAAGGGCTATTAAACATGTAGCTATTGTATATAGCTGAAGAACTTCTGGTTTTGTGGATTATGGTGCTTCTGGGTGCAGTGAGACGTACTGGATTGATCAAAGAATCAACCTTTTCAGCATAGTAACAACTGACCCATCTCATCAGGGGTGTCTGGTTGTGAAGTTCGTGGCTACACAGAGAACCTCGGCTTGATCTTGCTGGGTAGCCGGCCAGTTAGCCTGGGTGTTCTCTAGTCTTTCCACAGGGTCGTCCAGTGGGTAGACCTTGTGGAGTTTCATAGTGGGGGCCATGGTTCCTCCTTCCTAGCCCCTGGTTGGGTATTTTCTGGTTTAGGTCTGCTGAAGAGTTGAGTGGAGTGGTCTCACTGATTCATTTGATACCAGCAAGAGGATTTTTACAATCTATTCTCCAGAATACGGTCAGACAATTCATTTTACTTTCTGGTTGTTCTGCACTACCCCTTTTATCATGAGAGGGTTGAGGAGTCATAATTTTGGTTCAGATATTATTAAACTTTCATTGGGAGTGAGTGTCCCTTGCTGAATCTATTAATCCCTGGTTGTGAGAGGACCTGGGAACTGAAGATTTGTTTGTTCTATGTTTAGCTTGACCGTAGTCTGTGCTGCCCCACAAACAAACTCTCTGTCTGGATTCCTGGCCTCCTTTTTTCTACAAAAATTGTTTTTAGGATTAATTAGGAGTATTTTTGTGGTTTGATTTTATTAAAGGGTTTTGGATTGGGTGGGGTTGGGATTTTCCCTTTAGTGAGAGTAGAGTGAATTGTTAATTTGCTGTTTGTTTGTTTTTATTTATATTTTGTGTTTTCATTTTTTCTCTCTAAGATTTTGTTAGTTATTAATTATAAGTGATAGTGTTTAAGTTGTGTCTAACTTCTGCTGATTGGTTCTAGGAATTTTTCGACAGCATGTGCTGGGGTCATGTTTCTGTGGGCAGGCACTATTCCCCCTCCAGGCTGAGGGGCCTGCGCCCCTTCAATAGCCCCCTGTTGTAGCCTGAGGTCTATCAGCATTGCCGGGTCCTGGGGATTGCTCTGAGGAGGCAGAGGGGGAGGCAGGTGCTTCAGCTGGGGGGGGAGGAGCGGAGTGGGTAGATAGGGGTGGTAGGGTTTGGGAGACACCCTGGGACAAAACAGGTCCAGGATAGGGGTCTGCGATACCTGGTTCACATACCCAAGGGCTCCACCGATGGTGGGCAAGTCATCCTCTCCTCCAATGCCTCTCATCCAACCCGGGCAGTGTTATGCAATGCCAGGTCTATAAAAAACAATACAGCAATTATTGCTGATCTTGTTGAGTCATCTGACCCAGCTTGCATCACCGAGACCTGGCTAGATGAGAATATTGGCCCCATTTTGGCTTCAGCTTCAGCTATTCCAGCAGGGTACTCGGTGATACACCTCCCGAGATTAGATCATGGGGGGGGGTCGCTATCTGTTTTAGATCAGAATTGGGCCTTGTGGAGGTTCCAATAGTATCCCCTGGATCCTGTGAGTGTATTATGGGAGCAGGTGTAGGCTGCAGAATTCTACTTGTCAACCGTCCACCCAGTGATGAGAAAGTTTTTCTGCAGGAAGTAACAGACTTCATTGTTGACCTGGTGTTGGAGCCCTCCAGGTGGTTGGTCCTGGGGGACTTCAATGCCTGAATTGACAATGAACTCTCATATTTTGGTCAAAACTTCCTCCAACTTATGAATTCGTTGGGCTTCACACAATTTGTTACCGCTGCTACCCATATTCAGGGTCACTCATTGGATTTATAGTGTTTACCTTGGGGATGGAGATCACCGAACTGGTGGTGGAACCAGTAGGATGGTCTGACCATCACTCCATATGGTTCAATTTTATGGACCCCCCCATGAGATCTACCCCTTAGGAGATGATCCAGGACCGCCCTTTAAGGGGTGTTACCCCCGAAGGTCTGATGGTGGTGCTGGATCTATTGAGTTGGCCTGTGGAGTGCTTGGAACCAGATGCCTTAGTAGTGCACTATAATAATATGGTGCTGAAGGATCTGGATTCCATAGCTCCTGTCTGGATTCGCCCCCTCTCCCTCTGCCCTTGGTCCCTTTGGTTTGATGGGACATTGATGGAGCTGAGGGGAGTGGGGTGAAGACTGTAACATTGTTGGCAGAAGTCTGGCCTTGAAAGTGACAGGCTTAGATTGATCACCCATTATTCGGACTATCAATCAAAAATCTCCCGTAAGAAAGCAGAGTTCCTATCCAAGGAGATTACTGCATCAAGGAATTGACCAGCTCTGCTCTTTCAGACTGTAGATAGACTGTGCAATCCAGCTTGCGTGCAGGGCCGTAGAGCTTTTTCACAATGAAAGTTTGATGAGTTTGCTTGGTTCTTTGATGATAAGGTATCAATGATCAAGTAGGACATCCACACAACACTCTCAGATGAGCATGGTGGAGATCGATGTGTGGTTACAGGCCCTCAGTCTGTCTGGACAGACTTTGACTGGTCGGCAATCATGGATATCATGAAGATTGTCCAGAGCTTATGGCCAATTTGCTGTAGTTTGGATCCTGGATTCACGTGCCTCCTTATGGGTTGCGTGGAGGTGATCGAGCCAGTCCTTGCTGAGATAATCTTGTGCTCATTAGATCGAGGGGTGTTCCTGGAGTCCTTGAAAGAGGCTGTTGTGACACCCCTCTTGAAGAATCCTTCCCTTGACCCAGACTGTCTCGCAAACTACAGACTGCTCTCTAACCTGTCCTTTTTGGGTAAGGTTATTCAGAAAGTAGCGAGCTACAGCTCGATGACTTTCTTACCACCCATGGAATCTATGATCCTCTCCAGCCCAGTTTCAGGAAGAGGAATAGTACCGAGATGTCGTTGGCGCGAGTACTTAATGACCTCCTAATTGCGAGAGATTGGAGGTGCCGTTCGATCTTGGTTCTCCTTGATCTCTCTGCTGCATTTGATACCATGGACCATGGGATATTGTTGGAATGTCTGTGGACAGTCCTCAGATGGTTTCACTCCTTTCCCATGGGCAGATCTCAGAGGGTAGTATCAGGAATTTTTTCCTCTGCTCCCTTTGTGCTGCCCTGTGGAGTGCCACAGGGTTCTGTGCTCTCTCCCATGTTGTTCACGGTGTATATGCTACCATTAGGAGACATTATTAGGCATTATGAGCTCAGTTTTCACTGCTATGCAGATGATACTCAGCTCTATATGTCCTTTGTACCCAAACAGAATGAGGCACTTATGGTCTTTAACAACTGCCTCACTGAGATCTAAGACTGGATGAGTGCCAACTGGTTGAGGCTGAATCCGGATAAGACTGAGGTATTGGTGGTGGACCCTGGTCACTGCATAGAGAAGTTGACTCCTGGATTTCCCTCTGGCCTTGTGCTAGTGGGGAACCAGTTGAGACCTTCTGAATGGGTGCAAAATCTGGGCGTAATACTTGACTGCGAGCTGACACTTAAGTCCCAGGTGTCAGCTGTTGTCAAGTCCTCATTCTACCATCTGAGGAATATAGCCCAGATAAAGCACCTTGTTCCACACGATGACCTCCCTGTATTGGTTCACACCTTTGTTTCCTCACTTCTAGATTACTGGAATTCTCTTTATCTAGGGTTACTGGGGGTGGACCTCCACCACTTGCAGAACGCTGCAGCCAGGTTGTTGACTGGGCTACCAAGAACTTGTCATATCACGCTTGTTCTGCGTGAACTGCACTGGCTGCCGGTGTGTTGGAGGATTACCTTCAAGGTCGCATTGCTGACATATAAGACCCTGCACGGACAGGGACTGGGCTACTTGCAAGATCCCCTTCAGCCCTACCACCCTTCCCGCTCACTCTGTTCCACCAACGAGGGATTGCTAGAGATTCCCAGGGTTTGTCTTCAATCCTCTGGGGCCAGAGCCTTTTCTTTTGTGGCTCCAACCCTGTGGAATTCTCTACCTCGTCAGATTAGGGAGTTCCCATCCACAGAATCTTTTAAGGC
Source organism: Neoceratodus forsteri (assembly GCA_016271365.2). Classification (NCBI taxonomy): domain Eukaryota; kingdom Metazoa; phylum Chordata; order Ceratodontiformes; family Ceratodontidae; genus Neoceratodus; species Neoceratodus forsteri. Next base: position 1,206,688,124 of record CM057452.1, read on the forward strand.
TTCTTTGAATAATTTTTTGTTTATATCGACCTTTGTTTAGTTTATATTTTGCTGTCTTTTTAACTGTGTCTAAATTTAACATTTTTATTTATTACTGAAGAATTGTTTTATGTACTCGCGCTTTGGTATTTGAAAAGCACAATACAAATAAATTATGATTTGATTTGATTTGATTTGATCACAAAGTCACAGTACAGCTTTAAATAGAAACATCAATGATAGCATTACTTTACTGTAAATGGTCCCCTCTCAAGTGGACTAACAAAGAAGTATACCCCACAGAGATTACAATGAAATGAACACTTTAAGACTGTAGCATACCTTGAAGATGGAAAATTCAACAGGCATAAGAGATAGATATTACTTTTAAAATAAGGGGAACCAGGGTAGTACTATGGCATCCTCTACTGGAGAACACATCTGTAATACTGCACTATTTGGCCCCTGACAAAATATTGAGTTCTTTCTAGCTTCATACATTCCATAAGTGAACTCACTCATTCTGAAACAGAGGTCATTTCTGATGATCTCCAATACTGTGCTAGCAATCTAAGTGCTTCCACATTTCCTAATCTTCACAGATCTGTAGAAAATGTTGGGTTTCTGCCTTGATCTCCAAGAAACAGACCTAACAAAATTTCAGCTTGGTCTAACATTATTGGGTATTGCAAAATCGAAGTTAAGATCTATTGGACACCTGCACAGAATAGTTTCACTTTTGGGCACTCCCACATCAGGTGGTAAAGTGTGCCCTCATGAATTTTACATTTTGAGCACAGAGGCAACACTGATGGGTCTATCCTATGGGCCATGCATAAGGTAAAGTTGGCTCTGAAGAGAACATTGTACTGAACTGCTCGCAGCCTATTGTTAATTGAGCATTTCCCTATGTTCTTGAGAATGATCAACCAGTCTCCCCCGATAAGGGCCTCCAGAATTATATCTCATTCCCACTGGGCTTTTATTTTTGTTAAAGAGTAAGACAGTGTCCCAAGCACCAGTCTGTAACACTTCTTAAGGGGTCTAAAGGCCTGGTCCATAGCCCGCCCCACAAACACTTCCTCCAAAGGTGAGCTACATTCTAGCTGGCCATCCGGCAGCTGAACCCCCAGCTGGGATATAATTGTCCATAGGCTCAGGTAAACAAAATAGTGTGAGGCACGTACACTGTATTTTCTAATAAGGGAGGGAAAGGGTAACACCTCATCCCCCATCCACAACTGGCCTAGGGACTTTAAACCCTGACTATACCAAGATTTTGAAATTTTCTTGTCCCTAGGCACCCCCCCCCCACTGTTCAGCAAAAGAGTCAGAAAGGGAGTGTCTCTAGAAACTGACTGTGTCCCACCCCACATCCCAGTATCTGGTGAGCCTTCTGCCTCACCTTCCAAGTAGCACTGGTACATGGGTTATCTAATTTAACAGGCTGGAACAATCCCCAACCTCCCACCAGAACATCATAGTGCAGGGGGTAAAGGAACATGTATCTAAACTCACCCATGCAGGTCTATTAAGCCGTTCTTTAAACATATCTTGCACAAAAGCTAGCTGAGCAGCCATGTAATAATACTGAACATTAGGGAGATCCAAGCCCCCTTTCCCAACTGGGTGCCACAAAATCTCTCTTTCAATTCTTGGTCTCTGACCCTGCCAAATGAGGTGGATAATGTTGCCCTCCATTGATTTTATAAATTTGTGAGGGATCCAGAGGGGGACTGTCTGGAAAAAGTATAAGAACTGTGGCACCACCAACATTTTAATTAAGTTAACCCTCCCCAAGAGGGTCAGTGGAGATATACCATTACCACAGCGACTCCGGCACCACAAAGACCATCATAGTGACAGGAATCGGGCAAAACCTGCTAATCGCTGTGATGGCCCGTGCAGTGACCGGGACAGCCTCGCTGGGTGTTTCGCCCCCCCCCAGTCCAGCTCTGACTCGGAGTAGGAATCCTAGAGACCAGGGGGTATGGGAGGTGGAGGCCCCCACAAGGGAAGGTTCAGGGGGCACAGCCACCTGATTGTGTACACCGACATCCCTGAGGCTACAATGCTGACAGTCAGCATAATAGCTCTCGCTGTAGGGGATCTTGGTACTAGCGCTGTTGAAGTGCTATCGTAAAACCATCAGTGGAAGGGCCCTCCAAACTGTACAATCCTCTTTAACTTTTTTAATAATATCATTCATGTTAATTTTCACCAGATTGGAAATAGCAGAGGGGATTATGATTCCAAAATATTTAATCTGGTTGGTGCAAGGTATGTTAGTATCGGCAACTGTAATAGAATCCCTAGGGCCTGCCAGCTGCATCCACTCACTCTTCCCCCAGTTGATTTTATGCCCCGAGAGTGGTTCATATATAGTAAAAAGTTCCGTTAAACAGGGAAGGGAGTTCTCCGGGGATTGTAGGAAAAGTAGGACAACATCGGCAAAAAGGGAAATTTTATGTCCCCCTCCCCAGTGTCGAGGCCTTGGATACTCGAGGCAGATCTAATGGCCTGAGCCAATGCTTCGATGATGAGGACATATAAAAGTGGGGAAAAGGGGCAACCCTGCCTGGCTCACCTAGTCAGGGAAAAGGGGGCTGACACCACATTATTTGTAAGTATTTTGGCTTTGGGGGCACAGTATATTGTACCAACCCAACACAACATCTGGGGACCATACCAAATTTTGCAAGAACTTCAAGCATAGAGGGCCATTCAACTCAGTCAAACACCTTTTCAGCATCAAGGACTAGTAGCTCCCCACCCACCACTCTGGGGCCAATGATGTATAATGTTCAGGGTCCGCCTTATAGTATGCTTTGCCTGCCTGCCTTTCACAAACCCTCCTTGGTTCGGGTGTATCAATTGGGGTAGTAACCCCTCAATCCTGGATACCATTAACTTGGCCATGATTTTATAATCGGCATTTAAAAGGTAAATGGGTTGGTATGAAGTACACTTAAGAGGGTCTTTACCAGGTTTAGGCAGAACAGTAATGGTAGCCAGATATTAAGAGGGTGGCAGGGTCCCTGTTCCAAGGCATCGGACACCATCCGGAGCATGAGAGGGCCCACAGTGTCCCAAATCAGTTTATACAGCTCTGAGGGAAGTCCATTGGGACCCATGGCTTTCCCCCTTTTTAGCCCCCCACACCACCTTACGTAACTAGAGATGCAATGAAATTTTAAACTGCACAACACGAAGTGGGCACTACAAAGTGCTCACTTTGTGTTATTATTATTACTACTTCACATAGCCATTATGCCTTAACGCGAAGTAAGGCAACGTGAGAAGAGAATAGGCAGCCCCTCCACACATTAGATAGCTTACAGTACTGGAAGTCACATGCTTTAGCTAGGCAGGAAAGAAGTGAGTCAGAGAAGCAGTTTCACTTTCCCCTTTGCATTCGTTAAGGGAGAAAGCTTTGTGAGAGGAGACTAGGAGTGAAAGTGCTTGATTGCCGGTTGCATATCAGTACTGAAGAAAACCAACAGCTTTTTTAAAAGCTATGTCTTTCTTTAGTTTTTGTATTGTATTTGTGTTTTATTTGTTGGTGAATTTTTTTATGTTTTATTTTATTTTGTGTGTGTGTGTGTATGTGACTGACTATGTGTGTTAGTGAGTGTCAGTGTGTGTGTGTGTGTGTGTGTGTGTGTCAGCCTGGGGACTTGTTGTGTCAGGGTGGAACCAGAACGAGTCACTGGACCGTGGGTGCGGTCAAAGGGGAGTGTGGACATATGGGGGGGTTGGGCGGTCATATCATGCTGGACCACTCATGACTCCTGGGTGTTGCTTCCCCCCATGTTGAAGCAACAGGAGCAGCAGCAGCAGCAGCAGCACCAGTGCCACTGGTGGCTGCTGTGTGTCCAGCTTCTCCACCACTACCACCATCACCGGTAGCATCTGTAGGGGCTCCAGCAGCACCCCCTCACCACCTCCACAGCCACAGGAGGTGGCCCTGGAAAATGTAGGCAGACTCATACAAGGACTGTGTCTAGTCCCTCCTGCAGATTGTTTTTAAGTCTGTGGGGGAGACAGCACAGTGGTGTTGTGCTGTCTGTGTGGTGTACTGGTGGACCATGGCTCCCGTGGGACACATTTGAGGACCAGTGGCCAGTGCACCTACATGATCAACCACCACAGGGCAGAGTGGCAGGCTGCCATGGAAGGGGCCAGGCATCCACCTGCTGGCCCTTCCATGGCAGTGGCCAAGGGTGCTGCTGGGGTGGGAGTCGTGCCTTGCAGTCACCACCGCAGCAGGAGGAGGTCCAGTACAGCAGCTGCTCCATCACCACCACCACCACCACTACAGCCACCAGCACCACCCTCTCCACCACCACCCCCACTACCTGGATTCCCTGCTGCAGTGGACCCAACCACTGTCCCTGCAACACAGGCTGACATTGCCCTGGTGTGGGCAGCTCTGGAAGAAAACAATCAGAGGGTCGGTGCTCACAGCAGCAGGTGAACGCAATAGAAGAACAGCAGCAGCAAATAGTTACAATGCTGCACCTGCTGCTGGACCACCACGGCATCCCATGGCCACAGTAACTTACAGGATTGTTTTCTGTCCCCACCCCATTACTCTGTTGCACTGTTTTTGTGTGTTTTTTCTTTGTTGTTGTATAATCATACACATTTTCCCTTCCAGGGGAATCTTTCTTGCACCACATAGTGCAATACATTTTAGTGAAAACCGCCCATAATTTTATTACAATGTGTCACGTGACAGAGGAATTCCCATTCTGAAAATCTGCCCACATTCTGCCTCCCTTCTCAGCAACATTAGGACGTGATGCCAGGGACAGCGCGTATGCGTGCTCCTTACAGTGAATATCCGATTGTCCGACAGCTTTCTGAATGTTTCTTTATGTTATAATGGTCAGTTTGTGGTGAAACGTGTGGGCACGTTTCCAGTAAGTAAACCTTGTTGGTGGGAACATTCCCACATTTCATCACAAAGTTAAACCTGATAACATAGAAACATTGGGATAGCTGCCGGACATTCACTAATGTAGCATGCACTTGCGCTCCCCCTGGCATCACATCCAAACGTTGCTGAGAAAGGGGGGCAGAATGTGGGCAGCTTTTCTGAACGGTAATTCCTCTGTCACGTGACACACACTGTAATGAAATTATGAGCGATTTTCACATAAATATATTGCACTCTGTGGAGCAAGAAATATTCCAGCGGGAGTAAGGCCCCCACATGTTAGGTTATGTGCATCACCATAACTATGTAATGTGGTGAATCTCTGTAAAGCAGCAGTGCAACAAACTGTTGAGAACTCTGACCTATATTTTTTAATGCTATGTTACAACTTCCTTTACTTACATCCTAACTGACTGGAATGATACGAGAATCTGCAGTAGCTGAGTCTGCTGTACTACCGTTTTCATGTGTGAAATAATGAAAGAAGCATTCATTTTAAATTGGTGTTGACCAGGTCTTTGTCATTGTTTTCCTCTGCTTTTCTCCATCACATCAGTTAGTTGTTATATATCACTTCTGTTTTTAATTAACAGTTATGCAGCAGGCAGTGTTTTATGACACCACGTAACAATAGTTATAGAAAAGCAGCTACAAATAAATTCAAACCTGGTAAGAACAATATTGGAAGGCGTGTTCATTTTTTTTTCATACATGAAAAAAGTAGTCAACTTAGCAAAGCAGACATAAATTGTGAAAAGAAGCATATCATTCAAGTCATGACTCGGAGGTAACTAGTGGTGGCTGTGGCAATGTAAAGCAGCATGCAAAAGTACAGTTCAAAATTGTCAGGACATTCTTGCAATGCTGCTTTAATTGTAATGTCAGTATGACATCATGAGCTCACAACAATCACAGAACACACAAAAGTGGCACAGAGTTGCCAGATTTTTTTTCTGCAGGCCCAAAATGCATCCTCCTTGTGTGCAGAAAATTGACAAGTGGTAACACAGTGAAATGAGTCTGTTTCAGCACATACTAAGTCCCCCAGAATTAATGGCGTACTCAGTCATGCTCGCAGTGGTGGCACAGATTCCCCAGATTTTTTCTGCAGGCCCAAAATGCATCCTCCTTGTGTGCAGAAAATTGACAAGTGGTAACACAGTGAAATGAGTCCCTTTTAGCACATACAAAGTCCTCCAGAATTAATGGCGCACTCAGTCATGTGCTCAGTGGTGGCACAGAGTCTCCAGATTTTTTCTGCAGGCCCAAAATGCATCCTCCTTTTGTGCAGAAAATTGACAAGTGGTAAAACAGTGAGATGGGAATGTTTCAGCACATACAAAGTCCCCCAGCATAAAATGATGACCGTGAGCATCCTGTTGCTGGTCCAATGTATTCTGGAGGCTATTCGAACAAATGGAATGTGATCGTCTCAACTGGATTGAAGGGTGCCCTTTGGCTGTACACTAACAGTAGTCTTGGTGAGTATATATATATATATATATATATATATAGATATATATATATATATATATGTGGTTGTGTATTTTGTAGGTGAGGAGGGAGGTTGACATGGACATGTACTCATGGTATTGTTCTGCAGCACAGGTTACACAGAAGCTGTTGGTATGCACATTCCAGTGCTCAATGAGAATTTTTTGCTCTGAAATTGGAAACGGATAACTCTCAAGTACAAGAAAGTAAATGTTTTTTGGGGGGGATCATATTTGCTGGTTTGTCTGTAATGGTTTCTTATTTTGTTACTTCTTCGCAGATTTCATCTGCATCCTTCTGGAGACCGGTTGTTGTTAATGATGGTCATGGCCATCTAATGAAATGACTTTTGCATGTTGCATGTGTGCCCAAGCCCGGGGGAGGGGGGTGCCTGATATTGAAGAACTTTTTTCGATAAGACCAGTTTGACAGAACAACAAAGCATCTGGAAGTTTCATAAAAAAAGCAATGAATGACATCTTACAACTTAATTTCCCTCCCTGGTTCTGAATCTCTTCTCAAGTCAAGTTACACTGAAACCCACATCATGTCAACTAACACAACTTGTGCATAAAATATTTACAGCAGTCTTTCCAAAACAATGAAATGGATGAAATAAAATCTTTGTATTTACAAGGATGGATTTCATATGGATATTCCATCAGTTCCGAATCCTTTCTGTACAGTACAGCTGCAGTACCATTCCCACCGAGTTTTAGCGATGGATACTTATTTTGTTAACCTGTAAAAGAAACAAAATAAGTGTACCATATGTGTCTTACCATTGTGGCTCTGAAAAGCTACAGAAAACAAAACATACAACTAAAGGAAGTGAAGCAGCATAACAAACATGAGTACACATACTCACTTTATGGTTTAAATAATAAGAAGCTTTCGGTCTGTGGCTGATGGATGTGGTGATCCGGAAGACTCAGGCTCAGTGGCGGTAGTGACTAACAGCAGTCTGGGTGACGGTGGTGGTGGTGGTCCCGGGGGCAGACAGACTCAGGCTCAGTGGTGGCATTGGTAACAGCTGTCCTGGTGGTGGTGGTGGTGGTGGTCCGGGGCGGCGGACAGACTCAGGCTCAGTAGTGGCAGTGGCTAACAGGAGTCCTGCTGGTGGTGGTCTGGGGGGTGGACAGACTCAGGCTCAGTGGTAGCAGTGGCTAACAGGAACCCCAGTGGTGGTGGTCCTTTGAGCGGACAGACTCAGGCTCAGTGGTGGCAGTGGCTAACAGGAGTCCCGGTGGTGGTGGTGGTCCAGGGGGGCACACCGCCTTTTAAAAACTTCAGATAAAACCTGCCAATGTTATTCACATCATCATCCTCATAAAGAAAGCTGCCCTCACAGTCATCGATGTCTGAAGTCTGACTACTGTGAAATTCTTTCTCCATTGTGTCGTCATCTACATCAGTGATGTGCCGTTTCAGGCAGCCACTGCCAGTGCCAACAGGATGGTCCATTTCCACATCAGCAATACCACCATGACTAGGCCGGGGAATGAATACCGAGGTTGCAGTCTGTGCTGGTATGTGCCTCTCATTCATTTTAATGAATGTTAGCAAACTAACATTTGCAGGAGACAGGTTTTTCCAATGATCCCTGACTGTTGCACTTGCTGAACTGAATACCCTCTCAACACTTACACTGGAGGGTGGGCAGGTGAGGTACTTCAGTGCTACTGCAGTCAGCTCTGGCCATTCACTGACCTTTCCACATCAGTATAAAAGAGGATCTTCAGTTATTGTTAGATGCCTGTTTTCAGACAAATATGACTCAACCATTCTCTGTGCTGCACTAAGTCCAAATTTTTATGCCCCCCAACCTTTATTAAATAGTCTCCTCGTTCTGCCCCCGTGCTAAGGACCCACCCTCTATCCTGCCTCCCATCCTGTCCTTCTGTTAAAACACTCCCCCTCCTCTTACATTGCCCTGCTAGCTTTCCCTATTGGACTAAGCATGCCTCACTAGCCCCTACTTCTCAAGTTTCTCCTATTTCTTTTTCTGCTCTTGCCTCACACTACCTCTAGCAAATCACAGCTCTGTCTTCCCCTGATATGCCTCTCCTTAGAAACCTCCTCATGACCCTTCTAGCCCTCTCCCTCTTTCCTCCACTATGCCAACTTCCTAATTCCTTCTTCCCCTCTCCACCTCTCACACTAACCATCCAGCTCTATACCAGCAGCCTGGCACCATGGCAAATCCTCCCTACCCTCACTTGTGGCACCCTCCTACAAAGGACTGGGTGCAAATGACAGCCCACACCACTGGAAAGTTGACAAATCGACACCTGCTACTAGTCATTCCCCTTCGCTGGGACCCAAAACGGCTACACTGTACTCAAACTCACAAGCAACAGAGGCATTACATGTCATGCTATGAGCTTTGGCAGATGTCCCTAAAACTCCTGCTCCTCCTCCTTCTGGTGTCAGGAGGTGTCCACCAAAACCCTGGCCCTGTTTCTAACAGGGTAACAAATCTTGCAAAAACAGAGGGGGGTCTCACCATCGCCACCCTAAATATCTGCAGCATCCTTCCAAAACTGGCATCCCTTCAAGTCTTTGCCAGTCAACACAATCCTGACATCCTAGCCATTGTTGAAACCTGGCTGTCACCAAGCACTCCTAACAATGCCATCTCACTGCAAGACTACAATATTTTCAGACTGGACAGGGAAAATAAGGGGGGGGGTTGTGCTATTTACATTAAGGACAACCTCTCTATCCACCCTGTCAGCTTCTTCACCACTAACACCCCAGTGCAATTTCTCCCTGTCAAGCTACTACTTGGTGCTCAAAATAAAGTGCTTACTGTGGCCGCTGTCTATATCCCTCCTAAAGATCCAGGGTCCAGCCTCCAGACTGTTCTTGAATTTGTAATATCGCAACCACCTGACACTGAGCTCCTTCTTCTTGGTGACTTCAATATAAATTGGCTTGCATCAGATGCTAAGTCCCTCAAGAATGCTATCCTAGCAGCTAACCTTACACAGATGGTGAGCTCCCCCACTAGAAAAAACTACAAAACTGGAACTTGCACTCTCATTGACTGGATCCTTGCTAGCCACCCAGCCTGCATAAAAAACACAGTTGTTCTCACGGACTCTCTCAGTGACCACTCCCCTGTGATCTGTACCTGGACAAATAAGTTCCAAAAACCACCCCCAAAAACCATCTCAAGCAGAGTGCTGCCCCATGGAAACCTCACTAAGCTCAAGACCTCTCTTTTACAGCAAGACTGGTCCCCAATATACAATACTCTAGATGTTGACGCAGCCCTAGATTATTTTATCACAACTTTCAACACTGCCTGCGGCACCCATGCACCAGTAAAAAAGCATAAAATCAAAGCACTCTCAAATCCCTGGCTCACGGCCAAACTAGTGGCTCAACTCAAAGCTCAGGACCACCTCTGGACAATAACCAGAGCCAAAGGCTCCTTGACAGATATCTAGAAGTATAAACAGGCATGAAACCAATGTACCACACAAATCAGGCTAATGAAGAGCTCCTATTTCAAAAATGCCCTTTCAAACTCTTGGGGTGAAGGGAGATCATTCTGGGACAACATCCGAAATATCAGGGGTAAGCAGTCCAAATCCTCTCCCACTATAATGACTGTCAATGGAATCACTACCCTATACCCAATGGTCATGGCAAAGGCCTTAAATAAAACTTTCACTGACCTCAGTGGGGTCCTCCTGCCGGACTTCTTCTCTGACACAGACTTGCCAAAACCAACATCTCCTACTGCCTCACCTGACCAACCGCTTTTCCACTTTAAAATGGTTAAGGCACATGAAGTCTACAAATATATAAAAAAGGCTATCTCTAAATCCAGGGCAAGCAGTGATACTATTGATCTTAAAATTCTGTCCCTTACCTTGGAAGAGGTGGTGCACTCACTTACCAAAATTTTCAATCTCTCCCTCTGCCTTAGTCAATTTCCTAGCAAATGGAAGTCTGCCATAGTCACACCAGTGTTCAAAGGTGGCGACAAATCCCTACCAGGGAATTATCGACCTATATCAATACTTCCACCCCTCTCAAAGGCCCTCAAATGCATTGTGGCTGACCAACTCACAGACTACCTGCATAAGTATAACATACTTTGCTTACAACAACATGGATTTAGGAAAGGACACAGTACGTCGATGGCCCTACTGGAATTCTCAGGAGAAATTTGTACTGCCTTGGACAAGGTCTTTCAAACCGAAGCTGTTTTCATTGACCTTAATGAGGTGTTTGATAATGTTCACCATGGCTTACTTATTGCACATCTACACTGTCATGGGCTCTTGAAAGGACCAGGTGCCTGGGTTAAAAGTTACCTGGCCCAATGCTCTCAATCAGTAAAAATCTCTGAAGTTCTCTCAGACTCAAAACCTGTCCTCTCAGGTGTCCCACAGGGGTCAATCCTAGGCCCCCTCCTTTTCAGCCTGTTCCTAAACTCTCTCCCCAAATCCTGCCCGGAAAAAATAATCCTTTATGCTGATGATGCCATGATTCTCTCCTCTCACAAGTACCCGAAACCCTTACTCCAGAGCCTGCAACTTGCTTTCTTGAATGTTGCAATGTGGTTTTTAGATCACAAGCTGGTCCTAAATCACAAAAAAAAACCAAAATCCATGCTTTTCTCCAGTCCACAAAACAGAAAAAGACAAATTTCACTCACGATCAAAACATACCCAGGAAATACCCTTGAACAAGTGTTTACATTTAAATACCTTGGAATCACCTCTGATCAAGGTCTTACCTTTGTGACCTACATAGATAACTCAGCGAAAAAGGTGAATCAGCGCATTGGTATCCTGTTCCGAAACCGGCAATTCCTTACCCAAGCTGCTCTGAGGATTGCTATCCAAAGCTCTGACATCTCAATCATAGACTATGGTTTAATTATCTATGGCTCTTCCACTATCACAGTACTAAGGCGCATCACAACCACCCTAAACAAGGCATGTTGGCTGCTCACTGAAGCACAAAGACGTATGCATACATGTGAACTCTACACGGAAACAGGATGGTTGCAACTCTCAAATCGCATAAGGTACCTCACATGTTTGATGGCAAAAAAATTCATCTTGGGCCTCACTCCGCCGTGTATCCAAGACCTACTCTGCCCGAATACCAGCATTCATCCCACCAGAAGATTGGAACACCAGCTTCTCCGGATCCCCAGATGCCGGACCACACAGGGCCAAAGATCTTTTGCCTATCGTGCCCCCATCTGGTACAATGCCCTGAGCTCGCTCGCTATATCCTCCACTTCACTAGGAGCTTTCAAATCTATGCTTTACGCTCACCTCTCAGCCTCTAGCTCCTGTGACTGCCTTGACTAATATTTCTTCCCTCGTGGCTGTTTTTACTGTTTTTCATCCTCCTTCTCTGCTCCTCTCTTGACAAAGGCATCTGAGTACCTCTAACTACTCTAAGTCTGCTCGCCTTCCCATATCTCCTCGTACCTTTCCCACCTGACCATTCCTTCAATTTTTTTTTTTTCTCTTGGATGTACTGTATTATACTGACTTATTGAAACCTTTGTAATTTGCTGACCATTCAATTGTAACATGTCTTGTTTGTTTGTACATTGATGACGTGGAACCTCTGTAAAAGAGCCATTGGTTCAAAAGTAATAATTCCTAGAACAATAAACTAAACTAAACTAAAGTCCAGTTGTTGATGCATCTTCCTGTTCTCCCAAATTATTTATTTCACAAATACCCACTTGGGACAAAGCCTCCTAAAGTGGGTTGACGCCAGCCACTTTGGATGACAGACCACATGGAACTGCAGTCCCCTTCCCCTTGCAGGATATGCTTGATGGTCCTCCAGGTACACCTTCAGCCAGATTATGCTGCTGAGGTTTTCTGACCTTGGTACGAGACTTCTGTGCACCAGTTGACCACTGATATTTTTTTACCTGTTCAGGCCCTCCCTCCAGTACTGATGCAATTCCATGTTTGTATCATGGGTCCAGCATTGTTTCTATGGCAAAGTTGTCACTACACTGAATGCTCACAATGTGATGATTCTGGTCAAATACTGTCAGCATGTGTTGCAGCAACATACTGCTACCACCGTCTCCGGCAACATCAAGGCTATGCTGTACATTCACCAATGTCTGCCTCAGCACCCGCAGCAGTGGAATTGATTGGCTAATGGAGGCAGACTCACCACTCACTGCCTGTGTGACATGTTTAAAAGGCTGCAAAATTGTTATTACAGAGTCCATGAGGCGCCACTATTCAGTCGTCATAGACCTGGAGGCCCCGGAACTGTCACAGCTAGTATGCATCACAAGATATCAGAGATGGCTTTGTATTGTTCATACAAGCTCTCTGCCATGTGTAAAGTGGAGTTCCATTGGGTGACAACTTCCAGCTTCAAGCAGTGCTGAGGCAGGCTTTTTTGTATCTGCAACTACCGCAGTTGGTCACGGGCTTTTCCAGATCTTGAAAAGTGAGAGCAGATATGTCGTGCAACGTTCAGTATTTCCTTTATATTAGGGTACTGCAGAAACTCCTGAACCACAAGACTTAAACAGTGGGACATGCATGGAACGTGAAAAAAAGCACCATTCATGATGTATTTCACCACAATAGACCCATTGTCACTTGCTATGAACCCTGCTCTCAGGGACAGAGGGTTTAGCCATCTGTCAGTTTCAGTCAGTACCACGTCCAACATGTTCTCACCAGTGTGTGAACAGGTCACATTGCGCATAGCAATCGTTGCATGTTGTCGAATTCCTGGAAGATTGCTACCATGACAATCCACCTTACTGCACTGATTATTCACACTAACAACATCACAAACAACCCCTGGCAACTGCGCCCAGTGTGCAGTTATACACAAATATGAACTCCCCATTGTTTTGCCACTTGTCCACATATCCATACTTAAATGGATGAATGGAGAGGAGGAATTTATTTATTTATTAGCTTTTGGTAACTGGGTAAGTGCGCTAGGCAACAGACCTGCCTATTTTCAGGCACGACCCGGGAGAGCACAGGACATTGGTTACAATATGCAGAAATGCACAGACATAACATAGGTGTACAGGAGCAAAACAAGATATACATTGAGTAGCACAGTAATAGTTACATAAGGGTACATTTTAGGCATAGATCATAATAAGGATGTAAAATAAAGCAATTAGGGTAACCATAAGACAGCTGAGGACAGTAAAGACATCAAGGTTCATAGCCACCTAGACAAGTGTATTGCATGGGAGAACATTAGTGTAGTACTCAGGGTCAGACCTGACAGCCTGCAGAGGGACAAAGCAAATTAAGAGCATTTGCATTGGCCAGAGGCTAGGAGGTGGGTGAACAGCGAGTTTTTGAATTCTCGATGGAAGGCTGAAGTTTTGACCATAAGGGGGAGTGAGTTCCAGAATTTGGGAGCAAAATGGGCAAATGCCTGTTCACCCATTTTTGTCATGCAAGGTCTAGTGGAGAGCATGGGGGCAGAGGAAGACCTGAGGATACGGGTGTGTGAGGCAGGAGTCAGGAGGTTGGCAAGATAGACAGGGCAGGGAGGTCTAGACAGGGAGTCGATAAAGCAGCCCAGGGAGTAGGCTCGAATATCCTTAGGTGACAGCCAATTTAAGCCAGTGTAAAGGAGACAATGATGGGTAAGAAGTGGGGCAGTTAAGGAGAATCTACAGATGTTGTTGTAGACAGTGTCCCATTTGTGGAGTGAAGCAGAGTTTGCAGCAAAGAGGAGGGGCAGAGCATATTGGAGCTGGGGTAAGAGAATACCTCTCGCAACAGAAAGTCTAGCGGAAGGAGTGAGGGAGTGGCGCACGCGATAAGCTATGCCAATTTTAGCATTGATGGCATGGCACACCATATTGACATGTTGAAACAGGTCAAGTATGGGATCCAAAGTGACCCCAAGGTACTTGAAGGACTCAGTGTTTGAGATGAGGGAGCCATCAAGGCATTGAACCTGGAGCCTGTTCGCAGGGGCAGACAGTTTCTTAGAGGATCCGACTAGCATAGCACAGGTTTTTTCTAGGTTCAGGACTTGATGATTGCTAGAGAGCCAGGTCTGCAGGAATTGGAAGTCATTAGTGAGAGTGGAGTTGATGGCAGCAACTGATTTTGACCGGAGTAGAGAACAAGGTCATCTCGACATAAGAGTGCAGCTATGCTGGGACATGGTGGGAATATCATTTAGGAAGAGGGAGAAGAGTAGAGGTCCAAGAGTGATCCCTGGGAACTCCACGGGAGATGTTTAGGGGAGGAAAGGCTCGGAAATGCTACCGCCTGAGTCCGATTGTCAAGATAGCTATGGAACCAGTAGAGGGTTGGTCAGATGCTCCAATGGATTGAAGCTTCTTTAGCATGAGAGGATGGTGTACCATGTCAAGGCTTTAGACAGGTCGATAAAGACGGCCCCAGTGAGTAGACCATGGTCCATATTATTTCTGATGTCATTTGTAAATTGTGTAAGTGCAGAGGTGGTACTGTGACCGGGCCGGAAACCATGTTGGCACGGGTTTGAAGATTAACATGTCAAGGTGAGCAGCAAGCTGGTGGTGGACTATTTTTTCAAGCAGCTTACTGAGAGTGGGCAGAAGAGATATAGGGAGGTAGTTGGACATGAGTTTGACATTGCCCTTTTTGTGTTAGGGATGGTTCTGACAGTTTTCCAGGTGGATGGGACAGTAGACGTACGAATCGAGAGGTTAAAAAGCCAGGTGATAGGTCTGGTCAGCCAAGGTGCATACTGCTTAAGTATGCAAGGATGGATGCCCTCAGGCCCTTGACCCCTGCGTGCTGGAAGAGAGTTAAGTAGCTTGCGAACTTCAAGGTATGTGGCTGGAGCCAGAACAAAAGGGAGGGGTGGAAGGGGTGAGGGAGGAGAAGAGGGACAGTCAGGTTGTGGGCTAGTTAGAGTAGCGACTGGTGGAGAAGAAAAAAGGGCATTGAAGGCATTGGCAATGGTGTCATGGTTGGTGCAGTGAACACCTTGAATGTTCATGTCAGCTGGATTCTGTTGTTTGTCGCTGCGAGAATGTCCTTAATTTTGGACAAGTTCCTCTGCTGGATTTGTAGAGGATGTTATTAGTAGGTTCCTATAGTAGGTGCTTTTGGCACACAATTTGTCTTTTCAGTTGTTACATAATGCACCGATAGTCTTCAAAGTCTGCACGGAGGTGGAGATCTTCCACCTGGACCAAAGGTTGTCCTAGATTTGAGAAGTTGAAGCAGTGTTAGCCACTTGGTTACTTTCCCTGCCATCCTACGGTAGTGACCGGGATGTGAAGGTTTTGAGAGAGAGGAGGACAGAGTTGAAATATTCTGTGGCTATGTTAATGTCTTCTGTTTGGTAGAGGGGACCAGTCAACCTGGTTAAGGTCAGTTAAGAAGTCCTCATGACTTGGGGCGGGAGATTAGGAAAGGTTACAGTTTTAGCAGGGAGGGAGGAATGACAGTGTTCCAGACACAGTAGATGGGATAGTGGTCACTAATTGTGTCAGGTAGCACACCGGCTGAGGCAACATATTCCATCCTGTTAGTAAGTATCCAGTCAAGGAAGGTGGCACAGTTGCCCCCACGTGAGACCCTTGTGGGTTCATGTATGAGCTGGGATAGATTTGTCTTGCTAGCTAAGGAGGATAGGTTAGCTGAGTTTTTCTTGGACCAGTCAAGGTTAAAATCACCAAGGCAGATAATGTCATTCTTGCCTGTAACTGAAGGCAGAAACCCTAGGAGTTCAGTGATGCCTTGTGTAGCGTTTTCTGGTGGGATATAAGTACAAAAATATGGAGTTTCTTTACACCCCAAGAGTAGGGAGTGTAGGATTTCACAGTTTGGTAGGAGGGGTCCTGCAGAAGAGTAATGTTTAGGTGAGTTTTGAAGTAGAGGGCAAGGACACCTCCCTTTAATGCCAGGACGGTCGAGAGCAAGCATGTTGTATCCAGGAAAGTGGCACTGAGAGTCAGGCACTGTGGGCTTGGCCAGGTTTCTGTGATGGCGAGGACGTCCAGGCAGTTAGTATAGATCCAAGCCTGGAGGTCAGGGAGGTTGGCCATAAGGCTCCTAGCATTCAGGTAGGCGAAGTTAGTCCATCGGTTTTAGGAAGAGTGGTGGCTGGGGCAAGGTTAATGACGGACGACGAGATGGACCAGGGTTGATCTCAATGTCGCCAGAGATAGTATAAGAGATAGGGTTAGTAACCATAGGGGTGATGAGGTATGCCTGATAGAGATGCAGGGTGGCGTATCCAGATGAAGGTGAAGGTATCTGACTATTGGGCTAATACGCCTGCTGATGAGAGCAGAGGTAGAGGTAGTGGAGTGGCAGTAGCGCATGTTGGAGTAGTAGAAGTCAAACTGAGTGTAGTATTGGCAGAAGCTGTTGATGTGTTCAAGCAGTAAAGCTCAAAGAGGATAGGAAGGCAAAGTATTCCCATGAGGAGCGCTAGGAGGGGAGGAGGAGACATTTTTGACTAGAGAAAGGAGTGAGGTAGAGAGGAAAGAGACAGCAGAGGGCTCCTTTAATATAAATCACCAAGTGAAAACAGCTACTAGAGAGCAGTAAAATGTGACAAGTGAGGTATTGGGAGCAAATTGCTCAACTTAATCAGGCTCCCTCTAGTGGCAAAACAATATAAGGAGCTAATGGAAAAGTTCAAGGTAGAAATTACCTGGTGTGTCTCGGGTGCAGTGACTCTAAGCTTTTAAATACAGTTACAGGCAAATACAAATAGTTTTAGCTGGTTCGTTTTAAAAGTTTCAAAATCAGGCACAAAAGTAACAGTTCTGCTCCATTTGAGCCTGGGCAGCAACTCGAGGTGCTACTCTGGCCGGGATTCATGCGCTGAGCAGGGGAGCTTGTGGCCGTTTCAGAAAAGGCGCCAGATGGTCAATGGTGGTGGCAGCAGCCTGGATCAAGGTAGAAATTACCTGGTGTGTCTCAGGTTCGGGGCTTCTGCAGGCAGGGAGGGCTTCAGGGCAGGCCCTCGCAACCTCCGGTCTCCTCAGGGAAGGGGGGTGGTCTCTGATGTGTCTCGGTTTTGGGGCTTCTGCGGGCAGGGAGGGCTTCAGGGCAGGCCCTCTCGACCTCCAGTCTCCCCGGGGGAGGGGGATGGTCTCTGGTTTGTCTCGGGTTCGGGGCTTCTGTGGGCAGGGAGGACTTCAGGGCAGGCCCTCGCAACCTCCGGTCTCCTCGGGGAAGGGGGTGGTCTCAGGTGTGTCTCGGGTTTGGGGCTTCTGCGGCGAGGAGGCTTCAGGGCAGGCCCTCGTGACCTCCGGTCTCCTCGGGGAGGGGTGGTCTCTGGTGTGTCTGGGTTCGGGCTTCTGCGGGTAGGGAGGGCTTCAGGGCAGGCCCTCGTGACCTCCGGTTTCCTCGGGAGGAGTGGTCTCTGGTGTGTCTCGGGTTCGGGGCTTCTGCGGTCAGGGAGGGCTTCAGGGCAGGCCCTCGCGACCTCCGGTCTCCTCGGGGGGGGGTGGTCTCTGGGTGTCTCGGGTTGGGGCTTCGCGGTCAGGGAGGGCTTCAGGGCAGGCCTCCGTCTGACCTCCGGTCTCCTCGGGGGAGGGGGGTGGTCTCTGCAGGGCATGTCTTACTGAGTCAGACACTGTGCGGAACAACTTGGGGACAGCACGGGTAGAAAAGTATGTCCTGGATGGGACTTTCCATTTTGGACAGGCACATGCAGCAAGCTGCCGGAACCCAGAATTCTCCACAAAGGAGAAGGGAAAAAAATCAATTGCCAGCATTTCCGCTACAGCAGCATTAAGTTCATGTGACACTGTATGATTCGGGGGTACTTCAGTTTATGCGCAAACACAGTCTGTAACGTGGGCTGACTTAAATGTTTTACACGAGGTATGATCACAAATGGTTGTGCTCTGTGATGAATGGCATTGGCAGGGGGTGGAATGTGGACATTTGATGACGATGGTTGCACAGGTGATAATGACAAACCCAGAAATGCTATTATTTTGCCATATTTGCCAACCGGGGTTAATGTACCACTTGCACTAGATATACTGCATTCACCACCACCACCACCACAAAAACTGCTACTCTCACCAGCACTGGACAGCATTTCAAAGTCATTATGGTCCTCCACCTCATCATGCCTTTAGTAATCCTCTTCTCTTATTACCTCACTACTGCACACGTTTAATTTCCTACTGGACTTAACAGTCATGGAAGGGGATAACATGCTGTCTGTAGTTGCCGCTGATGAGGGTGAATGCCCCACTGTGGTATTAGCTGCCAGCTTGGGCTGGGTCCACAGTGCTAAGTGCCTATTCTTAAGATGCGTATGCAGTCCTCCTGTGCCAAGATGGCTCCCCTTTTTACCTCAACTCACACGCACATGGCAAACCTGGCAGATTGCAACTGACTCTTCATTTGCATCTTGAACAAAAAAATCCCAAACAAGGGATTGTGATGCTCTGCTTTTAACATGTCCATGTTGTGGCTTATTTAAGTCCATTATTTTAAGCACTGAAGTGGGGGGGCACATGATGTTTTGGGCACTGCAAACTTGGACTGCAACTGACTACCATGACTACCTATCATATTGATTACGGGGTCATCATCATCAACTATAACCTGTAGATCACAAGTTTTTATGGGGGGGGAGATTCCTGCAAATAGACTCAGACACAGCTACTTTGAATTTCTTTTTCTCCGGTTCCCAACTGGAAGTGAAGCTACTGATTGGGCTGTAAAAAATATTGCAGGAGAAATACCTTTCCTCAAATCAGCAATGCACTTCTGTGTCTGCTTACTACTACCATGCCTGCAGACTATCTGACTGCCAACATTGTCATGGTGAGAAACAACTTTACCTGCATGTCTCTTTGCAGGCATTTTGTGGGATCAACCACAATATTATAACCAAATTCAGATTTTGATACATTTACTCTCTGATTGGGGGGAACACTGGATGCGAAGACAAAAAAACAACTGTAGCTTCAGCAACAGATAAGAGACTAGTCTGAGACTGCCATGCAACGAAAACAACTTCAGTAACCAGTGGTGCTGATGAGGTCACAAAAACAATCCAATCTGGTAAAAAATTCCATTTGAACATGGGGTTGGGGGAGCACTGAATGCAGACAGTGCAGATTTTTATGGCACTACAAGCAGCAAAACAAAGAAAAATATCATGATCGCAGTACAAAATCAGGCAGCTGCGGTGGATAGCAGGATCACACTGCTGCGCCTGCAATTACACTAGTCTGTGGCACGATAAAAGGTGTATTTGGTGCATGCAACACCGCACACACACTCACACAGAACAATTTGTCTACAATGCTGAACGAGTAATGCGTAGCAAATGCAAAAGTTCAGTACTATGTCATGTTATGTACTGTAATGTAAACAACCTGAAATTATGAACAGCTGTACCACATCCACACACAAATAGCAAGACAATTTCAACTATTACCAACAATATTACTGTGTGTACATTACCACAGTCAGTTATATAACAAAAATATAACCAAAAAACTAAGAAATCACTATTTCTCCAACTTAAATTTAGCTACACCACAGATACGCCCCTCCCCCAAAGCATACTTTCACTGTCTTTCACCACACACACTCAATGTTGTAAATTAACATTCTGCACAAAAACAAAAATGCTCAATGATATGAGCACAGGAGGGTTTCCTACAATCGATTAACTAAAGTTGGAGACCCCCAAAAAATGCAAAAATGCTTTTCTAACAGCTTTTGCAAGAGTTCTATCACAGACAGTTATCAGAGCACACTGTCTCCTACTCCTTCCTACACACATTACCCCAAACAGAGGCTGTGCAGATCAATATAGAGCCCATGTGACCTGAAATCCCATGAATCACTGCAAAATTTGCCTTCGGTGCTGATAAACAAGGTGAAGTGAGGCAAAGTGCATTGTCCTCAATGCACTTCGCCTTAAATTTGACGGCGTAGTGGTCTAGGAAGGTGGAGTAACACGAAGTCATTGTTTCCAATGGACTTTGCGTTCCTCATAATAACGTGAAGTACTCCACTTCACGTCGCGGAGCACTCCACTAATCCGCCTTTGCTCCATGAATTATTTCACAGAGCAGATTGAGCCCACTTCGGCCACCACTGTACGTAACTCCTCTAAGGTCTTCAGGGTCACCAAGGTTTCCCTGTCCTGAGCCTGCAGGGTAGGCAGGTCGAACGTCCCCAAAAAGTTCACTGGGTCTGCTCCAGGAGGGAATTCAGAGGTATACTGGGTAGAATAGCATGCCCAAAAGGCATTGTTAATCTTGGTTTGGTCATAGATGACCTTTCCATTGGGATCTTCTATACCCAATATCGTTCTTTCTGCCCACTTAGCTTTCACCATACCAGCCAGCAACGTCCCTGATTTGTTTTCATCTAAGAATGTATTAGATTTTGTTAACAGCAGATCCCACTCCAACTTCCTAATGGAAAGCTGATTCAAGGTACCTTTCAGTGACTTAAGCTCTGATATTGATTGTGGGGTCTATTGTACTATGTTAACCCTCTCCAGTATGCTTATAGACTTTATTAAATAATGCTCTTGGGCTGTATTAGTTTCCTTTTGGAAGGAGGAGTATAATATGAAGGCTTTCATGGTGTCCCAAACTGTCCCACTACTCATATACTCAGGAGAGTTCAGAGAGACAAACTCCCATAGGTGGTCATTGAGCTGCTGAATAAACTGCTGGTCTGAAAGCAGAGCAGGATCAAGGTGGCACTGAGTCATAACGGGTGAGTTCAATCCCCTGAACACTACCACTCTAAGGGGTACATGATCAGAGATCACCAACTAACCATATTCTGCTTTAGCTATCTGCCCCACCAGGTAAGATGGAAGAAAAATGTAATCTAATCTGGTATAAACACTGTGTGCATGAGAAAACAAGGAGTATTCCCAGGAAGCAGGATGGCTAAAACACCAAGCCTCAGTGAGGGATCTACCCTCTACTAACCTGCGCAGAACAGAGGCACTACAGGGTGGGGCCCTTGGCGAGTCCCAGAATGATCAAGTTTAGTATCCCAGTAGGTATTCATACCCCCCCCCATGATTATGTAGTTTGGGTAGGGAGTGCGGGGTGGTCACCAAATGTGTAAAAAAGTCAGGTGAATCATCATTAGGACCATAGACTGAGACCAAGGTGAGTTTCCGTCCTCCCAAGTCGACCACTGCTATTACATATCTGCCCTGAGGGTCAGCCATCCAAGACAGCACCTGATGGGGCAAGCCAGGTCAAATACATATAGCAGCCCCATGACTCCCCAGGCAACCAGCCCCCTCCTTGGTAGAGTGAATCTCCTGCAGAATGACTGTCTCCCTGAAGTTTCTTAATTTATGCTCATACTCACTTTCTTTTAACTACTGTTCTCAAACCATTGATGTTCCATGGTAGAAAAGTAATACTAGCCATAATCATATAGTAGCTTAGTGTAGACCCAAAGTGTCACCTGTAAATCTGTAAGAAAAACAAAACTGACTCCGCTAGGTTTACAATAACCCCAACTGCAAAGAAAGAACTTTCTTAACAAGCCCCACATCCCCCCTCCCCTGATTCCCGAGGTATTAAACATAGAACAGTACTTGGTTGTAAACCATAGTTTTGGACTGAACCCTCCTCCCCTTCCCCTAACAGCATATTGCTTCCCAACTAACATACAGAATAAAGACAACATCAGACCAAAAATTACATACCCCTCAAACAGTAACAAGTTATCTGCTGTTCCCATCCACTAATCTTCATAGATAGAGTGTCCCATTGCCTGCTATTATAAGCATTCAATAAAAATTAGATTTGAAAAAACAAACCATATTCCCCGTTGTCCAATGGGAAGGACTGGGAGAGTGGGGGTGAGGGCCTGGGAAACACTCCTCTCAGTGACCCTTCCTTGCCCATGAATTTACTGGGGAAGTGGCAGCTGCCTTCGGAGCTCTGCAGGGTTGTCTGCCCCCTTCTGAGATATGGGGAACTAACCACCCAACCTAAATGGTGATTTCAGCTTTACCTCCATTGCTCTAACGATAAATTTTACAATAAGCTCCCTTACCAGGAGTCCCCGCCCGCATAAATGCAAGAATCAAAATGAAAGCATTCAAGTTAGTTTAAACCACTAACTAAATATAAAAGTGCAGGTCCCAAAACGGATTGTTTCTTCACCCCCCCAGATTCATATAAGCTCTTGCAAAGGAGCACCAAATAGTCATTCATAGTACTAGTCCCCAAAATAGTAGTCCAAGTAACCAACAGTAGTCCAAACATTAACGTGCAAACTTCAAAACGAGACTACTCCCAGTCCATAGAGAATGCCCATGCCACATGCCATCCTCCATATGAGAACAATTAGCCCTGTAATGAGTAGAGGCCCAGTCCTGCTTTCCATGTGGCTATCTCCCAAAAAATGCCACAGCCAAAATGTCCCCAAGTTGGATTAGTTTGCAATGTCCTGCATAGGATACCAATATGGGGAAGAGGAGATTGGAAGGGTGGGGGTGTCCGCCGATCATGCCCTGATAGGCCCCTGAAGGTGTTATAGATCAGAATAAGGCTTAAGTGCCCCCCACACTCCCCACTCACCCATCTCCGGTAATTACAGTACCTGATGTTAATCCTTCTTACATGCAGCAAGCCACTTAGTCTCTCTTCTGGTGCTCCAGTTCTCTGGCATAGTTCAATGCAAGGTCTGGGCTGGTAAAAGACCTTCTGTGGGCCTCCCACAGGCTGGATGATAAGCCTGGCTGGGTAAGCCAAATTGAATGGGCAAGAAATGGAGTGCAGCAGCTTTTTAACTTCAGCATAAGCCTGCCTCTACAGTTGTAGCACTCTGGAGTAGTCGGGGTACAAGCTGACCTGGTTCTGTTGTGTCATAATCACGCCCTTTTTCTGAGCTGTATTGAGGACTAGAAGCCTGTCCTGATACCTCAGAAATTTAACTATGATATGGTGAGGCTTCTGGTCAGGTGAAGGTCTGGGACTAGGTGAACGATGAACTGGCTGGATTTCCAAAGTAGCATTCTGAGGCAATTGTAGTGTGTCCCTGAGTCCCTCCATCAAGCCTCTCCGGGTAGCCCAGTTATTCTTATATTGCAATGGTGCTCCCAATTTTCATGATCATCCAAAATTTGCTTCAGGAGCTCAATTTCTTTTAGAGCTCTAGTGAGGTCTGTAGATTGTCTAGGGGTTAGGTCTTCCTGATTCCCCACTTGGTTTTCCAATTCTCCTATACGGGATTAGTGTGTCTCCACTGTTTCTGCTAGAGTACTGTCCATCTGTTGCATATGCTGTATTTGGTCTGTTATATTTTTAAACCCCGCTTCCATGCGAGTACCAAGATCATACTTGAGATTCTTCAGGAGACACTCTAATGTTTGATAAGCTTCAGCTACAGCATCGATCAGACCTGAAATAGAGTCGTCCTGCATTATGGAGGCTTCTGAAGCAGGAGAGACCTGTTCTGCTGCAGGCCCTTGCCCAGGCTCATCTTGTGCTTTTCTCTGAGGTAGGCCCTTAGCATCTCGGCTTGATCTCGGTGAATTAAAAGATATTTTGGACTGTTTCTTCACAGATTTAGCTGGCGCAGGCATCTGGATAGGTTAATGAGTTAAATTATTAGGGTTTTTTTGCGATCTAGTATGGTGTAGAGGGAAAATAGCAGGTGATGTGGACGGAGCTCCTCATTCAAGCCACCATTCCACTCCAGCTCTTGGGCCATGCCCCCGGACAGGGAGATGCTTGTATGCCTTTTTTCCCTTCCCACTGCTTCAGAGGGTTCTCCTGAAGCTGCAGGCAGAAGGGGCTGACATGATTCTAATAGCCCGTCTTTGGCTTCATCAGATTTGGTTCCATCTGATTCAACAGCTGTCGATGGAACTCCCAGCACCTCTGCCTCTCTGCCATGATCTTCTGACTTAGTAGCAGGGTAGACTGGTGCATCCAGCCCTCAGATTCATCCACCTGCATGTGTGGCACCTGTGAACATAGCTGATTCACACTTTGGAGTTTCTGCCCTAGTGGCCCAGTTCCTCATAGAGGCCAGAAAGCCTTCTACCAGAACTACTTAATATATGCCATGAAATGGAAAAGATTCTCCATTTGGGCAGTGTCCAAGGGTTGGGACCCTTTCTCTTGCCTGGTACCCCAGGTCATGGAGTACCTCTTGCATCTTTCACATCTTGGCCTCAGCTATTCTTCTGCAAAGATCCATCTATCTGCCATTTCAGCCTACCACCTCCCCATGGATGGCAAAACCATAGCTCAGTTGGAGAGTTCCAAAACCTCCCTGAAAGGAATTTTCCATCTGAAACCACCAATTCGTAATCCAGTCCCCTTGGGACTTGAATTTTATTTTGGGAAAACTTACTTTACCTCTTTTTGAACCAGCAGTGAGTTATACTTTGCACTATTTGTCTTGGAAAGCACTTTTCTTAGTTTTTATTACTTCAGCTTGAAGAATTTCAGAGCTTCAGATCCCGGTGTGTAAGGAGCCTTGTTTGATTTTCCACAGAGACCGGGTGGCTCTGCATACAAACCCTAGGTTTTTACGTAAAGTGATTTCTGAATTTATGCTGAATCAGACAATTCAACTGCTGGTATTCTTCCCTGAGTACTTTACTCAGGGGGAGACTCTTCTGCACATTATAGATGTGCACAGAATTCTGCATTATTACACTAACCTGACAAGAGATGTTCATAAGTCCGATCAGTTGTTTGTTTCCTTTGCACCCAAAAGACAGGGCACAGAAGTTTTAAAACAGTGCCTGTCTGAATGGTTAGCAAACTGAATTGTCTTCTGTTACCAGAAGTACAATAAACCTCTTCTGGGGGAAGTGAAAGGGCACTCAACCAGAGGCAAAACTATTTCTACTGCTTATTTCAGAAACGTCTCAGACACGGACATTTGTGCAGCTGCAGATCTGCTCTGCAGTGAACTGTACTTTATTTATTTTTCTTTATTACCATATATATCATGTTATTTTTGCTTGTGCACCCACGTGAGATACAGAGCAATTGAATACATCACATGTTGCCACTGGAATAGCTCTGTATTTGCCCCCCTTCATTTTATAACTACTTCTCTTCCATTCCACTTTATTTTATTTTTATTAATGTCATTCGTCTCACTTAAATTAAGTGTTATGTGGAATAACTCCCATTGTTATCTTTTTACAAAAATTGTCAACTGTGCAGATGCATTTGTAGAAAATTAATTATGATAGTGAGATTTTGAAATGTAATTTGACTTACCATACTCATGCTTGTCAACCCACTTACTCAGTCTCCTATTTGTTTCTGTCATTCTGCTAACTAATTCCTTTTGCTTCATATCAAGGGGTTGTTGATTTTCATATTGTGTGTGCCTGGGGTTGAGCAGCAATAAAAGATAAACTCTGCAATACCCTCAGTAACACCCCAACCCCAGTTTACTTTTACCATACACCCATTTTTAGGCCTTGTACAGTAAGATCTTCATTCAAGAGAACAACTTGTAATGAAATATGTAATGAAATGTGTAAGATTTACATTGACATTTGGGTATATGTACTTTTATATTATACTAATCATGTGTGTGTGTACTGTATAGCAATCTCTAAAAAAATCAATTAAACACATCAAATGTCTTCCTAAACATGTCTCAACATTGTGTTTATCGTCCACCTTGTCACAATATATATATTATACAATGGCAAAAAAAATCTTGGGCTCTGATTCATCAGTCTGGGACTGGACCCGTGATGTTATCTCAGCACAACATCATGGATCTAGTCCCAGCACATAAAAGACCGCATCAAATATGAAAAAAAAAAAAACACTCCACGACGCGATTGCCTGCCCCACTACCCTGCTCACTGACAGGACGATCAGTCTTACTACCTGGTCTGCCCCTACACTAACAGCACTCTTTTTACTGAACACCGAGTTAAAATCTGCTCTAAGTTACCCGATAAAAGAAAACATATCATAACCCTGTCATTTCAGACATGAGGAACGCGGTATTTTAAACAGTGACCTTGCGGCTCTACTCATAACGCTCACTGAGTCCTCTCTTGCCATAATGCTCACTGGCTTCTCAAATACATTTCTTCCTTTTAGTTATTATTTTAAAACCCAAACTAACCTTCCTTCACTTCCGGCTTGACACCACACTGAGTGAGTGAAATGAATCACCACATCGAGCAATGAAACACCGTCTTTTCAAGATGCACACAGCGTCTCTACACTGTCTCTCTCAGTAACAGCAGGGGGAAATAGCAAAAGGACAAGGTGCACAGGGGATCAAAAAGACATAGCCACAAAGACAGACATTAAAAGGAATACAGAGAAACCATGTAGGGGGCAATGCCACCTCCTGCACAAGACAGGAACTGTGGACTTTTTTTTCAATGTGTACCTGCCCAAACAAAAAAATGAAATAAATTTATATTTTAAACAGGTTATCCTATCTTTTTCTAGTTAAAATAAAATGAATCATTGTATAATAGCAATAATGCACTCCAGGGGGTGTGTTATGCTGGGATAACATCACTTCTGGGGTGATTAGTCACACTCGGCCTGCGGCCTCAGGCCTAATCACCCCAGGCGTGACGTTATCCCAGCACAACACACACCCTGGAGTGCATTATTGCTTAAGTAGTTGTAGTTAAGGTACAGTACCTTCATGTATATGATGGCCCATTTCTGTTGAGTCAATTGCTATAGCAGTGCATAGAATAAAATGTGAACATATAGGTAACTGTAATACAGATGGTGGTATTATTTTTATATCTGCCCTTTCTCAATGTACCGTACCTTGATTCAGTTAGAATATGCAATGGCAATACATGTTTTTGTTTGAGTCCATGAGACACCCATATCTAGTTAATGCATTTACAGCCATAGTGGCTCTGCCAGAACTTGTTATCAGTGTCTTCTCCTCCTCTGTCTTTGCTGCAGCTGATGTTAACATAACTCTCAGATGAGAACTCTAGGTTGGATGACAGTTCCAACTCAGCTGGGAGTGTGTTATAATATTTAAGGGAAGTAAGCAGGTTTTTATCCCTGCATGGATCATCGGACTGATTACAGTATGTATTTTTACTGTTATTTGGAGACACACTGAGACTTACACACATGTGAGGGGATTCTAAACCCATTTGGGCAGGCCTGGTTCCATTTTACTGGTCCTTGGGTTTACTAGAGTTGAGGTTCCGCTACTAAAACCTATGTTACTTACAATATGCTCTGTAATTTTTGTTTGCCTGAACACTGTTTTTTTTCTTTTTTGGTTTTACTATTTTGCTATTCTGTAGACGATGGTGATACATCTGAGTTTAACAGTCTTTGTAATCTAATACTAACCATCTCTGAATGTTTTGGATCCACTTGTATATGATAAACAGTAAATTATTAACTTTATAAAAATAGTTAAAACAGTGCCCTCCTTAAATAAAGTCTTAAGGTGCTTTTAGTAATAATTTAATAGACCTTCGTATACATAAAAAAGGCAAAAGAAAAAAAAAACAACAGTAAGCTGACAGCCTTTGAAAGTTTAGCTTAAAATCAGTGTCCCACAATAAATGTAATGCACCTCCAGAATTAGGAGCAGCTTCTCTGTCCTTTCAATAGGCAGGCTGATTCCAGTCAGTTAATTCACAGTTTCAAGCTTTATATTCTCCTGAAAATTCTTGTTCCAGTACCACTAGATACTTTAGATCCACTGGTGGCCTAGACCACACCCAGAGTCCCAGATCTATTGTGCATTTTCCCTGTGATAGTCTCTGAATCATTCTTCCTAGGAAAAGGAGGTTATATTACAATTTATTAAATCAATGGCCAGTCACATAAAAACCCGGGAGAAATTATATAATGGTTGTCGGCAGGCCCTCTATGATTGTGCAGGTCAGAAAATCTTCTCAGGACTTTGTCCTTTGCTTTTAATCTGCAGGTAGGCAGGAAAAACTTCTAAGATACAGTCCACTATTTATGTAGAGAGAAAACAAGAAGGAGAATATTGGTCAATACAGTGTCTGGTAGAGATAATTTAAATACATATTTCTAGCCTAATTCAGCTTAAGTACCAAATAACACCCAATAAAATTCATTTTGCTAGTTATAACGATATATCTAATATGAAATCTTGTTATAAGATCATGAATTTGCAGAGTGCAAAACTTACTCAGTTCCAAATGTCCCCAGTATTTTAGATCTGAGAAGCCTTAATGAGCAGGGACACTGGTTTACCGGGATTGAAAAAGAGCATATTCCATTTTGCACATTGTAAAAAAACGGTATTGTCACTGGTGTCTGTTAAACCTAAATCTGGTTTTACCGATGTTTGGTTTTGTGTACTTTATTTAACAATTTTTAACTCTGCTAACATGCATTTTAGCAATTTTGACCTCCACTATTATATATCCTTCCATCCTTGTACCAATTTAAAGTTATTTTAGGTACAAGATGTGATGGCAGCAGCAGCAGCACTACAGCCCCCATCCGTAAGGTGTGATGGAAGCAGCACTATGGTCCCATCCCTCAGGTGTGATGGCAGCACCAACAGCACTATGACCTCCCTCCCTCAGGTGTGACAGAAGCAGCAGCACTGTGGCCCCCATCCCTTAGGTGTGATGGCAGCAGTACCACGTTCACCATTCCTCAGGTGTAACAGAAGTAGCAGCACTGTGGCCCCAATCCCTTAGGTGTGATGGCAGCAGTACTACATTCCCCATCCATCAGTGGTGATGGCAGAAGCACTACAGCCCCCACTCCTTTGGTGTAATGGTAGTAGCAACAATGCAATCCACATCTCTCTGGGGTGATGGCAGTAGTGACAGCACTATGATCCCCTTGCTTAAACACCCACACCCGACATGCACAAGTTACAAATGACTTGGTCTCTTTGCTTGTAGAACTCAGATGTGAATTAATCAGAACCATTACTGCTAAAGTGGACTACCTTTGTTTTTTCCTATCTATAATTTAACTGCCTGAATTGGATTTCTGCCTGTGACACCGCTGACCAGGTTTAGGGAACAGACTTGGGTGTTGGAGGGCCAGCTGGTGGGTGAAGGTTTGAGTGTCCAATGACCACTCACCTTCTCCTGGGAGGGAGGGTGGATTCACAGCTCAGCATTTGCTGGCCCCTGCTGTAGGCTAGCGGCATGATAACATGTCAGCCCTCACTGCAGGACGGAGCGTGATGGACGTTGGCTTGTGCCTTGACATCATGTGGCCTGTCACACTCCCAAGAAAATGGGAAAACACCTGCTGACCAACCGAAGGACAGCTGTTGGTCCCTGCATAAGCCAGAAGCCCCAGACATGTGCCTGTTCTGACCCCTGCCATGCCCCGGATACACAGGAAGCTCTTTAGGGCAATTCTCCTCCCCTGGTAGCCTCCCACAGGGGTAGGGGCCCACTCAATGAAGGGTTACTTTTGGTTACCTGGTAGCACAGCAGTAAGGGGCAGTGGATGGTGGTTGGGACTCAGCAGCGGTGGTAGGGGGCCTTGGCAGGCCTGAAGGAGTGAATGGCCAGGGGGCCGAACCAGCAAAAAAAAAAACTGCTTGAATCTGCTGCTTTGAAATACAGCGTCTTCACCTAAAAAATCCATAAGTGATTAGTGGAGGATGTTCAAATGGATTTATGAATCTCCCAGACATATGGATGCTTTTTTTTTTACTTGGTCTCCATGAAAAGGGTGTCTCTCAGTTTTCATGTCTTTGTTCAGATGTGAATTGAACACTACTCTGCCCACCAGCATCATACAGCCCCTGGGGTCTTACCTTCTGTATGTCATTGACTGTGCTTTCAAAATCCACTGGCCAAACATAAGTACATTTGCTTTTTGTTGAAGCAGTCTATCAGAAAACTTTTTGTTGTCACAGAGACTGAAACAGCAGGTGGGAGAAAAGGTGCAAATTATCCAATTCACCTAAATGGGGTGCCAACTGTGAAGTCTTTTCATAAGTTGTAAGGCAGTTTCTTCTTTGTGAACATACTTTCATTCAGACTAGTTTTCATTCAAACAAGTGAGGATTTTGGATGGCCCTACTGATTATAAACTTGAATAAGCTAGTTGGTAACAGTGATCCTGCGTTTAGCAATCTACAACCTAGATGCTTATATGCAAAGAATACAATAAAAACTTGACTAAAATCTAAAAACAAGCTTATAAAACACATAAAATGTATCTGAACATTTATCTTTACCTATACAAAATCATTGCAGCCCAAGTAAAATTCAGGTAAATTACATGGTACCCTGACTACTATTCTATGATGTAGTAAATGTATATTGGTATTTTTTTAATATTCTTTGTAAAGTAGGTAAGGCCTACTAGGCAGAACTGTCTGTTTTCAGGAGTGACCTAGAAGCACTGGGGAGGTTAAGTGACTTGCTTGGAGTCACCCAGTATGCAAGTGGAGGCTGTGGGAATCAAACCCAGGTCTGCTGGATGTACCCAGTTCATTCACTGTTTGTTACTCTAACCACTAGGGATGGGTGGTTAAACTGAATGGCTGATTACAACAAAGCAGTGCGGGTGATTTCCTTACTGACTCTATATGTAGCAAAGCGGAAAGAATGCAAAGCACAGCAGCATTCATTTTAAGATGGTGAAATCTGGGACGGCCTGCTGGCACTGCGGTAGCACTATTGTTTACAATACCAGTGACCCAGCATCAGAAGCAAACTCGAGCTGCTGGAGTTCTGGCCAGGGAAGCAGGATCAAGCACGTGGGGGACTGGTCTCCTCCTCCAGGGAGGGTGGGCTGCAGGTCCTGCTGCTTTACTACCACCTGTGTGACCATGGGTTGTGATGCAATGGTGCTGTGCAGAGTGACTAGGAGGGGAAGATGCTAGCCAGGATCTGAAGCAGTGGCATGTCTCTATGTGACCTACCTCCTTGGATCTTCTGTAGTGCCAGTGCCCTCAGGGACAAAGGCCAGAAAACCAGGAACAATCACCCCACATTGGCCACTGGCAGAAGGGACTCAGGTGCCCCAGACTTCATAACCAGGCTCCATGAGGAGCCCACTGAGCTGCCCAACACACACTAAGGGAGTGTGGAGGGGTGACCTGGGGTCACCTCCCTTCCCACCTGGGGGGTACAACCCAGGCAGGATAGGGGCAGGCCCACAGGAGATCCTGAGCATTACCTGGGGGTGAAGCTAGGGGATACCCCGCCTAGGGATCTCTGAAAAGTGGAGACTGATGCTGTGAGAAGGGGACATAGAAAGAGAAATAAAAAAAATTTAAAAAGATGCTGAAATCTTAGAGATTCTGTGCAGTGACATGCAATTTCCGTGAGGCACCGGCACAAGAATTCAAAATCTGCAAACCAAGCAGGATTCCGTGATTGTTACCGGTGTTACCGGTAAAAATGGAAAACCAGTGTCCCTGTTAATGAGCCTAAATAGGCCAGAGGATCATTTTTGGCAAAACACTGAGGCATAAGGGGAGTGTGGAGCTTGATTCTTAGTTCTCTTGTTGCTAGTTCAAACCTACTCAACCCAGAGTAGAGATAGTAATGAAAGCTTGGTTTGAAGATGAGCTAAGTATAGGTAGCTGTTCAATTATTAGCAAGTAGTTGCGAGCTCCTTCCAACTCCCTTCTGTTTCCCCATGTGACGTCTGCTGATGGATCTAAAGATTGAACGCTGCACCTGCGCATATGACTGCTAGAGTCACATGAGCAATTTGCATACAATGCACAATTTAAAATTAATTTTAAATGCTCTGTAATAAAACTTGTCTAAAAGTTTATACAAAAGTTTAAACCCCCATCAGGTGTAAGCGTGCAAAGCAGACGGTATGCAAAGTAAGCAGTATACAAAATAAACAGGGGAGAAGACAGAAAAAACAAATGGGTAAAGAGCTCCATGATGAGCATTCAGCACAAAATCACTAAAAACGGTGAGGTAATAATGATAATAAAATAGATTAAT
Source organism: Neoceratodus forsteri (assembly GCA_016271365.2). Taxonomy (NCBI): domain Eukaryota; kingdom Metazoa; phylum Chordata; order Ceratodontiformes; family Ceratodontidae; genus Neoceratodus; species Neoceratodus forsteri. Next base: position 1,206,720,441 of record CM057452.1, read on the forward strand.
ATCAAAGAGGCATTATTTTGCTGGTTAGTAGGGAGTCATAGTAAGAGGCCAGTCAAATCTTCTTGTGTTGGGTATAGCTTTTTGTGCAATCCTTGGTTCCTCAGCTCCTCAGTGTTTCCAGCCATTCCAAATGACTCCTGATGTTACCACACCATCTTTTGAAAAATTCCCCCAGACACCACCATCTGGGGGTCTTCCTCCTAGTTCAAAACAGAATCACACCAAGACAAAGCTAAACCAACCCACAGTTTACAATAAGTTTTACTGGAAGGAGACAAGCATTTTAGGCAATGGTGGCATACCTTTTATAACTTAATGTAAAACATTGTCCCACTGCTTCTCTGTCTTCTTCCACAAGGCAGAGAGTGTGTAGCAAGCTTCAAGTCACCTCACATAACCCCCCGGTCTATGACTGGTCCAAGCCAGAAACCACCCCCCAAGCACCAGTAGCACACATCAACTTCTGGCAGCAGTGTACAAGTCAACCTGCCTATGAACTCTCCTCCTCTTCCTCCTTAAGCACCAGCAGCATAGATCATCCTCTGGCAGCAGTGTACAACCCAAACTGCCTATGAACTCTCCTCCTCCTCCTCCTCCTCCTCCTCCTCCTCAAGCACCCACAGCACAAGCCATCTACTGGCAGCAGCATATAAGCCAAAGTGCCCCACTGAACTCTCATTCTCCTCCAGAAGCATTTGCAGCTCATCCCATTATCTAGCAGTAGCACAAGCATATGGACTTCTCATGATGAAGAACTGATGGCTGCTCAACCCAAGAAGGTAAATTTTGTACAAGTTCAACAAACAAGAAAACAAGCCATAGCCCATTTCATCGGTGCAATGCATCTCAATGAGGAGGATCAGTACAACAATGGCACAATACTCTGACCATGTCCAGTCTCATCTGCAGAGATACATTACTGGTAACAGTGGCTGAGAATGAGTACCATGTGATGCTGTCATCATTACAAGGCCAGATCGCAGAGCACAAAAAAAACACAACTGTTGTGTCATCACCAGTGCCAGCGCCAGCCTGCCCCCATTGCCATATGAGGTCTCACTGATCAGATGGAGAGGTATTCATGATTACTCTCCATCATTCAGTGAACACCATGACAGCAGTACAGCCACATATGGGATGCCAAAAAGACTTTTGTCATTCAACTACAGGTAAGTGATGCAGTCAATACAAGGTAAGCATATTCTTTTTTTAAAACACACATAACTGTTACATGGTGATGCCAACCTGGGGTGAATTGTTCTTTTAATGTCAGCATATAACAGACTGCTGTTGTCTGCATTTGACATGCTAATGCTTAAAAAGTGGTTATAACGCACACAACGTTGCCATTGAAGCACTGAAACAAATGCCCCCTCTAGGGTCCCATGATTCAACACCTGATCCATGGATCCAGCCAAGGATCCAACATCAGAAGCCTAGATCCGATCTCAGATCCTAGGATCTGACCTCGGATCCTTTGGTATCCGACTGTGGATCCAACATCTGACTTTGATCACATTTTGAGTTATATCCTAGGTCAGATACTGGCACTATCTAATGGAGAGCAATTGGATATGGCTTCCCCTACTCCCCATGGTACCAACAACACCAAGGAGAGCTGTCTGTTAAATTGACCAGTTCTGTTCATATTCTGAGTTGTAAAGTCTCTCAGTGACCCAAGGAATCCCCCTGTCCCCTGAGACTAATTGGTCTACCTGTTTTTGGCATTGCATCATGTGCTTGAAGCTGGCAGGCATTGAAAGAGACTAAAATTACTCTAGTGGAACATCAATCAGCACCATTCCAAAATGCTGGCACTGTACCACCTATACTAATCAGATATATTTCAGATGAGCATTCCCTAGTTTTCAAAGACATTATGTTTTTTCCACTGTTTCTGCTCTTGGGAGCCATATCAATTCTTCAGCAGATTAGCAAAGGTTTGAAGATGATATCAGTGGAAATGTCATGCCTGGTGCTGTGAAGAGGACAGATATTAAAAAATGGAGTGTCAGCCCTACTTTCCAGTGACTGTCACAGAGCACACTGTGTGGTATTAATGAACAGAATGATTGTCAGCTGTACCTCAATTCATAAGCTCTTTATTAGCCATAGTCTTTCAATGTGGGACTTCATGTATTTGTGCAAATTGCTGGAGGTAAATAACATGACACAGTTAGCATCAAGCATTTCCAGTTTATGTGGCAGTTCATATCAGCTACTTTTTAAGGGGAATGTGTTAAACCAACACCTTACTATTTTTATGAAAGTGTACTTCTGTACAGTTCCAGTGTGCATGCTTCTCCAGGAGGATGCAGCATCCCTGAGGTGTTGTGTATTTATGTTACATGTGTGCCTACCATTATTGGTGAACATCCTGTATACTGGCTTGCATATTTCGGAAAGTAGACTCCTTCCATCCTGTCACATACAATAATATTTCCTAATATCCTAACACATGCAAAAGGTATAACTTTAGGGGCATGAACACGACTTCACAAAAGCATCAGACTATCGAAATACTATCTGTCCCTGTCAGGAGGAAGCACAGAGTGCAGTGACCCCACCCTGCCAGAAAGGCACATGTTTCCCAGAAGACCTGCCCACCTGGCATAGAGCCCTCTTGTTACCCTGACTGCCAAGCAGATAGCCCCCATTTTGTAAGTACAGTATTCAGCACTGAGATTTACTTGCATGGGTCAATCTGTTCCAATAATAAAATGTCCTCATGCAAGTTTTTGTAAAATGGATTGTTTTGTGGTTCCCTTTTTGTGAGACCTGCCTTCAAAGTAGATACTCATCTTGACCTTTATCTGTCAGGCAGTTGTTCCTTTGGTAGACCTGCCCTTTTGCATCTTCATAACAGGCAGGTCTTTGAAAGGAGGACAGAGGAACTATTCAGGAATGTCGTGGCACTGATCTATAGGTATGGGGAATGGGGTTGTTGTCGGTGCCGCTGGAGAGGGGAGCCACTGATTACCAATTATGGGGTGGAGGAGCCGGGATCAGAGGTTGGGGGGGTGGTCAGGCTATGATGTACTGGGCAGGGGGAGTAGGTGCATAAATATGGGGATGGGGCATAGTAATGTGTGTGGGGGGATACTACATTCATGGCGATGGATCTTGTATGTGTGCAGTGTGGGGATTCTGCATTTACAGGGATGGGGCTCCAATATGTGTGGAGGGGGCTTACACAGATATGGGAACTGGCCACTGATGTGTGTTGGTGCAGTGGGCCGGCATAGGGGACCAAAGTGGGTACTCTGCCATGGGAGGGAACAGCTGTGCAACAGGCAGTGGGTGGTGCCACTGGGGCAGATATCAGGCTAAGGGCATTACTGATGACAGCAACCATCTGTGCTTTCCATGGGTTCCTGTGTGTTATGTGCAGTCTAGGCCCCGTGCTTTCATGCACAATGGATCCACTCCGGGTACCCAAGACAGGGATCTGATTTGCTGCCCACTTGGCTACTCAGCCCCCATCCACCCTGCGCGTTCCTGCACACTGGGAGGGGGATCAGGTCTGTGGACAGGTGCCCTATGGGGACAAGCAGTAGTGAATACTGTGCACCCTGCTTGGGTCCAGGGCCACAGAACTACATGGGCATGGTACGTGCCTTTGGTGCGTACTTTCCACCCATTGGTGCATAGGCACCATTATCCTTAAATGACACTATTAAAAGTAGATCAGTGATTTTTGTGAGTATGTTGATTGCAGTATTTGCTGATTTAAGCCCCATTTATTTATTTATTTACAATTTTGTGCACTGAGGTATTCACATTTAGGCTCATATCTAGTTTACAGAAGGGTCACAGTGGGGACTGATTCTGCAACAAGCATTCCTAACATTGGCCAAATTGGCTGTTATCCATGCCATGTCATTTTGGGTAGAAATTTTGTGAAGTTTTAATTCACAAAGAAAGCTGGTGTGCAGTCAAAAACTTTGCAAAGTTCACACCTGCCATACCAACTTTACATTCATTTTGAGCAAATGTCTGTGCCATAAAACAAAAAATAAATAAATAAATCCATCTCAATATTCAATGTTATGCATAACCCATGCCTTCTGCCATTCCATATGTTTGAGGTATGAAATCCCCCTACCTCTCCCTCAGTGACACCGATTTCCCTCCTTCACCATGTACACAGTGAAGTTCATTAGCAGCTGCTGGTTCCTTTCCCCAGAACCACAAAAGCAGGTACCCACCAACCTTCCCAATTCCCTTCACCCCTTCTATGACATAAATCCTCCTCCCCTCAGCCCATCTCGCAAATCATTCTCCACCCAGTGTCTGGAACCCTGATTTCCCAACACTTTAATTTACCAGCATCAAGTTCCCATCCCCCTGTCCCCAAAAGCTAGTTCACACTATTCTCCCCCATCCCATCATTTATTCCCATGACATAAACTCTCCTCCCCTTTAACCAACTCTAGCCAAAAGAAATCATCCTTCTTTTCCCCAGACTACAATTTCCCAACATAGTGATTTACCAGTTGGTTCTGCTGGTTCCTTCCCCACCAACAAAAGCAACTCCCCTCCTACCTAAACCCCACCCTTTCCTTATTGTCATGACATTAACCACCTTCCCTTCACCATGTCTTGCCAATCCTCCCTCCTACCTAAAGCCCCCAAACTCCAGTTTCCAAACACAGTATTTCAATCTGGATAACTGTCAAAATGGTCGGAAGAGTGGCAACTGGAGTTTAATGCAAAGAAGTGCAAGATCATGCATATACAGTATGGAAGAGAAATCCTGAGGACACCTAAACATTGGGAGGGGAGTTGCTAGCAAACACAATTGAAGAAAGAGACTTGGGCATCATCGTCCCAGATGACCTGAAATCATCCAAGCAGACAACTAAATCAGTAGGTGAGGCTTGAGGGATATTGGAGTGTATTAGTAGGGGTATCGTAAGTCGTAAGAGGGAGGCAATAATCCCTCTTTACAAGACACTGGTTAAGCCCCATCTGGAGTACTGCGTGCAGTACTGGAGGCCACACCTGCACTAGGACATTAACAAAATGGAGGCAGTCCAGAGACGGGCAATCAAAGTGGTGCAGGGACTGCATCAGAAAACATATGAGAACAGATTAATGGAGCTCAATATGCATACCCTGGAGCAAAGGAAGAAGAGCGGTGATATGATCAAAACATTCAAATGCCTTAAGGGCGTTAACAAGGTGAAAGAGTCTTAGGCCCTGGACACACTACAGAACTGTTTTTGAAAACCATTTTTAAAACTAGTTTAGCTAAACCATTTCAGTGCAACCACACTACACAGTAACCATTTTTGAAAACGGTTTAGTGTGGCCACAACGCTAGCCTTAAATCTGCTCTCCTTGTAACTATTTTGTGTGAAGTCCAACACACAGAACTGTGCTTGCCTGGACACATTGCAGCTAGAACTGTTTTATTTAAACAATTACAGCTTAAAACACTTTTACTCCTGGGCAGACCTGTAAGTAAAACCATGCTAGCTCTAAAACATTTTTAAAAGTGGTTTTAAGACTAGGTATCTAGCTGGGTTTAAAAACACTCTTCTTAAAACGTTTTAAGGGGCTTGTAGCCTGTCTGCAAACAGTGCTAGGGGGATTTAAACTGTTTTAAGGCACTCAAACTGTTTTAAGTTCCCAAGTGTGTCCAGGGCCTAACAAGTTTCAATATAAAAAAAACAGCAGGACACGAGGACACAGCATGAGATTAGAGGGAGGCCGATTAAGGGGTAATGTGAGGAAGTTCTTCTTCACAGAAAGGGTGGTAGATGCATGGAATGGTCTACCTCAGGAAGTGGTGGATATAAATGCAGTGCAGGGCTTTAAACAGGCATGGGATAGGCATAAGGGAGCAATACAGATGATATGACTTCATAGACCATTGACAGAGTAAAGTCCTATGGCACATTCATAAGATGGAAAAAAATTAGCAGACTAGATGGGCCTTGCGGTCCTTATCTGCTGTCAGCTTCTATGTAATCATCTGTAAAAAAGAAAACCATTGCCTGTCATTATTAGGGTACCATCAACCATCAAATTCTATGTCCAAATGAATGGAAATTGATGTCCATCCTTGTAGCAATACTTAATTGACTAGTTACCCATTTTGTAGAAAAGGTTAGCCCAAGTCATCTGGCATGTTCGCACAAGAATTGTTTCATCATAATACTGTTAAGACATTATTCATAAAAATAAAATAGAAAACTCAAAGTGTTAACTCTTATTAAATAATGAAATAGTTTGCTTTATAGCTTAATTTTCCTAAACCAACCCTGCCCCCACCCATGATCTGGCACTAGTGATAAGATATGTGCATTACCTATCACTTCATCCTGGATTATATTTGAATAAGTAACAGTTTGTATAACTAAGTGGTTCTAGTACTTCACAAGTGAAGTCATGAGTGTGTTTACCAGCAAACTGGTCCAATTCAAAGCTGATATTTAGTTAAGAAATAGAATGTCATTTTATGTGAAACCTGTCTTTTGTATATTTATTAAATAAATGCTTACTGGTAGGGCGGCATAATGTGTTGACACTGAATAAAGAACTCAGTATTGTTTATTGTAATATTAATTTCAGTATATTCACAGAATACCTGTATCATATTAGATAACTCATAATTCTTTTGGAAGTAGATGTACTTTGTAACTACAGTGTGATAAAAGATGTGCATTTTTTATCTGATGAAGGTTTTACTAATGATTGGTTTTGTTGACTAATTGGTATTCAAAAGACTCAAGCAAGAATTCTTATATTTTTTACGTGCGGTAGTTCACTACTTAAATTACATTGTTTTAACATGATTTATTAATGGCTATATTAATTATGTAGTATTAAATATCGGTATTTGTATGAACTTTGTGAGGGACCACCTTGTCCTAAAGAAGCTCAACAGGCTGAAATATTGGCCTAGCAGTTTGTGACATACTGTATGTTATGGAAATCACGGTTAAAACAGATTAATAAAATGTTCTTCAACTGTAACAGTTTTTTGCTGTTTGCATGGACATCAATGCTTTTAGTCCTATTTTCTAGAAACATAGAATTTGACAGCAGATAAGGACCACTTGGCCCACCTAGTCTGCCCATTTCCCTACCTAATGCATAGGCTGCTGATCCTAGTCAACCAACAGCCTACTTCCTCCTCCTACCCCCCACTAGAATTGCCTTACTGTATGTCTGTCTCATTCATTCTTGAATTCCCCACTGTTTTTGAGTCCACTACCTCCTCAGAAAGGCTGTTCCAATTATTCACAACCCTCTCCATGAAAAAATACTTCCTCACATTACCTTTGAGCCATCCCCCCATTATCTTTAAATTGTGCCCCCTTGTTCTTACACATCTCTTTTTCTGAAAGATGCTACCATCTTGGACTCTGTTGATTCCCTTGATGTACTTGAAAGTTTCTATCATGTCTCCCTTTTCCCTCCTCTCCTCGAGTGTATACATATTAAGCTTCTTCAATCTCTCTTCGTATGTCTTCTGGTGCAGGCCCTGTGCCATTTTAGTTGCCCTCCTCTTGACAGCCTCCATCCTGTCTATGTCCTAGGAGAGATGGGGTCTCCAGAACTGGATGCAGAAGTCCAGATGGGGTCTCACCAACTGTCTGTACAGAGGGATGACAACTCCTTGTTTTCTACTGGTAATGCCTCTCCCTATGCATCCCAGTATTTCACCAGCCCTCCTTACTGCCTTCTCACAATGCTTGCCCACCTTAAGGTCATCTGATATGACTATCCCCAGGCCCCTTTCCATTTCTATTTTTGTTATTATCTCACCCCATATTGTGTACTTTTCCCCTGAAATTTTGTTTCCCAGGTGCATTACTTTGCTTTTCTTTGCATTGAATCTAGACTGCCATATATTTGACCATTCCTCCAACCTTGCCAAGTCTGTTTGCATCCTCTCCACCCCACCTTGCATATCAACCCTGTTGCAGATCTTTGTGTCATCTGCAAAGAGACATACTTTTCCTTAGAGTCCCTCTGCAATGTCACTTATAAAGATGTTAAAGAGAACCGGTCCCAGTTCTGAACCCTGCGGTACCCCACTAGTAACCCCCTTTTCGTCAGAGTAAACTCAGTTTACTATTACCCTCTGTATCCTGTTGTCCAGCCAATTTTTAGCCCAGGCTACCACCTTGGGCCCCTCTCCAAGGCTGGCTAACTTGTTTATTAAAATTTTGTGTGGGACTGTGTCAAATGCCTTGCTAAAGTCTAGGTAGGCCATGTCCACTGCCCCTCCGTGGTCCACTACATTGGTCACCCAGTCAAAGAAATATATTAGATTCATTGGTTCCTATGCCCCACTGGCCTCTAGGAAGTCAACAATTATTTCCTTTAGAAGTGATTCCATCACTTCCCCAACCACTCACTGAGGTCAAACTAACAGGTCTGTAGTTTCCTGCCTCTGTCTTGCTCCCACTTTTGTGAAGGGTAGTAAATGACGTTACTAATTTTACCCTTAGTTCTTTTAGAAATCTTGGGTGGATCTCATCAGGCCCCATTGCTTTGTCCACCTCCTGTTTTAAGAGTTCTTTTAGAACCCTTTCTTCTGTGAATGGACCAGTATCAACCTCCCTATCCAGAGCGCTTCTATTCTTTGATTTTGGTAATTCCCCCTCCTCTTCTTTTGTGAATACTGAGCAGAAGTAGTCATTCAGTATCCCTGCTTTTTCACTGTCATCCTCTGTCCACCCTCCATTCCCTTCAGTAAGCCTCACTATCCTTCCCTTCATCTTTCTTCACTCCCTAATGTACCTATTAAAGGTTTTATCTCCTTCTTAAATGAGTTGGCTATCTTTTCCTTAGTTTGGGCTTTTGCTATTCCGACTGCCTTTCCCACTTCCTCCTGCTTTAACTGGTACAGTTCTCTGTTCTGCTACTTCTGTGTTTCCTTATATTTCCTGAATGCTACCTTTTTCTCCTCAACCTTCCTTGCCACCTCTTTTGAGAACCATAGTGTTTTTTTCCTTTATTTTGCTTTGCTGATTTGCTTCACACAAAGGCTTATTGCCTCTGTGATGGCTGTTTTGATATTTCCCCATTGTTCCTCCACCCCTTCTTCTTGCCAGTTTGCTAGCGCTTTTCTGAGGCACTCTCCCATTTTCCCAAAGTTAGCCCTCCTAAAGTCCAACTCTCTTGCTTTTGTATGGTTCGACTCTACGGCTGTGTTTATTGGGAACCACATTGTTTTGTGGTTACTTGTTCCCAGATGGCTACCCACTTCTAAATCTGAGATCCTTTCTCCATCTCCATTTGACAGTACCAGGTCTAAGACTGCTCCCTCCCTAGTGGGTTCCACCACTAGCTGTCTGCAGCATGCCACCTGCAAGGCATCAAGAATAAACTTGCTTTTTGATGTGGCTGCAGCCAGGGTGCTCCAGCCAATGTCTGGCATATTCAGGTCCCCTATCAACAATATGGCCCCTTTTTCTGCCATTCTGAGAATGCCTTATATCATTTCCTTGTCCATTGCCTCTCCCAGAGATGGGGGTCTGTATACCACCCCTGTGCAAATTGTGGTACCATAACCTGTCTCCAAGGTAGCCCACAATGCCTCCTCTACTCCCTGTTTATCCTTTAGTTCCATTGCTTTGATTTCTTCCCTTACGTAGAGAGCTAGTCTTCCTCCTCTTTTACCCTCCCTGTCCTGCCTGTACATTGTGTACCCTGGTATGTTGACATCACAGTCACGGTTCTCAGTGTACCATGTTTCTGTGACTGCCACAATATCCAGATGTCCCTCTTCCATCAAGGCAACTAGTTCAGGGAGCTTGTTACACAGACTATGGGCATTGGTACTCATTATCCTCCATTTGTTGATGGCCTTACCCCTTTTAGCCCCATTCGTGTCCTTACTGCCTTTTTCTGCATTCACTACTGTCCTGTTCCCCATTAACTTCTCTACCTTGGTGTTTACCTCTCTAACTGCTGTGTTTTGTGGGGGGAGGCTGGGTTTTCCCTGCTCCTTTTATATTGCCTCCCACCTTGGCTAGTTTAAATGCTTGTCAATTATGCATTTAAACCTATCACCTAGGATTCTGGTTCCCTTCCTTGACAGATGCAGACCTTTGTGCCAGTACAGGCCTGTACCCCTCCAGGTGGACCCCCAGTCTCCAATGAAGCCACAAGCCTGAGCTCTGCACCAGTATTGCAACCATTCATTGAATCCCATGGTGTGGAGTACTCTAGCATCACTCTTGCCATAAACAGGCAGCACCTCTGAGAAGGTTACTGTATGTGCTACTTGTCTAAGGCCCCTCTCCAACTCTTCAAACTTCTCTTGTACTGCTGTGATCCCATTCATAGCCAGGTCATTTGTCCCTAGGTGGACAATGATATCCAGCTCCCTCCCTCGTGCAGCTGTTCCAGCGATCCTGAGGATTTGCTCCCTGTCCCTCCATGACATGACACCAGGCAGTCTCCTTACCTCCTTCTCCCCTTCATTCCCCAGATCTCCCCTCCTAATAATTGAGTCCCCCACTAGTAGTTGTTTCCTTCCCCTGAGGGATCCCATGCCACCCTCCTGTGGGACTCCTTTGTGGAGGTTCCCAGCATCCTCTTTGGTCTCCACTGTTGGTGCTTCCATAGAGGAACCACTCTCCACCAGAAGGCTGTGACATAGAAGAGGGACTACAGAAGAAAATTTCTGATTACGAGGCAATTTTCAACATAATGGATGGGGTAGGAGCACTGGGACACAGTCCAGTTCTTGCCAGAATACTGGATGTTGTACTAAAGTCACCCTGTAAGATGGAATACAGTGCAGGCTAGTAGCATGTTAGATTCTGTCATTTGTGGTCTGTAAGCAAACCTCAGAAATTTTCAGCAGCTTGTGTCATTAACTTAGAGTGCTGTGTTAGTGCTGTCACACACCCATTATGTGGCAAGGAGGGTTGGTGCACTTGCACTTCACATACTGCCATGCCAGTGACATGGGTTCGGATATGAACTTGGGTTGCCAGGGGCTGGCTGGGGCGAGAGAGGATAAAGCATCTGAAGGACTGATCTCCTCTTCCAGGAGGAAGGGTTACAGCTACTGGTGTTAGCCTGGCTACTAGTGTCGAGTAGGAGTGTGAAAGCCTGGGATGGTCAGAATACGGACAAGGGGCAGAGTGGCAGCTGCCGATGTCCCACATAAGGTAATGTGCATGGGGACATCTGGACAGCATTGCATGCCCACTCCTCAGGGGAAAGGAGGAAAATAGGGAAAAATAGATTCTTGGGTGGCCACTGACTAAAACTTCCAGCTACCTGTAAACATACCCGATGAGCACCCAGGCCACACTACCTTTGTGCCAATGCAAGTCCTGGTGGAAAATCAGGAAGATGGGGCTGGAATGGCTGGTGCATGGAGGGCTGTTCGGGGCCAGGGGAGAAATAGCATTAACTGCAAAAATATTTTTCCATTCTGTGCCAGTAGATGTCCCCCACCATTTGCATTGCTTCTGTAGTACCCGTGTACATATGTAGCTAATAACCACCTGCTTCCAGCTAGTCACCTGGACATGGCAGTGTGGGCTTCAAGTACCTATCATTTACAGTACACACAAAATAACTATCAGTACTGTACTCATTTGGCCAAGTAAAAATTCGGGACAGGAGAGGACATTTTAGAACAGATGGTCACATTATGCCTGGCTGGCTGTACAATTGTTTGACTGTTAATTCAATACTGTTATATACTGAATACTTCTTATGTTTATGAAAGAATAACATATTCACTGTCATATAGTTTTTATCGTTTTGTTAGTTCAAAATTGACACTGTGCTGGTTAACTCTTGCACATCAGATGTTTCTTGTTATGATTCCAATGTGAAATCATTTTACAAGTTGCAGTGTTCACCTGCTTCACTTCCATCTGTGTAAGGCTGCAGTGCTGTTGAGATCTGACAGTAAAAATCTAATAAGCACTTTTGTTAGTCACGATCTGCAGTTTTTCCAACTATTACTTGAATCACAGAGTTGGAAATGTTATGTACATAGTACCAGTGACTGAGTTTGGCCTACTCTGTAATGAAACTTTCAGTATGATTTGAATTGCTTGCCACAGCCCCTCACCTCCATATACATAATTTCCCAATCTTTATATGCTAGTTGTGGCAACATCATATGTATAATTATTAACCCCCAGGTGTTAAGTGTGTGCTTGTGCTACAGATAGCGGTTTGATTGACAGATAACAGTCTGAAAGCTTGTACTTAATCTAAGCATTCTACTGACAAAACACCGCTTTTTTTTTGCTAAAACACACAGACATTCCTCTCCCAAATTATTGTAAGAATTACCCATTTACAATTGTCAACAGCTGAGGCTTTAGGGTAGGACTGCAGATTTAAAGCTACACTATGTATTTTGCCTACCGTCTCATTTACAGACTATTATCAGTGGCGAACATCTGGCATTGACAAATGCTTGTTTTGAGCAGTGACAGCTCAACAGACGGCTCTAGTAAGCATTGACTAGTTTTATCAGCCACAGAGGAATAGGGGGCCATTCACTGCCAGATTTGCACACTGATAGCCTAACACTGGACCATAGTAAACATTGTTTTGTTTGATCAGGTACAGCTTAACAGAGAGCCATATAAGTGTAGGTTAGTGAAAGCACTTGCTCACTGAGCCACTTACAGTCCCTCACTGGAGAACATCTGGCAAACAGTACACTTATCTGTAGCATAGCAGAGAGGCAGCATAGCAGAGAGGCAGCTTGAAGGAAGAACATTCTATAGGGTGCATAATGAATACAACAAGCATTTGTCAATGCTGAAAGTTCATCATGTGCACTGGTGCCATTTTGGGGGGGGAGGTTACGAGCCAGTGTTGGCAAATTTAAACACAAGTTCATAATTTCATTGTGTTTTAATATTTTTACACCACATTTTTAACATAGCATCTTATTAAGCCACCTCATGAAGAAGAGAAGAGTATAATTTCAACTCCTGTCTGAAAGGTATTTTCACGCAGTGACTACGAAATCACCTTACGGGATGCAAAAAAAAACATTTTGCCTAGGATCTGGAAAATGGCAGCTGTTACATTCATGAGGTGCAGTGAAGAGAGATGGCTATGATGAAAAGTTGGGGCCAAAATATTGAAAAGTACCAAAGGTATGAGCCTGTGTTTTTTAATTTAGGTGCATGCTCATAACTTTGTTAATATTTTCATACCAAATGTTCAATGTAGCATTCTTATGACCCCACCTCATGAAAAGTGACAGTGTAATTTCGTTCATTCATCCCAAAAGGTGATTTCACAGAGCCACCACGCCATTCTGTGCCACAGGTGTGAAAACATGTTTCAGGCAGGATTTGAAAAATGACAGCTATACTCTTCATAAGGAGGTGTGAAATAATGGCAATGTTGAAAATCTGGAGTGAAAATATTGGCACAGGAACTCTTTGGCAACGCACATAGGTGGCAAGGTACACATGAATGGGCCACACAGACAAGTACAGCACACATGCAGAGAAGTGCATGGTGAGGGGCATGCACACACAGAGGGTTGATGCAGGGGAAGGGGAGTCAGTGGCACACACCCTCACACAGCAACATACACACACACACACACACACACACACACAGACACACACACACACACACCCAGGCATTGGAATGTGGCATGAATCAGACGCATGGCACCGGTGCACAGGCGCAACCAGTGCTAGACTGCCCTCATCACATCCGCACCACATGGTCCAGTGACCAGGCATACACACACACACAGGCAGCATGCAGCACGTCACACAGGCACACCACCATCGGTACGGTGCATACACATAACCCATGGGCGCACAGGGCATCAGCTGCAGACTGCAGTCAGGGCAGCACGCAGATCAGGGCAGCCGAATGGTACCATGGCCACCATGGCCACAGGGGCAGCCGCTCTGGGGCCGATCGTCAGCCACAGGCTGAGCATCAGCAGGGGGGTGTCCAACAGCCCCCCCAGAGGTGGAAGCATTGGACCTCAACCGTGTCTTGCGGAGGTATGCAGGCACCCAAACAGACCCACCCTGAGCTTGCCTGGGATGCCTACATCTAAGCCCGGCATGGACTGTGATGGGTTCGCCCGATGCTGGGTCCATGGGGTGTACAGCACATTACAGGGGGTCTCCTGTTCACGGCCTGGCCCTGTGGCAGCCAGCAATGCAAAGCCGTCTGCAATTGCACTGGCAGTGTGATCCAAGGACACAGTCATGGCCTCCTGCATGCATTGCATCCCCTCCAGGATCTGCCTAGTGCCCCTGTCCTGCTGCTCGGCTAACTGGTGCACCTCCGCATGCAGTATACGCACCGCAGTGGCGAGCAGCACCTGTTGCTGAATAGACATCCACAGCAGGTGGGTGTGCTCAGCCAGACGGTCCACATCCTGAGCTAATGGTCCATCCTCTGTGGCTGTGCCAGCATCCACTGGTGCCGCTGCCACTGCTGGCACCCCATCCTCTGCATGGAGGCATGCTGGTGCTGCAAGAGAAGGATGGCATGTCAGAGATGCATTGCCCACAGGTGCCCACCTGTACACTGCTGCTGCATGCAACCTGCAGCATGGCATGCATGTGGCACACATGCCCATGACATGCAGGATGGCCGCATGCAAGCCAGCAAGCCCATGTACGCACCCTCTGGGCTACCAGCTGTGCATGGCTGACATATATACCGTGGTCTGATGGGCTGCTACCTGTCTGGAAGCCTCCTCTAGGTACACCCTCCACTGAGGTGTAGCAAAATGGTGGCTGCTACCAACTCCTCTGTTGGCATCAGTGTGGGTGCATCCACTGGCCCTCCTCCATTGGTATTCTGAGATGCTCTGATGGCTGCCACCTTGTCCTTTAAGCAGTGCTTGCCTTTTCCAACCTTCTTTCAGCACTCCTGCACTGACTGCTGGTGGCTGCTGTGGTGGTTGATGTAGGTCACCACCTCCTTCCATGCCACTGCCCTGTCCTGTGGTTTGCCCGTGGAACCGCTCAACAGAGCTCCCTGTCGAGGTAGGCCTTGAACAGAGCATCTGTCTCTTCCTTTGTGAAGTTGGGCCTGCACTTCTGTGCAAGCCCCTGCTCATCGCCCTCCTCCTGTGCCAAAATGTTGCCTCCTGTGAACAAGGACAGCACAATATGTCAGTGGCGTCATCTCCCTGGTCTGTCACACCCTGCAGTGCTGTCTGCTCCCAGTGTGCTGCTGTGGTATCCACCACTTAGCTATCAAGGTTGCATTACCAATTCATGGCATGTGCTGTTCTGTGGTGCTTATGAGGCGCAAAGCATGCAAATGAGGTTGTGCGCAATGGTAATGGTATGCTAATGCACCCTACTGTGCCACACATTGACTGATGAGCTCATTTGCATGCAGTGTCTGAATATCGAGATATTGCGCCATGCGCAATGGTATTGCAGTGGAGCCTGTGGCAGTGCAATGCCCATGCATACACTGTGCGCAGGCCTGCAGTGCGCATGCATGCTGCGTTGTCATGGTGTCAATTGTGAACGTTGCGCAACCAGCATGATGTATCGGCACTGGGCAAGCTGCGCATGGCCAGCTATGCGCATGGTCTGGCATGATTGCATATTCCCTATCATGAACATGGGCATGTTGCAATGGCCACTGACCTCTGACCCCTTGGTCACCTTCATGACCCTGTAACCCCACCAGGCCACACCTACTGCGTATGTCCAGCATTCCGCAATGGCTGGACACTGCACATTCTCCCATGTATCATGTATCCAGCACCTGTGGCAACCACGTGCACCTGAACCCACCATTTCACTGCTAAACCGAGTGAGAGCCATGGCGCAGGGTCGAGACGCCATGCATGTAATTGGACTGACATGGAGGTGGTCAACCTGGTCACTTGTGTGGAGCCCTACAGCCAACAGCTATTTGACCTGGTGCCCTTGCAGCAGGCCAAGGGCAGTGCATGGCAGGACATATCTGTCAGCCTGGAGAGGAGGACAGCAGTTCCCAGGATGGCTGAGCAGTGTAGGCACCGCTACGGTGACCTGATGCACAGGGACCCTGACTGGCTTTGGAGGTTTCAGGCACACGTCAGGCGTGGTGCAGTGCCACAGAAAGTTAAGTCATCCAGTGTTGCATGTCTGCTCTGGTGCTGTACTGTGGTGCTGACTTTGCTGCCTGGCATACCCTATGGTGGGGTACACTGTCATTGTGTGCATCACTGAGTTGCATTGCCAGCTGCCGCTTGCATTGCAATACAGCCATGCTGGTGTGTGGGATGTGTCGGGCAGGGGCACGCCCTGTGCACAGAGTTCTGGGGGTGGCAGCTGCTGTGGTCGGGTACTGATGTGCACCTATCTTCTTTCCATTCCCAGGGCCGGAGGACTGCAAGCGGGCCAGGGCTGCAGCGGTGCATGACCAGGCTGTGCACCCTGATGGGGGAGGACCTGCACAAGTGGCACTGCAGAGGGCAGGTAAGCACTGTCATGGTCCTTCTTACTGTACAAGGGGGTGGCGGTGGGGAGTTGGTTCAGGCATGGCTGCCTGTGCCATGTGCTATGGCAGCTGTGTTTGTCTCACTGTGCGTGGCGCATGCCACTGTGGTGTGTTCATTGGAAATGTGTGCAGGCTGTTGGTGGGTTGGGCATGCGCCCGGCTGCCACTGTTGTTGCTGCGGTGCTGCTGGTGCAGTGTGCCATGTGACTGTCACTGTGCAGTCATGCTATTCTGCAGTGGGGACCACCTCTGTGCAACATCATGGTGCGCCGTGTTGCTGGCTGGCATTGGCCCACCCCCTGTGGGTGTCCGTTCCAGGCCCTCCAGTGGTGTGTGGTCCCACTGCCCGTTGCGCACTGTGGGTGGGCACTGTTCCTTGGGCCATTGCACTGATCACCTGTCCTGTCCCTTGCTATAGGTGTCCGGCATCTGGCGCATAGAGCACCATGAAGAATGCTCAGCCAGCTCATGCAGCAGAATTTGCTGGTGGTGTCCAGTATCTTGGAGATAGTCATTGCCATACAGCATATGATGGCGAAAGAGCTGAGGGAGTGACGGCTTGCTGGGGTGGCCGGATGGGGCTGTCGCTGATCTTGCTGATGTCTGCTCCTGTTTCTCCTGTTACACCTTCACCTCCAGTCCCCCCTCCCGCTGTACAGTCCCTGTCCCCTTCCCCCTTCCCTCACTGTACCTACCCTTTCCCAGCCCCTGTTAGATTTGTGAATAGTTCTTTCATATAAATATTTTCTAACATACCTGCCTGTGTCTGTGTCTGTTTTCCAGGAGCGTGTGGAGCCATGCTGCAGTGGCCCAGTGTCTGTCCGTGTTGTGTGCATGAGAAAGGGCACATGTTGAGCATCCGTGGTTCCCTGCTGGGTGCTGTGGTGTGTCCCACTGTGGTGATGTTCTTCCCCTGGATTGGTGGTTGTGCATTGGGTTGCCCATGGAGGGGAAGTCAGGGGTGTGTGGCGGGTGTGTGCATTGTGGTGACTCACAGCCATGGTCATTAATCGAGAACTGTCTGCACACTGTGTTCGGGTCCTCTGCTTGGTGTTAGGCAGCTCTTCCATGTGGTCTGCCAAGCTGCCTGCATCCTGGCCCATTTAGTGCCCAATGTGTGGACTCCCTGTGTGCCTGTGTTGCGTGTTTGTGCTTGACTGCATAGTCCTTGGTGTGGATTGCTATGGTCTTGTGGGGGGGCACGGCTGGCAGCCTGCCTGGGGGGTGGAGGGACTCTCTTGGTGGCCCTCCATTGGCCATTGGCATCTCTTGTCACCTGCTATCCATGCCACCATTGTGTTCTGGGGTCCAGTGTCTGGGTGCCTGTGTGTGCCCTGCTGTGCCCTGCTGGTGGAGGCCTCCTGTGGCTGTTGTCACTATGCTTCCATGGCTCTGTCTCTGAGTCTGTTCTCTGTGCCCTGCCCCCTTCTGTTGCTGTGCTGCTCTGCACTGCCACAGTTACGCTGGAGCATCTCTGTTTGCATCATGGCGCACCCCTGTTTGCGCCATGGTGCAACTCTGCACCATGGTGTAACTCTGCCATATTTAGCCGCATTGCACTGGCGCTGCTTGGCCTGCACATCCTCTGAATATGGTTACAGTTGAGCCATAGTGCATCAGATTTGTGCTGCGCCAGACTTGCACCGGCCTTTGGCACCTTACTGAATATCAAGGCCCTAGTCTAATAACTTATTAAGTAGAAAGAAATACTCATACATCAGAGGGCTGTTGCAAGATACATTCGATTATTTCTGAACTTTTTATTAGAGATTTTAAAAATGTCATTGTTTGTTTATTTATTTATTAATTATTTAATTTGTTTATTTATTAGGAGATTCAGATGATACCTTTGAGCACAACTGCTCTTTTACAAAAGTTCCACATCAGAGTTAAAAGTTTTACAACATATGATAGAAATAATTACAGTAGATTTTACAGTTAAATAAGAGACAGGGTGAATGAGAAATCCAGAGGAATGCTTGTTTAACAAACAGGAAACACGAAGCTGTGCAAGCACAAAGCTGACTGAAGAGAACAGGTTCCAGCAGCAGGCTGCTAGACAGACAGCAGAGCATAACAATGATTACCACTAGTTCAATGACAAGCTAGAGCAGCCCACTGGGACTTGTTGAACTGGGAAAACCTGGGGAGATTCCGGTAGTTCATTTAGCTAACCTACAGCCCTAATAGCAAAGAAATGCTTACCCAGCTGAGTTCTATGGAAAGGCAGTTCAAGTGCATTCCAGGACATGCTTCTTGTGCTATATTAGTTAGGCACCAAGTGGAAACAGTTTTTTAGTGCAGTGAGAAGTTAAAAATTTTGGAGATGAGGAAGAGCCAGGGCACTTTTGTCAAGGACTCTCTAATATGCTTGATGGTGTCATTAACTGATGTAGTCTTAAAGTAAAGCTTAAAGTGACTTAGGTGGGGTCCTCCAAGAGGCCAGCTTCATGATCAGGACTCCCTGAGATGGGCAGGTCTGGCACATCTGGGATGATGGCACTGAGGTCAGTGAAGACTTCATTTAATCTACTAGCAATCATGCATTGATCGAGGATCTCTTTCCCATCTACTATGAGCATTCTTGGGGGTGTTTTTTCACCTTTGCCCAAAATGTCTGAAACATCTACCCCACATCCTTTCCCAGTTCCCCAGTTAAGTGTTTTTGGGGCCCTGCTGTACTCTGATTTAGCTAGTCTCCTCTCTCTGGTACATTTTTTTACAGCTTCTTTAAATCTTTGGATGTCAGGCAGAAATCAAGTGTCCCTGGCCACTGACCACATTCTACCCCCACTTTCATGAGATTAAGGAGCTCAGAGGTAATCAAGGTAAATGTTGTTCCTCTTACCTGACCATTTTTGAGCAGTGCAAATTTGTCACAGGCATTACTGAATTCAGTGATATAGAGTTCAAGAGTAGAATCAATACTGGGAATTGCATCCTAGCAGCTCAGTCAGTTAGGGCTAGATGGGATTTGAAGTCAGGCAGCTTACTTTTGTGTAGGATACAGCTTGGGATGAATCAAGGAGGGGCTTAGGCTGTTTGACTGCCCATAAACATAGCACTGGCAAGTGATTGCTTAAGGTGCCAGCCAGAACCTTCATTGATTTAACCCTGTCAGGGTCACTTATCAGAACCCAGTCGATTAGTGTCATAGTCCCAGTTCTACAGTTGGTTTCGGTGGTTCCTGGGACCATTTGTGGTAGGAACAGTTTGGCTATCCTGTCCCTATGGCTAGAGCTGGACTTAGCAGCCCAGTTGATATTGAAATCACTAATGACTATGCACTCACAGTTTTGTTTGGTTTGCCTTAAGTATTTAATAAAACACTTCTTAAGAAGGAAAGGAAAACATAATCAAAACATTCTAAGATAAGAAGCACTATATAGTCATATCACTTACTTTAGCCATTTACGGTAGTAGAGACTAAAAGCAAAAACAATAATAGTGGACTTCCAGTTGTTTTCATCTCTGCATATGGCAGCCTGAACGAGACACTGCAGCCTCAACCATCTAAAAACACATCAATTCAAAGTTAAAGGACAAATCTATTTGATAAAACCTAATGATCGAGGTATGGCGACTACCAAAGTTAAAAGTGAGAGGAATAATGTTGCTGTTTTACCTATCGATAGAGAAGGATCAGCGACAGACCTTTCCAACTCTGCGACCTCTGAGATCTCTCACGCCTTTCAGTCTGTGCCTGCTACCACACTTTAACCACCTAGAAAACAGAAAGGGCAGAAACTCAGTTTAATCTTAGTTGGACATAAGGACTTCCAAGCAGAATTCACAACTTAAAAAGATTCTGTAGCAAACATTCAATCAGACCTGACTGAGCTCGAGACCAGAGTAGTCACTAATGAACAAATCATGGCTCAGCATGAAAAGCAAGTCCTTCAACTTTAGACTGCTCTCCTTCAACTTGCCACCACACAACAAGAAATTACCAACCAAAAGGAAGATGCTGAAAATCACCAATGCTGAAATAATAAAATAATTCATGTCATGTCTGAAGATTTGGAGAGTTCATAAATGATGGACTTTATTAATACTTTCCTGCATACCGCCTTCACCTTTAAATCCAAATGTCCACTAGGGATTGAAGGGGCACATCAGGTTTTGGGCCCAACAGTCCTGTTGCCCCACAGCTTGGCCTGTCCTCATTATAATAAAATTCCTAAAATACACAACAAAGGAATACAATTTGCAGAAAGTGTGGGCACAGAAAAAGATTCGCAATGGCTTTAATCAAATCTTTTTCGATAATGACTATGCACCGTTGACAATGAAAAGATGGCATGAATATATCCTTTTGTTTGCAACCCTCTGACACCACAAGTTGAAATTTCACACTTTACCCTGCCAGACTGGTAATCCACTATCCAGAAGGTCAGCAATCCTACAACTCCAGAACAAAGGCTCTACAAGATTTGCAGAAAAGCGGCATCAAGTGTACCCCTCATATGCAACAGCAACCCTGTTCAGGGTCTACTGGATCACAGAGCAGGCTGACTCTGGCTGATACAGAAAAATGCCAGCATGCACAACATACACATGTTCAAATTGTGGCACAGTTGCAGTGACTACAGAAGACTTGACAATATACAGTATACTTACAGAGTTAACGCCTGAGTGAGTGCTGTTGTATGAGGTGGGGAGATGGATGGTCGGGGTGACCTTGCCTGTGTTCCCGCTCTCATGCCTACTTGATTAGCAAGCCCCTGTGGTACTGGATAGTTGCCCTGTGGTGACTGTCTAGGCTACATCAATGCTATTGTTTTACTAGCCTCCTCCATGCAGTGCTTCTTCCTTCATGCAACGATTCAGTGCTCACACCATGCCCTACCCTGGTTGTAAATGGGAGGCTGAGGGCTGCAGTGGATGTACTCACATGGAGGATCAAGTGTTCCATGATTCCATTGCCTTCCTGACAATAGTAAAACCAGTTTTATTTCAATGGGGACAACCAAACTATTTACCTCAGGAATCATGTGCAACAACTAGATGATATATGACGTCCCCAGCTTTATCAGTTTTTATTGGCATCCTCTATTTGGCACTCCTTCTTTTTGAAATCAATGCAGTGTCCACACTGCATCCGGTTTTGGTTGTCAATGGGTAGTAGTGGGCTGCAGTGGACTCACTTGCATGGAGGTTTGGGTGTGCCATGACCCCCTCTCCTCTACGACCATATTAATACTAGACCAGTTTTCAACAAAGGCAGTCAAGTTGTTAAACTTAGGAATCCTGTGCAGTAGCATGCTGGAGTGTGGCTCACAGGTTGCCTAACGGCTATTAAATTTCTCATTGGTCAGAGTGTTTGGGGGCCATCTGATGCAGTCACCATGGGGGCTACGATCTTAAAGGCCATTATGTATTGTGTAGGCTTTTGACCTGCTTTACTGTTTATCTGGGTTGTGTGAGACGTGAGGCTGGTTCACATCTCCCAGTGTCTGTTATGGCCTTCCTCCTTTGGTCATCTAGCCTCAGTGCACTGTAGTATTTGGGTATTCCTGCTTATAAGCATATTCTTATATTTTCTCTGAACCATTAGATGGGACCATATTTCATTTACTTATTTGAGCAATACTTGATATTCCCAGGCTCCTATGGTAGTATTAGAATTGTACAGCATTACACACACTGCAGACTCACTGTCTTTGTGTGGTGTTTGCTGGCAAAAGGCATTGAAATCATACTTATTTACCTGGGTGTTTAAAAATTCTTATGATTTTACCATTGATGGATAATGCTTGTGATTTTTTTTTGTGTTTTGTATTTGATTCTTATACAACGGCTTGTTACTGTATTTTTTTGTAAAGCACCTTGACCATCTGTGATGAGCCACTATATATTTCCATTTAAACATAAAACGGACAAACAGAGACATAACATAGAAACATAGACATTGTCAGCAGATAAGGGCCTCTTGGCCCACCTAGTTTCCTCAGTTTTCCCCTGCCTACTGTGCCACCACAAACCCAGCTCTGTCTCCGGTTGTCTCCTATCCTTGCATTACTACAAAGGTTTGTCTCCCTGTGAGTGACAGAAGGAGAGAACAGTACAGCAGAGCTGTAGTCTATACAGGGCTGTTTTCCAGCACTTCAGTGGTTGAGAAAGAGACACTGACAGCAACACAAACTGTCCTGTCTCCCTCTTGTTGCCACCAACTCATCCGTGTCCCACCAGTCATTCAATAATCTCTGCTTTGCTGCGATGAGAGTGGGAGAATTACAGAAGGCATGTTGCTGTGAGACCCATTGGTATTGCAGTATTCCCCCACCCCAAGTCCTGAGTCTGCCCCCCCATCCTGAGACAGACACGTACACATCAATGAGACAGAGTGAGAGAAACAGCATGTTACCCATAGAGAGGCATCCCCGTAGTGAGAGAAATTGCACTGTACCTGGTAACACATTTCTGACCATGCTGTCAAGGGCCGTGAAGTAATGCTTTGTCACCTCAGACCGGCGCAACAAACAGGAGTATGACAGTGAGTGAAATGGGTCCGGGGGCCAGTGCGCAAGTTCTCTGTGGGACAACCATGACATGTGCTGCAATGTAGCACCAAAGAGAGTGTGACACAGTGTTAACTTCAGAGACACACACACACACACACACAGCCACAGTGTGTAATTGACTCTTGCTGCACTCTCCTCTGTCTGTGTGTGTTTCTGTCTCTCTCTCTCTCTTTCTCTGTGCAGTGGCTTCCTGGGAAGGGCACCCCTCTGCATCTCTAGGATGTGTAGGAGTGCATGTTATGATCATATCAGTAGTGTGTCTGTGACATTTCTACAGTATGTGCATAACAGCAATGTAGGATGCGGTCTTTGTTAGGAACTATTTTGCCAGTTGGCAGGTTACAGTAGCTTTTATTGCTGTTTAAATGGCAAAAAAACACATTTCGTCATACTTTTTGGCTGATTATCAATTTATATCATTTACAGTGGAACCCCTTCTCCCTGTTGTTGGGTTTGGAAATGGATTGTGCTCTCTGATAGAGTTTGGGTGGTGGCCAGGTTCTGATAGGACAAGTTTTTTTTTTTTTTTATCAGTAAAAGTTTTATTGAAAATAAATATGTATCTTAAGACAACATACGTGAATGTTTTCTGGTAAATGTATTCTAACATAAATGCACTGCCACACATCATTATTACCAAACAATATCCATGACTTTTCATGGTAGTTTTTCACATTGTATTTACTAATCCTTAACAAATTGTGGCATTTCATTTTACCCTTTTGATAACGAGACTGCTGAATGTATGTAGTAAGTTACAGTGCATCGTGTGTTGCTGATTTTTTTTTGTAGGTGGACCATTGTGTCAGATTGGGTAGGGGAGAAGAGGTTGCTTAGAGAGCTGACCTAGATGGAACATGCCAACAGATACCAAGCTCTGACATGGACCTGGTGAAAAACTGGACCAGACTGGTAAGGTGGGGACTGTCCAGCCAGACCGAGTGCAAGATGTATAAATATTACCAGTCTGGTTTCAGTTGTCCATTTTTTACCATGTCCTGGGCAAGGGTGAAAAACAGATTGACCTGTTGGACAGCACTGGCTAGACCAGACAAGTCTGAGCAACTTGTAAGTAGTTTGGCCAGTCTGGATTTTACTGATCTAGTGTCAGTCCTCTTTTCACCCATATCCACTGTAGCCTACTGGCAAGAAATGATCAGAGGTGTTGAAGACCTGGATGGCAACTCATAGCCTGAGTCAAATACTATGAAGGATCTCAGTGCCCTGTACACTACCCCTCAGGAGATACTGTGACAGATAAGGAGGGATGGGGTGAGCAAGGGAGGTGCGATGAGTCTAGGATCAAGGGCCAGGCTTGACATGGGACAGATCTGCAAAAGAACAGTCTACCCTTCATTGTGGCCAACGACCAGTGCTGAGTTGGCTCACAAACTTCAGACTCATAAGTCGACAGATAAGACAGTGGAGCTATACTTCCGAGGAGTCCAGCACAGAAGATGATCACAGTTCCACCCAGGCAGGCAGCACTAGGGACTCCAAGACCCCAGCTGATACATCTACAGGGTTTAGAAAAACAAATGGTTGCCACCTTCTCAGCAACCCACCAGTTCAAACACAGACAGAGGAGAAAAATGTAGGATTGGCACATTGCTATTTGGCCCCTGTTATGGCAAGTCACCTAGAGGTTGAGGAAACACAGTAAGGGTGGCTATTTATTTATTGAATTTTGGTAACCGGGTAGGCCTTCAGAGACAAGACAGTCCCATTTTCAGGGGCTACCCAGGAAGTGCAGTGCATTAAAACTGCAAACATTAATACAAGAAATTTGACAAGGAGAAGTACTGTAACACAATAAAAGAGTACAATAATTCCATTCAGCAATACAAAAATAAGCATTGTAAAGAACAGTTAACAAAACCTTACATACAGACATCATTTGCATTTTTTTTTTCAATTGGAGACAAGAAGATATAGAGAGTGGAAAGTTTCATTAGGGAAGTCACGGTAGGAGTAAACTGGAGTCAGGAGTCAGGAGTCAGCAGAAGCAGGGGCAAGGTGGGACAGTTAGGTGAGATATCAGTGAGCTTTGAAACTGAGAGAGGGAGGTGCAAGCCAGTATAGAAGGAGGCAGAGAATTCCAGCAGGACACAGTTGAGAAAGCAAACAATCTCCGAGCCATGGTGAGTTGAAGGATTGGCGCTGATAGAAGCATAGAAACATAGACTTTGATGGCAGATAAGGACTGCTTGGCCCACCTAATTTGCCCATTTACTTACCTACCTACAGGATAAGCTGCAGGTCCAAGTTAACCAAAAGCCTATTTCTTCCTGCCCCCCACAAATATTGCCTTATGTCCGTCCCATGCATTCTTGAATTCTCCCACAGTTTTAGACCCTACAACCTCCTCAGGAAGGCTGTTCCATGTGTCCACCACCAACTCTGTGAAGAAATACTTCCTCACATTGCCCCTGAACTGCCCTCCCCCCCACCGTCAAATTGTTTCCAGTTGTTCTTGCACATCTCTTTTTCTGAAAGATGCTACCCTCTTGGACTTTGTTGATTCCACTGAGGTAGTTAAAAGTTTCTATCATGTCCCCCCTCCCTAAAGGGTATAGATATTAAGCTCCTTTAGTCTCTGCTAGTATGGCTTCTCTTGCAGATCCTGCACCATTCCTCTGGACTGCCTCTATCCTGTCTATGTCCTTGTGGAGATGGGGTCTCCAGAACTGGACACGGTACTCCAGATGGGGTCTCACCAACTGTCAGTACAGAGGGATAACAACTTCTTGTTTTCTGGTGGTGATGCCTCTCCCTGTACATCCCAGTATCCCACCAGCCCTCCCTATTTCCTTCTCACATTGCTTGCTAACCTTAAGGTCATCTGATATGATTACCCCCAGGTCTCTTTCCATTTTTGTTGTTGTTACTACCCCATCCATTGTATAATCTTCCCCTGGGTTTTCGTTTCCCAGGTGCATTATTTTGCACTTCTTTGCACTGAATCCAAGCTGCCATACTTCTGACCATTCCTCCAACCTTGCCAAGTACCTTCTTATCCTTTCCACACCTCCTTGTGTATCAACCCTTTTGCAGATCTTTTTGTCATCTGCAAAGAAGCATACTTTTCCTTCCAGTACCTCTGCAATGTCACTTATAAAGACATTAAAAAACACTGGACCCAGTACTGAACCCTGCGGTATCCAACTAGTAACCCCCTCTTTCTTCAGAGTGGACTCCATTTACAATTACTTTCTGTGTCCTGTTGTCCAGCCAATGTTTTACCCAGGCTACCACCCTGGGACCCACTCCCACTCTGGTTAATTTGGCTATTAATCTTGTGCGTGGGACTGTGTCAAATGTCTTGCTAAAGTTTAGGTAGGACATGTCCACAGCCCCTCCCTGATCTACTACTTTGGTCACCTAGTCAAAGAAATTAATTAGATTTGTCTGACATGAACTTCCCACTGTGAACCCATGCTGCCTTGGGTCCTGTGCCCCACTGGCCTCTAGGTACTCAACAATTCTTTTCCTTCAAAAGTGATTCCATCACTTTCCCTACCACAGAGGTCAAACTAACAGGTCTGTAGTTTCCTACCTCTGTCTTGGTCTCACTTTTGTGAAAGGGAATCACATTCACCTTCCTCCAGTCCTCAGGCATACCTCTCAAGTGTCCCTGATTTTCAGGGACGTCCCTGATTTTGCCTCTAAATTTGACTCTGTCCCTCCTAAAATTTGTGTTTTTGTGGCTAAACAGTGGAAATTGTAAGCACAAAACAATGTCAAGCATTAAAGTTACAGACTTGTTCTTCTTTAGAACATGCATTTTGCACTAAGCCCCATATTCTACCAACTTTCTGGGTGGATAACTCTAGTTCTGAAGATGTGTCCCTGATTTTGGTCTTTTGTCCCTGATTTTTTTAAGCCTTGTCCCTGATTTATGAGGCAGGAGGTTGAGAGGTATGTCCTCAGGTACCACACCATCCTCCCATGATTTGTTAAAAAGGGTAGTCAGTGGTGTCACTAGTTATCCCCTTAATTCTTTTAGAATTCTTGGGCGAATTCTGTCAGGTCCCATTGCTTTGTGCACCTTCAATTTTAGGAGTTCTTTCAGAACCCTTTCTTCTGTGAAAGGACTGGGATCAACCCCCCCCCCATCCAAAGTGCTTCTGTTAATTGGATTAGACACCTCCCTTTTCTCCTCTTTTGTGAATACTGAGCAGAAATATTCACTCAGTACCCCTGCTTTTTTAATGTCCCTCTCTGCCCACCCACCGTCCATTCTATTCAGCCTCACTACCCCTTCCTTTGTCTTTCTATGCTCCCTGATGTACCTATAAAAGGTTTTATCCCCCTTCCTAACCGAGTTGGCTATCTTTTTCTCAGTTTGGGCCTTTGCTATTCTGACTATCCTCCCTGCTTCCTACTGCCTTAACTGGTACAGCTCTCTATCCTGCTTCTTCTGTGTTTTCTTATACTTCCTGAATGCTATCTTTTTCTCCCTGACCTTCCCTGCCAACTATTTTGAGAACCATAGTGGCTTTTTATTTTGTTTTGATTTGTTTATTTGCTTCGCACAAAGTCTTCTTGCCTCTGTGATGGTAGTTTGATGTTTCCCCATTGTTGCTCCATCCCTCCGTCTAGCCTGTTTGCTAGTGCTTTTCTAAGGCACTCTCCCATCTTTCCAAAGTCAGCCCTCCTGAAGTCCAGTACCCTCATTTTTGTATGGCTTGACTCTGTAGCTGAGTTTATCATGAACCACACTGTTTGGTGGTAGCTTGTTCCCAGATGGCTACCCACTTCTAGATCTGAGATCTTCTCACTGTCCCCATTTGAGAGTATGAGGTCTAAGACTGCTCCCTCATAAGTGGGTTCCAAAACTAGCTGTCTGAGGCATGCCACCTGTAGGGCATCGAGAATGGCCCTGCTCTTGGATGTGGCTGCATCAAATGTGCTCCAGTTAACATCTGGCATATTTAGGTCTCCCATCAATAGTATCTCCCCTTTCTCTGCCATCCTACGAATGCCTTCTATCATATACTTGTCCATTCCCTTCCCTTGACATGGGGGTCTGTATACAACCCCTGTACAGACTGTAGTGCCATTTCTAGTCTCTAAGGTGACCCACAGTGCCTCCTCACCTCCCTGTTTGCTCTTTTGTTCAGTTGCTTTTATCCCTTCCCTTACATAGAGAGCTACTCCTCCCCCTCTTCTCCTCTCCCTGTCTCTCCTGTAGTTAGTGTACCCTGGTATGTTAACATCCCAGTCATGGTTCTTTGTGTACCATGTTTCTGTGACTGCTACAATATCCAGGCATCCCTCTTCCATCAAGGCCACCAGTTGTGAAAGGAGGCATATTTGAGGTCACACTGAGGGAGCCAACGTTGAACAATACCAGCAAGGCATGGAGGAGTGAAGCGATGGACAAGCTTAGGTATAAAGCTTAGAGTGGCATAACGGAATTTCAATTCATAGGGTATCCAATCCAGGGCTAATAGGACATTACAGTGATGATGCCAAACATTGGTCCCTAGAGCAAACTGCCAACTCTATGGTAGGCCTGTGATAGGCAAGATAGTATGGATGCAGTAACAGAGAGGAGTAGTAGTGCTCCATACATGAGGAGGGGCAGGAGGGTGGCAACCAAAGTCTTGTGGCAGGAGGTCAATGTAAGGGAGGGACAGATGTGGCAGAGGACACTAATGTTTTGGTTTATAGCTTTGGTGAGGACAGTAACATGCACATCCAGGATAAGTGAGGGATCTAAGGTGACTCCTAGGTACTTAAAGGACCTGACAGTTTCAAGTACATTCCCAATGCGCAAGAGTACAGCCAAAGGGGGAGAGTGGTGTGGATGAGTTGGAGAATAACATGCACTTTGTTTTTTTAGTATTGAGAACAAGCTGTCTTTGAAGAAACCAGTCTTTGAGGGTGTGGAAGTTGGAGGTTAGCATTTAAGCTACTCTACATCAGGAGAAGAATGGTAGATGATAGTATCATCTGCATATAGGTGAACAGAGGCCCCACCACAATTATTGCGGCGGTCATTTATAAACAGAGGAAAAAAGTAATGTGCCCAATGTGGAGCCCTGTGGGACACCATGGGTAATGGGCCATGGATCAGATAGGGAGCCTGCCCATTTAACTTTTTGAGTATGGCCATAAAGGTAGATTAGGCTATGGCATAGTGAAGTAAAATGTGGAGTGGCATTTCCAGTACTATGTGCTTCAGCTGGTATGGGAGAAAACTAAACAGGAGAGGGAAAGCTTGCTTGTGACAGAAGCTACCAAAGCTGTCACCAGTTAAGAAAATGGGCCAAGCAGAGGCCCAGGAGGGGATAGACCACAAAATCCATCCCATGATTCAAAACTGGCACATAGAGCAAATCCAAGAACTTAAGGAACTCAATCAAGTTGAAAAGAAAAAAAAGATATAATGTATTGCTACAACAACAGGGTGGGCTCACCTCTGCTTTATCAATACCAAACACCTGCACAGCAAATACCCTAAAGCCAATGTTCGGCATTGACAAATGCTTGTTTTTCTTGGCCTTGTTAACCTGCCTGACACAGAGATTTTTTTGCTCTTTCAGTGCTTTTTCAATGCCCCCTCTATTTTTGCCAATAGTTCCTCAATCCCCCCAGACCCTCTATCCCTGCCAGGACATTTCTGAGGCATTCTACCATTTTCCTGAAATCTACCCTCTTGAAGTCCAGGACCCTCATCTTAGTGCAGCTTGGTTCTGACCCAGTCCTTATATTGAACCACACTACATACTGATCATTGGATTCCAGGTTGTCACCCACTGTGATGTCAGCAACACTGTCCCTGTTGGTCAGTACCAGGTCCAGTATCGCTCCTCCCCCATGAGTGGACTTCTTAATGGGATGCCTGAGGAATGCACCTTGCAGGGAGTCCAGTATGTTGCTACAGCTAGTAGGCTCCAATCCATGTCTGGAAGATTAAAGTCCCCCACCAGCAACACCTCTCCCTTTCATGCCCTCCTTTGGATGGCTTCCATTATGTCCTTATCCACATTTCCCAACTGTGCTGGAGGACTGTAAATCACTCCTGTGTGAATAGTGGCCCCCTTACATGTTTCCAGGGTGACCCACACTAGCTGAGCTCCTCCCTGCTCTCCCTGTATGTCTGTGCCTTTTATACTGTCCCTAACATAAAGAGTCCCCCCCCCCCCTTTTTTTACATACCCTGTCTTTTCTGAACAGAGTATACCCTGGTATGACAATATCCCAATCCTTGTTTTCATTGCACCAGGACTTGCTAATTGCAACCATATCCAGGTCAGCTTCTCTCATGGTGGCATCTAGGTCTGTGATCTTGTTGCCCAGACTGCACATTTGCACACATGACTCTTGTTTCCCATTTGCCCTGATTTGTTTCCTCCACAATCTATCTCATTAGCACTTTTGCCTTCTATCTCCCAGATTACTTTGTTATATGTTTTTTATAAAACATAAAACAGCAGATTCTTTTAGTGGATATTTACAGAGCTCTGCAGAATACTGAATGCCATTTTCTTGTAATAAATCTATTTCCTTTTGCAGGAACAGTTTGACAGTGTAATCAGTTACAGTAAGATGCTGTTTGGTTGAGGTCATTATGGAAAGGCAACCTGAAATGTCAAGACACTGGAAAAGCTTGCCAAAAGCCTTCTGGATATCTTCTGCACACTCATTTCTTAATCCTCTGTGAAGCAACCATCCATAAGTGACAATTATTATATGGATCCCTATGAAGCTGTGTACCCATCTCTGTAGAGTATAATGGTCAACGTGATAACTATTCTGCTAGCCTGACCCCCACTAAAAGTGCAAGTACAAGGTTAAATGACATACTGTACTTGAGTTATAATTCATGAAAATAGGGTGAAAGCCAGCAATAAAGGATTAAGAGATACCCACTGTACAGACAGTTGGTGAGACCCCATCTGGAGTACTGTGTGCAGTTCTGGAGACCCCATCTCCACAAAGACATAGACAGACTGGAGGCTGTCCAGAGGAAGGCAACCGAAATGGTGCAGGGTCTGCACCAGAAGACATACGAAAAAAGACCAAAGGAGCTTAATATGTATACCCTTGAGGAAAGAAGGGAGAGAGGACACATGATAGAAACTGTCAAGTACCTCAAGGGAATCAACAAAGTCCAAGAGGGTAGTATCTTTCAGAAAAAGAGATGTGCAAGAACAAGGGGGCACAATTTGAAGACAGAGGGAGGATGACTCAGAGGTAATGTGAAGAAGTATTTTTTCACCGAGAGGGTTGTGGATGCATGGAATAACCTCCCTGAGGAGGTTGTGGAATCAAGAACAGTGGGGGAATTCAAGAATGCATGGGACAGACATAAGACATTCCTAGTGGGGGGTAGGAGGAAGTAAGCTGTTGGTTAACTAGGATCCACAGCTTATCTGTTAGGTAGGAAAATGGGCAGACTAGGTGGGCCAAGCGGTCCTTATCTACCGTCAAATTCTATGTTTCTATGTTTCACACCGGAAAGTGGAACTAGGTTCTTGTTTGGTGACAGTGGCTGGAGTTCAGTAAGGTACTGCTTCAGTTGTCCTCTCTTATCTTAACAATGACCAAAAGGAGAAGATTCTTTACTGTTGCACAGATCATGTATCTGGCTTACACAGAAACTTTTGTGATGACATCAGCTTTTCAGAGTTTGAACCATAGTACTCCATGTGATATGCACTTATGGCCAGGTAGGCATTATTCTCAACTACACACAAACTCAAGCTCATATAGTTAAGGAAAACAGCAATACTTTTGAATGAATAACTCAAACCATTTTTATTTCAATATTATGATTCAGTTTTTACCATTACTATTTTCTTCTGTGCTTCCCCTTCTTGCTGATTCACCCCCAGATTTTCAGCTGCATGCCTAGAATCTTGAGATACTCTACAGCTGTTATTATTGTTCAAAGTATGAAAACCCCAGATGCTAACACACTGCCTTTTCCTTTTTATATTCATGTGGTCTTCTACTTCATTTATGTGGTTTCTCAGGTTCATGGTACTATTGATCAGACTAAGTATCATCTACAGTACTGACTGTGTGTAGAATATGAAAACAGCTTTCAAAAGTTAATACATCACAGTAAATAGATGACCTAAAATCTTTCAACTACATGATAGGCCTACTATGCACTTCTTTTTAAAGAAATGGTTTGTTTTTAGTGTCAGGTCCCTTGCCAGTGTATGAGTATTATACAAAAACAAAGCAGGAGGCTGGAACCATGCTCATAGCATGAACAGAGCTCTGGTACTGCTGAGGAGTTTGCTAGCTACACAACTGACAAGGATACTCTAAGGTACATCACACTCTTGAGAGGTTCTGAATTAGAAACAGAATGTCAGTTGAATCACTGCAAACCCCTCATGTACTCTGTCACACCACTCAACACCGGTATCACATCATGTCCCTGCATGCAATACCGCGCAAGCATTTCAGCACAATCAAACCCGCATAACGCAATTAATGCTAAAGGCACACTAAAGCACACAACAAAAAACCAGTGCAGGATCGTTGTTAATCTGCAAAGCTCTGTTTTGCTGTAAAATGGCTTTGCAAACATTACATGACTCATTGTTAAACAATCTGCATGCTGTGCTCAGCCATGACTGCTGTAAACTGACTTTGCAAAACATTATATTTTCCCATATAGACGACTGAAGATTTGTTCTCTGTGTTAGAAACAATCTGCAGTATTATATGGCTCATTCTTAAACAATCTGCTATGCCCTGCTAAGTGGGGATTGCTGTAAACTGACTTTGCAAGACATTATACTATAACAATTTACTATAACAGTTTTTATAAAATGTATTAATTTAGTTAATATTTACCTTGTGTTAGTCTGTGATGCTTTGTGAGCTCCGCAGTCACATGATTGCTGTAAACCTGGAAATCATGATGTAAATGAAGACTCCAGTTGCAAATGTTAATTAATTGGAAACATCGGTAGCATCGTTTCATTGGTAGCAATGTGTTAAATGTCATTTATTGGGAACAATTCATAGTAATTGCATCAAATGTTCCACTGCTTATGAACTCTTAAAATGTTATACTTTTATTAACAAACTCATTATGAATATCACGAGAAGACATTTACAGTTGGAAATAGCCCACTGTGCCCTTAAAACCTGAAGTTGGAAGTTGTGAGCTATTCCTCTTAGGTAGTCAATTTCAAAACAACTTCCTTAGTCACTGACCACTGCAGCAATCCTTTAGCAGTATTATGATATTTTTTTCTATGTGGTGGTTCTTGGTCAGACAGGTATTGCTTCAACTTTAGCTTGTTCATGTTTTGTTCAGTCTGCAATGCACAGATACCGTTCCAAATGGTAGGATGTGTGGCACCTAACAGATTATTAAAGCATCTGTGCCAACCCTCTATTGCATTGATGGTCTGAGGGAGGCCATCTGTGACTACATTGTAACAGCTCCAATACTGAGGTGGGACAAGTGGTCTGTGGCGCCCAGGTCAACCCACAGGATGCCCAAGGTAAGTGCCCTTTAAGTAATTAATTAAGGGTACATGTAGTTTGTCATTCTTGGTGTAAAAGGGACAATATCTGAGTGTTTTGAAAACAGAGAGCACATCTTCGGGTGGGACATATGTCAGGGCAGGCAGCATTCTTATATTAAGCGCAATTTTTCATCCACGGTATAACGTTTGTGGATATCAGGCAGTTCTTGTATTTTGTGCCATATTGTCTGGCACAAATGAAAAAAGCAACCGCGAGTCTCTGAACCTGGGAAATAAAAGTTCTTTTATTGCACCAAAAACTTTGACATAGCATGCATTTTTGCGACAAGACATTAAAATAAACACATTGGGTATTATTGCAGTATACTGGACACCATGAATAGTATATAGCCATGAAAACCACAGAATTAAAATCACCAGGAGCGGCGAGGGTGACCTGCTGAATCATGTCCCCCCCAACCGCATTTCCTAAACGGACTGTACCTCGGAGTTGAGGCACTGGCCAGCTGATCCTTGCTGGGTGGATCTCCCCTGAAGCTGAAACCAACGCAGACTCATCTGAGCTTCTGAAGAACCCAGGGTCCGGAAAGAACTGTGGAGAGCTGGAAGGCTTGTTTGCTCCACACTGATGCCTTTGTTTAATTTGATGCCTTTGACTTTTTCGAATAGGCACAAGTGCCCATTGGCTGAGATAGAGCCGTGATGCTGGACAGCCCCACAGAAAAAGGCTGCATCCTCGCTGAGTGACTAATCCTCCACAGAATTCGAATCACTAGGGGCGGCGAAGCTGACCTGCTGAATCGGGGCTCCCCCCACCGCATTTCCTAAAGAGACTGTACCTCGGGGATTGAGGCACCGGCCAGCTGATCCTTGCCAGGTGGATCTCCCCTGAAGCTGAAACCAACACAGACTTGTCAGAGCTTCTGAAGAACCCGGGGTCCTGGAAAGAACAGTGGAGAGCTGGACGGCTTGTTTGCTCCACACCGACGCCTTTGTTTAATTTGGCGCCTTTGACTTTTTCAAATAGGCACAAGCGCCTTTAGGCTACATCTACAGGTATAGTGTTAAAGGTGTAAAGAGGCGCTGGTTGTCTGGGGTTGTGGGTTGGGTTGCGGGTGGGGGGTAGGGAGAGCGAATCATTTTATTTTGTATCCAATGTACGGGTCATATTATACACTGTTTTGATATGCTCTCTGTATTGGAAACTTTAATAAAATTCAAATTGAAAAAATAGGCACAAGCGCCTATTGGCTGAGCAGACCTCCCTGAGACTGAAACCAATGCAGACTCATAGAAGTTGAAATTTCCTGCCCACCGCCCGTTCCCTCCCTCCTATTAAATGTGCAGTTGCCCTTACTGCTCCCAAGTAATAATAGAGTAGGCTAGGCCATATACTAGGGAGTTTCACTTGACTCATTTGCCTAAACTTGCTCCTCCTTACTGACATTTCACTGCCAAGCTAGTGCCATACGAGCAGGTACCTTCTGCTCACCAGTGCGTGGTTCTTGCTCTTGAACTTGTTTGTTTGTTTGTTAGGCTCACAAACAGATAATAATCTGACTTATCATAATTGTGCTGCACTAATCTGATGCTAGCCTGATTAACGAAATGCATGAATCAGTGTATCCCTATGTAATCTAATAAGGAGTGTTAATTCAGGCACAGTGTGGGCTCTTTCGGCTGGCCATTATTGTTAGGAAGATAACGGGTAGGAAGATAATCTGTATAAACCTGCTTATTACTTGAGTGGTAAAACTATCTTGTGCTGAACCTCACTTTGCCTCCCTCCTCTGCTCTTTGCTTGGTGACTGTCCTGAAACTGAATATGACCTAACTGTTCCATTGCAAGGCAAAGGCATGAAACCTCAGTGTCTGCACCCTGATGCAAGGATGCCTAGCCAGTGGTCAACGTTGGTTGGCAAGCTGAGTTCCTGTAAACCAAACAGAGGTCTCCTCCTCGTTACCACCTATATTCTGTCTGTACTTTGGGTGGACTGGCTCGCTAGCCTACCTGATCCTAATACCCAAGGCCCTCAGGGACCTGCTGCACACCCACCAGCCACTACTACTCCCCATACCCTGCGTGCACTGTCTCCCTCCTAGTTGCCTATGAATTCACAAGAAAAGAGATTTGCTACAATTCACTTCTCCATACCAGGAGTATACCCAGCAAAGAGAGGCTTCCATCTCTTACCCTAACCCTTCGTCTCCTGCTTACAGCTCTGCTGCTACTTGTGGGCGATATCAAACTGAACCCAAGCCCTGGAATTGCAAACATCTCAATATCTGCCCCACAAGACCAGACCTGGCTGTCATCGAAGGGGATGCGGATCGCTCACATGAATATATGTAGCCTTCGGCCAAAGATGCACAAAGTTCAAGCGTGGCTTGACCTATATAAACCAGACGTGCTAGCAGTTTCTGAGACTTGGGTAAAACCCTATGTCCTCAAGCATGAAGTAGCTGCCTCGGGATATGTCCACTACAGAAAAGACAGAATAGTGAAAGGGGGGGTGGGGTGCTCATCTATGTGAAGGACACCCTACTCTCCTCCCAGATCAGCACGCTACATAGCACGTCCACTGAGACTGAATCAATCTTTATACGGTTCACCCTAGGTGGTGTCAAGCACCTTACCATTGGGTGTGTATAGAGCCCCCCTAAAAATGCTCTCCAATCCCTGGAGACACTCACGAAAGCCCTATCCACAGAGGTCTAATCTGAACTCCTCCTACTGGAGGATTTTAACCTGAACTGGGCCCAGGAGGCTAAGTCATCTATTAATGGCCTGCTGCATGAGGTAAATCTTGCCCAGATTATTTCTGAACCCACCAGAATGAATCATAGAACGGGAAGGCACTCAACCATCCACTGGGCTCTAGTGTCAAACCCAAAGAATATTCAATTGGCAGGCACTATGGCCAATGTCCTGAGTGACCACTCGCCCAACTTCTGTGTCTGGAAGAACAGGGCTGACAGGATTCAACCTAGAATGCTCACAACAAGGGACTGCTCTAAATTCTCACCTGAGCAATATAATAACTTTCTTAGTAACACTTATTGGAGTCCACTACGACACCTTCCTACCCTGAATGGGCCAGTCGCCTTCTTCCTGAAATCCCTCACGAGGGCCGCAGATCTGTTTGCCCCGATGAAGACCCATCATGTTAAAGGCAGTTGCTACAAGTGGATCACTACCCCTCTAAAGGCCCCAATGATCTGCCATGACACAGCCTGGAAAAATTTCAAGAGCTCTACACTCCTAGCTGACCTTGAGACCTACAGAGCTCTTAGAAACCAAAGTAAGCATGCTATCAAACTAGCAAAAAGGGCATACATCAATCACCTCCAGAAAACTAACCTAGGCAACCTGAGGTAATTCTGGTCTCACATCAACGAGCTGATAAAGGAAAACAGAAAGGCAGCCCCAGGCCCTATAGTGGCTTATGGGCAGTTACTGAATGATGGGACCCTCATTGCTGAGGCCCTTAGTTGCCATTTCATGAACCTTGATGATTACAAGGCTAGGCTCCCAGTGTCCAAAAATGGGTCCCACATTCTGGAACCTCCTAACCTAGACCACCCATCTTTTCATCTGAGGTTAGCTAATGTTAAAGAAGTCTTCACCCTTCTAATGTCCTTGAAAACAAGAAGATCAGGTGGGCCTGATGGTATCCAAGCTAGACTACTCAAGGACGGTGCCCCAGCACTCGCAAGGCCTCTGACCTGGCTCATAAACAGGTCCCTTCTAGAAGGGACTGTCCCAGAGCTGTGGAAACAGGCTCATATTGGCCCTATTCACAAGGGTGGGCCTGCGGAACTGATTGGAAATTACAGGCTGATCTCCCTGCTTTGTACCCTTGCAAAAATTTAGGAAAAACTGGTATACACCCGACTCCATGAATACGTAGAGGTACACCTGCTTCTTTTCCCGGCTCAACATGGTTTCAGAGCTAAGCATGGGACAGACACCTCCCTAACTTAGTTATCAGCAGATGTGCTTAGGGAACTTGACTCAGGGTCCAACACAGGTGTGGTTTTCATTGACCTTTCCAAGGCCTTCGACTTGGTCAACCACCAACTCCTACTTCAAAACTTGTGTAACATAGGCCTGGACACTCATGCCCTCAGATGGTTTGAAAGCTACCTTACTGGTCGCTCTCAGAGGGTCAAGTGGAAGGACAAAATCTCTGATCCACTGCCCCTTAAGGAGGGGGTACCACAATGGTCCATACTCGGTCCCCTCCTGTTCTCCTTGTTTATAAATGATCTGCACAACCACTGCGGGAGCAGTAATGTCGTCCAGTACACTGATGACGCCATGATTTACAAATCCTCTGGCAACCTGAATGACCTTGGTCCATCCCTCCAAGAGGATATTCTCACTATGGAGGACTGGCTTACTAAGAATAAAATGGTCCTTAATACTACCAAAACCAAGGCCATTACGTGGTATTACTTGGTATGAAAGAACAGAAGCCCATCGAGACTGTTCCCCACACTACGTGGGACATTATTTCTCTATTATCCCTCAACCAAACATCTAATTTGTTTTTAAAGACAGTGGCACTAGTTGCTTCTACCAATTCTTGTGGCAAGGTGTTCCATACAATGGATGCTCTTATTGGAAAAACGTTTCCCCTTTTGCTGGTTTTATAAGTTTTTACTTCAATCTGTTTATTATGCAGTCTCGGAACATGTCTTCTTTTGGAGAGTGTTAGACCACATTTTTCCATTAGATCTGGTGAATTTATTAAATTAAAAACCATAAGCATATCACCTCTTAATCTTCTAGTTTGAAGAGAGAAGAGACCAGTAGATTTTAATCTGTTCTGATAATCCAAGTTTGTTAATCTTGGAATCATTCTAGTTACTCTCCTGTGAACCTGTTCAAGAATTGCTATGTTTTTTTTTTGTTTGGAATCCAGAAAGGGAAGCCATAGTCTAGATATGGTCTAATGTATGCCCTATATAATGGAATAAGGCATTGTTCAGTGTGATTAACAAAAGTGCATTTTATTTGCCTCAAAAGTCTGTTGGTCATGCAAGCAGTTCTAACACAGTGATCATTTGATGTAAGTTTATTATTACCATATATCCCTAAATCTTTTTCACAGTTTGATGAGTGAAGTGGTAGTCCGTTTATATAATATATCGTTTTTGGATTATTTACACCGAAATGCACTACTAAACATTTGTCTTGATTAAACTGCATATGATTTTCATTTGCCCAAAGTGTTAATTTTTCCAAATCCTTCGTTAATGCAGAAATATTTTCTTGATTATTAACCTTGCCCCCCAATTTAGTATTGTCTGCAAATTTAACCATGAAGTTATTCGGCCCTGTTTGTAAATCACTGATAAAGAGATTAAACAATGTTGGTCCCAAGACCGACCCCTGTGGTACACCACTTGTCACACTACCCGAATAAGACAAGATACCATTAATTATGATTCTCTGAGAACGATTTGTCAATCAGTTTAAAGTCCAGTTGACAATATCAGGTGACAAACCTAGATTGTGCATTTTAGTAATGAGTTTTTTTTCCCCCCCTCCACTGAGCTGAACCTTCAGGAGCACCCATGAAGCCCTGCCCCTGCCAGCACCCCTCGCTCCCTCAGTCCCATCATTGTGCCGCGGAATACCCCCTGGTTGGGGTCAGGTCTGGGGACCCCTGAATCTTGGGTACTTATCTGGTCCTGGGTTGCGGGTGGGTGCTGACACATTAGGGCCCTCGGCTTGGTGCTCCTTCATCCAGGCTCCGTGGAGGTACTTTTTTCCTTCCATATTCCCCCATGGGATGCTGTGTGCCTAAGTGTCAGGGCATCCTCTGGCATCTGCAACATCACCCCCCCTCCTTCCGCAAAGGAGCAGCCTCTGGGGTTGATTGGCTGCCGGCTTCCGCCTATGGCCAATCATACCCCTTGAGACTTGGCTTGCCGTCGCTCTCCCAAGTCTCCACCAGGGGTCGCCGCTTGCAGGTATAGAAGTTCTCCCTCCCCCCGGAGAAGGCGAGCTATCTCCGGACGCTCCAGCCTGTCTCCCCCCGGCCAACCCCCGACGACCCGAGCTCGGTCCCGAACCCGGGTCTCCGGTGTGGTGCGAGATGTGGTGTCCAGCGCCTCAACCCTCAGCACCACCAGGCCGGCTGTAATGAGTTTTTCATGTGAGACTTTATCAAAAGCTCTACTAAAGTCCAAAAGAATTACATCAGTAGGGATACCCACATCTAGTAGAGTAATTATATTATTGTAAAAAGATATCAGATTGGTGGTGCAGGAATACTTGGGAGTAAACCCATGCTGATTTGAATCATAAATTCCTAATTTTTTACAATCTTGATCTATTAGAGACTTCATTACTTGTTCCATTAATTTACCAGCCACTGAGGTCAGGCTAATTGGATGATAATTTTGCACAGAACCTCTATTGCTTTTTTTAAATATGGGAGTAACTATTGCTGAACACCAATCATTTGGTACAATGCTTTCTTGTAAGGATTTGTTGAAGATAATTGACAAAGGTATTGAAATATTTATAGAGGTTTCGATCAGAAACCATGGACGAATACCGTCTGGGCCTGGACTAGTATTTTATTTTAGTTTTTTGATAGCCTGTATAATGTCAGTTGGATAGAACCTATGATAGTCTACGTGGTGAACTTTAAATGTACTAATAGGCGATTTTTTGAGAGAAGACAGAACAAAAGTACTTATTAAAAATATTTGAGGTTTCTATATCAGATAGAGAAGAGCCATTGGTTATAATGGGACCAATGGTCCTTGATACACCCTTTTTACTATTTATATAGGAGAAAAGAGATTTGTGACTGTCTTTTGTGTGAGCTAGTTTAAATTCTAGCTTATTTTTTTCCAATTTAATAGAACTGTTTAAGTTTTTCACAGATAGTCTGTATTTATGTAATAGAGTAGTATTAAATCTGATTTTTAATTGTCCTGTTGAACCAAGGGGGAATTTTTCCTTTATTATTAAATTTCCTTTTAGATGGAATAAAGGTATTTTCCAAATAATGTACAATGTTTTTAAAAAAGTCCCAAGCTTGTTGTGTTGCACAATTAAGAAGATTAGATTTCCAGTTTATGTTTTGTAAGTATTCATTGGTTTTAGAAAAATTTGCTTTATTATAGTTTTTTATACAATATAACTTCCTTTGTGTAGCTTTAAACTGTTGAATTTCAAAAAGAATAGATGAATGAGCACTAGTCAAGTGGATCCCGAATTTGTAAATTGCTAATTTGTTGCTCTATGTTAGTAAATAATATATCCAAAATATTAGGACCTCGAGTGGGTTCAGTAACAAGTTGTTGCAATCCAGTACTAACTATCACATCTATTAGTCCTTTCTCGGCATAGGACTGTCCTGAGAATGAGTCCCAGTTAATATGAGGGAGGTTAAAGTTACCAAATATTACAGTATCTTGAGATTCTGAAAAATGTGTAATTCTTTAAACATATCAGCTGTGTAATCTGAATTTGCAGATGGAGGTCGATAGATGTTATCAATAGTTATATAGGACTGCTCCTTCAATACGATTTTAACCCATATACTTTCCAAAGGAAAGGGAGAACACACTTCAAAAGAGGGAATATCATTTTGTATGTACATGCAAACTCCACTGACTTGCTTATCTAATCTGTTTTTATGATATAACTTATAACCTGGAATTTCTCTGGAACAAATTGAGGATGCACTCCACCAAGTTTCAGTTACTCCCACCACACCTATATTTAAAGTTTTACATTTGGCTTCGAGTTCTGCTAATTTGAGTTGGTTTAAAGATCTTGCATTCAAAGCTAGGAATTTACATTTAGTTGTAATAATATTTTGGTAAGTATATAGAGACTTGGGAATAGACCCATTCTCCTCCATTGTTTTTAGTTTAAACAATGATTTATGATTTTAGTGACACTTTTCCCCATAAGTGTATTACCCCTACGACTGAGATGTAAACCATCCCAGCAAAACAAGGCAGAACGATCTGAAAATGATTCCCAGTGCGTAATACAGGGTATATCTTGCTTAAAACACCACTTTCTCAGCCATTCATTTAGGGCTTTGATTTTCTGCGTCATGGTAGATGTTGCTCTCGGGACAGGTAGAATTTCTAATATACATACACAGCATCCCCTATCAAGTAACAGGTTATATAACACCACATAGTCCTATTGTAATTGATTAAATGGGGTGTTGTTTATATCATTAACACCGGCATGTATGATAACCAATGGATTTTCCCCCACATTTTGTAAAATTTTAGGCATCATGGAGGTAATGTCAGATACCCTGGCCCCACAGAAGCTATAACAAGTGCAGTTGCTCTTGTCACTATTGCATACTGCACTATCAACGTGCTTAATGATTGAATCTCCCAGAACTAACACTTGTTTTGAGACAGTAGGGGTACAAGAATCAGAAACAGGTGATTGTTTAACACACTCTTGAGTGATTAACTTAATAGGTGTTGATTTGGTAGCTTGAGCATTACTAGGACAAATATTCATGGGCATTAACTCCTGATTGAAAAGTGTTTTTAAACCATTATTATCAACAGAGGGTGATGCACAGAATAAATCATATAGCACTTCATTATTTGATACAGTCAATTGCTCAAACCTATTACGAGTTTCAATAGGGGCACTATGGTGTATTTGACCACCCCTCCTTTTTTCAAGAGGCTTTGTGACAATGGTCCAGTCATCATTATCATGAGAAGAGGGCGGATAATCATCCACCTTATAAGAGGGGGAAGAGGCAACAGGTATGCTAGTACTAGTCATTACAATTGTCTCCTCATCAGGAGGCATAGAAATGCTACCTAAATGTGAAGGAAATTGTTCATTAGAATGAAGTTGTTCGTCCATAAGATCAATGTAACTTTCCAATTCCCTAATATCAGTAGAAACTAGTTTAATATTAAGCAGAAATGCTATCTCTGCTTCAAGAGTAGTAATCAGTTGCCAATTAACACATACTGTACATACTCGCTCCCATACTTTCCCTCACTATACATCAAACATTGCATACACTTACTAAGTTCTTTTTCCATTATTAATGGTGTATATTTACTAAGTAGAGGATATGAAAAAATTATCTTTTCCAAGTTTGTCTAATACCAGCAGTTTCAGTGTGCCCAGCGGACACAGCAGACATGCGTACACGGGTGTATCTCTGCACATGTT
The DNA here is from genome assembly GCA_016271365.2 of Neoceratodus forsteri. Lineage (NCBI taxonomy): Eukaryota > Metazoa > Chordata > Ceratodontiformes > Ceratodontidae > Neoceratodus > Neoceratodus forsteri. The sequence goes on from CM057452.1 coordinate 1,206,763,082, forward strand.
TCCATGTGCGGCCCCACGCACACTCGCCCCTCTCGCTAGAGGGGCAGGTTTTAAGCTGAAAAACCGGAAGTAAGTATCCGTTCACTTCTGGTTTCGCATGAAGTAAAAATAACAATATTTACTTAAATGCAGAAAGATTCTGTGAGTTGAAGGTTTACAAGCCCTTAAAAGGGCAAGAGAACCACCAGGCAATAGTACTTTTAACAGAGAGATATTGTTTTGGGGTAGGAGGTATACTAGCCTATTGCTAGTCCTCCAGGTTCCCACAATGCTCTGCTATTCACTGAAGAGTCAATTACAAGCAAATGGTGCCACACAGGGTTGACAAAACCAATGTTTCTCTATGATCCTTCCCTTCCTACTGTCAAACAGGATTGTTGTTGTTCAGACCCAGATCCCTTGGCAAAACAGAACACAACTCCTACAACTCACTTCCAGGACGGGTAACAAACTTGAAGTGGTTGTCTCCACAAAATACCTTGGCCTTACTTTGGACCAAAGTTTCACCCTAAAACAACATGTTGACCAAGTCACCAAATCATCCATGGTAAACTTGGTACACTCTATTGTCTTAAGGATCAGCTCATCCCTGAAGCCAGGACCGCCATTGCCTCGTGTGTCTTACTCCGAACACTCGCCTGTGCTGCCCCGGTACTTCAGGGAGTGGCCAAGCTGGAGTTCAGTAAGTTACAGGTCTTGTACAACAAGGTTGTCCACTTCGCCACTCAGTCCCATGCTAGGGGCCACCATTGTGATTCACTAGCACTACTCAGCTGGCCATCATTCGAAGCCCATCTATGGTACCCATTGCTCTGCCTAACACATAGGCTAATTAGCTCTGCACCTCCCCCAAGCCTCACAGGGCTTATAACTGCCAAGCAAAATCATCACAATCTATGGACCTCAGGCCAAACTCTTCTCGAAGTCCCTAGGGTAAAGACCAAGGCAGGGGACATGTCCTTTTCACACACTGCCCCTTCCCTATGTAACAACCTTCCTCCTGAGATTCAGGAAGCTCCATCACCAGTGTGCTTCCGAACAAGACTCAAGGCACATATGCTTGCCACGAGTCAATGCCAATGCTACGTTACCTGACACTTCCACACTACCCGCCGGCTTGAGCACTTACATCACTACCACCTGAGCTGGCAGCACTAACCCTCCTCCACTGTCTCTCCTCCCAAAATATTCTACTCAGGTAATTGTGACCCAGTTTAGGCTCTGGCTCTCCTATACTGTTTCACTACAATAATCAATGTAACCTGCTATGTAATATATCACTGCTATATATATATACTGTATATATATATATATATGTTAACATGTCGCATGCCATAAGCTATATCTGTACTAATTGTGTACCATACTAGTCCTGTAACTCCTGGGTCACCCCTGAAAAAGGGACCTCCAGGGCCCAGTGGGCCTACCCGGTCATTACAATTCAATAAATAAACAAATAAAACAGCGGAGGAGTGGATTTAAATGTTCTGTCTGCATACCAATGCAGGCTGTCCTTCATGTATTGCAGGTTTTTTCTTGTCGAGAACAGTAGAAATCTCTCTGGGTCATCACAACCACTGTCATATAAAAGAAAAGGCTCCCCATGGTCAGTCAGTGAGTATTCCCTTGGAATCTGAAGCTCAGAAATGGAAGTGGGCAAAATGGGCAACAGTAGCTGTCTGTCTCACATGCTGGGTTGTTCTTTTTAAAACAAGAAAATGATGATAGTTTACGAGCTGTTGCCTGGTCTACCTGACTAGTGGCACCAACTATGATTTGATTAGTGGCCTCTTGGGAACATAATGCCTTTTTCTTCATCTCTTGCACTACCTTCTTCACAATGATAGAACCAGTGTCAGGCACATAGTTGTGCTCATTAAGAAATTTTATAATGTTATTGTGATGGTGCGTGATACAAAGACACAGCAACCAAAGGTAAAGTGCATAAAAACACACAAGTGCGTTTATCGATTTATTTTCGATAAATAAAAATAAAATAATACAGAAATAAAAATAACAGTTGATTAATTCAACACAATAATTCAGCCATCTGCTTCCGTCAACAGAGGCTGCAGCTTTAGTTCAGCCAAGATAGCCTAAGTGTAATCCCTTCTTACACGTCTCAATTCTGGTGTGTAAACAGCACACTCCACAAGTAGGTCCTTCCATGCTCACTATCAGCACTAGACTATCTTACATTCCCCTAGTGGTGAGCCCTATTTATACCCTGGGGATTACATCACACTTTTTAGGGGAATTCCCATTTGCTGTGACATAGATACATAGATACATAGACAGTGTCGGCAGATAAGGGCCTATGGCCCACCTAGTCTGCCCATTTGAGCTTGTAAGTTCAGTTTATGTTTTCCTAGAAGTCTGTTACCCCTTACCCCTGACCTCTAGAATTCCTTTATGTCTATCCCATGCATTCTTAAATCCCGTGATTGTTTCAGCCCCACCACTTCCTCTGGCAGGGTGTTCCACTTGTCCACCACCCGTTCTGTGAAGAAATTCTTCCTCACGTTTCCTCCAGATCGCCCCTCCCCAACTTCATCCCATGCCTCTAGTCCTGGGCTTTTTTGCTTACAAATAGTGTATTCCTGCACCCTGTTCCTCCATGTAAGATACTTGTATGTCTCTATCATATCCCCTCTCTCCCTCCTCTCCTCCAGGGAGTACCTGTTCAGTTCCTTCAACCTGTCCTTATAGGACTTGTGATGCAATCCATGTACCATCTTTGTTGCCCTCCTCTGAACCTTCTCTACCCTGTCTATGTCCTTATGTATGCCCATTACATAATGGGGAGTTTCCATAGGCCGTGACATAACATAATGGGGAGTTTCCATATTTTCCCATGCTTTAACAAGTAGGGGCTTTTTGTTTGGCCCTTTTTTCCCAAATAAGCTTTATTTCTACAAGCAGCCCCAGTCACAACATCTCTGGGGCTGCAGAAACACTCTTTCATATTTCATTTATTATTTAACACATGCTCCTGGATCACATATTGTGACTGGGAACATTTCCAGACACCAGAGCTGCTTTCCGGAAATAAGAGCTGCAACATGCAGCTGTGGGTCTGGCACTCAATTGCTCTCAGCAGCGGGACCGTTTAGTAATCAGGGGCGCCAATAGTTTTTCTAAACCTAAAGCATGATATGCGCTTATTCCCATTTGCTCCCGCTTGGGAGTTTTACAAACAGCGAAACTTGCATTAATAATTATCTGCAATTCAGGAGATCAAGGAGAAGTGGTTTTAGCTATTAATGTGCAATCGGGGGAGTTTATAAGAAAACAGGGAACAGAAAAGCAATGAGAATGTCAGGTTGGCCACCCTGACATGAAAAAAGGAAAGAAAAGAAAGAAAACAGGAAGACAGAAAAGAGTGAGAGAAAGGGGGGAGCTGGCACATTATTTTATGATTTACAGGGTAAATAACAGGTGCTCCCTGTTAGTTATCATCAGCGGTATGAACCCTAGCAGCACAACGAATATTGTAGGTTTCATTTGTACACATTTGTGATGAACTGTCTTGCAATAATATTCACTCGTGCTGGTTTTAAATATGGTGAAATCCTTGCACTTTACATTACTGCGATGAAATTACTTGCACTCATGTGGCATGGAGTCTTCAACAACATACCACTATGCAGTCTGTCACACCACCAGACATCATTCTGCCATGTACTGTAACACACAAGCCAACATCATTCCCTATGCACTGTACCATAAACAGCGACACCATACCCTCATGCATGCTGTTAAACCACTCAACATCGTACAACCCTGCACGCTGATACATCTCCCAATCACATACCCATATGTGTTGTGTCACACCACTCAACACCAAACCCCATGCACTCTGAGACATGTAACAAACCCATATCTACATGCACTTAGTCACACCACTCAACACCATACCCTAGTGCAGTCTGGCAGGTCATCCAACACAGTACTCCATGCACACTGTCACAATAACCAACATCAGTCTACCAGGCACGCTAACACACCCCATGACCCTATACCCCTATACATGTTGTCACACCACCTGACACCATACTGTATGCACATTGTCACACCTTTCAATACCATAATACTATGCAGTCTGACATACAAACCAATATCATACCCCCATGTGCTATCACATACACAGTGAGACCATATCCCTATGCACACTGATACACCTCATGACCTCATAACCCCATGCATGCATACACACCACCCAACACCATACCCCCATGCAGTCTGACTCAGCACCCAACATCGTACCCCCATGCATGCTGTCACACAAACCAAATTCATACCACCATGGGTGATGGCACAACTCATGACCCCATACCCTCACACACTGAGTCACACTACCCAATTTAATTTGACATACACTACAACACCTTTACCTCACTGCATGCTGACACAAATCATGAACTCATACCCCCATGCACTCTGTCAAACCACTGGACACCATACACCATCTATGCTGTCAAACCAACCAACCAACACCAAACCCCCAAACACTCTGAAACACCAACTGACATCATACCCCCATGCACTATGATATACACAGTGACACCATACCTCCATGCTATTATATCACCTGACAGCATACCACCATGCATGCTGACACATCTCATGATCCCGTATACTGTGTCACACCACCAGACACCATAACTGATGCACTTTGAGAAATCAAACAAACTCATACCCCAATGCACTCTGTCACACCATGTGACACCATATCCTCATGCAGTCTGACACAGCACCTGACACAATACCCCATGCACACTTTCACAACAACCAGCATCATACTACCATGCACACTGATGCATCTCACAACACCATACTACTATGCACACTGACACACCACCAAACACCATACTGCATTTATGCTTTCACACCACCCAATACCGTACCGCTATGCACTCTGACAAACAAATCAACATAATACCCCAATGCACTATCACATACACAGTGACATCATACACCCAAGCACATTGATACACTTCATGACCCCATGCCTCGATGCACACTGTCACACCACCCGACACCCTACCTCCATGCACTCTGACACACCTCTTGACCCCACAGCCCCATCGCAGTCTGAGACAGCACCTGATACTGTATCCCTATATATGCTGTCACACAAACCAACATCATACCACCATACACACTGGCACATCTCATGACCCCATACCTCCACGTACTGTGTAACACCACACGCCACTATACCCCAGTCATACTGTTATACCACCTGACATCATACCATCATGCATTCTGACACACAAACTGTCATCATACCTCCATGCAATGTGGCATACACTGCAACACCATTTCCTCATGAATGCCAGCACAAAATCACAAACCCATACCCCTATGCATGCTACCAAACCACCTGACATCATACACCATACACACTGTCATACCAACCAAACACCATAACCTCAAGCCTTTTGACACACAGACTGACATCATCGCCCCCCCCACGTACCCAGTGGAAATCTTTATTTGATACTATTTATGTAATGCTCCTTTATACCTCTGAGTATTTATTTTCTCTATTTACTTTTTTTTTATACTTACTATTGTACTTTGCACTTTATAGCTACTGATGTTGATTCATTTCATTGTAATTGTCGCTATGTTGTCCCACATTACCCTTCCCCAGGTCACACCTGGAAATGAGCTCTGGCTCAGTGTGCCTTTCCTGGTTACCAGCCTTTTAAACACATCAATCAATATAACAATAAATTGCACTATGACGTACACAGCGACACCATACCCCATGCATGCTTTCACATCACCCAACATAATGCCACCATGCATGCCAATACATCTTATGATCCCATACATCCATGTACTGCGTCACAACACCCAAAACCAAACCCTATCACTTTGAGATACATAAAGCTCCCGTACCACCATGCACTCTGTCACACCAATGGACACTATTCCCCCATGCAGTCTGACACAGGACTTGACACCATACCTCATACACACTGTCATAACAACCAGCATCATAACACCATGCACGCTGACACATTTCACAATCCCATACCCCCATTCACACTATCATACCAACTGACACCATACTTCATGCATGCTGTTTCACCACCCAACATTTTACCTCCATACACTCTGACACACAAACTGACACCATATTACGATGCTCATTGTCACAGCCCTAGAAAAAAATGCATGCTGTCACACCACCTGACACTATACCACCATGCACTTTGTCATATAAACCAACATCATATCCCTATGCACTATGACATGCATACTGACACCATACCCCAATGCACACCACCCGACATCGTACCACCATGCACTTTGACACACCTCACAAACTGCACTTATATGCAATCTGACACAGCACCCAGCATCATGCCAAATGTACAATCTCACACAAACCTGCATCAAACAGTACCACCATGCACTCTGACACACCTCACAACACCATACCCCATGATCTCTGTCACACCACCTGACACCATGTCCCATGCATGCTGTCATATCACCTGACAGCATATCACCATGCACGCTGACACACAAATCTACATCATACCCACATGCACTATGACATACGCAGTGACAACATACCTCCATGAACATTTTCATGCCACCTGACACTATACTCCATGCATGCTGCCACACTATTTGGCACCATAGTCCCTTTGCACTCCAAGACATACACTGACACTGTGCAACATGCATGCCATCACACCAAATGACATTTTATCTGCATGCCCTCTGACCCACTTCATGAACCCATACCCCTTTCCAATCTGACACAGCACCTAACACCATACCTAATGTATACTATGATACCAACCAACATCATATCACCATGCATGTTTACCCATCTAACAACCCCATACCACCACGCACTGTGTCACACCACCTCACATCATACCCACATGCACACTGAGATACGTTACAAAACCATATCCCCATGCACTCTGTCACACAACTTGACACCATACATGCCATCACACCCCCAGCACAATACCAGCAAGCACTTTGACACATAAACTGACATCATACATCCATATACTGTGATATACACAGTGACATATACCCCCATGCATGCTGAGATGCCTAATGAACCCATACCCCATGAACTCTGTCACACTACTCTACACCACATGCAATAACACCATTTTACTTATATGCATGGGATCATCTCCATAAGTCTAGGAAACCATGTCCTCACCCCAATATTCCAGTCCAGTGAGCCAAAGAATGCTATGAAAGGTAATTCAGTGCTCCCCTGGTTCTCATATTTATCATATGGCCCCTTCCCAGAAATGTTCTTTGCATGACATTCCTGAACACATGCTTATTTATCCCATAACCAACGTACATGTACACTTTTTAAATTGCTTTAGTCTTTCTTTGAAATGTATTGCTTGTTGTATGACTTTATTATATATGTTCATGCACATATTGCTGTCATTTTGTTATTGCTATTTCACTCCCACTTAGGTGCTGGAACCCATGGGCAAGGGGGGGGCAGCAGTCCCCTCCATGTTTGCCCATGAGCATTCAAAGTGATCCTTTAATACATACAAGATCAGAAGGGAAGCGATCATGGTGTCATTTATATTTAGTGCAGCATCCCAATTTTTTTCCATGTTCCAGCACCCATTCCCCTGGTAGCATCTGTAAACCAGCCATGGTTCAGTGTGCCTATCCTGGTCACCAGATTTAAAAAAAATAAAATAAATATATACATTTCTAGATTGCATTTTAATCCCCTAAGACTGTTTTTGTAGTGGAGGTGCTTTTCGGTACTAAATGTTGAAACCTTCCAAGTTCTATGGACTTCTATTTTTAGGTTTTGTTGGTCCCAGGAGTTCTAAGCAGAAGAATCCCTGGAAAAGCAGCCTTGTCCTCTAAAATTAGTAAACGTCCTGGCCCTGGAATCATACATTTTCCCAGTGACTACAAAATGCAGCCAAGCAGTATTGACTAGGAGAGCTAAACTGAAGTAAGGGTTTTCAAACAGCAGAAAAAAAGTGTCTCCCAATTAAAATAAGTGACAAACATACAGTTTGGCTTACAATGGTTACATAAAACTGAACACGATGAACTTGGCTTTGTATCTAATGATAAGGAAAACCTCAGTACACTAGGACTAAAGTTTGGCAGAAAGCCCAGAGACAACAGCCAAGCTCTAATGGGAAAAATAGACTTTTGCATGCTGAACCACAATTAATTGTGGTTTATATGCAAATAGCCATGAAGGGTCTTACTGTAACTGCCTGGACATGACTTCAGCAGGTTTTATTTTTAAGTATTTCAAAACAGAAAATCATCATAACAGAAAAATACAGTTTGATAAATTGCACGACTGGGAAATAAAAGCAGTTTTGCCTGGGGTCAGAAGCATTATCACACTGCCCAGTATGGGAGGATTCCATGCTATTGACTACAGTCCTCCCTACAAAACCAGGGAATAGCTCTTATGAGCTAAAGGAGTCTTTTCCTCAAAAAAATATTATGGTTACATGAAAGTAAGCAAGACCAGCAGCCTATTCTTCAGTCATTCACTCATCTTCATTTACTCACACAACAGTCAGCATCTAGAAATTCAAGCAGAAAGTAAGGGAAGGGGGGTAACAAACACCATATAGCTGATAAGTGATAGGTAGAAAAAAACAGATAAAAGAAACAGAACAAAACTCAATTCCATTTCCCTATTATCCACAACAACAAAAAAAACAAATCAGAGTAATTTCATTATCAAAATTAAAGTGACAAACCTTGCCTAGACACTGAAATGCTTACCCATTCATAAAGAAAGAATAATAAGAACAGCAAAAAAATAAACCTTCATACATAATGGGGAAATGAAATATGATATACCAGTCATGACAAAAACTCTGCTTAGAAGTTCAATACATTCACACACTAGAACCAACACCAACACATTAGTTTTACTGTACTTGCTTTCCAGAAAGAGCCTCATTGCTAAATAACATAGTAACATACATAGTAACATAGTGGTTGACAGCAGATGAGGACCGCTTGGCCCACCTAGTCTGCCTGTATTCCCTGCCTGCATCAGTGGCCATTGATCCTACTTGGTCATTGGCTTTTGTCTCTCTCTTCCCCCATCTATGGTTCCTTTATGTCTATCCCATGTATGCTTGAATCCCCCCTGGCACCCACCACTTCCTTGGGCAGGCTATTCCAAGCGTCTTCCACCCTTTCTGTGAAGAAAAACTTCCTCATATTTCACCTTATCTTGCCCCCTCCAATCTCATATCATGCCCCCTTGTCCTTGTACAATTCTTGTACTTTTGTTGACTGAAAGATGTCACCCACCTGCACTTTTTTCAAACCTTTAAGATACTTGAAGGTCTCAATTATATCCCCCGTTCCCTCTTGTCTTCCAGTGTATACATATTGAGGTCTTTTAATCTGTCTTCATATGTTTTCTGATGGAAGCTCCACACCATCTTGGTTGTCCTTCTCTGGACGACCTCTATCCTGTCTATGTCCTTGCAAAGATGTGGCCTCCAGAAATGAACACCATATTCTAGAGGAGGTCTCACCAGCATTTTGTACAATGGCATCACCACTTCCCTTCTTCTGCTAGTGATACCCCTTCCCATACACTCCAACATCTCACTGGCCCTCCCTACAGCCTTGTTACACTGTTTGGCCACCTTTAGGTCATCTGAGATGATTATCCTTAAATCTCTTTCTTCACTGGTGACTGTTAGCACTCCCCCACCTCCATCATGTACAGTGTAAGCCGCTTAATGCGGACACATTTGTGCAACTAGGTATTGTACACGTTATGCAATGTCCTCATTGACCAGCAGATGGTGCCGCAAGCTGTGAGCAGTGAGGTTACCCTGTACTAGAACGTGAACTGAGCAATAGGTTTAAATGCTACTGTGGGAAACGAGTGAAAATGTACAGTGCAGTGCAGTGATTTGGTTCATTTCTTTTTTTTGCTTTTAGGTTTGTGCTGTGTTTACTTTTATTTTTTTTCTCTAGTTCTGTTCATTGTGCTTCTGAATACAGTGTTGGGGGGGTGCTTGGTTAAAAGTGCAAACTTTATTTTTAGTGTTGCGGGAGGGGGTTTGGGTTAAAAACCATCAGACATTATATCATTAGGCTTCGTAAAGAAGCAGTCAATGGTAGTCTGTTTGAAAGCAGTGGAGGTGTACACCTTAAAGTTGCGATCAGTGCTTTCCATCACCTGCCAATCTGGACGCACATCATGCCGCTGTTCCATCGCTCGTTTTAGGATTAGCAATACAGAACGTACATCTTTGGCAGTCACTATCTCTGGTTCTGTGTCCTCGAGTTCCTCATCTTCACACTGGCTTTGACACTTGGTTTCTGGTGGTCGAACAATGCTTAATAGCCTGGTCATTTCATCAGTTGTGTGAATCTCTTCTTCTGCCTCACCGAGACAACATAGAGTATCGAATTCAACTTCGGTGAGTCCCGATGGTGGTGGGATAAGTTCTGGGACAAGTTCTTGATCTGTTGAGGTGGTGATAAGTGGCAGCAAGTCAGACTGCCTTGTAAACCCTGTTTTTCGAAAGCAGTTAGAGATCGTTTCGGAAGTCACTTTATCCCATGCTTTTTTAAGGAAACGGACTGCATCTAAAATGTTAATTCTCTTTACACACTCTTTGGCTGTGAGCTCCCTCACTCATCCATCTCTTCTAAAACCCTATTTCGCATTTCTCACACAAGTGGTAGTATTTAGTGAGTAATTATCCCTGATCCATCAGCTGGATCAACGATGTTGTGTTTGGCGGCAAAAAATTAAGGAGATGTTTTCAGATTTTGGGCATCAGGATGACCAGTGAAATTATCAAGAAGGAGGGCAATCTTCCTCCCCGTAATTTTCTGTCCCATTGCCTTAACCATTCTGTGAAAATTTCGCTGGTCATCCACGCCGTCTTATTGCTCCTATAAATCACAGGGAGTGGCCTGCCCCGAAAGCACCATGGAACTGGGGATTTCCCTATCACCAAGAGCTTGTTCTTTTCAGACCCAGACATGTTGCTACAAATGAGTACAGAAAGCCTTTCTTTAGTTTTTTTGTGGCTTTGTGGGAGCTCGCTTTTGAATGTCAGTGTTCCTTGGCCAACACATTGGAAAAACAAGCCGGTTTCATCAGCATTGAAGATGTTGTTGCGGTCATACCCTTCTAAAATGTCTGGCAAAACATCTTTTACCCAGTCTGTTGCCCCAGTGTCATCTGCATTTTGTTTTCTCCATGGGCTTTACGATAGCAGATGTTATTTCTTGCTTTCCACCTTGTAACCACCCATCCGTAGGTTTAAAATCATGCTTTCCTAGTGTTTCAGCGATTTGACTCTTTCTGTAACAGAAGGGGCACTTTTCATCGCCTCCGCTCCGTACACTAGTGAACCACACCAATAAAGCATCTTCTATCTCACCATCTTTCCTCCCGCTTCCTTTTCTTTGGGGTTTTGATTTGAATGCCAATCAGCCAGCAGCTTTTCTCTTCCATGGATCAGATCGGAGACTGTAGATTTTGGAATCGATAGGTGTGCCACCAGTTCATGAACACTCATACGTGGCAGCAATTCTATTTGTTTTAGAAGCTCGATTTTATGAGCAAGAGAGATGCCTGGTCTCTTAGACATGGTGAGGAGGTGAACAAATCATAAGCAGAAACAAACCACACACAGCACACAACAGGACAGTAATAAGATGCAGGAGAAGGCAAGGTCAGTAAATACAGGTTCAATTAACACCTCTCTGCATCACCTAAACACCTCGTTCTCACTAATTAGCAGTTCTGTCTACTTCTGTGCTACTGAAGTTGCCTGCAATTTACTAAAAAACTGTCCGCGCAACGCGGTTGATCAGGTCCGCATTAAGCATGGAAATTAGTATACTTTCTAACACATTTGGGTTTGGAAATACAATTATGTCCGTTTAACCCAATTGTACGCATAAACCGAGTCCGCATAAAGTGGAGTAGACTGTAGCTCTCTGCAGGGTTTCTTCACCCTAGGTGCATGAATGTTTACTTCTTTGTATTACATCCTAGGTGCATGAATTTGTACTTCTTTGTATTACATTTTTAATTGCCACATGTTGGACCATTTTTACAGCTTTCCCAGATCCCTCCTCATTCTTTTGACCCCCCCCCGAGTGTCTATTATGTTGCAGAACTTGGTAGTATCTGCTAATAGGCAAACCTTCCCTTCCAGTCCTTCAGCAATGTCACTGATGGAGACTTAAAAAGGAATGGTCCCAGGAATGATCATTGTGGCACCCCACTGGTCACCCTCCTTTCCTCAGATTTGATCCCATTTACTACCACCCACTGCGTCCTGTCTTTCAGCCAGTTTCTAACCCAGTTTTCCACTTTGTGACCCACTCCTAGACTACCTAGCTTATTCACCAACCTTCTGTGTGGTCCAGTGTTGAAGACCTTTTGCAAAGTCATCCTTTTGCACAGCAGAGAAAAGTTGTGTGCTGCCCCACAGGTAACATCCTAGACTCCTCAGCAAACCATGTGTTTTACAATGAGTCAGACTGTAGGGATCCTTGCATTGCATCTGGTGTTGGGCAGAGTTGCTTCTGGTACTGGGCAGATCTGAAGTTATAACTTTGTAACAAAAGTGAGCTGTGAAACAGGCAGAGCTTCAGTTGTCACAGCTACAGAGAAGTGCAGTGCATGGCAAAGAGAAAGCTGCAGGATGAAATACTACATCATTTGGGAAGCAAAATGATGTGCTTTATTTTTTATCAAATTAAAAATGAACAGTACACAAGCAACAGTTTATTCCTATACCTCATTGTACACATACAGTAAAAAGAACAGTAAAATGTATCTTCTTGTAAGTTACAAAGAATGTCTCTCAGCTCAGAGTGGAACTTGCTCTGTTCTGAGCTGAAAATCATTCCAGTCATCACAAAGGTGCTGCTTCAGATGCTCTGAGTGAGCATTCTGCATAGCAAAGAAAAAATGGTTTGTTTTTAGTTATAACATGAGCAGGGGAATTCCTGCCTCCTTATTGATTGTAGCATGTGCATCAAATCCATTCGATGCACACATTAGTATAAGCACTGAAAATCAGAACTGCAGTACACAAAAATTAATTGCTGTGCCATTGGAAGACAGAACTTCTGTTTGTGTTTCATTAGTGCACAGAATGGTGTGAGCATTAGGATATACAACCCAAAGGAAAACTCCACCCCTCATTCACTTCAGGGGTGTGGCAGTGGTCTTGAGGTTGCAAACCATAACATCAAATTTCCCTACTTTTGTCACTTTTTCCTGAACCCTAACTGATGCATTAACACAGTGTTTTGAAATAATTGTCCTTACTTTTTGAGATAGTGTCATTGTATCCTTATTTGCCTGAGGGAATCCATGAATAGATTTTGATATAGAGTAATTGTATCCTTATTTGCCTGTGGGAGCACAGGGCACTCTGGGCCCAGCACTCCCATCCTTCCATAAATGCGTATATGTATGTTGCTATGGAAGAACAGGGCCCGTTTCGATTTGCAGAACAACAGCAACCAAATTGTCAGCATAGCCTTCTTATTACCCCATCTCATGTACCCAGTACTGAAAATGTTCAAATCCCTGTTAAAACATGATTCTGCACAACTGCAACATCATTCTGTACCACAGGTGTGAAAACACATTTTTGCCAGGATTTGAGAAATGACAGCTGTGACATTCATGAGGTGGAGTCATAAGAAGGCTATGTTAAAAATTGGGGGTCAAAATATTTAACATTTCCAAAGTCATGAGTGTGTGCAGCAAAATTTCAATGGCTGCTCATAACTTTGCCATGTTTACATATTTTGACCCCTAATTTTTAACATAGCCTTCTTATGACCCCACCTCATGAAAAAAGGCAGTGGATTCTTTTAAATCCAACCCAAAAGGTGATTTCACTAATCAAAAATAAAATCACCTTTCAGGTGGGATTTACCTAATTCCACTTAATTGTTCATGAGGTGGGGTCCCCAAAATTTCATTTTGAAAATTTGGCATCAAAATGTGCAAAAATGGTCAAGTTATTCAACAAAGTTGAAAACCCTATTGAGATACTTTGAGATGCATTTACCTTAGTTTCTCTTATTGCATTAATCAGTTGCAGTAGCAAGATGCGTCTTTGATTGGAGATTGGATCTTGTCCCTGTGACCTGTTCTGGTGAATGAGGATGTGTATGGGTGTACTGGGGGATGTGGGATGTGGGCTGGTGGGTGCTGAGTGGGAGGTGGGGAAGGGTGGGTCTGATCGACAAGGGACCATTTTCTTTTTTGCAGGTTTGGAAAAAAAAAGCATTAAGGGACTGTTTTCTTTATTTCAGGCATGGACAGAGAACTGGAGCTTGGGGGTGCCACTAGACACCAGAGAAAGATCCCAAACCACTGCGAATGACAATTGGAGAATGTGGGTGCCAATAGACACCAGGGAAAGATTAATGTACAGTGGGAGAGTGATTAAAGGGTGGGGGTTCCACTAAACAGCAAGGGAAGATGTATTTACAAGGGGGTACAGCAATCAAAGGCTGGGAGATGTCACTGGACACCAAGAAAAAAAAATCAATGTACTGGTGATGGCAATTAGAAGGTGTGGAGGTTACCACTAGACACCAGGCAATAATACTTGCCTACAGGGATGGCAGATAGAGGTGAGCACCACTAGACACTAGAGAAATGATGTCTTAATGTTTTTTTTAGCAATTTAGTAAACTTTATTAGTATTAATATAACAAACAATATAACAACAGTGCACACGAATGACAACAGCAAAATAGTATATACAATAACAAACTAGACTAAAACAAACCATTTGTAACAATGAAACGGAGGTATTTCTATAAAAAACACATCAAAGAAACAAGATGAGCATGGCCCCTCCAGTCTAAATAGACTCCACTCTCATTCCCTGTGAGTACATGTTGGGAGAAAAGTAGTTGCTTAGATTGTGGAGCTAGAAAGCAATGCATGTAAGGTTTCCCATCTGGACTGATAAACATGTAGAGATTTGAAGAGAAAAAAATAGATTTATCTATGTTTAAAGATAGGAATGCTTCTGCCAGCCACTTGGCCCAGTGGTGGTGAGTGTAGAGTCCACCCAATGTCACAAAATCAGTAATTTAGTGGCCACTGCAATTAACACCATATGAGTCTTTTGAGAACTCCCCATGACAGACCTTTAGTTACCTAAAATACAAATCTCAGGGAGAAATGCTTCATAGAGACCAAATAATGGATCTAGCTTTGACTGGATAAGGCTCCAAAAAGAGAAGATCTGAGGACATGATCATAACATATGATTCAAAGTTCCACTGGCTTCTTCACATCACGGGCAAGGAGGAGACTCAGCTCTCCCCATCTGATACAATTTAGTCAGTGAGCAGTATAACCCAGGAAGAATGATGAATTGTTGCAATCGAAACCTATCCTATTTAACATATACAAGTCATTCTAATTGTGAGACCAGTAGTCATAATTTTGTTCCATTTGGAGCATGTTGGTCCAATAATAGGTAACAGGAGAGGTCAAATCCCATAATACCTGACCAATTGCATTATAAAGCCTGGAAATCAGGTGATCTTGCTGTACCAGGGTTGACCGCTTTACATATAATGAGCCAGCAACATTAGACCACGGAGGTCAGCCTAGAAAACTAGTGAAATAATGATGGAGCTGACAGAACTGAAATAAACTGACTTACAGGAGGTGCATATTTTGCATGAAATTGTTTGAATGAAATAAATACTCCATCCATAATAAAATCATTAATGGCCAGAGTTATCAAATATGGCCACTGCATTCTATGCAAAGTCTTCTTTGCAATATTGAGATTCAAATTGTTAAAAACAGGTTGAGTTATGTTCTTTATATGAGAAAGTACCTACAAAGCTGTACGTGGGCTTGGAAAGACAAATACAATGGAGTGGATTTAAGAATTTGAGGGAGTTTAGAGGCAGGTAAATATAATAGGGACTTAAGTTCCATCTGGTATTGTGAACATAGTTCTTTTTCTACAGTGAGCCAAGATGAGATTTAGTCACCTGAGACAAAAGTATCAGATAATCCCCAGTAAAAATATTTGATTACATGCAAGGCAAAACAATATCTTATAAAATGAGGGAACTGTAGGCCACCACATTTCTTTGGGCAAACCAGTTTTTCATAAGTGGGTTGTGGTCATTTATCTACCCAGAGAAATCTGGAAATTGTCCTATATAAACTCTTAAACCAACTAATCAGGAGCACAATGTTTAACATACCTAAGGGATATAAAATCCTGGGGAAAATATTCATTTTTATAACTTTGGATCTACTCCATAAGGTAAGTGGTAAACTTTTCCATCTATCCAGACCCAAAACAATTTGTTTTACTAAGGAGTCCAATGTTAACAACTTCAGTAAAGATATTTAAGGGGACACTTTAATGCCCAAGTATGTGATATGTTTTGTTTCCCATTGCAATCCAAAAGTTATGAAGTCTGATTTAAAAACATGAGGGGAGAGACGAAAAACTACAGTCTTAGATAAATTAAGTTTGTACCCAGAAAACTCCCTAAATTGTTGGATTACCAATAAAGCCATTCAAAGGGAATTAACTGAGTCTGTTAAATGCAGTAGCGCATCATCTGTAAAAGTGGAAATCTTTAGTTCCTGGGCACCCAGAGTAAACTCTATAATATTTGAATATATAATTAATTTTGCAAGTTAGGGGCTCTAGATATAGATTAAAATGATAATGGGAAAGGGAACAGCCCTGACGAGTACCCTGAGATACCAGAAAAAGATCAGAAAGCACATCATTACATAAACCATTGCTCAGAGATGAGAACACAAAATTTGCATCAAATGAAGAAACAAATCAGGGAAACCATAAAGTTGCAAAATCCAAAATAAATAGGTCCAGGAGACCCTATTGAAAACTTTTTCTGTGTCCATGGAGACCAAGACTGCATCTAGAATGGCTTCCCTGGAGGTGAAAATTACATAAAATAGTTTACAAAAGCGATCACTTGAAAGTCTATCCTTCAGGAACCCCACTTGTTTAGGGCCAATCAATTCACCCCAAACCTGACCTAGATAAGAAACCAAGAAGTTTACCTTTATTTGAATAACTACATTAATGCGAGAGATTGGCCTATAACTTTCTGAACATGTCTCATCATTGCCAGGCTTGGGTAATAATACAATGAAGGCTTCTAAAAGGGGGGTCTCCAATAATTCAGTTGAGTGTAAATAATTAAAAAGGGAAACCAAAAGAAGGGTAAGTTCATCATTAAAAAGCTTATAAAAATTGGAGGTGAACCCATCTGGCCCAAGGGCTTTTTCTAGCACCAAAGATGTAATGGCCTCCCTGACCTCTGCCTCTGAGATAGGGCACTCCAAAGTCAAGGCAACAGACTCAGGTAGTCTTGGCAGAGAAATTTCATCCAAAAAGGTGGACATGGCAACAGTCTTGGCACCAGTATCCAAAGTCTTTGTCTATAGGGTTTGGCATAGGGTTTGGTAAGAATCTCTGAAAATACGAGCCATTTCCCATGGATTAGTGGTGAGGGATGAAGTTATAAGGTCATACAAGGTTTTGATCCAATGAGCTACAGCTGGTTGATGTACAGGTAGCCTCATTGCTTGTAATTTGCTAGCCTTCTCCCCTTGACCATCATAAGTTGCCTTTGGTGCCTTCAGGGAGTGCTGTGCTTGCTCCAACAGGAGAACCATGTGTTGTGCTCTGGGTTGGGAGAGATGGATGCATACATTTTCAGGAGTAGAGGGTGAGAGGTGCTTTTCAATTTCTTTAATAGAGTGACAAAGGTTATTGCGCTGAAAAGATTTTTCTGTTTTATGCTTATTGGCTGATTAATCAGCTCCCCATGCCACTGACATTTTAGAGCCCCCCCCATAACTGACCTAGGGCCTTGATAGAATTCCAAGTAATTTGTATTGAACTCTTGTCATTATTCTTCTGGCAATCTAGTACTTGAGAGTCATATAATAATTAGTTATTCAGAGCACAGGTGTGATCTCTGTCTGACTATAACAAAATGCCTAGTGTCAGTTTTACTGGTGCATTGTACAACAGGACCATGATTTCTATCTAGCAGCTGTAAATTGTTGCAAGCAGAGAATCAGTAATCAAAAAATAATCTAGCCTTGAATAAGAATTATGAGGGAGGAGGTAAAAAGTATACTCCTGGTCTATGGGGTGTATAACACTCCAAGGGTCAGCAAGGCCTGAGTTATCAATAAATTCCCTCATGCCTTGCTGAGCCAGCGATAGCCCTGACCCCAGTCAGAATGTTCTATCAATATCATTATTCATTACTAAATTTAATCACCCCTAAATCCAAAGGAGATGTGAGTAAGGAGCCAAACCAAAGCTAAGCCAGAAAAAAAGGAGGGAGTTTAAATTGTTTCATGGTTTTATGATGGTATTGTTCTTTGATATGTAAAGTACTTTGATTTTAAGAATTACACTATACAAATAAAGTATTACTATTAGTATTATTATTATTATCTATGGTGGGACCATAAATTGAGCCCAAAAGGAGTTCTATAGATCCTCACCAACCATGTACAAAAATGTATCAGTCTTCCTCATCCCTCACCTCAGACAAAGGAGAGAATGGGACTGATTTGTGTAACAAAATAACTACGCCCTACTGATGGGAGTTATTCCCAGCTCCAAATCATAGACCCACCCAAGCCTTCCTAAATAAAGAAACCTGGTTAGTAGGAAAATGGGTCTCCCATAAAAAAAGCAATATGTGTTTGCAAAATATTCAGCTGTTTTAAGATGGCCTAGCATTGGTCCTGGATGGCACAGGCAAAATTTCTTACAAATCTCTTGAAAGGTTGAAAAGTTATAAAAGAGCAATATTTTGAGTTTAACATAGAAGTGACCGTTGATCCCTAACTATAGGGGTGAAACCATGCACATATATCTATATATATATGCCATGGTCATACATGAAATAACGCTAATATTTCTCCTAAATTTGACCTTATGGCATCATGAGTTGTGAAGTGAAGAGATAAGTGATGTCAAAGTTCAAACTGCACTGCACAAATTATCTCAGATACATATGGAATATGAAATGGCCTGTCTCAAAATATGAAATTTGTCCTCAGGTGTAAGGGAGCAGGACCATAACTCACAAAAGGCAGAACAGTGAGTGTGTTATGAAATTCAGAGAAAAACAGCATATTTTAAGATAGACCATTGCACAGTGGCGTCATGCCCATAGGGCCCGAGGGGGCATGTGCCCCCCCCCCAATATTTTGGTGCAATGTAGGGAAAAAAATCATTCATTTAATTTTATTTTAATTTGTGGAAAGAGGGCTGAAAAACAATGTTTTCTTTGGTGTAGGAGATGGGGGTTGCGGTCAGGCAGGGTTCTGATCAGTCTTTTCTGGGGGGTTAGTTAGGCATGAAATCCTGACTTACATTATCCCAACTGTCACATTGCCTGTCAGCAAAAATCCCTACAGTGTGCACTGTTAACTGTTTAAATGCACTCACCGAACTGCCCTGAGTCTCGCGCTCGGCGCTTGTAAATGTGAAATTGGTAAACGGACAAAAGTAGCTGTCTTCTGGAGCATGAAAATAATTGGGCTCAAAATACTTAAGTAAATTAAATGTAAAAAAATATTAACTCATGACCCAACTGCCTGAACTGCCCTGAGTGCCGCACTCTGCCCTGGTAACTATTTCAACAGGCTAAATGATATGTATTCGGGAGCATGTAAATAATTTAGTGACGGTTAACTGTAGTGAATATCGCTGTTTTGATGCAGGTGATCTGTTTCATGTCACAGAGGTCAGTGAGTGCTTTATAGGTGATACAAACTCATTTTTCTACAGTTAAATGTCCTCATGTTTTCCTTCCCATGTCAGCCTTGTATTCTGCGATGCTTAGACTGTTTTGGTAAAATTTATATTTTTCTTTGTAGCGCTTCTTTCCTGAGCACCTGAGTATCTGATCTTGCTCGATGAGAATTTAAACTTTCAGTCATTTTTGATGTCGGTAAACTGAGAGACAAAAGTAAATTTAGATTCTCTTAATATTTATAATTATGTTTGGGGCTTTAAATGTTAAAGTTTTTTATGCAGGACACCACTTTCTGATGTCGGAATTTTCTGTGTCGGAAAATCGTTTGGTCGTGTATTTCAATTGTCAGTCTTTCAGTGACGGGATTTTTGTTGTCGGAATTTTGCGTGCCCAGAATTTGTACAAACTTTACATCCATCACAAAGCAATATAGTAAAAATCTTATGCTGGGGGGGGGGGGGGCTTCGCAGGTGAAGCTCCAATGTCTATAAGAGATTTTGTAAGCACCCCCCTTCTGGGTTGGGGAACCTGGCCCTTTTGTCTCAGTCTGATTATATGGTTTTTGTTTGTTCATAACTTTCTGAACAGTTTATTGTTTAATGCTCAATACATGCAAATGTTTACAGTTCTGTTTATTCTATTAACTTATACCTGCTTTCATTCTGGTAGGTGCCTTCCAGTTTGCATTTCAGGGCTGCCCCTTGCATGGCTAGACATACCATACAAGCACTCTTAGGCTCAGAGCTTAAAGGGGTAGACCTAAATTTGTTAGATGACATTCTGACACCACTTCAAGGAATGGGCTGAGCCCCCAGAGACAGCAATTAATCAATCAAAATTATATTTTTAAAAGGTGCCTTTCCAAATCCAAGGTGCCTGTACATAATATAAAAATAACAACATTTACAAATATTTTCAACAATAAATTACTCTTCAATAATGACTTAAAAACTAGGATAGGCTGCGCTGAATAAATCTGCCTTAAGTGCATTTTTAATATATGTAACCAGCTGCTGGAGTTGTGGGCCGATCCCACTGAATCATTCCAAGTGAAATGTTCCATGGCATGTGGCCAAGATATCTCCATTCAGGAATGGCAGACATGCTGGAGAGGTTTAAAACTATATGCCAGGGACACCAGGAGCCACTTCACACAGTTCAAAATCCTACATCACTAGTACAGAACCCCCAAAAAGTTACATAAGTAAGGCCTGTTCAACACTGATAAATGCTGGAGATAACTAACCTCCACAGGCACCATCACGTACATATGGGAGTACCAAGCACTGATGATCTACTGGGAAGAGGTACAGGCAGTCTGCTTCTGACTGGTGAACACCCCCACTAAGCTCACCTCATGCCTATTGATGCCAGGCATCTTGGACTGTGAGAATGTAAACTCTGCAATTCCCTCTGCTTCCAAAAAAATGGTTGCTTGGTTCCCTTATAATAGCTAAGAGGGTCCTGCTCAGACACTGGAAGGATCAAAATCCACCTGTAATATCGGAATGGCTCAAGAAGCTAGGCAAAATAGCCAGCTTTGAATGAATACATTACACAATGTGAGAAAAGCAGGCAGAGTTCATGGATGTCTGAGGATTGTCTCTTTGCTCTGATGTACTGTATGCCAAATGCCACAAGGGTACTACATGCATAACCCATCTATACCCTACCCAACTCCATTACCCAGCTACCCCGCCCCCCCAAGTACAATATCCAATGAGCTAGCAGTCAATCACTGAGAGGCCTGCAGCATACCAAAGATTGCCCTGATCCCCCTACCATTCTCCCATCTCCTCTTCCAGTACTGTGAAAAGGCAGGACTCTTAATCCTACCTTCAGATGAAGGTCACCATTTCACTGACCTAAATGCATTTAGCTCTTTTATGCAGATACATTCCTTTACCAATATCCTGTTTATTGATAAATATAGAATAAGCTGTAATAAGTTACTGTTTGATAAATGTTTCTGGTGTATTTTAGTGTTGTGCTTCCAGGGGGTTAACTCTGGTCAGTATTTTATTAATGCTGTGTAACACATGTGAAGCTTGATGTATACTGTATGACAACAACAATATTTGAAATTTGTTAATATTGCTGTATGTGAGCAGTTTTGGTGCCACAGAGCTTGCTCAGGCTTCTCATTGTACTGAAAGCAGTTTTTGTTTGCACATCTCAGAGACTGAAGCATAGGGCTTCTTGACCAAGATTGTAGTACAGGAAGTTTGTTGGGTACTGTGGTATCAAGGAAGCTTCTCTGTACTACAGCTCTACTCTGGGGCTGAATTTTAAAATATTTTAGCTGAATGCGTCTTTGTTATTACTAATTAGCTTGTGCTAGGGCTTTTAGCACTTTATAACTCTGGGGTAAAAAAGTTATATTTTTGAATATTCCATGACCCTGGGAAAGCCACTTCTGGGTCATGGACTATAAGTGACTCGCCCCTAGTGAGCATTGAATAACTAATTTGCACGGATACTTGTCCGGGTATGGGGCGACTTTCAAAAAATGCACTCTTACGTTGCTGGCACCTGGCACACACATTGGTTGGGTAGAAGTAGTCATCCATGCTGACAATCAGCATACACTTGTCAATTACTTCTACTCCCCCCACCACAAGTACCTGTTGGATTTTATTGTGCAGCCAATCAATCACTGGGAGCTTGAAATATCAATTCGCATTTGCAGCCTCCAATCGGAAAGTGACAATGATGTTGAAAAGCGTACTGCCAAGCAAACAAGTGTGTTTTCCACCAATGAAAATTTAAGTTGAGATTTGATTTTTCTGACTAACTAAGATAGAACTTTAGAAGATCGTAAGTAGAACTTTATTTCTCCGGTGACCACTGACCTCCATTGCTCAATGCCACATGAAGCAGCACCTCAGTGAGTGGCTGCTGTGCCCTGTGGCAGTGGCTGTTCAGAACATGCAAACAGTGTTTAGGTATGCTTGTTGAGGCACAGAAAAAGCCTGTGTGGAGTCTCCGAAAGTCATCCTATCATTATTCTTGGTACTTAGGACCCCAAAACTATTATAGTGTGTTATGTTAGGTCATGATGGTCATCCAACCTCATAATCTAAAATGTCTGAAAAAAATTAGAACATATTATAGAAGCAAATGGGACTCTGCCTTTAGAGTACCTTCAGTCTGAAACAGTACCCAGTCTGGGTAAACTGTTTCGGACTGAAGGTACTCTAAAGGCAAAGTTCCATTTGCTTCTATAATAAGTTCTAAGTCATCAGACATTAGCAAATAATTATTCTTAATGAAATGCATGCCTAAATTTAGCCACCATGACTATAGAGGCTCAGGCACCATATACACTTTAACCTCCTAATGCCTTATGGTACAAATGTGAAAATCTTTAGCCTACTGGCCATCCCTTCTTGCTGTCTTTTATGCATGTCACATTAAGTGCTGTTATGGTGCCGGTACTGAGGAGATGATCTTTTCCAGCTACTAATGCTGTGCATTAACAGAACAGAGTAGCCGACCTGTTGATCTGTGGGACACTTCTGTTTTATAAATCCCTGACCATGAAAGCACTAAATTCATCAATGTAAAAGGAAAAATAAACTTTCTCATATAGGTATGTTTCACACAAAATGTGCTGCGGAGCAAGAAACTAATTCTCAAAAGCAGTAGGATGTCAGGAAAGATACAACCTTTGCTGCAGGCCCATGACAATTACAAAATATTTAGATGCATTAAATGGACACTCTCAACCTCCTTAGGTTTCAGTGTCCTTAGTTTAAAAAGCACATTTTATGATTATCAACATTCTGTAAAGATTACTGATGTTGCTGGAAGTTTGATTCTGACTCTTTTTCTTTAAAAAAGTGAAAAACAGACTGCCCACCATACTGGTGTTACCACACAAACACAGGCATGTTTAATTTCCTTGATCAGCTCCAGCTGCATCTTTCCTGGACTTGGGAACACCCACAACACTGGCTAGCCCCTCATGATTCAGTGGGACTTTAGGAGGCTAACTGTCTCCTGAGAGACTGCACTGTTTGGGTGTGTTTCTAGTGCTCAGGAAGTATTCAGTAAGAACAGATCCAAGATTGTAAACAAAACAAGGTTGTTTATAAATATGCATTACCATGCATTTCAGTTCTACTAAACAAGGAGACAAACACAGCAAACAGCAACATCAATGAATTTTAGAGAAGGTAAGCAATCATAAAATGTAGGTTTTTAACTAGAAATAATATGATAAAAAACAGGTTGACAATGGCCCTTTAACAGCTGTGCAGAAATTAGATTTTGAGGACAGACCAAAATGTTTAAGCAGTGTTGCGCATCACTCTATTTTTCAAAGTGGTCACCCTTGTTTAGCATGTCTTTTTCCAGATGCATTTGCAGTTTCTTGATAGTACTAGCCTAGTAGAGCCTTCAGTGTGATTTTTTGTTGGTTCACTGGTTTATAGCTGGATGGTAAAGTGGTGTATAAATTACTGTAATGTCGAATTAATACCTCTTCTCTGTAATAGTTCCCTAATTTTAAAGCCTGGATCAGTCAGGAACTCTGGGTGTATTGGTGATGGGTGACCCCATACAGGTGTGATGCTGGGATGGATGGAGCTCCAGCCCCTACCATATGAAGTATGAACCCTATGCCAGATAGTTTCAGCAGATGTATAAGGAATGGGTTTCTTCACTGTAACCTGTATCAGTTTTATTGTATTTAGCTTGCTGGGGAACAGCTTTCTAGACTGCTAAAAGTCACCAAAATGCAAAGTTTGACTTCACTTTTTCAAAATTTTCCCAGGGGGGGCATGCCCTCGGACCCCCTAGAGAGGCTGGGATTTTGTGCCCCTCTATATTCAAAATCACAATATTTCTAACTGCATGACACCTCTGCCATTGCATATTTAATTTATGCAACATTGGCTTATAGTTATAACTTAATCTGCTAATATGAAGATGAAACTATTTCTGTTTGTTATCATTTTTAGGTGTTATTTCTGTCCACGCCTGTTGTATGTGTAATTGATAATTCATGACAGGGTATGCAGATATGTTGTGATATATGTATATGTATATGTATATGTATATGTATATGTATGTATGTGTATATGTGTATATATATATATATATCTTGGGGTGCATTGTGAGTCATTCAGTTTCAGTCACCCAAGGCATGTATATATCAGAGCACGACTGCATGCCCTGTAGTGAATTACCTGTCTTACAAAATGCCAACTTTTTGGGGTGGTGAGTAAAAAAGTAGTACCTGTCTTCCAGAGATATGTAAAAAAAAAGTTTTTAATTTCACATACCTATTTGATTCTGCTGGTTGAGAAGTAGTTATCTGATTGAGCCTGCCATGTTTCCATCTTCCTCACTCTTCTGCACTTTCATTTTCACGTGCACTTTCATTTTTATATTCATTAGAGTGACTAAGCAGCTTGTTGCCTTTGAAGGCATTATTGAGTACTGTAAGTATGTTTTTCTTTTTTTAAAAGCAAAAGAAATACAACTCTTGTAACATTCGAAAGAAGGTGTAAAGGTTAATATAAAATGCTAGCGCTGACTAGTGGTGGGCGAAGTGGCCAAAATTCGCTCCACAAAGTGATTCATTAATGTAACATGGAATCGGTGACGTGCTCCACAACATGAAGCGGAGTACTTTGCGTCATTGATGAGGAACGTGAAGTCCATTGAAACCAATGACTTTGCATTATTCCGCCTTCTCCAAACCACTTCTCCGCCAATTTTAAGGCAAAGTACATTGAAATCAATGCACTTTGCATCACTTTACCTTGTTATTGAGCTCCAAGGTGAATTTGTAGTGCTTCATGGGATTGCAGATCACATGGACTCTAGATAGTTCTGCACAGCCTCAGTTCTGTGTAGCGTGTGTAGTGGAAGATGGAGACAGTTTCCTCTCAGAGCTCTGTGATTCAAATCCTCTAAAAGCTGTTAAAAAAGCCTTTTTGAGCCATGTTTTTTGCTTAAAAATTTAGTACATTGATTGCAGGAAACCCTCCTGTGCTCATATCATCGAGTGTTTATTGTCTGTGTGTGTATTTTGAATGTTAATTTAGATCAGTCAGTCTGTGTACTGTGGAGTATGCTTGGGGGAAGGGGCGTGTCTGTGGTGTAGGTAGATTATCCGGAAGAAAAAGGCAGTCTTTCTGTTTTGGTTATATTTTTCTTGAATAAATGTGTTAATGTACACACAGTAATATTTTCAGTAATTCTTGAAATTTTTTGCTGATTGTTGTGGTGCAGCAGTGAATAATTTCAATTTGTTTAAAACATTTGGTAATATTGCTAAAGATTTTCAATTTGTTACGCATTACTTGCAGTATGTGTGTGTGTGTGTGTGTGTGTGTGTGTGTGTGTGTGTGTGTGTGTGTATGTGTGCGATGCGTGCCACTAAATCAAGACACCTTTTATTGTGCCAGAGTAATTGCAGCAGTGTGAACCTGCCATCCACCACACCTGCATTAATTTTTTTATACTGCTTTGTGGTATCTTTACTGGTAGTGGACTGTCACTGCAATATACTAGCCCCCCCCCCCCCAAACTGGCAAAAGATATTCTTTTCCAGATTTGAATTTGTGACTTGTGAGCACTGGTTAGGTGTTGTTGTGCCTTTGCATCTGCCTCTCTTTAGTTCGCAGCGTAATCTTAATCTGTCTGTGCATTTGCAGTACACCATTAATCTGGGAGACTTTGTATTTCTTGTTATGCTCTCATTTCACTTTGTCAGCATTAGGGAATTTTCTGGACACAAGACAGAAGCATTTTGGGGATGCACATTAATTCTGGTGACTGTGTGTGACCACTGCACGCATGACAGAGTGCACCATTAATTCTGGGAGACTTTGCATTTTTTGTAACCCTCTCATTTCACTTTGTCAGCACTGGGGAATTTTCTGGACACAAGACAGTAGCATTTTGGATATGCACATTCATTCTGTTGACTGCGTGTGATGTGACCATGTTCACTGCATGCATGACTGAGTGTGCCATTAATTCTAGGAGACTTTGGCCCAGATATTCGGAAATGCGCCAAAGCCCAGCACAAGTCTGGTGCAGTGCAAATGTGCTGTGCTGCAACAGAAGCCATATTCAGAGGTTGCGCTGGCCACACTGTGCCCGCGCAACCTGGCTGAATATGACACAGTTGCACCATGGCATGATCACAGTTGTGTCATGGTGCAAAAAGAGATGCTCCAGTGCAACTGTGGGAGCAGAGCAGCAGAGCAACAGAGGGGGGCATGGCACAGAGAAGAGACCCAGGGACAGAGCCAGGGAAGTGCAGTGACAGGCCACAGGAGGCCACCACCTGCAGGGCACACTAGGGTGCACACAGGCATCCAGACCCCCCAGAACACAACAGTGGCACAGATAGTAGGCGACAGGAGGTGCCAATGGTCAATGGAGTGCCACCATGGCAGTCCCTCGAGGCTGCAGGCCATATACCCCCACACACCCAGACAAGAGCAGGCCACACCCAGGACCACACAGCTGAGCACACACACATGTGCCACACAGGCACACAGGTGGTCCACAGACTAGGCACAGAATGTGCCAGGAGCCACGTAGCACAGCAGACCACATGGAGCAGGCTGCACAATGCCAAGCATTGTCCCCAACACAGCAAGCGGCCAGTACCCAACCAAACACCATGGCCATGTGCCTTCACCACGCACACACCTGCCACACACTCCTGACAGCTGCCACATAGGCACCCCAAGGTACAGCCAATGACTGCAGGGAGGGACACCACCACAGTGGGACACACCACAGCACACAGCAGTAAACCACAGAAGCACAACACGCACCCCGACACATGCACACCACATGGGCAGGCACTGGGCCACTGCAGCAGGGCTCCTCATGCCACCTGCAAAGCAGACACTGACACAGGCAGGTAAGTCAAAATAGATATACATTCAAAAAAACTGAATTCAGTAACAAGGGGTGGAAAAGGGTAGAACAGCAAGGGAAGGGGACTGGGAACAAGGACTGTACAGTGGGATAAGGGACTGTAGGGGAAAGTACAGCAGGGGAAAACAGGGGAATGCTGGGGCCCATCTATCTGCAGCTATGGGCTGCCGCCCCTTGGCACCCTTGCCTCCGCCGATCCTGCATTAGCATGTGGCACATCTGAAGCACAGCCTCCATGGTATCTGAAGTTATTAAAATCAGCTGCCAAAGTAGCCGGCAGTACATGGGCCTCTGTATTCTTCAACAGACACCTGTGACAAGGTACAGGACAGGTGATCAATGCAATGTCCCAAGGAACCATGCTTACCTACAGCGTGCAATGGGCAGCAGGAACACACACCCCCGGAGGGCCCGTACCTGCCACCTGAATGGGGGGGGGCAATGTCTGCCAGCAACGTGGCACACCATGACAGTGCACAGCGGTGTTCCCCGCTTCACAATGGCCACCCGACTGTGCAATGACAGTCACATGGCACAGTGCACAGGCAGTACCACAGCAATGTCAGTGGCAGCCAGGCACACACCCACCCCACCAACAGCTGGCACACATGTCCAATTGATGTGCCACAGTGGCAAGCACTATGCACAGTACAACACACACAGCTGCTATGGCACACAGCAAAGGTGGCCATGCCCACACCCATGCCCCTGCCACCCCCTATGTGAAGTGCAAAGGACTATGACAGTGCCTACCTACCCTCTGTGGCCCTGCTGGTGCCAGAGCCACTCCTGCACCACCTCCAGGTCCTGCTGCAGCCTGCTGCCCTGCTGCTGCCACTGCCACTATCACCACCACTGCTGCCCTGCGGTGATTCTCGGGGCCTGAGAATGGAACATAGACAGGTACACATCAGTAAACATCCACAGCAGCTGCCCACCACCCCCACCCCTGTGCACAGAGTGAGCCCCTGCCTGACATGTCCTGCACAGCTGCATCACAATGCAGGTGGCGGTTGGCACTGCCACCCTGCGATGCACATTATGGCAGTGCACAGCTCTGAAGGGCATGCCAGGCAGCCTTTCCAACACCACAGTATAGCACCAGGTCACACATGCAATATGGGTCTACTCACCTGGCTGTGGCACAGCCCCATGCCTGACATGTGCCTCCAGCCTCTTCAGGCACTCTGGTTCCTTCTTGCCAGGCCTCCCTATCAGTGACAGCACTGCTCACCTGTCCTGGCCACCCCAGTCTGCTGCAGTGTGGCAGAGATCCCCTGCCACACCACAACCCTGAGCTGCTGCAGGGGTGTCTGGCCAAACAGTTGGGGGGTGTGGGAATGGACGCAGGTGACCAGGTTCACCAGTTCCACCTGCATCCAGTTTTGTGCCCTCTGTGCCCTTTGCTGTGCCATGCTGTGAGTAGTAGCCGGTGAGCAAAATGGTGGCAGTAAGCACACATGGCCACAACATGCGCCAGATGCATGATGCAAGGGAACATGCGCTGTGTCTGCCCATCACGCAGTCTCTGAAATGCACGGCATGGGCGTGGCTAGGCAGGGTCCTGGGTGTTGGGGTGACCAGGGGAAAGGGGTCACAGCTAGGGTCAGGGGGTTGCCAGCTCTGCGTAGTGCACATGTGCGTGATAGCAGGCCTGGTGCAGCATGCACCATGTCCCCCATCGTGAAGTCAGCGCACAGTGCACAATTAACACCATGTTACCATTCGGCACATGTGCACTCAGGTCCTGCACACTATGCATGTGTGCACAATGTGCCGTGACTTGCTCCAGAGCAATCTCATTGCACACAGAGCAAAATCACAATATTCAAACAACACATGCAAATCAGGTCATCAGCCAATGCGTGGCACACTGTGGGCATTAGCATGTCATTACTGTTGTGTCAAAGCTCATTTGCATGCATTGCACTATATAAGCATCACAGAATGGTACAGGAAATGGATCGGTATTGCACCTTTTTGGGTTAAGTTGCACATGCCACTGTAGCTCACTAAGAGCAGCCAGCACAGCAGGGGGGATGGAACAGGGTGACGCTGCCACTGACACACTGTGCTGTCCATGTCCACAGGAAGCAATATGTCAGAATATGAGGAGGGTAAGGAGCGTGGGCCTGCTGACAAGTGTGGCCCAATTTCACAAAGGCAGAGACGGAGGCCCTGTTCAAAGCCTACCTTGACAGGGAGCCCCTATTGAGTGGTGCCACGGGCACACCACAGGCCAGGGCTGGGGTGTTGGAGGAGGTGGCAGCATCTGTGAACCAGCAGGGCAGTCACCAGTGCTCAGCACAGGAGTGCAGGAAGAAGGTGGGCATGGACAGGAGGCACATCAAGGAGATGGTGGCGGGCATCTGTGCATCCTGGAATGCCACCAGAGGGGGACCTGCAGATGCACCACCACCATTCATGGTGCAGGACTTGATGGCAGCCACCATGTGCTGCAGCACAGTGGAGGGTGTGCCTGGTGGCAGATTCCAGACAGGTGGAAGCCCATCACTGCATGGTAAGTATGTCAGCCATGCACAGCTGGGGGCGTGGAGGGTGTGTACATGGCCATGCTAGCGTGCATGCAGCCTGCATGACTGTCATGTGCAAGTGTGTACACCCACATGCATGCCATGCTGCAGAACACAGCAGATGATGGGGAACTGGCAGCATCAGCATCCATGGCCACTGGACCGGCCCCAGAGGACCAGCCTTCCACCTTCATGGTCATCTGTGGGCCTGACTGGCTGCAGCTCATGACCACTGGGCAGGTGGATGTCCTGGACCTGAGGTCGGATGAGGCCCTGGATGTGTTCCTGCAGGATGCCAGCCTTGGGGTCCTGTGTGCAGAGACAGACTGGGGTGGGGTCTGACACCAATGATGATGTAGCACGCATCCTGGACAGCATGGCCACCATTGAGGGGGAGATGCCCCTGCTGGCCACTGACACAGGCAGCATGCCCAGTGCTCTGCCAGTGGTGGGTAAGCTGCCCATCACCACTGCGGGCTCAGCAGTGTGTACTGCCCTGACTGTGCCCTGCGGTCTAGGTGGTGTGTCTGTGCAGGCTCTAAGTGGTGAGCAATGGCTAGATGGGTGACAGCAGCAGGCTGTGGGTGCCACTGGGCAGCCGGACATAGGGTCCACTGCCAGTGCACCTGCCGTACCCAGTTCCCCTACATACCCCAATGTGCAGCGTCCACCAGAGAGGGGTGCTGTGCAGCATGGCTGATCACCACATGGGGATCAGCGTCCAGCCCGGGAGCCCCAGGATGCTTACCCGCTGGCTGTGCACACCCGTTTGCTGTGGGAGTCCATTCAGCAACATGTGCTGCTTGCCACCGGTGTGCATGCACTGTGTGCGGAGGTGAGCCAGTTGGCCAAGCAGCAGGAGAGGGGCCCTGCACAAATACTGGCAGGGATGCAATGCATGCAGGAGGCCATGACTGCATCCCTGGATCACATTGTCACTGCAATCTCGGATGGCTTTGTGCTGCTGGCTGCCACAGGGCATGGCTGGGCACAGATTACACCCCACAGAGCGCTGTCTACCCCGTGTACCCAGCGTCAATTGACCCCTTCACAGTCAATGGCGGGCTCTGATGTTGGCATCCCAGGCATGCCCAGGGCTGGGCTGTTTGGGTGTCTTGACACCCCCGCATGGACATGGTCATTGTCCCACAGTTCAACCCCTGTGGGGCTGTTGCACCCCTACATGGCTGATGCCCAGCCTGTGGCTGTTGATCAGCCCAGCCACAGCCACCCCCATGGCCTTGGTGGCCATGGTTTCATGCAGCAGACCTGATGTGCTGCCCACACCACCTGCAGTCTGCAGCTGCTGCCTCGTGCGCACATGGGCGGTGTATATGTGACTACCACAGGTGTGGCACCTGTGTGTCATGCCACATACTGCATGTGTGCCTGATTGCCCTGCCACTGGACCATGTGGCATGGGCATGATGACAGCAGTCTTGCCCGATTGCACCAGTGCAGGGATGCAAGGAGGCCATGACTGCATCCCTGGATTACATTGTTCCTGCATGTGTGCTGTACCTGTTTGTGTGGCCTATGCATGTGTATTGCACCACCTACCTGTGTGCACCATAGTGCTCCCGTGCTATGGTGCCCCTGTGCTGTCTTGTCTGCTATATCAGCCAGGGATCCCTCCACCCAGGGGGTGGCTGTCCAGGGGTGCAATGCTTCTGATCCATGCCACATACCCATGCCTGTGTGTGTAGGTGCATGTGTGTGGGGGGAGCTTTGAGGGGTGCTGTGTGTGGTTGTGGGTGGGTGTGTGCCCCTGTCATCCATACCCATGTTCCCTGCCTCAATGTGTGCATGACCATTGCCATGCATTTCCCTGCATGTGTGCTGTACCTGTTTGTGTGGCCTATGCATGTGTATCACACCACCTACCTGTATGCACCATAGTGCTCCCGTGCTATGGTGCCCCTGTGCTGTTTTGTCTGCTGGATCAGCCAGGGATCCCTCCACCCAGGGGGTGGCTGTCCACCTCCCTCCAGCCCATTGCCTCCATCATCCCCACTACTGTCACCCTCATCAGCCTTGACAACTATCCCACGGTCAATTGCCATTTTGTGCAATATGCAGCAGGCCAGGAATAGGCCACAGGCTTTCGAGAGTCTGTACTGTAGGGCACCGCCTGACCTGCCTAGGCAATGGAACCATGCTTTCAGCATGCCAAAGTCCCGCATGATGATGTTGCATGTGCTGACGTGTGCATCATTGTAGCTGTTCCTCTGCTGGGGATGACAGGAGCTGGTAGGGGTGAGCAGCCAGGGCCACAGTGGATAGGCATTGTCCCCTGTTTGGATAATGACATGGTTAGCCCTCTGCTATGCTGCACCCCTTGCCTGTCTCTGGTGCCCATGCCAATATGCACACCCTGCCCTCCCCATCCCAAGGTCTGCTCTGCCATCACCCCTTGCTCGTGCCATACTTACCAACTAGGTGGCCCATGGGGATATCCCCACATTCAGACCTGTGGCACAGCACAGATCTGTGCCAGATGAATGCATCATGTGCACTCCCAGGGTGTGTGGCACAGACATTGGGTATGCACCCCATGTAATCTCACGCCACCTGGCAGTTGACACTCAGGTTCCCCTTCCTGTTGATGTATGCCACACACTTAGGATCAGGTGGCAAGCAGATACCCACTTGGGTGAGTCAATGGCCCCAATCAAGCCAGGCATACATGCTACCCTGTGGAAGTTCTCATGGTTGCTGTATGGTTGCTGTACACTCAGCCTATGTGCTGGGGATATGGATATATTCCGACGCATGTGGCAGCAGAGCGTTGTGCAACTGCTTTGAATATCCGGGCCTTTCTTTCTTTGTATTTCTTGATGTGCTCTCATCTCACTTCATCAGCACTGGGGAGTTTTGTGGACACAAGTCAGTAGCATTTTGGGGATGCACATTCATTTTGGTAACTGTTTGTATAGGGGGCACTGGGGGCTGCCAATATTGTTGTTACTCCACCTTACTTCACGTTAAGGTGGAATTTATTTATTTATTTATTTGTGTATTTATTTATTTATTTAAACAGCAGTTTGGAAAACCTTTGAGCCATAGGCTCATTTACAAAGGTACCTTGTCACAGTAAGACAAACCAAAATACACAGTATAGCAGTACAACACATAGGTATAACAGTAAATTAAGACATAGATACAAACAAGCTGGTACAGGTAGGATGGATGCAAACAATACCAGAGTTATGTTGTCCTTAGCAGCTTAGTAATAAGCTTTGTCATAAGCATTGAATACGACTTTTGACTAGCGGCAGTTACAGCATCGGGTATTAATAAGGTGGTTACGTAAGGAAGTTTTGAAGCACGATAGTTGGAGCTGGAGATGGAGGGGGGCAGTGTGTTGAACCAGGAGGGGGCCCTAAAGCTGAAGGCTCTTGGCCGTGAGAGGTCCTAGCTCTAGGGATAACAGAGAGGTTTTCCCAGAGGTCCGAGTATGAACTAGTGGGACAGAGCGGCATGGTGGTGGTCAATCCTGGTGGGGAAAGCCCAAGGAGGGTCTTTTTGTAAGGGTACAGGTAAGATATTTGAGGCGCCATCGAGATCAAGTACCAGCGCTTTAGCATACAGTAGACAGGTGTGTGTCATCCTAGGTGCTCCAGTAATTAACCTGCAGGCCTTATTCAGAGAAAGGATTTTATGGAGTGAGGTCTGATCAGCAGCACCATACACTGGCAGTCCATAGTCCACTAGGGACAGGATAGAGTGGAGGCGATGCGTGAATAGCCTCGGGAGGCAGTGTTTATACCGGCTAAGATGCCCAATCGGATATTAGTGGCAGTGGCTAGGGCAGCGATGTGTCCATGGAAGGAGAGGAGGGTCAAAATGGATCCCTAGGTATTTATAGGAGCAAACTTGTTCGAGGGAATGAGGACCCAGAGGAATGAGGAGTTTGAAGTTGCAGGACTTGTTTTGGGGATGAGAGAAGAACATAGTTTTTGTTTTTTAAGATTTATCACCAATCTATGTTCTTTGAACCAGCCCTCGGCTTCAGTGAAGGACTCTGCAGCGAGTCCTGAGGGCAATAGGGTTGCGACTTGAGGCAAAGATGACTGCATCATCAGCGATAACAGAATGTCTGCCGAGCAAGAGTGTGGAAGGTGTTAAGGTAAAGGAGAATAGTAAGGGCCCAGAATGGAGCCCTGGGGAACCCAGAAAAGATGGGACAGATGTCTGAGTAGGTCCCATTAATTTTTACACGCTGTGAGCGATCAGACAGATAACTGGTGCACCAGGAGATAGGCCCAGCAGCAAAACCAGAGAGACTAAGGGCATCAAGAAGGAGGGGGTGGGAGACAGTGTCGAAAGCTTTCGAGAGGTCAATGAAGACAGCACCAGCCAGAGAACCAGTGTCTAAGGAGGAGTGGAGAAAGTTGGAGAACTCTAGGAGGCTGTGTTGGTACTGTGGCCCGCTCAGAAGCCATGCTGCTCAGGACAAAGGACATTGTAGGTGGAGAGGTAGTCAGAGATTTGAGAGGCCACCACTTTTTCCAAGGCCTTGGAGAGAGGAGAGGAGAATGGAGATCGGTCGATAGTTTCAGCTACAGTCCTATCACCACCTTTAAAGATAGGGGTGACAGTGGTGACTTTCCAGGCAGTTGGAACCTTCCCCAGGCAAAGACAGTGGTTGATGAGGCATGTGATCGGGGTGGACTGTGTCTAAGACCAGCCGTGAGGACACGGATCCAGGGTGTCACCACCACTATTACTCTTGAGAGCAGTGACAAGGTGCGCCTAAGTTCTTGGGCAGAAACACGGTGGAGGAGAAAATAAGGGCAGAAAGATTTACGGCAGGTGCTGGGGAGGAGGGTCAAAAAATTTGTAGGAGGATAGGGCTAAGGTCAGTGAATGAGGTGTTGAGGTGGTTGGCTATGAGGGCTGGGTCTGAGGAGATCACACCATTAATGTTGATCTGGGTGGGTGGGGAGTGTACTCCCATTTAACTGTTTAATGTTATCCCAGAAGGTTCTGGGATTTCCCATGAGGCAGTGAGTGAGGACCGATAGTGCTCAGACTTGGCCTTTCTGATGGCCCAAGTGCACTTGTTTCGGGCAGCATATAACCGCCTGTCATTGGGCCGGCCAGTCTCAATGGCACGGTGCCATAGGTTGTCCCTATGTTTGAGCTGGTGGATCAAAGCTGGGGTAACCCAGGGGGCATTCTTCCTTTTAGAATGATGGGTCAACACTGGGGCAAAGATATCACAGGCATTATTAAAAGTTTGGGTAAAGAAGGAGAGAGCTGTGTCGATGTCAGGAGTTGCCAGTATAGGAGACCAGTCAATTTGGGACAGAAGTTCCTTAAGTTTTATCAGTCCACCAGGATTAGACGCGCGCATGTGGACTGTGCTATGGGTTTGGGGACTGAGGTTGACCAGTGGAATAGAATGGGGAGTGATCACTGAGAGAGTCTGGGAGGACTTGTGCATTGGGGATCCGATTAGGGCGGTTGGTGAGTACCTCATCAAGCAGGGTACTGGAGCCCTCTTGGGGTTAGTCCTGGTAGGGTGGGTAACTAGTTGCGCGGTCTATTGCAGAAAAGGAGTCTCGGTAGAGGAGGGGAGGAGGGCTGAGCTAGTTGACATTTAAGTCACCCACCAGAATTTGATCAGCGGTAGGAGGTAGAGAGGTAAGGTATTCTGTAAGAGAGGCAATGGCCTGCATTTGGTCCCTGGGGGGCACGTATGCAGTAGTCAGATAAAGGGGTCCCTTTAAAGGGTCAGGGGTTAGTTTCAGCGTGAGCGCCTGGGCCCTGGAGTCAAGCATGGGAGTGGGCAGGGCTAATACGGGGAGAGATTCCTTGACATAAATAGAGCAGCCACCGCCCCGTCTCCCAACACGGTCGGACCGGAAAAGGGTGAAACCAGGAAGGGAGACTAGGGAGTCAGGGGAGGATTTCGACAGCCAAGTCTCAACCAGGGTGATAACATCAGGGTTAATTGATGTGACCAGGCATTGTAGTGAGTCAAACTTTTTTATGAGGCTACAGATATTCATGGAGACCATGCATAGGCCTGTGGTGTGAGTTGGGGAGCCCTGGGAACCGGGCCAGGGTTTGATGAATGTTCCTGACAGGAGGTAGTAGCATGACTAACACCCTGGCTGGAGATGGTGAGAGGTTTTTCACGATTGACATGGGGGGGGAGGAGGCTAAGGGCGCAGGGGTGGGCAGGGAGGTACAGGAGGGGAAAGCAAGAATAAGAAGACACCCAGATGTGCCTGAGTTGAAGAGAAAGCTATGGGGAGGGCAGGGAGGACAGGGACACACAGAGGTCCCAAGGGGCAGGAGAGGAGGTTCAGGAGCAAGGGGAGGGAGGGGTGCCAGGGCACAGTGTGGACTAGCAGATGGGTAAGTGGGTAAGTGCACTGCTAGTGGGGATAGGCACAGGAAGAGCTTGATGCAGGGCCAATACATTGTGGTGAGCAAGATCCCAGGGAAGTAGTGCTGTACAGGTAGGAGTAGGAAGTAGTGAGGGAGCATAAGTCCCTCTAGTGGCCAGCAGCTATAACCTGCAAATGGAAAAGTGGGGAGATAGGTTCTGGGCAACAGGACGTGATGACACCGGATGTGATGTCACGGGTGGATCATTAAATTGACAGCCACCCCTGGGTGGGAGGTGGGGCAGGCGGGCAGACGACGCAAGCGCCCGGCCGGGCCAGCACCTCTGCAGGCATCCAGACGAAGAGAAGAGGCTCTCTACTCCTCGAAGCACAGGCTGGGAGATTTGGCTTCCTCAGCTACTCAGGTGAGCTGCTTGTGTTGCTTCAGTTGCTTGATTGTCCCGAGTGCCTAGCTTGGGGGGAGCTGCCTATGTTGTGGAGAAAACAAAGCCTCTCATTACTATGCAGCGGGAGAATATGTTGTGACTTACACAAAGGAGCTCCACTCTAAGCAAACAGGGCTATTCCAAATTGAGGTCACACTAGGACCCAGCTAACCTATTGCCTTCAGTTACAAGCACAATTCGCTCAATACCACCATATTAAACAAGTCTGATCTATATTAGCTGCTTGATATATCTGGCTTTAAAATGTAATCAGCAATTAGCTCCAAATACCACCATATTAAACAAGTCTGATCTATATCAGCTGATTGGTATATCTGGCTTTAAAATGTAATCAGCAATTAGCTCCAAATACCACCATATTAAACAAGTCTGATCTATATTAGCTGCTTGGTATATCTGGCTTTAAGATGAAATCAGCAAGGCAACTCTAGAAAAACCAGTGAGTCCCTAGCTTTACACTGCAGCATTGACAATATGAAGGAATGTCAATATGAAGTAATAATTATAAGGTGAAATGAGCCTTTCCTATTGGCCACTCCATGTAGCGGAATGACAAAGCAAAGTGGCCACTTCGCGGTCACTTTGCCAGTGGAATTTAGTTTCGATGCATCTCTAGCACTGACTCAGTAAATACTAACAAGTTGTTGCCATGGCTTCAGCCACACAGACAAAGTGAAGTGGATGTATGTGCACTACTAAAGCTGCAACGCCAACTCACTCACGTTTATTGAATCATCAGCATCGCTTTTAAACCTTACACCTTCTTTCAAATGCATTAAGAGAATATATTTGCTCTGCTTTCAAAAAAAAAACCAGACACAAACTTATAGAATTTGTGCATTCAGAGGCAACATATCTGCTAGGTCACACAGAATATATAGAACAAGCCAGAACAGCAAGGGACAGTGAAATGGCAGGATCAACCAGATCAGTGAACTGTATGTAAAAAGGAAAAAAGTAAAGATTTATTGTTGAGGCTTTAATAAAAAAAAAGAGAAAAAATGCCTTTTTTGACATTTTTAAAATTATTTTAAAGGCAAAGGCAAACAAGTGTGCTAGTTCTTATGTGTGTGTGTGTGTGTGCCACTTTCTTTGTAATAGTTATGGAATTAGTTTTTGGTGTGGGCTGGCAGTGAGCAGATTCTGAGGGATGGAAAATAACGCAAGTGTGTGGTCTCTGTGGAATAATGCGGTTCCACAATCATTCCGATGAGTGCGCCTGTCTGAGTGTGCCCGTCATTAGGTCACAAGGATTTGAATTTTCTGATCTGTGTTTATGCAGGGCGCTGTGCCCCTGACCCACCCGTGTGGGGGTCTGTGCCCCCCATGCCCTCACTAATTAAGTATACCAACTCCTGGGGGCGGCGGACCTTGGGGAGAGGGCAGCGATTTTGAACAGTTGGCCCCTATAATGACTGGCATATTCAGATATGTGGATGGATAGCCAGAAATGGGAATAAAGCACAGTGATTTAATGTCTACCATCTATTCATGGAAAAGGATGTTCACTGATTTTCCTACCCATTTTATAAACATATTTATGTAATAGGAGTGGACATAAATGGAGTGTGATACACCCTTTTATCTGTGTAACTGTGTAAATAAATGTAGAATCTTACATTTATGTACACAGTTACTATGTCACAATCCATTTATGTACGCAGTTTCTACATCATAGCACCCCCCACCTAGCCAGAAGACACTACATTCAATCCCTTTCATTTTGCCAATTTCACACAATTGTCCTGCACCTCCATTTGCTTGTTTATATCACGTTAACAAAAAAAAAGGTTTCCTCTACTAACTGAAACCTCCATTATTCGTTTTTGCTATTAAAAAAAAAAATAAACCAAAATGTAGTGCTTGTCTCCTCATTACAAACCCATTAATCATGAAATTCACTCTCCGTAAAAATTCTCAGTAGCTGATCAGTAGTGCTTGGTCTCGATATGTCTGCCTAGGGTTGTCAGTCAAATTGCTTTTCATTCAAACTCACAGTATGTTGTGTGCTAGTGGTCACTGAGTGAAGCAGCTCTACCAACTGTCAGGCAAATGGAAAACCAAAAAAGGTTGTGCTATACATAAGGAGCTCAGAATATCACAATTTATTCAAAGCATCCACATAGAATGTCCCAGTGCTTCAAGGGACAAATACCTCTTCATCTCAGGGCAGAGTCTTTGCATAACAGCCACACTTAAATAGTCCCATATCACATGATGTTTAGTGATGACATAATTTTAGCATAGAGTCATGTGATACAATACATTTTAAATCACAAAAAAAAAATTAATACAAAACGAATATAACATACATTACAAATCCATCATGTTGTAAGATCACAGTGGATATAATAAAGTCTAGCACAATATATCCGATTAAAATAAACACGTATTGCATTGTCATGATGCCACATAGTAAATATCCCCATTCCAGAGCTGCTGGTGCAACAAATCCAATTGTTTGAAAAATGGCTGTCAACAAAGTGAATTTTTTTTTCTGACAGCTGCCAAATTGGCTTTCAAAATACAAACATATGTTAGAGATCTTAAGCCTCCCAATGCTAAGCGGCAGGCCTGATTAAGGACTGTGTCCACAGGAAAAAGAGCAGCGACTACTGAGGAATTCAAATAACATATTTTATTTTATTTACCGCATGTTGCAAACAAACTCAGTATACAATGCTTCCAGTTGGTGAGAAACACTCCCCCTGTGGCCCCGACCAGTTTCGCACCTGTGCTAGTGGTGGGCGAAGTGACCAAAATTTGCTCCGCGGAGTGATTTGCAAAGTAATACGGAATCCGCAAAGTGCCTGCAATGTGAAGCAGAGTACTTTACATTATAATGAGGAATGTGAAGTCCATTGAAATCAATTACTTTGCGTTATTCCACCTTCCCCAAACCACTTCACCAATTTTAAGGTGAAGTACATAGAAATTAATGTACTTTGCATTACTTCACCTTGTAATTGAGGTCCAAGATGAAATTTGCAGTGCTTCATAGGATTGCAGTTCACATGGGCTCTAGATTGTTCTGCACAGCCTCAGTTCTGTATAGAGTGTGTGTAGTGGAAGATGGAGACAGTTTCCTCTCAGAGCTCTCTGATTCAAATCCTCTAAAAGCTGTTAAGCCTTTTTGAGCCATTTTTTTGCTCAAAATGTAGTACATCGATTGTAGGAAACCCTCCTGTGCTCATATCATTGAGTGTTTACTGTTTGTGTGTGGATTTTGAATTTTAATCAAGAACAGTCAGTCTGTGTACTGTGAAGTGTGCTTCAGTGGAGGGGTGTCTGTGGTATAGATAGATTAACTGGGAGAAAAAGGCAGTCTTTCTGTTTTGGTTATATTTTTCTTGTATTACTGTGTTAATGTACACAGTAATATTTTCAGTAATTCTTGACATTTTTTTGCTGATTGTTGTGGTGCAGCAGTGTATAATTTCTGTTTGTTTAAAACATTTAGTTATATTACTAAAAGTTTTCAATTAGTTAAGCATTACTTGTAGTCTGTGTGTGTGTGTGCGCATGTGATGCATGCCATTAAATCAGACACCTTTTATTGTGCCACAGAGTAATTGCAGCAGTGTGAACCTGCTATCCACCGCACCTACATAATTTTTTTTATACTGCTTTGAGGTATCTTTACTGGTAGTGGACTGTTACTGCTGTGCACTACTCCCCCAACCAGCAAAAGGTATTCTTTTCCAGATTTGGATTTGTGACTTGTGAGCACTGGTTAGGAGCTGTTGTGCCTTTACGTTTGCATGTCTTGAGTGCACAGTGCAATCTTAATCTGTCTGTGTGTTTGCACTTTGCTGTACACCATTAATTCTGGGAGACTTTGCATTTCTTGTTAAGCTCTCATTTCACTTTTTCAGCACTGGGGAATTTTCTGGACACAAGATAGTAGCACTTTGGAGATGCACATTAATTCTAGTGACTGTGTGTGACCACTATACGCATGACTGAGTGCACCATTAATTCTGGGAGACTTTGCATTTCTTGTTGTGCCATTATTTCACTCCATCAGCACTGGGTAATTTTCTGGACACAAGACAGTAGCATTTTGGGGTTGCACATTAATTCTGGTGACTGTGTGCTACCATTGAGCGCATGACTGAGTGCACCATGAATTCTGGGAGACTTTGCATTTCTTGTTGTGTTATCATTTCACTTCATCATCACTGGGGGATGCACATTAATTCTGGTGACTGTGTGTGTGAGGGGCTGCCAATATTATTGTCACTCTGCCTTATTTTGCGTTAAGACAGAATGACATCACAAATTAATAATTACAAGGTGAAGTGAGCCTTTTGCTTTGGCCACTCCATGTAGTGGAGTGACAATGCGAAGTGCCCACTTTACTTTCACTTAGCCAGCGGAATTTAATTTCACTTCATCTCTAACCTGTGCATTTCCACAGGGAGGCCAGCGCGAAACCAGTCGTGGCCACAGGGGAAGTGTTTCTCATCAGTTAGAAGCATTGTATGCTGAGTTTGTTTGCAACATGTGGTAAATAAAATAAAATATTTTATTCAAATTCCCCGGTTGTAGGTGCTCTTTTTCCTGGGGACATATTTTGATCTTTAAATGAAGCACGACCTGTACCAGAGCAGCTTTGTCTTGCATTTCTTTTTAAGGACTAACTTGGCTCTGTTGCGGGTAATGTCTGTGGCAGCTCCATATACTATGATTGCATAATCAATTATTGGGAGGACTGCACTGGTAACTACAATGCTCCTGACTTCTTGGGTGAGATTGCACCTCAGTCTGAAAACAGCCCCCAGCTTTTTGTTGAATGAGCTTACGATATAGTCCAGATGTGGCACAATTGAGAGGGTGTCATCAGTTGTGACACCCAGGTACTTGAAAGTACTGACTTGCTCTGGTACAGCATCATTCTCATTAATGATGATCAAGGGACGGGCATTATTATTCATGTGCTGTCCTGCAAAAAGCATTGTCTTAGTCTTTTTGTAATTTAAGACTAGTTTGTTTCTATTAAACCAATCCTATAGTGCCCCAAAACTGTTCTGGAGAACCCCTGTGAGGCAGTCCTGACAAGCACTACTTGTGAAGATTATGGCATTCTCTGCGTATATCAGTACACTAGCCATGGAACAGGCATCAGGGAGGTTATTAGTGAAAAGGCTGAAAAGGAGTCGACCTAATATCAATTCCTGTGGCACCTAAATAGTAATGCTTTGGGGGTTTAATAGTACCTCATTTATTTTGACCCACTGCATTCTTGCTGTAAGGTATAGTTGCTTCTAAACCAGGTCACTGTGCCATCTGAGAGGCCAAGGGCATAGAGCTTGTTGATGAGGAGGGTATGATTAACAAGACTGAAGGCTTTGGATAGATCAATAAAAATTTACCCAACAAGGTGACCGTTGTGCAGGGCATTGTGAAGGTATTTGGTATGTGCAATTAGAGTAGTGTTTGTGCTGTGTAATTTATGGAATCCATGCTGTTGGTGGCATTGGATGTTGTATTTACTGAGGTAGTCGTCCAATTGATCCATCACCACCTGTTCAAGGACCTTTGACAGAGGTGACAGTATAGAGATGGGCCTATAGTTTGTAACATTAGCGTGGTTACTGGTTTGATGAAGTTTCCAGATTTTGGGGAATGAGGACTGGCGCAGTGAGAGATTGAAGATCTTGGTCAGAGGGAGGGCAATTTCATAAAGAGATAGAGGAATTAGTTTCAAGTCTAATGTACTACTCCCCATTCTTGTTTTGTCCAGTACTCATTTGATATATTTTTTTGTGTTGGCCAGTGTGAT
The DNA here is from genome assembly GCA_016271365.2 of Neoceratodus forsteri. Classification (NCBI taxonomy): domain Eukaryota; kingdom Metazoa; phylum Chordata; order Ceratodontiformes; family Ceratodontidae; genus Neoceratodus; species Neoceratodus forsteri. Next base: position 1,206,805,956 of record CM057452.1, read on the forward strand.
GGTTTTAAAATAGAATTTTGGGAGCCTAATTTACCCACAGAGAGTCTTAAACTAAAGAAATCAAATGGATCATAATCAATCATGTTCATGTGTGGTGGACTAGTGCAAAAGGTTGCAAACTGCATATGAGCATATAAAAGAGACACAGAAAGTCAGTCAATTACTGTAGGTTATTACCAGAAGTATCCCTTCTTATATCTAGTGAACTAAGAATATGACACTGCTATCTACTAGTCTCAAAACTGATACACTTGAATATGCAATTATGATTGAGAAATAGCAATGTATCCATTCTGTTAATGACAGAAATTAAGATCATGGTCTTTGTTGAGCCCTTTTGGAAACAAAGAGTCCAATGTAAAAATCCACCTAGATTCTTTTTGGAGCAGAACTTGTACACTGTCCCCCTTTCTTGCAAGTGGTTTAACATGTTCTATTATAGTAAGCTTAAGGGAACATGGGTCACTGCCATGCCAGTTTTTAAAGTGCTGTCCAAGAGCTGAATCTAGATTAACTTTTTGAATATCTCTTAAATGTTTGAGGAACTGTTCCTTTGCTGGATGAATAGTCCTCCCCACATAAATCAGTTGGCAGGAACATTGTCCAACATAAATAATAAATTGTGTTTGGCAATTAACAAATTCCTTAATGTCTACTGTACATTCTCTTGTTGGGTGCTTGAATTGTTTACATTGCAAAACATGTTTACAGCAGAGACAATGGCCATATTGGTGGCAACCTGTTGGTTTTTCTGGTAGCCACCTTAAGGGGTGGGGTTTGTCAGGTACATAATGACTATGGCATTATACGTCCCCCTGAGTTTTTAGCCCTACTGTACGTAACCCATGGCTTTTCTCCAAACTGTCCTTGTAGACTATAAAGTTCTAATAAATTATAATTTATTAATCTGAATTTTACCTTCAGAGCAATGCTATTAAGCTCTAACAAAAAAGTCAAGATTGTCTCTGTTTCAGGCTCCTTTAGTTTTCGTGTCAATAAAGAAATTATATCACATTCTTCTGCCCTGTTAAATGTACTATCAAGTGTTTTTCTGTGATATACTGTCTGTCGGAATCTAGTGTGCATGTCCCCTGCCTGTATGCCAAATGTTTCATCTGGAGAACAATTTCATTTTGGCTTCAAAAACTGTCCTTATGGAATGGAATTAATCATGGGTGGGGGGTGGGGAGCACACTAGTGGCATGGAGAACCATACTTCCTGCCATTTCCTTTCTAAAACCTGCAGTCTGAATGCTCCATCTGGCATGGCAGTAAAAGTTAACCCTAAGAAATCATAACAGTAGAGGGGGCAGACACAAGCCCCTTCACAAGAGAGAGCATCCTACAAGAGATTAGTAAATTTAAGGTGGATAACGCCATGGGGCCGGATGGTATCTACTCTAGAGTACTATAAGCTTCAGGAAGAAATTGTGGCACTACTAGCTGAGCTATTCAATAAGTCACTGGAAAGCGGTACCTCAGGACTGGAAAAGGGCAACTGTACTGCCCTTGCACAAAAGTGGAAGCAAGGAAGAGGCAGGTAACTACTGCCCTGTCAGCCTAACCTCTGTAGTGGGGAAAATTGTGGAGTCACTGCTAAAGGAGAGAATAGTGGAGTACCTAAAGGAAAGTGGAGACTAGCCCACAAGCTGCATGGCTTCACAGCAGTGTGCTTATACCAAATAAACATGATTGATTTCTTTGATTGGACCACCAGAACAGTAGACCAAGGTGGGGCAGTGGACGTGCTGTACCTAGACGTCAGCAAATCCTTCAACACTGTTCCCCACAGGAAACTAACTTATAAACTGGAACACATAGGCATCATTCAGAAAACAGTCAACTGGGTTAAAAACTGGCTTCAAAATAGGACCCAAAGAATTTTGATCAATGTGTCATTATCAAGGAATGGCAGAGTGACCAGTGACCTTCCTCAAGGGTCAGTGCTTTGTCCAATCCTCTTCAACATATTTATCAGTGACAACACCAAATGGCTGGAGGTGAAGGTTTGCCTGTTCACAGATGATACAAAGTTCTCCAACAGGGTGGACACACAGGAGGGAGCCTCAGGCATGGAAGTAGATCTCAGAAAACTGGAAGATTGGTCCAGGAATTGGCAGTTAAAGGTTTAATGCCAAGAAGTGTAAGGTAATGCACCCGGGAAAATGAAACCCAGAAAACAAGTATGTACTTGAAGGGCATCAGTTAGAGGAGACAAAGATGGCATGTGATTTAGGAGTAATCATTATCGGTAACTTAAAGGTAGGAAAACCATGCAAGAAAGCAATGTTGAAGGCCAGTGGCATCCTCAGATGCATAGGCAGGAGTATTACAAGCAGAAAGCATGAGGTAATCATGCTACTGTACAGATCTTAGGTGAGGCCTCATCTGAAATACTGCATCCAGTTGTGGATGTCTCACCTGAAAAAGAACATTGACTGGTAAGAGACGGTACAGAGAAGGGCTACGAAGATGGTGCAGGGGCTGCACCATGAGCCATACAAGACAAGAATCAAGGAGTTGAATTTATTCTCCCTGGAGCAGAGTAGAAATAGGGGGGGATATGATAGAAACATTCACATACATCAAGGGAATTAACACAACTCAGAAGAGAAACCCCTTCCAGGAAAACAGGGCTGCATGTACAAGAGGGCACAACTTGTGTTTGGAGGGAGGTAGGTTTAAAAGCAACTCCAGGAGGTGCTTTTTTACTGAGAAAGTGATAGACTCATGGAACTGCCTGCTACCAGAAGTGGTAGCATCAAATACAAAGTAGGAGAATTCAAACTTGCATGGGATAGGCACTATGGGCAGCACAGGAAGAAAAATAACTGGAGGAGGTAGCCACAATGGGCAGATTAGATGGATCACACGATCCCCATCTGCCGGCTCCTTTTTATGTTCTTCTTATGTTCTTATGTAATGCTTTTTTATTGATTTCAAACGTGACATGTAAATTCAAATCATTCAAATTGATATTTTCAAAAAAAAACTCTTGTTCCACTTCAGAACCCTTCCAAATAATCAATACATCATCATTCTATCTGCTGCAGAGGACACTGTTTCCAAAATGTGTATTAATTTCACAAAGAATCTGATTGTGTTTCCACCAGCCCAAATAAAGATTTGCATAACTTGGGGCTACGGTGGAACCCATTGCTGTACTGCAGTTCTGCAGATAAAATTTATTAAACAAAAAATAGTTGTGAGCTAGAATGAACTCCACCACAGCCACAGTGAAGTTTGTTTTTTTTTTTGGGGGGACACCTGTACATTGGTTTTGTGTTAAGAAAAATCTTAATACTTCCAATCCCAACATATGAGATGAGGGATGGATTTGTATAAATAATTTACATCTACACAAATCCAAAGAACATCCATCTACCAAACTATGGTATTAAGTTTTTCAAGGACATGTACAGAGTCAACATCTCTATTCTTCCAGTTCCATTCCCCCCACTACATCATCAGCATTGTGACCTCACTGACTGTGACATTACAGGTACTCAAGAAGACCTAGTCAATAGCTGCAAGGTCAGTCACCTGTGATGACATAGTCAGTGAGGTCACAGTGCTGAAGATGTAGTGGGGGAAAGAGAATTAGATGTGTCAGCTGCCAGGCAGTGTGCTGTTCCACACATCCAGCATAATACTGTAACATAGAAGACTTACTAATGAGCAGTTGGAAAAATAAAAATACTTCAGAAATAAAGTTACAATTTACTACTTCTTAAAATGTTACCATTCTCCTGTGTGTTATTTTTGGTTCTACTAAATATTTAAATACTTCTGCAAAGTACAGAAGGACACAGGTTTAACCTTTGTCTAGGAGGTTTGAATCTGGATACCTACATTCCAGCCTAAGATAAGATCCCATATTCTCTTTAAGCAACAAAAAGTTACCGATCATGTAGCAGTTCCATGTACCCTTTAAAATTAAAAGAGGCAGCAGAAATTAAGGCTTTTTCCAAATATTTGGCTGGATATTTGGTATTGTGGACCAAGGATTTCAGGGGTGTATGTGATAATTGCAAATGCCTAAAGGTGATTGCCTTTATCACTCAGTCAGAGTGCCGAACACATTTTCAGCACTCTGACAACCCTGGCTCACCAGCACAATGGGGCCAGAACATATTTTTACTACTTTTGTAGTACACCCCCCTCACCCCTCTACTTAAGGATTCTCAACTCCAGGGGGGTGCATGTTGTGGGGGTGAAAGTAGTAAAAATAAAAAAGTTTGGGCCAGGTGCAATAAAAATCGCATCAGTGCTCGGACCAGAACCCAGTACCTCAGCCACCCCAGCCATTGCCCAATCCCGATGTCATGCCGCAGCTCGACCGATGACCACAGCACACCCCCTACAGCCTCTCCACCCCCCATCCCACACTTGCCATGCTCGCTCTCACCCCCCCCGCATGCGTACTTATATTGACATCTTGTAGCCTAGTTCACCCACCTCCTCATCCGGTCGCCCTGCCCATAGGTCGCTATGAATGAATTGCCTGAGGAAGGTGTCGCCTTAACAGACGGCACCCTTCCTCATGCACCCACTTCATGAGTTACCAGAATTCAGTATTTGGTATTAGGTATAATATTTCATATTTGGAATATTTAAAAAAAAAAGAAAAAGAAACAGCCCCCAACCCTCCTCCCTAACCCATATACGTTAAAAAGTAGAAATCCCTGACCCCCACACTCAGCAGCCAAATCCCTCCTCCCTCCCTGGCACCCACATTTTGATAACTGTTTGCATTTTTTTTGTAAAACTCCAACAATGGGCAGCTGTTGACATTAAACACTTTGCAGCACAGTGTAACAAGTATTCATTGTGCTGCCACCACCCTGGAAGCAGCACCCTACTTCATGACCAAACCCCTGCACCCACATGTCTATGTGAAGACATGAAAGGGACTGACACAACCCACTCTCCTCAATGGCCGGCTGCGTTCTTCTGAATTAAGTCACTCTCATGCTTGTTGGTATAGTAAAACCTACTGACCAGGTGATCAGCTGGTTTTACTATGCAAGCAAGTATGTAAGTGCCTTTTTTCTGAAGAAGAAAGCAAGCCATGGAGGAGGTCAGGCTGTATTGGTTGCCTTCTTCCCTTCAGAATTTCATACGGTTGCAGATATTGAGTATGGAGGGTTCTGATACAAGGGTGGAGGGTTGGGAGGACAACCGATACTTATAATGCATGTCATGACACTGAAAGTTGCCAGATAGCAATGGAGGTTGAAAGGTTGTTGGAGTTTTAATAATGCACATAATTATTAAACCATAGGTGCGGGGGTGAGGAGGGTAGGATTAAAGCGAGACCGGAGGGTTAGGGAACTGGGGCTTCTATATTTAAAGGATCTGGGCTAGGGAGGAGGGTAGGGGGCTGCTGGCTTTTTTTTCAAATAGTATTACCAGAATAGGGACAAATAGATATACTGTTTGTTATCCAGGCTCTGAATAATGAACAGTGCATTATCCATGGCCTTTTGGGAATAATATATAGGATAAAGTATGGGGTGCAGTGTGTTACAGAATTTCTTACACACCCGAGTTGTTGGATGGCACTTTAGGAAGCGGAAGTGAGCCGGTTATATCATCAACAACAACTGTGTCGATGTAAAATCAGTTAAACTACCTACTTATATTCTTATATAATTCAAAGGGTTTCGTTTTTTCTTGTCACTGAAAGATCTGATAAATAAAATATAGACAGTCGTACCTTGTGTCATAGATTTTCTTTATTCGGTAGGCAGAGTACTTTGTAATGATTAGCCATATTAAATTAACTGTTAGAACTGCAATTTCATTAGATTTAACTGAAAAGAGAAGGAAAAAATGTCCGTTTGAATCTTCCGTCTGGCTGTTTTTTTTTTACATTGCTACGGCCGTTGCTACATGTTGCCTGGCAGTGGAGTCTTGTGATCTGCAGAGGGAGGGGGAGAGTTGAAAGATTTGGGAGAAAGCTAGGTAGTGAGCGGGAAGAAGAAAATGTGCTTCAGTTTTACAGTGGCTGATGAGGTGAGTGTTTGTCATTAAGTGTATTTCTGAGAGACAGCATGTTTTTGAAATTCTCGAGCCGCACTGTACTTTCGATTTGAAGTGGGCGAGTGAATGCCATAACACCTACTCAGGTATTACGGTATTTAATACACGGTTTTGTCAATGTAAAAAAACGGAACCCATTAATTATATTAATTTCATGCACACCCCTGGCAGAAATTCACCAGTTTATGTTGCTTGTTGATTGCCCTAAAGAAATGTGTTATTTGATATAACAGATTAATCTAGTAAATTAATTTGTTTAACAGAAAGATGTTCACATGATAAAAATGTTTTGGATGTAATTTCTAATATGAACATTTTTCTCTGATTTGAAAACCTGGGGCAAACAAAGAGAAAATGTTCCAAGCCCTCTTTATGTCCAAAGTCACTGTACAATAAGGAACTGCTTCCAAAGGCTTTAAATATTTCTTTTTTAAGAGATGACACTCATAGAGTTCAAAACATAAATAGGTGACAAATTTCTGTTGTATGGAGCTCTCAGAATGTTCAAATATGGTTTTCAGTTGAAGTTGGATTTATACTTGAAGATTCATACACAAGGGTTCTGTTTCTTGATTTCAGCAAGGCATTGTTGGAGTTTTTGAGAGTTTGTCCTATTGAATGTTTGCTTTGAATAGGCACAGAGGTTCCAGAGTCATAAAGACCAACATATAACTGAAACCTAGAGTATTTGATGACAATTTGATTTTAATCAACCACAGAGTCATGTAGCCTTTGGACAACTACATAGTCTAGAGCAGTCTTGGGCAAATTATCATTTGATAATCTTGACAATTTTAACTTGCATGACAATAACCTACTTTTTATGAAAGCTTTAAGCTAGACTGACCCAGTTCTGCTTTGACTATGAAAGGTAGAGTTAAAATAGGCACTTTAAATTTTTTTTTATAGTAAGTGCTTCAAACAGATTCCAAACAAGTTGTTTCAGAAGAACCCCATATTTCAGTTCCATATAATAGTTTTCTTTTTTTTATTTTAGTCTTTGGTAACCGGGTAAGGCCCACTAGGCACAAGTACCTGTTTTCAGGGGCGACCTGGGAGCACTGGGCAGTTAAGTAACTTGCTCAGAGTCACACAGTATGCAAGTGGAGGTTGTGAGAATCAAACTCAGGTCTGGTCTGCTGGATGTATCAAGCTCATTCACACCTCATTCCTCTAACCCCCTAGGCTATACTGCCAGCCCAACATTCATCGACAATAGCACCACCTTAATTAAATTTCACCTGAATTGTTTGTTGAACTTAAGAATAGCCCCGAGTACCTGTTTTGCTTTAGACAGTAATCCAAATGACTTGACTAAGACTGATTATAACAAAACTGGAGTTCATGAAAATCATAAAAATGTACCTTTCCAACTTAAAATCATTCAGAAAACTGAGGCTTTAACATTTTTATGTTTGCCAAATGCCACAATTTTGGTTTTCTATAGATTCATCTCTAGGCCATTTTCTTTACATAACTGGACAAACATGATAGCTTTCTTTGCAGTACCTGTTAGAGAGTGAAAATAAGGTGGTATTGTTTGTGTAGGCTAGGCTGCTAATTGTTGTGTCTTATTTTTTGCTAATTAAATTCACTTTTTACAAAGTTTCATATGATTCAGTTAAAAAAGTTGAATAAGGTGGGTGTGCACAAGAATGCACTCTTGTTCTAGTCCAATACTGAATAATAATTCTTTTTAAGAGGGGTTACCTTCAAGAAAATACCTATACCGTGCCCATATGTTTGTACATACTGTAACATGCAGATAATATTTGGAAAATCTATGGAAAATCCTGCCTCCTTCAGTTTAATCCATAATAGTTTTCTACTGATTTTTTCAAAGGCTTGAGTAAAATCTGCAAAAGTTACATATACTGACTGGTCCTTTGTCTTCGCATACTTATGGCAATGGTATTACAATACCAGACAGTTATCTAATGTTGAGAAAACTCTTCCCGAAACCAGACTGATCTTTCACTAATATTGCATTTTCGTGAAGCCAACATTATAATATTTCAAGGAGAAGTCCGCTAAAGATCTTCCAAGTATTATTCAACTGACTAATCAGTCTGCACATAAGGAGTCATATAAATCATCCCTCTTACATATAACAACAATAATTGAGCCCTAACAGAATTCTGGAATTATTAAGGATGACCATATCCCACTGAATAACTTGAGTAAAATAGTCTTTCACTATATATTTCCAAATGTGTATATTTTAGAGGGTATTAAGTTGGGACTGGGTGCCTAACCAATTTTTTGTTTATGTAGCACCCTTTCGAACTCTTCTGGAGATATCAGAATAGTTTCAAAAGTTTGCTCCAAATGAAGGGTCAAACCTTGTCTATTTTGCTCATGAGATAAAAAATAAATAAACAGAATTTTGTCCAGGTTTCTGGATGTTTTGCCAGGCATCTGTATCTTCGACACTAATTAGACAAAATGTTTTAAAATGACGTTATACTATTGCAGAATTGAGACTGAACCACACATTGTTTTTCCAGTAGATTGTTTTATTTTCTTCCTCCATTATTATTTTAAATGCCGTTCTTTCTTTCAGTAGTGCTATAGTTTCTTTTGCTTTCCTCTCCTGACCAATCTAAGTGCCATATACACTCACTGTGAGCATCTCTCTGCAGTATGTTCATCCTCACCTGCTGCTTGCTGCTATTCACCTACTACAGCTTTCTGGGGTAAGACCAACAATGTTTTCTAGTACATGCTCTGTGTAGCACAATTTTACACACAAGAAGAGGATATTAAAAGTATTTTATAATAAAATCACTATTCGCCTTGTCCTCTTCTAAGACTCCCCAACCCCCATATATCTGCCAAACAGTATTCTGTCTCTCTCTATTATGCCCTCTGTACCCTCCTCTACTCTTACCACCTCCTATTGCCTGTGTGCTATGCCACACTACTTGTGACCACCTGACTCCTCCTTCCTGCCCACCCACACCTTCCACATTACTCTCATCATACCCTCCTTCTTCTGCTCTTTCCACTCCCCCACGACTGTCTCCGTACCTCTCACTCTGACATCCTAAGCTTCAGAAATACCCACTATATCCTTTTGCATCTTCTTAATCCTGCTTTCAGGTAATGTGGAACTAACCCTGCCCCAGCACACAATGCTACCGCCTTCTCAACCAAGGGTCTCCACATCTTCCACCTAAATGCCAGAAGTCTACTCCTGAAATTTGATAGTCTGGATGTCACAGAACTCCCCACATATCCTTTGTATTTTGGAAACCTGGCTGTCATCCAGTATCTATGACTCAGTACTTGCCATCCCTGATTTCATGCTACATTGCCAAGACCATGGTAGGCATGGTGGAGGTGTCACCATGTACATCCATTAATCCATCACCAGCTCCACAGCCTCACAAAAATCTAACCCTGATACCCCTGAGCATCTAATCTCTTACCTTACCTTTTCCTACTCCCTTCCTGTCTATGTCTCAGTCATCTACGCCACTCCTAAAATTTCAACAGAAGCAGTTTTAAAGTGCATCTCCTCTAAGAGTTCGTTGGGTCACAAGGGCTGCAGAGACAGGAGCCCTCCCTACCAGCAAGGCGCACCGAGGAGGTGCCCCTCTGAAGCACCACCAAGGCAGTTCATTGGGTCGCGAAGGCTGCAGAGGCAGGAGCCCACCCTACCAGTGGGGCGCACCAAGGAGGCCCCTCCGAAGCACCAGTGAGACAGTTTGTTGGGTCACAAGGGCTGCAGAGGCAGGAGCCTTCCCTACCAGCAAGGCGCATGAAGGAGGCACCCCCCAAAGCACCACTGAGACAGTTCATTGGGTCACAAGGGCTGCAGAAGCAGGAGCCCTCCCTACCAGCAAGGCACACCGATGAGGCATCCCCCCCAAAGCACCACCGAGACAGGTACTTTCACTCAGTTCCAGCATGTGGTTCAGGACAAAGGGCCAGCGGTTGGCGCCATTTACAAATTCAAAATCCCGGGTGGTCACATGATGTAGTCCACCAGACAGCAGCTCTCCAGCACAGCTCCAGCCTTCCAACCCATCAAATCCTTAATTTTACTGGTAGTATCTGTCAGAAGCTCACTTAAACTACTCCCCACGCTTTCAGGAAGGGGTCTAGACCAGAACTTTAAGCAAGGTCATTACATGGAGACGACGATGAGGAAGAATCTGCTTAAACATACTCCCCCAACCATGCCTGAGAAGGCCTCCAAAAAATCCAGGGCCTCGAGTGGCGCAGAAGGGTCAACCTCGGAAACCACTGTGGAGGAGCAGCAGCCTCATACCCTACAATGATTCCTGCAAGAGTTTGCTCCCTTTAGAGAAAATATGATATAATATCGACTGAGATTAAAAGTTTAACCCAGGCATTGGAAGATCTACAGCAACGGATGACAGACAGCGAAACCAGAATCAGCTTGGTGGAGAAAAGAATTGAGAAAACGGAGCCTGAGATCGTAGCTATTCATCAGAAATTATCGCGAATGGAGGTCAAGATTGAAGACCTAGAGGGCCGCAGTCGTAGAAATAATGCAGTCCTCATAGGTCTTCCGGAAAATGCAGAAGGATCCAATGTTGTAGTATTCATGCAAAAGCTAGTGGAAAAACTAGCTGGCCCATCACCCTTCGGCCCGACATATATTATCGAGCGAGCGCACAGATCTCTTCACCCAAAACCACCAGTGGGAGTGCCTCCTCGCCCACTGATCTTTAAATTCCTAAACTTTTTAGAGCGACAACATTTTTTCACTAAAATCAAAGCACTACATGAAGTGCACTGTGAAGGTGTTAAAATCAGAGTGGCACAGGACTTACCGGCGTCTGTCAGACAAAAAAGAGCCCTGTTCCATCCCCTGGTGTCCAAACTAATTGCTGCCAGTGTGAAATTTTGGATGGGATACCCAGCGAAATTAGGGGTCATGATATCAGGATCGTGGGTATCCTTTGAGGACCCAGACGTCGCTGTCAAGGGGCTTAAGAGCGCTTTTCCTGATTTGTTTAAGGACTCATGAAAACTTTACACAAAAGGGACTCCGGTCATTGACCGTGTCAAAGGGACGTCAGATGTGGAGCTAATTCAAGTTTAAAACCCTTTTCACCCTATACTGATAACCCGAATGGCATATCTATCATTCAGCTTGCAAAGCTGGTAGTTTGGGTGATCCCCAGATGACGCTTTCTTTTTCCCTTTGTTCCCAAGCTTCCTTTGGCAACTCCCGGTGCTACACTCCAATTCACTAAGGGAGCTCGGTGCTTAATACATAGCTTTAGACAAGTTGTAATTAGTTTAAAGCCTTGCTCCTACGGCATTAGTATGGGACATCCCGTAAGCTTGCTCACCAAGAGTCTCTGCTGAATGCAGTTCACAAATCGAATTTGCCCTGCTTGATTGCTGTAACTGTGTCTGCTGTGTCCCAATATTGGTTACCGCTAGAGGGCGCCTGGAGTCTGGTAATGACAGGAATTTCGTGGTTGCCAGATAATTCAGTCGCATCGCCGATACTCACTGCAGGATTCCACTAGCTAGGTGCTACTTCACAGAATGGCGGAGCGGCTTACGGACAACCTTCACCCCAGTGATGGGTTTCGTTTAGACCTAGTGGTGACGGATGAGTCTCCCCTTTTGACATTGAAGGGTATTTCTACCTATTATCATTGGACAATATTTTGCCAAATAAGACATCGATCTTTGGGAAAGGACTTGAGTGAACATTTGTTAGAGTGGCACCTTAAAAGATCTTCGTTGTTCATTCCTTCACAAAGGGGCTATAATTCTTGCTTGCTTGCTTTCAGGAACACAAGCACTGGGTTAGAATCTTATCATAAGAGACTGAGTTCGGTTGTCGAGTATCAGGGGGGTAGCATGTGGACTCAATAGTTGAATGATCTACAGGGTGGGAGATGCCTACACTTTTAAAATAAATGCAGACATTTATATAGATGACAACTTGCTGTTTTTTTTTTTATCGTTTCTTTGTGAAATTAAGACTGTGGCTCCGATGATTAAGTGAAGTTATTGTAATGCTCTGCAAGACAATAGACAGTCAGAACAGCCTGGGATAGGAAAGAGCTGATTACTCATTTAGGTCTAGACCCATAGGCGTCAGGCCATGGTTAAGGCACCAGTTTAATAAAATATAATTAATAAAATAGAGTAGTTATAGCATGAGGATTGTTTATCTGAACAGTGAGAATTAGCAGGAATAGTTTGTTTCATCCCCCCCATTGTTAAGTTTGTTACTAGATGTTTAAATAGCAGTTTGTGTTAACGGGGTGGTAGTTGGGTTCAGAGGGCTGGGGGAGGGCGGCATAGCAGGGTGTTCTGTTGACCGTAGATCACAGCAATGAGGGTGGGAGGCAGGGAGAGTATCCTGATGCAGGTATTAGTATATCTTCGTTTTAGGTGGATGGACCTTGGGGGGTGGAGGTTGGGGGGACCAGGTTTGCTCAGATCAATCTATGAATACATGGTCCAGAACAGAGTTTATTGAAAAAATGCCCAGGAATTTTTACGTAAGGATATATTTAGTCTATGATAAGTAGTCTAGTTTTTTCCTCATGGAATGTTAAGGGAATCAGGCAGAAGATTAAACAATACCAGGTTCGGAAGCATTTACAATTGTTAAGGTCTGACATCACCTTTATACAAGAATCCCATCTACTGATTTCAGAAGAAATAAAGATGAGAAGGCAGCAAATAGGACAAGTATTCACAGCTGAGGGTACCAGGCAAAGTCGCGGGGTTATGATTCTGATAAGGAGCAGCGTCTCATTTTCACCAGCTAATGTCATTAGGGATGCTCATGGGAGGTATATATTTGTCCAAGGGAGAATATATACTACGGAGGTACTATTGGGCAGCATATATGGGCCGAACACTGACTCTCCTGAGTTTTTTGTAGAACTCATTAACAAATTGGCCCCTTTTCTCGCAATTCCAATGATCTTGGGAGGTGATCTAAACTTAGTGTCTGATCCGATTATGGAGCATACAGGTAACAAATTCAGAGGTCTGTCTCTGGCCCAAAGGGCTCTAAGAGATGTGTGGGACAAGGTGGGACTGTGTGATGTGTGGCGTACTCTACACCCCTCAGATAGATGTTATACATTTACCTCTCCAGTTCATAAAACATCTTCCAGGATTGGCTACATTATGATTTCTCAACGATTACTATCGGGGGTTGTGGACTCGTCCATTCACCCACGACCACCATCAGACCACTCTCTTGTCACTTGTCGGCTTTCTCTTGTGGCTATCCCAAAGGTGGAAGGCCGTTGGAAAATTAATAATCAACTTTTAAAGGACCCAAACACAGTGGAATACATCAGTAATCATATTTCACAATTCGTGTCTGCCAACCTCAACACTACCGGGAAACCTGACATGGAATGGGGTGCCTTAAAAGCTTATCTGAGGGGACTGTTAATTGGGGTGGCATCAAAGAGGAGAAAAATGAGAGAGCAGCAACTAATGCAGCTTCTTAACCAGATCAGAATCATAGAAAAGAATATGTCCCCTCACACACCGGAGCAAACCCAGTTGGAACTTATAAAATTAAAGGACTCCTATTCGGAGCTTCTGAGGGAGAGGGCAGAATTCTTGATTCTGAAATCGAACGCAACCTATGCTGATCATGGTGTGAAGGCGGGTCATCTTCTAGCTGCCCGAGTCAAACAGCAAGAATCTGCTAGGTTTATCACCTCAGTTTGGTCTTCTGATGGTGTGCTAGTAAATAACCAGAAAGAAATTACAGCAGAATTTCAGAAATGTTTTCAATCTTTGTATTCTCTGATGGCTGACCCCCCCCTCTCTTAAAGATTTGGATCATTATTTAGCTGAATCTCACCTGCCCTCTCTCACAGAAGTGCAACAAGCTACATTATGCGCCCCCATAACCGAAGCGGAGATTCTAAGAGTTATAGATGGCCTCCCCCTCGATAAATCCCCCAGACCGGACGGGTTCTCGCCTAATTTTTATAAAAGGTTTGCAAAGCAACTTGCCCCTTTGCTTCTTTCTACGTTCCAACAGATTCTTGCAGGCAATAATACAGATGGCACATTGTTTGAGGCGTTGATAACACTGCTGCCAAAACCGGGTAAAGCACCAGACGATATGGCAAGTTACAGGCCTATATCTTTACTTAATCAAGATATTAAAATTTTGAGTAAATTGTTAGCGGACCGTCTCAATACAGTTCTTCCGGATCTAATAGGAGTAGAACAGGTGGGCTTTATGAAGGGGAGGTCAGCCAGTGATCATATACGCACCTTGGCCCATGTCTTCTCGGTGTCCAGGGATGCGGAGTACTCAGCTGCTTTAGTTTCCCTGGATGCCGAAAAGGCATTCGACAGAGTAAATTGGAATTTTCTTTTCCGGACATTACATGCTTTTGGTTTTCCCCTAGAGTTCCAAAACTGGATACAGGCACTTTACAAATCTCCAACAGCCAAAGTCTTATACAATGGATGTATTTTCAATTTGTTTCCTCTGTGCTCGGGCACTAGACAAGGCTGCCCTTTATCCCCTCTTCTTTTTAATTTGTATCTGGTGTCCCTTATCCGGAGGCTGGTTGCCAGTCCTAGGATACAAGGTATAATTGTACAAGGTATTGAAGTTAAGGTCTCGGCCTACGCAGATGACCTACTACTTCAAATCTCCTACCCTGGAAAGTCTATCCCACATATATTGGAAATTATTAAAGAGTATAGTTTGCTTTCCAATTATAAATTAAATGTGGAAAAAACTGTGGTTTTCCCTCTCAATCAGAGAGTGATGAAGCATGAAGTTAGTGCATTAGTCCTGCTATGGGAAGGAAATCATTGAAATACTTAGGTATTACTTTCACAAGAAGGGTTGCACTTTTGCAAAAGAACAATCTGGACTCCCTATTACATATTATTACCCAAGATTTAAACAGGTGGTCCCTTCTCCCATTGACTGGCTGGGGCAGAGTTAGTCTCATTAAAATTAATGTTTTCCCTCATTTGTTTTACCCCACTTAGTCTCTTGAACATATGATTACCCCAATCATGGTTCAAGAAAGTACATAATATTTTCTCCAACTTTATTTGGGCTAGCAAATGTCACCGTCTGGCTTTTCATAAGTTAGTGGCTCCAAAATCCAGAGGTGGCCTTCGCGTAGCGCACGTTGGCCTTTATTATTGGGCCAGCCATGCAAGCAAATACCTGAGGTGGCTTAAGCCAAGTGATTCTAAAGAATCCTGTGTGTATAAGCCTCTCTGGATTAAAATAGAATCTGCCCAAATTCGATATCATAATTTTTCTCCTGAAGCTTTGCTCTTTGTACAACCTAAGAACCTCCCAAAACAGCTGTGTTCGACACCTATTGCAACATCTGTGAGGGTGCACTGCCAATTTTTGCTGCTTTATAAAATACAATCACTGCCTAGATTTGGAGCAACCCTTGATAGGCAATCCCAACGTCAGGTTAGGTGGGAAAGTCCTCTCCCCCTCGTGGCTCCCTCAAGTTAAGAAAGTTAAGCTTACATACTTCTGGAATGAGATCAAACAGACATGGTTTTCATCCCCAGAAATTCTAGATAAGCTGGGAGTTCTGACTTCTAATATTTTTAAAATTTTCCAATTGTGGCACATACTGGTGAAGGTCATAGGGATGGTGGCCCAGGCACCCAGGTGTCCTCCCTTCTAGGCAAATCTGGTTCAAATGATGGGCCTTCCACACACTGTATCAAAGATTTTTAATGCTTTATATGATAGGATCTACCCCGGACCTTATGGACCTTCGGATTATTGGGCGGCACTCCTTCCTGAGGTACCCATTAACTGGGAGAAGCTATGGCAAGGGTGCCACAAATTTATTACACAAGACAGGCTCCGACTCATGCAGTTCCAAATTTTGCATAACCTATATTATACCCCTCAAAAAATGGCTAAACTTGATATTGCCTCTTCTGCTACTTGTATAAGGTGCGCCCATGGGGAGGGCAACCTAATGCATATTTTTTGGCTTTGTCCCAAGATAACCCCCTTATGGTCACAAATTAAACAAAAAATATACCCCCTATTGGGACTCGATGACTTGTTCTCAGCCAAAATCTGCCTCTTAGGAGATTACTCTGAAATCCCAATAGCCACGCATAAATACCATATGGATCTATTATCCATGTCTGTTAAAAAATTGATACTTCGGCATTGGAAGGATAGCAAAGTAATATCATATGCTGAATGGTTGAGGGAATTCTTGGCTAATATTAGAATGGAAAAAATGTTAGTCAGTCTGTGTAACAGAATGAGTAAGTTCAATAAAATTTGGGCCCCACTATTAACCTTATACTCTCTTCAAGTGACATAATGCAACGGATCTTTGGGAGTAGAGGTGTGAGCTAAGAAATGTTATGGGCACTTAAACCTGGGAGGGGAAAGGGGCGATAGGGGGGAAAGAGGGATATTGTGGAGGGGTTTTCTTTTGTGGGTGTGACCCTCTCTTGAGTATTTGGGTGTGGGCGGGGAGGGAATGGGGAAAGAAGAGGGGCTTATGTTTTGCGAAAGCATGTACTCGTATCTTTTGTACAGTGTGACTATGGTGTATTGTATGTTGGAAACTTTAATAAACTTTAAATTGAAAAAAAAAACAAACAAAAAAAACAAATTCAAAATCCCCTCGGACTGGACCTCCTGCAAAAGAAGTCGGCGTAGATGTTAAGATAGTTTTTGTGCAGTCATTTAATCCTACAGACATTTTAATGGATTTCTCTGTGCAGTCATTTAATCCTAGATATTTTAAAGAGTTTGCCCCGTAGCCTTAATTGTTTGTTTGTTTGTTTGTTGATTGAATTTTGTTGACCCGGTAAGCCCACTGTGCCTAGAAGTCCCTTTTTCAGGGGCGACCGGGGACTCAGATGGTAAGCAATTGAATTTGAACCAGATTAAGCTGTTTGTGGTATTTTAGTGAATTGTACTTCAAGAATCAAGCTGTTTACCTGCAGACTACCTTTCTCTTAAAGACCCCTTTGCATTAGCTAAACTCCCCTTTGCATATTTCATCCTACAGCCTTTTCATTTGTTTTTGCCCGGTAACCTTCATTGTGTACTGAGGATCAAGCTGTTAACTTGCAGACTGCCTGATCACTAAGACCCCTCGGCATCAGTTTAGTTACCCCCCTCGCATAACTTTACTTGTACTTCACCTGATATTACCTTGCTGTTTCAGTCACTCCTCCCTTCCCAGCGGACTATTTAACTCACCTCCCTCTCCTTTTCGCCATAGTTCGTTGGCTCGCGAGGGCTGCAGAGGCAGGATCCCTCCCCTACCAGCAAGGTGCACCAAGAAGGCACCCCAAAGCACCACCAAGAGAGGTACTTTGACTCAGTTACAGCGTGTGGTTCGCTCGCTGGCGCCTATGCCTGTCTCCCCACCACCCCCATCACCGCCCTTGATGAGCTCCTAGTCTTATACGTTTAATCACATGATCTGAAAAACCTATCAACCCACTCTCCCATTTGCAGCCTATCGACTGCATACACTAGAGGCCGCTATACCAGGACTTAACCACTCTCCTAAATCTCTCTGACCCTCCCCACTGACGCCTCGCCCATGAAAGCCTGCTATGTGCATTTCTCAACCTCTAACAAACCTGTCTCTACTCACCTCAAGTGCTTAATCTGCCCTAGACCTATACTGCTACCTAAGAGCCCTGGCAAATATTCTTAGGTACCCTAATCTAAGTGATTCTATATGCTAAGGGCAGCTAGCCAGTAATTATCAGGTAATACATTCTCCATCTTCTAACAGCCTGACCATTCATCTCTCTGTAGCTCATGGTACAGCTACTATCCCCCTGCCTCAGACATCCTATTACAGTATAAGGTCCCCTTCTGCCCCTGTTCACTTGGGCTTGCTGTACCTCTACCCTCACCTTCCAAACACCACATCCCCCTGGACTCCTGCAACACCCTGAGTCCTGGGACCCCTCATCGATCTACAACATGAGGAACCTATTGCCCAGGGTCATTCTTACCTACTCAGGACTGATGCAGAGGACTACCCTTCCCCTCCCCCGTGGTCGTCTCTCCTCAGAGCTGCATTGGAACCCCGTGCAACCCTCCTGACCAGGGGAGGACGGGTCAAAGAAGCTTAGCCATACCTCGTATGGATGACTTCTGAAGGGCTGCTGCCATTGCCCACTCCCCTACCTCAACAAATACAGCCAGTGGATGCTCCTCCTCTTCCCCCGAATCACTACTGGCTACCTAGCCAAGCTAAAGCAGGATTGCTGCTTTTATTTTTCCCCCCTACCTCATCTACTATGAACAGTGGAGGCTCCTCCTCCTCCCTTCCAAGACTACTGGCTTCCATGCCAGGCTGAAGCTGGCACTAGGGGGCGACACTGAACCAAACCCTGGTCCCTACTCTCCAAATCTCACCCTTACCAACCCCCTCTGGGACAACGACTGTGGACTCAGGTTGGTACACATGAATGTCAGCAGCCTAAGACACAAGATCCAGGACCTGGAGGCTTGGACAGCACTGTACAAACCTGACATACTAGCTGTCACTGAAACATGGCTCAAACCTCAGATCCTCCCCCATGAAGTGGACCTAGCTGGCTACCAGGCCTTTAGAAAGGACCGAGTGGGGAGAAAAGAGGAGGTGGGTTTCTCATCTACCTCAGCACTACCCTAAAGGCTTCACAGACCGAACACCCCTCCCTTTATGGATCACAGAGTGAGATCCTACTCATCAAAGTGCTCCTCAGCAACACCAAGCCCCTCTACATAGGATGTGCCTACCTCCTACTCCAATTGGCAACCGCCTCCCTAGAACCCCTAATCAACGCCCTCGTAGAGCACCCCTAGGGGGAGAGCATCCTTCTTTGGGACTTCAACCTAAACTAGATAGCCTTAGGGTCTCCCATGACCAAGAACATAATACTTGACTCCCCATTTGCCCAAATCATCGACCTGCCTACCAGGCACAATGCTAAATCCGGCAACCATTTCCTGCTTGATTGGGCTGTAGTCTCTTGCCCTGACCGCATGCTGACTGCTGGGATCATGTCTGATTCTCTGAGTGACCACTCTCCAGTATTTTGCACCTGGTCCAACAAACTCCCTAAAACTCCTGCTTAGGTTATAGAAGCCAGGAATTTTAGTAGGTTTGTACCTGCAGACTTCGGCTCTGACTTAGAGTCAACTGACTGGGACCCCATCATCTCCCTCCCCTAACTCGACAAGGCACTTGATTACTTCACCAACTCTTTTCTGTCCTTGGCCAATCTGCATGCCCCACAAAAGAAGCTCAGGGTACAGGGAAAGTGCCATAAATGGCTGAGCCCTAGCCTTAAGCAAACAATGGTACTCCGGGACAGGGCTTGGGGACTCTACAAATCCTCCAGCAGTACTACAGACTGGGAGAAATACAGGGAACTGAGGAACCTTTGCAAAAAAACCTCCAAACAGGCTAAGTCCAAGTACCTAAGAGACCACCAAACTAGCCACCTATGCAACCCTAGGAAATTATGGGGTCACATCAACTCCCTTCTCAAGGGCTCCACAATGCACAAGGCAACTCACTTCTGGTCTGGGATACCTTGACCAGCAACCCCTCTGCAGTAGGTGAAGCCTTCTGTGCTTTCTTCTCCAATGCAATTGGACCTTCCCCTCCTGCCCCCCCAAGGCCTCCCTCTCACACAAACACAGACTGAGCACTTCCTCAGCCTCAATTCCACCTGAAACTGATTGAGTCATCCACTGTACTTCTGCTATTGCTCAAAATAAACAGTAACTCTTCCCCAGGGCATGACCTACTAGAACCCCGGCTACTGAGAGCTGCTGCCACGGCTATTGCCTACCCTGTCACCCTACTTATCAACAGGTCCCTCCTTGAAGGAAAAGTCCCAAGTAAGTGGAAGGTCTTGACAATTGTCCCTGTCCACAAAAAAGGTCCTCGGGACATTGTGGGAAACTACAGGCCAATCTCCCTACTTAGCCCTCTCGGGAAAGTGCAGGAGAAGCTCGTGTACAATCAACTGCAGGTCTACCTCGAGCAGCACCTACTCCTTGCCGATGTGCAACATGGCTTCAGGAAAGGCCACAGCACTGACACTGCCCTTATTCAGCTTACATCTGACATCCTCAAGGCCATGGACCAAGGTCACCCAACGGGCACACTATTCATAGACCTATCCAAAGCCTTTGACCTGGTTAGCCACGAATTTGTCCTCTCAAAACTCCATTGACTGGGTCTGGATGAACACTCGCTCTCCTGGTTCGTGAGCTACCTGACCAATAGAACCCAAAAAATCCGCTGGAGAGGAACTCAATCGGGCACTAGACCCATGGTCTCCAGGTACCCCAGGGCTCAATCCTGGGCCCCTTGCTATTCTCACTCTTTCTCAATGACATCGAAGGAGACTGTATGCCTTGCAACCTCATCCTTTACGCGGACGACACTGTCGTCTACTTCAGCGACCCTCACCCCAGTGTCATCTCCGCCAAACTGCAGGCCTGTCTCTCTGTTCTCGAGGCCTGGTTCACCTCTAATGCACTAAAGCTGAATAAAGACAAAACCAAGGCCGTCCTGTTCGGGTCCAGATGCCTGGGCACTGACAGAAGTGAGTTACTCCAGCTTACCACTGCCTTAGGAAGGAGAGTAGAGGTCATCGACAAGTTCAAATATCAAGGTGTCCTCCTTGACCAGGAGCTGACCTATAAATCTCACATCCACTCCTTAATCAGATCCATCCACCAGAGGCTTGGTCTCCTCTACCGGCTGGGAAACTCCCTCTCTGGCGAGGCGCTACGGGCCATAGCCAACTGCAACCTCCTCCCCACTATCATATACAGGGCCCCCCTACTTCAGTTTCTATGAGAGACAGAGCTCAACAAGCTCTCTATGATCTACCACTGAGTGGCTCGCTTTGCAACAAACTCCCCCCCCAGAAGGCATCACTGTGAGGCCCTTGCAGACTTAAACTGGCCCACCCTACAGCACAAGCTGGCCTATTTCTCTGCCTGTCTGGCTTTCAAATTCTCTTCCCTCTGCCATCCCCCCCACACCTACGTGTCCTGCTTACCCCAAAAGTCCAGTGCCGAACCCTTCGATCCTCAGCTACTTGTCCCCTTGACATACCTTGGGTTCGCACCAACCAAGGCAAGCACTCTTTCCACTATGCTGACCCTACTTATGGAATTCCCTCCCAGCAAGTCTAATTGACAAGCCTTCTCTCCCAGGGTTCAAATCAGGCCTCAAAGCTTACCTCCTGGAACTAAGTCTCTGTGGATGCTATCGTTTGCCCCCCTATAGGGCCTGTCCCCTGCTACCTCCAGCTTATCTACTTCTACTCTCCCCATGATTCTTTCATGAAGAATGCCAAAGACGCTGCATATCTATCTTAGTACTTGTGGGCCTTGTGATACCCTCTGTCTCTGTGCCAAACGGTTGATACCGTACTCCCTTACATGTATCACTCAAAACTTCTGTATATTAATACCTATGAATGTACTCTCTGTAACTAAATAAGTATTCAGCCAAGTTACTCTACTGTGGCACCTATGTATCCTACTCCTTATCTTGTATCATATAATATCACTGTATATAAATTCCTATGCATGTATTCACTGAAACTGTATAAGTATCAGCTAAAACTACTGTTTAATGTCACCAACGTATGTACTTATTGTAACTAATCCCGGGTCACCCCTGAAAAAGGGACCTCTGGTCTCAGTGGGCTTACCCGGTTACCAAAATCTAAATAAATAATAAATAATACCTCCCTCACAAGTGATCGTGAGAGTATACTGTTGGGTGACTATAGCATGGACTGGCTTGCTCCCTCTTCCAAGCCCTCCACCAAAAAATCGAATCCCTTAACCTATCACAGCTAATAAAAGAACCCACCAGACTCAAGCCCCTTTCCCCTAAACACATGCTCCTAGATTTGAAACATAGAAACATAGAATTTGATGGCAGATAAGGACCGCTTGGCCCACCCAGTCTGCCCATTTCCCTACCTAATGGATAAACTGCAGATTCTAGTTAACCAGCAGCCTACTTCTTTCTACCCCCACCCTCTAGAATTGCCTTATGACTGTCCCATGCATGCTTGAATTCCACCACTGTTTTTGACTCCACAACCTCCTCTAGAAGGCTGTTCCATGCATCCACAACCCTCTCTGTGAAAAAATACTTCCTTACATAACCTCTGAGCCGCCCTCCCTCTATCTTCAAATTGTGCCCCCTTGTTCTTGCACATCTCTTTTTTTGAAAGATGCTACCCTTTTGGACTTTGTTGATTCCCTTGAGGTACTTGAAAGTTTCTATCATGTCCCCCCTCTCCCTCCTTTCCTCGAGGCTATACATATTAAGCTCCTTTAGTCTCTCTCCATATGTCTTCTGTTGCAGACCCTGCACCATTTTAGTTGCCCTCCTCTGGACAGCTTCCATCTTGTCTATATCCTTGCAGAGATTGGGTCTCCAGAACTGCACACAGTACTCCAGATGGGGTCTCACCAGCTGTCTGTACAGAGGGATAACAACTTCCTGTTTTCTACTGGTGATGCCTCTCCCTATGCATCCCAGTATCCCCCCAGCCCTCCTTACTGCCCTCTCACATTGCTTGCCCACCTTTAAGTCATCTGATATGATTACCCCCAGGTCCCTTTCTATTTTTGTTGTTGTTAGTATCTCACCCCCCATTGTGTTCTCTTCCCCTGGGTTTTTGTTTCCCAGGTGCATTACCTTGCACTACTTAGCATTGAATCTAAGCTGCCTTACATTTGACCATTTCTCTTACCTTGCCAAGTCCCTTCTTATCCTTTCCACCCCACCTTGTGCATCAACTCTGTTGCAGATCTTTGTGTCATCTGCAAAGAGACATACTTTTCCTTCCAGTCCCTCTACAATGTTGCTTATAAAGACATTGAAGAGGACCGGTCCTAATACTGAACCCTGCAGTACCCCACTAGTAACCCCCCTTTCTTCAGAGTGGACTCCATTTATTATTACTCTCTGTGTCCTATTCTCCAGCCAATTCTTTACCCAGGCTATCATCTTGGGACCCACTCCCAGGCTGGCTAACTTGTATATTAATCTTTTGTGTGGGACTGTGTCAAATGCCTTGCTAAAGTCTAGGTAGGCCATGTCCACAGCCCCTCCCTGATCTACTACTTTGGTCACCCAGTCAAAGAAATCTATTAGATTCATCTGGCATGACTTTTCTGCTGTGAATCCATGCTGCCTTGGGTCCTCTGCCCCTCTGGCCTCTAGGTACTTGACAATTCTTTCCTTCAGAAGTGATTCCATCATTTTCCCTATCACTGAGGTTAAACTAACAGGTCTGTAGTTTCCTGCTTCTGCCCTGCTCCCACTTTTGTGAAGGGGAATGGCATCTTTCCAGATGCACTAAGTGATCACTGCATTACCTACTGCATCAGAAAAATCGATCTTCCATGCTCCGCCCCAAAATATATCAGTACCTGATAAATCTAGTCCCTCAATCCAAATGCCCTTCTACATGGCCTAACCCTAGCTAACTGGCACCCTGTCTTCTCTGCTTCTGATAATTTCCTAAGTACTTTCCACCATGTTTGGGACCTTCATGCCCCATTGAAAACAATTTGAGTAAAGAATTCCCATCACCCATGGACCTCACCACAACTACTTTCCATGTGCAAATCCCATTACCAGGCCTGGGCTCAATATAAGTCCTCCCAATCACAAACTGACCTTCTTGACTATAGAGCCATTAGATACAAATGCGCTAAGGTCATGCACCTTGCTAAATCCATCTATTTTAAAAAACAATTGCACAAAAATTCCAGCAGACCTTCCTCCTTCTGGAAGACAGTACACTCTCTTATTGACCCAAGCACCCCCCCCGACCCTTAATATAGATTGTACTCCCATCTCTAATCAAGCTGCAGTGGCAGATATATTCAATCAGTTCTTTACAACCTGTGCTGTGCCTGACCATCCCCTGACCAAACCCCCCAGCACGATCTTCACCTTCAAACAATGGCTACCGCTTTCCCCATATCTCCACCCAGGAAGTTTTTATGCCTTACACTTGCTAAATCCCAACAAATCTAGACTGGACGGACTTCATCCTAAACTGCTCTGTCTGTTGGCAGCAGGCACCGCTGCACCTCTTGCCCACATTCTGAACCTTTCAGTCTTTATCAGTTCATTCCCCATCTTGTGGAAAACAGCAAATGTGATTCCTCTCCATAAGGGAGGAGACCCATTGTCACCTGGAAACTATTGCCCCATATCCCTTCTCCCCT
The DNA here is from genome assembly GCA_016271365.2 of Neoceratodus forsteri. Taxonomy (NCBI): domain Eukaryota; kingdom Metazoa; phylum Chordata; order Ceratodontiformes; family Ceratodontidae; genus Neoceratodus; species Neoceratodus forsteri. The sequence goes on from CM057452.1 coordinate 1,206,830,257, forward strand.
CACTTGCCAGAGTTCAGGAGTCACTAATATACACAAGACTTCTGCAATTCATCATTTCATCAAACAATCTTTCCTCTTATCAGTCAGGGTTCTCAAACATCATTCTACAGTGTCTTATCTACTGCTTATCACTGATGCAGTCCACTCAGCCATGGATGCAGGCCATATTACAGCAGCCATATATTGTATATAGACCATTCAAAGGCCTTTGATTCTGTCTCACACACAATCATCCCAAACAAACTGCACTCCATTGGTCTAGCACCCCCCCCCATCCTTTGCTTTACCTGCTATCTAATCGGAAGACAACAAGCAATTCAAATTTACAACTCCTCCTTCCACTATCTACCAATCCTGGCAGGCGCCCCCAAGGGTCGATACCTTCCTCACCTGCATCCACCCAATACTCTGGTGCTCATCCTCCCTGCCTTCCTGTGCACAGGGCTGCGCTGCCCTCTCCTAGTACTCCTGTACCCTCTTCTTCACAACTTCTCCTTCTTCTGTGTCTTTCCTACCCTACTCCCTCTCAGCCTGGTTCTCACTGAACTCCCTCAGCCTGGTTCTCACTGAACGCTTCCTTGCCTGCCTCTGCTCTGGCAGCATCCCTCTCTCTCCTCTAATACCTCCTTGTCCCTGACTCCACTCACACTCTCTTCTCAGCCATTCCTGGTCTGTTGCACCAAACCAGGTGACACAGTCATGAAAAGCCTTTATCTCCTGACCTCCGTGTCATGCCTTATTCTCTTAAGTTGCTGCATTGACCAGATTATTGACAGGGCCTACGGGATACCTCTTGGAACAGTTCACATCCCCCCCACCACCACCTATGGCCTGAATCTTCTCTTGTGCTCCTATACATCCCAAACCTCCCAAATTGAGAGGCTGCACCAAAGGGGCTCTGGTTTCAAAAATGACTCTGTATACCCCACAGCTTAACAGACCTAAGTATGCTCTTATCCCATGCCTCACTTGGGCTTCATTTCTATGCCCTCCTGCTGCTTGTCTGTGCTGCTGATATTGAGACTAATCCAGGGCCCTCCTGTAATGCTCTTAACCCACCCACATGTGTGTCTATACCCCTGATAAAGGAACTGCGAATTGCACATCTGAACATCCATAGCATGCACCCTAAAATGGCGGAACTGAATCTCTGGGTCTTGCAGATGGCACCAGATATTCTGTGCATATCTGAATCTTGGCTCAAGCCAGCCACTAAGCAACATGAGGTGTCCTTATCTGGTTACAGCTGTCTCAGAAAAGACAGGATAGGTAAGATGGGTGGTGGTGTACTCCTATATTTCAGGTGTAATCTAGATGTCACCAAGCTCCCCGATCCCGTTGGGGGGCACCCCGATTGAATCACTCTTTGCCTCCCTAACCCTGGGAAACATCAAAAAAATAATAACTAGGTATGTTTACATGCCCCTTAGTCAAGCTTCCTCTTGCCTATCCTCACTTCTAGCTTCCCAAACTAATCTCCCCGGACATGACCTCATTCTCTGTGGGGACTTTAACCAAGATTGGCTTCACCCAGATGCTGTAAAATTGCATGCCACGATGGCTGACTCCTGCCTAACTCAACTTATCCAGCACCATACACGAATCAACACCAAGTCTGGTAAACATACGTTACTTGACTGGATGGTCACTAACTACCCACTGAGGATCAGAGCTGTGGATGTACTCTCTGGCTGCATAAGCGAATATTCCCCCACTTTTGTGTGTGGAGAAACAACTATCCTAACCCCTCTCACAGTATATACCTAGTCCATGATAAGTCTAGGTTTGACGTAGGCAACTTTATCACCTCCATCAATAATACTGACTGGCAACCCATTAACTCACTCCCAGATATTAACCTTACCCTAGACTTCTTTATCTAAACCTTCACTCAATTAGTTAACCAACATGCCCCTCTGAAAAAGAGCAGGTCCAAGGGCATCAAGGCTCCGTGGCTCTCCAAGGAGATTCAGATGCTCATGTCACCCCGTGATAAAGCTTGGAGGGCCTACAAAAAAGTGAACTCCCCTAGGACTGGCAAGTCTATAGACACCTCAGGAGTAAATGCAAACGTTCCCTGCACAAAGCCAAGTGCTTCCACTTTAAATTCCTTCAAACAGAGCACCTCTGCAACCCAAAGAAATTCTGGCAGCAAATAAACTCCCTATTAGAAGGGAAAGCTGTTAATACCCTGAGCTCAGTCCATGCCAACGGCTCCGACCTTACTGACTCTACTTCCATTGCCTCCAGCTTCAATTAATTTTTTACAGATCTGTACAAATATACTTCACTCTTCTATAACCCCTCCTCTCCTAACTTTGTCCTGCTTCCCTCAACTATCCTTGTGGACCGCCTCGAGTTCCACCTAAATTTTGCCTCTTTCAAAGAGGTCCAGAAGCTTCTCTCATACTTAAATCTTGAGAGCTCATATGGACATTACCCCCTTGAGGCAAAATTTCTTAAATTGGGTGCTTCTGCTCTTGTTCGCCCAGTTAGGGACCTATTCAACCAGTCATTTACCTGATAAATGGTAGGTGGCAGTGGTAGTCCCAGTGCATGGGGGGGGGTCCAATGCTGCTGTCGGCAACTATAGACCTATATCCATTCTCTGCCATCTAGCAAAGATACAGGAGCGCATTCTTTATAACCACCTTCAGGACTACCTGGAATCTCATAACCTGCTATCCCCCCATCAACACAGTTTCAGAAGGAATCACAGAACTCTAATAGCCCTGATAAAAGTGACAATGGATATATTTCATGCTATGGATAAGGGTTGTGCCACTGGTGCCATCTTCGTCGATCTCACTAAAGCATTTCACCTGGTAAACCATGGTCTTCTGCTCAGCCAACTAAACATCATAGGTCTGGATAAAAACGCCCTAAATTGGGTAAGAAGCTACTATCCTGTCGTTCTCAAAGAGTTAAATTGGACAGCTCCCTTTCAGAACTTAGGCTGATAACCCATAGGGTGTTGCAGGGATCCATTTTGGGAGCATTATTATTCTCACTCTTCATTAACGACCTCCCTCGATTTTGTGGTGGTGCCATGGTACATCTTTATGCAGATGATGCAATTATCTATCGGTCATTACCAGACTTTGAAAAAAATCACTAGAGAACTTGCCACTGATTTTGCCTCCCTTGAGGACTGGTTCATCTGTAAGCAGCTCATTCTCAATACCAGGAAAACTAAATGCATGCTTTTCTCTTCCTGTTCTACCTCCAAGCTTGCTCTTCCCACCCTTAACATAACATCGATAATGGGAGATACCTTGGAGACAGTCCCGTCCTTCAAATACCTGGGATTCACCCTGGACCCATCACTCTCTTTCAACATTCATATCTCCAATATAGTTAAAGATATGCATCAGAAGCTTGGTCTGCTCTATCGGATACTCCAATATCTCATCTCTGCCTCCTTCCTAAGAATCGCCTCTTCTTCTCTTACTCCCCTCCTAATCTATGAAGCCCCCCTGCTACTCTTTGCTAATACCTTATCTCTTTCCCTTCTCTCCTGGGCTTACCATAGGATTGGTAGTTTCACCTTGGGGTCTAACTCCTGATCACACCATTGTGACATCATCTCCTCTCTATGCTGGTTGCTCTATGAAGTTAAATTGAAGTACTTCTCCATGTGTCTTATTTTTAAACTTGTCCATTTCTTTACTCCACCATGCCTTAAAGATTTGATATGCCTCTGGAAGGCACCTCACACCCTCTGCTCCTCCTCCTTCCCCCTGCTAGTCCTCCCCATTCTACGTCTATCCCTCACCAGGAGGTCCTTTTTTTTTGCCGCTGTTTCTGACTGGAACTCCCTCTTTCCCCACATCCTGATTAGTGCCTCTCTTCCTCTATTCAAGTCCACTCTGCATGCCTCTCTTGCAGCCTCTCCCTCCTGATCCTGCTTCCGCTGAAACTCTTAACTTGCCCTACCTTGCCTGACCACTAACCCCAACCCCTCTCCCCTTCCCTTTCCCCCTCCATGATCAGTCACTAATAATTGACAACCCACCTCTTCCCTTTCTCTTTGTGCACAAATGTGACATCAATTGCCTATGTATAGTTTAGTCCTGATGTGTATAGAATTTATAGGTATGTAGATAGTGTATTCATGACTAGCTCTTCATTATTGTATCCACTGAACAATGTATGTCAAGTCTGATACTGTACTGCATTGACTCTCTGTTCAATTGTTCTGCTTTATTGCACCATTTATGAACCTGGGTCGACCCTGAAAAAGGGACTGTAATTGTCTCAGTGGTCCTACCAGGTAACCAAAACTCAAATAAATAAATATTGTTCTCCATTTTCACTAATTATCTCCCCTTCATCTGCTCCCACTCCCAGATCCATATGTACACAGATAACACCATCATGTTCACCTTGGGTCCTTCTGCTAAGGAAGTACAGCCACTCCTCCAACACAACTTCAACAATGTCTTGGCTTGGTTTAAAGCCAACAGTCTCAAAGTAAATCAGAAGAAGATGGTCTCGATGACTTTTGGTTCTGTTCAAAAGCTCTCAAGACTTCACACCCTGCCTGTATTTCACTCCCAGGACAACTCCCCCTTCATCAAACACTTTATTTGTTTGGCATAAAGCCATTACAATAAATACATAAAACACCTACATTAAAAAAAGGAATTCAGTAGTATCAAGTGTTTACATCTCATTTTATATATTAAAATACATATGTTATTGCAAGGTTAATACATCTAGAGCAATTGTATTTCCATACTTATCAAGTACATATTGTAATATTCATTTCCCCTGAAGTTTAATAGATTTTGGGAAACGTGCAAGTCTTGTCAGCACCTGCTTATCATTAGAATATACAGCTCCAGCATGATCTGATCAATGGGGAGACCAAGGTTCTTCAAAATGGGACCCAGCCAAAAGCTTCCATGTTCCTCATACAGTGAACAAATCAAAGTAAAATGTTTTAAATCATCCACCATATTTAAATCACAGAGACATTTCTAACTTTCTACAGCTGCTCCTTTTTGGACATAGTAGGCATATCGACAGTTGCCTATAGAGAATAATGGATTGGCAAGTGTGTGTTATGGATTTTTTCTACACACCCAAGGTGTGTGATGACCCATAAACCTTAACAGTGAAGCTCGAGAGGGTTACACAGTCATCACACACCGAGGGTGTGTAAAAATCCATAACACACACTTACTATCTTTTATTTTTTATAATTACTGGTGTTTTGTGCTGTTTGTGCAGATTTGCACAACTTTGCAGCCATGTGTGCGACTTTGTGGCTTTGTGAGGCTTTGCACAGGTTGATATGACTTGCCATATCAACTCACAGGTTGATATGACTTTTTACAAGTCTCAAAAATGGGTTGATATTGGGGGTCACCAGTTATAATTCCATCCTAAATCTTATTATTATTATTCACCTTATATCTGGATATGGCAGTGTTATTAAGTAAGTTTCCAGATTATGGCATGATTTAGGCATTTTGTACCAGTTAAAATTTGTATATGTCTTTATCTGGTCCATATCTTTGCTATTATAGATATTTCTCATTCTTTCTTTAACCTGGAACTTTATCTTAGTAAGGGAAAGTAAAATAAATTTGGTATAAAAGTTGTTCTAACCCCACTGGGTAGAGATATGTAGCCACACATTCTATAGCTGGACCTGCCTGTTCCTTTTGGAAGCTGAGAAATTGGCTATACTGCAGAGAACAAACTAGAATGCATTTGAGGAACTGGTAACTTGGTAAAACATAATATTGTAGGGGACTAGGAAGGTAAGCTACACTTTCTACAGAAAGTTTCATTATTTTCTTATTGGCATTAAGAATTGCAGGATTCCATTAAAGTGTAGTAATTTTATAACCAGAGGGGTTGTAATACAACTGAAGTTGCTTGATTTCTGTACTAGACACATAGGATTTGGAAGGATATTTGTGCAATATTTTGGAAGTGTCCTGCTGGCTGAACAGTGAGTTTGTTTTTACTCCTGGACTTAGTAGAGTGGTTTGTGTAGGAGCAGTGGTCTAGTACATTGTGGTGTTGGTTGACTTACTATAAAGTGCAGTACTCACCAGGGTGGTGGAGCAGTGGTGTAATTGATTGTTTCTAACAGTCACCAGTGGTTGTGGCCTACTCACCCACCCTACCCCTCACCCCACCCACCCCAGGTGTGGCATTTCCTTATAATAAGGTTCTGACATCACTTCCTCAACAGGTCTTGGAGCAGAACTGTCATATTCTGAATTGCCCAGCACAGTGCATAAAGCGTAAGTATACACACACACACACACAAAAAAAAAAAAATGTGTATATTACTCTTTGTATATTATAAGGAAGAGGGACATGTGGGGAGTGGTGCAATGCACTGGCTGTGGGGCAGCAATTTTCAGAAACATTCTGGAACCTGCATTGCTGCCCTATTTGCAGGCAACTGTCAGTCTGAGGAGGAGGCTGCCCACCTCACGCTGAACTGGCAAGGACTAAGGAGGACTCCCCCACCCAAAGAGCACCAGTTCCACAACCACTGCCTCAGAGGTTGCCATGTGTGAAGAGCAGATGAACCACAGTAGGTTCTGGGAGGGTGAGGGTGGTGGAACAGAGGTGTAGCCCCCGAGTTGCACCTCTACACAAATCATATGTCGGTCTGACAAATCAAGGTTCCTCTATGATGACACCCTCATTGGAGACCAAGAAGAATGCTGGGGACATTCACAAGGGAGACCCACAAAAGAGTGGCAAGGGACAACACAAGGGAAAGAAACAGCTTCTGATAGGGGACTCAATTGTTAGGGGTGTAGACCTGGGGAAGGGAGAGGAGAGGGAAGTAAGGTGCCTGCCTGGTGCCATGGCTTGGAGGGACAGGAAGTGAATCCTCAGGATTGCAGAAGCAGTATCACAGGAGAGGAAACTAGATATCATTGTCCACCTCAGGGGACAAATGACCTAGCTAGGCATGAGATCAGTGCAGTGCAGGATGAATTTGTGGAGTTGGGGAGGGGCCTCAGACAGGTAGCAAGCACGGTAACCTTCTCAGAGGTGCTGCCAGTCCATGGCAGGGGTGAGGCTAGGGTACTGCACACCATGCAATTTAATGAATGGTTGCAAAACTGGTGCAGAGCACAGGGCTTTGGCTTCATTGGGGACTGGGGGTCCACCTGGAGAGATGAAGATCTATACTGGCATGATGGTCTGCATCTGTCCAGGAAGGGAAACACGCTCCTAAGTGACAGGTTTAAAGGCTCCTGGCAAGCTTTTTAAACTAGCCAAGGGGAGGTGCTGATAGGAAACAGGAAAGTTCAAGCCTCCCCGCAAAGCATGGTAGGTAGGGTAAACACTGAGGTACAGAGCTTGACAGAGGGCAGGACAGGAGTAAATGGAAAATGGACAAGGGCAATAAGAGCAGGGATGGGTTAAAAAAGGATAAAGCCAACATTAAATGGAGGGCAATGAGTACCAATGCCCATAGTTTGTAAACAAGCTTCCAGAGCTAGTAGCCCTGATGGAAGTGGAACACTTGGATATTGTGGCAGTCACAGAAACATGGTACACGGAGAACCATGACTGGGATGTCAACATACCAGGGTACACAATCTACAGAAGGGACAGGGAGGGTAAAAGAGGAGGTGGAGTAGCTCTCTACATAAGGTAAGGGATCAAAGTAACAGAATTAAAAGGTAAAGGGGAGGACAAGAGGAACTCTGGGTCACATTGGAGACAGGGAATGGCATCACAATCCACACAGGGGTTGTATACAGACCCCCGTCTCAAGGGGAGGAAATGGACAAGAAAATGATAGAGGGCATTCTCAAAATGGCTGAAAAAGGGGAGATACTGTTGATGGGGGACCTGAATATGCCAGATGTTAACTGGGCAACATGGACTGCAGCCACATCCAAGAGCAGGGTCATTCTCGATGCCCTACAGGGAGCATGCCTTAGACAGCTAGTGGTGGAACCCACTCGGGAGGGAGCAATATTAGACCTGGTACTCTCAAATGGAGAGAGGATCACAAACTTAGAAGTCAAGACACCTGGGAACAAGCGACCACTGCACAGTGTGTTCACAATAAACACAACCATGGAGACAAGCCATACAAATACAAGGATACTGGACTTTAGAAGGGCTGACTTTGGCAAAATGGTTGAATACCTGAGGAATGCATTAGCAAATGGCCAGAAAGGAGGGTGGAAGAACAATGGAGAAAAATCAAAACTGCCATCATGGAGGCAACAAGCCTTTGTGTGAAACAAATAAAGAAAACAAAGCGGAATAAAAACCACTATGGCTCTCAAAAAGAATCAGGAAGGTTAAGGAGAAAAGGCTGCATTCAAAAGTATAAGGAATCACAGACAGAGCACGACAGGGAACTGTATCAATTAAAGCAGAAAGAAGTGGGGAAGGCAGTCAGAAAGCAAAGGCCCAAACCGAGGAAAGATAGCCAACTCAGTTGAAAAGGGGATAAAACCTTTTATAGGTACATTAGGGAACATAGAAAGGTTAAGGAGGATGGGAAGATTAATAAAGGAGAGGGAGGTGGGCAGAGGAGACAGTGAAAAGGCAGAGATAATGAATGAATACTTTTGCTCAGTATTCACAAAAGAAGAAGAGGAGGAGTTACCTAAACCAAACAGTAGAAGCACTCTGGATAGTGGGGTTGATACCAGTCCATTTAAAGAAGAAAGAGTACTGAAAGAACTTTTAAAACTCAAGGTGAACAAAGCAATGGGGCCTGACGGGATTCACCCTAGAATCCTAAAAGAGCTAAGGGAGGACCTAGTGACACCACTAACCACACTTTTTAACAAATCATGGGAAGATGGGGTGGTACCTGAGGACTGGAGGAGGGCAATGTGATTCCTTCACAAAAGTGGGAGCAAGGCAGAAGCAGGAAACTACAGACCTGTTAGTTTGACCTCAGTGATGGGAAAATGATGGAATCACTTCTGAAAGAAAAAATTGTTGAGTACCTAGAGGCCAGCGGGGCACAGGACCCAAAGCAGCATGGATTCACAGCAGGAAGGTCATGTCAGACAAATCTAATTGATTTCTTTGACTGGGTGACCAAAGTAATAGACCAGGGAGGAGCTGTGGATATGGCCCTACCTAGACTTTAGCAAGGCATTTGACACAGTCCCACAAAAGATTAATAATCAAGTTAGCCAGCCTGGGAGTGGGTCCAGGGTGGTAGCCTGGTAGAAAACTGGCTGCACAACAGTACACAGAAGGTAATAGTGAGATGGAACACATTCTGAAGAAAGGGGTTACTAGTCAGTACCTCATGGCTCAGTACTGGGTCCAGTCCTCTTTAACGTCTTTATAGGTGACATTGCAGAGGGTCTGGAAGGAAAGGTATGCCTCTTTGCGGATGACACAAAGATCTGTAACAGAGTTGATACACAAGGGGGGTAGAAAGGATGAGAAGGGACTTGGCATAGTTGGAGGAATGGTCAGACATATGGCAACTTAGATTCAATGCAAAGAAGTGCAAAGTAATGCACCTGGGAAATAAAATCCAGGAGAAAGTACACAATAGCAGGGAGGTACTAACAACATCAATAACAATAATGGAAGGATCTGGGTGTAGTCATATCAGATGACTTAAAGGTGGGTATGCAATGTGAGAAGTCAGTAGGAAAGCCAGGGGATACTGGGATGCATAGGAGGGCATCACAAGTAGAAAAAGGGAAGTGGTTATCCCTCTATACAGACAGTTGATGAGACCCCATCTGGAGTACTGCATGCAGTTTGGAGACCCTCATCTATGCAAGGACATAGACAGGATGGAAGCAGTCCAGAGGAGGGCAACTAAAATGGTGCAGGGTCTACATCAGAAACCATATGAAGAGAGACTGAGAGAGCTTAATATGTATACCCTTGATGAAAGGAGGGACACGGAGACATGATAGAAACTTTTAAGTACCTCAAGGGAATCAACAAAGTCCAGGAGGGTAGCATCTTTCAGAAAAAGAGATGTGTAAGAACAAGGGGGGCACAATTTAAAGTTAGAGGGGGGACGGCTCAGGGGTAATGTGAGGAAATTATTTTTCACAAAGAGAGTGGTGGACACATGGAACCGCCTTCCTGGAGAGGTTGTGTGGTCTAAAACAGTGGAGGAATTCAAACATGCATGGGACAGACATAAGGCAATTATAGTGGGGGGTTGCAGGAAATAGGCTGTTGGTTAACTAGAATCTGCAGCTTATCCAGTAGGTAGGGAAATGGGCAGACTGGGTGGGCCAAGTGGTCCTTATCTGCCGTCAAAGTCTATGTTTCTATGTTTCTATAGCTGGAGACTTAAATCCCAATTGTGTATAAGCTGTCTCCTCTTGTAGACACATCCTAGGTACCCTATGTTCTGAACAGAGGAACAACTTAAGGAATATCATTTTCCTTTCTATTATACAGGCTTCTATAGGAAGTTGTTCTAGTTTTGCTCTTGCAATTGTAACAGGAACCGACAGAGGTGTTTTACGAATAGACCCACATAATTTATTTAGTTGTGCTTCTAACTGCTTGAAATCTGTTGTTGCCCATATCTCTGAAGCATATAATATGCTAGCACATAGTTTAACTTCTATGACCTTCAAAAGACCTTTAACTGTCCCATTTCCCATTTGAGCTGAGAACCTTCTGAAAACATTGAGAGCTGTAATTACTTTATGTTTAACATAATTATGATGCTTTGTCCATTTTGTACATTGTGAAAAGTAGACATCCAAATAAGGATACAATTTAACCATCTCAATCTTTGCTTTATTCACAGAGTTGGAGTTCTCTTTTGTCTGTTTCCAGATATTAGCATTTGGGTTTTACTTGTATTAATTTCTAGTTTATTTTCTTTGCAATGTGCATAAAAGGAAGTTACTTTGTGCTGCAGGCTCAAAAATTAAATTATCTGTATTTCACATGATACATGTCTCACACTTTTATAGAGTTCCTTTTCCCTCACTTTTGGGGAAAATATCAATGAGTAGGAAGGGGGTGCAGTTGATGGAGATAGATATTGTGGTGGTGAGGATCCTATACAATTTCTTTGCTTTTGCTCAGCCACCATTATTTTAAAGAGTGACTTTTTTATAATAAAAAGCTTAAAAATACTAGATCTATACCAAATGTGTTTTAACTTTATTTTTTTCTAGGTATAAGTTGTTTTGTTTTACTATTCCCTGCTGTTGATATACTAAATATTGTAGATAATGCAGCAATTATATCACAGATTCTTTCAAAATGTATCTGATTCTCCCCCTGCTAACCACACAATTGTTGTTTGAGATACCACATTTTGTTGTCATAGCAAGCACTATGATGTCATAAAACCAAGGCACTGTGAGGTTAACAGGTGAGCGGCAAATGTTTTCAAATGTTTTCTACGCAGACTTTTTAGGTTGACTACCAAGATGTGGTGTAAATCTTGGAAAGAAACACTGACAATGAAAAAAAGTATTCTCTAGTAAATTGTAACTGCTGAAACAATTTATGAAAGCTCATGCAGCAGTGCAGAGTTGCTCTTTAAGGTCTTTTATAGTCTGATCTAAATTCTCAAATACCAGATTCAGATTGTCACCACAAGGTTTCTTGTTAGGGGAAACCTCATCTTGTGAATAAGGAAGTATTGAAATAGTAGCTACTACATCAATATGCTCAGAGGCTCTAGGTTCTAATTGCAATTCTGAGCATTCTGTGGAATTACAGTCTTCTGAGTCATAGTATTCGGCAAGAATCATCCTTGTAGATTGCTGTGAAAGTTTAGGGGATGCAGAAAGTCTTGTCATAGATAGTTTGCTCTCACTTCTCCTATATGCTTGCCTGGTTGCATAGAGACTAAAGGTTTGGAATCAACTGGGGTAGACTGCTTAATAAAATCCATTATTTTCAATTGATAGAATTTTATTAGTTTTATCAGCACATCCCCCAGGATTAAGTGTTTGGAGGGTTATAGCTGGGCTCTTATACTCTTCAGCCTCATCTGGTACACAGATTTTCTCGTTATCCTTAGTTTTCTTAGTATTTTTTTCTCTTCCTTGTCCCCTGGTATAAATTAGTCTCAGGTATTGTACGCTTACAACTTTGAGTACAGACCATTTTGTAACAAATGAACAAAAATATAATCAGGCAGTTTATAAAGTCTAGATATCTGCATCTAGTATACAATAAATACAATAAATATTAATGAACAATAAATGCAAAAACACTTCCAAATATTTGGTATCACTTAATATTTTTCAGTTTCTCTTAAAATCCAGTTGCAATTATAGCTCTCTAGAGAGTATTTTTGAGTAAGTTTCTATAAAGTGACCAGTGCAAAATAAAGTCTGGAGGCCAGTAAGTGGCTACAGAAAATCCACTAGTAATTCTGAGTCCAGGACTTTTGTGAATGGAAATAGCAAACTAATCAAAAGTTCTGTGTGAAATATAGTTTGGATATCCTTCCAAGTTCTTAAATACAGCAGTTAGCTAAAATGTGGGGTTAAACTGTAGAGATTTTACCTCTGTCATCCAGACTTCTATCAGGAATCAAAGTAACAAACCCAAAAACTCAAAGGAAGATATTGTTCAAGGGTGCAAGTGTTTGCTGCTGCTTCAGCACCAGCACATTCCATGTGAATTCCTGATGAGATAGTCACAGCAGGTTATTATCATAAGGATATATTAGTGGCACACTCACTAGTGTGTGTGCAGGAATTTTGGATGCTGGATCATTATTCCTTTATTGCAAGATGCTGGATCATTATTCCTTGCTTGCAGTAAACCTCAATAGTGCTATTTCAGGGCCACTTAAAATAACACTTCAGCAGATGTTCCTTGCACATGACTTCATAATCTGCCACTAGACTGTCAGATAGTGGAGATTATTTCGGAGCTTTTAGTGCTCTTGGGATGTAAAAATAGCCTAAACACCAAAAAAACTCCTGTCAGCTAAGCTCTGGTCTGTGTGCCTGACTAGTATGTTAAGATGGTGGTCTAGAGGGCAAGAACACCACACTTACTCAAAATTCCCCCTTGAATTGATACAGGCCTACAAATACCTGGGTGCATGGCTGGATCAGCATCTTAATTTCTCTACCCATATTGATACCTTACTCTCCAAGCTCTGACCCAAACTGGGCTTCCTGTATCAAAATAAGGATTCTCTCTCTCTCTCTCTCTCTCTCTCTCTCTCTCTCTCTCTCTCTCTCCCTGCTCTGCACAGGCTTATCTCTAAGTTGATTATGCCATCCCTCGACTATGCCAACATCATATACAGCACTGCATTCCTCTCAAAAGTAGACACCATACCGAATTCTTTCTGCAGAATTCTCTGCCCTGTGGCACCACTTCTCCCTGTACTCCTCACACTCTTTGGCCCTACTCTCACATAGGAGGTACATTCACTCAATGACCTTCATAGCCAAATTTTGATTCAACTTCCTTCCCCCAACCTCTCCTCCTGCATCAGCCCTGCTCCTACACCTTTATACTCTCTTTACTCTTGGGATCCCCACTTTTTCTCTATTCCCCAACCCCCAAACTATGGTGGGTCAGAATGCTTTCTCCTATTGCCTCTTCCACACATAGAATAATCTCTCCCCCGACTTCCGCAACACCTCAACCTACCAGTCCCACAAAAATCATTTACTCCTGCTACCATCACCTCCCCTTACCTGCACCCCCTCCACCATGGGGTGATCACTCCCCTCCCACTATCTCATCCATGGTATTCCCTGTTCCTCGACAGTTCCCTCAGGCTAGTTTAATTTAATTGAATTGTCTGTCTATATGTCAAACAATAATGCACTTGTAACCCCTGTTATGTACTTATTTCTGTGTATGCATAAACATTTATATTTGTTCTGGTGCTTTATGTCATGATTTCTAATACCTGTGTTATTTTTTCTGTATCTGTCCTGCTGCTGTCTCTGTATTTTTCTTTGTACTATGCATCTTGGGTTGCACCTGGAAATGAGCCTCAGCTCAATGTGTTTTTCCCAGTCACCAAAGTTTAAATAAATAAAAAATAAATAAATATCCTCCTCCTCCTACACATTCCCTCTCTACCCAGCCTGCACCAATCCTCTGTTACTACTAGTAACTATAAATGTTACATGCCACACCATTAGTACCTGTTTCCTATCTCTCATTTTCTCTACACTCACCTCTTGCTAATTCCCTCTATTGACAAGGACATCACTGTCTGCTTCATGTATTCAACTACTCCCTCATTAACTCCTTGACAAAGACAGCTCTGTCTGCTGTACCATCCACCTTCTCCACTCTCTCCTCCCTGCTATTACTGTGTCCTCTGTGCCCCAAGTTTTCCAGAACTGTTATAAATCCTGACTATAATTTTATACTACGCACCAACTTCAGTTTTTTCTTGTATGTAGCAGTTTTTTTTATTGTATAGTTTTTCCTCCTTTTAATCACAGTACTTCACCAATTGTCTGCAAATTATGTTTGCACTTGCCTATGTCTGTATTTTATGTTTTTGTACTCAATTGTATCAATTGTCTGTTCCTTACCTTGACGTTGAGCCTTTATAAAAGAGTTATTAGCTGAAAGGTGTCACTCTGAGATGACAATAAATAAATAAAATAAAATAAAGTAACTTAGTGCAGCAAATGCCAGTAAGCTGATACATCTCACTCACTCACTATAGTCATGACTGACTATTCATACCTAACTAGTAAATAAATTCTCTGGAGAAAAAAACTACTTATGTGATCATGCTCAGTGACTGTCAGATGATGGCATACTGAAGAGCAAAGAAGAGGGCTATTCCAGCTGCCGCTGTCAGGGATAAGAGCAGTTGGGGTGAGAGGGAGTGTGGGGCTGGGGTCCTTGGTGAGTGGTGGGTGGGGTGTTCAGCATAGAGTTAAGGGTTGGCAGAATCACTAGACCACAAGGATATATTAAGCAGTTGTATACAGGAAAATAGAGGGTGGGGTAACCACTAGACAACCTGAATATTTTAAACAGCTGTGTATAGGGCAATTGGGGGGTTGGGGGGACCACTAGACTAGCAAAATACATTAAACAGATCTGTACCAGGCAATCAAAGGGTGGAAGCAGCTTGGCACAGGGGCAGGTGGCTGCAGTACAGCCACTCTGTCTTCGGAGTGTGAGTGTGGGCTTAGTATCCAGTTAAGAAGTGGCATTCTTCAGAGGTAAACAGCACCACTTGGAGGCTGTTTGCCACCCCCAAAAACCTTTGAATATGTCACTGCAAGAGGTACTTCAGTGCCTTGGCACTGCTAGGTTTGGGGAGCACTTCAGGGGCCTTTGAATAAGGCCCCAACCAGAGCGCTTGAGCAAACCAGAAAGTTGATTCCATGCACTGACCACAAAATCACCTTTCGGGACAAAATAAGGCCATGACGGTGATTGAATTCATGAGGAGGCACCCCAATAACCCCATGTTGAAAATCTGGTGCCAAAATATCTGAAAATGCCAGAGATATACACCAAAGTTGAAAAAACCCTATTTATGTCATTATACAGCTTACCGGCATTTCTTCAGTTTGCGGTCGGCATTAAAGAGTGCAGACTTGTTCCTGGTCCATCGAATATTGCCACGCCTGACTCCGGAGGTAAGTATCAGGTGAAGGGGGAAGTGGGGAGGCAGGGTGAGCAGAAGTTGGGTGTGGGCTGGGGAGGGAGCAGGACAGACCATGAGGGACTGTTTCCTTCTTTTATAGATTTAAAAAAATATATATAGCGACTTTTTTTTAACAGGGACATTTGGCACATTAAGGTAGGCTCCCAGCATGCCACCTTAATGTTTTGAGGGCTAGCTGACAGGGAATAGGGCACCCCCACTGGTACATACCAAACGGGAGGACCGTTAGGGACCATTTTCTTCTTTTACAGGTTAAAACAAACAGCATTGCAGGATGGTTTTTGTTTTACAGGGGCATTTGGCACACTGGGGTGGGCTCTCAGCATGCCACCTGAGTGTTTGGGGACCTAGCCGATGGGGGATTGGGCAGCCCTGCCATCATGTACCGAAGGGGGGCAAGTGCCGAGAGGGATTGGGCACCCCCTTGGCACACAACAAATGAGGGGGGACATAATGCAGACGGGGAGTGGGATCCCCCATTGGCACATGAAATTGGCTAGGTCATGCTGACAGGGGGATTGGGCACCCTCCAAACTTAGGCATTGTGGCAGGCGGTGGTGGCAGTCACTGCCACCATGTTTGCTTCACCAGCAAAGGCACATCAGAAGGTGCAGCTGCATGACGAGCTTGGCTGTCATTGCAGTGGACCTTCCTTTGATCTGGTGGCCACATTACTTGTTGCTAGTGTCAGAGCCTGCAGCTGCCTCATTGGGGAATGAGGGATGCACCTACTGATGCATGCCCTGCATTCGCCTACAGTGACCACTCCTCCAAATCTGCTACTACTGCAATATGTTGGTTGCGCAAGCATGAGCCAACATAAAAACAAGCGCAGAAGATTTCTGTGCAAGAAAATTTAATGTAAAATAATTTCATCCAGTGAGTGCACCATGAGCTTCACTCTGCAGTACACTCACACTCATTGCTGCTTGCTTCTCTTCACCTATTGCAACTTTGCTGGGGCTGGATCAACTAAGTTTTCTGGTACCTGCTTTCCCTGCCATTGTTGAATTGCTCATACAATAAGAAGATAATATTACATTTACATGATTAAAAAATGTTGTCACTCACAACAGCAATGCGAGTGAACTGACAAGTCTCACTCACTAGTCAAGCTGGACTACTGAATAAGTTCTCTGAAGGTAATACATTTCTTTTTAAATTTCCAGTTACACTTTAAGTGTCCATTTCAACATAAATGGAAGGCTCGCTCAGTAGTTTGGTGACCAAGCAGCCAGCCACTCCCACTTCATGACCTATATAAGCAGTTCTTCTAAGCCTCATTGTGAAGCATTTTTTCTTTATAGTCGAAGGCTCTGCTGGTTGGGCCTCCCTGGCTGGACCCTGCCCCTCCCACCGCTCCTGCTGATCTCTGTGGGGCTTCTGTGTTTATTTTCCTGCCTTGGTTTGTATTTTGCCTTTGGCTGTGTATGCTTCCTTCCCGGGGGGGGGGTTCTAAGCTCCTAGCTTATCTGCTATTTCAGAGCTCATACTGCTTGCTTTCAGTTACTCACAACTCAAATTACTTGCTCTGCAATTGCAAACCTGATTTTGTGTGTTTCAGCTCAACTAGCTGTTCCATTGCATACTTTACTTTCACCTGACTCAGATTTACAACCTAGCTCTAAAGCTCACTCATGCTTGTTCTAATTACCTTATTGCAGCAATTTCATTGCACTGCCAGGTGACAGTGCTTTCAGTACAGTATGCCTCCTTTTATTTATTACAATTGCAACTCAGTGTACTTATTTGTTTTCACTACTGCTGCACAGGCCTAATTGCTTCTTGCTACTGCTTTGTTTACTCCCATTTCTATTACACATTGTGTTACTCTGAGATTAGCTGATGCTCCTGCTGAGGCTATTAAATTAGCTTTATATCTGCAATTAATTCTGTTTTAAATCCTGTCTTCGCTGCTGAAAATCCTCAGAGTCTGTCACCTTGATTTGGCTTTGAACTGTCTGGCTGGCTTGCTCCCAATTCAGTACTGTTTAATTGCTGTACAGATTGATATGCTGGTTCACCTATCACGACTACTGCTTACTGACTTATGTGCAGGTCTACACTTACTTATGCAGCTGTTACTCCTTGCTTAAGCAATCCATTGCTTCATGCATACTGCCATCCCTTCAGCTTCGGCCTGGGATTCTGTTGCACTCAATCTGCAGTCGACCTTGCAAGGTCTCAGCACTCCATGCGTATTATGATCTCAGCACATCGTGCTCATTCAGCTCACCAGCTTTCAGCTCTCAATTTCTGGGGCATGCCAGCCATTCTAATCTGGTGCAAGGTTAATGCAGATGATGGTCTCACTCTGCATTTAGTCCACATCATCGAGCGTGTCTAACTTGGGGCAGGATCCTTCTCACCTGGCCCATAGCTGGGAATGTCCTCAGCCCAGGCTTAGCTTTAGCTGCCTGCTATGGAACAGCAACTCCTGGTGTAGAATTTTGAACTAGTGGTGAAGGGTGGAAAAAGTTACCTCCTTTGGCTCTAGTGTTCAACTGTAATGGTTGGCCATTGACTTTAGTGGTTTCCCTAGTAAGGCACCTTCACTGCATTCTCCCTACGACTGCCTCTGGTTCACCTGGTTTGATTTAGGGTGGGTAGGCCAGGTGAGTGCCTTAGCAGTTGTTGCTCTCCTCCTGCACCTTGGATGCACATATTGTTGCAGGGTTTTCTCGCAACCTTTCACAACGTTCCCCCTAGAGGGCTTGAGTGAGAGCCTTCCTCCAAACTGGAATATTTTACATCTCCCTTTAATTGGGTTTTCCAAATTGCGGCTGCAGAGCTGTCACTAAATAAACTATCCCAAGCCTGGAGGGAAAGCGACCTAGGCCTTGAATCCCCAGAGATTTCCTCTTCTTAGGGTTTTTTCTCTCCTCTGTTGCCTCAGGTCATAACACTTAGCTAAGTAATTTCCCCAGTGTCTTTGGGTAGGTTCCATTGTTGGATGAAGGTGGAGGAAGTCCTGCCATTACCTCGCTCCTTAGGGGGATCCCCTACTCTCAAAGCAAGCCATCAATAACATGCTACACGAACCTGGGAAGTTATTATGACAACTGAGCATATCATTGTATTATCAAACTGCCTATACTTTTCTACTACTATGTTATTGTTACTACTCCTATGTCACAATTACTGCTTGCTCAACTGCTTCATTTTGCATCCTCTTTGGGGATGATACTACATTTTTGGGGGGATTCCTAAGGTACATTTAGCCATGGGAACTATCCTGTTGCACCTCTAAGGGTGGAACCATCTCTGAGGGTTCCTTGCCTTCATACCCCTACAGGCTGGTAATTCCTCTGGAATAGAGAGTGCAAATGGCCAAAACCAAACTAACACAGTTGCACAAGCATACACTATACTGGCTGCATAGGTCAGTGAAATGAAAGGACTGCTCTGTAGTTCAATGACCAAGTAGCCAGCCACTTCCACTTCCTGAGCTATATAAGCAGTTCCTCTAAGCCTCACTGTGAAGCATTTTTTTCTTTGCCCCACCATCCTCCCCTCCTCCTCCTCCAGCAGCAACACCCTCTCCTTAGGTGGATTCTAAAGTACCTTCTTCACAGGAACCATCCCGTTGCACCTCCTAGGGCTGGAGACCCTCTGAGGGTTCCTTGCCTTCATACCCCTACAAGGTGGTTATTCCTCTGGAATAGAGAGTGCAAATGGCCAAAACCAAACTAACACTGTTGCACAAGCATAACACTATACTGGCTGCACAGGTCAGTGAACTTATTATTAGCTACATGCAACAGAGTGATTATACTGTAGTTACGTGCTTAAGCATGAAGCCACTAAATTAGAACAATGTCTTGTGTGCACATTGCATATGTGTGCGCGAGTGCGCACACACACACACACACACAAAACAAAATAGTAGGTAGCTACCCAAAAGTGATGGGAATCAGCTGACTACTCCTACCTTACCAGCTAACAGCTACATGCACTAGCAACTGAACAAGTAACTATGGTGGGATCTGGTCCTGTATTCCTCTCAGGAAGATGTCTGCTCTTAAATTTAGTAGTTGTAGTAGTCAAATGCATTATTCTTTTTTTTTTATTCTTTGGTAACCAGGTAAGGCCCACTAGACACAAGTGCCTGTTTTCATGAGCCACCTGGGAGCACTGGGTGGTTAAGTGACTTGCTTAGAGTCAAACAGTATACAAGTGGAGGATGTGAGAATCAACCCAGGTCTGGTCTGTTGGATATACCAAGCTCAGTCACAGCTCATTACTCAAACCTCTAGGCTATACTGCCAGCCCATTTTTATAAAGGATAGAACTGTTAAGACTGAAGAACCCTATTTTCAAAGTTGTCCTGTGTACAAAGCATTAGTTAGAGTGCAGGAGAAATACTTAAAAACAAACTAGCAGACCCAAAATCTCAAACATTATAGACAAAACCAACAAATTACATCAACATAATGTAACACTGTGAATATTAACTCAGCACAAAAGCAATATTCAAAAACCTTTGCAAATGTGCATATACTCTTCTGAGATCTGAACCTGAAAAAAGTTTTACTTATCTAAGGATCTCAGTACTGGTGCTAGTTGGTTCCAAGTCATGTATACCTAGTAGTTAATTGAGTAAGTACCCACTCTCATACATGCTCTTAATACTAAGTAGCCCCTATTACTAATGTCACTGAATTGATGTGTTACAGTATTTGTAGGTGCAACATTAAAACTTATGCCAGACATGACACCTTTGGCAATTTTATAGGCCATTATTTTTTTATCTCTCCTAACAGAGACAGCGTCCCATTTTAAAGCTCTATAAAGCTCATAGTGATGAGTTTATAATGGTTTCCCTGAAACAAATTAAGACAATTTTTTATAAGTTATGTCTAGTCGATTCAATTTGTGTTTATATGCATTGCTATACACATCCCTGTGTTCTAATACAGGCAGTATAAGCTGTATTGCTATATTTTCTCTGGCTTTTTTGTTTTTTTAAGGCAGATGAATTTCTGTGTAATGCACCTATTCTGTTATTTACTTTTTTAATGGTGTTTATCAAATGTTTATCAAACCTTAAGGTATTAACGACAAGACAAACAAATATTTGAAGTCAGTAACCATAGCGATTGGGTCTCCATTAAATAATTGAATAATCGATTTATTTTCATTTTTATTTATTTTCCCCCTCCATTTATTGAAAAATGCATGGATTGGGTCCTCTTTTGGCTCAAGGCTAATCAAGAGTTTTTGAACCATGCCTCTAACCTACTAAAATCCTCCTGGAGTTTAATCTCTGTATCTTGTTTGTCATGTGATGAAAATACTAAATCTGTTTTGACTGCATATCATTTTATATATGATTTTTTATTGTTTTGTCAAATCATTTATGTATATAAAAACATTAGTGGACCCAAGATAGATCCTTAGAAGAATCCCATAATTTCCCTATTTTGAACTTAACATTCTTCACTGTAACCAGTTGCAATCTGTTAGTAAAATAACTTTGAAATCATTTTAAAGTATCAGTGGCTATACCAATATTTTCCATTCTTTTTCATAAGATTTTATGATCAACAAAATTGAATGCTTTTGATAGGTCAACATACACCACACCCACTGCATTCCCATCCCCTCTGGAAGTCCCTACAAGGAATCACTATATAGGGGTGTTTCTGGCCTCCTGTCCAATTTGGTACAATAAAGTATTGGCTCTTGAAATGATGTGTGTGTGCCCCTTGTTGTTGTTTTGTTCATTTGGAAGTCACTGTTAAGAGCTGCACCTTTATCTTTGTGGTGTGCCTGGTTTTCAGTTACTCTAGCTTTCCCTACATCCAAGTCTGTTGCCATCCTGCTTACAAAATCAATGAGGGCAGTGTCTTTCAGTTTGCCTGCCCTAAATCCTAATTGCTGTTTTGCCAACAATGAATATTGTTCCAAATATTTAGTCAACTGTATATATACCATTAACATAGAAATAAGGGACAGTAATGCAATTGGTCAGTAATTTGATGGAACATTTTGTACACCCCCTTTGAAAATTTGTACTACTTTAGCACATTCATCACCATCCCACATAAAAGGCTGGTAAGCAAGCTGGGTAGTCTGGTATGGGTCACAAAGTAGTAAACTGGGTTCAAAACTGGCTTCAGCTTGCTCTCAGGTATCTGCTAAACTGTAACTGATGCCATTAGTGCTCCCTGGATAAGAATAGTTACAAAGCTCTGCTGTTGTGAAGTGATTTTAAACTGTTTTTAAAGCAATGCACATGCTAAATCTAAGAGCATTGCTACATCATTGTCACATGAGACAGGGTGCATCATAGGAGAAAGAAAGCCAATAATCCTATTTGTGATGGAGATCTCCAAGGGTCGTAAAACTACCTTACAGCTAGCAGGCTAATTTAGGTAAAACTCCTAATAGCAGACAGAGGGAAGGACACACCAGGACTTAACATACATATCAAAACACTCTGCATAACATATGTTGTTTGCAAATTCTGGATGGACTACTCCTTTAATATAAAGTGCTTGAACCTAGATAATTTAGAGATCAAAGGGAATACACTAAAATGATTGTCACAAAGCTCCCCACTCTAAACACATTCCAAAAGAAGCATGCTCCAATCATTGCATTATTCATTAAGTTCAGATTACATAACTGCTGAGGGGTGCAACTGGTTTTGTGACATGTAACAAGCAAATAAACAGAGTCCAGCGCACAACCCCCACCACCCATGGTAAATCTGAGAAGTGAAACATAGAGGAATTGGCTTCTTTAAAGTAAAGTGTTTCTGCCTAGCTAATTCACAGGTAATCCAAGGGAGCATGCTAAAATGAGTAACACAAAACTCCCAAAATCTAAACATATTCCAAGGCTAGCACCCTCTAACCTGAGGGAGGAGGGGATTGCTGTGCACTGCACTCTATTTGTTACATGCCACAAAACCTTTAGAACCCCTCAGCAGAAATGTAATTAGAACTTTATGAATAATGCAAAGGTTAGTGTGTGCTAGTTTTGGAATGTGGGACACTAGTGGCTGGATTTTCAAAGGATTGAAAATCTGCACACGGGTGGTAGCAAGGGGGGCTTCCATTGTGCAACTGAATGTTTTCCTACATGTGCACTATTTTCATACCTGGTGAAATAAATGAAGTTTTTCATGATTTACAGTAGCTTACACATGTAAACTGCACCAAACTGCTATGCCTGGAATTACCAGGCAAAGCACTCTTCTGCAACTGAGCCCTCCACGAGACTGCTGCTAATACACATGAAATGCTGAAAAAGTATTTATACAGGTGGGGAGAATTTATCTCAGTTTCCACAGATTGTACATTGGGGCCTAGTCTTTGAGTTATGTCAGGCCTTTTGAAAATCTTTCCTGAGCAAATCAGAAGCACACCAGGGGCCCGATTCTAGAAGAGTTATGTCTGGCATAACTGCAGTTGCACCAAGTAGAATGGCACATGTAGCAACTTATGCCAGCACTTGCGACATGCACGATTCTACATAGTGGTCTGCAACATGGTGCAGGCTGCTTGTGCCAAACTGAAGT
This sequence comes from Neoceratodus forsteri, assembly GCA_016271365.2. Lineage (NCBI taxonomy): Eukaryota > Metazoa > Chordata > Ceratodontiformes > Ceratodontidae > Neoceratodus > Neoceratodus forsteri. The sequence goes on from CM057452.1 coordinate 1,206,853,377, forward strand.
TACGCCGCATAAACCCCTGTGACATGGCGCTAGGGGGTTTACAGCAGCAGTTGTGCCCCATCCAAAAAGGCAGCCATAAAGTGCCCACATCAGGATTCTACAAGAACCCCCAGAGGAGATTCAGCAGCATAAGTTATACCAGCATTTAGCTGGTATAACTTACAGACGCCCCAAGGGGTCATGTGGACCCATCGGCTATCCAGTGGACAGTGCAGAGTTTCCCTCACCCCCATGCTCAACACACCCCAGAGGGGCCCCACAGGGCTACCCATATCCTCAGCCCCCTGAAACAGCTGTTGGCAGAAGCCCCACAGGTCGACGCTGCCATTCCCCCATCCTTGCCTGAATTGCGAGTCGCCCGCCTCATATGTGGCAATGACTAGAGTTTAATAAAATAAAATAAAATAAATCCAGCCCTGGTAGTCTAGTACCCCCCCAACTGTACATAAATGAAACATGAATCCCTGTTTCCCTGGTAGGTCAGTGCCCCCCCACCAACTGTACATAAATAAAATACAAAAACCCCACTGCCCTGGTAGTCTAGTGGTCCCCTCGAACTGTAAATAAATAATAACGAGAATCCCCATTTCCCTGGTAGTCTAGTGGCCCCCGACCCTCCCACTCAGCCATGTCTGCCCACCCTGCACCCCCCACCCATCCCCAGCAGGTGACTGGCACAGCCCACCTCTCACCTCCACGACCAGCCACTGACTGAGTGTAGTATTAGCACTACTGCACAGACATGCTCTGAAATTTGGGGGCCACTAAACTACCAGGAAAATGGGGATTCTTTCATTATTTATGTACAGTTCTGGGGGTACTAGCCTACCAGAGAAATGAAATGGGATTAATTTTTAAATTTATGTACAGTTGGGGGCACTAGACCAACAAGGCAATGGGGATTTGTTTCTTTATTTTTGTACAGTTTGGGGGGGGGGACTAGACTACCAGGGCTACAGGGATTCATTTTTTTATTTATGTACAGTTTGGGGGGGCGCTAGACTACCAGGGCTACCTATCCAATGCATTTGTAGCTGGCGACTAAGGGGTCAGGGCATGGGTGGGGAGGGTTGACTGCACCGCCCTGCTGTTGCAGCTTGTGACATGCTCATCAGGTACACCTGTAGTTCGGCATACCTGGCCACATGTCACAAGTTGTCGGACTTAGCTGCGATGACCCTGCCTCTTCTAGTATAGAGAGCAGGGTCAATGTCAAAGGTGCAGGTGGCGAAAGTTGCGTTCGGCAGCAACTTGCACCACCCTTCTAGAATCGAGCCCCAGGTTTCCATTTTTATTACTCCCCCAGCACCCAACTAGAAAAATATAGAGAATAATGGATAGCTCACTGGGTATTACCAGTGAGTAATACCATCGAGAGGTTCTGGACAAGTAGGAACATCGAGAGCACAGCTCAAGAGGTTACAGTGTCCAGAATCTCAAGATGGTATGACTCACCGGTAATACCCAGTGAGCTATCCTTAATTTTTTTTAATATATGGATGAAAAGTTTGTTTTCTTGCCTGTGACTGTTTTTTGTGCAGCGAGGACTTTCTACGTGCTGGCAGAGCTCCATAGAGTTTCAGTGCACCCTCCCTCACTCTCTCCATCACACATACACAGACCATGGCTGGAGACAGAGTTTTATTTTGTTTTAGCACAGATCCTACCTTTTCTGTGTTCGGGAAGTTAGGATCATGACCATATGTCCCTTTTTGTAACATAAAGGTTAAAAAAACAACTTAAATAATACTCGGGATAAACAGTCTCACTTAGCGAGAAACTGTCCGCCATGATTTTTTTATTTTTTCTGCCTGCCCACACAGGAAAAGGGGCCAATCGGAGGTCATGTTTGGAGATGTAGGCAGAGAGACTGGAGCGTGTGCTGTTGACCTTCTCTGATAATACTATTGTTCAGGTCCTGAACTATACTATTACGGAACCTGAACGATAGTATTATCACTCTTGAAGTGTGGTATTATCACTTCGGGAGTGATAGTATTACCGCAAATTTTTTGTATGCTTTAGAAACATATTAAATTCATGATCCATATATTAAAAAAACATATACACTGATTACAGGAAATGACAAAAGGTCCCTTTAGTCTGCCTGGAGTTCCTGATCTGCCCCAGGACCTATTGTCCATATGGGGTTTTATCCCTCCCAGTCCACACTCCTGCTCTTCTTCTTCCTAATACTGTTGACCTAAGCAACTATTAATTCCTTCACTCTGTCCCAGCTACACTTGAAACCACTTACAGTTTTGACATCTACCACCTCCACTGGTAGACTATTCCATGGCCCCACCACATTTTGCATAAAATAGAACTTCCTTATATCCCGCCTTCTTCACCACCCTGGTTGTCTCTCCCTTCAAAGTAGTTCCTTGCTTCAAATACCTCAGTGTATGGCTGGATATTAGGCTTAACTTCTCCACCCATATGGATGTCATTAACTTAACTCTCATCCATAAACTTTGTGCCCTATACTGCAGCAAGACTGCCTTTCTCCCCAAGTTTGCCATGAGCTGATGATCAAAATGATGCTTGACTATGCAGATGTGGTCTATGGTACCTCCTCCGCCTCATCATCATCTCTTGTCAGAATGGACACTGTCTGCAATGCCTTTAGCCTCTTTGCTGCTAATGCCCCCTCTCATACTCATCACTGCTTCTTCTATAACTCTCTCTCTAGATCCCCTACTCTTCGCTTGTGTCACCTTTCTCACTGTGCTTTCCTTCAGCACAAAATATTTGTTTAGATATCTTCCTCATTATCTCTCCTCTCCCCATTCCACTGCCTCATCTACTCTTTACTCTGGACACTCACTCACCTCACTCTCTTTTTTGCAGTGGGGCATTCCACCTTCAGCTATATTCTCCCCTCCATCTGAAATGATCCCCCTCCTTCTCTTTGCTTCTCTCCTTCCCATCACTCCCTCAAATGTCAGCTCAAATTTTTCTGTGCCCCTTCCTGCTCCTGGCCTTCCTTTAAATGGCCTCCACTTTCTGCTCCCCTCTCATGCCTGGTGTGTTGCTAGATTATGTACTTGTATATGGTTGCCTGCTGCTGTTCATAAATTAATGCATATGGCATTACCTGAAATTAGATTTTTACCTGCACTTAACATTTTACCACTGTTCATGCATTTTACCACCTACCTAAACTATACAGTACTTTGTACTATTGTTCGCTTTTGCTCTATATGTTATCTCCTCTCCCCCTCCCCAGATTCACACCTAGAAATGAACCTTGGCTCAGTGTGCCTTTCTGGGTCACCAATTTAAAAACAAACAAAAAAAAAACAGCCCTCTTAAACCTTCCCCCTTTCCCCCACCTATTTCCACTCATAACCTCAGGTTTTTGACTCTTAATAGTTCAGCCTACTATAGTTTACGTTGTTGATTCCCTTTAGGAACTTGAAGGTCTCTATCATATTCCCCCTCCCTCGCCTGGTCTTTGGTGAGTACATGTTGGGTGCTTTGAGATGTTCTTTGTAATATCTGCTGTGTTTGCCCTGAATTATCTTGGTCCCTTATGCTGCACCATCTCCAGCCTGTCTGTGTTCTCCCATAGGTGAGGACTCCAGAACTGAACATAGTGTTCCATGTGTGGCCTCACCAAAAACCTACGGTATATAGAAGTAGTAAGTAACCCCTTTTTCCTGCTTTCAGCACCACTTCAAATACACCCCAGCATCCTATTAGCATTTCTATTGGCCTTGTTTTACTGCCTTGATTGTCTGAGGAAGTCATTAATGATGACTTCCAGGTCTGTTTTCTGTGCCATAGTGTTTATTGTAACCTCTTCTATCCAGTAGTCTGTCTTAAGTTTTTTTCTCTCTCTAGGTGAGGAACCTTTCATTTTTGCTCTGAATTTCAACTGCCAAACCTTAGACCACCTCTGGACTTTATAGATCCCTTTGCATCTTCCAGATCCCTTTATCACTATGTACTGTACTGTAGAGCTTTTGTTTCATCTGCAAAGAGACATAAATTGCCCCAGATGCTCTCTACAATGTCACTGATGAACATATAAAATAGGATAGGACCCAGGACAGATCCCTGTGGCACCCCACTTGTGTCCTCCCTCTCTTACGATTTGATCCAGTTTACCACCACCCTTTGCTGTCTCTTCTTCAACCAGTCTCCTACTATGTCCCTAGCTATACTCAGGTCCTCCAGCTTCTTCATCAATCTTCTGTGTGGCATTGAGTCAAAATATGTACATTGTACTGAGCTCTTGGGAAAGGGAGCTTTATAAATAAAATGTGCCTTGCCTTGCCATGATGAAATCAAAGTTGACTAAATCCACATATTTGAATTGGTGCTCACTAACAGATGCCCCTGAGGAATGTTTTTTGGACTTGAAGAGCCAAAGAGAGAGTGTGGTCAGTGACTGTGCTGTATTTATTTATTTATTAAAAAACGTATCAGAATTTACAACTTTTGCATCAGAGACTCCTTTACAAAGGCTCCACGTCAGAGTATTACAGAGTACAGAAACAGACTGGTAAACAGTGCTCACAAAGGTGTAATTAAGTATACTATCAGTATATACAACACAAAATTTACAGACATAGATACTAGGCAAACACCATATTACATCAGTTTTTACTAATTCTAAACAGAGTTGTATAAACATAGGCCATTCATGCAAACAGTAGGGCCCAGGCGAAACATGGTTCTAACAGTAGGTCTTTGAGGCAGGATCAACATAGTAGTTGGTCTGTTGTCATAATTTGGCCTAATATGATAGCTGGGGGGTCAGAAACAGTCACAGGTAGTCTTCAGTTGTATATTTTCCTGAAGGAGAGATCTGAAATGGCTTAGTTTGGATTCAAGTGACTAAGGTCTTGGGGAGTTCGTTAGACCAGAGAGGAGCCCAGTAGAGAAAAGTGCTTTGCCCCATCGTACTTTTGCAGAGAGGGATGTGGAAGGGGGATTTTTCAGAGTTGCATGTGTGTTTGGCGAATCAAGCTGGTTGCAGTAGTGATATGAGACCTGTGGCGGTTAAGCCAGCCTTGATTTTTTTAGCAAATAGACAGGTCTGGTACTTCAGTCGCCCATCGAAATTGAGCCAACTGGTGCGGGCATAAAGTGTACATGTGTGCGTTAGACTGTCACAGCCAGTGGCTAGTCTACAGGCCTTATTCAGGACAATCCTGATCTTACTGAGGGCTGTGCTGTCAGTTGTGCCATAGATCAAGATTCCATAATCGGTTAGCGAGAGGAGATTTTTACCTGCTTCTTTTGTTGGTTAATTTTGCAATATGTATGACACATTTTGCAGTAATCGGGGCTGATTTCAACCTATTCAGGTTATTTCTGGTACTGAAAAGGGAGCCATGAAGCCAGGCAGTCTAGTATAAAGAAGAAACACAAATGATATTTTCCACAGGTGTGCACAGTAGCAGTTGGCATTGTGGTTTGTGAGTGGGGTAGCCCTCCCCTTTTATCTGTGCATCCACCTGTGTGCAATTTCACAGTTCATGCACTGTTGGACATTGCTCAATAACAGGGACAGTGTTTCAGATGTCAAGATGAGAGGGTACCTGTGGGAGAGTGACCACTACACAGTGTGATTCAACATAAGGATGTCAGTAGGTGAAAACCACACAAAGTCGAGGGTGCTGGACTTATGAAGGGCAGACTTTTAAAAAAGTGAGTGAATGCCTCAGAGGCAACCTACTGCAGTGGGCGGGGGGGGTGGCTTGTGTAGGGTGGAAGTACTGAGGCCAGGTTAAGGGATGGCATAATAAAGGCACCAAAACTCTGTACAAAAGAAGTTGCAAAAACAGGAGTAAAAAAAGACTGCCATGGTTCTCAAGGAATGTTGCTGAAAAGATTAAAGCTAAAAGGAGATACAAAGAGATGCAGAGGGAAGAGGAGAGGGAGGTAAGTAGGGAAAGTGGTGTTGATTGCAAAGGCACAAACTGAAGAAAGGATTGCCAGAGGGGTAACAAAGGGGGACAAGACATTTTTAGGTATGTAAGTGAGAAGAGGAAGAAAAGGGGACAAATTGTGAGGTTAAGAAGGGTTGGGGGGGAAACTGTGCAGAGGAGGATCAGGGAAAAGCTGATAGCCTAACATATACTTTTGTTCAGTCTACATGGTGGAAGAGGAAGGGGACATGCTAAATAAAAAAGCAGGAACACTGGGGGAGGGAGGTTGGCACACTTCCGTTTACAGAAGAAAGAGTCCTGAAAGGACTTGCAAATTTGAAAATGGACAAAGCTATGGGTCCAGATGGGGTGCACCCGAGGATGTTAAGGCAGCTCAGAGAGGTACTGGCTGCACCTCTGACAGATCTATAGCCCTATTCAACAAATCACTAGAAAGAGAAGTGGTTCCAGATAACTGGAAAAGGACAGATGTAGTCCTACTTCTTGAAAGTGGTAAAAGGGTGGAGGCTCCCAACTACAGGCCTATCAGTCTGACATCAATAGTGGGGAAGTTAATAGAACCACTTTTGAAAGAAAGGACTGTGGAATATTTTGAGTCCAGTGGGCTGCAATACCTGAGAAAGAATGGATTCATGGTGGGGGGTGGGGGTGGGTCATGTCAGATGAACCAGATAGATTTTTCTGACTAGCTGACCAAGAAAATAGATCAGAGTGGAGAAGTGGACATGGTCTATTTAGACTTCAGCAATGCCTTCAACACTGTACCACATAGGAGGCTCATAAAGAAACTGGGCAGGCTGGGGGTGGATCTTAAGGTGGTAAATTGGATACCAAATTGGTTCATGAATGAGCAACAGAGTGCTTGTAAATAGAACTTATCCAGGGGCAGGAAGAGTGTCCAGCAGGGTACCTCAGGGCTCTGTACTAGGTACATTCCTTTTTAATGTTTTATAAGTAACATTGAAGAAGAGCCGGAATGGAAGGTATGCCTCTTTACAAATGACACTAAAATCTGCAGTTGGGTGGGGGTGGGGAGGTAATGTGCAGAGACCAGAGAAAACTTGAGGAGTGTTCAAGGGTACGGCAGCTGGGTTTCAATGTGAAAAAGACAAAAGTATGCATCTAGAACATAGAAACCCAAAAACAAGGTATAATAAGGGGGAAGAGGCACTGATGGTCACCAAGCAGGAAAGAAACCTGGGACTAATGATATCTGATGACCTCAATGTGGTGAGGCAGTGTGACAAGGCAGTAGATAGGGCCAGTGGGAAACAGGAGTGCATAGAGAGGGGTATGTCCAGTAGAATAAGGGAGGTGGTGTTGCCACTGTAAAGATCATTGGTGAGACCCACTTGGACTACTGTGTCTAGTTCCAGTTCTGGAGACCACATCTCAAGAAGGACATAGACAGGGTGGAAGCTGTCCAGAGGAGGGCAACTAAAATAGTGCAGGGGCTACATCCGAAGCCTATGAGGAGAGACTAAGGGATCTCAATATGTACACCCTAGAAGAGAAGAGTTTGAGGGGGGGCATGATATATACTTAAAAATACCCCACAGGGTTGAACAAGATACATGAGGGGAGTATTTTTGAGAGAAAAAGGTGCATGAGAACAAAGGAACATGCAATGAAGCTGAAAGAAGGAACATTTAGGATGGATGTGAGGAAGTACTTTACTGATAGAGTAGTGGGTGCCTGGAAGTCTGCCAGCAGAGGGATTGGGGAGCAAAAACAATGCTAGGCTTCAAGCATGCATGGCATAGGTACAAAGGAATCTTAGTTGAGAAGTGGAGGAGTGGAAGAAGTCAGAGATCAGGTAGGATGTAAAATTCTGTGTTTCTATGTTTCATAGCATGGCACTTGTCTACTATCTTTGTTAACCAGTCAAACAAAACCATCAGGCTTCTCTGAGAAGACCTCCCTGCCACAGACCCATGATGTTTACTGTCCAGTAGATCATCGTGCTATAGGAAGTCCATGAGGTCCTCTTTAATCAGCGACTCTGTTAGTTCACCCACTATAGTGGTAAGGCTGACAGGTCTGTAATTCCTCAGTTGTTCCTTGCACCCTCACCCCTTGTGTAGTGGGACTGCATCCACTATCATCCAGGTTTTTGAAACTACCCTTGTCTTATCTGAGCTATTGAATAGACCTACTAGGGGTTCAGCCAGATCCATAGCCAAATCCTTGAGCACCCTTTGGTACATTCCATCCAACCCTGGCACTTATCTACCTTTAGGGCTTCAAGCCCCTTCTGGACTCTTCCTCTTGTAAAAACTGGCTGCCTCATTTCAGGAATGCTCCTGACAGCTGCCTTGATGCCACTTTTGGAAGGGGACCACTGTCTTTTTGTGAAGATAGAGCAGAAGTATTTGTTAAGGATGTCTGCATTATGGTAATTTTCCTTTAGTACCCTCCCCCCCATGTAGCATAACAATACTCCCTCCTTGCTTCATTTCTTCCTTAATATGTCCAAAGTATTGTTTTTTCCTTCCTTTGACCCTCTCGTAAAATGCAGCCCCTTGTCTTCCTTTCCCCTCCTTGACCGTCCTCTTTGCTTTCCTAGTCTTTGTTTGGTTTTCTCCCCATTCATCCTCACCCTGTTTTTCCTTTAATCTGGTGATAGCCTTTTTCTTAGCCTTCACTGCTTCTCTGACCCTTTCTGATAACCCTATGTGTCTCTTGTACCTGTCCTGTTTTGTAAAAATTCCTGTGCATGACTTTGTGGCCTGAAGAATGGTCTCTTTAATTCTGCCCTGTTTTTCCTGTACACCTCCAATATCGTCTACCTTAGTCAGTTTGTCTCAGACCAGCTCTGTCATCTGGTTGAAATCCGCTCTTCTGAAATCTAGGATTTCAGTTTTTGATATGGGTATTCTGGTCCCTGGAGCACCCTGAACCAGATGGAGTTATGATAGCTGGACACCAGTATCTCCCCTACCCACAGTCCACTCACCATCTCTGAGTTAGTGAGCAACAAATTAAGAATGGTCACATGTCTAGTGGTTTCCTTAACCAGCAAGACCAGCAGATAGTCTTCTCTATGTATTTAACAGGGCCTGACTTCTGGCAAACATGGCTGCTGAAATATCCCAGGTATCCAGTAGGTTCAGATCTTAATACCACCACTTCCCCTTTCTTCACTCCCATTGTCAGCTCTTCTGCAAGCTCCCCATCTCTCTCTCTCTCTCTCTCTCTCTCTCTCTCTCTCCTTTCCCTGGTGGTCTATACAAATTCCCCACCTGTAATTTCTTGCCTGATGGTGCCATGAGGTGAATCCACAGTACAGTGTCTCTGTTTCCTCTTTGCTTTCCCTGATGTGTCCATCCTCCACAGCCTCAAAGCCTTCCCTGACATATAGGGCTAGGTCTCCTCATTGCCTTTCCCTGTATCCTGTCTAAACATTGTGTAACCTGGGTCTAACAAATCCAAGTTTTAATTCTCTGTGGCCCATGTTTCTGTGATGGTATAAGGCCTGCTTAAGTGTCTGCCACTAGTGCCTAGAGACCACTAATTTTATTACTCAATTCCTGACATTAGGGCCGACTCACTTCCAACTAGATCCAGATCCTTTCTTGATGATTTTTTATCCTACATCTGTATTCCTTCTTATGTTCACTACCTTCTTATTTTTCACATTGTTAGTAGACCCTGAGAGCCTTCCCCTCTTTGCCTCTTACACGACTCCTTTTTGAAACTCAGCCTTATTTTTGCCCACCTTACTGCTACCAATCCTCAGTATAGGGGGAGCACTAACTAGGTTCACCTCCCTCACTCCCTTTACCATGGTTCCCCTAGCTTCAGTATCCCCTGCAGTCAGTTTAACTGTTTTACATAGACATCAAACATCTGCCCTAGTGTGCTAATCCCCTGTCTTGTCAGGTGAGGGCTGTCACCTTTCAATAGCCTCCTATTGCCTTACATAGTGCCCTTTCTTGTGACACCATCCTTTTAAACAGCCATTTAATTCCTCTATCTCTTCCCTTCTTACTCTATCTCCCCCAACCCCACTCCATAGAAAGAGAACTTTGGATAAGGTCAGGGAAGGTGACTATGCCTGCAGTCTCACCTCCAGCCTCTGAAACCTCCACTTCACTTGTTCCATAGGCTGGTTCAACAGATTGTTGTTAGTTAAGTGTGCCAGGAATCCCAGTTCCCCCTCCCACTTCACTATCCTCTCTATTTCCCCAATGGCTTATGCTCCAAGAAGGCACCTGATCACCCCTCACCTGACCCCCAGAACCCTTTCTAGTCCTATGATCATAGACTCCCCAAACAATAAGAATCTCCTAGCATCCTTCTTTTTTCTCTCACCCCTGGGTGCCACAGTCATGAATCCCATATTTCCTGACTGATCCAGAGTGTCCACTGGTGGAGTCAGGTAGCTCAGTTTCCTCCAGGAATGCAAAGTGATTTACCATCAGGAGTGGGGTTGATTGACCTCCTTGTGACTGCTTCTGCCACCCTTCCTCCTCCCCCTCCCCAACATTCTCCACCCACTTGAATCAGTTGGCCTCTGGGTGAGTGTGGGTGTGGACAGTGGGCTCCAGCTGAGCCAGTGCTGCAGGAGATATATATTTTCCCTTACTGCTGGTAGATCAGTATGGAAATCTATAAAGACAGTGCAGAAAGGGCAGTGTCCTCCTCCTTCTCCTCCAGTGTATACTTCTTGAGAAGTGTACCCCACAGTCCTTGCAACTGACATGTTCCCCACTAAACTTCATGATCTTTAGCTGGCTCTAACCTCTGTTCTCCCTAAGTCACTGCTTCTCAAAGCAGAAACAAAGTGAATCTGGAAAAAACTGAGACTTCTATTCCAGTTCACAAGTTCCTCTCATTTAGTTGTCTCAGTTGAAAAGTGTATGGGGAAAGAGAGCTTTATGTGTCTCTACCACTCTGCTCTCCACAATGCATTGCTTCTGAAAACAGAAGAAAAATGAATCTGGGAAAACAATTTTGAGACTGCTTTCCCAGTTCACAGGTCCCTCCCCATTAGCTGCCTAGGGTACAACATAGAAGGGAGAGGGGGCACTTCAGCTGACTCTACCCCCTGCTGTCTCTAATGTACCATTTCTAAAAGCAGAATCAAAATGGATGTGGAAAAAACACCAGAATTATTTCCCAGTTTGCAGGTCTCTCCCTTTTAGCTGCCTCAGGCATAAAGTGGAAATGGGGGTGTTAGCTGGCTGTATCCCTCTGCTTTCCATATCACACTGCTTCAGAAAGTAGAAACAAAATGGATCTGGAAAAAATCTGAGATTGCTTTCCTAGTTCACAGGTCTCTCCCCTTTAAGCTGCCTCAGGTGCATAGTGGAAGGGGTAGGGGAGCTTTAGCTAGCTCTACCCATCTTCTCTCCATAATGCACTGCTTCTGAAGGAAGAAACAAAAAAAATCAGGCATCGCCAGCAGTGTAACCAAAAGCAATGCTGCTGCTCAGTCAACATCTGAGGGAACTAACACTGTGTCTGAATCTGGCATGCACGCCACTGTTAACTTCTCATCAGAGGAAATAGTTCAGTAGGGGCAGGATACAATATATTGACCCTGCAGTTCTACAAAAGTAAGCCAATAGCTCCTCCACAAAAACAGTTGTAAGTGAAGAGTTTAAGAGAACTGGATATGGAAGTGTAGTTGCAAGATCAAGATCATGTGCATGAAGTGATTGAGAAGGGTGATAACATAAGGAGAAGGCAAAAGTGCAAGGGAAAACACTTGATTCATTAATGGAGGAGAAAGGGCAGGAGAAAAAGCAGAAGAAGAAAGGAGGAGGAACAGGGAAGCTGGAAATGAGGAGCAGCATGAAGAAGCAGATGTTGGAGAGGAAGAGGATGAAGAATGAGAGGAGCTGAAAAGTCTGCCTGTTACACCACACACTAGTGGTGATGGTGATGATGATGAGTAGTAGACTGGAGGCCATCTTGGGAGGAGATGGAAATAATAACCAAAGATGGAAAACAGAAAAGCAGGAAAACCAGTTTCTCAGGCAGTGGCATCTAATGACAAGACCCTCCACCAGCCTCCTTCAGCATGATCAGTTCCATAGTTCTGTACCACCTTTTGCTTCTACTGCTGCCTGCTAGCCCATCGTCAGTCACATCATTCTACAATGAAAGAAGAAATACTGTAAACCATGTTGCAGTCACTACCCAATTCCTCCCAGAATGACTCCCTCCAACATTCCAATCTTACTCAGTATGTTACTCAGTGATTAAGACAGAAGTAGACATTATAGCCAGGTCTTGTGTTTTCTGTGATTCTGCGGTTGCAGCAGTGGCCGCAGAAATCAGTGTTTGCCACAGAAATCGGGAAAACCAGCCACACAGGTGCAGAAATGCTAGCTATGTTATGCAATCACACAAGGCAGGGGCATAGCTATTGATGTCTTAAGTATACCATGGCACACATGCTCATTAGAAGGGGCAGCAAACTGATGCCATCTGGTAAAATGCTGAAAAGCTAGTGGCTGCATGGCATCTTGACTCGTGCTGGCTCTTGTTACATAATTCCTTCCAGCCAGTATTGTGTGTGTGGGGGGCAACTGACGCAATAGTAGCAGAGCTTGATTAGGTCCACGGCAGTTATGATTTGCTGCTGTGTAGGTGTGGATACCTCAGCCATGTAAATTTTTCATTATGAGGCTGCTCATGGTGCATGCTGAATCCTTGGAAAATGAATTTGGAAGGAAAAACTGTAAGGCAAGCTGTAGTCAAGAAGTGAGAAGATTCAGTGGTGCCCATGGAGGTGGAACTGATCTCAGTGTGGTGACAGGTATTGAAGGAAAAGCTGATTTCAGAAACATGGGGCTGGCAGCAGACTGAGCAGTGGACTTGGTCCCCACTGGTGGATATCTATCACAATTTTGATTTGTGGGCTGCAGTTCTGTACCTGCAAGTGTGAGAGTAATTTCTTGGCAAATGTGAACCTGCTGCCTAAGTGGCAGCATCAAGCTCAATTCTTAAGGAGGGTCAAGTTGCCCAGCTGCAGCAGAGGTGGGGACCAGGGTATACTAGAACTGGAGCAAGCAGGTATGGACAAAATCAGAATGGAGAGTTTAATTGCTGCTATACATAAGTAAAATGAGGGTCACTGACTGAAGAACACCACCACCCTCGAGTTGTGAGGAGTAGAGAACATGCTGACCAAGGTTACTCCACCGTAATAGGAATGACTTGCTTGCATTTTTTAGTGTGTCTCTCAAAAGAAAAATTAGGAGTCAACAAATCCTACAGACACTACAATTTATACCCTCCTTCACTATTATAGGAAGACAACTCCCATCCCCACCCCCCAAAACACATATTTGTACACTGCACTCAACATGTTTGTTGCAAGGCAGTTGGAGTATTCCTAGTTTACAAAAATAATAATTTAAAAGAACATTGATCAAAACGAGAAAAAAATGGCCTTCAAGTTGGATTCTCTCTTTATATGTGCTAACTGTAAATATAAACCAGAAGAAATCCAAGCAGGTTTTGCCTTCTGTGTAGTTTTAGCTAAGTGTGTATGTCCTACTCTGATTATAATTCACTAAAAATACCACCAACAGTTTAATCTGGTTCAAAGTCAGTTGGCATTCATCTGTATTCCCCCTCCCCTGGGTCGTGCCTGAAAATAGGCAGGATTTGTTTAGTGCACTTACTCGGTCAACAAAAACTAAATAAATAAATAAATATAACGTAGCAGAACAGCAAAGGCCACCAATTTTTAGAAGAACAGATGAGCCTTCAAATTCAGGGTGGAAGGGAAAATTCATTAAAAGAGAACACTGATGCCCATGGCTGTGCCAGGTTTGGGTTATTACTGTTCAATATTTGTGAAAAGAAGACTACATACTGTTAAATGGCCTACTGTTCCACTTTCAGTGTAGCAGAGTGGTTGCATGAAGGCAGTCAAAGGGTTAACTAAGACTTAATCCATTTGAAGGTATGCTGTCTAGCCACAATCTATGTGCCGCAGAACAGCTGCAGAATCAGCAGTTGTTCCGCCGCAGAAATTTTAAGGTCCTGCCACAGAATGTAGGTCCACTTTGCCACAGTAAACATGGGGCCCTGATTATAGCCTATTGATACTGTCTCCCACGCCATGTGGAGGTATCATTTCCTAAGTATTAGTGTAGAATTGGTACCTATTGAGTTCAGTTTTAAACTTAACACATTCTGCTATATCGACCAAATTCTGTGGTAAAGTATTCCAGACTTTTGGCACCAAAACGGTAAAATAAATTGTCCCTTTTGTTTGTATATGCCCTCAGTATTTTTAATTGTTTAGTGTGGGACTAGTGATGGGCGTATGGCTCAATTCAAGACAGCAAAGTGATTTATGGAGGAAGGCGACTTTGAGTGCTCCGCAATGCGATGTGGAGTGCTTTGTGTTATAATGGGTAATACGAAGTCTGTTAAGAACAATGACTTTGAGTTACTCGGCCTTCCCAAACCACTACTCCACCAATTCTTAAGGCGAAGTACATTGAAAACACTGTATTTTGCCTCACTTTGCCTTGATTTTAAGTTCCAAAGGCGAATATTGCAGTGATTCATGGCATTTCAGGTCACATGGGCTCTAGATTGTTCTGCACAGCCTCAGTTTGGGGTAGTGTGTGTAGGAAGCTGTAGTAGACAATCTGCTCTGAGAGCTCACTGCAATTCAAACCTTCTAAAAGCTGTTAAAAAAGCCTTTTTGAGTAATTTTTTTTTTGCTGAAACTTTAGTTCATCGATTATAGGAAACCCTCCTGTGCTCATATCATTGAGCGTTTATTGTTTGTGTATGGATTTTGAATGTTAATGTGCAACATTCAGTCTGCATACTGAGAAACAGTGGAAGTGTGCTTTGGGGGAGGGGTGTATATGTGGTGTAGGTAGCTTAACTTGGAGAAAAAGACAGTGCTTTCTGTTTTGGTGATGTTTTTCTTGTATGACTGTGTTAATGTACACACAGTAATAATTTCAATATTTCTTGCCTTTTTTTGCTGATTGTTGTGGTGCAGCAGTGCATAGTTTTAGTTTTTTCAAAATATGTGGTTATATTACTGAAGTTTTCAATTTGCTATGCATTACTTAGTGTGTGTGTGAGTATGTGTGTGAAGCATGTCATCAAATCAGACACCTTTTATTGTGCCACATAATAATTTCAGCAATGTGAATCTGCTATCCACTGCAGCTGTGTGATTTTTGTACTTCTTTGTGGTATCTTTACTAGTACTAGTACTAGTGACTGTTACTGCTGCAGTGCATAATTTTAGTTTGTTTAAAATATGTGGTTATGTTACTGAAGTTTTCAATTTGCTATGTGTTACTTAGTGTGAGTGTGAGTATGAGTGTGATGCGTGTCATCAAATCAGACACCTTTTATTATGCCACATAATAATTTCAGAAATGTGAAGCTGCTATCCACTGCAGCTGTGTGATTTTTGTACTTCTTTGTGGTATCTTTGTTGGTACTAGTACTAGTACTAGTGACTGTTACTGCAGCAGAGAGTACACTGCCCCTCCCCCACCTGCGGCCCACCCTAACCGGCAAAGGTATTATTTTCCAGATTTGAATTTCTGATTGTGAGCACTGGTTAGGTGATGTGCCTTTGTGTCTACATCTCTTCAGTGCACAGCACAATCTTAATCTGTCTGTGTATTTGCATCTCTTTTGGGCCCAATCTCCATCTGTAACTTATGTCACAGTTGTTTCTTTGGCTTCCCTTCAGAGTACTGGATACTGGTGTGGTGCTTAATTCTGCATGAACATTGTACTCATTAATATGCATTTTCAAGTCAGGACCATTATCACGAGTCACTCGTGATACAAATCATGTTCTTCAACATCATGGTCACAAATGCAGTCACAAATCACAATTCACGATTGATTACGAATCTCATTAATTTTCTTTCTAGTTACTTGGATCTATTGTAAGCCTGTTTTATACTATCTCTCCAGGCTCACCACCCCACCATTGTACTCACTGATACGTGTTTTTAAGTCTGGGAGTTTTAAGATACAGCTCATCGGGGAAGTACAGCTGTAAGCATTCGTGTTCCAATACAGTTTCATACTGGTTTTCTCACACCATCGACACCGAATCATTTTCTTCATTATCATGGTCACAAATGCAGTCACAAATCATCACGTCACGAATCACATTAATTTTTTTAATAGTTACTTGGATGTATGGTAAGCCTGTTTTGTAGTATCTCTCCATTCTTCAGCACCCGACCATTGTATTCATTAATGTTTGTTTTTAAGTCAAGGAGTTTGACAGTGCCTGCAATACATACACAGACTGGAAAGAAGACTGACTGCACACATGCAGTTTAGCACAGTATACTTGCACTGCTCAGAATGCAAAGTGTCTCACATATGGAAGACAACAAAAAGGGCATAATTACATACAAAGGTTGGGGATGGTGGAGGAATACATTTTATAACACAGCAAGGAAGGTGTGGGGTGGTACATGGTGTGAGCAAAAAAAAGAAACTAATGTTGGATCCCATGGTGATCCAGCAGCAGTTCCAGCATGGACATAATTTGCAACTGATGTCCCTCTATGTGATTCAGCTGCTGCTCCACAGCACTCACCCTCTCATTGCTCTTCTTGACAGCACTCCAGAGAACTGCCAAGTCAGCCTGTGTTACGCTCAGCTCTCTGGGGTCCACGTGTTCTACAGGCTGACCTGCTGGAGGTGGTGGTGGTGGTGGGGGTGAGGGTGTTGGTGGGGCAGCAGGTGCTGCTGTGGCCCTCCTCTTCCTAGGGATGCCGCAATGCACAGCTGCACACTCTGCCACAGAATAGCCAGTGGGTGCAGGCATGGTCCATTCTGTGGCAGCCTGCCACTCCAACTGCTGGTGATTGAACATATGGGTGTGCTGGCCCCCAGTGCCCAGGTGAGTCCCCCGGGGGCCACAGTGCACCTCCACCTCACACTTGACCACACTGCTGTACCCCCCGACACAGTCAAAAAACTGCCAAACAATGGAGGTGCGGGGAGGACCATGCACAGGCAGGGGATGGCCAGATGAACTGGCAGCTGACTGGTCACAGTGCTGAACAGGGATGGGATCCACACCTGGGCCCGGGTGAACAGGCAAATCCTGCTCCGGAGGACCTGGTGCTGTACTTGGTGGTGGTGGTGGTGGTTCAACTGCCTCAGAGTCAGGACAGGAGGCAGTGCTGGTCCTGCTTCTGGGGGGGGGACACTCACAAGTTTTGAACGGTCCAACAGGAATGGGTGCCCATGCCCTCCACACATGCACACGGTATGATGCTTACCACTACCATGCCCTCCCAGAGCTGCCCCCGCTCCAGACATTACCTCACCCTGGTCCATCTCTCCTACTGAGCTCCCTCAGTCTGAGCAATCACTACTCACACTGTCACACAACACACACACACACAGTCGCACAGACAAACAACTAACTACTTATAAAGGTAAGAAAAATAAAATTTACAGAAAGAACAAATTAATTAAAAAAGAATATGGAAAAGACAAAAAAAATGTAGCTTTTAAAAAAGCTGTTGGGTATAAATCAAAGTTTAACTCTCCTCCTCACTCTGATCTCAAAGTATCAGCAGTCACAAAACACACTACTCTCTCTCCATCTGCACAGGAGAAAGTAAAAGTGTCTGCTTGTATGACTCACTTTCTTCCTGCCTAGCTAAAAAGCATGTGACTTACAGTACTTTAAGCCATGTGATGTTTTTGGGGGGGACTGCCAAATCTGAAACACCAAGTGGATCACTTAGAATCATAATGAGGAACGCAAAGTCCATTAAAAACAATGACTTCACCTTACTTCGCATTGCCATTCCACCTTAACGAGAAGTGGTAATGACAAGGTGGAGTAAGCACTTTGCATTGTCCACTCCGTGTAGCGCAACGCGAAGTGCCCACTTCGTGTTCTCTTAGACGGTGGAATTAAAATTCGCTGCATCTCTATGTGGGACCGAGATTTGCAATTCTGTCTTTCGAGATTATGTCACATTGGTTTGTAAGATCTGAGTTATTTAAGATTTAAAACAGTTGTAGAATATCACCCCTCTTTCTTCTATCCTCCGGACTGGACAGATTAAGCTTCCTCAATCTTATTGTGTATGGCTTCTCCTTTAATATTGTTTATTTTGTTTACTTTTTTGTTTATTTGAACAAGTCAGATTTGCAACCTTTGAGTCAGGGACTCATTTGCAAAGGCACCTCGTCGCAGGGAGGGCAAGACAATAGAACATTGTGCAGATACAACATTGGACAACATTACAGGTACAGACATTGAACACAGAATACACTTAGTTGTATGTTGGTATAAAATACAGATTTACAATTAAAGATGTACAATTTCTCTGGAGTTGCAGTGGAATACATCCTTGTATAAACCTAAAGGGGGTAGGTAAAAAGGGGTAGGGGGAAAGATGCATCAGCAGTCCAGGGGACCTTGTCGAGATTAGAGGGGCCAGGCCGGGAAAGGTCCTGCAGTAGGATTGGGGGTGGGCATGGTTAGTTGCACCTACAGCAGTGGATATTAAAGAGATGGTTCTGGAGAACGGTTTTGAAGGGACCAAGTTTGGCAGTATTGGTGATGCAGGTAGGGAGCAAGTTGAACCAGGCGGGGTTCAAAAAAAGAAGGACCTCTGGGAGAGGGAGGTCTTGCTTCTGGGCACTTTGAAGGTGGCTTTAACAGAGCTGTAGGTGGAAACAGATGAGGATGACCGTGATAGGGAGGCAAAGACTCTTGGGGGGGGAGTCTGAGCAGGGATTTCTTAGCAAGAAGGCAGGTCTGATACTGCAGACGCTCCTCGAAGTTGAGCAGGTTGG
The DNA here is from genome assembly GCA_016271365.2 of Neoceratodus forsteri. Taxonomy (NCBI): domain Eukaryota; kingdom Metazoa; phylum Chordata; order Ceratodontiformes; family Ceratodontidae; genus Neoceratodus; species Neoceratodus forsteri. The sequence continues at coordinate 1,206,872,075 of CM057452.1, forward strand.
CAGAGGAATTATTGGAATTAACTTTGTGACCCTTCTCTGTACATGCTTCACAGATCAATGTTCCTTTTCAGGTACAGTGACCAAGAGGGAGACTCACAGTCCAGGTGTGGTCTCATGCATGCTTTATACAGTGGGATCAAGCAATGTTCATTTCTAGATACAAAGGCTTTTTTAATGCAGACTATTAGCCTGTTTGCAGTCTGGGTGACCTTCCTATAGTGGTTAAGGGGAATAACAGTGTTGTTTATTATTATCCCACGGTCACGTTTGTTCTGTACTGATCTTAGAAAAATATTGTTAAGAGTATATGATTTCATTGGATTGTTCTTACCTACATTAAGTGAAGCATAGTGCTTTTCTTTGTTAAACTGCACCTTGTGTTGTAATGCTCACAATTCAGTGTGCTTCAGATCACTTAGTAGGGAAATATATTTATCAACATATCCACTTCACCACTAATGTAGCTAAAAAAAACGAAGATCTTCTGCAGAGCAGGAGTATTTTATTGTCGACATTTACTGTATTCTGGAGGCATATTGCAATCTTTGAGGTAGGAACATCTATTGGGTTCTGTCTGTTATAACATTTTGAACCAGTGTTCTGGCTGAGCATTAAAAATAAGAAAATTGCATCTTTCTAACAGCTACATGCATGCTCAATCCCTACTCAGATTAGATGGGCCATCAGCCAGCAGAGATAGTCAGGTATAGAAAGTGGTGGGATTAGATAGCATGTTTAAATTGAGCAACCATCTTGGCAGCCAAACAAGCCAACTGATGTATCCCCAGCTACTAGCACTGCTTCAAAAGCATCACGTCAACTACCACCAGCCAGCAGCAAGCCAATTACAGGGCCCACCAGCACTGCTCTTCAATTTTTTGTAACAACACAGACTACAATGCCAGGGTCATTACATACCCACATTAAACTGTCATCCACTTACATAGATTCTGTCCAAATCATACAATTTTTTGGGGTGATGATGGCTCTTGATCTTCTGCCATAGCCCATGGTTGAATAAACTGACATTTAAAGACTCCTGAATGAAGTGAAGTTTAAATAAATCATTCCATCATGCTTCATGTTTTACAGGCATGATCTCCCCACTATGCACAAAGTAGTACACGCATAAGTGGTGACAATTTTGAAAGTGGCACAGGGAGGGGATTATATGCATTTCAGTAGTGCTGGGTACAGCAATAGGGCAAACCAAAGCATCTCAATTCTCACTGCATATTGAATTATATCCAAATCACACTCATCAACTATTTCTGTCCCATTTCAAGCACCATCAGCTCAGTCCGGGGTTATTTGGAAACAGAGAGCCTCACAGAGGCACAACAGCAGGTGAATAGCCTTGTTTACTATAACACTCATGGAGGGAAAGCACAACAGAGAAAAATGAATTTAGTTCATTCACTACTGCTAGACATTTAGATGTACCCTGCAAGTGAGAATTCTCATCATGGACAGTGGCAGTAACATGCTGAAGGTGATTAATGATGGAGTTTTACACAAGCACCTTGTTTTGCTTATGAACATTATCTGGTGGTGGACCATGTGTTTGACAAACAGGCACAGTTAAAAGAAACACTTGGCACTGTATGGGACATCACTAGATATTTCTATCATTCCCCAAATTCACTGAGCTTACTCCACCAGTACCAACAGTAGCACAGTGTTCCTTAGAATTGCTTACTTAAGACAGTTCCAGAAGGTGGAACTCCATCTTTTATATGTTGTCGAAACCGGTGGAAGAGAAACTTTTTTGTTGTACTGCTCTTTCTCTTCTGCTTACTTTCTGTGGTGCCAGTCCCAGGCATCAGCATTACATGGAAGTCATGGATAGTGATGATCCGGTGACAGCCAAGGACATTTGAGAGCCTTTTGATAGTGAATGTTGGTGCCACCGAGACATTTTTAAGAAAGACAGGAAAATAGCACCTGGGTACATGATAGAGGTTTGTTGAGCAGAGCCACTGTATACTAGAAATAGTTGCACAATCACATTCTGACATGGCATGTGAGTTATGTGGCTTGCACTGACTACAGTGGATTTATATTTTCCAGAATGACCTCTTACATTGGTTGCTTCAGAATGATTTTTCAGTACAGCTGGGGATATTGTCTCACTACATCACTCAAGGCTGGATCCTAAGAATCTTGATTTCTTAGATTCGGTCAAACTCAACTTAACAATGGTCACATTTAACTGTCTGTCTGATTATCCACATGTCCCAACAAGTGAGATGTACTACAATTTCCACTCCTGCATCTCTAGGTGGCAGGACAGATTAACAGAGCTCAATATGTATACCCTTGAGCAAAGGAGGGAGAGAGGTGATATGATTGAGGCATTCAAACAACTTAAGGGCATTAACAAGGTGAAAGAGTCTAACATGTTTAAATATAAGAAAATAGCAGGACAAGAGGACACAGCATGAGATTAGAGGGGGGCCGATTAAGGGGGAATGTAAGGAAATTCTTTTTGACAGAAAGGGTGGTGGATGCATGGAATGGCTTACCACAAGAAGTGGTGGCTATCAATACAGTGCAAGGCTTCAATCAGGCATGGGATAGGCATATGGGAGCAATACAAATGACTATGAATAGATAGGCCACTGACAGAGCAAAGGCTGATGGCACATTTATAAGGTAGAAAAAGAAATGGGCAGACTGGATGGGCATTGCGGTCCTTATCTGCAGTCAACTTCTATGTCTATGTAGGTCCCTTGGACTCCCACTGGCACCACTGCCTGGCTCACCACTTTCAGAAGTTGCTGCATAAAATATGTCCTCCCTCCAATGACAAAAAAACAACTTTCACATTGTCATCATCTACAAGTGTAATATTATTAGGTGTGTTGCTCAGGTGGTGTCTGTATCAGTTTAAAATGACCCATCCACCCATCCACCATGAAAGGGATGGTGATAGAATGAGTATCCCATCATGCAAAAAGGCTCACAGTCCTCCAGACTGACCTCATGTAGTCAGTTGCCTAGTTCATCTTCGACTGTCAGTGAGCAGTGGCTGTGTTCAAAGTTCAATTAATATAAAAAAAATAAGAAATACAAAAAAAAATTATACAAGGAAACAGAACAAATCTCTATGCTTAGATGGTAAAATACTGTGAAGGACAATAAAGTGCCCTAAATGTAATGTATTTTTATTTATTTTTATTGTTTATGATTTTGATGGATCAATAGTTTTTTTTAGGGTGGAGATTATTATATAATTTGAAAATCAGTGGGGCCAAGCTAACCCACTTGTGCAGCAATAGCACTACTGTTTGTGACACTGGTGACCCAAATTAGGTTGCAAGCTCAGGAGTCATAGGCCAGCCAGGGGATACGAGGCTTGAGAATCCAATGGACTGTTCTTCTCCCAGAGGTGGAGTGACATAGATCCCAGCACTCACCTTATACCTGTTGGAGATAAGAGGTTCAGCATGCTGGGTCATCAGGATGCATGGGAGGTTTAGCTACCATTGATGCATATCACATGGAAGTGTGCGGTGCACATCATAATGGCATTGTATAGCTGCACCTCCTGAGGCTCACCAAAAGGCCCTGCACCTGACTATCCAAGTGCCATCTTAACCAACCAGATATTATATCCAATGGGTTTTGGGGACCCTGCCTGGGGGGTAAGCCCTGGGGGAACAAGCTGGACAAGTCCTGCAGACTCTGGAGTGACAAGGCTGGGGTGATTACAAGATGAGGGCTGGTTGGTTTATCAAAAAAAAAAAAGAAGGAAATCATTGGGCCCAGAAAGAATTATAGTGATTAGCATGGAGTTACAGCACAGACTACAGATGGCATTATGGTTGAGCTCAACATTGGTTATTAACAATTCCTGCTGCTCAGTACTGGATCACAGGGCTTTTAGTTGATGTGGCCTCTCACACCACTAGAAATATATCAGTTCCCAGCAGTGGCATGGCAACATCCCCAGCCACAAGTAAACTACAATGAATAATATCCACTGATAACCTCATGGCTGTTATGCCTCTTATTTTCAGTTTGTTTTATTCCATACCAATTACTGCATTGTTTGCAGAAGTGCTGTAGGCAAAGTATTGAAGTTGAACTGAATATGAGGTGCCCAACTCAAACCTAAACAAAAGCTACAGCTGTCCCACTTTTCTGACCCTTAGTCTGTACCTCTCATCTGCAAGACACACTTGTAAATGAACTTTTGCAGGAAAGAAAGAAAGAAAGAAAGAAAGAAAGAAAGAAAGAAAGAAAGAAAGAAAGAAAGAAAGAAAGAAAGAAAGAAAGACCTGGGATGAGAGAAGAGAAACAGGGAACCTCCTGTTATAGATTTTGAGTTTTTCATAAGCTCTTTTCTCTTTCATTGCATTTTTAATGGTGCAGAAAAATTCAAAACTAATGCCACCTCCAAAATTATTAAATTTTCAGAAATGTAAAATCATTTGAAGAAGCCAGAAGGTGAAGGAAGGAAACATATTCAGTTCAGTGCTTTAGAGTAACTGGTAATTGGTATTTTTCTTTTAAACTTAGATTGTAGGCTTGTAGTGACACTATACTTTCTTTCTGTGTTGTCTTTACTTATAATTGTTTTTGGGCTGTTGAAAATTTAAAACATAGTGGTGGTGTAATTCTGTGCTGTCTTTAATTGCTGCAAATTTTCGCCCCCCCCCTTCCCCCAACTCTTAATTATATGCCCTGATAAATCTGATTGACAGGAGCTAAACACAGGGTATAGTAAGAGACGGAAGTAGGAGGGGCATAAGGGGAAGAAGACCACCCTCAGCACGACAAGTGTTTTGACTCATTTATTTATTTATTGGTTTCTTTTTCCTTAAAAAATATATATATCTGACGATCAGTTACAGGATTTTTAGTACTGTAAATAAATAAAAAGAACTAAGAGGCTTCAGTAGCAGAGAAGTAGTGGAGTTGCAGATAATGGGGGAGTGGTGCAATGCAGTGGCTGTGGGGCAGCCATATTCAGGCAGACCTTCTGGACACTGAGGTGCTGCCCTATCTGCATGCAGTATCTCTCTGGACTGTGGGATGAGGTAGCCAGACTCAGAGCGGAAGTAAACTGGGTCAGAGTACCATCACCCCTATCCAGGGACCACCGGTCCAATGCAGCTGCCTCAAAGGATGCCGAGAACGAGGAGCACTTGGATGACAGTGGGCTCAGGAGGGTTAGAGCAGTCAGGCAGAGGCACATCCCAGATCCTATTCCTCTCAAGAACTCATATGCCACACTGGCAAATGAGGACAACCAAATAGAGTACCCAGGGAAGTGGAAGGAAAGGATGTGGAGGTTAGGCAAGGAGGTGACCTCAGTGGGGAAAGCAGTGGACCCCAGAGGAGGAGGAAGCGAATCCTGGTGGGGGACCCATCTTAAGAGGGATCCAGCTAGGAACACAGGAGGGGGAGGACAGGGAGGTGAGGTGCCCACCAGGTGCCACGGCATGGAGGGATGGAAGGAAGATACTGGGGATCACTGGGAAGGCAAGACGGAGGGTGAGCTGGATGTCATTATCCACCTAGGTACTAATGACTTGGCAAATGGGAGCCAAAGGAGTTCAGGAAGAGTTTAGGAAACTGGGGAGGGTCTCAAGCAAGTAGCTACTTCTGTCACTTTCTCAGAAGTACCACCTGTGAGAGGCAAGGGAGAGCATGGAGTGCATGCACCAGGAACTTTAACTCATGGTTGAAGAACTGGTGCTGTGAGGAAGGGTTTGGATTCATTGGTGACTGGGGACCCACCTGGAGGGGATGGAGGTTTGTTCAAGCCTGACGGCCTGCATCCATCCTGGAGGAATCCAAGCACTCAATGATAAGTTTAAATGCTACATTGAAAGCATTTAAACTAGCAAGAGGGGAGCAGGCCAGCAAGGATGGTACCTACTTGCTCACCCCCACAGCTAGTAGTGGAACCAGTGAACCAGAGGAGTGGCTATCTCTGCAAAGCAGTGTGCAAAAGATGGAGATTAGTGTCCAAAAGGTGGATAAGCAGAAAAGGGCCAAAATTCAGCAGAAGGGCAAACAGCAAGGAGAACCAGGGATAAATGACAACCAAGGCAGGGGCTGGAGTAGAACAGTGAAGCAGTCTAGGGAGGTCAAATCATGGAAAGCCATGTGTGCAAATGCCAGGAGCCTTAGCAACAAGATGGAAGATCTGGAGGCTGTCATGGTACAGTCAGACCTGGACATTGTGGCCATCACTGAAACCTGGTGTAATGATAACCATGACTGGGAGATGGCCATACCTGGCTACAACATATTCAGAAGAACAGACAGAGCAGGCAGGAAGGGAGGAGGTGGCACTGTATGTGAAAATGACATAAGGGCCACACAGATCCAGGAGGAACAAAATGGGGAGAGATACTGTGGGTTAAGCTGGAAAGGAAAATGAGGCCCAGCCATCCGCACAGGTGTGGTCTATAGACCACCAGCCCAGGAGGAAGAAACAGATAGGAGTTGATGCTAGCCATCCAAAGGATGGCAGACAAGGGTGAGGTAGTACTGGTTGGAGACTTCAATATACCAGATGTGGACTGGAGCATCCCAGCAGCAGCATCAACTAGGAGCAGATTTATCCTGGACTCTTCAGGGTGCCTTCCTCAAGCAACTGGTCATGGAACCAACTCAGCAGAAGGCAATACTGGACCTTGTGCTCACAAACAGGGACAGTGTGATGGGGGTAACAGTGGGAGCACCTGGGTAACAGTGACCACCAGTCATTGTGGTTTGAAATCACAGAAAGAGCAGAACCAAACCACACAAAAACACGTATCCTGGATTTTAGGGGCAGACTTTGAGAAATGGGAGATACTTGAAAGAGGCATTAAGGAATAGGACAGGAATCAGGGTTGAGGAACAGTGGGCAGTATTTAAAATGGGATTATAAGAACAACAGAATTATGCATTAAGCAGGTTAGCAAGAGGAAAAGGAAGAGGAGACCATTAGGGTTTTCCAAAGAGGTAGCAAAGAAAGTGAAAGCCAAAAAGATTGCATCTCAGCAATACAAAAAGACACAGGCAGAAGGGATAGGGAGAAGTACCAGAGAAACAAGGGAGGCAGGAAGTCAGTAAGGAAGCCAAAGCTCAGACAGAAGAACACATTGCAAAATCAGTGGGTAGGGGACAAAACCTTTTACAGGTACATAAGTGAAAAAGAAAGACAAAGGGAGGGATAGTGAGACTGAAGGGGAGGATGGGAGCCGCATGGAGGATGACAACAATAAAGCTGACATATTGAACAGGTATTTCTGCTCAGTCTTACTATAGGAAGAGAGGGTAATGGGTCTGAAGGGGTACAAGGGTGAGAATGGTGCAGAAATGGACACAAGTCCCTTTACACGAGAAAGGGTCCTGAAGGAACTGGAAGTAATAAGAGCTGATAAAGCAATGGGGCCAGATGGGGCACCCCAGGGTCCTTAAAGAACTAAGAGAGGTGGTGGCTGAACCTCTGGCTATCCTGTTCAGCCAATCACTGGAAACAGGAGGTACCCAAAGACTGGAGGACAGCAGATGTAGTCCCCTTATACAAAAGTGGGAACAAAGAGGAAGCAGGAACTACAGACCAGTCAGCCTCACCTCGGTAGTGGGAAAGATCATGGAAGCACTACTGAAGGAGAGATTGGTGGAACATCTGGTTGTCAATGGACTACAGGACCCAAGGCAGCATGGTTTCACCAGGAGAGGTCATGTCAGACCAACCTCATTGAATTTCTTGACTGGGTGACTAGGGAGGTGGATCAGGGGAGGGCAGTGGACATGGCCTATCTGGACTTCAGCAAGGCCTTTGACACTGTGCCACATAGAAGAGTATTACACAAACTGGGGAATATGGGTGTGGGCAGGACAGTAGTGTGGTGGGTAGGTAACTGGCTGGGTGGTAGGACACAGAGGGTGGTGGTAAATGGCTGTCACTCCACAGAGGGAAGAGTAACCAGTGGGGTACCACAGGGATCAGTGCTGGGACCGGTCCTATTCAACATCTTCATCAGTGACATTGCACAGGATCTAGAAAGCAGAATTTCACTGTTTGCTGATGACACAAAAGCTCTGTAACAGAGTAGACACACCAGAGGGTGTAGACAGAATGAGAAGGACCTGCAGAAACTTGAAGAATGGTCAAGGGTTTGGCAGTTGAAATTCAATGCAAAGAAGTGCAAGATAATGCATATGGGGCACAAAACCCTGGCACAATATATCAGTTGGGGGTGAGGATATAGCATGCACCAAGCAGGAAAGGGATCTTGGGGTTGTCATCTCTGATGACCTCAAGGTAGGGAAACAGTGTGACAAGGCATCAGGTAAAGCAAATAGGATGCTGGGATGTATAGGCAGGGGTATCACCAGCAGGAAAAGGGAGGTCATAATTCCGCTATACAAGACACTAGTGAGGCCCCACCTGGAGTACAGTGTACAGTTCTGGAGACCATATCTACGTAAGGACATAGACAGGGTAGAGAAGGTTCAGAGGAGGGCAGCAAAGATGGTGCATGGGTTGCATCACAAGTCCTATGAAGACAGGTTGAAGGAACTGAACATGTACTCCCTGGAGGAGAGGAGGGAGAGAGGGGATATGATAGAGACATACAAGTATCTTACAGGGAGGAACAGGGTGCAGGAAAACACTATTTTTATGCGAAAAAGATGTTTCAGGACTAGAGGGCATGGGATGAAGTTGGAGGAGGACGATTCAGAGGAAACATGAGAAAGAATTTCTTCACAGAACGGTTGGTGGACAAGTGGAACACCCTGTCAGAGGAAGTGGTGGGGGCTGAAACAATCACGGGATTTAAGAATGCATGGGATAGACATAAAGGAATTCTAGAGGGCAGGGGTAAGGGGAAACAGACTTCTAGGAAAACAAACTGAACTTACAAGCTCAAATGGGCAGACTAGGTGGGCCATAGGCCCTTATCTGCCGACACTGTCTATGTGTCTATGTATTTATGTGACCTGATTGTCTGGATTACATCTCAGGCCCATTCAGTCTACAGCCAGATACATTGGATGGAATCTGGGAATCATTATGGACTACAATCTTACAATTAAATATATTGTTTCTGCTGTGGTCCATAGTGGTTTCTTTCATCTTAGGAACATCACTTGGATCATACATTTTCTCACCCCTCAGGATTTGAAGTCCCTGTTGTGTGTCTTCATGACATCTAAACTGAAATATTGAAAAGTTTTGTATCTCAGGCTATCTGGAGGTTTGATGTACGACTTGCAGTTGGTGCAGAATGCCATGGCTAGATTTATTGCCAGAGATTCTCACTCTGAGCATATCTGTCCTGCTCTGCAGATATTGCGCTGTCTAAGAGACAGTGCATCTTCTTCAAGATATGTTTGTTAACATACAAAGCCATACAGTATCCTATCAGGATACCAAAGCTGAAGGTCCTGACATTCTTGGACCCGCCTTCGGTATCCTGAAATGAGGGGATCCCGACATTTCTGCCCAAAAGCAAAACTGCATTTGGCTGGCTGAAATTGTATTCCACCCGGTGAGATTCTTGGTTATGCCCATGGAACATAGTTCTATTTGCTGTAACCTTTTGAGGTAGCGGAGTGAGGTGCTGGCTGAGCTGCTCCATGGCGTGGAGCACTAATGCTCCTACAATTCGGCCAGCTGGCTTTCCAGGACATGGCTCTGTTCCCAGAAGGGGAACATTTAGCAAACTTTTTTTTGCATCCTCCCTAACTTTGCTACCAACTCGGAGGTACGCTGCCTCTTGGAGTTTGTTATACTAGTTAGGGGGTGCAGGGGGGTGAAGCCCCCCATGTATCAAAAGTCCCAAGTGGGATTGTGACATTCAGCCTCCCAACCTCAGTGTAGTGTAGGTCGGGAGATTGAATGTTGGAATTCATAATATATCCAGCCCTACCTTATCTTGCTCCTGGCTACCTCAGAGAGCTCCTTTGTCCATATGATCCTGACAGCCCTCTCCACTTATTTGAGGTAGGCCTCTTGAAGATCTCTAGATTTCATCTAAAACTGTCTGGGGATCATGCTTTAATGGTGTCTGCTACAGTTTTCTGGAACCAACTGCTGTGAGAGACTTGGGAAGCCCCCTCAATTGAAAATTTTAAGTGGGGGCTAAAACACTATCTTTTTGTAAAAGCTTTCCCTACTGACTACTAACCTGTTTCTTATAATGTATTATTAATAGATATTAATTTATTATACTGCTGTTACTGTTTTGTATTGATGTGTAAGGCACCCAGAGCCTGCAGGATTGGACACCAAAAATATAAATATATTTCTACTACTGCAAAGAATGCACTGTCCAAGTATAAATGTATTGTTCTAACATATTTATCTAGTATTTATTTATTTATTTTTTTGACTGAGAAAGGAGGGCTAGACAATAAAGAATATTTTCATCTTTGGGTTTGGCAAGCAGAATATATAGTCTGGAGCTTTTTGGGATGGTGGCAGATATAAGTACAGCATTGTCATTAATTTTTTACCTTTTCGTTACTCAAGTATGACTAGGCTATTCTCAAAAAAATGGTCAGTTTTTCTCCTCATTTCTTTACTACTCCCCATCTGGTTAATAGTCTGGTGGCTCTTGAAATGCCTAATAGATTCAGAGCAAGATATTTCAATCTAAGTATAATGCAATGACAATTGATTCTGTTAGTACCATAGCTGTGATAGCGATTGGCAGACTCAAAATTAAAAAAAAGTAACAGCCCACAGATAATTGAAGCTGATGAATGCTGTTTTGATAATTGGATTTTATTGCAATTTAGAAGCAAAAAAAAAAATAATAATAAAGAAATATTACCAGCTTTAATGTCTGGAAGTGGTTACAATTGTGTAAAATAGAAGAAAGTGTACTGAGGAATTGAATAATTTAAATGCAGAAGCCATCCTTGTTAGTGATTCAGGCAAGTACATTTCAATCTTGTTTTAGTGCAGAAATCATTTAAAAATTAGATAGGTAAGTTTGAGAGATAATCATCATTGATAGATAACTGATTAATTTGTTTTAGCTCCTGGGCCACAATAGAATTCCAAGGTGTTTTAATATAAACCTGCAACCAACGTTAATCTTTTTATAAAAATTTCTAGATATATAGGCAATCTTTACTTAAAGCTATCTTCTTGTCTTAATTCTTAAAATTTCATTTTACCAATGAGAAAAATTAAGGTAGCTCATCAGAATATACAAATTGGTTGCTTCGGCTCTAATTGTGCTTCCACAGGTTGAATTGGATGCCTGATAATAACAGCTGTAGTTCTTTCTTCTGTTATGCAGCATCAGTAGAGCACATCAATAGTCTATAGAGAACCAACACTAGCTCATGGGAAAACTTCAATTATAAATTATATTAAGTTTTCTACAATATATAATTTTTAAATTAGGTTGAGAAAAACATCTTTCTGTTTACTGGAGTGACGACACGGAAAGAGCCATAAGATATTTACTCATTCAAAACATGCAAATCCCAAAGCATGGTAATTCCGTGAATTATATATGTTTAACACAAAAAATCAATGCTTTTGTCAGTGTTTCAATGCTATTGCCACTGCATGTTCTGTAGAAGGGCAATACAGTTAGTTTCTGAAGGGTGAAATTGGTTTTATATGAGTTGTCCATCATGTCAAAACGGTAACTACAGAACAGAAGCCATATGCCTTTATTCTTGGGGCTAACATTAAAGATCAATGGAAATATGAAGCTTGCTCTGTATTATTTCACTGCAAAGCTATATGTATGATAACATATCCTTTACGTGCACTAAACAGTGTTTTTGTTACTGTTTCCTCTGCTCAGACTTCATAGAGCAACAATATTCTGAGGGAAATGGATTAATGGCATGCTATATCTTACTTTTTAAGGAAAAATATTTATTTATTCATTTTATTTATTTATTGAAATGTTTCACCAGGAAGGCACTCTGAGCAACAAGTTGCTCATCTCCCAGTGCAACCTGGGCGGGTAGGAAAACATGGCGATAGTATAAATACATTTGGTACACAATATAGATATACAGTTTGATTACATTCAATAAAGTGAGCAGACTATACAGAAGTACTGAAAAGGAGGAATGCTAACAGGTATGAACTAGATGGCTACAATGCTAACAGTCTTGAACTAGAGAGATATGATAGCACAAATATATTTGTCAAACACTTAGTGGTACATAGCTTTGTAGTTAGAAAATGGCTGGATAGAATACAAGGAGGTTGAACTAGGGCAAGGTTGCAAGGAGAGACAAAGACAGAACAAAATTTGCAAGGTATAACAAAAATGCAAGGTTGTCTATAAGTATATTAGAGATTAGGGGTTAGCCAATAACTACGACTAGGAAGGGGGGAGGTGGGTGGGGAGCATATAGGCAAAGAGCAGAGGGTGGAAAGGGGGGATTTGGAGGAGGGGAAGGCAAGGGGTGGAGGAGAAGGGTCTGCCAGGGCCTGACCACTCCAGAATAATGGGGACCCTGCCTGCATCAGGTGGAGGTCAAGCAGGAACAGGAGGGAAGCAGATTGTAGGCAGTCGAAGTTAGAGCATGTCAGGAAGGAAGAGAGGGGGGAAGAGAAGGGTCTACCGGGGCCTGGCCCCTCCAGTATGCTGTGGACCCTGCCTACACAAGGCAGATAAAGAGCACAACATGAGGGAAGCAGGTTGTAGGCAGCAGAGGTAGAGCATGACAGAAGGGAAGTAGGCAGCAATGGGAAGTAGGCTTCAGAAGGACCAAGAGAGAGGGAGGTTGGAGAGAAGAGGGTCTGAGACCCAGCCCTTTCAGGAAAGAATGGGGTGGGAGTAGGAGGAGAGGAAGGTGTTTGCCTAAGTTCTGGACCCCTCCAGGATGCAGAGAACCCTGTTATGGGCCTAGACCAAGCAACAACAAGTGGGTAGTAAGGGTAAGCTTGTGTACAGAGGAGGGAACAGGGGGTGGGAGTAAGATGGAAAGGAAGGGGTTCTGGGGGAGGATGTAGGCATGGGTTTTGCAGGAAAGAGGTGGGCGTGAAGTTGAAGCAGGCTTATAGGGGAACAAGTTAAAGAGGATTGTAGCAGGAGCATCTAGCAGAGAGAAAGTTATGTAAGGCAGGAGCAAGGGAGTGGGAGAAGAAGAGTGTCATATTTGAGGAGGGAGGGAGTTCCAGATTTTGGTGAAGTGATGGGAGAAGCCTGATTGGCCAATGTGGGTGGTATGATTGGGGACTAGCAGGGTATGAGTGTCACAGGATCTGAGGAAGTGGGCGGAGGGCAAGGGGGGAGGGAGGGAGCATGAGAGGTAGGATGGAAGTACACCAAGCCAAAGTCTGGAAGTTAACTTAGCACAGTGAGCCAGACATCTGTTACCAAGTAGGGGGAATGACAGGGCATGGTAAAGGTCACAACGATGAGTTTGAGATGGGGCGTGAAGAACGATTCGACAGAAGGAGTTGAAAAGAGGGTTCAGTCTGGTAAGGGAAGATATGGGAGCTTCATAGACTACATCACAGTAGTCAAAAATGGGGAGGATCATCTTCTGGACAAGTTCTCACTGGGCCATAGGAGGGATGCAACTATGGTTCCTGTAAAGGGCTCCAAACTTGGGGCATCAGTTTTTTCAGAATGGCATCAATGTGGCTAGAGAAGCTGAGGTGTTGGTTCAGCCAAACACCAAGGTATATAAAAGAGGGGGTGTCCTCAAGGATGGTCCCATCAAGGGTGTGGAAAGAGGGTAAGGGGTGGAACTTAGAGAGTCTCTGCCTAGTGCAGAATGTCATGGAGACTGTCTTTTTGGCATCTAGGAGTAGCTGATGTGAGGCAAACCAGAGCTGAACTTGGTGGAAGTCATGCTGTAGAGTGGTTGTTACATCAATGGTGGTTTTGCCAGAGATGAACAAGATGGTGTCATCGGCATACATATAGATAGAAGAGGAGGGAGCGCAGACTGAGGGAAGGTCATTTAGGAAAATGGAGACAAGGATGGGGCTGAGTACAGAGCCCTGTGGGACTCCTGTGGACATTGGGAGGGGTGGAGAGATTGCATTTTGAATCCTGACTGATTGTGTTCTGCCTGTGAGGTAAGCTCTAAACCAGGTAAGAGCAGGAGTAGACAAACCAGCAGTCATAAGGGAGTTGAGAAGGAAAGTATGGGAGACTGTGTCAAAAAACTTGGCAAGGTCAACAAAGATGGCAGAGGTGATGAGACCATTGTCCATCCCAGTAAGGATGGAGTCAGTGAGCCTAAGGAGGAAGGGGGTAGTGGAGTGGTTCTCTCAAAAATCAGATTGGAACGGGGTGAAGACATAGGAGTCAGCAAGAAAAGAGGTCAGTTGAAAGAGGACCAGGTGTTCTTGGGCTTAGCAAGGATGGGGAGGAGGGAGATTGGGCAATAGTTGGCAGGGGAGGAAAGATCGCCACCCTTAGGGAAAGGGAGGACCGCCGCATGTTTCCAGGGCATAGGGATGGAGGAAGACTTAAAGGAGAGATTTAGAATTAGAGAGAGAGGGTAGGCAATAGCTGGGGCTGAGAGCTAGAGAAGTTTAGGGTCAAGATCATATGGAGAGGAGCCTTTGGAGGTATTGAGAGAGAGGAGGGCCATTAGTGTCTCCTCAGGGGAGATAGGACAGAATGAGAAAGGGGGTGTGTACAGGAGGGTTGAGTCGTAGGAGAGGGAGAATGAGTGAAGGAGAGGCTTGAGGGAATTTTACTATGGTATTTCTTCCGGCGCTCCGGTGGCACTCCTGCCACCAGCTGTCACCCCAGCACCAACCCCCAAAGGACAGACCACCTCCCTTGTGCACCAATGACTTACCCTTCATGGCAGGGTGGTGGGCAGCGACTCGACTCACCCCAAATCGACCATTGGCACGGAGATGCCTTCTCGGTGGTGGCACTGTGGGGACAGCTTCATTCATCCAGGGCTATTTTCCATTTTACTCCCTTGTGTGTGGAGGTGGGGCATACAATGACACCTACAGAGAGAGCATGCATGCTTCCGCACATGCTCTCTCCAAGCATCAGCCCCATCTCTTCCCCTTAGCTGCAGCATCAGTACGCTGGCCCTCAGCAGCCACTAGGAGCCAGTGGAGGACTGACAACTGAAGTCCCCCTTCCCCGGAGAAGGAGAACAGTCCCTCAGATGCTCAATCCTTCTCCTCCTTTCCCAACCTCTGACGGCCTGTGCTCATTCCCGAACATGGGTCACCTGAGTGGCGTGAGGTGAGGCGTCCAGCACCTCAGCTCTCAATGCCACTGGGCTGGCCAGAGGGAAGGGATTTTAGAAGGGTTAAGGCACTGGAGTTCTGGTAGGAGTTGAACTCCTGAACCACTATGCAAGGTTCAGACTCTAGTGTGTTGTTTAAATTAAGCATCCTTGAGGACACCGGTCTTGATGACTCAGTGAGGATGGGAGGTGAGAGCCCACTCTAACAGCGAGTGGTTTTGGTTTTGTGATTTAGTTGGGTAGGTTCTTGGATGAGTTGGGAGAGATTTAGAGCTGAGATATCACTTCATGCCTTAGAAGTGGTTGACGATGGCCAGTTTAGATTTACATCACCTAATACATAAAAGCTCACCTTTGTGTGAGATGGAAGCTATAGGAGATCATGGAGGGAGGGAGGAAGGCAGGGTTTTTACATGGAGAAGTTTGGGGAGTCGTGTTAGAGATAATGGAAAGGAGAATTAGAAGGAGGAGAAGTGGGGAAAGTGGGGTGGGCATGCTGTAGGTAGACGGGGGCACTTACCAGTCAGGGTAGCTTGGATACTGGGGGGGAGCATGGGACAGTGAAACTGCGAGGGGTGTTAGCAAAAAATGGCCACTGCCAGAGGCAACTGACAGCCACTAGCAAGTTGTGCAAACCTGGGGAAAAACAAGTAGCTAGAGATAGGCCTTGACAGAAGTAGAAGAGGGAGGGGCCAAAGACTGATGAATAAGGATAGACTGACCCCACAATAAGTGAAACGAGACAGGGATTGGATTGGGGGAGCGCACTTATTACTGGGCCCTCTGGTGGATAGATGTTTTAATCTGCTAATGGAAAAGTCAACACAAAAAAAAGGTTAATTTGGCTGATGATAGTGACATAGTCCAGTCAGAAGGAATTGAAAATGCCGGGTAGGATGAAGAGCCAAACAAGGAGCTTGTGGCCCACAGGCAACCAATAAGAGCTGTCCCAAGAGAAATATGTTTGTATAGTGCTGGGTTACAGTATTAAGATACTAAGGACTAAAATGGCATTAAGGTATTGTGAGCTGAGAGATCAGGAAAGGTTCATAAATGAAAAAGCCCCTTACAACAATGCTATGTTACATCTGACAAACCTTTTTTTTCTTTTTAAATCACAGATTTGATTGTTAGTACAGTACATGCTACCAGAAAAACGAAATAACCTATATATTACATTTCTGATTATCTTTTACTTTATTTATTTGAAAATGGGTAAGCAGGAAAGATATTCTGAGCCAGAGCACATTTCTAGGTGTGACATGAGGGAAAGAGAAAGGGGATACAGTAAATCAAAAACAGCAGTACAGAAGCATTCCAAAGATAAAGCGTGAACAGTGAATGATTCAAGATGTAATTGCAAATAACAGTAGAGTGACCAGAAGTTGGTTCTTTGAGCAGCAGTAATACCCAATTAAAATGACAAATGCAGGTTGATACAAGTAAGTGCAGCAGTTGCAATGATATGAACTGACCCTTGGGGGGACCATGGCGGGTATGAAAAGGACACAATGGTCAGGTCAGGTAGGGGGCTGACTTAAGTAGGAGCAGGAGGGGAGGAGCTTTAGCTGGTTCATCAGGGAAACATGGGAGGGTGAGAGATGGAGAGAAGTGGGGAACTGGTTCCAGAGGAAAGGAAGGCTATAGGAGAAGGCTGACTGTCCAGTAGAGGGAGAGAGTGGAAGAGGGAAGAGTTGTGAGGATACCTGCTGTGGAGGGAGTATGAGGCAGAGGGAATGGATGAAAGGAGTGTGGCTAGGTATGATGGTAGAGACCCAAACCAGTATTTGAACATGGAGGAGGCACAGTGGGACTGGCAGCTATTTGTGATCTATATCAATGACATCAACCTTAATATTGCTTCAGCAAACATACATCTCTTCGCGGATGATACTGTACTATACACCACAAAGCCTTCCTCTGATCTGGCCTGCCCTGACCTCCAACAAGAATTCCACCTCATGCAACATAATTTACTATACCTGAAGTTGCTACTAAATGTGAAAACAACTAAAGTCATGCACCTTTCCCCCCAGGCTAATTCAGCTGCTTCTCATTCCCCAGGAACTAGGCCCCAAATCGTAACCCTCCTCAGGAAACCATTAGAGTCAGTAGAGAAATTTAAATACCTTGATTTTTGGATCAGCAGTAGGGTCCCTTCACCTATCTTGTCGATAAGCTTGCCAAAAAGCTCAGTCAAAGACTAGGTGTATTCTATCTTATCAAGCACCTACTTACCTACGAGGCTAAAACAAGACTAGACCAAACAACTTTCCTTCCTCTCCTGGATTACGGAGATCTTCTTTATAGCCAATGTCTTGTCTCTTCCCTATCTAAACTGGACTCCCTGTATCATAGGGTCCTCAGATTTATCACCAACACATCATACAATACACACCACTGCTCCCTATATGTTCAACTCGGATGGCTGTCACTAAAAACAAGGAGGCTGAAAAATGCAGTATTATAGACCTACAAAGCCATAACAGGCAAGCTCCCCCATTATGTATCCAGATTCCTAGTTTGCTCCTCGGTAACCTATTCCCTCAGAAGGTATTCTTACATCATGTTTGATGTGCCCAGGGTCCAAACTCCATTCGGTACCTCCTCCCTCAGCTATTCTCTCACCTCCATTTGGAACTCTATCCAAAAATCCCTGAAACTAATACAAATAGTTAACAAGACTACCTTTAAAATGCTACTTCATCACCTACTGGATGAAACCTGTAATTGCTTCCCCAAGCTCTAGATCCTTCTTCAGAGACCTCACGACCATGCCTTTAGCATTACTTCTAGAAGGCTAGGCATAGCTGCCCTTCCCCTCCTGGATGCATAGGCTGAGGCCCACTGGACCACCTTCCATCTCAGCCTATCCCTTGTTCCCTCCTTCCCAAGGTCCCTCCCTCCCTCTCTTCCTCCACCTGTATGTCCCCACCTCCCCTCCTGCTTTCCCTCCCAAACCCTACTATCTCCTGATGCTCCTCTGTTACTCTCTACTCCTCTAATATCCTTGCCTTCTTCCTGCCTGCCTCCTCCTATTAAGACCCCTCCCCCACTCCCCAATGCATCTTACACTCATAAAGCCATCTCCTTTTGACACTCCCCCTTTTCCTAGCTACCCCTCTCTCATACTAACATCCTTCCTGTCCCTATCCTTCCCTTAGCCTAACATTCTGCTTGCACTGAAGTGAATACCTGGGATGTTTTGTATATGTTATGCATATATTTTGTACATATATATTATTGTTAAACTCTCCATTTTGCTCTTATTGTATATTTTATATTTACTTTTTTCTCTAACATTTTGATTGCCTTGTACATGTCATGTGTATTTTAACTTTTTTCCTTCCTGTTTTGTTTGTTGTATTATTTTTTATTTTTATTTGGGGCTAGTCCTCCCAGGACCACATTGCAAATGAATTCCCCTCAGCTGTGTTTTTCCTGGTAAAATAAAGATTGATTGATTGATTTATTTATTAATTGATTGATTGATTAAGCATTGTGGTAGGGGGAGGATATATAGGGAGGAGTAGAGGGAGTAGTAATGAGTATGAAGGGGTGAGCTGGTAGCAAAGCGACAGAAAGTGTTACAAAGGCTGTTCAGTCTGGTAAGGGAAGATGAAGGTGCAGTACCATAGACCACATTCACATTGTTGAAGACCATGAGCACCATTTTGATAACTAACTCCAGGCAGATCTGCAGGAACAGGCAGTCTTCATTACAGTGCATGGCTCCAAGCTTGGGGTGGAGCTTGGAGTGGATAGAATTGATATGGCAGAGAAGTCAAGCCTAATATCAAGCCACCCACTGAGATACTTGAAGGAAAGAACCACTTTAAGAGGGGTACCATCCAGGGTGGAGAAGGTAGGAAAGGGACAAGCCTGGCCAGCTTCTGGCTGGTGCTAAAGTTCATGGACACTTTTTTTGTAGTGTTGACCCAGAGTTGGTTGGATTGGAACCAACACAAAACAGTGTAGAAATCTTGCTGGAGTGAGACTTCCACTATCACAGATGAGTGACTTGGCACAGGCAGAGGGTTGATCATTGAGAAAAATGGAGAAGAGCACTGGACCCAAGATGGAGCAAACTCAGACCCTAGCCTGGACTGGTAGGGGAGGGGACAGGAGGTCTTCTTCCTGTACCAACTGCTGAAAGCCTGAGAGGCAGGATTGAAGTCAATCAACAGCATGGACTGAAAGGCTAGCAAAGTCCAGCTTGTCCAGGAGGAGCGGATGCATCTCCAAATCAAAGGCTTTGGCCAAACCAATGAAAAATGGCAACCATGATGTGACCCTAATGCATCCCAGTGAGGATGGAGTCAGTGACATGTAGCAGGGAGGAGATGGTGGAATGGTGCTTGCAAAAAGACAGACTGAATGGGGGAAAGGAAGCTGGAAGAGTGGAGGAAGTCAGCAGATCAGGAGTAAACAAGTTTGTCTTGCAGGTTTGCAAGAAAAGGGAGGAGGGAGATAGGTCAGAAGGGGCCAGTGGTGGAGGGATTGACCCCTTTGTGGAGGAGGAGAACTTAGGCAATTTTTCACAACCGAGGGACAGTGCAGATGGTGACTGAGAGGTTGAGGAGGTGAATGAGGGGCTGGTGATGGCAACAGCAGAGATGGAGAAGTTTAGGGTCCAGGCCATCATGACTAGATTTGGACAGGTTGAGTGAGGAAAAGGCAACTAGGATTTCCTGGATAGTGACAGAGGGGAATGAAGCCCATGGAAGTGGTGGAGTAGAAAGGATGGTAGAGGTGGAGGGAGAGGAGAGAAGAGAAGAGGAGCCTTCAAAAATTGAGTCACCAGTCAGAGCAATGCATAGAAACATGCTTGGTAGTAACTTATATGGTTGCAGTGAACAATGTGTGCTAGAGAGCAACAAAATGTAGCACCAACATATTGAAGAGCATGCGGGGAGTGGAAAGCACAGCAGGCCCAGGGAGGTAATTGGATGAAGATGGGGGAGGGGCAGGGGAGGCTGTGAGGAGCACATCCTGTGGAGAAGGATTCATGAGAAGGGGCAATCAGAATGGTGGGCAGGGGTAGATCTTAGCAAGCATTTAATGGTATGTAGGGATGGGAATAGATAAAAGGTAGAGGACAGCTTCTTCCAGAGGGAGGGGAGACAGTAGGAGAAGGCAGCTTGCACAGCACATGAGTGCTGGTGAGGAATATTCTGTAGTCTATGGTTGCCAGAAAGTAAGATGAAGAGGTCAATGAGGTTATAGGTGATTCAAGGGTGGTGGGAAGACATAAGCCTGGAATCTCAGACAGAAGTCCCACTGCAACTATGTCTGGAGGTTCAAGAACAGAACTCAGTCTAGAAAGGTGTGATTAGAGGATTGTAAATTTAGCTGGGTAGGTCCTGTGATAAGTTGGGAGAGATTTAGGGACTCAGTCCTGAGAGTGGTAGGAGTGGAGATGGGGGAAATCCAATTTATATTGAAATCCCTATGGATGATCAGTTCACCTGAGGAGGACTGTAAAATAATGACAGATAGTGAGTCAACTAATGAAGAAGGGGAGACTTTAATAGAGGCATAATAAACCCTAAAGAAGATGGGTAGAGTAGAGTAGAGGGAAAGGAAAAGCCATGGTAGGAGGGTACAGTGTCCCTGAGAGTGATGGCATAGGAGGAGCTGTGTCAGAATCAATGACAAGAATCAATGGAATTCAGACACATGGTTAGATTTTTCAATGAACATTCAATAATTGCCTAAAGGGATTAAAACTTAAAAGAAAATTAAGGCCTATTAAACAACTTAAGGGGTAATAGAAAGATATTGGTTAAGATGGATTTTTATACCAGTATGTCAGGTGCTATAAACAACAGTAGAGGTGTGCACTGTTGCCTCTTTTTACTTCAGAAACATTTTTGTAAAGTGTGTAACTTTGGGAAGTAATGGACTTTACAAAGTTGATTAACTTTCTGAATTTGAAACTTCGCCGCTGAACTTTACTAACAATGCTGAGGCTGAGAAAAAGAATTACAGCTGCACCATTTGACTTGCAGACTTCACGCAACAGTAGGTCACATGGTACAGCTTTATGCAGAAAGACAACATGTGCAGTCTTAGAAAGATAATTAAGGAACCAAAGTTACACTGTATTGTGTCTGAGTACTCCACATACTGTCAGCTCTTTATTTTCAGAGTGAAATTAAAAGTAGATTGCTTAGGAGTATTCACTAAAGATTTTTTGTGTTATTTGGAGTTTTGGTTTATTGAATTGGAGTTAGATTTTTATTTAAGCTTTAGTTTCACCATTCTGAGCTTTTTCTAGTCAGCAGGGGCAGAAACACATCTCTTTGCAGTCTGTAATGTCTTCACTGTGCTGGGACATAGTCTACTGTGCCACTGCCCTGGTAAACTGTGCTACAGTCAGATTACTTTAATGATTTAAGACTAAATTTATGATTCTTGGGAGTAAAAATTTTGAGTTTTGTGTTTTAAAATGTATTTGTAGTTTCAATACATCCAGTATATTTTTAGTCTAATTTTTGGGCCGTAGTGTGCTTTTTTTTCTAATCATCCTCTTTCCTAACCACCAACATGAATGGGCTTAGGCACACTGGTACTGAGAGCTCCAGTACATTTTGAACAAAAAGATGAAGGTGTGGCAATATGCCAGCTGGTTTATTTAGGAGCATGTGAGCCATGTTAAAAATTAAACCCATACTGGTTGGCAACTTATGCACGTAAAAGGCAGGTATGTGTTTTGGTGGCTTAAACACTAAAAGGCAACAGGTGGGGGTGTGGGTGCAACTAGATTGCAGAATCTGATGGCCTGCAGAAAGTACAGTGCCAGTGGGACAGGCAGAGGAGTAGGTTGTTCTAACCAAAGATATATAACAGGTATGAATTCTTGATACCAGTGGTTTTATTACACCAAGGCACAGGTCATCACAACTGATCAGTATCACCCTAAGGAAACTTATTAGGCATGGTAGTAAAATAACAAGCTTTATGATCACAGCAGTTTGCCCTCTGAGAGACACACCTCGTAATGTGTGAATTAGCAACTATTTCACAAAATAACATTAACTCAAAAATATTAGCAGCCCACTCTCACCAGCATTGTTCCCCATGGTATCATGTAATAATAGTGAGGTTTATTTGCAAACTCCTTTGGGTGAACCAGGAATAGCAACTACAGTAATAACGCATAGTACTTAACAGCTAATGGAATGCAGTGGTGACTAGCACAATAAGGTGAACAGAAGGATATAGCTAAAGGGGTGTATCTGATTACCCTACTATCAATGTGTGACTCATGTAGTAATCATAAAAATAGGGGGGTGCTGGGGCTGAACCCCGCACATGTACAAATGTGATACATGTGAGCCAGTCATTAAATAGGTTTTAGAGGTTGGGTGTGCACTCATGTCAGATATCTGTTTGAGGTGGTGATGGAATACAGTCATAGCAGTCTGTATGAGTACCTCAGGGGCATAGCAAATAATTTTCAGCTCCATGTCTAGGGAATTGGTCTCTATTATTGATGGTCTCTATGAAAGGCATTCGCCATAATATGCCTCACTATTTAAAAGCCACCATTTTGACTCTTGCCTATATTGCATCGCTGTAAAGACATGGAACCATTACACAACACATGAAATATCTATTGAATCTTACTGTGGCACATAAACTAAATTAGTGGAAAAAACAGAAATGCTCACAATTGATTTATTACCACACTCATCTGTGGAGACTGTGGAGTTTCTTATCAGGGTCCCTTCTCAAAGAATATTCCCCCGGTGGAGTTAGTTTGATATCTGGAGCCTTCTAGTCTTTTTTTATGTTGATTGCGCAAGAAACAAATTGTGACAGCTTTCTCCAGAAGCAGGTTGTGGAGGTGCGGCACTGTTGTGGCCCATGCCCCCACAGTCTTTGAAGGCTTGGCCTGCTTCCCCCAATGCCGTGGCACACTGCTGCTGACACTAGTTCAGCCAGCATGCCACAACCTTGTAAAAATTTAGCCACTGCAGTCAGGGGCTGCCTCATCATTGCAGCATCACCCGTTTGCTGTAATGAGGGAGCAAACCATCATTGTAGGGTGGAATCTTGAAACACTGATATTATATGTGAACATGGTGGCATCTTGCAGCTGTGTTCACAAACAATATTAACCCCCCCCACCAAGGGTGCCCAGTCCCCCTCGGCATCTTCTGCCCCCCTGCCCCACCGTGTTTGTTTGCCAACGGGGGCCCCAATCCCCATCGACTTCAGTGGCCAAAGGTTTATGTTACCGATGGGGGAGCACACTCCCTGTCAGCATTGTGTAACCCCCCCGCTTTTGTTGTCTGCTGTCGGGGTGACCAGTCCCCATCGGCATAATGTCAACCCCCCATTTGTTGTGTGCCGACAGGGTGCCCAATCCTCGGCATAATGTAACCACCTTTTGCCAGGTGCCAACGGGCTGCTAACCCCCATCAGCTATAGCTGGCTTCCAAAAGACTCCATGGCATGCTAGGAGCCCACCCAGCATGCCACATGCCCTGTAAAATCAAAACGGTCCAGCAATGTCTTTTTTTCAACCTGTAAAGAAATGATCCTCGGCAGTATCCCTGCCTCCCTCCTATAATCCACTGTGCACCCTGCTTCCTTGCACCCCCCTCACCCCATACTTACCTCTGGAGTTCGGCGCAATGATCTTCAGTGGACCGGGAACACGTCTGCACTCTTCAAAGTCGACTGCGGACTGAGGAAATGCCAGTAAGCTGTATAATGGAATAAATAGGGTTTTTTCAACTTTGATGCATATCTCAGGCATTTTTTGGAATTTCGGCACCAAATTTTCAACATGGGGTTTTTGGGACCCCTCTTCATGAATTCTGGCACTGTCAAGGTGTTATTCTGCCCCAAAAGGTGATTGTGCATTCACGCATGGAATCCCCTTTCGGGACTGATTAACAAAACGACAGTGCTAGTGTTCATGAGGTGGGCTCTCAAAAAGCCAATTCTGCAAATCTGGTGAAAAAAATCACAAAAATAACTGTTTTACAAACGTGCGTTGCGCAGTTGATACGTACACTTGTAACCTTGCGAATTTGGAATATTTTCATGCCAGATTTTCAAGATTGGCATTTTTTCAGATCTCCTTTTGAACAGTACAGCTGTCATTTTCCATGTCCTGGCCGAAATGTGTTTTTGCACTTCCGGCGCAGAATATCACGGTTGGTGTGGGAAATCAGTGTTCGGGACAGATTAAGAAAATGACAGTGGCACTGTTCATGAGCAGAGGTCCTAAAATGCCTATGTTGAAAATTTGGTAATGATACTCCATAAAATTGACTGTGTTACGAGCGTACATTGCGCAGTTTGCATGCATGCTCGTAACTTCACGAATTTTCAACATTGCCATTCTTCTGCACCTCCTTATGAACAGTACAGCTGTCATTTTTCACATTCTGGCCTAAATGTGTTTTCACAGTTCCGGCGCAGAATAGCGTGGTTGCTGTGGGAAATCCATGTTTGGGACAAATGATGAAAATGACAGTGACACTGTTCATTAGCAGAGGTCCTAAAATGCCTATGTTGAAAATTTGGTGATGAAAGTCCATAAAATGAGTGTGTTACGAATGTGCATTGTTCAGTTTCCACGCACGCTTGTACATTCGCAACGTTGCAATATTTTCACTCCAGATTTTCAGTATTGCCATTTAGCCGCACCTCCTTATGAAGAATTCAGCTATAATTTTTCACACCCTGGCCGAAATGTGTTTTCACTCTTTCGGCGCACAATTGCACGGTCGCTATGGGGAATCAGTGTTCGGGACATATTAAGAAAATTACACTGACACTGTTCATGAGCAGATGTCCTGCTGTAAAATGCTTATGTTGGAAATTTTGTGATGAAACTCCATAAAATGACTGTATTACGAGAGTGTGTTGTGCAGGTTCCACGCACCCTTGTAAGTTTGCAAATTAGTAATATTTTCATGCCAGATTTTCAACACTGGCATTTGTTCACAGCTCCTTATGAACAGTACAGCTGTCATTTTTCACATTCTGGCCGGAATGCGTTTTCACACTTCCGGCGCAGAATATCACAGTTGCTATCAGAAATCAGTGTTTGGGACAGATTAAGATCGAGTGACTGGAGGGAGATTGACCGAGCTCAACTGAGCTCTGTCGGGACTGCTGTGGATTTCATTGTGGGCAGGAAAAGGTGACAATGCAGGCAGGAGCCCAGTACAAAAGGGCAGCCTGCAGCAGTGGGAGACACAGAATGAGCGAGTGAGGGAGGGGGAGTGAGTGAGATCAACAGAGCTCTGTTGGGACTGCTGCAGATTTCTTTGTGGGCAGAAAAAGGCAGCAATGCACACAAGGGCCCAGTACAAAAGGACAGCCTGCAGCAGTGGGAGAAACAGATTGAATGAGTGAGAGGAGGGAGTGAGTGAGCGAGTTCAACGGAACTCTGTCGTGACTGCTGCAGATTTCTTTGTGGGGAGAAAAGGGTGGCAATGCAGGCAGGAGCCCGGTACAAAAGAGCAGCTTGCAGCGCCAGCAGAAATGGAACAAGTGAGATGGGGGAGTGAGTGAGGCCAACGGAGCTCTGTCAGAACTGCTGCAGATTTCTTAGTGGGCAGAAAAAAATGCCAACAGAGGCAGAAGCTCAGTACAAAAGAGCAGCCTGCAGTGACTGGAGAAACAGAATGAGCGAGTGAGATGGGGGAGTGAGCGACCTCAACGGAGCTCTGTCAGGACAGCTGCAGATTTCTTTGTGGGCAGGAAAAGGTGCCAATGCAAGCAGGAGCCCAGTACAAAAGGGCAGCCTGCAGCACTGGGAGAAACAGAATGAGCGAGTGAGAGAGGGGGAGTGAAGAAGCTCAATGGAGGTCTATCGTGACTGCTACGGATTTCTTTGTGGGCAGAAAAAGGCAGCAACACAGGCAGGAGCCCAGTACAAAAGGTCAGCCTGCAGCCCCGGCAGAAACGGAACGAGCGAGTGAGGGGGGAGTCAGCGACCTCAACGGAGCTGTGTCAGGACGGCTGCATGTGTCTTTGTGGGCAGACAAAGCCAGCAATGCAGGCAGGAACCCAGTACAAAAGGGCAGCCTGCAGCAGTGGGAGACACAGAATGAGTGAGTGAGGGAGGGGGAGTGAGTGCGCTCAACGGAGCTCTGTTGGGACTGCTGTGGATTTCTTTGGGGGCAGAAAAAGGCAGCAATGCACGCAAGGGCCCAGTACAAAAGGGAAGCCTGCAGTGGTGGGAGAAACAGAATGAACGAGAAAGAGAGGGGGAGTGAGTGAGCGAGCTCAATGGAGCTGTATAGTGACTGCTGCAGATTTCTTTGTGGACAGAAAAAGGGGACAACACGGGCAGGAGCCCAGTACAAAAGGCCAGCCTGCAGCGCCAGCAGAAATGGAATGAGCAAGAGAGGGGGAGTGAGCTAGCTTAACGGACCTTTGTCAGAACTGATGCATATTTCTTTGTGGGCAGAAAAAGCCACCAACAGAGGTGGCAGCCCAATACAAAAAGGGCAGCCTGCAGCGCCAGCAGAAACAGAATGAGTGAGTGAGAGAGGAGAAGTGACCCACCTCAACAGAGCTCTGTCAGGACAGCTGCAGATTTCTTTGTGGGCAGAAAAACATGTCAATGCAGGCAGGAGCCCAGTACAAAAGAGCAGCCTGCAGCACTGGGAGAAACAGAATGAGCGAGTGACATAGAGGCAGTGAGCGAGCTCAACGGACCAACGCAATCAACATTCGGCATTGACAAATGCTTGTTAGGTATTGAGCTGCACAAGCCTATGCAGGTGTTTAGTGAGGGGATTAAAGGTTGCAGCATTGGCTTATTATATGGCAATCACTGTGGCACTCAAGTACCTTGCATTGTTTTGTGTACGCCCCAAGAATCTCCATCATTGTTCTTAATTTAATGAAAAGTTAGAACACTCCTGGCAGAAACTGGGATCATGTGAGGACAGACTAGCCCAGAGTGACCATTATAAGGAGTATCAGGGGGACAAGTCTGAGAAAGGCAGCATTCCAGTCACAGGCTATTGTTGCAGGGAAAATAATTCTGCTCAACTCTTCCACACTGTTGATGAGCTATTACCGTACATTCAGGTTGCCTTCAGTCCAAAGAAATGGCTCTCGAAAGGTGTGAGAAGTTTGGTCAACGTTTTCCTATATCTTCTGTTCAGCCATCAGTTTCCTCAAGTGAGCTGCTACAGCCCAGTATAGACTAGTCTGTGACTAAAGATGGCCTTCTGGTGATTCTGAGATTAATTTTGGCCAACACCAACAGGAGAGGTGCTTCATCTGATCTTGGGGCTGTGTCCCATTTTCTGGTCTTTGGATCTGGGAATGACCTGGCTGTTTTAAGACTATCAGTAGTCCCAGTGTCCAGTGATGGCTGAGATCATCCAGTGTTCCCTTGAGGAGGGTGTTTCCCTACAGCACTTAAAATGACTGTGGTGAAGCCCCTCCTAAGGAAACCATTTCTGGACCTGGATGTCTTAAACCAATTGCAGACTTGTCTCGTACCTCTTGTTTTAAAGAAAAAGTTATTAACAAAGGTTAACAAAGGTTGTAGCAGTGCAAATACAGGTTAATTTGAAAACATTTTTCATCTATGGGACATTCCAGTCAGGATTTAGGGTGAGTCACAGCATGGAGACAGTACTGGTCAGGGTGCAAAATGATCTTCTCTTAACTAGAGATGGGGGAATATTCCATTCTTGTTCTCCTTAACCTCTTGTGTGCTTTTGACACTGTATACCATGAGATTTTACTGCTCAGCTGAGGGACTTAGTTGGACTCAGTGGCACCTTGTTGAGGTGGTTTGAGTCCTTCCTTTCTGCTTAGGTGCAGCAGGTTGCATGGGGACATTTTCCTTGTACCCTGCTTCCTTGATCTGTGGGTTTCCTCAGGGTTTGACCTTCTTGCCCTTGTTGTTTGTGGTGTAATGCTGCCACTAGGGGTAATCATTACATGACTTTGTCTGTAGTTTCATTGCTATGCTGATGACACTCATCAGTACCCATCATTTACCCCTGAGTAGAAAAATACTGTCATGTGCTGAACAGCTGCCTTGCTGACATCAATAACTGGATGGCCTCCAGTTAGATAAAGCTGAACCTGGTCCAAACAGAAGTGATTCTGGTGTATCTAGGTGCTCCAAGTGTAGCTGGGCTAGGAGTGCATATGATGTCCAGATTACAGCTTGGTGCCACTCTGCTTTCTGCCAGGGATAGAATGAAGAATCTGGGCATCATCAAGGACCATGAACTGTTGCTTGAACATCAGGTGTTGGCAGTGGTCCATGGTGGAGATTTCCATTTTAGGAATGTTGGCTGGACTAAGCCCTATCTAAGTCCCGAGGATCTAAAGACAGTGGTACATACCTTTGTAGCATCCAGATTGGTCTATTGCAATGCTTTATACCTCAGGCTATCTAGCTTCCAGCTGGTACATAATGAAGAAGCTAGATTAATTACTGGAGTTTCTATCACTGAGCATAGGTCTCCAGTTCTGTGAATGTTTCACTGACTGCCTGTGAGGGGGCATGTGTCCTTCAAGATTGGTTTGTGGACATACAAAGCCTGACATTACATGGGCCCTAACAATGTAAAAGATTTCCTCTGTCCTCTCCATTCTTTGAGGAGGTCCGCATAAAGGTGCCTAGGTCTCATTTAAAACTATCTGGAAACCAGGCGTTTGTGGTAGCAGCATCCATGCTGGGGAATCAGCTAACTTATAGGCTTAAGGAGACCTTCTCTGTTGAGGCACACATGTTGTGCCATGGATTGATATATGAGTCCCAAATCCCAGTATGTTATAATTCTGTCAGCAGCCCTAGGGTTAAGAGAGGGCAGAAACATCATCTTTTTACCCTGACTACCCTGACCTTCCATTGTCAATGAGCTTAATGACACTGTGACTGTTATCTATTATCACTGTATTTATTCCCATTGCTATAGGGTTCTTATTTATTATGATTGTATTTCCTGGGTGTGGAAGCACAAGCAAGGAGGAAGTACAACATGTCATACAGGAACCATAAAAGGAACAGAAATGATGTAGTATACATGTTTTGGTAGAGTTGCAAAATGTGCAAAGAAACAGACATTTGGGATTGTAGTGGATCGCATAACAGGATGTAAAACAAAGACTGGAAACATTGCAATTGCATTGGAGGGAGGAGAGGGGAGAGGAAAGAAAGTTTCAGTCACTAGAGAGAGTATGAGAGGAAGTGGAGCAGGTGGGGAAAGTAAGTGCGCAGCCTGTTTGAGTAGGTAAGTGCGTGGGGTAGGGGGGATTAGCAAGAAGCAGTTACAGATAGAGATGTGCAAAGTTGGGAAAAGTCACTCAGCATAAAAATTCATGGATTTCCACTCTTCTACAAAGTTTTCCATGCTTTGAAGTATGACTTAATAGACTATTGGCAGATTCGCGAAATTTCAAAGTCAGAAACTTCAAAACACATTAAAGTTAATAGTAGAAGTGTCCTAGATCCGCAAAACTGGAACTTCAGCATAAGAAGATAAGTTTGCAATGTACCATGGGATATGAGGTTACATGTTGCTGAACAGCCAATGAGAAACTAGTTTAGTCATTCAGTGAGTATATTGTGTTGGAGAGAGACATAGCGAGCAGAGCTTGTGCTTGCAGTTTTGAGACAAAATTAAAAAATCATTATATAAAAGAGCATTTTGGTGGTGAAATTGCTTTAAAATTGTGTTTGTGAGTGCCATTTGCACTTACAGTACTTTTTATGTTGATTTTCTTCTGTATTCTTTACTTGAAGTATTTAGTTTTCTGTTAATTGAGAAGTAGCGGTTTGGCGGCTTGTGTAGGGGTGGATAGGAGCAATACTTGTCTTCAGAACCAAATCAGTGGGCCAGTGCCCTGACTTTTCTTTAGAAAAAAAATCACTGTCCTCCTGACTGTGATTTAACCAGAGTGATTATTGTGTCCCTGCTGGCACACCTTTATTTAGAAAAAAAATCACTGTCCTCCTGACTGCAGTTTAACCAGATTGACAGTTGTGTCCCTGCGCGCAGTGAAGAATGACTGGGAAGAAAAGGGCAACTAGAGGGAGAGAACGTGGAGCAGCCACAAAGAACATTGCTCAATTTGTGGTCCCTAATTGTGGTGCAGGAACCAAAAACATGTCAGTGAGAGCAGAGGGACAGCATTTGGATGACTCTGTGGCATGCAACAGCAGTAGTAACAATGTATTTTGCCCTGGTGTTGGTTTTCCTGCCTCTAAGTTTTTCTCTGCTGAATCTGTGGCAGACATGGTGACGGATATGTCAGTGTCTAGTGACACAGTGACAGGAAGCAACAACACCACCACCAAACAAACAACTGTGAGCCTGGAGGTGATTGGTTTTGAAGTGCAATCTGAAAGTGGTGCTGTTGGTGAGGGTGGGTCAGAGGCGGATCCTGATAATGTGTGTCCAGTGGCAATGGGTGAGGCTGAGGTGGTACATGTGGAGAAATATGAGGATGCCAGTCATGAAGAGGATGTGCCTGTGCCTGTCACAGAGCCTATTGCTACTGAGGAGGACAGTCCTGCAGAGGATGATGAGAATGCCAACTTTTTTGCAGACTATGATGTGGATGATGTGTCAGACAACATGGATTCCTCATGGGAGCCTGGAAAGAAAAGGCCAAAACAGGGTGTCACAGAATGTGTCTTTCCTGTTGCCTTAATTGTTATAACCACCATAGAAAAGAACCCCCTAGCACTGTTTCTCCCATTTTTCCATTCACCCCACAACATATCAAAGAGTAAATCTTCTCCTTTGCTATCTCAGTCATATTGGCACCAAGTAAATACAAGGCTCCATAAATCCATAGTGTGGAATTTTTATGTACTTGATCCATCTGACATGACAGTGGCAATTTCCCAACTGTGTCAAACCTGAGTAAGTAGGGATAAGAAGGGTAGTCACCTTGGAACAGGTGACATACACATCTTAAAAACAGGCACCCAATTTGGTGGCATCAACACCAGAAGACAACCAGTGCCAGTGGTTCCGGTCCATCCAAATCAGTGCACAATGTATGCCAAATACACCCGGCACTACATGAGGGAGATAGAGGTGCAGGTGAGGAGGAGGAGGAGGACATGTTTGTGGTACTAGGTGAGAAGGATTCTGGAAGTGGGCCAAGTAGTGGTCCTAGCAGCAGGACTACCACCCAAAGTCAAAGCGTGATTGCTACCCCAGTCATGAAAAGCAAAAAAGGTGTTGAGGTGTGTTGTGCAGTGCCTATGAGTACCATTGGTAATTCCCAGTCAAGTAGCATCCCATTAATGGCACAACAATGAGGCAAGCTGTTTGGCACACCACCAGGTGCATCACCGGCAGAAATACTAAGAAAAGTTCAGCCAATGCTGTATTCCATTTTGGATCAGCAAACTAAATTCACTTCTAATCATGGTACAGCATGGGAGCTGAACACAGCATGTGCAGAAATTCTTGTTCTGGATTTGTTGCCATACTACTTTGTTGAGAATGTGGGATTTAGGTGGTTTGTGGCCTGTACCTTGCCTAAACAGCAGGTGCTATCACATACATACTTTTCAAAGTGTGCCATCCTGTAACTGTACAGTGATGTATGTGACATGGTACATCATGCCCTGCAACATTCCTCAGCACAGTATGTACATCTGATCATGGACATGTGGACCATGGGGAAACAGCTGGTAGCTTTTACCTGTGCATTACAGCACACTGGGCAAAGGTACCTGGTGTAGAGGCTGATTGGGGGAGAGGTAAGAATTGCACTAGGACAAACTGTGGTGGCAGCAACATGTCTGGTGTTAGGCAGCATGTGATACTGACCATGAAGAGTATCCGCGGGTCACACACTGGAGAAAAATGCTGGAAGTGGTACTAACAGAGATTGATGAGTGGCTCCACCCCCATGCACTAAAAGCTGGATTCATTGCCAGTGAGAATGAATCAAATGTTCAGAAATGCATCGCTGATGGGGGATTTGTTAGGGTGCCATGCTTGGCACACTGCCTTAACCTTGTTGTGCAGACCTTCATCAACCATCTGGATATAAAGGAAGTTTTAACTCTGGCCCAATGCATCTGTGCCCACTTTGCATGTTCAGCAAAAGAGCTTGACCATCTATGTGCTCTGCAGTTAAAGAACAAGCTGCCTCAGCATTGGTTAAAATGTGACATTATCACCCTGTGGAACTCCACCTTGTACATGGCGGAGCATCTCTACCAGCAGTACAAGGCAATTTCTGAGAATCTGCTACTTCACGTGAGTCATGACAGCAGTGGGGCATCCATGTGCCTCACAACAGATCAGTGGCGCCTAATGGATGGGCTCATCTTGATTCTAAGGCCCTTCGAGCATGCAACTCAGGTTGTGAGTGGTGACACTGCCTGCAACAGTGAGTCCATCCCTCTGCTATGGGTGCTGAGGCAGACACTGCTGAATGTGCAGCAACAGCTGGAGGCCAGTGGTGACAGAGCAATTTGCTCATTGATGGAACACATGCTGTCCACATTACACTCCAACATCCACATAGAGTATTTTTGCAGTCAGAGGAGTTTGGGATTGCAAAAATGCTTGACCCACATTATAAACATGGGCTAGCAGCCATATTACAAGGTGGGCATCAGGAGTTGCAGAGACTGACAGAACTCTTCACTCAGAGGGTAAGTGGTGCACAGTTGCTACTACAGGGCACAGGGGTATAAGCCACATGAGGGTACTACATAGTGAGCTGGTGTTCCTGCCAACTACTCCTTTTTTCTATTGCCTAATTAATCTTAGGTTGTAGATTTTAAATAATGTTTGCTATGTATTTTCATGTCTATTGTGTAGAAGGAATTATGGTATTGTCCCTTTAAGTGGTAGCATTTAAAAGCTGACCACCATACACGCTGACTCCTCCCCCCTGACAAAGAATCCACAGGGGTTCAAAGCACTGGGATTTGAATTATTTACAGCTTGTCATTTTTTTCAAGTACGGTACGCCTCAATATATTAAACTGGCACTTGCATTTAGTGATGCTGTTATTTGGGTTTTCCTTGTGCACCTTTTGCTTTTGCTTTGTTCTGGTTTGTTTCTAAATTGGTGCAGCATTGAAACCCTATTTGAGTGCCACGGGTTTCTTTTTCTTTCTGGTTATTATTGTTTTCATGATCCCATGAGCAGCACAACTATCAGGATTTTTCCTGGCAATAACACTATTTGAAAACAACTTGGGGGTGTCAAACTGCACAAAAACCATGCAACTTAAAGGAACCTATGCTGAATCCCATTTGGGCCACCCTCAGTCAGGTGGGAGTCGCAGATAGGCAGGAAACATAGGAGGATGATAATCACGCTGCACGTCTTTGAGTTGCAAAATGCATGGTAGATGCATATTTTGCAGATACAAAGAATCTCACCATTGGAGATGAGCCACTGCTATACTGGGGTACTAAGGTATATGACTGGCCAGCAGTGACAGCAGTTGCCCTGAAATATCTGAGTTGCCCATTCTCTATTGTCAGCGTTGAGCATGTGTTCAATTCAATGGATGCCACTGTGCATGACAGACGTACCAATCTCACTCCCAAAATTGTTGGCATGCTGATATTTATTAAATGAATGAGGCTTACATTCCATCAAGAAGAGTAATGTCCCTTGTCACACCACCGCTTGACAATGATGATGAAGAGGAAAGTGCTTTTGGCAGACCGGGATGTACCTCTTCATTGTCTTGCAGCATTGAAGTGGATGAAGCAGTGGTGGAGAGGGAGTTCCCCTATAGTGACAATTCCAGTCTTGAAAGCTGTGAGGGATGCTTTATGGATGATGTGGAAGAATAATAAACTCGCCAATTTATTTTTTCCTTCTCCCTCCCCACCCATCCCCAACCATAGAAACATAGAAACATAGAATTTGACGGTAGATAAGGACCGCTTGGCCCACCCAGTCTGCCCATTTCCCTACCTACTGGATAAGCTGCAGATCCTAGTTAACCAGCAGCCTACTTCTTCCTACCCCGGCCCCCTAGAATGGCATTATGACTGTCCCATGCATGCTTGAATTCCACCACTGTTTTTGACTCCACAACCTCCTCCAGAAGGCCGTTCCATGCATCCACAAATCCATGTAATCTTGGATGTCAAATTAATAACAATTATAATGTTCACATTCAGTGCTGAGATATAAATCCATAGTTATTAATTAGTGATGCTTTTTAATTTCATCAAATGGAACACCAGTAAACAATGCACTATGCCACTTACAATGAACACCCGCTCTAGCCAGCAAGACACACCGTGGCTGTGCAGCAGTGACCTCAACATCTCCATCGTCTCCTCCTCCTCCTCCTCCTTCTATTATCTCATGTGTGTAGTCACCTTGGATCTTCCAACACAGGCATAAACAGCATGGCACAGCACTTCCACCACTGCAGAGGTATCTACTAGCCAGCATAGCGATTCATCAGGATAATGAATGTACAATTTCTGGCAAAGTGCTGGCTGGTGATGGTGGGGTGGGCAGGCCCAAAAATGCTTAGGACAATAAATATGTTTAAGTTCTCTTACAAGTTTCACATCTGCTTTGTACTGCCTTCTCAGGTGTATGCAGCAACAGTATTTGATCGAGGGGAAGCATTTTTCTGTCTGGGTACACAACCTCACATTTCTAGCAAAGTGCTGTCTGGTGGTGGTGGGTTGACAGGCCCAAAAATGCTTAGTACGATAAATATGTATAAGTTCTCTCACAAGTTTCACATCCGCTTTGCACTGCCTTCTCAGGTGTATGCAGCAATAGTATTTGATTGAGGGGAAGCATTTTTCTCTCTGGGGAGACAACTTCACATTTCTGGCAAAGTGCTGGCTGTGGTGGTGGGGTGGCAGGCCCAAAAAATGCTTAGTACCATAATTATGTTTCAATTCTCTTGCAAGTTTCACATGTGGTTTGCACCACCTACTCAGGTGTGTGTGGCAACAGTATTTGACAGAAGGGAAACATTTTCTGTCTGGGGACACAACTTTACATTTCTGGCACAGTGGTGGTGGTGAAGTGGCATGCGGAAAAATGCTTAGTACCATAATTATGTTTAAGTTCTCTTGCAAGTTTCACATGTGGTTTACACCACTTACTCAGTTGTGTGTGGCAACAGAATTTGACAGATGGGAAGCATGTTCTCTCTGGGGACACAACTTTCCGTTTTTGACAGAAGGGAAGGATTTTACCTCTGGGGACACACATTTACATTTCTGGCAAGTGCAGTAAACATGTTAACTGCTTAACACAGATTTATGTTGAACTTCTCAGAAGAATAGCTCATGTTTGTGTTATGGCTTTGCACTTCTTTGGGTGGTTGGCGGTTGCACACAACTACCAGTCATACACTATCATATAGCATCGGGAAACAATTTATTTAATGTGGCAAACACTTGACATTTGTGGATAGCAGGAGTACACATGAATCAATGAGCCAGTAACAAAAACAAAAAGAAGGAAAGTTGTTCATCATGTGTCAAGATTAAAGAAAGAACAGAATGAGACAGGCAAGGGACATCCAAAAGAATGAGACAATACTAAAAAAGGGGATAGAGAAAGAAGAGAGGAAACTACCGAAAAAAATGTTTTTTTCACTATAATGTTTCACATTTTTTTTTTTATTGGGGGGACTAGAGAGTGGAGAAATTAAGGACACAGATTACAGAAAGACTAAACATACAATAAAGAGTTTCTGGCAACCATTCAGACTACCCCACCAGCACTGCCAGAAGCTGAGCCATGCCCACCACCACCATGCAGTTTGGCTAGGAGAGTGAGGATCCTATCCTGGCTTGATGTGAAATTATCCAGCTGATTCATCACTTCCTTCCGGAAGTTGTAGAAATCCTGCTGCAGCGTGTGTAGCTCGTCCCATACAACTGCCACA
Organism: Neoceratodus forsteri; assembly: GCA_016271365.2. Taxonomy (NCBI): domain Eukaryota; kingdom Metazoa; phylum Chordata; order Ceratodontiformes; family Ceratodontidae; genus Neoceratodus; species Neoceratodus forsteri. The sequence continues at coordinate 1,206,908,127 of CM057452.1, forward strand.
TTGCCCTGTGTGGCTGGTGCCATTGGGTCATTGCCATAACATGATGGTGCAGGCTGCTGTATGGGAGGTACAGGCCGAGTACTGCTGCAGTCCTTCCTATGGCTGCCATGCTGACTTGCAGCAGCACTACAGACAACCTCCTGCTGCTCCACAACATTGACCCCAGGGCTATCACCACCACCACCATGTGCTGCAACCACCTCACACTCCTTGGTCTTTCACTCATTCAGGTGGTGGATGTGGAGGTGTGTCCTCTGGCCACCGGTCCCAAGGCAGCTCCCTTTTTTCCCCCACCTTACACAGCACCCATAGACCTTGCAGATGGCCACCATCCCACTTACAGGGTCCATATCAAAAAAGTCCCACAATACAGAATGCTGTGGGGGGGGGTGGAGCAGCAGATGAAGAGGAGTTGGACTCCTCCTGGGGTAGGGGACCTTGTGGGTGCTGCTTTTGCTGCGGTTCCTGCTTCTGCAGTTCCTGCTGCTCTGGTTCATTCTGCTGTATTGCAGCAGCAGAAATCCCTTCCTGATCTGGGGATGGGGGGGGGGCCAGCAGTGCCTCGGTTTAAAGCACGCCTGTTGATGCGAATAATTGCTGGCCCAGCCCCACCCTTTCTGGACTCCTGATGCTGCCCCTCCATTACCAAAAAATGTAAAATAAAGAAAAGGAGAAAAAGAGACTCAGAAGAACTCAGAAACAAACACACACACACACACGCACAAACACACTCACACACACACACCTAGAGAAACTACAAAAGGATACACAAACAAAATTTATAAGTGCAGAAAATAAAGTAAAGAAAGACAAAGAATAGAACTCAGAAAGGTGGAAAATATTAAATTCTAAAGATATATTACTATTGTAGATACTCTCTGACTGTCTATGAGACTGTCTCCTTCAGCTACAGCTGCCAAAATGAAAGTGAAACATTCACTTCCTGCCTTCCAGCAGTCTCCCATGTGACCTGTAGTAAGTGAGTCATGTGACGAACCATGTTTTTCATTAACTACGAAGGTACTAACAAAAGTCAAAGTTAACTGAAGTTTTCAAAGTTTACCAGCAAAGTTTCATAACTAGAAGCCAATTTCATAAATTTTTTCATGGTGCGGAGTTGGTAACTTCGAAGGGAATTCACAGGTGGAGTAAAACTTCACAACATCTCTAGTTACAGGCTTGGCATGAGGAATAATGTGCTTTCAAATGCTTAGTAAAAACTGATAATGTGGGGTGTTTCTTTTTAAAAGGAGGGGTAAGGAGTTCCAAACAGAAGCAGCTTAATAACTAAGGGAGCATTGTCTCATGTTGGTGCGATACAGTGGGACCATGAAATTATTGTTAGAGGCAGAGTGGGACTAGGGGAGAGCCACAATATGATTTGGGTTGCTAGGTAAGCAGGGGCACCTGGTTGCAAGGTTTTTTTGACAAGTGTGGTGAGAGTTAGATTGGCTTCGAGGTTAGGGGTAAGCCAGTTCAGGGAATTTAGGACCAGTCAGTGACGGGCATTAGACCTAGTGCCCAAGGTAAATTTACCAATTTTATAATACAGGGTACACTTTTTTGTAATGCTGATTTGCTTGTAGTGTTGATGAAAATGGAGCCATAGTTAAGAGAAGGGAGAAGATTTGCCTTTGCAATGCAATATGGATTCAAGCAGCAGGTGTTAAGATCTGGTAAACTCTGTAGAGTGAGCCTAACTTCTGGTGAAGAAGGGAGGTGGTATGCTGGAAAAGGGATTCAAAGGGTAGTGGGGGATCAAGATACATGCTGAGAAACTTGAAGGATATGGTCTTTTCCAGTGGTGATCCATTTTCTGCATTTATGCAGAACATAGGAGATAATTTCTTTAGATTGTGCTTAGTCCCAAATAGCACAGATTGAGTTTTAAGGAGGTTAAGGACCATGTTTTCCTGAACAAACTAGTCCTGAAGCTTAGTGAGGCATGAGCTGATTGTTTAGTTGATTACACCTATATTATTACTACACATGTAAATAACAGCTTCATCTGCATATAGAAATGTACTTATGGGTTTGCAGATCATGAGCAGGTTGTTTATGAAGATGGCAAAAAGGAGAGGGCCTAAAATAGAGCCTTGGGTGACACCACTGGAAGTTCTGTTTACTCCGGATAGGGTGTCACCAATTTTGACAGCTTATTTCCTATGGCTTAGGTAGTCATTGAACCAAGCGAGTGCAGGGAGCCTGAGGCCGAGTTCAAGTAACCTATTTATTAGTACCTTGTGGTTGACCAGGTCGATGGCCTTGGTCAGGTCCATGAACGCAGATCCAGTTATGAGGCCCTTGTCCATAGCGTGATAGATGGCATCAGTGAATTTGATTAGGGCAGTGTCAGTGTTGTGCCCTTTTTGGAAGCCATGTTGCTTTGGGCAGATGAGGTCATTCTGCTGCAGGCAGTCCACTAATTGGCTATGGACAATTTTCTCTAGCAGCTTATCTAGAGTTGAGAGAAGTGAAATTGAGCAGTATTTGATGAAGGATGTCTTTTTTCCCTTCTTTTGGAGTGAGATGACCGTTGAAGTTTTCCAAAGAACAGGCACTGTCCAGTCAAGAAGGATAGGTTGAGGAGTTTGGTAATGGGAAAAGCTATTTGAGGAGCAGCTAGTCTGAGAAAGTGTCCACTTTTAGGGCAGCAAAAAGTTTACTCATTCTCAGCAAGTGATCCTTTCCATTCAGAAATGGGGCCGGTGCTGTTCACTAGCGACATTGCAGGGATTGTGAGTGGAATAAATGTTAGATCTATATTTAGCCAGGTCACAAAAGTAGTTGTTAAAAAGGCTTGTAATTTTGGAAGGGTCGCTGTAACTAGATGTGACAACAGTAGCAGCCACAGACACTGCCAGCTATTTCCTGAAATTTCTGTGATATTTCCAGAGAAATCTCCTGCTTTCTGCATTTCCACAGTAGGGGTAGCAGAGAGAAACCCTTTAGAAATGTTGCGAAATATCTGGAAATAGCTGGCAATGTCTGTGGCTACTACTGTACTACCATCGAGGGCGATGGAGAGTGGTGGGGGTTGGGAGTGATCATTAATTAGGGAGTTTACCAACTGACGAAACATCTTGTGGTTGTTTAAGTTTGATAACTATTGTATTTTAAGGTACAGAGTTTCAGCCCTAAGGATTTCCTTCTTACATTTATTCCTTAGGGACATGTAGTCATTCCGATCAGAAGCAAGGTGGGATTGTTTGAACTTGGCCCAGGATTTGTCTATTTTACGAGTAAGGGCAAAGATGTTGCTAGTGAGCCAATTTGATTTATTTGGTTTAACCCTGTGTGTGTGTGTGTGTGTGTGTGTGTGTGTAGTGGGCATGCTTATTGAGGATAGATGAGAAGGTCTTAATAAAGAGATCCAGTGCCAAACTGACATTGGGAGCTGTGTGTAAAAAAGACCAGTTGATAATAGACAGGTCACATATAAAGCATGCAGTATAGGGCTGGCCCGGTGGTGCAGAGGGCTGAGGCACTGGTGCCTTACCTCACAACATGCTGGTTACCCCAGTTCGGGAATGACCTTGGGCTGCTGGGGTGCTGGCTCGGGGGGTGGAAGGTTGGAATGGGATCAAGCTATGGCTTTCCCTTCCATAGGGGTGGATGCCCGCTCTGCCATAGTCTCACTCCCACTGGGTGGAGGTCCGGTGGGTAGCACAGGCAGACAGGAATGGCGATGCAAGTCTGGGAAGGGGTGGAAGGGGCCAACGGATCCTGGCGTGTGCGTGTGCCTCCACTCATGCACATGCATTTGTATGCCGTGTACCCAGGAGGAAGGGGAGTAAAACAGAAAAGCCAAAAACTACGTATAGAAAAAAAAGAAAGATGCAGTATCAAGGCTGTAGCAGTTTCTGGAGTAGATGACCCTTAGAGGTAAGTTTTTTGGGGCACTGTTATACCATTGACAAGAGCGTGCCAGTTAGTCACTGACTGAATCACTAAGTACATCTGAGACAAGGATTCCTTCAGGCTTGTTGACTAAGATCCAATCAATCAATGTGTGGTTACCAGTTATGTGGTTTAGTCTGCTGGGGGTTTGCAGGAGTTGGTGCAGCTGGCATAAATTGAGCATGTCCTTATTCTGAGCTTAATTATCCAGCAAATTCAAGTTTAGGTCATCGAGTACTAGTAGTTCAGATGAGGGAGCTGACCGAGCATGAGGAAAAGTTCATGGAGGCCATTCAGCCTTACTTTGGGCAGGATGTAAACACAGCAGATTTTTAGGATTTTTGTGCCAAATTTTATTTTAATGAACAGCATTTGCATGAATACCTGGGGGTGTAGGGAGAATCACAAATGTCTGCCTTGAGGTCAGTGTGGACGTAAAACATAATTCTGCCTCCTTTTTGTGGTGGCCTGTCCTTACAAAAGATGCTAAAGTTAGGGAGGGAATTTTCAGAAGCCCTAACTGAGGGGCTGAGCCAGCTCTCAGAGAGGTGAGTGTATGGGGGCTGTATATTGAGGAGAAGGCCTCTAACTCATTCAATTTTGTGATCACACTATAGGTGTTTAAGTGGATGATGCAAATACCTCTGTGGCCAATACACATTTAGGGGGAAATGGGGGGCAGTTGACAGTGGGCCAGGGTTTGTTTCCACATCCCCAGAGAGCAGTAAGAGGTGATATGATATAAGGGAAAGCATTGCAGTGGATAATGTGCTGTGGAGGTGAGCAACAGGGTGGAGTAAAATCTGAGGGTGTGGATATGTTTCCTGAGAACATCCCATGTGAATGATGTATTGAGTGTGCTGTTGCCACTGTGATCACATTGTAAATATGATTTCTTATTTAATGGGGCCTAGACCTGGGAACAAAATTTTAAATAAACACATTTCCCATCACGTGCTACCTATGAAGCTGGGGTAAGGTATAAGCCATGTTATTGTGCCTCGTATGTTTTTGAGCCTCATCCAGGAGGTTGCCTCTAGTACTCACCAGCATGGCCATACAAACTGGGTTTTCTCATTGGGTCTTGACATTAGTGAAGTCAGGGTTGATCTGGCTGTTTGGTCATATCATCATGCTGTGCAGTTTCTTTGTAGGATTCCCCCCCCCCCAAGTTAATCACCCCGATAGAAATGGTCAGACTCTGTCCAGCTCAAAACTTCGAGCCTGAGAAGCTGCTGGTGGGACTGAACATCTTGGTCATGGTGACAGTCTGTGCTGAGCCATGAAGAGCTATAATCTTATTCTTATGGCTGTCTTTGATGCCTCTGCACCTTCTCATGTTCATCCCTTAACTTTCCATTGTGGGTCGCCTTGTATGATGCTAACATAAAGTGGCTGAAGATCAAGGGACAGATGTTAGAGAATGTCTGGTGGAGATCTAGGTCTGAGGAGGATAGATTAGCACTGAGACCTCACTTTAATGAGTATTGGCAGGCAATCACCTTGAAAAAGTCAGAGTTCCTCCCACGGGTGATTGCTGCCAGAAAGAACTGACTAGCTCAACTCTTCCACAATGCAGACAGTTGGCTAAATCTGACCTATCTGCAGTTGAGAAGAGTATTTTCTTCAGAAAAGTGCAAGGAGTTTATTCGGTTCTTCCTGGAAGAGGTACCCTCTATTCTGACCTGGATCTTATCAGGTGGTCTGTTACAGGCCAGAAGTGTTCAGCTGATAGTGAGTCAGAGAACTCCATATCAGGAGAGTGAGTTTGAGCCAGTTCTGGTGGAAAATATCTTGCAGGTGGTCTCAGGACTGTGCCCTGCCTACTGTATATTTGCTCCAGGACCCACCAGACTCCTTTTGAAGTGCTAGGGGTAACTGGGGTCTGACATTTGTGGAGACTATCAGGTGTTCTCTTAGAGTGGGTGTTTTCCCACAGCACTGAAAATAGTGGTGGTGAAGCCCCCCCCTGAGGAAACCATCTTTGGACAATGATGTTCATGTGAACTACAGCCATATTTTGTACCATTTTTTTTTTAGGAAGACTATCAAAAAAATAGCAGTGACACAGTTGGAGCAGCGCCTGGAACAGCATAACATCTATGAGCCATTCCAGTCTGGCTTCCTGCCTCATTACAGCATGAGACCACACTCATCAAGGTGCAGCATGATCTCCTCCTGATGATGGTAAGGGACAGTGGACAGTCTTCTTTTCTGGTTCTGTTTGGCCTTTCCTCTGCATTTAATATGGTGGACCATGGAACATTGTTGAAAGAGCTGAGGCACTTTGTTGGACTTTTAGGAATGCTACTGTTGTGGTTTGATTCCTACTTGCCCAGTAGTATACAGCATGTGGTGTTGGTGTTTTACCTCTCAAATAATATTTTTATTTTTTATACTGGAGAGAAAGGTGACCTGTCCCTTTCTCACAAGCAACTAGTTGAAGATGAAGGTACAGGGTACATAGCAGGCAGAAAGGTACAGGATACAGAGCAGCAACATTACAATATACTGTATATAGGGTATAATAAAAATTAACTACTGGATACTTTTAGGACAGTCTACAGAAATGTACAGAGCAGACAAAATCACAAATACTGGGTACAATAATTAAAATAATTTACAAGTTGATAAGTTACAGTTTAAGATATAGAGATACAGTTGCAGTATGAATTGCCTGACACGTTGCCAAACTCGAGCTGAAGGAAGGAATGTTACTAATATAAATGAGGTGGGCATGAAAGTGGCTGTAAGGGCTAATGGCTCTTTAGGGCAAGATCCTTTGTCTGGAGGTAGTTCTCCTGAATGGGAGCATGAAGGTAGATCGGGACTGGGAAAGAGTCCCCTGTGAGTTGGATGAGCATCGGAAGAGTGCAGAGATGCATAGTGGGGCTTTCCCCAATGCCATCTTGTGGAGAAATACAGCTGACTTATGGGCCAGGAAATCCTCCAGGAAAGGGTAGGAAGCAATGGACTACAGATGGCAGTGATTGGTGTGAAATGGCAGATCTGTGAGAAAGCATTAAACATTGTTGTAGACAGCGCCCACCTTGGAGAGGATCCTGGCATGGGCAGCACATATACTAGGAAACCATAGTCAATTAGAAGGAGCAATTTCCTATGGGCAAGCATCCTTTTAGCTTCTGAGATAAGGAACCTTTTTTATTCTGTAGAGAGAACTGTGTCTAATGTGGCCTAATTTTACTAGGTGGCTTACATGGAAGTCAAAATTTACGGAATAGTTCAGGTACAGACCCATTTCAGTGTGCTATTTTCTCTAAGTAATGTATTCAAAGATATAGGATTCCTGTAAGGAGAGACAATAACATTATTTTGGATACTAACACCCAATTTGATGTCAAGATATTTAATCTCCCTTTCATTGGCACTGTATGTGCATTTTAAATTTAGGCTGTTGTTGCTAATCCAAGCAGTGAAATTAAGTATTTGCTATATATCCCCACCCCATACACATGCAATGTGTTTGAATAAATGATACTGTTGAAGAAAGTGTCTGAGGTGGGGGATGTTCTGCTGAAACACACCTTCTCATTCCCAAGTGGACACAAATAAATCGGCATATGAGGGTGTCAATGAGGCACTCATTGCTTTTCTTCTGGTCTGTAAATAAAACTTTTCATTGAACTGAAAATAGCTAAGATACAAAACAAAAGATAAAAGTGTCATGATAAATGAAGAAAGAAAAGTCTGTAATAGTTCACTTTCATTCAAAGAGTTCTTACATATGTAAATATTCAAGCACTGAGTTTGCACTTTCACTGAAAATTATTCATGTTGTGATGATGTCTCACTGTCTGGTAGTGGTGCTATAAGAAGTATCACTTAAATATATGAATATTTATACATGTGGTGTATTTTCTGGCTACCAGTTGCATTGATAGATGCCCCCCTTTGGAAGCCCCATCCAATGGGTGATACATAGGGGTTATCTTTTGCACCCCATCTTTTTGCCAGTAAAATCTATCACTTTTATGTTGAGTGGTCCAGTTTTTTTCAGTTTTTTTCAAAGGATAAGTACTAGAGTATGGAAGCGCGAAGCATCTTTAGTAGAACTAGAGTGCCTGAATTTGCTTTTAGGTACAGACCCAGATATTTAAACTGACTGATGTTCTCCACCTTAGTGCCATCCAGGTCAAAAAGCTAGAAAGGGTCACTGGACTTTATTTTTTTGTGCACCCTGGAGAAAACCATAGATTATTATTTTTTTTTCATGCTGAGAACTAACTTATGCTTTACAAACCAGTCCTATTTAGGTTAAAGTCCTGTGGAATGACATTTTTCAGTGAGGCCTGGCATCATCAGCATAGAGTATGGTGTCCGTTGATGGGCAGGCATTGGGTAGCATGTTCAAAAACATGTTAAAAAACAAAAGGTCAAGAATAGAGCCCTGATGAACCTCACAGCAGATTTGAGGGAAATCTGAAAGAGAGTTGTCAATTGCAGTCCAGTGAACACCATTGTTCAGACAGTTTTTGCACTGTTGCAGTAAGTGACTTCCAGGGAAAAATTAATGGTGGAAATGGCCTTGATAAGTAGTTTGTGGTCAACAAGGCTGAGGGTGTTGGTGAGGTCCATGAACACAGAGTCTATGAAATTACCTGAATCAATTGATCGGTGTACAAGGTCTGTGAACCTCAGTAAGGCAGTCTCTATGTCGTGCTGAGGGCAGAAGCTATGTTGAGCATGGATCAACAAACCATATTGCTGCATGAACTCAGAAGTCTGGACAAAGACTATCCTTTCAAAAACTTCAGATAGGGAAGCCAGAAGGGGAATTGGTGGTGGCTGGTGGTGAGATGTTTGGGACCGGACTTGTGAATGGAAATGATAGTGGCCATGTTCCATGCTACTGGTAGGCAGCTGTGCATAGAGAATGGCTGAAGATTTAGGAAATGAGAAATGCCAGAGCATTATTAACTGATTTGACTATGTAGTAGTCAAATCTGCCATGACCAAGCACAGGTTTGAGGTTGGAGTGGCTCAGGAATTTGGCCAGCTGATCAACGGATAGGTGTCTAAAGCGGAATCTGGGAGAGGGGCTACTGGTAGAGGTATCATGTGATTGTTGAGGGGGGAGGAGCCTGGAGAAAACTTTGTGTATTGATCCAAGTCCTCAAGGAAGTCACTGAGCAGAGTGACTATGGACTGTGGGTCACAAGAAACCGCAGGATTGGTTGAACTTTAACCTACCAATGAGATCATTGATATTGGACCACAGATTGTTGGGGTTTCCACAAGCTGAGTTTAATGTGGTTAATTCTGGCTTTCAGCACTATTGACTTACAGCTGTTTTTGAGGATCTGATATTCCTGCAGATGGGCAGGGTCTTTTTTTTTCAATTGAGGCCATTTGTTTGTTTCTGACTCTGAAAAGTCCAGCGAGCTCTTTGGAGACCGTGTTCTGTTGGTTAGCCCATATTCAGAGTCTTTTCTGGGGGCAGAGGTGATTGTAAATGCTTGTGGGAATTTGGCAAAAGTCATCATAAGCAGCAGTATATAGCAGAGTTAAGAGACTCCAGATTTAAGTCACCAAGCCATCTAGAATAGATGTAGCAAGCTTGGGCTCATGGTTATTTGGTGGACTGCTTACAGAAAACTGTGCTATGGTTGTTTATGGAGTATAACAGTACTCCAGATCTGTGGATTTCCAAGGGATTTGTCACTGTAATCCAGTCAAGGATGGATTGGTATCCTGCTGTGTAGTTTGCCAGAGTGGAATCACTAATAATTTGGTTTAGACCAAGGTTTAAGACTAGGTCCTTATCAGCATCTGCTTTGTTTGTGGACCAGCTCATGTTAAAGTCTCCCAGTAGGAGCCATTCTCTGCTTTTCAGCAGGGTCTGGTCAAACTCAAGGATGGCAGTCAGGACCTCAGCAGCAAGACCTGTGGAATGTAAAGACTGTAAAGGTTTTGTCTTAGCCAAATAGATTATCTATAGAAAGAAGTTCATAAGGGCCAGTGGAAGCTGAGTGGGGGACTCAGTGACCTGCAGGTGTTTAGAGGTGTAGAAAAGGCAACTCACTCCTTCACTTCAGCCTATCTCTCCTAAACATAGAGTAACCTGCCAGTTTTATTTTGCATCTGAGATTCTGTTTGCTTGTTGGTTTCATTTTTTTAAACTGGAAAGTCCATGGGCCAAAGACCCATTTTCATGGTCGATCAGTACATATACGGAAAGGAACATATAGTACATATACATGCATATGCAGATTCTGTTAGTGAACAAGGTCTTGCATAGGGCAATGATATCATACTAGGACTCTGACTCATGCTTTGGACAGGTCTTTTCTGTGGGGTTCTGAATGTTCAGAAGAACTATTCTTGTGGCAGATTTGGAGGAGGGGCTCTTCTCTGAGAGAGAGGGCCCGGGGTGAGGATGGACTGATCCAAACATAAGAAGTAGGAGCAGGACCTGATGTTTATGTCTGGGGTGGCTCAATAACCTTTTGGTAGGGGACTTTTGGGAGACAGTGATCCTTATATGCATAGAGTGGGCATTGACTAGGATAAATTACCTTCCTTGTACATGGCACTCACTAAACAACCACAGGTTGTATGATTTTAGTCCAGGTGTGGGGTAGCCTGCCTCCCTAAATGTTGGGTGGATGGCTCTGGGGTTATAGTCTCATGGCCTGGCTGGGGGGACTCAGAGGGGTACGAGGAGGAGGAGGACCATGATCATTGTCAACCACAGTGAGTCATGGTAATAGGGTTAGGAAGGAATACATTTTCTCTAGCTATTGGGTCCCAGATCCTGGCAAGTAGGGGAAGTCAAGAGAGCACAGCTACAGGGAGCATGACATCACCAGATGGGGTAGTGACATAAATAATTGAGACCATGGCAGATATTTAAACCAGGGGTGAGGCCACCCAAATGGGGCAGCAGTAGGGGCCTGTGACAGTTCATAGCTGTCAGTAGAAAAAAACTGGATGCAGAGGCCACCCACAGTGCAGCAGAAGCAGGGAACATGCAAAAGCAGTTGTTTGAAACCAGGAGGATGTGGTCTCCCAGATAGAAGCAGCATCAGAAATCTGTGAAAAGTTGTCAAATAGTACCAGGGATGCAGACCTACCAGATGGGTGCAGTAGTGGAGAACCTGCAACAGCAGTCTAAAAGCAACCAGGGGGTAGAGGCCACTCAGTAAGGGGCACCAGCAGGAACCAGTGACAGGAGTGGGGCAGCAACAAGGGACCTGTAACAGCTGTCAACATGGAAGGGGCAGCTAGGAGCCAGAAACCACAGAAAATTAACACAAGGCTGTATGGGCAGCAGTGTAACAAAAGAGTGGTAATCTCAATTACAGGACTTGCTGCCACACAGGTAGAGGCAGCTGCAGGGTACAGAAGTATGGATAACTACTTAAAAGAGACACAGTACAAGAGTCTCACTCCCCACACACTTGCCTTAGCCCTGGTGAAATTTAGAGCCATCACAGCAGAGGTCACAGCTTTTCCTAGAAACATTTCAGCAGTGTTCACATCCTTCCATCTGCTCTGGTTGTTTCCAGAAGACTTAGTCCCTCCACTTCAGCTGTCCCACTCATGCTGGATCCAAGCATGCTTACTCACATTGGAAGAGTAGTTTTGTTCAAGGTTCCAGGGCCTGGCTAGGCTGCAGCTGATTGATGCACTTCACTTGTTGGAGGAGCCTTCTGATTGAAGGAGGCTCCCACTGTTTGATTTGTGGTTCAGCTGTGGCATGTGGGACCCTATTGTTCCATTGCAGAGTATTTTCAGCAGCAGGCAGAACTGGGGAAAAGCAGTTTGGGGGGGCTGCATGGGACCTCCAATCATCAGTGGAAAAGGATGGCACCAGCAGCAATGCACAAATCAGTGGAGAATGGTGGTTCCAGATGCAGATGAGAAGTGATGTGTCCAGTGGCTCAGTGCAGCTCCAATGCTTCAGGTGGTGTTGGTGCACTCAGCTGTGGAGTATTCTGCTGTGGTGTACCTCAAGGCTCACATCTGGCCACCATGTTGTTCACCATGTGTATGCTGCCATTAGGGGAGATTATCAGATAGTAAGGGCTGAGTTTTCATAGCTATGCTGATGATACTCATTTGTACCTGTCTGTTGCTCCAGATGGGGATGCTGCAGTCATGGAGTTGAGCAACTGCCTTAGCGAAATTTAGGAGTGGATTGCTACTAGTAGGCTTAGTCTTAATTCCTCAAAGACAGAGGTGTTGCTGGTGTAAACTGGCCAGTGTGCATCTGCAATTAATTGTGGTGGTCTCACTTTCCCATCTTTAAATGGCATCCAGCAAGAAGCTATGGGTACGATGAGGAACCACAGGGTCATTTTGTAATCCAAGCTGATGCTAGAACATCAGGTGATGGCAGTTGTCCACAGTGGCTTTTTCCATCTGTGAAATATCTCCTGGATCAAACTTTTCTAGCATCTGTTGACAGGTATGCCATTATGTGTGTGACACAATTAGGGTGCCACATTAGGGCACCACACCCAGTTTGTCTGTCATGCTGGTGAACTGGATTTTGCAGCACTCGGCAGGAAGGGCACTGTCTGGGTGTTGCACCCCTTGCCTCATACACCTCTGATCTGGAGGTGATTATATTGAAGTATGGCACTGCGGTGACTATGGGACGGGGTGCATCCCCTTGCAAACAGTAGGAATATTCCCCAGGGCATTGGGTACAATGGGAGTTAGGAGGTACAATTACGGGGCATGATGTTCACTATCAGCATTGTCCTGGTGCCCTAATAACAGTTGCATTTTTTCTTGTCACTACGACATGAGTGAACCCTGCTGACATAGTGACCCTAGTGTATGCCTTTATTACATCTAGATTGGATTACTGCAATGCTCTTTACCTAGGGCTCTTTGTCAGTCTTGTGCATCACCTATAGCTTGTGCAGAATGCAGCAGTCTGGCTAATTACTAGGGACTTCCCAGTCTGAGCATATCATGCCGGTGCACCCAAGATGCATTGGCTGCCAATCTGGAGCTGTATCAGCTTCAATGTATGCTTGTTAATCTACAAGGCCTTACATGGATAGGGCCAGGGCTACCTGAAAAACCTCCTGGTCCCATATTCTCCCAACCAGTCTCTCTGGTGTTTTGAGGTGGATTTCATCTTTATCTAGAGTTCTTGCCTTTAATTTTTGGGGAATCATGAGTTCAGGATTGTTGCACCAAGATTTTGGAGTGCACTACCTCCTGAAGTTAGAGGAGCCCTCTTGGTCAAAATAGTCAAAAATCAATTAAAAACTCATCTGTTTTATTCCTGTTATAGGTCTGGAGATATATTTTAATTCTGCATAATTTTCACAGCTGATGTTTTATGCTGTTTTTATTTATTTTGTTTTTATTTATGTAAGGCTCCCAGATCTTCAAGAATCGGGCATCATAGAAATAAAATTGCTGTGTCTTGCCATTTAATGTACCTTATTTGTTTTGGGGCATGGAAAGTGGGACTCTAGTTTACATTGGGTAGATTCTGGGGAAGAACAGCTTGTTCACAATAAACTGCACAGAACTGTAACTGCAGAAAAAAAGGATGCAGACTATAATGTTTAATGAAGAGGATCACAAGGCCCCAAACAAGTGTAACCACTGCTGAGTGTTATTACAGTTGTTGGCATTAAAAATGATAGTCATCTGAACATTGGTTAATGGGGGAGCATTAAGGCAGGGGCAAGGGGGGGAGATGAGGGCAATAACCTCAACTAGACTTTAGATCCCAGGGTAGGATAGACTAAAACATGGCAAACTGGAGGGATCAAAGCTCTTTTTCTGCTGACATTCTCTATTATTCTGTGTTAAAGAATGTGTTAGCTTCCATAAACATGGTAGGAATATTTTCTATTTTGCTGTGGATTACAGAAAACAATGGCAACAACATCCAATCTTACAACAGAGAAGATAATATACAGTATGAGCACTGTGTGCATCAAGCTTGTGTTGCCATTGGGATGTTGTTATGACAATCATTCAACCATCACAGTGAAGCTCATGATGTCTGGCTGACATGACAGCATTGAGATGCTGCTAAGGTTTGTCTCTGAAGAGTGGCCTATTCATTTTCTTTTAAAGTATAGAAGCCACTCACTGTCACATCCAGGTACCAATATAAAAAACTTGTTAAAAAACACACTTGCATATGCCTTCTTCCTATGCATTGCTTCTGTTTATTTGCTCAGTCTGTGAGCAGTTATGTGGCAGGAGAGAGGCAACATGATTAATTGGCATAGACTCCTCCCCCACTCCACCAGTTATGTTTAATTTTGAAACAAGCAGTTTGAGAAGCAGGAAGAGGCAAGAATGGAGGTGAGTTAAGTGGAGAAGAGGAACAGATTTGGCCAGCTCGGTGATCAGTATCGTCTGATCTCAATACCTATCAAACAGTGAAAGTGGGAAGCTGTGATTGTTGTGATCCAAGATGTGGTGAATAAGGCAGCAGTAGTGCATAGGCATTCTAAGTTGTTGTACCATATTAGTGATGTGATCTGTAGAGTACGGCAACATTTTGAAGTGATATGAATGTTTCTCCGTGAGAAATCCACTTATCTGTATCACAGCTGTCAGCTCTTTCTCTTCAAAACTCTACATTGTTTTCTAGCTACAGTATATAACACAGGGTTGTTTAATGGATATAAAATAAGTCTAAATTGTGTGAATTCATCGAAGTAGTTTGTCTTTGATGTAGCCTCCATAAATAGGTGAATGTAAGAACATTTTTTTTTCATGTCAGATTGACAAAGAGGTCCCCGCTACACTCTGCTATTTCAGGCATACAGTATGTACTGTATGAACTCACAAATTCCAGTTCTTTGAGGGTTCCTGTGTGAAGGTACATCATGCATGTGTATAACTAGAAACACTATATGTCATCCTGATGCCCCTACCTCCTGTCCCAAATTCATCTTGTGTTATGGGGTGAGGGGCTGAGGGCAGCAGGCTACAGCAGCCCCAACTATTCAGGCAGGCAACAGGGGTGGTATCAGGGTACAGTAGCCAAAACTTTGGGACAAGGTGCCACTCTGGTGGCAGGGGGAAGCAGGGCGCAACTGCCTCAGCTGTGGAGGCAGTGGACAGGGTGCAGCAAATGCCCTGACTCTTGTGGCAAGTGATAGCATGGTGCAGCAGCCCTAACTGCAGAGGCATGGAGCTCTAGGGCACAGCAGACCACAGCAGCCTTGACTGTGTAGACAGGAGTAGAGTACAGCAGCCTTGGCTGTGTTGGCAGTGACAGAGGACAGTATGGTGCAGAAGCCTTGACTGTGGAACAGGACACAGGGGGGCATCAGGGTACAGCAGCCTTGATTGTGAGACAGGGTGCATGTGGTGCAGCAGCCCTGCTCATTTTTGGCAATAGAAAAGGGAAGCTGGGTGTATCAAAAGCCCCACCTCTGGTGGCCTGGGACAGCATGGTGCAGCAGCCCCAAGTGTGGAGGCACTGGCCTGTGCACTCTAGGCCTTAGCAGAGAACAGCAACCTTGACTGTGGAAACAGGCATAGGGCACAGGATGGCACAGAATTTGTTCTGAGGCAGATATGGGTTCTTGCCTTAGTCAAACACCATGGCCTTCTCCCACCAGCACAGAAAGAGATTGGCATACAGTAGAAGGGGCAATGGTGTTGCCCATGACAGACCCAAAGATTTGTAAGTAAAAAACATCTCAAATACAGTATGAATTAGTTGGAAGTTAGAATAAGTTCAACAGCTTCCAAAATTAACTGGTTGGTAAAGTGAGCTGCCAAACAATTTACATTAAAATGATGCTCTAATGAAGTAACTCCCTTCTCATGAATAATAGAGGTATACAATCCAGTGACATCTATGGTCATCAATACAAAGTCTGGGGACCAGACAAACCTCTCAAGCTTAGGCAAAATGTTCATGGTGCCTCCTATGTGGCCCTATAAATCAGCCACCAATTCTTACAAGAAGTGGTCAGCAAAGGTTGACTTTTTTGGTCAGTGAACCCAAGTGAAGATATGGTGACCAGAGGAAGGGTTGTCCTGTCCTTGTGAATCTTTGGGGGGATGTAAATATTTGGAGTTATGGGATTTTGTACAAGTAGAAAGTCTCTCATGAAGTAACTCCAACAATTTATCTTACAGGAAACTTTTTTTTTAAACGTATTCTGGTTTTTCTGAATGAAAAACAAAAGTAAAAACCAAAGCACAAACACATTCAACTATTTGAAATAAGCATACTAATAAAACATGTGAGAAATTAGATACAAAAATATTCAGAAACAAACTGTAACACAACTAAAGTGAAACTGATACAATTAAATGTTAGACAACACTCCTAACACTTCACTAAGTTACAAGAAAACAACTTACAGTGGAATCTGCTACAACAGTGTACTGTCACTGACTAGTTTTTTTGCCAATAAAAACAGCACAGATCATGAACCGTTATATGCCATTCTGATAGCTTTTCCAGACACAGAAAACCCTGCACAGCTTAACAAACAGAAGAAACACATCTACATTTTGTCTTCCTTTAAAACTGCTTGTTTTCTTTCTTTCAATCACCTGCACAAGCATATGAAGGTGCCAGGGTCCTGGTAAGCAGAAGAGGCGGTGAAGCGGGTGAAATGCATGAAGGAGTTTAGAAATCCATATCTGATTATGCAGGCTTCTGATTGTCCATGCAGGATATTTGGTAAAAGGTATCAGAGTCCTTATCACAAAGTTTTACCTTGATCTTTAATCTTTCACCACTTTTGACTTTAGTCATTGTGCCATGGATACTCTGCACCTCACTCCCAATCTGTGAAGCAGTGGGGCTGCAGGAACCTCCTCATATATATGTATTAGGACACACTGGATCCATTTTCCTGATGTTACTGTGAACAAATCTGTCAATTTAGTTAATGTCTAAGCCAGCCCTCTCCCAGGCTGGTATGCAATAGCAGACACCCTCAGCATGACATGTGTGGACTCTGAGCAGCACAGTGCTGCTAACATATTGTATGAACTGAACAACCAAACTTGAAAAGTGGTTCATGTGGCATAGCCTGAAACCAGGGTTTATCACCATTACAATGGCAGGAATGTGGTGAAGGGTGTTAATTCTACCATGTTCCCTGTTTTGCTCACCACTACCTTCATTTGAATGTATAGGACTACATAAAGTAAAAGACAGAATTAGCTTCCATGTTGGCATCTGCCTGCTGCTTGTGTGGACATTTAACCATTCTACAAATGCCAGAAACTGGCTGAAAAATGTTGAGATAGAAAATTGAATTCCACACTGTTGGTTTAAGCATGAGGGGGCCACATCATGGAATTTTATTTTACATGATTGAACAGCTACTTAAAGAGTACAAAGCTCTGACAGTCCTTACCGTACTACAAAAAGATTGTGATGCAGCATCCTTCTCCCCCAGTATAGATAAGTGGTGGATGTTCTTTCCCAGGTACATGAGTGTGTGCCCAGCAAAAGGGTGGTTCTATCAGATCCAAAGAATAGTATGTCTGCTGCTCCTGTTGTGTAAGCATAAATGGATGACCCAAAACACCTTTTGACCAATGATGAGTCTTTGCTGTATTGTTAGAGCAAGTCTGATGTGTGGCCTGCACCGGCTTCAGTTTCTGTTGAGTACCTCTCTTGCCCAGTAGATGGTGTTAGTTCAGAGAGAGTCTTTAGTACAGCAGGGGCGCATCAAATGTGACTAGAGAACTTGGCTGAAACACAGGAATGTTAACATGTTAACTCTGACCAAACTGAATAAATAGTGCACACACACACACACACACACATAAATTGTATAGAAAGAAAAATAGTAAAAGCTTTAAAATAAAACTGAAACTGTCACTCCCCTAGGAAATTCGGTTCATATGCACAGTGTTGCACTCTGAAGATAGTACTATTAAACCAATCTAAGTACACCATAATCAATCTCTTTCCAAATCCAGTCTTTTCAAATCACTTCTACAAGTAACAGCACTCAAAATGAGCAAATAGTTTTGCACCAGTTATGATTTTTGCAACCTAATAAGACTGATTTTGTTCAGCATTCAGAGAGTCACAACTTACTGCCGTTGCTCACTCTCTAGGACTGCAGACCGCACATGGGTTCCCACTGGGAATGTCCTGCTGCAGTGTGTAATATACAGTATGACCATCATTTTGGACAGGAAATATGACCTGCTCTCCAGTAGTCAATTTGCAAAGCTTAATGAACTGTGGTGGGGAACTGTCACCATTGCAAGACTACACAAAGTCTCAATACCACCCCGAAAACTGCACAAAGTGTAATGGCAGTGTTTCACTCACCCATAATCACAAATGGATGTTCATAAAGCTATTTTTGTCTATGTTATAAACTGATGCAAATTATTAACTACTTTGTCATCTGTCTAGGACCACCATGGATACATTGAAGTATCCAGCCATAAATAATGCACAAGGAAAGAGTGTATACTCCGAATAACTGGAAAACTAAAAGTGCTGAATGAACAAGGATTTGATCCCAAACTGTTTGATTCCAGTTACAATTGAACAAGCAATGTTTTGCGGTGCTCTGCCACTTGGAGAATATGGCACAGTACAGTCCCATTAACCATTATAGTTCCTGTCTCGGGCTGCAGTTGTACAACTACTGCAGGAATGAAACACTCTTGGAAAGAACTCCAAGATCACACAGCACTGTTGCTTCTTCAGTTGGTCTGTATGCCATTTCCTGGTGTATTGTTAACAGACAGCGCCTCCAGTTCATTTGGTGGCATCTTTTTATATTGTGCTGCACAGCTTCTTCCTCTGTTTAAGTATGCTCTCAAGAGCTACATATGAGGCACAGAACAGCAGATCTTTTGCCTAAATACCCTTTGGCATCACATTTTTTTTCCGTGTTTTATTGGAGTAATTTGAGAGGACAGAACCTTAAAAAATGCACTAAAATTATTGAAATATTCCTTGAAAATATGCAAATATTATTGACTAAATTTTGTCTGCACATTAAGAATGTGGTACACACTATAATCAGTTTCTCTGTATTGTAAACCCAAGTGTTACATATTTTAGCGCTGACGGGTGGAAAAGTTTGAATCCAGAAATTGATTATTTAAAAATAAAATAGCTGATGACCAAATAGTCACAGTTAGTGCCATATCACTGTGTGTTTTGTAAAGAAAGAGAAACAGATATTCGGAATAGAAAATTCTGATTTATCCAGATTATTAGTTCTGCATAACAACAACAAAAATGTATCACTGAAAATTAATCATGAAACTTCTCTTTGATGTACTGTATCTGGTTAAAAACTATTCCAAAAAGTTTTTGCAACATTTTACGTGTGCACACTGAGAGGCACGTAACTTTTCAAATTAAGTCTGTTTTATGACATTACTTCTGTACACTGCAGACTATGTCTACTGTGTTTGAAAAGAGCATTAGTATGGTGGATAGTGATGGGTGAAGTGCTCTCAATTCGCTCTGCAGAGCGCTCTGCGGAGTGAAGGCGAATTCACAGAGTGCTCCGCAACATGAAGTGGAGTACTTCGTGTTACAAATGGGTAACGCGAAGTCCATTGAAAACAATGACTTTTGCATTTCTCTGCCTTCCCAAACCACTACTCCAACCAGTTCTTAAGGTGAAGTACATTGAAAACAATGTACTTCGCCTCACTTCACCTTGTTTTTAAGCTCAAAAAGTGAATTTTGCAGTGATCCATGGGATTTCAGGTCACATGGGCTCTAGATTGTTCTGCACAGCCTCAGTTTGGGGTAGTGTGCGTATGAAGCTGTAGGAGACAATCTGCTCTGAGAGCTCTCTGCAATTCAAACCTTCTAAAAGCTGTTAAAAAAGCCTTTTTGAGTCATTTTGTTTGCTGGAGCTTTAGTTCATTGATTATAGGAAACCCTCCTTTGCTCATATCATCGAGCATTTACTGTTTGTGTGTGGATTGTGAATGTTAATGTACAACATTCAGTTTGTGTACTGAGAGACAGTGGAAGTGTGCTTTGGGGGAGGTGCGTATCTGTGGTGTAGATAGATTAACTTGGAGAAAAAAACAGTGCTTTCTGTTTTGGTGATATTTTCTTGTATAACTGTGATAATGTACACACAGTAATATTTTCAATAATTCTTGCCATTTTTTTGCTGATTGTTGTGGTGCAGCAGTGCATAATTTTAGTTTGTTTAAAATGTGTGGTTATATTACTGAAGTTTTCAATTTGCTACGCATTACTTAGTTTGTGTGTGAGTATGTGTGTGACGCTTGTCATCAAACCAGACATCTTTTATTGTGCCACATAATTTCAGCAATGTGAATCTGCTATCCACTGCAGCTGTGTAATTTTTGTACTTCTTTGTGCTATCTTTACTGGTGCTAGTACTAGTGACTGTTACTGCAGCAGTGCGGTACACTGCTCCCCTTCCCGCAGCCTGCCCCAACCGGCAAAGGTATTCTTTTCCAGATTTGAATTTATGATGGTGAGCACAGGTTAGGTGTTGTACCTTTGCATCTGCATCTCTTCAGTGTGCAGCACAATCTTAATCTGTCTGTCATTTGCATCTCTTTAGGGCCAAATCTCCATCTCTAACTTAAGTCATAGTTGTTTCTTTGGCTTCACTTCAGAGTACTGGACAGGTGTGGTGCATAATTCTGCATAAACATTGTGCTCATCAATATGCATTTTTAAGTCAGGACCATCATCACGAGTCACTCGTGATACAAATCACGTTCTTCATCATCACGGTCACAAATGCAGTCACAAATCACGATTTACGATCATGTCACGAATCACAACATGAATTTTTTTAATAGTTACTTAGATGTATTGTAAGCCAGTTTTGTAGTATCTCTCCATGCTTCACCACCCCACCATTGTACTCATTAATGTTTGTTTTCAAGTCGGGGAGTTTTGTGCCACACCTCATTGGGGCCCAGGAAAGTACAGCTGTGGGCATTCACGTTGCTTCATCATCACGGTCACAAATGCAGTCACAAATCATGATTTATGATCACATCACAAATCACCGCATAAATATTTTTACTAGTTACTTGGATGTATTGTAAGCCTGTTTTGTAGTATCTCTCCAGGCTTCACCGTCCCACTGTTGTACTCATTACTAAATGTTTTTAAGCCAGGGAGTTGGTCAGTGTCTGCAGTACATACGCAGACTGAAAAGAAGACTGACTGCACACATGCAGTTTAGCACAGTATACTTGCACTGCTCAGAATACAAAGTGTCACGCATATGGAAGATAACAAAAAAGGGCATAATTACATACAAGAGTCGGGGATGGTGGAGGAATACATTTTATAACACAGCAAGGAAGGTGTTGGGGGGCACATGATGTGAGGAAAAAAAATAATGTGGGATCCCCTGGTGATCCAGCAGCAGTTCCAGCATGGACATAATTTGCAACTGCTGTCCCTCTATGTGATCCAGCCACCGATCCACAGCACTCACCCTCTCATTCTTCTCCTCAACAGCTCTCCAGAGAACTTCAAAGTCAGCCTGTGTTACACACAGTTCTCTGGGGTCCACACATTCTACAGGCTGACCTGTTGGTGGTGGTGGTGGGGGTGCTGGTGGAGCAGCAGGTGCTGCTGTGGCCCTCCTCTTTTTAGGGATGCCGCAATGCACAGCTGCACCCTCTGCTACAGAATGGCCAGCAGGTGCATGTATGGTTTGTTCTGTGGCAGCCTGCTACTCCAACTGCTGGTGATGGAGCATATGGGTGCACTGGCCCTCAGTCCCCAGGTGAGTCCCCTGGGGGCCATGGCACACCTCCACCTCACATAGGAGGCACTTGTCCACACTGCTGTCCCTCCCCATACAGTAAAAAAACTGCCAAACAATGGAGGTGCATGGAGGACCAGGCACAGGCAGGGGATGGCCAGATGAACTGGCAGCCGGCTGGTCACAGTGCTGAACAGGGATGGGATCCACACCTGGGCCCAGGGGAATAGGCACATCCTGCTCCAGAGAACCTGGACTTGGTGGTGGTGGTGGTTCAACTGCCTCAGAGTCAGGACAGGAGGTGGTGCTAGTCCTGCATCCGGGGGGGACACTCACAAGTATCAAGTGGTTCAACAGGAATGGGTGCCCATGCCCTCCACACATGCGCATGGTACGATGCTTACCACTACCATGCTCACCCAGAGCTGCCCCCACCCCAGACACTCCCTCACCCTGGTCCATCTCTCCTACTGGGCTCCCTCAGTCTGAGCAATTACTACTCACACTGTCACACAACACATACACACACAGTCACACAGACAAACAACTACTTATAAAGGTAAGAAAAATAAAATTTACAGAAAGAACAAATTAAGTAAAAAAAGAGTACAGAAAAGACAAAAATATGTAGCTTTTAAAAAAGCTGTTGGGTCTAAATCAAAGTTTAAATCTCCTCCTTGCTCTGATCTCAAAGTAGCAGCAGTCACAAAACACACAATCACTCTCTGTCTACACAGGAGAAAGTAAAAGTGTCTGCTTGTATGACTCACTTTCTTCCTGCCTAGTTAAAGAGCATGTGACTTACAGTACTACAAGCCATGTGCTGTGTTGAGGAGGGGCTGCCAAATCTGAAACACCAAGTAGATCACTTAGAATCATAATGAGGAATGTGAAGTCCATTAAAAACAATGACTTTGCCTTACTTCGCATTGCCATTTTGCCTTAATGCGAAGTGGTAATGACAAGGCGGAATGAGCACTTTGCATTGCCCACTCTGCATAGCAGATTGGCAATGCGAAGTGCCCACTTTGCGTTCACTTCGCCATTGGAATTTAAATTCACTGCATCTCTAATGGTGGATGCCGGACAAGTGTTCATAAGAAAAGCTTATATCAACTGTCTTCCCCATGGTCAGTAAATTGAATCTGTGTCTGTAAAAAGAATAGATTCAATTAATCTTTTACAAAGTTAGCCACAAGGGACAAGCAATGCTTAGAAATTAGTTTCATAGAAACATAGAAACATAGATTTTGATGGCAGATAAGGACCGCTTGGCCCACCCAGTCTGCCCATTTCCCTACCTATTGGATAAGCTGCAGATCCTAGTTAACCAGCAGCCTACTTCTTCCTACCCCAACCCCCTAGAATTGCCTTATGACTGTCCCATGCATGCTTGAATCCCACCACTGTTTTTGACTCCACAACCTCCTCCGGAAGGCCATTCCATGCATACACAACCCTCTCTGTGAAAAATACTTCCTTAAATTACCTCTGAGCCGCCCTTCTATCTTCACATTGTGCCCCTTGTTCTGCACACCTTTTTTTGAAAGATGCTACCCTCTTGGACTTTGTTGATTCCCTTGAGATACTTGAAAGTTTCTATCATGTCCCCCCTCTCTCTCCTTTCCTCGAGGCTATACATATTCAGCTCCTTAAGTCTCTCTTCATATGTCTTCCGGTGCAGGCCCTGCACCATTTTAGTTGCCCTCCTCTGGACAGCCTCCATCCTGTCTATATCCTTGCGGAGATTGGGTCTCCAGAACTGCACGCAGTACTCCAGATGGGGTCTCACCAACTGTCTGTACAGAGGGATAATAACTTCCTGTTTTCTGCTGGTGATGCCTCTCCCTATGCATCCCAGTATCCTCCCAGCCCTCCTTGTTGCCCTCTCACATTGCTTGCCCACATTTAGGTTATCTGATATGACTACCCCCAGGTCCCTTTCCATTTTTGTTGTTGTTAGTATCTCACCCCCCATTGTGTACTCTTCCCCTGGGTTTTTGTTTCCCAGGTGCATTACCTTGCACTTCTTAGCATTGAATCTAAGCTGCCATACATTTGACCATTTCTCTAACCTTGCCAAGTCCCTTCTCATCCTTTCCACCCCACCTTGTACATCAACTCTTTTGCAGATCTTTGTGTCATTTGCAAAGAGACATACTTTTCCTTCCAGTACCTCTGCAATATTGCTTATAAAGACATTGAAGAGGACCGGTCCTAATACTGAACCCTGTGGTACCCCACTAGTAACCCCCTTTCTTCAGAGTGGACTCCATTTACTATTACTCTCTGTGTCCTATTCTCCAGCCAATTCTTTACCCAGGCTGTCATCTTGGGACCCACTCCCAGGCTGGCTAACTTGTATATTAATCTTTGTGTGGGACTGTGTCAAATGCCTTGCTGAAGTCTAGGTAGGCCATGTCTACAGCCCTCCATGATCTACTACTTTGGTCACCCAGTCAAAGAAATCTATCAGATTTGTCTGGCATGACCTTCCCGCTGTGAATCCATGCTGCCTTGGGTCCTGAGCCCCTCTGGCCTCTAGATACTCAACAATTCTTTCTTTCAGAAGTGATTCCATCATTTTCCCTACCACTGAGGTTAAACTAACAGGTCTGTAGTTTTCTGCTTCTGCCTTGCTCCCACTTTTGTGAAGGCGAATCACATCTGCCCTTCTCCAGTCCTCGGGTACCACCCCATCCTCGCATGATTTTTGAAAGAGGGTAGTCAGTGGTGTCACTAGTTCTACCCTTAGTTCTTTTAGAATTCTGGGATGAATCCCATCAGGCCTCATTGCTTTGTCCACCTTCAGTTTTAAGAGTTCTTTCAGAACCCTTTCTTCTGTAAATGGGCTGGTATCAACTTCTGTATCCAGAGTGTTTCTACTGTTTGTTTTAGGTACCTCCCCCACTTCCTTTGTAAATACTGAACAAAAATATTTGTTTAGTATCTCTGCCTTTTCACAGTCACCCTCTGCCCACCCTCCCTTCTCTTTATTAAGCCTCACTAGCCCTCCCTTCACTCCCTGATGTACCTATAAAAGGTTTTATCCTCCTTCTTAACAGAGTTGGCTATCTTTTCCTCAGTCAGGTTTCCTTCAACACATGCCCTTTTTAGGTAGGCTAATTCCTAACACTTTACAATACCATTCAGTACTAGAACTGTGAATGTGTGGCATAAAGTTTGATATGATACCCCAGTGAGGGTTGTAACTATAAAACACTGTGATTCAGATATTCAGAACTTAGCCTGTGCACTAAGAAGTGTTTGTCCTCACTAATCAGGCTGTGAACATGGTATGTTAGTAGGGTCTGCAATGAGACAACCCCACAGTGTGGGCAAAATCCATTAGCACCTGAGTGCTAAGTTACTGTGACACGCATGTAAATGAGGGGTTCCTCCCCTACATATAAGCACAGCAGGAAATTGAAAGGTTTGCACAGGTGGTAAATGCCACATGAATGGGCATAAGTTACCACCATGGCAAACCCTGACTTAACAGGGCAGAAGGACCTGGTGTTGAGCAGTGTTACTACAGCTGCACTCCCCCCCATCCCTGAACAGCTCATTGAAGCAATGATGTTCCAGGTGTCTAGTGGCACCACCACCCTCCAATCACCCACTGGTATAGTATGAATGAAAACTTTGGTGTCCAGTGGCAACCCCACCCTCTGGTCACCCACCTCCATAATCTTAATGGCTACCCTGATGTCCAGTGGCACCATCTGCCTTCTGATCCCCATCCCCATATGGAAATAGCATCCCCCACCTTCTGATCATTTGCTGCTGTATTATTAAAGAATTCCCTGGTGTTTAGTGGCACTTCCGCCTTGTGATCACATGCCGTCATATGAGAATACATGTCCCTGATGACTAATGGTATCACCTGCCTGCTGATGACCCATACCAGTGCCAACTCTGAGGAGGCCCTAGTGGCTATCACCTCACCACACCATTAGAACCATTCCTAGCACCCAGCTAAACCTTCACTCTCCCATACCCGTCATGAAGTGGCCATGCAGCAGTCCCAACACTGGCATCTAGCACAGCCTCCTTGCACCTCTTTAGCTGGCCACTGTATAGGATGACAGGGAGCATCTGCACAGTACTGTATGCTGTACACATGCTCCCTGTCATCTCATAAGGCAGTCAGCAGAGGAGGTAAGAGGAGGGCTGTGCCAGCCATCATATTGGAATCGCTGCATGGACCCTTCCTGATGGTTAGCTGGGTTCTGGCAATGGGTCTGGTGGTACAGGGGTGGGGTGCTTGGTATAGGGCATACTCAGAGGGACACCATCACTGGTCATCAGTGGGGGGGTACTACTAGTCACAAGGGCCATGTCTTCTCATATGGCAGAGGGCGATCGGAGGGCAGGGTGTGCCACTAGACACCTGGGAATACTTTAATAATATAATGGTGAGCAATCAGAGGGTGGGAGGTTCCACTAGACACCAGAGTATACAATTTCCATATAGGTGAACAGGGATTGGAAGGCGGGGGTGCCATTGGGCACCAAGAAATATCATATCTTTCTGGGGATGGGGATCAGTGGGTGGGGGTGCCTTTAGCCACTGGGAATAGCATACTGTTTATGCCAACAGGCAATCAGAGTATAGGAGTGTCACTGGATACCAAGAAACATGGTAATAAGAGGGAAATGGAGATCAGTGGGCAGGGCTGCCATTGCACACCAGGGAGCACCTTCCTACTGTGGCAGCAGGTGAATGGAGGGTGGGGGTGCCACTGTAGACCAGGGTAGCCATTTTAATGACTAAATCAGCCATTCTGGGAAGGGGGCTGCTTGCCACCATGCCTGATGTGGTGAGTGGCCAATGGAAAGATACAAACCTGTTGCCACTTCCCATGTAAATGAGCTCATAATGGGCATGCATTTGGCCCCCTAGCAACTTGCATGCCATATGGGCTCACATGCATTTTTCTGGCTGAATATCATGCTGGGGGCTCACGGTGCTATCTGGTCAGTGGGCACTGTTCCATGCCCATCCATGTAAACTGTATAAAGCCCAGATCCCTGACAGAGCAGTGCTACTCGACTGCTTTGCACAGACATGGGCCTGTATTCAGCCAAACAGTGCCAGTGCACTCTCTAACTGAATATAGCATCCTCTGTGTCATGGACAAGGGCAAGCACAGCACAAATCTTTGTGCTTTGCTTTTGCCCATTACTGCATATCTTGCCCTTGGTGTTCTGGTAGTTTAAGAGTTGTTCATTTTTAAAATAAAACAGCCTAAACCTAGTTTTTGGTTTAAATTCTTGTATTGGTTTACTGAATATTTCAGACAATGCAGTGCAAAGTGTATAGAGTCCTTCCAATGCATGTGACTGTTCCCAACTGATCCTACAGCTGCAGTTTGTGACATCACTATTTATTGTCATGGTGATCATGATGATGTCATGAACAAAGGCATTATGAGGTCAGTTGGGCACATTTTGTTGCTTATTACACAGATTTCTTATACAAGGTGCACAGATGTGTTATAAACCCTGAAAGGGAAATCTGAAAAAAAAAAAGTATTTTCTGGCAAATTGTAACAGCTGAAATGACATTTTTATAAAAGTACATGCTTAAGTGCACAGCTGCTCTTTAAAATCCCTCGATACCCCAAGGTCACTTTCAGGAAACATACTTTTTAGGTATTGTTTAGTTTATATGTTACATATTCTTTTATTGTAACTAACTCAGGTCATTCCTGAAAATGGACTAGTGCTTAGCTCTGTGCTCCTAGATTGTCAACTAACTAACTACATAAATAAATACATGAATGAATGAATGAATGAATGAATGAATGAACAGGGATCACTGTCTGTTACATTTAATCTGTTCTGTCTCCGTGTATACACCGGACATAAAAATCCTTTTTCCATGACATCATAATAATTTCCACAGCTGTACATGGATAATAACTGCTACTCAGATGCAGAGGAGTGTGAAGTCTATAAGATTTGCTTCCCAAATTAATTCCTGATGATCTCTCAGTTTTCAAAATTAATTTGTATGGTGAAGGGGCACTTTACAAATTAAGGCCCACCTCACAAAGCTATTGATTGAGAACTTTGCTGGTGAAGTTGGTAGAACCTGAAGAAGTTCAAAAGAACTAAACAACATACCATGTGACTGCAGAGACTGCTGAGTGAGGGGTCCCCAGTGGGTGGGTGGGCACTGGGGCAGGGGGTTGGATTGCACTTGGTCAGGCTGGGGGTCCACTAACCTACCAGGGAAGGGGTTTTTAGAGTAATACATGGATAATCAAGGGGGACCACTAGACTACCATGGTGGGATAGGAAAGGGTTTTCTGTTTTTATACATGGGGAATCGGAAATGAGCAACCACTAGACTACAAGGGAATGAGAGTGATGTGATCCTCGTGGACTGTAAGGGGCTTCTATGCTAATGCAAATGCACCCATGATGCACATGCAAATGTTCCCATAGTGCCATGCATGCTCGATGGACTCATCTGCATGCTTGGGCTGAATATTGCCCACAGGATACCCAGTGCTATTCTATTTTGGACACACTATCTCCAGTGGTCCAAATGTTACCCTCTGTCATGTCACTGTGCCTGCATGGCCCCATATTTAGACAGATAACACACCCTGTTAGAGCATGCCAACTCTCTGACTATCGCTCACAGCTAGCCATACCCTATATGCAGCACAAGATGACTGGCTGTGCACAGCTATTGAATAGCTCTGAATATTTTGTTTGTTTGTTTAGAAGTTTATTTTTATACAGGTTGGTTTGTTGGAGAATTAAATCCCCATTTACAACAAATTCCTGTAGAACACAGTTACAATAACAAAAACAAAGTAATAAATAAGTACATACAATACAAAATCGCATACAGTCTAAAAACAATTACAGCAAACATTCAAGTATTCATGCAATTTAAGTTTAAATATGTGCAAGTCAGCAATATGAAATAATTCATTCCAAGTCTTTGCTAAACTATTCTGGAGAATTATGTCCCCCATCTGATTTGTAATTCGAATTGTAGGCAATTTTCTAGTTGTTTTCCTTAACCTATCTGAATATGACAAATTGAGATTCAGACATATTAAGTGACTTAATGAATATATTATTTTTGTTGTTAGAGTAAATTAAACCATGACATATCACTAACCATAAATACTTTCTACGAACTGTCGGGTGTAACCAATCAAGTTCCTGATAAACTAAGCATCGATGGGCCCGGAATTTGTTCTTTAGAAGGTAATTCCCCAATCTATAATAGGTCTGATCTAGTTTGTTCAGAAATTTCTGATAAGAGTGCATATATAATGGAAATCCGTATTCAAGTACAGGCAGCAACAATTGTTTTACTAATCTAGTCTTAATTTCTCTAGTCAGGCACCCTGACATCCTTCTTAAGGCTCCCAATCTTTGATTCACCTTTTTTTATCTGCGATAAAATATGTTCAGAAAAAGAAAAGTGGTAATCAGCAAGAACCCCCAGATATTTATAAGCATATGCCATCTGAACCATAGTCCCATCTAGAAACTTAATTCTGAAAATCAGAATATGGGGCCTTGGTGTTACATTATTTATTGTAAAAAGGTAATTTTTGTTTCTGCTAATTTTTTTATGAATTTTTTTTATTACTGTTTCCCTCCTTGGTCCACACCGGCCACCTCTGGTGTCCCCCTCCTCTCCATCCCCAAGCATCAGACCCCCTCCTTTATCACCCCCATGACTTACCCTTCATGGCAGGGAGTAGGGAGCTGCTCGACCTACCTGCACAACTCCAGCTCAGGAGGTATCCTCTTGGGGCAGTGCTGCGGGGGGGACTATCATCATTCTGCTGTGGCAGGAACCATTTTTCCATTTTCCTTGTTGTAGCTGCAAGCATGCAATGCGCCAATGATGCCCAGTGCATGCATTCACATGCTGTATGTCAGGCAGCTGCTCTACCTTCACCCCCACATTATGGGACCTGGCATGCCAGCCCCTCCAGCCCTCTCCTAGGGGTCAGACAAGTGCTGGTCTGTGTCCCCACTGTCCCCTGGGAGAGGAGAGCTGTCCTCTGGATGCTCAATCCACTCCCTTCCCGACCAACCCCCAGTAACCCGCTCGCACCACGAACACAGGTTGCTGGCATGACAGGAGGTAAGGCAGTAAACCTCAGCCCTCCACACCACTAAGCAGGCTGTTTCTGCTAATTTTAAGTTGGACTAGCACTACTGATTTATAGTATGTGGGGATGAGCTGCTAGTCAATATGATTGCACTTCTACACAGTACAGGAGAAATCTTATCTGTAGTTTCAGTTTTTTTCAGCCTGTGCCAAACTTGTTTTTCTCTGCAGGGTTTTGTTAATGTGACAGGGCTCTGTCATGCTTGCTGACTCTTCTGAGTTAATTTAGTAAGTAGTGAGCTACAATAGGGTGAACATTATTAGAGATTTAATGAACGGTCAGGTGATGGCTCTTTGCCAATGAAATTTCTAGATTTTTTCTTGCCATTTTATAAATTGTTTGAAACAATAGTGACTTGAATGTGTTAAAGTTAGCTCACTTATTCTGCCGCTATGGGGCCCTATTAATGAAAGCACAGGAAATGTGTGCAAATGCTATGTACTGTAACACAAGCACACCACATGTTGCATTCATAAACATGCAAGCAGGGTGAGCTGAGGCAGAGGTGTGGCCAATGGATGTGCACAGTGCTACACACAGGGACAGTGTGGTGGCCTGAATATATGTATCCCTGCAAGTGACACCACCATATATGGGCATGTGTGCTGCCTCACATGGATTCATGGAAGTGAATAGCACAATGGAAGAGTGCACAACAGCAGGAAGCAGATACAGAGGTGCTGTGCCAGTGGCACATGGAGCCCCACAAGTGGTCACATGTCCAGATAGTAGACTGGCCATGGGTTGCAGATGGTGCATGTCACATGCTGTCATCAGGTCACAGTCATGCAACGTCATGGGAGGCCAAGTGGCAGTAATGGTGCTGGACATCTGTGATGACTATGGGGTGCTGAATGGTACAGAGTCCTTGAAAACCCCTACCAAAGTCAATTTTTATGTATGGCTGAATATCTAGACTGCTATCAACACAGCTAGTTCAGAGGCATGGACATGTGTTGCTATAAAGCACCAGTGGCATGACCTCTGGTTGGCCATGAAATTGAAGCTGGCTGCCATTGAATTGGTGGTTTGCCAACACAAGTGCCCACACTGTCACCCATTGAGAGGATAGTGGCCAACACCCTCTCTGAGGTCTACCTACTTGGGGAGATAGAGGACATTGACAGCTTGCCAGGTATGTGGCACAGTACAAGAACACTAGATTGGAGGTATATGATTGAACATCACAACCAACATCCCTGTCTTGTGCCCTGCAGATCAGGTGACCATAGCCATAACCTATGTGCACTGATGGCAACCTCTGTGGAGGAGGAATCACAGGGGTACACAGACACAGACAGTGCAGGTACGTGGACCGCATCATGCCAAGCTGAACACTTGCCAATACCTGTGGATGTACCAGCAATTAACTACGCAATGTACTCTCACCCACTGGTTCAACGCTGGGGCACTGGACACAGCAATGGAGAAGTGTACCCTTGAGGACATGGATATGGAGACCATGTTGGAGACACCACTGGCCATGCTGGACCTGGTTCAGACACCATCTGGAGCCAGAAAATTCCCACCTTCCCTGAACCAACCCACATCTACCACACAGCCAGTTGCCCAGTACTGTGGAACTTGGCATGAGGAGCAGTCGACACAGACCTACATGCTCAGTCATGCAGGATGACCAGCTGTCCCACACACACAGCCTGGGGATGCAGGGAGCCACCATGCCACCCATCAAGAGTAAGCTGACAGTAAGAATGAGGGTCCCTCAGCATGCCCTATCCACTGGGCATGCTGGATAATACCATGTTCTGTCAGGTAGACCTATTATCGCGAACTGTACCAGCTAATATGTGACCACTTGCAGGAACAGTGGGAAAATAATGAGGCCCTGAGGGACTGGACCATGGAGATGCATGGGCTGTGGCATGCCAGTGAAAGAATAGGGGACATCTGGAGCAAGCAGATAGCAGCCCATCTGTTATCTGGGGCTGGTACAGCCCGCAGGCAGTCCCCATGGCAGGCTGGGATGTGGCATCTCAGATGCTGCCAGGTGGACACACAGGACCTGAGGTACAGCCGCATGCCTCCATTCCCAGATGGCCTGGATGTTGTGACACAGGGCTCCATCATGCACTGGCAGCCACCCTTCTGACCTACAGGCCCAGAGACACTTGTGATGGGTGCAGACATGGAGGCATCCTTTAGCCCACCAGAGACACAGGAGGTGGAGGCCAGCACAGCACCCAGGGGTCTGACACCAGCTACACGCCAGTGGACCTAGGGTACACAATGTGACAGCAAGGCCCTGGGTCATATGGATACCATAGGCCATGCGGGAGGCAAGACAAAAGAAATTCCATGTTTCCTAGGCACATGCTCCTCTGCACATCTGGGGGTTAAATTATACAAGCGGCTGTAAGGCAACCCACGCACACCACACAGTGGCGCTAACACACCTGCAACTTACCCTGACACAGCCCCACCACACAGCCCTGCACACCCCCACATCCCAGCCCACTTCCTTGGATCGCACTGTATATGTATGATCCCAACCCCGAGACAGGGGCCATATCTATGAACCCTGAATCCTGGGGTGGGGCCACCCCTTGGAACCCTGCCCCCGGGTGAGGGCCACACCTGTGCACCCTGCTCTCCTCCCCGGGTGGGGGCCAACCATTACCACTGTCATAACTGCCCACCGTCACATGCCCCTCCCCCCACATAGCTTGCATCTGCTGGCTCACACTGCAAGGAGTAGTGCTCCACCAAACACCAACCCACTGACACAAAAAGGACCACATAGCACACACTGGACAGGACACTCAGGCCCCCCTTATGGGCACTCAGGGTGTATAGGCCTCATCACTGTGCCACTATGGTATACAACCTGACTTCTAAATGACCCATGCATGGGTGCATGGCATGCCAGTCAGCCAGACAATGTCTCAGGACAGTGGTGTTGTGGGTCATTCCCCCCTCAGTGGCCTGTGGGACTGCTCTTTGGTGTTTGGACATGGGTAACTGTTAGTGCATGGCCATGTCATGCAGCATGGTGCATGCGGTAATCACTCTGCAAGCCTTTCCAGGTGCCAGCATCATTGTGCTGCCAGTGTGATCCAGGCAACAGAATTGCATCTTCAGCACCCCACTGGTCCTCTGGACAATGGCACATGTTCTCCTGTACACCTCATTGTATGCCTCCTCTTCCCTGCCATTCAGCAGTGGAAATGGCATCATCAGGTATTGTTGGAGTGGGTAACCACTGTCACCTAGTCATTGGGTACTGAATGGGCATGTTAGTGTCCAATAGCAGTGCGTACAACTGTGTAACATATGTTACAAGTCCATACTGTGAAACATATGTTACACGTCCATACTCACCAAACAGCCACCCATTGAGACCCCCATGTGACAAAAGGTTACCACTCAACCCAGTGCTATTGAATATGTAGGCATCATGGGTTAACCCAGGGTACTTGGCACACATACTGTGATGATACCGTCAGAATCACAAACTATTTGGCAGTTGTTGCTGTGAAATCCCTTTCTATTTCTATACACCTCATTGTCCACAGTAGGTGTTATGATAGCCACTTTGGTACAGTCTATAGCATTCAGTACATTGGGCATGCCATGCATGGTGTGTAATGCCGCCTTCATGGCACGGATTTATGCATCGGGTGGGGGGAACCATATGGTATGTGGTCATGCACATGAAGGGGTAAGGCATTCATGATCTGGTGCAGGACCCTTGACATGGATGACTGCTGACACCTGTCACATCTCTGGCAACCCTCTGGAAGGATCCTATAGTATAATATTACAGGGCTCACAGGACCTTCATTTTCTTGAACTGTCATTTGACCGATGTGTTGTGGATTCCAGCTGATCCCTAAGCATGTGGCAGAAACCAGTGATCGTATCATGGTCCAGGTGGAATCACTCCATGCAGTATGTGTCACGGAGCTGAGCCACTGTTGCATGGGGCCTGAATATCCAGGGCCTGTGTCATCTCCGCAGAGCCCTTTTCATCTCCTGTTCACCCCTCCCACAAAAGAGCATTCATGAGTAGTCCATGGCACATCCTGTGGATCCCTGTGTGGTTGCAGCATGTCTTGTTCAGGTAGCTGCAACTCACTGTACACCATGCTGTGCACTGTGGTGAGTGGCTGCTGACACAGCCACAGGTACCCCTTTAAATGGTCCATGATCCAAAATGCCCGTGGGGTCCAGAACATCAGTAGGTGTTGACATCAGGCATGCCATTTTGTGACTCGACATGTCAGTGGCAGGATCAGTGTCTTTCAACAGCATTTTTGCACCAGAGGTGGGACAGCGTGGAGTATACTCCCATAAGCTGTAGATGGTGTCCTCCACCACCTCTACCAGAAATCCCTCAGGGGGGAACATTCAGGCAGCGATGGAGACAAGGGAGGAAATTGGATGTGTTCATATCCTACTGTATGCTACTGTCATGTCCATGTCCCACAGGTACAGGCCATGTGGGGTACTTCTAGTGTTACATGTTATATGTTGCATGTTCTAAAGCAGTGTTATCCCTCTTCTGTCCAGCACAAGTGCCCTTGTGTGCTGTGACCTGTGTGGTGCTCCTACTGTTGATGTCCGTATGTGTCCCAGTTGTTGTGTGATGTGCTGTTGACCTGTTGCTCTCCCTTTGCGTGTCCGTAGGACTTCCATGGGCTGCTGGATGTCATGGTCATTGAAAGGTGGGAGCAATCTGATGGGGTGGCATCCCCAGTGGTGGCACCATGGTGGAGGAAGATTTCCCCCTACCTCTTTTACTTTACCTCCTGTCAGGTGTGCACACATGCTGTCCACTACAAAGAGGAGATGGGGGAGTTTTGGGCCATCGCGGAGTATTTTAACGTATGTTCTGCTTTTGACTGTGGTGCATGTGTGTGTCTGCTGTTGTCAGTGTTGTCCCGCCATGTCACCATCACTCGTGGCTGTCCTCTCTCTCTCCTCTCTTCTTGGGATATCATGGACCACTACAGCACCTCATCCTCGAGCTGAGGGGTTACACCGCCACCTTGCAACATGGGTCCAGTGGGGATTCAGATGACAAAAAAGATTGATGGGTAACATGTTTGGCTTGAGAATCGGTGTGGCTTTTGGGGCCCCTGTTTTTATTATACCAACAAAAAAAGTTATTTTCCTATGTACACTGATCTCCTCATCATTCTGGGTGAGGGTTACGTGGGTTCCTGCATTATATATCTCTCCTGGCAGACCACTGCACTGGCACTACTTGTGAGGAGGGGTGCCTGGGTGTGTCTCAAGAGGGTGCACTGTCCCTGCATCCATCCCTTTGGTCTATGCTATGCTTATGCACAGTGGGGCAGACATACAGGACATGGGATGTCTCCGTGTTCTTCATAGTGCTTACCATGTGATGCAGAAGCTCACATTAGCTCTATCCTGGGTCTGCATGTTGTCTGCACACCTGTGTTGGTGGCCATGTCCCTTATGGGGAGAACCATTGCCTCCATGGTTTCCATTTTGTTGCCCTTTCCTGCATTTCAGTTGCACTGTCTGGGTGTATGGGAAAGGGTATGGCCACCATTGCTTATGGGTGCTAGCACCTCTGTTTGGGCATCACTCAGTTTCTACAGTGCCCTCTTTGGCACTTTCCAGTGTTTCTTGATGGATGGTGTTCCATACTGTAGGTTCCATTTCTGTCTATTGTACTACATTGTGCCAGCTGTCCTGCACATTCACCACTGCCAGTGTATGCCATGTCCACCACTGGGCACACTAATGGGTGTTGCCCTGTGACCTGCATGCTGTGGGGTGTCTATGCAGCAAGTTTTGCCTGCTGCTGTGCCCGTGGAGCTGTGCACAATCAACATTCCCTGCTGCACCTTGCATGCCTGTTATGTGGCTGAAGTTTATGGCTGCGCGCCACCTCGCATTCTGTTGCACATCTTGATCCACTTGCCTGGGTGACATAGTGCACATTGTGGATGTGTGTACAGTGGTGCACATTCACCGCTATGTTACCATGCTTCCAGGAACATGCTACTGTGTCTGACACATAGCTACACATCTGCCCTTCCTGTACAAGATGCAATGTTATTCATAAGTGTTGATGTGGTATTACTTGCACAGTATACTTGTCATACACCATTGCACACATTAGTTATGTGCCACATACCTGGGGATGGAGCTTTGTGAACAGGCCCCTATATTTTTTTTGCACAACTTGCTGAGTTCTTAAGGAGACAGTACTCTGCCATGAACTGCTGAGAGATTACCTCTGACTTGTGAATGTCAGGTTATAAAAATGTTCTGTTTTCTTGGTTTGCAAGTTCAGTAAGTTCTCCTTTAATTCCTTTTGTTTCAGGCAGCACTGCTGATCCCTCAGGGGAAGTGCTGTCCACTGCTATGACTGTAGTCTATCTGAAATTTCTGCATCAGTTTAAAAATATGTTTTTTCTTTGTGTGCATTTTGTTCATATTCCATTTTTGCCTAGTGCTCGACATTGTGCCAGCTGTCCTGCTGAAGCACACTTATTGCTAACTGGACCCTGGCCTGATACATTTCTTAAAGGGATGCATTGAAGCTATTGCCCAATGTTCAGCAGGATTGTCAGATGCTCAATAGCAGAAAGGGTATTCCCAGTGGCTTTGAAAAAAGCACTGGTGAGACCCCTCCTTAAGAAACCTTCCCTCTACCCAGACCTTCTGGTGAATTACCGTCCTTTCTCCAACCTGCCTTTTTTGAGCAAGGTTGTCGAGAAATTAGTGGCACTGCAGCTCGAGGATCGCCTTGTGTCCTCTGACATTTATGAGCCATTTCAGTCAGGTTTTTGGGCCAGATGCAGCACAGAAACAGCCCTAGTTAGGGTGTATAATGATCTGCTCAGGGCTAGAGATAGAGGAGACAGATCAGTTCTAGTGCTCCTTGATCTCTTCTCAGAATTTGACACAGTGGACCATGTCATGCTTCTTGATTTGCTCTGTGAGTTTTGTGGACTTTCTGGTACTGTCATCAGGTGGTCTGAGTCCTATCTCTCGGATAGGGTGCAGTGGATGGTGATGGGGAATTTCTCCTCCTCCCCAGTGCCTCTTTTTTGTGGAGTACCACAGCGCTTGATCTTGTCACCGATGCTGTTCACAGTGCACGTGTTGCCCAAGGGCTAGATCATTCAACAATACAGTGTGGAGTTTCACTACTATGCGGATGATACCCAGCTGTATCTGTATTTTGCACCCAGAACATCTGAAGCTGTTGATGTGTTTAACAACTGTTTAGCTAAAATTGATGACTGGATAGCTTCCAGCTTGTTGAGACTTAACTTGGATAAGACAGAGGTAGTAGTGATTGAGCCTGGTTGCAGGCGTGATGGGATGCCTCCTAGGGCTTGTACAGGACTTGCCCTAGGGTCTGCTGCACTGGTGGCTTTCAATGGATGTGAAATCTGGGCATGATTCTGAACAGCAGACTGACTTTTGAAGATCAGGTGTTGTCTGTAGTCAAAAGTGTTTTTTTTTACCACTTGCAGAACATCACCAGGATCAAGCCCCTAGTTCTGCCTGAGAATCTGCCAACACTGGTAAATGCCTTTGTATCCTCTAAGCTTGATTACTGCAACTCTCTATACTTTGGGGTCATAGGAGAAACCCTCCACAGACTGCAGCTAGTGCAGAATGCAGTGGCCCAGTTGCTGACCAGCCTTTCGATATCTAGTCATGTAACCCCAGTCCTGTGTGCCCTGCACTGGCTGCCAGTCAGTAGGAGGGTCCATTTCAAGGTGGGCTTGCTCATCTTTAGGGCCCTATATGGGCTGGGTCCTGGCTACCTGTCAGAGCTCCTGACACCAGTGACCTCTGCTTGCTTCCTCCGCTCCTCTTCGAGGGGCCTTCTGGACATTCCCAGGGTTCAGCTCAGGACATCAGGTGACCATGCATTTAGTGTTGCTGGGCCATCCCTGTGGAACTCACTTCCATCTGCAGTCTGGGAGGCCCTCTCAATTGGTGAGTTTAAGCTGCAGCTGAAGGCTCACGTCTTCAGCCTGGCTTTTGCAGATTGTTGTTTCTAGCAATGACTACCAGTCTGTTTCCCCTGCAACCTGAAGCCTTTGTAAGACTGATATGCTGTATTTGAATTTTATTTTGGTTTTTATTTTATTTTAAGATCTGTTTTTTATGTTTGTTAGGCACCCTGAGCCTCAGGGAATGGGTGTCCTATAAATAAAATTACCTTGCCTTGCCCACTTTGACTTTTTGATTTAATTGTTTTTTGTGGATCCATCATTGTGCAATCATATTTTCATTCATGCAGGTCCCTTTGGGACATGTGTGATCACATCCATCTGCCTAGCATAGCAGAGGGCCCTACGGACCATATGCTTCCATCCCTCCATAGATACACTGATCCATCTGGCTGTGGAAGTGCAGGGACCTGAGGACCTTATGCTTCCACACCTCCAGAAAAGCAATTTATGTGCTTGGTTGTAATTGCATTTTTTTTTTGCAGGACTCTCTTCAAAAGGAAAAATATATTAAGTGCTTGTCTTGACTGCCAGCCTTTGATTATATATGGTCAAAAATGTGTCTTTCAGTTTCGTACCGATAAGCCACTAAATTTTTGTTGGTTTTCTCTAAAATTTGCTATGGTTGTACTGGAATACTAGATACACTGTTGCTGCATTTTTAATGAAGATCATACTTTTATTGTGGAGTTGGCACCATGGTGACAATTGGAGGTAATTTTAGGGGACACTGCATACCCCATGAATATTTAGGGGGATTATATGTTAGTGTTGTACTTCTCACTGATGACTTTTTTTGAATATGGACAGTGTCCCTGAACCCCAATTATTATGGCTTTTTAAAGTTGCAATGTTATCCTTTGGGAATTTTCATTTTGTAATTTTTATGTTTTTTTTTAACATGACCCGTACATTTTTGGGAAGATGCTATGTGCTAGTTTTGTAGTACTCATTAAGACCTTTCCTTTGTTAAATAAATTGTCCTTTAACTGCAAATATTGATAAAGGTGTACCTTGTTAAATATGAAATGTGGAAAAAAACTGATTCCAAATTATGTTTTCATATGAAGGAAACTTTTCTTATGTGAATGACACAATCTCACACAAAAAGATTCCTTTATATGACAAAAAATGTGAAAACAACTAAGTCCAAATTCTTTTTTTTTTGTATGAAGGAAGCTTTTTTTTGTGAGAACGATACAATCTCACAAATAAGATTCCTTTATAGAAAAAAATGTGAAAAAATACGAAGTCAGATTCTCTTTTGTATGAAGAAATATTTTTTCTTCAGATTGTGTCATTCTCACAAAAAAGATTCCTTTATACAAAAAAAATGCAAAAAGCAAACCTAATTCCAAATTTATTTTTTCATATGAAGGCAATCTTGTTTCATATGGCCTTATTCTTGTTTCTTATGGCAATAGAAAAAAAGAAAAAAGCCTCATGACAAAATAATTTCAGATGTGTCAAAAAAAAACATTTCTGGGTCATTTTTCTGAAACATAACTGCAGAATTCACCTAATGTGGTCCTGATTAGCAATATACATGTGGTAGTGTGTTTCCATGATATGATTTTTATGGGTTTTCAAAAAAGTTTAAAAAAAAAAAGGA
Organism: Neoceratodus forsteri; assembly: GCA_016271365.2. NCBI lineage: Eukaryota > Metazoa > Chordata > Ceratodontiformes > Ceratodontidae > Neoceratodus > Neoceratodus forsteri. Next base: position 1,206,947,461 of record CM057452.1, read on the forward strand.
AACAGGATGGCAACCATGCAAACAAAAGAATGTTTTTCTCATGAAACAAGAGTACCCCTATACGAAACAGAATCTTTTTTTTATATAGCTAACTTCCTGTTTTGTATGAAACAGCTACCCAAAAGAGCATACAAACATACTGAGCTTGTTCAGAACTGAAATATCAAATTCTTTTAACCCTGGAAAGAATTAATATTTTTTCACAAAATCAATGAAATGCACCAAACTTCTAAACCATTTAGGCGCTAGGTGATGTCAAAATAACAGCAAAAAAAAAATTGTTTTTTTTTTCACTTTTTCCTATGCAGGTCTCAGAATCCACACATCTGACCAGAAAAAAATAAAGACACTTCATGAGATCTTGCCATGAGACCATGTATGCAAACATTTTGTGCAAACCCTTTGAACTGTGGTGCCTTGTTAAAGATGAAATGTGGAAAAAAACTAATTCTAAATGATTTTTTCATCTGAAGGAAACTTCATATGAAAAAATACTGCCTTCTCACATTGCTGGGCCAGAAATGTAAGAAGGCAGTAAGGAGGATTAGGGGGATACTGGGATGCACAGGGAGAGGCATCACCAGTAGAAAACAGGAGGTTGTTGGCCCTCTGTACATACAGCTGGTAAAACTTCATCTGGAGTACTGTGTACAGTTCTGGAGAGCCCATCTCCACAAAGACATAGAAGGATAGAGGCTGTCCAGAGGAGGGCAACTAAAATGGTGCAGGGTCTGCACTAGAAGACATTTGAAGAAAGACTAAAGAAGCTTAAGATGTATAGCCTCAAGGAAAGGAGGGAGATGGGGGACATGATAGAAACCTTCAAATACCTCAAGGGAATCAACAAAATCCAAGAGTGTAGCATCTTTCAGAAAAAGAGATGAGCAAGAACAAGGGGACACAATTTGAATATAGAGGAGGGGTGGCTCAGAGGTAATGTGAAGAAGTATTTCTTCACATAGAGGGTTGTAGATGCATGAAACAGCCTTCCTGAGAAGGTTGTAGAGTCAAGAACAGTGGGGGAATTCAAGAATGCATGGGACATACATAAGGCAATTCTAGTGGGGGGGTAGGAGGAAGTAGGCTGTTGGTTAACTAGGATCTGCAGCTTATCCGTTAGGTAGGGAAATGGGCAGACTATGTGGGCAAAGCAGTCCTTATCTGCTATCAAATTCTATGTTTCTATGCTTCTATGTGAAGCTATTAAACTCTAAAGTTGTAGGTGTTTAACTCAACCAGAACTATATTGGCACTACCATGCCACTATAATACATGATATCTGTACATATATCATTGTTATAGGACAACAGTGACCAAATTGTCAGCATAGTCATCTTATTCCCCCACTTCATGTACCCATTACAGAAAAGTTTTGAATCCTTGCCAAAATGTAATTTTGCACAACTGCAATGCCATTCCTCTCCAGAGATGTGAAAACACATTTTGGACAGAATTTGAAAAATAACAGCTGTGTGGGGTATTAAGAAGGCTATGTTAAAAATCTGGGGTCAAAATATTTAAAATTTCCAGAGTTATATGTGTGTGTAGCGAAATTGCAGCAAATGGTCATACCTTTACCATTTTTACATATTTTAACCCCAAATTTACAAAATATTCTTCTTATGATCCCACCTCATGAGCAAGGCAGGACAAAGTTTAAAATTCCTCACGAAAGGTGAATTCACCAAACAACTGTGAAATCACATTTTGGGCAGGAATTGTGTAGTGACAGTCACATTGTTCATGAAGTGGGGTCACCAAAAAGCCATGTTGAAAATTTTGGGTCAAAATGTCAAAAAATGGCTAGGTTATGCATAAAAGTTGAACCCCATCCCATTGAGATACACTGAATTGCATTTACCTTAGTTTCACATATTGCAGTCACTGGTTCCAGCAGAAGACGTGTCTTGATCAGAGAGTGGGTCTTGAACCTGGGACCTGTTCAGATGACTGAGGCTTTCTGGGGGTGTACTGGGTGTGTGTGGGGTGGTGGGTGCTGAGTGGGAGGTGGTGGTTGGGGGCTGATTGGCGAGGGACTATTTTCTTTTTTACAGGTTAAAAAAACATTGAGGGACTGTTTTCATCATTTCAGGTTGTGCCTGAACTGGGATGGTGCAAGTGTCACTAGACACTAGGGAACACATAGTTTAATAATGGGGATGGTGCTCAGTGCGTGGGGGTGACATAGACACCAGGAAAATCATGAAGGCAATCAGTGAGTGGGGAGTGCCACAAGACACAAGGGAATGTATGTCTTTATTTACAGGGATGATGATCGTTCAGTGGATAGTGTCACTAGGCACCAGGGAAATATAATAATAGGGGGACAGTGATCAATGAGGGGTGCCACTGGACACCAAGGACAGTTTAAGGGACAGTGATCAGAAGGATGGGGAGGTGCCACTAAACACCAGGGCAACATCACACATTGCTAGAGATGGCAATGGAGTGTGGGTGGTGGCACCACCAATTACTAGGGAAATGGTGCCTCACAGCTCACACTGATGCTCGCAGTACAAGTTCAGCTGCAGCTGCAGAAGTCAAGAAATGCATGCTGTCTTCATACAGAGAATAAGTGGGAAGTGCTCCTCCTGCTAAGCTGGGCACCTAGGATTTTAGGTGCCAGAAAAGGTACTTGTGGCCATTATATTAAGAAACAAACATCAGAATCTAGCTAATGGGGTCTCGTTAAACTAGGTTCTGATGTTTCTTTTTTTTAAATCCTGGAATTTTTATGTATTTTCCACATTTGTTCATTTGAGGAAAAAATCAACAAGTTGTCAGTTGGCATGGCATAAAAAATGTTTTGGTGCCCTGCCAAGCAAGTGACGCAAATAAAAATGCACATTTGCGGTATCTAATCTTTACTTTTGCTGCAGATCGTTATCTCAAAAACCCTACTGCATATGCACAATTAGGAAACCACTAAATTTTAAAGCCTTATAACTTTGGAACCCTTTAATATTTTTTTCACCAGACCTGTCAAATGCACAATGTTAGGAGATGACACATGTCCCCTTCAAGTTTGGGGAAAAAATTCTATTCCAGGTAGGCTGTAGTGGTGAAATTACATTATTCAGGCCTGAAAGGTGATTTCATGCAGTGACCATGAAATCACCTTCCAGGACCAATTTATGAACTTTTACCAACAGTGTTCATGAGGTAATGTCCCAAAAAGGCAATGTTTAAAATTTGGTAAAAAAATGACGACAAATTACCAAGTTATCAACATATGTTCAAAATGCTGTTGAAATACATTATACAGCACTTTCCTGTATTCTTCATTTCACAGTTTGGCATTGAAGAGTGAAGAAGTGTCTCTGGTCCAGAGAGGATTATGGCATTCTGCCTTGGCTTTTAACTGGTAATTATAGGGTAAGGGGGTGTGGTTTTGCAGTTGCTCAGTGAGAGGGTTAGGTTGGGGGGATGAGGATGGCGGTGATACCAAAGGACCATTTTCTTTCTTTCAGATCAAAAAAAATAAAACATATTGTGGCTCATTTGTTTTTCAGGAAGAAATAGTATTTATAAAGCTACGTGGGGGCACCGGGGGTGGGATCCCCAGTGCCTCACACTGCTGCAGGGGACTTGTAAATGCCAACATGGGGATTGGGCCCCCAGTGTCGACAACTATACGTAAAACTACAGGCTGGGTTGGGGTCTGTTATACCACCAGGGATGTGGTTGATTATTAATACATAGTTTATGGTGGGGCTACACAATAATAGTAGCTCTGTTCCTGCTGAATGAGTCATGACATAGCCCCAACAAGAAGTGTGGATAATATTACTGTTGTTTTGGCTGTAGTTTTGGGGGAGGGACCACTAGGTACCAGTGCCATTTTGTTTATTATTAAAAGGGGATTAGAGCTTGGATGGGTGCTAGTCCACTAGGGAAGTGGAGGAAAAATCAACACTTATGGGGATTGTTATGTATTTCATATCATATACTGTGGTGTTCTGCTATATGAAACACCACAGTATATGATACAGTACAAGACACATAATGAAATATGACAAGAGGACCTCATGCTTTTGCAAAAAAACAGCTAGCCATAGAACATTTATTTTTAACACTGCACATGCCAAAGTACAAAAAATCTTTTATAAAGTATTTAAAAACTAATTGACTGCTATACATAAAAAACACAAAAGCACATACCTTGGGCCAAACTCTATCAAATCTGAAAGTTTCAAGTTTCCAATCCACATATTATATGCAAAAGTTATTAGGGAGTTATTAGGGAGCAACAAAATTCTTGAATACAGTATGGTAACTTTTAAGTTTTGTGCACCTCTGTAACATTGCCCCCCCAGAACCGACGTACATGACATTTTCATGATCAAGAGATCCTGGCACAGACACTGTGTTTTCCAAATTTCATGTAAATCGGTTGAGTTATTAAGGAGCAAAAATTAGGCTTTAACATTAAAGTGCTTACTCAACCATAACATACAGGTGCAATCAAGCCTGTATTATGATAGGAGTGTGATTGCACCCCTATAGTTAAGGTTAAGTAGCCAGTTTAATGTTATATGTCAGATTTTGCACTTTAATAAATTTGCAATCATTTAAAGCATTTGCCCAAAATTTGGCATGTACTGTCCTGTGGGGTAGATCTCCTCACCCTCACCCTTATCCACACCATCACTCACCTGAACAGGTCCCAGGTTTGAGATTCACTCTATGATCAGAGACACATCTTGCTACTGTGACCAGCTACTGCAATATGAGAAACTAAGATAACTGCAGTTCAATGTATTTCAATGGTGATTTTGACTTTTACTCATAACGCTGCCATTTTTAAACATTTTGACACCAAGTTTTCAAAATAGCCTTTTTGGGACCCCAACCCCATGAACAATATAACTGTCATTATACAACTCCTGCCTGAAAGGTGATTTAGTGGTTACTTGAGGAATTCTCCTTTCAGGAAGGTTTTGAAATGTTTTCCTGCCAATGTTCATGTGGTTGGGTTATAAGAAGGCGATGTTGAAAATTTGGGACTGAAATATGTAAAAATGGCAAGATTATGACCATTTGTTGCAATTTCACTAGACATGCTCATAATTTTGGAAAATGTTAAATATTTTGACCCAGATTTTCAGCATAGCCTTCTTATTATCTCACCTCATGTATAGCATTGCTGTCATTTTTCAAATCCTGACCAAAATGTGTTCTCACATCTGTGGAGGGGAATGATCTTGCAGTTGCAAAAAATTATGTTTTGGTAGGGATTCAAAAATTTACTGTACCAGGTACATGAGGTGGGGTAATAAGATGGCAATCCTGTCAATTTGGTCACTTTTGTCCTATAAATATAAGCGTATGGCCTAGATGGCCCTGTGTTTTCACAGCTACATACATACATATACTCATCTATGTAGGGAGGGGAGTGCAGCACCTGGAGGAGCCTTTGCTCCCACAGTCAAATAAGGATAGTTTAACAAGTTGGTATTTCAGAATTTAATGCAATTTCTTTTTTTTTTTTTTACTTCAAGGTCTCAGATCACTAAACTTTAATGCACAAAGGATAATCACTGCTATTATCATAACACGAAACAGGGACTGACTATAATAGATTTTTTATGGTACAGCAGCATTTTGCTGAAAAAGAAAAGTTTCAAATAGTAAGAAATAAGCAGTTCCAATTTTAAAGCATGTAACTGTGGAATGATGCTCCCATTGATCATTGGAGCATACTGAACAAGAACCTGAGCATATCTTATCAATAAACCTTTTTCGAATACTATACATTTTGAGCTATCTTGCACACCGTTCCCATGTCATCCACAAAGCATTACTGGTGATCCAACTTTGTTACATCAGGATGTAGATGTCAGTGAACATCCACAGACACAATGTTAATGAAACAAATAGACAAACTCATTCTCTGTGAGCACCATAGCCTTTAAGTACAAGGATCCTTATTATAATCCATGACAGTTGTAAACGGCTAATACTGAAACTATAAAATTGGGGCATATCATGAAGGCTAGAGGACTAAACTTGAGTGCAAGCATACTAAAATATATACTATTTTGATTATGGCAACAGATTTCTCACTGTGTATGGGGGATTCAACAGGAATGCATAGTCTCTTGATCAAACCATGGTCTTTGTAACATTTAAGCACTTATAACACATTGCATAACTAAAACACAGCTATACAGAGCCAATGCTGAAACTATAAAAATAGAGCAAAGCTCAGAGGCTGGAGAGGTGTACTATAATACAGTCATACATTAGTCAGTATCGGATCGAGACCCACATAGGGAGGGGAAGAGGATGAAGAAAAAAATGAGGTGGGGGCACGGGGGGGCCAAGGTCGGGGGAACCTAGACAAGTAAAATGAAGAAGAGGAGTGACAAGAATAATAAACCCAGTGGAAGCCCATGCCGTAGGATAACTATGAAGGCTAACCATATACAAAAACTATTACTGTAAAACATTCATGAAAGCTATATAATATAAATGCATTCATTATGTATAAACAGGTTCTAGGCAAGCAAGGGAAAAGACAAGAAAGGGAAGAGAACAAGGGAATGAAAGGTGGTGGAAGGGGGCATGCATATTTAAACAGGGGAGTTGGATGTAGGGAAGAGGGACTACCCAAATAATTAAATAGCCCTGAACAAAAGGGTGTATCTACAGTATGAAATGCATTACCGGGTAGCACACTACATAGATAAATAGATGCAATTAAAACCAAAAACAAAGTTCTTAGCCTACCAAAAATGAAGACAACTCAAAATTATCATTCAAACCAGGACTTCTTAGGCAACCTAATGTACTGTATACTGACAAAAACAGCTTAACATAATGAAAACAATTTCCATACCTTTATTTTTCAAGCTCTGGAAAAAGTGTCATTGGGTCCAGAAGGTGGAGACCTGGAGAAGAAACTCCTCAGGAGGGAATGTTTTACTAGCATGCTACCAAGTTATGCATTGCAGAGATAGCCACCCATTATATACCCTTGTTATTATAGAACTGTGTTTTATTTATTTATTATTTATTTATTGAAATGTTTCACCAGGAGGGCACACTGAACAACAAGTTGCTCATCTCAGGTTGTGACCTGTGGAGAAGAAGTTGCATAGGGTTGTGAAGGATGATCAGTTACAATAGTATGTGGATAGTACAAACAATACAACATTGTCAGATTATGCAACAGTTGGAACACAAGGTATTGTACAATAAACAGTAGTGGAACATTGTGTAAATTACAATACATGTCCAAAATCATACAAAAGAATATATAAACATACAAAACAGTAATAATGCAACAGAACCATTATAGTGCATGAGTGTATCAGGAGCAGGCTCGAAGTAGTACGCAAGTGCTGTTGGAGTAAAAAAGATGGGGTAGGTTGTACACATGGGTGATCCAGAAAGGCAGGTGGGGAAGAGAAGGGAAGAGGCAAGAACTTAATATGAGGAGAAGGGGTAGCCATTTCCTGATTCCCCCTTCAGGATGTTGAGAATCCTGCCGGGGGGTTCAGGGTAGGAAGGCAGAAAATGGGCATAGGTATTAAAGAGGGTTAAAGTAGGAACAGCTGAGGGGGAGGTAATTGTGTAGGGCAGAGGTAAGGGTGTAGTTTGAGGAGGAGTGCCATATTTCAGGGGGGAGGGAATTCCAGATTTTAGGGAAGCGATGGGCGAAACCAGTCTGACCAATGAGGGTGGAGCAGTGAGGGACCGTCAAGGTGCGGGCATCATTAGATCTGAGAGTGTTGGTGGGAGGAGGTGGAGTGGAGAGAGAGGATGAGAGATAGGAGGGGAGCACTCCGAACCAGACTTTGGATGTTAGTTTGGCACAGTGTGAGATGCGTCTGTGAGATAGTGGAAGGAAGGTTACAGAGCGACAGAGTTCACAGTGCTGGGAACGGGAAGAGGAGTCAAGAGCAAAGCAGAAGAAGGAGTTAAACAGAGTGTCCAACTTGGTCAGGGAAGATTTGGGAGCAGCACCATAGATTATGTCACAGTAGTCAAAGATGGGGAGTATCATCTGGATAATTTCATGCCTTGCAGTCAGTGGGATACAACTATTATTCCTGTACAGATCACCAAGCTTGGGGTGCAGTTTCTTCAGGATAGCATTGATATGCACAGAGACATTGAGGGGCAGGTCCAACAAAACCCCCAGGTATCTAAACGAGGAGGTGTCCTCTAGGATGGTCCCATCAAGGTTGTGGAAGGTGGGTAGGGCCAAGAGCCTAGAGAGTCTCTGCCTGGTGCCAAAGATCATTGAGACTGTCTTCTTGGCATTTAGAAAAAGCTGGTGAGAAGCAAACCAGAGCTGAACTAGGTGAAGTCATACTGCAAGTTGGTTTTTACAGCAGCAGGGTTTTGCCGGAACTGTATAAGACAGTATCATCAGCGTATATGTGGATAGATGAGGATGAGCAGGCTGTGGGAAGATCATTAAGGAAAATGGAGAAGAGTAAGGGACCAAGCACTGAGCCCCGCAAGGACACCAGTGTTGATGGGGAGTGGAGGGGAGATGGAATCAAGGATTCTCACTGATTGTGTCCTGCCAATGAGGTAGGATTTAAACCAGTTGGTGGCTGACAGAGCAAGGAGAGCTGAAGAGAGGGAATCAAGAAGCAGTTGATGGAAAACAGTGTAGAAAGCTTTGGCTAGTTCAACAAAGATTGCCGAGGTGATCAGGCCATCATCCATCCCTGAAAGGATGGAGTCAGTAAGCCTGAGGAGGTAGGTGGTTGTTGAGTGAATCTTCCGAAAACCAGACTGGAAGGTGGTGAAGAAGGAGGAATTGGAGAGAAAGGGTGATAGTTGAGAGAGAACTAAATATTCTTGAAGTTTGGCAAGGATAGGAAGGAGGGAAATGGGGTGATAGTTGCCAGGAGTGGATGTGTCACCACCCTTTGGGTGAGGAAGGACAACAGCGTGTTTCCAAGATGAGGGTACTTGGGCAGAAATAAAGGAGAGGTGAAGGATAAGGGAGATAGGATAAGCAATTGCAGAAGCAGAAAGGTAGAGAAGTTTAGGATCACGCTCATCTGGAGAGGAGCCTTTAGAGGAGTTCAGGGATAGGAAGGCAGTAAGAGCTTCATCAGAGGAGATGGTGGAAAAGGAAAAAGGGGGAGGGGTAGGCACTGGCTGAGGTGTAGGGCTGAAATTAGTGGGCAGCAAGGGGAAGAGGGAATTTAGAAGAGATGTGGTGCACGAGGTATAGTAGGCATTAGATTCATTGGCCATAGAGCCAGGGTCGGAAACTAGGGAGTTATTTATTTTGAGAACTGGAGAGGGAGGGTGAGGGGGGCAGAGAATAAGGCATGAACTACCCTCCAGAATTTAGATGGAGAGTTAATGTTAGTCAGGAATGAGGAGTTGAAATAATCAGTCTTAGCCAGTCTAGTAGCTTTAGTACATGAATTGCATAGCATTCTATACTTGGCATAGTCATTTGGATGTTCAGTAGATTTGTGTTTTCTCCAGGCCTGATCACACTCCCTAAAGCAGGCCAGAAATTCAGGGGTGATCCAGGGGAGGTGAAACCCACAGACTCTGGTCCTTCTGAAAGGAGCAAAGGCATTCCAGGTGGCAATAAATTTATCCTTAAAATAGTCAAGGGCTTGGGTGACAGAAATGGTAGTGGAGAAGAGGGCCCAGTCGACGGAAGCAAGTGCAGAGCTGAGTGGGGTAAGGTCTAAGGATCTAAAGGACTGGAGTTGTATGATTTTAGGGGGAGGTTTAGGGCAATGGACCTTATGTACAATGAAAATGGGGTTGTGATCACTAAGAACATCAGGGAGGAGACCAGATTTAATGATGTGGTGAGGGTGGGTTATGAGTGCCCAGTCAAGCAGGGTGTGGTTTTGTGTTTTGGGATCAGGGCATGCGGGCTCAAGTATAAGTTGAGTGCAGTTTAGAGGAGCTTCAACCCATTAGGAAAGGTTGTAGTGGAAGTGGGGTTTGGAGACATGTTGTTTGGGTATGGAGTCAGGGTAGGAGAAGAAGTAGGACCTGGGTTGGGGTGGATGTTCACTGATGAAAGAAGGAGGAGGGCAAGGATTAAATAGTGTAGTTTTGGACTTTTGTAATAACAGTAGGAAATATGGGGGGAGGGGTGGAGAGAAGGAGACAAGTAAACAAAGAAAGGCAAAGTGACTAGGAAGGGAAAACAGAGATGCTGGAGTGTAGTAGGGAAAGTGGGGTCTATTTACAAGAAGAGCAGTGGGGGTGATTGACAGGATGAAGGGAGTACCTGGAAGGCAATCGGAGAGAGAAGTGACCAATAAGAGCTGTCCCAAGAGAAAGGCAATTGTCCTTAGAAAATTTACAAAGACAGCCATGCAGCCTTGACTTCCGAGAATGCTGTCCAGGCCATACCTGCAAGCAATGACTCAGGGAATAAGGCAGCAGGATCTTCTCATAGTGGAGGTGTGTAGACTGTTTGTTGAGGGCTGTTTAATTATTAATTATTCGGGTGGCCCCGCTTCCCTACCTCCAGTTCCCATTTTAATACACATGCCCCCCAACTTCATTTATTTGTTCCCTACCCATCCTTTGTCCTTTCCCTTGTTTATCTAGGTCCTGTATATATTGTACATAATGCATGCATTTATTATATAACTATCGCTAACCTATTCCAGTTATAGTTTTTGTATATGGTCAGTCTTTATAGTTGCCCTTTGGCAAGGGTTTCCATGGGGTTTTTTATTCTCATCACACTTCCTGTTCATTCATCTTGTCCTGATTCTCTCCGACCTTGTTCCACCTCCTCATTATTTTCCTTCTCCCTCTTCCCCTCATGTGTTTTTCAATCAGATACCCATTAATGGATGATTGTAATATTGTGCAGCATGCATCACTCCAGCCTCCGTGCTGTGCCCTATTTTTATAGTTTCAGATTTGGCTCTATATAGCTACCTTTGAAGGCTATGATTTGATCAAGAGACTGTGTATTCCTTTTAAATTTTCTTACCCCCCCTCAAAAACAAAACACAGTGAGAGGTCCACTGCCATAATCCAGTGCCAATATGCCAGTGTCAGTGGCTCAGTAGGTAGCACACTCGCCTCTGAGGCTGGGAGATCAGAGGGCTGTGGGTTCAGTTCCCACATCTGGCACTTGGGTTAATATCCCAGTACTGACACTGTAGTCCAGCATGAGAGGGGTGCTGCACTTTTGAGGTGCTGTCTTTCGGATGAGATGTTAAACCAAGGTCCCATCTGCCTGGATTGGTGGTAGTTCAGGTGGATGTTAAAGATCCCATGGCATTTATCAAAAAGAGTAGGGGAATTTTATTTAAACAACAAAAACAAATCAAGACAGAAACATGTTACTGCACACAAAGGAAAAGTACAAATCACAACAAAAACAGCTAAGCATTACAATCGTACATAAAAGAAAACTAGGGGAAATGTGTACATAACTACATCAGAAAACATAACAACAATCATGCAGGTAGTACAAATACATTACCAACAGCCTTTATTACTTGTAATTAAATTGTGACTAAAAATAATTATAGAAATCCATAACAATTTTGAGTTGTTTACCATTGTCACATTCAATAACCTAACTAAATAATTTCTCAACAACATACATCTATCAAGGTTGAAGAAGTTTTTACAGGAATATTCATAAATACACAAATTCATTCTATAAAGATCCCCAACTGTACGATGAAAGTTGATGACTTTCCTTAATCTTCAATTTCCCCACTTCGGAATCTACTATACAGGCCAAATTAAGGGGAGTAATAATCTGTTGTTGTAGTAAAAATCTACATCTGCTAATCCAAATCCAATACAAACAAAAAGAATGTAAGACGTGTAAAGTGCTATACATACCCTCAGGCAGTCCTATCTGAAAGTAGCCATAATATAAGCTTTCTTTCAGTGGTGGAAACAACAGATCATTCTTCCAACGTTCTTTCAGTATATCCCAAAATTCTTTAGCATAGTAACAATCAAAATACATGTGGTCCATAGTTTCAAGAAGAGATACACAATTTTCTCTCGGGCAGAAACGCTCCCGCAGAGACTTATGTTTCTGATTACTACGAAAGTTCACCTTACCATGAATACCCAACCAAGAAACATCCCACATATTTTGCGTAATTCGGGGATTAGTAATGTAAACAGAGATCTTTAAACGTATCTCCATAGAAAGAGTTGAAAACGGTAAGTTGTAAAAAAATTGCCTTAAAACTGAGTTATACAGTCCTTTCCTAGATAATGTCTCAACTACTCCCCACATTATACCCCAACATTTTATTTTATCAAACACATCTCTCTAAACACACATTAATGGAGGGTGATATTTATTTTGGTGGAGAAACACACAATTTCTCCATTCACATAACACGCCTTGTAAATGCTTTTTAAGTAACACGTCCCATATTTTAGAACAACCTCTTACGACAGGAAGCAAATTTAGGTATAAAAAGGTCATAAAGAAAAACAAAAAAGGATTTATCATTCCCAAACCCCCATCTTTTACAGCCAGATACAAAAAGTTTCTCTTAATAGGGTTTAGACGGCTGCCCCACACCCCACAAAAAAAGCATCTCATCAAAGCAGTTTCCATTGACCTAGGCATTAAAAAAATATTACTTAAAAATAAAAAAACAGGTGTCAAATAAGTTTTAATTAAATAAATCTGTTTCTTTTTAGATAATTTGTTCCTGTTCCAGTGAGCCACTTTATTGTTACCCTCCTGCAAAGCCAATTTCCAATTATCCATAGCTTCATCTTTACCCCCAAAATATAGTCCTAGAATTTTGCAAGGTTGACATTCAATCCTGAAGTTATCCACTTTAGATGGGGTTTCCGGAAACCCTGAGATACTAATATATTTAGTTTTCGCCCTGTTAATACGAGCACCCATAATCAAACCCAATTGAGAAATTGTATCACAGGCTAACGTTATTGCTTTTTCATCAGGCAGTATAAGGCATATATCGTCTGTGTAAGCAATAAATTTAGGAAAATCTATACAGTCCAAAACAATGGCTCTTATCAAAGGGGACCTGTTAAGAACCCGCAATAATGGGTCCAATGCAAAAACGTATAATAGGGGGCTAAGTGGGCACCCCTGTCTAACTCCCCTCATAACTCTATGTGTCCTCCCTTTCCATCCATTTTCTAAAGGAACCACATTGGCCAGTGTGTAACACATCTGCACCCATTGCACAAACTGCATCGGTATACCAAAAGCTGTTAAACACTCCCAAACATAATCCTGTGATACCTCATCAAAAGCCTTAGCTTGATCTAGGCTCACTAAGAAACCATCTGGTCCTTCAATTTTACTAGTTTTTAAAGACATGATTTCCCTAAGGAGAATCAAAGCGTCCGTTATTTTCCTTACAGGAACAGCACAAAATTGGTGTGCATTAATTAAATCCGGCATTACCATAGACAATCGATTCCCTAAAAGTTTAGAAAATATCTTAAAATCCACATTTAATAAAGTCAAAGGTCTCCAATTGCCTATATTGGTGCGATCTCCCTTCTTAAAGAGAAAAACTAGTAATCCTTCGTACATTTGAGTCGGCAAAATCATGTCAGAAAGGAAAGAATTATATAATGCCAACAGTTCTTTCGGCATTAATTTCCATAAAAGTTTATACAGTTCTCCTGATAAACCATCGGATCCTGGAGAAACCCTATTCTTAAGTATGGCAATTATAGACCCCAATTCCATCTCTGAAAAATTAGCTATCATTGCAGTTTGTAAATCCAGTTCCACTCGTGGAAGATCAACTGCTGCCAGCAGCTGCGGCATAAAATTAGAGTCACAATGCAAAACCCCAAAAACCTTATCAATATGATGATCCAAATAATCCATAATACCTTTGTAATCAGATAATAAAACATTATCATTCCCTTTTAAACTAGAAAAGAGACATTTATCTGTTCTAGATTTATAAGCTAAAAAGGGATTAACTTGAGCTGTTTTCCCTTGTGTCCCAAAAGATTGTTCTCTAATTAGAGAATACATACGATTGTATTGAAATGGTAACATTAAAATTTTAGTTTGGGCAATACTTTTAGATAAATCTAAACCATAGTCATTCTGACTAGATATTAATAATTGCAAAGAATGGCGGAGTGACATATATTCCTTTCTTTTTGATGCTGCCAATAAATGGCCCTGGGATTGAAAGTAACCTATTAAACAAAGTTTAAAGGCTTCCCACCAACCTACCTTATCCTCATGCAAACCAATTGTAGTGGTGTGATCCTGTATAATCATCTCCAGGTCTGTTATTATCGATGGAACAGTTAAGAGGGAAGCATTCAACTTCCAAAATCCTGGCCCTTTCCTCTTATACTGTGGGGAATCCATTGTTATTCCAATCAGAATATGATCAGAAGTCTCAATTAGTACATAAAGTAGCTTATTGATATGCAGGGATCTTGTGATAAAAATAAAATCAATACGAGATGCTAAACTACCTTTAAAAAAGGTGGGCTTTGCCAAATTCCTCCCAGTTTGATGGGAATCTTTCAAACCTGCTAAAGAAATGATGTTTGACCAACAGGACTTATCACAATACTGTTTACCTTTTACATTATTTTGCAAAAAATTTATGTTAAAATCTCCACAAAAAAATACATATCGTCCCGTATGCAAAAAAGGTTGAACTTTCTGTAATAGCTCTATCCTCAAGAATTTCATCTGTGGACCATAGATTGATATCAACCGACAAGGAAAACCATTTACAATGACATCTATTAGCAACGCTCGACCAGGCTCGATGTCAACCAATCTAATGAGTTGAACATCCAATGTAGTAAAACATATGCCAATTCCACTACATCTTTCTTCCCCAATTGACCAAAAAGTAGGTCCCCAATGCCATTGTTTACTTCCCCTAACTATCTCAGAAGTTGTATGAAAACAAGTATCCTGTAGCAGAAAAACATCATATCCTAATAAAGAAAGGATGCCAAATGTTGTTAAACGTTTGGTATGTGATTTTACACTATTCACATTTAGGGATGCAACCTATAAAGAAAAAGGTTTTAAGGAGTGGGTTTAAATTGTGTGTTACTAGACCTAGTCACCTGTTTTCTGGCTTCTGGTTGTTTATTCCCTGTAGAACTGCTCAGGACAGGGGGTAAAGGAGCTGCAACAAGCGTGTTAACATCTGAAACAGGAATAGGAAGGGCAGCTTCTACCTGGTCACCCCACAAAGACAGGACTGAAAATCTATTTTCCAAAGGCAGGGGGGATACAGGCAGAACACCGTTACCATTCCTATCAGGAGAAACTGAAATAAAGATAGGGACATGTGCATCTACATTTTCCCTTTCTTTACTCGGGCCTCCTATTTTGGACAAAAAACAAGAGTCTGTACCCAGTGTTGCAGGAGCCCTTTGTGGAGACCCTAAAGGTGTCGCAAATGGAGTTTCCTTTTCTGCCCTACTAGGTTCTGAGATAGAATCTAAGGGAACAACTATCATGCGTTCAACTAATGAAACCTCCTCTATTTGGTTCACGGAAACCGATAAGTTAGGGGCGCCCTGGAAACCGAATTTCTGTCCTCCAAAGAAAATCCACCCCTACCTCTACGTCTACCTCGATACATTGGCCTCATTTCTATCCCTTCCTTGTCAAGGTGGGATTCCCTAGCTTGTGTTAAAAAATACTCCTGATCAGAGGTTTCTTCTGTGTCTGAATCTTTCCATGGACAATCTGAAAAGGAATGGTTAGTTTCACTGCATAAGTTACAAACTGAAGGTGCAATGCAATCATTTGCTAAGTGACCCAACATGCCACAATGGAAGCACTTAATTTGATCACATGATGTATTCAAATGTGACAAAGACCCACATTTGAAACAGCTTTTTGGTTGCCCAGCGTAAAAAATTATTCCCCTATCTCTACCCAAAAAGAAGGAACTGGGTAAATGCTGTATACCCTCATCATTCTGTTTCAATTGAACTCGTACAGTCCAACCCCCGGTCCAAAAGCCATTCCCATCTAAAATGGGACAAGGTTTGTCTTGTACAAGACATCTTTCTTCTAACCAAAACAAAATGTTTGTAATGTTCACTCCTTCATTCCTATAAAGGATTGTTACAGTTTTAATCATAGGCTTCGTAATGGGGATGGCTTGAAAATCTTTCCAATCTTCCTGATCCTTCAAGTCGTAGTACTGTACAACCTCCAAAACCTGTCTAATGAGATGACTGAACAAAAACTGATGTCATAATAGTTATCCCCTGGGGGGTGAATAAATGCATATACTTCGGCTGCGGAAAAACCCATAGAATCAATCAATAAAATCTTCCCGACCCAAAGTCAGTCCACAATATCTCAGATGAACTAAGAACCTGCATTTGGCTGATTCTACAGGTTTTTCTACAGGTTTTTTGAACAGTCCCCCAAAGGATTTAGCACCCAAACCAACTGGTCTCACAGTACTCACAGATTTTCCCGATGCAGGCCCTTCAACCAAAGGCGGTGGGCAAGAGACTGACTCAGTCGTTGATAATTCAATTCCAGAAGTAGGAATACCTGAAGAAGAACTAGTAGCCACACTGGGAGATTGAGAAGACAGGTTCACAGCGGCGTCTTGCGCACCTAAGAATTCTATAGCCTTACCTTGGCATTGCGCATCCTCATTGCCCATAATCATAGACTTTGAAAGATTTTCATTACCAGTTAAGAGTGTCACATCTTTAAGACCTTGTATCTGTATAGTAGTACCCCCGGGAATAGGAATAGATGGGTCCGGAACCCATTTTTCATCAGACCATAGCCACCCAGCTTGCTGTAAAGCATCACCCGGAGACCACTCCGTTAAAAGAGCAAGAATGTCCTGCCGTATTCACTGGGTTGTCGTCTTGAAGTTGGGTAGACTTAGCTTGTAAGTTCTCACCATTGCCACAATCCTGTTTTCCAAAGCGTTTCCCTCCAATACTAAAAGGGCTATCCGGGGAACGTTTCCTCTTACTGCGTTCAGCGTCCAGTTTCTTTTGGCAAGTTTGAAAATCCCGCTCCGCTGTATTAATTAAGTCCATTAATTGAAGTTTTTTCTGATCAAGTTCTTCCTGGAGAAGTACTTCTGCAGAGGTGTCCACATCCAAATCCAGTGCAGAGTCCATAGACTCCAGAGCCACAGCTCCATTATTATCACTTGAAAGATTTCCATTTCCCAATGCACTATCAACCGTGGTGGGTTCCTGAGCTGCTAATACACAACCTTCCTCATCCACCACCTCTGTCCAACTGAGGTCCTCCATCCCTGCAGACAGACGGATAACGCCACCCGTCTACAGAGTAGGGGAATTTCCCCGGTGTCCTGGCTAAATTTCCCTCTTTCACTAAAAAAATACCACCAACAGCTTAATCTTGTTCAAGGTCAGTTGGCATTCATCTGTGTCCCCCTCCCCTGGGTCATGTCTGAAAATAGGCAGGATATGTCTAGTGCACTTACCTGGTCAAAAAAAACTAAATAAATAATCAAAATAGTATAGATTTTAGTATGTGTGCATACAAGTTTAATTCTTTAGCCTGTGTGTTATGCCCTAATTGTACAGTTTCAGAAATAGCTTTTTACAGCTGTGATGAATTATAATAAGGGTCCTTATACTCAAAGGCTACTAAAATGTTCAGAGAGACCGAGTTTGTCTATCCCCTTTCTTCCCTGCCACCTAGACCCTTTACACACTGTGAGGTTCTTTGATGCCCTTTTCATAGAAATATGTATTTATGCATTTTTTTCAAACATATATATATATATATATATATAATATATATATATAGCTGTATATATATATATATATATATATATATATATATATATTATGGTAGCATGGTAGTGCTACCATAGTTAGGGTTGAGTAGCCCTTTTAAGGTTAAAAGGTGAAACTTTGCACCTTAATAACTTTGCCACTGTTAAACAGATTTGCCTGACATTTGGCAAGCACGGGGCATAACCATAGATCTTGGGATCTGCCAACTTTCGTACCAGTCAGATATATGGCGGCGGAGTTTTTAAGCGACATCCGTGTGCACAATTACGTTTTTTTGCACATTCTTTGCTCATGCCTACAGGTCGCATGGTTTCTGCAACCGGTACAAAAACTTCAGGGAATGTGCAGCTGGGGTCCCCAATGTGCCTTTTTAGGATTTCGTGAAAAAATATTAAATGGTTCAAAAGTTAATCAAAAAACAAGTTCCCATTATAAGTCAATGGGAAAAGTTAACAAAAAGTTCGACACTTTCGCAAATGCAGTTTTTAGTGTTGCAAATGACCCTAGTAGTTTCACAAATCAGCCATTTTGTTTTCAGTTACTGATCACAGAAATGCTTGGCATTTAAAATTGGGACCATCAAGGGACACAATTATTTTTGTGTTTACCTATTCAAGCCCTGAGGATGCTAGCCATGTCTTTATTTTGGGGTTAAACACACCAGAAATATGTTTTTAAAATTTCCTGGAAAAGTAGTGTTGCAAAGTAATGTTGCACCTGTGACACTTTTGCAAATTTTGCGAAAGCTTTTGCAAATCATGACACTACTTTTCTAGGCTTTGGCCAAAATGACTATAATTCTTTGCCACCCTGCTGCAAAAAAACAGTTTGGTCTTTTGGGCTGAAATTTGAAGGGAATGCAGCCAACATCTCACAGATGTGCCTTTTGGTAGTTTGGTGACAAAATATTTCATGTGTGAAAAGTTATGGTACTCCAAAGTTGATGTTTTTTCCCCTAGACTAACATGGTGACGTCGGCGGCACCTTTTGGGGCTTGTATCTCAGAAAAGGTGAGAGATACAGAATTTTTGTCATAACAATGCGTAGCCCTGGGCTATGCATTGAGTGAACACCTAACCAGGAAACTCATGAATCATGTGAAATTAAATTTTTTTTTCTATGTCACACGCTTCCTGAGATATAAGCAATTTAGTATTCCAACAGCTCATTTTCTGCTCCGAGGCCCATTATTATGCATACATTCTTTGTACACACTGTGTTTCTCTGTGCAGCTGTTGGACAAAAACAGGGTGTACACTTCCATTACTGTTACAGTTAGCATTTCCACTTGCGTTTCCGTACCCATTTGCGTTAGCGTTCCAGTGCACACCTCCGTGTGCGTTATCCTTTGTGCTTCTGTTTATGCTTGTGTTTGCCTTACTCTTACCATTTGTGTCTACAGTACTGTTTCTGTTTGTGTTTCACTTTGCATCACCATGTGAAACATAGAAACATAGAATTTGATGGCAGATAAGGACTGCTTGGTCCACCCAGTTTGCCCATTTCCCTACCTGATGGATAAGCTGCAGATTCTAGTTAATCAACAGCTTTCTTCCTCCTGCCCCCCACTAGAATTGCCTTATGCCTGTCCCATGCATTCTTGAATTCTCCCACTGCTCCTGACTCCACAACATCCTCAGGAAGGTTGTTCCATGCATCCACAACTCTGTATGTGAAAAAATACTTTCTAACATTACCTCTGAGCCGTCCCCCCTTTATATTCAAATTATGCCCACTTGTTCTTGCACATCTCTTCTTCTGAAAGATACTACCCTCTCGTACCTTGTTAATTCCCTTGAGGTACTTGAAAGTTTCTATCATGTCCCCCCTCTTCCTCCTTTCCTCCAGGATATACATATTAAGCTGCTTTAGTCTCTCCTCGCATGTCTTCTGGTGCAGACCTTGCACCATTTTGGTTGCCTTCCTCTGAACAGCCTCCACTCTGTCTATGTCTTTGTGGAGATGGGATCTCCAGAACTGCACACAGTACTCCAGATGGAGTCTCACTAACTGTCTGTAGAGAGGGATAACAGCTTCCTGTTTCCTACTGTTGATGCCTCTCCCTATGCATCCCAATATCCCCCCAGCCCTCCTTACTGCCTTCTCACATTGCTTGCCCACCTTTAGGTCATCTGATATAATTACTCCTAGGTCTCTTTCAATTTTTGTTGTTGTTATTAACTCACCCCCCATTGTGTACTCTTCCCCTGGGTTTTTGTTTCCCAGATGCATTATCTTGAACTTCTTTGCATTGAATCTGAGCTGCCATGTATTTGACCATTCCTCCAGCCTTGCCAAGTCCCTTTTCATTCTTTCCACACCACCTTGTGTATCAACCCTGTTGCAGATCTTTGTGTCATCTGCAAAGAGGCATACCTTTCCTTCCAGGTGCTCTTCAGTGTCACTTATAATGATATTAAAGAGGACTGGTCCCAGTACCGAACCCTGCGGTACCTTGCTAATTACCCTCGTTTCTTCACTGTGGACTCTGTTTACTATAACCCTTTGCGTCCTGTTGTCCAGCCAGCTTTTTATCTAGGCTACCACCTTGGGACCCACTCCAAGGCTGGCTAACTTGTATATTAATCTTTTGTGTGAGACTGTGTTGAATGCCTTGCTAAAATCTAGGTAGGCCATATCCACAGCCCCTTCCTGGTCTACTACTTTGGTCACCCAGTCAAAGAAATCTATTAGGTTCATCTGACATGACCTTCCTGCTGTGAAACCATGCTGCTTTGGCTCCTGTGCCCCACTGGCCTCTAGGTACTCAACAATTCTTTCCTTCAGAAGTGATTCCATAATTTTCCCTACCACTGAAGTCAAACTAACTGGTCTGTAGTTTCCTGCCTCTGCCCTGTTCCCACTTTTGTGAAGTGGAATCACATTTGCCCTCCTACAGTCCTCAGGTACCACTCCATCCTCCTATGATTTGTTAAAGAGAGTAATCAGTGGTGTTACTAGTTCTACCCTTAGTTATTCTAGTATTCTTGGGTGAATCCCATCAGGTCCCATTGCTTTGTCCACTTCCACCCTCAGTTTCAAGAGTTCTTTCAAAACCCTTTCTTCTGTGAATGGACTGGTATCCATCCCCCTATTCATAGTTTTTCCCTGTGTGCTTTACCATTTGCGTTTTCGGGCTCCCTTCTGTTTGTGTTTGCGTTTGTCTTTAGTTTTGCGTCATTATTGTTCTTACCTGTATTATTTGCATTTCCAATTGCCTTCCTGTGCCTGTGTGCATTACACATTGCATTTCCATACATGCTTTCATTTGGCGTTTCTGTTTTCTTTGGTGTTATTGTTGCTGTTACTGTCACTGTTTGCATTTCCAATTGTGGTACCATGACCGTGTGCGTTATGGTTTGCGTTTCCCCACTCGCTTGCATTTGTGTTTCCATTTCTGTTTCTTTTGGCATTATTGTTGCTGTTACCATTACCATTTGCATTTACAATTGTGGTACCGTAACCGTGCGAGTAGTGGTTGGTGTTTCTGTAGGTGCTTGTGTATGCGTTTCTGTTTCTGTTTCCTTTGGCCTTATTTTAGCTGTTACCATTACCATTTGCATTTGCAATTGCGGTACCATAACCATACTCTTTACGGTTTGCGTTTCCATATGCGCTTGCATTTGCCTTTGCGTTTCTGTTCCCCTCTGGCATTATTGTTGCTGTAACAATTAACATTTGTGTTTACAATAGTGGTACCATGACAGTGCACATTGCCAGTTGTATTTCCGTACATACTTGTGTCTCAGTTTGCATCACTATTCGCTTTGGCGTCACTTTGCGCTTGCGTTTATATTAACGTTTGCGTCACAATTTACATTTGAGTCACCATGTGCATAACCATTAGCACTTGCATTTGCATTGCACTAATGTTACTATGTCACAAGATATCATGTGGTGGGAGCACAGGGCCGAAGGGCCCGCACTCCCACCACCACATTCTATTCACTATTTATAGTCCTCATTCTCAAAAAGAAGGGAAATTCAGGGCAAA
Organism: Neoceratodus forsteri; assembly: GCA_016271365.2. Taxonomy (NCBI): domain Eukaryota; kingdom Metazoa; phylum Chordata; order Ceratodontiformes; family Ceratodontidae; genus Neoceratodus; species Neoceratodus forsteri. Next base: position 1,206,969,200 of record CM057452.1, read on the forward strand.
AAAATCCTCTTAATGCATCAGTTAGGGCTGTTACACAGCAACAAAAGTGAGGAAATTCAGTATTAGGGTTGAAAGCCCCCCCTTGCACCTGCCAGCCCGCCCCCCCCAACCGGCATCAGGATTTGCATTGTGGTCGTCAGTCCTAACTCTCACCCCATTATCCTATACCTCAGCTTCTTTACGCATGTGATGGGGTGAGAGTTAGGGCCGGTGACCCCAATACACACCCTGATGCTGGTTGTGGGGGCTGTGGGGTGCAAGGGGCTTTCAACCCTAAACCCGACTACTCTCACTTTGGTCACTGTGGAACAACCTGATGCATTAAACAGAGTTGTTTTGCTATGAAAATATATATATATATATAAAATATAAAATGTATGTATTTATAATTAATAAATGTGTATTTGTAATATGTATACTGTATATCTTATTGAGTGTGTTTTATTTATTTGCATGTGTCTTACAGGTTTTAGTGCTTCATTTTTTAGTGCTTGAATACATAGTGGTTTGTAGGGATTTTTTTAATGCAGATTTACAATGAGCACATTCATACCCCTATTTTGTAGGTTTTCCACCATCCTTCCTACCCTTCCCCCTCCTTTATTTTTTTGCATTGGTGTGCTGTGTTTGCATTCCTGCACGCACATACCCCATTGTGTAAAGCACTTGTTTCAACATGTATTTCTTAACTAAACACCATATAAGAGGTTGTTGGGTACCGGCAAGCTTCAGTATTAAATAAGCAGTTCCAGCGCAAAACTGTTGACTGGTATGTAGGTGAGGTCTGTTATGCTGTCACTCAGTTTTTATTTACATTGTTTCTATTAAAGTTTGAAGTTTTAAACTCAACAAAACATTTGGAGTCAGTCAGTGTGTGCCCCACTCTGAGTTGGAAGATTTCCACACCTTATGATGTCTTTTGATGGCAATACTATTGGACCTAAAACATTATCCATAGCAGCACACACCTTGATGTACTGTCTATGTGCCCATTAACCAGTCATCTATGGAGGTTAAACCTATGGCTTTACCTATGTTTTCAGTGAATAGTTGGTTTGATACGTTTGCTCCATATTCTCATCTTACAGTTATGTACAGTACCCCAAATGCCCCATTTAGTTACAAAAAAGATGACAAATGCAATGATTCCACAGTTTACAAGGTAGCCAGGAACCCAAGAGAGTGCTCACTTAGAAATGTTCATGTATCTGAGTTGACCTGACCGGTAATAAATGGAATTGCTTCCAGTGGCACAGAACCCCTTTTTAAAACATGGAGGCTCAATATGGAATCTCACTCCAACACTTAAAAATAGATGGCTACTGAAGCTTATTAATTGCAGAGGGAGCAATCCAGTTGGGAGCAGAGAGCTGTCATTCCATGGGATATGCTACTCAGCAGAACCACAACCCTCAATACACTAGCTTGGTAAACACACACAAAAAATGAAACTATATCAGCTTCTTAGTAGAAACCCACCTTCACAACAGCTGACTGATATCTAAAAAAACAAAAAAAAAAACAACTACAGTATATTATCTACTTAGCAGACCCCCCCCCCCCAACATCTACTTGCATGCTAGATTGGTTTGTTTAAAAATGTACTACATCAGCTGCTTAGGAAACTCTGACCACCATCAGTTAACTGCTGGCTAGATTGGTTCATATATAAAATGATCAGCTACTCTTCATAACCCTGACCACCCCCAGCTAAGTACTGGCTCCACTGGTTCATGAAAAAAAAATATATATTTTACATAGCACCCCCCAAAAAAAAAAAACAAAAAAAAAAACAGCAGAGTGCTGACTGGACGGATTTATATATATAAAAAAAGAGTATATTAGCTACTGAATACAACCACCCTCTATAGCCAACTGCTGCCTCCAGCGCTTTTGAAAAAAACTGATAGCTCCAACACAGCAGACCCTCCCACAGAAAGTTAATTGCTTGCTCGTCCCCCCAACCCCAACCCCCTCCATCATCACCATGAGTGCAAGCTTGCCATAATTTGCCATTGTAGATACACATACATTGGCTGGGCAAGTCAGAAATAAAATTGTCATAAAAACTGGTTGAATGTGTAAGTCACATATTCAACTAATATTCAGCTTTTCCTTATATTTGGAACATTTAGGTTATTTTACCAATATCAGATTAAAAAAAAGTTATGTAAAGCTAACATTTTCTAGTGTTTCCTTTCTGTTTAATATCATTCTATCCGTACTCAGGATTTCTTGTTCAAGCTTAATTAGGCTCTGGATGACAGACTTTGCATGATAAGAATACAGCTTGTTAGTTCTTACTGTTTCATTTCATGTTCATGTAGTGACATCAATAAAAATAAGGTAGTGTTAAATTGTTTCTGCACTTTTTAACAACTAAAAGGTGATAGTACTAATAAGCTGGTTAACAAAATCTACACTTTAGCTTTTTCCTCTGCTTACTATTTTCATGCACACCTAGTTATTTTAACCTCATATTCAAACTGATGAAGTAGAATACTGTAGACTAAACTAAAGTCCAGAAGAGGAGCTAAAGCGAATGCAAGTCTAATATTGGTTGTGGCATATAAAAGAAAGTTATTAAGCAGTTTATTGCTTGAATATTTTCTGTTTTATATGTGTTGCACAGTAGCTTCAAAATTTATTTTAGAAGGGAAAGAAATTTCAGGGGAACTATTCACTCAGGACAAAACAGAACCTGTAGTCTCTTGTACTACATATTGGAAAGCTTCTCTGGAACATGAGGTGCTGGCCTGTCTATCCTTATTTGAACAACAACATGAATTATGGATAGTTCCTATAGTACATGTCACTACTGAAACATGCACTGATGATTGTCATGTTTCTATTACTTATTGGCCTATCTTTGGTCTCTAAAGTCCTACAGCAGTTATCTGAATCTTTTTATACACCTAGCAGGAAGACCTTTCAGTTGAACTGTGAGTCTGAATAATATACTGTGTAAATAGTGTTACAAAATGCAGGGGGTAGGCAAAACTACTGTACAATATTATAGCTACTCATTTAATTGAAATATATAATTGTAAAGGATAACAAATTCACCTGACAATCTTTTGCCACTCAGTATACAACAGAGTGAGATCACCAAGTTGCAAATTCTAAGGTCCTGCCCAAGGTAGTTATTTGGCATTGCTATGAATCCTGACAACCAATCGTTGGTTGTGTTAAGTATGCACACTGAGTCATGTTGTAAATTACCAGTTTCCCAGACTTTTACTTGATGGTCGAAGAGCCAGTGGTAAATCAGGCTCTGATTGTTAGTGCCTGTGTCACAACCTATAAAGAGTCAGATAGGGATCATTAAGGGCAGTGATGGTGGATTTCTATGAAGGGTTTCTTACTGTTGGATGACACTACATTATCACTTGCTTTCACTTCATTTCTGGGTGACAGCTGACTGGTGAACAGTTTTAAAACAATTTGCCAAGAGCAGTATCTTATCAGTTTGTATAGTGGAATGCTGATCCCTGAACCCAAAACTCCAATTCACATTTTAGTCAAAATGTCTAGATTTTGTTAGACACTGATCAAAGGTTGACTTTTGGGTTTTTGCCAACAGAAGAGGTTCCAAGTGACCCCCCATGTAATCCTATTGCAGTGGACCCCAGAGGTGTTGGCAATGGAATGAGGTGGACTGGCATTTGAGGCTGAGGGACGGTTTAAGGAAAAAGAAACAGTCATGGCTTGCTTCCACCCCATGCACCTTCTTGTCAATTCTCAAACCCTTCTCTTGGAATTCAATTATATTCATTTGCTCACTTATGATTCTTACTTGCAGAATGGATCTTCTGGGCCCCCTGTCTTTAGTTCAACCGGTATTTTTGTTGCCATACATATGTAGGGTCACTATGTCCTCCAGTAAGGAACATATGCGAGTGGAGCATATTATTAAGTCATAGATCTGAAGATATTAATAGCAGATGGCCAGTGCTTGGGCATAGATTTAACTTTGCAAGAAAAATGTCCTTAGGAATACCCCAGCACATATAATGCAGATCACCTTTTTATATACTACAGATTTAAAATCATGTATGGAAAAACGGTTGTCTTACTCATGTACAGTAGTGGGAAGGAGGAACTTGATAGACTGACCTCTCTCCTTCTAGAAATATATGAAAACATTAACACAAAGCTGAGCTGACAAAGGCTTATGACTTAAGTTGGCTTCTCAAACTAGTTGGCTACTGAGGCTTATTCGTTTCAGTGGGAGCAATGCAATTGGGAGCAGAGAGCTGTCCTTCTATAGGATATTATACTCAGCAGAACCACAACTCTCAACATCATGGTAGACAAAACAAAACAACAGAAACACTATATCACCTTCTTAGTAGAACCCTTACTGCCCTCAAATCTGATTGCTAGCTAAACAGACAGAACAAATCTAAATTATCTTATTAGCAGAACCCCGACCCCCTTCCCCACCACCAACAGCCACTTGCACACTAGACTGCTTTGTATAAACAAATACCATATCGCTACTTAGGAGAACCCCGATCACTGACAGTTGACTGCTGGCTAGATCGGTTTATACAAAAAATGAGCAGCTACTGTGCATAAACCTGACCACCAACAGCTAATTCCTGGCTCTACTGGTCCATGAAAAATCTTAAGTATTTTACACTGCAGACCCCCCAAAACACAAACAAGCAACCCCCCCCAAAAAAACAGTTGATTGCTGGCTGGACTGGTTTATATAAATGAGAGCGAGATTGGGCAATCACCAGCTCACTGCTCCCACAATCACCGGCTCATTGCTCCCACTCAAGCCTGCAGAGTTAGAGTAGTGGCAAGCTATTTTCATGCAGAATGCTGTATCCTGAAAAACCAAGCAATCTACACAGGGAAACTTCTTTAGGAACTGCATAGCATTATTACATGCTTCTAACAAGACAGCCTTCTTCTGAATACAGAGAGAGAGAGAGAGAGAGAGAGAGCGAGATTCTGGATCTTTCTAACAACAACACTGCTATTGCTTAAGATCTATATTCTCTTAGAGTTTGTAAAGTCCATGCCGCCTTCTAGCGGTGCCTCATAATACTACACTACAGTTGCATACAGTATATATCATTCCCTCCTTAAAGAGGCTACTACTTTTTTTATTATTATTATTATTATTTAACGTTCACAGTCCTTCAGTTCTGAGGGAGGTCTTCTGTTCCTTGAAAAGCATCTAAGCTTTAAATCTGGTACTGAACTATCTACAGGTGAGGAATTTCCAAATACAGTTGACGAAGTCACTTCTTTAATTCTTGATGCAAACGATACAGGTGTCATGTCAGTAACATATGTCTCTGGATTACTTGGGACTTCTGTGGTAAGTGGCAACTCTTCTGATTTCTCCTGAAGCTCTAAGGAATTTGGTTGGTTATGGAAATTGGCCCCTTTCACAGAGTTCTCAAACCCTATGTCCACAGCTCTCTCCTTTTCACTGTACTGCCTATGGATTTAATCCACACGACGGTGCAATATTCTGCCATCTCCCAGCAACACTTTGTAGGAGAGAGGTCCCATCACTTCATGAATAATTGCAGGTATCCATCTCTTTTCTTGACCAAAGTTGTAGCTGTATACTGAATCTCCCATCACAAAACATTGTGCTTTTGTGTGCTTATCATACTTTTCCTTGGTTTTTAACTGTTTCTGTATCACCCTTCCTTTAAAATCAGACTGTAACAAATCAAAGGCTGACCTCAATTTCCAACCCATTAACATATTGGCTGGTGACACCCTTGTTGTTGTCTGTGGTGTTATTCTGTAGCTGAACAATGCACAAGCCACTTTTGTTTGTAACGTACCTCCAGACATTTTTTTAAACACTCCTTGAATGTTTGTACTGCTCTTTCTGCTAACCCATTTGATGAAGGGTGATATGGAGCAGAAATTATGTGGGTATTTCCATTCCTTTCCATAAACTCTTTAAATTCCATGCTAACAAAAGGAGTTCCATTTTTAGATACTACCATCTCAGGTATGCCATGGTTACTGAAGCTCCTTCTGAGTTTCTCTACAGTAGCTGATGACATCGCTGACGTCATTGGATAAACATCTATCCACTTGGAATGTGCATCCACAATAACTAGGAATATTTTTCCAAGGAATGGACCAGCATAATCAAGATGTAATTGTCTCCAGGGTTTCTCAGGTCACTCCCATGTATGGAGTGGAGCAGTGGCTCGAGCTTTCCTATGTTCCTGGCATGAGTCACAACTTTGAGCCTTACTTTCAATTTATTCATCCATCTTGATCCACCACATATAACTTTTAGCCAGTCTTTTCATTCATGTCATTCCAGGGTGGCATGATGCAACTGCTTAAGGACAAGTTTACGACCTTGGGGAGGCACTACAACATAAGCTCCCCATAAGACACATCCGTCCTGCATACTGAGCTCAGTTTTTCTGGAGAAGTATGGTATAAACTGAGTTTCCAGGACTACTTTGGGCCATCCTTGCAAGATGTACTCCTGGACCATTGCCAGCACAAGATATTTTCCAGTCCAGAACCCGATCTGAGCAGCTGTCACTGGTGAGGCATCCATGTGGTCCATTAACAACACTCACTCTTCAGAAAGAGCTTTGGTTGGTCCCACTGGTATGGGAAGATGACTTAAGGCCTCAGCTTTACCATGGTCCTTACCAACCTTGTACACTATGGTATACTCATAAGCTTGAAGTGTAACAGCTTGCCTCTGGATCCTTGGTGAGACCATCTGTGGTACTGCCTTCATCTCATTGAAGAGAGAAATCAAGGGCTTGTGGTCTGTGCAGATGACAAAACGTTGACCATAAATATACTTGTGAAATATTTGCACTCCAAGCATCACAGTCAATCCCTCCTTGTCTAGCTGTGAGTAATTTTTTCAGCAGCTGTTAAAGTGCTTGACACAAGTCCAATGGGTTTGTCAGTTCCATCAAGCATGTAGTGTGACAAAGTTGCACCAACACCATATGATCAAGCATCACAGGAGGAATGTGGTCTTTGTCTCCATCATAGTAAACTAACTCATCTGATGATTGGAGTAACTTCTTGGAAACCTCAAAGGTTTTCTCTTGCTCGGCTTCCCAATGCCATTTTACTACTTTCCTCAAGAGTTGATACAAGGGCATCAAAATTGTTGAAAGGTTTGATAAGAACTTGTTATAATAATTCAACAGTCTCAGATACGTTTTCAACTCAGACACATTATTGGATGCAGGTGCCTTTTGAATTACCTGAACTTTTTCTTTTATAGACCACAGTCCTGTTGCATCTATTTTATGTCCCAAGAACACCACTTCATTACCAAGGAAAGTACACTTGCTCTATTTTAACCAAAGTCCTGCTTTTTCCAGTCTATTTAACACTTCTTCCAAATTTTGCAGATGCTCCCCTTCTGTCCTGCCTGTTACTAAAATATCATCTAGGTACACTGCCATATGGGGAACTCCTTGCAACAACCCATCCATGGTTCATTGCAAAATAGCAGGAGCAGATGAAACACCAAAGCGTAAATGGTTATACCTAAACTGGCCCTTGTGGGTATTCACAGCAACATACTGTTTGGAGTCTTCATCCAGCACAATCTGTTGGTATGCATGACTCATGTCTAGTTTTGTGAACCCTTTTCCTCCTGCAAGGACTGCAAACAAATCATCAATTTTTGGAATTGGGTACTGTTCCAAGCATGACACCCTATTAACAGTCAGTTTATTATCTCCACATATTCTCACAGAGCCATCAATACAGGAACAATGGGTGTGGCCCAGCTTGAAAACTGGACCCAGTTCTATGATCTTCTCTCTCTCAGAAGATAATCAAGTTCAGCCTCAACCTTGGGTTTCATTGCATAAGGTACAGATCTCGGTTTAAAAAAAATGTGGAGTTGCATCACTGTCCACATTTATTTTTGCTGTGGTTCCCTGTAAAGCTCCTAGATCTTCCTTGAATACTGCTTCATGTTTTGCAAGCATCTCCTGCAATGTCCACTGCTGTAACGGTGTCACCTGATTGACTATTCTCCAGTCTATGGCCAGTTTAGCAATCCAGCCTCTGCCTAACAAGTTTGGGCCTGTCCTTGTCACCACTACCAATGGCAATTCTTTAACTGTCTCTGTGTACATCACTATTACTCTTACTGACCCCAGTATCTCTATAGATTCCCCTGTATAAGTTTTCAATTTAATTGCACACTTTTCCAGCTATGGGATTTCCTTCCTATTCCACAACTCATAGTATTCTGCTTGATTCATAATGGTGACACTACATCCAGTGTCCACCTCAAATTGTAACGTTTTGCCATTAATGTCCAACATCTGAATGATCGGTGCTACTTTGAGAATATCTGCCTCCTTCGTACTATGCAAAGCATTAGCCTGTTCTTCCTCTGTGTCCTCGCTTTCCTCCTCCCCCCGCAAGTGGAGGGTATGCCGGAAGCTTTTCGGACTGCTCTTACTATGTTTCCCTGTTTTTCTTGGTGTGTGTTCTTCCCTTTTCTCTTTAATCTTATTTCTACAGACTTTACTGATGTGGCCTTTCATTCCACATATGTGGCATCTTTCATCTTTAAAGTGACACTCCTGCAAGAAATGCTGGCCCACACAATGATAGCAATTTTTAGTTATGTTCTTATTCAGTTGCTCTTTGTTCATAAACATTTTGTTTGCAGAACCCAGTGGCTTTTGTGAACTAGAACTGAGCCCAGACATTTCTCTCGATTGCAGCTGTAAATCTTTCACATTCTGACTAGCAGATCCCACAGCTTGCACCAACTTCAATGCTGTTGTAAATATTAAATCTGTTTCTGACAATAACCTTCTTTGAATTATATCATTTATCCCACAAACCAGTCTATCTCTCAGCATTTGCTCTAAAGTTTCTCCATAATTACAGTCCTGGGCCATTTTTCTCAACTCTGCCACATATGCTCCCACAGTCTCTCTAGCTTGTCTATTTCTAGAATTAAATTTGAACCTTTGTACAGTTTCACTTGGTTTTGGATTAAAGTGATTTTTCAACAATTTTACTAAGTCTTCATATGATTTGTCACCAGGCTTTTCAAGACTCAACAAATTTCTCATTAAGTTGTAGGTTTGTGCACCCACTTCTCTTAGTAAAATGTCTCTTTCTTTACTAGCCTCTGTGATATCATTTGCATTAAAGAAATGTGACAAGATTTCACAGTATTCCTCCCAGGTTTGAATTTAAGGATTAAAAGAAGCCACAGTTCCTGCCATGCCAGCCATTTCCTCTTTGAATGTAGACAGCCACTTACTGTATGCTTAGCTCCCACTACTTTCTTTACTTTCACTCACTAAATAATTTTCTTTTGCTCACTCTGGGTGAAAACGTCCTCTTTCTTTTATTCTTGTAGCCAAATAATATATTGTATCCTGAAAAACCAAGAGATCTACACAGGGAACTTCTATTGGAACGGCATAGCTTTATTACATGCTTCTAACGAGGCAGCCTTCTTCTGAATACAGAGAGAGAGAGAGATTCTGGATCTTTCTAACAACAACACTACTATTGCTCAAGATCTATATTCTCTTAGAGTTTGTAAAGTCCATGCCATCCTCTAGTGGCACCTCATAATTCTACACTACAGTTGCATACAGTATATATCACAGATCAAACCCCCTACCACACACGAGTTTAAGCAGCAGGCATGCTGTTATTAAAAATGACCAACCAAACCACCACAACTTTTTGAGTTCAACTATACTGTACATTCAGTTAGAAAATGGACCAAGAAATTCCTGGGCTCTGATTGGCTGATCGCCCTGGCAAGGTGGGCGTCTATCAGACAACAGAGCCCAGGTATTAACAAGTGCCAATTCGGGGTGCACCATTACTTAGTATATCATTGGGCACCCCAATTTTCAAATTTACCAGCTGCCATTTTTTTTCTCTCACTTAGTGAGCGAGTTGGTGGCTGGTCAAGACCCTTCCCCCCCATTTCACATTTATCACATAAGCAATAACCACATGTTGTAAAATACATGACAGGAAGGAAAAGGAAGCAGTCGGTCTGATCTTACTTTATGTTACTCGTGGTCAGCATAGCGGGCTTTCAAAAGTGCAGCGTGTGCCTGTAGCAGCACTCAAACCATGACCTAAAGTCATTCTCGTTAACAACGCCCGTAATCAAGCTGTAGAGGGCACCGAGTGCAACCTGACTGAGGGGGGGATGAGAAACCACAGATGTTTCAAAACTCCCAAACAGGGGGAGAAAAACTCGTGTCCATACCTTAGAGCTGCACCCTCCCACTACACTGGAAAGCAGGCAGCGGCAACTCCTTTGCGAAGTTACGGTCCATTCAGGAAGGGATCCCAAACTACACACTGACTGAAAAAAAAAAGACTGGTCTTTGGCACCCCAATACATTTCCCATCGATTTGCCCCACTGCTGTCCATGCCACACACGAGAACTAACATTCTTTCCTCCACTACCATAGTCAGTAAAAATCAATAAATGAAACAAGTGAAAGTAAAAGGTGTAGAGGTAGCACCACGCGTGCTCATCACCAGACAAACACAGCCACTAATGAACTTGGCCAGGATTGCAATTCCCCGAAGTAATCCCAATCTTGCTTGCCCCAACCCCACAATTTAAAAACAAAAGTACCTCAGGCATCAGCATCCTATGGCCACCCAATCTTTCACCTTTTCATCCCTCTCATCCAGATGCCTGCCCACTGTATGAGAAGTTGCCAACGACCTTCCATTTACGGCATGAAAATGGAGACAGTAGCAAATCTCTGAAGAGGATAAACACAAAAGGATAAGGAAAGAGCTTTTTTTAATTTTTTTAATAAATATTTACCGCAACTTTGTGGGCCCCACGGAGAAGGATGTACGTGTTGTAGCAGTGATCGAGATTAAATTTGTAGTGGATCTGTTGTGTTCAAGATTGTGATTAGGAGAGAGAGAGAGAGAGAGAGAGAGAGAGAGAAGGTGATGAGGCGATTTGCACTGTACAGACCTGAAGCAGCCCGACTGGATGCTGAAGTCAAAGCAAGTGAAGGAGCGAGAAGTCAGAGCGAGCAGGTGGCAGGTATTTTTTTTTAACTACAGTATATAGTCTCTAAAAGGCCAAAAGTCCATAGCTAATAAATAAATAAATACATTAAAAATGCATCATATGCATACATTAAAAACACATCATATGCTGGTGGAGGAACTATTTTATTACAAAACTTATTTGAAATCTGTATTTTGTTAAGAACTTTTTTTATACTTTTTTTTTTTACAGTGCCCATTTTTTGCGTAATAATACCCCAGGGTGGGCGGTATTGGGCAATACCAGACCTTCCAGGGACTATAAGACCCTCCGCCTATGGCGTCGGGCCTCATTATGCCCCTGGGTGGTCTGGTATTGCTCAATACCGCCCACCCTGTTGGGTATTATTGCTTACATAATTACCATGCTTAGATAGCAGCTTCACTGCCTCCAATTTGTATGTCATAATCACAGAACAGGTAGTTCTCAAATGGGATGTTATCCCTTAAATGATTCCTGCGCACTTCTTTGTAGCTTCATTAAACTTTAGAAGTGCAGAAGGAGTGCTGACAGTCGGCTCTGGCACTTGAAAAAAACAGAGATCGGATTTTCATAAAAAGCAGATAAATCCCAGCTGAGAACTAAATGTTTTGCAGTTATGGCATACACATTGGAGGCTGTGTGGCTGTTATCTAAGCAGGGTGCTTGTCTGAATGTATACTCTGGCAGTGGTAGTGGTGAGGGTTAATAACATAATCCCTGCTGCCTGAACTCATGGGGGGGGGGTGATTATCACGTTTAATAACAGCATACCTTCTGTTGAAACTGCCAGCTTGAGTGGGAGTAGTAAGCCAGTAATGGTTAGAGAAGTGATCCAGTGATCACTCAATCTCTGTCTCTTCTCTCTCCCTCTATCTCCCTATATCATTCAGCTATCCGTTTGCCTGTCTACACCTATTATAACCTGATCACTGGCAAATGTCAAGTATGTCAGAATAGGATTGTCAGGCTTCCTAATAATACTACCTACTCTCACTGTGTGCTATAACCTTATTGCTTTCCTTGACAGCTTGTCACAAATAGTGCTCATTATTGAAAGAAAATCTGTGTTATGCCACATAACTACATAAAACACTATAAAACAATACAAAAATGCACTAATTGATCAGCTGTAGGGCATATGTAAAAGACATCAGTACAGCCAATCACAAAGGAAACTGCATTTGTACTGAATGACTGCTACCATATACAGCACTTTTTTAGCTTCCATAACTAGATTGTGTTTATTTGAGAGTCAAGCTGTGTGTAGACAGCTCTGAAAGAGGTCCAGAAATCCAGCATGCTTGCTAGAATGAACAGATAATGCATATGAATCACAGTACCTCAAGAACCAATGTTTTTTTTTTTTTTTTTAATAAAATGTATACATGAAATGATGATGTCCTCCTATAGTGATACATCACTGGCCAATCACATGTCAGTATAAGAGGATGTCATCATTTCATCAATACCTTTTGTGACTGAAAAAGCCTGAACTGCTCCACTGTTTGACAGTTTCTACTTATGTCTACAATGGGATATACTTTATTTTTCAGGGACTGTTGTGGGAAGGGGAGTTTGCCCTAGCAGTTGTGTTGATAGGGTGTTAGTTATAACCTGCATTTACAGTTATACTGTAAATGGACATGAACATGTTTCCATTTATAAAAACATCCAGTACTTTTTAACCAAACACTTATAGTTCAGCTTCAACTGAGAACGAATATTTGGGCACATACCCATTGCTTGTATGTGAATTTAGTACATTTTAACTTTTGAAGGTTATTTATGTGGATGACCCCAAGCACGGGTACTGAGTGGCTCGTATGGAACACATTAAAGTAAGTTTTAAGGTCTGGGGGAGCTGAGAAGCCCACAATATATGTTCATTGTATATAATCCTAACTGTCCACTGTACTAGCTACCACTGCTTTTTAATACTGAGACAGCAGGGCAAGGCATTTAGTGTGGATTACTTCACTTCATACTAGGGTCAGTGTAGGGACACCAATATACAACTTTTACTTTCTTCCTTTAATTTCTCTCACTAACTGGAGACACTGTCCTAATTTAGTGTCATCTTTTTAGTTCCCCCATGAAAAGAACTGTTTCTTTTAACATGTTTGCTACAATAATGGTATGTCTCTGCACTGTTTTTATTTCATTATATAGTGTATATAATGTTTCCCCTCATTGCATTGCATTTTTTACTTTTATGTTCATATTTATTTTCTGTCTTGATGTGGAACCTTTGTGAATGAGCCCATGGCTCAAGGTATTTGTAATCCAATATTTAAATAAAATCTTCCCAAATGGATCCCAAGTGAGCTTAGTCAGTTAATTTTCTTAAAGATAGATGGCAAATTTAATTTCATGATTTCACAAACTGTCTGTATGTTGGTCATTACTTGTTTAGTTAGACAAGTCTCCAGAAAACATGTCATAGTAGAAGTTGCAACTGTTTTTTTTTATTTTTTTAAATAGTGTCTAATCTGCTGCTGTTGTGATTTCTCTGCACACATCCTCAACCATTTCGACAAGCTGACCAACAGACCAGCACGTCATAGGGGGTATGAAGGTACAGGAATTTTTTTTTTGTTAGTGGGAAAAGTCTGAGCAGTAGTGGGCTGATGTGGCATCAGCTGTCAACTTGACCAAACTGCTGATGCACTTCAAGTCTGTCAGAAAGTGTATCATGCTTGTAAAGAGCCACAGTACCTCTCATCAGCAAAGCTGAACTGGATATCATTAACTGGCAAAATTAGCCTAATTTTTACAATTAATCTAGTACGGGCTAAAGGAATACTATGTTGTCTTCTATTTATTTCTAGGGCATTCTTGTATTTTAAGCTGTTGTTGTGAAACAACGCAATGTGTATAGCATTGATAGCTACCGTTACAGCTTGTAAATATTATTCAGTTCCCCCAAGATTTTAAGCTATGGTTGTGAAACAGTGCAATGTGTATAGCATTGCTAGCTACTGTTACCACTTAGAAATATTACTCAATTCCCCCAAGACGTACTTTTTTGTTTGTTTGTTGTTTTTATTTTTATGAAGTACTGTGGCACACCATTTTCTTTCATTCTCAATATAGTGTCATGTTGACACAGGTATTTGAGGACTTCTTATGAAAGTAGCTGGCAAAGAAAGTGTAGTCTTATAATTTTGAATTGAGCAAAGATTTATAGTATCTGTCTTTTCTTTTGCCTTCTGTAGTGTTACATAACAAGTTGTATTCACAGTCATCTCCTCATTGAAATAATTTTAATTATTTTTTTGTGCCACTTGAAACCTTATTTGTTTGGATTCTGGGTTTTATGATATTAGGTTCCCAACCCTCACCCATCCTCTGTCACCCTTTTCACCCTCCTCCAGCCCTCAACATAACTGCTGAACTACTGCAATGTCCCTGATAGTTGCTGTGAAATAATTTATTATGGAACAATGCAGGAGCAAAAGGCAGATAAAACATTGCTCTTTGGAACTGAATGTGTTTCATGCCAGCAGCATACAACAGTCCGAAATACATGCATCAACATAGTGGTCTATTGCCAACAAAAGGAAACAGCATACTACTTCAAAAAAAAAAAACTACAACATCTGTTATTGCCTGTTTGTTTGAGTCTTGCCTGACTAAACACATAATGCCCCAAATCAAGTCAGCTTGTAAAATCAAGAACATATATTTGCTATTGATCTTTAACTCTTCCCCAAATAAAACAGCTCAGTTCCCATTTTAGAGAGCTCCATAGTCTAATTATAAGGGAACAGCTATCTCTGTTTTCAAACAGATTGAGGTATGAGTTTCAAATCAGTTGTAAATGAGAACACTCATATTGCAGATGTCTTTAGTCAGATGATTAAAAATTTTTAAGGAGTCAATTTGTTATGAAACTTGAAAGCACTATGTGTGAGTTTATGTGTGTTTGATGGGTGAGACAACAGAAATTATACTGTTGTGTTATAGATTCAAACTGTTTTGTTTGATTTATTCACATGCATACAATCAATAAACATGCAATCCATTTTAAGATATGAATTAAATCCCTTACTCAGCAGAACTTTCCTTTTGCTGGTGTCTACAGGATTGAAATAGTGAGCATGACTGAAAAGTCCTGTGTTACAAAAAATGCATGCATAAAAACATAGAAACAGAATTTGATGGCAGATAAGGACTGCTTGACCCACCTAGTCTGCCCATTTTCCTACCTGATGGATAAGCTTCAGATTCAAGTTAATCAACAGCTTACTTCCTCCTACCCCCCACTAGAATTGCCTTATGCCTGTCCCATGCATTCTTGAATTCTCCCACTGTTCCTGACTCCACAACCTCCTCAGGAGGGCTGTTCCATGCATCCACAACCCTGTCTGTGAAAAAATACTTTCTAACATTTTCTCTGAGCCATTCCCACTCTATCTTCAAAGTGTGCCCCTTGTTCTTGCACATCTCTTCTTCTGAAAGATACTACCCTGAAAGATACTACCTTCTTGTACTTTGTTAATTAAGGCAGGCTGTATAGCACAGTGGTTTAAGGCTCTGAGCTGCAAATCTGGTGAATTCCAACAGACCAGACCTGGGTTTGAATCCCACAGCTTCTACTTACATACTGTGTGACCCTGAGCAAGTCATTTTCCTGTGCTCCCAGGTAGCACCTGTAAAAAAGCTTTCAGTTTAGTGTGTTAATCCTGGTTAAACAACTAAAAAAAAATCCCTTGAGATACTTGAAAGTTTCTATCACATCCCCCTCTCCCTGCTTTCCTCAAGGGTATACATATTAAGCTTCTTTAGTCTCTCCCAGTATGTCTTCTGGTGCAGACCCTGCACCATTTTGGTTGCCCTCCTCTGAACAGCCTCCATTCTGTCTATGTCTTTGTGGAGATGAGGTCTCCAGAATTTCACACAGTACTCCAGATGGGGTCTCACTAACTGTCTGTACAGAGTGATAACAACTTCTTGTTTTCTACTGTTGATGCCTCTCACTACGCATCCCAGTATCCCCCCAGCCCTCCTTACTGCCTTCTCACATTGCTTGCCCACCTTTAGGTCATCTGATATAATTACTCCTAGGTCTCGTTCAATTTTTGTTGTTGTTATTATCTCACCCCCCATTGTGTACTCTTCCCTGGGTTTTTGTTTTCAGATGTATTACTCTGCACTTTTTGCATTGAATCTGAGCTGCTACATATTTGACCATTCCTCCAACGCTGCAAGTCCTTTCATTCTTTCCACCCCACCTTGTGTATCAACCCTGTTGCAGATCTTTGTGTCATCTGCAAAGAGACATACCTTTCCTTCCAGGTGCTCTCCAATGTCACTTATAAAGACATTAAAGAGGACCGGTTCCAGTACCGAACCCTGTGGTACCCCACTAGTTACCCTCCTTTCTGCAATGTGGACTCCATTTATTATTACCCTTTGCGTCCTGTTGTCCAGCCAGTTTTTTATCCAGGCTACCACCTTGGGACCCACTCCAAGGCTGGCTAACATGTATATTAATCTTTTGTGTGAGACTGTGTCAATTGCCTTGCTGAAACCTAGGTAGGCCATCTTCACAGTCCCTCCCTGGTCTACTACTTTGGTCACCCAGTCAAAGAAATCTATTAGGTTCATCTGACATGACCTTCCTGCTGTGAAACCATGCTGCCTTGGTTCCTGTGCCCCACTGGCCTCTAGGTACTCAACAATTCTTTCCTTCAGAAGTGATTCCATAATTTTCCCGACCACTGAAGTCAAACTAACGGTTCTGTAGTTTCCTGCCTCTGCCCTGCTCCCACTTTTGTGAAGTGGAATCGCATTTGCCCTCCTCCAGTCCTCAGGTACCACCTCATCCTCCCATGATTAGTTAAAGAGAGTAGTCAGTGGTGTTACTAGTTCTACCCTTAGTTCTTTTAGAATTCTTAGGTGAATCCCATCAGGCCCTATTGCTTAGTCCACCTTCAGTTTCAAGAGTTCTTTCAAAACCTTTTCTTCTGTGAATGGACTGGTATCGACCCCCCGATTCAGAGTTTTTCCCTTGTTTGGTTTAGGTACCTCCCCCTCCTGTTCTGTTGTGAATACTGAACAGAAATATTTGTTCAGTATCCCTGCTTTTTCACTGTCACTCTCTGCCCATATTCCCTCCCTTTTATTAAGTCTCTATATCCCTCTCTTGGTCTTTCTTTGCTTCCTAATGTACCTATAAAAGGTTTTATCCCCCTTCTTAACAGAGTTGGCTATCTTTTCCTCAGTTTGTGCCTTTCCTATTCTGACTGCCTTCCCTGCCTCCTTCTGCTTTAACTGGTAAAGTTATCTGTCCTGCTCCTTCTGTGTTTCCTTATATTTCCTGAATACTATTCTTTTCTCCTTAACCATCACTGCCACCTATTTTGAGAATCATACTGTTTTTTCCCTTTGTTTTGTGTTGTTGATTTGCTTCACACAAAGGTTTGTTGCCTCTGTGATGGCTGTTTTGATTATTGCCCATTGTTTCTCAACCCCTCCTTCTTGCCCATTTGCTACTGCTTTTCTGAGGCACTCTCTCATTTTCCCAAAGTCAGTCTTCCTAAAGTCCAATACTCTTGTTTTTGTATGGCTTGACTCTATGGCTGTGTTTATTGTGAACCACACTGTTTGGTGGTCACTTGTTCCCAGATGGCTACCCACTTCTAAATCTGAGATCCATTCTCCTTCCCCATTTGAGAGTACCAAGTCTAAGATTGCTCCCTCCCGAGTGGGTTCCAACACTAGCTGTCTGAGTCATGCCCACTGTAGAGCATCAAGAATGACCCTGCTCTTGGATGTGCCTGCAGCAAAGGTACTCCAGTTAACATCTGGTGACCCTGCTCTTGGATGTGCCTGCAGCAAAGGTACTCCAAACAGACAGAACACCAGGAGGAAGGAGCTACTGGTATAACTAAAACTTCTCTACTGGGACTAAGAATTAGAAATCTTGTACTGGGACCTTTAATTTAGGGTAAAAAAAAGAGTCGGTGTGATTGTCAGAGGTAGTTGAAGTAAATTATCTGTTATCTGTGTTACCTGAGTACTTATCTAGGTGCTTGTCACATGTGTCAGAAGGAAATTGTTATCTGTGAAATTAACTAAGTGTAGACAGATTTGCAAAGTAGGGGGAGTGGCTTAGCTAGAAGGAGCCAGATTAAAACCAGATTTAATCACTTCCCTAGATATCTTCTGCCAAAGAACAGACAGAACACCGGGAGGAAGGAGCTACTGGTATAACTAAAACTTCTCTACTGGGACTATATTGCCCTCCTTCCCTCCCCTCCACCCCCCCCACCCTAAACCAGTTCTACTTTTATAGGTACAGGATTTAACTGACAACAGGAACTTCCTGTTTGGGAGCAGGATGTTAGTGATCATAGAGCCACCAAAGACTCACAATCCTTGGAGGGCAAGAGTAGCTCTCCATCCCCCCCTAGCTGCTGGAGGTCTGACTCTGAGCAAGTAAGGAGGCTACTGAGAAAAATAGGAACTTCTTGTCTTAGAACAGGAAGATCAGGAGCAGTAAGTAAGTAGGGGAAGAAAAAAAGAAAAAGAAAATAAACAAACAAAGGAAAGAGTAAGTGTTCCAAACAACAGTTAGGGGGCCAGAAAAAAGACATGATGGGAGTGGTGCAGTGCAGTGGCTGTGGAGCAGCAGTCTTCCAGGAGATATTCTGGAGGATGCAGTGTTGTCCCACCTGCAGGCACCTCTCTGGGCTGAGGGAGGAGGGTGCTCATCACCAGGCTGAGTTAGCCAGGATTTGTGGGACCTCCTCTCCCACTCAGGGACCACCAGGGTCACTGCCATTGCCTCAGAGGTTGCCAAGAAAGAGGAGAGGAGAGGTTGGACCACAGTGGGAGGGTGAGGGTGGTGAAACAGAAGTGCATCCCTCCAGTTGTACCTCTCCACAATTTCTATGCCATTCTCAAAAAGTGTGGTTCCTCTATGGAGGCACCCAGAGTGGAGAACAAGGAGGATGCTGGGAACTTCCACAAAGGAGACCCACAGGAGGGTGGCATGGGACCCCATGGGGGAAGGAAACAACTCCTGGTGGGGGACTCAATTTTTGGGAAGGTAGAACTGGGGGAGGAAGGGTAGAGGGAGGTGAGGTGCCTGATGGCACCATGGCTTGAAGGGACAGGGAGCGAATACTCAGGATCACAGGAGCA
Source organism: Neoceratodus forsteri (assembly GCA_016271365.2). Classification (NCBI taxonomy): domain Eukaryota; kingdom Metazoa; phylum Chordata; order Ceratodontiformes; family Ceratodontidae; genus Neoceratodus; species Neoceratodus forsteri. Next base: position 1,206,988,396 of record CM057452.1, read on the forward strand.
GCTGCACAGAGGAGGGAGCTGGATGTCATTGTCCACCTAGGAACAAATGACCTGGCTAAGATAGGGATCAGAGCAGTGCAAGAAGCATTTGTGGAGATGGGGAGGGGACACAGACAAACAGCATGCATGGTAACCTTCTCAGAGGTGCTGCCTGTCTAGGGAATGGATGAGGCTAGGGTGCTCCACACCATGGGATTCAATCAGTGGTTGAAAAACTGGTGCACAGCTCAGGGATTTGGCTTCATTGGGGACTGGGGATCCACCTGGATGGATGCAGGCCTATACTGGCATGATGGTCTGCATCGGTACAGGAAAGGAACCAGGATCCTAGGTGATAGGTTAAAATGCTTCATTGGCAAGCATTTAAACTAGCCAAGGGGGGAGGCACTGGAAAGGAGCAGGGAAATCCTAGCCCCCCCCAAAAATCAGGGTACTAAGTGAGGTAGACACCAACACAGAGATGTCAATAGGGAGAAGTGCAGGGGTAAATGGAGAAAGTGACAAATGAAATAAGGACAGGAATGGTGCAAAAAGGGGTAAGGCAATCAAGAAATGGAGGGTAATGAGTTCCAATGCCCATAGTCTGGGCAACAAGCTCCCTGAACTGGTGGCCTTGATGGAAGAGGGATGCCTGGGTATCATAGCAGTCACAGAAACGTGGTACACAGAGAACCATGACTGGGATGTTAACATACCAGGGTACACAACCTACAGGAGAAACAGGGAGGGCAAAAAAGGGGGAGTAGCTCTCTATGAAAGGGAAGGGATAAAAGCAACTGAACAAAAGAGTAAACAGGGAGGAGAGGAGGCACTGTGGGTCACCTTAGAGACTGGAAATGGCACCACAATCCGCACAGGGGTTGTATACAGACCCCCATGTCAGGGGGAAGGAATGGACAAGGATATGATAGAAGGCATACATAGGATGGCAGAGAAAGGGGAGATACTGTTGATGTGGGACCTTAATATGCCAGATGTTAACTGGAGCACCTTCGCTGCAGCCACATCCAAAAGCAGGGCCATTCTTGATGCCATTCAGGTGGCATGCCTCAGACAGCTAGTTTTGGAACCTACTCATGAGGGAACAATCTTAGACCTCATACTCTCAAATGGGGACAGTGAGAGGATCTCAGATCTAGAAGTGGGTAGTCATTTGGAAACATGTGAGCACCAAACAGTGTGGTTCGTGATAAACTCAGCTACAGAGTTAAGCCATACAAAAGTGAGGGTTCTGGACTTCAGGAGGGCAACTTTGGCAAGATGGGAGAGTGCCTTAGAAAAGCACTAGCAAACAGGCTAGAAGGAGGTGTGCAGCAACAATGGGGAGATATCAAAACTGCCATCACAGAGGCAACAAACCTTTGTGTGAAGCAAATAAACAAATCAAAATGAAAGAAAAAGCCACTATGGTTCTCAAAAGAAGTGGCAGTGAAGGTTAGGGAGAAAAAGATGGCATTTAGGAAGTATAAGGAAACACAGAAGCAGCAGGACAGAGAACTGTACCAGTTAAGGCAGAAGGAAGCAGGGAGATTAGTCAGAATAGCAAAGGCACAAACTGAGGAAAAGATAGCCAACTCAGTTAAGAAGGGGGATAAAACCTTTTATAGGTATATCAGGGAGCATAGAAAAACAAAGGGAGGGATAGGGAGGCTGAATAGAATGGATGGTGGGTGGGCAGAAAGTGACAGTGAAAATGCAGGGATACTGAATGAATACTTCTGTTCAGTATTCACAATAGAGGAAGTGGGGGAGGTGCCTAATCCGATTAACAGAAGCACTCTGGAGAGGGGGGTCAATTCCAGTCCTTTCACAGAAGAAAGGGTTCTGAAAGAACTCCTAAAACTGAAGGTGGACAAAGCAATGGGTCCAGATGGAATTCACCCAGAATTCTAAAAGAATTAAGCAGAGAACTAGTGACACCACTGACTACCCTTTATAACAAATCATGGGAGGATGGTGTGGTACCTGAGGACTGGTAGAAGGCTAATGTGATTCCCCTTCACAAAAGTGGGAGCAAGACAGAGGCAGGAAACTACAGACCTGTCAGTTTTACCTCCGTGGTAGGGAAAGTGATGGAATCACTTCTGAAGGAAAGAATTGTTGAATGTCTAGAGGCAAGTGGGGCACAGGACCCAAGGCAGCATGGGTTCATAGTGGGAGGGTCATGTCAGACAAATCTAATTGATTTCATTGACTGGGTCGCCAAAGTAGTAGACCAGGGAGGGGCTGTGGACATGGCCTACCTAGACTTTAGCAATGCATTTGACACTGTCCCACACAAAAGATTAGTAGTCAAATTAACCAGCCTTGGAGTGGGTCCCAGGGTGGTAGCCTGGGTAAAACATTGTCTGAACAACAGGACTCAGAAGGTAATTGTAAATGGAGTCCACTCTAAAGAAAGAGGGGGTTACTAGTGGGGTACCGCAGGGTTCAGTACTGGGTCCAGTCCTTTTTAATGTCTTTATAAGTGACATTGCAGAGGGACTGGAAGGAGAAGTATGCCTCTTTGCAGATGACACAAAGATCTGCAACAGGGTTGATACACAAGAAGGCGTGGAAAGGATGAGAAGGGACTTGGCAAGGTTGGAGGAATGGTCAGAAATATGGCAGCTTGGATTTAATGCAAAGAAGTGCAAAGTAATGCACCTGGGAAACAAAAACCCAGGGGAAGATTACACAATGGGGGGTAGTAACAATAACAAAAATGGAAAGGGACCGGGGGGTAATCATATCAGATCACCTTAAGGTTGGCAAGCAATGTGAGAAGGCGGTTGGGAGGGCTGGGGGGATACTGGGATGTATAGGGAGAGGCATCACCAGCAGAAAACAAGAAGTTGTTATCCCCCTGTACAGACAGTTGGTGAGACTCCATCTGGAGTACTGTGTCCAGTTCTGGAGATCCCATCTCCACATGGACACAGACAGGATGGAGGCAGTTCAGAAGAGGGCAACTAAAATGGTGCAGGGTCTGCAAGAGAAGCCATATGAGGAGAGGCTAAAGGAGCTTAATAAGTATACACCTGAGGAAAGGAGGGAGAGGGGGGACATGATAGAAATGTTTAAGTACCTCAGTGGAATCAAGAAAGTCCAAGAGGGTAGCACCTTTCAGAAAAAGAGATGTGCAAGAAAAAGGGGACACAATTTGAAGATAGAGGGGGAACATCTCAGGGACAATGTGAGGAAGTATTTTTTCACAGAGATGGTGGTGGACGCGTGGAACAACCTTCCTGAGGAGGTTGTGGGGTCTAAAACTGTGGGAGAATTCAAGAATGCATGGGACAGACATAAGGCAATGTTTGTGGGGGGTAGGAAGAAATAGGCTTTTGGTTAAAAAGGATCTGCAGCTTATCCTCTAGGTAGGGAAATGGGCAGACTAGGTGGGCCAAGTGGTCCTTATCTGCCATCAAAGTCTGTATTTCCATGTTTCTCTAGCTTATACCTCTGATTGTTATGTTGGTAAATTAGGAAATAATCATATCCCCACCAATTCTTGCTGAGCAATGAGACCTGTGAGGTTACTAATGTTGTCTATCAGTGGATCTGCAGAAGAACACAATAAACAGATGGTAGGAGTGGGAGATCACACAAAGGGATGGAGTGGGAGTTTTTATGTTTGCACCAAATAGACACAACATTGCAATAGTTCCACTGCTCTCTGCTTAAGGGGTTTTGATTTAAAACTCAGTAGTATTTTATTCAGTTTGTTACATTTTTTAGGTGATTTACAGTCTAGAGATTACCCCACAGTTAAGTTGTGAAAACTAGGTGAACTACTCACAATGACAAAGCAGATCTGTTGAAGGCTGTGTTTTAGGTTGATATGAGAATTTTGATGGCACCACCTGCTCCTGCACTCCTAATGACACAATAAAAAAACATCTACCACCTAGGATCTTACACTGATGTAATAGTAGCCTTCCTTCTTGTAGGAACTGTAACCTAATGGCAAACATCAGAACTGCACCTCCTGTCATTTTGAGTGCTGCAGCCTTACACCATTCTCTTCATAGTATCTAAATAGGGGAAACATGATGGGCATGAGTGTGATATGGCAAATATTGTCACTCCTGCAGAGTGAGCTCAGGATATCTCACGAGTGCCGAAGGCACGAGTGATATATCCAAGCTCACGATGCAGGAGTGGCAATATTTGCCATAGCACATTATCTGCCCATTATTTTATTCAATATATACAATAGGGCCAAGAATTTCAGAAGTTTTGTTATGCTGTCTTGTGTTCTGTTCTTGTTTATGTGTTTGCTCTTTCTGTGTGTGAGCTTTTCTGAATAGGCTGGCAGTGTTATAAACTCTGAGAGACACACGAGTGTGTTTTGCAATGCTAAATGAGTTAGTTTTAGGTAGGAGTGAGAAACATACTTTTGTGATGCTGTATTATTTAGCAGTCTGGCTGCAGTGAAGCTAAGATCATCACAATAATTGTAATGAGCTAAGATGCAGAGTGTCAGAACATCTGTTACTGTTTTCAGTGGTAATTAAGTTAGCTGCAGGCAGAGTGCAGAGTGTTCTGTGAAATTGTGCTCTTTAGGATTCTGGCTGCAGTGAAGTTGAGATTGTCACAGTAATTGTAATGGGTGAGAATCAGAGTTTGAGGAACAAGTGAGAGTGTGTTTCAGTGGTAGTTGAGTTAGATGCAGGCAATAGTTTAGACTGTTCTGTGAAGCTGTGCTGTTTTGAATTCTGGCTGCATCAAGTTGAAAGCCATCACAGTAATGAGCTGGAAGTTGGGGGGGATAGGTGTGTTTTGTAATGCTCACTGAGTTAGCTGTAGTCAGCAGTGAAACCTCTCAGGTAGTTCTGCATTTGTGTCTATGGTAACAGCACAGGTGTTTATTGCATGCTGAGGGGAAAGCTGCCTAGGGTAATGATATCAGTGACCTTTTGTGACCTGTGTGTGTAAATGGCTGATATCATCACAGTAGAGCAGAGGGTAAAAATTTCACACTGCAGTGGATGATATGCTGTTTTATCACACTCATTTACCACTCACCCCTATTGTATATATCATGTTATATTAACTGTCTGCTACATAGCAGATAAATGAAGGGCACAATGACACCATCTGCCTATGCTTTGCACCTTATATTTCTAGGACAGTTTTCTTATGCAGCTAGTTGCACAGAGTGTATATGAGTTGTTGGTGGTGGTGTGGGGGCGGTGGAAAACACTGCAATCCTATATCAGATGAATCAATCAGTACAACACAAACACAATTTGACATAATGAAACACAGAGTAAAAAGTAAATGTATCAAACACAACAGAAACTGAGTGAAAGTTATCGCTATCTGTCAGAACTGAACAACTTAGGGAGTGACAATGTAGACAATCGTGTTCAGAAGTAAAATGAACCAGTGCACAAACAACCATGTTTATTGAGATCTAATGCTAGCTTTCAAAAACTGAATGCTGGAAAGATCTGTCTGTAGTCAGACCCATGACCACCTATTTTTAATTTAACCCATTGAAAAAATAACACAGACACATTTTATTCATTTTGAGTTCATTATTAAGCAAATACTCAAACTGTCACAGTAAATATAAATGGATGCTGATTGATCTTTGAACAAAACAATTATTATTTCCTGTCTCTTTAAACAATAACATAACTTAGAATGTGATAGGGCAATTATGTAGGACAGGCAAGTTTGGGCTAAGTGTTAACAGCCACCATTTAATAAACTCAGCATAGACCAAATGAAATGTGAAAATGAACAATGTTAGTTAATCACTCATTGAGTCAGACTACCAGCTGTATAAGCCAACAGATTGGACTCCTCAATGAAAACAAGATGTCACATCTCAGCCTGGGTAACCTGAGTCAAATAAATGTTAAACAAGGGGTCTCTATATTGGGTAGCACAAACTGATAATTGTATTTTCTAATGTGAGGAAAGCTGCTAGTTATTTGTCTGTGCAACTATTCAGCCCTGAAACAAACAAAAACAGTATGATTGATTTATGACAGGCTAATCAGTGACTCTCTGTCACAGGTATGACAGCCTATAATTTCAGAAATTTGTGAATAGTTATATAATCATAGTGGGAAATACAAATATAGTATTTGTTGCTGGCATGAAACACATTCAGGACAAAAGAGCAATGTTTTATCTAGCTTTTGCTTCTTGTAGTGTCTAGATTTACCATTATTTTCCCCCTTTCATAGTGAGCAAAACTCACAAGAGTATAAAAAAAGGGAGTGACAAGTGACAGGCTGCCAAGTGAGTTATTACTGGAGTGCCTCCTTTGTTGGGATTTAGAGTGGCAGTAACACTGTGAGTGACTGCTAACATCATCCTTCCAAGCCTTAACCCCTTCCCTGAAGATTAGGTGTAAAGAGGGTGGCATTACATAAGGAAGGTGGGTGGCTATAATGGAGAAAAATTCTGGAAGGACTGTTGCACTCCTCTTCAAACCACATCCCAATAATCCAATGGTTGCTGTAAGTCTGTGCTCAGGTTGGATCCCGGTGGGAGGGGGTAAATGAAAATAAAAATGCAATCTGAGTAGCGGGCATCATTGTGCATGCACACAAATGTGTACTTGTAAGTCTGTGTACATACTGAAAATGTATCAGTGTGTGTTACAGGGTGTGTGTGTGTGTGTCTTTATGTCAACAGCCATCAATAGTTTAATGTGTAAGGCTTTATTTTTCTGCTGTTACTGTAATGTATGTGTGGGATTATTACATCGCAATAATAAGAATGAATTACAATCCAAGCAATGTATTAATAGCATCCCTTATCAAGATGATATAATCGCAGCAGTAGTGGCTCTGACTAGATTTTGTTCTAGCTTGGAGTCAGGTTGATATGATTACATACTACTGATATAATTTCAATGTGTCAATATGACGGAAATACATTTTTAATATTTCCATATACTATGTTATGCAACACTCCTAAGGCAGGGAATTAAAGCTGCAGGATTGTCTGCACAAGCCCGGGTACAAAATAGTGAGATCAGCTGTTCTCTTGGCATAGGCCATGTACCTCTGCACCCATGGATGGCAGAGGGCCCTTGCATTGGCTGATAGAGGGACAGTTTACTCAGTGCATCTGTATCTGTGGCCACATGGAAGCACAGGAACCAGAGGACCCTGTGCTAATGCAGCCCTCCAGAGAGTGCCCCATGAATTCTTTACTTCTCTAGGCAGATGGTGTCTTCACTTGGCACCGGACCCAAAGAGCGCTGGGCATCTTCATCTGTTTATGCCAGTCCCTTTGTGGATACAATTTCACTATCTCAAAGAGAAAGGACATTCTTTGCAAAAAACTGCATTAACAGACCAGTTAGGGTTCAACTTAATCCCACAAAAGTAGGGAAATGTGGCATTAGGGTTTCCAACCCTAATTCCCCACCTCTGCAAAGCAGTAAAAGGACAACACCACATAAGCAGCCACAGACAGCCATCATCAAGTAAGACAAACAACACACTGTACAACTGTTTCCAGTGCAGTAGCACTGATGTGCTGCCTTTGTGGATTTCTGCCTGTGGCTGCAGAAGCACTAGTCCCACTGGGGCTATGCTTATGTAACCAAACCTGTGTGTGCAGGTTGTGCTGCATGCATGAGTATGCATGCATGAGTATTTGTACACAGAAGTCCCCCTGGGGTCTGTGCCTGTGCAGCCACAGGTACAGTGGTAACAGCCAAGACGCAACACAGTAATGATGCAGTATATCATAGAAATGCCACAGAATGCAGCAGAGAACACTGCAAATCAGTGGCAATTAATTCATTTTTTACTGCAGTATTTTATACCATGTTATTTATTGCAAGTTATTGTGTTACATCGTGGCTGATTCCACTGTACATCTGCATGGTGTATGAGCTACCTCCCTAGACAGCATGCTCCATTACTGCATGCATTTATTTATTGAAATGTTTCACCAGGAAGGCACACTGAGCAACAGGTTGCTCATCTCCCTCTGCAACCTGGGAAAAGGAATACAAAAGGGATGAGGCATTTTACATTCAAGTTACAAAGATCAACATGACATACAATTAATTAAGGCAGTTGTTACAACCAGTGTTGTATACATATGTAATTTGTGAGAACAATTAATAAGTGCAATGGTAATAAGTGAACAAGTGCTATAGTGAAATAACGAGTGAGAGGATGAGATGACAGATAGTACAGAATCATGCCCCAGAGAGACCCCTTCAGGATGCGGGGAACCCTGAAAGGGGACAGGGGACTGGAGTAGGGATTACAGAGGGCAAGAAAGAGGGAGTAAGTGTGATTAACACCTAGGAGGGGAAATAAGGCCTGACCCAAGAAGAGAACCCTTCAGAATGCGATGAACCCAGCAAGGGAGCAGTAAAGGTTATGTGATTGTAAACCCCCTGTGGTAAGACATTGACATTATTGAGGGATAGTGAGGGGGGAATGAGAAATAACACCTGGGAGGGGATGAGGACTGATCCAAGGAACCCTCTAGAACGCTGGGGACCTGGCAAGGGGACCTGGAAGGCAAAGGATAGGTAGATAGGGGATGAAAAGGTGGCAGACCTAGGCACTATAGGACCTTTTCAGGATGCTGAGAATCCTGCAAGGGGAGTGTGACGGCTAGGGAAAAAGGGGGAGAGAGTAGGGGAAGGGAGACAGTATGAGAACTAGTACGTAGGAAGGGCTAGGGTCAGTAAAGGCAGTAGAGTCGATAGAGGTATTAGGTAAATTTTGAAGGGGGACAAACTGAAAAGAGCAAGATGAAGGAAATTAAGGCAGATCATAACAGGAACAGTTTGATGCAAGATAGTTGGAGAGAGCAGTGTTGATGGAATAGAGGGAGGAGGAGTATTGGATTTGGAGAGGTAGAAAGTTCCATATTTTAGGGAAATGGTGAGAGGACCCAGACTGGCCGGAGAGGGTGGAGTGGCAGAGCACAGTTAGTGTACGAGTGTTGGTAGATCTGAGGGAGTGGACTGGGGAAGGGGGTGTTATAAATGAAATGGAGAGGTAGGAAGGGAGTTCACCCAGCCAGTATTTAGTGGTGAATTTCATGCAGTGTGTGAAGCATCTATTTGTAAGGGAGGGGAAGGAAAGGGATCGATAGAGGTCACAGTGATGGGTGTGAGAAGGAGCATCAACGGCAAAGTGGCAGAAGGAGTTGAAGTGAGTGTCCAACCTGGTCAGGGAGGACCTAGGAGCAGCACCATAGACTACATTGAGGTAGTCAAAATTGGGGAGGATCATCTTCTGGACAAGCTCATGCCTAGTCGCATGAGGGATGCAACTGTGATTCCTGAACTAGGCACTGAGCTTTGGGGCACAATTTTTTCTGGATGGTGTCAATATGTCCAGAGAAGCTGAGATGTTGTTCTAACCAAACCCCAAGGTATCTGAAGGATGAAGTGTCCTCAAGTAAAGTTCCATCAAAAGTACAGAAAGTGGGCAGGGAGGAAAGCCTTGAAAGTCTCTGCCATTTCTCAAAGGTCATGGAGACTGTCTTCACAGCATTGAGGAATAATTGATGGTTTGCAAACCAGAGCCAGACCTTGTTGAAGTCATGCTGCAAGCTGGATGTAACCTCAACTGGGCATGAGCCAGATGCATACAGGACGGTATCACCAGAGTACATGTGTATGGCAGAGGAGGGGGAGCAGACAGATGGCAGGTCATTAAGGAAGATGGAAAATAGAAGGGAACTAGGCATAGAGCCCTGAAGGATGCCATTGCAGATTGGGAGGGGTGGCAAGATGGCATTTGCAATCTTAACAGACTGGGTTCTACCAGTAAGGTAGACCTTAAACCACTTAGTGGCAGAAGGGGTTAGACCAGAAGATGAGAGGGAACCTAGGAGAAGGAAGTGGAAAGCAGTGTCAAAAGCCTTGGCAAGGTCGACAAATATGGCTGGGGTGATTTGGCCATTGTCCATCCCAGAGAGGAAGAAGTCAGTGAGCTGAAGTAAGGAGGTGGTGGTGGAGTGTTTTTTCCTGAAACCAGATTGGAACAGGGTGAAGAAGGAGGTATCAGATAGAAAGGAGGTGAGCTGAGAGAGGACTAGATGTTGTTATAGTTTGGCTAGAGCAGGGAGTAGTGAGATGGGGCGACAGTTGCTAGGGGATGAGGGGTCTCCACTTTTAGGTAAGGGGAGAACCACTGTGTGCTCCCATGTCGTAAGGACATTGGAGGTTGAGAAGGAGAAATTTAAGATTAAGGAGAGGGGGTAGGCAATGGCCGGGGCTGAGAGAGAGAGAGAGAGAGAGGAGTTCATGGTCAAGGTCATCTGGGGAAGGTCCTTTTGAGGGGTTAATGGCAAGGAGGGCATTTAAAGTATCAGTAGTGGACACAAGAATGAGAAGGAGGGGTGTGGGGAAATAGGAAGGGGAGCATTTTTGGGGAGGATAGGAGGCAACTGAGACATTTGGGGGGGAGGTATAATTAGGGACGGACTTAAGCAGATCGGTTGCTCAGGAGGAATAATAGGAGTTAAATTCCAGAGCTACAGAATGTGAGTTGACTACAAGATTGCCATTTACCTTTAGTACTGGGGAAAGTGGGGGTGGGACTGAGGGATAAAGGGGGCATGAACCACCTTCCAGAACTTGGAAGGGAAATTTATGTTAGTGAGGAAAGAATTTTTTAAGTAATCAGACTTGGCTAGCCTTGTTGCCCTGGTGCAGGCATTTTGGAGCTTATGGTAGTCAGTGAGGTCTCTAGGAAGCTGGGTAGATTCATGGCACTTCCAGGCACAATCTCTGGCCCTGTGACTGGCTAAGAGTTCCGGAGTAATCCACAGTAAGTGGTTACCCCTAACTCTAATTTTTTTGAGAGGGGCAAAGACATTCCAATTTGCAAGGAATATTTCTTTGAAGTAGGCTATAGCATTATCAACTGAGAGGGAGGAGAATAAGGGAGACCAGTAAGGGAGAGACTGGTTATGCAGGAGAGGTTCAAGGTCTAGGGATCTGAAGGAGTAAAGTTGCAAGGTTTTATGCAGAGATTTTGGACTGTAGATTTTCCTGACATTGAATATTGGGTTATGGTCACTGAGAGCGTCTGGGAGGATGCCAAGCTAATTACTCTCTTGGGGGGTGTGTGGTTAGAGCCCAGTCAATCACGGAATGATTTTGTGTATTATGGTTAGGGTGGCTGGGTTCCTAGATCAATCGTGAGAGGTTCAGGGTTCCAAGATCATTACATATTTTGGATGCCTTGGGAGACAACCAGTTTAAGTTAAGGTTGCCTAAGATGAATAGTTCACTTGCGTGAGAAAGGGCTGCGATGGAGGTTATGAGGTCGAGAGCAATAGAAGGCTGGACATTTGGGTGACAGTAAATACTGGCTATAAAGGTGGGGAGGGTGAAGGCCAGATGTAAATGAATAGCCAGTGCATCGTGGAACACTATGCTAGTGGATGAATAAATAATAGAACATTGGAGGGAGGTAAGAACATATATGGAGATGCCACCACCTCTACCTGCCCAGGAGGAAGTAGCTAGGAATGGAGACTGAGAGACCAAGAGATCCATGATAGTGCTCTTTTGCCAAGTTTTCATGAGGATCAGTATGTCAGGTTTTATAGTGGCCTCCATGGTTTATAGAAGGTCAGTTTTTTGCAACATGCTATGTATATTTAGGTGAACGATCTTGAAACCCTTCGGGAGGAAAGCAGGAGCAATAGAAGGGGCTGTGGTAGATAATGAAGCATTTAGGGCATGAAATAATGGAGCATTCAGAACATGAGACACAGACAGACCAGGGCTGGGATGGATATCTCTATAGAAGAACAAGAGTAGAGCTAAGATGAGGAAGTGAAGCTTGGGGCATTTAGAGTTAGATGTTCAGGAACCAGTGAAACTGGCAGATTAGTGAGCATGAGAGTAGGGGAGAAGGAGATGAAGAGTAGCAAAGAATGGTGGGACAGTTAATAATTATGCATGAGGGATGACGGGAGAATATGATCATAGTTCAAAGGGGAGTGATAGCAAGGGCGTAACTAGGGGATTGGAGCCAGGAGGGTGAAGAAGGCAAGCTATTTGGCATTTGTGAGTAGAGACCAATCTGAGGGGTTAGGGAAAGTACTAGGAGTAGAGAAAGGAGGAGAGAGGAGAGGAGAGAAGGAATTTCATGTTGCAGAGCATTATATGTGTAACAATATGATCTCTATATAAGAGCAGCAATTTTGCAAGTAGGGGTAAGAAAAAAAAGATGGGAGAAGCAAGGCGAGGTGTGCTAGGTCTAATTGTCTTTATTTAACAGATACTTAAATAGAGCAAAGAAGAGTTATCTATATGAACAACAGGCAGGGATCACTTTAGATAAAGATTGTGTGCCCCTAGTGACATACAGTATAACTTGCTAATGGTAAAATGGAAACATTTGTTCTATAACATTTGCTAAAATTACTGATTAAGCTAAGAATTCAAGATACTAAATATTTTGTACTACAGGAGTTGTTAACTGAACTACTGGGCAGAGAAAGTAAATTAAAAAAAATAAATAGAGGCAGTAGTTACAGTTGAAAGCAGAGCTTGATAGAAGAAAAGAAGTCAGTCCAATCAGTCAGCAGAGGCAAGGTTTTAGTGTCCAGTGAAGGGCCGTCTTCTGTCAGCATGCTCTAATCAATTGTGCAGCTTCGGATCCGAGCACCCAGCTGAAGCAGTTACTTGGAAAGACTTTGGGGAAGGAGGGCAGAGATGGTGACTGTGGCTGGCTGGTAGGAATGCCGGAGCCACAGCCGTAGCAGTGATGCCTTCACAGGGTCATCCTGGAAAGACTTCAGGGCAGGCGGGCAGAGATGGTGACTGTGGCCAGCCTGTAGAAATGCTGGATCCACAGCTGTAGCAGTGATTCCTACTCAGGGCAGTCTGGGAAAGGCTTCAGGGCAGGTGGGCAGAGATGGTGACTGTGGCCGGCCATTAGGAATGCTGGATCCACAGCTGTAGCAGTGATGCCCAGTCAGGGTAGTCCTGGAAAGTCTTTGGGGCAAGCGGGCAGAGATGGTGACTATGGCCTGCCGGTAGGAATGCCAGAGCAGATATGCATCTGTATCTGTGGAAAAATCCTGCCCTCATGAACAATTTCTAGATCTGCTGTTCAAACCATTATAGCCACACTGCAACAGTATTTCTGAGTGCATAACTGAAAGCACCACAGAGGCCTGCCCTTTTGAGTCAGAACTCAGTACGTATGTTTTACACCTGTGGCCAAAGAGAAGCAGGCCCCTCAGGGGCCTGCGTTTCTGCAGACAGAAGTAGTGTTGCAAGTTTACTATCATGGATTTTGTGGCATCTGAGGTTCTGCAGCCAGAGGTTGGTGTATATGTGTTATACATAGAAACATAGAAATTGATGACAGATAAGGACCGTTAGGCACATCCAGTCTGCCCATTTTCCTTGCCTACTACAAAAGCCGCAGACACTACTTGATCTTCAGCTTTACCTTCTTGTTCTTATCACTAGGGTTCCCCTATGCCTATCCCATGCATTTTTGAATTCCCCTACTGGGTTTGCCCCCACCACCTCCATGGAGAATCTATTCCATGCATCCAACACCTTTTATGCCTGTGCCTGCAGAAGCTCATGATCATTGAATGTGTGTATGTTTTACAATGTGCATGACTACCTCAGATTATAGAAGCACTGTCCCCATTGGGGTGTACGCTACTGCAGACATAATTCTTGTAATTTTGGAATTGCAGGTTTGTACAGTATCTGTGACTTCTGGGGCCTGTGCGTCTGCACACAGAAGCAGTGTTATGATTTAAATGTCATAAATTTGTATCTGCAGTGATAAGTGAGTGTGTACATCCTGTGGTTTTAATACAGCGGATACAAATCCATGAAGGTAGCACATCAGTGCTAATGCATTTGTGTCATCTGGAACAGTTGTGTGTTGTTTGTCTTACCTGATGATGACTGTCTGTGGTTCCTTGTGTGGTGTTCTCCTTTTGCTGCTTGTGTGGGGGTTAGGGTTGGAAACCCTAACAACACATTTCTCTACTTTTGTGGGATTAAGTTGAATCCTAACTGGTGCATTAATGCAGTTTTTTGCAAAGAATTTATAGATAGATAGATAGGTAGATAGATAGATTGATTGACTAGTGGCACAGTAGCACCACTATAGTTAGAGTTGAACTGGGGTGTCTGTTAAATTCAAAATTTTGTACTTTAAGATCTTTGCAACCATTGAACAGATTTGCATGCAATTTTGCATGCACAGTCTCATTTGTTAGATCTCTGAATGTAACAAATTTCATTCTGGTTGGATGTGTGGTTTCTGATATCTGGATAGTGAACAAAGTGAATTTTTCATAGTATTTTTCCCATTGGTTTGAATGGGATTTTCTTTGAATTTTTGCTACAGCCCACACAGTTTGGAATTTTGGTATGAAATTTTCAGGATAGAAATGGGAAAACTCACAGATGTGCCTTGTCCTAGTTTGGTTAAAAATATTAATCTCTTCCACAGTTATTCCAATTTAAAATTTTCATTAATTTGTTCTGAGCATGCTCAGTAAGCACCTCAAAATAGCTGTATGAAACAAAAAAATAATTATTTTGTCTTATTGCCATCATCCTTTTTCATTTGAGAAAAAATCTTTTTCATTTGGCCTCATATTGTTTTAAGTTTTGCCTCAAAATTCAAATTAAGAAACCCCTGCAAATGATGTTCTGGAGAGGAACCAACACATGTAGCTTGCTTATCAGGACCCCCTTAGCTGGATTCTGCACTTGTTTATTACAGAAATCCCCTTAAAATATATACCTTTTAACATTATAAACCTTGTTTCGTATCATGTGATATGAAATAAGATTCTTGTTTTGCATGACGAGATAGGTAATATTTTTTTTTTGTATGGGGGAATCAATGTATTTCAATGGGGTTTTCAATTTTTGTGCATAACTTTGCGATTTTTCCATATTTTTACACCAAATTTTAAACATGGTCTTTATGAGACCCCACTTCATGAACAATGGCTGTGAAAGTATGCAAATCTGAATGGAAAGGCACCTTAACAGTTGCTTGGCGATATCACCTTTTGGGTGAGATTAGACAATTTTCACTGACATTATTCATCAGGTGGGCATCATAAGAAGTACAAAATCACACATTCCCCCACAATGCAAAGCATCATGGGCTGCATATGCAAATCACCACAGAATATTATGCTGTTTCAACTTTAAGCAGAAATGCATGGTGCTGAAAGGCCTCTCACACAGTTTGCAAAGGGTGCCAACAGAAGACATAGACACGTGTTTCATCCTACCAGGACTCATCAGCATGCTTCATCTGTTTGACACTCCAGTGAAATGAACCAGCTACCCTAAGATGGTCTATCTGGGTTATGTTGTAGTGAACCCAATTAAAACAAAAAACTATTTAAATGACAACTATGTTGAGATTTTTGGGTCCAAATATATAAAAATGCCAAAGTCATGTCCATACACTGAAATTTTGCTAGTAACTTTGGCAATTTTAAATATTTTGACTCTAAATTGTCAACATATACATCATTTTACATCACCTCATGAACGTGACAGCTGTCATTTTCAGCCCTGGCCAAACTGTGTTTTTGCACACGTGGCATGCAATGGCATTGTGGTGGTGTGGAATCATGTTTTGGTGGGGATTTCAAAATTTCCATTACTGGATTCATGAGGTGGGCTAATAAGAAGACTATGCTGTCAATTTCAACTCTGTTTTTCTACAAATGCAAGTGGGCCCTGTGCTTCCACAGCAACATATATGTATGCATCTTAGGAGGAATGGGAGCGAAGGGCCCAGAGGGCCTTTCACATTCACAGTTAAATGAAAATACAAATATACAATCTCAAAAAGTAAGGAAATTAAGCCGGTCTGGTGATGCTGAGGGAAGAGATGCTGGATGTCACACCTGGCACCGGTAAGGAAATTATTTGCAAAAACTATGTTAATGCACTAGTAGGGTTGAAGCGACTAAAGTAGGGAAATGTGGTGTTAGGGTTTCAAACCCTAACACCTCCCCCACCCACCAGACAGTAACAGGGACTACCATTACAGTTTCACCTCTCCTGCATCACTGCTAATCAGGCTTGAGGTGTGACTTGGAGTTGTGAGCCCTAATGCTCATCCCATTCTCATATACTCTACACACCTCAGCTTCTTTCATGGTCAAATAGGGTGAGTGTTAGGGTAGACAACCCCAAGGCACACCCCATGCCTGATTAGTGAAGACACAGGAGAGGTGAAACAGTAATGTTTTTTTTTTCATGTAGCTTTTTGGTAGGTGGGGGTGGGGTGTTAGGGTTGGAAATCCTAACACCACATTTCCATACTTTAGTCACTTCAACCCTAACAAGTGTATTAACAAAGCTTTGTAAAGAATATATATATATATATATATATATATATATATTAGAGGCAAAAAACTCTGTTTAATGCATTAGTTAGGGTTGTTCCACAGCGACAAAAGTGAGGAAATTCGCTGTTAGGGTTTAAAACCCTAACTCTGAATTCACCCCCCCAGCACCACACACACACAGACACACACACACATTCAAGTATGGGGGAGGACCAAGTCAACACAACCAATGACAGACATCCAGCAGCAGGTGACAGAAATAACAAACAATTGTCTAAATGTACTACGAGACATTCCCACCCACCTGACCAGGTACTGCATGCTCAGTGGAGATCAACAGCAAAACTGAGGCCATGTACACTAAACGACACATCCCTGATTGCAGCTGCACACAACGTACTACACTTAGTAGTTGCATGGCCTTACCTACCATGCCCCACACCACACACAACCGGTACTGTGCCGTTATTCAATATAAATGCTGAAGGTGCATGATGACAGTTGTATAAAGGTTTTAACACTAGTGAGTATACATTAATTAAGAGAAGCACATAAATTAACTACAAGACAGTAGCATGCTCAAGATAAAAGTAGTGATACATTTAGTAGGTGATTTACATAGTAGTACATTTACTGCAACGGTTTACTCAACATAGAGAGGCTGATGTAAACGTATGGAAAAGCATTGCCTGTTCAACTCTGTGAAATTCGTACTGCCAGTATCACATGCATTCTTACTGATGAAGGTATACTGCTGATGTACATACATAGACCTTCAGTGTGTTTCAATACTAAAGATGCAGTAAGTATTCTTTGTAAGAAACATTGTAATTGCATGGATCAGGCCAAGCAACTTCTAAATATCATAGCATTACTGAGCCAACAATGATGTACCTGTATCGGAGATGTATATAGGATAGATTTTCCTGTAGGCACTTACTAAGTATGTTGTACCTGATAAAGACAATCTCATTGCATCTGTGATGACTAACTTATTCAAATAGTAATACATTTACTATTGTTGCAATGAGTGATCTATGCCACTTATGGACACAGTGTGATTTTTTTTAACAGTTGTTTCATACTCAGGCTGTATGCCTACTGTTTGGGTTTGCCACACTTCTGTCACTGATGCTATCAAAGTGATAACTATGTTAATTGTGGTACAACAGGAATCAAGTAGGTATAGTGTAGATACAAACAGAATGTCTTTTAGTATTAATTTAACTCACAATGGGGTAAGTGTACTAGGACAGCAGGGGTTATCGTCTATCACTGACTCTGTCAGTTATAATAACACTAGGGTTTCGATGACTGTAATGATCAAGTTACACTGTTCATCTTCATGAGTTCATATTCACAACCATTCTCCAGTAACTAGACAGTGTATGGTGTAACTGGGTGGGACACTGTGTTGCAAAGCTGCTGCAGTGCCTAGCAGAGGGAGAGTATCTACTCATAAAGACAATTAAGCAATAAGGCATGACCAACAGTTATGTTAAATGGTCTGTTAATCACCCTGTAGGGGTTTAATGTTGAATGAGGCATAGCCGAGTGCCACATGTCGCTAGACAGTGATAAACTGACCATTAACATAATACCTGGGATTGGCTTATTGCTATGATAATAAAACTGTTTTTTAAACAACATTAAACCATGTTCATCATATGGTTAGGTTCTACATGTATGTTAATAAAAACTAAACATAAGGCTGTTACAATGTTTACAGTCAATTAGAAAGCTGCATTTCTCAAACCCTTGTTATAATCAGAGATATTATACCTGTACAACTCCTTGGTTTTGCTGAACTCTATTGCTCAGGTGGCCCACCACAAATGGTGTGGTCTGGTGTGGGGCATCGGTAGGTAAGGCCATGCAACTACTAAGTGTGGTACGTTGTGTGCAGCTGCAATCAGGGATGTGTACGTTTGGTGTACATGGCCTCAGTTTTGCTGTTGATCTCCACTGAGCATGCAGTACCTGGTCAGGTGGGTGGGAATGTCTCGTAGTACATTTAGACAATTGTTTGTTATTTCTGTCACCTGCTGCTGGATGTCTGTCATTGGTTGTGTTGACTTGGTCCTCCCCATACTTGAATGTGTGTGTGTCTGTGTGTGTGTGGTGCTGGGGGAATCGATCGTTAGGGTTTTCAACCCTAACAGCTAATTTCCTCACTTTTGCAGCTGTGGAACAACCCTAACTAATGCATTAAATGGAGTTTTTGCCTCTAATTTCCCTTCTTTTGAGAATGATAATGAGAAATAGTGAATATAATGCGAGTGGCGGGGCCTTGAAGCCAAAGGGCCCCATGATCCCTACACATTCTTATTGGCATAGTAACAGGAGCAACAGCAAACAGAAATGCTAACAGTGGCACACATGGTAACACAAGTCTGAATGAGAACAGAAAGGGTAACACACATGGTGACGAGGCGGAATGATGTGCCACGTGATGTCTTGTCACATAGTAACATGGTGCCTGTAAATGGAAATGTCAATGGGCATGGTGACGCAAAGTGAAACAGAAAGAGAAACAGTACGGTACACACAAATGGCAAAAGTAACAGAAAGCATAGCGCAAATGAAAGCATAAAGGATGACTGCAGAGTGGCATTGGGTGTGCATTGGGATCATCAGCCCTAACTCTCATCCCATGACATGTGTAAAGCAGCAGAAGTATAGGAGAATGGGGTGAGAGTTAGGACCCACGATCCCAATGCACACCCAATGCCGGTGGGGGGTGCAAGGGGTTTCAACCCCAACAGCGAATTCCTCACTTTTGTCACTGTGGAACAACCCTAACTAATGCATTAAACGGAGTTTTGCCTCTAATTCCTTCTTTTTGAGAATGATAACGAGAAATAGTGAATGTAATGCAGCGGCAGGAGCGCGGGGCCTCCCACCACATGATGTCTTGTGGCATACTAACAGGGACAGCAGCGCAAACAGAAATGCTAACAGTGGCGCACATGGTAACACAAGCGCAAATGAGAACAGAAAGGGTAACGCACATGGTGGCATAGACGGGAATGGTCTGCAACGTGATGTCTTGTCACATAGTAACATGGTGCCTGCAAACAGAAATGTCAATGGGCATGGTGACGTAAAGTGAAACAGAAAGAAACAGTACTGTAGACAGAAATGGCAAAAAATAACAGAAACGCAAGCACAAATGAAAACGCAAAGGATAACGCACATGGTGGCGCAGACGTCAACGGTAAGTGAAACGGGTACGGAACCACAAACGGAAAGGGCAACAGTAACAGTAATGTAAGTGCACAGGCTGGTTTTCCCCAAAACCTGCATAGAGAAAGACAGTCAGTACAAATAATGTATGCATAATAATGAGTATCGGTGCAGAAAATGAGATCTTGGAATACTAAATAAATTATATCTCAGGAACCGTACGACGTGGAAAAAAAATTTAAAAGTCATATTATTTACAACTGTTCTGGCTAATTTGTATCTTAGCCCCAAAAGGGGGCTAAGAATTTTCCAATGAAAAGTCGTATCTACGTTTCGAGAATCGGCCCTGGCACGTCGCTGACATATTTATCCTATGGGAAAAAGAAAAGTTTGAGCACCATAACTTTGCCTCCCTGTAATGTTTTTCACCAAACCACTGAAAGGCACATCTGTGGGCTGTTGTGGTCTTCCTCCAAATTTCGGAAAAAACCAAACCGTTATTTTGCAGCAGGGATCCAAAGGATTTCTGTAATCGTTAGTCGCAGTAATGTTATCCTATGGGAAAACGTCAACTTTGGAGTGCCGTAACTTTGCCACCATGAATATGTTTTCAATACAACACTGAAAGGCACATCTGTGAGATATCGGTCCGTTCCTCCAAATTTCAGCCCAAACTCCAACGGTTCTTTTGCAGCACAGTGCCAAAGAATCGCTGTCACTATCCCACAGATGGAAAATTCATAATTGGCAGCTTCATAAAGTTAACACTTCGTGAGCACTCCAGCAATTTGTTAGTACTTTTTCCAGAAATTTGAAAAACATATTTCTGGGGTGTTTTACAAAATAAAGACATGGCAAGCATCCTCAGGGTCCGACTAGGTGAATACAAAAGAATTAGGTTGCTAGAGGGTCCCAAATTTAAATGCCAACCATTTTCTGATCACCAACTGAAAACAAAATGGCGATTTGCAAAAAGTAACAGGCCCATTTCTTGAAAGTAAAAATGCATTTCGAAAGTGTTGAACTTTTAACTTTCCCATTGACTTATAATGGGAAACTGTTTTTGAATAACTTTTGAACCGTTTAATATTTTTCATGAAATCTTCAAAAGGCACATTGTGGACCCCAACCACACGTTCCCTGAAGATTTCAGACCAGTCGTGCAAACTATGACACCTGCAGGCGACCAGAGAATTCCAGAAAAGCGTGCAAACTGGCCAAGAGATCATGCTTAATAACCCGCAGCTGCATATCTGACCACTACAAACTTGGCAGATCCCAAGACCCATGGTTCTTGATCATGTATTCCAAATTTCAGCTAAATCTGTTATACAGTTGCAAAGTTATTAAGGTGCAAAGTTTTGGGGTTTAACATAGAAATGGCTCCTCAACCCTAACTATAGTGGCACTACCGTGCCACTATAATATATATATATATATATATATATATAGACTACAGTGTGAGTAAACCTGTTATAATAATTTGAACAGAGTGGCTGTGATTTTAATTGTGAGCACATTTGTATGACTGATATAAAATAAGTGGGATCAATAAGCATCCAGAAAAGAAAGAGGTGTAGGGCAGGTGACAAACATGTCAGTAACTTTTGTAGGGTAAAAGGGTGAAGCTTCCCCTGCTCTGGGTAAAAAAAACATATGTCTGCAGCATCATGTTCAGGGGTGGCAGGTAGTAGTACAGCAGTAGGTGGCAGTCATGGTGTTAGTGTTGTAAAGTTTTTTTCTGATACGGCTGTACCATGCATGGTTACTGAGGCTAGGGGAGGTGGTGGCAGGAGAGGCAATACATAAGGTGGC
The DNA here is from genome assembly GCA_016271365.2 of Neoceratodus forsteri. Classification (NCBI taxonomy): domain Eukaryota; kingdom Metazoa; phylum Chordata; order Ceratodontiformes; family Ceratodontidae; genus Neoceratodus; species Neoceratodus forsteri. Next base: position 1,207,009,705 of record CM057452.1, read on the forward strand.
AAAATTACAGTAGTGGTTAAGAATGAGGAGTGTGTGGGAGATACTGTGGCTGCTGAGTTCACTGGTTCTGAACCTGTTGTGCTGGAGCCATGTGATGCTGGTGATGTTGATGAGAATGTTCCTGTAGATGGTGTGGAGCATGAATCAGAAGAGGCAGATGAGCAGTGACAAATTAAAAATGTGGGTGAGGATTGGTGAATAAGATGATAATACAAATATAGTATATGGTAGAATATTGTTATGGATAGAAATCCATAAGCAGAATGGAGTTGTTATGCTGCAGCAGCTATGTCATCACAGCTGTTATGCTGCACTAGCTATGTCACTACTGCAGCATAACAACTTGTAATGCTGCCACATAGTTGCTTTCCTCAATCCAATTAAGCTGGAAGTTGCTGTTTTTTTTTAAACTTGAACTTGCAGAAACGTGCAGCACACTGTGTCAGTTAGAAAAAAAGAAAATGTTAAAATTTCTATTCTCTGTTGTCTTCCCCAGCTGGTTTTGTGTAATTTTCTGTGCTATGACTGCCCATACACTGTAAAAGATTGTGTATGAGCAGTCATACACAAACAAGGAAATTCTTGTATCTTGAGGTTCCCTTGGTAACAGAGTACTTCTCGAGCTGCTCTCTCAACGTCATCTGTTACCAAGGAAACCTATCGATACAAGAAAATCCTTGTTATGTATGACTGCTCATACACAATCCTCTATGAGGAGGATATAGGTGTTGCTTGCTATGATTATGTGGATTCCCTGAGGAAACCAGAAAAATAACAAGCATTTGTCAATGCCAAATTTTTGCTTGCTGGTATTGGCATTAGTAGTGCAGGAATTAGAGAGATACATAATAGGAATGGCAGTGAAGTGTTGAAGTAATGCCAACCCCCACACCTACCTTGCAGAGGCTGACAGACATTGGGGGTGTGCCTCTGGGTCATCGACCATAACACTCACGCCATTCCACCTCACCCTACCCTGCAGACACAGGCAGGTGGCATAGTGTGCCTTCAGGTCTTCAGCCCTTATGCTCACCACATTCCATAAGGAAATAAGCTGAGATGGGTACAGTATAGAAGAATGTGGTGAACGTTAGGACCAAAGAACCCAAGGCACATCTCAATGCCTGTCAATGGCTGCAAGGAGGGTGTGGGGGTGGAATGGAGTGAGTATTAAGGCAGACGACCCCAAGTCACACACCCCGATGCCTGTCAGTCTCTAGAGGGTGGGCGTTAAGTTTGGAAACCCTAATGCCCCAGGTGTTTCTTGGTATTTTTGCTCCAAATTTTCGACATGGGCTTTTTGGGACCCCACCTCATGAACAGTGGCAGTATACTTTCATTACTCGATCCCAAAAGGTGATTTCGCACAGTGAGTGTGCCATTTGGCACCACAGGTATGAAAACACATTTTGTACAGGATGTGAAAAACAACAGCTGTACTGTTTCTGAGAAAGTATGAAGAAAGGGAAATGTTGAAACTCTGGAGTGAAAAAGTGGTGAAGTTACGAGTGTGCATAGAAATTGTACAATGCACATGCATAACGCAGTCATTTTTTCGAATGTTTTAACCAGATTTTCTACATGGCCTTTTTGGGACCTCCACTCATGAACAGTAGCACTGGGATTTTGTTAATCTGCCTCAAAAGTTGATTTCACACAGCAACTGTGCCATTCTGCACCACAGGTGCAAAAACACATTTTGGGAAGGATGCAAAAACTGACAGCTGTACTGTTCATAATGGGGTGTGAAAAATGGCAATGTTAGAAATTGGTAGTGAAAAAATTAAAAAGTGATGAAGTTATGAGCCTGTGTAGAAACTGGGCAATGGACGCTCGTAATGCAGTCATTTTTTTGGAGTTTTTTCACCAAATTTGCAACAAGGGCTTTTCGGGACTCCACCTCATGAACAGTGGCACTGTCATTTCACTAAATCATCCCAAAAGGTAACTCCATGCAGCGACTGCAAAATCACCTTTCGGGACCAAGAAATGAAATGACAGTGCCAGTGTTCACAAGGAGGGGTCCCAAGACTTGGAGTTGATTGTTTCAGTAGTGGGAGGTGTGGGGCAGAACGCTTTGTTTTCTTTTTCTGTTTTCTCGGTGGGTGCTGTTATTGTGGACACCATTGTTGCAGCACTGTTTTGGACAGTGCTGTTATAAGGTTTGCGCTTTTGACTTAGTGTCGATCTGAAGTAGTGAGCCTCTGCAGCATGGACAGCCTTAGTGCAGGAATTCCTGCTTGACCTATTTATTTGGAAAATGTTTCACCACAAAAGACAACATGAGCTGTAAACAGCTCATTTCCAGAAGCATCCAGGGGGGAGGTTACAAAGTTGGGAGAACAAACAAACACATCGCAATACAGGACCAATGGAAGCACCATTATCAAAACATAACAGTGTGATAAATGTACAGAGCTGGAGACCCAGACCAACTGGCCAGGGAGCAAGCCATGTTTGGATATAATAGATAATGGAGCAGCCAAATATAAGGTAACCCAGCAGGGTATAGGTTAGAGGAGGCAGACACAGTTGAAGTGCTATGGAAATTAGGCTGAATATACGATAAGAAGTGCTTAAGTAGGACTTTGGGAGGGTAGGTTGTACTCAAAAAATTAGGAAATATGGAGGGCAATAGTTAGAGGGTGGGGTAGGGAAGTGGTGGGGATGAGGAGTAACCTAGAACAAAATCCCCTTCAGGATACTGAGAATCCTGTAAGGAGATCTGGACAAGGAGGTGGAGAGGTGGGCAGGCAAGGATTAGAAAGTGGGGGTAAAAGGAAGAGGGATAGAAAAGAGATCCAGTCTAACCTAATGTAAACCTCTTTCAGGATGCTAAAGAACCCTGCAAGGGGATCCGGATTAGGGACTGGGAGGAGAGGATGAGGGGAGATGAGAGAGGTGCCAGGACCTACACCTCATCAGGATGCACGGAACTGTGCAAGGGGGGCCAGGACACAGGCTGAAAGAACAGGAAGAAATGGGGAACAGGAAGGGGAGAGAGGGAGTGTACAAAGTGGGATCCATGGAGGAGTGTTGGGGAAGAGGAGTGGAGTGAGAGGAGTAGGGGATAGGACAAATGGCAGGGGGGGTTCGAGAAGGGGGGCAAAGGAACAGGCGTAGTTTGGGGAAAGGAATTGGGTATGGCCAAAGGAAGAAGAGGCTTGGAGGGAGGGTAGAGGAGGGGCCAAGGACAAGGGCAGTTAGGGGAATAGAAATTTTGAAGGGCTAAAGAGATAGAGGATGAGGATGAAGATGAAGAGAGCTGGATAGGAGGTGGCAGGGAAGGACCTGTAGGATTGAAGGTCTGAGAGGGAGTGGGAGGATTTGTATTAATGTATAGCCACTTGCCCCCTCAGGCAGTGGTCACGATCCAGCCATAGCACCTCCACGGTGTAAGGAACCTGATCCACCTACCCCCACAAAGAGATAGATAAGGTGTCACTTGCCCCCTTGGGCAGTGGTCACAATCCAGTCATAGCACCTCCACGGTGCAAGGAGCCTGATCCACCTACCCCCTAAAGAGATAGATAAGGTACGATGCTTAAAAAATTGCCACGATTTCTCTGGGCTGTGTGAACGCTGAACCGGATCATCACCTGCAATTTGCTGTTTTCAGTTTCAGCGACTTCTCAGGGTAGCGCTATTGGCTCCACGCCTGTGTAGAGCTCCCTGATTGGCTTGTCTCACTCACCTGAGACAGGAGCACCCGAGACATGTGGCTTAATGTAAGCCTGCATCCCTGTACTCGGCTTCTAATTTATATATTTTAATTTAGCCTGTCCTGCTCAGCTTATGTAAAGTAACTTACCATTCCCCCTGCTGCAGTTTATCTCCAACTGTATGTGCACTGATTCAGTGCTAGCTCTACATACTTCCCCTTAATTTTTCATCCCACCCCCCTGCCCCTCCCAGGCCTCCTTTAAATGCACACAGTCTCTGCCCACTCCTATCTGATGTTTCAATTTATTTGGTTACTTACTGTCAACAACTGCAGTTCCTCCCATCCCCTTTTTGCAACTAAGCCTTCTAGCAGACTTATCTCATTCTGTCTTGCTGAGGCATACTGTTTTGGTACTTTAGGTTTGTTTATTGCTGACTAGCATATTCTGTCTTGCTAAGGCACTGTTTTACTTGAAACATCCCTTTTACTAAAAAAAAACAAAAAACAAATTACTGAACTGTGACTGATTTGCCAAAAAACTGTGTTTATTGTCTAAAAATGTTCCCAGCAACCAAGTGTTACAGCCCCTTCATGACTTTGTAGCTCTATCCAGACTGCAAGGCGCCAAGGAAATTGCAGGCCTTTCAGTTGCTAATGGAGCTGTTTTCACTCAGACTGCTAGCCTTTGTGTTGCCCCACTATTAATTCGAGCTACTCTCCTTTCTCTAGCCGAGGGCGGTTTACATTTATCTTGCGTAACTCCATTTTTAAACTTCCCCAAACAAGTCGCATACGGGAACAACGACCCCTGGGACCTATATAATCTTCCATTGGCCCAATCCACTCTGCACAGGCACCTCTATCAGCCCCCACTGAAGAAATATATCTCTTGCAATCCAGACATTTTCCATCCTCCTGTCCATTCTCCTTCCCTTAACGAGGAACCCACATCAAATAAATTTTGTTCAGAGACGTGCCACTGTCAGGGCTACTCTTAGATCCCCTTTTAGTGTATACTGACCCCTATCATACCACAGCAGTAACTACCCATACAACAAATTTTGGGACCTAAGGACTCTGGTTAGCAGCTCCCGTGATAGTACATTCCACTTTTTGAATAAGCTACCATGGCAGGTCTCGGCTGGCTTTACTTACTAGCCTGCATTTCCCTGATACCTAATATTAGTGGACCCCCTGACAGATCTGACTCTAATAAAGGGACATGCCCTACGCCGCTAGGACAGCCACATAATAAGACTATGTATTCATTATGCTGCCCCTGGTTGGCCCTGATTCAGTCAAATTTTGTTGAATCCACTCAAAGGGGGACTGCAAACTACTTGGCTATGCATGGCCCCAAACCTCAGCCACCCATAAGCTGCATAGTCGGGTGTTACTCTGCATGGACCTTAATCTACATACTGGCAGGGCAACACAAGAGGTCAACTCGGTCCCTGGATCCCTGCAATCTAACCTACACAAAATGCAACAAGGCCCATGCTTTTAAATATTTCCTTGCCAATCTGAGAAGTATCATGCTCCTCCTACTATTGTGCTCAGGAGACGTCGAGCTCAATCCTGGCCCCACAAAGCTGATTTCATCTCCAACCTAAATTACTACCCTAAAAGGAATCAGTTTTCTGCATGCCAATGTCTGCAGCCTTCTAAAGAAGTTGGATTCTGTCCAGGCTTGGATTATCCACACTGCCCCAGACATACTCATGATCTCTGAATCCTGACTTCGGGCATCCACACCAGACAGAGAGGTTAATATCCCCAACTACCTCCTCTTCAGAGCAGATAGAAAGACTGGGGGGGAGGAGCAGCCATTTATGTTAAAAACAAATTTACAGTATCTATATTAGATGCTGCTTCCTTTGCAGGGGGCTTTGAATGTCTGTCTCTCAGGGTCGAACCATCCCAATCTGTGGCACTCCGCATAATAGGTTGCTAAAGACCCCCAGCAGCAGGACCACAGCTCCTGGCTTATCTGTCTTCACAAATGGACATGACACCTCTGAAAACAATTACATTAAGTGACCTTAACTATGACTGGATATTGAACGGATCGCTACCCCTAAAACAATTCTTCGACTCCCACGGGTTCACCCAAATGATTACAGAACCAACGCGCATCAACAAGAAAAACCCAATGAAAAGCACACTTCTGGACGTCCTTCTTGTCAACAAACCACACTACTTTTCCCATGCCGGTATCCTTCCAGCAGATGTTAGTGACCACTGTCTCATAGCTGGCATAAGAACCATCTCAAACCCACTATCTACATCAAAGTTTTCTACTAAAAGATCCAGACGGAACTTTGACCCTCTGGCCTATATATAAGAACTAAAAAACTCCTTGCTCTGGCAGACTTTCTACCTGGCTAAATCAGTGGGTGATGCCTATAATGTTCTCCATGAAACCATAGCCAGTGCCCTAAACAACCATGCTCCTCTAGTTAAAGCACCAATAAAAACCAGAACCTGTCATTGGTTTTCACCGGATCTGAAGAATGCTTTACTCAAAGAGACCAGCTATGGAAAAAGGCCCAGAAATCACAGGCCGATGCAGACTGGTGTCTCTTTAGGACAGCTAGAAATGCCTGCACAAAAATGGTCAGAGAGGCCAAGGCCAATTATTATCAAAACAAATTAATATCCGCATCCAACAGCCCAACCAAATTCTGGTTCACCATAAAGGAACTGTCTGGACACTCCCCAGGTAGTGCACTACCCTCCAAAATCACCATCGACAATGTCACTATCAGTGATAAATCTGAAATTCTTCAAGCCTTCAACAACCACTTCGCCACTGCAGGCATGGCATTCGATAATGCACCAGTAAGTAGTCTCCATCCACAGCTCACCGCCCAGCCTCCAGACCAAAGTAACAAAGATACGATCTTCTTCTTTTCCCCAACCATCATAAAAGAAGTTGAAGTCCTGCTATGGCTAGATACCACAGAAAGTGCAGGAGTCCACTCCTTCGACCCATACTTTCTGAAAATAGCATACCACATACTTGCCCCACCTATATCACACTTACTCAACCTGTCCCTAGCCCAGGACTCTATCCCTGAAGAATGGAAAACCGCTCATGTTATCTCCCTATTTAAAGCAGGGGACCCATGTGACCTGAACAATTATAGGCCAATCTCTCTTCTACCTATACTCTCAAAAATGCTGGAAAAAGTCGTGGATTTACAGCTGAGATCGTTTCTAGACAACTCTACATTGCTTAACCCCATGCAGTCTGGCTTTAGAGCAAAGCATAGCACTGTTACAGTGCTGGTCAAAGTCACTAATGACTGGCAACGGGACCTTGACAACAAAAAATTTGTTTGTGCTGTGTTTTTAGACCTCAGCAAGGCCTTCGATACTGTCGACCACTGCCTACTTCTCTCCACCTTAAAAGCCATAGGTATGGACTCAACCTCACTGGACTGGTTCCAGGATTATCTCTGATAGGCAGCAACACATTAAGGCTGAAGGTGAGCTCTCTCTCCTCTCAAACCAATAAAAAGAGGAGTCCCTCAGGGTTCCATACTGGGCCCTCTACTGTTCAACATCTTCATTAACAACTTGGACCTAGGCATTACAGAAGCCAGTATCCACTTGTTTGCCGATGATACTGTACTCTATCTAAGCCGTGACTCCCCTGGAGCCACATGCACAGATCTACAAACTGAATTCAATATGCTGCAAAAAGCTACTACTAAATGCTAAAAATGTTCAATCAGCTTTCCTCTCATTAATCGACTACGCAGATATTATCTGTGACCAATGCTCCGTCTCACACCTTGCAAAACTGGATGTCCTGTTCCACAGAGCGCTAAGATTTATAACTGGTCTCCCATTCTCCACACATCACTGCTCTTTATATGCAGCTGTAGGGTGGCCTTCCCTTCAATATAGGCAGTGTAGAAATGCAGCACTCTGAACATTCCGAGCCCTTACCAACAAACTCCCAGATTACATTGTTGCCTGCCTCCCTCTGAGCACAATCAGTAGCTACGCACTAAGAAGCCACTCGCTAATGTCTCTGAAAATCCCCAGGATCAGTACCCACTTCGGCAGGGCTGCCATAAGCCACGCTTTGCCTACGCTCTGGAATAGGGTACAAAGATCCGTGAGACTCAGCTCTCCTGTCAGTTTTGCCCTGTTTAGGATCATTTATGACAAAACATTCACTGAAATCTGTAAGTGTTTCCATAGTCCCTAGCTGTCCTGATGATGGTTCACTCTGTATCCTTACCACATCCAGCCATGAACCTAGTTCCTCCCCTCCCTATTTTAATCAAGTCCACTAGTCAGCTGCCATAGTGGCCCTCGGCACACAAGGCACCACTTCTCCCATATTACTCTCCTCTCACTGTTCAAGCAGAACATACAGACCTCATTAGGGGCCTCTATGCAGCCCAGGACTCTCACCCAAATATGGTATACGGTCACCGAGGGCTGAAATGCAAAGAATTGTACCCTCTTATGGAGGCTTAACTAAGAATGACTAAACATACCACCTCAACTTCTACATACATGGAGTCTGTATATACCGTAGCAAAGTTGAGTGATATATGTATGTTCCTACAAGACCGCTTGGAATGTATATCGTGCACCTACCACTTTTCTGTAAATTTGTTTGTAACTCTTTGCACATGTTATACTTTGTATTCTCAATCTATGTATATACAACTGTCTTGGACAACAGCAGGTCCATCTTGTAAATGAGCTTGCTTAATGATGATCGCCTGGATAAATAAAGATTTGATTTGATTTGATAGCAATGTGTACAGCCCTGTGCTAGTACATGGAAACTGTATCAGCAGATACATTCCATATCAGTATAATTCCTAGATTCATGTATTTTTAAGTGCCTAGATTTAATGGTTCCAAAATTAGCCTTTTTCAAAGAAAATGCTTAGAAGGGGTTAACTTTGGAACTGTTTGAACTAGAAATTTAATCTATTTTTTAATGAAACACAAATACTTTCTAGTGATACAGTTTTCATGCTTTGATGCATGGCAATATATAAATATTAATATATATCCTGTAGTCTATTGACCTGTAACCATAGTCCTTGGCTTAGGCTAATTGCTTGGCATAGCTAAGTCACCAGATGTCTGCAAACTTGGCTCCTCGTACCACCTGTGGTGTCATCGTGCAGCTTAGCCCTTATGTCAGATCTTGCATGCTAGAAGCAGAGCTCTGTGCACCACTTGTGAGGGGAGGTCAGGTGGGTTGTGTTGATGTGACTTGAACACCCATTGTATAACTACAGTTATAGGTCAGTAACCGATATTTCTACCAACTGGGATTCAGTTAGTTATCCACACGTAGGTAGCCTTTTAGCACTCCTCTGGGTGGAGGGATCAAGGTGCACACCCTATTTGGTGACTAGGAACAGAAGGACTGAGGCTTGAAATGCTGTATCACTATTACAGAGCACATTGATGCTGTAGTGGGATATGAACATGTGCAAACTGGACCCAGTAGCAGCCTGTAGATCTCTTCTATTGGGATGTACCTGCCATCAACCACAGAGGCAGCAGTATGCATGATGGAATGAGCCTTTAACTACCTGTCCAGCTCACTACCAGCCAGCCAGTAACACCGTTCAGTACATTATGTGATCAACTTGCCAATCATCTGCTTAGCTGCCGGTCTACCCAGAGAGACTGCCAATGCTGGTCACAAGAGCTGGTGAGCCTCACCAGAAATCCTTTGTTATGTTCCTTATAGTAAAGGAGCTCCTGGTGTACATCCAAGGTATGAAGTCCATGCTAGGGCTCCAGCTCTGACTTTGGAAAGTAAACTTGGAGATCCAGCTGGTTAGGTTAAAACTCTAAGATCACCTTGGGCAGGAACTTCACATGGGGCAAAAGACTACATTCTCCTTGTGGAAACCCAAATATGTAAACTCCATCTAGAGCTCACTCACCCTTTAAACGAGGGGATAGTGACCAAAAACTCAGTCTTGTACAACAATTTGTGATATCTCACACATGTGATCAGCTTGAATGGTGTGTCCATTAACTTTTTAAGCACCATCAGTATGTCCCATGGAGGCAGTGGTTCTAATACTGGTGAGGACATTTGGTCCAGGCCTTTGAAAAAGGACCAAACCAATTTCTCCTGCTCAACTGTTGGCATACTGATCTGCACCAACCACATAGAAATGGCTGCCAGGTGCACCTTAAAGGTCCTGGCTCATACAGCCCTGACTGAGACAGGGGCCAAAGGCAGTCAAGGATCTGCTCCACTACACAGGTAAGAGAATAATATCCTTGCCAATGCACCAAAGAGAGAACCTTTTCCCCTGTAACATGTACGTTTTATGAGCTGAATCCTCATGGGATGCCTCCGCAATGTGGAAAACATCTTCCAAAAAGCCCAAAGACTAGAATTCTAACCACTCAGGTACTAGGCAGAGATCTGCATGAACTGAAGAGTTGGGTGCAGTTCCATACCTCCTTATTTCATCAGCAGTCTGGATGGAGTAGAAGCTGCCACAGGGGCCTGCTGCTGAGGCTGAGGCTCTTCTGGTATCAGAACTGCCTGGGCCAGTCAGGCACAATCAGAATCAGGGTCCCCATGTCCCTGCATTCCTTGAGCACCACTTTGTGAATCATGGGAAAGGAAGGAAAGGCATACTGAAGGCCCGGGTTTCAGGGCCAGCATAACTTTTCTCCTTTAAAAGTTCCCATATGAAGGTGGAGGGTGCAGAAGAGCCTCAGCTTTCTGTGCTTCTGAGAGATTAAGAGGTCCATCAGAGGTATGCCCCACTGGGCAAACAGCAGTGCTAACACATCCTGCTGTAAGGACTACACAAGAAGCATCTGGCTGGTTGTCCTCCCTGCTATGTGTAATGCAGAGATCTGTCTGCACACTGCATATGATAGACCAGGTATGGAGCACCTCCTGACACAGGGTGCATACCACCTTGCTTGTTTAGATAGAGCACTGTGTAGTGTTGTCTTTCATGATTTTCATGACCTGACCCCACATCAGTTTGTTTTATTTTGGAGAACTGAGGAATGTTCACTTCCACTGGCATCCATCACTTAGTAGAAAATTTAATAAAATGTTAAAAAATATCCAGCAGCTTACAAAAGCAATGTTAAAACTCAGTATCACACATTTAAGTACAGTTTTCATTCATACATTTTACACAATCCTTTATGTTATGATTATCCTGGAAACATGCCTGTATTTGATTTCCCAAATGTGGCCTTCCTGAGTCCTTATGTAATCAAGGCGGAAGAGAGTTCTGCACTGTGGGGGCCCTGTAACTAAATCCTGTAGTTCTTTGCTTCACTTTAGTGTACAGTACTACAAGTTCTATTTGTCCTGCCACCCTTAGACATTTAACATGTGATCACCTGTTTAACCTAGTGGACAAATAGTCTGGGATTTTACCAGCCATGCATTTAGCCACAAATGGCAATTTGTGCAGTATTCTTTTATCCTCAGGCGAAAGCCAGTCTAGTTCCCTATGTAGTAAACAGTGGTGTGTCTCTATTTTTGCATCCAAAATAAAACTAGCTAATTTATTGTAAATAATATTTAACCTTCAAGAAACCTTCTTTTAGGAGCCATATCATGTAAAATACCTATATCAATCACAGGTATCAATAAAGATTGCACTATATGCTGCCTGATATGTTTAGGTAATAACAACCCCCCCAACTTCCTGAAGTAGCACCCATGGCTTTTTCAATTCAACAGGCTGCTACATTAAGTGTGGACATTCTGCAGTCTGACCATTACCATAGGGAGCTGACTGAAACTAAGGCTTATGTTTGCAGGTTCTTGACAGCAGGGACATTACTCAATTGCAGCTTCCTGGCTTGTTTACTGCCATGGGTGCCCACCTTTAAGTTCTCTCTCCTCTCAGGGGACATTGAGTACTGGGCTGGTGACATCACAAATGCCAGCTCACCCAGCTGAGAGGAAGAGAAAAGGGTGGATTGGGCACTGGCACTGAGCTAACACCATTCTGTAAAGGAAATGTCCTCAAATGATCCCACAGTTCACAACATGGATATGAGCCCAAAGAATACACACAAAGACAAGTAAATTACCTGAACAAGTTAGGATAAGGATGGAAGCTGCTTAAAAAGATCGGAATGGGGGGGGGGTCACGTGATGCAGGGTACCGGGTAGAAGATCCTCTGCATAGCTCCAGCCTCCTAACTGCAAAATATCGCTATTTTGGCCATTATTTCTCCCTAAAAACCAGAAAGAGTGCTGATTACCGCCTTCTTAATACCCTGTGCACCTGCTGGCTTGTTCTCATCGATTACGGAGGTCTACATGAAGAAGCCTCCACAGAAGCATACACCGCAGGTCACTCTCGAGAAGGCCCCGAAAAAATCAAGGGCCTCGAGTGCAGTGTATAAGCCAGAGCTTCAAAACCTGATCACTGAGCAAGAACCCCTAACTTTGAGCAGATTTTTGGAAGAGTTTAAACCCTTCTGGGAAGAAGTTAAAGAAATTTCAGCTGAAATCAAATCCCTTTCTAAAAAACTTGAAGAGGTCTCGATGAAAACTTCAGATAATGCAGCTCGAATCTCCTCTCTTGAGAAGCAAGTGGAAAAAATCGATCCTGGTCTTGTGGCTATGTGGCAAAGGATTTTTAGTCTGGAAGCCAAGCTGGAAGATTTAGAGGGCCGCAGCTGAAGAAATAATATAGTTATCTTGGGCCTCCAGGAAGGGGAGGAAGGCCAGAATATACTCACTTTTGTGCAGAAGCTGATGGAAAAGATTGCTGGTCCCTCGCCTTTCGGGGCCAAGTACACCATTGAAAGGCTGCATAGGTTCCTGCGACCCAAGCCATCTCCAGGAGCAACGCCTCATCCCATTATCTGTCACTTTTTAAATTACCTGGAGCGACAACATTTTTTGGCAAAAGTGAGAGAACTGCAAGAAGTGAAATGGGAAAATGCCAGGCTTAGAATTGCCCAAGATTTACTGGGGTCGGTCAGAGTGAAGCTCACCGCATTTCACCCTATTGTATCGAAAGTCATAGCAGCAGGCCTTCGCTTTAAAATGGGTTACCCAGCTAGATTACAGGTACTAGTGGCTGGTACCTGGTCAACATCTGAGAATCCCGAAGCTGCTCTTATGGGACTTAAGGCTGCTTTGCCTGATCTGTTTCAGGACACTTGACCTGTTTGTTTGGTCTCATCCTATCCTGTGATGGAAGGGAGAAGTTTTTTCTCGTACTACTATTCAAAATGAGGAATGAATAACTGTCTGGTCTCGAAGGTTCCTGAATGCTATGGCGGAGGGGACTACTCTAATTGGATTCCTGCTCTCTTTCACTTCCCATCTTAGTGCTCAGTGTTTTGGAGCAACTCCATATCCCAAGAGTTTGTTTCTAGGGGGTTGTGTCTTGTCTGGGAGGAAGATCCCTTTCTCCACGTGGATCACATTTTCCTGTTTTTTTTTTTTTACGAGGACACCAATTTATCTCTTATGATGTTGTTATTATAATGAAAGCCCTCAGACTTGGTGTTTTTGATTGCTAAGGCACTGCTCAAGAGAGTGACCTCCTGGTATAAGCTTTAGCTGGGCATGCGATTTTGAGATAATTCCACCAGAGGATGCTTTTGCGGTATATTTGGTGGAACAACCCCATTACTTTTACGGGAATCTATTTTCCCCGGTTGAATATAAAAGTGGGGGCTTGGGAACATGTGGAGATCTGCTACTTGGGAGCATTTAGTTCTTTTGCTAACAAATGTCACTGGAAGAATTTTTAATCTTGCTAGTGGCAGTAGTTACGATAGCGTATTCTGCTATCACACTTTATATTGCCCTTTTCTTTCTCAGGTATTCGGGTTCCCTGGACTGCTCCCAAGTGGGGGATGCTCTCTCTTCTCTTTCTCATTCTGGATCTCTGCTTTTTTAGGTATCAGGAGTCCAGTAGTTGTCTATTATCACCTATATTATCTCTACCTTCGTTTAGATATCACCGATCATTGTTTGTATAAGAAGGTTTGCATATTAGGGCAGGGTTTTTGGGCACATGTTTGGGAGGTTGGAGGGGGAGGAAGGAAAACGGTATTGTGCTGAACGTTGCTCGTAACAGTAGGGGTGGGGTGGAGGGGGGATGATATTGTGTTCATGGTTTTCATTTTATTAGTTCGTTGGGTGGGTTTGGAATATTTTGAGGGGTTGGGGATGGGTGGGAGGGAAGTTGATGTTTGGGCTGGGAGGAGATACAGCAGCAAACATGGTTCTAGTCATTAATTCCGATTGTTGTAATCCTTAGATGTTACATAAGAGACTCCTTTTTTTTTTTACTTAGATGGCCAGTAGTATAAATCTGGCTGCATGGAATGTGAAGGGGATAAGGAAAAGAGTTAAACAATACCAAGTGTTAAAACATTTAAGCTCATTGTCTTCTCAGATCACATTCTTGCAAGAATCTCATTTACTGGAAAGTGAATCTCTGCAACTTAGGAGGCAACAAATTGGGCAGGTATTTACTGCCTCGGGGTCCACTAACAGCTGTGGGGTTATGATTCTGGTCAATAGAGACATTCCCTTTATCTCTAAACAAGTTCTCAGGGACCCGGATGGTAGATATGTCCTGGTCCAGGGGAATCTCTGGTCTATGCCAATTTTACTTGGTAGCATATATGGGCCAAACGCAGATGATCTGGGCTTTTTTATTAAGTTTATCTCCTTACTCCTTCCCATGCTTCCCATTGGTATAATTATGGGCGGGGACTTTAATCTGGTTCTTGATCCTGAAGTGGATAGGTCTGGTAGTGGGTCAAGGGGTTTGTCGCCAGACAGAGGGCCCTGAGGACTTTCTGGATCGGTGCGGACTGTGCGATGTAGTGTACTACACCCTAAGGACAGAGAACATTTCAACTCACGGAAACAGAACCCAGTCTCAGACGATATCTTTTCATCTCTCAGGTCCTCTTACAGGGGCCTTAACTGCCTCGATTCAGTCAGGTCCAGCGTCAGATCATCTGGTGACTTCTAATCTGGTTTTGCTAACATTCCCCATAAAGAAACCCGATGGAAATTAAATGGGCAACTGCTGAAAGAGATCAAATATTGTAACCTAATAAAAGAACAGATTGATTTCTTTTTCTCTACTAACTCCTCTGAGGACATGGCACCTGATATTTTGTGGGGTGCTTTCAAGGCTTACATGAGAGGAATTATTATTAGCTTAGCCACAAAGAGGAAAAGGAGTCGAGAGGAAGAATTATTAGCTTCATTATCTCTAATTAGGTCTCTGGAAACCAAGTTATCCTCTAATACCTCAGAAGAGGATATGAGGAGGCTTTCAATAGCTAAAGATAAATATTTAGATCTGTTGAGGGAGAAAGCAGAGTTATCTGTTATGTGCACCAAAGCAAGCTATATCGACCAGGGGGAAAAAGCAGGTCACTTGCTAGCCTTAAGGTTAAAACAGCAGGAATCTGCTAGGTTCATACCTCCAATAAGGGCCCAGGCAGATGGATCCCTGAAGGTGTCCCCTTCCGAGGTTGTGCAGGGGTTTGCCTTATACTATGAGCATTTATATAGGGACATGGATAACCCCCCTTCCTTAGAAGCGCACGAGGCATATTTGAGGGATTCTTCTCTACCTCTTTATCTGAACCACAGAGGAAGTTTCTATCCTCCCAATATCTCTGGAGAGAAAGAGCAGGTCATTGGGGCTTTGCCCTCAGACAAGATCCCAGGACCAGATGTTTTTTCTGCTTTATTCTATAAAACTTTTTGATCACAACTATTACCGGTTCTTCACCAGTTGTACTGTCACATTCTTTCTGGTGCAAGAACAGATACACATCTGTTTGAAGCCCTGATTGTTCTCCTTCCTAAGCCCGACAAAGATCCAGAACTAGTGCAAAGTTATAGGCCAATTTCTTTATTGAATCAAGATGTTAAAGTTCTCTCTAAGATATTTTCTGATAGAATAACACGGGTCTTTCAACCTGATTAATATATCTCTCAGGTAGGGTTTATGAAGGATGCTCATCAGCTGACCATTTCGCACCCTATCACATGTTGTCTCGGTATCCAGGGATGCTGCCTTTCCTTGAGTTGGCCTCCTTGGACGCCCGAGGCATTGATTGTGTCAACTGGAATTTCCCATTTCAGTCCTAAAAGTAGTTGGTTTCCAGCCAAGGTTTATAGACTGGTTGGGCCTATAGAACCCCTCTGCCAGAGTCTCTGACAATGGGCATTCTCAAAACCCTTTCTCATCTTCGGTACCAGGCAGGATGTCTCACCCCTCTTTATTTAATTTATACTTAGAGCCCTTATCGAAATATTCTCCAATAATCTGGAATCAATATCGATAGGTAATAATGTGTGAAGATCCACGACATGCTGATGATCTACCCATTATCTCATTAAAAACATCTATCCCACATGTTTGGAGAAAAATCGCATTCAGTACTTCTCAAACTATAAACTGAATAATAAATCTCATTTTCCCTCTAACCATAAGGTTTCAAAATGATGTTCCCCTTGCAGTCTCAGCTAGTCTCGTGTTGTAGATATCTTGGTATTAATTTAACGTAATCCCTCTTCCTGGTTCAAAGAAAACTTGGAGCCCTTTCCCAAGTGATATTCAGGACCTAATAGATGGTCTAAATTTCCTATTTCTCTGGGGTTGCATTACATAATTAAAATGAATGTTTTCCTAGCTTGTTTTATCCCTCTCGCTCACAATTTTCATTCCTTTATCATGGTTTCAGAAAATACACAAATTTTCCACAATTTTATCTAGTCAATAAACAATCAGGAAGCATATTATAAGCTGGAGAGTCTTTGCGAAACTTGTATAATGTAGTTCTACTTCTCTGAGAAGCAAGTGGGAAAATTCGATCCGGTCTGTGGCTATGTGGCAAAGGATTTTAGTCTGAAGCTGCGGAAGATTTAGAGGTCCGCAGCTGAAGAAATAATATAGTTGTTTGGGCTCCAGAAGGGAGGAAGGCCAGAATATGCTCACTTTGTGCAGAAGCTGATGGAAAAATTGCTGGCCGCCTTTGGGCCCAGTACACCATTGAGAGCTGCGGTTCTTCGACCCAAGCCATCTCCAGAGCAGCGCTTCATCCATTATCTGTCACTTTTAAATTACCTGAGCTTGTCATATTTTGGCAAAAGTGAGAACTGCAAGAAGTGAAATGAAAATGCCAGGCTTGAATTGCCCAAGATTTATTGGGGTTTGTCAGAGGAAGCTCACCATTTTACCCTATTGTATGAAAGTCATAGCAGCAGGCCTCGCTTTAAATGGTTACCTAGCTAGATTACAGGTACTAGTGCTGGTACCTGGTCACATCTGAGAACTGAAGTTGTTCTTATGGGATTTAAGGCTGCTTTGCTCTGATCTGTTTGGACACTTGACCTGTTTGTTTGGTCTATCCTATCCTGTGATGGGGGAGAAGTTTTTCTGCATTACTATTCAAAATGAGGAATTATTAATTGTCTGTCTTGAAGGTCTTGAATGCTATGGCGAGGGACTACTCTAATTGACTCGCCTCTTCACTTCCCATCTTGGTGCTCAGTGTTTTGAGCAACCCATATCCCAAGAGTTTGTTTTAGGGGTTGTGTTGTCTGGGAGGAAGATCCCTCCACGGGATCAGATTTTCCTGTTTTTTTTTTACGAGGACACTAATTTATTCTTATGATGTTGTTATTATACTGAAATTCTTCAGACTTGGTGTTTTGATTGCTATGCACTGTCAAGAGAGTACCTCCTGGTATGTTTAGCTGCATGCGATTTTGAGATAATTCCACCAGAGGATGCTTTTTTGTATATTTGTGGAACAACCTCATTACTTTCCGGGAATCTATTTTCCCGTTGAATATAAAAGTGGGGCTTGGGAACGGAGATTCACTTTGGGAGCATTAGTTCTTTACAACAAATGTCACTGGAAGAATTTTAATCTTGTAGTGGTAGTGTTACCATAGTGATTTGTTATCATACTTATATTGTCTTTTCTTTCTAGGTCTGCTCTTGACTGCTCCCAAGTGGGGATGCTCTCTCTTCTTTCTATTCTTGATCCTGCTTTTTAGTATCAGGAGTCCTAGTTGTCTATTATTACCTATTACCTTCTTTCTGTTTAGATATCACCATGTTTGTTTGTATAGAAGGTTTGCATATGGTGGTTTTTGTATGTTTGGGGCGTTTGAGGGAGGAAGAAAACGGTATTGTTGAACGTTGTCGTATAGTAGGGGTGGGTGGAGGGGGATGATATGTGTTCATGGTTTCATTTTATTAGTTCGTGGTGGGTGGAATATTTTGAGGGGTTGGGGGATGGTGGAGGAAGTTGATGTTTGGGCTGAGGGAGGTACAGCAGCAAACATGGTTCTGGTCACTTAATCTGATTGTTGTAATCCTTAGATGTTGCATAAGAGACTTTTTTTACTTATGTCAGTAGTATAAACTGGCTGCATGGAATGCGAAGGGATATGGAAAAGTTAAAGAATACCAAGTGTAAAACATTTCATTTTCTTCAGATCACATTCTTTGCAAGAATCATTTACTGAAAGAACTGTAACTTAGGAGGCAACAAATTGAGGTATTTACTGCCTCGTCCACTAACAGCTGTGGGTTATGATTCGGACAAGAGATATTCTTTTATCTTAACAAGCTCAGGGATCGGATGGTGGTATGTCCTGGTCAGGGGATCTCTTTTATGCCAATTTTACTTGGTATTGCACGTATGATCTGGGCTTTTATTAAGTTTCTCTCCTCCTTCCTATGCTTCCATTGGTATAATTTTGTGTGGGACTTTAATCTGGTCTTGATCCTGGGGTGGATAGGTCTGTAGTGGTCATGGTTTGTCCGGGCAGGGGCCTGGGGACTTTCTGATGGGTGCGACTGTGCGATGTTTGGCGTGTACCACTGTAAGGACAGAGAGCATATCAACTCACAAACAGAACCCAGTCTCAGACGACTATCTTTTCATCTCTCAGGTCCTTTACCGGGGCCTTAATTGCCTCGATTCAGTCAGGTCCAGCGCCAGACGGTGATTTCTATCTGGTTTTGCTTAACATTCCCTATAAAGAAACCCGATGGAAATAAAATGGGTAACTGCTGAAAGAGATCAATATTGTAACCAATAAAGAACAGATTGATTTCTTTTTCTATTAACTTCTAGGACATGGCACCTGATATTTTGTGGGTGTCAGGCTTAATGAGAGGAATTATTATTACTAGCCAAAAAGAGAAAAGGAGAGGAAGAATTATTAGCTTCATTATTCTAATTAGGTTCTGAAACTAAGTTATCCTCTAATACCTCAGAAGAGGATATGAGGAGGCTATTAGCTAAAGATAATATGGATCTGTTGAGGAGAAAGCAGAGTTATCTGTTATGTACCAAAGCAAGCTATATCGGTTAGGGGAAAAGCAGGTACTTGCTAGCCTTATAAAAACAGCAGGAATCTGGGGTCATCCTCCACCAAGGCCCAGGCATGGATCCTGCAGTCCTCCGAGGGCAGGAGTTGCCTTATATCTGAGCATTTATAGGGACATGATAACTCTTTCCTAGAAGCGCACAGGTATATTTGAGGGATTCTTCACCTCTTTATCTGAACCACAGAGGAAGTTTTATCCCCCAATATCTCGAGGAAATATTGAGGTCATGGGCTTTGCCTCAGACAAGATCCAGGACCAGATGTCTTTTATTCTATAAAACTTTGATCACAACTATTACTGTTCTTCACCAGTTGTACTGTCACATTCTTTCTGCAAGACAGATACATCTGTTTGACCCTGATTGTTTCTCCTAAGCCCGACAAATCCAGAACTAGTAAAGTTATGGCTAATTTCTTTGTAATCGTTGCAAAGTTTCAAGATATTGATAGAATAACACGGTCTTTCCTGACTTGATTGGTATGTCCAGGTGTGGGTGAAGGATGCCATCAGCTGACCATTTACGACTTCTATCAGTTGTCTGGTATCAGGATGCTGCCTTTCCCTGGATTGGTCTCCTTGACGCCGAGAAGGCATTTTATTGTGTCAACTGGAATTTCTGTTTCAGGTCCCAAAAGAAGGTTGGTTTTCCAGCCAAGTGAGTAGACTGGATTGGCTCTTGAGAGAACCCTCTGCCAGAGTCTCTGATAATGGAGCATCTTCAAACCCTTTCTTGTCTTCCGTACCAGGCAGGATGTCTCCACCCCTCTTTTATTTAATTTATACTTAGAGCCCCTTATCCGAAACATTTCCCTCAATAATCTGAGATTTAGGTATCCGATAGGTAATACTGTGGTGAAGACTCACTGCTTATGCTGACATCTACTCTCTCCATTTATCTCATTCAAAACATCTATCCTGGTCATGTTTGGAGAAATCGCTAAGTTCAGTACTTTCTCAAACTATAAACTGAATATTAATAACTCCATTTTCCTCTAACCATAAGGTTTTCAAAAATGATGTTCCCTTTTGGTCTCAGCTGGTCTCCTCGTGTTCTTAGATATCTTGTATTACTTAACTGTAATCCTCTCTTCCTGGTTCAAAGAAAACTTGAGCCCTTTCCCAAGTGATAGTTCAGGACCTCAATAGATGGTCTAAATTTCTGTTTTCTCTGGGGTTGCATTAACATAATTAAAATGAATGTTTTTCTCGCTTGTTTTATCCTCTCGCCTCCTTTAATTTTTCATTCCTTTATCATGGTTTCAGAAAATGCACAGAATTTTCTACAAATTTATCTGGTCCAATAAACAATCCAGGTTAGCATTATAAGCTGGCTGCTTCAGAAAATGGATGGAGGATCATGATCCCATCTGGCAATTTATTACTGGGCTAGTCATATTGCAAAGTATATGCTTGGGTGAATCCGGGTCCAGAACACTTAAGACCGGTCTGGCTCAAAATTGAGTTAGACTTCATTCAGTCCAAGAATATAGACCCCCAGACTATGCTCTGTGTTAAAATGGTGTCCCTTTCTGACACCTGTAGCTGTCCCACCATTCGAACATCCCTCAGAATTCACGTGCAGCTTTGCTCATTTTTGCGGTACTCCCCACACCTGGACTTGTCTAAGTCTATTTGGAATTCCCCGTCTTTCACAATAAACAAAAGGATGATTTCTCGAAAATGGTTGCCCCAAATTGGGGATTGGATAATCTCTACTTTCTGAATGACGAGGGAATGGCTCTCAGTTTCCAATATAATTAGTAATTTGACGTCCCATTAGCTTTTCACTTCAGGGTTGTCCAATTAAAGTATCTGCTCTCTACAGTACTTGGTAACATTCCTCCTCACCCACCTGCCTTTCTATTTGTATCTGATCTCTCCTCCTTGTTGGGGTCACCAGGTGTTATTTCCAAAATATACCGAGTCTTATATTATTGGAAATATGGGAGACCTGAAGGCCCCATTAGGCTCTGGGTTTCCTTCTTTCCCCAATACACTTCCAAATGGTCAGTTTTATGGCAGTTCTGTCATAAATACGTTTCTCAGGATAGACTCCGACTTATGCAATACCACATTATGCATAACATGTATTACACCCCTGTGAAGCTGAAGAAATGGGGTCTTAGAAGTTCAGGGGCTTGTACCAGAGGATGTTAAGAGGATGGCACACTTCTTCACGTCTTTTGGTCATGCCCCAAGATAAGGTCTTTGTGGGTAGCCATACAGACTAACCTAGATCCTATATTAGATTTGCAAGATTGCTTCACCCCAGATGTATGTTTGTTGGGAGATCTATCCTCTATCAAGGTGAGAATCAGGAGATTTCACATTTCCATGATTGCATTATCTGTTAAAAAAATTGTACTCCGGCATTGGAAGGATACAGTAAGCCCATCAAGTTCAAGTTCAAGTTTAGTGCAGGAAAACTCCATTGAGCAAGCTCATTCACAAGGAGGTCCTGTGACATAAACACTTAAAGTACAAACACAGATAGGTAATAACAGTATATACATGAAATACACGTTACATGATACAGGCTGGATATACATACAAGGGTACCACATAGGGTGACCGCGGGTGGTAAACATTGATATGAGACAGGGGAGCGACTACAGGTCGCATGCTGATAAATGAAACATGATGACTGGTGTGTGCAATACATATACAGTATTTTGGCAGCTAGAACAAACAACAGTCTACAACTGGATATGGGGAGAGATTTGATAGAGTAGCAGTGGAGTGTAAGCAAAGATAAAGCCAGGAGTAGAAGGGAAGGAAAGCAGTTATTATGACAAATCAATTATACCTTACCAGTGGATAAATATATGGCCACATGGGGAAGGAAGAGACTTAATGACAGTTACAGGTGTCTTTATTTTGGCTGAACTTAGCGATTTGTAAGTTTATTGAAACTATAGTAGTTAGTTTCAATACGGTTTGTAATTGGTTCCAAATGGAGGAAGGGCATATGGCAACACTACGTTTACCAAAGGAAGTCCACGTCCTTGGTATGTCAAGCATAATAAGTCAGATTTTCTTAACAAGTATGCACTATGTGAGATACTAATAAGGGAAGAGAGATAGCTTGGCAATTTCTGCAGGAGCAGTTTAAGAGTCCATAGCCCAGCATGGAGCAGGCGTCTTAGTAAGTGGATGTCCAACCAACAGCTGCATATAAGTCACAGTGGTGCAAGGTAAGGGCAGTTGGTAATGAACCGTAATGAACGGTGATAAAGGATGTCCAGTTTACTTAGATTTGCAAAGAGTGGTGGAGGAATAGATTACATCGCATAGTCAGTAGGGGAGAAAAGTGGCCTGCAAGCTTGTTTGAGCTTTCAAGGGGAAAAGGGCCTATTTCTGTAGAAGAAACCTAACCTTGCTTTTAACCTTCTAGAGACATCTTCGATGTGGTCACTGAAAGATAATTTATTGTCAATCCAGATACCTAGATATTTAAATTTGGTTACAACTTCCAGAGGCTCGTTTTAGCCGTGGTGACAATGAAGTCTTGGGAAGAGTATTGGGGGCCTGAGACAGCACTATGAAGAATATCATCGCTTTAGTCTTCTTAGCATTGAGCAGAAGCTTTGCTTTATTAGATTATGCTCAAGTTGTGTGAAGTCTGCTTGAGCCTCCTTGACTTCAGATAACGATGAGCCAGAAGTATACAACACAGTATCATCTGCAAAGTGCAGATTGGACGAGATATGTTAGCATCTAAGTCATTGATGTACAGAGAAAACAAGATAGGGCCTAAGATGGATCCTGGGGACTCCTCTTGCAACTGGCAAGGCAGCAGAAAAAAACTTCCTTTACTTTTGGAATCTTCCAGTTAGGTAGCTAGAGAACCACTGGGTGGTATGGTATGTGGCACCAACTTTGCAAGGCAATTGACTAATAGTTTGTGATCAACAGTATCAAAAGCTTTGCTGAGGTCCAAAAAGACTGCACCAGTTACTTTCTTAGCATCTATAGCAGAGTCCAATCATTGGTTACTTTGCTAGTGCGGTGATTGTGCTATGATTAGCCGGAAGCCAGATTGAGCTGGGTTAATGAGAGAAGGTTTCAAGTGAGATTTTAACTGAATATGGATCAGTTTTTCGAGAACTTTAGAAAGGATAGGCAATATGGAGATAGGCCTATAGTTGTTTACATCGCATGGGTCACCAGATTTAAATAGGAGGATATGTGCTGATTTCAGGACGGCACAGCAGCAGATGTAATGGAAAGATTGAAGATGTGGAGAATTGGGGCAGTGAGATGGGCATAGCCTGACCTTAGGAAAAAGGGTTCCAAGCCATCGTCCCCTGCGCTTTTTTTGGTGTCTAAGTTAAGAAGAGAATCTTCTACTTCTTTATAAGTTATCTCGTGCAGTTGGAAGGGACTAGGTGCAGGACTAGATGTGGCGGGAGGGGTATGCTGGCTCACCGCAGCACCAGCATAAGGTGACATGTCAAAAGCTAATCCAGCTGTGGCAAAGTGGGAGTTAAGTTCCTCCAGGATTAGGGACTTGTTTTCCACAATCTTGCCACTTGCAACTATCTTTTTTGGGACAGAGGGGGCCATGGGCCGTCCTTCTATAGCTTTGATAGTCTTCCATATTTTATGAGGTTACCTTTAGCTTGTTCTGAGAGTAGAAATATAATAGTTAGTTTTAGCAGAGCAAGTTTTTCACACAGTTATTCCTGGCTGTTCTAAAGGCCTGCCAATCTGAAGATTCTTTGAACATCTAGCTTTTAGCCCAGAGCTTATCTCGAGCTATAAGGGCTGCCTTGAGATCCGAGGTGAACCAGGATTGGAATTGTTCCGCACTTACTTTGATGAAAGGGGCATGCTTATTTATTATTGTAGTGAGTTTGTCATTAAGGATGCAAGCTGCCTTGTTGACATCTTGGCTAGGTAAAGATCTTGCCATCTGATCATGCTCAGGTCAGATAGGAAGTTTACTGCACTGATTTGCTAAAGGATCTTTTTGTTATAAAGATGGGTTGCAGATGGGCCTTAATTTGAGATCTTATGTAAGCAACAATTCCATGATCGTCATGTCATTGTGAAACACTGCCAAATGAGATATGTTGTGTGATGGGTAGTTAGTACCACATCTAGAATGGAACTGTTGGCAGTATTTAGAGTGTTGTTCTGTAAGTTCTCTGACTAATTGCCCAAGACCTATTTCGCCACAAAAGGATTTGAGGTCTGTGATTTAGGTGACAGCCAGTCTATATTTAGATCTCCTAGAAATATTGTTTCAGTTTTGCATCTACGAGCATGGATTTAAAAAGATTAAGGACTTCATCACCACCAGACGGGGGTCTACAGCCACCTAGGATAGTGGATACATCTCGAGGAGGGAGATGAAGGCTCAGCGAAACTAACTCAAATTCCTTTGGCTAGAGATTTGCAACTAATATTGGTGACCAAGTACTTAGATTTGGCATAGATAACCACACCCCACCTCTAGACTCTCTATCTGCTCTAAATAAATTGTAGCCCTGCAGTGATATTTGTTGATCAGTGTTGCTTCTTTTAACCACGACTCAGTAATTATGATAAGGTCTGGGTTAACGGTGCAGCCCAGGCTTGCAGCTGTACAAGTTTTTAGGCAGGCTTAAAATGTTGACCATCATCATTTTGAGACCTGTGGCCTCAGCAAAATCGATAGGTGAGGTAAGTTGTAGGGGGGGGGCCAGGGTTGAGCTCCACATTTCCTGAGCAGAGAAGAAGCAGAAGTATAACTTTCTTAAGTAGCTTATAAGAATGGAGACTGCTTTTTTATTTCTTCACAGCAACCCATATCGTGCTGCGCAAGAGGCGGCGCCACTGTAATGACAGTTGATTGTGATCAATGTAAGTGCTTGGGTAGACATAGGTGAGGACAGTAACAAGGGGGTGTAGGCTAACCGGGGGGAATAGGCTAAAAGGGGAGAGGAGAATGACAGAGTGTCTGCACGGTAGACTGTTATAACATTAGGTATTGATAAGGTACATTGGAGAACTGAATTGCATTGAGGTACTGAATTGCACTGTATTGTTGGAAAACTCTGCACCTTAGGAGCAGTAAAACACAATAAGGAGAGCCATGGTCCCAGATTGAGTGGTCTCGTGATTTGTATTAGTGCAATATTTTCTAGGCAAGAAATTTGCCCACCTAGGTACCCATTTAAAACCTAGATGAGAAAATACAGCAGAAAGGGGAACAAGGAGATCAGGAGCAGCTTAGTTAGTGGCCATCCACCCTTCAGACTCAAGTCCCCTTGTAGCAGAAGCAGGAAAAAAGTAGAATGATAATGCAGGCCATATTGCCCACGAAAGAATACAGTGATTTATGTAGAAGACCAAGAATCCCTCTAGCGGCAGGTCTGTATAACCTGCTAATGGAAAACTAGCCACTTGAAAAAAAAAAAGTAGTTAGACTTATCGGCACCAAGGCAGAGTGCTTGGATGTGGGGGTGCTGCAAGAAAAGCAGTCAGACAGAAGAGGTGTCAGCAATTTAAAACAGTAGTAGAAATTACAATCCAGCTAATACAGTAGAAAAACTCCTAATAACACAGTAGAAATGTGCTTAGTTCTATGGAAAGTCTAACAAAGTGCCAGGTGTCTATAGCATGGGAAAACTCCTGCCAATCAGAGTGGGTTTGCTGGAAGCACCCGTGTTCTGATTGGCTGCGCTGTCCCATACCTTCCAAGGAGCTGCAGGCGGGTGTCCTGGTCTTGGTCGGTGGCTGGCTGGGTGCCGGCTGACCGTGGGTGAGCTGGAGCAGCCCTGTTCAGGGACAAGCAGCTTCCAAGGAGCTGCAGGCGGGTGTCCTGGTGTTGGTCAGTGGCTGGCTGGGTGCCGGCTGACCATGGGTGAGCTGGAGCAGCCCTGTTCAGGGACAAGCAGCTTCCAAGGAGCTGCAGGCAGGTGTCCTGGTGTTGGTCGGTGGCTGGCTGGGTGCCGGCCGACCGTGGGTGAGCTGGAGCAGCCCTGTTCAGGGACAAGCAGCTTCCAAGGAGCTGCAGGCGGGATGTCCTGGTCTTGGTCGGTGGCTGGCTGGGTTCCGCCGACCATGGGTGAGCTGAGCAGCCCTGTTCAGAGACAAGCAGCTTCCAAGGAGCTGCAGGCAGGTGTCCTGGTCTGGTCGGTGGCTGGCTGGGTGCCGGCCGACCGCGGGTGAGCTGGAGCAGCCCTGTTCAGGGACAAGCAGCTTCCAAGGAGCTGCAGGCAGGTGTCCTGGTCTTGGTCGGTGGCTGGCTGGGTGCCGGCCGACCGTGGGTGAGCTGGAGCAGCCCTGTTCAGGGACAAGCAGCTCTATCATATCAGGAATGGGTTAATGAAACTCTAGCTAACCTACATACAGAGAAAGCAACAGTGAGCCTCCATAATAAGTTGCAGTGGTACAAGAATACTTGGGATACCCTTCACATGCTAATCATGACCAAATCAGGTATATGAGTTACTGTAATCAATGATTATTGATTTGTGATACTATATAGTACTCCTATCTTATTACAGTATGGACTCTGCTGCTGTATGGGGTGGGGGGAAGGGGGGGATTGGGACAGCTCATGTAACACTTTGAATATATGCAGAGTATGTTGTAACTCTCTGTCCCCTGTAATGTGGAAATTTGTTAATAAAATATGAATTATTAAAAAAAAAAAAGACCGGAATCTCCTCTTCCTGTTCTACAGTCTCAAGGCTGCCTCACGTCCTCCCTGTTTGCTGCAGTCACAACTGAAACTCTAGGCTCTGAGGTAAAACACCCAAGTTGCTGCTCACAACAGAGGTACAAGTTCATACCGGCGGATGAATGACTCACTGAGCTTAATCACCCAAGTCGCTGCTCCCAGCAGAGGTACAAGTTCGGGCTGGTGAACGACAAACCCACTACTGCACTATGGACTGACATCTACCCAGCAAGGCTCCTGTACTGTGCACTAACAGCTGCACTGTCCTGAAACATTGCCTGGTTTTTCTTCTTGGTCTTCGGCTCCAGTCCATGCTCAGCTCAGCTCCTCTGCTCTGTTCTCGGCCAGCACTAGTACTCCTACCTCAGCTTGTCACAGTCTCTCTCCAGAACCTAGGCAACTCTTCAGTGAAATACAGTTCATTTTAAGACTCTGCTGCTGGGACATTTAAACAATGTGCCCCAGACAGGCCACAACCACTACCGGACATGGCAACCAGTCAGGAGACAGAAGCAGGAGGTGGACCTGGGTAAGAACTGCAAAGTAACAGCCTCAGACCACCTCCACTTTACTAGTAGCCACCCCCTGGCCCCATGAACAAAGGAGCTGCACCAACCCCATGAAAATCAATTGAGAGGACAGCCCAACATGGAAGGCTGCTGCTGCAGTGCCGGGGGTCAGGTGTGTTACGATATCCACTGGGTCTGGGGGGATGTTAGCTTGGGACAATCAGGTCATACTCACTCCTTTGATATTAATTACCAGCACAGTTCTGGCAGCTTTATCCTCGCCGGCTGCAGACACTGGTCGGGTGATTTATGATGGTTGAGCTACAGCTCCCTTCAGTGTTAGGAATTATACTTTCAGAGCTACCAAGGCCCTAAAAAATTTGGATCAGGGACCATCTTTGGGTGTTTCAAATTGGTGCATAACGCATGCCAATGGGTCATATGGAAGGCACACTGCAGTAAACAGTACTCCTGTGTGTGCAGCCCATTTTTATTAGTAAAAATAAGCATACAATGCAAAGCCTTGTGTTACATGGCATTTAATGCATTTTCTAAAAACTGTCAATTTGAACATAGCAGAAATTGCAAACAGCAAACTGAGCCATAGCTCATTTCTAGGTGCGATCTGGAAGGGAACCAGAGGGGTTCCAAGTCAAAGAAAAAAGCTATGACGCACACTTAGTTATTCATTTATGTATTTACTTATTTATTTGAGGGTAGGGAGGTGGTGGAGCCAACAGTACAATCTAACAAGATGCAATAAATACAAAACAATAACAACTCTAGAAGAATCAAATACCTGTGCAGAGAAATACACTACAATAAGGTGCATGAAGTTAAATACATTTGCAAACATACAAAAGCAAAACATGTATAGAGAAGGAACACAAGTACTGTAAGTTAGTGAGGGTGGATGGAGGATGAGTACACAGTGCAAATGTGGGGCAGGGGAGAGCCATGCCTGGAGGGTGGTGGTCAACAGCTTTTCACATGATAAATGTTTTTGTGGATGGTAATGTAATCCTCAGAATTGTATTACACTATTTGTATATAGTCCATCTAAATGTACAATACTTCATTGTATAACTTATGGAACTGTATATTTATCTTATGTATCTATTATATATTCTTTGCTTTATATCCCCTTCCCCGGGTCACACCTGGAAACGAGCCTCAGCTCAGTGTGGCTTTCCTGGTTATTAACTATTTAAATAAAAAAAATAAAGAAATAAGGATGTTTGTGTGACTATCAACTGCCAATGATGGGCTATCGCAGAGACAGACAAATGGATAGAATAATAGACATACTGGTAAATAAATACATAGATTGTGTGTGTGTGTGTGTGTCTGTGTGTCTTTCCCTAAAGGATATCCGTTCAGCTGTTAAACTCCATTTAATTCCAAACAAACGCAAATGTGTTGCCCTAACTACAGAATAGATAACACAGCAGTGTACAACATACATTGCTAGCCCAAGATTCAGGGACTGTTCCTTAAACCATCAATAGAATGTCAGAGTTAGAAAATAAAACTGTAAGGAGCCAATTTTGAAAATAATTCCACCATACTTTTTAGATTACTCAGCTACTGACATTAAGTACACCTTGTGCAGGTCAATGCCTCTGTGCACTCTTACTGGAAAAAAATACTAATATTAAAAATAAAAAACGAATGCATTTGTTTGGTGGTGTAGGATAGATATTTCTTTGCAAGCATATTTTCTAAGATAAAATAAAACATAAAAAAGGCTTTCATGAGACAGGCAGATAACTGGAATGCACCTCAAGTCATGCATGTGACTTATAAAGACATACACATGCAAACTAGACACAGAAACACTAACACCATTGACATTACTTATTCACATTTACAGATTTCCCCAACCAAATCAAATAAAGACGACTCATTTAAAAGGAATGTCTGTAATTTTGAAATGTTGCAGCATTGGGAGTCAGATGTTTTTAAGGGAGGCTTATTTGAGTGATAGGGTAATAGAACAAGGTCTGTCTTACATTTTTACACCTTCAGAGTACAGGTATTGGTGTAAGTTAGTCAATTTATGGGGTGGTGGGGATTTATCCTATGCTATTGTACATGATATGAAGTATACAAATGTGACTTTGGTCACCACTGCACATGGGGGGCTGTAGAGGACTGAGTGCAGCCTCAAGGCACACCATCAGAATTAGTAACAGCAATTATATCCATGCTTCTAGAAAATCAGGACAGGAATTTCTTCTGCCCCAATTAAAAAAACAAAACATGCTGCAGCAACCAAAATTCTCTATGCAAATACTCTGCCTATATTGCTATGTTGCTTGCAGGTGTCCACTAACATGAACAAATGTGCACATTTTTCAGAAGTTAGATAACACTGTAAGACACCCAGGGATCCCTCCACCACCTACTGTATATACCTCTATGCATGCTTAACCAAAATACTTCAGTTGACCCAGCTGTAAGTATGGGCAAAAGCAAGACCCACAGAAAACAAGATAATGGACTCTACTGTCTGTAAAAAAAAATTTGTGGTGCCCAGCTGAGTGTTGAGTAATTATCATATTGCCTGGACTGATGGATGTGTTATCTATATAAAGGACTACCTCTCGTGCCACCTTGCCAGTTTCTCCCCAGAAAACACCCTAGTACAACTTCTCCCTGTCAAGCTTCTCCTTGGTGCCCATAACAAAGTGCTTACTGTGGCTGCAGTCTATATCCCCCCCTAAAGACCCATGAGCCAGGCTCCAGTCTATCCTTGAATTTGCAAGATTACAACCTCCTGACTCTGAGCTCCTCCTTCTCGGTGATTTCAATATAAATTGGCTTGCCTCAGATATCGGACCCAGCAGGGATACTATCCTAGCAACCAACCTAACACAGATGGTCAACTCCCCTACTAGAAAAAACTACAAGACTGGAACCAGCACTCTCATTGGCTGGATTCTTACCAATCACCCGGACTGGATAAAAAACACCACCGTTCTCTTCAACTCCCTCAGTGACCACTCCCCTGTGATCTGTATCTGGACAAATAAATTCCACAAACCACTTCCTAAAACCATCCTAAGTCAAATGCTACCGCACGGAAACCTTGCTAAGCTAAAGACCTGCCTCCTACAACAAGACTGGTCCCCTATCTAGAATACGCTGGATGTGGACGCTGCTCTAGATTTCTTCAATAAAACTTTCAACACTGCCTGTGACACCTACGCACCTTTCAAAAAATGTAAAATCAAAGCCCTCTCTAATCCCTGGCTAACAGCCAAACTACTGGCTCAACTTAAAGCACATGACCATCTTTGGGCTATAGCCAGGGCCACAGGCTCCGTAACAGACTCACTTAACTATAAACAGGCATGCAACCTATGCACTTCACAAATCAGGCAAATGAAGAGCTCCTATTTCAAGAATGCTCTAGAAACCACCTGGGGTGATGGGAGATCCTTCTGGGACAATATACATAATATTACGGGAAAACAGTCTAAATCCTTTCCCACGGCAATGAACATTGATGGCTCCACTACCCATGACCCTAAGACTATGGCCAATGCCCTAAATAAAACCTTCACTGACCTCAGTGGTGTCCTCTCACCAGACTTCTTCCAGGACTTGTCAGTTCCAAAACTCGTATCCCAAACCACCTCACCAGACAAACCGCTATTTCACTTTAAAATAGTTAAGATATATGAAGCCTACAGATACATAAAAAAGGCCTGCTCTAGAAATAGCAGTGACACCATTGATCTAAAACTTTTGTCCCTCATCTTGGAAGAAGTGATCCACCCCCTCACCAAAATTCTCAACCTCTCCCTGTGCCAAAGTCAATTCCCCAACACATGGAAGGCCGCTATAGTCACACCAGTGTATAAAGGGGACGACAAATCAACACCAGGGAACTATCAGCCCATATCTATACTTCCAACCCTCTCCAAAGCTCTTGAACGGATCGTGGTGGATCAACCATCAGACTACCTGCAAAAGTACAATCTACTCTGCATTCAGCAACACGGATTTAGGAAAGGACACAGTACGTCGACGGCCCTAATTGATTTCTCTAGTGAAACTCACAAAGCCTTGGATAAGGGTTATTTAACCGGAGCTGCTTTCATAGACCTCACAAAGGCCTTTGACACTGTTCACCATAGCCTTCTAATCTCTCTTCTGCTCAACATTTGGCTAGCCGAGGACCTGGAGCCTGGTCAAAAGTTACCTGGCACAACGTTCTTAAACAGTAAAAATCTCTGAGGTTCTCTCTGACTCCAAACCGTCCTCTCTGGTGTCCCCAGGGCTCAATTTTAGGTCCTCTACTCTTCAGCCTATTTCTAAACTTGCTTCCCAAATCCTGCCCTGAAAATTAACACTCTATGCTGATGGCGTTGTAATTCTCTCCTCCCATAAGGATCCATCCACTACGACCAGAGCTTGCAGCTTGCTTTCTCATGTGTGAAAAGTGGTTCCTTGAGCACAAACTGGTCCTAAATCAAAAACAAAAGTCATGCTTTTCGCCAGTCATCAAAACAGAAATAGGCATACTCCACTGGTCATAAAAACTTCTCTTGAAATACACTAGAACAAGTGAACACCTTCAAATACCTTTGTATCACTTTTAACGAATGTCTTACTTTTTGTGCCCATATCGATAACACTGCAAAACGGTGCACCAACGATTGGAATTTTGTAACCGAACCGGCCAATTTTTCAACCAAGCTGCCTTGAGGATTGCTGTTCAAAAGCTCCATCATCTCAATCATAGACTATGGTCTAATTTTGTCTATGGCTCAGCTACTACCACTGCACTAAAGCACATCTCAACAGCACTAAACAAACCTGTTGACTCCTCACTGGAGCATAGAGACGGACCCACACTTGTGACCTCTACATGGAAACCGGTTGGTTGCATCTTTCCAATCGCCTCATGTATCTCACCTGCGTGATGGCAAAAAAATCAATCTTTGGACTCACTCCTCCATGTATCCGGGACCTGTTCTGCCTGAACAATGGCACTCGTACCACCAGAAGATTTGACCACCAACCTTTCCTTGTCCCTAGATGCCGGACTGCTCAGGGACAAAGATCTTTTACATGCCGTGCCCCTACCTGGTACAATGCCCTTAACCTGCCCTCCCTATCCTCCACGACATTGGGAGCTTTCAAATCCATACTTTACACTCACCTCACAGCCTCCAACACCTGTGACTGCTTTGACTAAAGTCTCATCCCACTGAGTGCACTTACATTTGTTTCACTCAACCACCATGGTCTCCTCTTTGACAAAGACAACCTGAGTACCACTGACCTGGTTCTGTCTGCTCCTAAACTTCTTATTTCTCCCTCTCTTACCTCTCAAGCTCTCCAATCCTTATTCCTTGCACTTGACACTGCCTCTGAGTTCCTTTTTCTTTTCTGTACATAAATGTTACTGTTTAAGTTGTGGCCTTGTTAAATGGCTTACTGATTGTTTGTAACACTGTCTACTATGTTTTTGTACTTAATGACGTGGAACCTTTGTAAAAGAGCCTTGGCTCAAAGGTATTAATTCCTAGAACAATAAACTTCAAACTACTGTGGGGCTGTCACTGACTCACAGTGTGCTGTATGGTGCATCAGGCACAGTGGTGATGCCATTATCCGGTGTCAGTGCATCAGGTCATTTGCCACTGATGATGATATCAGTTAGAACTGTACTAGCCCAGGCAGACAATGGTGCATCCTGCATGGGGGTCAAAGTACAGTGTGGAATGGATGGCATGCAGGAGGGGAAACAAACACTACTATCAAAAGTTTAAAAAAACAACAAACAATGGTGCATTCTGGATACTGGTGGCAGTTCAGAGCAAAGCAACCAGCTTGCTAGACAACAAAAGAAAAAAAATTGCACTCATGGGTTCAAGTAAACATTCTGGCACAGCCAGTAGCTGAAATAAGTTTATTCATGCAGCAAGTGAAACACAGACTGAGCCACACCATTTCAACCCACATAGGGTCTTCATAAGGTATGTCTCATCAGGAGCTGCAAGCCCCTCTGCCTCTATCATGGCTACATGTGGCCCCTGAATCTATTCTGGGACCAGAACATATGAACATACGAATCTAACAGCAGAAATAGGCCTTATGATCTATCAAGTTAGTCTGCTTGAATTTGCAGCTAGCACCCTTATATTGCAGCTGCCCCCCTTCCCCCCTCACCTTTATCCCTCCTCGCACCCTGTCCCATGCCCTTTTAAAACTTCCCACTGTGCTACAGGATATCACCTCCTCGGGTACAGTGTTCTATTTTCCCACCACTGTCGCTGTGAAAAAATTCCTCTTCGTCTCTCTCCGATATCTTCCACCCTCCAACCTGAGACCATTCTACAGGATGATGGCACGGTAATAGCAAGCTCTGGCCACCCTGTGGTGTTCAATAATTGATACCATGGAAAGGATGGAAGGATGGTGGCCCATGTGAAATCACAGACCGTGCTACTCTGGGGGGGGCGGGGGATACTGCCTGTCTCAGCAGTATCAAAACTTGGTAAGTTAGCAGTGGCAAAGAGCCATCACCTGAATTGGTGCAGTAAACCACCACCAGTAACAGTGCTTATTGCCATATAAAGGTGTGTGCATTAGGCTTGATGTATAGAGCATCATGCAGCTCCACAGGGCTGTCCAAGGTAAATAAATGGTAAACAAGCAAAACAAAACTAAACAAACAAACAAAAAAACCATTGAAAAGATGCCAAAAATGTCATAAAGCACTACATTGCCTGTTGAATTATATAGCACAAACAATGCACAGGAAAAAAAATGTAGAGTTTAAGCAAGCATACTGTAAGTATGCAAAATGTTATTTATTGCAGAATTTACAGCATCACAGAAACCACAATAGATTAAGGAAACCTTGCCAGAGTGCCCCAACATTTCCAGTGCTCTGTGCTTCTACATGTTTGTGGGCTTTTTTAGTGTATGGTAAGGTTTTGTACCTTCAGTATTCTTGTATTAAATTGGTTGAAAGACACTGTGTCTCTCTTAAAAGCAAAGGTCACAGATGAAAACAATGCCAAGACCAACAGATCAATAATTGAAAACACTGATTCCTCACACTGAGGATTCAATTTGTACCAATTAAAAAAAGTATGCATGCTGTGAAATGTAAAAGTAATTTTGTCTAGGAGGGCTAGATGAGCAAATCTAAGTTGACACATCTAACTGTTAACCTTAATCACTGATCGATATAAACAGTATTAACAGTATTAACTCCAAAACTGATAAAAAAGGACCAAGGCTTATAAAAAATTCCACAGTAGTTGGCCAGAATTGCTTAAAAAAATAGGGCAAATGTCACACAGTAAATTAGCGCTCCATCAAAATGAAATGAGTGTCATGAAATATTCAAGCTATTTCAGACCAACCTAATACATATAGCCTGGTATTATGCAAAATTAGTAAATTAATAATTTTGCATTACACCAGGCTATACATATTGTTAAGCAGGTAATAAGAAAACAGTTTAAAAGTTTGATATTTTATAGGCACATCTTGTTGGAAAAGACAATTTGTTCAGCTATGAGTATAATCACCTTGTCCAAGGAAAAGAAATAAAAGGAGAGGGATTTATTGCCAGACTATATAGTTGTATGAGGCATACTGTAAATAAGACCAAAGTAGTGTAGATGGCACAATTTCTGTTGTACTGCATTAGCATACTCTCACGCACAATACTGAGACAGCATTTACCTAGCAATAAATTATAGGTACCAGCTTGTGAGGTGCAATTATTAGTTAGATTTTGTTTTGGAGCATCAAAATCTAATGAAATATATGTTGATAAGTGTCTTAAATTGAAATGGTCATTTTACAGTGGAGGGGTGAGGGGGTAGCAATCCAGTCCAATTTTTTTGTGGGACTAAATACCTGTGTGAGCAACACTAATTCAGACTCCCCCCCACCAAAAAATTAAAAATCTGCTTAAATACAATAGATATCATCTGCATTTGCTATGGAGCTCTGCTACCTGCCCCCACCCAACAGGACAGTAAAATGTCCATTTCAAGAGAATACATATATCAAAATATATTTCGTTACATTTCGTTGCTCCAAAACGAAATCTGACTTAATCTCACCTCACACTATTAAGTTAGCTATACATTTAATAGGTAAACATTGATTGAGGGTGGGTAGAGATCGAGTGTGCAAACAATTGGGCAGCACCAGTGGTACTCATTATTTCATCATGATCAAACATAAAATTAAAGGGACACTGTCAACCCTTGTTATGGAATTTTTGGACATTGTATTTTTTCCATTGTGGTCTGTTTGGTGTGAGGTGCAGAATCCGCTGGTGGGTGTTTTTTTTATCTGAACAAGTGTTTCTTATGTGCTTTTTTAAGTGAAGTAAACATGTTCCACCATATTGGTGTTACCACACTTCCTAATGGGTGTTGTTTATATTTTCAGTGGTTTGTTGCACTGCAGGTGTAATGTGCACGCTCCCATGTATGAAGTGTGTGTCATTTGCTGTTGAATGTTACCTGCCACTATTCCCGTGCTGTCAGTTGAATTTCTCTGTTGAGGTAATTGTAAAGTTCATCCTTGTCTTTTCAAGTTGTCTTTCATTGAATTTCCTGCTGGTTGTACAGTGGAGCCAGAATAGTGTGTGAAAGGTTTTCTGGCTTTAAATACTGGTTTTAGCAGAGTCATGTATCTGCTGCAATCCATCCGATTTTGCTATTTTGAGATGAGTACAACTGTAAGTGGTGGCCCCCATCAGGGTGGTGACCTGAATGTTATTGGGGTTTTCAATAGAAAAACTGAAGTGTAACAACGTGATGCCAAAAGTGAAAATGGAATTTTGATACAATGTCCCTTCCTCATCCCCATGCAGCTGCATGCATGCTCCCCACCCAAACCCATCACCCTGGGACATCTAGCACCTCCATCTGTCCAGTTGTACTTTGTTTTTCTGGCAGCGGCTTATTTTTACTACAAGTTGGTTGTGAGACAATTGATGATGGTGCTCTTAATGGAGCACTCTAAAATACCTCTCGACAGCAGGAATGACACTCTCCATAACTCACCTTGCTCACAAACTAGCCCTACTGCCAGAGGTAAGAAACATAACAAAATCACACACTTACAAAAGTTTTAGTCACTGTGCTTGAAAGGTTAGGGGAGTAAATAGCAAGACAGAGGTCATACACACTACCCCAGTTATCTACAGGCTACCAATGTCAAAATTTATTAAGAACACAGATGGCATGACACTATCCAGCCCGACGAGAAAACGATTGCACTAAAAAAAAATACCTCAGAACAGGACATCTTCACTGACTGTCAGGATCACACTACACTTAATAGGGCAGGCAGCAATCTGGCAGCTCCTGAGTGCACGCTACACTGAGTGTCCAGGAGCACACTGGAACTACTGTGCATGAGCATGTCAACACACTTCATGGTACTGACTCTGTCTGAAAATGAAAACAAACGTTCACCTCATGGACAACAAAAGAGGACTGCTAATGGACCCAGCATTGCATGCAAACACTAAAAAGGGACTAGGGATTTTCATCCTATTGACAACCTGACCTACTAAGAACACAAAATGGTGGGAACAGAATGTAATCCTGTTTCAAAGAAACATGAACTGTAGGCAAATGGATAAACATAATATCATGGTTGACAGTGACCCTTTAATTAAAGTTCAATAAAACTAACAGCCAGACTCCACTAGCCCTTTAATAATTAATAATGAGGAGGCCAGGAGCACAGAAAATAAAAATATGCACATTTCCCTTTACTCCCCATGCTACAGGACATAGGTTCAATTACATATGGTCAGCAAATACAGTGTGAGCCATCACTGCAAATGACCTGGCTGTCAGACTGACATCCATCCGATCTCGATCTCCCATCATGGGATTGGATGACAGACAGTCACTCAGGTCATAATAAATATTCCCATCCCCGCTGTGCCACCCACTAGTACAGCTGCTACCCCCCCAACAGATGTCTCCTCCTGAGTCCTTTCCTCCTAACTGAACCATCTCAACCTCTTATGCTGCAAAGACGTCTTCTGCTGGCTGCTGCTGTCTTACGATGGGACTTGGGACTAGACTCGAGTGGTGGTGGATGACTCGATCCCTTCTATTGATTCAATCCAGTTATGCCTCAGTCAGCAGCACTCAGCAGCTCCTCAGAAGGCTCTGCTCCATGAACTCACTAGCGTGGCCTCAACAAAAGTGACAGTCAGAAGAGCAAGAGAAATGAATGCGGCAGCACATCACAACTGCCCACTGCCACCACTACTGAATGACTGAAACTAACAGAAACTGCCAAATAATTACAATTTATAGAATTTTAATAATAAATGACTAAGCTGATTCCTTGCAGCACCACTACTTAAATGAAGCATTCGGCCTGCTCGGAGTGAGGGACATCCAATATGGTGCTCCAAGCTGCTTGTTTCCTGTGCCTCTCTGCCAGAGCCCTGCTTCACACTGTCACAAAAGTCAATTTGCCACAACAATCAGGGGCCGCCCAGGCATTACAGCATCAGCTTCTCTGGCATACTGCATATGCAAACAAGGACGGAATGAGAAGCTGATGCTGTAATGACGGGTTGGCCCCTGATTGCTGAGGCAAAATCATTTCAATTTGGTGGCACTTTTGGAAACCAGTGTCATCAGCACAGTGTGCCTGCATTGGTCCACCAGTGCCAAGCCCCCAAATGCAGTGCTGTCGCTGGCTGCCACAGTGCCGCACCTCCACAACCCACTTCTCTCGTAAGTTGCCACATAATGTTTCTTGCGCATGCACGCAATCAAACATAAAAAATGGACAAGTGTTGAATCTAATGAATGGTGAGTCCAGTTCAGAGGCATACAGTATCTGAGACAAATTCTAAAGTTCCCTCTAATTCTAAACTTGATGGCAATATTTGATTAACTTTTTAACGAGTTTCATTTTTTGCCCTTTTTCTTCACACGTACATGACAGGAATTGGACAACAGATATACTATGCACCCTTGTTTGCCAATTAAGTGCAAAGAATTTCACTCTTGTCTTCATGGATCATAGGTACAAAACACTAAGGAATGGACTATTGTTATAACATGTGGCCACTTTGACCAACTGAGTCTAAATAATTAAACTTTTGTCTTCACACGTCACTTCTTTTGTCCTGCTGTCTCCTCCTCCAGCAAGCAGGCCACATCCCCCTATTTTGTTTCACCGGACCATCATCTGTATCTCATGAACACTGTTACAGTATGCATAATTGTGCCATCATGCTATTGCAGACATTTCAATTCAACATTAAGGCTACAGTTAATCACAGGCAATCTGCTGCAACTTCCTCCAATGTACTGTGTCCAAGTCTGTTGCTGCTCACATGTCCTCATCAGATGTCAAGATGCTGTTGAATACTACTCAGCATCAGCATGCAGCAGAGTAGCAAGTAAAATCTGTAGCTGCTGGCCATTTACTCAGCTGCTACCTACTTCTACCATTAAAGTATCATCACCTGCCAGGGCCACTTCTTCCACCTGCCACACACATTGCTATCTACACTGGCATCAGTGAAAGTGCAGGGGGCTGTGCAGCATAGAGTAGAATTGCTATTTATAAAATGCCTTTCCTATATTCTGAATCCAAAAGTGCTTTACAGGACAAACATTTGTGTAGTGGGAGATTGTGAGAGTAAGTACTGCACAGAAATTAGAAGACTTGAGATTTATATAGTACTTTTCACATACACTGTATCCCAAAGTGTTTTTATGACAAAAATAGTTGTATAGATGGAGACTGAGTGCAGGGAGTGTGCATACATGAGGAGACTTCCAGAGGTTTGAGATTTATATGGTGCTGTCCAGCCACACTGTATCCCAAACTGATTTTCAAGATGAGCAGTTATGAGAAATTCTTCTTGCAGGGACTGAATTGTTTTCATACATTCTGTATCCTAAAGTTCTTTATAGCAAAACATAATTGTTTAGATGGAGACTGAAAGTGCAGGAGCTGCTCAGAAATGAGGGGAATTGATGAGACTTGAGATTTATATAAAGCTTTTCATACACACTCTATCCCAAAGTGGGAAAGGAGGCAACAGAGGGTGAAAGTCAGAATGAAGTTTCTCATTTTAAGTTACACCAGGATCAGGGATGGGGAGGTGAGTCAGGCCACCCACAATGTTTTACTGTGCAAATGTGTGGATGTGTGTAAGCCCTCAAAAATGGTGGCTTATCTCTGGCTCAACAAATCATGTCTAACTTTTCATTCTGCAGTGGCACCCCTTTCAGTTAGTTTCCTGAAAGAACTGCTGCAGTGAAAGGTACCCCTGGAAAGGAACTAAACATATACTTAAATGGCAACCACTATTTTGTTTGCACTTCAAACTCCAGAATTCATGGAAGAGGAGGTAGACAAAGCTCAGGACAGTTTCCCATGATGTGAGTAGTCAAGTCAGGCTTCAGGATGCTAGAATGGGCACCAAGGAATTCAGCAGTTGGATTCTATGTCTGAGATGTAGCATTTACTTACAAATATTTCAATGAATTGGAGTGTAATAAAAAAAAAAGACATGCACACCAAGAAGTACTATATCAATTAAAAATTATTGTGTAGTATGGTAAATAAGTTTCACAGAACTAATAGAGAGGAAATTGCAAGAAGGTTCAAAAATAGAGGTGGAAGCACTGCAGACAAGAATGTGGGACTCATCTCTGATGAAGTGTCACAAAACATTGTAGTGGACTAGTAGTCATTGCATTGTAGTGCTGATTCTGTATGTAATTGTTTTGGATAATTTTATTATGTAGTGTAGATATCTATTTATTGTATTGTAAATATTATTTCTGGTCCCCTTGAAAATTGCCATTTAGGATCTTGGTTTATTACCTGGTCAAAAAAGCAGTATTATAAGATAAATACATTTAAATTCATACACTACTTCTGGGTGAGTGAGTCTTTGTTATTTTATTCTGTGTATATCAGGCATCCATGAAATCAGACTTATCCCCACATTTATGCCTTTTTAATTAAAGTATGGTGACTGGGATAGGCGAACTGAGCTGGGGCTCATTTCCAGTTGTGACCCGGAGATGAGATACAACAGGGCATGAACCAACAAAAACAATGTGACAACAATTAGTGAATGAATATGTACAGTAAAATCACAGTAGAAGCAACACTTCTGAGAAAGACAAAACAAAGTAAAAGTGTACTTGTCTGTTGGTTATGTGGAAGTCAAATCAAAAACAAAGGGAACATGCTGCAAATGTAAGGCAAGACATTTGCACAGAACCAATGAAGCATAAAATGTATATTGCAGAGTATATTCAATGCAACTGAGTAGGCAAAAATGGGTAAAACAGATGAAATAGCAGAGGATGATGGATGAGACATGGGTGGTTGCAGAGCAGCGAGAAGGGGAAGAAGTCTAGCTCCAGGTGCATTCTTTTTAAACAATACTGTCAATGGTTATGTTAATGCTTTAGTTAATCTAAAACCAGTGGTTACATTCATGTTCTAGTCTATCATCCCTTGGGGGTGTAATGTGGCACAAAGTGCTGCCAAGTGCCACATGCCCCCAAGGGTGATTAACAAGAACATTAACATAACTGCTGGGAGTACTTTATTGCTATTATAAAAGTGGCCAATCTACAAAGTGATATATATATATATATATATATATAAACAAACACAAGGTGCTGCATCAGCATGTGGTCTGTTGAAAACAAAACAAAATGGTTATATTAAATGCACACTGAAAATAGAAAATAGAGTTAAAAATTGATGTTTTGACCATAGGTCTTCTTCAGGAAATATCTAAAACAGAAAAAGCAAAATTACTGTAGAGGAGAGGTAACATAAGGAATATATATATATATATGGGAGAGGCTCTGGGAAAAGAAGCGTTAAATGGCAAGATAAAGACAGAATCTGGAAAATAAAAAGGTGTTGATGGGAGTGACAAGACATAGTTGCAGTGAATGAGCTAGAGAAGTCCCCAGGTGTGGACTAATTAGCAAGGCCTAGTAAGAAGGCTGAAAGGTGACAAATGGGGGTGAAGGAGACATAGATGGAGACATCCTTGGAAAAAGAAAATAGATATGTACAGATACAAACAGACTTCAGGGAAAAGAAGGGGTGACTGAAATATATTAGTAGAAAATAAGTCTATCATTTAAACTGGAGGATTGCTGGGAGCCAGGATGATAATCAGCTTGGTTTTCATGTTTTTACGGCTGCAGTAGGCAGAGCCTGCAGATGTTTTGCATGTACAAAAGGAGTGATGTCATGTTTTCTGTCCGCAGAACTGACTGAAGGTGTAAATAGTCTCCCCCGCCTTACCATCCTCCAAGAAATGTTTTCCGCCCTCAAATAAATATGCTTTTATGTTAGTCAACAGTTGCAGGGTACTATTTTCTTCTTAAATGGGCAGCACAAGAATTGGAACCTGAGTAGTGGGAGGCAGCATTAGTTTTTTGGGGGAGTAAGATCATCCCCCACCTCCACCCGAGAAGCTTCTAAAGATCCACCCCCACCTTTTTTTTTATTCCTGTGGGAGGAGCACGAGGTGGATGTATCATGTTGGAACAAGACACACTAGTTTGGGATCTGAACCAAGCAACTTAACAAGTCTGTGGAGTGATCAAGTTGTGGATCCCCTGCATTTTATTAAGGATTAGGAGAACAGAGGTTACTTAATGCCTTCAAATTGACTTAAAAACCCTTGAAACAAATGATTATCAGAGTCACCTAGGACCTCAGAAGGAAAGAGTAATTAAGTGCCTGAAACTATAGCTCCCAAGGAAAACAATAGACACAGCGTTCTGATTCAAGTTGAAACAGTCACGGGTTTTTCTTAAACATTTATATTCTAAAACATAAAGTTCAGCTTTTGGGATTAACAATATTTCTTTATCATATTCAACTATATATATATATATATATATATATATATATATATATATATATAGAGATTAGAGGCATAATTATTAGGTTGTTCTTAGTTGAGTGAGAGTGTTGTTACTTGATTTCTGCCTTTACCTCACGCATTAAGGTGATTGGGATCGCTAGCCCTAACTCTCACCCATGACATGTGTAAAGCAGCAATAGAGAATGGGGTGAGAGTTAGGGACCCATGATCCCAATGCACACCAATGCCGGTTGGGGTGGGCGGGGTCCAAGGGGTTTTCAACCCTAACAGCGAATTTCTCACTTTTGTCGCAGGAACAACCCTAACTAATG
This sequence comes from Neoceratodus forsteri, assembly GCA_016271365.2. Classification (NCBI taxonomy): domain Eukaryota; kingdom Metazoa; phylum Chordata; order Ceratodontiformes; family Ceratodontidae; genus Neoceratodus; species Neoceratodus forsteri. The sequence goes on from CM057452.1 coordinate 1,207,052,179, forward strand.
CATTAAATGGAGGTTTTTGCCTCTAATTTCCCTTCTTTTTGAGAATTGTAATGAGAAATAGTGAATGTAATGCAGCGGAGGGAGCGCGGGGCCTGCTGCATAATGCGGTGGCGGGCCCCGCGCTCCCACCACATGATGTCTTGTGGCATATTAACAGGGACAGCAATGCAAGCAGAAATGCTAACAGTGGCGCACATGGTAACACAAGCGCAATGAGAACAGAAAGGGTAACGCACATGGTGGCGTAGACGGGAACGGTCTGCCACGTGATGTGTTGTCACATAGTAACATGGTGCCTGCAAACAGAAATGTCAATGGCATGGTGACGTAAAGTGAAACAGAAAGATAAACAGTACTGTAGACAGAAATGGCAAAAAATAACAGAAACGCAAGCGCAAATGAAAATGCAAAGGATAACGCACATGGTGGCGCAGACGTCAACGGTAAGTGAAACGGGTACGGAACTGCAAGCGGAAAGGGCAACAGTAACAGTAATGTAAGCACACAGGCTGGTTTTCCCCAAAACCTGCATAGAGAAAGACAGTGAGTACAAATAATGTATGCAAAATAATGAGTATCGGAGCAGAAAATGAGAACTTGGAATACTAAATACGTTATATCTCAGGAACCGTACGACGTAGAAAAAAAATTTAAAAGTCATATTATTTACAACTGTCCTGGCTAATTTGGTACTTAGCCCAGGGGCTAAGAATTTTCCTGACGAAAAGTCCGTATCTCACACCGTTTCCGAGATACGGGCCCTGAAAGGCGCAGAGAACGCCATAATGTTATCCTATGGGAAAAAAAGAAAAGTTTGAAGTGCCATAACTTTGCCTCCCTGTAATGTTTTTTCACCAAACCACTGAAAGGCACATCTGTGGGCTGTTGGCTGTCTTCCCTCCAAATTTCAGGAAAAAAGACCAAACTGTTATTTTGCAGCAGGGATCCAAAGGATTTCTGTAATGTGTCGGGCGCCGCAATGTTATCCTATGGGAAAAACTGTCAACTTTGGAGTGCTGTAACTTTGCCGCCATGTAATATTTTTTCACCAAACTACTGAAAAGCACATCTGTGAGATGTCATCTGCGTTTCCTCCAAATTTCAGCCCAAAACTCCCAACCGTTCTTTTGCAGCGGAGTGCCAAAGAATTACTGTTATTTTGGGCATAGTGTCGCAAAGTAGTGTCGCAATTTGCGAAAGCTTTGGCAAAAATTTGCGACACTTTCGTGATTGCGACACTTCTTTGCAGCACTACTTTTTCCAGAAATTTGAAAAACATATTTCTGGGGTGTTTTACCCCAAAATAAAGACATGGCTAGCATCCTCAGAGCCGGACTAGGTGAATACAAAAAGAATTCGATTGCTAGATGGTCTCAATTTTAAATGCCAAGCATTTTTCTGATCACTAACTGAAAATAAGATGGTGGATTTGTGACAGTAACAGGGCCATTTGCGACACCAAAAAGTGCATTTGTGACACTGTCGAGCTTTTTGTTAACTTTTCCCATTGACTTATAATGGGAAATTGTTTTTTGAATAACTTTTGAACCGTTTAATATTTTTTCATGAAATCTTCAAAAGGCACATTGGGGACACCGGCTGCACATTCCCTGAAGATTTTGGGCTGGTCGCGCAAACCGTATGACCTGTAGGCGCGACCGTAGAATTCCAGAAAAAGCATAATCATGCGCACAGATCATGCTTAATAACTCCACAGCCGTATATCTGACCAGTACGAAACTTGGCAGATCCCAAGGCATATGGTTCTTGATCACGTATTCCAAATTTCAGGCAAATCTGTCAAACGGTTGCAAAGTTATTAAGGTGCAAAATTTGGGGGTTTAACATAGAAATGGCTGCTCAACCCTAACTATAGTGGCACTACCGTGGCACTATAATATATATATATTATCTCACTACCAACAGCTCCTGTGACCACCCAACTTAACCTTGTTTCTCCACTTCCCTGCCTGCTCTAGTGGTTCCCCCTTCCCTCCTCACTGGATTCTACCCTCACATCTTGGTATACCCAATGCTGCACTTTTCACCCTCTCCCCACCCTACCTACATTCCTTCCCCTCTTCCCTCTCCCTATGACTCTGACACTTCTTATCTGTTGTCTATTTTCTCTGAAAAATGCTGCTGGCTGCCTTGCTTACAATGCTACCCTTGAATTGTATTAATCTGTACTCTGTTTGCAATGTCCACATTGTTGTAATGTCTGTCTTGATGTTCCCCATAATTTGTATTTCTCTGACATGGAACCTGTGTAAAAGAGCCTTGGCTCAAAGGTATTTGTAATCCTAGACTTGATAAATAAAAAAAAGTAATATATATATATATATATATATATATATATATATATATATATAGTCTTTTTAGTGGTTTCAAAATTTTGAAAGCATTGGTGTTAGTAATGAATTTAAAAATACATTTTTTTATTGTCTTTGCAGTAAAACATGCAGTTTCATGTGAGGGCACATTTTTTTTGGGGAGGGGGTTCAAATTATTTTAATCATGGGCACAGTACTTGGTAAATACACCCTTTGATGATAAAGTGTATTTTTTCCTTTAAGTTTGAGAAGTATGCATTATATATAAGTGTAACCATGTTGTAAATGGGACTGGTGAATGAATAATGGTTACGTGCCTAGAATTTTTTTTTTAAATATAATTGAGTTTATATGTGGTAAGTAGGTAGGGGATAGTGTTTTTAATGTGGCAGTAGGATTTAGCGTGTGTACTGCTTTAAAATCAGTTCACAACAGCAGAGCTGTGTAACTGTTCTTATCCAGTGAGCATAAATGGCAGCAGTTACAGTTTAGCAGACACCTGAGAGCTAGCTAACTGGGGTTTCTGTAAGACAACAGCTACTAAATAGCTCTAATTCACCATTTTTGTTTTCTATGTGTATCAAGTCTAGCTAGCAGGAGTGTTTCAAGTTTAAAACATTTAATTTTGTCAAACTATACACAACCATAAAAGCATAGAAACTGTCTAGATCATCAATGCTGTAATTAATAAAGACTCTAGCTGTTGTCTTAAAGAAATCCCACTCAGATTTCAAGTATTTGCTAAACTGTAAATGTAGGTATCAGCATTCTATTATCAGCTAGTGCTGATTTTGCTCCATGACAAGATTTTCATTTTTTTAACAAATGAAGTGTATGGTATGAAGCTGCAGCCTAGAAACCGCAAATTACTTTGAAGTCAGTTTTTCTCCTGTGTGTGGTATGGCATGAAAGCAATAGGATGATAGTGACTATTTCAGCTACATATTTGATCCCATATTACAATGGTTCACTGCACTACACATGTAGTGTATCACACTTTTTCAAATAATGAAACAAATATTCTCCAAACTAAATAACTCACACATACATATGTTTATACTTTGTTAAAAAGATACTTCATATTTGTAACAAAAAACAAACAAAAAAAAAATGAAAATGAAAATCATGTCACAGAGCAAAATCAGCCCTAACTCCCAGTTCCTTCTAGTAAAATGATGGTACCTACATGTACAGTTTAGCAAATACTTGAGAGCTGAGTAGGTATCCTGTAAGAAAACAGCTACAGTCTTTACTAATTACAGCACTTATAATCTGGGACTATTTCTGTGTTTTTATTGTTGTGTGTAGTTTGATGAAATAACATTTTAAAATGAAAACAGTTACTACTGCTAGCTAGACCTGACACACACTGAAAACAAAAATAATGAATTAGAGCTATTTAGCAGCTGTTTTCTTACTGAAACCCCAGTTAGCTAGCTCCCAGGTATCGGATAAACTGTCTGTGACTGTTGCCATTTGTGCTCCCTGACATGTTCATTATACGGATGTTTTCCATGTAAAACAGACATTTTGTAAATGTCATATCGGTAGCATCGTTTGTAGCCAGTAAACCATTATTTACATAGGTACTGTAAATGACAGGTTTTAATTCAGAAATCCAGTCCTGATAAATTTGTTTTTTTATCAGTTCTGTAAGATTTATGTCTCTCTGATGTAAGAGTGCATAGCATTGAAATGAAAGGGTTTCTGTAATTGATTGTTGTTTGCATGAGAAGTGGGCATGACAGTGGCATGCAAGAGTGAAGTCTAAATTGTTTCTTGGCCATTCTGGGATCTAAAGTTTAACACTATTGTGTGAAGAGAATAAAGTCTTGTGTTTTTTGCATTTAAATAGATTTAGTGCTTTGAAGTTAAAATACATAAATATATACATAGTGTCATGGACACCTGAAAAGAAAGAAGATACTACTTAAATAAATGCTGTTCTGATATTTTAATAATTTATGTGAGAGATTTTAAGTGTAGTTTTCTCTAGGTCACAGACACATAAGCTATAAATAAGGATGATTGTATTAGTAAAAGCTTGTAGTAACAAAATAAAGCAAGACAAAAAAATATATTGTGTTTTTTCTTTCAATTGTTTAACCAGGAGTGGCACACTAAGCTGAAAGCTTGTTCACAGGGGCAACCTGGGAGCACATGAAAGTTAGGTGACTTGCTCAGGGTCACCCAGTATGCAAGTGGGGGCTGTGGGATTCAAACCCAGATCTCTAGATTTGCAGTTAAGAGCCTTAAACCACTGTGCTATACTCCCTCCCTAGTCATGGCAGTCATCTGTTTTATGGTTCATGATGCTGGTGTAGTAAGCATACCAACATACTAACAGACAAAAATGTCAGCAGAATAGGCCTAGTGAGCTTTCGTGTCTACTCATTTGGTCAGTGCCCACCCTGGGAGCTGACCTTGCTGCCCCCCTGCCCTCTCAGGCTTCTCTCTTCCCAGTCCAGGGTATTCCCGCTCCATTGGAATTTGCTTCCACAAGCATTCCCCTGTACCTGTCACATGCCCTCTTGAACCCCTCCACAGTCTCTGCCTCCACCAGCCCCCCAGGCAGCACTTTCCATGGTTCTACCACCCTCTCAGTGAAGTAGCACCTCCTCCTTTCTCCCCTGAGTCTCTCCCCCTCCAGCTTCCACCCATGCCCTCTAGTTTCCCCCCTTCCTTCAGAGCACCATGATGGTGCCTCTCCTATTTAACCCCTTCAGGTACTTGAAGACCTCTATCATATCCTCCCTGTCCCTTCTCTCTTCCAATATGTACATATTTAGCTCTTCGAGCCTCTCCCCATAGGCCCTTTTCCCCAAGCCCCAGATCATTTTGTTTGCCTTCCTCTGGAACCTCTCCAGGAGTTCAATGTCCTTCTTTAAGTGTAGCCTCCAAAACTGCATGCAGTATTCGAGGTGCAGCCTCACCAAGCAGTTATACAGAGGGAGTATCACTTCCCTCCTTCTGGAGTGATCCCCCTAGCGATGCATCCCTGCATCATGTTGGCCTTGGCCACTGCCCTCCTACAAGTCTCTGAGTTGTTTATCTTGACATCCACCAAAACCCCCAGGTTCCTTTCAGCCATACAGCCATAGCAGTAGTACATTGCATAGCAGATATAAAATGTCAATGAGCAGGTCATGCAACAGATGTGCTGAGCAGTTACTGAAGCAATGAATCTACAGCTGTCATTTTTTACATCCTATTCAAAATGTGTTTTTGCACATGTGGTGCCAAATGGCACAATCGCTGTGCAAAATCTCCTTTTGGCTAATGGACTGATAGTGTCACTGTTTCTGAGGTTGGGTCACAAAAAGCCCATGCTGAAAACTTGGAGTGAAAATATCAAGAAACACCAAGGGCATTAGGGTTTCTGACCATAACACCCTGCACTCTAGGGACTGACAGGCATCAGGGGTGTGATTTAGGTTTGTCAACAGTAATGATCACACCATTCCACCCCAATCCCCACCCTGCAGCCAGTGACAGGTATCGAGGTGTGCCTTTGACTCTTCAGCCCCAAAGTTCATTCCATTCTCTTATACTGTACCCATTTCAGCATATTTCCTTATGGAATGGGGTGAGTGTAAAGTTTGAAAACCCCAAGGCAGACCTCGACTCTTGTCTGTGTCTGCAGGGAATGGTGAGGTGAAATAGCATGAGCATTATGGGCAATGACCCAAAGGCACACCCCAATGCCTGTCCATGTCTGTGGGGTGCGGGTAGGGGTGGGGTTGGCGTCACTTCAATAATTCACTGCCATTCCTATTCTGTCTGTCTGTCTGTGTGTGTGTGTCTCTCTCTCTATCTATATGTCTATGTAATTATCTTTCTATTAATTGCATGTATCGCTATTTTTACCTATTTCTAAAACAAACCTGCATATCACATTGCCTGCACTCTAAGCACATACTTATGAAACTGTGCATATTTGTACTCCACTTCTACGTAAATCTCATACTTTCCTGATATTCCCATTATCACAAGCATGACTACCTTGCCCTTATCAAAAGCAACCCCCTCTGAAAGTTAATATCACATTTTCTCTAACAGTCCATCATCATTACACCTGACTTCCTGACATCAATATATTGCTTAAATATAACTTACATCACCTCATGGGCAAAAACCCTGTTTCTCTTAAAAAAAAAAAACAACAACAAAAACTGTGTAAATAATCCCAAGGCTGAACATATGGCAGCCATTACTTTTTCATGTACTGCCACCTTCTGTACCATCATGGGGATTTGCCTATGTTTCCCTTGATGCTTCACATTATTGGGATATGTGCATTTGTGTTTTCTTTAAAATTTGGCTGTCTGGTCAATATCATCCAGGATAACACATACATCATTGGCATTTGCTCTGGGGTTCTTTTGTAAGCTTCCTATTCCTTCCATTAAAATGTATACCTTCATATATTTTCCTAATAATGTATATGCCTTCCTTAGAACAGAAACTAAAACAAATCTTACTACTTACAAATCATTGTGTTGTTTCTCCATACCTCCTTAACAATTCCACACAACTTCACTAACTTCATTAAGCAGCCGAGGTGGATCTGACCAGATTTTGTTTCTGTAGTCAGAATCCCAGAATCCCTGCTGAAGGACACAAACAGAAAGATCATTGACACTGTGATCCCTGGAGATAAAGTGGGATACAATGGCCTTATCAGTGTCTCCAATCCTGACTGCCCTGTAGTGTTCCCTGAAATAGTCAGCAAGGGGTCTACAAGTTTCTCCGATGTAAATAGCTGCACACTTCTTGCAAAGAAACATCAAAACATTGATTTTTAACTCTATTTTCTATTTTCAGTGTGCATTTAATATAACCATTTTGTTTTATATATATATATATATATATATATATATATATATTTGTTCATGTGCATTTTCATTTTAATTTGTACCTACTTTATATTAAAATAGTCCTTCCAGTTGTTTTGGACTAGAAAACTCATTTAAGGTACTTGAGTGCTGCACATTCTGTTTGAGCTCTGACATTTCATGAGTTCAAGCTGGTCAGTGAAAGTATGTTCTCCCTCCCTTGACATTCCAATGGTAACAGCTTCAAGCTGGCTTCTGAAGTCAATGAGGCATGAAGCAGCATGGGTCTCAAAGCACAGGGCAGAGTTAATAAAAATATTAGTTCAGTGAAAAGTGTTTTTTAAGTGTCTCTTACAGTACTTTGCCTTATGAAGTGAATCCCCATGATTCACTGCAGGTCACTTCCAGGTGAAACATATAGAAACATAGAAACATAGAAGTTGACGGCAGATAAGGACCGCAAGGCCCATCCAGTCTGCCCATTTCTTTTTCTACCTTATAAATGTGCCATCGGCCTTTGCTCTGTCAGTGGCCTATCTATTCATAGTCATTTGTATTGCTCCCTTATGCCTATCCCATGCCTGTTTGAAGCCCTGCACTGTATTCATAGCCACCACTTCTTGTGGTAAGTCATTCCATGCATCCACCACCTCTTCTGTGAAAAGAATTTCCTCACATTCCCCTTAATCGGCCTCCCTCTAATCTCATGCTGTGTCCTCTTGTCCTGCTATTTTTCTTATATTTAAACATGTTAGACTCTTTCACCTTGTTTATGCCCTTAAGGTGTTTGAATGCCTCGATCATATCACCTCTCCCTCCTTTGCTCAAGGGTATACATATTGAGCTCCGTTAATCTGTCCTCATATGTCTTCTGATGCAGTCCCTGCACCATTTTGGTTGCCCTTCTCTGGACTGCCTCAATTTGGTTAATGTCCTTGTGAAGGTGTGGCCTCCAATACTGCCGCAGTACTCAGATGGGGCCTAACCAGTGTCTTGTACAGAGGATTAATACCTCCTCTTACGACTTGTGATGCCCCTACTAATACACCCTAACACCCCCTAGCCTTACCTACTACTTTAGAGGTCTGCTTGGATGATTTTAGGTCATCAGTGATGATGATGCCCAAGTCTCTTTCTTCCTTTGTGACTGCTAGCAACTCCTCCCAGCCTATAGGTGGCTTCAGGGTTTCTCTTCCCTATGTGCATGATTTTGCTTCTTTGCATTAAATCCCAGTTGCCACTCTTCTGACCATTCTGCTAGTTTATCCAGATCTCTTCTCTTTCTGCCCACCCCATCTGGATCATCCACTCTGTTGCAGATCTTGGTGTCATCTGCAAACAGACAAACCTTACCCTCTAGTCCATCTGCAAGGTCACTAATGAAGACGTTGAAGAGGACTGGCCCCAGGACTGATCCTTGAGCTACCCCACTTGTGACTTGCATCTCTTCTGTCTGTATACCATTTACCACCACTCTCTGTTTTCTGCCCGTCAACCAGTTTGCCACCCAGCTGACCAACTTCCTGACCCGCAGGCCTACCAGCTTATTTATCAATCTTCTATGTGGAACAGTGTCAAAAGCTTTGCTGAAGTCAAGGTAGGCGACATCAACTGCTCCCCTTGGTCCACCACTCTGGTTACCCAGTCAAAGAAATCTATGAGATTAGTTTGACAGGACCTTCCTTTGTAAACCCATGCTGTCTTGGATCCTGTGCCCTATGGATTCCAGGTGTTGCACTATCCTTTCCTTAAGGAGTGCCTCCATAATCTTGCCCACTACTGAGGTCAGACTGACGGTCTGTAGTTCCCCGCCTCCTCCCTGCTACCACTCTTGTGGAGGCGGGATCACATGAGCCCTTCTCCAGTCTTCTGGGACCTCTCCTGTGCTCAGAGACTCACTAAACAATTCTGCTATTAAACTCTGCTAGTTCCTCCTTTAGCTTCTTAAGTACCCTGGGATGTATGCCATCAGGTCCCATTGCCTTATCCACCCTGGAGCTTAGCAAGCTCTTGTAGGACCCTTTCTTTTGTGAAGGGAGTAGTGCTCACCTCCCTCCCCCCTGTGTCCATGATGCTGAGCTGTGGGCCCTGCCCTACCTTCTCTTCAGTAAATACTGAGCAAAAGTATCTATTTAGGATAGATGCCTTTACAGGGTCCTCCTCCTCACATGCTCCCTTTTCTCCATTAAGCTTTGCAATACCCCCTCTGGACTTTCTCCTTTCACTAATGTATCTATAGAAAGTCTTGTCACCTTCTTTTACTGTTCGTGCTAGTGTTTCCTCAGTTTGGGACTTTGCCTGCCTTACTGCCTTACCTGCTTCCTTTAGGGCAGTTTGGTATGCCTCCCTATCTTCATCCCGCTGTGTTCCTTATATTTCCTGAAGGCCAGCCTTTGGCTCTGACCTTTTCTGCTACTGTATTTGAGAACCAAAGTGGTTTCCTTCTTCTTTGCACTTCCTTTCTGTCTAACACAATGGGATGTTGCTTCAAGTATTGCATCCTTAATGCTTGCCCACTTTGCCTGTACCCCTCACCTGTGTTTCTTTTGCCAGGGCTAGCTTAACTCTGTTGGCCATCTTATCAAAGTAAGCCCTCTGAAGTCCAATATTTTTGCCTTGGAATGGGATGATTTAGATGTAGTAGCCAAATTGAACCATACCATGTGATGGTCACTGGCTCCCAGGTGACCTTCTACCTGGAGATCTGTGATCCCTTCTTTGTTAGTCAGTACTAGATCTAGGATAGCCCTGTCTCTTGTGGGTTGCTGTACCAGTTGTTTGAGGCCCTCCCCCTGCAGGGAATCCACTATGAGTCTAGTTCTGGCAGATGTTCCTGCTGGTATTGACCAATCTGTATCCGGCATGTTGAAGTCTCCCATTATCAGAACCTCCCCTTTAGCTGTCATGTTTTGTATATCTTCTAACAGTAATGTGTCTATGTCTTCCCTCTGGTCTGGGGGTCTGTAGACAACCCCAGTTCTTATGGCTGTCCCATTTCCTGTTTCCAGGGTGACCCACAGTTCTTCTGGCTCCTTATGTGTATTCTGAATTTCTGTAGCTTTGATATTTTCATTAACATACAGGGCCACTCCTCCCCCTTTTGCACCTCAGTCTCTTCTGAACAATACATAGCCAGGTACTGAAGTCTCCCAAGTGTGGTTACTGGTAAACCACGTCTCACTAATTGCACTATGTCCAGTTTAGCCTCTGACATTATTGCCTGCAGGTCTGGGATCTTATTTCCCAGGCTGTGAGCATTGTGTACATGATTTTCCATTGGCCAGATTTTGGTGTGTTAGTTGTTTGGTGAAGTTTGGCCTTACTTACCAATAAATGATAACGGAGACAAACCTTTTTCTTACCTGGTGATGCAAATGAACGGCAAACATGTTGAATTCCTGTTTGACCACTAGCTGAGGGGAGGGGTGTTCTTCCCATTCGACGTATGGGGTGCTGCACCCTCTCCCATTTGCTAGTTTAAATATTCTGCAAAGACGTCAAACTTCTGCCCCAATGCACTGACTCCTCTTTAGTCAGATGCAGTCCATCAAATTTAAAGAATCCTCTCCCAGAACTGTTGCCAGTTCTCTACAAATCTGTGTCCTTTTCCTGGCACCAGCCCTTGAACCACGTGTTTAGCTCCCCTATCTCCCTTCTCTGACCTTCCACCATCTGCTCCTCTCCCAGACTGGCAGGATCTCAGAGAAGGAGATGCCGGATGAAATAGATGTTAGTTTGTCACCCAGCCTAGTCAGGTGTTCCTTGGTCTCCACAACTGACCGGTTGGCGAGATCATTAGTCCCTATGTGTACTAGGACATCAATGTTTTCTCCTGCTTTGTGAACAATTTTAGCAATGCGGTCAGTGTTCTCTATGCTGATGTACCTGGGAGACATCTGACCATCACCCCTGGCTGGAGATGGGTATCAACTCCCCGAATCATGGAGTCTCCTATGATCAGAAGTTTTTTGGATTTCCTTTGTGCTTGTTTTGTTTTGGTTCCTGATTTGGGTGAGTTTTGTTGTGCTAGCTCCTGTGCCACAGTGTCCTGCTCTGCAGTGTCTTCTGCCTCTTTATTTGATTTCAGAGATAGAGGCAGATACCTGTTTGTAGTGTTTATATGGTTTTTGGAGGTAGTGTGTTGGAGAGCAGAGAGTGATGGGGCACCTGATTTGCTCCTCCTAACCACCTGCCAACCTCCTGGACTGACTACCCTCTGTGGTTGAGGTTTTTCTGTTGGATGCTGGGGAAATGGCGGGTGGTTCTTATAATGTATTTCCTCTTCAATATGAAATTTGAGGCGTGCAATCTCTGCCCATGCTGCCCGGAGCTGAGCCCTAAGATCTCCAAAGGCCCAGCATGTAGGACAGTGTCCTAAATCCTGTAAGACTGTCCTTCTGAAAATTGTTCCACAGTACCTGCAGTTAATGAAATCCATTCCAAATAAGTTGCTGGGTTTGTAACCTAGTCAGAGTAATTAGAAGGAAAAAAAAAGGAAAAAATGCAAGTAATGGTTTAATTGTGCTTTGTTTAACTTGTTATAACAAGTTAAATTACTAGTGCCCCTGTAAATGAGATCACCTTGTGGAGGCCCCACTGATCCACCCCTTCCTGCTCTGCCACAGGAAATGTCACAACTGTGGTACCCTATAAAAGGAGTGTAGCGTGGGGTGGTTGGGGATGAGGGTGGGTGTCCATACCATGTGAGTTTGTGCATGTTAGCAACAGCCAGCCATTGAGTAAGCAAACACTGATATTACAACAACATGGAGTACGAGTTTTTCTTTCACAATTTTATAAAGAAATGCTAAATAAATATATTTCTTCTGTGGGGAAAAAAAAAACCCTTTTGAGGGCAAGCAGCACACTGATGGCAGGTAGTTCATGGGGGAAGGGTTTTGCTGGGGCCTTGCTAGCTTTCAGGCTGCTGTTGACAGATACATTTTTTTACCTGCAATTGTAGTACCCTGTAGCAATTTGGGGGGGGGGCATCAAACTAATAAAAAATTGTGAGGGATGTTTTCAGCACATAGTAGAATTAATAGCAGTTAAGAGTTCTAGAAATAGAATTTTCATAAGTTGGGAACTTGCTTTAAAAATCTGTACACATCATAAGGCTGCAGAAGTATATTAATTAAAGATTAATGTAAGGCTAGTGGAATGTCAACAACCAATCACATTTCTCCATTTTCCAGACCCTTTCTACAATGTGAATCATGTCAGCAAGACTAATTTGAGAGAGTGCAGGGATTAAGAGAGATGGATGGGTAGAAGTGGGCTGTTTCAAAGTGTAAGAGGTTAGATAGAACAAGCAAATTGCCCTGCTACAGATTTACTGGTAGTGAAATGAAAGGAACAAGCAGCAGATGAATGGAGGGAGTAAGAGGGCTGGATAATGGGGTTAAGAAGAGATAAGTGAGAACAGAGGCAAGCCAGTATATGGCCATGAAGGAGCAACAATGTGAGAGATGTTGGAACTCAAGATAAGGGAAAAAGAGATTAACATATAGGCCGCAATTCATTAGGCCTGTGCACTGTGTATCTCAGGTGCGTGAGATAGGTTTAAGTGGGAAATAGATGGACACATCAGCCAAGTTGAAGCTTAGATTTTCTTTTATTTACAGAACAAAAATTAGGTAGACTGGTATCATCAAAATAACATAAAATAGCAACTAAAACATGGCTTAACTTCAACAAAGGAATAAATTAACTTCAAAGGTAAAGGTCCATATGACTAGAAAGCACTAGTCCCATTGAGTGTTGTCCCATCAACACTCGAAATGAATCTGACTTGACTAGGCTTGAGACAATACATATATTTTTTTTATTTATTTAGTTTTTATTTGTGTCTAGGATTACAAAGTACCTTTGAGCCAAGGCTCTTTTGCAAAGGTTCCATGTCATATATATATATATATTTTGGTAGCACGGTAGTGCTACCATAGCTAGGGTTGAGGAGCCATTTCTATGTTAAACCCCAAAACTTTGCACCTTAATAATCTTTGCAACCATTTGATGGATTTGCCTGAAATTTGGAATTTATGATCAAGAACCACAGGCCTTGGGATCTGCCAAGTTTTATACTGGTTGGATATACGGCTGCGGAGTTATTAAGTGTGATCTCTGCGCGCGTTTACGCTTTTCTGGAATTCTGTGGTCGCGCCTACAGGTCATACGGTTTGCGTGACCAGCCCGAAATCTTCAGAGATTGTGCAGCTGGGTTCCCCAATGTGCCTTTCGAAGATTTCGTGAAAAAATATTAAACGGTTCAAAAGTTATTCAAAAAACAGTTTCCCATTATAAGTCAAAGGGAAAAGTTAACAAAAAGTTCAACACTTTCGCAAATGCATTTTTACTTTCGCAAATGGGCCTGTTACTTTCGCAAATCGGCCATTTTGTTTTCAGTTGGTGATCAGAAAATGGTTGGCATTTAAATTTGGGACCCTCTAGCAACCTATTTTTTTGTATTCACCTAGTTGGGCCCTGAGGATGCTAGCCATGTCTTTATTTTGTGGTAAAACACCCCGAAATATGTTTTCAAATTTCTGGAAAAATTACTTCATAAATTACTTTCTTGCTCACGAGAGAATATGTAAAATTTTTCTGAAAGCTTTATAAAATTCACCAGTAATTTTTCTAGTCTGTGGAAAATGACAGCAATTCTTTGGCACTGCACTGCAAAATAACCGTCTTGGAGTTTTGGGCTGAAATTTGGAGGAACGCAGTCGACATCTCACAGATGTGCCTTTCAGTGTTGTATTGAAAAATATTACACGGTGGCAAAGTTATGGCACTCCAAAGTTGACAGTTTTTCCCATAGGATAACATTACGCGCTCAAGCATTACAGGAATCCTTTGGCACCCTGCTGCAAAATAACGGTTTGGTCTTTTTTCCTGAAATTTGAGGGAAGACAGCCAACAGTACACAGATGCCTTTCAGTAGTTTGGTGAAAAATATCACATGGCGGCAAAGTTACGGCACTCCAAAATTGACGTTTTTTCCATAGGATAACATTCAGCAGCCGACACTTAAAAGAAATCATTTGGAGCCCTGCTGCAAAAATAACGGTTTGGTCCTTTTCCTGAAATTTGAGAGAAGACAGCCAACAGCCCACAGATGTGCCTTTCAGTAGTTTGGTGAAAAACATTACAGGGAGGCAAAGTTATGGCTCGAACTTTCTTTTTTCCCATAGTATAACATTACGGCGTTCGCCTCGTCTTTCAGGGCCCATATCTCGGAAACGGTGCGAGATACGGACTTTTCATCGGAAAAATTCTTAGCCCCCTAATGGGGCTCAAATTCAAATTAGCCAGGACAGTTGTAAATAATATGACTTTTAAATTTTTTTTCTACGTCATATGGTTCCTGAAATATAATGTATTTAGTATTCCAAGATCTCATTTTCTGCTCCAATACTCATTATTTTGCACACATTATTTGTATTCACTGTCTTTCTCAATGCAGGTTTTGGGGAAAACCAGCCTGTGCGCTTACATTACTGTTACTGTTGCCCTTTCTGCTTGTGGATCCGTACCCGTTTCACTTACCATTGACATCTGCGCCACCATGTGCTATCCTTTATGCTTTCATTTGCGCTATGCTTCTGTTATTTTTGCCATTTCTGTCTACAGTACTGTTTATCTTACTGTTTCACTTTACATCACCATGCCCATTGACATTTCTGTTTGCAGGCACCATGTTACTATGTGACATCACATCACGTGGCAGACCATTCCCTGCTCATCACCATGTGCGTTACCCTTTCTGTTCTCATCTGCATGGTGTTACCATGTGCGCCACTGTTAGCATTTCTGTTTCATTGCTGTCCCTGTTAGTACATGCCACAACACATCATGTGGCGGAGTGCGGGCGCCAATGATTATGCAGTGGGAGCGCAGCCCAAAGGCCCGTGCACTCCCCGCTGCATTACATTCACTATTTCTTGTTATCATTCTCAAAAAGAAGGGAATAGAGGCAAAATCCTGTTTATCGCAGTTATCAGCGAGGAAGTGAGATGTGTTGGTTGAAAATTTTGACCTCATTTCAGCGCATTAGGCATTATAGGGTCCCAACTCTCACCCCATTCTCCTATACTTCTGCTGCTTTACACATGTCATGGAGTGAGAGTTAGGGCTGATTTATCCTAATGCACACCCCAATGCCGGTTGGGGGTGTGGGGTCCAAGGGGGTTTTCAACCCTAACAGTGAATTTCTCACTTTTGTCACTGTGGAACAACCCTAACTAATGCATTAAATTGAGTTTTTTGCCTCTATATATATATATATATATATATATACACATACATATATAGCCAGTCAGAGTTCAGGATTGGTCCAAATCACTTGTCACTCATGCTTTGGATTAACATACGTTTTTAACATTCTTTACAGTTCTTTATATTTCTTAAGAAGTTTCACATTATATTTCATATAATGACCGTATGCATATTTTGATGTCAGAAACATTTTTACTCCACTAGATTCAAAGAAAAGTTTAGGAGGTGTTCTGCTTGTCCCTCCTTCAGCTGGGCTCAGCATAAGATTAGTGAAACTGAGGCCGGCTGGCTCTTAGAGCACCTAGCAGAAGTGAAGACAACAGCAGAAACCTCCAATTTCCTTTTTTGGTAAGCTTGTTTTTATTTTAAAACAGAGATTCCCTTATCTCAGCATTATCGAAACAGAACAGGAGTAATTACTTGTACTGCTGATTCAGCAGGTCCAGCTTTCGTTTGCTTATTTTATTATTGATAAGCAAGTCTTTTCTTTAGTTCAGTAACTTAGGCAGCTCGTATCTCTACTAAACAGCGGTTTGAAAACCGCTGCGACTGTGTGCACCTTCACGAGGCTTACAACATCCACACAATCGCGAAAGAGTGTACATGCAAAACAAAACAAAAATTTCTACACAAAGAAATGTACAGTAGGGAATGAAGACAGGATCCTATCTAAACAATATTACCAAACATCAGGAGACCTGTGAGAGCACTTGCTTTGAGGGGATATCTACCTATTTTTCAGTTACCCAAACAGCTCTTAACAGCCGACTGCACAAGTAAACAGCTTGACTTTCTTTTTTCCACTGTGCTACAAACAGAACGGCTTAAATAACTTACTGCAGGCATAAATATCATACTTTGACTGTACCTTTTATTTACTTAAACTCTCCCAGGATTTGGATTTCTTTCTTTTAGTTTTACTTTGCGTTTTGTTTTATTTCTTGTACAGTGCTACTGCCCAGCAGAGGGGGAGGAGGGAAGAAAAGCTACCATACATATCACAGAGAAACCAAACAGGGAATACATGGGTGGCCAGTCCATGTAAGACATACTTACAGTAAACACAAAAAGACATGCACAAAGGTTAAATACAGAAAAGGGGACTCCTCCTAAGCAGACCTACGGTTAAGGAAGAAGTCCTTCCATAGTGCGATTGCCATGCCGCAGGGGTCCAGCAGACCCCCAGCAACATTCACCATTGATGCGCTAGCCAGATGCACACCCAATCTCCTGGCTGCCTGAGGAGATATGTGCCTGGGGTGTGCCCGCACTCTGAATGATTCACAATGGCACAGAGTGCTGGGCAATGCGTGAGCTATGGTAATCCTTGAGGACTATGCTGTAGGTGTCTGTGCATCCCCCCCAAGTCAGTGGTGAGGCATGGTGGCAAGAGGATCCCCTGCACACTGTCACCCCAGCCAACTGGGCTTCCAGGGTGGGCTGGAGGCTGCCGTTCAGGTGAGTGTAGTGGTCTGAAAGGTCCTGGACCCATGCCATCTCTCACTCCCCCATGTGCTCAGCACAAGGTATCCACTGGGACCAGGACTTGCATCTGATTGAAGGCTTACCTGCACCCCACATGCTGCCCTGATCTACCTGCATGCCAGGGGGTTGGGGCCATGGACAGGCGCTATGTGGGTGCTTGCTGTTATGAATCAACACACCCTATGCCTGTATGGAGTCACCTTGGCACACTGCTAAGTTACATGCAATTCACCTTTTCGTGAGTTGTGGCCATAGACAGCAGTGATGGGTGAGTGATGCAGTACTAAGGGCAAAGTGCCAGATGGAATGAAACAGGGAGTCCAGCTTGGCAAGTATAGACTTTGGAACAACACTGTAGACTACATCTGCATAGTAGAACACCGGCAAGATCCTCTTAAGGATAATCTTAGGGCAGACTGTGAAAGGAAGGTATGATTTGTTTCAGAGCACTACACCAAACATAAGGCAACATTTCTTGTGCATGGCATAACTATGGGTAGGAAAGCTAAGATTCTGATCCCGCTGTACCTCTAAATACTTGAAATGGGGTACCTATTCAAGCATGTTGCCATCTAGAGTTGAGAAGACAGGTCTGTGTTGGAGCTTTGCTAATCACTGCCTAGTGCCAAATATAGGAAAGACAATTGTTTTTGTTACATTTAGTGAACTCTGGTTTGAATGGAACCAGTGCTGTACTTTGTCAAGTCACACTGTAGTAGTAGTAGACATTTTATTGTTTGACCATAATGTATAAAATTATACAAGTCATTGCAGTTCTTCACATACAAAAGAGTTCAATGCAATTTAAAATCATTAGTAAAAAAATTGCAGTATTACTATTGCACTTTTATACTGTCTCATAACTCTAGCCACACTGTTACAATAAATAAAATATTGCTTAAGTACATTTACATCAGTATTGATCTCAAAACACTAGGGTAGGTACAGTATAGGTTTCTCAAAATTTCATGCAAGTGCCAGCGATTTCTATTTTACTAGATTATTAATTTTACATCTGAAAATCTCCAACTTAGGAGGCTCTATGTATAGCCCTGATGCTTTGCTTGAGATCGGCCAATGTCCAGTAACTAATTCCACCAATAGGCATATAAATCCAATAATATTTCTGTAGAGATATGGGTCTTCGTCTAGAGAAAATTCCTTCATTGGATAATCTCTGTACAAGGACGTGCTAAACAATTTAGCAAAAATGGAGGTTTAGCTGGTCTCAACCAACACCCTAGTATCTCTTAATGTTTTCCTTTTTTTAGGTTAGGGCAATGTAATACCCTACTATTGCCTCAGCATCAGTAACTGATCTGTGATAGAGTATAATGAATATAACATCATACAAGCCATCTGGATAAACTTATAGAATGCCATCAATGTATTTCTTTCTAGGTTCCTTGTACAGTGTACACTGTGTAATTACATGGAATAATGTTTCAGAAAAGCCTTTATTACAAGAACATTGTGTCAAAAGTTAAAGAGACCTATCCCCCCCATTTCTGTTTTCTAGGAACCTGGAAGGCGGGAGCTTGAATCTGACCAGAGTAATTATTTTTCTGCATTCTGGCTCCAAAGGGAGTATAAGATAGTCCAAAAAGAGTGTGTGGGAACACACCTGAGAGAATGTGGTGCCTGGTAATATAAATTAATGAAGGTGAGTGAGTGAATACCAGTTCACACTGAAACCTTGGTATCTGTTAGAAACAGTTCATTTACTGTGACTCCAAAAAGGCTGTCACTCCACAACGCTTAGTGAAAAGAAGAGAACACACTTAATAGTTGATTCCAAACAAGGTGCTTAATTTTATTCATGGTGCATACAGACAATAGAATCCAATTCAACTGACAAAGTGCTAGAAAGTGTGAAACACCTCAGGTCACATGGACCTTATCTTGATGGGAAAGGGTAAGAAGATTATGTAGCATCCTTGTATCATCGCATACCGGAATTCAGATTTGATTTTATAATCTGTGTGCACCTTGAAAAAAATTAAGCATCTTGTTTGGAATAGAGTATTATGTTCTGTTTTGATAATTTCTATTATTCTAATTCCTGATTTGACTTTCACACGGACTACTAAATTGCCAGCATGTCTACCCTGTTTCTTTTTTAGAGCAGAAGAAAAGAATGACTTGAGAGCCATATATATCAATGAGTCTGAAGCCCAAGTTTCCTGTAAACATATACTACAGCAACAAAATCAGGGTCTGACATTTTCCGACCAGGACAGGCCAGCAATGTTCCACGGCACGAAGATTGCACTTGGGCTACAGTGAATTGATATTGATTCTGAACACATTGAGAGGGCCATTGGGATCTCAGGTATTCATTCATTAATTTTTTCATTTTCTGCCCCCTTTAATAAATTATTCAAATTCATAAAAAGGACACCCAAGTGATCCTATTTATGAGCCTTATTAATAATGTAATGTGCCATCTCTGACTCTTTCAGATAAAGGTAAATTTGGCCATACCCTGTTGAAGATTTTTGTCTCACTAGTCGAACAATTTCTTTCTGGCCAAAAGTCACTTTTAGAATTCAGAAATGAGGTATCCCATAGTTGTCTAAAGAGTTAACTTAGTCTCATCATTCAATTTTCCTGTTCCAAAGATAGACATTATAAGTATATTTTCTGCTTCTATATTTTGTCCCCTGAAACTTCAGCATTATTTTGAAAATTCCATTTGAGTGAAGAAAGGGCATAGTGTAAAACATGTTGTTCCAACTGGGATCATATTTCAGATGTATTAAATACTATTCAGAACACTGACCTTGGATTAACTGGTGAAGCAATTTCTAATCCCAAGTGGGACAGTCTCTTTGTTTTAAACCAGACTTGTTTGGCAAATCCCATATATGAAACCATAACATAAACCACTAAATTTGTAGCATCATACTGTAACAATATTATTTTTCACTTTGTTGATACTAGAGATACAGTAAAGTTTCACTTTGCCCGTGAATTTTCAGCAAAGTCACCAAATTCACCTCTGCAGATCAATTCTCAGAGTTGTCCCTGTTAAATGACAATTTGCCATTTGTAACTTCACCTTGCTTTTGGGATTTTTTAAGTGCAAATTACATTTTAAAAAATAAAACAAAGCAAGGAGAAGCTACAAATTGCAAATCCTCCAAATCCCTGCTGTCTAGTGCTACCACCCCTGGTCATTGCCTGCCCCAATGTAAAAAAAATATATGTTAAATCCCTGGGGCCCGATTCTGAAAGATTCCTTGGAGTGGCACAAGTTGCAAGGCTCCAGGGATGCAACAAACTCCAGATGCACCATGGACCCTTCACCATATTCTGCAAAAATCAGGGTCCTGGTGCCAAAATCCATGGGTTTACAGCAGGTGTACAACAGCACCAAACCATAAATGCAGCTGCTGCAAATGCCACATGCATCTGGCTCCCCTCCACTGGAGCAACACAAGAAGGGTCAGCATTAGTGGGGGGCCGGGGGCATCCACTTGCCACGATGGGGGCAGGGGAAGGAGGGGTACAGGGGGCATAGCGTGAGTTTGAGAGACAGTGGGGAAGTAAGGGATTGCTTTAGCACCCAATGGGGTGCATATGCCTCTGTATAATAATGACCCCAGATGTAGCTCTTCCCCAAACCTACCACAGTGTGTGGCACTGACACAAGGGGCTTAGACCACCTCCTGGCTTCTCTAAGTTGAGCCCCGTGCTATGGACATGACCAGGCTTTTAGAATCCCCAGAAAGGGGATGCTGCAGCCCCACTGTGGTGCAAGCCCCCTTGCAACCTGGTGTACCCTGATGTAGATTGCAAGGGTGGCGCAGTACCCATTTGCCACAGTGGCTTCCCATTCTGATGCAGACCATGTTTCCAAATTGGGATTGCCACAATTTATAATGCAAAGTGCATATTGTGTCATTGATATTTGATGCAAGCACCTTGCATCAGTGTATTTGCTTTTATAACGGGGCCTCTGGTGTCTAGTGGTCCCACCCCTCCCCCGATCACTGGCCCCAATGTAAAAAACAAATTATAATCATCAATTAAATCCCTGGTGTCTAGTGGACCCCCCACTCCATCCGGTAGTGCCACACCACCCTTCTTCCTCTCACCCTGACTCCAAACAGGTGACTGAGACAGTTCTCATTCTCCATCATGGTTGGAGTTACTCGATTGATCTGAATGAATGAGCACATACTTATACAAGCATGCACTCATTCATTCCAGGTCAGTCAGGTGGCCAGTCATGGTGGAAAGTGGAGGGATATGCTGGTCTCCCACTTGGGGTCAGGGTGGCAGGTGCGGAGTGGGAGATATTACCTGACAGGGTGAGGGGTTCACTAGGCATTATATTGTGTTTTTACACTGGGGTTGGTGATCAGTTGACTTATGAGCTGATGTTTAGTTAAAATGTGCTAAGTTTTACTTATAAAGGGGCTTATGCATGAAGGAGTAGGATATACACACTGGAGGTGCATATCCCACATGCATAGCACTGCACCTGCAGACAGGTGCACACCAGCAGTATTCATCAATGGCTGCCACCTGTCCATGGGCCCACCTCTCCTGGTGCACGTGTCTTGTCAGGGAGGCCAGGGGTGGAGTTGCAGACCCAGTCGGGCATCCAATCGGATGCCTGGCATGGGTCCCACAGTGGATCCTTTGCACATGAGGGTGTGGGTCTGGGTATGGGAATGCCCAATGCAGGCACCCAGAGCAGTGCAGTCCTGCTCCATTGGCCATGGGACCCCTGGCCCATGCCCTAGTTGTGCCATAGACCCATGCAGTCCCCAACAGAACCCCCACCCCTGGCCCGTATGACCACCCCCCCAAATGCCAGCACCCTCCATTCCATCCATGCCTGATGCCCGAACCCCTGGACCACTAGCACATGGCATCCCATCACCATCAAACAACATGCTGCCCCTGGCACCGCAACCCACCCCCATCCCATGTCAGAGACAGGGCTGCAGCATGACACATGAGACAGCCCTCCTCTCACTCCATATTATCAGTTATCCAGGATGCTGGGAGCATGTTCATATATAGACAGCATGCCCAGCATCACTTGGATGGCGGGTGGCCAAGGAGGTGAGAGGAGGGCTGTACCACTGGCCATCCCATGCTGCTGCCACTATACTCAGGTAAGGAGGATGGA
This sequence comes from Neoceratodus forsteri, assembly GCA_016271365.2. Classification (NCBI taxonomy): domain Eukaryota; kingdom Metazoa; phylum Chordata; order Ceratodontiformes; family Ceratodontidae; genus Neoceratodus; species Neoceratodus forsteri. The sequence continues at coordinate 1,207,074,255 of CM057452.1, forward strand.
GTGGGTTTGCTGTTTCGGTGGGGCTGCATTCCCAGGCTGGTGCCCCTATATGTGTGTGTGCATGGGGGCTTCAGCCATCATGGGGCTAGGACACAGGAAAGATGGGGTGGGTGGCACTGGGTGGTCCATGAGGACAGGAACTGGGGTCCTAATGATGGGGTATGGTTGGCTTCTGCCATGTCTGGGTGGTGGTCTGTGTGCATGGGGCATGCAGGACACTTATGGCAGCATTTTTCCTATGTATCCAGCACCCTCCTCCACCCCCCTGTGGGCAGCACAATTTGCCTTAGTGCATGGCACATAGTGCTGGAACACCCCCACCTGCCCCCGGCACATTGCTGTCCTCACAGCTGGGCATCAGGTTCATAGGGGCTAAACATCCCATTTTGTGCATCTCTTACAGGTGGCACAATGGGTGCATGGTGGCTATGTGCCATGGATGTGTGGCGCATAGCCACTCCAAACATTTAAGCATAGGCCCCAAAATCATTTAACTACTGTATAAGCCTACAAGTATTTAAAAAATTAGCTTTAAAATGAGAAACAAGCAGCATAGAGCATCTCAGGGTATAACCAGTGGCACTGGAAGAAGTAGGGGAATGCTTTGATTTATTTGGTTAATATTGGATGGAACTTGACCAGTGCTGGTGACTTCTAGGGGGTTAGGTGCCTGGATGGTATAGTACAAGGGCCTCTGAAACTGATGTCATGATCTGGTGGTTCCTTTGTCCTGAATATTTGTTAACCAGGCACACCTTTTTTAACATTCTTAATGTAACACCTCATGCTGGCCAACTATTCCTAATTCAAATTGTGTAATAAAATACTGTCAGAAAGGGAGTGAATGATTGCCACAAAAGGGGAGGTACAGTATAGTGGCAATACACAGCTAGGATCCCTCATTCTGACTTCCCATCACTCTTTAACTGGTGTAACCCAAAGTAAGTTGATGTGACCATGGCCCATGGTCATGGAATTTTCATAGTAAAGGTTTTGATGAGATGTAATGTGTTGGGAATTTTATTGTGACAAGCAAGTTTTATATTAATAGTAAGTAGTTTTTGAATTGTTTTCAAGTCAAGGTCATTCACCCCTTTATAAGTTCCCATGCTCAGACCACACAGTAGCAACCTCCCAGCCCAAACAAAGCCTCACCTGGTCCATCATCTTCAATGGCTTGGCCCTCCCTTCCACCCCTGTGGTGGGGCCTTCCTGGGTGTACCCTCACAGTAGCACAGTCTGGTGTGGGTCAGGTGATGAGGGTATAGGGTTCAAGAATACTGACTCTGTCATTCTACCAAGGCATGCCCTCCATCTATGGAAAGTGGTGGTGAGGGTCTGAAGTGCAAATGCAGTGGCATGTCTCTATAGAGCTAGCTAGCATTACCACCAGCTGTTCTCCCATAGCTAGGCACCACATCTGATCTGTCCTCTGTGATACCAGGAGACAGACATTTATCTCGATAACCATCATCTCCTCCAGAGATTGGAGCATCCAGGCAGATGCTACCACAACTCTTATGATCATTAATGGAGATCCAGGATCAAAGCATCAACCAGTTGGGTGGGGTGGGGAAGAGGTGGTGGGGCACAACCTGATGGGGTAGGGAGGTTGTGGGTCCACTAGACACTAGAGATTTAATTGATGATTATATATTTTTTTTACATGGGGCTGGTGATCAGTGGGAAGAACCACTAGACATGAGGGATTTAATATAAATTGTTTTACATTTGGTCTGGTGATCAGTGGACTGGGTTCCACTTTTTTTTAGACTGGCATCTGCAATCAACGGGGTGGTGCCCACTTTAGTACACAGTAGTTTTTGCTGCGAAGTGTGGAATTTCAGCAATGAAATTCCACACTTCTCGGTCGATCTGTGCTTCCTGAATTGGATAATTTTGTGAATTTCACTTTGTGAATTGAGTGCCATTCATGAAATAATGTGTGGAGCAGATTTGACCGACCTCACACAAGACTCTGATCTAACCAGGTCCATCTTGCAAATGAGCACTGCTCAACGTTGTTCGCCTGGATAAATAAAGATTTTGATTGATTGATTGACCAGTTCAGCTTGATATAAAACAGACATCAAATCCATCAGTGTCTCTCTGTTTTCATTTTGTTTCATGAAAATTCCCATGATTCTAAACGTAGTTTAATTTCCTGTCAAGCTATATTTCAGATGTAAAGGGTGCTTGCTGCTATCTGCCCTATTTGTATGGTTGCTTCCCTGCATTTGGTTAGTTGCTGTATTACAATTACCATTGTTTACTATTTGCTGTGCAGAATGTGGCAATTGTGTTGTCCCTTTGTTAAAATGACTACACTGTCTGAGTGAGTTTCCAATATCATTCCATGTTTGGCTCTCTACCTCTGAGCCATGTTTTTTTTTTCTCATGTCCTTTATAGGCTGTATGGAGTTCTGAAATGTATGCTTTGCTTTCTTTGTATTATTTCCTTGTTCACCTGAGGCTTGTATAGTTATTATCAAAGTGTGTATCTGTTGTTAGTATTATTGCTTCCCTTTTGCTTGTTATTATGCTTTTTAACTTTTTTTTTGTTTTGTTTTGCATTTTCCTTTTGACAGCTGGTAAATCAGGAATGAACATAGTGGAGAATGAGAGATTATTGCTGGGTTTAGTGACTTGCAATTCATTCACGTTACTTTGTAGTTCTGTGTATTTATCTAAAATGTTGCTCTAAAATACCAGTAGTTGAAGCTTAATATTTGAGATTGCCTCAAGCATCACCAAATTAGCCATCAAATGATTTGATAATTCTTTCAAGGTACAGTTTGATAAATTAATTTGTTGGTTAATTAAAACATCAGCATCTAGTATTATATTTGCTACTTACTGATACAGATAGTTAATTTTTTTTGGTGACATTACTGTTTACTGAGAGTTTATTCAAGGCTTTGGGTTTAGATTTAAATATTTTGTCAGTGAGTCATAAAAGTTATCCATGAGCTTTAGTAGGCTGAAACAATGAAGCTTACTTTTCTGAGTTTCCTGAAGGTTGATGGTTTCCTCATTTTTTTTTATTAAATGAAAGCATTCTTCCATATCCACTGTTGTTTTATTGTCCAACAAATGATCACTGTTTTTGTTGCTAATGGTATTTTATACTGTTTATTTCCATTAATTAGTGTATGTTACCTGTGGATTCTTCAACCTCCCCCATTTGTTTTTTTTCCTTTGCTTGTTTGTTTTTCTGATTATCACCAGTTATTTCTGTTCCCTCTATTTTCTGAGCTTTCAAGGTTATTAGTTCTTGTTGATTATGTTCAATTATCTTATTGTCCCCTGTTTGGGTTAATACATTATCTTTGGTACTCTGTAGTCTTTCCTATAATATATCCAATGTATATTCACTGGCAGTAATGCTATTATGTCTAAATCTCCCTCAAAAACAGGTCACTGACCTATGCAGTCAGTATAGTGTTATGCTTGTGCAACTGTGTTAGTTTGGTTTTGGCCAATCGCACTCTCTATTCCAGAGGAATTACCACCCTGTAAGGATATGAAGGCAAGGAACTCTTGGAAAGGGTTCCACCACTAGAGGTGCCACGGGACAATTCCAGTGGCTAAAGGTACCTTAGGAATCCCCCTAAGGAGAGAGTGCTGCTGCTAGAGGAGGAGGGAAGGATGGTGGGGCAAAGAAAAAATGCTTCACAGTGAGGCTGAGAGGAAGGGGTAGCACACCCTAACAAGGGGGGTAGCAGTGAGTCCACTTGGTGTGCAGATCTGAAATCCCTGGCTACACCCCTGAGGAACTGCTTATATAGATCAGGAAGTGGGAGTGGCTGGCTGCTTGGCCACTGAACTCCAGGCAAAGCCTTACCAATTCACTGACCTACGTAGTCAGTATATTGTTATGCTTGTGCAACTGTGTTAGTTTGGTTTTGGCTGTTCACACTCTCTATTCCAGAGGAATTACCACTCTGTAGGGGTACGAAAGCAAGAAACTCTCAGAGAGGGTTCCACCCCTAGAGGTGCCATGGGACGATTCCCATGGCTAAAGGTACCTTAGGAATCCCCAAAAGAAATGTAGTATCATCCCCCAAAAAGGAGGCAACACAAAGCATATGAGCAAGCAGTAACAGTGACACAGGAGCAGTAACTGTAATGTAGGAGTAGAGAAGCATAGGCAGTTTAATAATGCAGTAAGATGCTCAGTGGGATAACATAATGAATGCCCTGGCTTGCATAGCATGATACTGATGATTCGCGTTGAGATTAGGGGATCCCCTAAGGAGAGAGGGAATGGCAGGACATCCTCCACCTCCATCCAACAATGGAACCTACCTAAAGAAACTATGGGAAACAACTATGCTAACTAAGTGTTATGACCTGAGGCAACAGAGGAGAGAAAAAAAACCTATGAGGAGGAAATCTCTGAGGATCCAAGGCCTAGGTCACCTTCCCTCCAGGCTTGGGATAGTTTATTTATTGATGGCTTTGCAGCTGCAATTTGGAAAATCAAATTAAAGGGAGGTGGAAAATATTCCAATTTGGAGGAAGAATCTCACTCAAACCCTCTAGAGGGAACGCCGTGGAAGGTTGCTAGAAAACTCTGCAACAATACGTGCATCCAAGGCGCAAGAGGAGAGCAACAACTGCTGAAGTATTCACCTGGCCTACCCACCCTAAATCAAACCAGGTGAACCAGGGGCAGTCATAGGTAGAATGCGGTGAAGGTGCCTCACTAGGGAAACCACTAAAGTCAATGGCTAACCGTTATATTGGAACACTTGAACCAAAGGAGGTAACTTTTTCCACCCTTCACCGCTAGTCTTAAATTCTACACCAGGAGCTGCTGTCACATAGCAGGCAGCTAAAGCCAAGCCTGGGGTGAGAACATTCCCAGCTATGGGCCAGGTGAGAAGGATCCCACCCCAAGTTGGACATGCTCAAGATGCAGAATAAATGCAGAGCTAGATTGTTGGCTACAGGAACCCTGCACCTGAATAGAATGGCTGCATGCTCCAGAAATTGATTGAGAGCTGAAAAGCTGGTGAGCTGATGAGCACGGTGTGCTGAGATCACAATGAGCAGTGAGTGCTGAGACCATGCAAGTTCGAATGCAGATTGAGTGCAGCAGAATCCCAGAGGCTGAAGCCGAGGGAATGGCAGTAGGCATGATGCAACGGTTTGCATAAGCAAGAAGCAACAGTTGTGTAAGCAAGTGTGGACCTGTACGGAGGTCAATAAGCAGTAGCAGTGATAGGTGGACCTGCATAAGATACGGTATAGCAATTAAACAGCACTGAACTGGGGGCAAGCAAGCCAGACATGAATAGCCAAATAAAGGTGACAAACACTCTGAGTTTTTTTGGTGGTGAGACAAGATTTAATAACAAGCTATATTAATAGCCTCAGTAGGAGCTTAGTTGGGTGACCTCAGAGTTGTAACTGCAATGAAACATGGAGACAAATGCTTTGAAAGCAGGGATAGCCAGGCAGTGCAATGAAGCTGCAAGTAGAATGACAGCAGGAATGAGCAGCATAGCTGGGGTCACAGTAAACTGTGTCAGGTGAAAAAAAATTGATTATGTAACATGGAGCAGCTATGGTTAAGCCAAAACACACAGATAATGATTGCAGTTGTATTGCAGTAGTTTGAGTGTGGCGAGCACAGTATAAAAACACAAGCACTGGGTACAGTAGTAATTAAAGCAAAAAGCAGCAGTGGCTGTAGCTGCAGGTAACTGAAAGCAGTAGCAGGATCTCTGAGTAGCAGTATGCTAGGAGCTTAGAACAAAGCCCCCCACAAAAAAGACAAAACCAAAACACAGCAAAACAGAAAACACGGAAAAGCCCCAAAACAAGAAACACAAAACACAGGGAAGCACACAGCCAGAGGAAAGATACAAACCAGAAGCAGGAAAACAAACACTGAAATCCAGCAGAGATACAGAGAAAAAGCAGATGGGGGGGTAGGCCCCAGCCAGCTCAGAGGACAAGCCAACATACACTAGCCTCTGGCTGCAAAGAAAAAATGCTTCACAGTGAGGCTGAGAGGAACTGCTTATATAGATTAGGAAGTGGGAGTGACTAGCTGCTTGGCCACTGAACTCCAGGCAAAGCCTTACCAATTAATTGTATTTTTTCTCCTTTTTTCTATTTTTTTCTCAATAAAAATCCATAACGTTTGTCTTTGTTCTCCCATTCTGGTCTTCATGTTATTTTTTTTTCCAGAATACAAGACTTGATAAGTCAAATGGCAATACACATTGTCTATACAATAACTCTACACAATACACCTACTTTGCTTAATATACTAGTCTAATATAAGATAATAATAAATATAAAGCTAAGTATTAATATAGCGGCTCCAGACAAAGACATACTGTAGAAGCATTGTATAATACTAAACAATGCTAGTACTGTAGCATAACATGAGCAGTCAGAATTAGATATGCTACTGCTAAATGTCTCACCTATCTATAGCAGCAACATTCAATTAGCAGCAGAAATACAGACAAGTTGTAATAACACCAGATGTTAATTATCACTAATCATTTAAACCAGAAACAATCAAAAACACAACAGGAATAACATATGATTTAACTTGTCTTGCTTAAAAGCTAACATGGAATTAACATATATAGTCAGATGGACAAAGAAACACCCCAGTAGAGCAAATTGCAATTTTCTGAAAAGGAAGAGAAAACAATATAATGCCTTTTTAAAAGATAAGAGAGCAGTGTTCCATGGAAATAAATGGTTTAAGATGTTTGAAACATTGATCATTGAAACAAATTACATCAAAAGTTTTTGGACTATGGTAACAAAGGGGATGAATAAGTTCCACACCCCCTTAGCAGTTCATGTACCAAAAGAGATGTGGGTCAAACACTTCAAAAGAATCTTTTGAAAAGCAAACAACTCTGAGGAAATAAATGAATTGCCACATTGGTTTACTCACTCAACCACACTTCCTTAAGTCTTTTCATTTTCTGAAGTGGCTGACACTATATCTAACTTGACGAAAAATAAAGCTACTGGAGCAGATACCATACCAGCAGAGATATACAGAGAAAATATAAACTTTTGGATGCTGATTTTAACAAATGTTTTTAATGCTTGTTCGGAACAGAAACATATTCCCAACAACTGGAAAACAAATACAATAGTTACAATATACAAAAAAGGCTCAACATACAATCCAGATAATTACTGTCTTCTGGATATAATTTCCCAAATTTTTGCCAGGATACAATTAAAAGGATTAAATGGCTGAATAAAGACCTTCAGCAAACTTTCCTTATTTCAGACAGTTCAGGCATGGCTTCTCTACCATAGACAATATTTTTTGCCTATCACACTTACTGGAAAAGTACTGTATGTACAACAAAAGAAAATGAAACTTGTGCCCTCTTCATAGACTTCTCTTCTGGATTTGATTTTATCAACATAACTCTATTGTGTAAAATCCTAGTTAAAAAAGATATAAACCACTCATTATTAATCCCCATATTTCAGCTTTACACGAATACAAAAACAATGGTCAGGTATGATAACAAAGGTAGTCTAACATAACTTTTCTTCATTAACAAGGGTGTTAAGCAATGGTGTCTCAGCCTCCAATTTGTTTAATATTTATATAGATAACCTTTTACAATTCAATGACAACATTTCTTATTACCCCCCAATATAAATAAAACTCCTTGCCACCTACTCGCCTATGCAGATGATATTGTTTTGTTATCTCTCTCTCTCTCTCTCTCAAAAAGGTTTGTAAAACACAATTGATAAGTTCAAACTGGATGTGACAAACTGGAATTAAAGATCAATCTTAATAAAACCAAAATAATTATATTCAGCTCTAGATAAACAAAACAATTAGGTGGTAAAAGAATATACGTATCTAGGAGTAACGATTACAGCAAACACAAAATAGACAAAATCATTTAAAAAAACACAATACTAAGGTGAAACTGGTAGGCAAGGCACTTTTGAGGTTTATTTTTTGTAGTTAATCTTTTTATTGAGTATTAAATTAAAACATATGTACAAAGAACAAGAAACATATTTGTTTGATCATGTGTTACATCCTACTGCGTAGCCAATCTTTTACAATCACTGTCAGTTCATATATTGTAAGCATGTGGGTTCTTATTCAGTGCTACAGCTGGTCTCCTTTACTTTTACACAATACTAAGCCAGGACTACTGAATATTTCTCACATTCTATACCATATCCTTATCCAGTGATGCTATCTCTGTTTACCATACCAGTATCTATTTCCTTCAGGGCCTGTGTCATATGGGTCATGGGGATTGTTTCCTTGGGGGGGGATGAGGGGACATACTTATGGCTGGGTGGACCTATGACTAATCTTTGTGTGGAGGGTGGGCCCAATATACTGTGGTGGGGGTCTGGTGCTAGGGCCTTTCCCTCTTGACTCTCCAATTCCCCATTTCATGGGGGTGGTTTGTTCAGATCATGTGGGTTTTAAAAGGTCCTTCATCCAATTTGGCCCTGAGTTCTGAGCTACAGCTACATATGAGGTATTACAGATAAGGTGCCCAAAGTTGCTGGTACCTATGTCCACTCCGAGTGAAAACTATAGCAGATTAGAGTTTGCTGCTAAGATCTTTAGGGCCTTATACCATTCCCCAAAAGTGGGGGTATAACAGACCTCCACTTCACCAGTATGGCTCTTTTGGCCTCCACCAAGGCCTGCATAAGCCATCTCCATTGAGTCATGATCAGATGGCTCCCTCCACTGGGTATGTCTAACAGGATTAATGAAGCATCTAGGCCTAGGTTTATCTGAAGAATATTGTCTTATGGATGGGCACTCCCAGACTATATGTAGCAAATTTGCTCCTACAGTGCCGCACCTCCAATAGTCATCTGTGGGGATTAGCCCCATTCTCGTTAAGACACTTGGGGAGCGGTACCATAAATGTAACACTTTATACTGAATCAGAAGGCTCTTTTGGTCTTTGCAGAACTTGGTTGCCAGCCTCCAGCAGTCCCTCCATTCCTCTTTGCTGATTTCCTTTCCAAGCATCACTTACCATCTGGCTCTGGAAGGTTGGGATGGGTCAGGGTCTGCTTGTTTGATCACGTTTTGAATCCAGCCAGCCAGGCCGATGTACTTATAAGGAGCATGGGGCATTCCTTTCTTGGGGACTTCTCGCATGTACTACAACCACATTTCTTTTTTGCCATATTTGGATTAGGCTTCTCACTTGGAAGTATTTCCAAAATTCCCTCTTTTCTATGTTATACAGTTTTGTAGAGTCTGAAAAGGGACCAGCCTTGTTCCATCTTCTGCCAGGAAATCCTTAATTACATTAATCCCCCTTTGTTTCCATTCTGTCCATGTTATTGCTCTATTACCTATCAGAAGGTTGAGATTACTCCATATAGGGGTATTCCCCCCTGTGTGTAGGCAGCCATAGGGTTTGCTTTCCCACCTTCTGCCAGGCCGTGTGAGCTGCAACTATGGTGTTCCATGCATGGATTTTCTTGAGTAGAATAGTGCTGAGGTACACCACCAGGTGGGTCCCTGCCAATAAGGCTGTCTCAATCTGCACCGAGGCTGTGTGCTGCACTTCTGTTTTATGGAACATCCTGCATGACATAGCTGTGACACTTGCATATGCATACCTTTGAAAACTGGGGAAGTTTCACCCACTCCTCTCTTTCTGAGCCATTAATTTTGCCCAGCTGAATCTGGGTCTGGCTTCTCCCCAAAGAAACTTTTGGATTATGCAATCTATTTTTTGAAACTGGCTGTCACATACTACTGGCAAGTGCAACAGGATATAAAAAATTCTTGGCACTACCATCATTTTCACCACCTCAATCTTCCCTGCTAAGGTTAGGTGCAGGTGCATCCACCTGGCCATTTCCTGTTACAGGTTCTAAATGAGGGGTGTAAGGTTAGCAGGCACTAGTCTATGTATGTAATTTGGAATTTATATTCCTATGTATTTTATTCCCTTGTTGCTGCAGGCCAGACCCACTGCAGTCATATGCTGGGGCAATTATACCTTGTTGAGGGGTAATATTTCAGATTTATTGACATTTGTTCTATGGCCAGGTAGTTTTGCAAAGGTCTGCAAGAGATCCAGAACCTCCAGCAATGTCTTACTTATATCATCTGTCAGGATGAGACAGTCATCGGCATAGAGTTTGAAACTATAGGTCTAACTCCCTATTTTAATACCCTGAATCCCAGGATGTGCTCTAATTGCCACTGCCAAGGGGTTCCATGGCAATAACAAATAACAGAAGGGAGAGAGGGCATCCCTGCCTTGTCCCTCTGTATAGTGGGAAAGGGTTTAATAGCACATTGTTCATCAGTATTCTGGCTGTCAGGGCTTGGTATAAGGTACATATCTGCATATAGAAATTAGTTACAAAGTTGCAATGATCTAGGACTTTGTGTAGATATTGCCACTCCAAGGAGTCAAATGCTTTCTCAAAATCTACTGCTATGGCTGCTGCTGGAGTGGGATCATCACCCGCATCCTGGATCAATGTTAGTAGCACCCATATGTGGTCAGTACTTGCCCTGCCCTTTATAAAGCCCACCTGTACAGGATGGATCAAGTACAGAAGCATTTGGTACAGGTGTGAAGTTAGAATTTTTACCAGCACCTTGGCATCAGCATTTATCAGTGTTAGAGGGTGACAGCTGGCTGGATTCAAGAGGTCTTTCCCTTCTTTTGGAAGGACTGTTATTACGGCCTCTTAGAGTATATGTGGTAGCCTCCTTTGTATTTGGCCACTTTTGAACATCTCAAGCATTGGCTGAGCTATTGTATCTATGACTATCTGGTAGACATCCACCAGAAAGCCATCGCTGCCAGGTGATTTGTGATGGGCCATGTCCTGAACCACTTTGCACAGTTCTTCCTCCTGTAGGGGGCCTCCATCATCTTCTTTTGGGTATCTGTCAGCTTGGGGATGGGAAGGCCTTCCATCAACCTTTCCAGGGCCTGTTTGTCCCATAAAACATGTGACTTATACAGTACTTTGTAAAAGGCTACCATTATATTATTTATAACTTTTGGGGCGGTACTTAAATTTCCCTTTTGGTCTGCCAGCTGTATTATACACCTCTTTCACTGCTATTTCCATAGTCTAAATGCTAGGAGTTTGCTGTTTCTTTCCCCACATGTCCAGTACTTAAATTTTGTTCTTTACAGTTGCAGCTCTGCCTTTCTATTGGCTAAGGAATTGAGTTTGATTCTTAGTGAGGTAATCTCATAAATCAGGTTTTGATTCTGGAGCTGCTTTTCATCCTTTTTGTACTAGGCATCTTTCCCTTAGAGTTGTCTTTCTAGTCTCCTGGACTCATTTTCCCTTTGCTTTCATCTGTTTGTTGCATAACCAGTTATCTTCCCTCTTAAAATCACCTTGTAAGCCTCCCATATGCTAGCTGGGGATGCTGTACCCTTGGGGTTATCTTGAAAGTTCTTATGGGTTCCTTTGCATAACCAGTTGCAGAAGTCTGGGTCCTGGAGTAGCAGAGGAACAAGGTGCCATTTCATTGCTGGGGGGGAGGACCTACTGGAAATTTTAGGATTATCAGGGCATGGTCAGATAAATATATTGGAGCAATGGAAGCCTCCTGTGTGGAAGTTGTGATCTCTGCAGAGGTTAGCCAGAAATTTAGTCTACTTGCCATGGGTCTTGCGGCTGAGAAGTATGTGTAATCGCAGTCTGCGGGATGAGATTCCCTCCATGTATCAGTAAGCTGGTGGAGGGACATGAGGTCCTTCAGGATTATTACCGAGCACGTCTGCTGTTTAAGTCTGGAATTCGATCTGTCTAAAAAGTGGTCCAGTGTTAAATTGAAGTTAACCCCCAATATGACATTTGGATTATGAAATGCTATGTCCATAATGACCTGTGAGAGTTCATTAATGAAGGCTGGGGTGTCTTTATTCAGGGCATATGCGTTGGCTTGGATTAATGGGCCCTTGGTTGTGGCGACCTTGGCCACCACCCATCTCCCTTGGTCATCTGCCTTTGAATCAAGAATTTTCCAATGGAGATTTTTGTAGCCTAAAATTGATACCCCTCTTTTTGCTGAGCCAGTTGCACTGTATACATCCTAGCCCACCCATTCCCTCCTGAACTTCAAGGCCTCTCCTTCAACTAGCTTTGTCGCCAATTTGAGTTTTCAGTTTTTTCAGGTGAGACAGCACTTTTTTCCTCTTGATTGGAGAATTTAAGCCCATCAGATTCCATCAGGTGGCAATTACTGGTGCTTTATTATCCATTCTTTTTGTGTACTGGGAAGACATTTAGCTTTGGAAGTGCTGTCCCAGTCTTCAAACTGTCTGTAGGAGAGACCCCTTGGCCTGTACGTTATCCTCCCCCTTTTCCCCTCCTTAAAAGCCCTTTGCCCCTGTACCTATTCAATAACCTTTTTTAAATACACCCCTGATACAGTAGCATCCTTTTCATACTCTGTTTTTTTCTCATGTATAATACCACTTGTGTTTACCTTCCTGCACCCACCTGTCATGAATTGGTACATTAATCAAAAGTGCAGTGTCGGTGGGTTGCAGGGATATTACCTTTAACAGTATAACAGTAAACTCTGTCAACATTTAAAACATAATTAACACAGTGAATGCTGTACGTGTGAACTTCATTACATTTTTATTCATCTTTCTCCCAGGCCCCTCAGCTTCTGTCTGGTTACCAGTGCTGTGGCCACCAATTGACCCTGGGGGGCCCCCAAGGGTGTTTTGGTTCTGTTCCATTCTTTGCACGGTTTGCCTCACTATGTGATGGCTGATCAGTATTTGCACAATCTTTTACTTCTGTGCTGAGGGAAATGCAGGACTCTCCCTTGGGACCCTACTGATTAAATAGCTTTATAGGGGATCTGCCTTCAGTTTAGCACTTCCCCTTTGACACCCCATCTGGATGCTACTTTGGAGGCATAGTAGGTTATGTTACCTGCGGGTGGAGATAGGGAGGTAGATCCTCTTCCCCTGCATTATGCCTCCCCCTTACCTGGTCATCCCTCTTGCAGGTCAGTCATGTCCTTCTCATCCATGCATGTCAGATGGTTGGCTCCTTTCTTTTGACACACAGAGCTTTAAAGCTGATCTCCCCCATTCTGCCCTCTGTCCTATCCCGTCCTTTAATTACTGGGGTAGTGCCCATTCTGCAGTGCTCTGTGTTCTGTTTCATGACCATTGTTTAACTGGTGGCACAATATACAGTACACAAACATCAACCGTATATTCCTATGAGCTGTTATTAACGTCTACTAACATCCTTGTGATCTAAAACAGGACACGGTGCTCTTACCTACCCTTTGCCCCACTACCTTATTAACTCCTCACTTCTTTTGGCATGGGACACATTTCAAATACTTACTGCACCCCTATTAGGTGCTATCCCTTGGAGCTGTAGCCATCTGTATGTATAAGGTAGCAGCCACTTTCCTGATAGGAGCTGGTGACACTTCTGCTGTCAGTTCAGGGTTCAGTAGTTGCTGTTAGGAGGTTCTGGTTGTCCCACCTCAAAGGTAGAAAAATTCCAGGTGCATCTCGATAAGTCCATCCATAGCCTGGAAAAGTCAAGTTCTCTGCAGAGAATGTACGGAGTAGGCGAGGAAAGCACACGTGGCACTTTTGTGGCCTGCTCCTCATACCTGTCAAAATGACCTGTCAGATTCCTCCTTAGACTAAAATCAATAGTGGGCAAGAGGGAAAGCATTGCTAATGAGAGGTTTCAGCAAAAGTGTTTTTTTACTCACTGAGAGCACATCATTTACTCAGGCTGGAGATCGCTTTGGAAATTCCCTGTATCTAGGATTTCTGCTCCTTCGTGGCTTCTTCTCCAGTGCAGTCTGCCCATGCTTGATCTTGAGGGGCTCATTCTTTGTCAGTTTCACCTGCTGTCAGGCCTCCTGTCACTTCTATTTTAGTTGCCATAGAAAGATCGAGCACTGTTGGTAATAACTCCTGAGGGGGTCATATCGATTAGACATTTTTTATTGTTGTGACATTTGTAGATTCCCCACTTGGTTTGGATAAATGATGGTGGCTTTGATGGCTGTGAGATAGGGCTCACCTGCTAGGCACCTGTGATTCTGGAGTTGCCTCATTTTTGTATGTCACTGGGTTTTTATTTCTATTCCTTTTTTGACCCCTCTGCACTACTTGACAAGCCTCCAGTGTACTGGTTCTCTCAGCTGATATTCAGGCATGGTCTGGGTGTCCATCAGGGTGGCTGGAACTGGGGACCAGGTTGCTCCACATGGCATTGGCAGCCTTGATGCTGCTTTATGGGCACCATGCTGGATTTGGGTCAGAAAATATTCAACCCTGGCAGGCGTGTTGAATATAAGAAATTCTTCTCTGCATTGAACCCTTAGCATAGAGGGATATCTAAGGGATGCCAGAATACTTAGTCTGTATATCTCTTGTTTGACCCAAGAATAAGCACACCTTCTTTTAGATAGCTCCTGAGAATAAGCCTGGAAGAGCTATATTCGGTGACCCTCTCACTGCAGATCTCTTTTCTCTCTAGCCATCCCAAGGTAGAGGTCTTTAACTGGGTACTTTAAAACACTACATAGTATTGGCCTGGGTCTCTCCAACTCTTTTGGTTTGGGTTCAAGGACCCTGTGAGCCCTTTCCAACTCTGGAGCCATGTAAATGTTCATTGTTAGCACTGCAAGGAGAAAGTTTTGCAGAAATGGTATCATGGCTTTTCTCTCCATCCCCTCTGGCACTCCTATAATTCTCATATTATTCCTCTATGACCTGTTTTTCAGGTCATTCACCATTTGCATGAGGTACTGGATCTGCCCATGGTGTTCATGGATGTGGCCTTGGTGCTTGTGCGGAATCTCCTCTGGTACCTTAACTGTTTGCTCAGTGCCAGTCACTCTCATCGTTAGTTCTTGCACCTCGAGGATAGTTTATGCCATGGTATCTTTTAGTTCTGCTGTATTGATTAGGACTCTGTTCAGTAATACCATTATTTTTTTTAGTTCATTTCTATCATAGATTGTCATGGAAGGCTCCATGTCTGATGCTAGTTTTGCTTTGTAGCACTGAAGTTCTCATGGTCCACCTCCCAGCGGTGATCACTGGTACCTTGAGGATGTTGGCCCTTATGTGGTAGTTTGAGCATGTGGAGCGCTGGCACCCCATTTCAGATCACAATAACTTTGGAATGCTGGATGCTACTGGGATGAGGAAGGAGTCAGATAAGAGCTCTTTCTGTGTGGTAAGTTCTCATTTCATTATTATTTTTGTTATGCCAGGCAGGTCATTGGATGCAGCTGATCAGGTCCCAAGGTGTTCCCTGTTATTGATTTATGCTGTCACCATCTTGAATGGCAAGCTTCACCCCCTACTTCTGAGGTTTAATTATAACTACAGGGAAAAGACTTAAAATGCAGCTCTTTGAGGTTGGGAGATGAAAATTAACCCGATCCTTTTGTACAGGAGCAGAAATCTGGGGGCCTGATTACTCAAATAATTTAGAAATTCCACTTCTCTATTATTACAAAGCTCTCACTAAAGTCCCTTTGTCTACATCTAATTCTATGACAAGGGCAGAACTGGGAAGAATCCCACTTAATGCTCACGCAAACTTTAGATTCCCTACTTACTGGCTGAGAACAATTAATAATAAACACAACCACTTACCAAATGAATGCTTTGAAGAAAAAATTAATTGTACAGATTTAAATCTAAACTCAAAATGAGTCAATTTTAAAATAATTTTAAATTCAAATAAAGTTACAACATTTATGGTCAGATGCTCAATGGAACGTCACCATTTCTTTAAAATACACATCTGTCTTTAAAAAGAAACTTTTTGAGGTAGCACAAAAAGAGGGAATAGAAACTATAAGAAGTCACAAATGTGCTCCATGGTTCAGAAAAAATAGAATAGATCACAACCTAGAAAATTACCTGACTATGCTTTTCTCCTGACAACAGAAGAATTATCACTTGGGCCAGACTTGAGTTCATAAACCCAAAATATCTTTATCTTACCAAAACTCAAAGGAGGGAAAATGCATCTGATCAATGCTTGTGCAGCAAAGGATTTGAGGAAACAATGTGACTCATAACTCTACAATGCCCACTATATATTAGTCCAAGAATTAAATATTAATCAATTATTTGACACTGTATGCTGTTTATAATTATGATGTCCGGTTTATCCTCCTGCATCCAGACTTGGGAAGATACTGTACTAACAATATAGCAACATTCTATATTTCAATGCAGAGGATCAGAAAGAACAAGAGTTACACCAATAATTTATAATATAGCAAGGTGCTGAAACACACATTTGTTAACAGTTTTAAAATACTGTAAAGAATGTTTACCTTGTATTGTGCATTAATGAGATTATGTTACCATATTGTATTTATTCTATTGTTGCTTGTTTTTCGATTTTATCTTTCTTAGTACAATTTTTACTCAGCCAATCCAAATAAATTATTTTTCCCCTTTTCTCTTTGCATGATTTTTAACACTGTATGATTTTAATCTTTGTTTCTTGTTATAGAGATTTGCCTGTTCTGGTCTTTTAAATTATTTTGTAATGACTTTAATATCTTTGTTATGGTTGATTAATAAACTTGAAAACTTGAGATGTGAAAGTAGTCTAATATAAGATAATAATAAATATAAAGTTAAGTATAAATGTAGCATAAATACAACAGCACAAGATAGAGACAAACTGTCAAAGCACCATACAATACTAATTGATGCTAGTAACATAACAAGAACAGTCAGGATTAGGTATGCTACAACTAAACATCTCATCTATCTATATAAGCAACATTCAATTAGCAGCAGAAATATAGACAAATTCTGATAAGACCATATTTTAATTATCAGTAATCACCAAATTTTGATTATCAATAATCACTAAATGCATGTCATACCTAATATTCCATGTGTTTCATCCAAGTATAGCACTGAGTCACATTCTTGAGTTTTCACAGCCCTGTATCCTGTTAGATTAAAGATAAAATTTTATTTTAAAAAAGTCACACTGGAATAAGGACTCCAGCTCATTGACCAAGACATCTTAAACAAATAGAACTAACTCATCTGCATGCATTTTTTATTTATTTATTAGAATTTTGGATAAATACCTTTGAGCCAATGGCTCTTTTACAAAGGTTCCACATCAGTATACAAAGAATAGAAGTACAATTTGTGTGAGATTAGCAGACAAGCAGTTGGAATACAAATTCCAGTACAGGGTATACATGATCTAAAAGCTGCAGGTAATATAAATAACAATTAGAATAACTCAACCAAGCATACATTTAAGAATGATGAGTCACAACAAACAATATTTACATGAATTAAAGCTGCCAGAAAGGAATTGTCAAAGGGAAAGATGGAGTGGAAAAATTGAATTGCTGCCAGTTGTGCCAGGTAGCGTAGGAAAGTGGAAGAGAAAGTGGGTGTAGAGGGGTAACTGGGAGGGAGGTAGAAGGAGAGGTGGGTGTGAGGTGAGGATCGGGGAACTTGTGCAACAGTGGGTGGGGTGAACTGATTAGAAAAGGGAGAGAGGAAGGGATTTGAAGGAGGGTAAGAGAAGAAAGTGGTGGACCAGGGCTAGGGGGAGAGAGGCAAGGGAATAGAGGGGGGAAGGGTGGTGGCAGGCAGAAGTGGGGATAGTAGAGAGGTGTGAAGAACAGGAGCAACTGCCATGGAGGTTAGGAGAAACAGTTACAGGTGGCTCTGGACACAAGCATTTGACATAACTTGTGATTTAATGAGCAGAAGGTGCCTAAGTTGGTGAGTTCACTGCCCAGGAAGTTAAACATCTTAGGGGCTCTACCTACAAAAGACTGCTGACCTTCAGTGGTGCAACAGTGGGGAACAGATAGAGAATAGTTGTCAGAGCTTCTTGTGTAACGGAAGCGGTTGGCTGGGCTTAAGTGAGACTGAACCCCAGGGGGCATAAGTCCCATCAATGACTTTTTTGCCAGTAGGCAGGTTTGGAAAGCAATCCTTCCCTGAAGTTGCAGCCAGTTTGATCATTCATAGAGGTCGTAGGTATTTGTGCAGTGGGCAGCACCAGTAAGGAGTCTTCAGGCCCTATTCAGCACTGTAATGATTCACCATAGTGCTGTAGCTGTGGCTGCTCCATACATAACAAGTCCATAATCAATGATGGGGACAATACAGCTGTGTATTGCTAGTTTAAGGGTGTCAGGTGTCAGGCAGTGTCTATGTTTATAGAGAAGGCCAATATGGATATTCATGGATTTTGCAACTGAATCAATATGGCTGGAGAAGGACAGAGTAGGGTCCAGGATTACACCAAGGTATTTGAAAGTCTGTGTCTGGTCCAGGGTCACACCTGAGCTGTTTTTGATAGCCAGCTGTTGGTGTGAAACGAAGCAGACCTCAACTTGGGTGAAACTTTGCTCACATTTGCAGTGTTAAGAGGCACAGATGGAAGGAAGTCATTTCAGAAGATGGAAAAAAGCACTGTGTCAAGGAAGGAGCCCTGAGGACACTGGACGTGATGAGCGGGGGGGGGTGGATAGGGCATCACCTACTTTACTGACTGAAAATTATCTGAGGGTAGGAGTGGACCTATCTAACTGCCAGGTCATAGTTCCACAGCATCTAACTTACTCAAAGTAAGGAAAACACCACATCAAAGGCCTTTGCAAGGTCTATGAAAATGCCCACAGTGAACATGCCCTGGTCCATGACTTTCAACACAGTCTGTGAACCAAAGAAGGGAGGAGACAGTAGAGTGGTTCTTGTAAAGGCCAGACTGAAATGTGAAGAGGAAAGAAGAGGAGTCAAGTTAGGTAGATAACTGGGGAGAACAAGTTTTTTTTCCTGTACCATAGCCAGGGCAAGGAGGAGGGAGATGGGCCAATTGTTACCTGGGGAAGAACAGCCATCCTCTTTGAGGAGAGGGAGCACTGTAGCCTACTTCCAGGACTGGGGATTGGATCCAAGTTAGAAAGAAAGGTTGAAATGGGAGGCAAGAGGTGCAGTGAGGGTGGTTTCTGAGGAGAATGGGGAGGGTGAGGAAATGAAGGGCATTTGGGGAGAGGTATGGTAGGAAGGAGAGAAGCAGGGAGGGAAGGAGGAAATGAAAGAGAGAGCACAGGAAGTGAAGAAATTATTAATGGTATTAGCAACCTTGGTTGGATCAAAGATACAGGAAGTCAGTTTCCTAGTTTGAGGATGGGGAGGCACACCGTGGAGGTAGATCGAGCAGGGAATGAACAACCTTTCAGAAGTTATCAGGGAATTTTCTTGGTTGTTTTGCAGGCTGTGGGCAAAGTAAATTATCTGACTTCCCTGATTGGGAGTCTCTAGTTACAATACCTATAACAGGAACTACAAAGAGAGACTCAACTCTTGTTTGTGTATGAATTTGAATAATTTTTTATTAACAATATGATGTCTTAATTAAACATTAGTGACTGATGTTCTATGGTGCAACTCCACCTTTTCAAAGGATGGTGGTCAACTGTTTAGTCAAAAAATGAAATAAAAACATTTCAATATGTTATTCAGATAACTGAGACCATATGCATTGGTCAAGTTCCCAAGTTTTAAGCAGTTCTGTGGCTGCAGCTGACCATGAAATTCACTGTGGAAGTTGACTTTGACTGCAGAAGTTGAAGCTGACCTCAGATGCCACCATCAAAGAATAATACTGTAACTCACTTGGAGCAGGATTGTTCAAAGCAAAGCCCTCCTGGGCTAAAAACACACTCCAAGTGAAACAACCCCCCTCCTGTTTCAGTAAGAATGCCCCTCCCATCCTGATAATAATGCCCATCTTTCTTTTGCTCAGTCCTGCTAAGAGTGAGGGATTCATTTAATGAAAAGCCCTCCTGGGCTGAGATCTGCTTCAAGCTGAGGTGGTACAAAGGAAGGCTACCAAAATGGTGCAGGGCCTGAATCAATAGCTCTATGAGGAGAGACTCAAGGAACTGAATATGTACTCTATAGAGGAGAGGAAGGAAAGGGGGATATCATAGAAACATTCAAATACCTAACAGGTATTAATAAGGTACAGGGAGGTAGCATTTTCCATAGAAAAAGAAGCTTGAGAACAAGGGGTCATGCTATGAAGCTGAAAGGGTGGGCTCAGAGAAAATGTGAGGAAATATGTCTTCACGGAGAGGGTGGTGGATGCCTGGAGCAGCCTGCCAGCAGAGGTGGTGGATGCCAAAATGTTGATGGGATTCAAGCATGCATGGGACAGATACAAGGGGACCTTGGTAGTAAGGCAAGGGAAAGAGACAACCTGAGATTGAGTAGGGTCTGCGGTGACACAGTAGGCAGGGAAAACTGGGCAGACTAGGTGGACCAAGAGGTCTTTATCTACCAACAACAACTTCTATGAGCAGGAATATGGTAGAATAAATTAAAAAAAGCCCATCCAGGGCTGACTGACCCTTCTGTGACCTTCCCCAGTGTATGATATTTGTGCGCCCCTCCATCATGACACTGGGATGCCCAATCCCCTGTCTCTCTTGTTCCATCAGTCTTTTTTTTTTAGTTTAAACCTAAAAATCAGAATACCCCCATCAATGCCTTTTGCAGCTTTAATGAACACACCACCCTGATCTGACATACGGGTGCCCACTCCACAATGTTACCCTTGGTTCCTCAGTCTTTTTTTAATCTTGAAAAGCCAACAAGAGTCCATTGATATCTTTTGTGGCTTTAACACTCCTTCATCTTCCACCCACCCTGACCCCCCAGTTGGCACCCACCACCCCTCACCTCATTACCTCTCAATCACTAAAAAAAAGTCCAGTATTGAACATCCACTTTGCAAGGAAAACATGTCCTTCTTGTTCAACACCAACAGGAAACTGAAGAAACAAGGTAAGTGTGGTCAATGTATTTTCAATGTGTTTTGAACATTTACTCACATAGTGATTTTATCAAACATTATTTTTTCACCATGTTTTCAACAAAGTCTTTTTTGGACCCCACCTCATGAAAAAGGTAGGTGACATTTTTTAAACCTGGCCTGAAAGTTGATTTTGCTGTGGTTCTGTGAAATTATCTTTCAAGCAGGATTTGAAAAATTTCACTTACCAGGTTCCTAAAGTGGGGTCTTAAAAAGACTACACTGAAACTTTGGGGTCAGAACCTTAAAAGACACTGAATTTATGAAGGTATGTTGAAATGTTTCAATGATCAGTCATAACATTAGTAATTTTCAATATTTTAACCCCATATTTTAAAGATAGCCTTGTTTTGGATCCTGCTTCATATACAAGGTAGGTAAAAATTCTCAAATCCAGTCCAAAAGGTGATTTTGCAGTTGCACTGAGAAATTCCCTTTCAGGCAGAATTTGAAAAATGTCATTTACCAAGTTCATGAAGGGGGGTCATAAACAGACTGTGTTGAAAACTGGGGTAAAATCTTAAAAAAAACACCAAGTTATGAAGGTACATTTTCAATGTTCGTGCACAACTTTTGTAATTTTCAATATTGTATTTTAATTTTTAGTATTGTATTTTGACCCCAGATTCTTAACATAACCTTTTTTTAGACGCCACCTCATGAATAAGGTAAGATATTTTGTTGTGTTTTTTTTTAAATCTGTCCTAAAAGTGATTTTACATTCATTCTGTGAAATCCCCTTTCAGGCAGGATTAGAAAAAAAATCACCTACCAAGTACATAAATATGGGTCATATAAAGACTATGCTGGAAATGTGGGGTCACAATCTTAAAAACAAACACCAATGTTATGAAGGTATGTTGAAATGTTTCAGTGTTTACTCATAACTTTAATATTCTGCAATGTTTTGAATCCACATTTTCAGCACCACCTTGTGAACATGACAGGTGTCATTTATGTAGAAACATAGACTTTGATGGCAGATAAGGATTGCTTGGTCCACCTAGTCTGCCCATTTCCTTACCTAGAGGATAAGCTGCAGATCCTATTTAACCAACAGCCTATTTCTTCTTACTCCCCCCCACAAAAATTGCCTTATGTCTGTCCCATGCATTCTTGAATTATCCCACAGTTTTAGACCCCACAATCTCCTCAGAAAGGCTGTTCCATGCGTGCAACACTCTCTCTATGAAAAAATACACTTCCTCACATTGCTCCTGAGCCGTCCCCCCTCTATCTTCAAATAGTGTCCCCTTGTTCTTGCACATCTCTTTTTCTGAGAGATGCTACCCTTTTGGACTTTGTTGATTCCACTGAGATACTTAAACATTTCTATCATGTCCCCTCTCCCTCCTTTCCTCAAGGGTATTCATATTAAGCTCCTTTGGCCTCTCCTCGTATGGCTTCTCTTGCAGACCCTGCACCATTTTAGTTGCCTTCCTCTGAACTGCCTCCATCCTGTCTATGTCCTTGTGGAGATGGGGTCTCCAGAACTGGATGCAGTACTCCAGATGGGTTCTCACCAACTGTCTGTACAGGGGGATAACAACTTCCTGTTTTCTGCTGGTGATGCCTCTCCCCATGCATCCCAGTATCCCCAGCCCTCCCTACCGCCCTCTCACATTGCATGCCAACCTTAAGGTCATCTGATATGATTACCCCTAGGTCCCTTTCCATTTTTGTTGTTGTTACTACCTCCCCTCCATTGTGTAATCTTCCCCTGGGTTTTTGTTTCCCAGGTGCATTACTTTGCACTTCTTTGCATTGAATCCAAGCTGCCATACTTCTGACCATTCCTCCAACCTTGCCAAGTTCCTTCTCATCCTTTCCACGCCTCCTTGTGTATCAACCCTGTTGCAGATCTTTGTGTCATCTGCAAAGAGGTATACTTTTCCTTCCAGTCCCTCTGCAATGTCACTTATAAAGACATTAAAAAGGACTGGACCCAGTACTGAACCCTGTGGTACCCCACTAGTAACTCCTCTTTCTTCAGAGTGGACTCCATTTACAATTACCTTTTGTGTCCTGTTGTTCAGCCAATGTTTTACGCAGGCTACCACCCTGGGACCCACTCCAAGGCTGGATAATTTGACTACTAATATTTTGTGTGGGACTGTGTCAAATGCCTTGATAAAGTCTAGGTAGGCTTGTCCACTGCCCCTCCCTGGTCTACTATTTTGGTCACCCAGTCAAAGAAATCAATTAGATTCATCTGACATGACCTTACCGCTCTGAACCCATGCTGCCTTGGGTCCTGTGCCCCACCGGCCTCTAGGTACTCAACAATTCTTTCCTTCAGAAGTGATTTCATCACTTTCCCTGTCACAGAGGTCAAACTGACAGGTCTGTAGTTTCCTGCCTCTGTCTTGCACCCACTTTTGTGAAGGGGAATCACATCAGCCTTCTTCCAGTCCTCAGGTACCACACCATCCTCCCATGATTTGTTATAAAGGGTAGTCATTGGTGTCACTAGTTCTCTGCTTAATTCTTTTAGAATTCTGGGGTGAATTCCATCTGGCCCCATTGCTTTGTTCACCTTTAGTTTTAGGAGTTCTTTCAGAAGCCTTTCTTCTATACAAGGACTTGGATCGACCCACCTATCCAGAGTGCTTCTGTTAATTGGATTAGGCACCTCCCCCACTTCCTCTTTTGTGAATACTGAACAGAAATACTCATTCAGTATCCCTGCTTTTTCACTGTGACTCTCTGCCCACCCACCATCCATTCTATTCAGCCTCACTATCCCTCCTTTTGCCTTTCTATGCTCACTGATATACCTATAAAAGGTTTTATCCCCCTTCTTAACCAAGTTGGCTATGTTTTTCTCAGTTTGTGCCTTTGCTATTCTGACTACCTTCCCTGCTTCCTTCTGTCTTAACTGGTACAGTTCTCTGTCCTGCTCCTTCTGTGTTTCCTTATACTTCCTAAATGCTATCTTTTTCTCCATAAACTTCACCGCCACTTGTTTTGAGAACCATAGTGGCTTTTTCTTTCATTTTGATTTGTTTATTTGCTTCACACAAAGGCTTGTTGCCTCTGTGATGGCAGTTTTGATATTTCCCCACTGTTTCTCCACCCCTCCTTCTAACCTGTTTGCTAGTACTTTTCTAAGGCACTCTCCCATCTTGCCAAAGTCAGCCCTCCGGAAGTCCAGAACCCTCACTTTTGTATGGCTTGACTCTGTAGCTGAGTTTATCGGGTACCACACTGTTTGGTGGTCACTTGTTCCCAAATGGCTATCCACTTCTAGATCTGAGATCCTCTCATTGTCCCCATTTGAGAATATGAGGTCTAAGATTGCTCCCTCATGAGTAGGTTCCAAAGCTAGCTGTCTGAGGCATGCCACCTGATGGGCATCAAGAATTGCCGTGCTTTTGGATGTGGCTGCAGCAAAGGTGCTCCAGTTAACATCTGGCATATTAAGGTCCCCCATCAACAGTATCTCCCCTTTCTTTGCCATCCTAAGTATGCCTTCTATCAAATCCTTGACCATTAGCTCCCCCTGACATGGTGGTCTGTATACAACCCCTGTGCGGACTGTGGTGCAATTTCCAGTCTCTAAGGTGACCCACAGTGCCTCCTCTCCTCCTTGTTTACTCTTTTGTTCAGTTGCCTTTATCCCTCCCCTTACATAGAGAGCTACCCCCCCTCTTCTTCCCTCCCTGTCTGTCCTGTAGGTTGAATACCCTGGTATGTTAACATCTCAGTCATGGTTCTCTGTGTACCATGTTTCTGTAACTGCTATGATATCCAGGCATCCCTCTTCCATCAAGGCCACCAGTTCAGGGAGCTTGTTGCCCAGACTACAGGCATTGGTACTCATTACCCTCCATTTCTTGATGGCCTTACCCCTTTTTGCCCCACCCCTGTCCTTACTGCATTTGTCACTTTCTCCATTTACCCCTGCACTTCTCCCTATTGACATCTCTATGTTGGTGTCTACCTCATTTAGTACCCTGATTTTTTTGGGGGGGCTAGGATTTCCCTGCTCCTTTCCAGTGCCTCCCTGCTTGGCTAGTTTAAATGCTTGCCAATGAAGTATTTAAACCTAGCACCTAGGATCCTGGTTCCCTTCCTGGACAGATGCAGACTATCACACCAGTATAGGACTGCATCTCTCCAGGTGGACCCCCAGTCCCCAATGAAGCCAAATCCCTGAGCTCTGCCCCAGTTTTTCAACCACTGATTGAATCCCATGGTGTGGAGCACCCTAGCCTCATCTGTGCCATAGACAGGCAGCACCTCTGAGAAGTTTACCGTGTGTGCTATTTGTCTAAGGTCCCTCCCCATCTCCACAAATGCTTCTTGCACTGGTCTGATCCCTTTCTTAACCAGGTCATTTGTCCCTAGATGGACAATGACATCCAGCTCCCTCCTCTGTGCAGCTACTCCTGTGATCCTGAGGATTCACTCCCTGTCCCTCCAAGCCATGTTCCAGGCAGGCACCTTACCTCCCTCTCCTCTTCCTCCCCCAGTTCTACCTTCCTAACAATGGAGTCCCCCACCAGGAGTTGTTTCCTTCCCGTGTGGGGTCCCATGCCAACCTCCTGTGGGTCTCCTTTGTGGAGGTTCCCAGCATCCTCCTTGGTCTCCACTTTGGGTGCCTCCATAGAGGAACCACACTTTTCCAGAATGGCATATAAATTGTGGAGAGGTACAACTGGAGGGATGTGCCTCTGTTCCACCACCCTCACCCTCCCTGAGCCCACTGTGGTCCAACTGCTCCTTTTTCTTGGCAACCTCTGAGGCAACGGCAGTGACTCTGGTGGTCACTGGGTTGGAGATGAGGCCCCACAAATCCTGGTCAACTCAGCCTGGAGATGAGCAACCTTCTCCCTCAGCCCAGAGAGGTGCCTGCAGATGGGACAACACTGCATCCTCCAAAATGTCTTCTGGAAGACTGCTGCTCCACAGCCACTGCACTGCATCACTGCCATCATGTCTTTTTTCTGGCCCCCTAAATGTTGTTTGGAATACTTACTCTTTCCTCTGTTTGTTTCTTTTCTTTTTTTTTCTTCCCCTACTTACTTAATTACCTACTTTTTCAAACATCTGCTTAAAGAGGGACTCCCACCAAAAGGGCAACATTGAAGAATTGGAATAAGCATACCCCAATAAATCTCATTCCAAAAATTAAGTTTCTGCGTTACTTCATTTTAAAGTTTGAACTATTTTGTAACCCTGATTTCACTACCTATTCAAAAATTCAGTTTCATTGAAAAGCCACTGACGATGTCATCTCCTGAACTCACACTCTAGTCCTCCCTGTCAGTAACCTTATAGGATCTGCATCTCCCTTAAACTGTTGCTTTAATAATCCTTACAAAATGACATAAGGTTGACTGCAGTGCTTATATTTCTAGAATGTTCAGATGCAGGGCATTGTACTTGTCAGAAGGTGGTATAGGAATGCATTACTGAACCAAGGCATAGAATGTCAAGGCAGTGCATGATTTTAAAATGTTGCAGGGGGACACACTATCTTGGAATGTGACAGGGATGTGCCATCTCAAAATGTATTAGGACAATCAGTCTTGAAATATGACAGGGACACAGACTGAGGAATTTGGTGAGGACTGGCAGTTTTGGAATATAGTGGGGATGCACACTGTTGGAATGTGACAGGACACACAATTTATTCTGAAATTGCTTTTCCTTGCCACATTTCAGAATTGTACGCACCTACCATATTTCAAAATTGTGCATCACATCCCCACCACATTCCAACATTATGTGTCCCTGCCATTTTTAAAATGATGCATCCCTGCTGCAGTCTGAAATTGCACATCCCTTCCCCATTCCTAAATTGTCCATTCTATAGGTACATCAGCAATAGAACAAAAACCTGGCTGGGGGCATTGTGAGGCTTAAAGGGGAGTAGGGAGAGTGTAAGGAGAGGGATCTAGACATGGGAAAAATACTGAACAAATACTTCCGTTCAGTATTCTCTGAGGAGGGAGAGGGTCAAGGACCACACTTGAGGAGCAGAGGCAGTTGGGGGAAGAAGTAGACACCAGTCCATTCACAGTAGAGAGAGTTCTGGAAGAACTCACAAAGCTGAAGGTGGATAAAGCCATAGGGCCAGATGACATACTCCCAAGGATATTAAGGGAGCTGTGAAGGGAACTAGCAGCACCTCTGGCCACACTGTTCACAGAGTCACTCAACACAGGCATGGTTCCAGAGGACTGGAGGAGGGCGCATGTAGTCTCACTGCACAAAAGTGGCAGTAGGGTGAAAGCTGGGAACTACAGGCCAGTCAGCCTCACCTCAGTGGTGGGGAAGATCATGGAGATACTGCTGAAAGAAAGGATAGTGACACACCTGGAATCCATTGGTGCCCAGGATCTGAGGCATCATGGATTCACATCAGGAAGGTCTTGTCAAATGAATCTGATAGATTTTTTTGATTGGGTGACTAGGGAGTGAATCAAGGAGGGGCTGTAGATGTCGTCAGCCTAGATTTCAGCAAAGCCTTCGATACCATCCCTCACATAAGACTGGTTAACAAAATGAGTAGTCTGGGCATCGGTCATAAGGTAATACACTGGGTTAGAAACTGGCTGCTGGACAGAAGGCAGAGGGTGGTGGTAACAATAATAATAATAATTCTTTATTTATATGATGCCTTTTACAACCAAGGTGTCTAACAAACAATTAAAACTATTAAGTAATAAATTCAAGCATCACAAATAGTATAAAATGCAGATAATGTGAATAAAACATAGTTTAAATCAATCCCCATATGCTTGGTTCCACAAATGAGTTTTAAGAGCCTGTTTAAATCCCTCCAAGATCACACACTCCCATAACTGACGGGGTAGAGAATTCCAAAGGGTAGGGGCCGCATGCATAAATGCCCGGGCCCCAGAAGATTTTAAACACACCCTTGGAACCTCTAGCAACCCCTCATCAGCTGAGTGGAACAATCGCCAAGGGCGGTAAGGGACCAGAAGCTCTTTCAGGTAGTCTGGGCCATGTCCGTGTAGGGCTTTATAAGTCAGAAGTTGGACTTTAAAGGATATCCACCACTGTACTGGCAGCCAGTGCGGTGGTAAATGGGATCCAATCCAGGAAGAGGGGGTAACTAGTGGAGTGCCACAAGGATCAGTAGTGGGACCAGTCCTGTTCATTGTCTTCATTAGTGACATTGCAGAGGGGCTGGAAGGAAAGGTCTGCCTATTTGCAGATCACACCAAGATCTGCAACAGGGTGGATACTCCAGAAGAGTTGTAGAAAATGAAGAGGGACCTGGAGAAGCTTGAAAGATGGTCAGAGGTGTGACAACTGAGGTTCAATGCAAAAAAGTGCAAGATAATGCACCTGGTAGAGGGAACCCTGGGGAGAGCTATAGGATGGG